>CM051482.1:6417500-8929692 GCA_028015225.1 Carex myosuroides
GCAGGGCGTGCTGGGTTTCTGTGTACGTGATTTGAAAGGTTTTTTGATCTCACGATCGGCTTTTGGGGCAACAGTTCAGAGTATTATAAGTATGCAATTAAATTTCTCACACAAATCTAATTGTTCATATCCTATTCTACCCCTCAATTAATTATCCCAAAGACCCTACCTAAATTAAGTATATACTAATAAAACCTAAATTTCCAATCTACGCTATCCTGCCCATGGAGCCCCCTGGGTTCTAATCCTAGTCTTTGAACCGCTTCCAAGCGTTGTTAGCCGAAGTGTTTGAAGTTCTTACGAGGGTGTCCCACTCACACTGGGATTCTCAGACTTTACACCTATTGGTATGTGGAGGACATTGGCATATAGTAGACAGAACTATGTATGCAAGGATTTAATAAAAAAGAATTTAAATAATAAAGCAAACACAAATCAACATACACAAAATGTAAATATATATTAAAACATAACAAAGAATTCGATTACAAACCCTCACCCTAGAGATGAGGAGTTTAGTTCATCATGGCCATGGCAAAATAAAAGAAACAAAATAAAGAGAACATAGACTACAACCCAATTGAAGATTGAAGAACCCTAACATCCTTAGATGACGCCTTCTTCTCTTGCTCGGCTTCCGATGACTACTCTCCTCTCTCTAAGTAACTATCTAACCTAACATAGCATGAGGATGCTAATCGATTCTATGGAGCAGTGAAAAGATCGACTGGCAGATTAATAGACATGTTAGATACCACACTATATATAACAATCTTCTGATAAAGGTGGAGTAGTGGAAGTAGTGGCAATGAATTTGCCAGTCGACCTTTTCACATGTTAAACACCAAAGAATATGCTAATCGATTAGAAGTGAAAAGGTGGAGTACGTAGTGGAAGTAGTGGCAACGAATTTCTGATTAATCTGCCAGTCGACCTTTTTCATAACGAGGACCCTATATCCTCTATATCCGTTCATGCAGATGATTTGAAGGACTTGATTACACCAAAGACATCGCTCTCTGCACCAATTATTCAGATCTTCATGCTGTGAGTTAATATTTGTAATAATGCAAAAATTTAGTACTTTTAATTCGTATTTACTAACAATGACATTTCTGCTATTATTTGTAAGTATGCGCACAAATACTACAAGGATGAATTTCCTAATGAGCTTGTTGGTTTTATGGACCCCGAGAAAATATGTTGGAATCTTTTGACTGGTGATGATCAATACCGAGAATTTGCTGATAAATACATAAGGAAAGCATTGAAAGAAAACCGGGACAAGAAAATTATATTCATACCGTAGCATCAGAAGTTAGTTCTCTCCTCTCTATTTATATAATTTATTTCAATTTCTTTCATTTCATAGAAATTAAAAAATATAACATGTTGTACCTAATATGCAGCAATCATTAGGTATTAGTTGTGCTGATGGCAAGAGAGAGCACTTTGTACGTGTTTGATTCCGATGTCAAACATCCAAAAGTTCTACAGATCATCAAGGTGTTTGCGGAGTAAGTTTGACCATTCTTGCAACTGTGATTCATATTTATTATCTTTGTAATGTGTAAAAGTCTAAAGATGTTAAATAAACCTCTCAAGTATAATATTTGTCACTCTTAAAGCTGGTGTAATTCCATCTCTGAAGTGTTTTAGCAGGGTATCAAGCTATTGGTCTTACTTGTTTCAATTATTTAGAAAAGAAATATTATATGTGAAATGTTAACTGAAGTAGTTATATACGCGTTGTATACTACTGTAAATTACACACCATAAACTACTGTAAATTACACACCATAAACTACTGTAAATTCAAGCAACTCAATGAAATTTAAATCAAGCAACACTAACACCCAAATCAGCCATCCTTTCAACCTAATTGCATCACAAACTCATGCCATTGTACCACTTGTGATGGATCTAGTCATAGATAAACGTGTTATAAACTGTCATTTACCAATGTTGTGAACACTGCATGAATTACCGAAGTTTCTTAGAATTGGTTTATTATCTAGAGCTATCAATAAACAAATGGAAAAATATAAGAAAATAAAATACACCTCGGTTTATATTGTTGTTCAGTTCTCCTTTTTTGGTTGTCATTAAGACAACTTTCATATCATGTTCCCAATCTTTGAGTTTTCTTATCTACACCTTTGTTTTGTATTGCTCTCTTCAGATACTGGTGTAATTTCATTGAGTTGCTTGAATTTAACAATGTTACATTTTAACAGCCCCTTCCGAACGGATAGGTGTTATGGAGGACCTGGAAAAAGCGCTAACTTGAAGGTTAATCATTGCAAGGTAATAGTTATTAGTGAATCTGAAATTTATTTGAAAATTGCTAAGTTGAAGGTGTTTGACCCTAAAAAGTCAAGGATTTAATTATCCAGGATAAGGATGTCATTCAATTGCAAAACTGGTCGGTTAAAGGTCAAACATACTTTAAATTGGTGCAACACCACAAAAATAAAGAATGAAAAGCACAGTTCCTAACTTGAAATGGTCAAAGATATATCAATTTTGCAAAACAAGAAGTTCTGATTGGTGCCACGTGGCCCCTGGGGACCTATAGCATTAACCATGCCTTTCTCGGTACAAATTGGGGTACACAAGGTTTAAACCTTACAACCCTGGCCCCGCCAGTCAGTCAAAGAAACTAATTTCGCCGACTAGAAGAGAGGATTGAACACGGTTCACTAAAGTTGAACTCGTAAACCAAGTTGTCAACCGAATGGTTCACAGTGCACCGTGCCCAACGAAATCGGAGAAGGATTTGAAACCGGCGCCCCGAATTCATTCGACCCCTTCATTTCCCGTAGACTTAGAGCACGCTGAGCCAATAGAGGCCAGTATGCGGTCCATGGTGAAACAACCACACCCGAGAGATAGGATATAAAGAGAGGGGCGTTCTCCGCTATACGCTGAGACTGACGAGCAGGCCCGAGCCCGTCAGTCTCTTCTTCAACTCCTATCTACCTCAACTCCCCGGTAATTGGCAAAGAAGAAGAGAGATTGGCAAAAGGGATCGAATAGCATGAGTCTCTCTCGTGTGTATGTGTAATTCGATAAGGAAATAACCCGAAGATAATCACAGTTACCTCTTAACCAATTAACGAGAAGGAAAGCAACAATGAGGGATATGAACCGAAATTGAGAAACTGTTACTTACAATATCAAGGCATAAATTGAGAGCCTACACTCATCCTTAACCTCTCTGCGATGCTCTCTGATAATTTAATTGAAAGAAAAGGAAGAAGGACCGAAGTGAATTCGGATTTGCTCACATTCTGGTATGGGTCAAATTGGGGTAGGCCGAAGGTAATTGCACCTTTCAAAGGCTTTAAATTGTGTCGTTGGGATTTCATGTGACCACCGCAACCTTTAATTGAAGGTGCATTGAAGGGTTTTGCCTGATTTGGAAAATGGCACCCGACGGGCATCAAAAGGAGATACTCAATCGATCAAAAAATGGAAATTGACAGCTAAGGTATGTGATGCCACGCAAGGCATGATAAAACCATGTTATACCCGCACTGTGGGAGTTCTTTATTGGCTAGAAGCAAACAAACGGCTATAGCCTACAACAAAGCCAGTTTAATGTGAAGGCCACTGCACCAAGTTAACAGCAGTCCCCTGTGCCGAATTAACCTCATGTACACCTGTCCCCAAGCCACGCTACATGCCAAATTAGAAGAATCTTCCTCCCATGCATGAGGAGAAGGCATGCATATCGGCCAATAGATCAAAACCCTTAATCTGAAGGCATGGATGGTTAAGATGAAATCTGAAGCCTGGATTGCCAACCTGGCTGATTACCATTGGTCTATGCACTTGCATACATGATTTGATACCTTGAAGATTAAATCTAAAGCATAGATTGAAAGATGAAGAAAAGGGAAGGTGAAGATTAAGCCAACACGGCTCTATGCCTAAACCCTAAACCCTAGCCTTGAGGCTATATAAGAGCACCAAATCCAAAGAGAAAGGGATCGAAGTTTTTCAGTATATTCAGAGAGTATTAAGCAAGCACCACTAGAAAAAAAAAGAAAAGAGACCTAAGAAAGAAAAAAGCTCAAAACTTCCATTCTAGCCGAAATACACAAAAATTAGGTAGAGCTTGATCTTTTTGCAATGTAGAAGCTTAGTGAAGCTTAGTTTTCATGTATGATAATGGATTAATGAAATGAGTTCTTGTTTTATTATTTCTTCTTTTGCTATGCATTTTCGGATTTTCTCCTTCCTTTTCTTATTCCTCTCTTTCATTTGATAAAAGTTGATTGCTTCAACTCATAGAAATGAGTTTGAAGGCTTGAAGCTCCTCAAACAGAATAAACTTCTTTTGCATGATAATCAAATATCATGTTGAAAGATTTCAAGAAAAATATGCATGACTATCATAGTTGATCTAAAAAAAAAAAATATATAAAATATATTCACATGTATATATATCTATGCATGATCATTCTCACTTGAACAATCTCTTCTTTTCCTTTCTTCTCCTATTTTCTCTCCAAAACAAAATATATGTATATAAAAGAAATATTTTTGTTCTTTCTTTCCTTTCTTTGTTTCTTCTTTTGATCACCCTTTTAGATCTTTTAATAAAGTGATATATTGGTGAAGATATGTGTAGTTGAGCCGGCTGGCATCCTTGCATATCCAATCTCTTATTCATTTTAATTAAAGGATCTTAGCTAAAGGGATAAAGTGACAAAATAAAAAAAATTAATGCACAAGGATTGTGAAGTTGAGGCCGGCTGGCTTCCTTTACATTTCCTCAACCATAAGGGACCCATTTGCAAAGGAGAAAAGGAAATTCAAGGTGCTATGTTATGAGGCTAAAGGACAACTTGCCAAATAACAATACCTTGAAGGACCTATTTGAAAAAGGTGAGAGGTGGAGGACTAAGATACATATAGGCAGCAACTATGCCATTTATACTCTTAACCCCATGATACCTCAATGATTTGTCCTTTCAATGAAAAAAAAAGAGAAAGAATACATGATAAACATGAATTTCCAAAACTCAGGGACTCCCTTGCATAAATGCAATTTCTGGCAAAGTATTGATGCTTGAAAATGATGATTAAGTTTTCTTTATGTTGGAGCTTTCGTTCTTGCTTCTTTGTTACTAATATAAGTTGGCAATTAGCAACCTTTCTTGTTTAAATAAGTTCTCTTTATATTTCTAGTGCCCTCCAAATAACTTCTGGTACCATGCTGAATGAATGCATAATAGCCAAGTACCAACTGGTATAGAGAAGTACCCAAAAACTGAGAAGTGACCTCCTCTGGTAAATCAGCCAATACAGACCAACACAGGGGCTAAAATGCAAAATGGACATCACAGTTAAATAAAGGACTTCAAAACACACAAAATTGACACAAGTTGCATGTTTTTCTGATTTTATTTCGATTTATTATGAATTTTTTGAAGTTCAGCTTTGGAAAACAAAAAAATCAGCATTCTGGAAAAATAGGGACCTGCTGGTAAATTGAGCACAAAAATGTTCTAAGGGTCAAATAAAAAAATGAATACCATAGTTGGGTAGAAAATTTAAAAATACACAGAATAGACATAAACTTTGTACTATTTGGACCTGGTTTCTAATTTCTATGAATTTTTAAAGTCTAACTCTCCAAATAAGAAAATCCAGCATTTAAAAATACAGATTTTCCTTTATTACCCCTCAGCTGAAATAAATGCCTTAAAAATAGAAATAAAATGTTAAAAAATTATGAAATTTATCTTGGGGACGGTACAAACACCCTTCTATGAATTCATGATAAGAAATCAGAAAATCTCTCATAAAAACAAAAAAAAACGATTTATTTCAAAGATTAACACACCATGAAAATTTTGCAAAGTTCATGTTTACTAGAAAAATCGAAATTCATGTTGAAAAGTGAGTTCGTACTGATTCAAAGGACTAAAGATATTTAAATCATCATTCTTTATTGTTCAATCATATGCTGAAGCCTTTGTCACCCTGACCGGTACCTGATCGGTACCAGACCGAGAATCTGAAACTGAAACCATGACCAATGATAGAATAAATTCAAAATTGATATCGCGATTAGCTCTTATATGATAAAACGGCAGCAAATAAACAATCAATTGGAAGAAAATATGATTGTACCGATGAATCTAATCGAAATTCAAGCTAAAATACAAAATTCGACTTTGTCTGAGATCAGTTGACTCCGGTCTCCGACGATCGCCGACGGTGAGCAAAACCAATCCGGAAGGGAAAGGCGACGCTAATCAAGCCCTCCTCAGTCTCGGCCGTGGCCGGAGTACCCTCGGAACCAAATCCCTAGAGATCGGAGAAGAACCCCAGTTCGGGTGCTAAACCCGATCAGCTATTCTGTCTGCACTAATATTAAAACAATCTGGATCGTAAGATCTCGTCGCCAAAACAAGTTTAAATTGAAACACAAATCTCAAAGCAAGGCTTAATCAATCGAGATACAAGAAATATAACAAGCCTCTGTCCCTAGGGTCCACTTGTCATATGAATAAGTTTCTCCATGCACTGATCTCAAAGTCCAAAGTTTATGCTTCTGATGTCGAGTACAGATCCCAAAGGCCCAAGCCCAAATCTCAAAGCTCAACTTTAAATCAAATACTCTGCGCAAAATTACACATCTCAAAGCCCAGAAGTGCAGATCTCAGAGCCCGAATAACCAATGGAATTATAAAATTGAACCTCTTTGTAAATAAAACCTTCTAGTCTCTATTATTCGCAAGACAGTCCCCATAAAATTACAAATAAGTCCCTGCTGAGCTAAAACTTCCTCAATAAGCCATTGAAAGTCTAATTTCTACATGAGACCTTATCTAAAACCCAAATCCTAAATTCATGTCCTCTCAATGTCATAAATAAGTCCCTAACAGAAAATAAATATTTACAAACAGGCCCTTCCCAGTTCTTTTCAAGCATAACTTTTTCATCTTAAGTCTAAATCGACCCAAATCACCTCCAAACGAACCCAAATCAAATCCTTCATGTCCTTAAACCAAAATCAAGCGTAACCAAACATCATACAACTTGCCAAATGGCCAAAGTGCCCTTTTCTCCATTTTTCTCACATTTAAATCATTTTCTCTTAAAATAAAATATAAATAAATCACAAATATATTTCTAAATGCAAATATGTTTCTAAAAATAAATAAAAGAGTATAGTATATATATTTTAATAATATTCATTGCATCTCATGTATACATATTAGTTAAATATCTAAAACAAGAAAAGTCAAACGGAAATAGAAAGACTGAATACATGAGTTCTTCCCTTTTAGCCCCTTTATTCAATTCACAACAAATAGGCTCCAAATCCTGGAATGAACGAGGTGTTCAGTATGGCTTGAAGGGTCATCTGATGTAATTAACAACGGGGGCTTGCGCCCGCTGGGAGTTAAACGTCCCCACAATCAATAAACTCTCTCGATGGACTGATTATGAACAGTAGGTCTGTTGAGGGTGAACCGAAGGAATTGTAGAAAGAAATTGAATGTTTCAAGTTCGATGTTCTCCTCCATGTCTTGAAAACCGAGAGCATTGAACACTGAGACATTTAACACATGCACACACCTTCCATACCCCTGTGCAACTTTCTGCGCCCTACAGAAGGTTATTAAATTAGTCATAGGGACTTAGCTGCAAAAATTGGTGAAAATGAAAGGTTAATGAAGTCATTAGTGGTATAGTTGACAAAGTCATGGTAAGCCGAGTACCCTTTTTGTTTAAAAATTTAAGTCATTAGGGATATAGTTGACAAAGTCAAGTGGTTTCGCTAATTTGCACTAGCAACATCTGTACAAATTATAGAATGGTTTGACCATTCTTGCAACTGTGATTAGGAAAGTGAAGATTTGTGAAACTTTTCTTTGAGAAAATGCATGGAATAAAAAAAGTTTTCTAAAAGTACCGGTTACTGCCTTGAACTGCAATTTGGTCCTATATATTGATAATGAAAGGTTAATGAAACTTTGCAATTTGGTCCTTTAAATTGATCATTTCAAAAGTTGCATGTTTTATTATATTGACTTAAATCTCATTGTTGTTTAATACAGTGTCCACAACAGAACGAAGGTTGGGAATGTGGATATTATGTCATGTTGTTCGTGCATGACATAATAACTCGCTTCCTTGATGTTTTTCCGAACTTAAAGGTATGCATATTTTTTTTCCGAAGGTATGCATATTCAATGTTGCTTCAAAAATATGCAATTAAAATTGTAATTGTGCTCTTCTATCATTTAAAAAATACAAGAGTTCCCCAAAAGTTACAACGAAACAAACATCGATTACATCCGATCACTGTGGGGTAAATTTTTCTTGAAGGAAGTATTAGTGGAAAAAAGTAAAACAATTTAGGATGTGTTATTTTTGTAATAATTTAGGATTATTGTAATTTGGTGAACTTGAACTTGAAGATGTGTTATTTTGTGTTGATATCTTGATGCTTGTTTCATATATAGGCCAGCAAAAATATATGGTAGCTGGCCAAATATTAAAATTATTATTTTTAAATAAGAAACAATTCAGGATCGGTTGTTAATTAATAGACCGATCTTGATTAGAGAATCAGGATTCGCTAATTATTAATAAACCGTTCTTGATTATGCACATCAGTATCGGCTGTTAATTAAAAGGTCGTTCCTGATTATCATCAGTACCGGTTGTTTATTAAAAGGTCGTTCCTGATTATGCACATCAGTATCGGCTATTAATTAAAAGGACGTTCCTGATTATCAACATTAGTATCGGCTGGTTTAAAAGGTCATTCATGATTATCAATATTAGTATCGACTGTGCTTAAAAAGGCCGTTCCTGATTATCATCATCAGTATCGGCTATAACCAACAACCGTTCCTGATTAGGGAATCAGTATCGGTTCTTTAACCGATCCTAATTAGTGGTACTATCAGTAACGCCTGAGTCAATATCGCCCGTAGATCCGTTTCTAATGTGTGTTTTTTACCGTTCCTGATGTTTGTTTCTCCACTAGTGCTTCCAACATAAAATAGACAGATACAGTTATAATAGGACAGAGAAATATGAATTTGAAATTTGAGAGTGAATTAATGTTATCATAAATTTGAATTTGAAGGGATGCATGACCAGATGCCTGCAGATCTATTTGCATGAATGTGATCATGCATGGGCGCTGGGGCAAAAACATTATTTCATGATGGAAAACATTTGATGGTTATCAATAATAGCTAGCATGGACAGTCTACAGTTAATTTGGCCTGGTTCTGTGAGATTCCCTCTACACTATGGATCTTGTAATAATGTAGTTGTTGGGCACAATATTTGGACCGGGGATTTGTTCAAAGAAAGATATGGACATGCTTGGTTTCCAATGCCTAAAGATTTACTAAAAAACATGGATAATATCTACACCAAATATTAAATATTACGAACAACATGCCTTTCGTTCCAACTTCCAGTAACAATCATATATTGGTACACACAACACACCGCACTGTTCGTGGTGACGGGCTAAAGAATTTAATTAATAGAGTAGTTTTGGTCAGGGGCGGATCTACACTATGTCCAGGGGTGCTAAGTCACTCCATGATTTTGAAATTTTTAATCACATATGGTGGAATTTAATTGATTTTTTATTTCTTTGAAGTTTTTATATAGTTTAGCCTCCCTCGTAAAATTAATGTTAGCTAGATGTGTACTTGTAGTCTAGTGATTAAGACTCTATTTTGTTCTTGGGAGGTCTTGAGTTCAAGTCTCATTAACCACAAATTAATATTTTGTACATTTTAAGTTCCAGCCCCTCTAACTACATTTCTAGTTCCGCCCCTGGTTTTGGCTTCATGCACGCACAAATTATAGAATCAAAACAGCGCTGCATGAAGCCAAAACTGCTTTGTTAAAATCTTTACCGTGGTGACGGACCTGGTGATCAGTAGTTGTATGATCAGCTCAAAATATATACGTTGGGTGCCCACTCACCGTATTTTTCAAGGAACAAGGCAGTCAGATCGGGATCTACTATTTTTAATTACAGAGATGTAATTGCTAGAAGAGATAATTAATTTTCTAAGCATATTATATATATAACAATTATGTATATTTTTTTCGATTTTATATTACAAACCTTTTTTCTTAGTTTAATAGAAGTTAAAAGTAGGTTTAGACCTACTGTATTCATACAACTGACTGTACTCACCAAAATTGGAAATTAAACTTTATTTCTATTTCAGTGCCTCTGTATCTGTAGTGTTGTAGATCTAACTCTTCACGAGCAGCAGAGCGTCACTAGCACCACTTTGAAATAACTGCTAAAGACCTCAAGTACATTGCACATAATTAAGAACAGTTCACTTCCCAGTTGATTGGTATATGAGGAGGGTTCAAATGCCTCCATTTTTTGTGCCTCCACCATGCCTCCATTTTTAAAAACTTTAATAACTCAAAATTTAAAACTTAAAAGTCAAAATAAAACCGTTGGATATGATCTACATCATTTTATCTATGTGATCATAAGAAATTATCACATTTTGATTTTGCTTTTATGTGAATCAATAAGTTGAAAAATCAACGTTTAGAAATTATCCACATTAGTGCGTTTTTTACAAGCTCTTGATGACAACCAAAACAAAATTGAAATGTCATAATTTTTTACACATGCATAAATAAAATGATGTAGATTATATCCAAAGATTTTATTTTGACTTTTGAGTTTTAAATTTTGAGTTATTAAAGTTTTTAAAATTGGAGGCATGGTGGAGGCATTTGAACCCTCCTCTTGGTATATATATATATATATGACAAAACATTTAAGAGTGGTTTACATGGGTTATAATTTACAACAATGTGGAACTATTTATATTTTATACGCTAGCTAAAACCACCTGAAACTTCAACTAAAAGCAAAAGGAATGTTAAGTGGTCCCCTGCTATTAATTAATCAATCAATCATGCATCATTAATTTGATGTTTTCAGATCATTCTTTTGAACATATGCATTCTTTTTGCATGTCCGCATTTTGTATTCTGCAGCCTGACGCAAAAAGTAACGAAATGTCAATTAAGAGTTATGATGATGATGATGATGATTGTCTGGTACTGATACTAATAGCATCAATTTCAATCTAAATAAACTTGATAGGTCATGTTTACTTAATTAGTCTATTCCTATATGTCATTTAATTTCTGCAAAATATAACAAATGACGAATACAACGGCAATTAATTTTATTATAGGTGGTGGTGGTGGCGGCAGCGGCGGTGGCGATCACATTTTTTATCGCAACTACCAACGAGATCTATAAATAATAGTAGCTAGGAAAATCAATGAAACTATAATTTATGTCATATTTAGTAAGAGGAGGGCTCAAATGCCCCATTGCTTTCATGCTTGGGTCATACCCTACGTCTTTATTTTTTGATTTCAAAGTCTAAACAGATGATCCAAACTGCTCAACATGATATCCACATTAAAATGTGCTTGGAGATCAAATTTTATATTTTTTGGAAATTTTTTACTATTTTTTAAAATAGATACAAAATCACTATTTTTCAGAAAATTTGGACCATCTAAAAACCGTATTTTGTACCATTTATTATATGCAGGATCTATCACGTTTTGCAGGGCTCTGGATTACATTTTGAGGTTATAATGGGTAGATATGAAGTTAAACCATACAGTGCACAACACAATAATGAATAAAGCTATTGTTTTTCTGTGTACCAATGGGATATCATTTTTATATTCACTGATCTTCCTTCCTTGTGTCATATATACCACCATCAGTTGGATATTATTCAATCACTATGTTATTCATAATTAATAGATTTTTTTGTAAATAGTATGCAGGCCCCTCAATATTTGTCTATTATATATAATAACAAGATGACAAGCTGCTCCTGGGGTTAAGACAGAAAGTTGGATTGTGATGTTATCTCATTCATCTCCATTTCATAAGTGTATGAGGCCATTTGTTTTTTCTTTAGATGATCCTGGTAGTGGCTACCAGGGTGCCAAGTATGAGGCCGTTTCTGTATCTCTTGTTTGCAATTAAAATATTGATTTCAGTATAATGTAATTAAACTGTTGAATTAAACCATTCCCTTGTATTAATTTATTGTTAGAAGTATTCTGAAAAGCAGAGAATAGAGAGCAGTAGGACTGAAAGTCTGAAAAATATGAAATTTTATCGAATAGCATAAAGACTTAATAAACAAAGGGGTATATATATATAGAAAGTGGAAATTCGTTGTCTTGATAATTAAGTATCGCATAAATTCAAAGTCTTGATGAATAATAGTAATAGGTGTCATACAGTCATTTTTAGTTTTAGTTGGATTAAATCGCTTTAATTTAAGGCTTTCAAAAGAATTTCAAGGAGGGTAAATTTAATTAGTAGAGAATTTCCCTAGTCGCAGCCTTAGGAAAATGGATAAACGAACATCTCCAGTTATCCCAAGAAACGGAGAAGAGGAAAGCCTAAGGAGGAATTAGCTGGTTGCTTGTATGAATGGGCCATCAAAAATTGGAAACAGATAAATAGTAAGGCATATGATCTTGTTTCTTTGCGTGAGGATAGAAATTCAATAGTTCGTTCCAAAGATGCCTAATATTTGTCCATTTGGTACATTCAGTGAGTAGTTCTAACTTCTAATAAGTGGGTCGTTTTCATTAGTTAGAACTTAATAGTCTATTGACATATATATATATATATATATATATATCTCAAAACTCCGCCACCTAAGCCACCTAGGACCAACATGCCCATGGCTAGCTTCCTTATGGAACGTACCTACGTGTAGTTGCGGGTCGGATTCGAGTACGTGTAATTTGATTTGACTTTTATAATGATGGTAAGGAATTTTTTTTTCAAAATAAATAGAGTATTTTAGAATTTTAATATACTAGAAGGAATTTTTTTATTTACTAGAAGTGACTTTTGAACTGGGATTAATAATTCAAATTCAAAATATTTTTATTTTTTTTTAGTAACACCAAGAAATAGTTTAATTGTTTTTACATCCGGGGATACTGCCTGAAAAATATTTCGTAGTCCTTCTAGTACATCTAAATTATAAGATATTTTATCTATTTTGTTTGATGTTCTTTCTAATATATTCAAATTATTAATTTTTCTTTCTATTTTTAAAAAGCATTAAACAAATATATTAAAATTAAAAGAATTGGCCAAATTTTTGGTTTTAAATGGGGCCGCAACATGAAATGCCGGCCCCCATAGAATGGGGCCCCATTTCACGTTGCGGCCTGGGTATATTTGAAATTCTCACAAATTTGTGGTCTTTTGGTTTATTATTTTTGTTAAAGGTATATTTAAAAATTTCGGCATCTATTGCGGTATTTATGATGTAATTTTATATAATATATGTGATCATTATTAATATTTATAATATTCCTTATAATTAAATAACAAGCTTAAAAGGTTTATACTAGACAAAATACATTTATTTGAAAATCACACTTGATATACAACATTTATGATTTATACATTGTTCACACTTCACAAAACAATTTTTTATAAGATTTAAACAAAATTTACACGGGGCTCTCATCTAACTGAACAAATTTGTACAAGATTTACATTTGAATAAACAAGCACGAACCTCGCATATTTGTGCTTCTGACCAGTGCGACTTCTGTACAAACTTGCATGTACAAGTTTAATTAGTTGGTGCTTGTTAATTTAGTACTAAATTAGTAATATTTCGTTGATACTAAAATATTATTTAGCTTGAAAAAATAATTTTAAACTTTTACATAATTCTTTTAGGTTGACAAATAATTTATAAAAGTAGATCAATTATTTATTTTAACTTCAAAAAAAATGAAAATATAATAAGTTTAAATTTTAAACACAAAAGGCCACACAAAGTTAATACATTCTCTAATAGGAAAAAAAAAAAAAGATAAATTCTAATTTGATTGACTGACGCACGTACTCTATTTAATATTTATAGATCATTATCTGACTTTGATGTTCTATGATGAGAAAAAACTAAATGTCAGAATCATTTTAATAAAACAACGTCACAGAGTATCTTAAACGGCATCGATGATACGTTGGCTTCTTAATTAAATGTTTTTGTCGATATTAAAAAACATGAAACATCTACGTACATATATAAACGATCCTCATTATTGGATCATTAACTCTGGATCTGTTCCTTGTGCGCTTAAATATATATATATATATATATATATATATATTAATCGACAAAAAGTTTATTGGCACCTAATATTTCCCATTATTTTTTCACTATTTCTATGCGTATGGAAAATATTTACTTGGGTAGATGAAACCATTTGTGAACATGTTCCTATAAGACAAATAAATGGAAAATATGGTACAATAGTACATCATAATATTCCTTGCTAGCACATCTGAAGAAAACGACTACCCAAGCACTGTGAAGAAAACAAGATTCCATGCAGGCGACCAAAGGCCATACCTTCTTCATAATTAATATCCTTGGCTTGATATGTATTATCCAATTAACATATAATATATGAATTATCCATATGAATCTATGTCCAGTACATTATATTATATATGTATCAACACTTAAAAAATAGTTTAGACAAGGGTGGACCTAGAAATTTAGTTTGGAGGTTGAAACATAGAATGCATAATGTATGGCAACAGCACGTATATTTTTTTTTAAAAGAGCTACAATTAATTTTCAGTATATATAATTAAAAAAATTTAAATCATAGAGATGACTATGCAATAAGTACCTCTTGCTAAGATTGTAGATCCACCTCGGACTCAGAGTTAAAAGAAGTACAGTAGAAATACAAGAGTGAGTCAATGGTACTATGCGTAGCACAGATTGGTCTGTAATACGGATCAATATTTTCTTTTTCAAAATTCTAACGATCGATCCGAACTGTTCAACATGATTTCCATATGAATATGTACTTATAGGCCGAATTTTATATTTTTTAGAAATTTTTACTATTTTTTAAAATAGATAGAAAATCACTTAATCTTAAAAAATAGTGATTTTCTACCTATCTAAAAAATAGTAAATAAATTCTAAAAAAATATAAAATTCTGTCTGAAAGTACATATTCATATGGGGATCATGTTGAAATGTTCGGATTGACTGTTGAAATTTTGAAGCGAAAATATTAATCCGTATTATGCATAGTACCATAGACTCACTCAAAATACAAAAGAAAAAGTCTCCTCTTCCCGCTCAAATAATTTGTATCCAAATTTCTTTCCTTTGTGAGAAAAAACAAAAACGTAAAAAAAAAAAAAATGAAAGGATTAATCCTCCTTCCATTGTCTAATTCTAATTCATATTTAGAAACTTCCATCTCTCTTTAATCTTTTCTCTCCATCTAGCGCTCTATACTCGGTAGCTCTCTTTTCTTCTCGTCTCTTTATCTGTTATTAAGATTATGGAAAGCAGTGCATCCCTCTCTTTATAACATTCTCTGAAAATGGGTAAGAAAAACCTGTCGGTCTGAAGCCTTTTCAAAAGATGAAATCTCATTGTCATCAATTTAAACTCAGTTGTTGGAAAGTTAAAATTGAGAATAATGAAAAAAGAAAAAAAGAAAAAAACTTTGTATGTTAATTCCTCTCAAATTCCCAAGCAGCTTGAAATTTGTAAAGATTCAATCTTTTTAAAGGGTAATAAGTATGATAAAGCTAGAAAATCCTTCGGTAATAAGCTAAGCACTGAATTCTCTGCTTCTTTATGGAGTAAATTTTACGGTAACCATCGATTTTGTTTAATTAGGATGGATGGAATTCATTTGGTATGCTTTTTTTTTTTCCTGGATTTGAGTTATAGCTTTCTCTATATCTTTCATATTTTCATTACATCAACTCCCCAGTATAAGGATATTTCTGAAAAATTAAATAAATAATAGATATATAAGATCATTTTTGTAAATTTTAGAGGGTCAATCTCACTCGACTGCATGTCTGTAGCTCTGCCTCTGCTGCTTTGATTAATTTGTTCTAATATTTCATTTATAGTTCTAAGTGTGTCATTCATCTCAGTTCCCCATTGTGGATCTAACCCAGGAAGCCCCAAACTGC
Source organism: Carex myosuroides (assembly GCA_028015225.1). Lineage (NCBI taxonomy): Eukaryota > Viridiplantae > Streptophyta > Magnoliopsida > Poales > Cyperaceae > Carex > Carex myosuroides. The sequence goes on from CM051482.1 coordinate 6,433,579, forward strand.
ACAGAATTTAAGAACAAAAATTTTGGGCCTGCCTTTGAACAGAGAATTTGGCCCAAAATCAAAACTGCTTCTAAGTTGAGTGCACTCATAATAATTTAAAAAAAAAAAAATGTAGCTCTGAGCGTACTCCTAACAAAATTATAGCCTCTCCTCGTCGCTTACATACCTGATACCTCTACATATACCCTACCTCGCCCCCCAACAAAAAAAAAGAAAAAAAAAGAAAAAGAGAGAGAGAAGAAGTTGAGAACAATTGCAAAAAGAAGTGTAAAATGTTTACATAAGAATGTTGCCTATTTGCCTGCTTTGCAGCAACAAACGATGCCGTGAAATATTTTTACAAAATGCAAACAAACCGCCACTACACATTGCTTCTTATTGGCATTTTATTTGTGTATTCACGTAAGTTTTTTATCGAAAAAACTTGAAGGAATTATTACCTATGTCACCTCAGAGTTTCCCTGTTCAAAGACCACGACGTCTATTTTTGTCTATGATAGACTTGTGTCCGGATTCTCTAAAATAACAAAATTTGAATTTGGATCCGGATCATCTTATCATAATTAATTAGTTCGGTTTGATGAAGAATTTACAGAGTTCCTTTAATATTCGTGCATATTTTATTCAGACAAAATCTAAACTCAAACTTTAAGTTACTTTAGGAGATCCGAATTAAAAACGAAATGAGATTTTTTACTGGGCTTTATATAGGCCCAAAATATATATACATTGGACCTCGTAATTGAACTTACTGACCATATTATACCAGGTAGTTTAATAATAAAATTTGCAGTCGTCTATAAGAGTCATGCTATTATTATCTGTAAGAGCAACTTATTATGATTAGTTTTGCAGTACAATAAACTTTGGGCTGCGGGTGATTCATCTTTTGAAAAACCAAAAACCTTGCAGGTACAAAAGCAAATCTTTGCTTAAAATAATTTCAGCATAGGTCAATTTTCAAGGGAAGATTGGGAAGGAGATAGCCTCTTCAATCCTTCCAGAAACAAAAGATACGGTATACCTATTTCGGTCTTTGCAAGAAATTGCCAAATCAGCCCCTCGTATCATAGACAATCTAAAAGTGATCTTAAACTATGTCTTATAATAATGCATAATCGAGGTATATTATTTTTTGTATTTAAAATTCTCAAAATAAACACGGTCTATGATTATGAAGCACCGTTTGGACTTTGGAGCGACTGCGTGCTGATCTCGACTTTCGACACGACCGACCTCTTTTCTGATAATTCCCTCGTTCCCGAAAGGAAGCTCATAAACAAAAAATTAATGGAAATCGCGGTTTCCCCCCCAAAAAAAATTTCTTTAAATTAATCAGAGATTACAACTCCCCACCCCCTTCTCTTCTCTTGTGTATATTTCCAGAAAACCGATGGCGTCAGCGTACTCATCCGACGAGGAGTCGGAGCAAACCCTAATCCCCGAGTCCGTCACGGAGTACCTGTTCGAAGACAAAGAAGAGTCGGCGATCTCCTTCTCTGACCTGCCGTATGACTCACCGAACCCGGAATCACCGCAAGTCTACTTACGAGGAAAGACAGAAGATAAGTTACAGATGGTGTACCAGCCCGCGGTAGCTTGGAAGCTTGAAATTTCTCGAAAAATAGGACCGGACGTGTTTGTTTTGTCGAATGGGAAGTGGGTTAAACTGTTGAAACCGAAGAAATTTTATGAAGTCTTAATCAGGAGTATTTTGATTAGCATCCAGGCCTTGCATTTTCTGAGGTGGAACCCAAATTTGGCAGAGAAAAGCTTGTGGGATAATCTCAGACGGGTCTTCGAGTGAGTTCTTGGTTCTTTCTGCTTGTTCTGTATTTCAATATGATGGGAAAGATTAGAACTTGGGAATTCGGTACAAATTTGGTCTCAATTCTGAACTCTCAGATTTTCGAGTATTCTGTGATATTTCTTTCTGAGTTTAAAGGAGGAAAATAGATGAATTTACTTGTTAGAGTCTGAAAAGGTGTTTTCTTTTTATTGGATGACCATATTTTTTGCCTAGTTCCAACTAACTTCTTACCCAAACCCAATTTTTGTAATATTTGGTGAAGTACTCGCACAAGCTCACACAAATTAACGATTTGGCTTTGGTCTTTGGTTCTAAACCCTGACCTGACACGTCATAAATAAATAAATAACTCATGAGAATGTTTTATCCATAAAATATAGCAAATTTGAAGTGAGGCCGTCAGAGGATGATTTCAGGCCTCACATCGCTTTGATGAAGCAGATTGCTGAAAAAGATGAGACTCTTGTAAAATCTCAGGTAATCATTCATCTTTCTTTATTTTAGCTAAATATACCTAGAGCTTGGCCTTTTTGTTGAGAAGAAAAATTAACAAGTTAGGCCTACATTGGACAGTAATGAGTAAACAACAAACAAATGAAGAAAGAATATAATAGAAGGGAAGAAATAGATGCCGCTGGTGACCAAACTGGTATGGTTAATGTACCAAAATACCAGCTCAATATTATTTATTTCTGGTAGAATATTATTAGGTTTATTTCGTCATATGAAGACTATGCAATTGTTTCATAATTGAAAGGTTTTATTTTTTTTAATACTAATTGATGATGTGACTTGATATAACTTTATTTAAATATTTCTAACTATTTTTGTTTTTCAGCTTTTGAAAGGCTTCCTCGAGGGAAAAGGCAGGAGAAGAACTGGAGAGGTCTGGAAATTCTTCCTTTTGTTGTCATTTTAACTCTAAATAATAGGACTCCATTAACTGCTGCACATTATTCGATTGTCGGTGTAATAACAGAAAGTTAGAGAACCAATAGTATTTTCTTGACAAATGACTCTAAATATTTTTTCTGGCATGTGACAAAATATTCTTGGTTCTTTAACTTTGTAATTATTCAAGTAAGACATAATGATTGTAACTTCTTTTTCCTAATAGATGACTTCAGGAATGTAAATAATAGGATTCTGTAGATAGCCAATTAGGATTTTCAACAGTAAAATTTCACTAGTGCTACTGACTGAATTGTGTCCAGTTGCAAACTTTATCGTAAAAAATACCCAAGAAGAGCAACAATTAGTATTGTTATTCAATGACGAATACTTGTGTTGACACCAGTTGGATATAGTACCTGACAATTCCAAATGTTGTTTGATTAATCGAGCCACTTGAGAGCTCAGTTGTTGGGTACTGTAAATATCAGGAGTTATCTGGTAGGAATTGTGCTGACCCTGCAGAAATAAAATCATTTGATATGAAGTTGGTTGTCTATCACAAAAAAAATTAGCTTGCCCCATATGGTCAAGCGGTCATATATTTTGCTCTTTTACGGAAGACTACTTAATTACCTAAGCATTAAGAAACATTGACTTTGAAGATGTCAAATCAGCTCTTCCAAATCTGAGATTTTTTGGTACAGGGAACGTCTGGTGCATCAGAAGTCAAGCAGTCATTTATAGCTGAGGATGATGAGGTGGATGAGGTGAGAGATACCAAAGGGAATGAATCTGAGGAGGAAGATGCTGACTTGTTCGACTCTGTTTGCTCGATTTGTGACAATGGTGGTGATCTCTTGTGGTATATATTCTTGCCTTCCAACCTTAGTTGGCTCCTAACATTATATCTTTTGCATTTAATTGATTCTTGTGGACTTATGTTTTTGGTTATTTGGCTTCCTAAGGCTTGGTTGTGATTTTGTTGCCATCCTTCAAATTCTAATTTTGTTAATGTTGGTACTATTGCATATCTGGCATCTAATATTTAACTATCAAAGTTCAAACTGAATCCTGAACTTGTGGATCATAAATTACTAGCAATGTTTCATTAATGCATGCTTGTGCACTTTAGTCTGTTATGCCTGATGTTGTTTTGTTCTAAACTTCAATGCTGACATCTTATGTATTGAATTTCAAATTTACCTGTTTACCTTAAATCCTATACCAATACATGCATCTTCAGTCACATTCCTATTTTCATCAACTTGTAAGAGATTTAAATCTTTGCACTATAGCCCCTGATATTTTGTGATAATTTTGTTTTTGTCCAATAGATAGCTGATTTTAATATTAATACCATGGTTACATTATCTCTAAATCATATAGACAATTGACCTTCCAAAGTTCAAAATCTTATTGGGAATCCAAGGTAATACATGCATTAATTAGTATAATTAAATTAGTAGAATGTGTGATGCCAGATTCTCTTTGACTGGAACTTCAAAATTGATGATGTCATGTTTCGTTTTGTGGACATTTCTGGTTTGCTTTCTTAAGGATATTGTTGTTATTTGGGTTGTGTACTTGTTTTGTAGCGGTACCAGTCAGATGTTGTAAATCTGGAACTGTTGGGTGTTCTTGTTTTCTAATGGTATCAGTTGTTAATCTGGTACCTGATCCTGATGGGTAGTAATAAGTCATTACGGGTAGCAATAAGCAATGTTAAAATGTGATTTGAACCATCAGTTGAATCAAATTGTTGAGATACGCTCAAGTAGTCTCTAGTATAGCTAGTTTGAAGTGTGTAGAAAATAAATAAGAAATAATTATAATGCATGATTATATCATGTAGCTTTATTTGTGCATGATTATACTATGGTTACATTTTTTTAGTAGTTAGGGCTTAATACCATTTTTTCTTATGGTTGTAGAAATGGGATGCGTAGCCACTTTTTATTAAAAGAATGCAATAATTAGTAACATCCTCCACACATACACATATGTTTATTCAATAAAAAGAATAGTTATCAGTATTTATTGTTGACTGTAAGACTATTTACTGGCTTGTTGGGTTGACATGGGTTTGTTTCAGTTGTGAAGGTGAGTGTATGAGATCTTTTCATGCAACTGAAGAAGCTGGTGAAGATTCAGCTTGTGAAAGCCTTGGTTTAACTAGTGCACAAGTTGAGGTATATTCCTTTGTCGTTTATTTGATCATTAACAATTCATTATTTTTTCTTTCTATTCCAAGTTCTGCGTCACTTGGCTAATTTTTTATGGTTATTCTTCCTAGGCAACTCAAAACTTCCTTTGTAAGAACTGTAAGGTGAAGCAGCACCAATGTTTTGCTTGTGGGAAATTAGGGAATTCTGATAGAAGCAAGGGTGCTGAGGTACTAAACTTGTGATTTCCATTTTTTTATGTGCCTAATTACCATAATCAGATAAGATAAGAACTGTAGGACCTTTTACTGTGTTACTTTGATGAGTTCAGTTAGTTGCTCCATCTTGACTATCTTCTCAATCAGAATATAAGATTATTTTCATATCTTGATAGAATAAAGATAAAATTGCTACTATCATTTAAGCAGTGTTAGGATTGGTTACATACTGAAACCTGTTGTATTACCCTTTTTTTTTGGGTTAGATTCATGTACCTCTTGAAGACCCTACCATAGGTAAGCCCTTCAAATAAGAACCTCGATGCCCCCACAAAACATGGGATATACCATGCAAATATTGAATGGCATCATATCTTGTGCTAGGTATTTCAATGTTCAAATGCTACATGTGGGTACTTCTACCATCCAAATTGTGTGGCGAAGTTGCTACATCCTGATGATGATGCAGCATTATCAGAATGTGAGAAGACTGTTTTAGAGGGCAGATTTGTGTGTCCTTACCACAGATGTGCCGTATGCAAGAAACTCGAGATCAAGGCTGATCCTGACCTTCAGTTCGCAGTGTGCAGACGCTGCCCCAAGTCATACCATAGGAAGTGCTTGCCTAGGTGCTCTACCATCTAATTTTTTTTTTTTAATAATTTTGAGCAATTCCAGGTCTACTTATGCAGCATGTCAAGAAATATCGTCATACGCCTAAAAAACATGAGATGTGTCTTGGAAATGCCCTCTACCTTCTATTGGATATCCCTCTCGCACCTTTTTTTTTTCTTTATATTTTTTTAAGCCCTAAAGGTGCATATCAAATATTTCTTATTTTTGTGAAAGTCGAAATTTGATGTTTTCTAGAAGCATGCATGAAATTCTTTCTTCTAGCTAATGGCAGCTCACTGCAATGCTCTGGATAGCTGCTTAGGAGACCTCAAACAGGAGTCTGAATAAATGACTGTTATTAAAACTGAACTGGAAAAAACTGGACCTGGAGCCAAATCCGGTTTGGTCCAGCAAATAGATCAAATCTGCATATGACCAGTGAACCAGCCCCTAATAAGACCGGGTTCTTTTATTGTTTAGATATTTTGGGATTAATGCATGCTATTTTTGTCCCTGACATTCTATTATTTCATGTTGTTTAAATACATTGTATTAATGACAGCTCTTTAACAGAAAAATAATAGACAAGATATCGTGCATTAAATACATTCTTTGATTTCATAATTTGAGAACATGTCATAAACCCATTAAATTCTCTCACATAAAAATTATTATTATTATTATTATTATTATTATTGTTATTGTTATACATTAAGAATTACAAATTCCAATTAAAGAATAATTTGTTAGGATAACTAAGAATTGTTTAATAAAGAAAAAAAACACCATCTAACATATTCTTATAAGTTTGTTCATTTTGATTAAAAATGCTTTATATTATATAGTTTTATATACAATCTTGTATATTTAATAAATATAGATATTGTCATTTGGATTATTTATATAATGAATTCTGCTCAACTTAAGGTTGCACAGAATATTACTGCAATTGACATTGCAGTAAGGTAAGAGATAGCAGCTCATTATCATACCCCGACTGTTTTAAAAAATCAATGGTTGAACATGTTGACCCACTGGTCCGACCAATAAACTATTGACCCTAAGCTTTATCTAGTCGATGTCTGGTCCGGTTCCAATAACATTGGAAAAAATTGTTATGCAACCTAAGACTGACAACACGCAGGACTCAGACCACTTGTCCTCACCGTCTGAGTACCTTGGATCCATACTTATAAAGCCTATTTCAACCTGAGACTGACGGTATGAATATCTTGGCATCCACATCTTAATGTGATGCCATGATGTTCTACTTTGGTATTTTGCTAATTTATTGTTCATACCATACTTTTGCTAATTTAATGTGATGCCATGATGTTCTACTTTGGGTTCCATGGCATGCCAGTTTTGTATTTAGTAGTTTGTCTCCCATTAATTCCTATTGATTTTTTTATATGGCAAAATTGTAGGAAAATATCGTTTACTGCTGATCCTGAAAATGGGATAATGACAAGAGCTTGGGAGGATCTCCTGCCTAACCGCATCCTCATATACTGCTTGTAATGTCTCACTTTGTTTTCTCTGTGCCACTATGGTGTGTGGTGCTTAAGCATCAAATGGATTTAAGTTGGTCTATCCAAGCCTTGTTTACATATACTGGTAGGGTATAGGATTGACTAGTACAAACTGAAATTCCGTCACCTGTGGCATTAAGATGATACTGCATGTGCTAATTCTAATACATGAGTATGCCACTGCTGTACCAATGCTGTCAGATTTTTTTGGTCTTAAAGTCTAATCGTCTGACTTCTGATCAGTGTGGGCTTCAGGTTGTCTTGGGTCAGCTCAGCTCGTGGTTGGTCAATTTGACTCCTTTAAATTATCGGGTTGGGTCAGGGTTTGCCATCTTAAGTGTCAATAGAATAAACAGAATTCACTTGACAATATTATAGCTGTTGTACTTGTAAAACCTGTCTTTTCTCAACATAAAATTTTCTTTTATTTCTAGGAAACACAAGTTAGATGAGGAGCTGTTGACACCCAGGCGGGACCACATTGTGTTTCCTGAAACAATCAGAGTGCAACAGAAGGCAAAGGTTAGGTTATCAGAAGTACCATCCCACAAGCTAAAACGGACTGTAGCTAAGCGTCATGAATCGCCAATAGCAACAAGCCGAGAAACCTCACCTGCTGACAGGCGACCTCTGAAGAAGCGGGCCATGCTGTCTGAGGAAGTCCCCTCAAGCAAAGGAAGGGGTATTGGAAACCCCAGTCAGCTGTGCAAAGGGAAAGCTGTTTCTCTAAGGAAGGTGAAGAGACTACGAGAAAATGACTTGTCCAAAGAGGAGGTTACTGGGACTGCAATTACCAGCAGGAGCCCAAGCCCAAGGGAGGTGGCAACAGGTGATTTGCCAAGCTGTTCTGGGAATATACGGCATAGCTCCTTTCCCGTCATAAGTGCAACTGTAGAAAACAAGTAAGCTGAAGAGGGATTATACTGTAATCAATTTTCGTAGCTTTTATCTCTGTGCATCTCATTAGATATTATTTATCTACTCTTTAGTCATTCAGATATTATCTGATTGCAGTTTTATCTTCTTAACATCAGAGCAAAGATGTCTTGATAATTAGCAGTTTTCATTCTAATACTATTACTTGTTTACTGCATCTGGAGGGAACTTGAATTTACTTAGCACTTAGAACTTTTAGCTTCTGTTTGAATCTGTTTGTTTTGAAATTTAACTTTTTGCCGAACTGGTTGTTCAAATTCTTCCTGATCGGAAAATTCATCCATGAAAAAGACTCCAGGAATTCCCTCTGGAGCATGTTGAATCATTTTTATGTGAGTTGAAGTCCTTTCATGACCAATTCCTAGGAAAAGAATACTATTCTACTCCCTAATTTGGTTGGCATTTCTTTTTCAAGATTATTACATTGCCTGTCTTGTTGTCTTCAGATCTTTCGATGTGGTCTAATGTATTTTATATATATATATATTGCAGAATGAAGGAATTCTTGGAGAAAGAATCGGTAACAGTAAAGGATGTGCTAAAGCGGCAAAACATGCCGCAAACCCATCATTATAGGCCTATTGAGAAAGTTACACGGGGCAAAATCGAGAGATCTGTGGAGGTACTTTAAAACTATTGAGTTTGCATACTATTTTTGGGTCATGCATAGAAAAGAAAATTGAATTGAATATACTCTAGAAAAAAATACCTGGAATGAACAAAAAATAAACAGGAAAAAAAGCATATATCGGTCGTGACTGTTATGGTGCTGTAGTACAAACAGTTAATCAAAAGATAGCCACCAAATTTTAGATAACGACTGAGTTTAGAACCAACCTCAGAAAAAAGAAAAATTTATTGTTTAGTTGATCTAACATTTAAGAGGAATGTTTAAACATATTTTACCAATGGTGAGCTATGAACTAAAACAATGATATTATGCAATGCTTGTTTGTTTTTTTGTTTATTCATATAGGCCATACAGACTGCTTACAAAAGAATAACTGATGGGGACACTGTGGATAATGCCAAGGCCGTATGTGAACCTGAAATTGTTAAACAAGTTGCGAAGTGGCATGTGAGTGATTTATGTCCGTATACTTTTAGTTATTATTATTAAGTGTATGGATTATTTATCATATTGATTTTGAAGTTATCTTTTTTTTTAATTGGTACTATTTCTATTTTGTCCTTTCATGATTTGCTGGTTTGATTTATATGTATGTTATTTACAGAAGAAGTTAGGTGTGTATCTTTCACCGTTCCTGCATGGAATGCGATATACCTCCTTTGGCCGTCATTTCACCAAGGAAGAAAAGTTACAGGAGGTATTTTGCTTTTAAATAAACATAAATGGATGATAAAAGGGTGTCTCGTAATTTTTTTCATTGTATTGCTTTATAAAATTTCTTTGACATGCAGATTTGCTGTAAGCTCCAGTGGTATGTCCGGACCAATGACACGGTACCCTCTCTCTCTCTCTCTCTCAAAAACTTGGTAGCGGCTACCAAGTGTTTAAATTATTAAAAAAGGAGTTTACAAACACAACTTGAAGAGGAAAAATTACATCAAAGAAAACAAAAAAACTTCCATGCTTTCTGAAGACATGTCCGTCTACCTAAGCATGACTTGCACCAAAGACTTTACTTCCCATCCTTTTTCCTCCACCACGTGGCATATCCGTCACCCGAGTGTACTACACTCACTCTCTCTTCAACTTCTTTTCCCAACTTAATTTCCAACATCATATGATAAGTAACTTGGTGCTATTTGTCTAAAATATATTTTTTCCAGGAAGTTTGGTAGGTTGATATCTTGATATATTAATGTGCTTTCAGATAGTAGATTTCTGTTGCGGTTCAAATGATTTCAGTCGAATAATGAAAGAAAAGATGGATGCTTCGGGGAAAAGATGTAATTTTAAAAATTATGACATTGTTCCGCCAAAGGTAAGAAGTTTTGTTTTCTGCTCTTTGCTTAATTATTAATTTAGGTAGAGCTGAATTGATTGATGCTTAGAAAGAAAAATTTGACAAGTAAATGCGAAGGGGAAAAAAAAAAAATAACCCAATACAAAAGCACATACTGGTATGGTTCTGAAATTATTGTTTCAACTTCGAACACTAATTATGACTGCCCAGTAACCAGTCCTGTAGAATAAACAGTGCCTGGTAACCTGGACTCAGCTCAGGATGCTAATCTTGATATTCTCAGGAACTAGCCAATTTTAGATCCTTTTAATAAATTCTTATGTGTGTGAATTTCTGTTCATTTGTATTGGCATATAGGATGATTTTTGTTATGAGAAAAGAGACTGGATGACTGTACGGCGGAAGGAGCTTCCTGATGGTGATTCACTGGTACAAATCTCAATTTTGTCACTCGCAAAGAACACAAATTTAGCTGGTAGCATAGCTAGCGGACCTGAGCAGTACTAGACCATACTAACCTAATTGACAATTGATTGTTTTCTCGGCCAATCTTTATCTTCATGCGAAAATAAATAATAGAATGATATTGGTATGGTCCACCAGTACAATCAGGTACACTTGCTGGCTCCAGCCACTTCTTATCTTCAGACGGTCCATCCTTTCTTTTAACACCAATTTTTATTTTTCTATTTGTAGTGCAGTTATTAATTATTTCTTAATATAATTATTCTAAATTGGTCATAGATAATGGGGCTGAACCCTCCATTTGGGACAAAAGCAGGCCTAGCGAACAAGTTCATTGACAAGGCGCTTACTTTCCATCCTAAGCTTGTCATTCTCATTGTACCTAAGGAGACCAAAAGGTATAATTTCATCAAATTTTAAATGAGGATTGCGGTATTGTTTAGACTAATACTAGTATGATAATGATTACTCTTTGTTTTTCCATTTGAAATTTGGTGAAGAACTAATCGAGCTTGTTGAACTTGTTTATGGATAAGTTTCGGCCAATATATTTTGACTCTCTGGTGCAACAGTCCTCTATGAATAATTGGATTAATAAAACCAAATGCAGATAGGAAATCAATTAGTTAATTATTAAGGTTATGAGCATGATTGTGATCTCGATAATACTAAATCCAGACCAGTGATATTTTTGGTTATGCACAGCAGTTAGTAGAGATTATAGTGATAGCAAACTTTGTTGTCCAGGACCAAGCATATGTTTCACCTGACTTTTGACAAATTAGTACAAAGCACCTATTCTAAACTTTGATGTTACTATTTCTTGAATTATTGAGCTTTTTCCAAACTGTTTTTTTTACTAATGTTGTGCTCTGTGTGTGTGAAACCAGGCTGGATCAGAAGCGGACACCCTATGACTTGGTCTGGGTTGACAGTGTGATGCTCTCAGGCATGGTATTACTTTCTTTCTAAATCTTTTGGTGTTGCACTAGATTTCTCAGTGCATCATCTACTTCCATTTTGACTTCACCAAAGGACTGTTCCTATTACGTGGGTTGATGGTTTTGATCACTATATATAGCTAGAAGTACCCCATATACCATTCTTGTATATTATGTACATCCAATTGCGAAATTTGGATGTATATCTGTTGCTTTTATTGCCATAGGCATCTATTTTGCCTGCAAATACTATATTTTCAAATTAGTTTGTCAAATTTATCCATGATATGCCATTGTTGTATGTTGCATGTACAGAGTGAACATACTAAACAAAATAGGGGTCCATATGGTAATTGTGCATGCATATTATCCCATTTTTGCATCGACTTTCCCAAGGCAAAGGGTGGGAAACTAAAAATAATTCTGACTAAAACTTATAAATTGAATTTTCCATCCAGTCGTTCTACTTGCCGGGCTCAGTGGATGTGAATGACAAGCAGATGGATCAGTGGAATGTGAACGCACCATTGCTGTACCTGTGGAGCCGCTCTGACTGGACTGCCCGCCACAAGGCCATTGCTGAGGAGCACGGTCACTTCTCTGACCTTTCTCAAGACATGCTGGCATCACCCCCACGTTCACCTCCGCCTTCTGTGGAGGAGCAAAAGGAGGCCGAAGACATCATCTCCCAGGTCGTAGGTGACATTTCTGTGATAAACAATGAGGTCATGGAGGTGAGGCAGGAGGATGTTTCATCCAGGAAGGGGAAGGGGAAAGTGGACCCTGGCCCTCATGAACTAGAAAGCCGAGTGAAGACTGGACCCTCTGTTATGAAGGAGAAGGAAGGAAAAGATGTGGGTGCCGGTACTGCTGCAATTGAAGAAGTTAAGGGATCACTGGAGGGGATGGGGTCCCATAGAGAAGCTAGAGGTATCGACCACCAGAATGAAGGGAGGGGAGGTAGGGCTGGACCCTCTGTTATGAAGGATAAGGAAGGAAAAGATGTGGGTGCCGGTACTGCTGCAATTGAAGAAGTTAAGAAGGGATCACTGGAGGGGATGGGGTCCCATAGAGAAGCTAGAGGTATCGACCACCAGAATGAAGGGAGGGGAGGTAGGGCTGGACCCTCTGTTATGAAGGATAAGGAAGGAAAAGATGTGGGTGCCGGTACTGCTGCAATTGAAGAAGTTAAGAAGGGATCACTGGAGGGGATGGGGTCCCATAGAGAAGCTAGAAGTATCGACCGCCAGAATGAAGGTAGGGGAGGTAGGGCTGGACCCTCTGTTATGAAGGAGAAGGAAGGAAAAGATGTGGGTGCCGGTACTGCTGCAGTTGAAGAAGTTAAGAAGGGATCATTGGAGGGGATGGGGTCCCATAGAGAAGCTAGAGGTATTGACCGCCAGAATGAAGGTAGGGGAGGTAGGGGTGGACCCTCTGTTATGAAGGAGAAGGAAGGAAAAGATGTGGGTGCCGGTACTGCTGCAATTGAAGAAGTTAAGAAGGGATCACTGGAGGGGATGGGGTCCCATAGAGAAACTAGAGGTATCGACCGCCAGAATGAAGGTAGGGGAGGTAGGGCTGACAGCAGCTTAAACAGAGGGATTGGTACTATTCAAAGGGAGAATAGTAGCTCTCTGAATGAACCTAGAGTAAACAGAGAAAATCTTCAGACGGAGAATAATAATGGCAGATACGACTGCAGCTCAAACAGAGGGATTGGTACTATTCAGAGGGAGAATCATAACACTGCTGATGGAGAAATTTTACCCATGGCGGACTTTCAATATAATGATCCTTTGATTGAACAGCCAATAGAAATGCGCCAATTGGACTGTCAGCTTGACTTCTCCGATTTGGGTCCCATTTTGGGCAATGGAAATGATGATTTCAATGATATGACAAGACAATACCCCACACCATCCTCTTACGACTGGCCTGTTGCATCAGGTTTGGGATCTGGATCTGGATCAATCTTGGAGTACAATCGTGGTCGTGGGTCAGACTACATGGATCATAGGGGCTTTGATGATTTTGAAGGGCTTGGTCGGCTTTATGGGTCCCATGATGAGAACAGACACAATAATTTTGGGGCAGTGCCGATTAGTCAACCTGGCAGTACCTTTCATAACGGTACATCTGCTATGGACAGGTATACGCCCAGGTTGGATGAGACTAACTGTTGGCGACCAGTAGGGTCTCTAGGCTTCTCGGGCCTAGGTGGCAGCACGAGCACATCTGCTATGGACAGGTATACGCCCAGGTTGGATGAGACTAACATTTTGCGACCAGGAGGGTCTCTGGGTTTTTCTGGTGGGTCCCACCAATTTCACCAAGGCTTAGGTGGGTATGGTAGCTCCAGTGGGCTCCCACCTTATCCCTATGACATGCATGGGGTGGATAGAAGAGACATGCCTGCACCCCACCCCAACCTTTCCGGGTTTGGGCCAAGGCAACTGCCCTCGTTTCAACCACCACCAGGTTCGTCAGGTGGTTGGCTCGACGACTAACCTCATACTGAGAAAAGATACTTTTGTTTTTTTCCATGTAGCCCAGTGGCTGTGTTTTGTTGGAGGATACAAGTAGATACCAACATGTCAAGATGCATGTGACCGTGGCACATGTTAGGTTGTGATCTTTAGATTATATCTTATTTGTATTATAGTTCTATGCAGTGCGCAAATCGAGCTGGGCTTGATTGTGATTTATGACTAACAAGTACTTGTTTATTTCTTGATTATTTCATGTGTTTTGTTGCGTTGGCATTTTGTATGTTTTAACATTTACCACCGTATGTGTTGCACAGCCGCGTCACTGGGACCTATGGATTACAAGATTAATTAGAATGGCACAACAACAAATTAGGTTGTCTTTAGGTGCCAGAACCGGTACCAGATCATAGCGATCTACTTGCTTTCTTATCCCTTTTTGTCTCTTATTTATCCGATTGGTTTTTCTTCGGTTGGTCCTTTGTCTTCCAATGTCCCAACAAAAATAAGTATGGGTGATGGCCCTTGTCAAATGTAATAACTGCGTTGGAAATAGGAAAATGTGGTGTGCTTAGTGTTTTCCGTCTTTTGAGCGACGCCATAGCAAGATCACGTCAATATCAGCTAATGCTAAGATAATTTTCTTATTGAACAATAAACGAAAGTAGGTCCCGTGATTAACAAATCACAAGAGTTCAGAGGTTAGTCCTTTATTGGACTATGTGCCGATGGAATTTGGTCACAAGAGGAAAGAAAAGCGAATAGAAAACCAAACTTTTTAAGGTCATATAGGTCGTTGTATTGCAGGGATTGAAAAAAGAAAAATCAGAAGTTGTCAGTACAAGAAGTTAGCAAATTTTGTTTATTTGTCCTCAAGCTAAAGTACTGGCTTAGTATAAAATGTTGTAATTTGTATTATGCATCAAACTAAAGGGCTATACATATGGAGCTATAGAATGCTGCAATTAGTATAAAATATCTTCGGAAATTGCAATTTTGTTTACTGTTTATTACCACGCAGCTACAACATCCAATTTTTGAGATTTAAGAAAAGAGGAAGTTTTTTATGAAAGGAATGGACTAGTGCTACACCATTCATCATATAAGACAAAGAGAACACTGAGAAAATTCTGCTATAAAAAATTAATAAAATTTGAAGTCATTGGTATTATTATTTATTAGTTCATATCCAGTGGATATTGGTTCTGGGCTCGTCGCTCGACAGTCCCAAAAGAACACTCGGCTTTTTGGTTTGGACAGAAGAACATGAAATCTCCTCATTTTTGTTTCCTTGGGCTAATCAAATCTAATCATTTTTGTTTCCTTAATCCAAATGGCAAATTATACCGGTACTATTTTAAGCTTCTGCATGTTTGTCTTGTTTATTGTTCTCTTTCGGGAGTTAAATCAGTTTTTTTTTTTTTCCTTTATGTGTTACATGTTTTCTATTGTAGGTTATAATTTATTCGTCTGCCCATTTTACCCAATTGAGGTACTCCAGTACCAGAACCAATCATGGAATGCTGCAAGAATTTCTTAGTCATGGAAAAAAAATTGCTGCTTATTTTGTTAAAAAGTTTCGTATGAGCACATTTGTGCTGGCTTGGAACAATTTGTTGCACCATTAAAAAGGCAAAAGGAGAACCTGCGCTTTGGAAAAAAAAAAAAAAAAGGCCTAGCACCCAACTATTTATTGATAATTCTTCTGATTAAATTACTTCCGAACAGATATTTGGTACTACATCAATCTAAGCATTAGTGAAGTATATCCAAGGGTTAAAAGATGTTTAGAGATGGGTGCTTTGCGGAATGGACACCACAACCTGGAGTTCGGGTAAAAATATTAACAAAATAAGCTTCATACAGTGCATGGACAGTAGAGTTAAAATGAAAAAACATATAACTCACACGTTGCATAAAGCCAAAACAGTATTGTCAATATCTTTACCCTGGACTGTGGAGTTGTGAAGACAAATAATATCAAGACATATTTAAGCCTCGACTCCGGCAACAAAACCTAAATAAATAAGATTAAGAAACGACAAAGAGCAATGGAGAGCATATAAATTTTCTTTGCTTGAACCTATACAATTTATACAAAGGGATACATATGGTAGTATTTATAACCAAGAAAAAAAAAGGAAAGTAAAGGAAAAGGAAAAAAAAAAGGAAAAATGGGTCATGACTAACCAAACCCATAAGAGATACTTTGATCTCGTAAGACTCGCACTATTTTGGGTTCAACTCCTAACGAGGTTCCTTTTCCTTAGTTAAATTTTGAAAAAGAAAATGAACAAAAAGGTCTTTGGATATGAGCAAGCAGTTAAGCACAGAACTGAAACAATGAATTGTTATTCATCCAATTTGAGAGAATTGATTCGCTTTAGTCTCTGATCGATCTCGGCCAAAACCACGGTCTCTTGCTTCTTTCTCTCCTTCGTAATTGAATTGGCTGTCATACCTCCTATCTTATCAAACGCCACCTGAAAGAAAATCCAAGGGAATTAATATTGCATCATACTTCTGAATTTTGGGTGAAATTACAACAAAACAACCCTTAGAATGACCACAATATTTTTGAGCCGTTATTTCCGACTCATGCGAGTTGCCAGAAAGTGCAGAAGGGCCATGATTTTTTCCTTACATTTCTGAATGTTTCAAGTTTCTTTGGAAAAAATTAAAAAACGTACCGTGAGCAGCTCATCAGGGTCATATAGGTGGCGGGAAGTAGTTTGTAAAATGTCTATAACATCTCCAATGTGATGTGCTCTTAGCAGATCCTCTTCTTTCATCTGGGAAAAATTTAGTTTTTTATGGTGTTCAAAATTAACAAAGTTGTATTGTTTCTTTCATTGTTTTAAGAATGAAGACAACTCTAAAATGTGTCAAAAATTCAAGGTTGGATCCATCAACTTGAATTCAAATTCTAATTTCTACCAGCCTCAAAAATCTACTGTTTGAAGCAAAATTTATACCCCGGTTTAATCGTATGCTTCCTATGACCACTGACAATAGAAAAATAGGAACTAAAACTGTTTATATGTGCCTCGGGATCATG
Source organism: Carex myosuroides (assembly GCA_028015225.1). Classification (NCBI taxonomy): domain Eukaryota; kingdom Viridiplantae; phylum Streptophyta; class Magnoliopsida; order Poales; family Cyperaceae; genus Carex; species Carex myosuroides. The sequence continues at coordinate 6,450,627 of CM051482.1, forward strand.
AACCAATACCGTGTTCTGAAAAAATAAAGTATCATAATAAATGACAAATCAAATGGTACCTTAAATATTGCAAGTGCCACATGGAACAAAACTTTGGCTCCCTCGTAAAATAGTACATCCCACACCCTCAGGGTTGTCTGACATCAATCAATTTAAAAGGTTAACATGAAAAATAGCATATTGGATAGCAGCGTGTTTACTTTGGGGACATTAATTATCAATTCTAACAAAAACTGAGAGCTTTAAGTCTCAAAGAAAAAGACGAAGAAAAGAAGATATATGAAATTACAAATCAGACCTCAGAAGGGAGGCTCTTAGAGAAGAGGCAAAGAAACCATTCGGTGGCCACAAGAGAAGCATCAAATCCCATCAATTCTAAATGTGCTGCTATTCTGCATTTCCCAATAAGGTAGCATCATGGATACGAGTTGCAAGAAGTTGAGGAAATTGCAATAATAGACAAGGATAAAATAAAGTACAAAAGCCTCAACAAAATGGCACTGGATAAATTTCCAATTTTGCAAGGTAAATATAACATTTTTGGTGATGCCAAACCCCCCCCCCCCCCCCCCCCCCCCCCCGCCCCCAACACACACACACACAAAAAGAAAATAATTCCTTGAGGAAATAAAAAAATGAAGCAAACAAAAGAGAGAAGGAAAATTATGAAAGATGCACACCGATAAACACATTTATAAAAAAAAAAAAAAAGGCTTCTGCGGACTTTTTTCTTAAAAAACTGTTCATCAAAAGTAAATAGACCGAACCTGGGGCACTTTTTGGTAAGAAGATCCTTGAAAACCCTTTGTTCAACATGGCAGCCTGAGAGGTTGTCAGTGTAGCAATCGGTAACTAAAACATTTTCCAATAATACAGAAAGCATCCAAAATGCATCTTCTTCTTCTTTCAACACAATTAAAAGTAGTGCAGCCACATAATTTAGTCCCTGGAAACCCACAAAATCACATTGAGACTAAGTGTCTTTTGTACAAGCACGTAATAAAGGTTTAAATCTGCACAACTGAAAATTGATAGGCCAATACTAGTACCAGTTCAGTTCAAAACCCGGACGGAGATCCCTAACCTTAAATGGAGGGTAGAATGCAGCATATGAAAATACAAGCTGCATATCAGTGTAGTGCCAAATGACAGAAGTAACATAAGGCAAAATAAGAAACTTTATGAAAAAGTTCACCTGGCAATAACCAACTTCTGAGTCACGAAACGAGTAGCCGACAAGTACACGACGGAGAGCTGCTTGACCTTCTTCACTGTTTATCCAGGGATGGCATGGGAATGTGCGTGGGAGATCCTACTCCAAAGAATCATTACACAACAAACTTCATGAAAAGATATTCATCAAAAACATATAAATTTAAGGGTTTTCAATTATTTCCTTGGACATCAAGCCAATTAGAACCATTTCTCACAAGTCACAGGTATATCCAGTAAGCCCAGAGCCTCAGACCAACTTAGTATTGAATTTAAACCCAAGAAAATTGATTAAAAGCACATAAATGGCAAATTCCAAGCCTCACCATACATACACATTGCAGAACATTTGAAAATGTATGAAAATCAATGTTAGAAATAATAAACATTACAGAATTAAGTAAGAGTGAGGCTACGGTACTATGCATAGCACGGTTTGGTCCGTGCTACGGCTCAATATTTGAGTTTTCAAAATCCTAACGGTCGATCCGAACCGTTCAACATGATTATAAAATGAATATGTACTTGCAAACCAAATTTTACATTTTTTCGAATTTTTTTACTATTTTTTTAGATAGGTAGAAAATCACTTGATCTGAAAATTCTGGACCATCCAAAAACAGTGATTTTCTACCTATCTAAAAAAATAGTAAAAAACATCGAAAAATGTAAAATTTGGTTTGCAAGTACATATTCATTTTATAATCATGTTGAACGGTTTGGATCGACCGTTAGGATTTTGAAAACTCAAATATTGAGCCGTAGCACGGACCAATCCGTGCTATGCATAGTACCGTAGCCTCACTCATTAAGTAATGTTAAAAATCCTTACATGGTCAATCTGTCTGGTAGCAGGTGTGGTTTTCCCTTCAGTAGCTCTAATCAATTCATCATAGTATGTCTCTGGCACAGTCGACCTTTTCTTAGCCGCACCAGACAATGACAGCCACAACTTTGGCCGGAGAGTTGGCGGCACACCTTTTCGCAGCAACTTCTTCAATGTCATGGTATTTGTCAGAACTGAGAATTTCAGGGATGCAACCCCATTGGAGGAGATTTGTGTGTGCAAGTACCAGTTTGCCCCTTTGCTCGCCTCAAGGTCCCACCATACCTTGCTCTGTTGCCTGATTCTCTCTCTAACCTCATTTAGCACATTAACATCGTCCACATTTCCCTCAACCGTGAAACCATACAGGTCTTCAAATTTGACCGAAATGGTGTTTGAATTAGATAAATTGGTCGATTTTTTCGGAACTTTGGCAGTAAAATTTGCATTATTTGATGAGGTCGGGGTGGTCCAGAGGGTTCGAATACGCCTTTGAGGGGTGAAACCTGTGCTGATTTCTCTATCAGCTTGGATGTCAAACATTATGACAATTCAAATTTGAAAAGTTTGAATGCCTAGATATTTGTTCTCTTAGGAATTAAAGCAAACAGCCTGCGGGCAGAAAATGGACAGAGAAATTTGTAATTTTTTGGAGGGAAGAAAAGGGTTAATTGGTGAAAAGCTTAATATTTGGTTGGGATGCTAAAATGGGTTATCTATTCAAGCCTTGAAGATAAAAGATAATCCAAAAAGACAGGTATATGGAAAAAAAATGTAAAGAGAAGTAGAGTTTATGAAATGAGATTCCAATCGTGTATAGAGAGATGAATTTCTGAAAACATTGACATAATAAGAAGGATAATGAGCAGTAATTTAAGATATTTGCTTTGAATTCCGATTGACAACTCTAATAAAACATCAAATCACGTAAAATGCAACACGACTGAGAGAACAATAAATAATCAAAAAGAAAAAGAGAAATAATAGGAAAAATGTGAACTCCAGCAGATAATTGGGAAGAGGGGGGGAGAAATGAGGAACAAAATTTGGCTACAAATGGCGTATCCTTTTTCAGAAGAAAAGATGAAAGCTGAAAAATTGATTGTTATGAAGAATGAGAGGTTGGATTATGAAATGGGAATCCAGCTTTAATGGGAAATTTTGGAAGGAAGAAAAAGTTCAAACCTTTGATTCAAAAGCATGCAAAACTAAAAGAGGAATTTTGGCTTGTCTTCTATTTGTACTTTTTATGTGGAAGGGATTACCTCCTTGTTGGATCCTCCATGAATGACCCAAATAGAGAGAGACGAAAAAGACCAAGTCTCTTTTTGTCGTTTATCTGTTTCTTTATCTATTTCGTCATTTGTACCTTTATTTCTCTTTTTAGAGAAAAATGGAAATTTGGATTTTAGAGAGAGTCATTAAGAGGCTTCTTTATGGATCTTTTGGTAAAAGATCGAATGGGAAGGTGATTGTTTATCAGAGCTCTAAAATATTCAAAAGACCTTTTTTCATGTATACCCTTGATTCTTGAAGTAATATAATTTTTGAACTTTTTTAAATTATTACATGAACTCCAGCCAGACTTCTGAGATATATAATTGTTCAAAATTCTTGGGTTTAGGTGTGAAATTTTCCCTTGTAATAATAAAGGAAGAAAACAAACATTGGTGCTTGCTTAGTTATGATTATGATGGAAACTAACTAAATGGATGTCATGATAAAAAAGGTGTGTTGGCGTGGTTGGTTACTTGGTTGGAGGCATGAGATGGGAAAATTGGTCAAGATAATGATCTGTTCTGCTGTACTTTGACTTGGCCTCAAATTACCAAATCGCCCATCTTGGCCATGGAATAGGCCGTGATTGCAATTTATTTATTACCCAAGGGGGTCAACATAAACAAAAGCCTACTATGTCGGTTGCGGTGTGGCAATCTGTGCAGCGTGGTTTATAAGCTTAAGAAAGTAAGAATCATCTTCGGAAATGAAATTGAAATAGGCGTGCCTCAATGATTATAGTTATTTGAAAGATATATATTTAAATGGACTTTCAGAAATTTGATAAGTGTAATATAATTTCAAGTTTGTGTCCTCTTATGTATGTAAACTTGCGGTCGTTGACATTGTATTAGATCGAGTTATATGGTTTAGAGACACATGAATACCTTATGCAATTTAAAAATTATTTGATTGTTAATGAAATGTTGAGAACATGAATGGTTTAACTTTTTCAATCATTCGATACATAACTAATTAGTTTTTATATATAATATAAAATTTGACATATATAATCTAAATTTGATAACCATTATGTCAGTTTTGCAAAATTTTATATAATCGTAAAGATTTCCTTTTTGCAAAATTTCTTTCATTAATTATCATACTAATTCTAACACATCTTTCGTATCGTATTAATGACTATGCAAATAACTCAACTATATTTCATATTATTTTTTTAGCCCTGTTGATGCCATGACTGAAATGTTAATCAACACTTCTGTTTTCCCTTTTTTTCTTTTCTAGCTTTTGCTAATGACACCCAGTATCTTTACTATATTTGTAACCAGCTCCATGTATTGCTCACGACTGCATGTCAACAACTGACACCTAAAATTTTTTGGGCCCTTCAAATTTTTTTACCGTCAGATTAAAATGGAAAAGACCGTTAAAGGTTAAACGTTGGGACCCGTGGTCATTTAAATGTTTTTTTTTTTCTAGAAGGAGGTTCAAGTTTATTCTGTTTTTAGCTAAAAAAAGAAAAAAAATTAACGTTAGGCAAGTTAATTTTTTTGAAATTAAAAGTTAAAATTAGGGGCAGTAGTTTTAAATTGCAGTTCAGTATATCAATTAATTAATTTAAATCTTCATAAATGAGAAGTCTCAGTTTCCTTTCGGCCAATTTTATGACTATGATTTCTCTAGCGTGGTTTTATTATGTCCGGAAAAAAGTGATATATGCATTAATGATTTTATTTTGTTAATGGACTTTCAAATCTTAAATTTTAAGACTTTTAATATGAGAGATATGATGAAAAAGAGAAACAAAAATGAAAACATTGAACTCTCATCAAGAAAAAATTAAACAAAAATGATAGAGCTGAAAAAAAAATTAAATATTATTATCTATCAATTTACACATGCATACTGTATAATAATGTTCATTTATGCATAACATGTTCATACTGTATGTAGTTAGATATGGTTAAAAATTAATTATAGTCCTCTCGAGAGGATATATATATATACTTATACCTATGTCCGAATTTTTTTAGGGCTCCATAAAAAGTCATATTCTTTTAGTTTTTATTTTTTTAGTAGAACTATTTTTTAACTTTTTATTGAACCAATTATGTGTTTTATATGCTTGTTCTCCATTATAATAAGTCAAATAGTACTGGTACATGCTAAGCCTACTAGTTTTAAAATATATGTTTCAGGTAATTGCATCCTAATCATAATTAGTGCTATTATTTTAAAATTGTTCATTTCAATTTGAAGCTGTATACGTTGATTACCATTTCATATTCATAATTGTACGATATGATAAGTTTTAAAATCGTTTGATATTCTTGTATAGATAAAATATATATATATATATATTAGTATCTTCTGCTCTGTTTCCTGTATATAACAAGAAAACTACAATGTTGACCAACTTAGAACCAGAAATTTACGGTTTACACATAAGAGTAAAGATATTGTTTTATTTCTCGCTCATATCTTCATTTTCAAAGTTCAAATAGTTGATTCAAACCTTCCAACATGATATTCATATTAAAATGTGCTTGGAGACTAAATTTTACATTTTCTAGAAAAAAATTTACTATTTTTTTTAAAAAAATTTAAAATCACAACTTTTCATTAAATAAAAAAATTCTAAAAAATAATGATTTTAAAAAATTTTACAAAAAATATAAAATTTAATCTCCAAGCACATTTCAATATGAAGATCATGTTAAAAAGTTAGATTAACTATTTAAACTTTAAAAATAAAAAATATCAGTGAGAAGTAAAACATCCTCTGAATTTCTCAAAGCATCATAACATCACTATATATATATATAATCTGAAATCTTCAAAGGGTTACAGTGCACAAGATGATATAGACCATCAACAATCTAATTAAATTCCACCCACTCTTACAGTTACAATAGTAATATTTTTTTTTATGTCATGATCTATGAATGCATGGTTGAAATTAAGACACATGAAGCGAGAGAGAGAGAGAGAGAGAGAGAGAGAGAGAGAGAATGGGTGAAACTGTGAAAGTATCTTAAGAAAGAAAGTATCTTAAGAAAGAGTCACGCTGAGAGATCATGTTTCATATCAAAGCGAACCGTTTCCGTAAAAATCAGAGTCCGGATTTTCTGCATTACCTTACCGTTTGTAATAAAGAAGGAAATCAATCATGCTGTTACGAGTCATATCATGTCATATTACGTGTGTTGATTACATAACGTGACTCATGTGTCGTGTGACGTTATTGTCCTTCACCATTATAGTCACGTTACATCACGTAACGCAAATTATCTCGGTCACATCACGTGACTATTTTTTCAACATTATTTCTTAAATATTATTTTTTTGTAACGGTTTTTTTATTTTTTTATAAGTTTTGTTATTATTATTTTTAACTAACTTAAAGTTGAAAACAATAATTAAACACAATCAATCACGTCACATGTGGTCACGACGTGATCACACATAACGTGACTATTCGCGTTACGTAACTGCTCTCTATTATTTTAATCACGTCATGTAAAATAAATTTTAGTCACATTATGTTTTTCCTTCTTTACCGTCCGATCATAATATGTTACAATCTAGTCCAAACCTATAATGCACGTAAACCTCTCTAGCTAAGAACCTGGACTAGATATAAACTCAAATGGTGAGGTGCCTCAGATGATATGAATTCGTAAAAACCAAGCAACAACGAGGAACAAGGTCAAGGTAATTCGCGCGACACTTACTGGTATAAAGAATTGTGTTCCTGAAGAAACTCAGGTGTTCATCTTGCTGGTAGTCCAAGTATTGTGTCTGTATGCACATGCGTAATTATATTTGAAAATTTTGACCTATATTACTAATTATAAAGAAGAAGTTTTACATATCTTTATGAATATTTTCATTATACTTTTGTAAGATTCAAATGTCATAATAAAATTGATTTAATCTATATCATTTATTTTATACACATATAAAAGATTATGACATTTCAACTTTATTTTGATTGTTATCAAAAATTTACAAAAATACACATGTGATTATTCTTTAGACGTTGATTTTTCAACTTAGTGATTTATATAAAAATAAAACTAAAAAGTGATTATATTTTATATTCATACAAAGAAAATAATATAGATTACATTTGACAGTTTTATTTTAAAATATAAATTTTAAATTTTTTGTTATTACAAGATTAAGAAATAAAGGTGAAGCCATAAAGAATGAAAACATTTACATCTTGTCATCACTAAAACTCCAAGTACAAATTATCACTTGTGGGAAGGACTTTTATTTACCAACGTTTCTAAGAAAATATGTAATATTATAAGGAAATAACTTGTAATTGGATGCTACAAATTAACCTCTTAAATGAAATAAAAACACACTAGCAAATATATATAATTATTTGCAAATGAGGTCTTTGTATTTAAAATTATTTTAGAGAAATTTTCAAGTTCTTTTCCAGATGCAACAAACTCATGTTAGCTAAAAAGGTATAAACTAGGTCTACAGTTAGTTGATCAAAACATGGAAAGTCAAAAGACCTAATTGTAGATTCTCATAGGTCTATTTCCATACATTATCTGATTTGGTCATTCACAAGTTACTTGAAATGAGAAAACATATATAGTAGCGCTCTTATAAATTGGCACGGTGGTTGAAATTTTTATAAAAATGGTTGAAAATTCAAATTTTCTTTTAATGTCTAGTATATATATATAACATATTACAGCAAATCAACGTATAAATCAATTTTAAATTGAACGATTGTAAATCATTGTATCGTGCAAACTACACATGATAATCTCACCCTTCCTATGATTTATTCAAAACTTTTATATTGAGTCATGTAAAATTTATTAAGAACCAAATACTCTAAATATAGCATGATTCTACTTTTTTTATATGCATACATGTTCGGTTTCAAAATATATATCAAATTAAAAATATCTTTTCAAAATGTTTTGTTGTCTTTACGAGCAAAATAAGCTCAATTGTGAATAGATTTTAAATCCATATCAATAATTATTTAATATTTTTAGATTGAACCCAAAAATATGAAAAAAAAATATATTTATAAAAAGTTTCTATAATCGTGATTAAAGACTATTCAATTTTTTTATAACACAAATTTTTATTTTTAAAGTGAAACCAAAAGGCAATTCTAGTAATATGAATTTTGTAATATATTCCCAGGTGAGAAACGATTGACTTAGCAGATTTGAGGCAGTTATCTTTCTGACGGTCTAAACATTTTTTTATTATTATTTTAGCATATCTAAACTTTAAAATTGTATGGCAGCAACTAGCTAAGAGATGGAATGTTATCCTCTGCGGAGCTTAAAAGCTCCGCAGACTGCGGTTCTTTTAATCTGGTCCGTTAGTGGTCCGTTAGTTTTAACTTTGCACGAATCTAAAAGCACAATAATACTGCCCCCTCCGTTAACCCAATCACAAAGCGGCTGAGAGTTAATCTGGTCCGTTCATTTGCTCCGCACCTGCGGAGTTTTAATGAACTCCGCAGAGGATAACTTCCCGCTAAGAGATACTCCTATGTCATAGATCTATAATTCAGTTCGTCTTTTTAAGAGTTTAGACTTTAGACCATGACTTAGTCTTTGTGCTGCTATAATTCTATAAATATTTATCATTTATCAACCGTCCTCTGTAACATAGATTTGTTCCAAGATGGTTCGAGATATTATGTGACAATTATTACTCGAAAATTTTGCATCATTATATTGTTATTGTTACAATAAAATAATTATTATTGTTGCTATCATTATTTTTCGCATGACTCACTTCAAGCTGGATAAGTTAAAATTTTAAAATTTCGTCTGGTATAAAGTAAATACATGGTTATCGAAAATTGCATCATTATATTGTTATTGTTATATTTAAGAGTTCATATTTATTTCTTAATTGTTTAAACTATATAGGTCCGACAACTATTTTTCTTAAATTAGCTTCTTTTTAATCTTGGCACGAGCCTGATAAATCAAATCATAGAAAAGCAAAAATATTCCCCAATTATATACTCTAACATCAGCTCAAATAATAATCCTCTGTTCATTAAACACCTGCTATATTTTTCTTAAATTAGCTTCTTTTTAATCTTGGCACGAGCCTGACAAATCAAATCATAGAAAAGCAAAAATATTCCCCAATTATATACTCTAACATCAGCTCAAATAATAATCCTCTGTTCATTAAACACCTTCAGGTCAATATTAATTGACACCTCTTATCTTTTTCAATGATAGACAAGATCAATGAACGACTAAATCAAAGTTTCTATGGTCAGCTAGCTTCATTGTCATGGCTTTTCATTTCGCAATAGAATTTACATCGTGTGATCACGCACTTCTTTGACCATCTAAAAAAATATTAAAGCAACAGTGTCAGCAGCACCTATTTAATACAAAAATATAAATATCTAAGCATGCTTTCGTTCAAAATTTGAACAGGTAAAATGAGCACGTTTAAGCAAATATCATTATTGGCCAACTAATCTCTACCACCTAACCTCCCCTTTAGATTTTTACACATCACCGACTACACGCATGTGTATTTTTTTATCTTTCATATATAACGCTATAACTATAAAATTTATTGGATTGACTGTAAATGATGAATTGGAATTGTTAAAACCGATCTAATTTACATGTGTATACATGCAAAATTTTAAAATTTTCGAATTCATTTAATACAAAGTCAAGCGGTAAAAAAAAATATTTATAACTTATTTCAATACATTCATCTTTCATCATTTTTTACTACTTGATTTTGAACTAAATAAATTCAAAGAATTTAAAATTTTTCATGTACACATATTACTCATGAAATAGATTGGTTTTAACAATTTGCATTAGCCAGTTTGCATCATAAGTAGCTGGGTTTATAAAATTTTCTTTTCCCGTCAGGAATTTTTGTGTTTTTACATTTCATGTAATCGATGTACTATGTATCATTTTACTTTAGGGGAATTTCATGTATCCTCTCAAAAACTTTAATATTACGTATTTCCCTTTTAAAAATTTATAATATCATATTTTTCCCTCAAAATTATAAAAACTCACAGATTTATCCATTATTAATTTTACAATATATTAAATAAAATGATTAAATAATATATTTGAGACTCTAAAGACCATTATACCCTTGCATCTTTCCTTTCCATTCTGTCTCCGTCATTGCAACAAATGCTCCAGTCTTCACTTCAATAGTCAGTAACTTTAGAACATCTATTATTTCTAGGAAATTGATGTTCCTTCCGCTTTCTCAAATTGATGGAAATACGGCTTTCTTTCTATTTCCCTATTAGAAAGCTGTGATTACTTTGACTATAAATTGTTCACTTTATGTTTTCAATCCAATCTATTCCTTGCTGGGCTAATTAAGTAGAATATATTTTAGCAAAATTTTTATTTTGAGATATTACCTGTATAGATACTGAAAGCATGCATTGCTTACCAATTGATGCTTGCATGATATTACCACTATCCTTATTTTGTTAAAAGCTCAATTTGTGTTATGTAAATTTCAGAACTTTGATCACAGAGCTGGAAAGCATTAATTCGAAAACTTGAGTACTGACAACACCATATTTCTTAAGTCTTTTATACTATAATTTTTTTACGTTGATTTTATCCTATGATTTTGATACATCTTGGGTTTGGATAAGCCGACATGTAGCATAAGAAAAGAGTTTAATAAGTGTTCTGACCTTATGATAAAGCTGGTTTTTTTTTTTTTTTGGATACTTTATATCATAATGATAATAAACGCATCTAAAAAAAACTTAAAGAAACAGTCCGCACTAAAAGGAGTAGATGTTTTCAGGGAAAAATAAATTGATACCAGTCCCAGAACTATTTCAAGGATGGTACCAAAGGACAAGTACCAGTCCAATCAGACATAATAAAATTCAAAATGAACACAGGAGCACGCAATCACAGTTTAAAATTGACTATAACAAATGTGCTTTGGAGAACCCTGACGAATCTTAATTTTGGGTAAGGTCATTCAGTGAGCTGGTACACATCCAAAGAAGCTCGGTATAGTACTGGCTTTGTGCAGTCCGGTACTCTCTCTTTGAACCGGTCCCCGAAATCTGGTAAATAGGTTTCTGAATTTAACTTCTATTCGGATTGATCCTTGTAGGCTTGAACTATTTTGGGAACTACTGGGAGTCCATTTGTACCTTAGCATGATGATGAGACACATAGTTTATGTAGTTGACATATGACATGTGTAGGACCAGCGGGACCAACATTCCCTCAAAGTCTTTGTTCAAATGAGTTCGCAATGGGGAGCTGTGAATTTAATTTGAAAGAGAGAGACTGTAGAAGCTAGAAGTTTCTTTTAATTCTAAAAAGGTAAAATGGGAATTATAAATTTATATGGATGATGGATTTAAAATTAATGAAAAAGTTGATGAATTGAACAAATATGTGAGTTTCTATAATTTTGAGGAGGAAATATGGGAATGAGATCTGCTGCGATTCGAGTATTGAGCACAGTAATCCTGCAATTCCTGTTTTTCCAAATCCAGCCGTCCAACTTTTTAGTGCACGCATCTCAAAACAGTTGGTTTTTCTGTGCACGCATCTCGAAACAATTCGACAGCTGGATTTGGAAAAGCAGGAATTGCAGGGTACTGTTCACAGTACCGGATCGCAGCAGATTCTCACCCGGAAATATGATATTATAAACTTTTGAGAGGGAAATACGTAATATTGAAGTTTTTGAGGGGATACATGAAATTCCACCTTTACTTTATTGCAAGCATGACTGCGGGCTTCAATTCAAAAAAAAAAAAGTTGTAGGTTATACTAGAAATTTACTGTCATTGGGCCTTTCTAAGATGAGAATTTCTGACGTTGTCCATATCTTATCCCTATTATCTAAAGAGTGAGTCTATGGTACTATGCATATCACGGTTGGTCTGTAATACGGATTAATATTTTCGTTTTCAAAATTCTAACGGTCGATTCGAACCGTTCAACATGATCCTCATATGAATATGTACTTGCAGACTGAATTTTATATTTTTTTGGATTTTTTTACTATTTCTTAAGATAGGTAGAAAATCACTTGATCTAAAAATTCTGGACCATCCAAAAATAGTGATTTTGTATCTATTTTAAAAAAATAGTAAAAAAATTCTAAAAATACAAAATTCGGTCTTCAAGTACATATTCATAATCATTTTGAACGGTTCAGATCGACAGTTAGAATTTTAAAAACAAAAATATTAATCTGTATTACTGACTAAATTGTAATATGCATAGTACCATAGACTCACTCTTATCTAAATGCTCATCTACATGTAAACACTTAAAGAAAATAAAGAAAATCGCATTAATAAATGCTCCCAAATGCAGCGAAAGATCCAGGTTGGGCCTAGGCCGATCAAATAGACGGCCTTTTTTCTTTATTTTTTATTTCAATTCAAGCCTAGAGCCCTATAATAGTTTTGTTTGTCTTGGTGCGTCTCCCGAATTTTTTTATGGGGAAATTTCCAGTATACCCATACAAACTTTTAAAATAGTCAATATCTCTATAAAAACACCATAATATCCAATATTTCTATGAAAATTTAACACTCTTATTTATATTTCATTTTAAAGTATTTAACTTTTTATTTAACAATTTTAAAAACTGAACTGACCAATATGTCCTTAAATGTTAACTGGAGGTGCCCTGTTTCTTCCTCTCTATAGCGTCTCTCTCAGCCCCATTTTCCTCATGTCTCTCTCTTTGATTTTACTGGAGATCGCAAATATAAAATTATTAACTGGATAAACCTCTATTGACTATATCAAAAAAATGTCATATAAAAGAGATGTAATTAGTAAACATCTCTGTTCTTTTCCATCCACAGTAAAATTTAATTCGTGATTTTGCTGCTAGGCGGCAATTTAGCAACTGAAGTATTTCATATTACAACTTAAAGTCAGTTGCATATGAAATCAGAATAATAATAAAAATAGAATGAGTCGGAGCATCTATTTAATTCGTGATTTTGATTGCTTGTGCCTTGTCGAATTTAGTTGATGTCGTGATTTATTACATAACGTCTTGCGTGAGTTATTGATTTTCTCAGCTTGACTGGTTGGGTCGGCTGTGCTAGCTATCCTACCCTTTTTTCTTTTCTTCCTTGTGCCTTGTACTGGCCCTGTGTTGGATTATGTTGCTTGTTTTGGTGCTGGCCTTGTTCATTTGTGCTTGGATGTCTGTGCTTTTGTGCTGATTGTGCTGCCCATTTTTCTCTTCTTCTTGTGACCTGATGCTGGTACCAGCCTTGTTGCTATTCTCCGTGTTGGCTAGACTGGTACCCGTGCTGGTACCTACTATGTTGGCTCCTTGTGCTGGCTGTGCTGGTACCTGTGATTGGTGCCGTTTTTCCTTGTTCTTGCTGTGCTATTTTGGTTATGTGCTATTATGTTGCCTTGGTGGTCAGTTGATCTATGTTGCCTTGTGTTTGTTGAGTGGTGCTGGAACAAGTTGGTACCAGCCCAATGTTGCCTCTGGTACCGGATTTGAACTGAGAGGGACCCCTTTCTATTAATTCCTCAAATATGAGGGTGAATTTTGTAAAATGTAGATCCGTGCATGAATTACTATAATTGAGGGACTTGAATGCAAAATTGGGGTTTTTAAATGTTAGGCTTCGGATTAGGCCTTGATTGTTTAAATATAAGGGGCCTTAAGCCTCTTTTTTGTTGGGCTCGGCTGAGGAGTAATATAAATGGGCTCTGGCCCAATTCTGAAATTAAAAGAATTCGGCTTTTATATACAAAGCACCATTTACTTAATTTCGGCCTTGATTTAAAAAACTTGGATTTTGCCCAAACTTGATTGGGTTGTACAAACTCCACAATTATAGGTTACTGTACAAATTAAATGTCGTAAGTTCGATTGGATTTGCGAGATAGCGAGAATTAATCTTAGTATACAATTTAGGCGTAGTTAAATTAAATAAAGTAAAATATGGCTTAATTAAATTTGGGTCTCGAGCTTCCTCTCGGTAGGCTCGACCTGAAGTCGTGACATTAATTAAAAGTGACTGAAATCAAAAGTGCAACCAAGTGACGTTTTAATTTAATTAAAAGTCGAACTAAAAGGTCCAACTAAAAATCGGAAAATAACGTAAACTTAAAGATCGATAGATGATTAGTAAAGTCCTGAATAGTTGCCTCATAACATAACTTGAGCAGATACAAACATCCAATTGGACAATATATGATCTCGAGACACATTAAAACACCACCCACACCGTAGTTAAATAAATTAACGCTTTCAATTTTGAAATTTAAAAGAATCGAATATTTAAGTTGTTAATTAATTAGGACAATTAATTAACAACGCATCCTTATTTTATACGTACTTCAAAATAATTTTTAAATTATTATTGTAGTAAATTAATTAACAAAATACTTTTATCTTATACGTATCAAAATGCGACTAAATATCGCAATAATTAAAATAATAACTAACTAACGTATTTCTATCGTATAAGTACAAGTAGTAGGACAGCGTATTATAGTATTTAAATTATAATAAACATTTATCTTCAAATTAAAATATAACAAGTGGTTATCTTCAAATTAAAAATAAATTAAATTAATATGAATTAATTATGGTCAATTCGAACGCGTCAGACTGACTGAACCGAACACAGTCAGACTAACTGAATCGATTAAATATTATAACCCGTAGCTAAATAAAATAAATCTGAACACATTGATAAAATAAGACGGGGGAGAGTGTTACGGGAATTTAGTTTAAATTTTAATTAGATTATGTTACAAATTTCAGGTCATCTGGCCTATCTTGATTCCGACCCGTGGTCTGATCTCACGGACGACTATACCGGAGCAAGCGAGGATCCTGCAGACTACGCCGGTGTCTAGCGCCTGCACACGGCTCCTGCTTTGCATTCATGTGTTGAATATCTGAATTATTCTTTTCGTGGCATACTCTTACGAGTTGACCCATCTGACCTGTCATATTTATTTAAAATCAAATAGTTTCATTGAAAACTGTAGAACATATGTATCCTTTCTACACTGTAGATAAGACTTGCATAATCCCTGAAAAACTATAATTTACTGTATTTTAGGAGTAGGGTAACTTAAAGATATAGTATATAATATTATATTATATTAGAATATTAGTTTGTCTTTTTCTGGTAGAAGACAATATATTATTATGTAGTCGCACACATGCATTGGTGAGTATTGAGAAAAGACCAAGTGATTTCGTTCCGTCTCGTGGGATGGGTACAAGCCGGCCCGATAGCCACTGAGCTGAGTGATCACTTGATCCCTCGGGAGGTCTTCTAGGATTATTATATGTATTAAATTAGAAACTATATATTCTTCTCGTTCATTTTACCATTTCACGTGCACAGTTTCGATCGCGAGTCCTGTGGCACGAAATGATTTGGGATTTTTCCCCACCTACATTAGGAACTACATGCCTAGAACGGGTTACCCCACCACGGTTCTGATCTCGAGTTTTATGGTGGCATGTTTTTATTATGAGGCTGCACAGTTCCGATCTCGAGTGTTGTGGCAGTCTGATTTATGCGACCGCACAGATCCGATCTCAAGTTTTGTAGCAGATTTGTTTTACGCTACCGCATGGTTTCGATCTCTATGCCATGGCGGATTTAGTGCACAGTTTCGATCTCGAGTCTGTGGCACTGGTTACTATTTCCCATTGGTCTAGCCTGACGGTGGAGTCCCTTGTCTGCTCATGAGGAAAGAGTTAACACATCCTTACGTCATGCTTGTATAATTTCTCCTATTTTATATATTTTGTTGAAGAATCGTTTCGAAGAACGAACACCCGGGATTGAGATATGTCCATCTGCATTCGTAGTACACAGAGGGGCTCAATGCTCGATGTCACTAAGCAACGTGTATCATTGGACCTTCTGACCGGTGTACTTGGATAATATCTTATTGGATCTTTTGATCCAATTGGCACGGCACAGGGTGAAATTCTTTCTGTATTATTATATTAACTCTTACACACAGTATTTAGGTACTGGACCCCAATTTGGATATGAATATGATATTCTCCTTGTGTTTTATTTTGTGAATCTTTTGCATGTTGACATAATAGATTAATCGCATCATTGGATAACTGCACCTATTATATGTATTTTTTTAATAGTTAATAAGCTAGGTTATATTTATATATAACTAAATCACTTGCATATGAATTTCCGTTTACAAAATCATACGTAGATTTACAATTAAAAGTACTTTGACCGTAGAGGATCCCTGAAGGGGTAATTATGGGTCACATACTGAGTGATTAGTCACTCACCCACAAGTTGTTTCGTGGGTTTTTAGGTACATAGTCTGGTGATCAGCAGCAGGATTTGCCAGGAACTGTCCCCGATGACCACGTAGTTTGATTTACTATTTGTAGGGCTGATGTTTTTTATTCGAGACCCGATGTTTTTTATTCGTACATCGGATTCGTTAGATCATGTATCCATTTTCGTAGATTGTGTTATGATATTATGATGTGGGTTGTATGGATGTTATATGTGTATGTTTATTTATGGATTGTATGACTTATGCTTTTATTGTTATTATTCACGCTTCCGCACTTGTTATATATTTGTATTTGTTTAGCCTTGTATGTTTATTGATTTAATGAACACAAGGCGAGGATTGATCACACCTTAATCTGGAGTTTTCAGTTTGGGTGTGACAATTATAAATAAGTTATTTGTATTCTATATAATTAAGACGTCAAGTAATACAAGTAAGCTTCTTCATAAAATTATTTTATGTCTCTTATTTCTATATTCTTTCCTCTTCAATTATGATCTCTCCTTAAAAATCCTAACATCTACGACACCAATTGCATTATAGTGCAAAAATTTGAACAGTAAATGTCATACAAAATTCAGTATAAAATGTCGAAAAAACTAAACATGCCGACTAGCACTGCATACACCGTAGTTATCTAGAGATTTGAAAATGAACATTTCTAGCTTTTTTTTTCCAGTGCCCTCGCCTATAGAGAGAGTTTGGCTTAATATCAAAACGTTTGTTCTGAAACCGTAGTATAACCAATTGATTTTTTTATTTTCAAAGTCCAAATGATCGATCCAAACCGTTAAATGTGATATCTATATTAAAATGTACTTGGAGATCAAATTTTACATTTTTTGGATTATTTTTACTATTTATTAAGCCAGTTTTAAAATCACTGATTTTAATAAATAGTAAAAAAAAATTGAATTACTAAAAACAGCGATTTTAAAACTAGCTAAATAAATAGTAAAAGTTCCAAAAAATATAAAATTTGATCTCCAAATATATTTTAATACAGATTGAATGTTGAACGGTTTAGATCGACTATTTAGAATTTGAAAATATAAAAACCAAAACGTTTGTTTCACAGCCTGAGAACAAATATTTTGATATAAAATAAATTAGCCAATCTCTCTCTGTATAGATGTTACATTCCGTTCCGTTACACTGCTGTTAACTTTCTATGATTGTAAAACAGAATAAACTGTTGCTGGTCATTTTCGAATGCTAATTCACCTCGTTGCTGTGGATTTCCTTGCACTTTTTACTGGTACTAAAGGCCAGTACACTGCTGGTTGGTACAATACTGTGTCGCTGATGGTACTGTGATATTGGTATTAGGCACTGTACTTGTTATACGCCCTTAGTTTATTCAACCAAGCTAGTTAAGATCTCATAAAATTTGCAAGCACCAAAAAGAGAGAAAAAACACAATTTGAAATAGTACAAAATTAATAAATATAATCCGCGCAGCCTAAAGGCAATCTCCCTCTCTAGAAAACCAGAACTACAACCATGCAATACTAACAAGTACTACCAAAGAAATCTAAGCAAAGAAAAACAAAAGGGAAATACATATAATCCATACACTTCTGAACTGGTCAATCGTTCTGCAGTCTGGCAATGTACTTGTCATAAAACTTGCCGGCTTGTTCAAGCTCACCTAGCTCAGTATAACAGTCAGCTATTGCCCCATACGCCTCAGTTACACCTGAGTCTTCTCCCGTTTTTATTGAAATGTCTAAAACCGTTGAATGGTACTTTATGGCCTCCTTGTATTTGCCTTGCCTCTGTAATGATGCCCCTATATTGAATTTTTTTTGTTAACAGATAAAAAGTGATCTAAAACTAATGCATAAAATAGCAAAACCTCAATAATATAATATAATATATGCCTCTATATGCACGAAATAAACCTCAATACATTGCTTCCAAATTTACTATAAATAATGCTGCCCAAACTAATTTTTGTTAGGCTTTGAAAGGGCAAGCACCCTACTTCTAGAGTTCTTGGACTTTAATCCAATCTTTTGCTCCAAAAAACCAAGATATCTTTAATTTGACCTTTTTGCTTAACAATTACTGTTGTTCTTCATCTGAGTCAGTTGCCAAATAACCAAACCTCGTCAGAACTACAAAAAAGAAATGGAACATAACTCTACAAAGAAAAATGAACTAACCTAGACCTCGAGCAGCCTTTTTCTCTTCAACATGGTCTCCTAGGTCCCTTGCAAGATCAAATGCCAACTTGAACTCCTGAAACGCCAGGTCATGATTTTGGTTCCTCAAGTGATTCTTCCCAGTTCTTAGAAATTTCAATAACTGCTCCTTTCTTGGGTCAACAATGACCTCCGACTCTGGCATTTTGGCACCTACAGGAGCATAGCTTAGATTTGGTGCGTACGATTCGATCTTGGCTTGGCGCCTTAAAGCTGCATTTATTTGCCTTAGTTGGTCGTTCAGCTTCTTCAGCTCGCCTTTTCTTTGCCTTGCCAGAAGTCCTGGTAAACAAACTGATGAGCTTGTGCAAACTAATTAACTCACAGAAAATTTTGTTTCCTCTATTTTTACTATTACAATCACTTATTTATTTTTTATTTGCCAGCTGACTTTCATGTATTCAGCTGTTTTCTTTCAATGATGCTGTAGTACATGCTGCTTTGTATCAGACGAGTATTAATATGGACATAAAGATTCCAATTATTATTAATATTAAATCAAAGGTGAGATTCTACAAATTGTCCTGTAAAACTAGCTGCTGACATAATTCAAGGTTTTATTTGTTATATATAAGCTAATTTGTATTCTTCGCTCAATACCAAGCATGCTTAAAGCTAACAATATATTTGCTTGAAATTAAAGAATTTCAATGAACCATACCACCAACAGTAGCACCAATCAGGGCAATTCCAAAGAGAAGAGGCATGTTGAAAAGCGAGTTGTCAGGCTCGCATACCTCTGCCAGGGCATCATTTGGTATGGCAAGTGGTGCCAAAATCGCCAAGATGCAAGTTTTTCCATATTTTGATAATGTCATTTCCTGGGAAGTTATCAATTGAGTGATTTTTTATAAGATAACCAAAGAGAAAAGGCAAACAAATCCAACAGAGTGGAAGCATAACCAGTAACTCATGCAACATATTATAATAATTTATGTTGTCCCCATACTTGTGTTTCACTTAACAGCTTCAATTTTGGCAACACTATGGTGTCTGTTAAGCAGTTGCTCGAAACACGGTTTAAAAGGTACTAAAATAACTTATCTGCAACATTGCAACAGTCCTATTGGTAAAATTACTCTTCATCATTGTTTTAAGAAAAAAAAAACATTTTAAGGACCGAAATTGGAAATAGAGAAGAGAACTCACCATCATACCTGAAAGATTTGAAATAAAACTATTGACTCTCTGGCTAGGCCCTATGTCAAATTCATCACTGTTTGAGCATCTGATGCTTCCTTGAGAAAAAATCTGTGACCCTTTATCTTTTGAGAAATTTACCACTGTATTTCCTGTGAAGGAAGGAAAAACAATCGATAGATGCACAACAGCTCAATATCATAGCGTCCCTGTTGGATTTAATACTGTACAATACTATCTATTGCCAATTTGGCATGTACCTGCTGATACCGTAGCCATACTAGTTGGGTACCACCACGACATTTCTTTTTTCAATAATGTTTTTCATGACGGGTCTGTTTCTCAATTCAAGTTCAGTTTTCCTCGAGACAAACACTACCTAAAGCCATGATACATTGTCCGTGGTGAACGGTTTAAGAAATGTGAACATTTAGCAAGAGAAAAAAGAGGAACCACAGTAGACACATAGTGAAATGAAAAAACTCACCAACTGGCGCGCGGACCCCACAGTGAAATGGTCGTAGAAGCTCGCCTGAGCTCCGTCTGACCAGCGAAGGTGCCGTACTGCTATGGAGAAAGAGTGCCATGAGAGAGAGAGACCCGAGGCCTCTCGTAGGATAAGATGGGATATTGATTCTCTTTTCTCTTTGGTGATTATTCGGTGAGGCCCATTTAATTTACTGAATTTTGTTTCAATTTCATGACGATTTTTGTATCTAGCATTTCGTAGTTCTCCGCTTTAAACAAATCAAACGGTCGGCAGGGGAGGTTTCTGGGTTCATTTTTTCGTGGTTAGTACTTGATTCATCTGTTATTATTCGAAAAACATATTTATTTGAGTTCAATCTTAAAAGTATATCCACCGTCATCTCAATTTGAATTTATAATCAAATATCGATGTATTTTTAAAAAACATATTTGACAAAATATTTCTCCAATTAATTCAAATAATATTTAAAATAAAAAAATAACTTTATAGACGCATTGTTTTTTTTTGAAGGTCAGCAATGCTGACAATTCGATTGATTAAAAAGAGTATATGTACAAAGCGCCTCCTTATTTATTTACAAGCTCAGTTCTATTGAAATGTAATTAAGACAGTAACTCGCCTAGTCAAGCCGTCCTAGCTATCTAACCCCTAGCTATCTAACCCCCAGCTTGTGATGTCTTGCCTGGCCTGTACTCGTAGTTGCTCTATAGACGCATTGTTAGACATGTAAATAATCAGGCAATCAAATTTCACATAAATTGAGTGTCATTTCTATCCTAAGTAATATTAGTCTTCGTGCCCATATAGGTGCGTATCGGATACTGATACGCGCGACGCGCTCCGTAGAATGGAACCTAGTGTGAACCTAGCATGCACCGCGCATACACCAGCAGGCTGAGCTGAAGCCCGTACACCGCGCATAGACCATCAGCCAAAAATCATTTTTCAACGCCAAGCACAGAATCGAACACATGTACTGTGTTCCAAACTACACACCCCTTTACCACTACAACACTATGTTTGTTGTTAGAAATTAGTAATTTTTTTATTTAATATATACCTGGGCTATTGTATCTTACCATATTCAGAATTTTTTATATTTAATTTATATATATATGTGTTGAATAAAAAATATAATTAAAATAATAAAAAATAATACATATAATAGCCGTATTGTATCTTTGATTTTTTTAAATTGCCGTATCGCCGTATCCGTATCGTATCGATACGATACCCATACCCATATCCAAATTGTTAATTTTAAGTCATTCAAAAGTATAAAATAAAGCAGTAAAACATAATAAAAAAAAATGTATTAAAATTAATTTATAATAATAATATTGCTCGACTTTATAAATTTTAGAAATCATGTAGATACAATTTGTCTTTACTTCTCACTGAAATATGGTAAAACAGGGCGGTATCGAATTAGTTTAATAAAATTAATAACGGTAAGAAATAAATTCTATTATAAAATTCGACAAGTAAATTGTAATCTATATTATGTACATAAAAAATAATAAAATTTTATACATAATTTTTGCCATTCATCAAAATTTATCAAAAAAAATTATTCATATCATAAAAAAAAGGGAAAATTGTTTTTATGCCACTCCAAAACATGAAAATTAGGAAGTTGTCACTCCAAAACATGAAATTAGTTATTTGCCACTCTAAAATTATTAAATTTATGAAATTGTCACAATTATACATCTAATATACATATTTAATTAAAATTATTCTGAAAAATATTATATAAAAAACGTATTTTGATATTTTCAAAATTACCTTCAAGATGCCTCATCTGTCTTCTCTCTATCTCGTCCCATAGTGTAGATCCCTTTTCAATGCTATCCTCAGCTTTGTTAAACATTTCGAAAACCTCGATGCATGATTTCTCCAAATCAATTTTTGAGTTAATCACATAATTCCAGCAAAGCTTTGCATGCTCGAATTTCTCAAGCGCAATTGCAAGAAACGCCTCATAAAAGTCAGGTTTCACATTCAAGGCCTCATTGTACCTTTTCCCAGCTTTGGTGTATTCTTGCCGTATCCACTCATACGCCTCCTTGACACGGACAGGTACCACTTCATCTTCCTCTGTTAAGCGAAGACGTTTTCTAGCTTGGGACATGTGGATGTTGCCCCAATTGAAAAATACCACAGCTGCCATCTCTTGAAACTTCCCTTGCGCAACTTCAAATATTTCTTGTGCCTCTTCACAAGTAACTGTATCTTCAATCGCCTCAGAGTACAATTTCATTCCCATTTCATGAAAATCCAAACAAGAATCTGAGCTAACACCTACATGGTGTTTGAATAATTTCGCAAATTCTACAATCCACTCATCCACAACAAAACTATAGCTGCCGTTTTCGGAGTATGTTTCGATCATTCGCAAGAAAAGGGTGAAAGAAAGGCGAAGGAGACGAAGGGAAGGGTACTGGAGAGATCAAGTTACAGATGAGGCATCTTGTAGTTTTCGAAATATCAAAATACGTTTTTTATACAATATTTTTCAGAATAATTTTAATCAAATATGTATATTAGATGTATAATTGTGGCAATTTCATAAATTTAATGATTTTAGAGTGACAAATAACTAATTTCATGTTTTGAGGTGATAATTTTCTAATTTTCATATTTTGAAGTGGCATAAAAAAAAATTTCCCTTCAAAAAAATCCAACTTTGCTCTCGATTTTTCAAAATTTCGAAAAATGCTCCTATCGCTGGCATTTTTTTTTTTGATGTGTAAACGCCCGTAGGCTTTCATTAATACCAAACTTTTTCTTACAATGAGAATTTTCACAAGATAAAGGTTTACTAACACAGCCAAACCCACTTGTGAGATGATATAAAAACATCCATTTCCAATTAAAAAAAGAAGAAAAAATAGCTAAGGTAAACATATGGGGAAGGTGAACCCCGTAAGCTCCCACTGCTCCATTCTCCCTTTCTTCGCCAGTTCATCAGCAAGGTAATTTTCTTCCCTTCCAATTTGGGCACACGCATAACCCCTGCCCTCCTTGAATTTTAGCCAGCAATCCAGTGTTTGTGAGAAGGCCGTCCAGTCTGCCTGAGTTGGAGGGCCCGGTTGGTTACATGCTAACACCAGTGATGCACAGTCAGAGTAGAAAACACAGCTTGCAATGCCGCTTTCAATCACAAAATTAAGAGCCTCTAGAAGAGCCTGAGCCTCCATTTGCTGCGATGAACACCCTTTCCTTCCTGCTGACCTGTATGCCATAAGAACACCATTTTTGAAAATGACAAAGCCTACCCCTCCATTCCATGCCTCTTTCCAAGCCCCATCTACATAGCAGATGAACTCGGTTTGTGTGTCCTCTCTCGTAACCACCGGCAGTACGCGAGTCACCGTTGCCGGTATCTTCCTGTTGGACGATCTCAGAACCGATTCCCTTTCTATTGCAGCATAGAATTTCGCCCATTTTTGATGCGAAGGTATAGAACCTGCATAGACAAACTCATTTCTACAGCGCCATATGGCCCATAAATTATTAGCAATACTCCCCCACTGCTCCTCATCGCAAGTTTCATTGAGGCATCTCATTGTATCACAGAAGTCGGTAGGTAGGAGATCTGACCGTACCGGTACCGGTGCAGCCAGCCAGCAAGATCTCGCAAACGGGCATCTTGTGAACAAGTGCGAGACATCCTCTACCCCCATATCACATATTGTGCATCTTCCATCCCCTTTGCCTGTTCTGCTTGCAATGATTTGAGCCAGTGGTAGACCAGAATGCATTGCCTTCCAAATGAAAAGTTTGACTCGTGGCATGATGTTCCCTTTTCTCCAGAGTGCCTCCCATGTTGCCTTCAAACCCTTCCCCAATTCAGATGTTGAGATTCTTTTGGACATAATGTGATTATAGCAGTGTTTAACTGCAAAATCCCCATTTGCTGTCTTAGAGAAAATCAGCCTGTCCCTTCCCTTCCCAGGTATTGGTGGCTGCAAATTGGTAACAATTAGCAAGCATTTGAGGTAGCCAAACAGGCTAACGAGCTATTGTGTATTCCACATACCCGTTTGTTCTTCTACCAAGTCAGATAGTGTCATTCTTTTTTGTGCCTCATCATTGGGTTGGAATTGCAGTGCCCCTTCAAACCATGGTTGACCAAAGACTTTGCAGGTCGTACCATCCCCTATTTGCCACTTCAGTAAGCATTGCAGATCATCCCTCTGCCTCATAACTCCCTTCCAGAAAACAGAACAGCTATAGGTTCTTTTACTTAGCCAAAGTTCTGATCTTGGTATGTATTTTGCCTTTACAATTTGGACCCAAGGCACCTCAGACTGTTGTGCAATTTTCCACAACGACTTCATGACCAGTGCCATATTGACCTCATACAAATCCCTTACTCCCAGACCTCCCATTCCGACTGGTACAGTCACCTTGGTCCATGCCACATATGCCAAATAGTTCCTCTTATCCACCTTCCCCCAGAAAAATCTCTTGATGAGACTGGTAAGCTGCTTCAAAATGGACCTTGGAATAAGAGAAGTAGACATAAAGTACACTGGAAGGGCTTGCAAAACCGACTTGATGAGCACCAATCTTCCTGCGGGAGACAATAGCACACTTTTCCATGAGTTTAGTCTCTGTTGAAAACGCTGGACCAAGAATTCATATCCAGCTCTTGAGGTTTCTATGGGGGCACCCAAGTATTTGGGAGAGGTTGCATCCCGTGGTACTTGCAGAATTTGTGTAACCGCCTCCTTTGTTTGGTCCGGTGTGGCATTGCTGAACCATACAAAGCTCTTTTGAGGCCCAATTCTCTGCCCTGATACAACAGAAAAATCCTCCAGTATGTTCATGACGGTCTGTGCCTCAACAGGAGATGCCTCTCCAAACAATAAGAGGTCATCAGCATATAGGCTATCTGTAATTGGGGGTGCTGTTCTAGCCAACCTCACACCCTTTAGTACTCCCCTTTGAACCATATATTTCAGATTCCTGGACAGTATGTCCATGCCCAACACAAAAAGATAAGGGGACAATGAACAACCTTGCCTCAACCCACTTGCAGGTTTGAAGAATCCATCTCCCCTCCCATTAATCACCACCGAAAATTCTGCACTTCTAACACAAGCCATGATCCAAGAGATTAACTTCGGTGGGAATCCATATAATGGCATAATGGACTCCAGATATCCCCAATCCATTCTATCAAATGCTTTAGAAAGATCCATTTTGAGACAGAATTCCTCCCTGTTTCTACCTGATAACTTGAATGAGTGCAATACCTCTCTCAAAAGGATCACATTATCCGAAATCTCTCTTCCCGGCATGAACGCACACTGAGAAGGTGATATGCACATCCCAATAAAAGGCTTTAACCTCATAGCAAGGATTTTAGATATTACCTTGTATATAAAGTTGCAGACCGATATGGGACGGAAATCAGTCACCTGTTGTGCATCTTCCGTTTTTGGTATCAATACTAGATTCGATCTCGCTACATAGGACGGCATCACAGAGGTTTGGAAGAAATTGCTGACCTCTGTTATGACATAAGGACCGAAGTATTCCCAATTTTGCTGAATTGTTCTTGCATCAAAACCATCCGGACCAGCTGCCTTGTCGGGTCCCAGTGCCATTGCAGCCCGCTTTATTTCCATTTCAAAAGGCTCTAATTGCAGGCTAGGTAGTGAGTATGAAGGCAGCCCCTTGATTTCACTTAACATTTGGTGGTCGTACACCATCTGAATCGGCCTGGTTGGTGGTTGTGCATAGATCCCTTTGAAGTGAGATACAAAAATTTTCATAATTCCTTTATACTCAGTTTCCCAAGTGCCATCATGTTTTCTTAGCGCTCTAATCCCATTTCTTCTCTTTCTAGTTGTAGCCATGGCGTGAAAGAAGGCCGTGTTATTATCTCCAAACAAAGCCCAATTCATTCTACTCCTTTGGTGCCAATATCTCTCTCTCATCAATAGGATTCTTTCATGCTCCAGGGCCAGCTTCTCCTCTTCTTGCCTACTGTCTCCTTTATGGATATTTTCATTTAACTGTACCATTTGATCTTCCACTTTCTTGAGCAACCTATCAGGAGTGGTCTGCTGCCCTAACCACACTCTTACTTCTTTCTTGAAACTTCTTCCCAGTTCCTGCCAAAGACCCTTACCCGATTCAGCCGCCTTTTGACAGACATGAGTAAAATTCGGATCCAGTGACCACCATGATTCGCACTTAAAAGTACCTCTTCTATTTAGTTTCCTTGGCTCGGTTCTTAGAAGCACGGGTAGATGGTCACTGTTAAACCTAGGAAGGTGGAAAACGGCTGAATTTGGGTATTTTTGGGTCCAAGAAATATTCGCTACAGCCCTGTCCAAGCGTTGGGCCACTGTTGCTCGTCCCCCTTGATTGTTAGCCCTGTCCAAGCGTTGGGCCCTGTCCAAGCGTTGGGCCACTGACATTGCTAGCGGTAGACTCTGCCTTCACATTGCCAGCGCTATTTTTTTTTTTGACTTATCAAACAACGGTATATTCATCAGTAATATTGTTCATTAATTATTTTTTTAATGAAGATTATCAAACCCCACGATATATAACCCTGACTAAGTGTCAGAACAAAACAAAAATACGGTATTATTCAAAGAAAATGATGTTTCTCATTTTTTATAATATTGATATTAAATTTTAGAATGTTTATTATTGTAAAAAAAGATCCTAATGAATAATTAACGGACCGTAGAATCAAAAACAACTTCAACTGAAGTTTTGAGACCCTAAATGACATTTTTTTCTTTTCACAATTCTCTTTTTTCCGACGTCGAAGGCTTACGCTGATGTTTCATTACAAAACATCGATGACGCGCCGATGTAAAAAAATTCGGGTCGTTCTCTCTCAGCTCAAAAAAATACTCAAAAATTCAGAAAAATTAACCATATTTTTTATTTTATTTGAGAATTTTCAAAAATATATAGAGAGAGAGGCTAATATCAACACGTTTGTTCCTAGCCCCCGGTGCTACCAAGTGGTTTTCCGATTTCCAAAGTTCAAACAGTCTATCCAAACCGTTAGATGTTCAATCTATATTAAAATGTGCTTAGAGACCAAATTTTACATTTTTTTGAATTTTTTTATTATTTATTAAGATGGTTTGAAAATCGTTGTTTTCAATGGTGTTGAAAAAAAATTCAAAACAGCGATTTTCAAACCATCTTAATAAATAGTAAAAAAATTCCAAAAAATGTAAAATTTGGTCTCCAAAAACATTTTAATATAGATTGAACATCTAACCGTTTTGGATCGACTGTTTGAACTTTAGAAACCGGAAAACCACTTGGTAGCACCAGGGATTAGGAAAAAACGTTTTGATATTAGCCACTCTCTCTATATATACCACTGACATTTTTTGAATTTTTGGAAAACTGAGGGCAGGTTTGGAATTTCTTTTTTCTGAAGATATATAAAAATTCGGTACAATTTATAATTATTCATATTTAACAATATTTAATACAACACCAACTTGTATGTAAATTCTTGAAAAATTTTGCACTAATTTATAAGGAAAACAATGTGTTTGGGACTAAAGGCTTGATTGTTGTTGTTGTTGTTAATTTATATAGAAAACAACATGTCTATAATTCTTTTATTTTAAAAGAAAAAAATTGAATGATTTAAGAAAACCTTGTCAAAATGTACAAGTCGTTACCAAAAAAATTCCCACCCACTAAAATAAAAAGACAAAAAAAAAAACAAAAAAAAAACGGTGCTTGTACGAGGTCTCGATCCTCAATCAGCACATATTACCGTAATACCGTTAAATATCAAATGGAAAAACGCTACAGTGCCTCCTGATTTTTGTATATGAATTAAGTCGTGAAACAATTAATGCCGTTCAGTACTTTTCAGGTGCCCAACGTACCAATATCGATCTAAAGTTCGTTAATTAGAGGACAAATTGTCCAAACTACCTGACCATTACAGTATGTGTCCTCACCATACTAGTTACAGAAAGATGTAGAATATATTTTTACAAGGACAGCAATGTTAAATATGTACACTAATATGCAATTCTACGAAAGATATAAAGGTAAATTTCACAACAACATGCAGCTAATCTTCTTAATAAGTCAACCTACATTGATTTCACCCTAATAATTCAAAAAATACTTTCCCCATATACAAAAACATCTAATGAAATTAATTAGATAAAGCAGTGCATTTCTGCAGGTTGAATAAAAGAAAAGACTCCCTCGCCAAAAAGGCTATGAAGCGAAGAAAGGAGATGGCCTGCATCCATGTCCTCCTTCCATGCTTGCCTCAGCACGGCTGACCCAGCCATTCTCTGTGCAAGGGCCCCACTTCCAGTGGCATTGTTAATGTTGGTATTTGTATTGGTAATATTGCCTGCGCTGCTGCTATTGTTGTTGTTGCTATTATGGCTATGTTGATGATTTGGATTGGAGCCGGAGCTTGATGATGTGGCAGGCCCATCAGTTGGAGGAAATTGTGAGTTTGGCCCTGTGGGGTCGACAGCAAGCTTCTTAGTAGGAGGCTGATGTGAGTTTAATGTTGAACTTGCTTTTCTTTTGTTATCTAAATTGAGAATAAATAAGCATTGCGTAATCAAATATCAAAATATATCAATTAAATTGAAAACAATAATAATAAATAGACCAACCCTGACCACAGCTTCTACCAGTTGAACCTTTTGCATTCAATTGAGATTTGCCGGCTGGTACTAATCGACATGTAGGCAGTGTGTAATAGTTGGGTCTAGCTATATCTAGTTCTTGCAAACTAAATATGAAAACAAGAAACCCAAAGAAGAATACAAGTCTGTGGTTGTCAACTTCATATCTTAACATGTAACTAAGAGTTCAGAACTGGTGCAAAGTTGGTACCCACCTACCCAAAAGTGCAAGCTTCTGCTCAAATTATTTCAATTTCCTTTGGAACTCAACAACTGTGGAAAGTGACTAGCTTACTTGGGAGGTGGGTAAGAGCAATCTTTTTGTTAGTTTTCCAAGGTTGGATATCAGGTGGAGAGAGCAATCCAGGAAATAGCCATAGCCGATCATACAAGCAACTACCTGCAGCAAGCTGAAATCACACACATACAGAAAGTAATCAATCAACCCTGCCTTATTACCAAGTATTATACAGTACTTACCAGAAAGCACCATACTTACTAGGCTATAATGTTATGTCCCTATGTCCCTGCAAAGCATACTGTTTAGCCCCAAAAGTAAAAAAGAAAGTGCGGTCACAAACTGCAAATGACACTAAAAGTATGACCCATGAAAATTGCAAAAACCCAATAAGAAAAGGTCACCCTCATATGTATATTACATTATTGATCAACCACCAAAACCAAAAGGTCACATGAAGTTGCCCCAAAATGTAATCCATAATTTTGGGTGCTTTGCAACCTGACCCAAAAAGAACGAGGAAATTGAAAGATCACCCCACAATTGGGAAAAGCTACGCCCAGTAGAAATTTACTGATAAGCAAGCCAGGAAATTATAGATAGTGCTTGATGAACTTGTCATGATATTATCTAGGTCAGCTGATATTTAAAATATAGGTAAAGCAGTCCCCTTTTCTTTTTGCTTGAATTAAACATTGGTTTCGGTAATAATCTACAAATCTTATTCTGCAATACTCAGATAGTATTTGGTACTAAATGCAAATATAATGAGAAGTATTATAAATTAGTAAGTAAAAAAAAAATTGACCGACCAACAAGGAACCATAGACACGCCAAGCCTCCTTTCGCTTCAACTCATTCTTCTGTTTCTCAAGTTGCATCTCAGGATCCAGTAGTTGCATGTATGTCTCCAGGTTTGGTAAAATCAGAAGTCTCACCTACCCATAAAACAAAATTAAAACTAAGATAAATAGAAGAAATGAGAGAAGAAGATAAATGACCCTCTGCTACTATTTTGTATTACTAATTTTACCCAAAGACTCCATTTCATTTCCTGTTTCTCTCATATTCTTTCCTTCCTGTATATTTACACAAATGATCGTCGAGCATCATGCAGCTCCCACTTTGGTTCCTAGTCCCAAATCATATTTTGCCTCCCAAACACTCAGATTTGCACCATTTTATTCCCTCCAATCCCATTTCAGTCAGAATGTGGACTAAAAGCTTTATCAACAGTGTCATGAAATGAGCCAACTTATTTCTTCACTAAAGTAAGCACACCAAAATGACATTATTTCAAATGTCAGCATTGACTAAAATTTTATCCAGCTTTAGAAAAAGAATGTGATGGTAGCAACCAAAATGGTAAAAGATAGAAAGGTCAAATCAAACCAGAATATAAAACTTTAGGGTCTAAAACAGGGCAAAAACTTCAGGACATTTCTGTGCCGTAGCCTTTTTCTTTCCTTTCTATACCAGACTGTGGATCACAGGGCTCTGCTATTCTGGCCGAACTGTACGATCTAAAATGAATGCGCCAGATTGAACCCGCTGATGATGTCAAAAATTCAATCCGGTGCGTTTGTTTAGATTAGACAGCCCAAACCAGAATATTAGGGCCTGTGATCCAAGTCCATAATATCAATGGAAACAGAGGCACTTGAGCTAATATTTTGGTGCTGATAATGTACAGAGCCGAAGATGGAAAAGAGTGAAACAGCACCTTAAAGGTGTAAAACAAGTAGATTGTGCCCAAATTCCAGGATTGAAATAAATTTGCATGCTTAATTAGTTTGTAATATGGTCCATTGTGGTCCAATTAAAGTCATTTATTATGTAACCATATCCAACCTTAAAATTAAGTCACTATGCATATGCGTGTGTGAATAATAGCATGACAGAGAGAAAGGAAGAGGAGGAATGGGAGAACATACCACACTAGGCCCAAGAGCAGAAAGGCCCCTGATGGCACCATAATG
The DNA here is from genome assembly GCA_028015225.1 of Carex myosuroides. Taxonomy (NCBI): domain Eukaryota; kingdom Viridiplantae; phylum Streptophyta; class Magnoliopsida; order Poales; family Cyperaceae; genus Carex; species Carex myosuroides. The sequence goes on from CM051482.1 coordinate 6,481,973, forward strand.
CTGGGTCAGCGCCTTGGAAGGGTCAAGAAAAGCATGAATAAGCGTCTTTGTCAGCCTCGACTGGAGGTTATGATACACATGCCCATATCTGCATCATATTCACTTCCGCATAAAAAAATGCAACACTCGATGAAAAATACTTTGACATCTTTTTGTTTGTCAATATGCCAACTCAAAAGTTCAAATTCTCAACTTGAACCCGCGCAAACATGCCTTTATGCTTTGACGCCAGTTCATCCTAATTAAAAGCTCATATGTTGCTTGTTTGCTCTGGTGGCATTAGGGTTGGAACACTCTGGTTTGGACCTTGTTGCTATTTAGGTTAAACCTCAGAAGCCCATCCATATCATATTATCAAACTTAAATTTGTAAGAAAAATGATGGCAAAATAGACAACTAAAAAGCAGTTATGCATTCAAAGCTTTTAGAAATGCACTGATACAAAACCCACGAAGTAAATCAGAACCAATACAATTTACCTTCGACAAATTGATGCTACAAGCTTGGCAGCGAAGTCTCGGATGGCCCAGTGGTTATCAGATACCTGTTCCCCCACTCGTTTAGCAACAAGGCATGTGATAATTGACGGCATCATTTGATGTAGCTGTTTATGTCAAAATAAAAATTTAAAACATAAATCTTCTAGAAAACTGTAGTTCAATAGTTTATCAACATGATTAAATCTGACGCAACAATTAGATAAAAATATAACATGAACTTGAGTGCAAAAAATTTAAACGTGCATCACCTTACTCAATTACACTGCTGGTCCAAAGTTCTGTTCAAAGCTACAAAGTCTGTTTAGCCAGTTAAGGAAATGCTTTCGGAAACGACCCTTTCCTTTATTTTTTTTAAGCATTTTTATAAGTACTTGGGTTAGGTTTAACGATGAAAACTCATTATATAAAGAAAAAAAAAATACTTAGCCCTTCTATAATTGAAAATTTGTAATTTTGTATGTATCAAAACTCTTCAGCATCTCTTAGAAAATGAAATTACACCACTAGATTTTTCAGCCCCCCAATCTCAATTTCTAGCTCCGCCCCTGCAGAGCGAGACACACTGCATTAATGTTGAACATTCCATGTTTCTTTCAAAAAAAATATAGAAAACCCACTCAAAACCCCACCTAAATATAATAGCTATAAATTTAGTCTATGGCAGACATGCAGCACTTTCTATATGTTAAAACATTGGATTTTGCAAATTAAAGCGTTGGAATGTGTTATGCACCATGTAAAATAACAGTTAATATCAATCTGCATAGCACTGCACAAGTGGCCTAACTACCAAAGGGTAAATATCAGAAAATTCACCACAGCTCACCTTTACACCTCATCATTATCAAGTGGCCTAACTATCAAATATTTAGAGGCATTTAATTTTTATATCGAATTTCTGTCACTCAGATTAATTAACCCAAGAATCCTACTTATATTCAGATGGAGGGAAGTTGCAGAATCAATGCATAACTGGTAAGGAAAATCATTTTAGTAGTTTTCAGGTTAAATTTTCAGCAGAAGCTCCAGTATGTTAATGTTTATAAAAAAGATCTTTCAATACTTTTTACAGTCATGGATTTGCGTTGTTGGGATTAAAGACTGACTAAATTTGACATCAAATTGATGTCAAATGGATTTCATGAGGTCAATCAAACTCGATTGGCAAATTGTAAAATGGACGTAGTAGAGTGACATATGAGAATTTACCCATTTCATGTCACTGCCAATTAAATGTGCAACGACCGGTAGTTCAAGAAACATTTTATAAAAGATAAAAGAAAACGTTATGAACTTACATATGGCTCTATGTGGATATGAGGATTGCTTAGAAGGCTCTTCAGAACTCGCATGAGCGCAAACAAAATTGATAAATTGCTCAAGTTTCGACTTACCTAAAAAAGAATTTACAAAAAATTTAATTGGAAATTCTACCATTAGTTGCTAAATTTGGTCACGTTCAGTGGCATTTTACTTAATTTAATCATATGAAGCCGAAATCCACCTTTCGCTTCCTACAACTTGTTTTGGTCAATTGCTTATGTGGATCACAAAAGTGGGTCTTGTCAACAGAACAACTAATTTCACTTCACTTTAGTTGGCACCTCCCTTGGATAAGACAGTAAACATTTCCTATATCCCCAAAGTGCATGCAAAAGAGTCAATAAGCTCTGCTTTTTAGGAAGCATTCAAAAACATCTGCTAGTACAAACCAACTAGCTTAATAAACATACACTAACCGTAGAAATTGTATATTATATCAAGTAGTTTATTCCTAATAAACTAGGAATGAGAAGGAAGATATTTAGGTGGTATGTCAAGTCACCATGCAAGGTCTTTCTCTTCCCTTTAACAAACAACATAAGAAAAATAGTAAAAAGGAACATAAATTAGAACTATATGAACCTCATCTGCAATGAAGTAGGAGAAGTAAGGAACCAGTGGGTGAAGTCCGGAGTCTTTGGCAAGGCTCAGTAATGCCTCCTTAAATAGTGCTGTCTCTGGCCTCAGTAGAATAAGCTCACCAATCTTGTCAAAGTACAACTGTAAAGGAACACAAAATTCAATCTACAGCCCATCAGCTTGTTAAGAAAGCAACAGCTCTTTCACCTCTTTGCAGAAAACATCTATTATTTCTGACAAATAATAAACCCTGATCTAACTTGACCACTTAATAATATAATGACCAATTTGCAGTTTATTTCAAAATCACACCACACAAATTTAATCTCTTCAGATGCCAGGTGTTGACCTTACAGAATTACCACCTCCACCCTCCAATTCAGATAACACTTTTGTAAACCCTTAAAAAAAGAGAAACTAAAAGGAGCATTAACAAAACTAAAATCACTACAACCCTCAATATCTGATAAAAAAAACAAAAATGAAACAAAAAAATTCCTCCTACCGCATCCTCTAGTGTACTACAGAACAGAACAGAGGTTGACACAAAAGATCGTACCTGTAGTTCTCTCGATAAAACATGCTTAATAGGGAGTTTTAAATCGACAGGAAGAGAATCGTCTTTTCCATGGTCCATCTTTTTCCCATCTTGTGGAGCCACAATTGCTGAAGAAGTGAACATTAGGACAAGACGCAAACAGGATTATTTCAAAATATGTCAAATGAAAAGATCCAAGTAGGTAGATGTAAGTAAAACTATACTTTGCACATGAATTGGACCTAAACTTTTCCTCAATGAAACCTAGTGCAGCTGTCTAATCCAAAATATTCAAATCAAAGCAAAGGGTATCATAAAAGTCTGAATTGGTTAGATAAATATCAGTGCATTGATAGTTAATATGGGAATTTGTGATAGTTCCTATTTACAAGACATTTATACCATGCATACCGGTAACCCTTTCCATACCAAAAGAGCAAAGGATACAGAAAATTTGTATATTTAGGACAATACATGTATTTTACTGTTTTGCAATCCATAGCATATGATACTGCTACAGGATTGCTCTCTTCAAAATTCAAATGGACAGTCTAAGCCATTCATTGTGAATTTGTGATCTAAACTGAAAATTTATGAGGTGATGCATTTTCCAAATATTTAAAAGAACCAATCGTCTCAACAGACGTGGACTTCTTGTAACGGCTTATTTGTAGCACTCATCCCATCAATACCGCTATTGTAAAAACTTTCAAGGGGCATACAGCAGATTGTTATGAAAATCAAAATGAACATCATGGACCGCACATTTTCATTCCTCAAAGTGCAATCTTGGAGCAATAGCATATGCTACCCATACCTCACACATAAAACTCTAGGAGGAAAAAAAAAAGATTTAAATAGTTCTATGGATTTCTGCAACACAGATACATTGCCACATGTTCCAAATATCACACAATAATAATGCTCATCCTTTTTAGAACTTCACAAAAAGCATTAAACGGTAGAACCCTGGGGCAACAACAGCCATTCAATCAAATTGGACAATGCAACCACAATAAAAAAAAAACATATTTCTTCTTAAAGCCCAAAAGAACTACAAGCCAAAACAGTCAAATTTAGACCTAAGGTCCCATGCTTGTTTGTACAGGCACTGAGCAAAATAAGCTAGGGAGTTAGTGTTCGTCGACTGAAAATTGGTTCAGGTTTTAAGGGTCCAGTTTTAAGGGTCCAGTATAGGTCTGAAATAACCAAAAATTATCACATGCTTGCTGAATTAACAGAAAAATGTTGAATTTATATGCAAAGACAGGAATTTCTGTGTGATCTGCAAGGAAAAATCCAACCGTATGTGATACAATAATTTTGAAGAAGACAACTAGAACCTACCTTCGATAGGAGGATTTTCAGGTATAGCAGGTTGCACCCCTTCTATCGCTAGCCAATGGGTCACAACTGCCGTGTCAAGCGGAGCCTTGGGTAGAGGTGCATCTATTACCTGCAAGCAGTCCCACCAGCTTATATAACAAGTTTGAAGCTAAAATAAGAAATTTACATAGAGGCAGAACGTAGAACGCTTAACAAGGTAAATGGTTAAATGGGTTTGGCACTGGGTAAAACTAATTTGGTGGTTTTGTTATCCTGAAAGTAATTGTAAATGTTTAGTTGGTTTCTGATTGCCTTAAGTTTAGATGAAACTTCAAAACAGTAACACGGTAGACTAGTCAACCCATTGCAATGTCCACACAAGTACTCATAATTATGTCCCAGATAGAAGTAAATATTCACCTCCTTAAAGTCAACTTCTCTGTCATCCAGGTAGAAGAGGTCCTTGTGCCCAATAGCCCGTTTGAACTTTAGTGGATCACCAGAAGCAAAACCATATATAGGCTTGGTGCAAAAAGAACAACAATTGTCAGAAACAAAGCGACTTTTCAAGCATATGCTTTGCATTAAAATAGACATCAAAGTTTGTGAGACTTTCTTCAAAAAGTGGTGCACTCCACAGACATGTTTCTTTTTTGTCTCGAAAAAAGTTGAGGTCAATTGGACAACTTTAGCTGGAGTATAGCCAAATTGCACAGTACATGCTTAGTCACTAATTAGTCAAGTCCAATTAGCATAACAAGCCATAATTTTTATTTAATTTGTAAACAATTCAGATTTCCGTTATATAAACCTCAATGTTCCTCAAGTTAAGCGCGCTGTCCATGTCGTCGGCAGTTAAAACAGTTCGTTTTGAGTGCCGCATGCACTTTATAGCCTCCTGCCACGTCAAGAATAAACATGTCAACAGTTTGAAATAATTTACAATATACAATGGAACCCATCTCTGTGATTTTGTTATCATACCACCCTCTAACACTTGATGATTAATATATAACCTCTTCTCATTATAGCTGCCAGGCTCTACGAGACCTTGCCACTTGATGTAGGTAACTAGAGCATAAATTATGGACAAAATCTCTGATTATGGTACCAAGTTACTGTAAATGATATAATCAAAAGAAAGTACTGGCATTAATGTAACACCAATTTACAATTTTACTTTAAATTGGCCAATTAGGTCTGAGTTCTGTCAAAACCTCGAGACAACACTAATTAATATTTGTGCAACGAAGCCAAATTATCATCCAACGTTACACATTTGGCATCAATTGTTTTATGACTGAACAAAAACTCAAATAGGCCTAACCTCAGAAGGAGGCAGAGAGCGAACAAGAGAGTATAGGTGTTATCATTTCCTTGCTATTTCAAAAGTTATTTTGTATTCTTGTTCCTTAGTTCCCACAAATTTCCCAGCCAAAACCATACCTCAGTATTGGAAATCAGTATACATCAAAGTGAGAGCTAACAGGAAAACCAGAAACCTGGATTATTTCACGAAGACGGTACTCCACATCAGGCGCAAGTGCAAGGGCGACATCTGGGGACAGATTGGGGATGCCAATGCTCTGAGCGATCACCTCTATCGTCTCTTTTGGAACTATACTCATCTTTCTCCAGAATATCTCGCCCTCCCCAGTGGAGCTGAAACCCTAATCAAGCACTAGGTATAAAAACTACCTCTAATCTGCGCCTACTGTTCAATCATAGCCAACCAAAACCCTAGCACTGTACTGGGAATAGATCAGAGAGAACCGCGATGGCTATCTCCCTGCAGTCTGCACTTCGTTTTGGTATCTGAGTAGGGGATCGGGGGAGAGAGGTCGGCACTCGGCACTGGAGCGGCAATTTATGGGGTTCTCTTGGAATAGAGATCGGGGACGGGGAGGGAGGTTGGGCCGGGGGAGATTTCGGGGAGATAAAGAGGGACGACTGGAGACCCTCTAGTGAATCAGATCCGCACAGATCTGGAGGCGAATCCAAGGGTTTACATTGATGGACGAAATTTTTTTACCAATATCTATCCATGCATAAGAAAGGTCTGCATATGCAGATTTTAAAATAAACTGTTGTTGGAGTCTAAAATAGTTTTAATGTGAAAATATATTATATTATTTTTTTAGAATTTGAGTGAAAATAATATTCAGAAATTTTAACTTTTTGAAAGTCACACTAATATAGACAGTGATTTTAGTGAAATAAAGTTCATGATAAAATTCAATGTAAAAAATTATGAATTTTGATAATGAGAAACTCTAAAAACTTAGAAGGGGTGAATTTATATGAATTTTTTAAGTTTTGAAGACAATTATGGATGCACTGATGCACATAATGGAGTACTCTTAATAAAAACCCCTAATCAACTCTTAGATCCGCATATGCATCTGCATGAAGTATTATGTCCACATGAATAGTGTCGCATGTAGTATTATGTGTCCACATTAATGGTGTCACATGTAGTATTATGTGTCTGCATACCGCATATTCAATCACACATATATGTAACTACATGACAGTTTGAAAGTGACAGCATACTACATACGCATATGCGGTCCATGCATCTGTATTTAGAAACACTAGATTTTACTTTACAGAAGGTCGAATTTTTATTTCTAGCATTTATAAAAAAATCAAAATTTAAAGTTCTACACATCTCTGTCACGAAAAATGAATGTTAATTTTTGAAATAAAAAATTATTTGCTATAAAAAGATGTGATTAATTTTGAAAGACACTGTATTAATGGTGCGGTGTGAATATGAGGAGGTGCTTTATATTAATACGGTGTGACTGTTTTTCAATACGACTATAAAGATCACTGTTCGCGCGAAAGCGCAACGCAAGTTTCGGTACGCTTGAGGGCGTACCTTTTAAAACCGCGTTTACACTTCACGAGTAAGGGTCGCAAGTGCACAACCCCTATCGAGTAGTATAATCGGGTATCGATCCACAGGGACGGGCAATTACTAGGTTAGAATCTACCAAACTCAATTAAAAACTAGAAGTGAGAAGGTTTTGGTTTGGTATTTAAGTTCCTAAAAAGGTCAATTCAAGCAATGCAAACAGATGTAATAAAATGCTAGAAGAAATGTAAACTGTGTTTTGATTATGGATAAAAGGCGTTTCCAGGGTTTCAGATTTCATCTGTGATCTGCCTCTAGTGGTACGGCCCGTACCAAGTTGGTACGGCTAGGCCGTACTCCACTTGGTAAGGCAAGGCCGCACCACTCTGGTAAGACCCGTACTGGCTTGCCAGAACAGAGCTTACCAGTTCGAGTTGATGCATTCCTTGCTGGTACCTTGTGCTAAACTCTTTAGAAAGGTTCAATTGACCATACCTAAGGTTCCTAAGCCTCAACCGTCGTGTGTTGGATCAAGATTTAGGTTGGAATGCAATTGATTGCCTTTTAGGGATTTCTACACCTCAATTCTCATGTGTTGGTACAGATCTACCCTAGCTGGTTGATTGGAGACCTAAGGCACCCTCTAATCTGTCGATTAGAGGAGAATTCAACCTCTCGGCTTCAATTCGAACAAGTCTACCCTAAACAATTGATTTGGTTGAGAGATTGAGATGATCACATGACCTTGATAGGTTTGATCTAGACCTAGAGGTTCATCATACACAATCACAGCAATCAAAGCAAGAGATGGCAAAGAAAATCACAATCAATCAATCAAAAGAGTTCATACAAGATACAAGTCAAAGAAAGTCAAAGCAAATCAAGAATCCATCTCTAAACCCTAGAAACTGAAATAACTACTCACAGCACATGATCTGATCTAAAAATACAATAAAAGGGATAGAGAAAGCCATGGATCGAAGGGATCGAGAGGAGGAAGCTTGATCCGTCGAGTTTCGCCTCTTTCCTCTTCATTCCTTCTTGCTCCTAGCTCCTTAGCTCTCTTTCTCTCTCTTACTGTGCTCTCAATTAGATCTGAAATGGAATGTCTTCCGAAATTGGAGAGTTCCCCGCTTTAAATAGCCTCTGCCAAAATTTGAATCTGTCAGGCCGCCTTTAGGTACGGCCCGTACCAAATTGGTACGGCCAGGCCGTACCAGGCGTGATGAGCTGAAAAATGGCTAAGTCCGGTAAGACCCGTACCAAGCCTGGTAAGGGTCGTACCTCATCATCTGAATCGCCGTTTCTTCGTGTGTTTTGCTCCAAACCTGCAGAAAACAAACAAACACTCAGCAGTACCAAATTCTAAAGATATATCGATGAAATGCACATGATTCTGGTGAATTAGGGCACGAATCTGGTACTAAAACAGGCCTAAAATAGACTAAATATGCGAGGTATCAATCACACGTTAAACTATGTTAGAAATAAAAACATCGTTGTTTCATTACAAAAACATCGATGAAGCGCCATTGCAAAAAAAATCGAGTCATTCTCTCTTAGCGCAAAAAAATACTCAAAAATTCATAAAAATTAACCATATTTTTTATTTTATTTGAGAATTTAAAAAAAAAAATATATATATATATATATATATATATATACCGTTGATATTTTTGGATTTTTTGAAAAACTGAAAGCAGGTAAGGAGAGAGATTGGAAAATTCACAAGACGAAAGGATTTTATCAATATATGTCCATGCATAAGAAAGGTCTGCACATGCGGATTTTAAAATGAACCGTTGTTGGAGCCTAAATAGTTTTAATTTGACAATGTATCTAAAAAATATATCATATTAATTTTTTAGAATTTTAGTGAGAATAATACTCAGAAATTTAATTTTTTGAAAGTCACTAGTAATAGATAGTGATTTTAGTGAAATGAAATTCATGATAAAATTCAATGTAAAAAATTATGAATTTTGATAAAGAGAAACCCTAAAAACTTAAAAGGGGTGAATTTATATGAATTTTTTAAGTTTTGAAGACAATTATGGGTGCACAAAATGGAGTACTCTTAATAGAAACTCTAATCAACTCTTAGGTCCGCATATACCTCTGCATGCAGTATTATGTCATGTATTATGTCTACATGAATGGTGTCGCATGTAGTATTATGTGTCCACGTGAATAGTGTCGCATGTAGTATTATGTGTCTGCATGATCACATATTTAAACACACATATATGTGACTACATGACATTTTGAACGCAACAGCAGACTGCATACATATATGCGGTCTATGTTTCCGCATTTAGAAACACTAGATTTTACTTTATAGAAGGTCGAATTTTTATTTCTAGCATTTATAAAAAAAATCAAAATTCAAAGTTCTACCCATCTCTGTCACGAAAAATGAATGATAATTTTTGAAATAAAAAATTATTTGCTATAAAAAGATATGATTAATTTTGAAAGATGAATGACATTGTATTAATGGTGCGGCGTCAATATGAGGAGGTGTTTTATATTAATGCGGTGTGACTGTTTTTCGATATGGCCACAAAGATTACACGTTACGCTACGTTAGAAATGAAAATAATAACTACATCGCACCATTAGTACGGTGTAAAGTAAAAGTAAGAGGAAGAAAGGTAAGGAGAGAGATTGGAAAAATTCTGAATAAAACATATACCATATCATTAGTATGGAGTCGGCATGGACCGTATGGTGTGAGGGACAGATATGGTAACGGTCAGTTCAGATTAATGCAAATTGTAACGGTCAGTTCAGATTAATTCTATTTGGGTCAAACTCAATCCGGTACCTATTGAGACTGTTTTGAGGTGATGTGAATTCATGGTGTGAGAGGGTTTTAAAATTTTCTACGACAAATTACGGTCCGGGTCGAAAAATAGTCACATTAAGAAAGAGAGAAAATCATGCGTGTCTCGTAATTGTTCACTTCTAAATCTCCACGTACTAATTTGTGCTGAATAATTTATTCTGATTGTTGTACAACTTCTGGATTGTTATTATAATTTTTTAGAAGCCTTGTAATTGTCGGAACAATTAGAATTTCAGTTTTCATATTCTATAATTTATTAGTACTACAATATATGCTTAAAACACATGGGATATTTAAAGCATCGAAGATTGTAAAAAGACACGTTACTTTTTATTTTATTTTTTTAAATGCCAGAAATAAAAAAATTTTGTATAAAACTTCATAGACCGAAATTTTTATTTATAACATACTTAAAAAAAAATAAACCAAATAACCATCGTTCTCTGAAATTTAGATTTTCACCACGGCCGCACCGGCATTCTGCGGACCCAAATGCTGGAGACCGCACAAGCATTCTACGGACCCTTTTTTTGTATTTTATCGAGGCACCACGCATCTGTATGAGATATCTCAAATTTTTTGGTTTTTTAATATTTTTTTTCTAGGAATGCGTGCCACATTTATGAGATATCTCAAAGTTTGAAAAAAAAAATGAGTCCGCAGAATGCCGATGCGGCCGTAGTAAAACTCAAAATTTCCAGAAACAATGATTATTTGGTTTATTTTTTTTTAACTATGTTATAAATAAAAATTTCGGCTCCATAGACCATGATTCCATGTCTATATATAAAGACATAATTAGAGTCATATGCTAATTGACATTTATTTAGGAATGCAAACGGATCGGATAATATATTATCCGCTGGATTCGGATCCGTATAGTTAGATACAAATAATTTGCGGATACATATATGATTTATACGGATACAAATAAGATTTTAATTTCAGAAACGGTTACTAGTAATCCGTATCCGTAAATTTTAATTTGATGGATACTCGTTAACCCATCAAAGGATTCCCCAAACCCACCCCTTCCACTTTTCTCGATCAAAGATTGAAAAATGTGTATTAGAAAAATGGAAAGTACTGATTGATAATTTCAAATGTAGAAAGTTCCTTTTTTTTAGCTCAAAATTTAGGAATGATACGGTTTCATTTAAACTTCTTTTACAATAAAGAAAGAGAAAAATTAGATTTTATTTTCTGAACCTACGTGAGATACTCTGATCTGCTGATATGTACAATGTTTGGCGTCTTACAGTTTCAAAAAAATCCATGACATGCTATAATTTTTTATTGCTAAATCTTTAAGTAAAACATTTATTATATCATGAATAATAAATGAGATTATTCTTGTATTCGTATTCAACACTTCAAAAATATTTTTACATAATACACTAGCTATTTATATTTAAATTTATGAGTGTTTATATTTCGTATGTAAAGTCTATATTTTGTAATGACAAAACAAATTTAGTGTTAGAAAAATTATTGTTTTCTGGATTATATATGTATTTTATGTATTTTTTTCTCTGATGAGAAAAATAATAGTTGAAAAATATGTTAGTTTAATTTGTTACAATGTATGAATTAGATATTCAAATTAGAGTAGAACTAGGGTGCTCCTAAGCTCACCAAGCCCTTCGTGAGCGCGACTCTAAAACCTATCAAATTGACTTCAAACGACATTTTCAAACCGTTAGATGTTCAATCTATATTAAAATGTGCTTGGAGACCAAATTTTACATTTTTGGAATTTTTTTACTATTTATTAAGGTGGTTTGAAAATCGCTGTTTTTATTAAAATTCTGCACCATTGGAAAACAGCGATTTTCAAACCATCTTAATAAATAGTAAAAAAATTCCAAAAAATGTAAAATTTGGTCTCCAAGCACATTTTAATATAGATTGAACATCTAACGGTTTGGAAATGTCGTTTGAAGTCAATTTGATAGGTTTTAGAGTCGCGCTCATGGAAGGGCTTGATGAGCTTAGGAGCACCCTAGTTCTACTCATTCAAATTATATCTGTATTTGTATCCGTATCCGTATTCGTTTATATCTGTATCCATATTTATATTCGTTTATATCCAATTTGTATTCGTATTTGTTTAATATTCAATCCGTATTTGTATCCGTTTAATATCCAATCCGTATCCGTATCCAAAAAATAAATATGGATACGAATAGTGGTTTTACCACTATCCGATCCGTATACGATACGTTCAACCCTACATTTTATGCTAGATGGTCGAATTTTACTAGTCAGAATTTTCTTTTTGATAATTTGTATACAAGAATATTAAAATAATAATTTATATTTGAAAAATACAAAACATATATAATATATTCTAACTATTTTAATTCGTACTTGATAGGGCCATGTTCCACAGGCCCTTTTACTTGTTCTCAACTGGGCCATGAAAGACTGGGCTTCGGACCTTTACAAGGCCAACCCGACGTCATATGAAAAGCCCAAGGGTTTGTTAAGCCGGGGCCCAATACGGTGGCCTCAAATTAAAGCCCTAAAATAGACTTAGGCCAACCGACATACGGGATAGCCGTGGAAACGGCTAGTTTAAATGCCCACGTCCCAGAAACGGTTGGTTTAATGCCCACGTCCCAGTAATGGGCGACATAACTGCCCACGTTCCCCCATAAACGTCCGAGATGGCAGTTATGGCTGGACTATATAAGGCAGCGTCCCCCATGAAACGGGGGACGCAACTTTGAACTAAGAGAGAGATCATACAGGTCAGAGTCCGAATCTCTCACAATCCACCCCGAGCTCTTAACTCGGTCCATACCTCGGCCTGCCATCCTTTGGCAGGGCGAATCCAACTCAGCCCAATTTTCCATACGGCCTCATCTCCCGAGATAGGACGTATCAACCACCGTGGGGCCACGCCTAGCTCGAACATACAGAATTAGATGGCTTTTCCAAACACATCAATCCCGCTCCCACCAGGGGTAACGACTCCCCCGCCAGGAGTAACAATCACACCGACTCCTTTGGTCACCCCGCCTATAGGAAACCCCTCCCAGAGCCAGCCTATAGGGGCGAGGCCTAGCAGCTCGATGATACGACCCCATGGTCCCCAACCTGCACAGTCTCGCCACACGGCCCCGATATCGCTAATCGACCTTCGTTCACCGAAGGAAACACGACTAGACCACTCTACGTCGAGCACAATCCGTTAACTGGTACCTATCAGTTACCATACATACCTTATTACACTCCGCAAACACCGTATTACCACTACGGCACGATCTCTTACACGGGATACACCCCGACGGGACCCCAGTACCCTTATGTGACACCATCCGGACAATGGGGCCCGGGAGGCGTTAATGGGATATACCCCATGACAGGTCCAACACCGCAATCCCAGCAAGCGCCGCTGCGACCAGCAAATTAGACTGTACCTCCCACTGCACCTGTACCACGACCTTTGTCCGCAAACCGAGTACATAGTCGGTCGGCACATATCTCCCCAAGGAATTTGGACCCTCAATTCGTGCAGGTCCGAACTGGCGAGGAGACAGACACACCTACCCCGCCAGAACAACAAGTCCAGTCCGAACGCAGGGACCATAATGCTCTGCCGACAGGGGTCCATCCCGACGAAGGAAGACGGCCGGAAGGGCAAGACGAGAATAGGGGACCTGATCCCGAGAGAGAGCCCAATGCCGGAGGTCCCATAGTCCACCACAATAATGAGCGAGTATCAGCCAATCATGGCAGAGGGCCCAGACCATCTCGCCGAGAACAATCTCGCTCCCACAGGGAACGTGAACGAAGTCCACCCCGAGGTCGAGATAGAACTCGCCGAGATGGCTGAAGAAGGAATCAGCGATCACCTACCCCTCCCCGAGGTATTAACATGGCTCAAGTTGAGGAACTGATCCAGACAAACTTGCAGCTAAACTAGCCGAGGTTGAATCCCAGAAGACAGGTGCTTATTATCGGCCTATGGGGATTGAAGATGGCCCTCTTTCAAGAGACATCTACCGCCAATCAATGACAGACTTCAAGTACCCGACAACCCTTCCCAGCTTCCGGGGTAGTGGAGATACACAGGATCCGCACAACTTTGTGTACGGGTTCCTCGAGCGACTCCGCCTTCTTGGAGCCACAGATGCCATCATGTGCCGAGTCTTCACCACTTGCTTGACTGGAGAAGCACGGGACTGGTACATGACAGTACCCCGGAGGTCCATCAACAAATTTGAAGACTTCACAAAACTATTCTTGGAAAGGTAAACGATTATCAAACCACCGCCAGTGACGTGCGAGATGCTGTTGGATATTGTCCAAGGACAGCGCGAAAGAACGGGTGCGTTTGTCAATCGCTTTATACAAGCATCTCGGCGAATTCAGAATCTCAACGAGGAATTCGCCCTAGCCGCCATCAAGAAAGGACTTCGCAAGGGAGGTCCGGGTACTTTGCGTTATGAAGCCCACATGAAAAAGATGACCACTCTAAGGGAGTTTGTCACCTTCGCGGAGGGTTACATCCGCGCCGAGGATGATAACGGGAGTCCCACAAGACCTAGGTCTCGGTCTCCCCGACACTTGACAAACAAACAACCAGCTCAGGACAGGTCTCGCAACCAAAGAAAACCTCGGCGAAACCAACCAACCGAGCAGGAACATAAATCCGGCACTAACGGGTACCGACAACATTTTGTGAGGTATGCTCCTCTCACCAAGAAGCGACATGAGATGTACAACATCATAGAAGGCATATTCGACCTCCCTCCGCCATTACCTGAAGGCATTTTTACGGTACAAGATAATTCCAAAAAAATGCGACTACCACAGTTTCAATGGCCATTCTACTGCGGAATGCCTCCAACTCAAAGACATCCTGGAGAGACTAGCCCGAGAGAGAAAGCTGGTCGAGTTTATCAACCCCGACTTCTTCAAAAAATTCTTCAGGAAGTACAATGTCCAAGGTAAGGTTTTTAAGAAACCCATTCCATACAGACAAGATTATACGGGACCTCGAGTTGGTGAGGCCAGTCCTCACACCCGGGATGGTCCCGAGACTAGACGCCAAGAGCGGCAGAGCAGTCCTGTCATCAATGTGATCAGTGGTGGCCATCGCGGGGCCGTTTAAAAAATCTTACCTCGCGACAATCGAAAACCGTACCCTACCGTTCTACAGGTTGAAACCGCGACTGACAAAAAACGACCCCGACCTGAAGAAGCAATATCTTTTTCCGAGAAGGACCTAGGTGAGATTTCTAGCCCGCACGATGATCCCGTGATGCTGAACCTCAAGATTAACACGCACCGGGTTAAGAGGGTGTTAGTTGATACGGGAAGCTCAGCAGACATCCTCTATTTATCGGCCTTCACACAAATGGGCCTCGACACTCGTGCCCTCCAACAACATATCTCACCTTTAATAGGCTTTACGGGAGATGCCCTTCGACCTCGGGGTATGATGCCACTCAAAGTGACATTCGGTACGTCCCCTCAAATGCATCAATGAGGAGACAGCCTCAACAATGCTATCTGAGGTACATGAAGACATTTGCGGAAGCCATCAAGGAGCGAAAACCCTTGCCAAACGAATCCTCAGGGCCGGCTTTTACTGGCCAACCATGCAACATGATGCGGCAAACTTAGTCCGAAAATGCGAGCGATGCCAATACCACAGCAAGTTGAGCAACATCCCGGCTTACGATCAGATATCCATCTCGGGAGCCTGGCCTTTTGACTTATGGGGAATAGACATAGTCGGGCCATTTCCCAAAGCTGTCGGACAGCGCCGTTGGATTATCGTAGCCGTCGAGTATTTCACTAAATGGGTCGAAGCCAAAGCGTTAGCAACTATCACTGCCGCAGCAGCAGAGAAGTTCATCTGGCGGAACATCGTTTGTCGTTTTGGCATACCGCACGCCCTCATCTCGGACAACGGAACACAATTCAATGCAGCACGCACCATGACATTCCTCTCTAACCTGGGTATTCAGAACAACTTTACCTCGGTCAGCCACCCTGCTAGCAATGGTTTGGCAGAAGTTACAAACCGTACTATTCTGGATGGCCTCAAGAAGAAAGTTGCCGAAAACAGAAAGAATTGGCCTGACATCCTTGATGGAATTCTATGGGCCTACCGCACTACACCTAGAGAAGCCACACAGCAAACACCTTACTCTCTGGTGTTCGGCATGGAAGCCGTCACTCCAATTGAAATGACGGAACCATCTCTCCGTACTTTGACATATTCCACTGACAACAACCGCGATGCGCGTGCTGCGGAACTCGACCTCATCACAGAAGGTCGGGAGAAGGCCCGCATCCGCACCATAGAGTATCAACGCAAGGTTAAACGTGCATTTGACAAACACGTGGTACCTCAGGAATTTCAGCCGGGCGATTTGGTACTCAAAACTGTGGAAGCAACTGGCAAACATGTCAGCAAACTGGCTCCTCAATGGGAAGGTCCCTTTAAGGTCATTCGCCCCCGAGGTAAAGGCGCTTATGAATTGGAAAACCCGAGTGGTTTCATACTAACTCGTCCATGGAACACTTGCCATCTCCGCAAATTCTACACTTAATGTATGTCGTTTTTATGTTTCTATTAGCCGCGGGGTACTCAGGGCAAGATAAGTCTCTGTTTTTTATTCCATGTATTCACTTAGACCAAGATACAAATTTTTTGTATGGTTCTAAGCTTTTATCAATATATATATGATATTATTTATGATTGTGTTTCATTTATTGGGTCCGAGATATATGAACGAAAGCCTTTTATGGCAACGCAATGCGTCTCAGGTAATACCCCGAGATACACAACAAATTAATGTAGTCCTAAGGGACGACGACTGTCAAACCAGTAACATGAATTTTATTATGTCGAAAACATTTATCGAAAACCCCTCGGGATAACGCATACGTTTGCGCGACGTACCTGTCCCCCAACATTGACCATTTTTGTCAAAAAATATAAAAAAAAACGGGGGAAAGGATATACTATCAAGCACATTTTGCTTGTTTACAAAGAAAATCAACGCATGCAACCGAGATACATTTCAACGAAAAGAAATCAACTTCGGGCAAAGAAATATGCGATTAAAAAAAACAAGTTACATTTAACTATTCTGTTAAACCTCCACATCCCGGGGATACCAAATACCGTATTACAAGTTAATTCTGTTATAACCCCCACATCTCGGGGGCACAAACAAAAAGTAAACAGTACATATTACAACAACTTTAAAACCCCCACATCTCGGGGGTACAATTATCTTACTGAGGCTGACGTTGCATCCAAGGCGCGACATGACAGACATGGCACCCACAAGTGGAAATACTCTTCCAGGCACTATATAGTTCATGTCCCATGTTTAGTTTAATTAGGCGTTGATTTCGATATTTTACTAGATCGAGGCGTTGTATGATTTCGATGTTTTCTTATATATTTAGGCTTGTTCTATTTTTATGATATCAATGATTACTTATAATTTATATGATTCACTTCTTTCACTGATTTTTGCCTAACTCGGATAACCATCTTACTTGTTAAAAAAAAAAATGGATAGTATGTTAACACATTAACTATCGGATACATACCGAGATAGGTATGTGTTAACACATTAATTGTTGGGTTCATAACAAGACATATACCCAACGTATGCCACACCCGAGTAATTACAGCACGACTAATATACAAATGTCGGTAATAGAAACCGTGTTTTACGAGTTATTCACCTTCAAGTCGAAAGCATCTCGCCGATGCATTCCGACTTCGGGAGCTAATGATAGGGCCATGTTCCACAGGCCCTTTTACTTGTTCTCAACTGGGCCATGAAAGACTGGGCTTCGGATCTTTACAAGGCCAACCCGACGTCATATGAAAAGCCCAAGGGTTTGTTAAGCCGGGGCCCAATACGGCGGCCTCAAATTAAAGCCCTAAAATAGACTTAGGCCAACCGACATACGGGATAGCCGTGGAAACGGCTAGTTTAAATGCCCACGTCCCAGAAACGGTTAGTTTAATGCCCACGTCCCAGTAACGGGCGACATAACTGCCCACGTTCCCCTATAAACGTCCGAGATGGCAGTTATGGCTGGACTATATAAGGCAGCGTCCCCCATGAAACGGGGGACGCAACTTTGAACTAAGAGAGAGATCATACAGGTCAGAGTCCGAATCTCTCACAATCCACCCCGAGCTCTTAACTCGGTCCATACCTCGGCCTGCCATCCTTTGGCAGGGCGAATCCAACTCAGCCCAATTTCCCATACGGCCTCATCTCCCGAGATATGACGTATCAGTACTTAACTATTGAATTATAAATTTGTAATTTTTTAAATTTGATCAGTCAGATCTCTAGACTTAAACCTTTGGGACCGTTCGGCAACATAAATAGGATTCAATCTTTATCCGCACTAAGGAGCTCATGTTTAGTTTCTTAATTCGTATATAAAAATTAAGGAGACTTAATTCAGTAGTAGAGGAGCCTTAAGACCCAAATGGGAAATTAAGGACATCTCCAATCATCTCTTATTTTCAATTTCTAAATCCTCGCTGCTGTCACTTTCAATTTTGCTTTCAAAGATGTAACACAATTGCAAATTTTGAAAGATTTCAATAAATGAAAAGTTTTCATCTCCACTTTCACTCTCAAAACAACCAATCAAACTCATTGCCGCAGCATTAAAAGCAATTGCTAATTAATTACATGGATGTAGGAGTTATGAATACAGTTAATTTCTCTTTATTTTTTAACAATTGTTTGAAATTGTTAATAAATTTTATAAATGAAAATGCTCTAAAATTCGGACAAAACAAAATTAGAGGAGGTGATATTCATCCTCGCTAAGAAATCGGTATTCAAAATAATTAACCGACTAAAAAAATAAAAAGAAGCGGAGGAGAGATTAGCAGCGAAAAAAAAAAAGAGATGAAGGAAAAGAGCGATTCCTGCGGAGCGGTAATAGAGAAAATCCACATTTTTTTGCTAGCGCAATAGCCATCGATAATGAAATCCTGATAGCAAGAAATCAACGATTACTACGTCTATTCCATTGTCAATTTAACCAAACACAGCAATAATAGAATAATACAGCATTAGAATGCCTGAGAATTACCTTTCTAAAACACAAACCAAACGCCCCCTACAGTCTACGCGAAATAAAAATCGTAGTGTCACAAAAGCACCACAACCACAGTGAAACCGAGTGCGTATCCTCTGAGATTTCTCATATTTTGCGTGACCAACGTGTCCGGTTCCAAATCGGGGATAGCGCAGGGGCAGTAATATTTGAGCTTTAAGATTCGCGCAGAACGTTTTTGAATAGTTGAGATTTTCCGAAAAGTCACGCAAAATATGAGATATCTCAGACGATGCGAATTCAGTGTAACCCTCGTCCATTACTCTGTAGCGCAGTATCCGTATTACGCATCTTAAATCATATATTCTCGTGCGTGGAATTCACATCACCTCAGGTTACCTGACTCAAGCAAATTACGATCGGACGATTCTTTTAACATGGCACGAATCAAAACAGGCCCCCACAGTCTCCATAAGCATCGGATTGAGTTTGGCCTAGATAGAATTAATCTGGGCCGTCCGTTTCAATTTGCTTGAGTCAGGTACCTGGGAGGATACGGATCCCTCGTGCGTGGGTAGCAACTAGCAAGACAAAATCGAACGGCTAAGGGATCGAAATCAAATATCCGGGAGATTTCGGGCGGGTCCTACGAATCATACCCGATGTACAACTGTTCACAAAAATCTACCCACAGAATATCTGCAAACCTAATTCTCTATCGTCGTTCCTGTTCCAAAGTTCTCCTCTACCTCTTCCCCCCGACAAATTCGAAAAAGACTTCTCTCTTCCTCTGTACTGGTTCTTGTCTAGACTAAGTCAAGAAAGCTCGAAGGACAGCTAAATATAGAGAAACAGAGGTTAAGGGGATGTCGGATCTGGATAGGCAGATAGAACAACTAAAGAGATGCGAGCCATTGAAGGAATCGGAGGTGAAAGCTCTCTGCATGAAGGCCATGGAGATCCTTGTCGAAGAGAGCAACGTTCAGCGAGTAGATGCACCAGTAACAGTAATTACCCGATTTTGTTCCCTCGTTATTAGTTTTGTCTTTCTGCATCCTTTCATTTAGTTTAACTTCTTGCAGATTGCTTGTTTTCATACAAATCAGCGAACTTACTCTGAAATTGGTTAGTAGTAGTTTTAAGTAATGGTACGGTTCTGGTCGGTCCTGTAGGCTGTAGCTATATGATTTGATTTTGTCCAGCTTTTTTTTTTTTTTTTTTTTTTTCCGATTTTGGGATTAGTTAAATTTCCAAAGGTAAGGGGTTATATTATCTATTCAGCAAAGTATTTTGAAATTTCTAATTTGATGCATTCTTGCTCATACTGGCATGGTGTTCTACCTGTCTTACCAGTCAGCCGATTCTGCTATACTTGCCCATCAGTTCAACTCTTAATTCCCCAAAAAACTTATTCATGAATCTGATGAAAGATTAGGTACAGTATCATTGCAACCAATATTAGGTAATGGTTGATTCTTTGTGAGGGGAAAAATCTGACAAACCTAGGCAAATAAAACCAAGGGTACCTGATTTTTGCATGTTTCAGTTGCTACTGGACCTAATTTAATATTCTTTGTTTTGTTTCCCCTGCTTAACTGCTTGAACATGGTGACCATGTTAGTTAGAACTCGATGGTTACTTTAATTTATGATACAGTTGACCAACTCCATAAGGCTGAAATCAGTACACTGGTCAGAGTTGCAATGTTTTTCTTAGAACTGTGAAAGAACAGCTTTAAATTATAGTGTTAGATATTTATAGACTTGAATTAAAAACAACACGTAACGTTTTTATCAAACAAAAAAGCCTCCGCATCCACAATTAGGCTCTGATTCATCTAATTAAATCTCAAGGGCCCTTCAGTTGCGTAGATAAGCTTCAGTTTAATCTACCGACCTCAGTCAAGGAATGAGCACCAGTTGGGCTCTGTACTACACAATCTATCCTCAAAATCAGGCTTTGATTAAGTAGGTTAAGCAATTGGGGCCAAACTGTCCAGTGTAATTGCATTTATCTTCAATTGTGAATGAACCACCAAAGAGAGCAAGCACAGAGTTAAATGAAGACAAAATTTTGGTGAAAATACTGGCCAAGCTAATACCGCCAAATACTTTTTTGCATTGAAAAACTGGTGCGATCTAATACGTGCGGGTGGGGGGGGAGGGATTGTTAGGAAATAAAAGTCACATGCTAATTTATTCGCTCGACCGTTTTCTTTTTCTCAATCATTGGATAAGTCAAAATACACTTGCACAATCATACACAAAACTTAGTTTTCAGGAACTCAAAAGGAATATTATATGTCTCTGCTGTCAGATCTGTGGAGATATACATGGCCAGTTCTATGACATGAAGGAATTGTTTAAAGTCGGAGGTGACTGCCCCAAGACCAATTATTTGTTTCTAGGAGATTTTGTTGATCGAGGATTTTATTCTGTCGAGACTTTTTTGCTTCTTTTGGCCTTGAAGGTACATTTTTATATCTCTCTCTATTTTTAATTTTGACATTTGAAACCTCAAGGACTCAATGTTCATGATGTCCCCTGCTTTTTAGTCCTCTTATTATCAGATACAAGCAGCCATCCTGCTCACAATAATATTATTAAGAACTACAGTCGACACTTATTTATGTGTATTACAGTGGAAATTAAGAGAAGGTTCTATTGGGCATTGCAACTGGTTCTGGTTATACGGGGTTAAAAAGTTTTCATTCTTTCCGGACATATTTATTTAGGCTGGCTTTAAGTTTGCGGTTGAGTTGTAACCACAACACAAAAATTTAGTTCTGTTTAAATGGTTGGCTTTGAAGCCCCAAACCAATTGCTAATGTTTAACCGGTGGTTATAAGTGAGATAGGGTTTGGTGATTTTTGTGGAGTCGGTTATTTGTTTATTTATTTATTGTGGGAGGGCTGTTTATGTGTAGAAAAATTGAAATTTTTTTGGTTCGACTCTGGCAAAATTATTTTTCAAACACATAGAAAGGTACACACACAGACAATTTCGTTTATGCTGGAAAATTCACTAATGACATGATTGGTCCTAAACATTTATTGTAGGTCCGTTACCCTGATCGAATAACTTTAATTAGGGGAAACCACGAGAGCCGGCAAATCACGCAGGTCATAAATGAAGCCTTTCTACCTTTTTTGTGATTACTTTTAATTTCTCTAATTTTGTTAATGGAGTGTGGCCATTAACAAAAGATCAAGGCGTGAATATGCCCAAATAGTGGCTAATTCAACTCTGACTGAGATGGCAGCAAAGCAGAATTTGAATTGCATGTGAAACAGGTGTACGGCTTCTACGATGAGTGCCTGCGTAAGTATGGCTCGGTTAATGTCTGGAGATACTGTACCGACATTTTTGATTACCTAAGGTGCTTTTATTCCCTCTCTATTCTCTTTCCCTGGTTTCCTGAACAAAGTTTTCTTACATCTACAGTTGTTTGCTTTGTAGTTTGTCAGCACTTATAGAAAACAAGATTTTTAGCGTGCATGGTGGTCTCTCTCCTGCCATCACAACACTAGACCAGGTAATCCAAAATTGCAAGTTTCCTAATACTAAAGCCACAGATATACAGAATCTCTCTCTTTGTTTTATGTTTTTTAAATCTTATACAGAATCTCTCTCTCTCTCTCTCAATTCTGAAATAAAGAAGCAAAGTGGCATTAATTGTTTCCTCTGGAACAGATAAGGACAATAGACAGAAAGCAGGAGGTACCGCATGATGGTGGAATGTGTGACCTGCTATGGTCGGACCCTGAGGACGCCGTGGAGGGGTGGGGGTTGAGTCCACGTGGGGCTGGCTTCCTCTTTGGGGGCAATGTCGTCTCCTCATTTAATCACACTAACAACATCGACTACATCTGCCGTGCCCACCAGCTTGTTATGGAGGGCTACAAGTGGATGTTCAACAACCAGATTGTCACCGTCTGGTCTGCACCCAACTACTGCTATCGGTACTGATATTCTATTATATTTTCCTTTTTTCTTTGCTTGAGGTGGAGAATACCATGTCTATAAATCCTGTAATAATCTCTCTACGGGATGAGAATATCATGGATGCCCTAATGAAGTGACAATAGATATTATAGATGCGCGCGTTTGTATCATTTTACTGTTCAGTGGATCTCATCTATTGGCTACTGCTTAAGATGGTCAAGCTAATATTACTTGAGATATAGAAACACTAAAAGTATTTACACAGGTAGAATTAATTGAATTTTAGAGTTTCCCAAGTATGGGTATGAGTCTAGGAGGTATATTGGTGATGATTTGCTTGTTTCTGGCACCATCTTATGATGATCCGGTATGTTACAAGAGTATCAGTCGTACTTTTTTTATCTGGTGCTTTGAGGTTTTGCACAACAACTGCTTCTTTTTAGTTATGAAATAGGACATAGATGTGATATCTATAAGGTACTAGACTTTAGTTTCATTTTTTGGGGGCTTCTTATTCTTATTTCTTTCTAATGTTGTAGATGTGGTAATGTTGCTGCTATTCTTGAGCTGGATGAGAACCTTAATAAGCAGTTCCGAGTCTTTGAAGCAGCACCACATGTTAGTTGCCTCTTTGCTTTTTTTTTAGTAAAACCTAGTTACTTCTCTCTCACACACTCGCACACACTCACCCCCATCCACCCACCCACCCCCCTTTTGGAGCTGATATCCCTTTTTTTATCAAATCATTTAGGAAACAAGAGGTGTTCCTGCAAAGAAGCCAGCACCTGATTACTTCCTTTAAATTGCAAAGAGAAGGACATCAACAGAGCAAAGAGAAACAGCATTCTACTTCTGGGTCTGGGGTTGGGGGTTTGATTTTTGTTAGGTCGTGAGAAATTAGTGTTGTTGTATGTTTTTAGAATGTTCTTTCTCTCTTCAAAGGTGTTTGAGCACTTAAGGGAGAGATGCTTGTGAGTTGGAAGCAAAATTTTATGTGCCATACAGATGTGTTTAGGGTTTTTCTGTTACATTAGTAGTGCACATTGTTGTTGGAAAAAGAGAGAAATAGCATTATTGGGTATTCAGTATTTTGACTGCGTAAATTTTAGTTCCAGGTTGTTCATATTTACCATTGAACAATGAATATCTGCTGTTTTTTTCCGAGGATGGTTGCTTTTTGTGTTATTACACTGGTACAAAATCTTATCAGCTCAGTATCAACAAAGCTGTGCGCCTATGCCTCAATTTTTTTCAAAGGAAAAATTTGTGGGCTCAAGGTAATGGAGGCACAACTGCAATTGACACCAGTTTCTTGGCATGTCCAAGGATGGGACTTCGTTTCTTGCACATGATAATGCTCCCATAAAAACAGCACATGAGAATGCTCCCATTCTCCTTCGGTGCATGCCCTTGGGACACCGTGCTGTATTGTTAAACAGGGACAATTTCTTGTTCTTTGTTTAAGATCGTGTAATTTTAGTTTTAAGTGCGGAGTGTGGAGTTAGTTATCACTGAATTCAAGCAGGACAAGAAACATCGTAGGATGGAGCGAGAGGCTTGAGACACCCCAAAGGTAGTTCAGAGGTTACAAGAGCAAATCTATCAGGAAAAATTGAAATGATGAGTTAGCGGGGTATAACCCGTTTTATTAAAAGAGGAGGTTCAAATGTCTTTCATTTCATTTTTGTGTCTTTATTATGCCTCTATTTTTTTAAACTTTAATAACTCAAAATTTAAAACTTAAAATTTAAAATAAAACTGTTGAATATGAACTACATTATTTTATCTATGCACGTGTATAGAATTATGACATTTCAACTTTGTTTTGGTTGTCATCTTGAGCTTCTAGAAATGTATACTAATGTGGATAATTTCTAGACGTTGATTTTTTAACTTATTGATTCACATAAAAGTAAAATTGAAATGTGATAATTTTTTGATGTTAACATAGATCGCATCTAACGGTTTTATTTTGATGTTAAAGTTTTAAACTTTGAGTTATTAAAGTTTTTAAAAATAGAGACATGATGGAGGCACAAGAAATGAAGGCATTTGAACCCTCCTCTTATTTAGAAGAAAAAAGAAAAAAAATATTGAGAAATTGCTGAGTATGAAGAAGTCGAAGAGAGACAAGATCGGACTGCCATTCATTTCATTTCACTTATAAAATTTGATAAGGGATTTTCATTGGAAAATAAATCTATGAAGAATCACAGGGATCTGCAATTTCCAATCCACCCATTCATATATTTTGACATTTGTATATATAAAATATCTGTTTTTGAGATTCGTGCTTGAAGAAAAATGAATAGATAGATTGGAAATTGCAGGGTCGTTGTGATTCTTCGGAATCACAGCAGATTTATTTCCTTTTCATTGACATCAACAATTTACAATTTCGAGAAGTTTGCAAACAATACGATGCAGATGGTGTTAAGGTATTTTTTATAGGAAGCTGATATGAGTACCCGCAGTTGAGTACCCGCACATAAACTATCATAACTGTTTTTGGGAACCGCAACCGTTGAGTATTTATAAAACTGTAATTTTGTTTTACAAGTATTAATAGTAATATTGTGAAGTATTTATACCTATACAAGACAAGTATTTATATTTATACAATGAACTACATATATGATATATGAATTGGGACCACAACCAAAACCAAAAAGTATTTATACCGTACCCGCACCTTTTTATAACTGTCAGACTGCATTGGGGACCACAACCAAAAAGTCACGTGGATCACACCACCAGTGCTACATTCATGGTTTAAATTAATTCACATACAAAATGGAAAGTATTTATACCTAAATTATCAAGTATTCATATATAATTCATCAAGTATCCATACCTAAGATATCAAGTATTTAAAAAAAACTGGACACAATACCTACTCATCTTTTACACGTTTTTCAAGGTGATTTTTTTTTTCTCCGTTCAATCTAACTAATTTTTGGGACGATCTATGAGGAATTTTACAAATTTAAAACCACGAACGTGTTCTACACAATTTTCTCTTTCAAATGAGATCCATGATGACATACTTTTACACGTTTTTCAAAATATCAAATATTCAAATATGAAAAGTATTCATACAAAATAGAAAGTATTCATACCTAAGATATCAAATATTCATATCAGCTTCATCAAGTATTTATACTTAAGATATCAAGTATTTAAAGAAAAAAACTGGACTCATCTTTTACACGTTTTTCAAGGTAGTTTAATGATTGACAAAGTTAGTTATACCGTTATGGAAGTTAATTGGGAAAGGAATCAACTGCGGGTACAATGCGGGTACTCAACTGCGGGTACCAAAATAATTATTCTTTTTTTAAATACTTGATATCTTAGGTATAAATACTTGATGAATTATATATGAATACTTGATAATTTAGGTATAAATACTTTCCATTTTGTATGTGAATTAATTTAAGTGCGGTCCCCAAAAACAGTTATGACAGTTTAGGTGCGGTCCCCAAAAACAGTTATGACAGTTTAGGTGCGGGTACAATGCGGGTACTCAACTGCGGGTACTCATATCAGCTTCCTTAAAAAAAAACTGGACACAATACCTACTCATCTTTACACGTTTTTCAAGGTGGTTTTTTTTTCTCCGGTCAATCTAACCAATTTTTGGGACGATCTATGAGGAATTTTACAAATTTAAAACCACGAACGCGTTCTACACAATTTTATCTTTCAAATGAGATCCATGATGACATACTTTTACACGTTTTTTAAAGTATCAAATATTCAAATATGAAAAGTATTCATACAAAATAGAAAATATTCATACCTAAGATATCAAATATTAATAGTAATTCATCAAGTATTTATACTTAAGATATCAAGTATTTAAAACCAATTTTTTTTAAAACCATTTTTTTTTTGTCGGCACTTGTAAATTTATTTTACAAGTATTAATAGTAACATTGTGAAGTATTTATATCTATACAAGACAAGTATTTATATCTATACAACGAACTACATATATGATATATGAATTTTCCTTAAATAACTGTACCCGCATTTTTTTTGAAAAATTCTCGCGTCGTACCCGCATTAGGGGACCACACAACCGTTCCAAAGCTGTAATTTTGTTACAAGTATTAATAGTAACATTGTGAAGTATTTATACCTATACAAGACAAGTATTTATATCTATACAATGAACTACATATATGATATATGAATTTTCCTTAAATAACTGTACCCGCACCTTTTTTTGAAAAATTCTCGCATCGTACCCGCACTAGGGGACCACACAACCGTTCTAAAACTATAATTTTATTTTACAAGTATTAATAGTAACATTGTGAAGTATTTATATCTATACAAGACAAGTATTTATATCTATACAATGAACTACATATATGAAAAATTCTCGCGTCGTACCCGCATTAGGGGACCACACAACCGTTCCAACACTGTAATTTTATTTAACAAGTATTAAAAGTAACATTGTGAAGTATTTATACCTATACAAGACAAGTATTTATATCTATACAATGAACTACATATATGATATATGAATTTTCCTTAAATAACCGTACCCGCACTTTTTTTTGAAAAATCCCCGCTTCCAGTTTCGAAATCGCTAGACGATTGTCTCCAAATCGCCTTGAAATCGCCTCGAAATCGATCTAAAATCGCCTCAAAATAGCGGAAGCTTCGAAAAAGGAAGAAACGGAGAGAAAGGGAAATTTAAAATTCAAATTGGAAAGTATGTAAATTAGTTAATTGGTAGTTGTGGGGACCGCTTACAGTTATGGCAGTTAATTGGGAATGAATTAAGTGCGGGTACGATACGGGTACTCAACTGTGGGTACTAAAATAATTATTCTTAAATAAAATGATATAAAATATTCGGATAAATCAATTTTTTACATAATTAGTAAATAAAAATATGATATAAAATATTGCACAAATCATTCTAGTAATAATAATATAACTTACATAATTATACATTCAAATAAAAATGTATAATTTTATATTTTTTAATTATCTCAAGGGTGACAAATACAAAATAACTTTTATCTGCACGCTTACCTAATAAGTTAACGATATTATTTTAACCGTATTCATACTTGTTAAGCCAATTTTTTCATTAATAACATTGGAAAAAAAATTAACGCATGTAATCGATTTGAAAATATGTCGAAACTCACACGAACAGAGTGATTCATCGTGGCCCACTTAATAACTTTTATATATACTCTTACCTAATAAGCTAACGACCTTTTTTTAACACATACCCATACACGTTAAGCCATTTTTTTTATTAATAGCATTAACAAATTCAAACGCATGGCATCGGTTTGAGAATATGTTCAGAACTAGTACGAACGGTATGATTCATCTCAGCCGGTGGGCTGAGATGAATCATACCGGCCACCTTTTTCTTTTAAGAATGAATCTATTGTGTTTTTCTTAATTGTACCGGGCCGAAATGGACTATGCCGGCAATCTTTCTTTCTTTTCCGGTATTAGGTTTTTCAATTTGGATGCCCAAAATTACAAAGGATGCGATCATGCGAGCCAATAGTGGAGGAATATTCAAAATTTAAAGATTTTTTTTTCCAGCTAGTTGCGTGCAAAGAATCCAGGTTTGTACATCTATCTCTATATACATGCTCTGAAGCATTGTTGCCTGGTCAGGGAGAGCTCATAGTAACCACAAATCAACAGCAGGGTCACAATTATCAACTTGTATAGGGAGGGAATTTTATGGGAAATAAACCTGCCGTGATTTCAAAGAATGACAGGGACTTGCAATTTCAATCCACCTATTCATATATTTTGAGATTCATGCATGAAGAGAAATGAATGACTGGATTGAGAATTGCAGAGTCATGTAATTCTTCAAAATGACAGCAGATTTATTTCCAATTTTATGGACAACAAGCTACTGACTCTAGTTTTCTTTAGTGTGTTTTTAATTTACATTCCGTGCTTTTATCTATTTTTTTTATGCTTTTGGTCCTTTTATGTTTTGTAAAAAAATATTGATATTGTAATTTAAGCTTATGGGTAATTATTTTAAAAAAAGTTGCAATAATTTGATCCCCGTGCTATAGTTTCTTGCATGTGCCTGAGCTTGACATTTTAGAGTTTTCAAAGAAAAGGAAGGATTCAAATCAGCCAAAATTCAAAATACATGAACAGTATTTCTGGAATTCCTAAATCCAGAATTCAGCCGTTCAACTTTTTCTGTGCACGCATCTCGAAATAACTTGTTTTTCTGTGCACGTATCTCGAAACAGTTCAACGGCTGGATTCTGAATTTCAGGAATTCCAGGAACACTGTTCATGTATTTCAGATTTCAGCAGATTTGGATCCGAAAAGGAACTCATTTGATATTTTGGACAAGGAATTAACCAATAGGAAACACTTGCAAAACGAAAAATATTTCACTAATCATACTTAAATATCTTTCTCGCCTAGGACTGTAAATAAGTCGAATTTGAGGGAGTTATCCCAATTCGTGCTCAGCTCATTAAGTTAATGAGCGAGTCAACTCGAGTTGAAATGACAATAACAAGTTGTAAATGTAACTCAAGTTCAACTCATTATTAACTCGAGTTTGACTCACAACTCGTTTGTATTGTCATTTATGATTGTAACTGATACGATTATCTATGCACCACAAATTTAAATTAACCATTCAAGCAAGTGATAAATGGCCTAAAATAGAGGGTATGGGATCTACTGTGACAAATTTTTGTGTAATTCGAATTGTTAATAAGTGAGTTGGAGTATGCTCAAACTCAGCTCATTAATTACTTGAGTCATCTAACTCGAATTAAAACTAAATCAAATTATAAATGAACAAGTTAACACGAGTAGTTAGCGAGCGAGTTACGAATTCATAATTTTTTTTGCAGCCCTATTCTCGTCATGGTTTCTTCAAAAGTTTATCAAATTTTATTTATTTTTCTCTTGTTCATAAAAAAATTAATGCAAAAACATAGATCTTTTAGCTCCGGTACTGGTAGAGTGGCAGTTAATTTTCTTTTTTTAAATAATCAGAAATTATTATTTTTAGGAGGAGGGATCCAATTACATTAATTTACGGTAACACATCTTGACACTATATGTTTATAAATCATTTTTGCGATTTCAAAGTCCAAACAGTTGATCTGAATCGTTTAACATGATCTCAATATTAAAATGCGTTTGGAGACCAAATTTTATATAATTTTTTAGTATTTATTTAGATGTGTAAAAATTTGTTGTTTTCAGACAATTCTCGACCATTGAAAAACAATGATTTTCAAAAATTCTAAATAAATAGTAAATAATTTAAAAAAAATGTAAAATTTGGTCTCCAAGCACAATTTAATACGAAGATCATATTGAATTTTTGAATTGACTATTTAGATTTTAAAATTACAAAAATAACTTATAAATATATGATATCAAGATGTGTTACCATTAATTAGATCCTCTCTATTTTTAAATATCTTTTGCAGAATTATCCCGTAGAATTACGAGATCTATCAACATCACCGCTAATGGTAGTGGCAGAAGGAAACAAGCAAAAGTGATAGTGAATTAGTGATACATCCATTCGGCAGGGGTTCAGATGAAATTGTGGGATTTACGAGGGGTACAGAAGCAATCTTATCTTATATTTAGGATTGTTTTATAGACCCACCGTGATAGTCGAGAAGACGAGAGCCGGTACCGGACCAAAATCAAAACCAAATTATTATTTTCGCTCGTTAGTCGCTGGCTGTCGAATTAAAAAAAAAAGACCCCGCTCCGAGTTGCCTCCTCTCCTCTGTCGGTGTCTTGCTGCCACCGGTTTTGCTTGAAAGATGGAGGGAGTGGGACAGCGGCTGGGGCGATCTTCGACTAGGTACGGCCCGACCGCTACCTTCTCCGGTCCGGTTCGCAAGTGGAAGAAAATATGGGTCCCTCTCTCGAATCCATCCAGTAACAACACGTCCAGTAACGCCCCCAGTGGCACCAACAACACCCGATCCAGTCTCCTCCTTTACAAGTGGGCCCCACTCAGCAATGTCTCTTCCACCGCTAACGGAGAGGCTCAGGAGCCGCCGAAGAAGAAATACCGATACGTCCCAGTAACTCTCTCTCTCTCTCTCTCATTTTTCTATATTGTTGTGTTGATGGACTTGCTGATGCTTCCGGGGTATTGAAGCATCCAGCACAACAAACTTTCATTATTTCTGGTATTCTAATTTTTACATCGATGCATATGCCGCACAATTCTTTAAACTAGGTTTCAAAATTTTACCTGTAAGCCCTTCAAAAAATCTAAACCGTTGCCATGAATGCCCCCAAAGTCATATTATTGTTGATGGCTGTACAAAACTGAGACTGAATTACAGAATGCTTGCACAACTGTGGTTGTAGACTTGTAGGCCAAGGTTTGATTAATTTTGAGTCTTGCTTGCACAATTGAGATTTAAATGAGGAACAATCAGGGTCAATATGTGCTAAAGTTTGCAATATTGTGGGGACTTCTACCTTACTGGTGTTGGTTTGGTGAGGCCAGTACTGGCGGACAGAGAGCAATAAATTCATATTAAATCATAATTTTGCATAGGTTGATGTGGTAGAAGACCAGAAGCAAGAAAATGATGCAAAATCAGAAGATGAAAATAATAATAACACAACTGATGGCGATGATAATGCTAACTCAAATGATGCCTTAATGGAAGCTCAAGTAGGTCACTTTTCTGTATAGATTTTCTGTTTTAGATCTATTTTTTCTCATGTTCCTGATATTTTTTAACATCTTGTATGAGTTAACCTTTCTAAGTGATAGTTTTTCAAACAATGATCAAACCTTCCTTCCCTTTGCACCTGCTCATTATTTTAGGACTATGGGCTATTATTATTTGAAAAGGGTATTTGGCATTAGTGTTTCAAGTTCAACATGGAATTTTTTTTATATTTTGAATCACAAAATTAGAATTATTAGTTCAGAGACTTAACTCGAAGTTGATAAATTTGTGCTTTTTGTTTGAATATTTCCTTGAATATCCCCAAACTTCGAACTGTTGGCAGTACTTGGTGTCATAAATTTGGGACTACTGGTACTGTGAACAGTCTGATTTTTGTTAATGCCAGTTGATTCCAATTTCTGTCAGTTGGACCTAGGAGCTCTTTCTTAGTGATCTATCTCTTTCTCTAAAATTGTGGTCCAATTTGCTGATGACATCAGTATTTTGTTTAATGAAAGATATGAAGTTGGATAGGAACGTTGAAACTGAGAATTTACTGTTGTCCTGTTTCAGGTTTTAGATAAAGCAAGGGCCACTGAGAAAGGTGGAAACGGCACCGATCTAAATTTGAACTTGGGTCTCAATGATGGTGACAATGATGAGGACAATGACGGTGACTTAAATATGAACTAGCTTGAAATCACGGAATATTTTATTTTCATTTCCTTGAGATGACCATGTATCTTTTCTTTTCTTTTTTTAGGTTATTTGTAGACATATTCTTAGTGATTTATCGGTGTAACTTCATTTACTAGCAATTATTTGCAAACAAATTAGTTGTTAATGGGAGTGTTAATTCTTGATTTCTTTTTAAAGTACTCTTATAATGATCATTCTTGCCTGGTCGAGATTCTACTTCTCTTTAAACCAGTACGCACACCTGGGCTGATGCAAGGCCCAAGGCTATAAAAGATTGTTTTTATATCTAGTAAATCTGATTTGAATTTTTAACAGGAACTTGAAGTTTTTAGTTCACGAAAAAATATTTGAAGTATCAGCAGTACCAGGATGCAGTTGGCGGCATCCAGAGGATTTTTTAATTTTAAATAGAACTAATTTTAAATATTTTAATAGAACAAACACTATTGATTTGGTTTTTATAAAAAATTGGAGGCACACACATGTTTGCTTCACCGATCCGCTAGATGGGTCATAAAATGGCTCCACCGATCCATTGGATCGGTGGAGCAAATGTCTTTGTGTCTCCACCGATCTGCAGGATCGGTGGAATCGTTTTTCGTAGAATCCAAATCAATGTTGCTTGTTTCATTAAAAATATTAAATTTGGTTCTATTTAAAAAAAAAAATCGAAGAATGAGGTACTGCTTCTGTGCTAGTGGTGAAACTGAGGGGAACTGACTAGTTGGGTAATAGAAGCCACTATTTCTCAACTGAGAATAATTGATGCAAAATTGGTTAAAATAATGCTCCATTGCAAAAGTCAGAATTACTTGAAACCCAGTTAAATCTTTAATTTGAGCATGATTTAATAAAAATCCCCAAATTTTTGATTGCCAAAAGATGGATGATAGATATATAATTATTGATGTCATAGGTCTAGTTTTCCAATTTTTTCATAAAAAAAAAACATACGAGACTCTTCGAACAAAAAACAAAAACAAAAAAAAAAATTAAATTCTTAAGTTTGCTAGCTGTTCTTCAGCAGTTATCTTTATCTGCAGATGTAGTAGCACAGAATCAAATTCAATAGCCAGCTGAATTTTCTGCCGGCATAATTCAAACCTCATATGGTGACGCTTAAACGTTAACAAACCATATCACATAATTAAACCGAGGGTGCAATGTGTTGTAAATATGGTAGAACCCAACCTTTTCTAAATAATAATTATTTCTGAAATAAAATCTTGAGAAAATTAGAAACCATATTTTGAGAAATTGTATGTTTCTACTTTTCTCTCCTTTTTTAGTGATAGTTGGAGGTCAAGCCACCAACTATTTAATATCCATATCTCTATCTAGATTTTGAACATGCGACCTCTCACACATAGAGTATTGCCTTTGTCATTCGATCAAAAACTAGTTCTCTTTATCTTTCTTTATTTTATCTAACACCACCAACAAAAGAAAATCAACCCAAAACAGAGGGTCATTGTCAATCCTTCAAACGGAGGATGAACGACATGTCATAAAATATTTATGATTTCATTTGTTAGAGACATAATTAGAAAATATGAATTAATGAAGCTGAAATTTAAAATATATAACGTAGCATCTAAAAGTCGAACTCAAATTTTCACGATCACAAAATAAAATTCTAGCCACTAAATTACAAACACAGATTTAACTCATGAGAATAACCGAATAGTGTATATATATAGATTTTAAAATATAATTAAATATCATTATACATAATTAAAAGTTTTAAAATAGAAATGACTGAATAAGTTCCTACTTGACTGTAGCTCTGCTCTAACTTGCGTTTTACTAACTCGACAGAGTCACGTGTGCTAATTTAGTAGCAGAGTCATATTCTGCTTCAAATCTTGTCAGATCTCTAGTCAAATTGTTGTAACCAGCAATAGAGGCGGTGAATGAGGGGATATTTTGATTTTGATTTTTATAAATTTAATAAAAAGATTAAGGGAACAAGGAGTATTTTCACTTTTCGATTCCATTAAAAGAATTAATTCGGTTTTTCGGAAAAATCGTTTTGAATTTCCAGTGGCTAAGAGAATCAATATTTGATTTCATGGCTAAGATAATGTTTTCAGTGTGAAAAATCGCATGTTCAAAATTTAAATAGAGAATCTTTTATGAATATTAAAAATAATTGACTAACTTGACCTCCAACTTTACTAATAAAAAAAAATTCCAGTGGCTAAGGTATGCATTTCAAAGGTAGGCACAAGTAGCCGAAATTTTTATTAATAGAAAATAAAATAAAAAGATATCGACATTGAATAACATTTTTGCTGGAATTCGAGATGTAGCAAAAACGTGATGGTCCATAACGTCCAGGGCACTGTTGTTGAACGTTATAAACCATAACGTCCAGTTAATCTGATCGCTAATGATCTCTAATTAACAAAAAAATGTAGCTGGACGTTATGGACCATAACGTCCAGCTACAGTGGTTTTTTTTCAAAAAAATCGCAAACTGAAGCAAGCAAAAAAAAAAGAAAAAAGAAAAAAATACTGTAGCTGGACGTTATGGTCCATAACGTCCAGCTACAGTTTTTTTGTTAATTAAAGATCATTAGCGATCAGATTAACTGGACGTTATCGACCATAACGTCCAGCTACAGTGCCTTGGACGTTATGGATCATCACGTTTTTGCTACATCTCGAATTCTAGAGAAAACGTTCTTCAATGTCGATATTTTTTTATTTTATTTTCTATTAATAAAAATTTCAGCACAAGTAGACCCTGCGAGAGACATGCCTATTCACTGTTCTTTTCGACCGGGACCTGATACGATCGTTTGGCGATGGGAGAATTCAGGCATATAGTCGGCAAAATCAGTATATGCGGTGCTCAGTGGAGGAGGCTGATTGGCTGGCAATGCACTTACATTTGGGGTATCAAAATTCCCCCCCAAAGTCTAACTTTTTGCATACTTCATGTTGCAGGACAAACTCCTGACAAGACAGGTCCTAGCTAGCTAGAAGAGGAATGAATTTCAGGTCTCAATGCCCTCTTCTGTGAGAATTGCCCCTGTGAGTCACTGGTGCATCTGCTGTTCCTGTGCCCAGAGGCCATAGCCATCTGGTTTCATATCCAACAGATTCTGGGTAAGCCAATTTTCCAAATAGGGACGAATGTGCAAGAAGTGTGGAGCGGGTCCTGGGCAAAGGTAAAAACTAAAAAGCCGGCGAAATATGAAAAAGGAAGAATGGGCTGTGAAGTTTCTCTCTGTGGCGTGGAATATTTGGAAGATAAGGAACGCAATCATTTTCAGAAATGAAAGAAAACCAGCTCGCATAGTAGCAAATGCAGCGGTGCAGGAGATGAGTTTGTGGTTAAAATTTTGTTAGCATATTCTTGATATTTGCTTACTATAGGATTGTATAAAATAGTAGTTCTCTGTCAATTACTAAGGACAGAGGGAAGACTCGCTACTTTGATTGTAATGTTGCTCTATTTTAATATACTCAACCTGACAGCTTCTGTCAGTTTATCAAAAAAAAAAATCCTGGTTCAAAAACCAACGCTTGTTCATATTATCAGGTACTTAACAAATCTACACTAAATATATATTAACTCATTAAATGCGGCCATTAAAAATACCAGTAAGACAATATCAATTTAGTATCCCTACATATATCAATTTATCATTGGGAATTACACTATCACGTTGAGTTAGCCGCAAAGCTTGGGTTTTATTGTCAATATTCATAATTCCTAATTCCAATCCTAAGCTACTTATTTTTATATTTTCAAAGTTTGATTGTTGTAATTATTATTAGGGATATAAAGGCAAACATATTAATTTTAAGAACTCGTGAATTCCTAGTTCCACCTTCCAATTCCAGGTGTTAAAAAAAAATAACATTTTATGATGTGGTATATGTATTCATGTTTAGCGTGGAATTTCATGTATACCCCTCGAAAACTTCAAAATTATGTATTTCCCCTTCTAAACTTTAAAATTACGTATTCCCCCTCTAAACTTCATAAACTCACAAATTTATCCATTTTATTGTTTTTATATTAAAACTCATTCTAAATTTATAAAATATCCATTTTACCCTTTATTAAAAGCATAAAACGTCCATCAAACTCAAATTTGAATCTGAAGGGTTCCTCTACCGTCCGATCTGTGCGAGTCGCTTCAATATCTATGCATGTTCGCTTTAAAGATTCGTGCTGATCTAGCGCACACAGATCTTAAAGCAATCCGATCCGCGCACATTGCATTAGATCAGTGCATGTCGCTTCAATACCCGTGCGTGTTCGCTTCAAGATTCGTGCTGATTATAGCATGCACAAATCTTAAAACATTTTGGATGGTAGAGAACCTTCAGATTCAAATTTGAATCTGATGGCATTTTATGTTTTTAATATGGAATGAGATTTAATATAAAATAAAATAAAATGGATAAATTTGTGAGTTGTTGAAGTTTAGAGGGATGTAATTTCAAAATTTAGAGGGAGAAATGCGTAATTTTGAAGTTTTTGAGGGGTATACGTGAAATTTGCCCTTAAATGAATGTCTCTCCAGTCCACTCCGCTTCCCAAAATAATACGTGCTATTCACTGTTGACTCTACAGCATCTCTCTCTTTCCTCCCATCTTCCGTCAATAAAAATAACCCGGAAGTAAAAGAGGAAAGAAGAGACGACCAAATCAAACAGAAGGAAAGAAGTAAAGAGAAAGAAGGGAAAGCGAAACCTATATCGCCGGAGATGAACTCGACGGCGGCGCTTGTGCCCCCCGCCTCGAATGCGCCGCCTGGAAAGGAGCAACAAGCGGCGGGGGTGGGCATTCTCTTACAGATATCCATGCTCGTGCTCTCCTTCGTCTTGGGACACGTGTTACGTCGCCGTAAATTTTACTACCTCCCTGAAGCCAGTGCCTCTCTCCTCATTGGTTAGTCTCTCTTTCTCTCTCTCTCCCTCTCTATGCAAGTTGATTTATTTAGTAGTGCTTCTTTTGGATAAAATTGGTACGAATTACCTAGAAATCATCTCTCCGTTTTCAACTTTATATTTAGCACCTCGATTAGGACCGGCACAAAGCCACCTTACTGCCTGTTCTTGTTCTCTGGCGGGTTTTCCCATGAGCCAGTAATAGTTTTTGATGAAATGGAGGAGGAGGATTATAGCCACAGGTATGATTGTGTCAATAGGGATTTGAATTTGCTCATTATGTGTTGTCTTTTAGTACTCTAACATTAAGCTAATAGCTAATTGCCTATTAGATGTTTTGGTCAAGGTTAAACCTGTCAGGCAGAGGCAGATTGAAGTAACCCCCATTTTCTTTAAATTTTTTGTATTTATGTATGATTTTCTATATAATTTAGAGTAATATGTCATAATACTCTAAAATGGACCCCCATTCTCCGCAGGAAAACTTTAGATATTGATCCCCATATGTTTTTGACCCCCATAGTTCGAAATGCTGTTTCCGCCCCTGCTGTCAGGGGCTTATTAGAGCTTTCTTTCAGAAAAACATATCATAGGAAGAAAGCAGATTAAGACTGACAGAACAGGCTTGTTAATAATCTGAGCATTTGTTTGATATTGTTTCAGGTCTTCTTGTTGGTGGTCTTGCGAATATTTCAAATACTGAAGCAAACATCAGGTATCGATGCATTATACTTTGTTTTTTTTTTTGAAGGGGATGTACTGTACAGTATTTCTGCTTACTTTAAGATGATCAACTCTGTTGCCAAGTTGAATACAACTGTGACTGTCAGGAGCACCCTTCTAGTTAGTTGACTGTAGAAATTATATTAATGTATCGGTAGTAATTAGTAACATAAATAAGATGGTTCACATGTTTTTTTTCTATAAAGAAAACGTGCTACAAGCATAACATAGACCGGAAGGATTATTTCTTGTTTATTTTTCACAATAAAGAGTTGGCTGTCTATACCATTTTTATAAAAGCATAGGGCACGCTGCTCATGCATATAGTGTGATTCAAAAGGTATGGTGAACCACTATGATACTAGGTCAAAACATTGATGAGAGCCCAAAAAGTACAGTTTGAATTTGTGTGATACTGGTACTGTACTGGTAACTTTTCTAGCTGCTATGATGGTGGCACCTGGTTTCGCAACACCGTTAGCTAACTTTAACTCTTAACTGGTTGATTTTATCAGGACATGGTTCAACTTTCATGAAGAGTTCTTCTTCCTTTTCTTGTTACCTCCAATTATATTATATCCTTTCTAACATCTATAATTATTTGTTAATTTTATTATAATCTAACATTCATACTTCTAATTGATTCAAGTAATATAATTCCTATGTGTTTTTTCCCTTAACTCTTAGCTTACCCAATCTGGATTCAGCTTATCTCCAGTAAGTACTTTAAAACTACTGCTCTTAAGTTGTGTAGTCTTTTTTGTTAGAACAATTTTCTGTACAAGCCTAGAAAATGTTTTAATATCATATATGTACCTGTAAAAAAAATATAATATATAGCTTTAAAAAAGTTTTGAATAGCAAGCACACCCCCTACAAAGCTTAGAAAAAGCATCCTTTGGTATCCTATTTGCTCTACCCTGTTTATGTCAAAATATGTATAAATCACCTCTTTTCCTCTTTGTCCGCTTCCATAAACATGAGGGTAAGAGAGGAGCATTGGACCTTTTTAAAGAGATTAGGATTTGGGTTTTATGGATGACTTCGGCTTTATGCTGTAGAAGGTGTGCATGGGATTGGTCTCTTTTAGGGCATGTTCATGATATTTTTTGTTTTTTCAGTGGTAGATATGAAAATGACTTGTATTTATTATCTTTCTAACTTAACATAACAATTTTGTTCTTCATCTTGTAGAAACCATTCTTCTCGAATTTTGGTGCTATTGTCACTTTTGCTATTTTGGGTACTTTTGTTGCAGCCATTGTTACAGGGATTCTCGTGTAAGCATCATTTCAGCCTGTCTATTGTGCTGGAATTTCTTTCCTTCTTTTGTTGAAGCTTTATAATTCCACTAGCTTCATGTGAAGTCGATTAGGTTCATGTATCATTTCTTCTGTCATCATGCCCTTGAATACACTACTTTCTTTGGTATATGTGTTTAACTGTTGAGGAATCTATTGGTGATAACTTTTTGTGAAAATTAAATGTATTCTTTCATGCATAAGATTTTGATTTTTAAACACTAAACAGCCTTGAACAGCATACTTCAAACAGTACCAAACCGGCACACATTCTGCCAAGTCGGAGTGGTGCAAGATCACATCTGATATAAAAAAATTTGTTTTATGGTGACATTCAATGGTTGTGCCTTGAAAGAAAGCATGACAGTTTTATACTAAAGCATAAAAATGTAATGAACGATGTTTTTGTTCTTTCATGGTTCTGCTATGGTTATATTGCTATTGTTATTTGCAGTTACCTAGGTGGATTAACATTTCTAATGTATAAGCTACCGTTTGTGGAATGCCTAATGTTTGGAGCTCTTATATCTGCAACTGACCCTGTTACTGTCCTGTCCATCTTCCAAGTTAGTATGCTTTCCTTCCTTTTGATGAGCTTTTATTTTACATCGTAGCATGGTAATGCTTCCAGTCACATTAGGTCATTTTGTTTAACTTCCTAATACCAGATACGGTTGATCCCAAGTTTCTGACATAACAGTGTGGGTATTCAAACTGACCTGACAATTTCAATGCCGAGCTCACTTTTTAATAATTCTGAATGTTTAATGCAGGAACTTGGTACAGATGTGAACTTATATGCCCTAGTTTTTGGCGAATCTGTCTTAAATGATGCTGTACGTGTTATTTTATTTTATTTTTGTTATATGCTCTGTATCTCTGTTTTTCGTACTATTACTGGATGCTCACAATGTTCCTCTCATTTTTTTCCTTCTCCGTGCAAAATTGCAGATGGCCATTTCTTTATACAGGTATATTTTTTCTTGACTGTAGCGTAGCTGGCTGGTTAGGCTTGAACTGAATGCAATTTATCATTTGAGTCAAACTTAACCCCACCCCCATTCAGAAAGGAACAAGTTAGAGAAAGAAAAAAGGCACACAGAAGGTGCATCAAAAAATTAATCCAAGCAAACAAACATTATAGCGGACATAAATTATGTATTAGGGTGAAAATTTGAATAAAGGCCTCCTGTCCTGTGATGTCAAGTAATTTCTT
This sequence comes from Carex myosuroides, assembly GCA_028015225.1. Classification (NCBI taxonomy): domain Eukaryota; kingdom Viridiplantae; phylum Streptophyta; class Magnoliopsida; order Poales; family Cyperaceae; genus Carex; species Carex myosuroides. The sequence continues at coordinate 6,522,513 of CM051482.1, forward strand.
GAGTGGGACAGCTATCCAAAAGCTTTATGCTATCTATACATACCCAAAGCTGGTACTGAATTTTTTAGTCATTTGAAGTAGACTGTTGAATAGGTTTGTACTTCTTTGATATAATTTTAGTTGTAATTTTAAAGTGATCATAATTGTAGACTTATCCCGTTATCTTATTTCAGGACGATGTCTTCAGTCAGAAGCAATTCCTCATCTGGGCAGAACTTCTTTTTAATTATTGTGCAATTTCTTGAAACTTTTGTGGGGTCATTGTCTTCAGGTTGGCATTTTCTAAATAATATACACACACTCTTTCTCCCCTATTCATTTTTTAATTAAGGTTTACATCAAGTATTTCTTACTGGCCGGTATCTTGTGGTAGCATCACCTTTTTCAAATGGTTTGTGCCGGTACCTTTCTAGCTTTTTGTGTTACCTATATATCACTCTCTGCCACAGCTCAACCCTGTCCCCAAAAAAATGGAGAAAGAAGAAGTAAAAAGGCTAATGGATACACTGAAATATGTTTTCCTTCATTTATATTGTCCATTATTAAGGTTTTAATTTTCTCTGCAGGTGTCGGGGTTGGTTTTATCTCTGCTTTGATATCCTTTCAAAAAAACTTTTGCTTATTATGTTTCTCATGCATTTCATTTTAATTTCAATTTACTGTTGAGAGCCCTTAACTGAGAAATACCTTTTCAAGTATGCTGGGTTAGATATTGAGAAGTAAGTGTTGAGAAACTTTTCCATCTTATTATTTTATTTATTCAATAATTGATGAAATATATGGGTATTACTAATTTATTTTTATTTTTTTCAATAGTCTTCATCATTTGGAAAGCTGTCTATTTGTTCTCTTCCCTTACTTCTCGTAAGTTCCTGAGTTATTCTTAAATTTGTCTTTTAATATTTCTTATATCCTGCTATTTCAGAAAGTGTATTCATTTTTAATTAAGTTGTCCTTTGGTTAAGCATAGTAATATGAAAATTAGGTCAGTTGCTAGCGTGATGGTCTTATGTATATTTTTGTATATTGTCTAGTCTAACTTGAAAGCAGAGTGATCAGGACTGTGAATAAAGTCGTTCTCTCTTTAGATTTGACTGAGGACAGAGAGACTCTTAACTTGAAAAGATTAGAAATAATCTCCATCTAGTCAAGTGCAGAAACAATTATTCTAGGCGTCCATTATTTGTCTATTGAAGAGGACTAGTATTTGTCCAAACTTTATGTAGAACGATCATTTTTTGTATGAGATGATTTTCCTACACATTTTTCGTTTATGTTGGAAATTTTAATTTTCTAATACTTAACACATGATTTATTCTTGCTTATTAAAGGTACATGTTAGCTGAAGGACTTGGCTTGTCTGGCATTGTCTCGATTTTGTTCACTGGTATTGTAAGTACATATTTCTAGATGTTATTTATTTTTAGTGTCACTTTATACCTTTCTCTCACACAGAGTAGTCCCTGCATTATGGCAAAAGGTAGCTGCTATTTTATAGCAAAAGATTATTGGTAGATTATTTACCAAACTGTTTTGCTCCTGTTTTGTTGTAGGTGATGAAGCATTACACTTATTCAAATTTATCAGAAAATTCTCAGCAGTTTGCTTCCTCCTTTTTCCACCTAATTTCGTCTCTAGCAGAAACATTTGTGTAAGTTTTTTCTAGCAAGCACATCAATTTTGATGGGTATGCACCAGTCCTGGGTGCATCACCGACCATGCTAGCAGCCTATCAAAGTGCAGCTTTCCCATATTATTTCCAATTGAGACTCCTTCAGTTGTGTAGTAATTGTAATTTATTTTGTATCCATTTATCCTGAGTTCCACTTATGTGGTCTCCATTTATCGTCAGTTATGTCATTGGTTTTGGTAAAACAAGGCTTAATTATGCAAAGTTCTCAATTTTGGCTTTGCTTTTGGACTGAATTACTAAAATTTCTCAATTGGGCATCACACCATAACACCATGCTTTAATTTTGATTTCCATCAAATGACCCTTATTTTACAATTATTCCTGAGCCCAGAAAATAGTGGAGTCAGCATGAACTGAGCTGATATAGTGTTCTTTTATTAGGTGTGCAATTACCTAATTTTTTTTTTCTCTACTTGGATTCTTCTAACCTACCATTCCTTTTGTTCCCCTTTTTTTATTTTTGTAAGGTTTATATACATGGGATTCGATATTGCATTGGAAGAGCATAGCTGGTCCCATATTGGCTTCATCTTCTTCTCTATTGTATCCTTTCAAATTTTATATTCTATCAAAAAAAATTGTTTTGTTTAAACAAAATAAATATGAATGTGCAGCACGATATGGGTCATATCATGGATTCACCTTTCATTCCAAAATTATTTTAAAACTATGCAAACTATTCCTCTGGCCTTTCACCCTTTTATCCTTTTCTTTCCCAAAGGGGAGTAGGGGTGTTGAAGTGGGGTGCATAAGGGATAATTTCATCTGTATCTATAATAACTTGCTTCTTTTGGTGGATGAATGCATTGGATTTTCTCAGGAATGCATTGGATTATTTATAATAGGCGCACTTTTAAGGGTGAGATATGCGCAGACATGAAATTCTTGTGTGATTTTAGTCAAAAGTTGCATTTTTGTTTTTTCCTTGACTAGTCGCTGAACAGATATTCATAGTAATTGCAAGGTATGTTTCTTATATATGTCAATTTCAGTGGTGATATCAACTTTATTGGTAAATTCTTTCTTGTTAAATTTTTGTAATTTTGTGTTTCTTTTTTAAATCTTAGGGCTGCGAATGTTTTCTCTTGTGCTTACTTAGTCAACTTGGTAAGGCCAGCTCACCGCAAAATCCCTATGAAACATCAGAAAGCACTTTGGTATAGTGGTAAGGATCAAGAAGAACATTAGAGGATTTTTGTACTGTTTGTGCTCAGTCCAGCTCTTTATTACTATATGATTTTTTCCCATTATTATCTGTTTGTTTGTTTGGTTGGTTTTACCGGGTGTTCAAGTCTGAGGCTGTTTACCATAACTTGATGGTTAAACAACAAAGATATAAAATGAGTAAAAATAAATATTTAAAGAATTCGAAAATGATTGTTGGTGCCATACTAATCTAATTCACATCATTGAACTTCTCCCTGAAATATCCCTTCCCATTTTCACCTCAATTGTAATTAATTCCCAACTTTTGTGATTTGTTCATTGTTGGTGTGTTTTCAATTCTGAAATCTCTGCAGTTATTATTTGAGGGTGGATACTGGACTTTATCATGTAAAATGTTTTGAAGCACTGTAAAGAGAGAGATTGGGTTTGTATTGAATAAAGCCGACTATGAAACAATTCAAGTGTCCTGTGTCAGAATTTAATAAGACAAAAGCTTCAAATGTAGATCAAATAATTGAAGTTTTGGGGACCATTTGTGCTACTGCTTTTATAAATCAACATAAATTTTTGTCTTCTGATGGTAACTAGGACTTAGAGGGGCCATGGCATTTGCACTTGCTCTACAGTCTGTCCATGAACTGCCTGACGGACATGGAAAAACAATATTTAGCACCACTACCGCCATTGTTGTTTTGACTGTATGTTATTTCTCTTTTTGATTCTCTCTTTGACATTAGAAAGGTCATAAAGAATATAGAAAGTACTTGTTTCACTAAAAAGTGAAGGTACCTTGTTTTCTTCTTTCTGCAATTAGGTGTTGTTAATTGGAGGATCGACTGGAACTATGCTTGAAGCGCTTGAGGTTGTGGGTGATGGTCACAGTAATGAATTGGAAGTGAGTTTACACATAATCTTTGTGCTTCCTTTCTTCTCTTCACATGGAAAATGTGCCTGTTCAATCCAACAACAGTTCGGGCAGTGGTATTTTAATGTTATGGGTTTGGGCAAGTGAGTTCCCAGAAGCATTAATAATGACAATTCTGATTTTGGCAGACAGTTGAACCTTTGGTTATGGTTCATTTTGGCCTAAACTAATTGGCATTCTAGCTGATGACTTTGGTTAAAGAGTTTTCTGAATGATTTGGACTATCAATTAATAAATAAATCTTAATAAGGACAAGGGGCCAGTTCAACCAGATACAAAAGTTTTAGAGGTGTTATGAACCAAATAAAAGTTCAGGTCCAAATCAAATGAGGGCAAAATCAGCTTTTTTCTTCAATCTATAATTCTAGGTTGACTAGATCGTAATTTTCCCTTCTTCTGTTGCTATGTAATTTGGTCATATATTTCCATATGGCAACTTAATATCTATCTTAATTTTTCACTGATCACATTTAATCTGAACAGAGTTGCATGCACTCTTCTTTTTTATTATTTTGTGCAGAACTATGAGGAACATGATGGGTATGTGGCCCCGACTTACGAGGAAGGTGCTTCATCTCAAAGCAATTTGAGGACAAAACTCAAGGAGTTCCATAAGACGTCTCTCTCTCTCTTCGTCCCTCCCTCCTTTCCTCTTTCTCTGATCCTGACATAATGCTTACCAGTTTTTAATTGTTGTGTTGCAGTGCGACATCGTTCAGTGAGCTGGATAAGAATTTCCTCACTCCATTTTTCACAAGCCAAACAGATGATAATTTAGAAGATTTTGGTACTCTCTTCCTCTCAATGTTTCTTTTGTGTTCAACCATTACACACTGCCCCTTGTGAATTTGGGTCCTTTGGTTTTTGATACCAAATAATTCGTCTTTCGAAATCAATGGAAGATTACAATACTGGATTAGTTATCCTTCTTTCTAAATCGCTTCCCTTTGCTTACACTTTTGGCTTTGCCGGGTATAACTAAATTTCATAAGACTATTAATCCAAGTCTATATGCAACTAGAAAAGTTTAATTAAGCAAAACCCCATTAACAAAAATTGCAAACAGAGTTCAGCATTTACTTTGCTCAGCTATGTGGCTTTGCTTATATTATGTTTCTAGTAATTAAAGTACTGATCCTTGATATCACTGTCTTCCAAAAAAAAAAAATTGCAAGTAGGAAGGTACAAATATACCAAACACAGAGATGTGAGAGCAAATTTGGCAGTTCTGGTTTAATTCACGGCCCCTTTTTAATTAAAACTCAGGTGGCTCTCAACAATCCAGCTCTCAACAATCCAGGAGAGGGGGATTCTATGATCTTTAATGCAAAGATCATGAAAGCCAGGAGGTCGATCCACTTATAGCTGAAAGGAAAAAAGACATTGGCAGTATTGTTTGTATATACACAACTTAGATACCTCACGAAATCTCAGATTAGCTTCATATTGAAAAATGTCTGTTCTTTTTTTCTTTATTAAAAGAGATGATTTTTATAATTTTCTTTTTATCAATGTAGTTCTGTCATTATTCTGGCAGGCATTTAAGTATTTAAACCCTCCTCCCCCGACCTTGACCAAAACCAGAATAAAATACTAATAATATGAGAAAACTCTCAGCCCAAATGCGGGAAACATATCTCATTTTCCACGAGGCGAAGAAAATGGTTGTCTGCTTGTCTGGGCATGGACCATCTTTCCTGATCCAGGTAGGTTTCATGTCTAAGATGACGTTGGATTGGCTCTTTGTGGTTTTAGATAAATTTGTATTGCAGATGTTATGCTTGAGTTCCTCGTTTGGGTTTCGGACTGTTTCAAGTCATCATCTTATAGACGATCTTGATTTGTAGAAATGGTTCTTGTGCAGGACATCCTAACTCTGAATTCTCCGATAGCAACATTTTTATGGTTAGTTGTGCAGAAGTTTCAATTTTACAGAGCTCAAGTACCAAAGTATGCTCTAGGACTTCAAACTAGACCATACGATTAAATTTACATAAAAGAGTTCTCTGATTTTAAATTAGATTGATCCGGTCTGTTAGTTTTATACTAAAATTTGATTTGATTCAGGATAATAAAATATTATATTTTGTTTAAAAAAGTAGCATATAAACTCGTCTTAAACAAACTATACGGGTTCCTATCGCCAGACGGTTGAAGGTCATGGCATGCATTGTGTGTTGACTGAATGGAATTGGTCATGGTGAGGCTTAAGCCTGCCTGCCGTGAGCAGGGCGCTTCACGTTCTCTGTCTGGGTGGATTGGATTCTGTGCGGCCTTTTTAAAGCTAGGATGAAGTTATCGATCAATCAATATCTAGCTTTTAGTTCACTATGTTGCATCACCTACACATCTGTCTGCACATTATCGTTGTATAAAATACCTAGAAGAAAATTTGGTATCATTCAGGAAAAACGGAGAGGAGACACTGAGAGCGAAATGTACATGGACATCCAATATAATACAGGGAATTTCTGTATTCGATCATTGTTGTTATCTTTCATCACATGAAAAGAGTCCTGTTTTTTTAAGTTTGAACTATTCGATTTCAAACAAGTGATTCAAATCAGATCGATTGATGTTCTTTTAGCGACTTTTTATATGATTTGATCCGTTCATTATAGACCAGATAGTCCGCATTTATGTTGAAAAGGAGAAATATATCCAATAAGTGGTGGTGATTTATTCAATGATGATAGCATACAAATACTTTCGTTTAATTTGTGGATTAATTTTTTTTGGCTGACTGATCGACCTCCATTTCGAATTGATGCAACCAACTGGTCACGATTATCTGCAAAACCACCTACAACTAAAGCTGAAAATTGATGTAGAACCAGCAAATGTTGCTTCTGGTATCAGAATTTTTTTATGACTTCATCTCTATTGGTACATATGTTAGCTTAGCTTATGGTTGAATTGATATGATTGAAGTTGATGTCGACACAACACGGATTGTTATCGCAACACTGCTCTCAATCTTTTGTGTCAGGTGACTGTAACTTAAGGAATGAAGGCAATTAATTTTTAGCGGGCATAACCTTATATGGGCGAATTCAAACCAAATTTGAGACTGTAGATGACATTTGAAGATTCTAACTTATCAGATCAATGATTAATTGATGACTAAACTGCAAGAAAACCTTGAACAATATTTATTGCCATATTGAACCAGTTTGGTCTGGTAATGTCTAAATGTAATTTTACTATTACCTAGCGAACCTGAACTTAACCCAAGGACCAAGGTAGCATACCTCTATGTACAAAATTTACAAACAAAGCTATTCATGAGTCAAAAATAATATATAAACAGTTATAAACGATATTAATGGCCGCATGTGAAACTATTTAGAAATCAAATAGAGACATTATGCACGGAATTCAGCACCATTGATCAAACATATGATTTGCACAAATTAATACTGAAATATTTGCAATGACATTGAATTGTTTTACGTGAAATTTTGTAGAGGAGAGATATTTAATCGCCTAACTTTTTTTGTTGCAAATTACTCGACTAACTGTTGATCCTTATAATAGACTTATGAATAGTAAATTAACTCACAAACTTGGTTTTGAAGCATACCTTTCAATCACACGTAGATAGACCAAATAGAGGCCAAAGATGCAACCAAAGCCAAAAAGATGGGATTCCCCGAGAGAAAATCAAGCATTACAGACTTAGTAAATCATGTTCTGGAATCCAACTAATAGTTATACTGATGGTAACTATTTGAATTTTAGGAGGTTTTGAGTTTAAATTCTGATGAACACATTATGACGATAGAAATGTAAATTTTCTCCATCACTAAAAAATAAATCATGACTTGAAGCGAGACAAGGGAATGCTGGAGGAAAGATGGCAAGAGAATTTCATAGTTTTAAGATTGAGTCCAGCAGGTGAAGAAAGCAAACTCGTTTTAGGAAAGATGAAGAGAGGAATTGAGGAGCAAGGCGATACAACGGATTTTTTTTTCTCAGTTTTATACTGAATTGCATTTTGAGAATGTCAAGTACTGTTTGAACAAATAAAATTGACAAAGTGCATCTAGGCGGACTAAAATACGAAGATGAGGAGTACGACAAGCAATCAACTCTCGTGGGGCCCAGTGAAATAAAGTAAATATAATCTATTTCTTTCCGTTGCGAATTCAATCCGACCGTTACTCTTTTGAATTTGAGTTCTTGTATGAACTCGGAGTATGCGTAGCAATTTAAAGATACCATTAGCTTTCAAGGTGGCCAGCAAGTTATCTACACCATTATAAAGCCATGTCCATACGACATTTCATGAGCCGTACAATGACGTGAAGCGGTCCATAGTGATTCGAATCGATTATCGTTTCGACCCCACATATCAGAGATATAACTCCGTACACCGACTGTCTCATGTTCAATTTATCTCTAAAGATACTCGAACAGTGCACTTTAAACCCTTCTCTCTCAAAAGAAACAAATCGGAGGAAATCAACACACTCTCAACAAAAACCTCAATTGTTTTAAATGGGATTTCCCTCTTTCCGAAATTAGGTCTTCTTTTCTTGATCAGAGAAGGCTAACTCAATTCTGAGAGTATAAACCCTTAACGAAAGGAAATTCATGGCGACCTCAGCGAATCCTCCACTACCTCCTACGCCACAACCACCTCCTCCGTCCACCGTTGCCCGAAGGGCTCGCCGTGGGTTCCGTGAGGTGAGCTCGAGATACCTTTCCACCCCTCTCCACCCTAGCCCCAGCCCTCGACCAGGGGCAAATCCTTCTCCCAGAAGAACCCCTTCCCGATCTGGATCCGAGTATGGGTCTGAATCCGAGAGTGAATGGACTGATGAGAACCGCCGCCCAACCCCCTTACACCAATCCAGATCTGTTAACGGAACATTCTACTTCACCTCTGAAGCTAGACTGCCTAACAATCGAGTTGTACACAAACTGTTTGTTGAGAAGTCTGATGCTGAATCCCGCCCTCCTGAGGACTCTAGAAGGCGGCCTAGGCCAGGCACGCCCAGTTTCTCACCTAAGACGCGGAACCCGGTGAGACCAAAACGGGCACCCGCCTCGCCACGCCCAGCAAGACCTGAGGATGATTGTGGGTCAGATGTTGAAACTTGCAGTGTAGATAGCTGTAGCAGTGGTATCCAAAGTGGTAGTTTCTGCAACAGCCCTCCTATAACCGGTACCAACATGAGAAACCGGGCAGGAGCAGCTACTGATCTGAGGTCATCATTGTCTCGTGTGGAGTCTTCTTGTCGGGTTTCAAACCCGTTGGTATGTCGGTCATTGAATTCGAGTCTTTCTGGTTCTCAAACAACGGGATTTGAGAATGATAAGACCATGGGAATGGAAACAAGGAGGGTGGTCTCAGGGAAACCACCGCAACGGCCAGTTTTAGGGTTAGAAGTGAAAAAATTAAAAAAAGGGAAAAGAGCAGAAGAAGAAGCACACAGTCTGAAGTTGTTGAATAACAGGTTAATACAACTGAAATTTATGAATGCAGAGGCAGGTGCTTCAACAAAGACTAAAATGCTTGGGATGGAGGTATTATTGTTTCTTTATTGTTTTTATCTAATTGGTTTCATTTTTGGGATAGTAAATCTGACATGGTTTACTGGGTATGCCAGGAACAGTTTAGCTTACTACGACTGGAGTTTCTTAGATTGAATACGACATCTGGCAAAAGTTACCATAAATAACTTTCATGTGTGTACATATGCGTGATTCCAATTTTCTAATATAATAAGATAAATGTTGATATTTGTTCCCATTTAGGCTTCCTCCTAATTGCAAAAGGAGGCTAGCATCATCTCTGCTGAGCAATATGCATGCCACAATTAAAATGCTAGACTAGACTGTTCAATATATACTGGTGATTTGGTATCAATTGGCACACTAATTGTTAAGTTGCACATGACCATTCATGGAATTGCGAACACCAAGTTCATATGCAAAGAACCTCAAATATTGAAATATATGGTTTTTGTTGGTTTTTTAAATAGAAAGAGCTTTATGGAGCTTCAATTGGAATCTCAGAGCTACGTGACCGAGTAAATGAGAAGAGAATTCAATTGGATTGCTTGAAAAGAGAGATGAAGTTGAGTTCAATCCTCGAGTCTCAGGTAAAGAGTTTATATTAAAATGGGGTCAAAAGTAATTTAAGTATAATTCCATGGGTAACGCGCCTTAAACCTATCCCCTAATTTCTTTAGACTACCATTCTTTTGTTTTACTGTTTATATACAGTTTGAAATTGTGGGAAAGAAATGCACTGTGGTCATCTTTTGAAGAAGATGGGGGGATGTATGGGTTCAGAATGTTTTATAGGACACTCAATAATGATCCCTAGGTTTTATGAGGTTATGCATAATACTTCTTGATTTGAAGGGTTAATCATGATACTTTTGCGATTGTTCAGGTGTACATATGAATGCAAATTTAAGGTTAAGATAAGTTTGTACCCTGGAATACACAAAGAGCAACCTATTACGTTGCTGCTGTACTACAAGGCAAATTCAAGCCCCAATGTTTGTTTTGTAGTACTTGAGGGAGTTTTGAATTTGCCAAAACTTCCCACTGTTACTCCGATGAATAAGTGCAAGTAAAGGGTTGTTTGGCCCTTCAATCTATTTTCTTTATCTCTAAAAAATAGAAAAGCAGGAAATTTTTTTTTTTTGGATCCTGCAAAAACCTAAATATCGACATATACAAGGGAGTCTACCCATTCACATGTCCTGTCACGTAGAAGTTATCACATCTACAATCTGCAAAAAAAAAAAATTCTGTAGGCCTCCTTTGCAGTTTCATATTTTTTTAGGTTTAGTTGGGGGGAGGGGGAGAGAGGAGTACTATGTTGTATATAGTTAAATGCTTTCTAACCTTAGCACATTGAGTTATGTTGAGAGGAGAAGGGATATGTTTTTTTTATCTCAATTATTTAATGTACTATGTTGTATTTAGTTATATGTTGAGAGGAGTACTATGTTGTATATAGTTAAATGCTTTCTAACCTTAGCACATTGAGTTATGTTGAGAGGAGAAGGGATATGTTTTTTTTATCTCAATTATTTAATGTACTATGTTGTATTTAGTTATATGCTTTTTTAATCTTGTCTTATTTTTTTAAGCTTTAGCACGTCAAATTATGTTGAGACTTTAACGAAATTATAACTTCTTTTATTATTTAATTATTTTCTTCAGATGGCATATTTGGATGACTGGGATGCAGTTGAAAGTGACCAAGACGAATCTCTGTCTGGCATGATCACAGCTTTACAAAATGCTGCTGTTCGGGTACCTGTTGGTAGTGATGTGAAGGTAAGATTTTTTTTCTAATAACCATCTATTCTGGTATAAACTAACCAGCATGTAATCAGGCATTGTTAAGGTTAGATGTACAACTAAACATTGAAATTTTGTAATTGTTTCTATATCATATCCTGATCTTATCTGCTATGGAACTTGCACGTCATGTACTGGCCTCGATGAAACCTGTACTGGTTGGTCACTGGGTGCATGATTGAGGATAACTTAGCTAATAACTTTATGTATCGACGATTTTAGTAACACTGTTGTTGCTATATGTTTAGATCTTATACTTTTACTTGTTTTATTTTCAGGCTGATGCTATAGAGATAAAGGAGGCTCTGAGTCGTGCTATAAAAGCTTTGGAGCCTTCATCGAGCTGTCTGCAGAAATTTGTACCAATGGTGAGTAAGACTTGCTAAGTAATGAGGTTTGGTTGGCAATTTGTACCAGTGTACATCATAGTTGTAAAAAAAGTCAAAGAAATTCCATCGAGAATACAGAAACACCAAATTGGAAAACATAGCAGACATGGAAACTAATTTGATATTTTACCGGTAACAACAAAAATGTCTTTTTTGTGAATTTGCAGAAAGCCATTCTTATATTTCGTCATTCTCTATTCAGTGCAATAAATCCTAATAATGTGTGATTCACTATTCCAAAACTATTAATTTATCAATACTTGGAAACAGAATAATGCTAACTACTACTCTATTGACAGTCATTCTTGTTATTTTCTCATTAAGCCTTTCATATGGTAACGTAATGTGAAAACGCTGTATAGACAGTGAAAGCGAGGGTATATAGTTAGGTTGGATTTTTATTTAAAGTAAATACAAAATAACCACAGTGGGAGTGTTCGGGAATTCCAAGATGGTATAGCGGCATTTTGCAATTTTAAGGAAGTAGTTAACATTTTCAGATCACCACAACTATCTTATTTTATGTATTTCATTTATATATAAGGCGGAAGAGGTGGAAAAAATAGCCTTGGATTTAGCAAAGGTAACCACTAAGGAAAGAGAATCTATTGAGGAGTGTGGTAATCTACTGGCAGTGGCTCACAATTTGCAGGTAATCTTATTTCTTTTGTTAACTAATTCCCATTTAATCCACTCGCGAATTATGCATTATTATGCATTATGTTTTTTGAAAGTTCATGAAATCATCTCGGTACGTTAATGTCGTTTGGGCAGTTTTTGTGATGAGAATTCTTTTGAATGCTTCACTTATATGCCACCTTTCGTTGTGAAAGCACCTTGACAGAATTTCTTAGTTAATACCAAGGTAAATATCACAAAGAGATCCCAAAATATTATATTATATGTTTGTTCAAAATCCAGATGTTCCTTATATTAAACTGTCTAAGTGAAACTAATATTACATTCCAAAACCATAGATTCTAGCCCGATTCTGTGTATATCTTATGTATATGATGAATCAGTAATAAGGTGTGCCATTTCTCTTTGGATCAAAAATCTGCCATTTCTATATATATAAATTTGTTTAGAAATTGTGAATATGAATGTTTCTGTTTTTTTAAGAAACAATTGTATCAACAGCAGATAACTATTAATCTGTGCCTGAAAAGCCCTCATCAGAAGGGTATTTGTGATGCCTTTTTTTATGCTGCAACTATTTTAATGTACAGGTTAAGGAAAGCAGCCTCAGAAGTACGTTGATTCAGTTAAAACAGCACAGTTTACAAGCCCAAGAATGTGAAAACTTTTAGTTTATAAGAAGAGATCTGTCTGCGCACTGTTTTTCTGTTAGTCTTAAATTCAAGGATACCAAAGAAGTTAGCTGAAATGGGTGCTTCTTTTGTGTGTCCGGAGGAGAAGGGGGCGGAGGGTGGTCATTGCAATTAATTCTTCTAGTAAATATCTACTCCTTTCAATCATTTTTTATGGAAACAGAATTTGCAACTTGGTGCTCATTTCTCTATTGAAGTTCGCAGAAATGGAAATAAAACAGAACGTTCTATTCATACTCCGTATATACTGTGTTCTTTCTTCATATTTATAGTAATGCCAGTAGACATGCCATGGTCAGAGCTTGGGGTCATGATATCAACACTACTAATCTTTTTATTAACACAACACTATCTAAATATTTTAATATATAGACAAATTTGCCCTTCATTAACTATTTCCTTTAAAAATTGTATCTCTCTCATTCATCATTATAGGATTTTCTTTCCTTAAAATTTTTTAGAATATAATAATATTCCTTCACTCTCATAAATTATTATATATTTTTCTTTCTTTAAAAGTTAAATTAATAAATTAAACAAATATTTGATCATATTCATTATTTATATATTTCATCATACTTTTAAGATTTTTAAATATATTACAAAAATAAAATATTTTATCATATTATTGAAAATATATCAATGTATACGTTTATTTTACCCAACTCCACAAGTTTCTACTTAAAGAAAAAATAAATTGGCAAAATATTTTTTGTTGGATATAAATCTATCGATACTGATTGTATATAAATTTCATCAACATTATTTTTTTTAGACGGGATCTTTTCAATTATTTTTCGTTGAATATATTCATTACTATATTTGTTATAGATAATAAAACTCATTTAAATGAAGAAATCAAGAAAAAAACATGTTAGAAAAAGGGTTTCTCAAAATGCAAAATGTTTATAATATATATATCCTTTAAATGAAGATTGCATGCTCTATGTTGTAATATTTTGAAAATTTGTGTTATAATTAAACATATTAATTGTCGAATTTTTTTTTTGCTGTTGAGAAGAGAGATATATACAAATTTTTAATTTTATTATTATTTTTGTATGGGGAGAGGAGGTGGGGGAATTTCATGGGACGGATGATAAACAAGACTTCAATTCAGATAATAGAAGGTGATCCATAAAAATCAGTTTGTTTCAAACGAAAAGAGTAGAAAATAAAAAAAGAACCTTCTAATAGCTTGATAAATAACAATAGAATCATTGATAGCTCCAATCTATTGCTTTTTTTTTTCTTATGAAGAAGATAGACAGATTAACAAAGTACATTAAAAAATATATTAGCATTAAAAAGTTAACAAATTAAGAGAGCAAAAGAAGTAATTGATTGTGGAGGGCATTTTTGTCTATCAAATAGAAATTTTGAATTATATTGTGTCAATAACATATTTTATAGTGTTAATATCAGCTGCCCAGAGCTTGTCATATAGAAAAAACTCGGTGATTACTCTGATACGCATATAATCACATATTTTCCAAAAGAGAATTCTCCTTGTAAAGGCAACAGGATACAGTGTTGTTGTTCGGCAAGGAGGATTAAGGAGTTGAGGATTAGATTTTTTTTCTCTCTCATCCACGTGAGTATATATTTCTTTCTTTTTTTTGTCCTAACAAATACAAATCATGATATGTATGGGGCTGTTCGGCAAGGAGGATTAAGGAGTTGAGGATTAGAACCTTAAGGTCTACTAGGGAGACCATGTTCGGCGATTGAAAAATTAAGATTGAGGAAGGATTAAGAATAAAAACTATCTATTTTATTATGTATGAGTTAAAGACAAATATGCCCATTATTAAAATACTAATTTGTTATATAATAGATTGATGACGTTTTTCCACTATATTTCATTCACAAATATAAAGACAAATTAATTAAAAAAAAGAAAATGAACTTAATATGAAATCTGGTGATACAAACCTCATCAGAAAATGAACTAATATGCCTCTTATCTATTGTCCCTTACAGCCTAGAGGGGGTGAATAGGTTTATCTAAAATTTAACTCTATCTACTAAGTATCTAACGTATAAATTAAATCTAAGTGTATGTGTGTGTTAAAGTGTAGTTCTTGGCGGAATTAAGAACTTAATAAATAATAAAGTGCAGTAAATTAAATAGATATAGTTAGAGAAAGTGTGACACAGAAGTTGGTAACGAAGTACAACCTCTAAAGGACCTACGTCTTCGGGGCAATGCAACCTTGATAGACGCGCCTTTCTATTATCCAATAAAGAAAGGAATACAGGTTGTGACTGGTACGAGACTGTTAGCATGTAATAATCTAGAAGTCAATAATACGATAAATTTATCATATAAGCTTTGTTCATGAATTGGATGATTAATAAAATGTCATTTTGTTGCCTTGAGTATTATTGCATTTATGAATCATTTTGAGTTAATGACTGGAATTGTGAAACTTCATAATATAGATGATATATACTCTTAAGAGTCTCTAACCGAGGTAATTAGCAGGAACACTAATTAACCGCTACAATGTTAGTATGTGGATTAAAAGATGGTTAAGTTTTACAGACCATAGACAAGATATGTCATTTTAATCACATAGACACATGCTCTTGAAACATGGTATTAGACAGACTCCGAATGAAACATTAAATGGAGTTGTGTTCGTGTCATTAATGTTTTTCATTCAGTGTTAACTTCTAAAGTATGAGATATTCATCTTTCCTACATAAGAGATGTATATGTGTGAGTGTTGTCTAACGCTGTCTGTAAAAGGTAGCCATAACGGTAGCACTTCGGTATACATAACTTATGCGGAGGAAGAGATGTTCACCAAAAGTACTATTATCCCTCGTATTTCTGTATGAGTAATAGTATCACTGGGCCCCTTGATAGAGTAAGGTTATCTGCTAGCAGTATGATTACAAGAGTAATCATATTTGATAATCTACTCAGGATCAAGAAAAGAAGTTTGCAAGGATGACACACACCTACCTTGAAACTGATCTGATAGGTATGAGACAAAAGAATTAACATGAGTAAATAGTTTACTGGATCGTGATATTGTACAGTACAAAATCATATGTGTAATTGGATGGTCATAATGCGTTTTGCCGGGTGCCTCTTATGATTTGTAGAAGTTAAAATAGTTTTAATTTCTATTTACCAACATAACACAGATCCTATCGGGTCACACCGTATAGGAAGTAATCAGATAATCTTATTGTTAATTATAAATTGATTATAATTAATAATAAGAAGGTTATAATTAATTATACGTGATATAATTAAATTATAAATGTCATTTAGATGACAAGCATAAACATAGTAAATTTACCGAAACAACAGATCGCAAGAAAATATAATTGTTCAGAATTGTTCAGAATAATTATATTAAAAATAAAAGAATTATAAATATTAATTGTGAATTAATATTTTATATTTTGGGCTTATTTTAATTTGGGCCGAAATTTAAATTTGGAATTTAAATTTAGAAACCCAAATAGTAAAGTCCAAAATCAATTCTTTAATTTTGGGCCAAAGGGCAAAATAGTCTTTTCACCCTCTTGCCGACTGATACCTCGCATATTTAGTCTATTTTAGGCCTGTTTTAGTACCAGATTCGTGCCATAATTCACCAGAATCATGTGCATCTCATTGTTATATCTTTAGAATTTGGTACTGCTGAGTGTTTGTTTGTTTTCTGCAGGTTTGGAGCAAAACACACGAAGAAATGGCGATTCACATGATGAGGTACGACCCTTACCAGGCTTGGTACGGGTCGGACCATACTTAGCCGTTTTCAGCTCTTCACGCCTGGTACGGCCAGGCCGTACCAAATTGGTACGGGCCGTACGTGAAGGCGTCCTGACAGATTCAAATTTGGGCAGAGGCTATTTAAGGCGGGGAACTCTCCAGATTTCGTATCCAATTCATTCCAGATAGATCTGAGAGCTCAGTAGGAGAGAGAAAGAAGGCTAAGGAGCTGAAAGCAAGGAGGAAAGAAGAGGAAGAGGCGAAACTCGACGGATCTAGCTTCCTCCTCCATCTCCCTTCAATCCATGGCTATCTCTCTTCCTCTTATTGTATTTTTAGACATTGCTATGTGCTGTGAGTAGATCATTTTAGTTTCTAGGGTTAGAGATCGAATCTTGATTTGTTTTGACTTTCTTTGACTTTTACTTTGTATGAACTCTTTAGTTTGATTGATTGTGATTTTCATTGTTATATCTTGCTTTGCTTGCTGTGATTGTTGTATGATGTCCCTTTAGGTTTAGATCGAACCTATCAAGGTCATGTGATCATCTCAATCTCTCATCCAATTCAAGTACATAGGGTAGAATAGTTCGAATTGAAGCCGAAAGGTTGAATTCTCCTCTAATCGACAGATTAGAGGGTGCCTTAGACATCTAATCAATCAGCTAGGGTAGATCTGTACCAACATACGATGGTTGAGGTGTAGAAACCCTAAAAGGCTCTCAATCGCATTCCAACCTAGATCTTGATCCAACAAACGACGGTTGAGGGTTAGGAACCTTAGGTATGGTCAATTGAACCTTTCTAAAGAGTTTAGCACAAGGTACCAGCAAGGAAATGCATTTACTCGAACTGGTAGGTTCTGTTCTGGGAAGCCGGTACGGGTCTTACCAGGGTGGTACGGCCTAGCCTTACCAAGTGAGGTACGGCCTAGCCGTACCTACTTAGTACGGGCCGTACCACTAGAGGCAGATCAGAGATGAAGTCTTAAACCCTGGAAACACCTTTTATCCATAATCAAAACACAATTTACATTTGTTCTAAACATTTTGTTACATCTTCTTCAATTGTCTGAACAGTTTGATTTGATACCTTAGGAAATTAAATACCAAACCAAATCTTTCTCACTTCTAGTTTTTGATTGAGTTAGGTAGATTCTAACCTAGTAATTGCCCGTCCCTGTGGATCGATACCCGATTATACTACTCGATAGGGGTTGTGCACTTGCGACCCTTACTCGTGAAGTGTAAACGCGGTTTTAAAAGGTACGCCCTCAAGCGTACCGAAACTTGCGTTGCGCTTCTGCGTGAACACCGACCTCCCCAAGGGCAAATTGGTAATTTTACCACATTTCAAAGCCTATAAATAGAGGGGTAGGGGTAGAGAAAAAGATAGAATTCCATTTGAACCGAACCGAATCGAATCGAATCGAATCGAATCGAATCGAATCGAATCAAGTTCTCTCCCAAATAGTGTTTGCGTAAGAAAAAAAAGTTATACGTAATCCACGTATAATCTTGCGGGTTTGTTGAATAGTGTTCTCGGGATTTGTGAATAGTGTTTTTGCGAAATACGTGGTATTTTGCCGTCGATCGTGAATCACGTGGTATTTTTGCGAACTGTGAATAGTGTTTACGCCTTTTGTGAATAGTGTATTTTGCGAATAACGTGGTTATAGTATTTCTGGCAAAAGAAATAACCGCTCTCTGGTTATTCCTGGTGGATAACCGATAGAGGCATCAGACGTCTGGTGCTACGAGACGCGACTTCAATCCAATTGGAATTTGGATACACGGTATAAATGTTATCTTAATTTATTTAATTGTTAAATAGATTGAAGTTTTTAGAAAATCAATCATGGAGTAGATTCTCGTAGGTTTAAATTGTTACGTCAAGGGAAATGCTGGAAAATGACAAATTTCGTTTGGCTTTCCGACGTAACTCTTTTAATCCTCGGGTTAAGTTAAAAGTAAAATTTTTGTTTTACGGTCTTTCCGCATACTTAACCTAATCAAAGGGTACAACAAAACTCTACAGAGACAACCCTCCTTCAGTCCACACAAACGACAGGTTGAGTGCAACAGCTCAAAAGAAAGTAAGGTGAACACACATGCTCCGATAAGAGTGAGCTCCCAGGTTCTAAGTCCAGACAATCACTACTCTCACTTTAATCTCACTCTGGATTAATTTAGGTGGAGTATATTTGAGGTTGCTGGAAAAGATTATAAATGGTTTAAGCACAAGCAACAATGGACTAGCTAACCCTCAAAGGATTTCTAAAGCGGAGGCGCAAAGGTTATACTTCTGTGTAAATTTTAAAGGAAGAACCGACCCTCTATTTATAGTGGTGGTTTTGGATCTCTCAAATGGAGAAACAAATTAGGGTTTTAGGTCACACCCATAGTGATAAAGTTTCACTATTGCTGAGGCAAATATCAAGATTTGCAAAATCGAAATTTGCCAGGTTTGCTTGTGCTTAGATACCACTATTAGCCTGCCTGATTAATTCATATTTTGAATTCAAACTTCTAGCCATGCAACGTCTAGAATCAGGCAGTCGCAACCTCATATCTACTTTACCCTACATTTAGATATAAATAAAAATTACAACACAAAAGGTAAATATGATCTTCATAATCTTTATGATCTTGATCTTCATATGATCCTCCATATTCTTCATGATTCAGCATCCCGTCAATATCCGACATTCTAAAAGGCTTGTGTGAATCTTCCATCCGATTATATGCATTAAATCTTTCCTTATAGTTCGAGAAGATCATGTAACAGATTATCTTATGTAGCTGGTCACGTTCCGACTTGTCATGATGAATACTTTGACTTTCTTTGACCTTCAGATGCGCCTTGTTATGCCAACTTGTCATGATAAACACTGTTGACTTTTGTTGACCTATGTCCGTAATTCTTAAACCTGCACATATTCTTAAACAGAGAAACTATAAAATTCAATAGCTATATGTTTTGCAAATTAGTCATACAACACAGAAGATTGCTTACAACAACAATCTCCCCCTTTTGACGATTTGCAAAACATATACTGCTAGTAAGTGCATAAAGTTAATTCCCTTGTATATAACAGTGAATTTTTTTATTTTCTAGTATTTCTTTGTGTTTTCTTTATTTTCTTTGTTTGTTCAATGGATTTAGTACCAATGCATCTTGTGTTTTCTCTCCCTTTTTGGAAATCGGACAAAAGGGAAGGAAAAACATGAGATGGGGTACTCCCCCTCAAAATATACACTCCCCTTAATTTAATAAAATTTGTAAATTAAGGCGTAAAAATAATAATAATGTTAGCATTTTACAGTTCAAGTTATGAAGTTATGCATAGAGTATGATTTCATAAAATATTTTTAACAATTTAAATTTTGGCTATAGGCATAAATGCAATTAGTCATATTCAACGATAATTCAGATTTTAATTTAAAGGGTTTTCATGTTCTAACTGCAAATTTTTATGACAATTTGGTCATATATTATATAAAATTTGGTTATATTTATTGCCATAACTTTTAGGGGATTATTTTTTTATATTAGAGGACATCTGAGGATTTTGACAATCTCAGATTGGAGTTTGTCCTTAGAACAATTAATAGTGTCAGAACACTTTAGAGAGAACATTATAACCATACTCATAGATAGATATTATTACTCAGCATAAGAGAAAGCAATCCTGACTACTACAACTTTTCATTCTACTAAATCTCTACTTATAAGGATTTTCTAACTAGTTTCTCTTGGGTTGTTAACAATTGTTTCTTCATCTTCCTCTTCTTCTTCACACATGGGACATACCCATGACTCAAAATGTGGATCTTCTTTTCCTTGACATGGTGGTAAGATGCATCTAGGATGAAACTCCCCAGTGCATTCATTGCAAAAATACGCCACTTCATTTACTAAGGGCTGATCACATACAAGACATATACTATCAGAAAAGACATTAAAGTTTTCCGATTCACTATCAGAAGACTCAGTGGTTCTTGGTGGAGTTCAAATTGGGTTATCAAAGGGTGTTTTGATTTGAAGATTGTGATTTGTGGAGTTTGGTGCCATGAAAGATTTTGAAAAGATGATCAACTGTTTGGATATGCAAGTATTGAATTTGGTATGGAAGAGAGTATAACGATTCTCATGTTTACAAAGGAGATATTGGTTTCCGAATTTAATTCTCCTTGGGTTATGTGTTATATGTTATGATGGTTGTTCAACATTAGTTTTCTCTGTGTTTCGATTTTTTTTTTCTGACTTGTCTTATCATGAATTGAATATATAGAAAGACGGAAGTAGATTGTCAAATGTATGTTTTGACTGACATATAAATCTTATTGGAAGACAGAGTTTCAAAATGGAGAATTGGATTGGAATTCTAATTAAGATAATTAATTCCTTAATCTGATAATGATAAGCTTAATAATCGTAGACCGTAGACCATACCTAATTTTGACCAATTTAACCAATGAACTCAAACATTTTGGAAATCTTTTCCAAGTATTAGAGTTTAGTTTTCCCCAAAAATTGTTTATTAGATTTGAGTATTTTGGGGAACATATTGTGAAGTTTTTAATTTGAGAGCCAGGAAAATCCAAAGAACTTGGATTTGTTTTGCGAATGACCTTTTGATCCTTGAGTTTGAGTCTTTAGTCTGTGCATTGACCTTCAAATAATTATTTTATCTATAGGTCTTTCACTTTTATATTCATAGTTAATTGACACAAATTTCTTAGGATGTTGGAGAACATCTCTGGGTAACTCATTTGGTTGAGCACCATTTTGACTTGTAGACTGACTATTAATAGTCCTATAATACCAAATACCATTTTTGATTTTTGAAATAATTTTCATGTGGTTTATTTTTATTAAAAGTTGTACTTTTATTAGAACAATAACAATAATAGTACAACATAAAAAATAAACATAAAATATTAAAAAAAATTGAATAAATGCTTTAAACAACAGTAAGTACTTTAAAGATTAAAGGCACGCCAATTGACGCATCTCGAAATAAATTGAGTCGGTGTGAGTGACACAAGTACCTAGAAAAATAGTCAAGAAAATATTACAATACAATGACAAATAAAATTACACTACATAATCACAAAGCAGATCATATACAAGAAGAAAATAGTTTGTGTGTAAAAAAAAAAAAAATTGGAAACCGGCCATTTTGTGTGGCCGGTTTGGACATTTTTGGAAAAAGTCGGGAATCATGGGTATAATAATTAATTTGTAATTAACTTTGGATATTATAAAAATGTCGGGAGAGATTGACATAAACAGATTTATTAAAATAGCGGCTTTGAATTGATGGATCCGTATCATTAACCAATATGGCTTTGTTAATCAAAATGTAAATCTGATTTTGAATCAGACGGCTCCAACTGCCCATCGAACCGGATTTGGTCCGATGGGCATCGGACACCCCCTCTCCCTCCGAAATCATGGATTCAATGGATTCAACTTTCAAGTACTCCAAATTATTACGGTCTACAGACTGATCATATACCGATACCATGCAAATGTGTCCACCAATCAATCCTTCAACTCTTGCGACTTGCGAGCCTCCCTCGACCATCTTCTTCCTTCCCTCGCTTTATTTCTCTTTCAAACCCTAGAAATCCCGCAAGTTCCCCGAGAAACCCTAACCCTAGAAAAGTTTCTCTTTCTTTCCTCTCCTTCGTCCTTACTATTTGATGGGAATCTTTACAGTCACTGAACCCTAGATAGCGAGACCATTTAAGTTCTCGGTCCCCTGGGCCCCAGCATCAGTCCGAGAAAACCCTATTCGCATTGTTCATGCGTAATTCGACTTTTACAACAGTTTGTCTATTGTGTGTATGGTGTTTTTAGTTGTAAGCTAGGACTTCTATCCCTTTTTGCGGTCTCCAGCTCTTGGTTCATTAATACTAGGGCTTGTGTAAGGTTGAAGTGTTTTAGTTGACCTATCTTCTGATAGAATGGTGTTTCCTGTAGTGCTTCAGTTAGTTAAATGGTTATTTGAATAATGTGCTGAATTGGAGAATTGTGCATACTGTATACTATATACATTGGAAACCTATTAGTGAAGCTAGAAATATAAATACATACTAGCTATTGTATTTGGGGGTGATTGTGGGGAGACATTGTGAGAAATTGGAGGTGAGGGGAGGAATTAATGGTCAAAGTGGCTGGAAATAGGAAGAGTTGATATGAGTACTAGGCCGATAGTGAGGCCACGACCCCTCGACATAAACAAAAAGATACCTGTTCTCAGATCCTTCAAGGATTTCGAGGATGACGACCTGCCGACTCGTCCCCGCTTGGTATTCGAGCCTGAACCCGAGGTAAAATCTCCTAGTGCTCTTGAGCTGCTTTATGAAGTACCTTTTTCTCATATTTGCGTGTAGAACACTGGCATTATCATGGTTTGGTTTTATTATGCTTTAATATTATGTGATTAATTTTTTCCAAGGACACCTTGTATCTTGCCATATTTACAACATGAACTTGCAATATTTCTTTTTATTTACACGTGACACCTGATGTAACGGGACGTATTCGTGAAATTACCAACTGTCATATTATTAAGTAGGTATATCTCATTAAATGCTGACTACTTATTGCCATGAACTTTAGCGAGTTCTTAATTTTGAACCCAGGTATATTCAATTAAAACCAGGTATAGCAATTGTCTTATTTTGTTTCCTTTTTTTCTTCTGTTTTTGCGAACTTTAAGCTGAATAATTAAAAAATAGAGAGCAAAAATAAATATTATGAGGACATCATACTTGTTAAAAAGTGATAGATGTAATTGCATTTCAGATACAAACCGTTCTATTGGATTCATTAAAGGTTTATTATCTTTTATCTATGATAGTAATTTCGTGCTGTTCATACTAGGAAAGAATTGTGGCGGTGCATGGACCTGTTAAAAATTTCAATTTGATATGAAATTTTCATAAGTAATGAAGTCGTTAAAGGTTTAGAAGTTATTTGTCTTTTGTTTACATTGTTTGTACATGAATACTCAAAGTTTTGAAGTAAGTCAATTAACATGCATCTTTTTTAAAAATAGTATTTTTAAGGATTTTGTGTTATAATAATTAAATTTTTTGGATGTTGGTTGCAAGCTGTTCTCTGGAAATGTGGTAGATATTCCAGAAGTGCCTTGATTGTAGTACTTGGCTACTTACTAATTATGCTAAGGATCAGATTTGTCCATTTGTGTCTTGATTAATGTTAGTATGTGCATTTATTAGGCACCAAAGGCACTACAGAAGAAGGTCAATGCACAAGAGATACCGACCCCACAATATGATGCAGTTGACACATATGAAAGAGACTACTCACGCACATTCAGTCAGCCCACCTCTTATATACGTGCAAGAGGAGGTTTGTTGCATTCTTCTCTGTTACCTAAAAAAGTAGGGGAAATGATTCTCCATGATCCTTAAATTGCAAAAAGATCCTACCCTTCTTATGGAAAATACATTGGGAATGTGTTTAAGCATAGAATGAAAATAACATAATGCAGAATTTATCATATTTTGGTATGATATAGGGGGCCATGAAATCTTTCTCTCATTTTGTGAGTGGGATGCGAGTTGAAATGACCTTTCATCTGAGAAAGTATTAATGTTTGAGGAGTGCTAATTATTGCTGTTATTGGACCTGTACTTCTTTGGAGTTTAGCAATAAATGTGCTCCATGTTCTCTCAAAAATAGTTACGTGAAAGACTGCCTTGGAAACCCAAATTGCCTTGGAAACAGTTTTTCAGTGCAATTAATTAAATATTTCTTTTAGTAAGACACTTTCTTTGGAATATGGACTTCATTCTTTGAGGGCAATTGTATTTGTATGCAATCTTGGTCTGGGCCAGCAAATTCTTACAAATATTTCCAATTATATATATTAAAACTGATTTTGTGAAATATCAAACTCATAATAGTTCGGGTCCAAGTTAGAACTCAAAAGCCTGTATCAATTTGGGTCCGCACAATCAGGTGAGGTTAGCTGCTTTAGATTTATTGGAAAGCAGATTTGTCAAATAACCATTGGCTAACTATGTGCCAGCAGCCGCAGTAAAACAGAGGATGCAAACATTATATGGAATGCTTCTGCGTAAAGCGCCATGGTTTTTGCTTTTTTTCGTGTTATTCTGTTATTTAGTGGGTCCTTTCAATTGCTTAGGTTTAGTATCTTGTATTTTTGTTGCTTCAAGTTGCTAAGCTCATTTTTACTTTAACGTGTAAATAATTTTTGCCAAATTTGATTAATGCAGCCAGGGCTGAGATTGGTGAATTTGTTGAGTATGATTTGGACAATGAAGATGAAGACTGGCTCGAGGAATTCAACACTGAAAGAAAATCTATATCATCCGAAAAGTATGTCTTTGTTGACTTTTGATATACTTATGCTGCATATGTAACCAAACTACTTTGGTATAATATGACAACAAGATACTAAACAAATAAATATGACATGTTATGCCATACAAATAGATTTTTGTTGTTGGTACAGCCAATTAAAAGTTTGTTTTTGGTAGAAATTAAAGGAAGTTTTTTTTTATATATGCCTGTAGGTTGGAGATGATGCTTTTCAAGTTGGAGATAATGGACCACAAGGCAAGAGAGAGAGCGGGTCTGATAATACCCACTTTCTCAGCTCCTATTCCAGTTGTTCTAAAGCCTGATTCTGCCATGGAGGTGAATACCTTAACCTTTACTTGCTATGAGCTAGTTTATGCTTGGTCAAGCAAAGTATTACTTCCGAGTTCTTGGAGGGGATCACAATTAATTCTGAAATTTGCTATTACTTTCAAAATATTTATATTTTGAGACTTATATAAATGATGGTGTTTCTGGTCACCAAGCCAAATATTACCCCAGTGAGCCACACTCTAAGCCTCTTTCATTCAAAGGAGCCTGCCAAAATTAACCTTTCGAACAAACATAAAAAGGAAAAAAAAAAACATCAGGAAGAACTGGAACCCATCTTGAAGTTGGTAATGTTTCAGAATCTAATTTTCTTCTTTTGTTAATGACTTTGACTATGTTCTTACAAAAGATCACTGTGTGCTTTTCAGGCTTTCCAAAATCTATCAATGAGGCATTCTGTTATTCAGTCTGTATATAATTACTGGAAATCAAAGGTATGCAAGACATATACTCCAGAATTAAAAAATTGACTGTGTAGTAATACTGGAAATGAATGGCATCACTTGAGGGGGTCAAAAATGATTGTGGAACTATTTTTATTGAGAACTAAAATTGAAGTATAAAAGAAGTGGTTGCTGCGTTGCAAATTTAAATTTGTGCCTCTAGTTGACAATTTGTTGTTGAAATTCAAGGATTGTACGGTTGGATATCATTTACTGCTCAGAATATATTCTCAGAATTGAGTAAATTGGTTTTGGGATTTGAAATTACTGCTCAGAAGTAGTTCTATGAATTTGTCATTACTGTCCAAAATGCATCAATGATTTTGGAACTCAATGGTATGATGGCATGTATGTACCATTGCAAAGGTCAAAACTCTTATATAAGATAACTCCTTATTCATTCTCAGTTGTTTATATTATTTCTTTCTTTTTCAGAGAGAGAGGTGGCAAAAGCCTATTCTTCGGCGATTACAGGTTGGCATCCCTTTTCTCATATATGATTTTATAGATTGATCAGAATACTCCCTTTAACAATATCTTTTAATGAATTTGTCTAGTTGTATTTCACTTGATTTTGGTTTGTTTTAAAATTTTGAAATTGTTAGCCACCACCTCCGGTGAATGATACGAATCCATACAATGTCTTTAGGCCAAGGGAAAAGGCTCATCGATTACACACTAGAAGGGTTTGTTTCTATATTCTTCTTTTGACCTTCTTTACAAGAAACAAAGAATGTATAAATACCGAAATAACTTTTGTCTGAATTGTATTTCCTTCTTTTAGATGCAAAGAAGAGAAAACAATGTGTTGTCCTTCGAACGGCTTCGCATGGTATACTCTCTCTTTCTCTCTCTCTCTCACTCACTCACACACACACACACAAGTACCATTAATTTTGAAAACTTAATTGAAAATTTCACCATAATACTCACTTTTTAGTGAGTTCTTATTTTTTTACATTTTCTAGAGGTCCCTTGTAATTGTACCAAAGAGAAATTTATGTTCCAAAAGGTTGAAGTGCATGTTATTCAGTTGTTATGCCAAGTACTGGTGTCATCTCATGTAGAAGCTTTCACTAATTCTTGAGATGTGAAACAGGTGCGGCGTAATTTGGACCAAGCGAAGGCAGTGATAGAGGCTCTCATCAAGGTTTATCTTCATCATAATAATTTTATGAGTTCTAAAATTTTTAAAAAATTGAAAAAATTGTAAAATTGTACTGTGGGTATTTAGAAAAGGGGATTTTTCATCTTTCCACAGAGAGAAGAGAAAAAGCGGGAGGCAATGGATTGTGAGGTCAATCTTCAACGCATTCAAATGACATATAAGGTCTGTTTCTAACGTTGTCTTTATTCATTCCCCTACAATTTATTTTTTAGATTGTGCCAGCACATGTCACTGGAAGAAATATCTGTAGTAAGATTTGTGGTCACTCATTTCTGAGTCCCATGCATTTCAGCATGTACTGATACTGTGTTAATCATTCATGCTCGGTACATACAAGCAATATATTTAGATCCTTGATGAAATGTCAACGTACACAGTGGTTGAAAACTTGTATTTATACTTGTTTCTATTTTCAGCATGAGGCACAGCTTGTTGAAGATGGCATGGCTTTATCAGGCTTTAATGTATCAAGCCGCTACGGTTCAAGTGAAGATGACTATGCGGATTCTGATGACACAGCAGCCTGTCGTACCTACCCTCGCAATGCTGTACCAGTACAGGTGACACCCACACTTACCCTGCGGGCCCCGGATGCCAGGCCAGCGGTCATTCCTCCTTTCCGTATCAAAAGGGAGCAGTTCAACAAGCGTGTTGGTACCAACAGTAGGCCAGTTCAAAATGGCTGGATTAATGACAAAGAAAGGGTAATTAATGCTTTTGCTAAGATCGTGGCACGAATTTTGATTATGGTACGGTATGTTCTCATATGTACTGGAGATATGGTACCAACAGTAGAGCAGTTCAATATGAATATTTAGGTTTGCACTTGTTCCACTTGTAGATCACCTGTAGACCTGACCAAAATGGAAAACTGTGCTTAAATTATTGAATGTAACTTTCTATTTAATAAAATATTGAAAATAAAGGATCCAGATGAGCCGGTGTTGCTATTCACGAAGCCAATTGATGCCGACAAACTGGCGGTCCTGGGCATCAAACGGACAACACCAGATCCACCAACAGGAGATAGCCAAGACCCGTCGTCGGTGTTCCGTCCTCACTTTCGTATGGGGAGAGGAGGTCGCCTTGTCTTTGACAGGTGTAATCCCCTCTCAGTGCACCCAATTAGCACCATTGGCTGTGGAAATTCACCTTATGTGTTGACTTGTAACCCTAGACCAAAACCTGACTAGGTAAAAGATGTGTATTTTGAGTCTTAAATTGGGGCTAATTAGCCTTTCTTGGGACATGATATTTGGCAAAGAGGGAATGGTCTCAAAATTGATTAATTGGGTTAAAAAGGAGGGGAGGGGGTCGGGTTCACGGTGTCTGGGCCTTTGGTATATTGGAATTTGGATGCAAAAAGTGTCATTGCTGCCAATTCATGCTGCCTGGCCTCAAGTTAGGGGCTTTTTGTAATTGTTAACTTAGGCGAAAATTAGAGCATTATTTTTTCCCGTTTGCAGTTGCTTCATTTTGGATAGTGCGGTGTTTCTTTACTGCTATAGCTAAGGCAACAGTACTTGTTGGTTGGACTTGGCCTCAAGGGAAAATTCAAGTGATAATTACTATTGCCAGTTTACCGCTCCAAAATTTTGGTTGAACCAACATTTGAAACCTCATGTGGCAATTATTGGAGTGAAAAGTGAAAATATTCTCCATCATTTTTTTTTTCTTTTAACGGAAAAAATGTTCACTGTTCACCAAGTATACACTTATTATAATTCAGCATCTCGTATTCTTAAATACCGTACGCAACGTAGCACATTAAAAATGGAGAAAAAGCCCCCACTCAAATTTTGTGTAAACTAGAGTTTAGTCCTGATTGTGTCAACCAAAAGCTCGACATAATGAAACATTATAATAGAATTACAATTGTTTTTTAAACAGTGCCAAGCTAGAGATATCAATGAACTTTCAATAGTGAATCTAAGACAATCTCATAAATACCTTCTACCTAATTACTCATCGCATTTCTCTTTTCAATTACAAAGAAAGAAAAAAAAATATTCTAACTTGCATTTAGATTGTTTTGCAAATTTTTATTTTAAAAATCTATATTATTGAGGATATCCTCGTTGATATCTTCTGAGCAGGATAAACATTGAAAAGTTACTCTTCACTGTTTCATTTGGAAGGACAAGAAGCAATCTGAATCAAAAATCCTGAACAAGCAAGGCATCTTTTTAATTGGAGTAATCATCCTTTCAAAATTACAAGCAATAGAGGTTTTACTAGCAAGAGCAATAATTTACATTAAAAAAGAAGGTTCGTTTCAGATGCAATCAAATTGTTCACACAGTTCAATCCTAAAATTGATGGCAAGATGTCCATAAATCAAAAACATTTCCTGCGACAAAAAAGATGAGTGAAATCTTTTTTGTAATGGTAATAGATGACAAAATTGTTTTATAGTTTTATTTCCAATTATTTCATTTAGTTTCCTCCAATTTTCTATCATTCTTTTCTTGGTAGATATCCCGTCAACAAATATGAGATTCCGCTTACAGTAACTGCTAATTGCAAAATAATAACTAACGCGAACAATATAATAAGCAAACAACAAAATTAACATGAAGCAATCATGTCTTTGCAATTTATTCTCATAAATGTTACGAAATCATGCAGATTTACAATACCAACCACCGAACTGAAAACCAGAAAGCATGGCAACCTAATGACGATGAACAAATATTGGCGAAGGTCAGGCTTGGGAAAATATTAATTGGGTTAATTCCTGTTCATTTCGCCCCTAAAAAACAAATAATTTATTGTAAGTTTGAATAAATTTATAAAATTAAAAAGTGTATGAAATTTTGTGGGAATGAAATTTTTTAATATGGGAATGGAAATTTCAATTTGTTAAAACCAAAGCCATTTAACCTATGGAAAATTTTAGAATATAGGTGTTTGGCAAATGCATGGAAAACTTGTTAGGATGTTGTTGTTTTTTTTTTCTTTTTATAGAAAATGTAATACTCAAATTAAACTATATGTAGTGTATTAATACTAATCACTGATTATGATCAATATAATTGTATATATAGTTTCTCAAAAAAATTAAATGAGTGAACATAAATCAACGACCGTGAAATTACAAAGAGATCTTTAATCTCCGTCATGCATAACTTAAATTGTGTTTGTTTAATTGTGCTTGTTTATGGAAAAAAAAAATAGCTTCAAAGTAAATTTGGTTTTGAAAATTATAGTTAGTATATAAAATGAATAAATTTCACGATTAAATATGATTTCAACGATTGTAATTGGAGCATAATACAGTTAATTTTTAAGTACTGTTTGTCCTAATTGAGAAATTAATGCCTCTGCAGTTAAGTATTTCAAAAATATGATTTTAAGTACTGTTTGTCCTATACAGTTGATTATACAGTTAAACTATAAACTATTAATGCCTTTAGAGTTATTTTAATGCATGGTAAGTGGCTGTAATTAATGCCTTCTCTTAAACATACAAGTAATTAATGTCTTCTCTTTTAAACATGCAACAAATTAATGCCTCATAAATATGTAAATATTAAACGGAACTTTGGGAGAAGAATAAAAAAAGGAAAAGTTGTGCTCCAGCTTTTGGGAAATAAAACAGAGCTTGGAGTTGGTTGTTTTTTCCTACAAAGCAACAAGGAAAAGATAGGAAAAGTTCCCAACAAGTTTTGAAAATAGGTATTCTAACCAGCTGCCGAACAGTTCATGGTAAAAAATATTCATAAAGTCATTTTTACCAAGAAATCCCAAGGGCAAAGGTCCTGCCGAACAGGCCTACAGATTGGGTTTTGCTTTTGCTCCACCAGTTTTAACAACTTTGACGAAGGCACATTTTATTTTTCTATTTAATTTCAGGATTTTGTTTTTTCCTCTTTCATACAATATCTTTTGATCAGAGTCATACCAAGTTGCCCGTCATGTTATATGTGCATCTTTTTATGATTGTGAGATAACAC
The DNA here is from genome assembly GCA_028015225.1 of Carex myosuroides. Lineage (NCBI taxonomy): Eukaryota > Viridiplantae > Streptophyta > Magnoliopsida > Poales > Cyperaceae > Carex > Carex myosuroides. The sequence continues at coordinate 6,553,365 of CM051482.1, forward strand.
GATTACAAAATAAAGAAAAATTGGGATGTATAATGCCAAGTTGTTTGATCAAAAGTTTGCAATCTTCGTTAGTTTGAAGTTAACACAATTCAGAAAATAACAAATTAAACGATATTAAAATAAGACTGATACAGAGATGTCACTGCTTTACAAGTTACATTGTCATTCCTGTACAAACAGCTCACCAGTATAAATTTCAATACAGGAATCTGTAATCTTCCTTGCGTGTATGGAAGAAACAAACACTTAAAAACTCTCTTCCAGGATGAAATTCAAAATTCAACTATTATATTGCCAAAGCAGGAACAAAAGATTAATGAAATGTAGATGCCAGCTGTACCTTTTAAGTGATGGGCAGCTTATCCATACCATAATTCAATGGAAACTTCATCTGTACAAAAATACTAACATAAAATAGCAATAAAAATAAATAAGATAATTGAATATAATAACTAAATTTAAATCACAGGGCACGAACCACGCTGACAATGAAAACAGGAACCATTATTATACAACCCAGTTCTTTTTCTTGTTAGTTTTGTTCTGAATTGCTCAACTTTGGGATAGATACAGTAATCAGGCCATCAAATAAAGTGCTAATTTAGATCAATGCAGCACTGGACTCAAAGAGGCTTAACAGCTCAATTCCACAACAGCTGCATAAGTGGCACACTTTGTTGAAATAATGTTGTGTGTTTACCTCAAAATAATATTACTTGTAGCCAACTTCTTTCATTAAGTGGCGATAACTTCTACCACGGAATATTCTTTGCCACGTGAACGCAATTGATTCCTCCAAGGTTAGTTGTATCTTTTGCTGAACTAGCCTATAAAATAAAATGTGCAAAAGAATGGTTATTAATTAAAGAAGATAGTAGTTAGATCCTTCTAGTGATGTTCAGTTTCTTAATTAGGATCCTGAACAAGAGCCAGTACAAATGCTTCCATTAGACACTTTGGTTGGACATGAATATAACTAAATCCATAGGGAAATTAGAAAGCATATAATAGAAGAAAAATTGAAAAAAGGCAAATAAAGTCACAAATCATTGAGGTCTGTAATAGCCTCAATAATAAATTAAGCAGCAGAAAGTAAATAATCTAGAATAAATTGTGTGAACCGACCATCTCACAAGACACCTCTGAATACCACGAGTAACAGGTCGAATAAAGGATGGGTCACGCTGTGCATACAGTAAACCAACCTATGATGTAAATACAGGATACGGAAAAAGATTAGCGCATCAACTGATCTGATGAACAATAATGGAAACTTTATATCAGTTGAGATTCAGCAATGATACCAGTTTAGATATGATTTAATAACTATTCACCATTATTCATTCAAGTATTTGTTTGGTTTTCCATTGGACTATATTGGGCACAGTTAAGCAGTTGAGAACTGTAATGACTTGCAATTTAATCCAGGAAAAAAAATCCAAAAGGTTAAATAAATCTAACATTACTAAATTGAATCCTAACTGAAGTTCAAATTCCGTTCTTATGGGATGAAATTTTCATATCTCATTGGTGGGTCTAATTGCAAAGTTAAGAGTTAGTTTGCCCAGTTTGTCCAAGTTAAAATGTTCGTCCAACCCTAAAAAAAAGAAGAAAACTAAATAGTTTACCTCTAACATGGCAACGGTCGCAGGATCATCTAGTATTTCTAGGCTATCATCAGCTAAATAATTAACCTACAGCATAGTTAGGGTATTAATTCAGGTAGTGACAGAGATAAGAAACAGTGTAAACAAGACCATCCTACAATTTTAGAATTCAAAATTTTATTCTTCTCAACAGAAATCCTATATCACATTCTAAAGAACACAGATTATTTTACTGGAGAAAAGAGGAGGTTTGACAGGAAATATGTTTACTGGATTGTTTTAATTGCGAAGACTTAACTTTACCCCCCCCAAAAAAAAAACATGGATGCCAATAATGTCTAGTATTGTCCCAGACTGCCAGTAAAACTAGTGTTAAACTCATCTCCCTTCCTAGCAGTCAGATCAAATAAAGGAAAAAAAGATAAAGAATGCACAATCTATGGATGCACTGGTACTTCAAAATTTGACTTTCAAAATTCAAATGTACAAATTAGAAGTTTTAGATTTGGAAACTTTGCACACGTCCATAGGATATTTAGATATCTTTGAAGCTTGACGGTAAAGTAGTCATTCTAATCTACCATGTATAGAAATATTACCCCAAACTCAGTGTTTGCAAAGGATTGAATAAAATCAATTAATTGAATCTTTGCCCAAGATGATTGACGGTTTTCAGCATGAGGAGGCTGTCTCCATGGAGCACCAAAGAACATGCGGTTTTCTGGGATTTTTCCCTGATGTGCGTCAGAGGCAAACTTCTTCAAGATATCAAGTGCCAGCTCCATGGCAGGGTTAACCACCGTTGCCTAATATAAAGTATGAATTATGAATTATCCAAGGATTAATTTATGATTATGGTAACCGTTTTAGTCTCGTACTGTACACTATAAACTGCTACATGCAAAGATGTTAAAGCTATCATTGACAGCTTTTTGCATCCTTTTTCTGGTACATTCCAGTCTGCAATAATGCTGATAAAAGTCAGTTATAATAACAAAAATAAGAGTATGATAAGGCAATTACACTAAAAGTATTAAATTTGTAGTGGCAACCTAAATGGCAACCAAGTTCTTGCGAATAAAACTAATTAACTAAAAGAAAGAAAAAGGATCATGTTCGCTCATAATAATGGATGAAAAAACTGCTTACTTGCAAGTATGCAAGATAGGCGTCAACTATGTCTTCAAAGTTACTGTTACAATCAAATAAGAAAAGAAAGAATAAGTAAAAGACTGTTATTACATAACTTCCTATAGAATTTAAAAAAACTTGGCAATCATATGCCATTTCAAAAAGAAAAAGAAAGAACTTCCAAGGATAATTCATCAAATTATTCCAACTCTCAAGGAATGAAGAGATTTATATTTGCTTATTGACTATGATTTTTCAGCATTGATAAAGGCACATATGCTATGCTGCATGGACATGATACATGATACATGTATCATATCTGATTCAATATGGATATGGCAACACAGCATTTTTCAGAAACTTAGGGTGCGATATGCCTATATACATATCATTTTTTTATTATTTCCATCATAAGAAAACTATTTTTGTTCTAAAAAATAAACTTAATGTATCGATGTCTCAATTAAGTAAAGAGATTATTAGATGGATGCATAATTTTTTCAATTAAAATGATGTACAATACTACAAATATATTAATTCATTGAATGAATAAAAAGAGCATAAAATTTGATTTTTCACTTTTGAAAATAAGTGGTGAGCAAGGGCTTGCTTGGAGCTCATCAAGAAGCTGAAAGACAACAAGTTATTATTATTTTATTTACATATTTGAAGACTACAAAACTGGAGTCCGGTCAGCTCACGTTTGAATTGGAATTGTTTTAATACCACAACAATTGTTTCTTCTCTGAGCCAGTTGCATATTTATAAATACAAGGGCTCTGCCGATAAAAAGCAATTTCCAATTGTGGGGGTCTGCATAACGCTGCCTCGTGCAGCCATTCACGTGAAAATACACAAATCTGGGCGTATCTTTGACTCTATCCAGTTAAATTAACATTTATTTGATTTGCAGCTGGCATATCTGATACGTATTGTACATGAATTGTATGCATATATGTATCAATACGTCTGAGATACGGATACGGGAGTTTAATTGCAGTATTAAGGTAACATAATGCATATGTCATTTCAATGTAGAGGTTAAAAGGGTACTTACGTCTCTTTGTTGGCTCTTTGCTTGAGTGCATATATCTCAGAGAGCTGTCTAGGGTTTGGGCCAAGTACTTCATCTATAACTTTCCACTACAACTTCAATTAAAATGTAGACTTATTATTACAAAATTACATTTCATTCGAAAATTAATGGAACAAATATCATCATGGTACATCTTGTTCACCTCCTGGTAAGTCCAAATCAGATGCCAAATTCAATGGATAAACTTATTATATTCCAGTAATTGGAGTATGTTATGCACCCAACCGGTGCAATATACTATTGGTGGTATACAGGTACGTATCAGACTAATAAGTAAAGCAAGATCCAGTGCAAATTACAATGATAAAAAGAAAAATCTGTTAGTACCTCTGTTTGACTGAAATATTCAAAGACCATGTGCAATCTAGCCTCTTGTGATGTCCATCCAAAGGTCTTTGTACCATCAATTTAGGGGAAACAATAAAATAAAAAGAAACAGGAATTATATATCTAGCAAATACCAAGAATTATGTTGTTATAATTCTTTGATTTTAGTTTGCGAAATTACCTCACGAGAAATAAATATATCAGGAAATCCAAAGTCCAGAAATGCTTGATAGGAATAATAGCTACAAATAGACAAGAAATTCTTGAAACATGTTTCTAAATTAATTGAAGGCTTGAAGCCAAAGGAATGATCTATACTGGCACTCAGCAAAAGCAAAAATCTCTGAAGCATGCCTTTCATTAGGATTTGAATTTTTCAATATATTAAAAAATTTGCACCATCATACCTGTCTGAAGACACCAGAAGCACAGGGAGGCATCTCTCATTAGCACCAAGTGCAATAATTTTCCGTATCAAACTATCATGGTACGCCGAGGCCAGTATGGTTGAGTCATCTGCACAACTTGCCTTGCGCAATATGTCTATGTTGTTCAAAACCAACTTTGGCTGTTACATAGGAGGTATGAAATATGTTTCAGACTCCACAGTTTTTTTTTTCAAAATTAGTTCATTTTTACAGTACAACACTAATTCAGGGCTTATTGCTTATACACTGAAATACAACATAACAACATAAGACAAGTCAAGGATACAGTATACATGGAAACAGTGGAGATATTTTGATAGTAGTCTTTCACTTTTTTTCCTTCTTCCTTTTTCAAAGTTTTTTATGCTTTACTAGAAAATTTGAGATATCAAATACCACAAGGAGCAAAGAAACAAAAAGAAAAGAAAGGACTCAGCAGGTACACAGTCAACTATTAAGCAACTCCAAAGAAATATGAGAAATGGTGAGAAAAACCGAACCAAACCAAACCAAACAAAGTCATGTTATTGTTCTAAACCCTGTACCTGAAAGAAGTCCACCTCAGAAGCTTCTGACAATATTTCTATCAGCAAACAAGGCCAACTGGTTGTCATATTAGACAGAGACCTTGAAAAATTGCCAGTACGATTCAAGTGCCGCACTGATTCACGTCTCCAATTCTTTTGCATCTCAAGTATCTCCTTTGCAAGCGCTAATGCTGCAACAGCCTCCTTTATATATGCAACCTCCTCCATTGAATATTTCTTTGAAGTACTTGTCAGAAGAGAGTCTGTTTCCTTCAATGCCAATTTGTGCATGCGGGAGAGCACAGCCTTTGACCAGAGCAAAAACAGTTGACCCGCACTATTACAAGTAGAAGAACTTGTGCTGAGCCCTGCAATCTGGTGGAGGGTTTTGTGGAGGCCATGCCACTTGTTTAGGGCAGTGAAAATGTCACGGGATCCAACCTTGCCGAGAAGGATTGCGTGATTAGTTAGGCTTTCAAGCGACTGGTCCAGGCGATCAGAAAGGCTAGAGAGAGAAGGTGGCAGGGGGGCCATACTGGTTTGTGAAGTAGCGGCTGCCCATGGAAGCGGAGTTGTGGGGTCAGGAGAGAAGTCCACATAGGCAGTTATGTGGGGTCCCTTGTTCCATTCAGGAAGAAGACCTAGAGAGAGAGAGAGAGAGAGACATTAATAATAGCTTTTTAGCATTTGAGAACAGATAATTTTTGTTCTCTATTGGGGTTCATGAGGCTCTAGCATTCACTAGTATAGAAGCAAGCCCATCTGGTAACAAACGAATTCTATCCCACACCCCCAGTTGGCTCTGATGCAGGTACAGATCAGCCGGGATAGTAATCCTTGCTTGCTTACACTACAATAGCTGACACAGTAGCACCTGAAAACCGTTTGATAAAAAGCCTCATTGGTGATTTCCTTGCTTCAATAGTCTTACTCCGACTGTTGAGGTACAAAATCGAAAGCATGCTAAGATTAATTACATAAACAAACACATTACAGCAAGCAGGGCTCTACTGCGCTTTAGAAATGCAATAAAAAACCTAACCAGCAAGCAACTTCGCCTACAATAGTAACTCTGTGTGCGCCTCTGCGGCTGTGGGGGTGAATGCGTCGGATAACGAGAGAGAAAGAGAGAGAGAGACTAACGATGGAGAAGGAGAGAGGTCTTGCCAACACCACGGGGACCGTGGAGAAGGAGAGGCTGGGCTACGCGATGGTGTCTTGCATGGCTGTTGAGCACCGTTTCCATCAAAGGCCGTGCCAACACTCTCCACGAGACGGCGCCGCCTCTTTCCGCAGCCACCGCCGCCATCTCCCTCCAAATCTCCTACGCTGAGCAGCAGACCGGAAACGGCCCCCAAAACCTTAAACCCAGCTACTGTACCGTGGGTCCCGGGTTGGACGAATCAATCGGACCGTCCTGCTAAAAATCTTACCTAGGTGTGCTCCAGAATCGAGATCCAGTGAAGTAACCAGTGTTTGGGTTTTAGATCGGGACCGTCCGATTCGAATCCGAGACTATTCATTCTGAAGTGGAGCGCACACATTCTGACGATAAATTCGAATCTCGAGACTATCCTGAACGACAGATTCGAATCAGACGATCTCGATCTAAAATCTAAAAATTGAGTTACTTTAGGGATTCGGACCCCAGAAGAGAGAGGAGGGGAGAGAAGGGTGTCCGAAATGTTGCAAGGGTTTATTTGATCTGCAAACTAAATTTTAAAGAAAAAGAAAGAGAATCAAAACACAAAATTAAATAGAATTTATCTCCAATCTCTATCTCTAATTTGAAAGATAGCTTGTTCTTTTATTCTTTCCATCCTCTTCTTTTCTTTTTCTCTTCTATTTGAAGTTTGTGGAGCACATTTTTAATAGATCCACCGGTGTTAACACTTAACATGATTGTCCACAACTGTACTCAATTTTTATATTTGTAGTATTTTGAAAAAAGAAAAAAAATTCATACCACAAATTTTTTTTTTCAAGTCCTTTACAAAAAACATGCTAATAGGGGCGGATTCAGAATTTCAATCAGGAGTATGCACAATACAAATACCAAAAATAAAGGTGTCAATGGTACCTTTTTAGCCATTTACCTGACCCGTATTTTATTCGATAAAGCGGTATGGGTAATGTTTTTTTTTCGTTAGCTTATTGGGTATGGGTATGGATAAGAATTTTTTTTCGTTAACCAAATGAGTAAGGGTACGGGTAAGGACTATTTCGTACCCATTACCCTATAGAGTAATTATAGAATCTAAATATATATTCAATTCAATTTTCAACTCACATAAACATGTATTTGTGTTTTTGAATTTTCTTCCTTTATAAAAAATAATTTAGTTGGAATTGATTGCACATTTATTTTTAATTTTTATTATAAATGTAATTACATATGTGTGAAATGAATGAGTTTTTATATTTAATTTGTAAAATATAATAAAACTAATTATTATATTAGTATTATCCGTTATTCATCCGCTACTGTTTCGTTATCCGATAATATTAATCGATAAGGGTAGGATAGGGTAAGGTCAATTTTTAATTGATATGAGTAAGGTATGAGTAAAGTCAATTTTAATGAGTATGAAAATATCTTCACCCGACCCGTACCATACCCATTGACACCCTGGCCAAAAATCAAAGAAAATACACAAAAATAATCTGAGCTTTCTTATTTGAACAGAGAGATGATGATAAATTTGTTTAGGACCAACCTTTTTTTACTAAAAAAAAGTAACAAAATTTGTAAACAAATAATTAGTGCAAAAGGAATGTTAAGCCTACTTGTTGACTCTAAACAAATAGAGAAAAATTAAAGAAACGGAAAAGAAAAAAGAAAACAACAGATAATGGAAAAATATATATCAGAAATTAAAAAAAGAAAAGGAAAATGGAGGTGCCGATTTCCACACAAATGGAGAGGAAAGAAGGAGCAAAAAGTTTGAATCTGATTGAATCATTGAACGGAGAAAAAGAAAGGAAAAAAAAAGCAGCTCAATCTCTCATTTCATCTGACAAGGGACTCCACGAACAAATTACCTCTGCACATTTCTTGCTCTAACATTTGATAGAAGCAGTGTTGTTAAATGCGGTCGCATGGACCGCATATGTGGCCGCATATGCAGTTGAAAACTGCATGAAGATCTTCATGCAGTCTCATATATACAGTTTTGTATATACAACCACATATGCAGTTCATAATGACCACATACATACCGCATTATATCATGCAGTTCATACAAATATTTATTTTAATTAATTAAAAAAAATTCAAGTTCTGATCAAACATTTATTAATAAAAAAAGATCGGATATGCAGTAAAACCCGGACCCAATTCTTTATACTCATTCGGACACAAGTCCAATTAAGTGAAGCTTCCCATAGTCCATGCAGCTTCTTTTATAGGCTCTCAAAAAAATTCTTTGTTTTTAAGAGTTGGAACTAAAGAAGTGCTATTATACCGGTTACTCCAGACGGACGCTCTGGGTGAAATTCACGTGAATTCAGCGGTTACATTATTTTATTACTAATTTGGGCTGAAGGATTTGAGCAGCTGAATTTATGATCCATTATTGGCTATTGGCTACAAAGGACTTCGAATTAAAGCAGCTGCATGTATGGCCTATTAGTCATTTTCGAATTAAAGCAGCTGCTGGGCATTTATTTATTATACTTGTAAACATGCGCTGGGCTGGCTTCCATATGAATATAAATACTACATATGAGGAGCTTTATATATACTACATATATATGTTTAAGTGAAATTTCTCATATACTACATATACTTGTAGTATAAAATATACGCATATGAATATATATCTGAATTATCATTTTAAAATCAGCATATATAAGTCTGCATGAAAATCTGCATATGCGGTATACAGTGACCTTTCGCATGCATGAACAAAACCGCATTTAACAACATTGGATAAAAGGGTCTCCTGTTTCATTCTTTGGGTGTATGTGCGCCATGTTCATTTTCAGTTGAAGACTTTCTTCTTCCTCAAGAAACAACTCGAAAATTAGAAAAAAAAAATAGAAGAAATTAAGATCCAATGTCATTTGCCTAGAAAAATTTAAGATCCAATGTCATTTGCCTCTAAGAAAAAAAAAGGGAGTTGGCTAAGCCTTCAAATTTCAGTTTTTAAAGTTGCCAATTTTTAGAATTTATTTCAGAATTAGGTTTCTAGAATTGGCCTTTACGACTAATTTAGGCCTATTAAGTTATTAAATTCCGATTAAGATGTCTAGAAATAGGTTTACATCTTAGATTAGGCTTTAGGCATAATTTTAGATTTATTTAAAAGAAATTAGGGTTTATACATGTTCTGAATTTGAGTTAGTTAAGAATTAATGTCCGCAAACATACCTCTTTTTACGAGACAAGTTTGAATTCATTACATGACAAGTAATTAAGATGACGCACTTGCAATTGATGAGAGTATTAGTCAGCCCAAAGGAGGATTAGTACTTGTTAAAATTGTTTAGGGCATAAGGGTGGTCTATAAAGATCAGATGTGGTAGTTATGTGTTAATGATGTCTTAGAAAGGTCTCGAGACATGGACTTGAGTGTTCGAAAGTGAACCCCTACCTCCCGTTGACTGGCCTGGTCATTAATACATAATTGATGCTAACTTATCCCAAAGGATGATTGGTAATTGTACCACGTATTTGTACTTTATTTACTACACCAAAGTACCTGAAGGTAATGATTACATCCAAAGATGTTTCATTAGTGGATGCGTGCTTTGTTTAAAAAAATAATGGAGCTTGGTATAATTTTTTGCCTTTAAATGAATTTTAAAATTATGATTAAGGATAAATCGTGACGCGTAGTGATCTAATTCTTTCCTTTGTTCCTTTCAAATTAACATAGCATCAAACACACAAAATATTCCCATTCTTACTGGCATAAATTATAATGATTGGGAAGATCACCTAAGATTAACACTGGGAATTATGGACCTTGATGAGGCATTAAGAGAGAACTGTCCCAAACCTAAGGTTACGGATATGCCAACTTCTGAAGAGAAGGAGGCGAAAGCAAAATGGGACAGATCCAATAGGCTTTGTGTCATGGTTACCAAGAAGACTATTTCATTGGCTTTTAGGGGGATTGTACCTAAGACTGTAACAAACGCTGTAGAGTACCTAAAGACCCTTAAAGAGAGGTTCACTAAGAGTGACAAGTCAGAAATAGCTACACTCTTAAAGAGCCTAGTCAACATGAAATATAAGGGTAAAGGGGGTATAAGAAAGCACATTATAGAGATGACTAATATACAACAAAAGTTGAAAGGTTTGAAACTTGACATCTCTGATGAACTCTTGGTCCACTTCGTCTTTATGTCCCTTCCTACTCAATATAGTCAGTTCATGGTAACATACAACTGTCAGAGGGAGACTTGGACACTTAATGAGCTTATAGCTCAATGTGTCCAAGAAAAAGAGAGACAAAAGCGAGACCAAAAGAAGAGTGCTAACGTGGCTACCGCCACAGCCCCTAAGGGAAATAAAAAGCGGAAGAAGCAGTCTCAGGGTAAGGATAAGGAAGCTGCAAACAATGCCGTGAAGAAAAACAAGAAGGAAGATACTTCTGCGGAAGCGGAAGAAAAGAAATGTTTTTTCTGCAAAGCGCTAGGACATACAAAGAAATTCTGCTCCAACTATCATGCTTGGAGATTGAAGAAAGGTATGTCATTAAGTTTAGTTTGTTCTGAAGTTAATTTAACTTCTACATCTAGATACACTTGGTTGGTGGTTAGACTCAGGTGCAACTACTAACATCAGTGTATCAATGCAGGGCTGCCTAAATTGCCGGAAGCCAAATAAAGCTGAAAAATACATATATGTAGGAGATGGCAATCAAGTTGAAGTAGTAGAAGTAGGAACCTTTAGATTATTGTTGAAATCAGGATTTTATTTAGATTTAGATACTTTATTTGTACCGTTCTTTCGACGGAACTTAATTTTTGTTTCTTATTTGGACAAGAAAGGATTTACTTGTACTTTTAGTAATGGAAATTTCAGTTTGTATCAAAATTCAAAAGATGTTGGTTCTGGTTTTCTTTCTATTCATGATAATCTTTATGTTCTTGATGTTGATACTTCATGTACAGAAGCTTTGCATATAGATACTAAAAAGCGTAAATTAACTTGTGAAAATTCAGCAACGTTATGGCACAAGCGATTAGATCACATTTCTATTAAAAGAATTGAACGTCTTGTGACAAATGAAATTCTTGAACCTTTAGATTTTACAAACTTTAGTGAATGTATAAATTGTATAAAGGGAAAACAAACAAATAAAAGAAAGTATGATGCCAAAAGGTGTAATGACGTCTTGGAATTAATTCATATTGATATTTGTGGTCTTTTTCCAAAGACCACTAGAAATGGTCACTGGTATTTTATTTCTTTCATAGATGATTATTCAAGTTATGGCTACATATACTTAATTAAGGAAAAGGCAGAAGCATTGGATATGTTCAAAAGTTTTAAAGCGGAAGTTGAGTTACAACTTAACAAACGCATTAAGTCAATCCGATCAGCTCGTAATGGAGAATATTATGGTCGTTATGATGGATCGAGAGAACAACGTCCAGGACCCTTCGCAAAATATTTAGACGAGTGTGGTATTGTGCCTCAGTATATGTTGCCGGGTTCTCCCACAATGAATGGTGTTGCTGAACGACGCAATTGAACACTTATAGATATGGTAAGAAGTATGATAAATCGTACAACTTTACCTGAGAATTTGTGGGGTGAAGCCTTAAAGACTGCAACATATATACTTAATAGAATACCCACTAAAGCAACTAACAAGACCCCTTATGAGATTTGAGTCGGGCGCAAGCCTAGTTTGAATCATTTTTGGGTTTGAGGATGTCTAGTTGAAGCTAGGCCTTATCTAGTGAAAAGAAGTTGGACGAAAGGACCGTTAGTTGTTATTTTATTGGGTATTCCGAACGCTCTAGGGGTTATAAATTTTATAATCCAACAGAACATTTAGTTTTTGAGTCAGGAAATGCAATTTTTTTTAGAATAATGCGTTTGTGGGGGGGGCAGATACGATAAAAGATAGTATTTTCGAAGAAGAATACACGAATGAGAAAGAGACTTAGGGCCAAAGTCCTAGTTTTGTTCAAATTCCGATCCCGTTTAATATCAAAAATGGTTCTTTTATTAGAAATAGGCAAACTCCACCTCAAACAACTCAAATAGAGACTCAACAGGACATTCAGGACACAAATAGACCCAAAACTGACCCAAATCCAGACATTGCTTCAAGCGATGTCATTGGCAATATGCCTGTGGGTGATTCGGGAGATAGTAACAATGTTGTTCAACCCGTTGATGATCCAGTTAGGAATAATGAAAATACTCAAAGAAATTAAGTACCCATGCCACTTAGGAGATCCACTAGAGAGAAAAGATCTACGACTTCGAAAGAATTCATTTATCTTCAAGAACATGAGTTTGACATGGTGCGTTTGAAGATGATCCTGTTACCTTTAAACAAGTTATGGAAAGCTCTAACTCTCAAAATTGGATAGATGTCATGAATGAGGAGATGAAATCCATGAAGGACAATGATGTTTGGGATATTGTTCCATTGCCTAAGGACAAGAAACCTGTTGGCTTCAAATGGATATTTAAAATCAAACGGGATTCAAAAGGTAATGTTGAAAAATACAAGGCACGTCTTGTCGCTAAGGGCTTCACACAGAAAGAAGACATTGATTATAAAGAGACATTTTCGCCAATTTCTTCGAAAGACTCTTTAAGAATTATATTGGCATTGGTTGCGCATTTCGATTTAGAACTTCATCAGATAGATGTCAAAACGGCATTTCTTAATGGTGACATTGATGAAACAATTTATATGGTGCAGCCTGAGAACTTTGTATTAAGTGATTTAAAGTCAATGGTTTGCAAATTAAAGAAATCCATCTATGGACTCAAACAGGCATCTCGTCAATGGTATTACAAATTTCATCAAGTTGTAAGTTCATTTGGATTCAAGTCTAACTTGGTTGATGAATGTATATACCTTAAGTTCTGTGGGTGTAAGTTCGTATTCTTGGTTTTATACGTAGATGATATATTGCTTGCCAGCAACGATATGAATATGTTGCATCAAACTAAGAACTTTTTATTTAAGAATTTTGAGATGAAAGATCTTGGTGATGCTTCATATATTTTAGGGATTGAAATACTTAGGGACAGATCCCGAGGTATTCTAAGTTTATCCCAAAGAAATTATATCGAAAAGGTTTTGAATAGATATGGCATGCAAAACAGTAAACCAGGAAATACCACATGTAGCAAAAGGAGATAAGTTTAGCCTTAAACAATGTCCCCAAAGTGATATAGAAAAGAATGCTATGAAAGAATTTCCCTATGTTTCTATTATTGGTAGCATAATGTATGCCCAAGTGTGTACGCGTCCGGATATTGTGTTTATCACTAATATGCTTGGGAGATATTTAAGTAATCCAGGTATGGAGCACTGGAAGGCAGCCAAGGAGTGTTGAGATACCTAAAGAGAACAAAAGACTACAAGCTCACGTATCGAAAATCGGATCAGCTTGAGGTCATTGGATATACCGATTCTAATTTTGGAGGGTGTCAAGACAACATGAAATTGATATCAGGATACATCTTCATGATGGCAGGAGGTGCCGTTTCGTGGAAGAGTGCTAAACAGTCTCTTATAGCCTCTTCTACGATGGCAGCAATGTTCGTCGCATGCTACGAAGCATCCTATCATAACGTATAGCTAAGGAATTTTGTCACAAGGTTGCAAGTTGTGGACTCCATTCAGAGACCACTAAAATTGTTATGTGACAACAATTCGGCAATGTTATACGCAAACAACAATCGGAGTTCTTCCAAGTCGAAGTATATAGACATTAAGTTTCTGGTTGTAAAAGAGAGAGTTCAAAATAATGAGTTATGTATAGAACACATAGGTACAGACTCCATGATAACAGATTCGCTTACTAAAGGTTTGCCACCCAAGCAGTTTCACGAGCATGTTGCTCGTATGGGTGTCATTCCCATTTAGGTTAGTTGGAAAATGTGGGAGTCCGGTTTTGTTTTATTTTTTATGTTTTATGTAAGGTTATGTAATTTGTAAACAGTTTGATTAATGAGATATACAAATTGTATTCAGTTCATTTTCTTATTATTTCTCTTTTTAAAGTTTAAGTTTTTTGACCTCAACTTCAGTATTAAGTTTTAAGGTGACCTAGTTGGAAGTAGGCACACTAAGATCACATTTGCGTGTAATTTTCATGCTATACATCCATATCAGATTCATGTCATTCGATTATATTGGTAATATGATCTATGTCGGTTTAGTTACGAGTCAATACAAAAGTAACGACTGCCGCTTAGGTTCTTTGCTGACATAATTGATGGACGGAATTGTTTTCAGAAATACAACAAGATAGACAGAAAAGTTTGTGCACACTTAGGTTTAACAACACATAATTAAAAAGATCACATATTGACCAAGTGGGATATTGTTAGATTTGGGGACGTCTAAATCTAATTATTATGTTGGACTACTATGTGATATAATTATACGTTGTATATTGTCTCAATTAAATGCCTAATCAAGTGATCAAATTAAGTATAACATTTGTAACAATAATTAGGCATGTGCGTATTTAAAATAAGGATATGGACCGAAAATACGTGTAGAAATATCAGGGTAATTATTTCTAATTGTTGATGGACTGATTAGAAATATTACAATTAAGGTTGGTAACAAATTAAAGTGCTAAAAAAAGTCTGGACATTTCTAAAAGCTTCTAGATAATCCGTAATTAGTGCTATAATTCCAGAACTGCCATAATTAGCACTCTAATTCTTAGGCGGTTGTTACCCCTATTTAAGAGGTAGGTCTCCAAGGCAGTAGAGCAATTATTATTGATTTTGAGAAATCATATAATAGCATTAGGTTTAGCCACTAAGCCTCTCTTTTGTCTCTCCATTAGACATTAGAGACAGAATTCGAATAGCAATTCAGATAAGGATTCTGTTCAGCAGCTCTGCAAGTCTTGGAAGGATCTGAGACCTCAAGTTCAGCGTTCAAGCATTTAGGAAGGGCTCTAGAAGTGTTCAAGCCTTTGATCTCGATTGAGCGTCGAGCAACAGCCCGTTCAAGATGGAACAAGGTAATTCCGCTGCCTTGATTTGGTTTTATTTCTGTATATGATGGTCTTAGGGCAGGTTCAAGGGTGCGTTTATGCACCAACAAGTGGTATCAGAGCCGCCCTATGCAGAAAAACAGTTATTTTTTTTTAAATTAATCTAACTGACCAAATTTGTATAATAACAGTTTTCTATCAATTAAATCTGTCAAACAAACTTTTCATTGTCTGAAATGACTTATCAAACATAGAAAACCTAATTTTAGTTGAAAATTAATGACCAAAAATCAGACTCACACAGTTTGTAAACTTAATATGCTATTATCAATCATCTATGCTTGTTATAATCATGAAACGCACAATAATTCTGTCTAGGATCACCGAAGCGCAAGGAAAAGAAATTATTCACCGTTTCTCGACTAAAATTCACATATTTGATCAAATAGCATCTACTAATCTTTAAAATTAATTCCAGGTAACTTAAAACAGATTCAATAACAGAAAAAAAAGATAACAGTTCAAATAATTCTATAGATAAAAAAATAACTACTTTTCTGCATAGGGCGGCTCTGATACCACTTGTTGGTGCATAAACGCACCCTTGAACCTGCCCTAAGACTATCCTATACAGAAATAAAACCGAATCAAGGCAGCGGAATTACCTTGTTCCATCTTGAACGGGCTGTAGCTCGACGCTCAATCGAGATCAAAGGCTTGAACACTTCTAGAGCCCTTCCTGAACGCTTGAACGCTGAACTTGAGGTCTCAGATCCTTCCAAGACTTGCAGAGCTGCCGAACAGAATCCGTATCCGAATTGCTATTCGAATTCTGTTTCTCATGTCTAATGGAGAGACAAAAGAGAGGCTTAGTGGCTAAACCTAATGCTATTATATGATTTCTCAAAATCAATAATAATTGCTCTGCTGCCTTGGAGACCTACCTCTTAAATAGGGGTAACAACCGCCTAAGAATTGGAGTGCTAATTATGGCAGTTCTGGAATTAGAGTACTAATTACGAATTATCTAGAAGCTTTAGAAACGTTCAGACTTTTTTAGCACTTTAATTTGTTACCGACCTTAATTGTAATATTTCTAATCAGTCCATCAACAATTAGAAATAATTATCCTGATATTTCTACACGTATTTTCGGTCCATATTCTTATTTTAAATACGTACATGCCTAATTATTGTTACAAATGTTATACTGAATTTGATCACTTGGTTAGGCATTTAATTGAGACAATATACAACATATAATTATATCACATAGTAGTCAAACATAATAATTAGATTTAGACGTCTCCAAATCTAACAATGAGATCTTTACATTACATCTGAATTGTGTTTTATTTTTCTGGTATATCAGGCACAAATATCAAATAGTATTAGATCTAAAAAAATTCACATTTCCCGACTCTCTTTGAATCCGCCCCTGCATGGCTGCATGCTGGTAGAATGTGTTAAATCTACCAAGATTTTTAAATACAAAACCATCATATACGATAAAAGATGAGTTGGTGTGCATGTTAAAATTCTCATCTGACGGATATACCGTGTGCTCAGATTATCCCCATATGCCGGTAAGAAATTTCAACGAACATGTTTTTGTACATAGTTTGTATTTCACAATTAGTATATTCGTTGACACTTGGAGTGTGATTTTTCCTGTATATGAAAACCAATGATCTTTATGTACTAGGCCGACTATTTTTTCTGGGGTAAATTTCGCTGGAGGTTACTAAATTTTGTTCTTTGTCATGAATTAGTCACTTAAGTTTGATTTGTCTCAATCAAGTCACTTAACTTTTTATTTGTTCCAATCAAGTCACTTTATAATTTTTTCATCCAAAATACTAACGGAATATACCCATTCTATCCAAAATGCTAACAGAATATGCTAATTCTGTCCAAAATACTAACAGAATAAGCATATTTTGTCAAAAATACTAACGGAATAAGAATATTCCATTAGCATTTTGGACGGAAAAATTATAGAGTGACTTGATTAGGACAAATGAAAAGTTTAGTGACTTGATTAAGACAAATCAAACTTGAGTGACCAATTCGTGACAAAAAACAAAGTTTAGTGACCTCCGGAAAAATTTACCCATTATTGCTGAGCGACAGTTAATCAATACCGATAGAAGACGACACAACTGCACTTCTATTTACATGGACGAATGCAAAAAAAAAAAAAAAAACAGAGAGAATAAAACATCGAGAGCAAAACGATTAACGCAAGACAAAAACACATCATTTGTTAAAATTCTATATTCTTTTTCTGTATCAAACTTATGGAACAACTAACATGGTTCATATTTTGTATCAAATTATGCAGGGAGGACATCTTCCATCAACAGGGGTCGGTGATTTCTACCTTAATTAGGAAATTAGTGAGAAAATGTCCGGGTGTTTTTAAGTTAAATCAAGCATTGATGATGTAATGATCGCTTTTGATATTGTATTATGAGGAGGGCTCAAATATTTCATTGCTTCATGCTTCAATTGTACCTCAACATATTTATTTTCAATTTCAAAGTCAAAACAGACAATCCGAACCGCTCAACGTGATATCCATGTTAAAATATAATTGGTGACTAAATTTTATATATGTTGGAAAAAATTTACTATTTTTTAAGATAAGTACAAAATCATTGTTTTAGATGGTCCATAATTTCTTAAAAAACAGTGATTTTGTATCTATCTTAAAAAATAGTAAAAAAATTTCAAAAAATATAAAATTTAATCTCTAAGTACATTTTAACGTGGATATCATGTTGAGCGGTTCAGATCTTTTGTTTCAACTTTGAAATTGAACATAAAGATGTTGGGTACGATTGGGGCATAAAGCAATGAGGCATTTTGAGTCATGAGGAGGGCTCAAATGCCCCATTGCTTCATGCCCCCAATCGTATCCTAACATCTTTGTGTTTAATTTCAAAGTTCAAACAGACGATCCGAACTGCTCAACGTGATATTCACGTTAAAATATGATTGGAAATCAAATTTTGTATTTGTTGGAATTTTTTTACTAAGTAAAAAATAGTGTTGTTGCCATCTTTTTAATAATGCACACGCGACGTTTAAGATCGTAAATTCAACAATTGATGTTCAATATGTAATTTATTAACTTAAAAACAAACATACCTTAGAAAATGATGATTACATAATACAATAACAATAACGTTCATATATAAATATAATAATACAAGACGAGGGCTCAAATGCCCCATTGCTTCATGTCTCAATCGTATCCAACATCTTTATTTTCAATTTCAAAGTTCAAACATTTCGAATGGCTTAACGTGATATCCACGTTAAAATATGATTAGAGACCAAATTTTATATTTGTTGGAAATTTTTATTATTTTTTAAGATAGATACAAAATCATTGTTTTTAGATGATCCACAATTTCTTGAAAAACAGTGATTTTGTACCTATCTTAAAAAATAGTAAAAGAAATTTCAAAAAATATAAAATATAATCTCTAAGCACATTTTAAAGTGGATATCATGTTGAGCAGTTTATATCTTTTTTTTCGACTTTGAAATTGAAGATAAAGATGTTGGAATACGATTAGAGCATGTGGTAATGGAGCATTTGAGCCCCCTCAACAAAATAATATCAAATTCATAATGTGTACGACTTGATTGAAATATTTTAAATCAACAAATTGGCAATTCCAAACACAAAAAATTTCGACCTCGATTGAAGTCAAGTGAAGGTAATTCATATCCTTCTAAGAAAGTGTTAAACTCCACACAATTTTTTTCTGATGATCGTGATATAGTTTTATATTTCTGGAGGTCCGGTTTCTCTATAAATATTTCGATCAATTTTACTTAGTATTTATTTTATGGTAACGGACTAACGGTTCAAGCAAAAATTTCCAATGGTTTCGCTTCTGAAATAACTATTTTCAACAGTAATATACCAATATTTCTCTTAGCCTCTCAGGTATCTCAGCATCAATCCCTTTCTTTATGTTAAAAAAAAAACACAATTTAAACTATATATAAGAATTAAATTAGTTATGAGTTATATTCGTATTATATCCGAATTAGCATCGAATTATTTCTGAATTTGGAACTAAGTTGCCGTGCTTTCTACACAACATGAACTTACATAAATAAAAGATAAATAATAAGAAAGATTAAAAAAAAATTGGAAAACCCTTGTTTTTTTTTTTTTTTTTTGTATTAAATCACGCCCTTAGGCCATTATAAAACTTACAGACAATTACAACATATATTTGTTTTAGATTGTCTCCTATTACATGAATTCTAGCAAATAAAGGATAAGTAGACCCCACATAACTCGGATCCGTATCTTCCCAGTACCTGACTAAAAAAATCGGATGTTATTTTAGTTCTAAAATAGAAACATAATGAAGACATAAAAAATAAAGGTATTTAAACTAAAATAATTTAATTACTTCTGATTTATATTTGTCTTATATCCGAATTAGCATGGAATTATTTCTGAATTTCAAACCAAGTTGCGGTGCTTTCTGCACAACATGAACTTACATAAATAAAAGATTAGTAAAAGAAAAGATAAAAAAAAAAAATGTAAAACCCAATGTATTATGGCAACTAAATCAACATGCATGCTAAATTCAACTAGACTAGTGCACTAAGATTTTCAAATCTCTTGCTAGAATATCTCGCACTAAATATAATTAGGCCTATTTTGATTGCTAAAAATAGTTATTGCTCCAAGCGAGCTAATATTCTTACTTACACCGCTAATTAATTGTGTCTATTTCCAGGGGTTTATTATAATCTAATGACGGCATATATATCTCCTTCACTAATCCTTCTTCAAATATAGAAGAGAAAAGTCTCTTCTTCATCAATTGAAATCTCTTCTAATGGCGGCATTTACAAGTGCCCTTATGCTTCTTGGTTAGCTTCTTAACAACTTTATTTTTATATTTTCTTAAAGAAAATCTTCATATATTTTTCATAAATCTTGCTATTTTTTCCGAGATCTTTACAAGATATTAGTAGACGAAGGGTCGATGGCGGCATTAACGACGGAAGAATCACAGAAGAGAAAGAAATCAACACTTTATCTCAACTGATGGATAATGAATCCACAACAGAAGAGAACAGTACAGCAGATGCTCCTATCTGTGACAAACCTTCGGGTCATACAACAATTTTTCTGTTCCCGGCCATAATGGAGATCCGACAACACAGAGCAAAGGTCGTGACTATCGGGCCATACCACCACAAGGAGAAACTGTTTTTTGGCAACAATTACAAGTGGCAAGTTCTCGACGTGATGACCTATGCCTTCCAATTCGAGACGGCGATGTTCTTTAGAAATATGGTAAGGAGGGAAAAGGAATTGCGCGGCTGCTACGAGGAACAATGTGAAGAAGATTCATACCCGATGGATACCAAAGCGTTTCTTCAAATGATGTTGCTTGATGGGTGCTTCATAATCTTCGCTCTCAAATGCTTTAGCTTGAAAAATCAGCCTTTACATGATATGGTAGAATTGTTCACAAGCAAAATTCAAAGACTAGGAGAAGGTATTCTCATGTACCGGTTGATTAACAACATAAAGAACCTAGTGTCAGATTTAGAAATGCACCAGGAATCTCTGATATGTGATCTTCTACAGATGGAGAATCAGGTACCATTTTCTGTTCTTCAAGAGCTGCTGCATGTTTGTCCCACTCTTAGAGATTTTATCGGTGGTTCGATCAAAGACCTTGCACTATCCGGCTTCAAATGTGTGCGTCCGAGGATGAACAAAGAAAAATCAGACCCGCCAGAGAATTTCCTTCACCTCTTAGATGTTTTCCACTGGTCTCGAGTGCCGAAGGATAAATACAAGATAGACAATCGGTTTGACAGTCAGACATTGTCTGATCTTTGTATGCTTCGTGCAGAAGATTCTCACTGTACCAGGATGAAATTTAAAAAGAAATCAGGGAGCTCTCTTGATGTTGAGATAAAAAATTCATCATGTAGGAAAAGGTGTGTTGTAAAGGTACCAACCATAGATATCAAGAACTACCAGTTTTCGGTTTTTGAGAGTCTTGTTACTTTCGAGGCACGGTACAAGAAGCGCGGGTTTTGCTTCACGGCATTTGTAGAAAGTATGGCAAGTATTTTGGGATCGGAAAATGATGTCAAATTGTTACAAAAAAGCGGAATTATACCCAAAGGTACTGGGGCTTCGGATGATTACGTGATTAAATTCTTTCATCAATTATGTCGTTGTATCAAGCCGATAGCAGCGGCGCCTCATCCTTGTGATGGATATAAAAATGCTGTTGATCGTGTGCGGGAGACAGTTGAAGTTTCAGAAGTAACAGAGGCCAGATGTTGGTTCAGATTTTGAAACCTCATTTTTAGGAGGACCATTTCTTAATTTTTTTCATAGTTTCATTTACTAAGAATAACGGAGAATCTTTTTCTTTTTTCTCCATGAATAGAGTAATTCATGTAACTCACTTCTTCTTAGATAATCATTTAGCAAAATGTGTCTGTGAAGAGATGATAATGCAGCTCTTAGAAAATTAGAAGTCTTGCCAGATTTAGTCTTCATAGCAAATGAACTTATTCACTTATATCTTGAAAAGCATCTTACAACAATACAAGCAGGTCACATTGAAACTGAAGTAATGAAGTGTTGAAAGCGATTAAGCGAACAAATGAGAGATTACGGTCACATGTTCGAAATTCGGTTAGAAAATTTATAGTGGATATATAAGCTGGAAGACTTAACCCCAATTTATATTAAAAACAACCATAGACTTTTCGGAGCATATTTTTTTAAAATCAATGAATTGAAGGTAAACGAATTAGGATACTGTTCACTTCTGTTTCCTTTCTTTTGCATAACAATTTTAAATCCCAAATTCAAATGATATCATTCAATTTCTTAAGAAATGGCATTATTCAATCTGAGAGCATGTTGACCACATAGAAAAAACATATAGCGGTCTTCTTATATGGATGATCTGGATAATTGCTTGTTTGCATTATTGTATCGTCTGCAAATCAGTTGCATACATTATCAACATTAGATAAATGTCGACTTATTGCTGTATGAAACTCAATACAATATTTTTTTATTCAGTAATTTCTGATGCTTGCAAGTTGCAACTTCATTCATTGTGTAAATGGACATTGTTTTGGAAATATGAAAGTCATATTATTATAGGCCCAGTGGGCTTCAACAGAGATGTTCACCCATTTCATTTCATGTATTGTAAGATTTCCATGAAGTTGCCTGTCCATTCATTTCTTACCATAAATTAATCTTTGCAGCTATTGCCCTCAAATCAAATTTAATTTGTAGGATAAACCAAAATACAAAAAAAAAAAAAAAAAACTTTGCTCTGCTCCTCTAAATATTCCAGTGCTGGAGAGGATAAGAATTCCTACAAAGCCATCATTTTGGCTACAAATATTATAGATTTATAGTTGTTCCCAAATTCTGACCTCCACGGAATCCGATTGTTTTTTTTTTTTTATCAACTTTTTAAAAATAAATAGATATTATTACAATTGCTATTTACCGAAATTTTTTTAGTTACCACCTCAATATTTCAAAATTTTGATTTTTGATCTTACTATTAATTTCTGCAAAATTGAAAACTGACCATGTGCGTGCGGTGGTGTTGTGCATGAGTTTCCTCTATTTCACATCAATTTGAGACCCACACCATGATGCACACCTGACACCACTACGATAAATAATAATGTTTTTTTAGCCATTTATTTAAAGAAGAATTAATGATAGCAACCAAATTTTTTTTAGTTACTGCCTCAATACTTTTAAATTTTGATCTTATTATTGATTTATACAAAATTCACATGTTACTATGATTCGCACGTGGTAACATATGAATTTTGCATAAATCGATAATAAAGTGAGAATTTTAAAATATTGAGGTGGTAACTAAATTTTTTTTTTCGGTTGCTATTATTAATCTTTCTTTAAATAAATGGCTAAAATAATATTACAATTACTATCATGATCCGCTTTTTGTGGTATTGCTCTCAGCGCCATACAGTTCAATCTCGCCATGACACATCTTTCCTAAATTCTCTCTTCTATTTGGGGTCATCTCTCTACGGGCAAACAAAAATAATCATGGAACTAAAAATCTTTCTACAGGATCTTTATTTAGTAGGTTTTCATCGTTACGTCAATATGTATACTTGAAAGGACAATATGACAATAACAATACTAAAAATTGTCCACAAGAATATGTGAATATGTGTGAGAATAAAAAAATGACTATTGTTGCTGAAAATAAGTCGGTCAAAATTGTTATTTTTGAAAATATTACAATTACTGATAGGAGTATCCGCGAGGATACAACACTGTTAAACATTTTTATCCTCGTGAATACTCACAAATTCTTGTAATATATTGGCTTTGAAAGGCCAAGAAAATATTTTGACATAAAACTGATGAAAATAGAAAATAAATGTTTGCTGAAAAATATGCTAAAGAAGTAAATTATAATGATGTACAATTAATGATAAAAACGATTCATGTTCTTATATTTTTTTTCCCTATTTTTAGTGGTACGAGGGCAGTTTGTTCACGCTTAGTGTCATTTGTTCCGGTCTTTCGACAAAAAGAGGTGCTCACCATGATAGGGACATATGTCAAATAAATGGTCTAAAAAATAATTTGAGAGTTCTGATATCTATTTTTTTGTTCATGATTAATTCCCATAAAATTTCCACAATGATATAATGGAAAAAGATATTTAATAATACTTAAATGTCAACAATTAACTTTATGGGTAAATAGAGAAAAAATAAAAATAGCTGGGGATATATTAAATATAATAAAGAGTATAGGGGTAAATAGAAAAATGAAGAAATAGAAAATTAACTCAAAACATTATTGTTTATCTTTATTAAAAAAAATAGAATGGAAATTACTTTTTGTGTTTTTGTGTAATATCCACCACAGATTTAGCGGAGATCTTTACTAAGCTAAAGTGGCTCAATATCACAACTTAGATTTTTTTTATTGGTTATTCTCATTTTTTAATTTGTGATTTATTGAGGTGGTATTGACGAATTATTTAATTATCTTTTTACATAATCTTTGATTGTCTCTGTGGAATGATTATATTGTTGTCAAATTAAGCACCATGAGCAATTAGATAATTTAATCGCAAGGAAGAAAATTATGTCTTTTATTTTTTTTTAATGCTAAAAAAGTAAAAATAGACACGCTGAGAGAATGATTTACAACTAATGCAAATATATCATATGGAGTTAAATGTGCAATTGAAAATATGAAATTCTTTACAAATGGAGTCCTACAAATAGAGTGGGAAAATGGCACGGCGGAGCCAGCTCTGTCACGGAACATCACAGTTACGGCACGGAATGGCACGGCACGCGTGTCAGTTACGTGTCGTAACTTGCGTGTCTCGTGCCATGACCACTCGCGTGCCTCGTGCCGTGACCATTCGCGTGCCGTGCTTATCTTTTGAAACTTTGGCATGACATGGCGCGGCATAGTACGACACGTAGTCACGCGAGTCACGTGTAATTAGGACCATTAGATATTGATTTAATGGTGAATCTTGAATAAACTAACCTAAATTATAATTAAATAGTCACGCGAGTCACGCGAGTCACGTATGATCACGACACGTTTAGGCACGGCGTGACTTACGTGGCGTGACCATTCGCGTGCCGTGACCACCCCTTGACAATTTGGTCAAGGTACGGCACGGCACGTGAAAAATTAACTTGGTCACGGCACGGCACGGCACGAGACTAAAATCACAGCGTGTTAGTCACGGCACGGCACGGCACGTTTTTTCCACTCTACCTACAAACATCATTGCTAATTTTGTTTAGAAGGTGCAGCATTTTCATGAAAACAAATTAACTAGTCCTAACAAATCCACTTAATATACAAGTAAATTTAAGTGCTACTAGAATCCAAACAACTTTAATGAAAATAAATAAATTATATTACCGTGTTCTAAATGTGGTGATACTTTCTAGGAACTACATATTTGACAATCTGGATACAAGTATACAATTACATTTCCTAGGGTCTGTAACAGTAAGTAAATTTTTATTCGTTTATAAGGACAAATATATGCAAATAGGATTGGAAAATTTTATTTATTTATGTCTTTCATTATTTTACCAGTGAAGAAGAGTAGCAAAGTAGAAAAGGTGCAAAGCTGCTACTCTTTTTTCTCATCCTTCTTATCCCTACAAGGGTTACAATATGAAAGCCAGAGCCAAGTTTTTAGTACTTCACAGTTCACACTGTCATCACATTAAATAAAAGATATAATAATAATTTTCCTAGATCTTTGCTTTCCAACACACGTTTTACTAGAAGCAGTTTGGATTTACTGAAATTGTTTAAAGAGGGAAATTTTGGGTTCTTACCCCTTGGAAGTTGGAACCCCCATGTAGAAAGCTCAAACATTCATGCCTTGGATGCATTTACTTTGATAGAATTGTCATCAAGCACACCAACATTTGTGCAAACCAAAGTATCTCCAACAAGCAAAAGCTTCCATTTCTTTTCTATTTCTTTTTTTTCTTTTTTCTTTTTATTTTATTTTGGTTGTTAATAGGCCATGGGCAGCCTCAGCCCGAAAACACGAATACGAATACTAATACGATTTATGACAGTAAAATTTGTGCCAGTATATAACAAATGAACGGGACCCTTTAAAACCTGTAATATACACAGACCCTTTAAAATTTGTGTTAATATATAACAAATAAATGAGATTCAAACTCAAATGATAAAATACCTTGGGTGATATGAATTCTTGGTGCACCTGTTGTATTGAAAAAAGAATGACTATAACTACACACTCACAAAAAAAAAAAAAAAAGTATTTGATTCTTCGATGTCTTGGAGGACTCGTATTAGCACAAAATACTTGTAAATTAAGGTACTATTTACCGTCTCCCGAGAGATTGGTCTACTCTGTAAGAACAAGCTCAGGGTTCCGGGGGAAACAAACAACTATGCTGTAGTTTGCCTTTATCAGGACTACTAATATCACGTTGAAATTTTTAGGATCCAAGCATCTATTCGTTCATATCAAATCTCAGCCATCCATTTCAAAAGATCTCAGCCACTCATCAAAACAGATCTCAATCTCAGCCTTTAATTAAAATAGTTTGATTTTATACATCTGTTTCATGTAGTCAAACGTGTAGAAATCTAAATTTAGTGATTTATATCCATGCTACATACAGTGACACACAGATATTGTATCACTGAATCTTAAAAAGCACCACGCGTTTTCTTTTTCCCACGCGTTTTCTTTTTCCCACTTCACCGAGTCCGAGACTCCGAGGGTACCGTATAAGGGAATCTTTTGCAATTACTTGATCTGGACCGTTCTTTTTAACTTGGCACGAATCTCAAAGTCCAAAGCTCCACGCGTTTTCTTTTCCCACGCGTTTTCTCCGAATTCATCGGTGTACCGTAAAAGGGAATCTTTTTCAATTACTTGATCTGGACCGTTCTTTTTAACTTGGCACGAATCTCAAAGTCCAATAATAATGCCCCCCTCCCCCACGCGTCCCTGAATTCGGGATTTTTTTAAAAATCATAAATTAAATAATTAAATAATATAAAATGGTAATTTTTCACCGATAACTCTAAAGTTATTTTTATTACAAAGAATTATATTATAAAAACTTATCAATAATATAAAATTTCATTTATTATTTTATTAAATGGTAATTTTTCACCGATAACCCTAGAAGTTTATTCACCGATAACCCTAAAGTTATTTTTATTACAAAGAATTATATTATAAAAACTTATCAATAATATAAAATTTCATTTATTATTTTATTAAATGATAATTTTTCACCGATAACCCTAGAAGTTTATTCACCGATAACCCTAAAGTTATTTTTATTACAAAGAATTATATTATAAAAACTTATCAATAATATAAAATTTCTTTTATTATTTTATTAAATGGTAATTTTTCACCGATAACCCTAGAAGTTTATTCACCGATAATCCTAAAGTTATTTTTATTACAAAGAATTATATTATAAAAACCTATCAATAATATAAAATTTCATTTATTATTTTATTAAATGGTAATTTTTCACCGATAACCCTAGAAGTTTATTCACCGATAACCCTAAAGTTATTTTTATTACAAAGAATTATATTATAAAAACCTATCAATAATATAAAATTTCATTTATTATTTTATTAAATGGTAATTTTTCACCGATAACCCTAGAAGTTTATTCACCGATAACCCTAAAGTTATTTTTATTACAAAGAATTATATTATAAAAACTTATCAATAATATAAAATTTCATTTATTATTTTATTAAATGGTAATTTTTTACCGATAACCCTAGAAGTTTATTCACCGATAACCCTAAAGTTATTTTTATTACAAAGAATTATATTATAAAAACTTATCAATAATATAAAATTTCATTTATTATTTTATTAAATGGTAATTTTTCACCGATAACCCTAGAAGTTTATTCACCGATAACCCTAAAGTTATTTTTATTACAAAGAATTATATTATAAAAACTTATCAATAATATAAAATTTCATTTATTATTTAATTAAATGGTAATTTTTCACGGATAACCCTAGAAGTTTATTCACCGATAACCCTAAAGTTATTTTTATTACACAGAATTATATTATAAAAACCTATCAATAATATAAAATTTCATTTATTATTTAATTAAATGGTAATTTTTCACCGATAACCCTAGAAGTTTATTCACCGATAACCCTAAAGTTATTTTTATTACAAAGAATTATATTATAAAAACCTATCAATAATATAAAATTTCATTTATTATTTTATTAAATGGTAATTTTTCACCGATAACCCTAGAAGTTTATTCACCGATAACCCTAAAGTTATTTTTATTACAAAGAATTATATTATAAAAACTTATCAATAATATAAAATTTCATTTATTATTTTATTAAATGGTAATTTTTCACCGATAACCCTAGAAGTTTATTCACCGATAACCCTAAAGTTATTTTTATTACAAAGAATTATATTATAAAAACTTATCAATAATATAAAATTTCATTTATTATTTAATTAAATGGTAATTTTTCACCGATAACCCTAGAAGTTTATTCACCGATAACCCTAAAGTTATTTTTATTACAAAGAATTATATTATAAAAACCTATCAATAATATAAAATTTCATTTATTATTTTATTAAATGGTAATTTTTCACCGATAACCCTAGAAGTTTATTCACCGATAACCCTAAAGTTATTTTTATTACAAAGAATTATATTATAAAAACCTATCAATAATATAAAATTTCATTTATTATTTTATTAAATGGTAATTTTTCACCGATAACCCTATAAGTTTATTCACCGATAACCCTAAAGTTATTTTTATTACAAAGAATTATATTATAAAAACTTATCAATAATATAAAATTTCATTTATTATTTTATTAAATGGTAATTTTTCACCGATAACCCTAGAAGTTTATTCACCGATAACCCTAAAGTTATTTTTATTACAAAGAATTATATTATAAAAACTTATCAATAATATAAAATTTCATTTATTATTTTATTAAATGGTAATTTTTCACCGATAACCCTAGAAGTTTATTCACCGATAACCCTAAAGTTATTTTTATTACATGGAATTTTGATTAATCACAAGATAAAGGTTCTCGCAAAATTAATCATCAACTGATAAAGGCCAAAATGGCTACATGAAATTGTACATACAAAATTCGAAGCATTGAAAAATGATTAATTTGGGACCGGATAAACTTGTACATACAAAATTTAGAGAAAGAATAAAAATCAAGAAATATGTCTGGGACCGAGATGGCAACTCGGTCCGGAGAAAAAATCCTCCGGACCGAAATGCCATTTCGGTCCAGAGGACCACACGGTCAGCCACACGGAAAAAGTTTGATTTGTTGTGAAAAAGAGGGGGACCGAAATGCCAATTCGGTCCGGAGTAAAAAAATTCGATCGGACCGAATTGGCATCTCGGTATTGATGGTTTTTGTAAATCTCGGAGCAATCATGCCGTTTTAGTAAATTTAATTATTTTAATTATGGTTTTTAAAAAAAATCCCTGAATCAGTATTGGCATTTTTCTCATGCAATTCTCCATGAAGGCAACATAATGGTGTTCCTTTTTATAGTGTTGTTCAGGTAGAAGTTGCTTGTCTTTCAATGAGAAACTAATAGAATTACAGTCTCAAGGTTTATGAGCTTTTGGTACTAAGCCGAGTAGGAGTGACATTACCTGCAACATGCTTCACTGGAACTATTTTTGGCAGTGGAAATTTTAAACCTAATGAACAATAGTGCAAGGATCGACCAAAACCCAAGGACTCTAAACCTAACTCCATAATGCATTCATGCAAATATAGGTTCATTCGTATGGTAAAAGTTGATAACTTATGGATGTATGAAAAGTTGAGACTTCAATTTTTATGTTTGAACTCATATCATATTATGGAGATGAATTTCTATTTAATTTTCTGTCTTGGTAATGTTTAGTATGTTTTGCTTATAAAATATATGTTGAGGACAAGTGATGTTTTAGAGAGAATTTTGGAGTTATTGGCTGTTTTGGCTAAGTTATTGGCTAAATGAATATCTTTTGTTTGTAGTTATATTCTTATTAGGTGCTTTAAAATAAAAACTATTTTGGAGTTAAAACTAAGGCAAGAAAATGACAAAATGTTTTGGAGAGAATTTTGAATATGAACAACTAAGTCTCCAATACAAGTGCCCAAAAGATAAAATTGCCTTCTTTTTTTTTTTTTACGAACACCAGAAACCCTACTAATTAAAATATAATTGCTTAATATGACTTGTAGAGTACAACTATGGTGTTCTTAAGCTCACTAGCTCTTGATAAATAAACCCGTGGTCTATATTATGACCACATTTATGTTCCAAAATTTATAAAATTTTCCCAATTTTTGTTTTTTTGTGTTTATTTATATTTTTAATCAATTTTCACCACATTTATGATCCAAACTTTACAAAATCTTAATCTTTGACTTACGTTCTTTTTCATGACCGTAAATTATTTATTTGGACAAAATCAAACAAATGCAATTCCCCTGAGAAGCAAATAATAAAATTATCTGGAAGCATTCTTCTCTTTTCCCTTGATATACTAAAATTCGTCTATACTTTTTAAAATTCTATGTTACAATTAAAACCAAAGTACGATATAATATAATTAAAGTGCAAGGGAAGAAGCTAATGATTAACACTGAGAGGTTGGCACATGTTTTACTGGTTCAAATCAAGCTTTTTAAATGGAATTTTTTAAACACAAGTTATTTTGCTATAGAAGTATAGGCCACGGCATGCTAAAACCATTATATCTACCCTATTTATATTTATTACCAATGATTATTTATGTAAAATCAGACAGATAAATCAAATTAATATTACACATAAAATTCTTTTAAAATATATTTACAATTGTGTGTGGATTAATTTTCAGTTAAATTTGAGTTCTATATATCTGTTTTCCGTAAGGAGATGATGGCAACGAATTTATGGGTCCATTGCAAAAGAATGTGATACTAAAATTCTTTCTATATATCTGTTCTGTATATATGTTTTCCATAAAATTCTTGTAAGAATGTGATGCTATTTGTTTTATATTTCCTCAAAAAAAGTGATCAAAATAATATTTTACTTTCCGTTGCAACGCACGGACACTTGACTAGTTTTATGACAAATTCTTCTATGGGCATAAGGACCTATTTGTAAAATAAGCATATTTTCATTTTCAAAGTTGAAACAGTCGATCCGACCGTTCAACATTTTCTCCATATTACAATGTACTTGGAGGTCAAATTTTACATTTTTTGAATTTTTTTACTATTTATTAAGATGGGTACAAAAATTCAATGGTCTGAATTTGACTAGTTTTGTAAAATACTTAATAAATAGTAAAAAAATTCAGAAAAATGTAAATTTGACCTCCAAGTACATTTTAACATGGAGATAATGTTGAACGGTCGGATCGACTGTTTGAACTTTGAAAATAAAAATATGCTCATTTTACAAATAGGTCCTTATGCCCATAGAAGCATCCCTCTTTATGTGCTCTTTTGCAAATTCAAACACCGTTTTACCTTATTTGCAACTTCAACTTACTAAATATTCAAGTATTTGCACCACCCGAAAACATTATTTATGATAAAAAAAATGGAGAATTTTTTTTGCACGCCTTGTTTATACTTAATCATAAAATTTATTTATACATGTACCCTATACGATGTTTGTATACAAAGATATCATTTATTTTTAGGAATGATCACAAGAAAATTTCAATTAAGACTTTGTTGAAAAGTAAATTATAGCTTTCAGAAAAATTAATACTTGTAAGAATAAGGTATAATTATATTTTACCATCAAGTATAAATATTTTTCTAGAGAAGTATAAATATACCTCGAGTACAGATAAAGACTGCGAATCAATGTGCAATTATTACTTCTAAAAAAATACCATTAGAAAACAACCAATCGTAAATATTTTCCGGCTAAATCATTTTTTTGATGTTACTTACAATAGAATTATACATGCATGCATCGGATATATATTAGGAATGTTTATTGGTAACTACGTTGAAACACTTTAAAATATTTAACAGTCAACTTAATTGTCTCTACTGTCAAATAAATTTTAATGTTATCTTGGCTCCAAAGTCCAAACTTATGCCACTGTTAAATAGTTAGACAACAATTTTGACTCTTTCATTTAAGCAGTTTGGATCGACCACATTCCACTTTCAATTTCCTCAATTTATTTTTTTACTAAGAACTTGGGTTCCAGTTACATGTAGTATTTGATTTCCACGTACATTTTTACGAGGATCTATTGAACAATTTGGACCGATTTTTTTTCAGATAGTCATTTTAGATGGATGGCCCTTGGCTAGGGCTGCACAAAAAATTCGTAGTTCGTAATTCGATTCGAGTTTGATTCGAAAAAGTTCAAAAAAAGTTCGATTCGAAATTGAGTTCGTTCGAAATTAATTCAAATCAAACTTAGTTCGAAATTAATTCAAACCAAACTCAAACTGGACCTAGTTCGTTCGAAATAGGTTCGCAAATCAAACTTAGTTCGAAATTAACTCAAACGTGAACCGTTGATTTCTGCTGATAACTTATGTTCGCTGATGAAAATATAAGGCCGCCTTGTTCATAATTACTCTCAGTTCTGACTTCTGAAAAATGTTTCTTGAATACTTTGGATATTTGAAAACTTTGGTGATGTTTCTCCTGTTGGCTATTTGGAAAACTTTGAATATTGTGATTGTACTGAACTTTGATTGAATGTACTAAACTTTGGTGTTTGATATAAATTTTGGTATTTGTAATGAACTTTGATTTCCAACTTTGGTGTACTGTGTAATTAGAATTCAGAATGCCTGAGTTTTTATTGAAGTGCTGTAATTTCGAACTATGGCCCAGCCATAAGTCATAACTCGTAAGTCGTAACAAAATTCGTAAAAGTTCAAAATTGAGTTCCTAAAAAATTCGATTCGAATTGAGTTCGTTCGAAATTAATTCAAACCAAACTCAAACTGGAGATAAGTTAGATTTGGTTCGGTTCGTTTGCAGCCCTACCCTTGGCCAACAGTATTTCAAGAAAGATTCCGTCCGAGAAATTTCATGTGGAGGGCTTAATCTCATCTCTGTTTAAAAAAAGAAAAAGAAATATTTTGCTTAATTTTTAAAAAAGAAAAGGATCCGCACTCACTTGAGGAATGGACTCTATTACTTTTTTTAGAGAAAAGTACGACTCTGCTTTTCCGATCTCAACCATTTAAAATCATTGAGATTTGTGCATGAAAAAATTTATTTATCGAAATACGTGAATAAAAAATTTTGAATGGTTGGAATCGGAAAAGCAAGATCCTACTTTTTTCTAAGAAAAACACCAGAGTCGGATCCCTCACTTGATCGCGATTCTTTGAGATTCATTTATGTGACCCCAGCGTGAGGAAACGAACGCATTAATCCGTTACGGGTGCATGGTGAAAATCAAATGCAGGAGCGGATAATTGAAGGTTGAAATTTAAAATGCGTAATGCATGATAAGAGTTAAACTCAGAAAATTTCCAATTACGAATTAAAATTTTAACTACTGAATTATAAACATATATTTAATATTAAGAGAAAAGTTGAACTATTAAAATATTTAAAAAAAAAATCAATTAAATCTCAATAGACATATTTAAAAAAATTAAAATATTATGAGTGACTAAGCAATTTTTGGT
The DNA here is from genome assembly GCA_028015225.1 of Carex myosuroides. NCBI lineage: Eukaryota > Viridiplantae > Streptophyta > Magnoliopsida > Poales > Cyperaceae > Carex > Carex myosuroides. The sequence goes on from CM051482.1 coordinate 6,586,953, forward strand.
TTGACATAAGATTCTCTCATGAGAAAATGTTTCAAGTACCTTATTTGAACCATATAAGATAACATTGTAAATAATGGGGTTTTAGTTCAAAGGATTTTGGACAAATTCTTTATTTAAATTCAAATCTAAATCATCTGATCTACGTTAAAATTGGCGATTTAGATTCACGAGACCATTTAAATTTATTAAGTTATAAATATAATAACACGAAACGCGACACATTACAGATGATTTAGACCCGAGTTTGAATTAAAATCCTTTGGCAAAAACCAATCCCTTTGTAAATGACAAATTGACGGTATCTTGATGACCATCTCTATTAATTCAAAATTTTCAAATTTTTTTTTTCAATTTTTTTAATTTTTTTAATTTTTAGAAAAAATAATACTATTAATCCTCTTTATAAAATGAAATTACAGGACATATGTTCATCTAGTCTCCCTATCTTAATTTTTTAGTTTCGCCTTTGTCACCACATTAAATTGTGCAACAGTTCTGACGAAAACGGAGCAATTCGTTAAGTGGCACAAAATAGGAAGAGCCAACGGATTAACAGTACTGTACATGACCCAGATTGAGCTTGTACACATGCATGATTGCATTGTTTTAAATAGCGGGGGCATGAGCATGACAAGCTAAATTTTTTTTTCAATTTTTTTAATTTTTAGAAAAAATAATACTATTAATCCTCTTTATAAAATGAAATTACAGGACATATGTTCATCTAGTCTCCCTATCTTAATTTTTTAGTTTCGCCTTTGTCACCACATTAAATTGTGCAACAGTTCTGACGAAAACGGAGCAATTCGTTAAGTGGCACAAAATAGGAAGAGCCAACGGATTAACAGTACTGTACATGACCCAGATTGAGCTTGTACACATGCATGATTGCATTGTTTTAAATAGCGGGGGCATGAGCATGACCAGCTAAATTTTTTTTTCAATTTTTTTAATTTTTTTAATTTTTAGAAAAAATAATACTATTAATCCTCTTTATAAAATGAAATTACAGGACATATGTTCATCTAGTCTCCCTATCTTAATTTTTTAGTTTCGCCTTTGTCACCACATTAAATTGTGCAACAGTTCTGACGAAAACGGAGCAATTCGTTAAGTGGCACAAAATAGGAAGAGCCAACAGATTAACAGTACTGTACATGACCCAGATTGAGCTTGTACACATGCATGATTGCATTGTTTTAAATAGCGGGGCATGAGCATGACCAGCTAAATTTTTTTTTCAATTTTTTTAATTTTTTTAATTTTTAGAAAAAATAATACTATTAATCCTCTTTATAAAATGAAATTACAGGACATATGTTCATCTAGTCTCCCTATCTTAATTTTTTAGTTTCGCCTTTGTCACCACATTAAATTGTGCAACAGTTCTGACGAAAACGGAGCAATTCGTTAAGTGGCACAAAATAGGAAGAGCCAACGGATTAACAGTACTGTACATGACCCAGATTGAGCTTGTACACATGCATGATTGCATTGTTTTAAATAGCGGGGGCATGAGCATGACCAGCTAAATTTTTTTTTTTTGGAGGCGGCCGGTGTTTACTGACGAATTCGCAGTCCTTCCCTATAAAATTGAATAGTACTAAAAAAAAATAGAGTTAAAATGTTTTATTGTTTTTTTTGCTCTAATTATGTTTAACATTTTTTTATTTATTTTTAAATTCAAAACAATTAATTTGAACAACTCGACTAGATCTCTATATTAAAATGTGATTCGTGACCAAATTTATATACTTTTTTTTTTTACTATCTATCTTTAGATAGGTACAAAATTATTTTTTCCATAATATTCTGGACCATTCAAAACAGTGATTTTTTATGATTTTTTACCTATTTAAAAAAATAGTAAAATAGTTCCAAAAAAAAAAAATTAGTTTTCAAGCATATTTTAATATGAAGATCATGTTGAGTTATTCAAAACCACTGCTTAGACTTTGAAAATAAATATAAGAATGAGATGCATTGGGACATTAAAACAATGCGAGCATTTTAGCCATACTCAACAATAAAATAAGTATTTTTTAATAGTTATATGAAAAAAAAATTAATTTAACGTATTATTATATGAAAAGGTATTTTTTTAGTAGTTATGTGAAAAATTATTAAATTCTTAGTTACATCTGGCTCTCTTTAACATCAACTAAGCTCTGTTTTTTGTATTGAATTATTGAATAGCATGTTAACCCAACATTTTGTAACAAAGCTGGGTTAGAACTATATTTTATTACTTAATCCATACAACAAATTTCACTATTTCAAACAACATAACAGTAACACTATCCGCATGTGATTTGAATTAACATTTTTCTTATATTATTCTCACACTACATAACTCAAATATCATTATTCTCATACTATTTTTTTGTTGTTGTACCAGTCAAAACAGTTCATTTATTGCGTCCTTAGTTTGTGGAGTGCCTCACCCGTGTAATATTTCATTGGATGTAATGCTTCTTAATTGTCATGAAGTGCACGGGTAGGGGTAGATTCAGTGTATATTGGGGGTAACTATTTTTATGGATTTTAAAAGGTAATTTTGATTTAACAAGCTTGAATTAATTTGTTCTCTCTAAAAATTAATTTTGACCCTCCATTTTTTTTAATATGTAAAAAAGGATACTATTTTGTTGTTTTATATTATGTAAAGAGACTATTTTTTATTATGTAAAATGTAATTTTTTAATTTTTAATCTAATATCTGATTAGTTAATAGATATGACATGATAAACTATTTGAACCTGATTCATGATTCATGCTCCACACTGACATAAATTCTGGATCCGCTCGTGTGGAGGTGGAGAGGTTAATTTGCGAGTTGGATCCGCACGTGTGAAATAATAAATTGTGCATGTATCATTCATCCCCCGTGTGGAATGGTTTGTTGATTGGTTTTATATAAATTGGATCATTTAAAGGTTGCCTTCAGGTTGGAGTGCACGTCAATTCGTCAAACAACTACCTCTAGATAATGGAGCATGGATGGGAATGCATGCTTGGTTAAAATTATATATTGAAGCTGTTTTGTTTCTCCAATTAATGCACACATAGCTCATGTTATATATAAATTAGATGGAATTTTAGTTACATTATTTTGTAAGTATCTTCATGTATTTTCTACCAATTATAAAATAAATAATGAATAAAAGCTTTTATTTTGATTTAATTTTTTTTGAGGAAAATAGGGGTCATGCCCATATTTGATTAATAATGTCTGTTACAAGGGGGTTGTAACAAAGAAAAGTAGAAAAACAATTTGCCCAAGAAATTTGAGCAAAGTAAGAAACATAAGAAGTAAGAAAAAGATAGCAAGATAATGTAAACAGTAAGGTAAATGAACTAGGAAATACAAAAATTGGGCGCTAATGAAGTTGTGTTGCGTGGCTGCTATCTTCTCAGCATGTATTGCCTCTGAATTTGGATTTCTTCCTGTAGCTGCTGTAGGTCCTTGGATATGTCCCTGAAAGTGCGCGAACAGCGTTCTCTCCACAGTATGAACTGTGTAATGAGTAAAATCGACCTTGTATCTCTTGTAGTTTTTCCATCCAGGAGTAGCGCTGTTGCTGTTGTTCCTTGTATCGACCCCCATTCTGGGATGGTTGCACTAAACAAGGCTCGAGAGAAAGGGCATTCCCAGAAGAGATGGTTAACGGATTCCGCATTTCTTTTACATAATATACAACGGTTTAATTAACTGTTCAAGAATCAAGACAATTAAGTATCTATTGATGTGAGGTTCTCTTTCACGCAAAAAAACAAAAAAAAAATGTGAGGTTCTCTTCCTCCTACATATTCTCTAATTTATTGTAGAAACAATATTGAAAGAGCATGCAGACATGAAACATATATACCATCTCTATCTCCCAATTTTGTAGTAGCACGCAAGTTTGCAAATTCAAATAGTTAATTCAGTACGGATTTAAGGAAGTACTGTTGTGCATGACTACTTAAGCAAGCATTGGAAATTTTTATCAAAAGAAGGTAGTTGAAGAGCGTTGTGATGATTTGACTTTGTTTTCATGAATATTGAAAACCAGGCCAGAAATAGCAAATAGGCCCTTCAATTTTTATTTTAATATTAAAATACGTATAAAAGATCGCAGGGTGAACTTAGACTTTCAAACTATAGTGGTTAATCATATAAAAATTTCATGCTGAGAATGGTAGTCAATTATATACCTATAACATTTTATTCTAAATTATATTGAAAATTACACATAAATACAAAAAAAAATTAAAAAAATAAGAGTCAATTAACCCCTATTCATTATGCATGCCTACACCCTTATAAAAGAGTAAAAATGTGAAAAAAATATTAAATTTACTAGATATACAGACGAATATAATCTAACCAATACATATGATCGATGTATCCGTGGAATTTAAAGATTTCTAGACATATAGCTCTGGTTGGTGAAAACAATAAGAACTACAGCTTATTATCTTATTATCGTTCATCACCATTCAAGAACAAAACTATGAAAAGATATTTGTCATCATTTATAGAATTTATTGGGGTTTTATCATAATATTCTCCTTTTTTAATCAGTATGGAAACTAATAAGCATTAAATTCAATATTTACTATATATTGTGGATCTAAAAAGTACATTAGTTGTTTTCTTTGATTTTATAAATTAGACAAAACGTTTGAATAAAAACTATTCTCTGAATTAAATGCTATTGTGTTTGATTATTTTGCCCTATATCAAATTTACGGTTTATATTTCAGATATAAAAATCAATTGATAACTATGACGATGAAAAACATTATAAGAAAATCACTATAACAAGTCTCAGTTTAATTATCAGCGCCAATGTATAAATTAGCAAAAATGAGGTACAAAAATGCAAAATGTAAATCATATTAATATTTTAATATTATAGTTTTGAAGGCCAATTACCGGGAATTTGCCTCCTATCGTCTATCGACGACGGAGACGTGGAAACAGAAATCCTTCGTCTCTTCCAGTTATTTGATTCTGCTTCCAATTTTAATTTGTTTTGAAATCAATTATTGAGATGTAGAATTATATGATATAGAGATGTTGACACCATGTCCAGTGCTTCATTGGTTATTACCGTCGATCGTGATTATGTGTGCTTAATAATTTCTTGCATGCCTCCAATGAAATAAGAAATCTCATGTGCACTCAAACAATCACAAAATCTGTGTGCACGTAAATTAACGCAAGCATACACGAATATTAAAGCAAAACAAACAAATCTTAAAGCGGATCGGAGAGTCCAAACTCTGCAGTCCGTCAAAAATACTTGAAATTCCAATTAAACCTGCTTGATAATTTTGAAAAGTCAAAGTAATTCGAACTCAATCCAGCCCAACCTTACACGATCCAAGATTCTGAATTCATGTCGATATGAAATCAGACATAATAAAACGCAATCTATCTTAAACCTAAACGAGCCAAATCTAAACCTAAAATCTGAAAATGATCCGAATTCGGATGACCTGAAATCTCATTTGACTCGCATATCTGTGTTTCTATGTTTAAAGAGGACAAATATTATAATTGTAATTCTGGAGGGAAAAATATGTATAGTTTTGATGTTATATATAGAAGAGTAAATGTGCCGAAATTTTTATTTATAACATTTAAAAAAAAAAATTAACCAAATAACCATCGTTTCTGGTCAATTCTAAATCTAACACGGACGCAGAACACCGGAGCGGACCCATTTGGGGGCCGCCGCAGAATGCCGGAGCGGACCCTCATACGGGTCCGCAGAATGCCGGAGCGGACCCGGGTCCGCACTATGCCGGAGCGGACCCTATTCTTTATATCCCGAAAATGACAGCGAAATTTCATTCCACACTCTCACACCTTCTCTCTCCTGAGTTAGCTCTCTGATCTGTAAGTTTTTTCTCTCTTCTTTTAAATTTTTTTATTTTTATTTCAGTATATTAATAATTTAATTAGAATAATTAATTTAGCAATAATTTAATTAGAATAATTAATTTAAAATAATTAATTTAGTTAATTTTTAATTGTAGGTTTCTTCTGTATTGAATTGAAAAAATGGCTCTTATGGTATCCATCTACACTGGGGGGGTGTTTTAACAGGTCCTAATGGGGTTTACTATAGTATTGGACCTGTTACTGTGATCCCGGTATTGCCGGGTACTGATTATTTGGGACTTAAATCAAGTATATGTCAGAATTTGGGGTTGGATCAGGGTCAGTATGACCTTAAAATTGATGCCAAAATTAGCATGCCGACTAGTTCGGCACAAACCTGGTTCCAACTATTTCCAATTCAAAATGAGGGAGTCTGGCAGGTATTGTACAACCAAACCATGAGTTTTTCTGGGGGTGCATACAAGATAATTGACCTATATGTGGAGGTTACCAGAGCCCGGCGTTCGAACCCAGTTATGAGGTTAATCCAGGGTCGTAGTCGGGATAACTCATCCGGCTCTAGTCCGTCCCCTGTCCAAATTAACCAACCGTCCAGTAGTCGGGCCCCAGTTCAGAGGGACCGACCATCCCGTCGGGCCCCATCCCAGACTGACCAGCCTTCATCTAGTCGGACCGCTCATTGGGGTCAAACTTGTTATCCGGATGAATCCGATGAAGAAGTGGATCCGAAAATACTAGAGGCAGAGGAAAATTGGGGTCATGTTGATCCTGAGGGTATGAGCGATTATTCTGACCAGGAAGATACCGGGCCTGTGCTCGGACTATCAAGGAAATTCAAGATGGATCGCGGGTTTCGGATAATGGATCGCGGGTTTCAGCACCCGATTCATGCTTTCAACGACACATCAGGGTTTATGGAAGCCAATTCGAGTTTGTTTGGAAGTAGGGCAGAGTATGAGAATGAATTGTCCGAGGGACAAACATATGACTCAAAAGAGGCAATGAAGAGCGCAATTGCCAGGTTTCACATCCTTTGCAACAAAGAGGTAAAACCTACGCACAGTGACCGCACAAGAATGAGGTTCAAGTGCAAGGACAGTTACTGTGGGTGGTACATACTCGCAAGGGCCACCGGTTATGGAACATAATGGCGTGTCTCCAAATGCCCAACACAACATTCATGCCATGCGGATGCGACAAGAACAGATCATGCCCAGTTGTCAGCTACTATGGTTGCCGAGTGTATATCCGCTCACATGAGGAACGATGTCGACTTGAGTATTCAAGATGTCCGAATTGCTGTTGCTGAAAGGTACAACGGTCAGATACCGGCGTACAACAAACTATGGCGTGGCCGTGAGTTGGCAATAGCCCGTCAATTTGGCAGTTGGGAGGGGTCATACTCTCTTGTAGTTCCATTGTTGGAGGCAATCAAAAGAAGCAACCCAGGTACTACATTGTTCCTTCATTTTTTACGTCATTTCATTATCAATCAAAAATTCAAAATTGAACTTATTTTTTAAATTTATTGACAGAAACATTGTTTGAGGTGACCTCATATCCCACTGGTGAACCTGGACCATGGAGGTATTTTCATAGGGCGGCTTGGGCATTTGGACCGTGCATAGCTACTTTTCAACATATCAGACCGGTCATCACAGTTGATACATGTTTCTGATATGTCTATATTTCATCTATTATTTCGTCTTATTTCCAGACCAGACCTTATGATTTTGACTACTAAATTGCATAGTTTACATTGAAAATCAATAGAATATGGTACTACTGCAGTTTTGTGGTTTGATTTGCAGGAAATAGGCTAAAACAGGCAAAAAGGCAAAGTTCTGACTTCCCCCACGCGACCCGCATCCCACCTGACGCGGGTCGCATCGCTACCCAGACGCGACCTCAGACGCGACCCTCACAGCTCGCATCCTTGCCACCTGACGCGGGTCGCATGGAAACTCATGCGGGTCGCGTCGAGTTAACTGAGCCAGGCCCAATTTAGGCCCACGAAGGAAACTATTTATACAGAAGGCCTGGCAATAGAAGGGGGATTCCATTTTTGATCCACGTTTTCATACAGAGACAGAAGGAGGCGATCAGAAGGGAGGAGGAGCCGATCTGGAGCTGAAGAGGAGTCGATTCGGAGAAGAAGACTCAACCTGAAGCTTCAATCCTCTTCCCTACTCCTTCTCTCACTATGATTTGCTTTTTCTCTCTTTCTTTTACTTTGCTTTCACTCATGTCTGAGTAGATACTGTAGTTTCGAGGGTTTGGATTTGTAGTCTGATACTTTGTTTGATGATGCACATGGATTGATTCTTATTGTTATTTCGTGTTTCTTTGATTCTTGTATTATTTGAGATTGCTTGATCTGAATTGTTTGATTCTTGATTGCTTACTGTTGAATGCCTTAGGCATTTCTTCTTGTACCAAAGGCTTGACGCTTCTTGCAAATTAGATTAAGTACTTGAGGTAGGTCTAAGAACCGAAAGGTGAGGTCAATGAGTAGCCGAAAGGTGAAAGTTTCCACTTGCTCTTCCTCAGCTTGTGGATACCTTTAGTAAACAGAATTGAGAACTTAGGTTTAGATCAAACAGCTTGATTAAACCTGAGAAGGTGAAATTACAATTCCAAACCAGGTCTGCTAAGCCAACACACGAAAGTTGAGGTTCAGTGACACTAGGTACGGTCAATCTAACCTTACACGACTTAAACGACAAGTTTCTGACATGTGCAGACTCAGCTCAAGGGACCATGCGGGTCGCGTGACTTAGCACGCGGGTCGCATCACGAGGATCGCAAGCCACAGCTTGCGGGTCGCGTGCCAGGTTCAGGGCGCTTAAGGCCAAGCGGGTCGCATGCGAGAGCATGCGGGTCGCGTCACACGGGTCGCATGCGAGAGCATGCGGGTCGCGTCACACGGGTCGCATGCGAGAGCATGCGGGTCGCGTGGCAGGGTCTGAGCAGCAAAGTTGAAGATGAAATCTGAAACCCTTGAAACACCCTTTTATACATAATACAAGACACAAACATTTAGTTGATTCATTACTTGTCTATACATTAGTTTACTTGTTCATACATTAGCTTACTTGTTCATTCATTCTTTCATTTCATTTGATTTGTTCATACACCTTAGGATTAGACAAGCAAACCCCAAACATTCAAACTTCTAGTACCTAATTAGGAAAAGTAGAGATTAAGAAAGTGAACCGTCCCTGTGGATCGACACCCGATCTAACTACACGACAAGGTTGTGCACTTGCAACCTGCGTCTAAGAGTTGAATATGGTTTAAACTCTACAGCTTAGGCTGTAGTGAAGCTCTGTACCTCTCATTTGGGAGCGAACAAGTTTTTGGCGCCGTTGCCGGGGACGGCTTTCATTTTCTGAATTTTTACTTTTCTTAGTTAATCTAGATTTTAATCTGTATCTTTTCTTTTCTTTTCTTTTATTTTTCTTTTCTCCTTTTCAGGAACATTCTGGCTTGAGTTTAGCGATCACCATCTGAGAAGCTCAAGATGTACATGGCGACAGACCGACATTGGTATGGCCGCGACAATTTTCAAGTTGGAGGAGGCGGCCGATCCAAAGCTGATCAGATCGCAGCTCTATATGCCAAAGCTGCCAAGCTAGAGGAGGCCATTGAGAGGTGTTCAATCAAAATAAGCGTGAGGGCAGCCAAAAACCAGCAACCACAGCCATGTGCCATGTGTGGGGACAGGAGACACTCTTACGAGTATTGCCCACTGGCTGATTGGGATGAGGAACCGGAGCAGGATGGCTATTGCTACGGCACTGCATCGTTTGATAACTCGAGCAATTACGTTTTTCAATCCGATCCACCCGAGCCGTACATTGATCCCGCTGAGATCAATTTCATACACGAGCAAGGAAAGATAAATCAGATGATGTGGGAACAGATGCAGAATATGTCCACTCAAATGGCCGCTCGAAACAAATTGTTAGAGCAGTTGAGTCACATCATCATCTCACGCCAATCTCAACTTGGAAAGCTGCCAGCTCAGCCAGAATGCGAAGGACCAGCCCAGCCAACAAACCAGACCGCACTGCACACGGGCCGCATCAAGGACTCGCGCCCCGCTTCACCACCTGAAGAAGAGAACCCTAGCCTGACTCGACCGGCAGTCATTGCTGAAGAACATGTGAATGCGGGCTGCGTAATTGACACGCGGGCCGCGTTGAAGGAGGCTGACATCCTGGAAGAACCTGACGCGACCCGCATCATTGAGACACGACCCGCGTCACCCACGGAAGAACATGTGGACCCAGGTCGCATCGAGCCAAGTCGACCCGCATCTCCACCTGAAGATCATGTGGATGCGACCCGCACGCCACCTGATGCGACCCGCATGCTGTGGTCTGAGGACCTGGAAACCGAGGGACGCGAGTCGGATTGGTCAGCACGCGATGCCATTTCACTTGATGCGACCCGCACGACACCTGATGCGACCCGCGTCAAGACCCAGACAGAGCGGCTGACTCCTGAGCTCAAGCCTCCAACAGCTCACCTCAGGTATGAGTTTCTAGACCCAGATAGATGTTGTCCTGTGATCATAAGTGCAGATCTTGAACCCGATCGGACTGCTACGCTCTTGGAGAAATTGGAAGCTCACAAAAGCGCGATCGGGTGCTTGATCAAGGACTTGAAAGAAATCTTGCGGATTCTTCTGATGCAAGAGTGTGATCGCATGGTCCGTGTACCTCAGAAGTGGGTGCTCCCACCAGTGCCACCTGATCCACCTCCCACCAACCAGTGAGACGCCCCCGCTTCATCCCTCGCTCACCATCTAGTAAGTTTCCATATTTTCTTCTATTTACTTTTTCCTTGTGTAGATTCAAGCATTGAGGACAATGCTTCATTCAAGCTTGGGGGGTGGAATAGAAGAAAATTGTATCTGCATTTAGACATGTTTATTTTTCAAAAAAATTTTGCATTTATGTGGTAAATTTGTGTGATTGCTAGGATTAGGGACTTGTTTGAAAACTTTTGTTTGTGAGTTGGATGACCTTGGGAAATTAGAACTAACCTCATAATTGACCAAACAAAACTGATTAGGAACAAATGGTTTGAGATTTGTAAAAATGAAAACTTGAATGTCGAGACAGCATTTAGAAACCGAACTGTGCCTTTCAAATATGGAAATAGGGATCTCAAATAAAGAAAGGTTGGGATATCCGTTGGTGTGAATGAACACTAGTGGATGTGTGTATTCATGGTATGTGCAAAACGAAAAAAAAACAACAATAAATAAATAAAAAAAAATGAAAAAAAAATGAAAAGACGGAGAACATAAGAGTACTGGCAATAAGTCTTGAATGGACGCATTTGAGCTCGTCTCCCAAATTAGAATGAAAGAATAAAATTTTTGCACATATCAACACACGAAGTCCGCAACTTTCTGACCTAAGCTTGATCCAAGCTTGGGGGGAACAAAAAGGGAAAATCTCCTACAAACGAGGGCATAGTTTAGTGAAAGAATGATAATTCGATAATTCAAGTAATCAGCTTTGCAAGTTTCGAAACATTTAGAGTTTGAGGTTTTGTTAATCAATGTGTGAGGTGAATCAAAATCGACCAAAGAAAAATCCTAACCATAGCAAAAAGATTCTTCAGTTTCTTTATTGGAGCAATTAAGTGAATTTTCACATTTTAGGCATTTAGCTTGCATTTAGAATCCAAACCCGGTATGAAAGTACAGATTTGCTTGAGGACAAGCAAAGAGTAAGCTTGGGGGAATTTGATATGTCTATATTTCATCTATTATTTCGTCTTATTTCCAGACCAGACCTTATGATTTTGACTACTAAATTGCATAGTTTACATTGAAAATCAATAGAATATGGTACTGCTGCAGTTTTGTGGTTTGATTTGCAGGAAATAGGCGAAAACAGGCAAAAAGGAAAAGTTCTGACTTCCCCCACGCGACCCGCATCCCACCTGACGCGGGTCGCATCGCTACCCAGACGCGACCTCAGACGCGACCCTCACAGCTCGCATCCTTGCCACCTGACGCGGGTCGCATGGAAACTCATGCGGGTCGCGTCGAGTTAACTGAGCCAGGCCCAATTTAGGCCCACGAAGGAAACTATTTATACAGAAGGCCTGGCAACAGAAGGGGGATTCCATTTTTGATCCACGTTTTCATACAGAGACAGAAGGAGGCGATCAGAAGGGAGGAGGAGCCGATCTGGAGCTGAAGAGGAGTCGATTCGGAGAAGAAGACTCAACCTGAAGCTTCAATCCTCTTCCCTACTCCTTCTCTCACTATGATTTGCTTTTTCTCTCTTTCTTTTACTTTGCTTTCACTCATGTCTGAGTAGATACTGTAGTTTCGAGGGTTTGGATTTGTAGTCTGATACTTTGTTTGATGATGCACATGGATTGATTCTTATTGTTATTTCGTGTTTCTTTGATTCTTGTATTATTTGAGATTGCTTGATCTGAATTGTTTGATTCTTGATTGCTTACTGTTGAATGCCTTAGGCATTTCTTCTTGTACCAAAGGCTTGACGCTTCTTGCAAATTAGATTAAGTACTTGAGGTAGGTCTAAGAACCGAAAGGTGAGGTCAATGAGTAGCCGAAAGGTGAAAGTTTTCACTTGCTCTTGCTCAGCTTGTGGATACCTTTAGTAAACAGAATTGAGAACTTAGGTTTAGATCAAACAGCTTGATTAAACCTGAGAAGGTGAAATTGCAATTCCAAACCAGGTCTGCTAAGCCAACACACGAAAGTTGAGGTTCAGTGACACTAGGTACGGTCAATCTAACCTTACACGACTTAAACGACAAGTTTCTGACATGTGCAGACTCAGCTCAAGGGACCATGCGGGTCGCGTGACTTAGCACGCGGGTCGCATCACGAGGGTCGCAAGCCACAGCTTGCGGGTCGCGTGCCAGGTTCAGGGCGCTTAAGGCCAAGCGGGTCGCATGCGAGAGCATGCGGGTCGCGTGGCAGGGTCTGAGCAACAAAGTTGAAGATGAAATCTGAAACCCTTGAAACACCCTTTTATACATAATACAAGACACAAACATTTAGTTGAAACCCTTGAAACACCCTTTTATACATAATACAAGACACTTGCAACCTGCGTCTAAGAGTTGAATAGGGTTTAAACTCTACAGCTTAGGCTGTAGTGAAGCTCTGTACCTCTCATTTGGGAGCGAACAGTTTCCTGTCAGGCCGGTATAGAGGTAAATAATTTGATTGTTTTCACTTTATTTATTTTAGTTGATTTCGGCTCTTGTAAAATTTATTTTACCACAGGCAAGCTGTTGATTGCAACCGGGTACGATGCTGAAAACCAGCTCCTCCCGTTGGCTTTTTCACTGGTAGAATCAGAGAGTTATGACGATTGTGTGTGGTTCATGAAATGGTTGTGCCGTAATGTAATCCGCTCCAGATTCATGTGTGTCATCACTTATAGGGGAAAGGGTATCAAGAAGGTGTTCAGACAAGATGATATGGGGTGGAACGAGGAGGATGAGGATCAATGTGTTCACCGTCTTTGTGTTACTCACATAGCCGAGAACATGAAGAAGAACGGTTGCAGTGATAAGGCAATCCGTTTTTTTAGAATATGTGTGGCTAAGAGGAAGATGAGGAGGTACGAGCAAGGAATGCAAGCAATGGGGCAGGCATGTGACATTGCCCTTAATTGGCTGGACGGTGTGGGTAAATATTTGGATCAAGATGAGAACGAGTGCCCCAAACTATGGAAGATATTTCAAGCACTGTACGGTGGTTACCGTTGGGGCATCATGACTACAAATGGGTCCGAGTCGCTTAATAAGGTCTTCAAGTCCTCTCGTAGGCTACCGCTCCGGCATTCTGCGGACCCGTATGAGGGTCCGCTCCGGCATTCTGCGGCGGCCCCCAAATGGGTCCGCTCCGGTGTTCTGCGGCCGTGTTAGATTTAGAATTGACCAAAAACGATGGTTATTTGGTTAATTTATTTTTTTAAAATGTTATAAATAAAAATTGCGGGTAAATGTGAGAATATTGTATTTTAAAATGATAAATTGTATGATATTTGTAAATTTAGAAAAAAGAATCATATATATTTTTGAAGTTTTATAAGCGTGCACGTAAAATTTCGCCATGTTTCTATACAATTTTTTAACACACAGATGTAGAATTTAGATAACTTTTTAAAACTTAAAAGTACGTAAGAAAATAAAAGGGATACCTTATCAGAGAAACATAACTATTATAACTTTTATATTGGAAAATTCACTAATTTTTTTTAAAGGGCACATATGAAAAAATAATTTTATATATTTAATTTATTTGGAGAAATATTAGATATAGGATATTGTTTTTTTTTTAATATTTAACTCTTTTGTCTTATACGGCCAACTACTTCCATTCATTTTGAAAAGATGATCCTACTATTTAAAAAAAAATGTCCCTGTCTGTTAGAAAAAAATTACGAGAGCAGCTTGGGTCCGATGTCCATCGGACTCAAAGTGGGTTCGATGGGCTCCATGACCGTCCGATCTGCTTTATGATTCACGCCAGAACTTTCGCATCTGTTTTAATATTCGTGCGCACAAATCTTAAATCAGATCGGACGGTCATGGAGCCCATCGAACCCACTTTGGGTCCGGTGGGCATCAGACCCAAGCTGCTCTCAAAAATTACATGCACATGCTAGTTAAAAAGAAACTTACATGTAATAAAAAAAAACATGCCACTTATTTTTTGAGAGAATAACATGGATGCTACTGAAATAGAAGAATAAAATAAAATAGTCTTGCTGTAAATGTGGAAGCAAATCGGCTGTTATTCCTGTAGCAGCCGTTCAGATTTTTTCGTGTGCGAATCTCAACAAAAACACTTTTTTATATGCGAATCTCAATGAAATTGAACGGCTGCTACTGAAATAACATGGTCCTCAATTTTTTCCCTGTAACTGTACATAAAATTTGAGTCTGCAATGGTGCGCCGTAAAATAATTCAATAGGCACTTAGGCAGTTATGAGTATTTATATTATTTATATGAGTATACTCTATTTTGAAAGTTCATATAAATAAAACAGTCCTATATCCACATAAATGGACGGCTCCAGTATTAAAAGACTGGAGAAAGCATGCGATGTATTAGCTTTTCGCACATGTGGGAACAATAAAGGCTCGGAATTGAAGCGTCTCACAAAATGGGGGGAAGTTCACGCCGTGATTTTTATTTTTACCAAAAAAAAAATATATTTTAATATAAATAACCAGATTTTTAAAAGATTTTTATTTCTACCCAAAACGCTAGGAATATTTGCGGTTCGAATTAAAAATTCGGAACGCTAAGAATATCAGCGGTCCGAATTCTTAATTCGAAACGCTAGGATTCCTAGCGGTCCGAATTCTTAATTCGGAACGCTAATATTCCTAGCGTTCCGAATTCATAATTCTAAACGCCAACCTTTTCATTTATTATTTTATTAAATGGTAATTTTTCACCGATAACCCTAAAGTTATTTTTATTACAAAGAATTATATTATAAAAACTTATCAATAATATAAAATTTCATTTATTATTATATTAAATGGTAATTTTTCACCGATAACCCTAAAGTTATTTTTATTACAAAGAATTATATTATAAAAACTTATCAATAATATAAAATTTCATTTATTATTATATTAAATGGTAATTTTCACCGATAACCCTAAAGTTATTTTTATTACAAAGAATTATATTATAAAAACTTATCAATAATATAAAATTTCTTTTATTATTTTATTAAATGGTAATTTTTCACCGATAACCCTAAAGTTATTTTTATTACAAAGAATTATATTATAAAAACTTATCAATAATATAAAATTTCATTTATTATTTTATTAAATGGTAATTTTTCACCGATAACCCTAAAGTTATTTTTATTACAAAGAATTATATTATAAAAACTTATCAATAATATAAAATTTCATTTATTATTTTATTAAATGGTAATTTTTCACCGATAACCCTAAAGTTATTTTTATTACAAAGAATTATATTATAAAAACTTATCAATAATATAAAATTCCTTTTATTATTTTATTAAATGGTAATTTTTCACCGATAACCCTAAAGTTATTTTTATTACAAAGAATTATATTATAAAAACTTATCAATAATATAAAATTTCACTTATTATTATATTAAATGGTAATTTTTCACCGATAACCCTAAAGTTATTTTTATTACAAAGAATTATATTATAAAAACTTATAATAATATAAAATTTCATTTATTATTTTATTAAATGGTAATTTTTCACCGATAACCCTAAAGTTATTTTTATTACAAAGAATTATATTATAAAAACTATCAATAATATAAAATTTCATTTATTATTATATTAAATGGTAATTTTTCACCGATAACCCTAAAGTTATTTTTATTACAAAGAATTATATTATAAAAACTTATCAATAATATAAAATTTCTTTTATTATTTTATTAAATGGTAATTTTTCACCGATAACCCTAAAGTTATTTTTATTACAAAGAATTATATTATAAAAACTTATCAATAATATAAAATTTCTTTTATTATTTTATTAAATGGTAATTTTTCACCGATAACCCTAAAGTTATTTTTATTACAAAGAATTATATTATAAAAACTTATCAATAATATAAAATTTCTTTTATTATTTTATTAAATGGTAATTTTTCACCGATAACCCTAAAGTTATTTTTCACCGATAACCCTAGAAATTTATTCACCGATAACCCTAAAGTTATTTTTATTACAAATTATTGATAAGTTTTTATAATATAATTTTTTGTAATAAAAATAACTTTAGGGTTATCGGTGAAAAATTACCATTTAATAAAATAATAAATGAAATTTTATATTATTGATAAGTTTTTATAATATAATTCTTTGTAATAAAAATAACTTTAGGGTTATCGGTGAAAACTTACCATTTAATAAAATAATAAATGAAAAGGTTTAATATAGTAATAAATGAAAAGGTTGGCAACTGTAGTTTTGAATTATGAATTCGGAACGCTAGGAATATTAGCGGTCCGAATTAAGAATTCGGACCGCTAGGAATCCTAGCGTTTCGAATTAAGAATTCGGACCGCTGATATTCCTAGCGGTCCGAATTTTTAATTCGGACCGCGGATATTCCTAGCGTTTTGGGTAGAAATAAAAATCTTTTAAAAACCTGGTTATTTATATTAAAATATATTTTTTTTTGGGTAAAAATAAAAATCACGGAAGTTCACGTATCTCCCCAAACGTTTCAATATTAAGTATTTTTCCCTCGAAAATTTATAATATCATATTTATCCTTCAAAATTGTAGAAACTCACGTATATACTCAATTCATCAATTTATTCATTAATTCAATTCATCAATTTATTCATTAATTTCAAATTCATCACCCTTCCAAATTTATAATTTCCATTTTACCCTTATAAGAAAAGCAAGCTTTTAATGTATCTTTATTTCAGACTAAAAAAACAGACTCATATCAGCATATAAAACTAAAATGTCAGTACTCATATCAGCAAAAAATGAGACCCAAAACGGCATACTTGAAACGAAAACCCTAGGAAAGATGCTGAAACCCCAGCTTTGAAAGAGACCTGCCCCAATCGAGTACCTCAGTAAGGAAGCAGCGGGTTAGAAGTCTCTTGGTATCTTGTTTTTACCAACGACATATCATTCTTTTTTTAGGTGAAACTCATAAGCTTAAATTAGATTAAATGAAAAGGTACATGAGTAGGGGTGCAAACGGATCGGATAAAATCCGACCGTATCCGGATCCGTATCCGAAAATTAGATACGGATATCCGATATCCGAATATCCGTGCGGATACGGTTACGGATACGGTTTTGAATATTAATTATCCGTATCCGAATAGTAGATATATACTATATAGTTTAATATATATTATGAAAATATTTATGTATATATCTATGAATATCCGATATCCGATCCGTATCCGTACGTATCCGTCTAATATCCGATCCGTATCCGTATCCGAAAAATAAAAACGGATACGGATATGGTTTTACCACTATCCGATCCGTATCCGATCCGTTTGCACCCCTATACATGAGAGCCTTAGCTACCAGTATCCTACATATTGATCTTAAGAAAACATTAACTAAGAAAAGTAAATGGTTCTGAATCAACTCTACAATTAATGCATTCATCTTTTGACAAACTAAAGTGGTAAATAATGCATGCTGCACCACTTCGCTTGTTATTCAATCAGATTACAATTATACAATTATTTCAAGCGTAAATATGTTATTACAAACTTTAGAGGAGGAAATACGTAATATTGAAACTTTTGAAGGGGATACACGAAATCCCCCCCACACAAAATGTAATGGAAAAAAATGGCTTCAGAATTTGGACTGGATGGGCAAAAAAAAAAAAATCTAATGGAACAATCAAAATATGAAATTCATCTGTGGCAGACACGTGGCGATCTGACAAGTTCATCAGGGGAAAGCACACGTGTGGAACAAGTCCGTACCGTTGAGGCTGCTCCATCTCAAATCTCATGTGCTAATCAAAACATCGCCATAATCCCATAACCTCTTTTTTGTTTCTATAATAAATTCATGGTCCCCATAATATAACAACCAAAAAATCACTTTTTATTTGTCATTACATCACAATTTTTGTTATCTTTGCTTTTTTAAAATTTGATGATTATGTAATGAGACGGCAATTAAATTTTGGCTTCGTTACAATTATTTTTTAAATTCTTTTTGAGTGAAGTCCACACAAATTTTAAAATACATATCGACACTTGTTGCATTAGAGCTGAGTAATACTTATATGAGATGGTGGCGGTTGGAGGTCAAATACATATTTGAAATCAATTATATATAATTTTGGAAGAATTTTAAATACACATCTCAAAAACTTTGAAATTACGTATTGCCCCTCTCAAACCCATAATATCATATTTATCCTTCTAAACTTCAAAACTCACAAATTTACGCACTTTTATGTTTTTTCTATTAAAACTCATTTTAAATTTATAAAGTACTTATTTTACCCTTCATTAGAAAAAAAAAATATGTAGCATGTTATAGAAAAATGTTAGTCATCTAATTGGATGGTTTTCGAGGACAAATGGGTCATTCATCTACCTTTAACGTTTATACAGTGACATTTAGGTATATACTTGTGTAAGCGTCAAAAGCCGAATTTTTTATTTATAACATTTTAACAAAATAAATTAATAAAATAACCATCGTTTCTGGTCAATTCTAAATCTAACACGGCCGCAGAATGCCGGAGCGGACCCATATGAGGGAGGCCGCAGAATGCCGGAGCGGACCCCCATATGGGGCCGCAGTATGCCGGAGCGGACCCTTTTCTTTATATCCCGAAAATGACAGAGAAATTTCATTCCACACTCTCACACCTTCTCTCTCCTGAGTTAGCTCTCTGATCTGTAATTTTTTCTCTCTTCTTTTAAATTTTTATTTTTATTTCAGTAGATTAATAATTTAATTAGAATAATTAATTTAGCAATAATTAAATTAGCAATAATTTAATTAGAATAATTAATTTAGAATAATTAATTTAGTTAATTTTTAATTGTAGGTTTTTTCTGTATTGAATTGGAAAAATGGCTCTTATGGTATCCATCTACACTGGTGGGGATGTTTTAACAGGTCCTAACGGGGTTTACTATAGTATTGGACCTGTTACTGTGATCCCGGTATTGCCGGGTACTGATTATTTGGGACTTAAATCAAGTATAAGTCAGAATTTGGGGTTGGATCAGGGTCAGTATGACCTCAAAATTGATGCCAAAATTAGCATGCCGACTAGTTCGGCACAAACCTGGTTCCAACTATTTCCAGTTCAGAATGAGGGAGTCTGGCAGGTATTGTACAACCAAACCATGAGTTTTTCTAGGGGTGCATACAAGATAATTGACCTATATGTGGAGGTTACCAGAGCCCGGCGTTCGAACCCAGTTATGAGGTTAATCCAGGGTCGTAGTCGGGGTAACTCATCCGGCTCTAGTCCGTCCCATGTCCAAATTGACCAACCGTCCAGTAGTCGGGCCCCAGTTCAGAGGGACCAACCCTCCCGTCGGGCCCCAGTTCAGAGGGACCAGCCTTCATCTAGTCGGACCGCTCATTGGGGTCAAACTTGTGATCCGGATGAATCTGATGAAGAAGTGGATCCGGAAATACTAGAGGCAGAGGAAAATTGGGGTCCTGTTGATCCTGAGGGTATGAGCGATTATTCTGACCAGGAAGATACCGGGCATGTGCTCGGACTATCAAGGAAATTCAAGATGGATCGTGCATAGCTGCTTTTCAACATATCAGACCGGTCATCACAGTTGATGCATGTTTCCTGTCAGGCCGGTATAAAGGTAACTAATTTGGTTGTTTTCACTTTATTTATTTTAGTTGATTTCGGCTCTTACAAAAATGGGTTTTAACCATAGGCAAGCTGTTGATTGCAACCGGGTACGATGCTGAAAATCAGCTCCTCCCGTTGGCTTTTTCACTGGTAGAATCAGAGAGTTATGACGATTGTGCATGGTTCATGAAATGGTTGCGCCGTAATGTAATCCGCTCCAGATTCATGTGTGTCATCACTGATAGGGGAAAGGGTATCAAAAAGGTGTTCAAACAAGATGATATGGGGTGGAACGAGGAGGATGAGGATCAATGTGTTCACCGTCTTTGTGCTACTCACATAGCCGAGAACATGAAGAAGAACGGTTACAGTGATAAGGCAATCCGTTTTTTTAGAATATGTGTGGCTAAGAGGAAAATGAGGAGGTACGAGCAAGGAATGCAAGCAATGGGGCAGGCATGTGACATTGCCCTCAATTGGCTGGACAGGGTGGGTAAATATTTGGATCAAGATGAGAACGAGTGCCCCAAACCATGGAAGATATTCCAAGCACTGGACGGTGGTTACCGTTGGGGCATCATGACTACAAACGGGTCCGAGTTGCTTAATAAGGTCTTCAAGTCCTCTCGTAGGCTACCGGTTGCAGCAATAATTGAAGACACATTTTACAAATGTATGACATGGTTTGCGCAAAGGAGGGCCAAAGCAGAATGGGAAGTCAGTCAAGGTCAACAATTCTCGTGTCGTGTGCATCAGGTACATTTATTTGTAGTTCTTTCTTCATAATTTTTAATTTAATGAACTTTGTTAAAAAAATCTGACTTCTTCATTATTTTTTAATTTTTCGTAGCTGATCAACAAACGATTCGAGAGGTCCGATAAAATGAAGACGCTGGGGGGCTTTGGAAACAACAACAAGTTCGAGGTAACCTCCACACAGGAGAGAGTTCACGCTTTCATACCTGACGATTCTGGTCGGTTTACCAAGGCCAATTACAAATACACGGTGATAATCGGGGATGATCACACGGTAACTTGCACGTGCCAGAAGCCTCAATTGGAGAGAATACCGTGCTCTCATGTTCTGTCCGTGTGTCGTCTCCGAGGCATCGACCCTGGCGTATTTGTAAGTCACTACTATCACATCCATACACTTATCAACACATGGAGCGCACAATGGCATGTCTATGGAAATCAGTCGGAATGGCCTCAACACGATGGCCCGGTGTCACACCCCCGGACAACCCGCCGCGCATTTAAACGCAAGGCGTTAAGCACATCACATACATTATCAATAATACACCCAACAAGCCACTATATTAAACATAAAAGGAGTCCACAATCAAATAGAAAAGGGAAAATATGTCAGACATGGCTAGTCAAACAGTTACCGCCATGTCTACACAATATATAGTTCATACAAATGTAAAGTTAAAGCAAATAGTGGCTACTTTAAGAACTTCCGCTAATTCCTCACTCGTGGCCTTCCTCCATGTCTTCTTCTCCATTTCCTGGAACTCACATAAAAGGTGGTACGGTGAGAGATCGAACTATCTCTCAGTGCGGGATTTAGTTCCAGCCCGGTGTTTTTACAAATCAATACATTTGATATCCCAAATAACAATAAAGTAAAGATTTCAAAATTTTCCCCAAATTTCCTATCAATTCAGAGATGCAATCATTTCAAAACTATTTTCAATCTCAAACTCGCTTCCTTTCTTTAAAAACTTTCACAATCTGGACCGCCACGCACGGACGATCCAGCCTTTCCTATTCAATCACATATAAAGTTTTGAAATTCCACACTCTGGAAATCCATGCCCGTACATAGAAATACGGCGAATCGCCACGCAAGGACGACCCGTTCAATCACACTCTAGATGGGCCATTTCGGGGACCCATCCGGCGAACCGCCGCGAATTTGGCGACCCGTTCTGTTCTGTTCTGTTCTGTTCTGTTCTCACACTGAGCTGCCACACACGGACAGCCTGATTTTCAAAACACATGCTGAGCCGCCTCACACGGACGGCCCTAATTTAAAGAAAAACAAATCATTTACTTTCCCCATCCCCAATTCACATTCACAATTCCTGTCAATTCAATTCTATGCACTAAGAACTCCTACCATGCAATTCTAAAACAAAATCAAACGAATGTTCGACATCCACAACATGCAGTTTATCTACCAGATTTGAAAAAGGATTTCTTACCTCAATCCACGCATTTGTATATTATTTGTAAAACAAGACCAGGAACCCGCACCTGTATTCTCAGTGATCTCGCGTGCGTCGGAATCTCGCGTATTCTCGGCGTCTCCTAGAACCTCGCGGTTTGCTCCTAAGTTTATAAACGCTTGATTAGGTTCTTAATTCTATTCGTATTTAATTCAATTGTCATCTAAACATTTTAAATAAAGTCCTTAAATGGGTTAATGGGTTTCGGTTTCGGGTTAATGGATGTATGGATTTCGGCTAGGGTTAGGGTTTCGACTGAGTAGGTACGGCCTGGTCTGACCTAGTTGGTACGGCCTGGTCTGACCTAGTTGGTACGGCCTGGTCTGACCTAGGCAGGTACGGCCTAGCCGCACGGCCTGGTACGGGCCGTACCTAATTTTAGGGTTTTGGGTTTTGGCCGGCCAAGGGAAAAAGAGAAAGAGAGTCGGCCAACAAAGGGAAAAGGAGGGGGGAGAAGCCAGAGGGTTGCGGCTAGGGTTTTCCTTCGGGTCAGCGGCAGCCAAGGGACAAGAGAGGCGGTAGAGAGAGAGGAAGGGATGGGGTTCGGTTGGGGTAGAGAGGGAGGGCGGCGGCAAGGAAGAAGGGGGGGCTGGCGGTTTTGGTGGTGAGGGTAGGGGGCTTGTGGCCGGCGGCAGCCAAAGAGGGAGAGGGGGGCGAAAACAAAGAAAAAGAGAGAAAGAGAGGGAGAGAAAGAAAACTTACAGAAATTGCAATGAAGGGTTGGCTGTGGGAAGAGAGAGGAGAGGGGTAGATTAAATGGGTGAGGATCGGGCTGAATTTAGATTAGGCTCTTCTAAATTGAGTTTGCTAAAAAGGCTATGACCTCTATTAATATAATTTGATTAAAATGACACGTTATTTCCTCTCAACTTTTCTCGTTTACTATATATTTATTCCTATAAATTGTTGATTTACTGACTTAATTAATTTTATACTTTTCTAAATTGGATTATGTAGAAATTTAATCATACCATTATTTCGAAGCGTTACACCCGGTCCTTGTTCCAGAGAAAAAAAATATTGCTGTGGGCAGAAGACAGCACGACAGAATTCCGATGTGGATGGACGTTCTACATAATAGGAGAAGAGTACACCAAGCCGGCAGAGATACACAAGAAAGACAAAACAGAGCTGCTCGAGCTGCACGAGATTGAGAGTTAATGTTGCTTTTTTAATTGTACTCGTAGAAATGTTGTTTATTTTCGGTTAATTAGACGTATTTGTAATTTCCGATAACATTAGCATTATTCTATTGTATGCTTCTTTATATGGCTTTCTATTGTAATGTTTCTTTTGATCAAACAAACGACGAACAACAATTTCAGATTAAACGACATTTCAAACATAAGTAATTACACACAACTTCCAGTACAAACTTTACATTTTTGATAAAAATTTCCAAAACAAAATCATAATCAACTTCAGAATCAGATTAAAAAAAAACAGGGGCCGCTCCGGCATAGTGCGGACCCGGGTCCGCTCCGGCATTCTGCGGACCCATATGGGGGTTCACTCCGGCATTCTGCGGCCTCCCTCATATGGGTCCGCTCCGGCATTCTGCGGCCGTGTTAGATTTAGAATTGACCAGAAACGATGGTTATTTTATTAATTTATTTTGTTAAAATGTTATAAATAAAAATTTCGGCGTCAAAAGTAAATAAATGACACAATTGTCCTCGAAAACCGACCAATTAGAAGACTGGCATTTTTCTGAAACATGGTGTGAGTTTTTTTTTAATGAAGGCTAAAATGAGTACTTCATAAATTAAAATGAGTTTTAATAGAAAAGACAATAAAATGGGTAATTTTGTGAGTTTTTGAAGTTTAGAAGGGTAAACGTGATATTATGAATTTAGAGGGGAGGGTGTGTAATTTTGAAGTTTTTGAGAAGTATACATGAAATTCCGCCTAAAATTTTCATGCAAAAGATAAAGGTCAATTTTACCTTACGCATAATATTTTACTTCAAATTATAGAGAAAATCACGCACAATTATAGAAAATTTGAAAAAAAGAGAGAGGTCAATTAACCCCATTCATATATTCAAAATCCGCCTCTTATATGGAGGATTAACAATCATTGCGTGTTAAAAAATCAGTAGAACATTTTTCAATCTAGAAAAAAAGCAGTTAAATTAAATAAAAGATGCATTGCATACAACTGTGACTGAACCAAAACTTGTGTAAGAGCAAAAGTTAACTGTTTGCAAAATAGCAATTTTTGGGGACAACGTATTTTTTCTTTTAATTATTTGAATGTTGTTGTTTTTATAATGAAACTTTGCAGATAGACTATGAATTGTCTTATAGGACATTTTTTTAAGCAATTTTTAAGGCAATGAAAGACTTTAATAACCTTTAGTGAATTTTAAAGTGACTTTATTGCTCGGTTCATGTCGCAAAGTATCTAAATCAAATGCCTAACAGCATGGTAAGAAAACTATAAAACAGCTAGTTGCAAATTATTCATATTTATTGCCCAAATTATTTTCAAATTTAAGGACTATTACTTATAATTCTCGTATTTGTACCTAAATTTTTCTTGCTTTAATTAATACATTGTGTTTTCTTTTCATTAGTTAAGTGATTGATGTAACGAGAAAGGATGCTACTTAGAATAAAAAAAAGAGGAGGATTCAAATGCCTCTATTTTTTGTGCCTCCATCATGCTTCCATTTTTAAAACTTTAATAACTCAAAATTTAAAACTTAAAAGTCAAAATAAAACCGTTGGATATGATCTACATCATTTTATCTATGTGCTCATAAAAAATTATTACATTTTGATTTTGTTTTTATGTGAATCAATAAGTTGAAAAATCAACGTCTAGAAATTATCCACATTAGTGCGTTTTTTACAAGCTCTTGATGACAACCAAAACAAAATTGAAATGTCATAATTTTTTACACGTGCATAGATAAAATGATGTAGATCATATCCAACTGTTTTATTTTGACTTTTTAGTTTTAAATTTTGAGTTATTAAAGTTTTTAAAAATAAAGACATGGTGGAGGCATGAAAATGAAGACATTTGAACCCTTCTCATACAAAATAACCCAAAATAATAACATTAGTAATCGTCTAATTTCTGAATATTCTTGCATCGCTACAAAAGTAAATTTACCCAATTTTTTTTTAATTATGTATTCATTATTTTTTAATATAAAATTTGAACTTCGCTAAATTGATTACGAATTTGTTGTGTGTCAATTCGCTACAAAAAGAATAGAAATATAATTTTGTATTGTTATGAGGGTATTGTAGCAACAACAAAGAGACAAAAAGAAAATAAAAAATAAAGAGCCGTGCGGCGCAGTCGAGGTTCGCCACTTCTGGACAAAATTAAAAGAGCACCAACACTTTTTCCATTTTAAGAAAAGACCCTTTTTACAATTAGTATTAAAAACAAAAGCTGAGTTTTCTTTTGAAGTTGAATAATGAAAATGCTTCTGAAACAATTATGACGAACTACACAGAACCTAGGACATGAACTCTTTATATAAACATGTTCTCTTCTAAACATTTGCTTTGCTTTTAAAAAAAATTTATAGCAAAGTAAGATTAAAATATTTGTTACAACGAACAATCCATCCGTTGTAGAATCTTATTATAGTAAATTAATTTTGATTGCAGGTAGGTGTTAATACGTCTTACATGTCAAACTTAAGAAAAACAAACACTACTTTATTGATTTTTATTTTTATAGATCTGTCACAATCTGCTATTAAAATTACTTATGGTGGATAAAGAAGTAAAAAAAAAAGACATTGATGCAAGACAATTAGTATTTTTTTTTTACAATCTACTGTTCTGGTTTTGAGGAAACGCAAAATCAAATCTGCTTCTCTTATTCTAAAAGCAGAAACATATTTTTTTTTTTTTCATCTCAACTGTTTAAATGTTTTTTAACAGTTTAGATTTGAAGATGAAATCTGTTGTTCTTTTGTTCTTTTCAAAATCTGAACCGTTAAACACATTTGAATGGTTTGATGAAGAAAAATAGATCCCTACTTTTTTTTTTAAGAAGGGTAGCACATTCTCACCTGAAGAAACACCTTACGTGACGAGAATATATCTCCATATATGCTTTTGTATATGAGGGTTCAAATACCTCTATTTTTTGTGCCTCCGCCATGCCTCCATTTTTAAAATGTTAATAACTCAAAATTTAAATCATAAATGTCAAAATAAAACTGTTAGATGTGATCTATATTATTTTCTCTATGTGCTCATAAAAAAATATTAAATTTCAGTTTTGTTTTTATGTGAATTAATAAGTTGAAAAATCAACATTTAGGAATTATCCACATTAGTACGTTTTTATAAGTTCTTGATGACAACCAAAACAAAATTGAAATTTTATAATTTTTATACGTGCATAGATAAAATGATGTAGATCATATTCAATGGTTTTATTTTGACGTTTAAATATTTGAGTTATTAAAATTTTAAAAAACAGAGTAAAGCATTTGAACTCTCCTCTTTAGATATATATAAAAGAGGAAGAAGAAAAGGATTTACATACAATACGGAGCAACTTTTTTAATTTTGTTACCGGGTTGTTGGGTTACCGGGTCAAAAGGAGCATTAATTAATTCACTGGAGTGTGATCTAGGGGAGGGTATCTTGCCCAAATTTTAGGGTACAACTTTTGAGGGAAGCTCTTATTTTAGCCCCACATGGCATTAAAAATCAACGAGATAAAACGTAACACACCAACCATGCCAAGGTTAAATTTAATAAACCAAGAGGTTATCTCTACTTCTCTAGAATTCAGATCCAGTGCAGTAACCTAATTTTTTAGTTTTGATCCAAACCGTCCAAGGTGCTCTAATACGAATCTTAAAGAACTTGGACCCCACAAATAATACTGGCCCCTGCGCTACCACCGAATAGGCACCGTACACGTCTAAACTCAAAAATTGGGTTACTTTAGGGGATCCGGACTCACTTCTCTAGGCATGTGAATTCCTTTAATAAGGCTTTGCTTCTTGCAAATAGATCCCAATATTTACTTGATTTGCAAATGAACAGAGAATATTCATGTTAATTTGCTTTTCATGAACAGAGAATAATCAACTAAAAAGGTCATATAGACAGAGAAAAACTACATTTGTAGTTAATTTGATAGCACAATATCATTACACTCAAGTCACAATGATGTCATATAAATATTTAAGAGTTGTGTTATAAAATTATTCCGGACTCTTCCACTTATAAAGTATTACGGTATTGCCATATATGTGAACACATACTTTCAAATAATAAAGTATTTCCAAAAGAGCTTCTAATTATGCTCGTCATTTAAACTCATACAATAAAAAATATTATCTGAACACAAATGATAAATCAACCTCGAGAGGCACAAAAAAATCTCAAAATGTCTGTCTAAAGTAGCTAGTGTGTATGCATTTAGGCAATAAATCCAAGCACATGCGTTAGCATTTTGTGCTTAATTTGTGTTTCTCAAATTGAGATATTATCACAATTCTTTATAAATAGGCCCAAAAAAAAAACCGATGCAAGAGTATTAGTTAAATAGATCATGGCCGTTCATTCAAGATCAAAACAATTTTATTTTGTTATTGATATTTTGACACCCCTTACCAATGAACTTGTTTCATGTTTGGTTGAACAAAATCGTTGATGGCAATCAACAATAAAAATAATAATTGCGAAGTAAGAGTCTTGATTTACTTCACGCTTATATTTTCTACTTTTGAAAGTTAAAAAAGTCGGTGCGAACCGCTCAACATGATTTACATATTGAAATGGGCTAGGAGATCAAATTTTATATTTTTTTGAAAATTTATTACTATTTAGTTAGAATTTTTTTTGAATTACTTTTTTTTATGGTCCATAATCCATTCAAAAACAGCGATTTCTACCAATCTAAAAAAATAGTAAAAAATTCTAAAAAATATAAAATTTGGTCTCCAAGCACATTTCAATATGGAGATCATGTTGAGCAGTTCGAATCGATTATTTAAACTTTAAAAACAGAAATATAAGTATGAAGTAAAACAAGAATCTACTTCGCAACTCACCATAATCCAACTCTTATTACTTTTACTTATGCGCGCATGCTTCCAGGGGCGGACCCAGGTAGTCCCGGGGGGGGCAGCTGCCCCCCCCTTGGATTTTGAGTTTTAGTGGAAATCTATCGGTCCTGACCGACTTTGCCCCCCCCCCACCCGAATTTTTTTTGCCCCACTCTGGATGTTTGATTTGTAATTCGGATTAAATTTAGGGTTAAAATTGAAATAAATTTGTTGAATTTTGATTGATAATTAGAATTATAAGTTAGAGTATAAGAAATTACAATTCAAAGCATTATAAAGTATATGTTAAAATATTATTTTTTCATCGAGTACCCAATTAGTTAATGGATTTAAATCCGATTAGCTATTTAAACCCAATTTGATATTTTTTTACCCTCCGACGAAAATTCTGAATCCAACCCTGCATGCTTCAGATAATTTTCTATATATGAACAACCAAAAAATACAGCATCGGCTCTGAAGCTTTATATCGTCGTATTCTTAACACCATTTTACCCCCAACAAATTACTATCTTTTACAAATTATAAGCAAATTTAAATCGGTCTCCTTATCTGTACATGCTTTATTTGGGCTCTGTAAATACCGAAGACGTACAAAAGTATACCTGCAACATAAGGTCTTTTTTGCAAAAGTGTACGTACAAAAGGATAAGTTTGATATTTTGACTTCTGAACCCTCCTCGAGACTATAGGAGCATTTTTTTTTTCTAAAATAAAAATAAGTATTGGGGGTTCTAGGGGTAATATTAAAAAAAACTACTGCACATGAAAGCCATAATTGTAAACCTTCTTTACGTACAGGATACCTCCAAGCACTTTTTGTGGCTCTATGATTTTACTTTTACTCGTTACACGGTGGATTCGACAAATGTTATAATTCTTCTCCAACCCCCCCGAAATTTTTATTAATAACATTTTTAATAAAATAATAAACCAAATAACCACCGTTTTCTGACAATTATAAATCTAGCACGGCCGCAGAACACCGGAGCGGACCCATTTGGGGGTCGCTGCAGAATGCCGGAGCGGACCCCCATATGGGGCCGCACTATGCCGGAGCGGACCCTTTTATTTTATTTTTTATCTGAATGTGAAGTTGATTATGATTTTGTTTTGGAAATTTTTATTAAAAATGTAAAGTTTGTACTGGAAGTTGTGTGTAATTACTTCTGTTTGAAATGTCGTTCAATCTGAAATTGTTGTTCGTCGTTTGTTTGATCAAAAGAAACATTACAATAGAACAAGGAGCCATATAAAGAAGCATACAATAGAACAATGCTAATGTTATCGGAAATTACAAATACGTCTAATTAATCGAAAATAAACAACATTTTTACGAGTACAATTAAAAAAACAACATTAACTCTCAATCTCGTGCAGCTCGAGCAGCTCTGTTTTGTCTTTCTTGTGTATCTCGGGCGGCTTGGTGTCCTCTTCTCCTATTATTTAGAACGTCCATCCACATCAGAATTCGGTTGTGCTGTCTTCTGCCCACAGAAATATTTTTATCTTCTGGAACAAGGACCGGGCCATCGTGTTGAGGCCATTGTGACTGATTTCCATACACATGCCATTGAGCGCTCCATGTGTTGATCAGTGTATGAATGTGATAGTAGTGACTTACAAAGACGCCAGGGTCGATGCCTCGGAGACGACACACGGACAGACACATGAGAGCACGGTATTCTCTCCAATTGAGGCTTCTGGCACGTGCAAGTTACCGTGTGATCATCCCCGATTATCACCGTGTATTTGTAATTGGCCTTGGTAAATCGGCCAGAATTGTCAGGTATGAAGCGTGAACTCTCTCCTATGTGGAGGTTACCTCAAACTCGTTGTTGTTTCCGAAGCCCCCCAGCGTCTTCATTTTATCAGACCTCTCGAACCGTTTGTTGATCAGCTACGAAAAATTAAAAAATAATGAAGAAGTCAGATTTTTTTAACAAAGTTCATTAAAAATTATGAAGAAAGAACTACAAATAAAAGTACCTGCACGACACGAGAATTGTTGACCTTGACTAGCTTCCCATTCCGCTTTGGCCCTCCTTTGCGCAAACCATGTCATGCATTTGTAAAATGTGTCTTCAATTATTGCTGCAACCGGTAACTTACAAGAGGACCTGAAGACATTATTAAGCGACTCGGACCCGTTTGTAGTCATGATGCCCCAACGGTAACCACCGTCCAGTGCTTGAAATATCTTCCATGGTTTGGGGTACTCGTCCTCATCTTGATCCAAATATTTACCCACACCGTCCAGCCAGTTGAGGGCAATGTCACATGCCTGCCCCATTGGTTGCATTCCTTGCTCGTATCTCCTCATCTTCCTCTTAGCCACACATATTCTAAAAAAACGGATTGCCTTATCACTGCAACTGTTCTTCTTCATGTTCTCGGCTATGTGAGTAGCACAAAGACGGTGAACACATTGATCCTCATCCTCCTCGTTTCACCCCATATCATCTTGTCTGAACACCTTCTTGATACCCTTTCCCCTATAAGTGAAGACACACATGAATTTGGAGCGGATTACATTACGGCGCAACCATTTCATGAACCACGCACAATCGTCATAACTCTCTGATTCTACCAGTGAAAAAGCCAACGGGAGGAGCTGGTTTTCAGCATCGTACCCGGTTGCAATCAACAGCTTGCCTGTGGTAAAACAATCAAATTAATTTTGTAAGAGCCGAAATCAACTAAAATAAATAAAGTGAAAACAATCAAATTAGTTACCTTTATATCGGCCTGACAGGAAACATGCATCAACAGTGATGACCGGTCTGATATGTTGAAAAGCAGCTATGCACGGTCCAAATGCCCAAGCCGCCCTATGAAAATACTTCCATGGTCCAGGTTTACCAGTGGAATATGAGGTCACCTCAAACAATGTTTCTGTCAATAAATTTAAAAAAATAAGTTCAATTTTTGATTGATAATGAAATGACGTAAAAAATGAAGGAACAATGTAGTACCTGAGTTGCTTCTTTTGATTGCCTCCAACAATGGAACTACAAGAGAGTATGACCCCTCCCAACTGCCAAATTGACAGACTATTGCCAACTCACGGCCACGCCACAGTTTGTTGTATGCCGGTATCTGACCGTTGTACCTTTCAGCAACAGCAATTCGGACAGCTTGAATACTCAAGTCGACATCGTTCCTCATGTGAGCGGATATACACTCGGCAACTATAGTAGCTGACAACTGGGCGTGATCTGTTCTTGTCGCATCCGCATGGCATGAATGTTGTGTTGGTCACTTGGAGACACGCCATTGTGTTACATAACCGCTGGCCTTTGCGAGTATGTACCACCCACAGTAACTGTCCTTGCACTTGAACCTAATTCTTGTGCGGTCACTGTGCGTATTCCTTATCTCTTTGTTGCAAAGGATGTGAAACCTGGCAATTGCGCTCTTCATTGCCTCTTTTGAGTCATATGTTTGTCTCTCAAACAATTCATTCTCATACTCTGCCCTTCTTCCAAACAAATCCGAATTGGCTTCCATAAACCCTGATGTGTCGTTGAAAGCATGAATCGGGTGCTGAAACCCGCAATCCATCTTGAAAGTCATTGGTAGTCCGGGCACAGGCCCGGTACCTTCCTGGTCAGACTGATCGCTCATACCCTCCGGATCACTATCAACCCAATTTTCCTCTGCCTCTAGTATTTCCGGATCCACTTCTTCATCGGTTTCTTCCGGATCACAAGTTTGACCCCAATGAGCGGTCCGACTAGATGAAGGCTGGTCAGTCTGGGATGGGGTCCGACGGAAGGGTCGGTCTCTCTGAACTAGGGCCCGACTACTGGACGGTTGGTCAATTTGGACAGGGGACGGACTAGAGCCGGATGAGTTACCCCGACTACGACCCTGGATTAAACTCATAACTGGGTTCGAACGCCGGGCTCTTGTAACCTCCACATATAGGTCAATTATCTTGTATGCACCCCTAGAAAAACTCATGGTTTGGTTGTACAATACCTGCCAGACTCCCTCATTTTGAATTGGAAATAGTTGGAACCAGGTTTGTGATGAACTAGTTGGCATGCTAATTTTGGCATCAATTTTAAGGTCATACTGACCCTGATCCAACCCCAAATTCTGACATATACTTGATTTAAGTCTCAAATAATCAGTACTCGGCAATACCGGGATCATAGTAACAGGTCCAATACTATAGTAAACCCCATTAGGACCTGTTAAAACATCTCCACCAGTGTAGATAGATACCATAAGAGCAATTTTTCAATCCAATACAGAAGAAACCTACAATTAAAAATTATCTAAATTAATTATTCTAATTAAATTATTCTAAATTAATTATTCTAATTAAATTATTCTAAATTAATTATTCTAATTAAATTATTCTAAATTAATTATTCTAATTAAATTATTCTAAATTAATTATTCTAATTAAATTATTAATCTACTGAAATAAAAATAAAAAATTTAAAAGAAGAGAGAAAAAACTTACAGATCAGAGAGCTAACTCATGAGAGAGAAGGTGTGAGAGTGTGGAATGAAATTTCGCTGTCATTTTCGGGATATAAAGAACAGGTTCTGCTCTGGCATAGTGCGGCCCCATATGGGGGTCCGCTCCGGTGTTCTGCGGCCGTGCTAGATTTATAATTGTCGGAAAACGGTGGTTATTTGGTTTATTATTTTATTGAAAATGTTATTAATAAAATTTCGGCCAACCCCCTCCAATTAATCTATGACTATGAAAAATCAAATATCTCCATTTTTTAATTTTTTGATATTTCTAAATTCTGGGAATTTCATTGTTTAAAGAGGACAAAATAACTATTTTCTCTATACATAGATTGAAGTCTCAAAATTGTTGCTCCTTTTGTATATAGTCTTGCTCCTTGAAATAAAGTGAATTTAAGATATTACAAGAAAAGAAAAAAAAGACATCATTTTGTGAAAAAGGACGAATAACATTTTTCTCTAGAAAATATAAATAAATTTGCAAAATACTTGTCCTTATTTGTACGTTTTGTGCTTACAGAAAACTAGCAACATTAATATGGAATTATTATTTGCTTTTGTGTGAGTTTTGCTTCTAAATTTTCTGTTTTGTTTTATTCTTTTTTTTGGGAAGTGGGGTGCTGAAAAGGTGATTGGCAGAATCAAATACTTTGAATTTGACTGAACTCGCAATTTGAGACTAAGAGCAGACAACAGAATATAAAATACAATTTTTTGCCACTTTGTTCTGAATCCTCTCTAAATTGCATATTCGCATAATAAGTCTCACCAGGCATATTATTCCGACACTCAACCCTTAAATCATTTTTTTTTGTTATAACTTATAACCCTCAAATCATTCTATTTTGTACAGCACTGAAGCTTCCATCTTGCAGGGACTGTTTCTCACATTCTATACAATGTTTTTTTTTTAGACTCATTCTATACAATGTTAAGAGTATACTTGCGAACCCTTTTTCAACTAAAACAAATTTTATGATTGACTACACCCAAAACCTATCAAACAGTGTTTCATCTCTTTCCTCCAAACCCTACCAAATAAAATATGATCAAAACCGGAAAAACAATTGAAACTCTCTCGATTTCTTCTCCCCTCTTCTCATCTCCACTACTGGGTTTAAGTTTAATACTCCTGTCTCTCTCTTCCCTAATTCCTTCAACCTCCTCCTCCTCCTCCTTTCTCTCTCTCCTTCTCTCTTTTTATCTTCTCACAAATCACCAACCCATCAAAGCTTTTAATTATCTCAATAAGAATACATCCAAGATTGGTGAAATGAAACCGCGAGCCTCAGAAGGTCGATCCTTTGATTCAAATTTACATCTTTTCTCAAAATTTTCACCAAATTTCCACATTCCTGACCTACTTTTTCTTTGTTTCTATCCAAAGATTATGCTTTTATCCACTACTACCTCTCTGTAGCAATAACACATCTCTTCTATCTGTTCTCACCACCTCAATGTAATCCTCTCCAAATTAAAACCACAATCATTATTCAAAATTTTCGCATAAGCATTGAATTTTCTCCATCTGCTAGCAACCGCCAAAATCATGAAATACCTCTCCTTCCTCTTCATACTTACACTCCTCTCTTCCTCTGTTCCATCTCTCCTTGCAACACTCGAGGAAGCCATCACCTTGCTCTCGTTCAAGAAACTCTCTATCTCCTCGGACCCATCAGGGCGCCTCACCAGCTGGACCCCACTCGCCCCAAACTCTTCCTCTGACACCACACCACCTTGTTCATGGACCGGCGTCACATGCAATCGTTCCTCCGGCCTTGTCCAGTCCCTCAATTTGTCTGACATGGGCCTCTCAGGCCAGCTCTGGCTTAACCTCCTCTTCCCGCTCTCAGAGCTGCGGCAACTCGACTTGCGTGGGAACTCATTCTACGGCAACCTCTCCTACCATGTCTCCACCACTCCGTGCTCCTTTGTTTCTGTTGATTTGTCGGGGAATTCATTAAATGAAACAATACCAAACTCCTTCTTGTCGAATTGCACCAACTTGGTCTCGTTGAACTTTTCCGATAACTCGATTTACGGGGGAGTGTTCCCGTTCAGCCCCTCCTTGCGGGTTTTGGACTTGTCGCTAAACCAGGTATCGGATCCAAATTTGTTGAATTACTCGCTCTCAGGCTGCCACGGGCTGAGCTACCTCAACCTGTCGAGCAACCGCCTAACGGGTAGGCTACCCGAATCAGGCTCCTGCACTAATTTCACAACCCTTGACCTCTCCAACAACTTGTTTTCTGGCGATATCCCCCCGGGTTTTATTTCAGACCTACCCGCCACACTGACCCACTTGGACTTGTCTCACAACAACTTCTCAGGGGACTTCTCCAGGTATGACATGGGTGGGTGTAGCAATTTGGCACAATTAGACCTCTCACACAACATCCTGAGTGGGCCCGGGCTGTCAGGGTCCCTTTCCAGCTGTCGCCAGCTGGAGTGGCTAGATTTATCCGGCAACCACTTAGCCGGCAAAATGCCGACGTTCTGGGGAAATCTAACCAACTTGAAAACCCTGATTCTGTCATATAATGGGTTCTCGGGTTCAATTCCAGCTGAATTGGGTCTCCTATGTGGGTCGATAAAGTACCTTGACCTCTCCAGTAATAAACTCATTGGAGGTCTCCCTTCAAGCTTTGGTTCATGTTCTTCTCTTGAGACAATCAACCTAAGTGATAATCAATTATCTGGTGATTTTGTGGAAAAGGTTATCAGTACAATATCTTCATTAGAGGTTTTGCAAATTTCGTTCAACAACCTTACTGGGACAAACCCATTAACTGCTTTGGCTAGTTGTACATCATTGAAAATTATTGATCTTTCCTCGAATGAGCTTACTGGTACAATACCAACTGAGCTATGCTCTGCATTTCCATCCCTGGAGCGACTATTCCTGCCAAATAACTACTTGACTGGTACAGTACCACCTGAGACGGGGAACTGTACCAGTCTTCTATCTATTGACCTGAGCTTCAACAACCTGGCCGGTACAGTCCCTGAAGAGCTGTATCAGTTACCAAAGCTAGTGGATTTGGTAATGTGGGCTAACAATTTCTCTGGTGAAATACCAGACATACTCTGTTCCAATTCCGGGGCGCCCCTTGAAACTCTAGTGTTGTGCTACAACTCAATAAGTGGGACCATCCCAAAGTCACTTGCAAAATGCACGAACCTCATTTGGCTCTCACTCGCGGGAAATCGTTTGACAGGAGGTCTACCTGCAGGATTCAACAATCTCCACAAACTCGCAATCTTACAACTGCACAAGAATGAATTGGCTGGTAATATACCGGCCGAATTAGGGTCGTGTGAGAACCTTATCTGGTTAGACCTGAGTGGCAACGAGTTAACAGGTCCAATACCCCCCTCATTGGCAGCACAGGCTGGATTGATCACTCCTGGTATTGTCTCTGGAAAACAATTTGCATTTTTGCGAAATGAAGCAGGTAATATATGTCCGGGTGCAGGTGTACTTTTTGAGTTTTTTGGGATCCGACCCGAGAGACTTGCAAATTCCCCTATTATTAATGCTTGCCCCTTGACCCGTATTTATACGGGCATGACAGTTTACACCTTCAAATCCAATGGTAGCATGATTTTCTTGGATTTGTCCTATAACGGGCTAACTGGTACAATGCCTGCAACTCTTGGGTACATGACGTACCTCCAAGTTCTTAACCTGGGCCACAATGGGCTAACAGGTACAATACCAGAGAGCTTTTCTTATCTCAAGTCAATTGGAGCTCTTGACCTGTCAAACAACCACCTAACAGGCCCCATACCAGGTGTGCTCGGAACCCTGAATTTTCTTGCAGATTTCGATGTGTCAAATAATAACCTGTCAGGCCCAATACCAACCTCGGGCCAACTCATGACCTTCCCGGCTTCACGGTATGCAAACAACTCAGGGCTGTGTGGGGTGCCTCTTCAACCGTGTGGGGCCAACAGTACAGGTGCTAATGGATCCCACCCGAATTCGACGGTGAAAAAGAGGTTCATTGGCACAAGTGTGCTAATTGGCTTAGCCTTCTCTATTTTAATAATGTTTTCTCTAATAATGGCATTGTACAAGGTGAAGAGAAACCAGAAGAAGGCAGAGAGAGATGGGGGCTCCACCGGTACATACATCAACAGCTTGACGACCAGTGGCACCTCAAGTTGGAAACTAAGTGGGATTCGTGAACCACTGAGCATAAATGTTGCAACTTTTGAGAAACCATTAAGAAGGCTGACTTTTGCACATTTGGTTGAGGCAACCAATGGATTCGGGCCTGAAAGCCTTATTGGATCAGGTGGGTTTGGAGAGGTGTACAAGGCACAGCTGAAAGATGGCAGCTCAGTTGCTGTGAAGAAACTGATCCATTTTGCTGGCCAAGGAGACCGTGAGTTCACAGCTGAAATGGAGACAATCGGCAAGATAAAGCACCGCAACTTGGTACCTTTATTGGGCTACTGTAAAATTGGTGAGGAGAGATTGCTGGTATACGAATACATGAAGTATGGTAGTTTAGACATGGTGCTGCATGACAAGTCTAAGTCAAATGGTGTAATCCTAGATTGGTCTGCAAGGAAAAAAGTTGCTATCGGGTCAGCCCGCGGCCTTGCTTTCCTACACCATAGTTGCATACCGCATATAATACACAGAGACATGAAATCGAGTAATGTGCTACTTGATGAAAACCTTGAGGCACGTGTGTCAGATTTCGGTATGGCACGACTGGTGAATGCATTTGACACACACTTGAGTGTGAGTACACTTGCAGGAACTCCTGGTTATGTACCACCTGAGTACTACCAAAGCTTCCGTTGTACTACTAAAGGAGATGTTTATAGCTATGGTGTGGTTTTATTGGAGCTTCTATCAGGTAAGAAACCCATTGACCCATTAGAGTTTGGGGACAACAACCTGGTTGGTTGGGTCAAGCAGATGGTGAAAGAGAACCGATGCGATGAGATATTTGACTCGGTTTTATTCGGGGTGGGTTTGGATGGTAAATCAGGGGAGGGTGAGTTGTATCGATTTTTGAAAATTGCATGTGAGTGCCTTGATGACCGTGCATCAAGGCGGCCCACTATGATACAAGTCATGGCCATGTTCAAGGAAATGCAGAGCGGGTCTGAAGGTGGTAGTAGCAGTGATTTCTTGGAGGGGTTTTCGGTAGGTAGCACGGTGATTGATGAGTCGGTGGAGAAGTCTGGTTGAAGTACATGAACATTTTGAATTTTGGAATTTGGAAATTTGGAAATTTTTGGAGTTACAACTATTTCTTTGTGGGTATTTTGGGTCCCTCCCTTCTTCGACCTTTGAGAATTTTGTATTGGTGTAAATAACACAGAGATTAAGAAACGGTTAGGGCTTAGGTTTATGATGGAATATTTGTTTACAGTCACTTGTACCGTTGTTTGTAATACAATTACAGCTTTTTTCCTAGATTTTTTTCCCTGTGAGGTTAGACAATGCTTTGATTTCACTAGTTAACTGGTATTACATAGATAATTGTTATAGTAGTACAAGGTGGTCTAGGCCATACTGTACCAGTAACCATCTTGCTGTACCTATTTCTTATTTCACAAGAAGTTTACATTTATCTTATAGAGGTTTATCTTAGAGAGGTGTGCTCATTTATTCTTGGGGGAATTTCACGTATATTCCTCAAAAGTTTCAATATTACATATTTATTCCTCCAAAATCAATAATTACATATTTATCTTTGAAAATTGTAAAAATTCACATATTTATCCAATCTAACTCTATAAAATATCAAATACCTTCAAAAATAATTAAATAATATTTTTTAAAACTTTAAATTAATTTTACAATATTAATCAATAACATATTGACCATTATGTCCTTCATTTCTGTTTTTTTAATCTTCCTGAGTTCTCTTCTTTCTAAGACACTAAAACTCCCGCCTCTCTCTCCAAACGAAGATGGAAAAATTAAAGAAGCGAGGAGCAGCAGAAATCTGTGAGAGGGGAGGCGACAAGAGAAGGCTGAGAGAAATATGCGATTTGGCATGTTTGGAGAGAGAAGGGGGAGGTTCGGAACCTTAAAGAGAAGAGAACTCATGCAGACTAAAGTGACACAAACAAAGGACATAATGGTTAACATATTCTTAATTAATATTGTAAAATAAATTTCAAAGTTATAAAAAATATTATTTAATTATTTTTAGAGATATTTTATATGTTATTGAGTTAGATTGGATAAATATGTGAGTTTGTACAATTTTTCAAGGATAAATATGTAATTATTGATTTTGGAGTAATAAATACGTAATATTGAAACTTTTGAGGGATATACATGAAATTCCCCCTTTATTCTTTGTAGATTGAGAAAACTTGCAGGCAAATTTTAACCCTCAAAATCAAAGTAAAGAATAGGACCAGAAGAAAAGAGGAATATACAAATAAATGGTTCTCAAACAAATAAATGGCTCTAAAAAAAGAATATAATTATATGGATGTCTTTAAACATTTACATGATCTATTGATTATAATCCAGACTCTGCTAAAAACAATAAAGTGAAAGTGATTTTAGTTCTCTTCTCAAGTATTCCTAGAATATCTTCTTTCTTTGAAAAAAAAATGAAAGATAAATGATGACCAATGAGGTACAACATTCAAACCTCAGCAATAGTGTCCTTGTTCTTTAGTAATTTAAAAGGTGAAACACTCGTATAAAATTTTGTATCTGCAATTCCATATTTATTATTTTTTTGGATCTAACCAGAAGTACCCATCGTTCATAAAAAGGTCAACATCTCTGGCATCCTATTATTTCAAATAGTGTATATCTAGAAACAACCAATTAACCAATAATAAAGTAAGCATTGGACTATGAAACATGAAAAAGGAAAGGTCACTTTCCAGCTTATTACTATTAGATACGTACATCAAATAGACGGGGTTTGGTATTAGGTGGCTTAAATACATGCGCACGTGTGCATGACTAAATTACCTGTCACCGGGGACAAGTTGTCCCAAAAGAGAGCACCAAAAAGTACCAGCATCTCTTCAACCAAAATTTGTGGAAATTTTGGTACACGGCACCTGCCGATATTTTTATAATATCCAAAGTTAATTACAAATTAATAAATATATTCATGTTAGCTGGATAAGATTTTTTAAAAATGTTTAAACTGATCATTTAATGTCCGGTTTTCTTTTTTTCTCCACCAGCCATTAAATGGCCGGTTCTCAAAATTTTTTTTTACTCACTCAACTCACAAAAAAGAAAGAGAGGAAGAGAAAGAGAGAGAGAAAGAGAAGGCAATTTCTGAGACGATTTGAGGTGATTTTGGAGGCGATTTTGAGATAATTTTTTATTTAATTTTTTTTATTTAATTTAAATTTATTTAATTTTTTTATAATTACTTTATTTTATTTTATTTTAATTTTTTTCAGTAACCTATACATTTAAATTAGTAACTTGACAATTGTTTACCATTTATCAAATTGTAGTTTGTTGGCCATAACAATGATTTCATTATACTGTGGTGGGAAGTTTCTTACTAATACATATGGGGTTTATTACTCCAAAGAGCCAGTTAATTCATTCATGGTTCCCGATAATATCTCACTTTGGGACTTGAAAACCATGATTTACGAATGCACCGGTTATAATCCAGAAAGGTGGAACTTAGAATTGGCAACCCGAGTAAACGATGGAACACCCCCGACCTATACCATAGTGAAAGTACTAAGTGATGCTGCATGGAGTACGAGCGGTTAAAGGCCACTGAAAATTTTATCATAGAAATCTACATCAAGAGAGTTCCAATAGAGTCAGGAGTTGGAAGTTCTGGCTAAAATTCAGTTGAGCCAAATTATACAATACAACAAGAACCGTACACTCTCATGGTTCATTTATTCGTACTTGACCCAGAAACATACAATCACTTCACTCCACCATCACTTCCACCACGACCCCATACAAGATTCCCACCTAGACCGTGCATGTGGCGCCTTCACCATTACCGCCACCATCACCTCACCCCAGACCGACACCATTAGACGACAAAACTGGGTCGAATTTTAAAAATATTAACGAAATTCCAGAGGAAGATATGCAAACTGGGACTCTGATCACATGGAGGTTTATGATGAAGATGGTCCAGTGCCCATTCAAAGAGAATATGGGAATATGCCGCTTAGTGGCCGGACTGATACGCACTCGTTCGCAGACTTCAATGATATATCTTCTTTTCAAGAAGCAGATATTGCTTACTATGGGAGACAGATTGAGTACAAATGTGAGCTGTCGCCAGAACAATTTTTTCAAAGCAAAGAAGAGCTGATTAAGAAGATTAGAGAGTACCATATTGATAAGAATCAAGGGATTAGAATAAAGAAAAGTGACAAAGATCGGATTTAGGTGGTGTGCAAGACTCCATGTTGTGATTACGAACTTAGGAGAAAAACAACAGGTTTTGGAGATGCATGGGTTATAACGAGGCAAGACAAACCTCACACATGTAGGTCTGAGTATACAAGGACCTACCATGAATGTTTCACGGCATCAATCATTGCCGGTGTCATTGAGACCACCATTAAGGATGACCCCTATACGAGCATCCAAGAGGTGGCGAACTGTATGAGGGTTAGGTATGTCAATATAACTTTGAAATACAACCGACTGTGAAGGGGCCGTGAGCTTGCAATAGCCCAACAATTTGGGAGTTGGGAATGTTCATACAACTTGCTGAAACCACTACTTATGGGAATCTGCGACAAGAATTCCGGCTCGAAATACCAATTTTTGACTTGTCCAATAAGAGATAAACACGGAATGCTTATTGAAGGTGCTGTTCAATTCAGGGCCGTAGCCTGGGCTTTTGGTCCATGCATTACAGCATTCCATTACTTGAGATCGTGATCAGAATAGATTCATGCTTCTTGTTTGGGCGGTATGAGGAGAGGATTTTGATAGCTTGCGGCTATGATGCCGAGAACCAATTGTTGTCTATTGCATTTGCAATTGTGCAGAAGGAGGATAATGAGAATTGAGGTTTTTTCTTGCAGTGGTTGAGGAATTAAGTGCTTGGAGCTGATAAATTCGTATGTGTTATATCGGACCAGCACAAGGGATCAAATGTGCACTGACAACAGAATACAGATGGTCTCCAGACCTTTTTGTGCACATGTTTTGTATGCAGCATGTTGCTGACAACCTGGTCCAGAATTTTGGAAAGGACAAGTGGTTCGGATGAAGGTTCAGACAAGGAGCTAGGAAGAAGAAGCCAAGAAGGTGAAAGAGATGTTCGAAGAGTTTGTTGTGGTATGTCTAATTTATAACATTTCGTTTACTTATAAAAAAATTATAAGACTACGAGAAAAATGAAGTAACATCTCTTTGTTTTTGTGCAACTAAATCCAAGGTGTAATGCATTTTTAAAGAAGGTGGGCAAAATACATCCAAATGATGTGATGAAACTGTCCAATTATGATAAGGTTTTCCAAATCTAATATGGAGGATACCGACTTGGTATCATGACAATGGAAGTATGGACATCATTCATAGGGAGTTCCAGTACATTGTGATACACGGACCCGACAACAAAATGAAATGTACATGCAGAGGTATCCAATTAACATTTATTTCGTGCGCTCATGTCTTAGCGGTTTGTAGTGAACGAAACTGGAGCGATGACCAATTTGTTGTAGACTGGTATACTCTGAACTATCTTGAAAGTACTGGGAGTGGGGTGTTTGTTGTTTTTGGCAATATGGAAGAATGACCTACTTGTAATGAACTTAGAATTTTTCCTATCAAGGCCTGGATTAGGGTTGGGAGGAGAAAACACACCTGTCATGTAATGACCATGGATGAAATGCAAGGTAGTCGAATAGGACATCAGGTTTGCCATTCCACTACCGACAGGAATCGAAGAGGTATGTAACATTCATAAAAAATTATATTTTTTTTTTCAATTTAGACCAACTTACTAAATAATAAATGCAATGTAGAGGCTAGAAACGCAACAAATGAGGTAGAAAATGAGCGAGTTATCGCAGAGGCAACTGGGTCACAAGAGTCACAGCGAAGCACAACTACAAGTCGTTTAGCTGCATCTACTATGTTTGCCTAAGTAATAAGAGAGGCAGTTGCCATAGGAGGAGAGGCGGTTGGGGTGCAAGAAGAGCCATTTGGAAGCCAACCAAGGAGGTCAACTGGTAGGCATACAATGGCATCTAGAAGCCAAATAGGGGGATCTGGAAGCTAAGCAGAGCCATCAGGTAGGCCATCTTCTGCAACTGGTCGGTTTCTCGTATTTAATTGTGGGCATAGTAGTAATAGGTGATTTAATTTTTTCTTATTTGATGCATATTGTGAACTTGTTTATTTAGATGCTGTTTTCAGAACTATTTTATTTGCAATTTGTGTGGATTTTATTAAGACTAAGTTATGAGTTAGTTGAATGTAAGTTTTTATAACTTTACTATTTTTTACCATATTCAAATGTAGAGAAACATCAAGTCTACATGCATGTCAATACATTAAGTCTAAATAAACTCTGAATTGATGAAATAAAGTCTACAAAATAGGCACTAAAGAAACTCAAAAATTTTACAACCCTAATTCATCCAACTAAAATGCCTCCAGCTCAAATGCATCCAAATTTTAAACCCTAATAATACTACTTCTTAGAATGAGCCTTAAAAGTACATGGAATAAACTCCTCATCCGATATTGCCGGATCTGGATAAGTCACAACAGACGAAGTGCTAGCCTTACCAGTATAAGTATACGGAACAAACTCATCGTCCGATGTTGGAGGCTCTGGATCAACTTTTTTGTTTCAATCCAGAGTCGTAGGGGTTTTCCACAAAGTCATCGTTTGAAATTTCATACCGAATAGGCCGTCTAAGAAATTTCTCCATCATACATACTTGACAGTTCTTTTTATCACGGCATACTTGACAATTGTTCTTTTTTCCCTCATTTTTACCTCGATCACTAATTGACCATTCTCTCGCTAGGCCAAGATAGGACAATTTACCTCGGTTGCTA
This sequence comes from Carex myosuroides, assembly GCA_028015225.1. Lineage (NCBI taxonomy): Eukaryota > Viridiplantae > Streptophyta > Magnoliopsida > Poales > Cyperaceae > Carex > Carex myosuroides. The sequence goes on from CM051482.1 coordinate 6,631,038, forward strand.
TTGTTTATCCTTTTGGCCCCTGAGAAATCACCTCAAATCGTCTCAGAAATTGCCTTCTCTTTCTCTCTCTCTTCCTCTCTCTCTTCTGTGAGTTGAGTGAGTTGTGAGAGGGAGGAGAGAGAAAGATGGGTATTTATAAGGTCTGAAACAGCAAAAAAAAAATTGAGAACCGACCATTTAATGGCCAGTGGAGAAAAAAAGGGGACCGGCAATTAAATGGCCGGTTTGGGCATTTTTATAAAAACCCAGCTAACGTGGGTATATTCATTAATTTGTAATTAACTTTGGATATTAATAAAAATGTCGGCGACACCTGAGAGATGAAAGGTTTAGCTTCAATCAGTGTTTTAAAATGTCGTTTGAGCAAATCTCGGATGTGATGTGCTCATCAAGAGGGTTTGGTGGGCACAAACTTTAAGGGGTCGTTCAGCAACAAGGGATTAAGAGTGAATGATTAAAAGCTTAAGGACCGCTAAGGAACCGATGTTCGGTTGTCTTAATCTGTTGATGAAAGCTAAGGAAGGTAAAGAAAGGGGTAGAGGTGCTTTAAGGTTCGGGCAGAGGATTAAGATCCGGACAAAAGAAGGTTAAAGAAGGTGGTCTTAATCCGCAATAGGGAACCGGTGTTCGGCATGATTAAGCGGCTAAAAAAGCTAAAGGAAGCGGATTAAGACTTAAGGAGGCTTAATCCCTTGTTGCCGAACGGTCCCTAAAAGTCTATTTGATCGGCTTCAAACAACAAATTCAAACCGTTGAAATCCATCTACTTAATGAGTGATGCATGTACATGAATTTTTTTTACAGTTTCGAATTCATTTAGTACAAGATCAAGCGGTAAAAAAAATGAATCTTTAATAAGTTATTTATAATTTTTTTATTTTTTATTTTTCATCATTTTTTTTATTGCTTGACCTTGTACGAAATGAATTCGAAACTTTAAATGGTTTGCATCTATATGCATCACTCATGAAGTAGATGGATTTTAACGGTTTGGATTCGTTGTTTGAAGTCAATCTGATAGACTTTTGGAGTTGTGCTCATCACATCCTAGCTTTACTCATGTGGTTTTGTTCATACGTGCGGTTGCATATGCGAATTTTAAAATTAACTGGACCCTAAATAGTTTGAGAATATGTCTAATGAATTTATCATATTAATTCCTTGAAAATTGAATAGGAATAATACCCTAAAATTACAATTTCTTGAAAGTCACTAATAATGAACAGTTATTTTCATGAAATAAAATTTATGATGAAATTTTACATAAAAAATTATTAATTTTATTTGAATATTTGTTAAGTTGTTAAAATAAATAATTAGCTGTGATCCATTCTCTTCTTTGAAACAATTTGTATGTTCTCCTAACATATGAGACAAATAGGATAAAGTATGACACCTCTGTTTTTTTCAGCATGGATAAAAACCGGATAAAAGAGTATTTAAATTTCAGAGTTCATAAGTACCTTTCTAAAAAGGAAAGAGATTACTTGACCATGATTAATCTTGACAATCTTGACAATAGATTTTTAAATCAATTCAACTAATATTGAAAATCAAAAGACAATTTATAGATATGATATTGGACATATAAATAACCTATAGATAAAATTTCAGACAATTTGAGTATCGTTTGATGATGCATCAAAGACTATTAATTTTAAGAATAATTATTTTAGTACCCACAGTTGAGTACCCGCATCGTACCCGCACTTAATTCATTCCCAATTAACTGCCATAACTGTAAGCGGTCCCCACAACTACCAATTAACTAATTTACATACTTTTCAGTTTGAATTTTAAATTTCCCTTTCTCTCCGTTTCTTCCTTTTTCGAAGCTTCCGCGATTTTGAGGCGATTTTAGATCGATTTCGAGGCGATTTCAAGGCGATTTGGAGACGATCGTCTAGCGATTTCGAAACTGGAAGCGGGGATTTTTAAAAAAAAAGTGCGGGTACGGTTATTTAAGGAAAATTCATATATCATATATGTAGTTCATTGTATAGATATAAATACTTGTCTTGTATAGGTATAAATACTTCACAATGTTACTATTAATACTTGTTAAATAAAATTACAGTGTTGAAACGGTTGTGTGGTCCCCTAATGCGGGTACGACGCGAGAATTTTTCATATATGTAGTTCATTGTATAGATATAAATACTTGTCTTGTATAGATATAAATACTTCACAATGTTACTATTAATACTTGTAAAATAAAATTATAGTTTTAGAACGGTTGTGTGGTCCCCTAGTGCGGGTACGACGCGAGAATTTTTCAAAAAAAGGTGCGGGTACGGTTATTTAAGGAAAATTCATATATGATATATGTAGTTCATTGTATAGATATAAATACTTGTCTTGTATAGGTATAAATACTTCACAATGTTACTATTAATACTTGTAAAACAAAATTACAGCTTTGGAACGGTTGTGTGGTCCCCTAATGCGGGTACGACGCGAGAATTTTTCAAAAAAAGTGCGGGTACAGTTATTTAAGGAAAATTCATATATCATATATGTAGTTCGTTGTATAGATATAAATACTTGTCTTATATAGATATAAATACTTCACAATGTTACTATTAATACTTGTAAAATAAAATTACAAGTGCTGACAAAAAAAAAATTAGTTTTAAAAAAAATTGGTTTTAAATACTTGATATCTTAAGTATAAATACTTGATGAATTACTATTAATATTTGATATCTTAGGTATGAATACTTTCTATTTTGTATGAATACTTTTCATATTTGAATATTTGATACTTTGAAAAACGTGTAAAAGTATGTCATCATGGATCTCATTTGAAAGATAAAATTGTGTAGAACGCGTTCGTGGTTTTAAATTTGTAAAATTCCTCATAGATCGTCCCAAAAATTGGTTAGATTGAACGGAGAAAAAAAAATCACCTTGAAAAACGTGTAAAGATGAGTAGGTATTGTGTCCAGTTTTTTTTTAAATACTTGATATCTTAGGTATAAATACTTGATGAATTATATATGAATACTTGATAATTTAGGTATAAATACTTTCCATTTTGTATGTGAATTAATTTAAGTGCGGTCCCCAAAAACAGTTATAACAGTTTAGGTGCGGTCCCAAAAACAGTTATGACAGTTTAGGTGCGGGTATAATGCGGGTACTCAACTGCGGGTACTCATATCAGCTTCCTAATTTTAAACCATTGATATTTTTAAATCACTTGATATACGATTAAACACACAATAAACCATGTCATTTTTATAGAAATAATATATGCATCATATAAATCATGTAATATAATGCTGGATTTCAATTTTAACTATGTTTTCAAGTAAGCCCTCTTTTAAAAATAATTATAAGATTTTAACATAAGGACAACCTTTAAGGTAGCTATATTCCACATCTATTCATATATGATTTTCTTTGCTTCTAACAATATTGCTGTTGAATGTCACGTCATCAGTTACATATTAGACAAGTAATTGCACCGTCTAAATATATTATATTTTGACGTATCAGGAATAAGATTTCTCATTAATTAGGTGATAAGGAGGCAACCAAAGAGAAATACATGGCAAAGTGCACGCAATTTTCAAATTGGTCCCCACCTCCCAACATGATCCTTTTGAAAATCAAGTTCAAGGAAAGGAAATTTTTTTTTTTTTTTTTGAAATGTTTGATAGAGACTACCCAAGGAAAGAAACCTCAATGAAATATATATATTATAAAAACCACACAGAGACGTTCCTGTCATCTGTTAAAGGATGAATCTAGTTTCCATGTGGCGAAAATGGTACGATGATCTGCATGGCAACGTAATTGTGCTTATTTTTTTTTGAAGTAGAAATGTAGGAGTCATGGTCCTAGATTTCACGTAATTATACCTATAATGTCTCTTATAATTCTTTTGCGAATAGAGGTGTTCAAAAGGTTCGGTTTGTTCAGTGTTCAACTGAACCGAAATTTTTTGGTTTAAATAGATCAGTTTTTCAGTTTAAATGAATCAGTTCGGTTTAAACTTTTCATAACTGACTAAACCGAATTGACCGAATTATAATGGTTTAAGTATAATATATATTTTGTTTGGTTCAATCATTATTTCCTTTCTTTCATTTTGGTTTAGATTTATTAAAACATCTACATATTTTGTATGGAATTGAACAACTTGTATATGCAAATGTATATTTTGTTAATAATAGTATCAATAGGTTTACTTCGGTTTGAACCGAACAAACCAATTTACTTCAATTTGTTCGGTTCTTAATCGGTTGATAAGTTTAATCAGTTCGATTCAGTTCTACTTTTAAAAACTAAAAAAAAATTACTTCAGCTATTTAACTTCAGTTTCAACCGAATTGACTGTTTGAACACCCCTATTTGCAAAGACGAACCTCTTTTAGGCTCCTCGTTGAACTTATGGATTATGTGGCCTCAAGAATATCCACAATTTGCAACACTACGAAGATAACAAGAGAACCAAACTCCACATAAAGTCCTCTACGCTAATCAATACTTGTGTAATTTATAGTGTAAAAAAGTTGACCTAAACGAAAGGTACAACGTTATTGGAAAGGATGGGAACCGTTGTTGAACTGAAGATGTTGCCAGAGAGAAGCAACCCCCAACCCCAACCCCAACCCCAACCCCAACCCCAACCCCAACCCCACCACACCAAAACCCCCACCTAATTGCACTATCCCTTTTATGTTACTAGGATGTTATTAGAATTAAAAGCAAAATTTAATCTAAAAAAGACAACCAAAATAGTCAAAAAGGAAGCCCTTTCCAAATATTTGAGGGGGCAAGGCATAAATTATGAATCTTATACAGGAAATTCTAAGCTGGAAGGAAACATCGGTCTTCCTCGTTTATTATATCTTTTTTATTTATAATTACGGTTTCTTATTCTTGCTTGCATTTCTTTACTAGGCCATGAAAGATGCTTGGGGATTTTTTAGGCAGCCATGGACAGCTTTCAATACATAAATTGCAAAATTTCAAAGCCAAGATAGTAAATATATGTGTTGTTTGCACACAGATTACCCGACTGCTTCAAGTGCCTTTTCCTAACAATTGCAGTAACTACAAACATAAAGTTTTAGAAATGGTTCGGGTTAATTCTACCGATACCATCTTGAGGAAAGAAAAAAAAATTCTAGTTAGTTATTTGGGCCATGCCAATATGTACTTTAGCCCGCTATTGAAGCTAACAGATTCAATCTGAACATTTATAGTTGCCCGTGAATAGGTTCTCAGTTCAAGCCGTGTTTGGAATTCCCACTTTCTTCAGGAATAAGGAGGAAGATCATTAAGAATGACTCAAATCTATTTAAAAATCTAACGATTAAAAGATGAATAATTACATGAATCTCCACTTCTCAGTCTCCTTCTGTCCCCACAGTAACAATAGAGGAAAGTTGTACTATGGTCCCCGCGTCCTCACTAATTATATGATCTCCTTTTTCAGTTCCGCCCTCGTCCCCAATGGTTCTCGCATCAACATTTCCCAATCGTCCCCTCGTCAACCATCCTATAACAAAAACAGTTACCCTCAAAGGAATAAATACTTCAATGTATAGTTAAATACTTGCAAATAAGATATTAATACTTGATGTGTAACTTGATATGATCTAACGCCTGAAGATTAAACTTTGTACAATGTGTATACATATAAATACTTCAGTGCATAAGTATAAATACTTGCAATATTTGATATTGATACTTTCAGACGTCATCCAACGCCATATGTAAAAAAAGAGTAAAACTAGGGTGTTCTTAAGCTCACCAAGCCTCTTTGTGAGCTTAACTAAAAAATCCATCTGATTAGTTTTAAGCGACGCATCCAAATCGTTGAAACGGATGTACTTCATGAGTGATGAGTTTACATGTCAAATTTATAAATTTTCAAACTAATTTAATATAAAGTCAAGCGGTAAAAAAATGATGAAAAAATGAACACATTGAAATTAACTTATAAACAATATTTTTTTTGACCGTTTGCCTTAATACTAAATTAGTTCGAAAATTTATAAATTTGACATGTAAACTCATCACTCGTGAAGTACATCCGTTTCAACAGTTTGGATGCATCGTTTGAAGCCAATTCAATAGATTTTTGAATTAAGCTCACAAAGGGACTTGGTGAGCTTAAGATATTTATGGTGTATGGTTTTTGAATTAAGCCAATTCAATAGATTTTTAGAGACGTATATGGTTTCCTCATTTATTTTGAGTGATCCTTCACAGATATTTATGGTGCGAGGACGTTTGGGAGATTTGGTTTGAGAGACAATTATTTACGTAAAAATTGTTCACCTCATAAGTATAAATATTTTCGTGCATAGATATAAATACTTTCGTGCATATATATAAATACTTTCGTGCATAGGTATTAATACTTTTAAAAAAAAATCAGCGCTGATTTTGCAGTTCCCTCAGACAGTTATGGTAATTATGGTGTGGGGACAGTACGGGGACGTTTAGGGAATTTAGTTGGGGGACCATTATTTACGTAAAAATTATTCACCTCATATGTATAAATACGTTCGTGCATAAGTATTAATACTTTAGAAAAAAAAAAAATCAGCCGTGAAGTTTTTGCGATCTCTCCAAGCAATTATGGTAATTATGGTGTGGAAATAGTGCGGAGATTGAAATGCGGAACTGTTATCAGGGCCCTTAACCTAAGTGTTGGAAGAAAATCATTCATCTTCCACTCTATTTCATGTGTTTGATATTTTTTGGAAATCTCTTCTTTCAGATTATCCCAGAAATTTAAAAGTTCCATACACACCCTTTAAGATAGAAAACACCCTTTAAGATAGAAAAGTATCTAAACTTCAAGAGAAGGAAAAATCGAGTAGCTTTGCAATATGATGTACCAGAGCTCAAAAAACATCTGGTCCCCACCAGAACAGCTCTAATATATATATTTTTTTTTCATCAGAACTTCAAAAATTAACAACTAGGAGAGAAAAGAGACGATGTGATGAAGTAGGATACTAGTACCAACAAAATATGGTGTACATACTGCAGTCAATACATAGTGGTAGGTAAATTTGGATTTAAGAATTAAATCATGAACCAAATCAATCTGAGATCCTCTGGTATGACAAATATAATACACAAGCAACAGCCTCAGAATTACACTTAATTTACTTTAATTACCCCCAAAGTCAAGTACATAAAACCCTCCCCCAAAAAAAAAGTGAGAGAGGAGAGAGAGATGGAGAGAATTAGAAAAGAAGAATAATACAAACCAAAATAAATACAAAAAGCTAGGCTACACAAAATTGAACCTGATCCAAGGCTTATCAAGGCTTCAAAATCCCATGTAGTTTCCATCCTCCAAGTCCCGCAACAGAAAAGGCCTGGAAATTGCAAGAACAAAATTTTAAATAAATAGATAGATAGATAAGTAGAAATAGTAAGATAAAGAATATCAATAAAGGAACCATATGTAAAACTTTTCCTTTTTAAGATTTTCTTTTAAAGTCCAAAAAACAAAAAGATTTCTTTCTCATGGCCTTCTCACTTTAGGCTACAGCCAACAAAGCACAAAGATCAATACTCAACCAAGAAGCCAGCAGGAAATAAGAATTAGAGTCCCATGGAATGGGGTTCAGAAAAGGTACCTCGATCCACGATCGACCAGAAGCTTCCAGCAATGCAGCATTGCATGTTTTTAGTTCAACAGGGTCTCCAGAAAACATAGAGGCTGCTTCTTCCCATCCTTTGTTATGCCCCATGCACCTGATAACAAAGAAAGCATTCTTGCGTGTGCTTTGAAGGTCTCAAAAGATTATATCAAGTTGTACGGCTATAAATGAGAGAAATACCATGTGTATCTCCCCCCCCCCCCCCCCAACATACCCATATCCCCCCAACAAAAAAAAAAAAACCCAAACACACACAAAAAGGGAAGTGAAACTACCCTTTTTCACGCCTTATCTATTAAGAAAGGCACTCAGGGTATCTTTTGAAGGAATATGGCATGACACATTGCAAATTTTACAGATGGAGAAAATAACAAAAAGAATCTTAACTGCAGCAATGGTGGACTGTGGCAGTAGTAATAACAATAGTGGCGATAAGAACAATAATAGTGTTAGAAGAAGCACCATAATATAAGAAACTTTATGTTAATGATCTGTGAATAGATTTGGGATAATTCAATACTTTTGCATTGTAAAAGGGCCAATTTCGATAGCTCATCTACTATCAGTAAACTCAAAGGAATATACACTAGAAAGTGCTAAATGCATTCCAATGGAACATGTTACAGAGCAACTTCTGATTCTTTTATATACTTTAACATTTTATGGGTGTCACTAAGAATTGTCAACGCACTAATCAAGCTTAAACTACAATTTGGCGGCATGTTAGTTCCTTATTATACCAAGTACTGTCGATAGAATCTGGTTTCTATCAGGTTACACGGTGCACTCTTTCCTTTTCAATCATTAGGAAACTACAATTTTATGGGTGACACTAAGAGCATTCTAGCCGGACAACATAACAGGGCAGAGAGATAGAGAGAGAGAGTACATTACGGTCGAGATCTCATCCGTAGAGAACTCGCAAATGGCTTTCTGCAAGTGTGCAGCTGTTTGGCCGTCCATGGCTGCAATAGAATAAAAACTTGGAATGAAGTGCACCTTTGCTTGATTCAGCCCCTTTATCTTTTCCCGCAATATCTCAAGAGTCTCCTTTGTTCTAGTGGCATTACTGTAATTATTGAAAGAATGACAGCTACTGATTAGTAATCAGTCTCTTCTGGAGTTGTTGTAATAATATACAAGGTTTGCTTCAGGAGACATTTTGTTTTCTCATTAGATACCAAATGCCAGCTGGTACGAACAATTTTGGACCTAACTAGTCTTATAGTCATTTAGGTTCACCTTTAGTTTTGGGTAATCCAAACATGTAGATCCAATAATCCAGCACTAACCGGTTTGGTTGGATTAAATAACAAACCCAAAAAATATTTTTGTATAAGAAAATGTCAAACTCATTTTTCCTTTATTTTTCTTTACAACTTTTCATTTCTTATTTCTTTTGGAAACATTTAAGAAAATAAGAAAAACCCGAAAGTAAACCATCAGGAACTAACTAGTGTTTTTCTAAATAGCATCAATTTGTTTCAGAAGATTTAGGATATCTGATAACACAAGTCACCTGACAACAAACTAACAAGCTGTTTGATATTTTACTTGACATTTAAAATTGAGAATTGTTATGATGAAAAATTCAATCTTGTTCAATAGCAAGAAGCATAATGTAACTCTGATTGGACTGTGAAAAAATGTAGAGGCTGAGAACACACACAAGTATCTGTGATTAAAAAAATATTAAATTAATCATTTCACCCCAAGTTTTAGTCACTTTTTACTGCTCTTAAGGAATGCAAAAGGTTGAAAAACAGAACTTAAGGGTGTTAATTGACAACTTCAGAACGTTTGGGTGCTTGCTCAAAATCCGACAAATTCTGGAGTATGGCAGAATTACCTTTCAATTTTATATGGTACTTAGACTCCTCTTGCTTACACAAGTGAATTCTCATTTTATATGGCTTAGTTGATATGAGACTGTGTGTTCAACTATAAGTTTGGCAATTATAGTACACCAGCATGAAGATATGTTACCAATTATTTAAACTTCACCGTTTATTGGACTTCAGGTTTAGAAACTAGAAACCAATTCATGAAAAATAAGAAAATGATAAAGCTATGTGACCTGGAAAGAATCAACTCTGGAATCCAACCCATCTGCTCAAGCTTGTGTGATATGCTAATTGCATCATTTCGCCCTACTTGACTCAACGGTCGGTCATGATCTATACATCAAATTTCATGAGAGAGGGAGGGTGGGGGAAGAGAATAAAGTACATCATTGGACGTATCAAGCATTTCATCTATTGAACATATAAAAGACTCGACCAAAGTTCATCTAGTTTTGTTAAAGTATTTAGTAAATTTCTTTACATTAAGTAAAAGAAAAATAAACAAGGAAAATCAGTGAACCCATGTAAATGGATTCTTTAAATTAGGTAAAGCATTGGTGGATTTGCCTTTGGAAAAGGGCAAAATAAATTCATTACCTCACATCAAGGATTTCAGCACAACATACAGTTGGTATACAAGTTAAAAAAAATATTTCAACATGAAAACAGCATGGAGAAGCATCATACATACTTTGGATTACTTATATAAATTTCCTTGTATATCTTCTTAGTTAAGTTAATTTTTGTCTACTTGGCTTGTAGTTGTTCCATTTGTATCTTTGAATTTTCCTTTAGTTGTCTTTTGTTTGGCCCGCAGCTTATCCAAATTTTCGTTATTGCAAACATTGTTCAATCCTGGTTTTTTTTTTTCTTTAGCTCCCAGTATAACCCTTAACTTCTTATAGGTCTTGAAGTTACCGATATTTATTGGACAGTTACTATTTTCTTCTTGCATCTAGATATATAGCATCGGTAATTTTTCACAGAAATATTCTCTTTTGGACAAACTTGATTGTTTATCCATATGGCCAGGACTATAACCAAAATACACCTTAATTGTCTGCTTCAAAAGGAGAAGAGTGAAAAATGTATGGACCATATTCAAATTCAATAAATAAAATTGGAGAAGAGAAGAAATGAAACAAAATTATTACATTAGAAATTTATATGCTTAATTTATTATCTAAATTTAAATCAATGCATGCTAATTTCTCTGTTGGATAGAAGATGCACTGGCAAACTCTACTCTACCCATTATTTATGGAATAATGAGCTCTCCCTGATACCATTGACTTTTTAAAGCAACCAAAAACCTCAAATGAAATACCCCTACCTAAACACCACGAGTATGACAAGTACATTTTTTTGTTAAAAGGAGACACTTCTAGTATGACTAAACCATCATGCAAGACTTCTAAAATCATGTAGGCAGAATTTGCTACGTACCTTAAGCCGCTAACATATCAATTTAGCAGCATTTTGCCTACTAGTTCAAAAAGTATCTTTGGCTGTATAAAGCATGAACAATACACACTCCCTACTGTAATATGACTACCACCCTCTTTTCTCATTTTTTTTCTTCTAATTTTTGATAAAATAAACACTTGAATTACTCGTCCATCCATTATCCTGTCTATAAATACGGGGAAAATGATGAGCATGATGCTCTCTTTAACTTCTAAATGGGTAAAAATGAAGGAAAAAGACGCAATTAAAGACGTTATAAACAAGAGAGCACCTTTAGTGAAGCGACCAGCAAAAGCACTCTCACCATGGCGAAGTAGAATCAGTCTCCGGCGGCTGGTCACGGTGGGGGTGGTGGACTCCTCAGCGGTGGCAGAGGTGGTGGGGGTGGAGACGGAGACAGAACGCGCGGGTTGCGTAGAGGCTCCCAATCGGAACCTAGGCTTCGGGATGGCGCCGGGAACGGATTGTGGCGATGCGAATCCGCAGAAGCTACAGCTGAGACTTGGATTTGAAGCGGCTCTCATTTCGTCGAACAGTTGATGTTCGCTAGAACCCCGGAAGGGTTGAGCCGATGAGGCGGAGAGGTCATCTTAAGTGGTAAGTTTGCAATGTGGTCCTCTTAAAAAACTAAAAACTGATTTTCGTTACGACTCCGGAAGGCTCGAGATGTCCGTCTTGACTGTTGAAAGAAAACTTTTGCAATATAGTCGTCCTCTCTGAAGCTAAATTTTTAAGTTCTATTGGGAGGATATTTTAAGCCCTTCGTTTTTCGTCAATTTTTTACCGTCTGACTTGATATTAAATAAATTCAAAATTTTATAAATTTTATATTCTATATGTGATGCACAATGTATCACTGATGGAGTAAGTTGATTTAAACGGCGAATTCTACAACAAATACCAACTATGATTTTCAGCCTATTTCTTCTTCTACTTCGTTTGGATAATGTCTTTAAATGGGCTAAAATTGTTTTAATGGCCCGAAATACAAAGATCTTCCATTTCTTTTTCTTAGGCCGCAGGGAAGCCCATCTTTTGACAGCCTGTTTCGACGGTGGATCTTCCGATCTCTGTGAAAGCTCCGATTTTTTAAAAGACGCGCGGTTTTGCAACAATCCCCTCAGACTCAGATTATTCGGTGCGCTCTCGCTCGCTCTCTCTTTCTCTCTCTCTCTCTTCGCGCGTAAACCGGGGCATCTCTGCTGGTTTGAAGATATGGAGGCTCTAAGAGCGAGGTATGGCTCCGACTCGGACGAATCCGACGGTTCTCCTTCGCCATGAATTACATAGGCAAGTTTGTGTTTTTCATTCTTTATTGTAAACTGCTAAATTGTCATTGCGTAGTTTTTTTAAGCTTCATGTCCTTATAGATTACTCGTCGTTGACTCAAGGGAGACGTGCTAGAAGCTTCCCACATGTTGAAGGAAATTATGCGTTTTATATCTACATAGGAATTGTTACTCTAATGGAATTTTCATTTCACTAGAGCCTTATTTGAGTTATTAAAGGCATAAGGACAATTTTTGGTTGCCAAGGGTTGGATTGACATTGTAATTTGCATGACATGTGAAATTTGAAATCACATCAGGTCAGTAGTACACGCTAATTTTTTTCTTCTTCAATTTCATTTGCTCAGTTTATATACCAGCTACAAAGGAAACTACTGGTACAAATTATGAAAAAAAATTCTTCTATAGCACCAAGCCTATATGTTCTTTGTTGATTCGACCTCGCACTTAATGAACTGTGCAAGGATGATTGTAAACTCGACAGGATGCTTCTTTCTAAAGAGTTTCATATTAGTCTGGGAAGAACTGTTGGGATCCAAGTAGATCAGATTGACTCAATTGTGTTGTGTCCATGCTTCGTACCAAACTCCATTCTCGGAGACAGTAAGAATACTGTAGCTTTCAGTATGATTGGGATGTTTTTTTTTTATCTTAGATCTCAAAATCAGAAGTTATTTTTGCGGATTGTCAAGATTAAAAGGTTAAATCATTATCAATGGATCCAAACCCGGAAAAATAGAAAAAAAAAAAAATATGTCTATGTAATGTTACTTGGCAATAATAAGTTCCTTCTACATGGTTTTATTGGAGAATAGGTACTGGATAGAATTTGACAACTGGTAAGCTTTTCTCAATGATGAGTCCACACTATCATTTCTTTCATTAGAGATCACTGGTACAGGCCTAGAAGAGGTATGGGTTGTAAATAGTGCCCGACTTTTTTCCCCTGCTAGTTTTGGTTGGTAATGTAGTCCAACATTGTTAAGTCTTGGTTAATGTAAGTTGGACTGTATCTCATTGCCCCCCCCCCCCCCCCCCCCCCCGTCATTAGATTACACAGCAGATCAATGTTGTAAATGAGGTATACATATTGCACAGCCTTGGGTCCCCGAGTTTTATAAGGTAACCTCTTTTCTTGTATTATATGAAACTTGGACATTATGCATAACCATGACTGCTTTGAGTGAGCTTGCTTTGTTTGCCCCCCAACTGTTTTTTTTTTTTTTGAGATATTAAAAGTGACATGTAATTTGTCAATTTTGATTTGATAAAACCTCAGTTTTATCAACCAAATCTCAGGTTTAAAAATTAGAACTACAAATAAGAGTGGTGAAACGGTAGTAGTGTGTGCAACAGAAATCCGTCACTCAAATGCTGATCTTCTTGTTGTTATTATAACAATTTGCGAACTTAATTGTTTTCCTGGTCATGTTAGGATCCAAGGCCTCATATTTCACTGGTGGGTGTGGGGATCAGGCGATATCAGATACAATTTGAAGCAAGCAGTTGTGCAAATTGATAGATCTCATAATAGTGCAGGCTTATCCCTAGGGAATAACTTCAAATGCAAGTTCAGCAACATTGTCTGTGAAGTAGGCAAAAAATCATATAACATATGCAAATTTTGAGAGTAAACATCATTTAAAAATTCCCTTTGTTCTTAATTGTTAAAGCAATCTTTATTTTGCATTCATACTACCAGTTATGTTTGCTAATTTGGTCTCTGGTGAGTTTATATCAGGAGGCTTAGGCTCTGTTTGATTTCTCAAGTCAGCCTTGGTGTCTCGGCCAGGCGCTGTCTCCGAAATGTGATAGAAGCTAGGTTGCTCCAGCAAAATCCATGTTTCTGAACTTTATTGCGAACAATTATCCAGAAGAATTATTGTCTTAAAAAGGCCATACCATACAATGTTCGACATTTTGAGACTATGCTTCCAATTCTCTCTATCTATCTACTTATTATCATATATTAACCGGGTATTGCTGGTTTGTGGACAGGCATGCTGGACTACATAAGCCAGTTTGTATTTTTTGGTTTCAATTTCAAACTGCTAAATTAAAAATATGCAGTTTAAGGAAATTATGTACTTTTGATCTTCATTCCAGGTACCAGGTGTTATGGAGGCCCGATTTTTGTCAACAATTTAGATTCTTCTGAGAATCTGGCAAAATTGCAAAGATGAAAGTTAATTGAAGAGCATTTAGTCCCGTTGAGGCTTAATCATAGTAAGTAAACTTGACCTACTGATTTTGGATCTTTTGTCCACTTTATTTCCTTTTATTTTCTTCTTCATCATTTCAAATAATCCACCTTTCTGTTAATTTTTTTTGTTCCACGCCTCAAGGTCATATCTGATTGTGGGGTTAGTAGTGGAATAAGAGACTTGCTCTTCACTTAGGATGTCAAACGAGGAATAAAACAAGAAGAGTAAGATGGTGAGGGTTGGATCCCCATTTTCTTCAAAAAAAAAAAAAAAAAAACTAGAGGAGTACGATGGTGTTACAACAGAGTAAATTAAACTACCTCTTGCGAAGAATTAACATACTTCACGTTTACTCTGTGTGTAGGGTCCATTATCGAAGACAGACGTTCATTTTTTTATTTCATTCTTCTCATTAGTCAATAATATAAAAAAAAATAACTTACAATAATAAAAGTTTTAATTAAACAAAAATAACTCACTTTAGTTTGGAGTAAGAGGATTTAAATCTCCCTTATTTATTAAATAGCAATTAAACATAATCCAAAAGTTATAAGTAGCAATGAAACATGACCCAAGAGATGAAGGAATTGCAAACAGCCGCCATGATCTTGGACTTGCATGAGGAACTGCGTATAATTGCTAATTTGTTATAGAGGTTTGCTTAACTTTATGACAAAGTGGTTTTATTTTTAGTCAACAAAAAACCAGAGGTTCTTTATTTTAATATTCGGTCAGAATTATTTAATTAATTCCGAGTTTGTATTTTTATATGGAAATTATAATTTTAGTCAACTCAATTAGATGTAATCTGCAATAATTTAGTTATTCTGACTGTAATTATTAAAGGGCAAAAAACTTAGTATTAATGTATGTGGGAACAAACTTTTCAAACGAGAATCTTTATCTCACTCAAAATCAAATGAAAAAGGCCACAATTGCGTAACTACACCACTACAACTAACTCATTTTGAAAAAAAAATGCAACTAATATAGTTTAGGAGTCTGATAATTATAATTGTTCCTCAAATAAATTTCCAAACGCACCACCAAATATTTAATGTTTAACTTTTATTTTCAGCATTCATATTCAAGCATTTAAAGTTCTGTTTATAATTTTTTACAATGTAACTCGTAAGCATTTAAACCTCTATTTGCAATCATTTAAAGCCTAAATTTGAGTAGTTTTAACTCCTAACTACTTTTGTTTTCAAGTCAAAAAAGAAAAGATTTCTTTCACCCACTCTTTTTTTTCCTCTAATCATTCTCGTCTATTTTTCTGACGATCCGTGATGAATTTTGCGAATCTAAAAATATAAACGTTTTTTACTCAATTTTCTCTTTCAAATGAGATCTATGAAAAAATATTTTTGAGTTTTTTTTCAAGTTATTTTTATTTTATTTTTAAAAGTAAAGCCCATGAGTACTTTAAATTCTCAAGCTTTTAAACCTTAGTCTACAACTTTTTAAACCTGACATGGAAACTATTTAAATGTTTAACACAACTAGGGCTACAAACGAACCGAACCGAATCGAACTTACCTCCAGTTTGAGTTTGGTTTGAATTAATTTCGAACTAGGTTTGGTTTGAATTAATTTCGAACGAACTCAATTTCGAATCGAACTCAATTTCGAACTTCTTCGAACTTTGTTACGATTTACGAATATCCAAAATTTTCCAAATAGCCAACGAAGTTTTCAAATATCCAAAGTATCAAAGTACAATTTAAATATCAATATTAGTAGAAAACAATCAACAAAGTCTTAGAATTATTACAAACCCAAATATTATCATAAATAAAAAATTAAAGTTCATTACAACTAGGCACTAGCTACTGAAAAATCCTTCTAAAAAACCCTCACAGGTATCCAAAGCTTCAGCCATATATTTCGCTTCATTAAACTAACTACTGAACATCTACAAATTACTTTATAGATGCAGTAGCAAGGTTTTCAACATCCCACAGTATTTTTGCATCATTAGCCTGGATTACCCGAAAACTCATAATCCTACCATGAAAAGCAAAATTTCTAGTATCAACATGAACCAGATATCATTATCAACCCATACCTACCTGACAATTCAAAAGAGAAATGGCCGGTACCAAGGGTTGCCTCGCCTCACGGCCGGTCCCAGTAATCAGCCAACAAAGCAGAGACAGCACCAGCCAGCACAGAAATCACAAGCACAACAGAGGAAAAGTCGCAGCCAACAGCGGATGCTCTTTCACTTGGTCCGACCTTATTTCTAAGGTCTCGCAACCTCTAGTTTGGTATTGCAATTCGCAGCCAAGAGAGGGAAACTCTAGGGTTTGGTACTTTGGTATCCCAAGTTCGAAACCAATAGAGGGAAAGTAAGCTAGGGACTTGGCTACAGCGATTATGGCTGGTTTTGTTTAATTTTTCTATTTGAGCTTTGTTGTTGAATTTTTCTATTTGGGCTTGTAGTTGGACTGGGCTTTTTGTTTCAAGAAATAATTTTCAAAAGTCAGAATTGAGGACAGCCTTATATTTTCATCAGCGAACATAAGTTATCAGCGGAAATTAACGGTTCACGTTTGAGTTAATTTCGAACTAAATTTGGTTTGCGAACCTATTTCGAACGAACTAGGTCCAGTTTGAGTTTGGTTTGAATTAATTTCGAACTAAGTTTGGTTTGAATTAATTTCGAACGAACTCAATTTCGAATCGAACTTTTTTCGAACTTTTTCGAATCAAACTCGAATCGAATTACGAACTACGAATTTTTTGTGCAGCCCTAAACACAACTACATTAAATGGTTATATACAGATGTTTAAATGCGTGATACTATATGATCAGCATCAGAGGTTTAAACGCTAGAACATAGTAGTTTAAATGGTGACATCAGAGGTTTAAATGGTTGTAGACTGAGGTTTAAAAGTTTGAAAATTTATAGTGCTCATCTTCAAAATAACTCGAAAATATTTCTTGATGAATCTAATTTGAAAGAGAAAACCGAGTAGAAAACGTTCGTATTTTTATATTTATAAAATTAATCACGGATCGTCAGAAAAATGACGAGAATTATCAGAGAAAAATAAAAAAATGGATAAAATGAATCTTTTTTTTTTTTGGTTTGAAGACAAAAATAGTTATGAGTTAAAAGTACATAGATTTAGAATTTAAATGCTTGTATATAGAGTACTTATGAGTAGCATTGTAAAATGTTATAAACAGGACTTTATAAGTTTGAATATGAGCGTTGGAAATGAAAGTTAGATAAAATTAGAAGTCTTTTTCTGTTAAACTAGTTGGGACGTGCTCGGGTATAATAACTCAAGGAACCGGAACATTTCTCTGTAATTTATTAGAATGTACAATCATTAAAGATCGAGCGGTTCGGTTGATCATGAAAATTGCAAGTGCCAACCTGGGAAGTTTAGATCCTGGTCCAATAAAAGCAGCCTAGTTTTATATAATTTCTCAATATAAAATTCCGAATATGCATAAATCGTTGTTCGGTTATGTAATATGAGAAAACGGGCTCTTCAAACACTAACAAAATCCAATCAAAAAATGACGAAACCAGACTCCGGGAAAGAGAGAGGGAATAATTTTCAAGTTTCCACAGAGTCGTCTCCCAAGCTGAGCTTTGCCTTAAATACTGTTAGATCTGTGTAATATACTAATATTTGAAAAATGTGACAAATATAATATCATAAATTTTAGATGAAAACATATGTAATTATGAGTTTTGAGAAATGTACATGAAATTTCTCAGAAAACATAGGTATAGTGTGGGAGGTTATCAGTTCGAAATCCGAATAGAAATTTTTTTTGTGAATATTACATAGTTAGGTGGCTTAAATTCCAATCTTTCCTAAAAAAAACACAGATATCAAAGTATGTTAGAAGAAGATTATTCTTGAGTTTGTTGCGTCGTCCAGGTGAATTCTTCTTTCTGTATAACATATGTGGTCGCTGATTGCAAAAGTTTCTCTTAAAGTAACATTTCTGTATGGGTGTCAATGTTATCTTTTTAAGTGTTTACCCTACATGTACCGTATTCGATAAGATGGGTAGGGGTAAGGTTTTTTTTTTTGTTAGTTTATCGGGTATGGGTAATAATTTTTTTTCGTTAGCTAAATGAGTAAGGGTGTGGGTAAAGACTATTTCGTACTTGTTACCATATAGTAATTATATGATAATGTTTGAGCAATATTAGTGATGGTAATATTTTTATTTACGTGATGTTAATATTTGAGTAATAATTAGTATTATACTTTGAGTGAGGCTATGGTGCTATGCATAGCACGGATGGGGTCCGTGCTACGGCCAAAAATTTGACTTTTTAAAATTCTAATGGTCGATCCAACCGTTCAATGTGATAACCATATGAATATGTACTTGCAAACTAAATTTTATATTTTTTCGAATTTTTTTACTATTTTTTTAGATAGGTAGAATTTTGATGGTCCAGAATTTTCAGAAAACACTGATTTTTCTACCTATCTAAAAAAATAGTAAAAAAATTCGAAAAAATATAAAATTTAGTTTGCAAGTACATATTCATATGGTTATCACATTGAACGGTTGGATCGACCATTAGGATTTTAAAAAGTCAAATTTTTGGCCGTAGCACGGACCCTATCCGTGCTATGCATAGCACCATAGCCTCACTCTTATACTTTTGTTATTTAGTATATGTTTTTGCTATAAAAATATTAATCATATTACTTTTATTTGCACATTTTATTATTTAGTTAAATAATTGAAATTGCCCGAAGAAATATTTGTGATTTTAAATTCTCTTGCTTTATGAAAAAACAATTTAGTCGGAATTGATTGTACAATTTTTTTTCCATATTTTTTCAGTAATGTGATTGTATATGTGTGGAATGAATGAGTTTTGATGTTCTATTTATAAAATATAATATATTAATTATTATATTAGTATTATTCGTTATTCATCCGCTACTGTTTTGTTACCCAATAATTTTAACGGGTAATGGTAGGGTAGGGTAAAGTCAATTCTTAATAGATAAGAGTAGGGTATGGGTAAGATCATTAGTGGGTATGAGTATGAAAATACTTCCAGTCTACCCGTATCATACCCATTGACACTCCTACATTTATGGTTATGGTCTAATTAAACGACGATGAGGCATGATTCCATTTTCTATAATTGAAATACTTCCAAAACAATTTGAACTTTTGTTTTTGAGAGGCTAAGTAGAGGCTACCAATAAGCTTAGAATTTGAACTTGAACTACATCGACAGATTTATGTGGAAGGAATGGAGATGATCAATTGATGTTTTTATCTACAGATTTTTGTGTTGAATAATATATTTTCAAAATAATATCTACATTGACCAGCACAAAGTTTTGGATAAATTTCGCAGTTGATCTTCGTAGTTAAATTCATATGATATATTTCTTGAGTTGTTTATTTATTGAGCTTCTTAAAAAAAAAAAAATTCAGATTCTGCCTATGTTAGATATCCATTTAAAAATAATTACATAATGACATCTAATGATGGACTACACAAAGTACATTTCAACGTCTTATCTTTAATTTTTATTCATTGGTTTTATAGGCTTAATCTTATCCAAAATTTGCAATATACACAGACAGATTAAAAAAAAACTGTAAACTAAATAAGTTGTTTTAGTACAATTTTATTTTACGACAATGACGTAAAAGGTATTAACACTTGCAAAACTTACAAAGTACAAAAGACAAAAATTATTAATTCTATACAATACACTTTCAATTAATACCACCTAAATCCGCTCTCCTTAATTAACATAAATACTTAGATCTTTGATCATGCACAATGTATAACAAAATCGAAGGGCAGTTTTTTTTTTTTTTCAACTTTAGACCACGGTCCACTTCATCAACAATAAGTCAATAAGAGAAAGATCTGCCAGTTGAATATCATATATAATTCGCTCAATTTAGTTGTTTGTACAATTTATTTATATTTTTATTCCTGGAGGATCAAATGTCTATATATATCATGCGATTGTTCTCTTCGAAGTTTAACATATTAATTAGAATGAGACAACGAGTGGTGTGTAGCTCTTTGTGGGGGCACCATTGTGTAATGTAATTTTGTGGAGAAACGAGGTGTATTTCTATTTAAGTACGAGAATAATATAGAAAAGAAAAGACACTATAATATTTGGTATATGTCTCTCTTCAGAAATTTTAGCTTAGAAACTAATTTTCTGTCCTTTTATTAGCATGTAAATTTAAAAAAAAAATTTAAGAAAATGACACGATAAAATACTAATTAAATATATCAATAAAGTTCAGTATAAGACCATCAAAATAGGCGCCCTTATGTAAAGAAGGGGATGTACATATGTTTTCTAAGATATTTTTTTCTTTTTAAAATTGTCATCTCTAGCTAATTCCGTCTTCCAGTTCCATACATCCTACTTATTCTTCCATTACCTTGTGTGAGGAGGATATGGTGCACTAAAAGCACCATCTCCATCATCAAAGAACCATATACATGATCTGTTTTTTTTTTTACTTGTGTAACTTTAGCATAAACTTTGTACAAGTTGATAGTATCCGAGAGAAATGGGGACCATCCTTTGTTTACACAACTGACATAAAAAATTGAGGGAATTTCATGTATATCCATCAAAAGTTTCAATATTACATATTTATCCCTCCAAAATCAATAATTACATATTTATCCTTGAAAATTGTAAAAACTCACATATTTGTCCAATCTAACTCTATAACATATCAAATACCTCAAAAAATAATTAAATAATATTTTTGAAAACTTTAAAATTAATTTTATAATATTAATTAATGGCAAATTCTTCTATGCACCTAGGACCTATTTGTAAAATGAGCATATTTTCATTTTCAAAGTTCAAACAGTCGATCCGACCGTTCAACATTATCTCCATATTAAAATGTAATTGGAGGTCAAATTGTACATTTTTTTGAATTTTTTTACTATTTATTAAGATGGGTACAAAATTCAATGGTCTTAATTTGACTAGTTTTGTAAAATACTTAATAAATAGTAAAAAAATTCAAAAAAATGTAAAATTTGACCTCCAAGTACATTTTAATATGGAGATAATGTTGAACGGTCGGATCGACTGTTTGAACTTTGAAAATGAAAATATGCTCATTTTACAAATAGGTCCTTAGGTGCATAGAAGCATCCCTCTTAATTAATAATATATTGACCATTATGCCCTTCGTTTCTGTCTTTTTAGTCCGCCTGAGTTCTCTTCTCTCTAAGACACCAAAACGAAGATGGAAAAATTAAAGCAGTGAGGAGCTGCAGAAATCTGTGAGAGGGGAGGCGACAAGAGAAGGCTGAGAGAAATCTGTGATTTGGCACATTTGGAGAGAGAAGGGGGAGGTTCGGCGCCTTAAAGAGAAGAGAACTCAGACAGACTAAAGTGACACAAACGAAGGGCATAATGGTCAACATATTCTTAATTAATATTGTAAAATAAATTTCAAAGTTATAAAAAATATTATTTAATTATTTTTAGAGATATTTTATATGTTATTGAGTTACATTGGATAAATATGTGAGTTTGTACAATTTTCAAGAATAAATATGTAATTATTGATTTTGGAGGGATAAATACGTAATATTGAAACTTTTGAGGGATATACATGAAATTCTCCCTAAAAAATTAAATCAAAATAATTTATACTGTTAGTTATAATTATTGTTGCTTTCTCTATATTGACATAAAATGTTGTATCTGTCCTTTTATCATAAAGCAGAAATGTCATATTTTTATTGGCCCATATAAAGAAGGTGACTAGTATTATACATAATATTACATCATTAAGTCTTATAATATTACACTAGTTTTTTTTTAATAAATAGAAAAAAGATATATAGACAATTAAATCTGAATCAATACTGCATTAATAGATGCGTCTTCTAAATTTCTTAGAATACTCTATTTTTCGTACCAATATACTTTTTAAAATGTTTGTAATGATCAACCCTTGTTTAATGCAAAAGGAGGAGAATCAGAGATGCATGCTTAAAGCAATAGTAAATCTTAACATTCGCCAAATAAACGGACAGCTGGCGAGTGTGATGTTGGAGCAACCTTGGTTCCTTGCTTCCTTTTCTTCACTTTGAAATCAGTATTGTTATTTGAGTTATTTCTTGTCTAAACAAGTATATAACAAAATATATCATGCACGGTACAAGGCTATAAGCAAACTACATAATATAATTTAACCATCCGTTTCATGACATAACAACTTTTGTTTAAATTCAAATTTTCTCTCTTATATGTTACATTTTTTTTATTTAATTGGTTCTCATCTGGAGCTTAGGATTAATGGAAATTAAAGTAAACTCATAACCTCTCTTTACTTATCTACCGTGAACATTCAGAACTTGATAAAAATTTACAAAAATGAAACCTGAAAATACACGGACCGCCACAGGGAAGCGCCACAGAAAAAGAATAATTTTCTTTAATCTTCTCTTTTGTTCAAAGTGGAGAATAAAGAGCACGCCCTCTCAGTGTACACTGCGTCCCACACAGGAAATATTAAATGTAATCAACCCCGATATTATCCTACTCAGACGCTCTTTACGAAATTTAACACGGACCACATATAAAAAGCCTCCTCTCCAGCTGGACACAGAACGGAAGAACCGGTTCACGTGCGTAATATTTTATTGGTGTCGTGGTACTTTTTTTCCGGTAAATTAACCTCGTCGTACTTTCCAGGCAGTTAGCCAGTTAAATATACCTTTTTATTTTAACGAAATTACAGTAGGTTTTTCCTCTTCATAGCCGTAAGCCGACCAGCTAGAACAAGTACAATTATCAGGTGGATTCAGCGTATAGACCGGAAGGCTAGTCCTGATTGATTCCTCACTTATGACACCATGTCGGTACGTTGCACTGTCAAGATTAGGAAAAAAAATACAACACCAATTTATGAACAGTTTAAATTTTTCCAACCGTTTAAATTTTTCTATATACGATTTCAATAAAAAAATTATTTCATACACAAATTTTAACAAAAATCAACAGTTAAAATTAGAATAACAGATTTCTGTTTATTTCATGGGAATAACAGCAGATTTATTTCCTACAATTTATGATGAGCCGTATGATTTGAGACATGACCTCATCCATAGAGCAATTGACACGTGGCACTTATAAGGGTCTCATAATGAGGCCTCGTAGTATTATCCTACGGGCCTTTTCTAAAAAAAAAAAAGTATTATCCGGCTCATTCTCTTTAGTCTTTCCGCTTTGCTTTTGCATGATTGCGGTTTAGTGCTTCTTTGCCTAATCAATTAAGGGTATAATAATTTTCTATGACGAAACTATTTATCTCGATGGAAATTAAACAAGTAAATAACTATTAATGATAGTATCTTCTATAGCGAAGGGAATGACACGTATGATATACCAGTTTCATCGCTGACGCTGGATTAATGATAGACGCAATGACGCATGCATTTATACGGCATGTCACACAGATGACTACATAATTACCGACGCAGGAGATCTGACTAATCTTTTATCTCGGGAAAAGATAAAATAGAATTCTTCGTCCGTCGATTTCCGGGTCAAAGATTCCGACAGGTTGTCTGAAAAGCCGCGCAAGTACTCGAACTTACCTGAGCACAACACACACAACTTCCTCAAAATTCGCGCCACTTCTTTGCGTCTTCTTTTCCCTCCAAAGTTCCTGCGCCTTTGTCCCCTGTTTTCACAAATGCGAAAAAAAAAATGCGCTTAGTGAAACCTGAATAATTCTGTAAAAGCAGAATTGATGAGGTGAGGTGTCTAATTTCTGCGACATCGAAAATACTTTTGGTGGATTTACACTGTTTCAGATCATGTGCGACGTAAACGCTCCTCGTTTTTTTTTTGTGACTGTCTAATTTCAAATGAAATGTTCAAAATTTGCGAAAAATACATTTTAGTTGTGCGTGGAGTGTTTTAATTAAGTAATTATCGTTGAATAATAACATTTTATATTTCAAATACTAAGTTATCTGATACAATACATATAATTGATTGGATCGTAGGTGCGATGATTTACTTCACGGGCGAGGTCTCTGGTTCAAATCCAGGATGGCCTAGCTGCGTCAGGGAAAAGAATAAAAGAAGCATCTGACTCTTTCATGCATACTCCACTCGGAGAATATAGCTCAGTTGGTAGAGGTCCTATTATAATTGAAGATGAAGTCAGACTTTCAAACTATAAGAGCCAAATATGAATGAGAATCAATCATATAAAATATTCATGCTGCGAATGAAAATTAATTTCACATTATTCATATTATTTGACTATAAATTTTATAAAAACATCTTGTATAGATAGTTAAATTTTGAAAAATAATTATAATAGAGATCAATTGACTCTCATTCAATAAAAGTGAATTTGTCCTAGGTTACGATCGCTGTGACATACAGTTTGTAACTGTAATATCAATCTGACATACTTCATAATATTTTTTGTTGATATATTTTTTTTCTGATTTCTATGACTTAGCTCGTGTTAAATATTTATATTTGCTTTAAAAATTCATCAATGATTAATCTAAATTAAAATGGACCAGCGGAGGTCAGAGGTCAATGGTCTTTTTCCTGCTTTTTAAAGGTTTTCTTACTTTCTATTTTTAGAGTTATCTTTTTTTCAAGTTGCTTGACAGTGGCTGCTCAGTTTGCTTTTGGAGTTATCGCTCTATCAATTTTTTAGTAATTTTGAGAATTTAAGTATTTCTTAATTTTCTCTTATAATCTCTAATTATTCGATCTCATGAATATTTCAAACTCCAACTACTCCTATTGTTCTTACCGGTAATTAATTGAAAATTTTAGTTTCAATTTAATAGCCAATCAATTGTCGATTTTTCTCATCTAATTTTACGTCTTTTGATATGGAATCAGTTGTCGGTTCATCTTTTAAATTATGTTTTTTATGGTGGGCAAGTTTCTAATTTTTCAATGAAGAAAATCAATTGAGGTAAAAAAAATGAATTTTGTTTGAGTATATTCTATTTTAATTATTTTTTATAGTTTTCTGACACTTTACTTAATATTAAAAATTAAATGTTGGCGTGTAGGCAATGGCGGAGGCAACATGTAACAGGGTAGGCAATTGCCTACCCCTGTAATTTTAAAATCAAGTATGAAGTAGTATAAATATGTTGGCCTGCCTACTCCTGGAAATTAAATTGCCTATTCCTGTCCTTTGACAATTCAATACTGCAATCTAATCGAATAAATTAAATTGCAAATTGCGACTGATAATTGACTAAAATTGTTGAGTGTTAATGTTTTTCTTGATTTATGTTTAAATCTGATTTAGAATTGATGAGATTGATTAAAATGATTCAAGTATATAAGTTAATTTTACCCACTGACCCGGTAACTCAGTAACCCGAAATTTTTTGCCCATCCCTGAGTCAAATCCTGGCTACGCCACTGCGTGTAGGATAGTTTTTTTTTTCATGACTTTTGAGGTACAGTAATAATTACTATTTAAAACTTTGATTAAATAAGATGACTGTCAAAAAATTACACACTATGATAATAGGAGTTCTAAGTAGGCGGGATTTCGAAAAGATATATTATTTAAATATCTTACATGAATTGAATGAAAATGTACATACACTACTAAATAGTGACAACAATAACTAATTTTTTTTTTTCTAAAATGTGAAGACTGTGGCTTTAAAAGAATACTAAGATATGTTGTAAAGTGACCCATACTTTGGTTTCAATTTTTTTTTTAAATTCAAAGAAATCGATTCAAACTATTCAATTCAATCTGCATTTTTTTTTTGAAAATATTTTTTTGCATCTGAATTAATTTTATTTCACTCTAATATATTTCTACGAACAGGTAAAATAATAAAAGTGTGATTTTTATCATAATTTAAATAAGCTTAATTTCATTTTTTTTTTCCTCTATTTCAAATTTATCGAGTTTAATTAACTGTATGGAATAGAATCGAACTCTCTATTTGACTTTTTTACCACTTCACTTTCTTACCAATGACGGTCCCGGCTAAAATTTGGACAAAAGAAAATCTAAAAGCCAGATCAATTTTCTTATAAAAAAGTATCATTGCGGGACCCACGTTCTTGACTAGCAACATATTTCCTTGACTGATAGCATCTAAATTCTAAGGCATGTTTGGTTGCGCGAAGGTGACGTTCCAATAAACAAAATGAAAAAGGAAAAAAAGAAAAGAAAAAGGAGTTTGGGTTAAAACGGAAAGAATGCAAAAAAAAAACTGAAATGGAAATTAAAAAAAAAAAAGATATTTTTTTTTTTTTAAAAAAAAGATATTCAAAACGTAAAATACAAGTAGAGCTGGGATCCGATCAGAAGCTTCTGTTTGTCATCTCCTTGTTTGTTTTTACAGCAAAGCACAAGGCGACGAAACTCTCTCCCTCCCTCCCTCCTGGCTCTCTCTTCTCCTCTGACCAATTGGGCTGTACTCATTTTGATTGGATTCCAATCCTCAAGCTTAGTCAAACTAAGGTAAATCTCCTCTTTGTAGAGATCCGACCGAGTTTATTTTGTTTTCGCTTATGTATTTATTTTGAGTTTTCATGAGGTTTCAGTTGTTTTTCGGTTTCTTTTATATCTGGAATGTCTTACTGGATTAGCTAACTGATCAATAGATAAATAACAGAAGCCTTTACTCTCGAACTCTTGATCTTATCGGGTGACTTTCTATTTTTACCGAGTAATTTTGGTTAGGTGTGTGGTGTCAAAAAAGATAAAATGTTTTCTTTGTAAAACAAAATAATCACTTTATTTTGAAAAAAAAAAAAGCTCTGATGTTTCCGTGATTTTTGATAAACTCTTGAACTTCAAGGTTTTGATGGTTTAAAGATCTTTTTCCCCCTTTTCTGTATTGAGTTTTTGCATTACTTAAAGGAGATCAAAGGCCAGTGTTTGCTTATTTATAGCATTATTATTTGTGTTATGTAAGAATTTGATTGTTCTGCTAATCAAAAGAAAAATAATCTCTCTTTATCAGAAAACAATCATTGGTTTTTTTAAAATTTGTTATTATCTAAGACTGATGAGAATGTCCATCATATCTGACTCTTTCAAATTCTGATTTGATTCTGGCAAGAGCAAATTCAAGTTTAACACCTTGGTTCACATTCATTTCGGTTTAGTCATGTAGCCTGATACTTCTTAAGAGCTACTACTATATGGAATTTTGTGTTTAATGAACTCTGTAAATTCATACTTGTTCAGATATGACATTATATTTGATAATTTAAGTTTCAATATAACAAGATAATTTCTCTTTGAACCTGGGTATAATTTCTTTTCCGTTGAATAAATAATGCTACCTTTTACCAACTTCTGAAGATCACCAGATTCAACTACTCTAGAATTCTTCTAATTCGGTGCCAACTTGCTTATAGTTGTATCAATTGGTTTTTACTGTACTCTTTGTAAGACCTTAGAACTATGTAC
The DNA here is from genome assembly GCA_028015225.1 of Carex myosuroides. Taxonomy (NCBI): domain Eukaryota; kingdom Viridiplantae; phylum Streptophyta; class Magnoliopsida; order Poales; family Cyperaceae; genus Carex; species Carex myosuroides. The sequence continues at coordinate 6,658,941 of CM051482.1, forward strand.
AATAAAACATGTGCAATCTCCCAATCCTGCCCCAATTTTTGAAAGAATTCCAGAATTACCCTTCTGATCTCATTATGAATGTGCAAAATGGGGCACTGAATGGGAATTTAACAAACAGGCAGGAAATTTACTTTTGTTAGTGCTAATTAATTGACCCTATCTTTCTCCTGGTGTACAGGTTTTTGAAGATATTGCTACAAATTTGGAAAGCAGTATCATCCTTAAAACAGAGAAATCTCTGAGGTTTTCTTATTGCCATACAATCAAAGGCTTGATATGTCGAGTAATCCTTTTTACTTCTTAGGTTTTGATAATATTAAATAATGAAATGTCGATATCATTTGATATGGTCTCAGGAAAATTAGTATGTAATACCAAATTGCAGTCAAAATGTATTGGAGAGTCCCCATTGGATCCTTGAATTTCTAGTAGAAATTGTATTTCTTATATGTTTTTGCTCAGCTGATGTATCAGCACTGGTTTGGCTCTCAATACTGAGGAATCTAGGGATAACTAGACTAGCATTTTGCCTGACTTCGATGTCATTTAATTTGAACTTGTTACAGTACAAAAATTCAAAAGGCAACATTATGAAAATCAGAAAGAAAAAAAGAAACAAATTACTACATTACAAGTGAAGCACTGAGCATTGCTATATGATAAAAACCAATGGTTCTGGTTATAACCGAAATGGCTGAAAGGTACCGAAATTGGCACTTGTAGTCTAGGCAGTTGAAAAAACTAACCATGAAAGCTCACTGCTGAAAGGTTGACTGTTACGACCTTGTACCTGGCTTGTCAGTTCGGTACATGATCGGTAATATATACAATAACTATAAAATAACTTAAATAACTAAACTATAAAAGCACACTGACTGATACATGGACTGTTACGACCCAGTACCTGACCTGTCAGTGTTGGTATAATTATGACTGCTAAGATACAATAACCATAAAATCTATAATGACTCTTTCTTTCTCTAAATTTATATTTTCCATTCCAGCACGGAGAAGTGAGAGTCTAGAAATCCTATTTCCGTTTGAGGAGAGAAGAGAGAGAAAGTCAGATGTGGACAACTCTGAGGATGAGAGGAGGAGGCTGTCAATTGGGTCCCTCAAGAAGAAGGCATTAAATGCATCGAGTCGGTTCACGCACTCTCTTAAGAGGAAAGGGAAGAAAAAGCTCGATCACAGAGCCTCGAATGTGTCGATAGAGGATGTGAGAGATGAAGAAGAGGAGAAGGCGGTTTTCATGTTTCAACAGGAGTTGTTGAGTAGGAATTTGCTGCCAGATCGGCATAATGATTACCATATGCTTCTAAGGTAATATTTATTCCTTTTGTCATTCCGTGCTCTTTATGATTCTGTTAGCGTGGGAAAAAATTGCAGTTATACTTGATATCTAGCTAGAAGTTTGGTTTCATATTTAACCTTAGGTGTTTTGACTTGGTTCAGTATAAAGCACAGAGTGGTATTATGGTTTCATTGGAGCTGTAAGTTTGGTTTTAAAATATGGAGTCCTTAGTTAGCTTGTTTCTATTGTAGGTTTCTCAAAGCCAGGAAATTCGACATTGAAAAGGCAACTCATATGTGGTCTGATATGCTCCAATGGAGAAAGGAATTTGGTGCTGACACAATTTTGGAGGTGACCTTCTCTTATTAAAATATTCTTCATTAGATAACAATCAGCTGTATAACAATTCTTGTTCAGAGAGCCTGATCCATGTAAATGCTGTTAGTAGATCTGATTAACAGAGGGTTTCTACCAATCTAACAGATGCTTGAATTATCTTTGGTTTTCCACTCAAAAACAATTGTTGTCAAGAAAATACAAGAAAAAAGTAATATACACATGGATAAAATTAAAACTAAATTAGGTTCACACAGGACTAAACTGGTATGAATTCAGTATCGAGGTATAGATACTTGCCACTATACCAGTCAGCACCGGTATATATAATTGTTGATTCAATGTATCTATATTACAGGATTTTAAATTTGAGGAGTTGGAAGAGGTATTGCGATATTATCCCCAGGGATACCATGGAGTAGATAGAGAAGGGAGACCAGTATATATAGAGAGGCTTGGCAAGGTTGAACCAAGCAAGCTAATGCAGATAACCTCTGTTGAGCGCTACATAAAATATCACGTGCAAGAGTTTGAGAGGGCATTTAGGGATCGGTTTCCTGCATGTTCAGTTGCTGCAAAACGACACATTGACTCGACAACTACCATCCTCGATGTAGATGGTGTGGTACGTAATTTTGGGTCATTTTTTTCTTGATGAAATTACCCTTGAAAGAAATAAACTACATCAATTATTATAGTAGTACCAATATGGTAGAACGCTAAAATTTAGATGTGTGATTTTTTTTCTCATTTTATTTATTAATTTTTTTTTGTGAATGTAGGGTTTCAAGAATTTCAGCAAAACAGCCAGAGAAATGTTGCTAAAGATGCAAAAGATAGATAGTGATTACTACCCTGAGGTGAGACAATTATTATTATTCACTCATATGAAAAATTTGCAGTTTAGTCCATTTTTTTTTATTAATGTTTGATTCTGTAGACACTACATCAAATGTTTGTGGTGAATGCGGGTAGCGGCTTTAGGCTCCTTTGGAATACTGTGAAGGGCTTCCTTGACCCCAAAACGGTTTCTAAGATTCATGTATTCCTCTCCCTATTGCTCTCTCTGTGACATTTAACACACACACACACTCCTACAAATCGAAAAGCACACACATGATGAACATCTAAGGTAACGACAAAGAAGTGACTTAATTTTTGGTGGACAGGTACTAGGAACAAAGTTCCATTCAAGGCTTCTAGAAGTGATAGACTCAAGGTCTCTTTCTCTCTCTCTGTTTCTCTTTCTGTGTTTGACTGCTTGTTATTATTAGGAGAGCTCTAAAGGCTTGCAAATTTAGAGAATTATTAATTATTATTTTCATAACATTTTCAGCCAATTACCAGCATTTTTAGGTGGTACGTGCACATGTGAGGGCGGCTGTCTCAGGTCGAACAAAGGCCCTTGGAATGATCCTGACGTTATCAAGGTAAAATACACCAATTATGTCACACAACTTGACTTCGTTCAAACCCTGTTTGGAATCAAGATGCACCGGTACCTTGTTTGCTTACAAAACATTGCGGCTGTCAACATCTTTTGGTTCTTTTATTTTCTCTTTATGTGGGCTCATAAATAATGATGGATTTCGGTTGTTGGTGCACCAGTATCAAAACCAGCCATATGACGTTTAGCTCTTCTGTGGTGGAATTGCGCCTAGAAATTGATTGTCTTAGTTTTCTCCCTTGGCGGTTCTTTAATAATTCTGTTCCAAGTAATGCAAAAGCTAACATTATCCTTGTTTCATTTTCTATTGTAAATTTAGCTTGTGCAAAATGGTGGTGCAAGGCTAATAAGACACACCAGACGGTTGTCGGAGATAGAACAGAGAAGGAATTCCATTAGTAGGCTCCATCTCTGCAAGGCAAGTTTCCTAAAGCACCTTCCTTCTTTCATTTAACCTTTTGGTAAACACACCCTCTCGTAATTACCATTTAAATTTCATTTTTCATTTTAAAATTTTAAAAGGATACACCGATTATGTAATAGACTCAATCAGTAGAAATACATATATACTAAAAGTTACAAAACCAATACCAGTTGGCCTCAACTTTTGTCTCCCTTTCTTCTTTTGGTATATTTGGTGTTTAATTGCCCAGTTGAGAGGTTTAATTGAACTCAAATGTATTTTTTTTTTTATACTTGTTGCAGGGAAGTAGTGATACATCAGCAGTAGAGTCAGGATCAGATGTAGATGAGTTAAGTTCTCCTATTGTAAGAAAGCCTCTTGAGCAGTCCCGTTTGGCTCCTGTCCGTGAGGAGGTATTCTGTGTTGACTTATTCTTGTTTCTTATTTGTTGCTTTATTTCAGGTTTTTTTTTTTATTTAATGAAAAAAACCACAGATTTGTATCTTTGACATTTTATCCGCATCTGGCCTGTTTGGTGACAGCTAAATTTTTAAGGAACTCACATACCTTCCCAATATAAGGGAACAAATCACATCCTATTAAATATTTTTCTTTTGGAACACTTGCTTTGATTTCTTGCCAAAATGCTGGTCTTCCATGATTTTGTATGTAGTATTTCATTTTTAAGGCAAATAGTCAAGAGTATTCCACTATGCCCGGAGGACCAATTCAGCATCAATTCGTACAATTTCTTATTTTTGGGTTGTTTTATTTTAAAAAAAGTTAGCAGCAGCATCAGAACCATGTTATAGGATTTATTAATGGCTTGTTTTAATTTAAAATGAAGGTAAGAGCAAGGGATTCAACAGCATATTATAGTTGCGACGATCATTTTGTGGTGGTTGACAAGAATGTTGATTATGGCATTGGTGGATCCGTCTCTACTAAAAGTTACAATTTTACCCAGTTGGATTTGAGAAATCGGGCCGGCTCTCCTGTTGCAAATTCACCTTCCTTTTTGTCAGGTAGTTTTCATATTTTCATATTTTTCATTCTCACTTCTTACTTTTTTACCAGTAACCATAGCAGAGATAGTTAAACATTTAATTTCAACACAAATCATTTCAATCAGTCTTTTAAGTTTATCAATCACAGATTTTCACTTTGTTCTATAGTTAGATATAGTTGGTGTCGGGTCATGTCTGAAAAGTGATGCAATTACACCCAAAAATTCAGGGGCGGACCCAGGTGGTTCCAGGGACCAGGGCTGCCCCCTGGATTTTGAGTTTTTTTTATTATTGAAGGAATTCCTCTGATCTACTACTAATATGACAAATTAATAACAAGTGCTTTTGAGTAATTAATTATGAACGTCGTGAATCACGAGTCCCACTCCTAAGATTTACTCAAGTATTGATTAAAAAAAAGCGAGACCTAAATCAAATATATCATATTCACCATTGAGTCGTTGACCTGTTAAATCTTCTAAAAAGAGAGACGCTAATTAATGTACTCGTAGACATCGAAACAAAAAATATCTTATTAATACAACTTGCTGTCGGTGTTTTCTAGAACCATTTTGAAAAAGTCTCTGGAATTCTTCATTACGCAAGCATAATGGAAAACTAAATAGATAGCTTGTAGATAATTTTACAGTAATTCATGTACTGCAATCTCCCCAAAACACACATTAATATCTTCATTACACAAGGGTATTCTTGTCGTTTCAAATTTTTTCAGAGGCATATATACTAAAAATTGTTCCCACGTTCATTTAATTACTTTTCTCTTCTAGCAAGCGCAGACATTAGGCGAACGAAAAACAGCTCGGCGACCCAGGGGCATTTGCGTCATTACGCACAGCTGATTCTTCTCCTTGTGATAAAGCTCCTTTCCCTCCGCTTCCCGGTACACAGATTCACCTCCCGTACCATGTCTACGGAGGCCAGTTCAAGCCACACCACACCGGACCCCCAATCGTCAGATCCCTCGTTGAGCGCGAATCTCGAGGCGTATCCGACGACGGAAATCCTACGCGAGGATGATCGCCTTGCGTCCGTGGTAGAGAAACTCCAGCGACTGGAGATGAGATTAGACCAGCTGGCGAATAAAGCGCCAGAGATTCCCGCTGACAAGGACAGGTTGTTGTTGGATTCTTGGGAGAGAATCAAGAGTATGGAGGTTGACCTCGAGAAAACCAAGAAGGTATACCATTTTTTAGCTTAATTTGACTTGTTTGCTTATTAGGTATTGTTTGGTCGATCATAGGTGGCCATGGTTGTAGCGGTAGGAGTATATGGTATGGACTGGTAGTATGTGGAAGTTGGTATTTACCAATTCAGTTGCTGCTCCACTGGCAAAGGTTCTTGAGCAGCTTAGGTTCCTCCAAGATTTTGACTTTACTCTTTATCTTCTCATAACCCGAGTTAGCACAACTGACAAGCAACCTTTACCTGACCTGGTTAATTTAGATGCGTTGGTGGATGGGTAAAAACGTACTTAGTACCAGAAGCAATGCCCAATATTCGTTCAGAGACATTTTTATCTTTAATGAACATATTATTTGTATATGTAGGTTTTACAAGCCACAGTTCTGCAACAAATTGAAATAGCCCAATCTGTAGAGGAAGTGCATAGTTCCAGCCGCCGGGTAAGTATTATTCTCATTCTCTCATCTTTTTAGAAGAATTGCTTGGTGACATTAATTAGTTAAACAATGGATTGTAATTTGACTGATATGCCAAAAGTTCTTTGATACATGCTGGTAATATGACTGCCAGCTGTTTCCTGTTTCCACAGTTGAGCAACTAAGTCTCAATTCTCTCTTTCAGAATGAAGCCTCAATTTATATTTCACTGTTGTTGCATGATTCGTAAGGTGTTGGAGCTGAGTAGTAGGATACCAAGATCTGATATTGCAATCTTTTGTTTAATTAAATTTGGAGCCAATAACAATGTAATACAAAGTGATGGTCATACTTCATAAAACCAGCATTACTATTCAATTATGACTTTTCATTTGTTGACCATTTATTTATACTTTATGGGTTAAATTACGGAAATTGATCACGAAGGATCACACATTATCATAGGTACCAAAACTAGTGTAATCATTGTGATCCTTGAGTATTTAAAATTAGCTTCTCTCTAAAATCTTTGGAAACCGTAAATCAATCAACTTTTTGGAATTAGAATTTATTATTCACTTTATTTTTCAACTTTTTTATCCAGGGACGAGGATTTTGTAGCTGAAATAGGCTCAAATTTTAATCACTATACTCTGACGCAACGACTTCGCACCTGTCCAGACTACATGAATACCAATATCGTGGTACAGAAATATACACTACAGCTACAAGTTCATTTATAAATATCTTCTTAGGGAGGAGTTCTCATGTGCAGTGCCTCCTTTTTGTTTTTCTATTTGTGTGCATTTTCTTCGCTTACATGTGCATTACTATTACTTTTTTTAATGTGCGGTTTCAAGTCTGTCAGGGGAGAGTGTAAGTTGTTGATTCAAATTGGCCCTTCTTTTCGTGGTTAATAGTTATTAATATGTGGTTTCCAGTGTTTTCAGGGAAGAATGTAAGTTGTCAATTTAAATTCACCCAATGTCAAAAGGCTTCCTGTCTCAAGAAAATTTTAAGAGAATCCGAGTAGACTTGATTCACCCAATGACAGACATCAGAGACAGTTCGGTATAAAGCAAAAGTTTGATTTGAGTGGGTTTAGAAAAGATAAATATATTGGACGTTAGAGCTATGAGCTTTCTTTAGAAAAAAAAAAAAAAGAAACAGTCTAATTATCATTACGGTGTTCATCGGTTCGGATTCAACCGAACTAGGCCAAAGTAATAATTCGGTTTCTAAAATAGAACCGAACTGAACCGATTTAGCATTGCAACCAAACCAAACCAAAGTTTTATTTCGGTTTGTTCGGTTCAAATTAAAATATATTAATTTTTTTATTTAAAGCAATTGATTTATAACAAACTGAAGTATATTAAGAAATAAATTGAGATATTAAGAAATAAACTGGGGGATTAAGAAATAAACCGGGATATCGAAGTATTTAAAGCAATTGATTAAGAAATAAACTGGTTTATTAAGAAATAAACCGGGACGGTCTGGACCAAATTCATAATATATAAAAGTTCGGTCGGATTGGTTATTTCGGTTTTGAAAATTTTCAAACTGAACCGAACCGAAATTTTAATTCGGTTTTAAAAAGCAAACCGAACCGAATCATTAAACCGAACAAACTGAACTGTTTGGTCCAAACTAATTCGGTTTGGTTCAAAACCGACTAAACTGGTCCAATGAACAGCCCTATTTGTCATAACCTGATTAAGTTTCTAAAAAACTAAAATTAGTCTTGTTTCTGTATACAATTTTTGTTTTAGTTGCATCAATGTTAGTTTGTTAATCAACTTGTTTTATTTGGTTTCAGCCACAAAAACCGAAATGTAAACTGTAAGTTAATATATAATTAAGAGGGAGTGAGACTATGGTGCTATGCATAGTATGGATGGGGTCCGTGCTACGGCCAAAAATTTGACTTTTTAAAATCCTAATGGTCGATCCAACCGTTCAATGTGATAACCATATGAATATGTACTTGCAAACTAAATTTTATATTTTTTCGAATTTTTTTTACTATTTTTTTAGATAGGTAGAATTTGATGGTCCAAAATTTTCAGAAAACACTGATTTTTCTACCTATCTAAAAAAATAGTAAAAAAATTCGAAAAAATATAAAATTTAGTTTGCAAGTACATATTCATATGGTTATCACATTGAACGGTTGGATCGACCATTAGGATTTTAAAAAGTCAAATTTTTGGCCGTAGCACGGACCCCATCCGTGCTATGCATAGCACCATAGGCTCACTCATTAAGAGGGACTATTTGACAATTTCTTAGTTTGACAATCTTAACAATCTCAAACAATCTTAAAAAATAAAGTTTAAATTGAAAATCTAATATCACAAACGTGATCTATATTATCTACATATTATGTTTATAAAAGATGATAAGATTTGATATATGTTTCACCTTACAGTTCAAAATCAACAGTCATTGATGCTTCATCAAATAATACTTAAATTACAAAAACAAATTGATTGTAATGTTATTTTTACATGTCCAGTAACATATAAATAATCATTATCAAAATAACCATTATAAATGTATCCCTCTCAACATGAGCTATTGTTGATCAACGATATATCAGGCTTGGTTAGCTAAGTGCTGGTATTTATCTCAGCTAAAGGTCGCCAACTGTATAGTATGAGATGTCAACATAAATGTAGACATGTAGTTGAGAGTTGGCTCTACTACGAACTCGTATTCACGAGTTATTCTCAAACTCGTGTTTCTCTTGCTACATTAGGTAAAACGTAGACTTCAAATGATAAAAATTCAAAAGTTAACTATATATATATTTCACATCACACAAAAAAAAAAAACGTAAAACTTTAGCATTTTTTTTATCTGGATCAAGAAATGGAAAATCAATACGCCAATATTATCATCGTGCAACATTTGTCATATTGGCATGTAGATCATGTCAAAATATAAACCATGTATTCTAGAATTTAACGTGCGTGCATCTCTATTAGGATAAAACAATATTAATTGGTTTTTGGTTTGTTATTTAGGATTCATATTATTAATATTTTCATTTTACACAAAAATAAAAGAGTTCAGAAATTAATTATATCCCAAGTTCACAATGGCCAAACCTATATATAGTCGGCGCCAATTAAAAAGAAAATGATTATGTTATAGAATTTAAGTAAAATCTTGCCAAATTTCCATATATCCAAACATTTACTTTCAGCATTTTTTCCCGCAGTTTTCTGCATGCATAAAATCTCCCAAATTTTATCTTAGCCACATCCATTATACTTCATTCTATGCAATCCCGCACTTACCAGCCATGCTAATATTTGACTTAGTGATAGAACAAAAGCATTCACTTCGTTCTTCCTTGTTTTGGAAAATGTCGAAGTCTTCATCTCAGAAGCCTTGAATAATGTGAGATATACTATGCCAATCTAAATCTGTAATTTTTGGACATCCATCTCTTTCCTTCCCTCCTCTGCAAGGGCGGATGAAAGTTCAAAAAATAAGATCAATTGACCATCATTTATTTTCAAATTTTTTGTATTTATACATAATTTTCTATACAAGTTAGAGAATAATATTATAAAAATTGTAAAATTGATCTTTATTCGCAGTAGGAAAACTTCACATGTTTGATCTCATAACTTGTAAGTCGGCTCTGTCCTTGCTCCTCTGTCTCTAAATTCATGGAAAGCATGGTCTACGAAAAAATAATCTGATGGAAAATAAAATTGGAGCTTTTAGGCAGCATAGTCACAAGATTCATAAATTATTCGCGAATAATTCATTTTTTTTGTGATGACGAACCGAATGCCGAATTATTTGGTTGACCGAATTATTCTCGAATAATTCGGGAATTTTATGAACTTTATCCGAATTGTACGAAATAATCGTGAATTTTTCTAGAACATTTTTTTTGGTTTTTTTTTTGCTTTCTTGTAGGACTGAGATCTCTGGTCCGGATAATTCCGAATCATTTCTGAATTATACCTGAATTATTTCCGAATCACAAATTTTTGACCTCGTCAAATCGAACCCGAATAATTCATTTGTTACTATCTTAGGCCCTGTTCGGCTGTCAAAATTTTACTGGGAATTTGATGGGTTTTGATCAAATAGGATTGTATTCCTTTGAAGCATTCGACAGTCCAAAATTTTTCTCAAAATTTCCCGTAGGTGTACCCGATGTGTTCCCATTTCAGTACAATTTTTGAGGTTCAAAAATCCGGTGTCAGACCTCATTTTTTTTCCCATTCTCTCTCATTCTTGTCTTCTCTTACTTTTTGTTTGAAGACGTGGCAAAGCTGCCAACTTTTATTCATCTCCACTATGCACTCTCTCCAATCTTTCTTTTTCTCTCTCCAATAACTACTTACTTTACAATGGGTATATATAAAGTGATCAATCTTTATTCATTTTAAGTTGTGGGACTAAGAAAACCAACGATCCGGACTGAACCCTTCAATCTATACATTTATTCATTTTAAATTGTAATTACATAATTTAAATGTTTTTTTTTTGTAAGTGTTTGTAAAAGTTTATTTTTTTAAATGTTTTTAATTACATATTTTAAATGTTTGTTTGTTTTCTAATTTTTGTAATTATATATTTTAAATGCTTGTTTGTAAATGTTTTTAATTGTTGTTTTCTTATTTTTAATTTATTTATAAATATTTTCTTATTTTATTTGTACCGTTCTAGTAATATTTTTTATTAGAAATGGTTCATCTTTTTAATATTATTATTTAATCAATTTTATTTAACTTCATTAATATAATTAAATTTTTTTTTACCAAATGTTACAATTTACAACCCATTAAAATATTAAATTTACAATATATTATTGGTCTAAATAAATAGATGGTGGCACGACATTTTTTTTCATTGTAATTTTATATTTAATTACTTTTTTATATTAAGCTAACTTTAACTTAATTGGTTAAAATCAATACAGAACAGAACGCTATACTATTCAAAAACAATAATTAATTAAAAAATTATTTATAACTAAAACTAAAACAATTGAATAAATATACATATTTTAAAAGAAATAAAGATTTCCCACAATTAATCCCATGATACAAACGAACACTCATTTTCTCATATTCCCATAACTAATCCCGTGCATTCCGTACCCGTGGGTTCCTACTTTTTTAAAAGTGAATTTCCATTCCCATTCCCATTTCCATTCCGTAATCCCGTGACATCCGAACACGCCCCCTTAGGCAGTATATAGAAAAAGAGTTCCAAAAGTTTGAGAGTGGAAACCATAGACTGTAATTAATGCTCATATTTCCTAATTATACAGTTTGACAAGGACGTAACGTGACTTTCCACTAAAAAAAAAATCAAGGCGGGCTCCGGACCAGCCGTCCCCTCCCACTCTCAAATTCACATCCCCTGAGATATCTCATATTTTGCGTGACTTATTGGAAAATATCAACTGTTCAAATACGTTCTGCACGAATCTCAAAACTCAAATAATACTGGCCCTGCGCTATCCCCGAATAGGCACCGGACACGTCGGTCACGCAAAATATGAGATATCTCAAAGGATACGCACTCCCCACTCTCCCATATACTTCCTCAAATTGTCTTTCTACACCGGGTGCATTTCGTAAAACGAAAACCGAATTGATAGATAAGTGGAACTACCTTATCGTAATATAAGTGGAACTACATTGGTCATATGTACCAGGTTCACTGTTTGCATCTCCGTCTTCCTAATTTCTTTATAGTTTTTCTTCACGGGTATCTTTCCTGACATCACATTCTTCAAATACAGTTTTACATTTACGACGTGGCTTATTTCTACTTGTTATTAGGAATTCCAGAAGCTTCTATCCAAGGTTAATGACTAATTAAAATGGAATGAGTATACAATCGTAGAAACGAGGAATAGCAATAGCACGATTCTCTGATTCTTCACGCTATTACCGATTTTCTCTGGAAGCGAGAGAGGGTGGGTGGAGAGAGGTAGAGACGAGGCAGTTGCTATTGGCCTTTTGATCTGTAAGAAATTTATTCCTTTTAGACTGCAATTATTCTGTTAGCTGAGATCAATCCGCTGTATTATTGATTTTCTAATTTCTGTCGTTTATGAATATTTGTTCCGAGTTCTTTTTTTGAATGGACATTTTAGTGGAATTGGGGCTAGATCCAATTGGTCCAATAGCTTTTGACCAATTTTCTTGTTGAGCTTTATTTTTTAACCTTTGCAAGGTTGTATCATATGTATGTATATACCTTTTTTTGTTTAGATATCAAATGTTAGATATTTAAAGCAGGTGACAGCAAGTAAATAAATTGTAGTTCACATTTTAGTGGGATGTGATTAGGGGCGGAGCCAGACATTAGAACTATGGGTCAATCATATACAATTTTTCTACATAGAATGGGGGTCAATTTTAACCAGTATTGTGACATTTTACACTAAATTGTATATAAAATCATACATAAATATAAAAAAAAATTGGAAAAAAATGGGGGTCAATTGACTTCTTAGCTCCGCCCCTTTGCAATACTACCTTGCAAAGGCTAGATTATTCGATACATTGGTTCTTTCTAAGAGAGAAACACAAAGATCAAAATAGACTCCAAATTTTTCAATATTAATCAGAATCCTTGTAGTTTTTTTTTTGAAAAATGATGTTATATGTTTTAAGTTTTTAAGGAGAATATGTAGTAGTTGGTTGTGTTGACTTTTTGACGTGTTCTGTCTACAGCTGCATTTGATTTAGTAAAACATTGTTGTTTCACAACTATTGCAATAGTGAAACATGCATGGACTCATTTTGTATCACGGGCAAGGTTAACTGGCGCATTCGTGCTGTAATCAATAATTTGTCAAGACATACCAGCTACGGGACATTCATATGTTATTCTTCTTTTGAACTTAGTAAATTGTGCATATAATACTAATTTTGCAGCACAGAAGAAATGAATTGAAACTCCTATATGTAAGTAATTTGTACTTTGCATAGTACATCCATTTATTGCTCTTTCAAAGTCAGTAAACACTCATGGACTAATTATCTTGTCACGCAAATAAAACAAACTGAAGATTTTGCATTGCAAATTCATAGGCTGCACTAAACTTACGGACTACTGTACATTCATGTATTGTTCTTGAGACTATTTAAGTGTTTCATCTTGTATTTTTTTGTTATTCTACTTTGACAAACATGAGCAAGTTCTTAATTTCTTTTTTTCAAAAAGAGTAACCACACACCCGTACATGTACACACAAAAACGGAATAAGAAGCTGAAAGAGAGCAGTCAATTACGAATGGGATTATAATATATGTAAAGGCACTGAGACAGCTTCATCCTATTCATTCTGTTCTGTGAAGCACTTAGTCAACAAAATATCATATCCCACATCAGTAAAAAAAGGAACTATATAGATGAAATCCATTTCACAAGAAAAATAGAAAAACTAACTTTCAGATCAGTCCATGTAATTCTAAATGAAATTGCACTATCATTTGTATTGATAAAATCAAGAAACTTCCTGCTGTAATTGGTGCCAATTTTAGCAACTAGTGTGCTTGACCACTGGAATTTCCAATCAAAGTGTCTGATTTAAATTGCATGCTGTAATTATTATTATTCTTTTCAAGTAAATCAGCATATCAATATTAAGTATGCTATTTAAATTCAACTTGTCTAATTTGACACGCTCAGAAGTTGGATATTTTATGGCTACTTGGTTCACAATGTTTCATTTTTCTTAATACTGGTACTGCAAGATGGCTCATACTTTGGAATTCTAATAGCAATCATCATCTAGTGGTATATTCATGCCAGCCCGAAAATCACCTTACTGGAAGTACTTAAAACCCAAACCTCTTATTGGAAGCTCAAATGGTAAACGAAAGAAAACAGAAATCTTACCAGACACCAGTCATCACTCATCACTGATTTAAGTATAGCGATCCTTTATGAGCTAAAGTTCCTTCTAAGGAACAAAAAAGCATAGCTCTTGAAGCTTCATCTTCCATAAAAATGTGTAGGGGTTGAAAATGGCGAGCAAAAGGATTCAAAAAGAATTGTTGGATTTGCAAAAGGACCCACCTACATCGTGCAGTGCTGGGCCTGTTGGCGAAGATTTGTTTCACTGGCAGGCAACAATCATGGGGCCTGCTGACAGCCCCTATTCTGGTGGCGTCTTTTTCGTCAAAATCCACTTCCCTCCGGACTATCCTTTCAAGCCGCCTAAGGTCAACTTTCAAACCAAGGTTAGTTTGTGATCAAGGTGTTCTTTACAAGATTCTGTAGACCTCTTTAATACCCAGGATTGTACCAGGTATCTTCCATTCTGATGCAATAAGCATTTGTTGGTGCTCTTTCCTCAGTTAAGTAGACTTCTTTTTGTATGCTAATATGCTCCATATCAATAGGTTCACATGTTCTTATTTGGATCGTATTTCTTCTTTTACTTGTTTTGGTTTGTTGAGATTGATGTTGGGTAGCAAGTTAGTACATAAACAGCTAATAAAGCACAAATCTTTTGTTTGACATAACCTTGCGTTTAACAGCTAGTTTGTTATTTGCAAATGAAACAATAATTGTTGGTCGTCTGTTGGCTGTTGCTAACTTGATAAAGTACAGTGCATTACAATCCCTCGTATTCAGGTCTCTACTGATACATGGCATAAATGAGAAATGTAGGTGTACCACCCAAACATAAACTCAAATGGAAGTATATGCCTGGACATTCTGAAGGAGCAGTGGAGCCCTGCTCTGACAATCTCGAAAGTTCTCCTGTCGATCTGCTCCCTCCTATGCGACCCGAACCCTGATGACCCACTTGTACCAGAAATTGCACACCTCTATAAGACTCAGCGATCCCGCTACGAGGAAACAGCTCGTGCCTGGACCCAGAAATATGCCATGGGTTAGTTCGCAGGTTTCATTGGTCCCACCAGTTTCCATTCGTTGTTTGGGTGAACTTATTATGCTAAGAACCCTAATTTTAATAGCCCAATGGCTTTTTGAACTGTCGTTGTCGTTGTTAATGTCACGCGTATGTGTGGAGGTGTGTCTCTACCTGTGTACGTGTACTTGCTCGTGCTCGTGTAATGTAGTGCTGTACTACCCCCTTTGGGGGAAAAGCTCTTGTAATTTTTGTGTGAGAAACTTAGTACTGTTGCTTTGCTGTCTTAATTTCAGTGGAGGTGTATCAAGCTTGTGCTATTTTTCTATCTTGCTCGTGAAAATGTTTCCATTCTGTTAATTTTATTCTTTTATCATGAAGACAATTGAAGAAAGTTTCAACACCTCATTGTTGAATCCGTATCCTCCTAGGTACCTGACTCAAGCAAATTACAAATGGACGGCCCAGATTAATCCCAGCAGGGCCAAAGTCAATCCGGTGCTTATGGAAACTAAGGAGGCCCATTTTGAGATTCGTGCCAAGTTAAAAGAACTAATCTGGACCATCCATTTGTAATTTGCTTGAGTCAGGTACCTGGGGTGATCTGAATTACCTCGCTCAATACTCTTGTTTTGAGGACACCAAGTTATATTCGATTTGCTTGTAGTTGGTTCCATTATTGCGACGACCATGCCATAAATAATTTCCCACTAAAACATAGTATTCACTCATTATTGTGCCGTTGAACGAAGCAAATTGATTGTACTATTCTGTGCGATATTAATTGCTGTTTTTACTATCTCAAATTCATTGGTGTATAGTTATTGCATCACCCAATCTCTAGTAAACTGCAGTTTCATTTTTTGCAGTCAAGTGACCCAAGAGGTAACAAGGGGCACAGTGAAGATAAAGCCTGTTGTTTTATTGAACTCGTTACTTTGCTAGCTTCCAGCTTTGCGCATGATGTATATTTGTGTTTATGTGAGTGAGAAGAAAAGGTGCTGTA
This sequence comes from Carex myosuroides, assembly GCA_028015225.1. Lineage (NCBI taxonomy): Eukaryota > Viridiplantae > Streptophyta > Magnoliopsida > Poales > Cyperaceae > Carex > Carex myosuroides. Next base: position 6,674,931 of record CM051482.1, read on the forward strand.
CCCGCCATACATCTAACATCAAACGTTTCAGGTTGAGCATGATTCCATAATCGTCTTAGGGTATGTTTATAAATGGCAGTCACAAATTCGATGATCTCCAAACTGTGGAGAAGTCAAATCCATTCTTTCCTTCTTTTGGAATTCATATCACCTAAGGTAACAAAATATTCTTGTTAGATCCGGACCAATATTAAAAGTTCCGTGCATTCCAGCCGGATTCTGATTGAAAGGTCCAGATGTAAACAGGAATTTTTTGCTACCTCAATAGGAAGTATCGATAATGAGGAAGCATTTCGTGAAAATTCGATTTGTAGAAAAACATGATAGTTCATAACGTCCAGAGGACGTTATAGACCATCACGGCCAGCTTAACAAAATTAAGTTATCGCTAATTATCACTAATTAACTGAAATAAAATCTGGAGCTGGCCATTGTTGTCTATCACGGCCAGAGAAATTTTAAAAAAAAAAAAAAATTCTGACCGTTGTTATCTATCAAGGTCAGAGCAGGAATTAGTTGGTCTTCAACATATTTTCTGTAATCAATTGATTTGGTCCAATGGCTCCAAAGCAATGCACCGCTTTGGGTCCTCTAAAAGTATTCTTTGTTTGCACCCAGTGTATAAGTTAAGAGCTCTTTTCTGCAATTTCTGATCTAGTAGAACCCACATGTAGTGATTCAATTGTTTAAACGTCAATAAGTTCAGCAACAATAAAATTTGTGGTCCAAGTCAAGGCAAAGATCTACAAATCAAGGGGTTTTGTCGGGATTACGACCAAAAATTTTTTTTTTTCAAAATTTCTCTAGCACAACAACGGCCAGCTCCAGATTTTATTTTGATTAATTAGCGGTAACTTGATTTCGTTAAGCTGACCGTAATAGTCTATAACATCCTCTGAACGTTATGGACTATTACGTTTTTTTTACAAATCGAAAATGCTTCCTCATTATTGATATTTTTTTATTTACTTTTCTATTAATAAAAATTTCGGGGCACATAGCGCTGCTGAAAAGGCCGAACGCAGTGAGTTTTGTGTCCGTGCATTCTCATCTTCATTTCAATAGTGGATCAAATCCTGTCAATATGTTGCTGTTATTTTCGAGAACCGCTGCATCTCATTTCCATTCGTTTACGCTTTTGTTGATTCTCATCAACATTGTTTTGGTATTGCTTCTTTGGACACATTCTCACTGGAACCACGAGCTTAGTTCAGTAGCACATCTCTCTACGGAGAGATCACGGATTCAATTCTCAAGAATATCGGGACCCTTTAATAATAAAAATAAAGCAATGCTTCTTCACTACAAATGCATTGTTTCTGGTACAGGAATTGCCTGGTGGATGCTACTGCTTCAATAATAAAAATAAAACAACGCTTCTTCACTACAATGCATTGTTTTTGGTACAGGAATTGCCTGGTGGATGGTACTGCTTTCAAGATTCTACATAAGTACAAGTTCACTATCTTCAGCAGATATTACCGAAATATGAACTACCAGACGCACATCTCTACTTGCATTGCAAGAAGAATTTAAGTTTAATAAACCAAAACAAAACAAAGAAATGATTCTGAGGCAAACAGATATTATTTGTTTTCTTTTTCTTTTTAGAGAGAATTCTGTAACTTAGCATAGACTCTAAAGGCCAAAGATGGATGGAACTAATCAACATGCCACAAAGCCCCCTCAGTGAACCAATACCAATCTGCATCGCAGACTTTGTGTGCGATATTCCTACTTTATGTTCTCATTTTGGATTCCTGCCTCCGAAAATTCCAATTCCAAATGCTAATAATTAGAAGTTACCATGGCTAGCATTAAATTTTAAATTATTTCCAAATGGTAAGTTCACCAACTTACATAAATACTATCCCGATCCAGTACCCCACATTTCATGTTTAAACACGCCATTAAAAACTAAAAACTTCAATCCTAAGAGCTAACCCCATAAACCCGGATACGCTCTTCAATTTTAGTATTGCAACATGGGCACCTTACCTTTCCCATGTTGACATGGGACTCATTACATGCCACACACAAAACCTGGTGTGCACAAGGGAGTAGAAGCATGGACACCTCCTCTTTTGAACATGCAACACATTGCCACCGCCGGCCTATTGCCTTCCTCTCCAGTTGCTCGGTCTTTCCATTTTTACTGGCCCCTTCCAAGGTCGGGGGTGAAGAGTTGGTTATGGCACTAGATACAACGGTGCGGGTGCTCTGAGAGAGGAGGCGAGCATGCTCTTCTTGAAGGCGTCGGATATCATCCCGGTAGCGTTGTGTGTCGAGTTCAATTTTCTGCCGTAGGGAGTCAATGCGACGACGGAAGGTTCCATTGGTGGACTCCGTTGCTTTGGTAAGCTCTCCAAGTTGTGCTGTTGTTTCCTCCTTCACCTTCCTTTCTTCTTTCAAGAGTCTCTGGGTTTTTACATTGAACATCAAGTTAGGTAATGAAAGATAGAAGATATAGGATATTGGTGCAGCTTTGGTGAAAGGCAGTACTAGTACAGTTATCTACTCTCTTTTTTCTGTTTTTTCATGATTTTTTCTGTTGTCCTTCCGATTTCTTCTAACGTGTTTTATGCTTAAAATCTGCGCTTAATAAAACAATTGAGATATTTATGGACAATAATTTCAGGATTGACATGACATCCTAACCATACATTGTTCAGCACTTCATTCATTGGCTGCCATTGAAATTAATTTATGTATGCAGTCAATATATTGTTCAATATCGAGTACTATCTCATGGCAGAATTACATCAATTTAACCAACTATGGATTATAATGTAAAAGAAACTATGATAATAATGACAAAAATCACCTGCTACTGCTCCTTGACGGTTGATGACAGTACTGAAATTTGAGGCTTTGCACTTGTGCATGAATAAACACAAAAAAGGGACTTGCTAGTCATTTGGTCATTATTACACTATACACCTAACAAGAACAACCTAAACAAGAAACTTTGTGCTGACCTCAGCCACCTTGGTAGCCTTGCAAGTGTCATCAATCTCCTTCTGGATCTGAGTCTGCATGCGTCTGGCCTCCTCAATCTCATCCTGGAGCTGCTGCCTCTGGCGGTCCCGCATCTGGGATTTCTTTCGCACACGTTTCTCCCGCTTGGCTGCCTCCTGCTGGGTTCGTGTCGACTCTGCTGCACTCAGCTTTGCCGCCTCCATCTCAGCCCGTATCTCAGCATTCTCAGCCTCCAGCCTCTGCACCTCAGCATTTGCTTTGTCCACCTGATAAAATTTTAGTTTTATTAGCCTGGAGTGGAAATTTCCAAAAAATGGATGCTGGTACCGGTTTGGATTTCCCATGCTGTTATTCTAATAAATCAGCCGTATCACTTCATTTCTGCAACAGGCTGTCAAACCTCAGCACAATCCACTGCGTAGAGAAACTCAATTTCAGTCATTTTAGCCCCACTGATGATTCTGTCATACTAGGTTTCGTCAGATCTTGATTTAGTTCACTGTGTTTACAATAAACAGGATTTACTCATAAACACAGCTGAAAGACTCTGCTGTGGTGGGAATTCTGTCATGTCTTAGTATACATGCATATATTTTATATTTTTTGAAATTCTATGGGTGTAATTTATGCTTAAAGATTAATTGAGCTCTCGTAAAGCTTCAAAGAAATCTGATCTTGCAGTTCTTTTTGGTTTCCTACTATTTAATAAAACCCAGAATACTATCCTCAGCTAGGACCAACGAAACCAAGCATCAGCAAAAAGTTTGATCGAATTAAATTCAACCATACTCAACCAAAACTTCGAACTGATACATATTGTTACCATCACTGTTAAACAGTTCAGAAATGAGCAAAAATCCGACAGTGGATCAGGAACACTATTTCAGTGAAATCCACTCTCAATGATTGAACCAAAAATCTGACAGTGGATCAGGAAGGCTATTTCAGAAATATTTCACAGGGACTATTGGCTCAAAGTTGTCCAAGGATGGAAATGCAAAATCACAAGTTCTTGCCTGGAGGCTTGCCTTCTTGAGCCCCTCCTCCATCTCAACAAGGCGTTTGACAGTGCCTTCGTCAAGGGACACGGCTGGAGTGCCGGCCTTCTTCATGCGCTCACGCCGCTCCTTCTCCATGCGTAATGCTCTCAGCTCCGCCACGTCTCTGCTCAGCCTCTGGGCAGCCTGCAGCGCCTTTTGCTGTGCCCACTCCCTTCGCTCCTTCACTTGCTCTTCCATCTCTCGTGCCTGTTTCAGAACTATCTCATCTCATCAAAGTCTTTTTACTTTTATTTTGGGAACTAAATGGCCCAGACAGGCTTTATTACTTCCAATCTGAGGTTTTGTGCAAGCTTATCACTTTTGGCCTAATTATATTTAAACCAAGTCTTAAAAGGTAATTTTAGTCAGTAGGTAATGGAGTTAGATAACCATCCCCTGTGTACCAGCATATGCTGTGCATAACCCACATATTACCCCAATTAATCCCAATTATAATTTTTTATATTTCTGTCATTCCGTTTCCTAATTGAATAGTTTGTGGCTTAAATGTGGAGGACTTCCCCTGAAGAATACAAAAGGTTAAATCTTAAGTTATGTTGGGATCAGTCAGAACCAAAACCAAACTGTTACAGTCAGCTAAAGAACCACAGTTATAAATAGCACATCTAAAATAAATCACCTGACGAAACAGTTCATATATCCTCTCCGTCTGAGCATCAGAATCAGTTGATTTATCATCTATCTGGAGCAGCTCTAGCTCCTTCATCAACCCGTCAATGAAATCCTCTGATCCACATGACCCGCTCTTCCCACCTCCACTAGGCCCTACTGTTTTCATTCTTGTGAATGGACGAAAACCAGAGGTAGCCGGATCATATCTCAGACCCCCAGCCGCCACTGCTGCTGCCACTGCCTCAGTAGCCGCAGGGGGGTATGACAATGCAGCTGGGGTACAACAGTTGGGAGGGGGCAGCTCAATCTGACAAGCGCGGCCCACATGCAGATCCCCCATAAGAAGGCACCACATGGCATCCCCCCGTGAAATGCCTCGCCGATGCTGCTTCACCAAGCACACCATCCCGGCCAGTGAGTACTCCTCCAGCGCACGAAGGTCGGAGAATCCTGCCAACCCACTGCCACCTGTTGCACTAGACGAGGATGAACCAGAACCAGAACCAGCTATAGCAGTGGGGTTGTTCAAGTAATCCACTGCATTTGTGACGATGTTGGTGATGACATCTGCAGGGCCACAACAGTGGCCGCCACAGAGAACCCCGTGGAGAGCCACGTCAGCACTGTAGCCCAGAGATGTCAATCGGGAGAGCGCCTCGTTGTATGCGAAATCCAGGTTTTTCAATAGAAGGTCTTCGAGTTGATCCTCGGTGCAGTATCCGCAGTCAGACTCGTGGTAGATCGAGTCCGGGTCGGCGCTTGTCTGCTCCGAGTCCGGATTCGGATATGTAGGATCCGGTCCAGATGGCGGCGACGGATGGTTGGAGCGATCGGCGGCGGTTGTGGCGGCCGAGGAAGAGGAGTGTCGCGCGGAGGCGCGTACCTTGCGCCCGGCGCGACTGGAGCGATCCCTAGAGTGGCCTCCCATTAATTAGATGAGAGGGAGAGGAAGAGAATTGGAAAGGGTTTTTGATGAAAACGACTGGAATCAAGAAATTGAGGTAAGTGGGGGAAAGAAATTTTCTTGAAGAAGGAAGTAGGGAAAGGATTAATGATGGTTTTGGGAGGAGGTAGCGGGCGAGGGAAAGAGCGAGGATCGGACGGCCAGGAAAAGGGCGTCGTGTTGCGTGCGACGGCTGGATTAGCTCCTTTGAGAATTGAGATGAGGTCCGTCCGCAACTGAACAAAAAATAGCGATGGACCATACTTAGCGGGGGATGCATGAAGCCCACGAATCCTCTGTTGATTTCAGATTCAGTGCAAATACCTGAACCTGAACGTGTATAATGAGATCTGAGTTGTCCATTTTAGTCTAGCACATATCTCAAGACCTACTCCTATACTCTAAACAGGCACCAAGATGATTTTGAATTCCATTTCCTGCGTTACCGCAGGAATACTCACTTGGATCTGTTGGGAATGAAATCCGGTGTTGAGCAGAAATTTTCTGAAGCAGCATGGATCGGTCCGTATTTGCCTGCCTCTTGCAATAATTATTAGCAACATTCCTTCAGATTCAACTCGAGATGACACAACTATATTATTAGTGTACTTGATGTATTTGTTTTTTTTTTATCTGCATCTAGACAATCGGAATTAATTTTCACGAACAATTCTGTAGGTATCGAAAATAATTTCAACCTCAAAATTTTCATTCCTTTTTTTACCGAAATTATTATTAATATCCCAAAAAAATATTAAATTTTAAAATCTACAAATTTTTTCTGAAAATTTGTCCAAACCGCAAATAAAAAAATTTGTCCAAACCGCAAATTTTTTCTGCGGAAATTCAGCCTACAACTGCAAATATTTTTTGCGGTTTTAAGTTTTTTTTCATTAAACATAAATGTTTATAATTTATTTATTTTTATTTAAATATTAGAAATATTTTATATATTTATTTGAAAATAGATTGAATACTATATAATTTAATTTATTAGAAAGACTGCGACAAATAACTCGGATCAATATTTTTTAGGCCAGAATTTTTGCGGCTGTAAGAAAAATTAAAATATTTTTTTGTGTTATTGAAAAAAATAAAAATGTTTTGAATCTGAGTTATTGATCCCGGTTAAAAAGTTACTTCTAGGTAAAAACAAAAAATATTATGATCCTTCTATTTTCGAAAAAACTAAAAAATTCTCAAACAGTTCTTCGAAAAACTTTTTCTTGACAAATTTTCTTATTTTTTCAAAAATAGAAGAATCCAAATATTTTATGTATTTACTTAGAAGTGACTTTTGAACCGGAATCAATAACTTAGATTCAAAACATTTTTATTTTTTACCAATAACACACAAAGTAATATTTTAATTTTTCTTACAACCGCAAAAAATACGGCCTGAAAAATGTTGATCCGGGTTATTTGTCACAGTCTTTCTAATAAATCAAATTATATAGTTTTTCATCTATTTTCAAAGAAATATATAAAATATTTCTAATATTTCAATACAATAAATAAATACATAAATTATAAATATTTCTGTTTAATTAAAAAAACTTAAAACCACAAAAAAAAATTACAGTTTTGGAATTCCAAAACTGCAAATATATTTTGCGGTTTTAGGCTGAATTTCCGCAGAAAAATTTTGCGGTTTGGACTGATTTCGAAATTCCTCCGCATGGGGTGTAGATTTTGAAATTTAATATTTTTTTTGGATATTAATAAAAATTTCGGTTTTTTTATTTTCACTTAAAAAAATCTTCTACTTTAAGTATCATTTTTAACAAATTATTTTTTATAAATTAAATTCTGAACTAGGACTTTTTTTTTTACTTTTAGTTCGTATATACTTTCTCAGGATACATGTACTTCTTTTAGTTTTGTGGTGTCTTTTCTTTTTCTTTCTTTTTATGCTAGGTGGTTCTCAATAATTATTTTATTACAAAAAACCAACAACGCGAAGGAGTTTTAAAAAAATGCTGTTAATTACATATAATTTGCGAATTTCCAAAAAAGAATATTATAGTCAGTTTAATCTAGTGAACGAAATTGGATTTTTTTTAAAAACCATAATTAAAATAATTAAATTTAAATAAACAACATGATGGCGTCCAGATTTACAAAAACCATCAATACCGAAATGCCAATTCGGTCCGAACGCATTTTTTTCCTCCGGACCGAATTGGCAATTCGGTCCAGCTCAATTTCACAATAAAACTGTGTTGCCTTTCGTGTGGAGGCTTTTTTTAGCCTGGACCGAATTGGCAATTCGGTCCAGGTTTTTTTTTTTTTTTTTTAGAGACATTAAGGAGAGCAACAAATTAAAAAATCTAACACTGAAGTACGGTAAATTATGTTGAAATACGGTAAATTATGTTGAAATACGGTAAATTACGCTAAAGTAGACCGATTCTGTGCCATCTTTCATGAATCATACAAAATAGTAAAAATATTCCAAAAATAGTAAAAATTGGTATTCTACAAGTTCATTATGTAACTAATTTACTGAGCTACTTGGATTGAATAATAGAAATGAAAATCTTAATCGGAAACTTCAACTCAAGTTTTGAGGCTCTTCCCTTTGTTTTTTGGTGATTCTAAATTTTGGAATACGGCATCGCGGGCACGGATGCATGCGTATTTTCGCAAGCTTTCCGAAAAGTGGTCATTTGCTCAAATCGGACACTCGAGCGCCGTTTTATGACCGTTTGAAGTTTCGCCATCGTTTTTCGCCTTCTCAGTAAAAATATCATCCATATTCATATGTAATTTACCGTATTTTAAAGTAATTTGACATAATTTAGCGTAATTTAATGTAATATAGTGTAATTCAGCATAATTTCAAGTAATTTAGCGTATTTTAGTATGAGGAGGGACAAGTTACAACAAATTTGAGTTACAACAACCATTTTTTCATTTTCAAAGTCCAAATCGTCGATCCAAACCGTTCAACATGATTATCTAAATAAAATGTGATTGCAGATCAAATTTTACATTTTTTTGAATTTTTTACTATTTATTAAAATGGGTACAAAATTCAATGGTGTGAATATAACTATTTTTTGTAAAATACTTAATAAATAGTAAAAAAATTCATAAAAATGTAAAATTCGATCTGCAAGCACATTTTATTGTGGAGATCATGTTGAACGGTTTGGATCAACGATTTGGACTTTGAAAATGAAAAAAATGGTTGTTGTAACTCAAATTTGTTGTAACTTGATCCCTCCTCTTTTAGTATGAATATGCTAATTATATGTCAAAATAAGTAATCTATCAAATAATTTAAAAAAAAAATTCAAATTTTAATTTCTTTATTTTGCTCGTCTCTACAAAAAAAAAAAAAAAAACTGGACCGAATTGCCAGTTCGGTTTGGCCTGTTTTTTGATTTTCTGTGTGTTCTTTCTACAACCCGGTAAAAAACAGCTAGACCGAAATGCCAATTCGGTCCGGAGGAAAAAAATGCGATCGGACCGAATTGGCATTTCGGTATTGATGATTTTTGTAAACCTGGACGCAATATTTAAATTTAATTATTTAATTTATGGTTTTTAAAAAAATCCAACGAAATTAGTCGTGTTATTATTGGTTCTATCATGATAAGTTACGGACACGTAATGCAAATCGGTCACATATTGTCGTACATGTCTATTTACATAGTGTGTCTCTAAGAGATCAAATATAGCACGTTACGACACATCAACGAATCGACATAGTCATGTCATGTCCCGTAACAAGTCAGTTAGGTGACTAATCTTTCAACATTATTTGTTTTTTTAATTTATTTTGCAATATTTTCTTACTTTTTAGCATTTTTTTTATTTTTTTATATGAACTAACTCAAAATCTTAAAAAAGAAATCAGTACATGTGATCACGACGTGATGTGATCATTCGTTTGACATGACTGTTTTCTATCAATTTAGTTGTGTGGTATGACCAAATCACGACGTATTAATCACGTCACGTTATAATTCTTTTTGTCATTAGTTAATTGTTTACGATCACACATATGACATTTTTTATATAAACACTATTAATTTCTATATATTTTTTTAATATCTTTTACATCATTCAAATGTGCAATATTTTTAGAAATATATATATAGAGATGGGTTATGGTGAGTTGCGAAGTAAGAGGCTTGTTTTACTTCACGCTTATATTTATGTTTTCAAAGTCCAAATAGATGATTCAAACCACTCAACATGATTTCTATATTGAAATGTGCTTGGAGACCGAATTTTATATTTTTTGGAAAATTTTTACTATTTTTTATGGGTAGAAAATTGTTGTTTTTGGATGGATTATGGACCATAAAAAAATTAGTTATTTTAAAAAATTCTTAAAAAATACTCAAAAATTTCAAAAATGTAAATTTGGTCTCCTAACATATTTCAATATGTAGATCATGTTGAGCGTGAAGTAAAACAAGTCTCTTACTTCGCAACTCACCATAGCCCATCTCTCTCTCTCTCTCTCTCTATATATATATATATATATATATATATATATAATAGAGGTTGGCTAATATCCAAAACATTTATTCCTGGACCTTGAAACAAATGGTTCGGTTTTTACATTTTCAAAGTCCAAACAGTCGATCCAAACCGTTCAACATTCAATTTATATTAAAATATGCTTGGAGACCAAATTTTACATTTTTTGGAACTTTTTTTACTATTTATTAAGCCAGTTTTAAAATCTTTTGTTTTCAATGATCCAAAAAAAATTTACTGTTTATTAAAATTAGCGATTTTAAAACTAACTTAATAAATAGTAAAAAAGTTCCAAAAAATGTAAAATTTGGTTTCAAACATATTTTAATATAGAGATCACTTCTAACGGTTTGGATCGACTATTTGGACTTTGAAAATCGGAAAACCAATTAGTTGCACCAAAATTCCGGAACAAACGTTTTAATATTAGCCAACATCTATATATATCTACGACTGCCATCTATATTATACATGCAGTTCATCATACAAATGACTTAATTCAATACAACATCCTTCCGTTTTTATCACTTAACAGTATCAAACACCAAGCAAAAAGTTTAAAGATAAAGACTAAAGAGTGATGATCTATGATCCTGACTGCAAGATAATGTTAGCCCTATTTTTCCCGAGTTAGTATCCCTGCGCGCAGTTTCACAGGGATAGAGTGAATTCCAGCATGATCATAAGAAATTTATTTCAAATGTATTTAAAAAATAAGAAATTTCATTTTAGATTTTATACAAATTAACATAGAACGATTTAGATCCAACCCAACTCTTCTGCAATATAACTTACCTTGTACCAATTCCATTTCACCTTATCTACAGGTTCGAGTCCGCGAACATTTACCGTTATGAGCACCATTCTCTAGGTGGTCACATTGTTTGCAGGCAAGCCCAAGATTTCATAACCAAATTTGCTGCTCTTCTTTCAAAAAAGCAGAAACATGTTTTTCTTCGTTTCAACCAGTCAACTATTTTTTAATAGTTCTGATTTGGAGATGAAATATGTTGTTGTTCACTTCTCTTCAAAATCTGTCAGATCCCTGTCAGCAGATTCTCACCCCTAAATTTCAGCCTAGAGGACTGGTCGGTTATAGAAAAAATGGCAAGTCTCATATCTCTCTTTGTAGCATTCATTGTTATTCTATCCATTCTTGAGATTTGAGAAAAATAGTCAGTTTGGATCAAAAGTTTTATACAAAGCTGAAAGTAATAGGATAGAGTATGGAGGTGGTGCTGCAAACAGGTCTTCAGGTTAGAGGTAGTTGATTCAATCTTTAGCTTTATTAATCGAATTGAGTCGAGATGAAATTAAAAATCAAGTGAATTATCGAGCTCAGACTAATTTGACTTCGAATTGAACTCAAACTATTGTAAAAACGGTGTAAAATAACTCGATTGCTCACATTGAAATCAATTACTAAATGTTTTAATATTTATTTTCATATCATCTTAAAAAACCGTGTAAAATAACTATAGTCGTTCTTTTCGAAATAAAATTTATTTTGTTGACTTGTAATAAAATTGAAATAAGAATTGCATTTGTATCAAAAAAAGAGAGATTCTTATGTTATATTAATAGCTAGAAACTCCAAATATAATAACATGATTATATGGTCAGCTATTTCAAATAGAATCCAAACAAATCAGTCCAATAGTACTTGAGCTAGAGCTCAAATTAGACAACAGTCTAATCCAACGAGTTGAAATCGAACTAAATTGAAATCAACGGGTAACAAACTACGAACTAAAGTTGTGTAGTTCTATATTGATGTTTGCTATATTATATTTTTTTTGTTAGTCGAAACGATAATGAACGAAATAAAACAGTAATTTGTAATCTCCTGAATGAGATGAATGTGAAAAAATGTAGCTGCTTGCTTGACCCAAAAATAAAGTTCTCTGCCATACTCTTCAATTCTCGCTCGCTTACTGTGGTTTCATGATCAACGCACATTTAACATCCACTCATTCATTGCACGTATGACGTAAATATTATGCTACCAGGCAAGTTTTTTAAAAAAAAAAAATTTTTAAGATAAAGATGGATACAATGCAACAGAGTAACAGACCAACAGTGACAGAGGCAGCACAGACTATTGGTGGGGTCAGCTTTAAAAAATCTATAACATCTTTCCAAAATATAACCAATAACTCGTAGTATTTAATACATTTTTCATAGAGTGAATAAACTCACTGTATGTAATAAATTTTTCCCGACATATTTTTGGCAAATTCTGAAGAGAATTTTCTTGTTTCCAGACATAACACTTTCAACAAAACTTGGTAAAATTCGTGATGCCAATTCAGCACACTTTGTAAAATTCGTGATGCGAATTCAGGTCTTCTTCAGCACATTGTGCCGAATATCTTTAATGTAGATCACATTCCTTTGTCTGCTGTAAAATTCATGCTAATACATACCTCAAACCCTTCCCCAATTTCCCCCAACAAAATCAAGGGAATGAATCTGCATGAGACCATCCTGCACGGAAGGGAATCATAATTCACAAGGTTAAAAGTGGCTAAATAAAAGCACCATGCACTATTAGTTAATTGATTCCGGACAACTAGAATGGATTGCATCACTCTAGTGGTTTGACACTGCCCGCCGCGGGCTGCCCGAACCCGGTCCGCCCGTGCCCGCTGCCCGGGGTACCCGTACCCGTGCCCGGGTATAGACGGGTAAACGGGTACGCGGGTACGGGCTTGAAATGGGCAGGGTGGCCTGTTTTGGTGCCAAACCCGGGTGTACCCGTACCCGGCAAACCCGTGCCCGCTGCCCGTCTGCCCGCACCGCCACGGGTGTACCCGCACCCGCGTACCCGTACCCGTGCCCGCTAGTGTTTTGTACTGTAGCAACCCGGACTATTTACTGTAGCAACCGGAACATTTGAACTCCCGAGTCCCGAGTATCAGTCTACTTTTCAACTTTTAGTACTTTATTTGAACTGCAGTACTATATATAGACTTTAGATTAATTTGAGTGTTGATTGTGGGACTAACGTATTTTGCTCCGAACCGTCTGAATTCTGAAATGCATCTGTGCTGGAGAGCCTGGAGAGCACGTGGGACGGTGGGAGCCTGGATACACGTGGAAGCCTGGAGAGTGGAGATCCCAAAACATGCACGGTCCAGATCTAAAATCAAAATTGGAGGTACTTTAGGTTATATGAATTCGGAATATTTCGGATGCACGTGGGTCGTGGGAGCAGGGAGCCTGGAGACTTCAGTGCCACGCGCGCATCCTCTGAGATATCTCAAACTTTGAGTGTTATTTTGTAAATCTCAACCGTAAATACATTTTACACGAATCTCATAGCAAAATAATACTGGCCCCCTTCGCTCTGCCCGAATAGGCACCGTACACGGTCGGTCATGCAAAATTTGTGAGAAATACACCCTATTTGAAATGGAGGGTCAGTTTTCCGTGTAATTCGTACAGAAAGAATGTAAATGGTTCAGATTTTGTACAGATTCAAATTGAGTTTAATTTATATAATACTTAATAATATAATTAATTTGAATAATGTATGTAATTCGAATTATTTATTAATTCTGTAATAAATAATGTATGTAATTTGAATAAATCATATTTTTATATTTAATTCGAATTACTGTAATAAATCAAATTTGAATTTTTTGAAGCATATATTATATTCTTCATTAAGAATATATTTATATTCACAGGGTCAAAGTGCATGAATTTGTTACCTTCAAACTTATCTTTAAAAAAATGAGTGTTAAATATTTTTTTTAAGTAAAATAATTTTATTACTTTATTTTGTAGATTACATCTTCTATTTTGTATATATCAGGTGGTCCAGAGAAAATTTGTGTGTATATTAAAATTTTCTTTTCTATAAATTCATCTCGGGAACATAAATAAAATTTGTGTGTATATTAAAATATGTGTGTATATTAAAATATGTTTAGGTTTATCTATAAATATGTTGGATTTTTTTAGTATGTTAGATTTTTCAAATAGGTTATGTTTTAAGAGGAGGGATCCACTTACAACAAATTTGAGTTACAACAAAGTTACAACATTCATTTTTTTCATTTTTAAAGTCCAAATCGTCGATCCAAACCGTTCAACATGATTATCTAAATAAAATGTGCTTGCAGATCAAATTTTATATTTTTTTTGAATTTTTTTACTATTTATTAAGATGGGTACAAAATTCAATGGTCTAAGTATGGCTATTTTTTGTAAAATATTTAATAAATAGTAAAAAAATTCAAAAAAATGTAAAATTTGATCTGCAAGCACATTTTATTGTGGAGATCATGTTGAACGGTTTGGATCGACGATTTGGACTTTGAAAATAAAAAAAATGAATGTTGTAACTTTGTTGTAACTCAAATTTGTTGTAAGTGGATCCCTCCTCATGTTTTAATATGTTGGATTTATAAATGAGGGATCCACTTACAACAAATTTGAGTTACAACAAAGTTACAACATTCATTTTTTTCATTTTCAAAGTCCAAATCATCGATCCAAACCGTTCAACATGATTATCTAAATAAAATGTACTTGCAGATCAAATTTTATATTTTTTTGAATTTTTTTACTATTTATTAAGATGGGTACAAAATTCAATGGTCTAAGTATGGCTATTTTTTGTAAAATACTTAATAAATAGTAAAAAAATTCAAAAAAATGTAAAATTTGATCTGAAAGTACATTTTATTGTGGAGATCATGTTGAACGGTTTGGATCGACGATTTGGACTTTGAAAATGAAAAAAATGAATGTTGTAACTTTGTTGTAACTCAAATTTGTTGTAAGTGGATCCCTCCTCTTTATAAATATGTTGGATCTATAAATATGTTGGATTTTTTTTTAATATGTTATATTTTATTTTTTAAATTTTGAATATGTTATTTGATCATTTGAATATGTTAGATTTATTTTAATATAGGTTAGATTTTATTTTTTAATTTCGGATTAATTTTTAAATATGTTAGATAAATAAGTTAGATTTATATTTTTTGAATCTATAAATATGTTAGATTTTTGAATAAATATGTTAGATTTATATTTTTTAAAATAAGTTAGAACAAATTGTATTTATTTTTTTAAAATAGATTTTTGAATAAGTTAAATTTGTTAGAGTTATTTTTTTGAATAAGTTAGAATTTGAATTAGAGTTATATTTTTTTGTTCAAATTAGAGTTAGATTTTTTTTTTTTTTTTTTGGGTTCGGAAATTGGGATCCCTCTGTCACAGAGAATCAGAGGTATTGTAAAAGATTCGTGCCCTTTGAGATTCGTGCCAATTTAAAAAGAACGGTGCAGATCAAGTAATTGTAAAAGATTCCCTTTTCAGGGGTGTAGCGCAGCCTGCGCAGGGGCCTAGTATTGTAAAAGATTCCCTTTACCTGTAGCGCACTAAGTAATTGTAAAAGATTCCCTTTTCAAATTTCAAGTAATTGTACGGTAACTATTGGTGTAGCGCAGGGGCCTAGTATTATTTGTGGGGTACTGCGCTGCGCCTATTGGGTGGTAGGCTGGTAGCGCAGGATCCAAACCGGGATCCTCTCCAATATGTGTAAAAGATTCCCTTCACTTTACGGTTTGGGATTAACTCTCACCGCTTTGAGATTCGGCCTAACGCAGGGAGCAGTATTATTTGGCTTTGAGATTCGTTCCAAGTTAAAAATAACGGTCCAGATTAACAGCAAAAAAAAAAAAAAAATACCCCTGCCCGTGCCCGCTGTACCCGTGCCCGTTGTACCCGTCTACCCGCAACGGGCACGGGTTTGAGACAGGCAGGGCGGAGTTTTTAAAAAAAAAACCCGCCTACCCGCTACCCCTGTACCCGCCTACCCCCCTACCCGCCTACCCGCTGCCCGCCTCGGGCATACCCCTGCCCTGCCCGAGGTACCCCTCAGCAGACCACTACATCACTCCATAAATTTTCCACGTTAAACGGACAAAGTTGTGCTGAAATTGTTGCGCTTATTTGAGACATGCAAGGAAGCACATTTATGTAACAACAGATCAAGCATAAACAGCAGCAGCAAGACAGTAACTAAGCTACCAGTTAATTAAGCTATCAATCATCAAATGTCCAGAAAACAAATCCGAAGTCTAATGTCGATAACATATACAGAGGTACATTCATTTCGTGGACCTAACACTAGACATAAAGTTACATGTTACCACAAATAAGCTTAAACAACCCAGCTAAATGTTTCTCCTGCAATAGAAATATACCAGTTTATTGAGTCCTGATTAGAGATTTAGACTAACAATCCTCCTACAACAACAATTACATGTAAAATTTATCAATCACCATTGGTGTTGAAGCTCAGAACCTGAGCTTGATTCCAAGATATGGCTAGGCATTATCAAATCACCGCTACGTGGCCTCTTGTGCCTCGGGCTTCTTGCTGGTGAGCTTGTACCAGTAGCAGCCACTGTACTAGCGTGGAAGCTGGAATCTGGGGTTGGTGGCTCATGGCACGAGGTGAGATAATCTGATGTTGGCGCTGGGTTGTCAGGACGTGGGGCCCGAGTTGTGGGTGACTCAGATGTGGGTCCAGGGGTGGATGGTCCGGGTTTCTCGGAATCTGAGCTAGGGTTAGGGTTTTCAGTTATAGTCCCACTCAGACGCTGTTGTTCTTCTATTATCTTCTTCAAGTACTTTCCCTGGGCTTCAATTCTAAGTTGCAACTGCCTTTGTACCTTTTATTTTAAAAGAATAAAAAATTAATGCCATTGCGCACTGGATATTAAGCCAGCAATTGCATTCATTTAAACTTGACATCGAAATAACACAATTGCATTTTCAGCTCAGATAAAGATCTACAGGTGCCAAGTCAAGATCCATTCTCATAAAGCTTGCATTACAAAAGATTATTGTTTATCCTCACCCATGGCTCCATTTTAGATTGCTAGGGAAACAAACACTTTTCTGTGAGAAAACTAGACTAAAACAAGGAGTTCAGCTTGATAGGAAAGAAAAAGTATTTCGAATTGGTTCCTTCTGCAAAAAAAAAGGAAAAGCTTTATTTCCAAAAACTAATCCTTACAAATTTGATTTTAGATCAAGGATCCATTGACAATGATTTAAGTTGACGACTTTGACAATCGCCACAAACAATTTTATAAATTAAATCCAACATTTTGGACATGATCTATATGATCCATCCACTACGCATGTAGAAAATAATGAAATTTGATGCATCTTTTCCACTCATTAAATGATCAGAAATTTACACTGGTCTGTTTTTAACTAATTCTGATGGAATAAAAATTTCCATAAATTTTAATAGGTGAGGAATCTAAAAAGACCAACATTCCAAAAGTTTATTTTTTCCGACTTTGGAGAACTTTTACTTGATTTAAGGAAATTAAGAACTGTACATCTTTATCTTCCAGTGGTATCTATATCAGTCTGATTGTCCTGTTATCATATTATTTTATCTTCCAGTATTCAAATAAATTAGAAGCAGACCAAATAACAGCTGCTGTCATTTGGGAATATCAATAATGGAAATGCTATATGATTCCCTTTTATTGATGTCAATTGTTATGCAGCTGAAAAAATCATACCTGAAAGGAAATTCAGATGCAGCTTGCATAACTAAAAACATTTTTGAACAATTTCAGGTGCTGCTTGCAATGGTCTTCCAATTGTCTTTGTTTGTTATGATAGATGTTAAGAGAGAGGATAGGAGACATGATTGGAGAGAAAGAACAGAAACAAATTATTATATTTTGTCGTTAGTGAACAATTTCAGGTGCTACTTGCGAAAGGTCTTCCTATTGTCTTTGTTTGTTATGAGAGATGCGAAGAGAGGAGAGGAGACAGTATTAGAGAGAGAACAGAAACAAATGATATATTTGTGATTAGAATAGAAGAGGAGAGCATAAATCTTTTCATTCTAATTTGTTTTGATCAGACATGGAAAGAAATTCTTAAAATTCATTTTATCTTTAATCCAAACTTCTCCAGTCTCCAGTACCGCTAAAAAAAATATTTGCCTTGAAATCAAAGTTCTTCTTTCTGCTTAGCATATTTTCTTTCCATTTTTTTCTCCTCCATCCAACCACATATAGATGAATAATGTTACTTTCATATGGATAAGTACGGGGCCAATGTAAAAAATATAACCATGCAATTACCTCCAGTTGTTCATGTAGCCGTTTTTGAACCTCCATCTGTAGCTTTAGTGCCTCACTTATCTGTAATCCTCTACCAAACAAAACAAGTAAATAAATAAAATAACGCTCCTGCTTTTAGAAAACAAAGAAATATAAGTGCTTCCAACATTGTTCAAATGCTCTTTCAAGTTATAAGTGGTATTAGAGTGAATAGGGAACCAAACTATCTCTTCGTCTTTTGTAAATGAAAAAATTCTTGCAAGTTGCCAAAAAGAATAGCAAAAACTATAGGTGTTAAGATCTCTCTGTGCACGTGTGTGAGAGTGAGAGAGCCGACTGTCTGTTCCTCCCTTTAATTTCTCTCTTTGTACTGTGTTATACTTTTCTTCATTTCTAGTCTGTGCAGCAGGTGGGGAGGGGGAGCAGTGAGCTCTTAAGAGTCTAATCAGGAGGGGATGTGATCCCAGTTTTATGGGCTTTTACAGATTTCTGTCGGCTAACAAAATCCTTCGAAATATAGAAGAAATAGTTCAACCAGTAATTTTTAACTCCCACCAGAAGTTTTTATCATTTAGGGATCTTAAAAAGAAGCACCCATTTCTTATCTAAGTTGGCAAAAGAAACCATAATTTGTGGCTTTTGCAGAAGCACCAACCTTTTCCACAGGTACTGACAACAATTTGATGACTAATGGAAGAAGTCCTAAGAATAAAGGTTCATAAATATTACACGCGCATCTTTTGCCCGCACCTTCCCAGAATAGTCAAATTTACCAAGTATAATAATGGTTTGATTTATTATTGTTCTTTGCTTCTTTTTTTCAATTTAGAAAAAGGCAGATTAGTCATCAAATTGTTGTCAGTACCTGTGGAAAAGGTTGGTGCTTTTGCAAAAGCCATAGAGGTAATTCAGTATTCATTCGACCTGGCCACTTAACAAACTTAAATCACCATATGATCATCCCACAAAAAGAAGGAAAGTTATGTACTCCTTCCTATCAATACTGGTGTGAAAATTATGTTGAACTCATTAAAAGCATTTTTTTGTAAATTGTAATTTGTACTTACGAAGAGCTCTCTAGTCCTGAGAGGAGATCCCCTGGATCCTTCTTTTCAACTTTAGCACCTAAAGTTCATGCAAAAGTTCAAAGTAAATAAATAGACAAGTCAAAATAATTTTTGATTCATTTAATTTGTCATGCGGTCCACTAATCAAAATAGCAATGCATGGTACAACATAATAGAGGCTAGGAATCTATAAGTTCGCTGGCCTTTACC
Source organism: Carex myosuroides (assembly GCA_028015225.1). Lineage (NCBI taxonomy): Eukaryota > Viridiplantae > Streptophyta > Magnoliopsida > Poales > Cyperaceae > Carex > Carex myosuroides. Next base: position 6,694,417 of record CM051482.1, read on the forward strand.
AAAATAATAAAATTATATTCTTTCTCAGTCCTTTTTGTGAAGAGATAACATCCAAATTTCAACAGAAGAACAAAGTTATAAACTATCAGACAAATAACACCATAAATCAGATTAATACATAACTAGTGCATACCAGTACCATATGGTTATCAGACTGCCTAGACATTACTAGATTCTGTAGTTTGCAATTTCAAAAACAAGTACCTACCATCAGCTGATGCCTCAGGAATGTATTTTGCGAGCCTATATTTCTGAATAACAAAAGAATCATGACATGTCAGCAAAAATTAGGAAATAAAAATGAAAAATGACAACCAGGAATTACAAGCATACAGAAGTTTGAGTTACCTGTAAGTGGCTTTTAACATGGTAAATGGTTAAACCTGGTACACCCATAACTCTCAAAACCCCCTTAGGTGTAGCACCTAACACAATTGATAAAAAAAGTTAATCACTCATTATCATAAAAAAAATTATATTAAAATATAAAGTACTATGTTCCCTCAAAAAACTATAATTTTTAATTTGATGGACTGTAACCAAATTTTAAAATGATCTATGATAGAAACAATAGTGTTTGCATATATGTTTATAATATTAGAAGGTATCTCTGAATAAAGGAAAAAAAATCTTCTTTTCATTTCTGTTATCAATGCAATTACAAAAAGGGCATTGTGAGTTGAACTTTCCCTAAAATTTCTGCATAGTATTTTGAAGGTGCTCCTAGAAAAAGATTTTTTTTGGAAAGATGTGAAAAAAAGAGAATTAATTCTGTCAAGAACTTACGATCAGGCCCACCAAGCTGAGTCACGGCATCAACAAACCGTTCATGCAATTCATTGGTCCATCTCAGACGCTGACGTGCTGCCAGATTAGGGTTACTATTGTTGTTGGTGCTATTATTGTTGTTCATGCTACTATTATTGTTGCTCATTGCATTATTGGGTCCCATCTCGTTGCCAGGTATGATATCGAGTTGTTGTTCAAAACCAATACTAGAAAGCAGGTTTTGATTCGGCTGATACATCTTTCCTCATCTAATAAACAAACAAAAATTGCCTAAAACCGATAAGCCAATAAGTCAAAGAGATAATACAAAAAATAAATAGCAAGGAAATTCAGGCACGAGGCTGACTGAATGTGTTGAAAAGGTGTCTGCATCAAATTGAACTCGGGCTTAAGACCAGCACCCAAGAATAAAAAAAAAAACAACCTACGATCTAAACCCAACCACTGTTACTGAACTATCATTTAATATATTTCAACTAGCGGCACAATACATAACAGCGTATTTGGTACCTAATTTATGTCATTAGCTCAGTTAAGTTGACAACATGGATAACATTAAAAAAATTAACAACAAAGCAAGATGAATTCAGATTAAGTGGGTTGGACCAAGACAAAGGCAGTAAACACCTGTACCGATGGTTGCAAGCCCATACCAAAATCAGGTACGTACGTAAAAATAGTTCAAAACCATGGGAAATAGAAGTACAATATTTGATTAGTTCTCAAAATCAGAGCAATCACTATTTACCTGAACACCAAATTGTAATTATACATAGTTAATTAATAAACATGTTTCTCCAAAGCAAGGTGGCGTGTAAAGAAGTTTTGTTAGGAGCTGTTTTGATGACAACAAGGTAACTATAGTTTTGTTTCTTTTCTTTTTGAAAAGGTAACTAAGGTAAGTAGTTTCAAACTATGAAATAAAAAGCTGCTGTCAGTCGGAGCTGTAATTCCTTTGTTTGAACACAACAATAAAAACCACAAATTCTTTTTTAGCTAAAAAAGCAGCAAATTACACCGCTAAATTTTATTAATTAATTTTAACCTCTTTTTTGTCTTACTGTATGAGCTGGGCCCTGCAGTGATTCATTGTAGAGGCAGATAGTCACCACTAAGACTTCACCAGAGCCCAGCAAACCACAACCAGTGGGTGTTACAAGTATACTGAACACAGCTGCAGTTCCCAAGTTCCTCAGAAAAGAATTTTCCAATTTCATCAAATTTCACGAAATTCAGGTTAAATTAATCGAACTGGGAAAGGTACAACTAGTATCAGGTCAAGATTCACAGGAAAGAAGGATTTAATCTTACAATTCAACATTAAAAAAAAGGAATATGAGAATTGCAAACAAATTATGGGTTTCCTATGAGAGGCCACCACAGATCGCCGGACGGCCGGAGGACTACCGCCGGATCGTTCGCCGGACTAAGAAGAACAACCCTCCGGTGGTCTGACGTACCACGGTAACATTTTACTAGAGGAATCCCAGATTTGTAGGTAGAGAGAAGATAGAAAGAAGACCGACGACAGTTGCTCTTACCACGCGAAAGAATTGAGATGGCCCTAACTCGGACAGAGCGAAGCTCTAAAACGAGCAAAGTCGAGACTCGCGCAAACAATCCGATGTTCCGAAGCCTCGGGAAAAATGAACAGGAGACAGTAGTTGGGTGAGTTACGGACTTGCGACGGGCTCCCCCAATTTCGCACCTGCTACTCTTCTTTTGTTTTGACTTAGATCGCAAAGGCAGTTAGGATTAAAGTTCTTGATAGAGAATTGGGTGGAGGTGTCTTAAAGTCCTTAAAGTCCTTGATACAGAGAATTAAGATCCGGACAAAAAAAAAAAAAAAAAATTTATTCTTAATCCGCGTTAAAAAAATCATATTCGGCGGAATTAAGTCATTAAAGAAGCTAAAGGAAGCAGTCTTATTGCCGAACAGCTTTTTATGGCTCCATATTAGCCGTCCGATCCAGTGCAGAGCCGAGGGCTGAGATTGCACGTCTCTTTCACACAGCCAGCGTCAAAAGTCGTCCCTTTCATTTCGTTTCGTCTCTGTCCTCCTGAATCCTCTTCCTTTTTTCGCTTTTCCTTTTTTTTTTAAAAGAAACGAACCTCTTCTCCTTCTGTCTGCCACGTGCATCTCGTAACGGGTTTCGTGTTTGTTTTGAAGCAAAGAAAATGGAACAGAAAACATGAAACTGACCCGACATGACTTTACAAATTACAGCCGATGTGGTGTATACGATAAAGGTACACCGTGTGTATCCAACAAAAAGACCAATTCGACTGAACTTATGGAATCTGACCGTTTGCCCACTGTCACGTCCAACTTCTGCCCGGGTTTAATTCAACAGTACTGCTCTGAGCAATTATAGACCGTCAGAGTGTTGTCATAATGTCAAGTAGCTGAGGTCTTGTCTTTTCTGACCTGCGACTATTAACACTGCACGTGGCATGTTTTTATTAGTTGAATATCCTAGGATCCAACGGTCTTTTGCATTCAGAAAACCTTTGTTTCATAAACGCATTCAGAAAGTTTCTTTTGCATCGAGGAGATGGATGCACTTTTTTTTTTTTTTGGATTCGTTTTAAAAGAAATGTAACACAGAGACTTTTCAGGAGGTCACCCATTCTAGTACTACTCATGTTCAAGCACGCTTGATACGTCCTATCTCGGGAGATGAGGCCGTATGAGAAATTGGGCTGAGTTGGGCTCGCCCTGCCAGAGGATGGCAGGCCGAGGTATGGATCGAGTTGAGAACTCGGGGAGGATAGTGAGAGATTCGGACTCTGACCTGTATGATCTCTCTCTTGGTTCAAAGTTGCGTCCCCCGTTTCATGGGGATCACTGCCTTATATAGTCCAACCATAACTGCCATCTCGGGCGTTTATGGGGAAACGTGGGCCCTATCACCGCCCGTTACTGGGACGTGGGTATTAAACCAGCCGTTTATGGGACGTGGACATTAAGCTAGCCGTTTCCACGGCTATCCCGTATGTCGGTTGGCCTAAGTCTATTTTAGGGCTCTAATTTGAGGCCGCTGTATTGGGCCCCGGCTTAACAAACCCTTGGGCTTTTCATATGACGTCGGGTTGGCCTTGTAAAGGTCCGAATCCCGGTCTCTCATGGCCCAGTTGAGAACAAGTAAAAGGGCCTGTGGAACATGGCCCTATCATTAGCCCCCGAAGTCGGAATGCATCGGCGAGATGCTTTCGACTTGAAGGTGAATAACTCGTAAAACACATTTTATTAATGTTACCTATGTGTCGGTGATGTAACATCTTAGGTTTGGGTCATGTCAGGTACCTATCTCAGATACGTATTGTGTCGGGTACCTATCTCGGGTATGTAACATGTCGGGTGTCTACCTCCGAGATGTGGGGGTTTTAACAGAATTGTGTCGTAACATGATATTTTGCACCCCAGGAATGTAGGGGTTTAGCATAACATTTCAATGTAACTCGTTTTCTTTATTCGCAGCTTTTTCCGAGTTGTTTCTTTCAAAATTTATCTCGGTTCATGCTTTGAATGCCTTTGTAAACGAGCAAAATGTGCTTGATGGTATATCCTCCCCCCCCCCCCTTTTTTTCTTTATTTTTGACAAAAATGGTCAACATTGGGGGAAAGGTATGTCGCGAAAACGTATAGGTTTTCGATAAATGTTTCCGACATAATAACAATGAAATCCATTTTCTTTATTTTTGACAAAAATGGTCAACATTGAGGGAAAGGTATGTCGCGAAAACGTATGCGTTATCCTGAGGGGTTTTCGATAAATGTTTCCGACATAATAACAATGAAATCCATTTTCTTTATTTTTGACAAAAATGGTCAACATTGAGGGAAAGGTATGTCGCGAAAACGTATGCGTTACCCCGAGGGGTTTTCGATAAATGTTTCCGACATAATAACAATGAAATCCATTTTCTTTATTTTTGACAAAAATGGTCAACATTGAGGGAAAGGTATGTCGCGAAAACGTATGTGTTACCCCGAGGGGTTTTCGATAAATGTTTCCGACATAATAAAATTCATGATACTGGTTTGACAGTCGTCGTCCCTTAGGACTACATTAATTTGTTGTGTATCTCGGGGATATTATCCGAGACGCATTTCGTTGCTATAAAGGCTTTCGTTCATATTATCCGAGACGCATTTCTTCGAGGTTCTCTTTGGTTGCGAAACCTTTCCTGAGCTGGCTGTTTGTTAGTTTGGTGACGGGGAGACCGAGACCTAGGTCTTGTGGGACTCCCGTTGTCATCCTCGGCGCGAATGTAACCCTCCGCGAAGGTGACAAACTCCCTTAGAGTGGTCATCTTTTTCATGTGGGCTTCATACCGCAAAGTACCCGGTCCTCCTTTGCGAAGTCCTTTCTTGATGGCGGCTAGGGCGAATTCCTCGTTGAGGTTCTGAATTCGCCGAGAGGCCTGTATAAAGCGATTGACAAACGCACCCGTTCTTTCGCACTGTCCTTGGACAATATCCAACAGCATCTCACACGTCGCTGGCGGTGGTTTGATAATCGTGTACCTTTCCAAGAATAGTTTTGCGAAGTCTTCAAATTTGTTGATGGACCTCCGGGGTAATGTCATGTACCAGTCCCATGCTTCTCCAGTCAAGCAAGTGGTGAATACTCGGCACATGATGGCATATGTGGCTCCAAGAAAGCAGAGTCATTCGAGGAACCCGTACAAAGTTGTGCGGATCCTGTGTATCTCCACTACCCCGGAAGCTGGGAAGGGTTGTCGGGTACTTGAAGTCTGTCATTGATTGGCGGTAGATGTCTCTTGAAAGAGGACCATCTTCAATCCCCATAGGCCGAGAATAAGCACCTGTCTTCTGGGATTCAAGCTCTGCTAGTTTAGCTGCAAGTCTTGTCTGGATCAGTTCCTCGACTTGAGCCATGTTAATACCTCGGGGAGGGGTAGGTGATCGCCGATTCCTTCTTCTTTCATCTCGGCGAGTTCTATCCCGCCCTCGGGGTGGACTTCGTTCGCGTTTCCTGTGGGAGCGAGATTGTTCTCGGCGAAATGGTCTGGGCCCTCTGCCATGATTGGCTGATTCTCGCTCATTATTGTGGTGGACTATGGGACCTCCGGCATTGGGCTCTCTCTCTGGATCAGGTTCCCTATTCTCGTCTTGCCTTCCCGACCGTCTTCCTTCGTCGGGATGGACCCCTGTCGGCAGAGCATTATGGTCCATACGTTTGGACTGGACTTGTTGTTCTGGCGGGGAAGGTGTGTCTGTCTCCTCGCCAGTTCGGACCTGTACAAATTCTCTGTCCAGATTTCGTGGCGAAACATTTGCCGGTCGGCTGTGGACACGATTTGCGGACAGAGGTCGTGGTATAGGTGCAGTGGTCGGTACGGTCTGATGTACAGGTCGCGGTGGCATTTGCTGAGAACACGGTATTGGACCTGTCATGGGATACATCCCGTGAGCGCCTCCCGAGCCCCATTGCCCAGAGGGTGTGACATAGGGATACTGGGGAGCCGTTGGTGTGTAAGGTGTGTAAGCGGTCGAGCCGTAGTGATACAACGGCGTTTGCTGAGGGTAATATGGTATGTAAGGTATCTGGTATGTACCAGTTACCGGGTTGTGCTCGGTATAGAGAGGTCTAGTTGTGTTCCCTTCGATGAACGAAGGTCGATTAGCGATGTCGGGTCCCGCGTGACGAGACTGTGCAGGTTGGGGACCATGGGGTCGTATCATCGAGTTGCTAGGCCTCACCCCTTGAGGCTGGCTCAGGGAGGGGTGTCCTGTAGGCGGTGTGACCAAAGGAGTTGGTGTGATTGTTACTCCTGGCGGGGGGGGTCGTCACCCCAGGTGGGAGCGGGATTGATGTGTTTGGAAGAGCCATCTAATTCTGTATGTTTGGTAGGCGTGGCCCCACGGTGGTTGATACGTCCTATCTCGGGAGATGAGGCCGTATGGGAAATTGGGCTGAGTTGGGCTCGCCCTGCCAGAGGATGGCAGGCCGAGGTATGGATCGAGTTGAGAACTCGGGGAGGATAGTGAGAGATTCGGACTCTGACCTGTATGATCTCTCTCTTGGTTCAAAGTTGCGTCCCCCGTTTCATGGGGATCACTGCCTTATATAGTCCAGCCATAACTGCCATCTCGGGCGTTTATGGGGAAACGTGGGCCCTATCACCGCCCGTTACTGGGACGTGGGTATTAAACCAGCCGTTTATGGGACGTGGACATTAAGCTAGCCGTTTCCACGGCTATCCCGTATGTCGGTTGGCCTAAGTCTATTTTAGGGCTCTAATTTGAGGCCGCTGTATTGGGCCCCGGCTTAACAAACCCTTGGACTTTTCATATGACGTCGGGTTGGCCTTGTAAAGGTCCGAATCCCGGTCTCTCATGGCCCAGTTGAGAACAAGTAAAAGGGCCTGTGGAACATGGCCCTATCAACACTTAACTGCGGAGTTCCGATGGAATTCGGTGCTTTAGATTCCCAAGTAACCCCTACGGCCTACAGCCTACGTAATAATTAATATAAAAATAAGAAAATCCAGAGACTAATCAATAATTTGTTTCCTACTAGGCTACTAGGCTACGACAGTAATCCAAAATAGTCCCGACATTTTTATTAATATCCAAAGTTAATTACAAATTAATAAATATACTAACAATCTCTGAGATTTTCGAAAAATGTCCAAACCAGCTATTTTGTGGCCGGTTTCCTCCTCTCCAGAAACCGGTCATTAAATGACCAGTTTCTTAATTTTTTTTTTTAGAGATACTATGAAGAGCAAGATAATGAAATCTAACACTGAAAATTCGAATTTTTTGTTTAAATTATTTGTTAGATTACTTCTTTTGATTTATAATTAGCATATTTATACTAAAATACACTATATTACTTGAAATTATATTGAATTACACTATATTACATTCAATTACGCTAAATTATGTTCAATTACGTTAAATTATACTAATTTCGCTAATATAATGAAATACGGTAAATTACGGTAAACTACGCAAAATTACGCTAAATTAAGCCGATTTTCTATCATCTTTCATAAATCATAAGAAATAGTAAAAATTAGTATTTTGCAAGTTCATTATATAACTAATTTACTGAGCCACTTAGATTGAATAATAGAAATAAAAATCTTAATCGGAAACTTCAACTCAAGTTTTAAGGCTCTTCCCTTTGTTTTCTGGCAATTCTGAATTTTGAAATCCGGCATTGCTAGCACCGACGCATGCGTATTTTCGCAAGTTTTCCGAAAAGTGGTCATTTGCTGAAATCTGACACTCGAGTGCTGTTTTATGGCCATTTGAAGTTTCGTCGTCGTTTTTCACTTTCTCAGTAAAGATATCATCCATATTCATACGTAATTTACCGGAATTTACTGTATTTTAGCGTAATTTAACATAATTTAGCGTAATTTAATGTAATATAGTGTAATACAACATGATTTCAAGTAATTTAGCGTATTTTAGTATAAATATGCTAATTATAAATCAAATGAAATAATCTAACAAATAATTTAAACTAAAAATTTGAATTTCAGTGTTAGATTTCATTATCTTGCTCTTCATAGTGTCTCTTAAAAAAGAAAAAGAAAAAATAGTTTCTAATTATAAATCACTATGAAGATAAAAGAGAAACAAAAGTAGGTTCTAATTATACATGACTATGAAGACACACAGTAATTTACCGGAATTTACCGTATTTTAGTGTAATTTAACATAATTTAACGTAATTTAATGTAATATAGTAATTCAACATAATTTCAAGTAATATAGTGTATTTTAGTATAAATATGCTAATTATAAATCAAAAGAAGTAATCTAACAAAAAATTTGAATTTCAGTGTTATATTTCATTATCTTGCTCTTCATAGTGTCTCTAAAAAAAAAAAATAAGAAACCGGCCACAAAATGGCCAGTTTGGGCATTTTTTGAAAATCCCATGAATTTTGGGTATATTTATTAATTTATAATTAACTTTGGATATTAATAAAAATGTCGGAAAAGTCTGACCTCCTCCTGCACAATTACGACGGAGGATTAAATAATTTGGTAAGGTCAAATAATTAAAACGCTTCGCTGCGGATGGATGTCGAGATTAAAACGCTTGCCCATAATATATTGCGGTATAATCATGAAAAAATGACTAAAAAACACGTCCATATTTTGAGAGGCGTAGCCGGAAATTTTTTTTTGAATAGATAAACAAAATTTACCGATACGACTAGTTGTGAATTATAATTCGTAATTTAATCAATTCAAATCAGTGTTGTAAAAAACGTTCGTTTAGGCCAATTAGTCGTTGGTGGTGATCAAACTGTTACGGATTTTCTTGACTAATTGTCTAATTATTTCCGATTATGATCGATTATTCCCGATTAATCGCTTGACGGTACCATATCCGTCCAACGAGCGCATATTGTTATTTACAACACTGATTCAAACTGTGAATTGTCTAGAGCTAAGAAAAAAAAATCAAAAATAAACAACAATCCGATTATACATAGATATATATTTAGTTTTCCAAATTCAAAGATAAATAATTGTCTATTCCTGATTGGATGTGGCTCGTCACTGCATATATTCAATAAGTTAGCTTTATTTTTATTTTAAGAGGCCCAAAAAACCAAAGGTTTGCATATATTCAATTAGTTAGCTTTATTTTTATTTTAAGAGGCCCAAAAAACCAAAGGTTTGCACATATTCAATAAGTTAGCTTTATTTTTATTTTAAGAGGCCCAAAAAACCAAAGGTTCTAAGTGCAATCTTTGACGATCAATTAAAAGAGGTTTGAATACATTGCATAAATCGTAAAATACTAAACAGAATGCCGAAATAATTACAAAGCCAACATTCAAAATTAGAGAAATACACGGTTTTTTCCATAGCAATGCGTCGTCAATATTTAAAAGTGAGGGATGCTTCTATGGGCATAAGGACTTTTTTGTAAAATGAACATATTTTTATTTTCAAAGTTCAAACAGTCGATCCGACCGTTCAACATTATCTCCATATTTAAATGTACTTGGAGGTCAAATTTTACATATTTTTAAATTGTTTTACTATTTATTAAGTATTTTACAAAACTAGTCAAATTCAGACTGATACGTCCCTTCCCGCTGGGGGCTGGGTCGTACTTGGACTCGGTCCAGTAAGGTATGTGCACGTCCGGTTCCTGGGGAGCAGGCCGTGCGGGGCTGATGGCAGAAAGTGCAGCTCGACCCGGTTCAAGCGAAACGGGTTAAGACGGTGGACACGCGGGGTGTCGGAGGGGTATTAACGCTCTAACCCTTTTTAATACCTCCTCTGGTTGTAGTGGGTGTGACTAAGGGCCGTTTTTATGCGGTCCCTCTTTCTGAGGGGTTCTCAGCCTTAAATAGGGGGGCGCCCTACTGTAGCGGGGTCTTGTCAGCATTAATGGCGGAGGCCCGCATACTGTTGAGGGCGCTCGCGTAATAGGCGATAGCATCCGCATAATCCGTCACGAGCTGAATCAACGAGGTCGTGCGTCGGCTTTCTCTGACTGTTCGCCATGTTAGGTGTTCGCGCGAAAGCGCAACGCAAGTTTCAGTACGCTTGAGGGCGTACCTTTTAAAACCGCGTTTACACTTCACGAGTAAGGGTTGCAAGTGCACAACCCCTATCGAGTAGTATAATCGGGTATCGATCCACAGGGACGGGCAATTACTTGGTTAGAATCTACCAAACTCAATTAAAAACTAGAAGTGAGAAAGATTTGGTTTGGTATTTAATTTCCTAAAAAAGTCAATTCAAACAATTCAAACAATTCAGAAAGATGTAATAAAATGCTAGAAGAAATGTAAATTGTGTTTTGATTATGGATAAAAGGCATTTCCAGGGTTTCAGACTTCATCTATGATCTGCCTCTAGTGGTACGGCCCGTACCAAGTCGGTACGGCTAGGCCGTACTTAACTTGGTAAGGCAAGGCCGTACCACTCTGGTAAGACCCGTACTGGCTTCCCAGAACAGAGCTTACCAATTCGATTTGATGCATTTCCTTGCTGGTACCTTGTGCTAAACTCTTTGGAAAGGTTCAATTGACCATACCTAAGGTTCCTAAGCCTCAACTGTCGTTTGTTGGATCAAGATCTAGGTTGGAATGCAATTGATTGCCTTTTAGGGATTTCTACACCTCAACTCTCGTGTGTTGGTACAGATCTACCCTAACTGGTTGATTGGAGACCTAAGGCACCCTCTAATCTGTCGATTAGAGGAGAATTCAACCTCTCGGCTTCAATTCGAACAAGTCTACCCTAAACAATTGATTTGGTTGAGAGATTGAGATGATCACATGACCTTGATAGGTTCGATCTAAACCTAGAGGTTCATCATACACAATCACAGTAATCAAAGCAAAAGATAGCAAAGAAATCACAATCAATCAATCAAAAGAGTTCATACAAGATACAAGTCAAAGAAAGTCAAAACAAATCAAGAATCCATCTCTAAACCCTAGAAACTAAAATAACTACTCACAGCACATGATCTGATCTAAAAATACAATAAAAGGGATAGAGATAGCCATGGATCGAAGGGATCGAGAGGAGGAAGCTAAATCCGTCGAGTTTCGCCTCTTTCCTCTTCCTTCCTTCTTGCTCCTAGCTCCTTAGCTCTCTTTCTCTCTCTTACTGTGCTCTCAAATAGATCTGGAATGGAATGGATGTCGAAATTGGAGAGTTCCCCGCTTTAAATAGCCTCTGCCAAAATTTGAATCTGTCAGGCCGCCTTTAGGTACGGCCCGTACCAAATTGGTACGGCCAGGCCGTACCAGGCGTGATGAGCTGAAAAATGGCTAAGTCCGGTAAGACCCGTACCAAACTTGGTAAGGGCCGTACCAGATCATCCCAAATCGTCGTTTCTTCGTGTGTTTTGCTCCAAGCCTGCAGAAAACAAACAAACACTCAGCAGTACCAAATTCTAAAGATATATCGATGAAATGCACATGATTCTGGTGAATTAGGGCACGAATCTGGTACTAAAACAGGCCTAAAATAGACTAAATATGCGAGGTATCAAATTCCCCCAAGCTGAACCTTTGCTTGTCCTCAAGCAAAAAGTTTCAAACTCGGGTAAAAGTGCTGGACAACTAAATCTAAATGCGGATACAAGTCTAAATGTGAAAACTTACATGATTGCTACAATAAAAGAACGCAAGAATCTTTTTGCTATGATTCGGACTTCCCTTGGTCAATTGTGATTCACCTCACAAATTGATTAATAAAATCTCAAACTCTAAATGTTTCAAGTCTTGCAAAGTTGATTACTCGAATTTATCGATTTATCATTCTTTCACTAAACTATGCATTCGCTTGTAGAGATTTTCCCTTTTTGGCACCCCCAAGCTTGAATCAAGCTTAGGTCAGAAAGTTGCGGACTTCGTGTGTTGATATGTGCAAAAAAATTTATTTTTTTCATTTCTAATTGGGAGACGAGCTCAAAGGCGCCCATTCAAGGCTTATTGCCAGTACTCTTATGTTCTCCATCTTTTCATCTTTTTTTTATTTTTTTTTATTTTTTTTTCTTTCTTTCTTTTTTTTTCTTTTCTTTTTTTTTCGCACATACCATGAATACACACATCCACTAGTGTTCATTCACACCAACGGATATCCCAACTTTTCTTTATTTGAAATCCCTATTTCCACATTTGAAAGGCACAATTCGGTTTCTAAATGCTATCTCGACATTCAAGTTTCCAATTTTACAAATCTCAAACCATTTGTTCGTAATCAGTTTTGTTTGGTCAATTATGAGGTTAGTTCTAATTTCCCAAGGTCATCCAACTCACAAACAAAAGTTTTCAAACAAGTCCCTAATCCTAGCAATCACACAAATTTATCACCTCAATGCAAAATTTTTGAAAAAGAAACATGTCTAAATGCAGATACAATTTTCTTCTATTCCACCCCCCCAAGCTTGAATGAAGCATTGTCCTCAATGCTTGAATCTACACAAGGCAAAAGTAAATAGAAGAAAATATGGAAACTTACTAGATGGTGAGCGAGGGATGAAGCGGGGGCGTCTCACTGGTTGGTGGGAGGTGGATCAGGTGGCACTGGTGGGAGCACCCACTTCTGAGGTACACGGACCGTGCGATCACACTCTTGCATCAGAAGAATCCGCAAGATTCCCATCAAGTTCTTGATCGAGCGCCCGATCGTGCTTTTGTGCGCTTCCAATTTCTCTAAGAGTGTAGCAGTCCGATCGGGTTCAAGATCTGCACTTATGATCACAGGACAACATCTATCTGGGTCTAGAAACTCATACATGAGGTGAGCTGCTGGAGGCTTGAGCTCAGGAGTCAGCCGCTCTGTCTGGGTCTTGACGCGGGTCGCATCAGGTGTCGTGCGGGTCGCATCAAGTGAAATGGCATCGCGTGCTGACCAATCTGACTCGCTTCCTTTGGTCTCCAGGTCATCAGACCACGGCATGCGGGTCGCATCAGGTGGCGTGCGGGTCGCGTCCACATGCTCTTCAGGTGGAGATGCAGGTCGACTTGGCTGGGCTGGTCCTTCCCATTCTGGCTGAGCTGACAGAGGTTGGCGTGAGGCGACGATGTGGCTTAACTGCTCCAACAGCTTGCTTTGAGCAGCCATTTGAGTGGACATGCTCTGCATCTGTTCCCACAGCATCTGGTTCTTCTTCCCTTGCTCGTGTATGAATTCGATCTCAGCGGGATCAATATACGGCTCGGGTGGATCGGATTGAAATGCGTAATTGCTGGGGTTATCAAACGGTGCAGTGTTGTAGCAGTAGCCATCCTGCTCCGGTTCCTCATCCCAATCAGCCAGTGGGCAATACTCGTAAGAGTGTCTCCTGTCCCCACACATGACACATGGCTGTGGTTGATGGTTTCTGGCTGCCCTCACGCTCATTCTGATTGAATACTTCTCCATGGCCTCCTCTAGCTCGGCAGCTCTAGCATATAGAGCTGCGATCATGGCCTCCTCTAGCTCGGCAACTCTAGCATATAGAGCTGTGATCTGATCAGCTTTGGATCGGCCGCCTCCTCCAGCTTGAAAATTGTCGCGGCCAAACCAATGTTGGTCTGTCGTCATGTTGTACATGAGATCCATGGTGTCTCGAGCTCCTCAGATAGTAATCGCCATAGTGTTCCTGAAAAAGAGAAAATAAATAAATAAAAGAAACAAAATAAAATAAAAGAAAATAAAGGATACAAGATAAAATCTAGATTAACTAAGTAAGGTAAAATCTAACTAGGCAATTGGTTACCGTCCCCGGCAACGGCGCCAAAAACTTGTTCGCACAGAAGCGCAACGCAAGTTTCGGTACGCTTGAGGGCGTACCTTTTAAAACCGCGTTTACACTTCACGAGTAAGGGTTGCAAGTGCACAACCCCTATCGAGTAGTATAATCGGGTATCGATCCACAGGGACGGGCAATTACTTGGTTAGAATCTACCAAACTCAATTAAAAACTAGAAGTGAGAAAGATTTGGTTTGGTATTTAATTTCCTAAAAAGGTCAATTCAAACAATTCAAACAATTCAGAAAGATGTAATAAAATGCTAGAAGAAATGTAAATTGTGTTTTGATTATGGATAAAAGGCGTTTCCAGGGTTTCAGACTTCATCTATGATCTGCCTCTAGTGGTACGGCCCGTACCAAGTCGGTACGGCTAGGCCGTACTTAACTTGGTAAGGCAAGGCCGTACCACTCTGGTAAGACCCGTACTGGCTTCCCAGAACAGAGCTTACCAGTTCGAGTTGATGCATTTCCTTGCTGGTACCTTGTGCTAAACTCTTTGGAAAGGTTCAATTGACCATACCTAAGGTTCCTAAGCCTCAACTGTCGTTTGTTGGATCAAGATCTAGGTTGGAATGCAATTGATTGCCTTTTAGGGATTTCTACACCTCAACTCTCGTGTGTTGGTACAGATCTACCCTAACTGGTTGATTGGAGACCTAAGGCACCCTCTAATCTATCGATTAGAGGAGAATTCAACCTCTCAGCTTCAATTCGAACAAGTCTACCCTAAACAATTGATTTGGTTGAGAGATTGAGATGATCACATGACCTTGATAGGTTCGATCTAAACCTAGAGGTTCATCATACACAATCACAGCAATCAAAGCAAAAGATAGCAAAGAAATCACAATCAATCAATCAAAAGAGTTCATACAAGATACAAGTCAAAGAAAGTCAAAACAAATCAAGAATCCATCTCTAAACCCTAGAAACTAAAATAACTACTCACAGCACATGATCTGATCTAAAAATACAATAAAAGGGATAGAGATAGCCATGGATCGAAGGGATCGAGAGGAGGAAGCTAGATCCGTCGAGTTTCGCCTCTTTCCTCTTCCTTCCTTCTTGCTCCTAGCTCCTTAGCTCTCTTTCTCTCTCTTACTGTGCTCTCAAATAGATCTGGAATGGAATGGATGTCGAAATTGGAGAGTTCCCCGCTTTAAATAGCCTCTGCCAAAATTTGAATCTGTCAGGCCGCCTTTAGGTACGGCCCGTACCAAATTGGTACGGCCAGGCCGTACCAGGCGTGATGAGCTGAAAAATGGCTAAGTCCGGTAAGACCCGTACCAAACTTGGTAAGGGCCGTACCAGATCATCCCAAATCGTCGTTTCTTCGTGTGTTTTGCTCCAAGCCTGCAGAAAACAAACAAACACTCAGCAGTACCAAATTCTAAAGATATATCGATGAAATGCACATGATTCTGGTGAATTAGGGCACGAATCTGGTACTAAAACAGGCCTAAAATAGACTAAATATGCGAGGTATCATTAGGCCTGAAGCCTTGTTTTGTTTGGACCCGAGCTAGCCCTGAGGAAGGGTCCGAATCCCGGGCTGTCTTTTAACCTCGGGCTGGCCCCAGGAGGGGGTCCGAATCCCTGGTTGCTTTTGAGTCGTGGCCTGTTCTCTGTGGGGGGAGGGGCCTATTCTGTCTTGTTCTATTTTGGGCCGGCCTTTTGTTTATTTAAATCTGGGAGTGCTTTTATTGGGCCAGGCCTGGGCTTTTTAAGGGCCATTGGTATATGGACCTATCACAGACCATTGAATTTTGTACCCATCTTAATAAATAGTAAAAAAATTCAAAAAAAAATGTAAAATTTGACCTCCAAGTACATTGTAATATGGAGATAATGTGGAACGGTCGGATCGACTGTTTGAACTTTGCAAATGAAAATATGCTCATTTTACAAATAGGTCCTTATCCCATAGAAGAATTTTCCTTTAAAAGTTATGATATTTTTTCAGACGACTCCAAATCCTCCGACTCAAAGGTAGAAGCATAAATTGATTTTTTATATCTGTTGTATGATAAATACGAAAATAGCAACAACAAATTTGTAAACATAAAGAACGAAATATTTAGTCTCACTGCGACAAAAAATGATTATATTTTTAGAAGAAGACACGTGGTAGCAGCATACTGGTAAAAAAATTATGTTGTGGTCCTATATGAACGGCCATAATTAAATTAAAATAAAAAAAATATTTGAATTTTGAGAACACAGTCTATATTTTTATTATGATCGTTCAGATCAGAACAAATATGAAATAGATGGACGGATAGACTCTGTGAGCAGAGCAGAATTTTTCAGGAGATTAAATTCCCTGTGTAATTTACAGTAGCTCAACAAACTAAATGAACCATATGTTAGGATATGGAAAGTGATTTAAACTGAAGTGAATCAATCTGAGTCACTGGTTTTAAATCTAAATGCAAATTAAACAAAATCCGATTATCCAAACACAATCTGAGGGTGCATAGCTTCCCTGGCTTGGCTTTTCCCCATGTCAGTTCTTTAAATATTAGAAAATATAAAATATAATTGCACTTAAGCAGTGCCAATGCCGTATTTATGATTCAAAGATCTTTTTCAATTGCCTCTTTGACAAATCAATACAGGGCAAACACATCAGATCTTATATTTTATATGTACCAAGGGAAATGTTTGATTTGGTCTTTCCATTTTCATGGTCAAGGTTACTTCATTTGGTTGGTTGAAACGTTGCCTGAAAATTCTATTTTGTTTTTCATTTTTTTTAAGAAGAATGACCATTTAACAATTATTTATTCTAATAAATTTAACACTTTAAAAAAAATAATGAGTGGATTTAAAATTCAACATACATGAAGGTCATGATCACCCCGCAAGGTCGTCTATTGAAAGAGGCCCGGGCCCAGGGCCCAGGCCCATACAATTTTGGTGATGACTCTCCTTTGTTTTAACAATAAAACCAGGAGTAGAACTAGGGTGCTCCTAAGCTCACCAAGCCATTCGTGAGCGCGGCTCTAAAACCTATCAAATTAACTTCAAACGATATTTTCAAACCGTTAGATGTTCAATCTATATCAAAATCTACTTGGAGACCAAATTTTAAATTTTTTGGAATTTTTTTACTATTAATTAAGATGGTTTGAAAATCGCTGTTTTTATTAAAATTCTGCACCATTGGAAAACAGCGATTTTCAAACCATCTTAATAAATAGTAAAAAAATTCCAAAAAATGTAAAATTTGGTCTCCAAGTAGATTTTAATATAGATTGAACATCTAACGGTTTGAAAATGTCGTTTGAAGTCAATTTGATAGGTTTTAGAGCCGCGCTCACGGAAGGGCTTGGTGAGCTTAGGAGCACCCTAGTTCTACTCATAAAACCAGCATTACAATAATTATGTGAAAGCATTTTGTATTCATCAAAACTTAAATGTTTATGTATGTTTAGATGGACAATACAAATATTGTCATTATGATTGAATGAATATGTTGTGTTGGCTTATTTATATAAATATCCCAAAACCAATTTTTCTTACATGAATGTAGAAATATATTGTTCAACAAATAATCTCTTATGTTTATATTTTTTTTAATTAGTTACTAACACTTTTATAATCAGATATAAAATATATGACATTGAAGAATGCACGTAAATGATTAGGTTGTATGATATTTGAGAAAACCAATATGAAAAATGTAAATTAAAATCTATCGAATGAAGCATGTTAGCCGATATTTTTTGCATATTGAGATGTCATGATACACATGTATGGTATATATCTCAATTAACCTTCGATAAGAGGTGGCACCGTGGCACGGCAAGAGGTCACTATTTTGATCAGATTAATAAAACGCTGCTGTGGCGTTCAAAAAAATTGAAAGTAAATTTTAGCCATGTAGAAGTTTATAAATTAACTTTAACTCAATTTATTTTTGGTGGTTGACAGTTGTTTTTAAATTATTTTCAATTTCTCTAATGCAGATGCTCTTAGAAACGTATCGATGCTTGAAAAGAGAGGAAAGGAGAGGGAAAGTCTAAATTGAAACTAGATAATCGTACTTTTTCAAATATCTTACTTGGTGTTAAGCAAAGTTTCTTCTACCATTTTATGACTTCGTGCTTAAAGTACGAAATAAATGATGTTTTTTTGCAATTCTGATTTTTTCTACAATGCTAGAGCTAGAAAGGAAATGATACTGCTGACAATATCAGTGGTTGGGTTACTGATTCAAGATTTTTAAAAAGTGATGTACTGTTTGGAGTTTTGAATATTTTTTATGTTGTGGGTAAAAATTTCGGCGGGATTGAGCTCTAATAAAAAGTTTCGGATGTAAAAGCAACAGCCACGCAGAAATAATTAATCAAAGGAAAGTACTATCTAGCCGTACCACATTAAAAAAGAAAATTTGTTGGATGATTTGGCATGTTTATCTCACAGATGAATATTTTAGTAAAATATAATTTGATATTCGTGCCACCTAAATTTATAATTATGTAATTTACGTGCATGTATTCATTTGTAGAGTGGTCAAATTTATAATTATGTAATCTACATAAATGCATGAATTATAATTTTTAAATATTGAAAAAGAGAGGTGGTTGCGATTTGTGACGACGAGAGTTCCATTATAATCCTTTCAGTAATGAAACGAGCCATCTTGGCCTTTTTAAAAAAAAATAAATAAATAAGAAAAGTTCAATTATAATTTTATTTTATTTGTTATTTAAGCAAATTTGAACGGTGTTTGTCATGAATTTCAACATCTCTCTTTCTAGTTATGTTAGTATGGTATAATTTTGGAATTAGGTATCATTGAAAGTTTATGTTGGTGTTTCCTCTCAAGTCATGCACGTTTTATCATTTTTTAGTTCAAGAATTTTCTGGATAAAATCAATAAAGGATTTTTATTGTGCATTTAATCTAAGACAAAACAGTGATTCTTTTTTCATTTACATGTCAAAGTCAAACAATAAAGATATTAAGGCAGGAAATGAGAGAAAAAATCAATATAAAATAATTTTTGTTTGATTGGATATTTAATAGGAGAGTAATGTAAGTGGAGACTGGAGAACTTCTTAATTGTAACCTAGTAAAATTTATGTTTTGCTATTATTCAAATGGGAGTATAACGGAGAGAAATAAGATTAATAAAATATATTAATTTTTCTTTATATTCATGTCATGTGAACCAAACAAAGCGTTAAAAAAAACTACAAACCCCAAATTTTAGTGGTTGTCGTAAGTTCCCTCTAGCAAATCTTACTTCGTAAATTAGTGGCTATGTTGAGAGTATTTCTAGTGGCATCAATTTGTTATATTCCATTCGTTTCGGCCAAATTGTAGTTTCCGTCTGCTAGTAGACGAGCCTTCATTGGTTTATAAACAATTTTCAGATTCTTTTAGAAGTAAAAAAAATTAATTTTTCGAAAAAAAGAATAGCACTGATTATGCGGTTCCAGATTTTAAATCCCATCTTAAACACAGATTTGTCTGAAAATTAATATGACTGCACTACTGGTGCGATTACTACAGTTCCATTTATTTTTTGAAGAAAAAAAATAATCAGTTCCTTTTCCCAAAATTTAATTTTTTAATATCTAAAAAAGTCCTAATTTTCAACTATGCAATTATTAAACAAGAGAAATGATTTCGGCAAAAGAATTGCATTTTTTTTAAACTAATTTCTGGGGCCTATCTCTTTTGAAATATATATATATAAGCGCAATTGTTTTGGTCTGCATTCTGTTTAAATCATTCTACCGTTGCGTGGTAATTACGATTCAAATAATTAACCAAAAGTTATGTTTAGAAATAAGTGGTCGTTGCTTCATTATCAACACAGCATTTATTGTTACACATAAATTAGTAAATCCCAGTGCAGTTATATACTTGTATATATGTTCCCTTATCTGAGTTTGGATCCATACCGTCCGATCAGATTATCAGAATACTTACGAATATTAAATGGATCCCGTATTGAATCCGTATCCTCTGCATTAACTCAAATTTTGAGTTAATTCATCTTGGCTGTCCGATCAAAATCCGAGCCAATTCGGTTCAAGGTGGAATGCACGGGCTCCTTTAATATTCATGCCAACACGGATCGGACGTTCCGGATTCATTCTGAGTTAATGCAGATGATAGATTTCCTCCCGTATTCCTGTGAATCTTCAACTTGAGCCAGATTGAACCAGATTCCAATCGAACGGTAGAATGATCAAAATTCAAACCTGTACCCAACTTAATCCCATCCCATATTGATCAAAATCAGATTAGGTTGCATTGTGGTTTGACAGATTGGATAACTTTCTCGTTGTGTATTCCATCTGTCAAACACGCAACCTAATCTGTTATTTCGGTTGCAGGCAAGAAAAGAGCGCCTGAGTACTCTCAAAAGATTAATAAGTAAATTTCTCGTTAAAATGAAAAGAGATTAAGAATACATTGTTAGGGAGGCTACATATATAGTTAAAATTAAAAACATTACAATGCTAAATATAGAAATGAAGAGAGAGGACAACGCCACATATAAAATGTTCAGCCCCATTGTACCAACTCTCCTTTTGATTTTGAGCCGCGCCAATACCTCTTGTAACGGTACTAGTACTAACGCATGGTACATTAGCATATTTGCACTTCAATCCCCAATATTTACTTTCTTTAAAATTTAGCCCAAAACTTTCTTTTTCAGGCTCTTGCTTGATTCTTTGCTACCATAAAACTGTCTGACAACTTGAAATAAAATTTACAAAAGCCCTCTTCTGTCAACACTAGCTCAATAAATAAGATGCCATCATCCCTTGGATTCCTTTCACCCCAGGTTGATAAATGGGAATAGTTAAGTGAATGTCACACTGAGTACCCTTAATGAAAAGTAATTACTGGCATTAAAGGGCAAATTGCTCCTACCGTAATAAATCACCTCAGTAAAGATTGAACCGAAAGAAAAAATATTTAAAGCTTCAGGCGAGATTTGGGATATTGAGAATTAGTAGAGGATAAAAGTGCAAATACACCAAACACACCATGCGTTCACCTGATCTCATCAACAAGATTTTCGTTTTAATTCAGGGGGTTTGTGAAAAATGAACTGTCCTTCAGTGCCAGGAGAGACCTTTGTGCCAGTACAATCAGTTGGACTATGTAGACTAATGGATCCAACTGACAGCTGGTGGTAAACAGAAGGGCTTAATGGGTCGGGATGTGGATATATGCCAGTTGTAGGACCAGTCAGGTCAGGCAGTTCAGGCTCGGTTGGGTTGAACCCAATCTGCTCTGATGCTACCTTGCATGCTTTTTCAAGAAGGGTGTCCATGTACTTCTGGTGTGCTTCTATTCTGATTTGGACGTGCTTCTGAACCTGGAACAAAGATTTAACAAAAGGTGGAATTAGTACTGGTATCACTATTGCTGTTACCATGCCAAATTCATCAGTGCTGCTTTGTGTTTTTCGTATTAAATAACAAAGCTTCAATTAAAAGACAAGTTACAGTTGGTCCAACTTGGTGTCATGCAGGTTGAACCTGGTCATAGTATGTTAAAGAAAGCATATACTGGGTACCGGCAGTATCGTAACCCTGAAGGACATTAAAAATTGCACATCTCTAAAAGCCCAGAGGAAGTAGGACTTACCTCTACTTGTTCGTGCAATCTCCTTTGCACCTCCATTTGAGCTCTCAATGCCTCCTTAACCTCTTGGCTCCTGTAGCAAGCAAAATGTAAAGACAACATTCAATCATGAATCAGACAATTACACAATTTAAGTAAAATCTAAATAATAGGCAAGGATCCAATGACAGTAATGGACACCGGACTAATGGTAACACACCAAGCTGCATGTAACAAGGGTGTATGTACTTGTAAGTTGCAACAGTAAACACTGGCTGACGTGGTGGTTCAGACCCAACCAGTCCAGTACAGCATGTACAACGCAAGATGCAACCAACAGTGTGAAATAGTTGTGCTCTTACCCATGCATAAATATGAACTCAATTGATAACACAAATAGTATAGAACACAAGGTATTCTCTTATCTTACTCTTTCATATCTTGAGCAGGAACTCTTGGCGACAAGTTGGAGTTGCCTTGTGCGTCTATATGGTATGAAGCTGAAATTAGACCACATAATGAAGGAAATTTCACCATTTATTTTTTTCTTACTTTTTAGTTATTATTTGACAGTAGTGCTTTGACAATGAATGCAACTCCATGTCTTTTTTCTTCTGCTTATCTATTACCGTTGGTGCTACATTGCATAGAAGTGAGGGTCTTTTTTTGAGGTTTTATAGGTTTAATGATTAACTTGATTGCGCAACAGGTATATTGGCAGTTCTTTATGGGATCTATTTTAGCACTGCCCCCAATCTATGATCTAGAGATTAGGAAAATGTACCATCTTTTGATTGATCAATCATCTCCTTGCCAGATTGCTTTCCTAATCTGTATTTCTGCCAAACTTAAAAATAATTCGTCAGAGAATAAGAAAATAAGAAGTGCAGAATTAGCATTCCATTAAAATTGACACTAAAGAGTTGTTTTGCAAATAAGGATCTGTTATACTAAATCATAGAATTTTTCTTCTTTTACAAATCAAATAACATATTACACATCCCACCAATCACACTGGTTTACTTAAAATTTTTGTAAACTGAACCTAGTTTATCATCATAGTTTGCCAAACTGGTCCAAGCAAATTTCAGGAACTCACTTTATTCAGAAAACTTTTGCTCTTGTTCTCTAAAGGGCAGTCTTTTCTTTCTGTTTTTCTTTTTGAACGAACAAGAGAACATCAAATTTTGAGCTCACAATTAAGAATTCCCTGATGGGCTTTGATAAATTAACTAAATTGAAAGCTCACTTCAGGGGCATAAAACAAATTATGATTACACTATCTAGACCTATCCCTTCAATTAGAAGAGCAATCATCAGCACTAAATATTTATATTATTAGAAAGAAAAATAGGTTAGGTCTAATTAACATATATGTTGATAATAAATGCCATCATAAAAATAAAACAAGACATATAGCATCTGGATACCTGTAAATGACTCTTCAAGTGGAAGAGGGTCAGGCCCTTCACACCCATTGTGCGCATTATAGTTTTGGGGGTTGCTTCTGCCAAAGGAAAAAAAGAAGAAATTAAAACTTATAAATCTTCACAGTCGAATCCCAAGGATAAAATGATGTAGCGGATCCATTTAGCAAAGTCAAGCAGTACAGCCCTTTTTTAAAATAAAAAAAAAACGGCTTGATCCCTTTATGCACTTTTGTTTCAAATTTATTGAAAAAAATTGAAGCTCAGAGGACCATTGCCATATGACAAGACTTTTAAGACGCAATACAATTGACATATGGAAAGCACGTACCTCTTTATTATGCACAAGGAAAAAAACTACCAAATATAGTTCAATACTTAATAAAGCACAGTAAGAAAAGAAAAACACAAATTTGTATCTAACAAACCAGAAATAAGACAGAAGGGTTAAGTGGGATATAACAGACTCAACAACATGTTCTGATCAAGGTGAAGCCAGTACAAAAATGAATTCATTAATCCAAATAAGCAACTTTTACAAACTTGTTCCTTGCAAATATAGCAGAAATAAATAATGGGAAGAAGGTTAAAAGGGAATTAAGTTGTACTTCCATTTCCATGTATTTCAGTTGCATATTTGTCAGTGGGGGAAAGAAAAAACAACAATGGAGCATGAAAAGTGCACAGCAACCAAACATATGCACTAACAGTGGTTCAAAGCAACCTAACTGAAGAGAAAGTATTAATCAGCAAGATAAAAGGTAAAGGCACTCTTAGTCTTAAAATTCACTTAGAACTGTATTTGTTCGTCTATTTAAGACCCAGAAACTTTATTTCACTTCAAAAATAGTAAAATTTATGGGAAAAAACAGTGAGAAAGGGTCAACTCACTAGTCCACATTACGATTTAAACTGCATTTGCCACCCAATACACACAGCATAAATATTAAAACCAAAACACAGATTCCACCATGCCAGTCACAAGTCGGATTATATGTAACCAAATCCAAAATTTATTGCAAAATTTTTGGACCGAAGAAAGAAATGTCAGAAAGAGAAAACAAAGATTTGATTCCAGGTTGAACAGCTCACAGTTGCAATTCCACATTCACCTCCCACAAATCCAAAGAAAACGAAGGGAAAATCCTACAGTAAATTGTCAACATTTTAAGTTACCGCTCCAAAGAGAACCCACAGTTTAAGAAAGCCAAATTTAGTAAAACCAAAGGGAGATAAAAAGCTACAAAAGGGACTAACTTTCGGGGTACAATTTTACTTAAATTACAGTTGAAAACAGAATAAAAGACAAAAAGAGTGTGGTTACTTTACCTAGTAACTGAATTTACAATTTTCATCTTGACAAACCAAAATCGAATTAACCAATGCAAAGAAGCTAACTTTCATGTTCAAACTTCAAACTTTAGATGATTTTTGTTTAGTACAGAACTCCACACCAAACTCACCCCCTCCCCGCAACAAAAAAAATATTAAAAAAAATAGGAAAAAGGAAAAACACCTACACGCACACAACATCTTCTGTGCTCGCTACGTAATTTTGGAACCACCGCTCCAGAGACAATTAACAGATACACAATCAAGTTTTTCACAAATTAAACAGAATCCAACCAACCCAAAGGAGGTAGTGTAGAAAAAAAAAATGACTAACTTTCGGGACCACCGAGCTGAGCGACGGCATCGACGAAGCGCTCGTGTAGGTCGGCCGTCCAGCGAAGGCGCGGTTTTGGGTCGGCCGTCAGAACAAGGCTGGGGCCGTGGTGTACGGAATGACCATTATGCCCCTCGTCGCCAGTTTGAATCAATCCTGGAAACATTTATCCCTCTTAGGGGGAGTATTGCGGCTTCTGTCCTTTTTTGGAAGAGAGAAGGTAGAGAGAGGAAGTGGCGAGGAAAGCGCTTTGGCAGAAATGGCAGAAGAGTAAAAAGGAGAAGAGCTTTTTGGCAGTGGAAACTGGAGAAACTAGGAGGAGAGAGATTTGAAGGAAAAGAAAAGGGGGGAGAAAAGAGGGGAGTGATGCCAAAGAAACCAGATCAATTAGAAAGGAGAAACACTTTCCATTACTAAAATATTTTAAAGATGGAATTCAGAACTCTTATGACTTATCAGAGTGAGAGAGAGAGAGAGAGAGAGAGAGAGGAGGGGGGGAGGCGGGGGAGATGGTTTGGGTACATATTATTCTGATTGTATAATAATTAAAACGAAACAAATATCAAGTGTTCGTGTCGGATCTTACGGTCGAGAAATACCATTATCCAACATTGTGGTGACTTCTTCTAGCACACATGGACTGTACGATCTAGAATGAGTGGTAAATATATTCCTCAATGTAAATTGGTTACCTGTGCTTGAAGATGATCCGAGATTGATTGGACGGGGACTCCGATCCGGGTCCGGGTCCGGGAGGGCTTATTTTGGCACAGGCGGTAGTCCTCTTTAGCGCGGGTAGACCTCTGCGCGGTGTAGCGAGTCGTCGAATTCCGGAGTTCGGACCCAAGCAACTGTCGTTGGCAAAATTAGATTCGCATCCGTCAGACAAATTTGAAATTTTATAAAAATAAAAAGAAAAAGGGGAGAACACAGCTACATACTTCAGATTATTAAAAAAAATTGTAAATAAAAAATTACATTCACATACTTTGCTCTCAAATATTTGTAAACACGTATATTTATATTTTTTAAAATCAAATAACAAACTTTAGTGAAGATAAATTTGCAAAGATGTTATTAGTCAAGTATATTGGTCATCAATAAAATTTCATACATCTTTATTGTTATTTAATATTCATCAAAAGATCGTTAAAATATGAACAATTTCAAGATTTCGTATAATATAAATTCATCATTTCTTATGTCAAACACTCCGTGTAATACAAACTACAATCCAAACGTTATATTCAAGATTAAAAATGATTTCGGTGATTTTAGAATTGTTAAGTTTATCTATCATCAATAGTTTAGATTTACTAAATGCCAGGTGACTCGCTACACTGTTTGAATCATTTTCTGGCCCCAGCACATTGGTGAAGGAAGCAATGGAAGTCAGCTGGACGGTTGAGTCCAGGGAACAAATGGAAGCGAGAGGCTAAGAAATTTCCACCTTGAAAGCACTTGATTTTTTTTTGGCCATTCAGTTGCTGCGATGGATTGCTATTTTTCTGAACGAATGTACGGGGTGTTCTTCATTTATCTCACCCTTAGCGTGATTCCTCCCCCCCCCCCCCCCCCCCCCCCCCCCCCCCCCCCCCCCTTTTTTTCGAAAAATAAAAATGTCCATGAGCCGATGGTCTAATTATTACTGCTACGCGAAACATATTAAAATAACAATTCTTTAGTTGAAATTTCATTCTCTCCAATAATTACATTTTAAAAACTACTAGCATTGGTAATCACTAATCAGGAATGAGAATGACTAGCCTAGTAGCCTTTGACCTCGGTTTGTTAGAATATTCTCAGTTGAATAAGTTTTTTCAAAACCTATTTAGAAAATAGGAGGTTCGCTTTAAGTTTCGTTCAAATTAAATTAAATGATTCAGATATAATCTGACTGAGTCAGACACCTCACCGGATATGAATTTCTGAAATTGATACATCAAGGAGAGATGGAGGAACGAGATTGAAGTTCTTTAACGACTTGCATTTATTTAGTGTTTTGATTAAGACATCATAGCTGAAGGTACAAAAAAGAGGCACATGGATTAGGATCAGAAAAAGGCATTGAGGATCCAAAGGGGAAGTCTAGTTTTTTTTTTTCTTTTTTTATCATGTAATTTTTATTGAGTTTTCTCAGTGTACGCGGTGGATTATGAAGCGGGTGGTGCTAAGAAATTTCAATGGTGGTATTTAATTAAAAGAGAAGAATCCAATTTTGATATTTTTGGTGTCCATGATTTACATTAAATCTTTTATTTTTAGGTTTTTTAATCTTGTACGAAACAAAGAGGAAATTGTACTAATTTTTTACGCCAATGTATACATTATCGACATGACAAAACCAACGGTTTATAATTTTTTTTGTTTAGAACATTAATTTTGAATTATTGATAAATAAAATATGATTATGATGGGACACTTAAAACATGAAACGCAGGCATTGTGTCCTTGCCTAAATAAAACATTACAGGATAAAATTCGATGCGAATTGCATTATTTTGAAAAATAAACTCACATGACGAAACGACTATATTCCCTGAGACAAAATATGAGTGTTCGTCTGATGGCATAGTTAAATATCAAAGTTTCAAATAGTTGCGTGTTTTATATTTTGCACAGATGATAATGTGGTTGAATAAAGATCGGACTAACTTAAAACCGCCGATTTTTTATTAATACCCTATTATTTTAAAAATAATAGATATATTCTCGGTTTTTCATAAATTCAAAGTATACCCCAACCGCCACACTATGGGGCGGTCCACTTCTTGAGCCAACCGCCCCACAGCCAGGCAGTCTGCTATGGAAGTGGACCGCTCCATAGTGGGGCGGTTAGCTATTTATATCTATAAATAGGTTCTCTGCTGCCCACTCACAATTTATACCCTTTTTCTCTTCCTCTTCTCCTCAGCTATCAGATGGATGAATTGTGAGTGGACATGAGAGAGAAAAAACCTATTTATAGGATATAAATAGCTAACTGCCCCACTATGGGGCAGTCCACTTCCATAGCAGACCGCCCGGCTGTGGGGCGGTTGGCTCAAGAAATGGACTGCCCCACAATGAGGTGGTTGGGGCATATTTCAAATTTTTAGAAAACCGAGGGCATATCTGTTATTTTTTTAGGGTATTAATTAGAAAATCGGTTAAAACCACACAAAGAATGTTACTATGTATTACACGATGAAAAATTGTATATGCCGGATATTATTTGAACAAGGTTCTAAATAGCGATTGTCGTGCTATTGCGAAAAGACTAAAAAAAATAACTATTACGAATAGCGTAGTTAGTTTTTTTTCTCTCTAAAATTATAGTCTATATTTCTACTAATTGTCAACATTATCTCAAGTCTCGTATAACAATAAGCAACACCAATTTAATTAAGGAATTATAAAATTTATATTGAACCAGTAAAAAGTCCAAATTGCTATTCAAAATATTTGATATCATAAATTATCTATTTTTTTCTATTCAAAATAACCCAAGCACCGTGACATCTATCTTTTTTTATTTAAAAACAAAAATAATCTGAACTTTAAAAAAAATTGGTCCTTAAAAGAATTTTTCAATTTGGGTCTTTAAATAAAAACCTACATAGCATAACGTGCATTGTTTGCTCTACACGATACGCTCTATTGCATATCATTGTTACCGCTATAGCGGTCGTAGCCGAATTAGCGCACTTTTATCCCATAGCTTCGCTTTTAAAGTCCAAAAACGCTATAACTCGCTATTTAGAACACTAATTTTAAGAGATGTGTCGAGGTGCATTGTAAAGTACGATGCAGTTCGTGCTTTACATTCATATCTTTGTTTTAATGTTTATATCACGATTTTCACATGAGAAGGTATTTGGAGGTCAAATTTTATATTTTTAAAATATTTAATAACTTTTAGATAAATGGAAAAAATCATCGATTTAGATTTTGGATGTCTAAAAAATTAAAAAATATATAAAATTCGATCTCCAAATATATTTTCACACATTGTTTATTATTTACTCAATAAGTCAGAGCATTTATGTTGTAAGATGTTCATTTTTTGTGTTTGTTTTGCATATGCCCGGAGGGTTTAAAGTAGAAGATGAATTATTTAGAGTATTTATTTTCTAGCAAGTTTTTTTGTACATTTAATCTTAAATATGCACTCGAAACCAATTCAAAGTTTTAGATCGATTCATAAGCTAATTACAATCGATTACGAAATATCTATAAAACGATCGATTCATAAGCTAAATTATAATCTATAATTGAAATTCGTTATTTAAAATCAATTCAAAAATTTTGAGGTCAAGATCGAAAGCCCAGCCGAGCTTTGAATTTTTTTATACTAGTTCTACCATGCATGTATAAGAAAAAGGACTCCAAGTCCGCTATGAATTGAAATTCTACATTTTTGTTTTTCAAAATATTTTTTTAGAAAAATTATTATTATTACCTCTTTTCATAAAATAAATTACATGGACATTTTTCATCTCGAAATTTTTTAGTTATCATCTTAGTATTTGAAAATTCTGGTCTTACCATCCACCCACCTTCAATATGTGCATGACTAGGAAATCGTGTACAGATTGAAGGTGCGCACGACCATTTTTTTGGATCTAGATATTGTAGTTATCAATGCGCATTAAAAAAAATACGTATTAAAAAAGTAGAATACCCATCCGTAGTCATCAAGATTGTTTTTAAGAGCAAAGCTAGAGTGTAATGTACTTATTAAGAAGGTTTGATAAGCACCACTCAAAAAATCTATCGAATTGGTTTTAAAAAAATCCATCTATGCCTCTACGGCATGAGCATGAGTGATACATGCACATGAAATTTTTTGAAAGTTTTAAATATTCAAATATTAAGATGATTTGAATTTCTCAGTGATGAGGTCAGAATTTTCAAATATTAAAATAGTAACTAAAATAATTTCGGCCTTTCATCTGAGCTTTCCCGTCCATTAGAATTATTGAACATTTCTTTGCTTGCGGTTGCGGAGAAACAGGAGAAAATCAAGTCGTTGTCATTCATTTGTTGACTGGTCTCTGCTTGCGAGGTACTTGGTTGTACCAAGGCCACAAACGGTCTTTTCATGCGCTTGAGTACGAGTGTGGAAAATGTTTCTCCTTTCTTATCTCTCAACTATGAATTATTGGTCTTGCTAAAAATTGCTCTTGTCGGTTTCCCAAAAAGGGGTTTTCTCTTCCATTCGACCATACATAACAATGCAAATATTTTAAATATAACATCTTTTGGATCCTTTTAAAGGAGATTAGACTACAAACGAAAAAGGTTCCCACGCGAGCAACATATCAGGCTATCAGCTACAAGCTTAAATCCGAGCGACGACATCATATCAATATCGTGCTAGATTTGATGAAAGAATTCAAGAGATGCGGAGGATAAGCACTCATAGGCCTCGGCCCAATTGTGCAGTTAGAAAGCCCAAATTACTTTAAATTAGAAAAATTTCGGTCCGGCCCCGTGGCCTAGTGTGAATTACCCACCTCGACAGAGATTTTTTATTCTCTGCGTTGCTATCTTCGCTCTGACAAGAGCCGTCGCTATTCTCTCCTCTCTCCACACTCAACTGAGCGTTGCACCGGAGGCTTCAGTTGCGAGACCGGCGTGCTAGGCGCGATTACAGAGAATCCTGTAAGAGCATGCATGGTATTCTTGTTTTACAGTGCCATGTGTATTGTGTGATATTTGTTGTAGCTGAATATTGTTTACTTGTGTACTTGGAACAGATTGGCCAGTTATTACTTCGGGGTTTTTCATGGAGACCCTTCCTACTAGGGGTATGTGTTGTAATTTCATTTTTAGATATTATTTTCCTGCTTATGTCTTCTTTGATAAATTATTTTCTCTTTACTCTCATTTCTGCAGTTAATTGTTTCAGCTTTCCAGAGATATGTAGACCTAAAAACTTTCATCCAGTCAAGGTACCATTATGTCAGATCTTATCTTTGAAAAAGTTCCAGTTTGACAGCAAGTTTGTGTTGGTACTTTAGTACTGAGCTTGTTTGCACTGGTTCAGTGCTAGTTCAGTACCAACCCTTTGAGCTTCTTTTGTTTGCTTTATTTTTGGTACTGATTTCCTGACTTTCTCTCCTTCCTTTTCAAATCACCTCAGGTCAAACTTCTACTGTACAAACAAAGTACAGAACCTAGAGCAAGAACTATCTGTGCCTGTGGTGAATTTACTTTAGAACCCCTTAAAAAGAAGAAGAAATATTATGAGAATTCCCCGCAAAATGTAGATCTGCCAACTGTGCATCCCAAAAGTAAAAAGAAGCCCTACGTAGTTCCTTTGAAAAAGATGGTTGCAGAAGCAAGAGAGGCCAGAGCTCTGGCTGCAAAGGGGATAGATAAACCTCTTGAGCCCCCAAAGAATGGAATACTGGTAACCGAGCTCATACCAGTTGCGCACACGGTCTTGGAGAATTGGAAAGTGCTAATCAAAGGTCTCTCTCAGCTGCTTACTGTTGTATCAGTTTATGGCTGTAGGTATGGCTTTTGGCATCAGTATGAACCTTCGAATGATGTACTAACTGAAGTGGTATCAGAATGTACCAGTCAGTAGGAAAATCCAAGAAGCAATAGCAGTCCCGGTAGTTGCTATTAAGATACCCAGTAGCATATACTGACATGTTGGGAGAATACAACTAGTTTCCACTGGTCACTAAACACAGGGATCAGTAATAATACCATCATATATTATAATACTTAAAATTGCACCTTAACCCACCACTTGGTACTGTGGAGATGGTAATGTATCAGTCTTGGTCATACCAGTGTTCTTGTACTTGTCTCTCTGCTAATTTCCCACCACTACCCCCCTTCTTTATGTAGCAAATGCCCTCAGATCCACGTAGGCCCTACAGGGCACGAGATACAAGACTGCACTGGTTCAGGTAGTAATAGACGGAACAGCTTCCATAAATGGGTCAAGGGCTCTGTAAATGATGTCTTGGTACCCATCGAATCATACCACCAGTTTGACCCGTTTGGCAGAAGGATCAAGCATGAAACTCGGTTTGCCTATGATCGTATTCCAGCCGTTGTTGAGCTGTGCATTCAGGTGTGTTTGGTTTATCAGTCAACCAAGTCTGTAACAGAAAACAACCTAGTTTGTTGAGTTTGGTATATCTAGTTACCTATATGGCTGGTAGGGAGATGAAATGAGAAAAACATTTTGATTTAATAAGAACAAGAAAATATGGGATTTGGGTTTACTCTCTATCTCTGCAATGTACCTACTATTCCAAGGAAAACTTCATTTATTCTGTAGAACAAGTTATTCTAGAAAGAGTTTGACTAATGATGTATGTTTCTCATGATTCCATAATGAAATTACTGCCAGTAAGAAGAAAGTTAATGCATACTGTTATTCCAATCAACAAGGAAAAATTGGAAAATAGTAGGATCAGTTTCTTGAAAGTGTTAGACTAAGAACAGCTTTGGGCAGTAATAAGAGGATGACTGAATACCTACTATTGTTTCCTCCATTGGCTCAAAACAGCACCTGACTTCATTTTTCATGTTCAAACTTAAACATCCAGGCTGGTGTGGATTTACCAGAGTACCCCTCAAGGCGGCGAACAGAGCCAATACGTATGAGGGGCAAAAAGGTAGTTTACAATGGCGGGTATGTTGAAGAGCCCAAGCCCCGAAGAGCTGAAGATCGCACTTCTCTCCTATATGGTCAGTTGATGTTTAATTTCTGTCAGATTTTTCATTTCAATGATCCTACAAGGTCAAGACCTGAAAAATTAGATTGTATAACCAAGTTGGATACTGTGTTTAAACCATTCATTTCCGAAAATGTAATCCCAAAAGCATTTACTCTTATTGCACTTAAGCATGCAATTTTTGAATCACTTTTTGTTTGCAAAGTAATTAGAAACCTTGAGCCAAACAAATAAAAAAAATTTGGTATGTTACTATGCCTTTTTTTAGTAAATATATGATCAAAATGAACTCTATAGAGCTCGACACATATGGGGCACACTTAGCGCAGAATGTACCTTCCCCACCAGCTGATATGAGAAAGCTAGCAGAGAGTACCTTGAAGGCATACATGACAGTACGCAGCGGGGTGCAAGAGCTCATGAAGAGGTATTATAAAAAATTTACAAGTCAATCATATTCTGTTCCATGCATCCTCATCCCTTGATCTTGGAGGGTTTTTTTGAAGATTCAGCTACCACAAATCTTGGAGAAAACCAACAGGCCGGGTCTGTGTAGGAACTTTCCTATGTGGGAGAGGATTTAAAGTCAAATTAATTCATTGTTCTAAGAGCTTAGCCTCAGAGAGAGAGAGAGAGAGAGAGACTGTCGGTTGTCAGAGGTCAATAGGAGAAGCTGTGTTGTAAGAACTCAATTTTATTATAATATATGCGTGGTAGCCACTAGCCACTACCAAGTTTTTCAAAAATAATTAAAACAAAACAGAGAGAGAGAGAGAGAGTGATTTTTGCAACTTTTAACCTGATCTGGTTTAAACCAGTTCTATTCTTGTCAACTGCTCTCAGTATAAGCTTGTGTCCATGGCTCATTGCTATTGTGTCATGTAAACCGACTGCCCCAAAGGCTTATGCTGACAGAGTCATTGTAATCTTAACAGATACAGTGTTAAGGCATGCGGGTACTGCTCAGAGGTGCATGTAGGTCCGTGGGGCCATAATGTGAAGTGGTGTGGGGCCTTCAAGCACCAGTGGCGAGATGGTAAACATGGCTGGCAGGATGCTAGGGTTGACGAGGTGACTTTTTGTGTGCAATATTTTTTCTTGGGTACTTTTTAGCATTTTTTATCTTGTTTTGTAATTAAGGTCTCACCTTAGATACTGGCCTTTTAATAATCTTATGGTACTGCATGGGCCCATTAGGGTATCTTAGACCTTACTATCTTACTAAAGGTTATTACTGCTTCACAAAAAGTTGCTTAAGCAATAGAACTGTACAAGTATTGGACTGTCCAGCATTATACTGATATCAGAGATGTCACAGGTGCTACCACTGAACTATGTCTGGCATATGAGAGACCCATATGGGACACCCATCAAGGCCGCCTTAAAGAGGTACTATGGTAAAGCACCGGCAGTAGTGGAGGTGTGTGTGCAAGCTGGGGCGCAGATACCAGATGTATACCGGCCGCTGATGCGGCTGGATATTATTATACCAGATTCAGAAGAAGCCGGATTGGTGGCTTGATAGATAGTCATATGTTTGATAGATCTATACAAATAAAATAGTTTTAAACTTTGGTGTATTTTATTTGTATGATTAAGCTGTGTTCTTGCTTCTCCTAAACAACGCTAAGAATTACAAATCCTAAGTTAGGAGGAAAATTGACATGATTCCCAAAATCAGCTATCTGCGATTTTAAAATTCACTAAGTAGTAGGTAATGATTTGGCTGATCTAGTTATAGCAGCAGAAAAATTGTAGTCACTAACGAAGTTTTTAGAATATATATATTCAATCTCAAACATAACTATGTCATCTATAGCTATTAAAAAAATCAAGCATAATATCTTTCTTTTTTATTTAGATACATTTACTGAGAGCAGTGTGCAATTTGAAGTTATACTATCAAGATTTGATTTTAGAAAACATCTTCATCTTAATTTTATAAACTCATTAAACTTCTCAGCATTCTAGGTAATTGTATATTTGGACTTTGGGTTGCGTTTTTGCATATAGACCTCGATGCGCTATAGCAGTGATGCTATATTATACATTTGTTCACAAGTAATGTATAATATAGTGCGCTAATTATGTTGTTGTAGCAAGTTACCACCACACTGGCACTGTCTGAGAGTACAACCAGGAACTGGATAATACTATATTGGCTCACGAGCAAAACACTAGATAATATTAGAAATGCTACCGGTGTGTGTTGACAGTATTTCAAGGCCTTTGCCCAAAAATTATGCTAGCGGGAGTTGGCTAGTAATATAATAGGTCTTGCAGTGATGATGGACAGCTAAGCACCACCGAGTCTACACTAGGCATCGGTGCAGCTCTGGGAGCATCTCAAATGTGGGAAGAGCGGTACAAGAAGTTTCGCGTGGGGTGTCACAAGTTGGTTCACTCATTTGTTCTAATAGATCTTAAGAATTCTCTAACATTTCATTTTTGCGTACCGTTGCATTGAGAGAAGCAGGATGTATGCGGTGATCCATATATATATATATATATATATATATATAGAGGAGGGATCAAGTTCCAACAAATTTGAGTTACAACAAAGTTACAACAACCATTTTTTTCATTTTCAAAGTCCAAATCGTCGATCCAAACCGTTCAACATGATTATCTAAATAAAATGTGCTTGCAGATCAAATTTTACATTTTTTTGAATTTTTTTACTATTTATTAAGATGAGTACAAAATTCAATGGTCTGAATATGACTATTTTTTGTAAAATACTTAATAAATAGTAAACAAATTAAAAAAAATGTAAAATTTGATCTGTAAGCACATTTTATTGTGGAGATCATGTTGAACGGTTTGGATCGATGATTTGGACTTTGAAAATGAAAAAAATAGTTGTTGTAACTTTGTTGTAACTCAAATTTGTTGTAACTTGATCCCTCCTCATATATATATATATATATATATATATATTTTTAAAGAAAGGCTGATAACAGCCCAAATTTATTACTATCAACTATGAGTGTTACAATTACATTGCGAATTCTACAAGTTTTGCTGTAATGTAAAGACCTACTAGTAAACCCTTTTATCGAATAAAACCCCCCTGGGGATATCCAAATCGGTCTCAGCACACACACACACACGCGCATCCTAAACTAGCTACTGCAAATGGCTAAATAAATAACCATCCAGTAACAAGGTTTCAGAATAAGTTCACATCATTGACCATATGGACATCCCAAAAACACAAAATCCTTCCTCAAGCAGATCATACTTCCTCTAAACAAGTCACAAAAAACAACCATGACTTGTCTGGTCGCCATCTCAGTTGTGGTATCAGTACCACTGAGCCAACATCACAAAGTAATAAGCAAAACCAACAAAGAGTGAAAAAAACTTGCAAAAACATTCATACATCTCAGTTGTTGCCGCTGCCGCCTCTCTCACTCTCTCCATCAGATTTGAGAGATTTGAGAGGGATTACTTAGAAATCTTAAGGCTTCCGGTGATCAACGGTGATTGTGTCTCTCTGGAAGATCATGGCTATGGACCAACGTAACTAGAATTTCAGATTAAGGGTTAATTAGGAGATCATGACACATCTAGGGTTTATGAATTGCGGTATGATTATGCATGAAATAAATCTATCAAGCATCGCTTAATTTTTACTGCAACACCATGGGACGAAATAAGCAAACTAAGCATGTTTGGAGCGCTTATTTCATGTCTGTTTTGTGGTCGCTATGGAGGCAGCGCAATGAAGTTGATAAGGTCATGTTCCACATGCTCTTTTACTTACTGATACGTCCCTTCCCGAGGGGGCCGGGCCGTACTTGGACTCAGTCCAGTAAGGTGAAAGCGCGTCCTGTCCCTGAGGAGCAGGCCGTGCAAAGGCCGGTGGATGAATGTGTAACTCGTCCCGTTCTGAGGGAAACGGGCCGAGAGGCGGACACGCGGGGTGTCGGAGGGGTATTAACGCTCTAACCCTTTTTAATACCTCCTCTGGTTGTAGTGAGTGTGACTAATGTCGTTTATGCGGTCCCCTTTTACTGAGGGGTTCTCAGCCTTAAATAGGGGAGGCGCCCTACTGTAGCGGGGTCTTGTCAGCATTAATGACGGAGGTCCGCATACTGTTGACGGCGCCCGCATAATAGGCGATAGCATCCGCATAATCTGTCACGAGCCGAATCGACGAGGCCGTGCGTCGGCTTTCTCTGGTTGTTCGGCATGTTAGGCTTTAAGCCTTGTTTTGTTTGGACCCGAGCTGGTCCTGAGAAGGGGTCCGAATCTCGGGCTATCTTTAACCTCGGGCTGGCCCCGGGAGGGGGTCCGAATCCCGGGCTGCCTTTAGCCTCGGGCTGGCCCCGGGAGGGGATCCGAATCCCTGGCGGTCTTTTGACCTCGGGCTGGCCCCGGGAGGGGGTCCGAGTCCCTAGCGGTTTTTTGAACTCGGGCTGGCCCTGGGAGGGGGTCCGAATCCCGGGCTGCTTTTAACCTCGGGCTGGCCCCGGAAGGGGGTCCGAATCCCGGGCTGTTTTTGAGTCGCGGCCTGTTTTCTGTAGGGGGAGGGGGCCTATTCTGTTTCGTTCTATTTTGGGCCGGCCTTTTGTGTATTTAAATCCGGGAGTGCTTTATTGGGCCAGGCCTGGGCTTTTTAGGGGTCATTGGTATATGGACCTATCATTAGCCTCCGAAGCCGAAATGTATCAGTATGATGCTTTCGGGTTCCTGACTCCGGTGATGAAGGCGACTTCGGTGCTGTCATGGAAGTTTGTTTCGCTTACCCCGGCTTCTTAGATTTATTCCAAGGTTCGAGTGTTAGCCCCTGAGTTGATCTCGGGGGTTTCTGTGGGGTATTCGTTTATTGTCAGCCCCCGAGTTAACCCTCGGGGTTTTCCACGTTTGTATTTTGGTTATTTTATAATTCTTGTTCGTATGATTTCTCATCGTGCCGCTTATTGATTGCGCGTAGTTGTGCTGATTTTGCTTTGTCGTTATATTTCGTGATTTTGTTACCAGCGGCCCCCAAGTTGGTCTCGGGGTTTTTGCGTTCCTAAGATAGTTATAACCTGTGTTATCGTTTTTCCTGCAAGGTCGTAACTTTGTTATTCCACAAGGTTTGCAAACGTTTTATACGCCCTATCTCGGGTATGTATCCCGACTAATTGTGTTGGCGTGTTATATAGCCTTGGGTGGTTAAGCGTGTTTTTTAGACGAGTTACGCTTGATGTCACGTGTCGTCGTGGGTTTTTTTTTTAATGTAACCTAAGTAATGGCGGAAGTTATAAGTAATTGTTAATGTTTTTAGATAGCAAAAAACCCAAATACGATGTAACACCGAGATTATACAATGCCTATAGATAAGAAAGTATTGAAATCAGACAACGCTCTCGTTGTCAGTATCCTCAAAAAGGTCATCCTCTTTGATTTCCTGTGGAGTAGCGGTGTACAAGGTCGGTCCTCCGGAATTACGGGATAAGCATCCAGGGCACCTCCAAAACCGACGGTGAGGGTCCGAGCGGCCTTGGATGTCGTAGTGCTCGAAACAACTCCACTCATAGCACATTCGGCATTTCGCCATCTTGTGCTTGGGCCCCTGGTTGTGGCATATGACACACCAACGCAACTTGGGCTCGAAATCAACATCATCGTAGACATTGTTCTCGTCCTCCTTAGTGAACGGGGGTACCCCTGCGAGGGTAAGGTCGATAAGATCGCAGATTTGGAGGTCCTCATTATGGAGCATCCACTCCAAATCCTCCTCGGGAAACGTTGGAGTAGGGCCAAT
Source organism: Carex myosuroides (assembly GCA_028015225.1). Classification (NCBI taxonomy): domain Eukaryota; kingdom Viridiplantae; phylum Streptophyta; class Magnoliopsida; order Poales; family Cyperaceae; genus Carex; species Carex myosuroides. The sequence continues at coordinate 6,732,614 of CM051482.1, forward strand.
CTCTCTGCAGGAGAGAGGACCTGTCTTGGGTTGTAGGATCAGCGAGATTTGGGGGGAGGTTGGTCGCGGCTACTCTGACCTTGGTCCGCGGGTCTTTTAGGTTTTGAAACGACTTGTTTGAAAGGCATTTTTGCTTAGAAAAAATGGAGTGAGAATGAGGAAGGTGATTGTCCCCTTTTACGTGTTTGTGAGGTCAGTATTTATAGGCCTAAGTTGCCATTGTGGCTATAAATGATGTGGGTCCCAGGCAACCCTTGGCAGGTATCCGCCGATTGGCCACTTTAAATATTGTCAGGTGTCGAGATATTGTGTTGGCGCGAGGGCATGCGTGCGTGTCGGGAAGATATGAGATGGAAATTGTTGTCGACGTGATATAAAAGATGGGTTGTGTGAGAGCAGAAGGAGTCCCGACAACGAGATTAATTTGTATGATTATAAGTTTAATAACATGAAATCAGAATTGTATATATTTGATATACCAACTTCTCTCTTACAATATGGTAACAGATACATTTGTGTTAATACATTATAATATGCAGGGCGACTTGTTCCCTGTATACCCGTACGTTGTCGAGGTGGAACCTGAGGCAGGCGGAAGAGATATTTCCGCTTCTGTCAGTTGCACTCCGGGGTCCTTCTCGGCAAGGAGACGGGTGTGATGTCGCTACTTAGGGAGCGTTCAGGCGAGGATCTCGTTATCGGTGTCCTCATAGGTATTGTCCGCTTCGAGCTCTTCCTTGGTAGCCATGTATAAGGTTGGTCCTCCGAAGTTGAGGTCGATGCAACGGGGGCATCGCCAAAACCGACGGCGGGGGTCGGAGCGGCCTTTGATATCATAATGGTACATGTGGCGCCACTCAAAACATGTTCGGCATTTGACCATCTCGGTCTTGGGATCTTGGTCACCGCACCCCTCGCATGTGCGTAATGACGGTGCCAAAGGTTTGATGGCATTCTCGTCCTCCGGGGTGAACTTCGGACATGAGGTAAGTTTGAAGTCGAGAAAATCTCGGATTCGGAGGTTTTCGTGGTCTAGCATCCACCCTAAGTCTGAAGTCGAGAAAATCTCGGATTCGGAGTTTGAAGTCGAGAAAATCTCGGATAACCGCTGATACGATTTGCATAACTGCCCACGTCCCTCATAATCGTCCGGGATGACGGTTATGGGCAGACTATATAAGGCAGGAAATCCCATTAAACAGGGATTGAACTTTTTGCTAAAAGAGATATCATACAAGTTAGAGTCTAAATATCTCCAAACCACCCCGAATTCTTAACTTGACCCACACTTCGGCCTGTCATTCCTTGACAGGACAAATTCAGCCCAATCTATTTCCCATACGGCCTACTCTCCCCGAGATAGGACGTATCAGAAGTGATCTTTAGAGAAAAGAAGCTACCACAGTGGCTAGTTGCAAACCGAGCTGCTGAGGATGCGAAATTGTGGTTGAAGTTTTGTGGAAAAGGGAACAAAAGGGTAGTGGGGACTGTTAGAGGCACGGGGTTTATTACAAATTCTACTGTTGTTCTAACTTAGCATTGTTGTAATAATAATTAGGACCTGATGTTGTAAACAAATCTATCAATATAGCCTTGGTAGTCACTACCAAGTTTTTAAAAAAAAAATGGCAGCAATTTAGAAAGAGTGAGCCTATGGTGCTATGCATAGCACGGATGGGGTCCATGCTATGGCAAAAAATTTGACTTTTTAAAATTCTAATGGTCGATCCAACCGTTCAATGTGATAATCATATGAATATGTACTTGCAAACTAAATGTGATAATCATATGAATATGTACTTGCAAACTAAATTTTATATTTTTTCGAATTTTTTTACTATTTTTTTAGATAGGTAGAATTTTGATAGTCCAGAATTTTCAGAAAACACTGATTTTTCTACCTATCTAAAAAAATAGTAAAAAAATTCGAAAAAATATAAAATTTAGTTTGCAAGTACATATTCATATGATTGAACGGTTGGATCGACCATTAGGATTTTAAAAAGTCAAATTTTTGGCCGTAGCACGGACCCCTTCCGTGCTATGCATAGCACCATAGCCTCACTCATTTAGAAATATGATAGTACATTATTTAAAAGTCATTCTTCTCTACATCCAACAGCGGATCCAAGAAGGAATTGGAGTAGGCAAGTGTCTATTCTTGGATTTGAACTTTTATTTTCGATTAAGTACTAATTGTTCAGTGTGCCTACCCCTGGAATGATATAGTGCCTACCCCTAGCCTGAGCTAGTCTGATTCTTGAACCGATTCCTTCTGTGCTTTGGTCTTTTGCGTATTTCGTTTTTTATGACTGCGATATTCTATTTCGTAAATATAATGAAGGAGAAGAAGAGAACAAGAAATGTTTGACGGTGGGACCTATCATTACAATTCTAAGGAAATGGGTTGGCCGAAATTAAATTTTTATCTAAGTTTTAACTTTAATTTGCTAATTTGCTAAGAACAATCCCACTTTGAACTGTGCCAAACAAAATTTTAATTAGCATAGAAAAAATATTTCAATACGGTGTCAATCGATTTCATGATTATAACATATTTTTTAATAAACATAGATTTCATGATTATAACATATTTTTTAATAAACATAGTTATAGGGACTGAGTTGCAATTGTGTACCCGATTAGCTATTTAAACCCGATTAGTGCCCTACCTTGATAGAAATCCTGAATCCGCCCCTGTCTACATCCATCTATGCAATCCTTGAAATGTGAACGGTTCGGATTAATTATTTGAACTTTAAAAATAAAAATATGAATTCAATACGCAGACTAATCCGCATATTGCAATGTACCATAGCCTCACTCATACTACATTATTTAAATCTCAATCCTTGCATAGCCAGTCCTACCTTATCTACAGTTCAAGTTAGCTAACACATTTCGTAAAACTTTGCAAAGGGTACGACAGTGGTGCTCCAGAAATACAACATGGTAAAACCAACACATTTCGTAAAAGCCATATTTTCATAAATCTAATTTTTTGCTTTTCATTTCAAGTTGCTCGATCAATCCCCTGCAAAAATCAATATTACATTTGTGAGTTTTTGAAATTTAGAAGGGTAAATATGATATTATGAGCTTTAGAGGGGGGATACATAATTTCAAAGTTTTTAACGGGTATACAAGAAATTCTTCCTAAATTTTAAGGACAAAAAGAAACAAAATATAACATGTATATTTCAAAAATAATACTGCACTAATTAGGTCACGTCAATAAAAATTAAAAAGCACTAAAAGTTTTCAAGATACGCACAATTTCCAAACATCCATTATTCATCATAAAACAAACTGTTTGTGCAAATATCAAACACGATTAAGATAAATTTATATAAAGTTTTTTTTGTCATATATTTTATTTTTGTTTTCTTAATCAAATTATGTAATTTTTTTGGAATTTATGAATAATTGAAGAAAGAAAATTAAGGCTGAAAATAAAATAATAGCACCTTTATAAAAATAAAAATAAAAATAATAACTGACCTTACAAATCTCTGATATACGTACGGCCATTTATCCTCAGCAGCCCCGAAATTTTTATTTATAACATTTTAACAAAATAAATTAATAAAATAACCATCGTTTTTGGTCAATTCTAAATATGAGGGAGGTCGCAGAATGCCGGAGCGGACCCGGGTCCGCAGAATGCCGGAGCGGACCCTGTTCTTTATATCCCGAAAATGACAGAGAAATTTCATTCCACACTCTCACACCTTCTCTCTCCTGAGTTAGCTCTCTGATCTGTAAGTTTTTTCTCTCTTCTTTTAAATTTTTATTTTTATTTCAGTAGATTAATAATTTAATTAGAATAATTAATTTAGCAATAATTAAATTAGCAATAATTTAATTAGAATAATTAATTTAGTTAATTTTTAATTGTAGGTTTTTTCTGTATTGAATTGGAAAAATGGCTCTTATGGTATCGATCTACACTGGTGGGGATGTTTTAACAGGTCCTAACGGGGTTTACTATAGTATTGGACATGTTACTGTGATCCTGGTATTGCCGGGTACTGATTATTTGGGACTTAAATCAAGTATATGTCAGAATTTGGGGTTGGATCAGGGTCAGTATGACCTCAAAATTGATGCCAAAATTAGCATGCCGACTAGTTCGGCACAAACCTGGTTCCAACTATTTCCAGTTTAGAATGAGGGAGTCTGGCAGGTATTGTACAACCAAACCATGAGTTTTTCTGGGGGTGCATACAAGATAATTGACCTATATGTGGAGGTTACCAGAGCCCGGCGTTCGAACCCAGTTATGAGGTTAATCCAGGGTCGTAGTCGGGGTAACTCATCCGGCTCTAGTCCGTCCCCTGTCCAAATTGACCAACCGTCCAGTAGTCGGGCCCCAGTTCAGAGGGACCGGCCTTCATCTAGTTGGACCGCTCATTGGGGTCAAACTTGTGATCCGGATGAATCCGATGAAGAAGTGGATCCCGAAATACTAGAGGTAGAGGAAAATTGGGGTCCTGTTGATCCTGAGGGTATGAGCGATTATTCTGACCAGGAAGATACCGGGCCTGTGCTCGGACTATCAAGGAAATTCAAGATGGATCGCGGGTTTCAGATAATGGATCGCGGGTTTCAGCACCCGATTAATGCTTTCAACGACACATCAGGGTTTATGGAAGCCAATTCGGGTTTGTTTGGAAGTAGGGCATAGTATGAGAATGAATTGTCCGAGGGACAAACATATGACTCAAAAGAGGAAATGAAGAGCGCAATTGCCAGGTTTCACATCCTTTGCAACAAAGAGGTAAAACCTACGCACAGTGACCGCACAAGAATGAGGTTCAAGTGCAAGGACAGTTACTGTGGGTGGTACATACTCGCAAGGGCCACCGGTTATGGAATACAATGACGTGTCTCCAAGTGCCCAACACAACATTCATGCCACGCGGATGCGACAAGAACAGATCACGCCCAGTTGTCAGCTGCTATGGTTGCCGAGTGTATATCCGCTCACATGAGGAACGATGTCGACTTGAGTATTCAGGCTGTCCGAATTGCTGTTGCTGAAAGGTACAACGGTCAGATACCGGCGTACAACAAACTATGGCGTGGCCGTGAGTTGGCAATAGCCCGTCAATTTGGCAGTTGGGAGGGGTCATACGCTCTTGTAGTTCCATTGTTGGAGGCAATCAAAAGAAGCAACCCAGGTACTACATTGTTCCTTCAATTTTTATGTCATTTCATTATCAATCAAAAATTGAACTTATTTTTTTAAATTTTTTGACAGAAACATTGTTTGAGGTGACCTCATATCCCACTGGTGAACCTGGACCATGGAGGTATTTTCATAGGGCGGCTTGGGCATTTGGACCGTGCATAGATGCTTTTCAACATATCAGACCGGTCATCACAGTTGATGCATGTTTCCTGTCAGGCCGGTATAAAGGTAACTAATTTGGTTGTTTTCACTTTATTTATTTTAGTTGATTTCGGCTCTTACAAAATGGGTTTTAACCATAGGCAAGCTGTTGATTGCAACCGGGTACGATGCTGAAAATCAGCTCCTCCCGTTGGCTTTTTCACTGGTAGAATCAAAGAGTTATGACGATTGTGCATGGTTCATGAAATGGTTGCGCCGTAATGTAATCCGCTCCAGATTCATGTGTGTCATCACTGATAGGGGAAAGGGTATCAAAAAGGTGTTCAGACAAGATGATATGGGGTGGAACGAGGAGGATGAGGATCAATGTGTTCACCGTCTTTGTGCTACTCACATAGCCGAGAATATGAAGAAGAACGGTTGCAGTGATAAGGCAATCCGTTTTTTTAGAATATGTGTGGCTAAGAGGAAAATGAGGAGGTACGAGCAAGGAATGCAAGCAGTGGGGCAGGCATGTGACATTGCCCTCAATTGGCTGGACGGGGTGGGTAAATATTTGGATCAAGATGAGAACGAGTGCCCCAAACCATGGAAGATATTCCAAGCACTGGACGGTGGTTACCGTTGGGGCATCATGACTACAAACGGGTCCGAGTCGCTTAATAAGGTCTTCAAGTCCTCTCGTAGGCTACCGGTTGCAGCAATAATTGAAGACACATTTTACAAATGTATGACATGGTTTGCGCAAAGGAGGGCCAAAGCAGAATGGGAAGTCAGTCAAGGTCAACAATTCTCGTGTCGTGTGCATCAGGTACTTTTATTTGTAGTTCTTTCTTCATAATTTTTAATTTAATGAACTTTGTTAAAAAAATCTGACTTCTTCATTATTTTTTAATTTTTCGTAGCTGATCAACAAACGGTTCGAGAGGTCCGATAAAATGAAGACGCTGGGGGCTTTGGAAACAACAACGAGTTCGAGGTAACCTCCACACAGGAGAGAGTTCACGCTTTCATACCTGACGATTCTGGTCGGTTTACCAAGGCCAATTACAAATACACGGTGATAATCGGGGATGATCACACGGTAACTTGCACGTGCCAGAAGCCTCAATTGGAGAGAATACCGTGCTCTCATGTTCTGTCCGTGTGTCGTCTCCGAGGCATCGACCCTGGCGTATTTGTAAGTCACTACTATCACATCCATACACTGATCAACACATGGAGCGCACAATGGCATGTCTATGGAAATCAGTCGGGATGGCCTCAACACGATGGCCCGGTCCTTGTTCCAGAGAAAAAAAATATTGCTGTGGGCAGAAGACAGCACGACAGAATTCCAATGTGGATGGACGTTCTACATAATAGGAGAAGAGGACACCAAGCCGGCCGAGATACACAAGAAAGACAAAACAGAGCTGCTCGAGCTGCACGAGATTGAGAGTTAATGTTGCTTTTTTAATTGTACTCGTAGAAATGTTGTTTATTTTCGGTTAATTAGACGTATTTGTAATTTCCGATAACATTAGCATTATTCTATTGTATGCTTCTTTATATGGCTTTCTATTGTAATGTTTCTTTTGATCAAACAAACGACGAACAACAATTTCAGATTAAATGACATTTCAAACATAAGTAATTACACACAACTTCCAGTACAAACTTTACATTTTTGATAAAAATTTCCAAAACAAAATCATAATCAACTTCAGAATCAGATTAAAAAAAAAAAAACAGGGGCCGCTCCGGCATAGTGCGGACCCGGGTCCTCTCCGGCATTCTGCGGACCCATATGGGGGTCCGCTCCGGCATTCTGCGGCCTCCCTCATATGGGTCCGCTCCGGCATTCTGCGGCCGTGTTAGATTTAGAATTGACCAAAAACGATGGTTATTTTATTAATTTATTTTGTTAAAATGTTATAAATAAAAATTTCGGTCAGCAGCCTAGTAGCCTACCGGGTGAATATATTGACATATTTTTGACTTCACACAGCGCATTAATCAAATATTTTTCATTTTTTATATCGATGATGCTCTGCCTGCGTGCAGGGATGAAAACAGAGCGAATAATATCTTATTCTATTCTAAAAGTTAGATACATATATTCATATCCGAATATTTTACATAGATACAAATATAATTTTAAGTTTGAATTGTAGATATATATTATATAGTTTAATACATATATTATGAAAAAAATTATCTTATTTATCATTATAATTAGATAAATATTATAACTTAATTTTTTTTAATAATATCTATATATAGGAGTTGGCTACGGTACTATGCATAGCATAGAGGGCCTCCGTGCTACGGCTCAATATTTGAGTTTTCAAAATCCTAACGGTTAATCTGAACCGTTCAACATGATCTCCATATGAATATTTACTTGCAAACCAAATTTTACATTTTTTAGAATTTTTTTACTATTTTTTTAGATAGGTAGAAAAACACTTGATCTGAATGGTACAAAATTTTCAGATCAAGTGATTTTCTACCTATCTAAAAAAATAGTAAAAAAATTCTAAAAAATATAAAATTTGGTTTGCAAGTACATATTCATATGGAGATCATGTTGAACGGTTCAGATCGACCGTTAGAATTTTGAAAACTCAAATATTGAACCGTAGCACAGAGGCCCTCTATGCTATGCATAACATATTAGCAATTTCATATATATAGAATCTGGCTAATATGCTACGCGTATATAAGGGCCTCTCCGTGCTACGGCTCACTTTTTGAGTTTTCAAAATTCTAACGGTCGATCCGAACCGTTCAACATGATCTCCACATGAATATGTACTTGCAAACCAAATTTTACATTTTTTAGAATTTTTTTACTATTTATTAAGCCACTTTGAAAATCGCTGATCCAATGGTCCAGCAGATTTTACTGTTGTGTACAAATTAGTGTTTTTTCAAAGTGGCTTAATAAATAGTAAAAAAATTCTAAAAAATGTAAAATTTGGTTTGCAAGTTCATATTCATATGAAGATCATGTTGAACGGTTCGGATCGACCGTTAGAATTTTGAAAACTCAAAAAGTGAGCCGTAGCACGGAGGGCTCTATGCTACGCGTAGCACTGTCCTATTTATATATATATATATATATATATATATATATATATATAGTGGCTAATATCAAAATGTTTGCACCAAGGCCCTCATGCAACCAAGTCATTTTCAGGTTTTCAATGTCCAAACGGTCGATCTAAACCGTTAGATATGATCTCTATATTAAAATCTGCTTGGAGACCAAATTTTACATTTTTTGGAATTTTTTTACTATTTATTAAGCCACTTTGAAAATTGTTGATCACATAGTCCAGAATTTGGTTGCACTGTTTTTACTGTTCACCCGGGTCAGTCATTTTCAAAGTGGCTTAATAAATAGTAAACAAATTCCAAAAAATGTAAAATTTAGTCTCCAAGCAGATTTTAATATAGATTGAACATCTAACGGTTTGGATCGACTATTTGAACTTTGAAAATCCAAAAACGACTTGGTTACATGAGGGCCTTGGTGCAAACGTTTTGATATTAGCAACTCTAGAGGGTTCAAATGCCTCTATTTTTCATGCCTCCACCATGCCTCCACTTTTAAAAACTTTAATAACTCAATTTAAAACTTAAAAGTCAAAATAAAACCGTTGAATATGATCTACATCATTTTATCAATGTGCTCATAAAAAATTATCACATTTTGATTTTGTTTTTATGTGAATCAATAAGTTGAAAAATCAACGTCTAGAAATTATCCACATTAGTGCGTTTTTTACAAGCTTTTGATGACAACCAAAACAAAATTGAAATGTTATAATTTTTTACACGTGCATAGATAAAATGATTTAGATCATATCTAACTGTTTTATTTTGATTTTTAAGTTTTAAATTTTGAGTTATTAAAGTTTTCAAAAATAGAGGCATGGTGGAGGGCCTCCTCGTACTTTTAATAAATATTTGATCCAATATCTGTATTCATTGATTTTTATTCCGATTTGTATTCGTATCCGAACACTAAAAACGAATACGGATATAATTTTACTACTATCCGCTCTATATGACTATATCCGATCCGTTTTCATCCCTGCCTGCTGCGTGCTACCAAGATAGCTCTGTTGTCAATATGCTTACCAGCCTAACCAATAAACCACAGGATCCGACCCGACACAGACAAACGTCACAAACCCATCTTCTTCCCAAGAGAATTGCCATTTTCCCGCAGTAGCCTGACAGTCGGATCCCACCCGATAGACCCACCTTCTTCCTCCTTTTAATTAACCAAACATATTTCAAGCTACCCCAAATCTCTCTTCCGATAACTAATCACATTCCATTTTGGAAGAATCGGTAAATAACAAAATCAAATCTGAAGACCCAATCAGTCACAGCTCACAAACAGACTAGAAGGAAGAATCGGCGTCACTCGGAAGGTGAGTCTCTTCCAATTCAAGCGTTCTTCCGCCCAAAACGCGGCCAGTCGGTTTGTGAAAAATTGCCCAATAATCGGATAGTGGGCTGCCGATAGATAGATAGATTTTCCAAACCATGGTAGCAACGCAACAATGAGCTATTGCTTCACATACAATAGAGTAGGGGGGCTGGAACCCTGCTGGTCACCCCTTCGCTCCATCTCTGGATTGAGCCATCTATTTTAAATTAAGAAAGAAAAAACACTGTAATGTTGTTTAATGAACTGAATATCAACTTATTTTTATTCAATTTGCAGATGGGAAGAGACCGTGGCTGGGATAGGGACCGGGGCCGAGACTGGGATAGGGACCGGGACCGAGACCGGAGTCGAGACAGAAGCAGGGGCAGTCGTCTGCGGCTATCACCTGCACCCTTACATAAGCCGATTGCTGAACCAGGCCCACACCATCCCTCTGGCGGCGGCATGGGCCCTCCTCCCTCAAGACACCTCTGGGTCGGCAATCTGGCCCCAACTGTCAGTGAGAAAATGCTTTTTGAAGAGTTCCAGAGGTTTGGAGATGTGGAGAGCTTAAACCACTTGCCAGGTCGAAGCTATGCATTTGTGAATTTTTCAATGGTGCGGGATGCTGCTAAGGCACTCCGGGCCCTACAGGGGATCCGCATCGAAGGGTGCCCCATTAAAATTGAATTTTCCAAGGGGGTTAGTTTCGAAATGCCCATTTTATGTACTGTCAATGTGTTGTTGAGTGAGTTTAGTTTTCTAGTATTTTGCTTATTTCCTTGTGTGAAGGAGCTTGAAGTGTCAAAATTATTAGGAAGAATGCCAAAGAGTAAGGTTTACAAAATTTCGTGCGAAACTAGCAAGTAGAACAACTGACCTATAATTCAAATGCTAGGGCAAGAAGTTCTGAGAACAATGGAAACTGTCCAATAGGAATTCATTTACCTATATTGGTACAAAGCTGATGTCACCAGTGCATCTGCTAAAATCTAAAATTAAAAGGGGTTACTTGCTAAAGCATCTTTTTGCCCCTGCCTTCTACCTCATTTTTAATGTGTATTAAAGTAATATAAAAGTCAAATTATTGAAAGAGAAGAAAATTAGAATTTCTACATTTATGCACTATAAGAATGTGCCTAAGATGAGAAGATGCGACCCAAGTACGGTGATAAAAACCTAGGTCATGTTCTATATTAGGGTTCATAGGACTAGTGTCAAACTGTCAAGATTGTATCAGGTTGTTTAATAGCAGTTATGCATTCTGTCAATCCCATGCAGATCAAGCACACGTTCAAATAATAGGTAAAAATGTTCCTTAAATTCGGTTTATTAGAGATATAAGGTTTTACAGTTTTCACATGTCAGAGCTTAAAGAATAAAACTTCAAGTTTCTTGGTGCACAGCAATTTATTATAGAAAGATGTTACAATTGATTATCAGAGGATGCTATTATAGCATTTGGGTTAAACATATTGAAGAAAGTTCTTAGAATGAACTTCATAGGGAGCTAATATAAATCACCTTAGCATCAAGATTTTTAATTTAGCAAGACTTAATGCAATCATCTGCATTTGAGGTCGTCAGCATAAGGAATTCAGATCCAGTGCAATACCTGACCGTGTAGAATGAGATCTGAGTCGTCCGTCTTCATCTGGCATGAATCTCAAAGCGGACCCCCCATATTCCAAATAGGCACCGAATTGATTTTGGCCTGGCTGTGAGTATTCTACACGGTCAGGTATCTCAGGGGATACTCCAGCATAAGAGGGATGCTATCATAATAAAATATGCTTTTATTATTCCATCATCTGCCATCATCTGCAATAAAAGTCAGCCCAGCATTATGATGATAATAACTTGAACTAAATCATGACTTTTGTCTTGGCCCTTGAACTTAAAAATCTCCCAATTCAGCCCCTCAACAAGGCTATATTATTTTTTAAGTATGAACATTTTATTCCAGCACAACTCCATCAAATGACAGAGTTCTCAGTTTGGTCCTTACATTTAACTAGTTTCCATTTAAAGCCTCAAGGGGATGTAAGTTCATGGTTTGATCTCTACAGTATTCCTAACTTCCTTGGATGTCATGAAAACCTTAATCAAAGCCAGCATTGCATGTTTCTCTGATTATCGATTCAAAAGTTCCCCACCCTCTAGTTGAAACGTGTTCAGCCTATGGTCCTCCTAGAATTTCATTTAGATTCTGTATCTTTCTGCCACCTGTGCTTGACATGCCGTGCCCCTTTACAATCCCTATATTAAGTACATGTTAAGAAATTGAATCTGAACTTAAATGAATCCTGCTTTAACCGCTCAATTGGAAGTCTGGGAGTATCATAGCAGTATAATATAACTGAAGTGTTGACAGATTTTCAGCCCCTGAAATTTTTTAAACCCCTCCTGATTTGGTATCTGTCAATAGGAATCTACCAAATTTTGCCATTAAGCTTTGGAGAAGCCTAAATAAAAAAAATTAAATATAAGGTGTAAATTCTGGTCAAAACCCGCATTTAACTGTGCTGCACTTGCTTGAAGCAGTTCCGAGACCAAAGTTTGAATTGTCTGTGTATTTTCATAAATTTACTCTATCAGATTAATAGTATTAATCAAACAAATCAATAATAAGGTCATCCTACCAGTTCTTGCCAGTTCAGATATATGAGTCGACTCAGAACTCAGAACCTTATGGTTGAAGGTTAACTCCAGCGACACAAGACTAGTACCCAAGTCACAGCCCTGTAGTTGAAGGTTAACTTAAAGGGCAAACATAAATGGTTAGAAAATAAAAAATAGGTAACAAAGAAATAAAAGACTTCATGGTGCAAGCACATTTCTCTAGGTACAACTCTATTGTAACAGTTGCAGGCACTTGAACCATTTAAAAAAAAAACAGTATTGTACAAGATTAGTGCATTCTCTTTTCTTTGACGCTGGCAATTTATTCTGGTAAAAACTTAAATATCAGGTTAGCCCTGCAAAATGAACACAATGAACACCCTATGAAACATGTAACATTGAACATACCAAGGTATCTTGAAGCCATCCTCCATAGAATCACTTCCCTATTTTATTCCAAAGGTAAGCAAATTAATGTACAAAGAGATGCATACTTAACCTCCTCTTCCTCACTACTTCTCACAGGTGAGAAAAAGTGTTCATGGGGAATCACTTTCTCTTTTTTCAGAGATACTGAGAAAGAAAAGTGTGCATTATAGAATTATACCACGCATAGTCACTGTTCTGGTACTGATCATTTCAGCATATCCAAAACTCCAAATGACATCTCTCTAATATGAGTGGTAGACATTTCATGAGAAATTAAAACATATATAAATAATAAATTGCAATAAGAAACAATACACAAGGGGCACATATGTGTTATGTTGCAATTTTTAGCACGAATGTTAAAGGACTAAGCAGTTATAATTAAATCTAACTTGAAATGCTTAATCGAATATCCAATCAAAAGAAAAAAAAATGTCTTACCGTAAGAACTTAAAAAAATAATAGAGGTATCCCTGCAAAAGCTTGTGAAGTGTACACTATAGAACATAGGAAGTATATCCTGAACCACATATAGCACTCAATTTCTTGTTTACGCTCATTCATTCTACACAACTAATGATGATGCCCAGACTAAACTTTCATTTTCTGCTGTCTAGCTCTAAATAAATTAGGGTTGATAAAGGGGTATTTGCAGATGCTTCTTTCTTTAGAAAATAGATGAAGTACTAGTTCCCATCTTTTGTTGGAGCGAGTGCACATCTTTTAGGGGCACACGTGAAAAATTATGTAACTAAATAGCTCTTTATTTATGTTGTACCAATATTTTCCTGTTTGGTTGTGGCATATGTTGAAATCTTTGTACTTGCTTTGCGGTCGATTTTTGTTGAATGAAGCTACATTTCAATTAGTTTCTTTTAACTTTTACTAGTTTGGTGCAATTTGATTCATTTGTTTTTTTTTCTTTTTGTTGAATACAAATGTGCAAAGTGGAAATGTAAAACCTTTTTAACTTTTATGGGAGCTCATTTTATTTATTTAGTTTTTCTGTTTACTCTTCCAATTTAAGCATTTCAAAGGTGCTGTAGCTTGGTAGATCAAGATCCTTGTATAGAGATGTAGGACATAAATTGTTGTTCACTCGATGAGATATTGCTTGTTTACCATCTTGTACCACAACTCGTGTGGGTTGTGTTTTGACCTCCTATTGTTTTCTTTTTTCCATTGCCATTAATATGACACAGCATGCATATATAATCAATTTCTTTTTTTGATCTTTGCTCATATTGCATTCGATTTATAGGACATGGAACCGAGTGAGATCCTATGGATTGGCTTTCCTGCAAGCCTCAATGTTGATGAAACTGCCCTGAGAATGGCATTTTCACCTTTCGGGGAAATCATCAGAATTGCCACCTTTCCTGGGCGCAGCTATGCCTTTGTACACTACCGGGATATACCTTCGGCTTCACGGGCCAGAGAAGCCCTGAATGGGAAGCTGTTCAACAATCCCAGGGTTCACATTTCCTTTGCAAGGAGTGAAGCTGCATTAAGTGAAGCTGCAGGAAGTGGACCTGCAAGGAGATCACCACCTCGCCGTCGTGACCGTGACCCTGATTATGAGGGGCACAGGGGGGACTTTCACTTACGTCCCATGTCACCACGCCTTGGAACGAATTTTGACCGGTCAGACACTGAGCCAATGAGGAGAGGTAGTGGAAACATCCCTTTTGATGAGGGTTATGGCATGCCTTCTTTTGAAAGGAGGCATGGACCGACTTATGATGAACCATACCCTTTACCAACTCCTTTTGAGAGGAGGCGGGTTCCATACTCTGATGATCCATACCTTTCACCACTACCTCCTCATGAGAGGAGGCGGGGCCAGTATCCTGACGATTCCCACACTTTGCCTCCACCTGTGAATCATAGGCGGGGCCCGGAACATGATGATTATTACCCCTTACACAAGAGGATGCGTGTTTCGCCTGATGCAATTGGAGATTTGGAAAGCGAGTTGCCTGAGTACCCATTTGATGAGTTATCACGGGGCAGGTCAACTCGATTCTCACAACTAAATGACGGTTTTGATGGGGTCAGGGCAGGCCCTAGAGTAGGAGGGGGTTTACTTGATGTAAACATGGGGAAGGCGTCGAGCTTAAATGTTAATAGGTTTGTGATGAAAGAAGTGTGGAAGTGGGAGGGGGTAATAGCAAAGGGCGGTGCAGCTGTCTGCCGAGCTAGGTGCTTCCCAGTGGGGAAAACAATAGATTTTAGGCTGTAAGTGAAATATTGACTCATTAAATTTTGTTTCAAAATTTGAGCATTTAGGTGTGTTCCAGAAACCTTAAAATGCTAGTCTGTCAAAGCAGACTTTCAAAGAAAAAGGAAAATGAGGATTATGTTATATGCCTCTATAAAATAGGACATGGCATTTTATCTCTCGACCGTTCTGTCATAAAATGCTGAAATTACCCCCCTTTAGGAGGTTACTGGGAATTGTGATTATGTATAAATATGCTGGTGTGTTTTTAGAGAAGACTGATATATTTTGTGGTGTTATGGCTCAAAAGATTTGGTTTTCGTTTTCTTTTTTGCAAACATGTCGTATCCATGTAATTATGAAAATGTATTTAAAAATTTCTGAATAAGACAATGTTCATGTACCTCTCAAAATATTTGGAAGGGTCATTTGAAGGATAACTGTAAGAAGTCCCTGTAATCCTTAGTGTCTGGGACCACATCTAATCCTCTTTGGAGTAAAGAAAAACTTATCAAGGAAACGGCAGAGAAAGGAAATTACACTTGCTTAAACAAAATTTGACAATTAGGTTTCAACAGAATTACAAATTAAAAAAGAAAAAGAAAAAATAAGTGTAATGCCATACAAGGGAGAATGGTTGAAAGTATAATTAACAGTGAGTTAAAACTCTGAAGATGCACAAACTTCTCAGGTGGCTAATTGATTTGTGTTGTTGTATATTTCCAAATTACTCCAGGCCAGAAATCCTGAATTGCTCCGCGAGAACAAACCTGGAGATGTTGTCCAGGCACTACTACCAGGCTGCTGCATCATGGGTCGTGTTCTTTGCACCTGGATCTGATTCTGACATTGCCTCCTATAATGACTTCATGCATTACCTAACTGAAAAACAACGTGTGGCGGTGGCGAAGTTGGAAGAGAAACTTTCCCTTTTTCTTGTGCCACCTTCTGATTTTACTGAGAAGATACTTAAGGTACCAGGAAAACTGAGTATTTCTGGCTTGATCCTCAAATTTAATCAACAAATGGTTACAGATCAGGATCCAGGTCCTACTTTTGACCAGCCTGTATCCAAGCCAGGACAAAGAATCCAAGAGAGCTTGGGTTATAAAGCGCGCAATTCGCCTGACTTCCGTAGCCATGTTGGGCCATCTGCAGGTAACTTCACATCAGGCAACTATAGTTCTGGTTTTACACCCCCTCATTTGCCTCCAAATTCAATCCAGCAGCAGAATTATGGACCTGGTGCTGTAGGTTTTGCACCTCAGTCGCCTCTTAACTCAATCCAGCAACAGATTCAAGAGCCAGGTATTTCAGGGTATTCACCACTACCTCCTAATCCAGTTCAGCAACAGGTTCAGAAAGTAGGTTCGTCAGGCTTTACACCCCAGCAACCACCTAACCTGCTCCAGCAACAGAATTTAGGACAAGGTCCTGCGGGTTTTGCACACTTGCCACCTCCTAACCCGCTCCAGCAACAGAATTTAGAACAAGGTCCTGCGGGTTTTGCACGCTTGCCACCTCCTAACCCGCTCCAGCAACAGAATTTAGAACAAGGTCCAATGGGTTTTTCACGCCCGCTACCTCCTAATCCGATCCAGCAACAGAATCTTGAGCCTAATGCTTCAGGTTTTCCACAGCAGCCTCCCTCTAACCCAACCTGGCAACAAATTCATCAACCTTATAGTGTAGGCAGTTACGATTCCTTCCAGCACAATAATTTTTCAGGAAATTTTCAGCTTAGACCAGAATTAACCTCAAATTACATAACTGCCCCTCCTCCCCTTCCTCCTGGGCCACCTCCACCTAGAGCTGTGGTCCCTCTGATCTCTCAACCAGTATCTATGCCGTTCCAATTTGGTACAAATTATGTCAGTTATGAGCAGAATTCACTGGAACAAATTCAAAACCTGAACCCAAATCTGAATCCAAACACAAACGTGAATTCAATTATGAATAGTATACCATTGCCTCCATACACTTCACAAGCTCCTCCCATGCCATCTGGCATCTGGGGCCTGCCAGTCGGCCAGGCAATCGCAAGTGTACCTCCGGCAGTGCAACAACAGCAACAAATGAGCGGTGCTGCTGGTGGAGTAGAGGGCGAGAATGCAACTGAACCCGATCAGCATAAGCGGGTGCAAGCAACTATGCAGCTTGCGGCAGTTCTGCTACAGCAGATGCAGCAACAAGCAAGTGCCGGTACTGACAGACGGTAGTGGATTTTCAAAAAGGAAGGTACTGTTACATTACCCGCAAGTTCCTAAAAAGGTGTTCACATTTAATTTGCATTGCCTATTTGTTGTCTCATGAGTTTAATTCTGATAACTATTGCAGATTTGGATCGCTTTGATTGCGGTGCACAGCAGCAGATTACTCGTGTAATTTGTAATGCTCGTCCATACTTTAGCTTATTTAACTTTGTTACATAGATTCAAAGTCTAATCTTGGAAACGTGTAGTATTGAATACTTTTGTTTTTTATGAAATTATATTTCCAAATAATATATTGTAAAAGATACTTCTCATCTACGATATTTCTTTGAAAATGAAGTTACAGAGCAGAAGTTCGCAAAGGACTATTTGAATTAGGGGTGCAAACGCATCGGATATTGATTGGATAGTGGTAAAACCATATCCGTATCCGCTTTTATTTTTTGAATACGGATACATATTGGATATTAAATGAATACGGATCATATATCTGTTTTTCAATGCTACTTTTTTTAAATATGTAAGTATTATTAAAAAATATCAAACTTCATAATATTTATCTAATTATAATGGTGAATAACATAATTTTTTTTATAATATATATTAAACTATATGGTATATATCTACTATTCGGATACCGCTAATTAAAATTTAAAACTATATTCATATCTGTATCCGCATGGATATCCGTATTTAATTTTTAGATACGGATCCGTATTCAGACTGATAATATATGATCCGATTGCACCCTAGCAGATGAATTAATGGAAAGACCCACAATTTCTTCTTGACGAATAATAATTATGATATATGGATATGTAAGTTATGTAAGTTATGTATGCTATAGTATGCAATCTTTTTTATGGTGGAGCACTTCTGAAATATCATATGTAAGATATTTTGTGTGGCATCATCATCTGCTAATTTTTATTTTCAATGGCAAATTGTGTTATAAGCAAAATGCAAGTTGAAATGTATCTGTTTTCTAAGTCGATCCTATGCTAACCCTGCCTGGTATGACGCAAAGTAAAATCAATTTGTAAGAAATGACAGATTTAAATAACCACGTTGAAATTTCTGTAAATCAGTACTAGGGCTGTCAACGAGCTGGGCCTTAGCTCGGCTTGCTAATTCTGGACCGAGATCTTATTGAGCGAGCTGGACCTATGGCATCCGAGCTCAAACCTCAGCTTGAAATCGTGACGAGCCAGCCCGAGCTGGACCGAGCTAGCTCACGAGCTCAATAGGCTTTATTGGGCTACTATTATACAAATTCAAAAATATTAAATTTTCAAAGTCCATTAATCATTTATCCATACAAATCCACAAATATCAACACAAAATAACAAAAATTCAAGCCATACAAATCCACACAAGTATTAGCACAAAAGAATAGAAATTTAAACCATACAAATCCACACATAATCCAAGCCATACAAATCATTTACATAACATAGCAATTAATTTATTATAAACACATTTAAACATACAAATTTGTAAACCCTAAAAGGCTAAAACTGAACGGACACTATTGGGCCATATAAATTTGTAATTCAAAGCCTATTGTGTATAGCTCATTATGGGCCGAGCTGGCCCGGTCCGAGCTAGGCCTTAGCTCAGCTTGTTACTTTTGACCCGAGCTAGTGACGAGCCAGCTCGTTAACAGCTCGGTCCACTATCAAACGAGCCAGAGACGAGTCACAAGCGATTCACCAGCTACGAGCTTTTTTGCCGGCCCTAATCAGTACAACTAAAAGAGGCCACAGAGAAAGACGAATGGTCTAAAGCAAGGAAAGAAGTATAGAAAAAGAGAAAAGATAGGACTGGACCGTTACGATTTAGAATATTAGTCCCAGTGGGCCCGCCAGGATAGGCCTTTTTTGAAGGATCCGAATTCCCCAAAGTAACCCAAATTTTGCGTTTAGACCGGAAATTTTGATATCCGGTTTGAGTGGAAATGTGGAAAACAGGGCCTTCAATATTCGTGCAAAAGCAGATTGAACGGTCCGGATCCAAACTCAAACTTTGAGTTACTTTAGGGAATTCGAATTCTTTTTTGAAGTCTTGGTTGGAGGGTATGCATTTTTTTACATCTGTTTCCACCAAGGTCTGATAAACTTGTATGTTTACCACCTATGTCTTGAATCTTGATAAACTATATGTGAAAGACTGTATGTTTACCAGTAATCTAGACCTTTTTAAACAAGTTAAATCTCCGAAAATGGCGACATAAAAGCTCGTTGGTAATTTATATACTTATCAAAACCTTTCCTATCTTAATAATTCGTTTCAAACTTGAAACCTATCAATGTAATATTTTAAATATCGATCCGCATGAAAAACAAGATGAGTACCAATTCTATGCAAATTCAATTTGCTAAACCAAATTTAAGTTACAGAAATTAAACCTAAATTAAACTAATTTAACTAATGAGAAATCTAAAATATTTGAAAGAAATTGAAGATTCCACGATTATGAGTTCCCTGCAATATTAGATAGCAATTTTATAGATTTTTTTTTATTACTAAATTCTAAGGTTATTAAGGAAGTTTTATCCTAAAAGAATTCTTTACAAAATCAAAACAAAGTGATGCACTAATCCGATTTTAAAATAAAATTAAATAAAAATACAACAAAATTGAAAAGAAAGACTAATGTTAAAGTCAAGTAATGGTTAAATAATGCGGCTAAATTTATAATTTATCGCCAACTTAGATACCTGTCAACACGGAAACAAAGTAGAGAGTAGAGACCAGTTTTGTGTTTTTACTTTTATTAGTATCCTATGAACCATGTCGATTAAAGTGTTCTTTGAAGATGTTACCGGATTGAAGAGGGGAAAAAAACATTTTTCCAAGAGAGAAATATGTTCGGCAAAAGAAAAAAAAATCTTCATTTCACATCCCTGGTACGTTATATTTGAAATTTTGAATGCATATAGTACAAAAAGTTCAGAACAATATTATGTTTGGAAAAATAATATTCTTAACTAGTACTAAACATATCCCACAATTTTTTTTAATAAATAATTTTAGCGTACTTTCAATATTTGACATATGTATTTGATATCTTGTTAAAAATCGTTGAAATTAAGAAAATAAAATTATACATGTGTTCTTGATTATTTAGATAGAACATGTATTAAGTTTGAGTTGATTTCAAATTTGGTTGATTATTAATTCATCATAAAATTCTATGGCTAAAAACTTTAAAATATTTGAAGGAAGGTTAAATGACTGTCAAATTAATCTAAATTTTATACACGCGTTATTTAAGGAATAAAGAATATACCTTCAAATTTAGTTATCTAATATTTGTTTAAAATATCAAATAAATATGTTAAATATATGCTGCGAATAAGTTGGCTACAAAAGTTGCAACCTGTGTCTGCAGGGGTAAAAATTTCAGATCAGTTCTAACAACTAAACCTGCTACTAAAATGGTGGGAGAGGTTTGACAATCTTAGAATGATTAAAATACAATATTTCAACCATTAACCGAGCTAATCAAACTTTAATTTTTAGGAATACACGTGTGTACTGGATAATCTGTTGTTGAATTCACATTACAGTAGTTCGGGAATGAGGTATAGTCGTGTAGACCATTTGATTGTCCAAGCAAAGTTTTAACCATCTGATTTGTACAAAATCATACTATTAATTATAGTAATTAATAGGAAAGTATTTAGTTAGAAATCGCAAAGTGAAATGAGAGAGAAATGCAATATAACATGCAAATGGATAGATATATTGACAATGTTATTTTAACTTCATGCTATATACAAGTTATATATTTTCTATTTTAACATTACTATCTATGTGCTACATGAAATGAAAATAATACTGTTAATATATTTATCTCTACGAACATTAATAGTAGCTTAGCACCCATGCTTTCTCTCGTTAGACCTTTTGAGTTCCAATTAGCTAAAAGACCCACACTATTTTTAACTTAGCCAGTAACAAAATGCAATATTCTCAAACTCAGTTACTACTTCGATAACGGGTTGCTATATCAGCGTCGACTTCAATACGAATTGTTTTGTTGGAAAAAATAGAGTGGTTACCTTGTTTTTAGACAATCTAAGCTGTAGCTAGAATCCTAATCTCTGACTCTGTTGTCCCCTTCTCTCCAAGTTTCAACGGGAGAGACGAGATGAGGAGAGAGTTTCAGCACGAAGGAGAAAGTTACACCAAAAAAGATGAGACGGAAATCTATACATAAAAGAGGAAGAGGCAGAAAAAGAGAATAGACTAAATAACTTATTAATTATATTTTATATAATATTAAACTTAATTAATCTCATTTTTTTATTAATAGAGTAAATATGTGAGTTATTAGATTTTCAGATTGTAAATACATGATTATAGAAATTTGGATGATAAATACGTAATTTTGATGTCTCGTTATTTGACCTATAATTCCGACCAATTTATGTACCAAAACATGTGCCTAAAACTGTCAAATCGTGTTTATTTCATTGAATATCTCTAGAATGTGGTACTGTTGTGCATTTTTTCTTACTTTGCAGAAAACGGGCGAAACCGAGGAAGAATTATACACGGTCCGTGTATCTTCTTATGCGGACCGTACAACCCTCAGCCTGACCACAGACACGACCAGGACACCATCCATATGATGCTGAAATTTCAGCACCCGAACTTAAAACAGTCATAACTTTTGACTCGTAACTCCGTTTTGAGTGTATGACCACTTTTCGGAAAGCTTGCGAGAATATTTACAATCTGAGCCAAAGACACAGGAACGCGGGTCGCATCACATCCGATGCGGGTGGCGTCAGACTTTTTCGAAAACAGAAGCAGAATTGGAAACAGAGGCTAATTGAAGGAAGGTCGGCCAGAAAAGCTATAAGACGGGATTTCTTGCACCTGAGAGCTTAGGCTGGAGCAGGAGGACAATTCCTAGGGTGAGGAGAGACGGCTGGCTGGGAGACGAAGAAGAGAGGAGCTGAACGAGAGTTTTGCGACGAATCTTCATCGTTCTTCTAGTTTTTCTATGAACTCCTTTATCTTTATTTGTTTTATTTGTTTATTGACTATGTCTGAGTAGTTTATTTAGTTTATAGGGTTACGATGTAGTCGGATACTCTGTTTTATTATGCATGTTGTTTGAATTTGTGTTGATGTTGGTGTTTATTTGTTCGAGTACTATTTTAATTGCTTTGTTGAAGTTGATTGAATGATTCTTGTTGTTTACTGTTAGATGTCTATAGCATCTTTTCTAGTATTTTGGCCTTGATGTTTTTTTCAACCAGACTAAGTATCTGAGGTAGGTTTTTGAGCCGTGAGGCGAGACCAAATAGTAACTGAGAGGTGAACTTTTCCATTTATCGAGAAGTGGTGGATACCTTTAGTAAACCGGACAAATAACTTAGGTTGAATACCAATAAACGAGAGTTTAGGGTTGGAAACCTAAGAAGGTGAAATTGCAATTTCGATACCAAGTTTATTAAGCCAATAAACGAGAGTTGAGGTTTAGGAACATTAGGTACGGTCAATGGAACCTTACACTAAAGAACAACGCAGAAACAGACACCTGCTGTATTCACTCGAGGTCCACGCGGGCCGCGTATGAGAGTACGCGGGTCGCGTCTGGTACCGAGAGGCAGAGTTGAAGATAAAATCGAAAACCCTGAAAATGTTTTTCTTTATCTGATAAAAATCAAATTTTACTTTCTGTCATTTTAATTATTGCTATTGAATTTAGGAAATTAAACAAACCAAACCAATCTTTTCCAACTTCTAGTACTTAATTAATTTAAGTAGAGTTCAGTTTAGATTTGAACCGTCCTGTGGATCGATACCTGACTAAACTATACGATAGGATTGTGCACTTGCAGTCTTAGTCAGAAGTTAATTCAAGATTTAAAAGGTACAGCTTGCTGTACTGAAACTTTGTGATACACTTTTGTGCGAACAAATTTCACAGTTTTTGAGTGGTATATATGAAATTCTCCCATCATGTTTTTATTAGATTACAGTAAATAAAATAGGGAGCGCCTAACTATCCCCCAGTTCATTTCCTCCATTCATCCCCCGGTCATTAACTACCTGTGAGGGACCGCTCATTAATTGAGGGGACCACTAACTACTTGGGGGACCGCCTAATATTTGAAGATTTTACAATTGGCGCGCAATTACGGATACATATGTGCGCAAGTGTTAATATATAATATATCAAGTATTCATACCTAAGATATCAAGTTTTTCGAAAAAAAATGGACATATAAACTTTACCCATTGATACGTCCTATCTCGGGAGATGAGGCCGTATGGAAGTTTTTTGGGCTGGGCTGGATTCGTCCTGCCAAGGAAT
The DNA here is from genome assembly GCA_028015225.1 of Carex myosuroides. Taxonomy (NCBI): domain Eukaryota; kingdom Viridiplantae; phylum Streptophyta; class Magnoliopsida; order Poales; family Cyperaceae; genus Carex; species Carex myosuroides. Next base: position 6,756,221 of record CM051482.1, read on the forward strand.
GGCAGGCCGAGATGTGGATCGAGTTAGGAACTCGGGATATTTGATGAGAGATTCGGACTCTGACCTGTATGATCTCTCTCTTAGTAGAAATTGCGTCCCCCGTTTCATGGGAATCACTGCCTTATATATCGTCCAGCCATAACTGCCATCTCGGGCGTTTATGGAGAACGTGGGCAGTTATGTCAGCCGTTACTGGGACATGGGCATTAAGCTAGCCGTTTCCCGGCTATCCCGTATGTCGGTTGACCTGGGCCTATTTTGAGGCTCTGGTTTGGGGCCGGCATATTGGGCCCCGGCTTAACGAGTTTTTGGGCTTTTTCATATGACGTCGGGTTGGCCTTGTTAAGGTCCGAATCCCAGTCTTTCATGGCCCAGTTTGGAACAAGTAAAAGGGCCTGTGGAACATGGCCCTATCATTAGCCCCCGAAGTCGGAATGCATCGGCGAGATGCTTTCGACTTGAAGGTGAATAATTCATAAAACATGGTTTCTATTACCGACATTTGTATATTAGTCGTGCTGTAATAGCTCGGGTGTGACATTTGTCGGGTGCATGTCTTGTTACGGACCCAACAATTAACATGTTAACTTATACCTATCTCGGTATGGATCCGATAGTTCATGTGTTATCATACTGAATAACCCGAGACAATTGAGCGTACTTAGCGTCGAGGAATTTTAACACCGACGTTGGTGTATGCTGTAACAAAAATTTTTTTTTTTTTTTTTTTTTTTTTTTTTTTTTTTTTTTTTGTTTAATTGCGACATGGTATCCAATTTAGTCCGAGATTAGTAAAAGATTAGTAAAAGAAGGAAATCGTAGAAATGGCAAGGAATCATTGATATTACAGTAGTAGAATAAGCCTACATATAAGAAAACATCGAAATCATACAACGCCTCGATCTAGTAAAATATCGAAATCATACAACGCCTAATTAGACTAAACATGGTATATGAAAACATGGGATGCCTGGTAGAATATTTCCACTATTGATGCCATGTCTGTCATGTCGCGTCTCCCAAGCATCGCGCTGTCCATGTTTGACAAAAAGACGGGTGTGATGTCGTTTTTTAAGTTGAAAATCACACTTACACCATGTCATTGTCGGTATCCTCAAAGAGGTTATCCGATATGAGCTCAGGTTCAGTGGCGGTGTACAACGTTGGACCTCCGGCATAGCGTGATAAACATCCAGCACACTTCCAAAACCGGCGACGAGGGTCTGACCGACCTTGGATGTTGTAGTGGGTGAAGCAACTCCACTCATGGCATCCCCGACATTTCACCATCTCGTGCTTGTCTTCTTTTTTACGGCAGATGCGGCACTTACGCAACTTGGGCTCGAGATTGAATCTAGAAATGTCGTTCTCGTCTTCCCTGGTAAACGAGGGTGCGTTAGCGAGGATTAGGTCAAGAAGGTCACCGATTTGGAAGTCCTCATTCGCGAGCATCCAATCCAAATCTTTCTCGGAAAAATGTTGGAGGAGGGTCCATCTCTCAGGCCGAGATAGGGCCCGTATCGTGTCCTCAGAATACCGAAGATTAGGGGAAGGTAGATTGGGGCTACTTTGGCCTTGGTCGGTAGGTTTTTTATGTTTGGAGACCACTCCTTTGATAGGCATCTCGGAAGTATAGAGAATTGTAAAGGCTCAGAGTAAAAATGTGTCTTTTTACCGTATGGTGACTCTGGTATTTATAGTTGTTGGGAAAGATATTGCCATAAATAAGCGTGGGCCATATTGCCTAAATAGGTAGCCGCCAGCTACTAGCCATAAATGTCATTGGGCAATGTGCCTTGTGAATGAGATGACAGGATTTTTGCATTCCCGAGGTGGTCAAATTGACTCGCGTTAAACAGCATTAAGTAACAACAAAAAATAAGAATCAAAACATCATGACATAGAAATCTTGGCTAAGTTTGCTACATAAACATAAATGCAGTTTTAAAGATGACATAGAATTAAAACAAAAGGCGGGCTAGTCCCGTGATAATCTATAAAGCTAATCCTATTCAAGACGGGAGCGTTTAGCCCGACGGTTTTGATCCAGACATCTCCTGCAAATGAAGGATGTGAAACGTGGATCATCATGGTTCCGAGGTGATCTGCGGGCTAGACATCCGGGATGAAAAGCTTCTTCGCATCCCTCACAATGGAACATGTGTCGATAGTTCCCTCGGGTTCTGCAAATAGCACACTTATCCCAGGCCAACGGGTCGTCTTCTTCTTTCCCCAAGTTAATTCGGGGTTGTTCGATGTTGATCTCGGGGTTCCGACGTTGTGGAGATGTGTGTGGTGATGGAATATCTTCTATCTCCTCCTTGACCTCGTCCTTCATATTTTTACTAGTTGTCATCATATTATGATCCGAGCTGGAAGGTATGGTTGGGATCGATGGACGTTCCGTTAAAGGAAGATGGAAGTATATATAGTATGTCGGCATTAATTACTCCGACGCCTTGTCTTCCGTTAACCGTCATCAGCCATCAAATCAGCCGTCAAATCAGTCAAAGGTACGAGGTTATAGCGCAATCCTCGCGCGACACCTGGCATCCTTTAGCTCGGTTCGACCCCGAAGCGCTGAAACCGAGGCGTTGCCATGATGAGGGGTGGCAACGCGTCGTCTCGCGGCTTCTTTTCGAAATTCGTGCTAGGATTGAGCGGGAAAAATAGAGACCCTTATATATATCTCATCCCGTTTCGTTCATTCATTATCGATTATTGCGAGGAAATCTATCTCGGAACCATAGAGCGAAAATATTTGTTGGTGATTACGGAGCGAGTTCAGAGCATTTAGGAAACCTCGGAGAAGACATCCGAAGATTGCGTTGTAGAGAAATTTCAACTTCAGGTAATCCTTTCCCATCTCGGTAGTCGAATTTATATTGATTAATTGTGTATGATCATTGCCGAGGTTAATAATGATGTAATGATCACATTGGCATGATAACGTTATCGAGGCTAGGATTAATGATCCAGCCTTGGCAATCGATCCGTAGTGGATAAGTCGGTAAATGTAATACCTTAGAAATAAAGAATAGCGGTTACCTAAGCCAATCCTATTTCTTCGTTAATTTAGAAATGGCCGGAGAACAAGAAGGATCTCGGGATTCGTCGCCCACTACTTCGGGGGAACCGTCCCAGTTATGTTATTTGCCCCCCCGTCCTGGTAAGGGCAAGAGTTTATATGGCATGTTGCCTCCGCATTCCGATGCAATGCCGGAAAATATTGAGGAACAACATGGTGACAGGAATGATGGAGACGGAGGCGATCCATCTCGGGGTGAGCTTGTAGTTGCCCTAGTGGGAACGTCTCGTGAGTCGAAGGAGCCCAAGAAGAAAAAAACTAAAGATGTCCCTCCCCGAGATGGTTATGGGGATGATTCGGATTTTCCAGTATCAGCTGGCATTATTCCTAAACTAGTTGTCCGATGTCAAGCCTATGCTGACGCGTTCTATGAGGAACTCGTAGATGAAGCTGATAGAGCAGAATATCCACGACATGCGCTTAAGTTGACAGCCCCGAGTCTAAATGACCGAGCGCATGACTCGAGTCGTGGGATGTGCATTTACTGGAAAATGCCGAGATGCGGTTTCAAAGTGAGGGTGTCTAAGTTCGTTCGCGAGATATTACGATATCTCGACGTGGCCCCTGCACAGTTAACCGCACCAGCATGGTGTTACATAATGAGTTTTAAGTATTTGTTTGATTTCATGCCCGAGTTAGAGTCGTACTGGCCCAGTACGGGATTGTTCTTTCATTATTTCACGGTATTGTACAATAATGAGAGCCACCTTGCAATTCGGAAGCGCTCTAAAGTTGCGCTTTTTGAAAAGCTGTCAAAAGTGGATGATTGGAACCATGGCTGGGTATACCTCGAGAATCCCAAGGATTTGAAATGCTTTCGGGGGATACGGAGGAAGTGGCGTCCTCTGAATAAAGAAAGTTTGGTTCCGGCTTCTCCTCCACCTCCGACGTCAGATGAATTAAAAGTTATTCAAATTCTTGACAGTTATTTCACAAGTTAGTACCGATATCTTTTTACATCGCATTTGTTCATTAATCCTGCTATATTAAACACATTGTTAATGTTGGTGTGCTTTTTTGTGTCCTAGGACGCGGGTTTATGGCACTACCCTGGAAGGCTGCTCGTCCTGCTCTTGTTTTTGACACCCCAGAGGACGGCTTCGCAACAGGAAAAGAAGTTGCGACATCTCGAAAACCAACTTCTTCTTCCCGGGGTCCTAAGACAGTAAAGTTGGGGTCTGCTAAAACTACAACGGGTCGCCCGAAATCTACCACAAACGTTGCGGCGACCATCAAAGGAGCTAAAAGTAGTGTTTCCGGGTCCTCCAAGCTCGGGGGTTCCCAGAAGAGGAAGGAAGTTTCTGTTGATCCCCCCGTGCAGTTAACAAGGCGAGAGAAGGGGAAGGAAGTCGTGGTAAAGGAACCTGAGTCGAAAAGGTTAAAGGTTCAGTCTGATAGTGTGTTAGAGGTGTCTGGGGCTGCCCCGAAAGAAACACCCCAATCTCGGGTTGAAGCTGCCGAGAGGGAGTTGGAGAGAATTATTGAAGAAGCGGCACGCGACGTGTGGGATCCCGCGAAGGAGCACACCGAGCATCTCAAGTCGTGTATATCGGAACAGGGGCGAGATACCGGATTCGTGTGGGGGACCCATATTTCGCAAGGATTCCCTGATAGTATTTTGGCGTATCTCCCCGGATATTCTACCATGCAGGATGATGAAGAACATCCCGAAGTACAAGCCGCGTTTTCTCGGGAAACCTTCAGGCTAACCACAACCGCTCATCAAAAGAAGTGGGCTGAAGAGCATCCTGACCAAGTCGTCGGTCAAGTGTTAAGGTCGCTACATGATGCCGGGGTTTTCTTTGGGTTCCTCAAAGATTCGCTTGAAAATCGCAGTGCTCTTACTATCACAACTGATCAAGAGGCGATTAATAAGGCGATCATGGAAAGGGATTATTTTGTCAAGTTGGCTAAGTTAAAGGAAAGGGAAAGGAAGATAGCCACTGGGGAAGCCGCCGTTGCTTCGGCAAAATACGAGATGGTGCGATTGGTAGGTTTGCAGGCTGACAAAGAGCGCAAGGAGAATGAGGAAAAGGCAAAGCGCTATAAACACAAAGCTAAAGAGTACAAGGACAAAGTCGATGGCCTTAACTCCAAGCTCGAGACCCAGGCCAAGGAGATGGAGGAGGCAAGATCGGAAAATGTCCGACTAAAGGCCGAGATGGCAGGTCTCAAGAGGAAAACGCTGAGCAAATTTTTAGGCAGTAAGGCCTTTGCGCAAGCCGTTCCCTACGCGTGTAAAGAAATGATGACGGAGACCGTTTATTGTTATATGGGTGAACTGGCCAGGATTTACCCGTTCAAACCCGAGCATATGGGTTTTACGAAAGTGGAAACCGAGAAGCTCGTTATTAAGAATCTCTCAGATCATGGGTGGGACGAAGAAAATGACGTTTTGTTGAACCCGGATGGTACTCCTTTTCGAAAAGAGTTGGAACTTGAGAACCATCCTCGTGGAAGGATTGTTCATCCCTGGCCGAAAGATAAATGGCCGCAGCATCTCGAGCTTGTCGATAATGATGCTGAAGGGGAGGATGACGGGATTCCTTCCGAGACTTCTTCTGAGGAAAGTGACGAAGAGGAGACCGACATAAGAGATACCGAGGTGAACGCTGCTGTTATCACCGAGATGAATGTCGAGATGTACCCTGTTGCTCCACAAGGTGATGGAAAGGATCCGGAGGATGTTTCTATCGTATCTTGTGGTGATGGAACTAATGTTCTTGAGTCGGAAAAGGCTCCAACTTCTGTAAGTAGAAAACTTCTAATATCGTGATTGTCGAGATATTGCTTTCACGCTTAATCTTATTTCTTTTGTTTTGTTTGTAGGAAGGATGATGGCCAGCACTGGACGCCACCTTGGTCTTATGAAAGTTCTGTGCCTCTGATAGTTTGAAGGATTTACCCTTGTTATTTTATTTGTGCCCCCGGGATGTGGGGGTTTAAACAAAAGCGTGTTGTAATATAAAATTGATATCCCCGGGATGTGGGGATTAACAGAATATTTGGTGTAACATGATTTTTACTTCTCTCGTTGCATTATTATATGTTTTTTTTTTTTTTAGGTTTATCCTTTTCCGAGATCTTTTTGTTTTTCCTGGAATATATCTCGGGGTATTCGAGTGAAGTATGTGATCTTCTTTTTGTTTTTCCTGGAATATATCTCGGGGTATTCGAGTGAAGTATGTATGATATCCTTCATGTATGATATCCTTAGCCCCCTTTCTTTTTCTCTCTTTTTCTCTTTGGCCGAAACTTTCCCCCCTCCCTCTTTGACTGCCGCCGGCCACAAGGCCAAGCCGAACTCCACCCTGGCCGCTGCCTCTTCGCCGCTGCCATCTTTCCTTGCCGCCGCCCTCCCTCTCTACCCCAACCGAACCCCATCCCTTCCTCTCTCTCTACCGCCTCTCTTGTCCCTTGGCTGCCGCTGAACCGAAGGAAAACCCTAGCCGCAACCCTCTGGCTTTTTTCCCCCTCCTTTTCCCTTTGTTGGCCGACTTTCTTCCTTTTTTTTCCCTTGGCCGGCCAAAACCCAAAACCCTAAAATTTGGTACGGTCCGTACCAGGCCGTGCGGCTAGGCCGTACCTACCTAGGTCCGACCAGGCCGTACCAACTAGGTCAGACCAGGCCGTACCAACTAGGTCAGACCAGGCCGTACCTACTCAGTCGAAACCCTAACCCTAGCCGAAATCCATACATCCATTAACCCGAAACCGAAACCCATTAACCCATTTAAGGACTTTATTTAAAAGGTTTAGATGACAATTGAATTAAATACGAATAGAATTAAGAACCTAATCAAGCGTTTATAAACTTAGGAGCAACCCGCGAGGTTCTAGGAGACGCCGAGAATACACGAGATTTCGACACACGCGAGATCACTGAGAATACAGGTGCGGGTTTCCTGGTCTTTTTACAAATAATAAGAAATGCGTGGATTAAGGTAGGTAATCCTTTTTCCCAATCTGGTAGATGATCTGCATGTTGAGAATGTCGAATTCTCTTTTGTTTTGTGTAGAATTGCATGTTAGGAGCTTTTTGGATGCATTGATTTGAACTGACAGGATAGTGTGAATGTGAACAAGGAAAGTTTTAATGAACTGTTTTAAATTGGGGCCGTCCCTGTGTGGCGGTTCTGCATGTGTTTTCGAAAATCGGATCGTCCGTGTGTGGCGATCTGCCGGTTGGGTCCCCGCAACGACCCTTCCAGATTCGTCCTCGTGTGGCGACTCTTTGGGCTATCCTGCATGGGCATGGGTTCTCAGAGAGAAAGGCCGGATTATCCGTGTGTGGTGATCCGGAGTAAGAACAGAACAGAACAGAACAGAACAGAACAGAACAGCTCGTCCTCGTGTGGCGACTCCAACTAAGTTTTCATGTACGGGCATGGATTCCCAAAGGAGAAAGGCCGGATTGTCCATGTGTGGCGAACCCGGAGTATGAGAATTTTTAAGAGAAACAGGAACAGAACTGAGAATGTTTTTGAAAGGATTGCATGTCCGAATTGATAGGAAAATTGGGGGTTATTTCAAAAACCTTTACTTTTATGTTTTTAGGGTATTTAATGCATTCATTTGTAAAAGCACCGGGCTGGAACTAAATTCCGCACTGAGAGATAGTTCGATTCTCTCACCCGTTTTGTTTCCACTTTTATGTGGGTTCCAGGAACTGAAGCCGAGGACCTAGAGGAAGGACGCGAGTGAGAAAACTAGCGGGAGTTATTTACTTAGCCACTAATTATTTAGTTTTCTGTTGTATGAACAAAATGCTGTACAGACGTGGCAGTGACTGTTTGAATTGCCATGTCTGACGTGTTTTTCCCTTTCTATTTGTGTGTGGAACTCATTTAATTACCATAAGTGGCTTGTTTGGATTTATTATTGATAATGTATGTGATGTGCTAATCGCCTTGCGCGTAAATGCGCGGCGGGTTGTCCGGGGGTGTGACAACTAAGTTAATTTATGATACGTCCTATCTCGGGAGATGAGGCCGTATGGAAGTTTTTTGGGCTGGGCTGGATTCGTCCTGCCAAGGAATGGCAGGCCGAGATGTGGATCGAGTTAGGAACTCGGGATATTTGATGAGAGATTCGGACTCTGACCTGTATGATCTCTCTCTTAGTAGAAATTGCGTCCCCCGTTTCATGGGAATCACTGCCTTATATATCGTCCAGCCATAACTGCCATCTCGGGCGTTTATGGAGAACGTGGGCAGTTATGTCAGCCGTTACTGGGACATGGGCATTAAGCTAGCCGTTTCCCGGCTATCCCGTATGTCGGTTGACCTGGGCCTATTTTGAGGCTCTGGTTTGGGGCCGGCATATTGGGCCCCGGCTTAACGAGTTTTTGGGCTTTTTCATATGACGTCGGGTTGGCCTTGTTAAGGTCCGAATCCCAGTCTTTCATGGCCCAGTTTGGAACAAGTAAAAGGGCCTGTGGAACATGGCCCTATCATTAGCCCCCGAAGTCGGAATGCATCGGCGAGATGCTTTCGACTTGAAGGTGAATAATTCATAAAACATGGTTTCTATTACCGACATTTGTATATTAGTCGTGCTGTAATAGCTCGGGTGTGACATTTGTCGGGTGCATGTCTTGTTACGGACCCAACAATTAACATGTTAACTTATACCTATCTCGGTATGGATCCGATAGTTCATGTGTTATCATACTGAATAACCCGAGACAATTGAGCGTACTTAGCGTCGAGGAATTTTAACACCGACGTTGGTGTATGCTGTAACAAAAATTTTTTTTTTTTTTTTTTTTTTTTTTTTTTTTTTTTTTTTTTGTTTAATTGCGACATGGTATCCAATTTAGTCCGAGATTAGTAAAAGATTAGTAAAAGAAGGAAATCGTAGAAATGGCAAGGAATCATTGATATTACAGTAGTAGAATAAGCCTACATATAAGAAAACATCGAAATCATACAACGCCTCGATCTAGTAAAATATCGAAATCATACAACGCCTAATTAGACTAAACATGGTATATGAAAACATGGGATGCCTGGTAGAATATTTCCACTATTGATGCCATGTCTGTCATGTCGCGTCTCCCAAGCATCGCGCTGTCCATGTTTGACAAAAAGACGGGTGTGATGTCGTTTTTTAAGTTGAAAATCACACTTACACCATGTCATTGTCGGTATCCTCAAAGAGGTTATCCGATATGAGCTCAGGTTCAGTGGCGGTGTACAACGTTGGACCTCCGGCATAGCGTGATAAACATCCAGCACACTTCCAAAACCGGCGACGAGGGTCTGACCGACCTTGGATGTTGTAGTGGGTGAAGCAACTCCACTCATGGCATCCCCGACATTTCACCATCTCGTGCTTGTCTTCTTTTTTACGGCAGATGCGGCACTTACGCAACTTGGGCTCGAGATTGAATCTAGAAATGTCGTTCTCGTCTTCCCTGGTAAACGAGGGTGCGTTAGCGAGGATTAGGTCAAGAAGGTCACCGATTTGGAAGTCCTCATTCGCGAGCATCCAATCCAAATCTTTCTCGGAAAAATGTTGGAGGAGGGTCCATCTCTCAGGCCGAGATAGGGCCCGTATCGTGTCCTCAGAATACCGAAGATTAGGGGAAGGTAGATTGGGGCTACTTTGGCCTTGGTCGGTAGGTTTTTTATGTTTGGAGACCACTCCTTTGATAGGCATCTCGGAAGTATAGAGAATTGTAAAGGCTCAGAGTAAAAATGTGTCTTTTTACCGTATGGTGACTCTGGTATTTATAGTTGTTGGGAAAGATATTGCCATAAATAAGCGTGGGCCATATTGCCTAAATAGGTAGCCGCCAGCTACTAGCCATAAATGTCATTGGGCAATGTGCCTTGTGAATGAGATGACAGGATTTTTGCATTCCCGAGGTGGTCAAATTGACTCGCGTTAAACAGCATTAAGTAACAACAAAAAATAAGAATCAAAACATCATGACATAGAAATCTTGGCTAAGTTTGCTACATAAACATAAATGCAGTTTTAAAGATGACATAGAATTAAAACAAAAGGCGGGCTAGTCCCGTGATAATCTATAAAGCTAATCCTATTCAAGACGGGAGCGTTTAGCCCGACGGTTTTGATCCAGACATCTCCTGCAAATGAAGGATGTGAAACGTGGATCATCATGGTTCCGAGGTGATCTGCGGGCTAGACATCCGGGATGAAAAGCTTCTTCGCATCCCTCACAATGGAACATGTGTCGATAGTTCCCTCGGGTTCTGCAAATAGCACACTTATCCCAGGCCAACGGGTCGTCTTCTTCTTTCCCCAAGTTAATTCGGGGTTGTTCGATGTTGATCTCGGGGTTCCGACGTTGTGGAGATGTGTGTGGTGATGGAATATCTTCTATCTCCTCCTTGACCTCGTCCTTCATATTTTTACTAGTTGTCATCATATTATGATCCGAGCTGGAAGGTATGGTTGGGATCGATGGACGTTCCGTTAAAGGAAGATGGAAGTATATATAGTATGTCGGCATTAATTACTCCGACGCCTTGTCTTCCGTTAACCGTCATCAGCCATCAAATCAGCCGTCAAATCAGTCAAAGGTACGAGGTTATAGCGCAATCCTCGCGCGACACCTGGCATCCTTTAGCTCGGTTCGACCCCGAAGCGCTGAAACCGAGGCGTTGCCATGATGAGGGGTGGCAACGCGTCGTCTCGCGGCTTCTTTTCGAAATTCGTGCTAGGATTGAGCGGGAAAAATAGAGACCCTTATATATATCTCATCCCGTTTCGTTCATTCATTATCGATTATTGCGAGGAAATCTATCTCGGAACCATAGAGCGAAAATATTTGTTGGTGATTACGGAGCGAGTTCAGAGCATTTAGGAAACCTCGGAGAAGACATCCGAAGATTGCGTTGTAGAGAAATTTCAACTTCAGGTAATCCTTTCCCATCTCGGTAGTCGAATTTATATTGATTAATTGTGTATGATCATTGCCGAGGTTAATAATGATGTAATGATCACATTGGCATGATAACGTTATCGAGGCTAGGATTAATGATCCAGCCTTGGCAATCGATCCGTAGTGGATAAGTCGGTAAATGTAATACCTTAGAAATAAAGAATAGCGGTTACCTAAGCCAATCCTATTTCTTCGTTAATTTAGAAATGGCCGGAGAACAAGAAGGATCTCGGGATTCGTCGCCCACTACTTCGGGGGAACCGTCCCAGTTATGTTATTTGCCCCCCCGTCCTGGTAAGGGCAAGAGTTTATATGGCATGTTGCCTCCGCATTCCGATGCAATGCCGGAAAATATTGAGGAACAACATGGTGACAGGAATGATGGAGACGGAGGCGATCCATCTCGGGGTGAGCTTGTAGTTGCCCTAGTGGGAACGTCTCGTGAGTCGAAGGAGCCCAAGAAGAAAAAAACTAAAGATGTCCCTCCCCGAGATGGTTATGGGGATGATTCGGATTTTCCAGTATCAGCTGGCATTATTCCTAAACTAGTTGTCCGATGTCAAGCCTATGCTGACGCGTTCTATGAGGAACTCGTAGATGAAGCTGATAGAGCAGAATATCCACGACATGCGCTTAAGTTGACAGCCCCGAGTCTAAATGACCGAGCGCATGACTCGAGTCGTGGGATGTGCATTTACTGGAAAATGCCGAGATGCGGTTTCAAAGTGAGGGTGTCTAAGTTCGTTCGCGAGATATTACGATATCTCGACGTGGCCCCTGCACAGTTAACCGCACCAGCATGGTGTTACATAATGAGTTTTAAGTATTTGTTTGATTTCATGCCCGAGTTAGAGTCGTACTGGCCCAGTACGGGATTGTTCTTTCATTATTTCACGGTATTGTACAATAATGAGAGCCACCTTGCAATTCGGAAGCGCTCTAAAGTTGCGCTTTTTGAAAAGCTGTCAAAAGTGGATGATTGGAACCATGGCTGGGTATACCTCGAGAATCCCAAGGATTTGAAATGCTTTCGGGGGATACGGAGGAAGTGGCGTCCTCTGAATAAAGAAAGTTTGGTTCCGGCTTCTCCTCCACCTCCGACGTCAGATGAATTAAAAGTTATTCAAATTCTTGACAGTTATTTCACAAGTTAGTACCGATATCTTTTTACATCGCATTTGTTCATTAATCCTGCTATATTAAACACATTGTTAATGTTGGTGTGCTTTTTTGTGTCCTAGGACGCGGGTTTATGGCACTACCCTGGAAGGCTGCTCGTCCTGCTCTTGTTTTTGACACCCCAGAGGACGGCTTCGCAACAGGAAAAGAAGTTGCGACATCTCGAAAACCAACTTCTTCTTCCCGGGGTCCTAAGACAGTAAAGTTGGGGTCTGCTAAAACTACAACGGGTCGCCCGAAATCTACCACAAACGTTGCGGCGACCATCAAAGGAGCTAAAAGTAGTGTTTCCGGGTCCTCCAAGCTCGGGGGTTCCCAGAAGAGGAAGGAAGTTTCTGTTGATCCCCCCGTGCAGTTAACAAGGCGAGAGAAGGGGAAGGAAGTCGTGGTAAAGGAACCTGAGTCGAAAAGGTTAAAGGTTCAGTCTGATAGTGTGTTAGAGGTGTCTGGGGCTGCCCCGAAAGAAACACCCCAATCTCGGGTTGAAGCTGCCGAGAGGGAGTTGGAGAGAATTATTGAAGAAGCGGCACGCGACGTGTGGGATCCCGCGAAGGAGCACACCGAGCATCTCAAGTCGTGTATATCGGAACAGGGGCGAGATACCGGATTCGTGTGGGGGACCCATATTTCGCAAGGATTCCCTGATAGTATTTTGGCGTATCTCCCCGGATATTCTACCATGCAGGATGATGAAGAACATCCCGAAGTACAAGCCGCGTTTTCTCGGGAAACCTTCAGGCTAACCACAACCGCTCATCAAAAGAAGTGGGCTGAAGAGCATCCTGACCAAGTCGTCGGTCAAGTGTTAAGGTCGCTACATGATGCCGGGGTTTTCTTTGGGTTCCTCAAAGATTCGCTTGAAAATCGCAGTGCTCTTACTATCACAACTGATCAAGAGGCGATTAATAAGGCGATCATGGAAAGGGATTATTTTGTCAAGTTGGCTAAGTTAAAGGAAAGGGAAAGGAAGATAGCCACTGGGGAAGCCGCCGTTGCTTCGGCAAAATACGAGATGGTGCGATTGGTAGGTTTGCAGGCTGACAAAGAGCGCAAGGAGAATGAGGAAAAGGCAAAGCGCTATAAACACAAAGCTAAAGAGTACAAGGACAAAGTCGATGGCCTTAACTCCAAGCTCGAGACCCAGGCCAAGGAGATGGAGGAGGCAAGATCGGAAAATGTCCGACTAAAGGCCGAGATGGCAGGTCTCAAGAGGAAAACGCTGAGCAAATTTTTAGGCAGTAAGGCCTTTGCGCAAGCCGTTCCCTACGCGTGTAAAGAAATGATGACGGAGACCGTTTATTGTTATATGGGTGAACTGGCCAGGATTTACCCGTTCAAACCCGAGCATATGGGTTTTACGAAAGTGGAAACCGAGAAGCTCGTTATTAAGAATCTCTCAGATCATGGGTGGGACGAAGAAAATGACGTTTTGTTGAACCCGGATGGTACTCCTTTTCGAAAAGAGTTGGAACTTGAGAACCATCCTCGTGGAAGGATTGTTCATCCCTGGCCGAAAGATAAATGGCCGCAGCATCTCGAGCTTGTCGATAATGATGCTGAAGGGGAGGATGACGGGATTCCTTCCGAGACTTCTTCTGAGGAAAGTGACGAAGAGGAGACCGACATAAGAGATACCGAGGTGAACGCTGCTGTTATCACCGAGATGAATGTCGAGATGTACCCTGTTGCTCCACAAGGTGATGGAAAGGATCCGGAGGATGTTTCTATCGTATCTTGTGGTGATGGAACTAATGTTCTTGAGTCGGAAAAGGCTCCAACTTCTGTAAGTAGAAAACTTCTAATATCGTGATTGTCGAGATATTGCTTTCACGCTTAATCTTATTTCTTTTGTTTTGTTTGTAGGAAGGATGATGGCCAGCACTGGACGCCACCTTGGTCTTATGAAAGTTCTGTGCCTCTGATAGTTTGAAGGATTTACCCTTGTTATTTTATTTGTGCCCCCGGGATGTGGGGGTTTAAACAAAAGCGTGTTGTAATATAAAATTGATATCCCCGGGATGTGGGGATTAACAGAATATTTGGTGTAACATGATTTTTACTTCTCTCGTTGCATTATTATATGTTTTTTTTTTTTAGGTTTATCCTTTTCCGAGATCTTTTTGTTTTTCCTGGAATATATCTCGGGGTATTCGAGTGAAGTATGTGATCTTCTTTTTGTTTTTCCTGGAATATATCTCGGGGTATTCGAGTGAAGTATGTATGATATCCTTCATGTATGATATCCTTAGCCCCCTTTCTTTTTCTTTATTTTTGACAGAAATGGTCAACGTCGGGGGAAAGTTATATTGCCAGAAACGTATGCGTTACCCCGAGGGGTTTTCGATAAATGTTCTCGACATAATAAAATTCAACTTACTGGTTTAACAGTCGTCGTCCCTTAGGACTACGTTAATTTATGTCGCGTATCTTGGGATTTTAACCAAGACATCTTTCGTTGCCTTAGATAGCTTTCGTTCATATATCTTGGACCCAATAATTTAAACACAATCATAAGTAATATCATATATATATTGATAAAAGCTTAGAACCATACAAAAAATTTGTATCTTGGTCTAAGTGGATACATGAAATAGGAAACAAAGGCTTATCTCGCCCGGAGCACATCGAATCTATTTAAAACATAAACAAAAACGACATACATTAAGTGTAAAATTTCCTTAACTGGCAAGTATTCCACGGGCGAGTGAGTATGAAACCACTCGGGTCTTCCAACTCGTAAGCGCCTTTACCTCGTGGGCGAATGATCTTAAAGGGACCTTCCCATTGAGGAGCAAGTTTGCTTACATGTTTGCCAGTTGCTTCCACAGTTTTGAGTACCAAGTCACCCGGCTGGAATTCCCGAGGTACCACGTGTTTGTCAAATGCACGTTTAACCCTGCGTTGATACTCCGTGGTCCGAATGCGAGCCCTCTCCCGACCTTCTGTGATGAGGTCGAGTTCAACGGCACGTGCATCGCGATTCTCGTCAGTGGAATATGTCAGTGTACGGAGAGATGGTTCCATCATCTCAATTGGCGTTACTGCTTCCATCCCGAACACTAAAGAGTAAGGTGTTTGTTGTGTGGCTTCGCGAGGTGTTGTGCGGTAGGCCCACAAGATTCCATCGAGAATGTCGGGCCAATTCTTCCTGTTAGCCGCCACTTTCTTTTTGAGACCGTCCAAGATGGTACGGTTAGTGACCTCGGCCAATCCATTACTAGCAGGGTGACTGACCGAGGTGAAGTTGTTTTGGACACCCAAGTTGGAGAGGAATGACATGGTGCTGGCTGCATTGAACTGTGTTCCATTGTCTGATATGAGTGCATGGGGTATGCCAAAACGACATATGATGTTCCGCCAGATGAATTTTTCTGCCGCTGCGGCGGTGATATTGGCCAGTGCTTCGGCTTCAACCCATTTAGTAAAATACTCTACGGCTACGATAATCCAGCGGCGTTGCCTGACGGCTTTGGGGAATGGCCCGACGATGTCAATCCCCCATAAGTCGAACGGCCAAGCCCCCGAAATGGATATCTGATCGTATGGCGGGATATTGCTCAGCTTGCTGTGGAATTGGCAGCGTTCACATTTTCGGACCAGGGTTGCCGCATCGTGCTGCATGGTTGGCCAATAGAAACCAGCTCTGAGAATTCGTTTGGCGAGAGTTTTTGCTCCTTGATGACTTCCGCAAATGCCTTCATGCACCTCGGAAAGCATTCGCAATGCTACCTCCTCGTTGATGCACTTAAGCCAAGGTCGCACGTATCCCCGTTTGTATAGATGGTTGTTGAATATGGAGTACATCGGTGCGATCCTTTTCAAACGTCGGGCTTCCAGCGGATCGGTGGGGAGGACCCCGGTGTTAAGAAAGTTCCACATCGGGGTGAACCAGGACTTACCGGGTTCCCCGATGGCAAGTACAGCTGTGGTGTCAAGGGTGATGCTGGATTCTGGAACATCCATAACAATCACGGGCCGATCTTTGTCAAGGTTGCCCGCAGCGCCAAGTTTGGACAAAGCATCGGCTTGGCAGTTTTTGTTGCGGGAGACATGTTGGATATCAACCTCGTTGAAATGACTCTTGAGCAGGTGAAACTGTTGTCGGTACTTGCGCAACTTATCGTCCATGACGCGGCATTCATCGTTTATTTGCTTTACCGCTAACTCGGAATCACTGCGAAGATGAACCTCGCGGGCGCCCAATTCTTTGGCTAGCTTAAGGCCTGCTATCATGGCTTCATATTCCGCGGTGTTGTTCGTTACCGGGAATTGAAAATGGAGAGCATAATTCAGGGTTTCCCCATGTGGACCAGTGAGGGATACCCCGGCCCCCGCCCCCTGTAATGAAGAAGCGCCATCGACATGGATTGTCCAACGTCCTTCAGATTCGGGGGGAACGCCGGAATACTCGGCGATGAAATCAGCAAAGATCTGTGATTTCAAAGCATTTTGGGGATGGAAAGAAACATCGAACTCGGATAATTCGAGTGCCCAAGCTAGCAATCGCCCGGATGAGTCGAAATTTGCAAATGCCTTCTTGAGTGGGATCCCGGTGTAAACCTTTACGGAATGCGACTGGAAGTAAGGTCTCAATTTCCTTGCGGCTATGACGAGAGCATATGCTGCCTTTTCAATCTGGGAATACCTTGTTTCGGCATCCCGAAGCACATGAGAAACGAAATAAATCGGCTTTTGATCTCGCCCCTCTTCCCGAACAAGGGCAGCACTTACCGCATGATTCGTTGTTGCCAAGTACAATACCAGGACATCGCCCGCGGTCGGCCTGCTAAGGCATGGAGGATTAGCGAGGTAAGCTTTGACTTTTTCGAAGGCCGCGGCACACTCTTCTGTCCACTCAAATTTGGCGGATTTACGCATGGCTTTGAAGAAGGGGAAACACACATCCCCGGACCTCGCAATGAACCTGTTAAGAGCGGCCAGCTTGCCTGTGAGAGATTGCAGTTCTTTGAGGTTCTGAGGCGGCTTCATGTCGAGGATGGCTTGTGATTTGGAAGGATGAATCTCAATGCCTCGCATAGAAACCATGAAACCAAGGAACTTACCCCCGGTTAGGCCGAAAAAACTCTTCTTCGGGTTGAGTTTCATGTTGGCTGAATTCAGTGTCGCGAAGGTTTCTCGGAGATCTCGGATATGGTCAAGGTCCGACATGCTCTTGACGAGCAGGTCATCTACATATGCCTCTACATTTCGCCCGATCTGGTTGTGAAATACCGTGTTAACCATGCGCTGGAATGTGGCTCCAGCGTTGCGCAACCCGAAAGGCATGACTCGGTAGCAGTATAGCCCCGAGTTGGTGGTGAAAGCGGTCTTCTCTTCATCGTCTTGATTCATCCGGATTTGATTGTACCCGGAGAACGCGTCCATAAAACTGAGGTAGGCATGTCCCGAGGTAGAGTCGACCAGTTGATCGATTTTTGGCAAGGGGAATGGATCCATGGGGCATGCCTTATTGAGGTCGGTGTAATCGATACACATACGCCAGTCACCGTTGGACTTCTTGACAAGCACGGGGTTGGCTGTCCATTCCGGGCACTCGACATTTCTGATGAAACCAGCGTCAAGTAGCTTCTGGACTTCACGTTTTACGGCCTGCTGCCGTTCTTCCCCCATGTTACGTTTTCGTTGCCGAACCGGTTTTGAGCCCGGTTTGATATGCAATCGGTGTTCTGCTATTGACCTCGGAATTCCTGGCATGTCGGCGGCTGTCCAGGCAAAGACGGACTGATTTTCTCGGAGAAATTTGGCGAGTTCGTCTCTCGCTTTCCTCTGGACTGCCTTTCCGATGTTGAGTGTTCTGCCTCCGCCCAAATCGAGTTGTTCGACTTCATCTGCCGGCTCAAGGGAAGCCGTAATCTCGGCTTTATCAACTGGATCCAGCGCCAGGTTGGTGTTGGGCGGGAGATACGTGGTACTTGAACGCAACCGCTGTTGGTTGGTTTTTGCTTCCGACTGTTCGACTTGGTGGACAGAGCCTCCTTGACTCTGAATGGAAGTCATGTAGCATTCCCGCGCCACCTGCTGTTGGCCACTTTCTTCCCCTATCCCGTTATCTGTATGAAATTTGATTTTTAGGTGGGAAGGGGAGATGATTGCGCCAATTTTGTTCAGAGTTCCTCTTCCCAGAATTGCGTTGTACGCCGAGGGGGCATTAACGATGAGGAAGTCCACCATGACTTCCACCGTGCGAGGGGACTTACCAAATGTCACCTTGAGTGGCATCATACCCCGAGGTCGGAGGGCATCTCCCGTAAAGCCTATCAAAGGTGAGATATGCTGTTGGAGGGCGCGAGTGTCGAGGCCCATTTGCGTGAAAGCCGACAAGTACAGGATGTCTGCTGAGCTTCCCGTGTCGACTAACACCCTCCTAACCCGGTGGGTGTTAATTTTGAGGTTCAACACCACGGGATCATCGTGTGGGCTGGAAATCTCACCTAGATCCTTCTCGGAGAAAGATATCGCTTCTTCCGGGCGAGGTCGTTTTTTGTCGGTTTCGACTTGTAAAACAGTGGGATATGGCTTTCGATTGTCGCGAGGCAAGATTTTTCGGATGGTACCGCGATGGCCTCCACTGATCACGTTAATGACAGGGCTGCTCTGCCTTTCCTGGCGCCTTGTCTCGGGACCATCCCGAGTTTGAGGTCTGTCCTCTCCAACCCGAGGTCCCGTGTAATCTTGTCTGTAAGGAATGGGTTTCTTAAAAACCTTACCTTTGCCATTGTATTTCCTGGAGAACTTTCTGAAGAAATCGGGATTGATGAACTCGATCAGCTTACCCTCGCGGGCTAGTCTCTCCAGGATGTCTTTGAGTTGAAGGCAATCCGCAGTGGAATGCCCATTGAATCCATGATACTCGCACTTCTTGGAGTTATCTTGTACCGTAAAGATGCCTTCAGGCAATGGTGGGGGCAGGTCGAACATCTCCTCTACGATGTTATACATCTCGTGTCGTTTTTTCGTGAGAGGCGCGTATCTCACGAAATGTTGTCGGTACCCCTCAGTGCCAGATTTGTGTTCCTGCTCGGTTGATCGGTTTGGTTGGTTTCTCCGAGGTTCCCTTTGGTTGCGAAACCTATCCAGAGCCGGCTGTTTGTTTGTTTGATGGCGGGGAGATCGAGATCTCGGTCTCATGGGACTCCCGTTGTCATCTTCGGCACGGATGTAACCTTCTGCAAAGTTTACAAACTCCCTCAGAGTATTCATTTTCTTCATGTGGGCTTCGTAACGCAAGGTTCCTGGACCCCCTTTGCGGAGTCCTTTCTTGATTGCGGCTAGGGCGAATTCCTCATTGAGATTTTGAATTCGCCGAGATGCTTGTATGAAACGGTTGACAAACGCACCCGTTCTTTCTCGCTGTCCCTGGACTATGTCCAGAAGCATCTCGCACGTGGCTTGCGGTGGTTTGATTATTGTATATCTTTCCAAGAACAGTTTCGCGAAGTCCTCGAATTTGTTGATGGACCTCCGGGGTAGCGTCATGTACCAGTCCCATGCTTCTCCGGTTAAGCAAGTGGTGAAGACTCGGCACATGATGGCATCGGTGGCTCCAAGAAGGCGGAGTCGCTCAAGGAACCCGTACACGAAGTTGTGTGGATCCTGAGTATCCCCACTACCTCGGAAGCTGGGAAGGGTTGTTGGGTATTTGAAATCTGTCATTGATTGGCGGTAGATGTCTCTGGACAGGGGGCCGTCTTCGATTCCCATAGGCCGAGAGTAAGTGCCTGCCTTCTGGGATTCGAGTTCGGCTAGTTTGGCCGCAAGTCTGGTCTGGATCAGTTCTTCGACTTGGGCCATGTTGATACCTCGGATTGGGGTTGGTGATCGCCGGTTCCTTCTCCGGTCATCGCGGCGAGCTCTATCCCGACCTCGGGGTGGGCTTCGTTCGCGCTCTCTATGGGAGCGAGATTGATCTCTGCGGGAAGGCCTGGACCCTCTGCCATGGTTAGCTGATTCTCGTTCGTTGTTAGGGTGGGCTCTGAGACTTTCGGTGCGTGGTCCTTCCGCGGGGTGTGGCCCCCTATTCTCATCCTGACCTTCCGGGCGTCTTCCTATATCGGGATGTACACCTGTAGGCAGGACATTTTGATCCCTGCGTTCGGATTGGACCTGTTGGTCGGGTAGTGATGGGGTATCTGTCTCATTGCCAGTTCGGACCTGTACGAACTCTTGCTCCAGATTTCTTGGCGACACATTTGCCGGTCGACTATGGACACGATTGGCAGACAAAGGTCGCGGTACAGCTACGACGGGGGGTACGATTTGGTGGACAGGTCGTAGTGGTATTTGCTGGGAACAATGGGTTGGACCTGTCACGGGATACGTCCCATGAACGCCTCCCGGGCCCCATTGCACAGGTGGTGCGGCATAAGGATACTGGGGGCCCGTGGGAGTGTAAGGTGTGTAAGGAGTCGCACCGTAGTGATACAGCGGTGTGTGCTGAGGGTAATACGGTATGTAGGGTATCTGATATGCACCAGTTACCTGATTGTGCTCGATGTAGAGTGGCCTGGTCGCATTCCCTTCAGCGAATGAAGGTCGGGTAGCGTCGGGGCGAGGTTGAACAGGTTGAGGACCCTGAGGTCGTACCGTTGAATTATTAGGCCTCGGCCCCGGGACTTGGCTGTGGGAAGGATTTGCTGTGGGTGATGTTACCACTGGAGGCGGTGTGATTGTTACCCCGAGTGGGGTCGTCACCCCTGGTGGGAGCGGAGTTGATGTGGTCGGACGAGCCATCTAGTTCTGTGTTCGAGCCAGGCGTGGCCCCACGGTGGTTGATACGTCCTATCTCGGGAGATGAGGCCGTATGGAAGTTTTTTGGGCTGGGCTGGATTCGTCCTGCCAAGGAATGGCAGGCCGAGATGTGGATCGAGTTAGGAACTCGGGATATTTGATGAGAGATTCGGACTCTGACCTGTATGATCTCTCTCTTAGTAGAAATTGCGTCCCCCGTTTCATGGGAATCACTGCCTTATATATCGTCCAGCCATAACTGCCATCTCGGGCGTTTATGGAGAACGTGGGCAGTTATGTCAGCCGTTACTGGGACATGGGCATTAAGCTAGCCGTTTCCCGGCTATCCCGTATGTCGGTTGACCTGGGCCTATTTTGAGGCTCTGGTTTGGGGCCGGCATATTGGGCCCCGGCTTAACGAGTTTTTGGGCTTTTTCATATGACGTCGGGTTGGCCTTGTTAAGGTCCGAATCCCAGTCTTTCATGGCCCAGTTTGGAACAAGTAAAAGGGCCTGTGGAACATGGCCCTATCATTCATCAAATATCCCGAGTTCCTAACTCGATCCACATCTCGGCCTGCCATTCCTTGGCAGGACGAATCCAGCCCAGCCCAAAAAACTTCCATACGGCCTCATCTCCCGAGATAGGACGTATCAACCAACTTAGTTGTCACACCCCCGGACAACCCGCCGCGCATTTACGCGCAAGGCGATTAGCACATCACATACATTATCAATAATAAATCCAAACAAGCCACTTATGGTAATTAAATGAGTTCCACACACAAATAGAAAGGGAAAAACACGTCAGACATGGCAATTCAAACAGTCACTGCCACGTCTGTACAGCATTTTGTTCATACAACAGAAAACTAAATAATTAGTGGCTAAGTAAATAACTCCCGCTAGTTTTCTCACTCGCGTCCTTCCTCTAGGTCCTCGGCTTCAGTTCCTGGAACCCACATAAAAGTGGAAACAAAACGGGTGAGAGAATCGAACTATCTCTCAGTGCGGAATTTAGTTCCAGCCCGGTGCTTTTACAAATGAATGCATTAAATACCCTAAAAACATAAAAGTAAAGGTTTTTGAAATAACCCCCAATTTTCCTATCAATTCGGACATGCAATCCTTTCAAAAACATTCTCAGTTCTGTTCCTGTTTCTCTTAAAAATTCTCATACTCCGGGTTCGCCACACATGGACAATCCGGCCTTTCTCCTTTGGGAATCCATGCCCGTACATGAAAACTTAGTTGGAGTCGCCACACGAGGACGAGCTGTTCTGTTCTGTTCTGTTATGTTCTGTTCTGTTCTTACTCCGGATCACCACACACGGATAATCCGGCCTTTCTCTCTGAGAACCCATGCCCATGCAGGATAGCCCAAAGAGTCGCCACACGAGGACGAATCTGGAAGGGTCGTTGCGGGGACCCAACCGGCAGATCGCCACACACGGACGATCCGATTTTCGAAAACACATGCAGAACCGCCACACAGGGACGGCCCCAATTTAAAACAGTTCATTAAAACTTTCCTTGTTCACATTCACACTATCCTGTCAGTTCAAATCAATGCATCCAAAAAGCTCCTAACATGCAATTCTACACAAAACAAAAGAGAATTCGACATTCTCAACATGCAGATCATCTACCAGATTGGGAAAAAGGATTACCTACCTTAATCCACGCATTTCTTATTATTTGTAAAAAGACCAGGAAACCCGCACCTGTATTCTCAGTGATCTCGCGTGTGTCGAAATCTCGTGTATTCTCGGCGTCTCCTAGAACCTCGCGGGTTGCTCCTAAGTTTATAAACGCTTGATTAGGTTCTTAATTCTATTCGTATTTAATTCAATTGTCATCTAAACCTTTTAAATAAAGTCCTTAAATGGGTTAATGGGTTTCGGTTTCGGGTTAATGGATGTATGGATTTCGGCTAGGGTTAGGGTTTCGACTGAGTAGGTACGGCCTGGTCTGACCTAGTTGGTACGGCCTGGTCTGACCTAGTTGGTACGGCCTGGTCGGACCTAGGTAGGTACGGCCTAGCCGCACGGCCTGGTACGGACCGTACCAAATTTTAGGGTTTTGGGTTTTGGCCGGCCAAGGGAAAAAAAAGGAAGAAAGTCGGCCAACAAAGGGAAAAGGAGGGGGAAAAAAGCCAGAGGGTTGCGGCTAGGGTTTTCCTTCGGTTCAGCGGCAGCCAAGGGACAAGAGAGGCGGTAGAGAGAGAGGAAGGGATGGGGTTCGGTTGGGGTAGAGAGGGAGGGCGGCGGCAAGGAAAGATGGCAGCGGCGAAGAGGCAGCGGCCAGGGTGGAGTTCGGCTTGGCCTTGTGGCCGGCGGCAGTCAAAGAGGGAGGGGGGAAAGTTTCGGCCAAAGAGAAAAAGAGAGAAAAAGAAAGAAAAAGAAAACTTACAGAATAATTGGAAATGGAGAGAAATGAGAAGAGAGAAGGGATTGGGTTGCTTATATTATTGGATATGGGCTGAATTTAGGTTTGGGCCATGCTAAATTGAGTTTGCTAAATTAAAAGAAAACAAATTTTGACATCTATTAAATATATGTTGCTAAAACGAACCGTCATTTCTTCTCATTTTTACTATTTATTATATTTTTATTCCTATAATTTGCTGATTATTAATTTAATTCCTATTTATTATTTTCTAAATTGGATTTTATAAAAATTAATTCATACCCATATTGAGAAGCGTTACATCCTCCCCCCCTTGGAAATCCTGTTCAGCCCCCTGAACAGCCTCGGTGTCTATGTCTTCGAACAATTCTGGGTATGTGGCACGCATCGTCTCCTCCATTTCCCAAGTCGCTTCTCGGCTGGTGTGTCGTCCCCATTGTACTAAGACCTGTTTAATGGTCTTTCGCCGGAGACTTATTTCTTTGGTGTCTAGTATTTTCATGGGTCGTTCTTCATACACTAAGGTTTCATCTAACCTCAGATTTGAAAAGTCGAGGATGTGGGAAGGGTCTCGGACATATTTCCGTAGTTGAGACACATGGAAGACTGGATGTACTTTATCTAAGGCCGGAGGTAGCGCCAGTTCGTAGGCAAGTGGTCCGATTCTTCTAAGAATTTCAAATGGGCCCACATATTTAGGACTCAGTTTTCCCGCTACACCAAATCGTCTCACTCCCCTCCTTGGAGAGACCTTCAACCAAACATGATCCCCGGTTTCAAACTCTAGTGGTCGTCTCCTCAAGTCTGCATACTTTTTCTGTCTGTCTCGAGCTGTGTCTAGTCGGTTTAAGATCAGTTGGGTTCTATCCGCGCAATCTTTTACCATTTCTGGCCCTGTTGGCAGTTGTTCTCCGTTGTTTCCCCACCACAAGGGGGTCTTCCAGCGATGTCCACACCAAGCTTCAGCTGGGGCCATGTCGATACTGGCATGGTAGTTATTGTTATATGCGAACTCGGCCATTGTCAAATGATCAGCCCATGACCCTTGAAAGTCGATGGCGCACGCCCTTAGCATGTCCTCTAAGGTTTGGATTGTTCGTTCCGACTGACCGTCCGTCTGGGGGTGATGAGCAGTACTAAAGTTGAGCCGGGTTCCCATTGCCTCCTGGAAGCTCTTCCAGAAATGCGAGGTGAATCGCGTATCCCGATCTGATATGATGGTTTCGGGAACTCCATGGTATTTGAACTGACATTGAAGAAAGAGCTCTGCCAGTTCTCCACCCGATGTAGGGGTTCGTAGGGGTATGAAGTGAGCTACCTTGGTCAGTGTGTCTACAATGACCCAGATTGAGTCATATCTCTTTTGGGTTCGCGGTAGCCCCGTGATGAAGTCCATGGTGATGATTTGGAACTTCATTTGTGCCCTGGAGTTTGGGTATAGCAACCCTGCCATCTTCCTCCGTTCTGCTTTCACTTGTTGGCAGGTGATGCATCTAGCGACAAATTCTGACACATCTTTCTTCATGTTGGGCCACCAAAATTGGGTACGGAGGTCCTTATACATCTTTACTTCTCCTGGGTGAATGGTATATCCCGATTCGTGGGCTTCTCGTAGAATTTCGTTTCTCAATCCCCCCTGTTCTGGGACACAAACCCGCTGGTTGAAATAGAGGAGCCCATCCTCGTTTTCCTTGAAGGTCGACATTGGATTGGTACGGGCCAATTCCCGGTACCTTTGATGTCGCTCGTCGCCTTGGTCTGCGTCCCGGATTCGAGACTTCAGTTCTGGTTGTACCGATATAGCCGCTAGGGTGAGTACCGCATCCTTCGCGGTTCCCTTGATGTCAGTTTCTTCCTGAATCCAGCTGGCCGATACACACACTCCCAAATTCATGTGTCGCATTTCTTTGATCAGTTCTGTCTCTTGGGTTATTGCCTCTGCCAAGTTTGACGCCCTTTTCCTACTGAGCGCGTCTGCCACCACATTCGCCTTCCCAGCCAAGTACTGTATGTCTAAATCATAATCCTTCATTAGTTCCAGCCACCTTCTTTGTCTCATGTTCAATTCCTTCTGGGTAAACACATATTTTAGACTTTGGTGATCCGTGAATACTCGGCATTTCGCCCCATAGAGGTAGTGTCTCCATGCCTTGAGCGCGAAGATTACTGCTGCTAATTCCAGGTCATGTGTGGGGTAGTTTTGTTCATGGTTCTTCAATTGCCGTGACCCGTAGGCAATTACTTGTCCGTCTTGCATGAGCACACATCCTAGGCCGTTCCTTGACGCGTCGGTATACACCGTGAACTCTTGATCTGGTTTCGGCAATGTTAATACTGGGGCACTGGTTAGTAGCTTCTTCAAGGTTTGGAAACTCTCTTCCTGACTCTCCGTCCATTTGAAAGTAGTCCCTTTGTGTAGGAGCTGGGTCATGGGTCGGGCTGTCTTCGAGTACCCGGGAACGAAACGTCTGTAGTATCCCGCTAACCCTTAGGAAACTGCGTATCTCTGTTACATTCTTGGGTTGATTCCATTCTACCACTGCTTTGATTTTATCTGGTCTACCCGGATACCTTCCCCCGTCACTACATGTCCCAAAATTTTTTTTCCTCTTTCATCCAAAATTCACACTTAGAGAATTTGGCGTACAACTGGTGTTCCCGTAGTCTTTGTAACACCGTACGCAGGTCCTCGGCATGATCTTCTTCCCTTTTTGAATAGATCAGAATGTCATCTATAAAGACAATGACGCAGCAATCCAGTAAGTCGTGGAACACTCGGTTCATCAATTCCATGAATGTCGCAGGAGCATTGGTTAACCCAAATGGCATGACAGTGAATTCATAGTGCCCGTAACGGGTACGGAATGCTGATTTCTCTACATCTTGCGGTTGAATCTTCAACTGCTGGTGCCCTGATCTCAAATCGATCTTGGAATAAACGGCCGCACCTTGGAGTTGATCGAATAGGTCTTCAGTTCGTGGGAGAGGGTATTTGTTTTTGATCGTGACCTTGTTTAACTCTCGGTAGTCGATGCAGAGTCTCATACTACCGTCCTTCTTTCTGACGAACAGTACTGGTGCGCCCCACGGCGATGTGCTTGGCCGTACAAATCCCAATTCTAAGAGTTCTTCTAACTGAACCTTCAGTTCCTTAAGTTCTGCCGGTGCCATCCGGTACGGGGCCTTAGAGATTGGACGGGTACCAGGGAGTATGTCTATGTGGAATTCAATTTCCCGATCGGGAGGTATTCCTGGCAATTCCTCCGGAAATACATCGGTATACTCCGAGACAATAGGTACTGACGTTATTTCGGTTTTTTTTTTTTTTTTTTTTTTTTTTTTTTTTTTTTTTTTTTTTTTTGTCTCGTGTTGCATTATGGTGACTACAAAGGCGGGACTACCGCTATTGATGAGTCTTCTTGCTTGGTTGGCAGATATTGTCGGGGTCCCGCCTCCTCGTTTCTTGAGTCGGACCGAGAGGTCATGGAGACCTGGCCTGTTAATGACCATCCTCCCTTTCAGGCAGTCAACCGTCACACCGTTTCGAGTGAGCCACTCAAGACCCAACATTAAATCGTAGAGGCCCGTCTTAGAGACTATGGGGTTTATCGGGAATTCCCTCCCCGCTATTTGGAGTTTCAACCCTACGCTCCGAAGTTCTGGGGTGGTATGTTGTACGGCAGGGGTACTTGCATTATTATTAGTTACAGAGTTCATCGTATGATTTATGATTATTCACTCCAGGCAAATAGACGCAATTTAAAGAAGGAATTTAGGATTACGAATCGAACCTTAATTTTCTTTAGATTATAATTGCTCATTTAAAACATTCAACAGGAATTAAGATACACGTGAGTTTTATAACTATATCATTTCCTTAACCTTTGCGGTGGCTGAGAACGCCCGTAGCCAAGTGGCTGTCCGTTAAATTGATTTGCCATCTAGGAAAAGAATCTATTTTACTTATCTTCTACAAAATTTAAATGGTTCATTAATCCAAGGAGAGTATGTTTGTTATTTTTCAAAATAAGTTGTACCTTACTACAAAGGTATAATCCGTCACCAATTATATATACATTTGTTACTAATGGTACGCTCGGTCCACATAGTTTGGTCTATGACTTAAACGCCGCATCCTATTGCTAACGCTCTCTTAGCGGAAGTTTATTGATATTGTATGTGCTGGCTCTGATACCAACTTAGTTGTCACACCCCCGGACAACCCGCCGCGCATTTACGCGCAAGGCGATTAGCACATCACATACATTATCAATAATAAATCCAAACAAGCCACTTATGGTAATTAAATGAGTTCCACACACAAATAGAAAGGGAAAAACACGTCAGACATGGCAATTCAAACAGTCACTGCCACGTCTGTACAGCATTTTGTTCATACAACAGAAAACTAAATAATTAGTGGCTAAGTAAATAACTCCCGCTAGTTTTCTCACTCGCGTCCTTCCTCTAGGTCCTCGGCTTCAGTTCCTGGAACCCACATAAAAGTGGAAACAAAACGGGTGAGAGAATCGAACTATCTCTCAGTGCGGAATTTAGTTCCAGCCCGGTGCTTTTACAAATGAATGCATTAAATACCCTAAAAACATAAAAGTAAAGGTTTTTGAAATAACCCCCAATTTTCCTATCAATTCGGACATGCAATCCTTTCAAAAACATTCTCAGTTCTGTTCCTGTTTCTCTTAAAAATTCTCATACTCCGGGTTCGCCACACATGGACAATCCGGCCTTTCTCCTTTGGGAATCCATGCCCGTACATGAAAACTTAGTTGGAGTCGCCACACGAGGACGAGCTGTTCTGTTCTGTTCTGTTCTGTTCTGTTCTGTTCTTACTCCGGATCACCACACACGGATAATCCGGCCTTTCTCTCTGAGAACCCATGCCCATGCAGGATAGCCCAAAGAGTCGCCACACGAGGACGAATCTGGAAGGGTCGTTGCGGGGACCCAACCGGCAGATCGCCACACACGGACGATCCGATTTTCGAAAACACATGCAGAACCGCCACACAGGGACGGCCCCAATTTAAAACAGTTCATTAAAACTTTCCTTGTTCACATTCACACTATCCTGTCAGTTCAAATCAATGCATCCAAAAAGCTCCTAACATGCAATTCTACACAAAACAAAAGAGAATTCGACATTCTCAACATGCAGATCATCTACCAGATTGGGAAAAAGGATTACCTACCTTAATCCACGCATTTCTTATTATTTGTAAAAAGACCAGGAAACCCGCACCTGTATTCTCAGTGATCTCGCGTGTGTCGAAATCTCGTGTATTCTCGGCGTCTCCTAGAACCTCGCGGGTTGCTCCTAAGTTTATAAACGCTTGATTAGGTTCTTAATTCTATTCGTATTTAATTCAATTGTCATCTAAACCTTTTAAATAAAGTCCTTAAATGGGTTAATGGGTTTCGGTTTCGGGTTAATGGATGTATGGATTTCGGCTAGGGTTAGGGTTTCGACTGAGTAGGTACGGCCTGGTCTGACCTAGTTGGTACGGCCTGGTCTGACCTAGTTGGTACGGCCTGGTCGGACCTAGGTAGGTACGGCCTAGCCGCACGGCCTGGTACGGACCGTACCAAATTTTAGGGTTTTGGGTTTTGGCCGGCCAAGGGAAAAAAAAGGAAGAAAGTCGGCCAACAAAGGGAAAAGGAGGGGGAAAAAAGCCAGAGGGTTGCGGCTAGGGTTTTCCTTCGGTTCAGCGGCAGCCAAGGGACAAGAGAGGCGGTAGAGAGAGAGGAAGGGATGGGGTTCGGTTGGGGTAGAGAGGGAGGGCGGCGGCAAGGAAAGATGGCAGCGGCGAAGAGGCAGCGGCCAGGGTGGAGTTCGGCTTGGCCTTGTGGCCGGCGGCAGTCAAAGAGGGAGGGGGGAAAGTTTCGGCCAAAGAGAAAAAGAGAGAAAAAGAAAGAAAAAGAAAACTTACAGAATAATTGGAAATGGAGAGAAATGAGAAGAGAGAAGGGATTGGGTTGCTTATATTATTGGATATGGGCTGAATTTAGGTTTGGGCCATGCTAAATTGAGTTTGCTAAATTAAAAGAAAACAAATTTTGACATCTATTAAATATATGTTGCTAAAACGAACCGTCATTTCTTCTCATTTTTACTATTTATTATATTTTTATTCCTATAATTTGCTGATTATTAATTTAATTCCTATTTATTATTTTCTAAATTGGATTTTATAAAAATTAATTCATACCCATATTGAGAAGCGTTACATCGGTTGATACGTCCTATCTCGGGAGATGAGGCCGTATGGAAGTTTTTTGGGCTGGGCTGGATTCGTCCTGCCAAGGAATGGCAGGCCGAGATGTGGATCGAGTTAGGAACTCGGGATATTTGATGAGAGATTCGGACTCTGACCTGTATGATCTCTCTCTTAGTAGAAATTGCGTCCCCCGTTTCATGGGAATCACTGCCTTATATATCGTCCAGCCATAACTGCCATCTCGGGCGTTTATGGAGAACGTGGGCAGTTATGTCAGCCGTTACTGGGACATGGGCATTAAGCTAGCCGTTTCCCGGCTATCCCGTATGTCGGTTGACCTGGGCCTATTTTGAGGCTCTGGTTTGGGGCCGGCATATTGGGCCCCGGCTTAACGAGTTTTTGGGCTTTTTCATATGACGTCGGGTTGGCCTTGTTAAGGTCCGAATCCCAGTCTTTCATGGCCCAGTTTGGAACAAGTAAAAGGGCCTGTGGAACATGGCCCTATCATTAGCCCCCGAAGTCGGAATGCATCGGCGAGATGCTTTCGACTTGAAGGTGAATAATTCATAAAACATGGTTTCTATTACCGACATTTGTATATTAGTCGTGCTGTAATAGCTCGGGTGTGACATTTGTCGGGTGCATGTCTTGTTACGGACCCAACAATTAACATGTTAACTTATACCTATCTCGGTATGGATCCGATAGTTCATGTGTTATCATACTGAATAACCCGAGACAATTGAGCGTACTTAGCGTCGAGGAATTTTAACACCGACGTTGGTGTATGCTGTAACAAAAATTTTTTTTTTTTTTTTTTTTTTTTTTTTTTTTTTTTTTTTTTTTGTTTAATTGCGACATGGTATCCAATTTAGTCCGAGATTAGTAAAAGATTAGTAAAAGAAGGAAATCGTAGAAATGGCAAGGAATCATTGATATTACAGTAGTAGAATAAGCCTACATATAAGAAAACATCGAAATCATACAACGCCTCGATCTAGTAAAATATCGAAATCATACAACGCCTAATTAGACTAAACATGGTATATGAAAACATGGGATGCCTGGTAGAATATTTCCACTATTGATGCCATGTCTGTCATGTCGCGTCTCCCAAGCATCGCGCTGTCCATGTTTGACAAAAAGACGGGTGTGATGTCGTTTTTTAAGTTGAAAATCACACTTACACCATGTCATTGTCGGTATCCTCAAAGAGGTTATCCGATATGAGCTCAGGTTCAGTGGCGGTGTACAACGTTGGACCTCCGGCATAGCGTGATAAACATCCAGCACACTTCCAAAACCGGCGACGAGGGTCTGACCGACCTTGGATGTTGTAGTGGGTGAAGCAACTCCACTCATGGCATCCCCGACATTTCACCATCTCGTGCTTGTCTTCTTTTTTACGGCAGATGCGGCACTTACGCAACTTGGGCTCGAGATTGAATCTAGAAATGTCGTTCTCGTCTTCCCTGGTAAACGAGGGTGCGTTAGCGAGGATTAGGTCAAGAAGGTCACCGATTTGGAAGTCCTCATTCGCGAGCATCCAATCCAAATCTTTCTCGGAAAAATGTTGGAGGAGGGTCCATCTCTCAGGCCGAGATAGGGCCCGTATCGTGTCCTCAGAATACCGAAGATTAGGGGAAGGTAGATTGGGGCTACTTTGGCCTTGGTCGGTAGGTTTTTTATGTTTGGAGACCACTCCTTTGATAGGCATCTCGGAAGTATAGAGAATTGTAAAGGCTCAGAGTAAAAATGTGTCTTTTTACCGTATGGTGACTCTGGTATTTATAGTTGTTGGGAAAGATATTGCCATAAATAAGCGTGGGCCATATTGCCTAAATAGGTAGCCGCCAGCTACTAGCCATAAATGTCATTGGGCAATGTGCCTTGTGAATGAGATGACAGGATTTTTGCATTCCCGAGGTGGTCAAATTGACTCGCGTTAAACAGCATTAAGTAACAACAAAAAATAAGAATCAAAACATCATGACATAGAAATCTTGGCTAAGTTTGCTACATAAACATAAATGCAGTTTTAAAGATGACATAGAATTAAAACAAAAGGCGGGCTAGTCCCGTGATAATCTATAAAGCTAATCCTATTCAAGACGGGAGCGTTTAGCCCGACGGTTTTGATCCAGACATCTCCTGCAAATGAAGGATGTGAAACGTGGATCATCATGGTTCCGAGGTGATCTGCGGGCTAGACATCCGGGATGAAAAGCTTCTTCGCATCCCTCACAATGGAACATGTGTCGATAGTTCCCTCGGGTTCTGCAAATAGCACACTTATCCCAGGCCAACGGGTCGTCTTCTTCTTTCCCCAAGTTAATTCGGGGTTGTTCGATGTTGATCTCGGGGTTCCGACGTTGTGGAGATGTGTGTGGTGATGGAATATCTTCTATCTCCTCCTTGACCTCGTCCTTCATATTTTTACTAGTTGTCATCATATTATGATCCGAGCTGGAAGGTATGGTTGGGATCGATGGACGTTCCGTTAAAGGAAGATGGAAGTATATATAGTATGTCGGCATTAATTACTCCGACGCCTTGTCTTCCGTTAACCGTCATCAGCCATCAAATCAGCCGTCAAATCAGTCAAAGGTACGAGGTTATAGCGCAATCCTCGCGCGACACCTGGCATCCTTTAGCTCGGTTCGACCCCGAAGCGCTGAAACCGAGGCGTTGCCATGATGAGGGGTGGCAACGCGTCGTCTCGCGGCTTCTTTTCGAAATTCGTGCTAGGATTGAGCGGGAAAAATAGAGACCCTTATATATATCTCATCCCGTTTCGTTCATTCATTATCGATTATTGCGAGGAAATCTATCTCGGAACCATAGAGCGAAAATATTTGTTGGTGATTACGGAGCGAGTTCAGAGCATTTAGGAAACCTCGGAGAAGACATCCGAAGATTGCGTTGTAGAGAAATTTCAACTTCAGGTAATCCTTTCCCATCTCGGTAGTCGAATTTATATTGATTAATTGTGTATGATCATTGCCGAGGTTAATAATGATGTAATGATCACATTGGCATGATAACGTTATCGAGGCTAGGATTAATGATCCAGCCTTGGCAATCGATCCGTAGTGGATAAGTCGGTAAATGTAATACCTTAGAAATAAAGAATAGCGGTTACCTAAGCCAATCCTATTTCTTCGTTAATTTAGAAATGGCCGGAGAACAAGAAGGATCTCGGGATTCGTCGCCCACTACTTCGGGGGAACCGTCCCAGTTATGTTATTTGCCCCCCCGTCCTGGTAAGGGCAAGAGTTTATATGGCATGTTGCCTCCGCATTCCGATGCAATGCCGGAAAATATTGAGGAACAACATGGTGACAGGAATGATGGAGACGGAGGCGATCCATCTCGGGGTGAGCTTGTAGTTGCCCTAGTGGGAACGTCTCGTGAGTCGAAGGAGCCCAAGAAGAAAAAAACTAAAGATGTCCCTCCCCGAGATGGTTATGGGGATGATTCGGATTTTCCAGTATCAGCTGGCATTATTCCTAAACTAGTTGTCCGATGTCAAGCCTATGCTGACGCGTTCTATGAGGAACTCGTAGATGAAGCTGATAGAGCAGAATATCCACGACATGCGCTTAAGTTGACAGCCCCGAGTCTAAATGACCGAGCGCATGACTCGAGTCGTGGGATGTGCATTTACTGGAAAATGCCGAGATGCGGTTTCAAAGTGAGGGTGTCTAAGTTCGTTCGCGAGATATTACGATATCTCGACGTGGCCCCTGCACAGTTAACCGCACCAGCATGGTGTTACATAATGAGTTTTAAGTATTTGTTTGATTTCATGCCCGAGTTAGAGTCGTACTGGCCCAGTACGGGATTGTTCTTTCATTATTTCACGGTATTGTACAATAATGAGAGCCACCTTGCAATTCGGAAGCGCTCTAAAGTTGCGCTTTTTGAAAAGCTGTCAAAAGTGGATGATTGGAACCATGGCTGGGTATACCTCGAGAATCCCAAGGATTTGAAATGCTTTCGGGGGATACGGAGGAAGTGGCGTCCTCTGAATAAAGAAAGTTTGGTTCCGGCTTCTCCTCCACCTCCGACGTCAGATGAATTAAAAGTTATTCAAATTCTTGACAGTTATTTCACAAGTTAGTACCGATATCTTTTTACATCGCATTTGTTCATTAATCCTGCTATATTAAACACATTGTTAATGTTGGTGTGCTTTTTTGTGTCCTAGGACGCGGGTTTATGGCACTACCCTGGAAGGCTGCTCGTCCTGCTCTTGTTTTTGACACCCCAGAGGACGGCTTCGCAACAGGAAAAGAAGTTGCGACATCTCGAAAACCAACTTCTTCTTCCCGGGGTCCTAAGACAGTAAAGTTGGGGTCTGCTAAAACTACAACGGGTCGCCCGAAATCTACCACAAACGTTGCGGCGACCATCAAAGGAGCTAAAAGTAGTGTTTCCGGGTCCTCCAAGCTCGGGGGTTCCCAGAAGAGGAAGGAAGTTTCTGTTGATCCCCCCGTGCAGTTAACAAGGCGAGAGAAGGGGAAGGAAGTCGTGGTAAAGGAACCTGAGTCGAAAAGGTTAAAGGTTCAGTCTGATAGTGTGTTAGAGGTGTCTGGGGCTGCCCCGAAAGAAACACCCCAATCTCGGGTTGAAGCTGCCGAGAGGGAGTTGGAGAGAATTATTGAAGAAGCGGCACGCGACGTGTGGGATCCCGCGAAGGAGCACACCGAGCATCTCAAGTCGTGTTCACCCATATAGTAAGAGCTTCTCGGTTTCCACTTTCGTAAAACCCATATGCTCGGGTTTGAACGGGTAAATCCTGGCCAGTTCACCCATATAACAATAAACGGTCTCCGTCATCATTTCTTTACACGCGTAGGGAACGGCTTGCGCAAAGGCCTTACTGCCTAAAAATTTGCTCAGCGTTTTCCTCTTGAGACCTGCCATCTCGGCCTTTAGTCGGACATTTTCCGATCTTGCCTCCTCCATCTCCTTGGCCTGGGTCTCGAGCTTGGAGTTAAGGCCATCGACTTTGTCCTTGTACTCTTTAGCTTTGTGTTTATAGCGCTTTGCCTTTTCCTCATTCTCCTTGCGCTCTTTGTCAGCCTGCAAACCTACCAATCGCACCATCTCGTATTTTGCCGAAGCAACGGCGGCTTCCCCAGTGGCTATCTTCCTTTCCCTTTCCTTTAACTTAGCCAACTTGACAAAATAATCCCTTTCCATGATCGCCTTATTAATCGCCTCTTGATCAGTTGTGATAGTAAGAGCACTGCGATTTTCAAGCGAATCTTTGAGGAACCCAAAGAAAACCCCGGCATCATGTAGCGACCTTAACACTTGACCGACGACTTGGTCAGGATGCTCTTCAGCCCACTTCTTTTGATGAGCGGTTGTGGTTAGCCTGAAGGTTTCCCGAGAAAACGCGGCTTGTACTTCGGGATGTTCTTCATCATCCTGCATGGTAGAATATCCGGGGAGATACGCCAAAATACTATCAGGGAATCCTTGCGAAATATGGGTCCCCCACACGAATCCGGTATCTCGCCCCTGTTCCGATATACACGACTTGAGATGCTCGGTGTGCTCCTTCGCGGGATCCCACACGTCGCGTGCCGCTTCTTCAATAATTCTCTCCAACTCCCTCTCGGCAGCTTCAACCCGAGATTGGGGTGTTTCTTTCGGGGCAGCCCCAGACACCTCTAACACACTATCAGACTGAACCTTTAACCTTTTCGACTCAGGTTCCTTTACCACGACTTCCTTCCCCTTCTCTCGCCTTGTTAACTGCACGGGGGGATCAACAGAAACTTCCTTCCTCTTCTGGGAACCCCCGAGCTTGGAGGACCCGGAAACACTACTTTTAGCTCCTTTGATGGTCGCCGCAACGTTTGTGGTAGATTTCGGGCGACCCGTTGTAGTTTTAGCAGACCCCAACTTTACTGTCTTAGGACCCCGGGAAGAAGAAGTTGGTTTTCGAGATGTCGCAACTTCTTTTCCTGTTGCGAAGCCGTCCTCTGGGGTGTCAAAAACAAGAGCAGGACGAGCAGCCTTCCAGGGTAGTGCCATAAACCCGCGTCCTAGGACACAAAAAAGCACACCAACATTAACAATGTGTTTAATATAGCAGGATTAATGAACAAATGCGATGTAAAAAGATATCGGTACTAACTTGTGAAATAACTGTCAAGAATTTGAATAACTTTTAATTCATCTGACGTCGGAGGTGGAGGAGAAGCCGGAACCAAACTTTCTTTATTCAGAGGACGCCACTTCCTCCGTATCCCCCGAAAGCATTTCAAATCCTTGGGATTCTCGAGGTATACCCAGCCATGGTTCCAATCATCCACTTTTGACAGCTTTTCAAAAAGCGCAACTTTAGAGCGCTTCCGAATTGCAAGGTGGCTCTCATTATTGTACAATACCGTGAAATAATGAAAGAACAATCCCGTACTGGGCCAGTACGACTCTAACTCGGGCATGAAATCAAACAAATACTTAAAACTCATTATGTAACACCATGCTGGTGCGGTTAACTGTGCAGGGGCCACGTCGAGATATCGTAATATCTCGCGAACGAACTTAGACACCCTCACTTTGAAACCGCATCTCGGCATTTTCCAGTAAATGCACATCCCACGACTCGAGTCATGCGCTCGGTCATTTAGACTCGGGGCTGTCAACTTAAGCGCATGTCGTGGATATTCTGCTCTATCAGCTTCATCTACGAGTTCCTCATAGAACGCGTCAGCATAGGCTTGACATCGGACAACTAGTTTAGGAATAATGCCAGCTGATACTGGAAAATCCGAATCATCCCCATAACCATCTCGGGGAGGGACATCTTTAGTTTTTTTCTTCTTGGGCTCCTTCGACTCACGAGACGTTCCCACTAGGGCAACTACAAGCTCACCCCGAGATGGATCGCCTCCGTCTCCATCATTCCTGTCACCATGTTGTTCCTCAATATTTTCCGGCATTGCATCGGAATGCGGAGGCAACATGCCATATAAACTCTTGCCCTTACCAGGACGGGGGGGCAAATAACATAACTGGGACGGTTCCCCCGAAGTAGTGGGCGACGAATCCCGAGATCCTTCTTGTTCTCCGGCCATTTCTAAATTAACGAAGAAATAGGATTGGCTTAGGTAACCGCTATTCTTTATTTCTAAGGTATTACATTTACCGACTTATCCACTACGGATCGATTGCCAAGGCTGGATCATTAATCCTAGCCTCGATAACGTTATCATGCCAATGTGATCATTACATCATTATTAACCTCGGCAATGATCATACACAATTAATCAATATAAATTCGACTACCGAGATGGGAAAGGATTACCTGAAGTTGAAATTTCTCTACAACGCAATCTTCGGATGTCTTCTCCGAGGTTTCCTAAATGCTCTGAACTCGCTCCGTAATCACCAACAAATATTTTCGCTCTATGGTTCCGAGATAGATTTCCTCGCAATAATCGATAATGAATGAACGAAACGGGATGAGATATATATAAGGGTCTCTATTTTTCCCGCTCAATCCTAGCACGAATTTCGAAAAGAAGCCGCGAGACGACGCGTTGCCACCCCTCATCATGGCAACGCCTCGGTTTCAGCGCTTCGGGGTCGAACCGAGCTAAAGGATGCCAGGTGTCGCGCGAGGATTGCGCTATAACCTCGTACCTTTGACTGATTTGACGGCTGATTTGATGGCTGATGACGGTTAACGGAAGACAAGGCGTCGGAGTAATTAATGCCGACATACTATATATACTTCCATCTTCCTTTAACGGAACGTCCATCGATCCCAACCATACCTTCCAGCTCGGATCATAATATGATGACAACTAGTAAAAATATGAAGGACGAGGTCAAGGAGGAGATAGAAGATATTCCATCACCACACACATCTCCACAACGTCGGAACCCCGAGATCAACATCGAACAACCCCGAATTAACTTGGGGAAAGAAGAAGACGACCCGTTGGCCTGGGATAAGTGTGCTATTTGCAGAACCCGAGGGAACTATCGACACATGTTCCATTGTGAGGGATGCGAAGAAGCTTTTCATCCCGGATGTCTAGCCCGCAGATCACCTCGGAACCATGATGATCCACGTTTCACATCCTTCATTTGCAGGAGATGTCTGGATCAAAACCGTCGGGCTAAACGCTCCCGTCTTGAATAGGATTAGCTTTATAGATTATCACGGGACTAGCCCGCCTTTTGTTTTAATTCTATGTCATCTTTAAAACTGCATTTATGTTTATGTAGCAAACTTAGCCAAGATTTCTATGTCATGATGTTTTGATTCTTATTTTTTGTTGTTACTTAATGCTGTTTAACGCGAGTCAATTTGACCACCTCGGGAATGCAAAAATCCTGTCATCTCATTCACAAGGCACATTGCCCAATGACATTTATGGCTAGTAGCTGGCGGCTACCTATTTAGGCAATATGGCCCACGCTTATTTATGGCAATATCTTTCCCAACAACTATAAATACCAGAGTCACCATACGGTAAAAAGACACATTTTTACTCTGAGCCTTTACAATTCTCTATACTTCCGAGATGCCTATCAAAGGAGTGGTCTCCAAACATAAAAAACCTACCGACCAAGGCCAAAGTAGCCCCAATCTACCTTCCCCTAATCTTCGGTATTCTGAGGACACGATACGGGCCCTATCTCGGCCTGAGAGATGGACCCTCCTCCAACATTTTTCCGAGAAAGATTTGGATTGGATGCTCGCGAATGAGGACTTCCAAATCGGTGACCTTCTTGACCTAATCCTCGCTAACGCACCCTCGTTTACCAGGGAAGACGAGAACGACATTTCTAGATTCAATCTCGAGCCCAAGTTGCGTAAGTGCCGCATCTGCCGTAAAAAAGAAGACAAGCACGAGATGGTGAAATGTCGGGGATGCCATGAGTGGAGTTGCTTCACCCACTACAACATCCAAGGTCGGTCAGACCCTCGTCGCCGGTTTTGGAAGTGTGCTGGATGTTTATCACGCTATGCCGGAGGTCCAACGTTGTACACCGCCACTGAACCTGAGCTCATATCGGATAACCTCTTTGAGGATACCGACAATGACATGGTGTAAGTGTGATTTTCAACTTAAAAAACGACATCACACCCGTCTTTTTGTCAAACATGGACAGCGCGATGCTTGGGAGACGCGACATGACAGACATGGCATCAATAGTGGAAATATTCTACCAGGCATCCCATGTTTTCATATACCATGTTTAGTCTAATTAGGCGTTGTATGATTTCGATATTTTACTAGATCGAGGCGTTGTATGATTTCGATGTTTTCTTATATGTAGGCTTATTCTACTACTGTAATATCAATGATTCCTTGCCAT
The DNA here is from genome assembly GCA_028015225.1 of Carex myosuroides. Classification (NCBI taxonomy): domain Eukaryota; kingdom Viridiplantae; phylum Streptophyta; class Magnoliopsida; order Poales; family Cyperaceae; genus Carex; species Carex myosuroides. The sequence goes on from CM051482.1 coordinate 6,795,149, forward strand.
TTCTACGATTTCCTTCTTTTACTAATCTTTTACTAATCTCGGACTAAATTGGATACCATGTCGCAATTAAACAAAAAAAAAAAAAAAAAAAAAAAAAAAAAAAAAAAAAAAAAAATTTTTGTTACAGCATACACCAACGTCGGTGTTAAAATTCCTCGACGCTAAGTACGCTCAATTGTCTCGGGTTATTCAGTATGATAACACATGAACTATCGGATCCATACCGAGATAGGTATAAGTTAACATGTTAATTGTTGGGTCCGTAACAAGACATGCACCCGACAAATGTCACACCCGAGCTATTACAGCACGACTAATATACAAATGTCGGTAATAGAAACCATGTTTTATGAATTATTCACCTTCAAGTCGAAAGCATCTCGCCGATGCATTCCGACTTCGGGGGCTAATGATAGGGCCATGTTCCACAGGCCCTTTTACTTGTTCCAAACTGGGCCATGAAAGACTGGGATTCGGACCTTAACAAGGCCAACCCGACGTCATATGAAAAAGCCCAAAAACTCGTTAAGCCGGGGCCCAATATGCCGGCCCCAAACCAGAGCCTCAAAATAGGCCCAGGTCAACCGACATACGGGATAGCCGGGAAACGGCTAGCTTAATGCCCATGTCCCAGTAACGGCTGACATAACTGCCCACGTTCTCCATAAACGCCCGAGATGGCAGTTATGGCTGGACGATATATAAGGCAGTGATTCCCATGAAACGGGGGACGCAATTTCTACTAAGAGAGAGATCATACAGGTCAGAGTCCGAATCTCTCATCAAATATCCCGAGTTCCTAACTCGATCCACATCTCGGCCTGCCATTCCTTGGCAGGACGAATCCAGCCCAGCCCAAAAAACTTCCATACGGCCTCATCTCCCGAGATAGGACGTATCAACCACCGTGGGGCCACGCCTGGCTCGAACACAGAACTAGATGGCTCGTCCGACCACATCAACTCCGCTCCCACCAGGGGTGACGACCCCACTCGGGGTAACAATCACACCGCCTCCAGTGGTAACATCACCCACAGCAAATCCTTCCCACAGCCAAGTCCCGGGGCCGAGGCCTAATAATTCAACGGTACGACCTCAGGGTCCTCAACCTGTTCAACCTCGCCCCGACGCTACCCGACCTTCATTCGCTGAAGGGAATGCGACCAGGCCACTCTACATCGAGCACAATCAGGTAACTGGTGCATATCAGATACCCTACATACCGTATTACCCTCAGCACACACCGCTGTATCACTACGGTGCGACTCCTTACACACCTTACACTCCCACGGGCCCCCAGTATCCTTATGCCGCACCACCTGTGCAATGGGGCCCGGGAGGCGTTCATGGGACGTATCCCGTGACAGGTCCAACCCATTGTTCCCAGCAAATACCACTACGACCTGTCCACCAAATCGTACCCCCCGTCGTAGCTGTACCGCGACCTTTGTCTGCCAATCGTGTCCATAGTCGACCGGCAAATGTGTCGCCAAGAAATCTGGAGCAAGAGTTCGTACAGGTCCGAACTGGCAATGAGACAGATACCCCATCACTACCCGACCAACAGGTCCAATCCGAACGCAGGGATCAAAATGTCCTGCCTACAGGTGTACATCCCGATATAGGAAGACGCCCGGAAGGTCAGGATGAGAATAGGGGGCCACACCCCGCGGAAGGACCACGCACCGAAAGTCTCAGAGCCCACCCTAACAACGAACGAGAATCAGCTAACCATGGCAGAGGGTCCAGGCCTTCCCGCAGAGATCAATCTCGCTCCCATAGAGAGCGCGAACGAAGCCCACCCCGAGGTCGGGATAGAGCTCGCCGCGATGACCGGAGAAGGAACCGGCGATCACCAACCCCAATCCGAGGTATCAACATGGCCCAAGTCGAAGAACTGATCCAGACCAGACTTGCGGCCAAACTAGCCGAACTCGAATCCCAGAAGGCAGGCACTTACTCTCGGCCTATGGGAATCGAAGACGGCCCCCTGTCCAGAGACATCTACCGCCAATCAATGACAGATTTCAAATACCCAACAACCCTTCCCAGCTTCCGAGGTAGTGGGGATACTCAGGATCCACACAACTTCGTGTACGGGTTCCTTGAGCGACTCCGCCTTCTTGGAGCCACCGATGCCATCATGTGCCGAGTCTTCACCACTTGCTTAACCGGAGAAGCATGGGACTGGTACATGACGCTACCCCGGAGGTCCATCAACAAATTCGAGGACTTCGCGAAACTGTTCTTGGAAAGATATACAATAATCAAACCACCGCAAGCCACGTGCGAGATGCTTCTGGACATAGTCCAGGGACAGCGAGAAAGAACGGGTGCGTTTGTCAACCGTTTCATACAAGCATCTCGGCGAATTCAAAATCTCAATGAGGAATTCGCCCTAGCCGCAATCAAGAAAGGACTCCGCAAAGGGGGTCCAGGAACCTTGCGTTACGAAGCCCACATGAAGAAAATGAATACTCTGAGGGAGTTTGTAAACTTTGCAGAAGGTTACATCCGTGCCGAAGATGACAACGGGAGTCCCATGAGACCGAGATCTCGATCTCCCCGCCATCAAACAAACAAACAGCCGGCTCTGGATAGGTTTCGCAACCAAAGGGAACCTCGGAGAAACCAACCAAACCGATCAACCGAGCAGGAACACAAATCTGGCACTGAGGGGTACCGACAACATTTCGTGAGATACGCGCCTCTCACGAAAAAACGACACGAGATGTATAACATCGTAGAGGAGATGTTCGACCTGCCCCCACCATTGCCTGAAGGCATCTTTACGGTACAAGATAACTCCAAGAAGTGCGAGTATCATGGATTCAATGGGCATTCCACTGCGGATTGCCTTCAACTCAAAGACATCCTGGAGAGACTAGCCCGCGAGGGTAAGCTGATCGAGTTCATCAATCCCGATTTCTTCAGAAAGTTCTCCAGGAAATACAATGGCAAAGGTAAGGTTTTTAAGAAACCCATTCCTTACAGACAAGATTACACGGGACCTCGGGTTGGAGAGGACAGACCTCAAACTCGGGATGGTCCCGAGACAAGGCGCCAGGAAAGGCAGAGCAGCCCTGTCATTAACGTGATCAGTGGAGGCCATCGCGGTACCATCCGAAAAATCTTGCCTCGCGACAATCGAAAGCCATATCCCACTGTTTTACAAGTCGAAACCGACAAAAAACGACCTCGCCCGGAAGAAGCGATATCTTTCTCCGAGAAGGATCTAGGTGAGATTTCCAGCCCACACGATGATCCCGTGGTGTTGAACCTCAAAATTAACACCCACCGGGTTAGGAGGGTGTTAGTCGACACGGGAAGCTCAGCAGACATCCTGTACTTGTCGGCTTTCACGCAAATGGGCCTCGACACTCGCGCCCTCCAACAGCATATCTCACCTTTGATAGGCTTTACGGGAGATGCCCTCCGACCTCGGGGTATGATGCCACTCAAGGTGACATTTGGTAAGTCCCCTCGCACGGTGGAAGTCATGGTGGACTTCCTCATCGTTAATGCCCCCTCGGCGTACAACGCAATTCTGGGAAGAGGAACTCTGAACAAAATTGGCGCAATCATCTCCCCTTCCCACCTAAAAATCAAATTTCATACAGATAACGGGATAGGGGAAGAAAGTGGCCAACAGCAGGTGGCGCGGGAATGCTACATGACTTCCATTCAGAGTCAAGGAGGCTCTGTCCACCAAGTCGAACAGTCGGAAGCAAAAACCAACCAACAGCGGTTGCGTTCAAGTACCACGTATCTCCCGCCCAACACCAACCTGGCGCTGGATCCAGTTGATAAAGCCGAGATTACGGCTTCCCTTGAGCCGGCAGATGAAGTCGAACAACTCGATTTGGGCGGAGGCAGAACACTCAACATCGGAAAGGCAGTCCAGAGGAAAGCGAGAGACGAACTCGCCAAATTTCTCCGAGAAAATCAGTCCGTCTTTGCCTGGACAGCCGCCGACATGCCAGGAATTCCGAGGTCAATAGCAGAACACCGATTGCATATCAAACCGGGCTCAAAACCGGTTCGGCAACGAAAACGTAACATGGGGGAAGAACGGCAGCAGGCCGTAAAACGTGAAGTCCAGAAGCTACTTGACGCTGGTTTCATCAGAAATGTCGAGTGCCCGGAATGGACAGCCAACCCCGTGCTTGTCAAGAAGTCCAACGGTGACTGGCGTATGTGTATCGATTACACCGACCTCAATAAGGCATGCCCCATGGATCCATTCCCCTTGCCAAAAATCGATCAACTGGTCGACTCTACCTCGGGACATGCCTACCTCAGTTTTATGGACGCGTTCTCCGGGTACAATCAAATCCGGATGAATCAAGACGATGAAGAGAAGACCGCTTTCACCACCAACTCGGGGCTATACTGCTACCGAGTCATGCCTTTCGGGTTGCGCAACGCTGGAGCCACATTCCAGCGCATGGTTAACACGGTATTTCACAACCAGATCGGGCGAAATGTAGAGGCATATGTAGATGACCTGCTCGTCAAGAGCATGTCGGACCTTGACCATATCCGAGATCTCCGAGAAACCTTCGCGACACTGAATTCAGCCAACATGAAACTCAACCCGAAGAAGAGTTTTTTCGGCCTAACCGGGGGTAAGTTCCTTGGTTTCATGGTTTCTATGCGAGGCATTGAGATTCATCCTTCCAAATCACAAGCCATCCTCGACATGAAGCCGCCTCAGAACCTCAAAGAACTGCAATCTCTCACAGGCAAGCTGGCCGCTCTTAACAGGTTCATTGCGAGGTCCGGGGATGTGTGTTTCCCCTTCTTCAAAGCCATGCGTAAATCCGCCAAATTTGAGTGGACAGAAGAGTGTGCCGCGGCCTTCGAAAAAGTCAAAGCTTACCTCGCTAATCCTCCATGCCTTAGCAGGCCGACCGCGGGCGATGTCCTGGTATTGTACTTGGCAACAACGAATCATGCGGTAAGTGCTGCCCTTGTTCGGGAAGAGGGGCGAGATCAAAAGCCGATTTATTTCGTTTCTCATGTGCTTCGGGATGCCGAAACAAGGTATTCCCAGATTGAAAAGGCAGCATATGCTCTCGTCATAGCCGCAAGGAAATTGAGACCTTACTTCCAGTCGCATTCCGTAAAGGTTTACACCGGGATCCCACTCAAGAAGGCATTTGCAAATTTCGACTCATCCGGGCGATTGCTAGCTTGGGCACTCGAATTATCCGAGTTCGATGTTTCTTTCCATCCCCAAAATGCTTTGAAATCACAGATCTTTGCTGATTTCATCGCCGAGTATTCCGGCGTTCCCCCCGAATCTGAAGGACGTTGGACAATCCATGTCGATGGCGCTTCTTCATTACAGGGGGCGGGGGCCGGGGTATCCCTCACTGGTCCACATGGGGAAACCCTGAATTATGCTCTCCATTTTCAATTCCCGGTAACGAACAACACCGCGGAATATGAAGCCATGATAGCAGGCCTTAAGCTAGCCAAAGAATTGGGCGCCCGCGAGGTTCATCTTCGCAGTGATTCCGAGTTAGCGGTAAAGCAAATAAACGATGAATGCCGCGTCATGGACGATAAGTTGCGCAAGTACCGACAACAGTTTCACCTGCTCAAGAGTCATTTCAACGAGGTTGATATCCAACATGTCTCCCGCAACAAAAACTGCCAAGCCGATGCTTTGTCCAAACTTGGCGCTGCGGGCAACCTTGACAAAGATCGGCCCGTGATTGTTATGGATGTTCCAGAATCCAGCATCACCCTTGACACCACAGCTGTACTTGCCATCGGGGAACCCGGTAAGTCCTGGTTCACCCCGATGTGGAACTTTCTTAACACCGGGGTCCTCCCCACCGATCCGCTGGAAGCCCGACGTTTGAAAAGGATCGCACCGATGTACTCCATATTCAACAACCATCTATACAAACGGGGATACGTGCGACCTTGGCTTAAGTGCATCAACGAGGAGGTAGCATTGCGAATGCTTTCCGAGGTGCATGAAGGCATTTGCGGAAGTCATCAAGGAGCAAAAACTCTCGCCAAACGAATTCTCAGAGCTGGTTTCTATTGGCCAACCATGCAGCACGATGCGGCAACCCTGGTCCGAAAATGTGAACGCTGCCAATTCCACAGCAAGCTGAGCAATATCCCGCCATACGATCAGATATCCATTTCGGGGGCTTGGCCGTTCGACTTATGGGGGATTGACATCGTCGGGCCATTCCCCAAAGCCGTCAGGCAACGCCGCTGGATTATCGTAGCCGTAGAGTATTTTACTAAATGGGTTGAAGCCGAAGCACTGGCCAATATCACCGCCGCAGCGGCAGAAAAATTCATCTGGCGGAACATCATATGTCGTTTTGGCATACCCCATGCACTCATATCAGACAATGGAACACAGTTCAATGCAGCCAGCACCATGTCATTCCTCTCCAACTTGGGTGTCCAAAACAACTTCACCTCGGTCAGTCACCCTGCTAGTAATGGATTGGCCGAGGTCACTAACCGTACCATCTTGGACGGTCTCAAAAAGAAAGTGGCGGCTAACAGGAAGAATTGGCCCGACATTCTCGATGGAATCTTGTGGGCCTACCGCACAACACCTCGCGAAGCCACACAACAAACACCTTACTCTTTAGTGTTCGGGATGGAAGCAGTAACGCCAATTGAGATGATGGAACCATCTCTCCGTACACTGACATATTCCACTGACGAGAATCGCGATGCACGTGCCGTTGAACTCGACCTCATCACAGAAGGTCGGGAGAGGGCTCGCATTCGGACCACGGAGTATCAACGCAGGGTTAAACGTGCATTTGACAAACACGTGGTACCTCGGGAATTCCAGCCGGGTGACTTGGTACTCAAAACTGTGGAAGCAACTGGCAAACATGTAAGCAAACTTGCTCCTCAATGGGAAGGTCCCTTTAAGATCATTCGCCCACGAGGTAAAGGCGCTTACGAGTTGGAAGACCCGAGTGGTTTCATACTCACTCGCCCGTGGAATACTTGCCAGTTAAGGAAATTTTACACTTAATGTATGTCGTTTTTGTTTATGTTTTAAATAGATTCGATGTGCTCCGGGCGAGATAAGCCTTTGTTTCCTATTTCATGTATCCACTTAGACCAAGATACAAATTTTTTGTATGGTTCTAAGCTTTTATCAATATATATATGATATTACTTATGATTGTGTTTAAATTATTGGGTCCAAGATATATGAACGAAAGCTATCTAAGGCAACGAAAGATGTCTTGGTTAAAATCCCAAGATACGCGACATAAATTAACGTAGTCCTAAGGGACGACGACTGTTAAACCAGTAAGTTGAATTTTATTATGTCGAGAACATTTATCGAAAACCCCTCGGGGTAACGCATACGTTTCTGGCAATATAACTTTCCCCCGACGTTGACCATTTCTGTCAAAAATAAAGAAAAAGAAAGGGGGCTAAGGATATCATACATGAAGGATATCATACATACTTCACTCGAATACCCCGAGATATATTCCAGGAAAAACAAAAAGAAGATCACATACTTCACTCGAATACCCCGAGATATATTCCAGGAAAAACAAAAAGATCTCGGAAAAGGATAAACCTAAAAAAAAAAAACATATAATAATGCAACGAGAGAAGTAAAAATCATGTTACACCAAATATTCTGTTAATCCCCACATCCCGGGGATATCAATTTTATATTACAACACGCTTTTGTTTAAACCCCCACATCCCGGGGGCACAAATAAAATAACAAGGGTAAATCCTTCAAACTATCAGAGGCACAGAACTTTCATAAGACCAAGGTGGCGTCCAGTGCTGGCCATCATCCTTCCTACAAACAAAACAAAAGAAATAAGATTAAGCGTGAAAGCAATATCTCGACAATCACGATATTAGAAGTTTTCTACTTACAGAAGTTGGAGCCTTTTCCGACTCAAGAACATTAGTTCCATCACCACAAGATACGATAGAAACATCCTCCGGATCCTTTCCATCACCTTGTGGAGCAACAGGGTACATCTCGACATTCATCTCGGTGATAACAGCAGCGTTCACCTCGGTATCTCTTATGTCGGTCTCCTCTTCGTCACTTTCCTCAGAAGAAGTCTCGGAAGGAATCCCGTCATCCTCCCCTTCAGCATCATTATCGACAAGCTCGAGATGCTGCGGCCATTTATCTTTCGGCCAGGGATGAACAATCCTTCCACGAGGATGGTTCTCAAGTTCCAACTCTTTTCGAAAAGGAGTACCATCCGGGTTCAACAAAACGTCATTTTCTTCGTCCCACCCATGATCTGAGAGATTCTTAATAACGAGCTTCTCGGTTTCCACTTTCGTAAAACCCATATGCTCGGGTTTGAACGGGTAAATCCTGGCCAGTTCACCCATATAACAATAAACGGTCTCCGTCATCATTTCTTTACACGCGTAGGGAACGGCTTGCGCAAAGGCCTTACTGCCTAAAAATTTGCTCAGCGTTTTCCTCTTGAGACCTGCCATCTCGGCCTTTAGTCGGACATTTTCCGATCTTGCCTCCTCCATCTCCTTGGCCTGGGTCTCGAGCTTGGAGTTAAGGCCATCGACTTTGTCCTTGTACTCTTTAGCTTTGTGTTTATAGCGCTTTGCCTTTTCCTCATTCTCCTTGCGCTCTTTGTCAGCCTGCAAACCTACCAATCGCACCATCTCGTATTTTGCCGAAGCAACGGCGGCTTCCCCAGTGGCTATCTTCCTTTCCCTTTCCTTTAACTTAGCCAACTTGACAAAATAATCCCTTTCCATGATCGCCTTATTAATCGCCTCTTGATCAGTTGTGATAGTAAGAGCACTGCGATTTTCAAGCGAATCTTTGAGGAACCCAAAGAAAACCCCGGCATCATGTAGCGACCTTAACACTTGACCGACGACTTGGTCAGGATGCTCTTCAGCCCACTTCTTTTGATGAGCGGTTGTGGTTAGCCTGAAGGTTTCCCGAGAAAACGCGGCTTGTACTTCGGGATGTTCTTCATCATCCTGCATGGTAGAATATCCGGGGAGATACGCCAAAATACTATCAGGGAATCCTTGCGAAATATGGGTCCCCCACACGAATCCGGTATCTCGCCCCTGTTCCGATATACACGACTTGAGATGCTCGGTGTGCTCCTTCGCGGGATCCCACACGTCGCGTGCCGCTTCTTCAATAATTCTCTCCAACTCCCTCTCGGCAGCTTCAACCCGAGATTGGGGTGTTTCTTTCGGGGCAGCCCCAGACACCTCTAACACACTATCAGACTGAACCTTTAACCTTTTCGACTCAGGTTCCTTTACCACGACTTCCTTCCCCTTCTCTCGCCTTGTTAACTGCACGGGGGGATCAACAGAAACTTCCTTCCTCTTCTGGGAACCCCCGAGCTTGGAGGACCCGGAAACACTACTTTTAGCTCCTTTGATGGTCGCCGCAACGTTTGTGGTAGATTTCGGGCGACCCGTTGTAGTTTTAGCAGACCCCAACTTTACTGTCTTAGGACCCCGGGAAGAAGAAGTTGGTTTTCGAGATGTCGCAACTTCTTTTCCTGTTGCGAAGCCGTCCTCTGGGGTGTCAAAAACAAGAGCAGGACGAGCAGCCTTCCAGGGTAGTGCCATAAACCCGCGTCCTAGGACACAAAAAAGCACACCAACATTAACAATGTGTTTAATATAGCAGGATTAATGAACAAATGCGATGTAAAAAGATATCGGTACTAACTTGTGAAATAACTGTCAAGAATTTGAATAACTTTTAATTCATCTGACGTCGGAGGTGGAGGAGAAGCCGGAACCAAACTTTCTTTATTCAGAGGACGCCACTTCCTCCGTATCCCCCGAAAGCATTTCAAATCCTTGGGATTCTCGAGGTATACCCAGCCATGGTTCCAATCATCCACTTTTGACAGCTTTTCAAAAAGCGCAACTTTAGAGCGCTTCCGAATTGCAAGGTGGCTCTCATTATTGTACAATACCGTGAAATAATGAAAGAACAATCCCGTACTGGGCCAGTACGACTCTAACTCGGGCATGAAATCAAACAAATACTTAAAACTCATTATGTAACACCATGCTGGTGCGGTTAACTGTGCAGGGGCCACGTCGAGATATCGTAATATCTCGCGAACGAACTTAGACACCCTCACTTTGAAACCGCATCTCGGCATTTTCCAGTAAATGCACATCCCACGACTCGAGTCATGCGCTCGGTCATTTAGACTCGGGGCTGTCAACTTAAGCGCATGTCGTGGATATTCTGCTCTATCAGCTTCATCTACGAGTTCCTCATAGAACGCGTCAGCATAGGCTTGACATCGGACAACTAGTTTAGGAATAATGCCAGCTGATACTGGAAAATCCGAATCATCCCCATAACCATCTCGGGGAGGGACATCTTTAGTTTTTTTCTTCTTGGGCTCCTTCGACTCACGAGACGTTCCCACTAGGGCAACTACAAGCTCACCCCGAGATGGATCGCCTCCGTCTCCATCATTCCTGTCACCATGTTGTTCCTCAATATTTTCCGGCATTGCATCGGAATGCGGAGGCAACATGCCATATAAACTCTTGCCCTTACCAGGACGGGGGGGCAAATAACATAACTGGGACGGTTCCCCCGAAGTAGTGGGCGACGAATCCCGAGATCCTTCTTGTTCTCCGGCCATTTCTAAATTAACGAAGAAATAGGATTGGCTTAGGTAACCGCTATTCTTTATTTCTAAGGTATTACATTTACCGACTTATCCACTACGGATCGATTGCCAAGGCTGGATCATTAATCCTAGCCTCGATAACGTTATCATGCCAATGTGATCATTACATCATTATTAACCTCGGCAATGATCATACACAATTAATCAATATAAATTCGACTACCGAGATGGGAAAGGATTACCTGAAGTTGAAATTTCTCTACAACGCAATCTTCGGATGTCTTCTCCGAGGTTTCCTAAATGCTCTGAACTCGCTCCGTAATCACCAACAAATATTTTCGCTCTATGGTTCCGAGATAGATTTCCTCGCAATAATCGATAATGAATGAACGAAACGGGATGAGATATATATAAGGGTCTCTATTTTTCCCGCTCAATCCTAGCACGAATTTCGAAAAGAAGCCGCGAGACGACGCGTTGCCACCCCTCATCATGGCAACGCCTCGGTTTCAGCGCTTCGGGGTCGAACCGAGCTAAAGGATGCCAGGTGTCGCGCGAGGATTGCGCTATAACCTCGTACCTTTGACTGATTTGACGGCTGATTTGATGGCTGATGACGGTTAACGGAAGACAAGGCGTCGGAGTAATTAATGCCGACATACTATATATACTTCCATCTTCCTTTAACGGAACGTCCATCGATCCCAACCATACCTTCCAGCTCGGATCATAATATGATGACAACTAGTAAAAATATGAAGGACGAGGTCAAGGAGGAGATAGAAGATATTCCATCACCACACACATCTCCACAACGTCGGAACCCCGAGATCAACATCGAACAACCCCGAATTAACTTGGGGAAAGAAGAAGACGACCCGTTGGCCTGGGATAAGTGTGCTATTTGCAGAACCCGAGGGAACTATCGACACATGTTCCATTGTGAGGGATGCGAAGAAGCTTTTCATCCCGGATGTCTAGCCCGCAGATCACCTCGGAACCATGATGATCCACGTTTCACATCCTTCATTTGCAGGAGATGTCTGGATCAAAACCGTCGGGCTAAACGCTCCCGTCTTGAATAGGATTAGCTTTATAGATTATCACGGGACTAGCCCGCCTTTTGTTTTAATTCTATGTCATCTTTAAAACTGCATTTATGTTTATGTAGCAAACTTAGCCAAGATTTCTATGTCATGATGTTTTGATTCTTATTTTTTGTTGTTACTTAATGCTGTTTAACGCGAGTCAATTTGACCACCTCGGGAATGCAAAAATCCTGTCATCTCATTCACAAGGCACATTGCCCAATGACATTTATGGCTAGTAGCTGGCGGCTACCTATTTAGGCAATATGGCCCACGCTTATTTATGGCAATATCTTTCCCAACAACTATAAATACCAGAGTCACCATACGGTAAAAAGACACATTTTTACTCTGAGCCTTTACAATTCTCTATACTTCCGAGATGCCTATCAAAGGAGTGGTCTCCAAACATAAAAAACCTACCGACCAAGGCCAAAGTAGCCCCAATCTACCTTCCCCTAATCTTCGGTATTCTGAGGACACGATACGGGCCCTATCTCGGCCTGAGAGATGGACCCTCCTCCAACATTTTTCCGAGAAAGATTTGGATTGGATGCTCGCGAATGAGGACTTCCAAATCGGTGACCTTCTTGACCTAATCCTCGCTAACGCACCCTCGTTTACCAGGGAAGACGAGAACGACATTTCTAGATTCAATCTCGAGCCCAAGTTGCGTAAGTGCCGCATCTGCCGTAAAAAAGAAGACAAGCACGAGATGGTGAAATGTCGGGGATGCCATGAGTGGAGTTGCTTCACCCACTACAACATCCAAGGTCGGTCAGACCCTCGTCGCCGGTTTTGGAAGTGTGCTGGATGTTTATCACGCTATGCCGGAGGTCCAACGTTGTACACCGCCACTGAACCTGAGCTCATATCGGATAACCTCTTTGAGGATACCGACAATGACATGGTGTAAGTGTGATTTTCAACTTAAAAAACGACATCACACCCGTCTTTTTGTCAAACATGGACAGCGCGATGCTTGGGAGACGCGACATGACAGACATGGCATCAATAGTGGAAATATTCTACCAGGCATCCCATGTTTTCATATACCATGTTTAGTCTAATTAGGCGTTGTATGATTTCGATATTTTACTAGATCGAGGCGTTGTATGATTTCGATGTTTTCTTATATGTAGGCTTATTCTACTACTGTAATATCAATGATTCCTTGCCATTTCTACGATTTCCTTCTTTTACTAATCTTTTACTAATCTCGGACTAAATTGGATACCATGTCGCAATTAAACAAAAAAAAAAAAAAAAAAAAAAAAAAAAAAAAAAAAAAAAAAATTTTTGTTACAGCATACACCAACGTCGGTGTTAAAATTCCTCGACGCTAAGTACGCTCAATTGTCTCGGGTTATTCAGTATGATAACACATGAACTATCGGATCCATACCGAGATAGGTATAAGTTAACATGTTAATTGTTGGGTCCGTAACAAGACATGCACCCGACAAATGTCACACCCGAGCTATTACAGCACGACTAATATACAAATGTCGGTAATAGAAACCATGTTTTATGAATTATTCACCTTCAAGTCGAAAGCATCTCGCCGATGCATTCCGACTTCGGGGGCTAATGATAGGGCCATGTTCCACAGGCCCTTTTACTTGTTCCAAACTGGGCCATGAAAGACTGGGATTCGGACCTTAACAAGGCCAACCCGACGTCATATGAAAAAGCCCAAAAACTCGTTAAGCCGGGGCCCAATATGCCGGCCCCAAACCAGAGCCTCAAAATAGGCCCAGGTCAACCGACATACGGGATAGCCGGGAAACGGCTAGCTTAATGCCCATGTCCCAGTAACGGCTGACATAACTGCCCACGTTCTCCATAAACGCCCGAGATGGCAGTTATGGCTGGACGATATATAAGGCAGTGATTCCCATGAAACGGGGGACGCAATTTCTACTAAGAGAGAGATCATACAGGTCAGAGTCCGAATCTCTCATCAAATATCCCGAGTTCCTAACTCGATCCACATCTCGGCCTGCCATTCCTTGGCAGGACGAATCCAGCCCAGCCCAAAAAACTTCCATACGGCCTCATCTCCCGAGATAGGACGTATCAAGCATCGCGCTGTCCATGTTTGACAAAAAGACGGGTGTGATGTCGTTTTTTAAGTTGAAAATCACACTTACACCATGTCATTGTCGGTATCCTCAAAGAGGTTATCCGATATGAGCTCAGGTTCAGTGGCGGTGTACAACGTTGGACCTCCGGCATAGCGTGATAAACATCCAGCACACTTCCAAAACCGGCGACGAGGGTCTGACCGACCTTGGATGTTGTAGTGGGTGAAGCAACTCCACTCATGGCATCCCCGACATTTCACCATCTCGTGCTTGTCTTCTTTTTTACGGCAGATGCGGCACTTACGCAACTTGGGCTCGAGATTGAATCTAGAAATGTCGTTCTCGTCTTCCCTGGTAAACGAGGGTGCGTTAGCGAGGATTAGGTCAAGAAGGTCACCGATTTGGAAGTCCTCATTCGCGAGCATCCAATCCAAATCTTTCTCGGAAAAATGTTGGAGGAGGGTCCATCTCTCAGGCCGAGATAGGGCCCGTATCGTGTCCTCAGAATACCGAAGATTAGGGGAAGGTAGATTGGGGCTACTTTGGCCTTGGTCGGTAGGTTTTTTATGTTTGGAGACCACTCCTTTGATAGGCATCTCGGAAGTATAGAGAATTGTAAAGGCTCAGAGTAAAAATGTGTCTTTTTACCGTATGGTGACTCTGGTATTTATAGTTGTTGGGAAAGATATTGCCATAAATAAGCGTGGGCCATATTGCCTAAATAGGTAGCCGCCAGCTACTAGCCATAAATGTCATTGGGCAATGTGCCTTGTGAATGAGATGACAGGATTTTTGCATTCCCGAGGTGGTCAAATTGACTCGCGTTAAACAGCATTAAGTAACAACAAAAAATAAGAATCAAAACATCATGACATAGAAATCTTGGCTAAGTTTGCTACATAAACATAAATGCAGTTTTAAAGATGACATAGAATTAAAACAAAAGGCGGGCTAGTCCCGTGATAATCTATAAAGCTAATCCTATTCAAGACGGGAGCGTTTAGCCCGACGGTTTTGATCCAGACATCTCCTGCAAATGAAGGATGTGAAACGTGGATCATCATGGTTCCGAGGTGATCTGCGGGCTAGACATCCGGGATGAAAAGCTTCTTCGCATCCCTCACAATGGAACATGTGTCGATAGTTCCCTCGGGTTCTGCAAATAGCACACTTATCCCAGGCCAACGGGTCGTCTTCTTCTTTCCCCAAGTTAATTCGGGGTTGTTCGATGTTGATCTCGGGGTTCCGACGTTGTGGAGATGTGTGTGGTGATGGAATATCTTCTATCTCCTCCTTGACCTCGTCCTTCATATTTTTACTAGTTGTCATCATATTATGATCCGAGCTGGAAGGTATGGTTGGGATCGATGGACGTTCCGTTAAAGGAAGATGGAAGTATATATAGTATGTCGGCATTAATTACTCCGACGCCTTGTCTTCCGTTAACCGTCATCAGCCATCAAATCAGCCGTCAAATCAGTCAAAGGTACGAGGTTATAGCGCAATCCTCGCGCGACACCTGGCATCCTTTAGCTCGGTTCGACCCCGAAGCGCTGAAACCGAGGCGTTGCCATGATGAGGGGTGGCAACGCGTCGTCTCGCGGCTTCTTTTCGAAATTCGTGCTAGGATTGAGCGGGAAAAATAGAGACCCTTATATATATCTCATCCCGTTTCGTTCATTCATTATCGATTATTGCGAGGAAATCTATCTCGGAACCATAGAGCGAAAATATTTGTTGGTGATTACGGAGCGAGTTCAGAGCATTTAGGAAACCTCGGAGAAGACATCCGAAGATTGCGTTGTAGAGAAATTTCAACTTCAGGTAATCCTTTCCCATCTCGGTAGTCGAATTTATATTGATTAATTGTGTATGATCATTGCCGAGGTTAATAATGATGTAATGATCACATTGGCATGATAACGTTATCGAGGCTAGGATTAATGATCCAGCCTTGGCAATCGATCCGTAGTGGATAAGTCGGTAAATGTAATACCTTAGAAATAAAGAATAGCGGTTACCTAAGCCAATCCTATTTCTTCGTTAATTTAGAAATGGCCGGAGAACAAGAAGGATCTCGGGATTCGTCGCCCACTACTTCGGGGGAACCGTCCCAGTTATGTTATTTGCCCCCCCGTCCTGGTAAGGGCAAGAGTTTATATGGCATGTTGCCTCCGCATTCCGATGCAATGCCGGAAAATATTGAGGAACAACATGGTGACAGGAATGATGGAGACGGAGGCGATCCATCTCGGGGTGAGCTTGTAGTTGCCCTAGTGGGAACGTCTCGTGAGTCGAAGGAGCCCAAGAAGAAAAAAACTAAAGATGTCCCTCCCCGAGATGGTTATGGGGATGATTCGGATTTTCCAGTATCAGCTGGCATTATTCCTAAACTAGTTGTCCGATGTCAAGCCTATGCTGACGCGTTCTATGAGGAACTCGTAGATGAAGCTGATAGAGCAGAATATCCACGACATGCGCTTAAGTTGACAGCCCCGAGTCTAAATGACCGAGCGCATGACTCGAGTCGTGGGATGTGCATTTACTGGAAAATGCCGAGATGCGGTTTCAAAGTGAGGGTGTCTAAGTTCGTTCGCGAGATATTACGATATCTCGACGTGGCCCCTGCACAGTTAACCGCACCAGCATGGTGTTACATAATGAGTTTTAAGTATTTGTTTGATTTCATGCCCGAGTTAGAGTCGTACTGGCCCAGTACGGGATTGTTCTTTCATTATTTCACGGTATTGTACAATAATGAGAGCCACCTTGCAATTCGGAAGCGCTCTAAAGTTGCGCTTTTTGAAAAGCTGTCAAAAGTGGATGATTGGAACCATGGCTGGGTATACCTCGAGAATCCCAAGGATTTGAAATGCTTTCGGGGGATACGGAGGAAGTGGCGTCCTCTGAATAAAGAAAGTTTGGTTCCGGCTTCTCCTCCACCTCCGACGTCAGATGAATTAAAAGTTATTCAAATTCTTGACAGTTATTTCACAAGTTAGTACCGATATCTTTTTACATCGCATTTGTTCATTAATCCTGCTATATTAAACACATTGTTAATGTTGGTGTGCTTTTTTGTGTCCTAGGACGCGGGTTTATGGCACTACCCTGGAAGGCTGCTCGTCCTGCTCTTGTTTTTGACACCCCAGAGGACGGCTTCGCAACAGGAAAAGAAGTTGCGACATCTCGAAAACCAACTTCTTCTTCCCGGGGTCCTAAGACAGTAAAGTTGGGGTCTGCTAAAACTACAACGGGTCGCCCGAAATCTACCACAAACGTTGCGGCGACCATCAAAGGAGCTAAAAGTAGTGTTTCCGGGTCCTCCAAGCTCGGGGGTTCCCAGAAGAGGAAGGAAGTTTCTGTTGATCCCCCCGTGCAGTTAACAAGGCGAGAGAAGGGGAAGGAAGTCGTGGTAAAGGAACCTGAGTCGAAAAGGTTAAAGGTTCAGTCTGATAGTGTGTTAGAGGTGTCTGGGGCTGCCCCGAAAGAAACACCCCAATCTCGGGTTGAAGCTGCCGAGAGGGAGTTGGAGAGAATTATTGAAGAAGCGGCACGCGACGTGTGGGATCCCGCGAAGGAGCACACCGAGCATCTCAAGTCGTGTATATCGGAACAGGGGCGAGATACCGGATTCGTGTGGGGGACCCATATTTCGCAAGGATTCCCTGATAGTATTTTGGCGTATCTCCCCGGATATTCTACCATGCAGGATGATGAAGAACATCCCGAAGTACAAGCCGCGTTTTCTCGGGAAACCTTCAGGCTAACCACAACCGCTCATCAAAAGAAGTGGGCTGAAGAGCATCCTGACCAAGTCGTCGGTCAAGTGTTAAGGTCGCTACATGATGCCGGGGTTTTCTTTGGGTTCCTCAAAGATTCGCTTGAAAATCGCAGTGCTCTTACTATCACAACTGATCAAGAGGCGATTAATAAGGCGATCATGGAAAGGGATTATTTTGTCAAGTTGGCTAAGTTAAAGGAAAGGGAAAGGAAGATAGCCACTGGGGAAGCCGCCGTTGCTTCGGCAAAATACGAGATGGTGCGATTGGTAGGTTTGCAGGCTGACAAAGAGCGCAAGGAGAATGAGGAAAAGGCAAAGCGCTATAAACACAAAGCTAAAGAGTACAAGGACAAAGTCGATGGCCTTAACTCCAAGCTCGAGACCCAGGCCAAGGAGATGGAGGAGGCAAGATCGGAAAATGTCCGACTAAAGGCCGAGATGGCAGGTCTCAAGAGGAAAACGCTGAGCAAATTTTTAGGCAGTAAGGCCTTTGCGCAAGCCGTTCCCTACGCGTGTAAAGAAATGATGACGGAGACCGTTTATTGTTATATGGGTGAACTGGCCAGGATTTACCCGTTCAAACCCGAGCATATGGGTTTTACGAAAGTGGAAACCGAGAAGCTCGTTATTAAGAATCTCTCAGATCATGGGTGGGACGAAGAAAATGACGTTTTGTTGAACCCGGATGGTACTCCTTTTCGAAAAGAGTTGGAACTTGAGAACCATCCTCGTGGAAGGATTGTTCATCCCTGGCCGAAAGATAAATGGCCGCAGCATCTCGAGCTTGTCGATAATGATGCTGAAGGGGAGGATGACGGGATTCCTTCCGAGACTTCTTCTGAGGAAAGTGACGAAGAGGAGACCGACATAAGAGATACCGAGGTGAACGCTGCTGTTATCACCGAGATGAATGTCGAGATGTACCCTGTTGCTCCACAAGGTGATGGAAAGGATCCGGAGGATGTTTCTATCGTATCTTGTGGTGATGGAACTAATGTTCTTGAGTCGGAAAAGGCTCCAACTTCTGTAAGTAGAAAACTTCTAATATCGTGATTGTCGAGATATTGCTTTCACGCTTAATCTTATTTCTTTTGTTTTGTTTGTAGGAAGGATGATGGCCAGCACTGGACGCCACCTTGGTCTTATGAAAGTTCTGTGCCTCTGATAGTTTGAAGGATTTACCCTTGTTATTTTATTTGTGCCCCCGGGATGTGGGGGTTTAAACAAAAGCGTGTTGTAATATAAAATTGATATCCCCGGGATGTGGGGATTAACAGAATATTTGGTGTAACATGATTTTTACTTCTCTCGTTGCATTATTATATGTTTTTTTTTTTTAGGTTTATCCTTTTCCGAGATCTTTTTGTTTTTCCTGGAATATATCTCGGGGTATTCGAGTGAAGTATGTGATCTTCTTTTTGTTTTTCCTGGAATATATCTCGGGGTATTCGAGTGAAGTATGTATGATATCCTTCATGTATGATATCCTTAGCCCCCTTTCTTTTTCTTTATTTTTGACAGAAATGGTCAACGTCGGGGGAAAGTTATATTGCCAGAAACGTATGCGTTACCCCGAGGGGTTTTCGATAAATGTTCTCGACATAATAAAATTCAACTTACTGGTTTAACAGTCGTCGTCCCTTAGGACTACGTTAATTTATGTCGCGTATCTTGGGATTTTAACCAAGACATCTTTCGTTGCCTTAGATAGCTTTCGTTCATATATCTTGGACCCAATAATTTAAACACAATCATAAGTAATATCATATATATATTGATAAAAGCTTAGAACCATACAAAAAATTTGTATCTTGGTCTAAGTGGATACATGAAATAGGAAACAAAGGCTTATCTCGCCCGGAGCACATCGAATCTATTTAAAACATAAACAAAAACGACATACATTAAGTGTAAAATTTCCTTAACTGGCAAGTATTCCACGGGCGAGTGAGTATGAAACCACTCGGGTCTTCCAACTCGTAAGCGCCTTTACCTCGTGGGCGAATGATCTTAAAGGGACCTTCCCATTGAGGAGCAAGTTTGCTTACATGTTTGCCAGTTGCTTCCACAGTTTTGAGTACCAAGTCACCCGGCTGGAATTCCCGAGGTACCACGTGTTTGTCAAATGCACGTTTAACCCTGCGTTGATACTCCGTGGTCCGAATGCGAGCCCTCTCCCGACCTTCTGTGATGAGGTCGAGTTCAACGGCACGTGCATCGCGATTCTCGTCAGTGGAATATGTCAGTGTACGGAGAGATGGTTCCATCATCTCAATTGGCGTTACTGCTTCCATCCCGAACACTAAAGAGTAAGGTGTTTGTTGTGTGGCTTCGCGAGGTGTTGTGCGGTAGGCCCACAAGATTCCATCGAGAATGTCGGGCCAATTCTTCCTGTTAGCCGCCACTTTCTTTTTGAGACCGTCCAAGATGGTACGGTTAGTGACCTCGGCCAATCCATTACTAGCAGGGTGACTGACCGAGGTGAAGTTGTTTTGGACACCCAAGTTGGAGAGGAATGACATGGTGCTGGCTGCATTGAACTGTGTTCCATTGTCTGATATGAGTGCATGGGGTATGCCAAAACGACATATGATGTTCCGCCAGATGAATTTTTCTGCCGCTGCGGCGGTGATATTGGCCAGTGCTTCGGCTTCAACCCATTTAGTAAAATACTCTACGGCTACGATAATCCAGCGGCGTTGCCTGACGGCTTTGGGGAATGGCCCGACGATGTCAATCCCCCATAAGTCGAACGGCCAAGCCCCCGAAATGGATATCTGATCGTATGGCGGGATATTGCTCAGCTTGCTGTGGAATTGGCAGCGTTCACATTTTCGGACCAGGGTTGCCGCATCGTGCTGCATGGTTGGCCAATAGAAACCAGCTCTGAGAATTCGTTTGGCGAGAGTTTTTGCTCCTTGATGACTTCCGCAAATGCCTTCATGCACCTCGGAAAGCATTCGCAATGCTACCTCCTCGTTGATGCACTTAAGCCAAGGTCGCACGTATCCCCGTTTGTATAGATGGTTGTTGAATATGGAGTACATCGGTGCGATCCTTTTCAAACGTCGGGCTTCCAGCGGATCGGTGGGGAGGACCCCGGTGTTAAGAAAGTTCCACATCGGGGTGAACCAGGACTTACCGGGTTCCCCGATGGCAAGTACAGCTGTGGTGTCAAGGGTGATGCTGGATTCTGGAACATCCATAACAATCACGGGCCGATCTTTGTCAAGGTTGCCCGCAGCGCCAAGTTTGGACAAAGCATCGGCTTGGCAGTTTTTGTTGCGGGAGACATGTTGGATATCAACCTCGTTGAAATGACTCTTGAGCAGGTGAAACTGTTGTCGGTACTTGCGCAACTTATCGTCCATGACGCGGCATTCATCGTTTATTTGCTTTACCGCTAACTCGGAATCACTGCGAAGATGAACCTCGCGGGCGCCCAATTCTTTGGCTAGCTTAAGGCCTGCTATCATGGCTTCATATTCCGCGGTGTTGTTCGTTACCGGGAATTGAAAATGGAGAGCATAATTCAGGGTTTCCCCATGTGGACCAGTGAGGGATACCCCGGCCCCCGCCCCCTGTAATGAAGAAGCGCCATCGACATGGATTGTCCAACGTCCTTCAGATTCGGGGGGAACGCCGGAATACTCGGCGATGAAATCAGCAAAGATCTGTGATTTCAAAGCATTTTGGGGATGGAAAGAAACATCGAACTCGGATAATTCGAGTGCCCAAGCTAGCAATCGCCCGGATGAGTCGAAATTTGCAAATGCCTTCTTGAGTGGGATCCCGGTGTAAACCTTTACGGAATGCGACTGGAAGTAAGGTCTCAATTTCCTTGCGGCTATGACGAGAGCATATGCTGCCTTTTCAATCTGGGAATACCTTGTTTCGGCATCCCGAAGCACATGAGAAACGAAATAAATCGGCTTTTGATCTCGCCCCTCTTCCCGAACAAGGGCAGCACTTACCGCATGATTCGTTGTTGCCAAGTACAATACCAGGACATCGCCCGCGGTCGGCCTGCTAAGGCATGGAGGATTAGCGAGGTAAGCTTTGACTTTTTCGAAGGCCGCGGCACACTCTTCTGTCCACTCAAATTTGGCGGATTTACGCATGGCTTTGAAGAAGGGGAAACACACATCCCCGGACCTCGCAATGAACCTGTTAAGAGCGGCCAGCTTGCCTGTGAGAGATTGCAGTTCTTTGAGGTTCTGAGGCGGCTTCATGTCGAGGATGGCTTGTGATTTGGAAGGATGAATCTCAATGCCTCGCATAGAAACCATGAAACCAAGGAACTTACCCCCGGTTAGGCCGAAAAAACTCTTCTTCGGGTTGAGTTTCATGTTGGCTGAATTCAGTGTCGCGAAGGTTTCTCGGAGATCTCGGATATGGTCAAGGTCCGACATGCTCTTGACGAGCAGGTCATCTACATATGCCTCTACATTTCGCCCGATCTGGTTGTGAAATACCGTGTTAACCATGCGCTGGAATGTGGCTCCAGCGTTGCGCAACCCGAAAGGCATGACTCGGTAGCAGTATAGCCCCGAGTTGGTGGTGAAAGCGGTCTTCTCTTCATCGTCTTGATTCATCCGGATTTGATTGTACCCGGAGAACGCGTCCATAAAACTGAGGTAGGCATGTCCCGAGGTAGAGTCGACCAGTTGATCGATTTTTGGCAAGGGGAATGGATCCATGGGGCATGCCTTATTGAGGTCGGTGTAATCGATACACATACGCCAGTCACCGTTGGACTTCTTGACAAGCACGGGGTTGGCTGTCCATTCCGGGCACTCGACATTTCTGATGAAACCAGCGTCAAGTAGCTTCTGGACTTCACGTTTTACGGCCTGCTGCCGTTCTTCCCCCATGTTACGTTTTCGTTGCCGAACCGGTTTTGAGCCCGGTTTGATATGCAATCGGTGTTCTGCTATTGACCTCGGAATTCCTGGCATGTCGGCGGCTGTCCAGGCAAAGACGGACTGATTTTCTCGGAGAAATTTGGCGAGTTCGTCTCTCGCTTTCCTCTGGACTGCCTTTCCGATGTTGAGTGTTCTGCCTCCGCCCAAATCGAGTTGTTCGACTTCATCTGCCGGCTCAAGGGAAGCCGTAATCTCGGCTTTATCAACTGGATCCAGCGCCAGGTTGGTGTTGGGCGGGAGATACGTGGTACTTGAACGCAACCGCTGTTGGTTGGTTTTTGCTTCCGACTGTTCGACTTGGTGGACAGAGCCTCCTTGACTCTGAATGGAAGTCATGTAGCATTCCCGCGCCACCTGCTGTTGGCCACTTTCTTCCCCTATCCCGTTATCTGTATGAAATTTGATTTTTAGGTGGGAAGGGGAGATGATTGCGCCAATTTTGTTCAGAGTTCCTCTTCCCAGAATTGCGTTGTACGCCGAGGGGGCATTAACGATGAGGAAGTCCACCATGACTTCCACCGTGCGAGGGGACTTACCAAATGTCACCTTGAGTGGCATCATACCCCGAGGTCGGAGGGCATCTCCCGTAAAGCCTATCAAAGGTGAGATATGCTGTTGGAGGGCGCGAGTGTCGAGGCCCATTTGCGTGAAAGCCGACAAGTACAGGATGTCTGCTGAGCTTCCCGTGTCGACTAACACCCTCCTAACCCGGTGGGTGTTAATTTTGAGGTTCAACACCACGGGATCATCGTGTGGGCTGGAAATCTCACCTAGATCCTTCTCGGAGAAAGATATCGCTTCTTCCGGGCGAGGTCGTTTTTTGTCGGTTTCGACTTGTAAAACAGTGGGATATGGCTTTCGATTGTCGCGAGGCAAGATTTTTCGGATGGTACCGCGATGGCCTCCACTGATCACGTTAATGACAGGGCTGCTCTGCCTTTCCTGGCGCCTTGTCTCGGGACCATCCCGAGTTTGAGGTCTGTCCTCTCCAACCCGAGGTCCCGTGTAATCTTGTCTGTAAGGAATGGGTTTCTTAAAAACCTTACCTTTGCCATTGTATTTCCTGGAGAACTTTCTGAAGAAATCGGGATTGATGAACTCGATCAGCTTACCCTCGCGGGCTAGTCTCTCCAGGATGTCTTTGAGTTGAAGGCAATCCGCAGTGGAATGCCCATTGAATCCATGATACTCGCACTTCTTGGAGTTATCTTGTACCGTAAAGATGCCTTCAGGCAATGGTGGGGGCAGGTCGAACATCTCCTCTACGATGTTATACATCTCGTGTCGTTTTTTCGTGAGAGGCGCGTATCTCACGAAATGTTGTCGGTACCCCTCAGTGCCAGATTTGTGTTCCTGCTCGGTTGATCGGTTTGGTTGGTTTCTCCGAGGTTCCCTTTGGTTGCGAAACCTATCCAGAGCCGGCTGTTTGTTTGTTTGATGGCGGGGAGATCGAGATCTCGGTCTCATGGGACTCCCGTTGTCATCTTCGGCACGGATGTAACCTTCTGCAAAGTTTACAAACTCCCTCAGAGTATTCATTTTCTTCATGTGGGCTTCGTAACGCAAGGTTCCTGGACCCCCTTTGCGGAGTCCTTTCTTGATTGCGGCTAGGGCGAATTCCTCATTGAGATTTTGAATTCGCCGAGATGCTTGTATGAAACGGTTGACAAACGCACCCGTTCTTTCTCGCTGTCCCTGGACTATGTCCAGAAGCATCTCGCACGTGGCTTGCGGTGGTTTGATTATTGTATATCTTTCCAAGAACAGTTTCGCGAAGTCCTCGAATTTGTTGATGGACCTCCGGGGTAGCGTCATGTACCAGTCCCATGCTTCTCCGGTTAAGCAAGTGGTGAAGACTCGGCACATGATGGCATCGGTGGCTCCAAGAAGGCGGAGTCGCTCAAGGAACCCGTACACGAAGTTGTGTGGATCCTGAGTATCCCCACTACCTCGGAAGCTGGGAAGGGTTGTTGGGTATTTGAAATCTGTCATTGATTGGCGGTAGATGTCTCTGGACAGGGGGCCGTCTTCGATTCCCATAGGCCGAGAGTAAGTGCCTGCCTTCTGGGATTCGAGTTCGGCTAGTTTGGCCGCAAGTCTGGTCTGGATCAGTTCTTCGACTTGGGCCATGTTGATACCTCGGATTGGGGTTGGTGATCGCCGGTTCCTTCTCCGGTCATCGCGGCGAGCTCTATCCCGACCTCGGGGTGGGCTTCGTTCGCGCTCTCTATGGGAGCGAGATTGATCTCTGCGGGAAGGCCTGGACCCTCTGCCATGGTTAGCTGATTCTCGTTCGTTGTTAGGGTGGGCTCTGAGACTTTCGGTGCGTGGTCCTTCCGCGGGGTGTGGCCCCCTATTCTCATCCTGACCTTCCGGGCGTCTTCCTATATCGGGATGTACACCTGTAGGCAGGACATTTTGATCCCTGCGTTCGGATTGGACCTGTTGGTCGGGTAGTGATGGGGTATCTGTCTCATTGCCAGTTCGGACCTGTACGAACTCTTGCTCCAGATTTCTTGGCGACACATTTGCCGGTCGACTATGGACACGATTGGCAGACAAAGGTCGCGGTACAGCTACGACGGGGGGTACGATTTGGTGGACAGGTCGTAGTGGTATTTGCTGGGAACAATGGGTTGGACCTGTCACGGGATACGTCCCATGAACGCCTCCCGGGCCCCATTGCACAGGTGGTGCGGCATAAGGATACTGGGGGCCCGTGGGAGTGTAAGGTGTGTAAGGAGTCGCACCGTAGTGATACAGCAGTGTGTGCTGAGGGTAATACGGTATGTAGGGTATCTGATATGCACCAGTTACCTGATTGTGCTCGATGTAGAGTGGCCTGGTCGCATTCCCTTCAGCGAATGAAGGTCGGGTAGCGTCGGGGCGAGGTTGAACAGGTTGAGGACCCTGAGGTCGTACCGTTGAATTATTAGGCCTCGGCCCCGGGACTTGGCTGTGGGAAGGATTTGCTGTGGGTGATGTTACCACTGGAGGCGGTGTGATTGTTACCCCGAGTGGGGTCGTCACCCCTGGTGGGAGCGGAGTTGATGTGGTCGGACGAGCCATCTAGTTCTGTGTTCGAGCCAGGCGTGGCCCCACGGTGGTTGATACGTCCTATCTCGGGAGATGAGGCCGTATGGAAGTTTTTTGGGCTGGGCTGGATTCGTCCTGCCAAGGAATGGCAGGCCGAGATGTGGATCGAGTTAGGAACTCGGGATATTTGATGAGAGATTCGGACTCTGACCTGTATGATCTCTCTCTTAGTAGAAATTGCGTCCCCCGTTTCATGGGAATCACTGCCTTATATATCGTCCAGCCATAACTGCCATCTCGGGCGTTTATGGAGAACGTGGGCAGTTATGTCAGCCGTTACTGGGACATGGGCATTAAGCTAGCCGTTTCCCGGCTATCCCGTATGTCGGTTGACCTGGGCCTATTTTGAGGCTCTGGTTTGGGGCCGGCATATTGGGCCCCGGCTTAACGAGTTTTTGGGCTTTTTCATATGACGTCGGGTTGGCCTTGTTAAGGTCCGAATCCCAGTCTTTCATGGCCCAGTTTGGAACAAGTAAAAGGGCCTGTGGAACATGGCCCTATCACCCATATTTTACACGTATTTAGAGGTGGTTTTTTTTCTCAGTTCAATCCATAGTTCTAAAACTCGGAATCAGAATCGGAATCGGATTTTTGACCGTGGAATCAGAATCAGATGAGTCGGCCGAAATCGGAAGAATCGGATCGGTAACTCGGGTTTTTTTGGCAGAAGCCTTGTTTTGTAGCCAAAAAGTAGGAAAAAATTGATAAAAATAATTTGCAAAAAAACTATGTTAATTAAGACAATATTACACTCAATAATCCACTAATTATATAATGTATTACAAACATTACAAATAGAACACACTTTTATTGCCAGAAGCTATGCCGAGCTGGCTAGATCATCTCATCGTCCTCTGTATTAAAATACGGATGGGGATATTGTTGTACAGAGCCAAAAAATGAAGACATTAATGTAGTGTCAAATGAAGAATTATTAGCATCCTCATATCCAACATATGGATTGTATGTACTAGAAAATTCTGGATTACTACTTGAATTGTAGTCTGGTTGTACTCCATACGTAGATGAGCTTGAATTATATTCCCCACTAAACTCCGAGATCCCATACACTAGCAGCGCAGTAGCGCACTAATAATTGTCTGAGGGCCTTTCACTAAAAAAAAATATATATATATGTAAAGTTGAAAATAATAAAATTAAGAAGGGCCAGATTGTTATTTTGCCACAAATCCAGACCCTTCTCCTCCTTCCTTCCTTCCTGTGCGATTTCCTCTTTCTGGCTTTCTCGTCCGCCTTTCACTCAAATGGCACAGCTTCTACGCCTTTCACTCAAATCAAATGGCAATCCATTGGCACAGCTAACAGCTTCTCCTCCGCCTTTCTTCTTCTGCGATTGAGACTCCTCCTACGGAATTCGAATGGCACAGCACAGTCCAGGTTAGTGAGAATTGAAATTTTTTGCTTTAAATCGGCTCAACTCGGCTTGACTCGGTGTAACTCGGCCGGAAAATCAGAAAATTGGCCGATTCCGTCACTGTTCATCCACTTTTTTCTAAGAAACTCGCATAGACCCGAGAATCGGGTAAAACTTGGCCCGGTCCCGTCCGATTTCGAGTTGAATCGGCCGAGTTGATTCGGAATTGGCCAATTTTTTGAACCATGGTTCAATCTCATCCATATTTCTGATGATCTGTGAGAAATTTTACGAATCTAAAACCATAAACGTCTTTTACGTAATTTTTTCTTTCAAATGAGATCCATAATAAAGTACTTTCGGATTCTTCGTCGCGCAAGTATTCATACTTCATCATGAATACCTCATCGTGCAAGAATTTATATCTAAGTGAGTAAGTATTCATATCTCGTCGCGTAAGTATTCATACCTTATAATGCAAGTGTAAATTATTCATGCGTAAGAGTTTGTACCTAACAGATTCTATCAAATTTTTTTTTCCATATGGCATTGGATGACGTCTGAAAAATTAATATCAAGTATTGCAAGTATTTATACCTCGTCATGCAAGTTAAATAATTCATATGTCAAGTATAAATAGTTCATATGTCAAGTGTTTGTACCTAACAAATTATATGAAATGACACTAGATAATGTCTGAAAGTATTGATATCAATTATTGCAAGTATTCACATCTCGTCCTGCAAGTGTGAATAGTTTATGTATTAAGTTTTTGTATATACAGATTCTATCAATATTTTTGTCTTATGGCATTGGATGACGTTTGAAATTATTAATATCAAATATTATAAGTATTTATATCTCGTCATGCAAGTGTGAATAATTTATGTATCAAGTGTTTGTATCTAATAAATTCTATCAAAAAAAATTCCTTGTGGCATTGGATGACGTCTGAAAATATTAATATCAAATATTGCAAATATTTATACCTCATTATGTAAGCATTAATAGTTCATGTGTCAAGTATTTGTACCTAACGTATTTTATCAAATTTTAATTTTTTATCGTTTAATCTAAAACCACGAATGTCTTCTATGTAATTTTTCTTGTTCAAATAAGATCCATGATGAAGTATTTTTGGGATCTCCCGTGATGGGATCTCCTTGAAAAGTGTCTCCTCAGATGGGCCCTGATCTGCCCCAGGACCGAAAATAACCTCATGTGTATCAAGTGAAGTGTACACAGGTCGATATGGGACATTCTGCTGGATCACTGTTGCACTATCCTGTGGGAGTGGCTCCTCATGTGTGTAAAATAACTTACCTATTTATTGAGGGTATGAGACTACATTAAATTTTAAAAAAAGAAAAAAATAACTTACCTATTTATTGAAATGAAAATTTAAATTATTTGCAAGTAGTTATCAAATGTAAACTTACATATTAATTTGTGATTTTGTGGTTCTTGTACGGAAACCAACAAACGGGGCAAATACACTCCTTGGTCATGTGCGGAAAGACGGTAGAAGCTAGTTCCATATCCAAATCTCATTCATCATACGGGAGACTGGTTTCTTCGGTACCTCTTGTTGATGCCATACTAAAAGAAAATTTGTAAATTTTGTCAATTTTTGACACCATCGGTAAAAAATATATAAATTTCAAACAATATAGACCCAATTTGGTGCATTTCTAATCAATTTTGGTCTAACATACTACAAATATGGTAAATTTCTAATTGAGTAATTTTTGGATACTATCGGTAAAAAAATAGTACAATCTTAGGCAATTTCAAACAATACAGACCCAATTTGGTGCATTTCTAATCAATTTTGATCTAAAATACTACAAATATGGTAAATTTAAAATTTTGTAATTTTTGGACACCATCAGTAAAAAAATGGTACAATGTTGGGTAATTTCAAACAATACAAGGTCAATGTGGTGTATTTCTAATAAATTTTGGTCTAAAATACTACAAATATGGTAAATTTAAAATTTTGTAATTTTTGGACACCATCGGTAAAAAAAGATACAATCTTGGGTAATTTCAAACAATAAGGCCAATTTGGTGAATTTCTAATGAATTTTGGTCTAAATACTACAAATACGGTAAATTTAAATATTACCAATTTTGAACACCATTCGAACTGTTTAATACAATTTAATATAATTCTGGTTTATTTTGGACTTCATTCGGACTAGTTTGGATACCTATATACCCAAATAACTAATCTAAACACAATAAAATAAAGTAATTAATTAAAAAAATAAAAAAAATTACCTTTTACACGGTCTTGGTGCGCGCTGCCCCGTTTGAGCACCAATTTTTGTGCGCGCTGAGCTTTATAGCCCCACAGTCTTGGTGCGCCTCCCCAGTCCGTGCATCAAATTGGTGCTCTCCCCCAGTGTGCGCACTAGACTAATTTGGTGCGCGAACTGAGGCCGTGTGGGTGGTAGGAAATGAATTTAGTTGGTTTGAGTGGTGTTTAATTAATTTGAAATTTCTGGGTGGTAACTAAAAAATTTCGGGGATACGAGATGGGGAAAGAAATAATTACTCAATAAAATAATATTTTTATTAAGATTTAAGGTGAAGTAATAAAAAAATGAAAATTGTCACACAGATGAAGAATAAAATATCAATGTGCTCAAGGAGTGTTTGTAGAAAACTTCACCTAAATTCCTAAATGATTACTAAAGAAAAAGGAAGGTTTTTTTTTTTGGTACATTGATTTGCGAATTTTTTAACTTTTGCTTTTCTACATATCAGCATTAACTGCTCCCTTTAATGGTCTGGGTAATTAAATAAGAGAACTTTTTTTCCTTTTTCCTTTTTCCTTTTAAGAGGGGATTTCATCTATACCCCCTCAAAAACATCGGAATTACTTTTTCCCCTCTAAAATTCAAATATCATATTTACCCTTCTAAGTTTTAAAAATTTACAAATTTATCTAATTTATTAACTTTTCTATTGAAACTCATTTCAAATTTATAAAATACCCATTTTATCCTATATTAAAAATTTAAAACATAAAAATATGTAATATGCGTGAGGAAAATGTTTCATATTTTGACTGACCAGTTTCCAAGGACAAATAGTCTATTTCTCTACTTGTGATGCATACACAATGACATTTAGATATATGCTTGCGTTTGGGTTGCAAGTATAAAAATAAATTAGTTGCTCTCACAACCACCAATTAGAAGACTAAATATTGTCTAAAAAACTACATTGTTTTTATTTTATAATCAAGGTAAAATGGGTACTTTGTAAATTTAAAATAAGTTTTACTTGAAAAGTCAATAAATTAGATAAGTTCGTGAGTTTTTAAAATTTAGAAGGGTAAATATGATATTATGAATTTTAGAGGAGGAAATATGTAATTGTAAGATTTTTTTAAGGTATACATGAAATTCTCCTTTCTTTCTTTTTTTTTAATATGAATCACAGTGGATGAGTGGAAGATTCAAATCGAATAAATAGAACTTTGCGCGGACAATCAAATAATTCTGCCCACATCAATAAAAATCATTCACGCCATCACATCATTAATTTTATTAAATAAAGTGACATAATTAGATAAAATAATTTAATAACTTATATGATCAATTTGTTATTTGTGAGGTCAGACGAAATATACCTTTGACCGTGGAAACTAAACATGTCATGGGATAAAATAAAAACATTTAAACACGTAAAACAAACCGCCTTTATTCCCCTTCAACTATTCCAACCACTTCTAATTCAGAGCATTTCATTTGGACATAAAGATGTTAAGTTATACAAACTTATGACTTGGAGTAAAAAAAGGAAAAAAAAAAAAAAAATCATCTTCTTCTTTCGCGGAATGTTAATGTTGTGTAGATCATCTAAACTAGACCACATTTGCAATCATTCTCAGTTCTAGTTTTATACCATTTAAAAAAGTATATTGCGATCGAGAAATGAACCAACAATCCGATAAATAATTGTCAGGTTCTTTTCTCGATCATAATCACAGTGTGTTTTAAGATTCGTGCAAATATTTTTTTCAACTAGGTCCTGTGTCGAGAAAAGAACCAGCAATCATAGTGTGCTTTAAGATTCGTGCAAATATAGAATGAACGATTGTAAATAGTGCTAGTTATCTGACCTGAGAAATTGTATTGTATAGATGCCAGCTAGGTGCTTTGTAAAACTTTTTTATTTGTCAATCAAATCGTTGGAGCTTAAAAGATTCCAACCTTAAAAAAAAAAATTATAGAATGAACGGGTCAGATTCAAGCTCAAACGGTGAGGTAATGTAGATGATATGAATTCTGACTTTACCCTCTTTGCAAAACCTTGGATTTGACAGTTCAAGTACTGTGGTTTAGGATTGGATTAGATTTACCACACCTTGTTCTTGAGTGTCAATTTGATTTTAGTAAATTTATTCATATAAAGTTAGATTTGATTCAAATTATTAAATATGAAATGCATTAAATTTTGCTGGACCTCTATAATAAATTTAGTAGGATTAGAGAGGAATTTCAATAAGGAAGAGAGATAAGTTGGTGATGACATAAAAAAAAAAAATTAGAGATCAGAGAGGATTAGAGTTGAGGTATAATTTCGGACATAAAATCTTCTGTGCATATTCATTTTCATTCATTTATTTTGTAATCTATTAATTATGCATATTCAACCTTAAAAAAGAAATCTCTATATACACAGTGCATATTCTAAATATATACAGAGAATCACACTGACAAGCCATGCCATGCCATGCCATTCCGTGGCACATTAATATATTATTCCCCGTTAGAATTAAAGATACCGAAATTTTTATTTTTAACATTTTAATAAAATAAATTAATAAATTGACCATCATTTCTGGTCAATTCTAAATCTAACGCGGCCGCAGAATGCCGGAGCGGACCCATTTGAGCGGGGCCGCAGAATACCGCTGCGGACCCCTAAATGGGTCCGCTCCGGCATTCTGCGGACCCTTTTTTTTTTTTTTTTTAAACAGTTTTTTTTAAACCAGAATTGTTCTGCACGCATCCCTATAAACTAAATTTAATTTTCAGCGGGAGGGCTTTGACCCCTTGGTTTCCTCGGTAAAACAACAGAAAAAAAAGAAAAAAAAGAGGGTCTGCAGAATGCCGGAGCGGACCCATATGGGGGTCCGCTCTGGCATTCTGCGGCCTCCCCCATATGGGTCCGCTCCGGCATTCTGCGGCCGTGTTAGATTTAGAATTGACCAGAAACGATGGTTATTTTATTAATTTATTTTATTAAAATGTTAAAAATAAAAATTTCGGTTAAAGATATGAAGAAGTTAGAAACTTGGAATCATTCGAAGCTTTTATTTTAGTTATACGTGCACATGCTAAGAAAGACTAAAATTGAACATAAATTGGAGTTTGAATGCTGAAGAAGTGTACTGAGAAAGAAATTAACAGATATTTATTGAAATAAATACATTATACCATTCGATGTATACAAGGAAAACCATACAACAATTAGTAAGTTGATTTTTTTTTAAATAGTTGGATTATTTTTTTTATTGTAAAAAAGAATTCACACGTCATACATTAATATATTAATTCATTATAAAAGTATTTTAATCTAAGAATATTTAAATGTTCGATATCTTACCGTTTATGTTAATTAATTGGTAGCTCGTCCAATATTGGAGTTCATAATTACTTGCATGGTTCTATTAGTTATTGGAGTTCATAATTACTTGCATGGTTCTATTAGTTAATATGTTGGTTGAATTAATGTTGTCCAATAAAAAATGTTAGACGTCTAAATTTGCTTAATTTGAATAGAAAAAAACATAATAAATCTAGTACGAGTTTAAGGTCTGCGATCCCAATCTCAAAAAAATTCAGACCGATTTAAATGATGAATTCAAATATTTAATCTTAATCTACTTGTCTCATTGAACATATGTGTGTTATTTTCTTCTTCTAATTTTCGAGTTTGTTTTGTAAAAGATCAAAAGTATTGAAAATTGATTTATTTTAGTTCGTTCATTTTTTAATATTTTGTATAAGAAAAATCTTATACAAATAAACTCGTAAAATAAAAAATTCAGAATGTCATTGTTTGGCTTGTCAAGTTAATCCAGATCAATGATTCAAATTTATTATTTAAAACCATGTAATATTTTAAAATAAAATGTCGTACATTTAAGTGAATTTAAAGCTCATAAGTCATAATACAAAATACACAAGGTCTCTTCTGTAAATTGTGACTTATAATTTATAAAGGTACACGAAGAGTTATAAAAAAAAAAAAAAATACAAAGTTGGTGGGGTTTGCTGTCTCCCCTTGGGAACAGAAGAATAAATTAGAGAGAGAAAGCGAGTATCTCTGCCTTCTCCAAACCCAAGCAAAGTCCTGACAAAGCCACCCAACTCGCTCGCACAATACACTTCCCATTTCACAATACAGACTACAGAGTCAAAAAATGAGTCTGAGACTCTTGAGTAGATTAAAAGGAGAAGAAATTCGAGGCTAATCTAGTCGAAATCTGCGATTGGAATTATAATTTGTAATGGGTGGAGGTGTGTCGAGATGGAAGAGATCAATCAAGCGGCTGGGATTCCCTCCCTCCTGCGCTTCTATCTTCTCTCTGTTCTACGCCTCTTCTTCTTCTTCTCCCACCAAAACGGTATATTAAATCCTCTCTCTGTCTATCTCTTTCTATCTGGTATCATCCATTGTTTGTCGAATAACAAGAAAAATTATTTTGATTCGTTCGTTCAGTCTACCAATTCTTTGCTAACAGATTTCTACATTTTAATTTTTGAAGTGCGCGCTACCCTAACCAGCCTCTCGTTTTAGTTTCTAAATTGAAAGGGTGAACATCTTTTTTTCAGAAAATTGAAAGCACAGAAAACGAGAAATAAAGTTTAAACAATTCCCCTCTTAAAAAATATATGTTAAAATAAGTTCGCCAATTCCATCCGTAGCCTCAAAGATTCTCTCTAGTCTGTAATATGATTATTTTTGTAAAATACTGGTACGTTGGGCACCACCTGTTTATACGAGAAAAGTCTAGATTATTATATTTAATTGATTTGTTAGAGAATATTTTTATGGTACTTATTTCCGGAGTATTTTTACTAAACATTTTGTATATCAACCCAAGGACAATCATGTTATTAATTGTGAATTTTTTGATATTATATACATGATTTTGTCGTTTTTTTTTCGCAATTATCCGTGAAAAAGAATCCTTTCCCACTACCTACTTACCGTTTTCCGACTCGTTAATTTGGAATGTGTTGTCAAATTTGGGACCTATCTAGCATCAGCAGTGTGGTTCTCCGTGTAGCGGGTTGTTCCAACCTGGAGGAATTACCCGCCTGACTTGTGGTGTTTATTCGGGTACCAAAGAGAATCAAATTTATAATTTATATCGTCACCATTTAAGTTTTTTTTTTGAGTTGAAGCCCTTGGGCAGTCACCATTTAAGTTGGAACCTGGAGGTTACTAAATGTTAATTTTGACCAGATCTCGTGCTCCGCGGTAAACTCGACACCGGACAGCACTCAGGGAAACAAGGAAAAGCAAGAGGCCACTGTTCTAGCTGACAAGGTGAACCTTTTTCTCTTTTTCTCTTTATCCTTTTTTCTCTTTATTTGTACTAGGGAGAATGGAAGCGCTGCTTTCCTGACACAAATAATAATTACTGGAGTTTGGGATTGTTTATTTGAAATAATGGGAAAATGGACTTCTCTTATTTTCAATCACTTAAACATATCTTTCCTAAAAAAACTGTTTCCAATATTTTTTAGCTGCATATTCTGTTAAAAATGGACTGTATTTCCAACATTCATTGGATGTGATATTTATTTTTTTTTTTTTTTTTGAGAATCTGATAGAGGCTATCAGAGTTACATCTGTTACATGAGAACCAAATTTACAACAGTGAATGTATCCTATCATCCCTGATACGGTCAGCAATGTTTCAACCACATGAAACTCTCCTGTACCGCCCTTTGAGCTAGTAAAACCGGCGGTACCGTCTTGCCTTCAAAGATTCTGAGATTGCGTTCCTTCCATAGCAGCCAGCATGATGCCCAGAACATTACTTCCCATTTTTTCCTGCCCACACAGCCCCTTTGCATGGCCGAATACACATAAGTGGTCTGTACCGAATCCCTTGGCCTCATGAGGGAAGACCCTGTACTTGCCGAGATTGCATTCCAGAATGATCTTGCATAAGGGCAATTGAAGAACAGGTGCACTGCTGTCTCTAGTATGCATTGAGAACACAGTACACAGCGCAAATCACATGTGAACCCCCTTCTGAGCAATGCCTCTTGGGTCAGAATTTTGCCTTTAAGCATCAAATATGCAAAGATTCTGACCGTTGGGGGCATCTTGATGGACCAGGTTGATTTGTGATCCATCTTGATGGACCAGGTTGATTTGTGATCCATCAAGATGTGATATTTAAAATTTAAAATTTTGGCTTCTGTCTAAACAAAAAAATTTAAATGTAAAATTTTAAATCTGTAGTTCGTGATATACTAGGACACCTCAATTAAAAACCAAAATCCAAGATTTTCATGTATTGATTTTCACATAAATCTGAAGTTGCATAAAAGGGGGTCCAAATTGAGGTTAGTTGAGAAAAGCAACCAGTGCTTATCTGGTTTGATAGTATTGATCCATATTGTGGTAGATCCATCAGTGCTCCATCATTTGGTAGGCCTTAACAATGTCCTTGTCCAACAGATGCAAATGTATATGCTTTGATTGTCTATAGATGTTTACCTTTTTAGTGTAGAAGGACCACATTAGACTTTTAATTGTATCATTGGAATAGTGCAGAAGGTTCTAAGCTCATTGAGAGTCTGTAAAAAAAGAGTAACGTTTAGTTGGAGGTTACTAAATGTAAATATAATGCTTTGGTTACAACCAATCTCATGATTCATCATAATAGAAAAATAAATTTAAAGATCTGTTCATTTTAATTTAGATGAAGTTGTCATGGTTGTCACTTGTCAAATATACTTGTTGTCAATATAATCTATCCCTACATCCCTACATTGTGGTAGTAACCATTGCTGTTTACCTTAACCATACATGAAATCTGGGGCAACCTGAACCCAAGATGACCCAACCCCAAGACAACCACACCCGAGACAAGTTATGACCTGACCTAAATTAGCTGATCCCTAGCCTAGTCCTGAGTAGAATTGAACCTGATTTTGACAACCAAACCCTGCTTTCACTGTCTCAAATTATTGATGTTAAAAGCGTGATAGAGTGATAATTCTGTCATCTATAACTTCAAATATAAAATAAAATAAAATAAACATTGTTTTTGTTGTTTATGCCGAAGCTAATATTTACTAATATAATTTCTCTGGATCAATTAACCTGAAATTCAAACTCTACTGACCTGAATTCAAACCTGCTTATGCTTTGGGTTACATTCAGACAAGTCACAATAGTCTAACAACATGACTTAAGTTCTAGGGGTCAGACCTGAAGTGTGGACTGTAGGGTTTTAAAACCTGTACCAAGTAAAGTTCTAATTATCCTTTTGCCAGAACATGATCTGCATCTCAACTTAAGGTAAATTATCGATATGCAACTAAATATTACATGCCACACAGCAAGGTTGGTCTAGCACCACCCAATACATACGAATATGGTTTCAGTTCTATTAGAATTCTACCTCCCATTTCTAATTTTTTTTTGCTGTTCAATTTGCAGACCATTTGTGCAATTTGCTTGGATCCCCTGTGCAGCACTAATAGCACAACCAGCAACATTGCCAAGTCTACAAAAATCAGCAAAAGCAACAGTGAAAATAATGGGAATATTTTTGTTGCTGAATGCTCTCATCCCTTCCACTTTCTCTGCATTGCGTCCAATATACGACACGGCAACCTGACATGCCCCATTTGCCGGGCCCAATGGACCCAACTTCCCAGTGATCTCAAGTTACCCCCTTTTCTCTCGCACCACCAAAACTCCGACCCAATTCTTCGTATCCTAGACCACTCAATTGCTACTTCCCGTGTCAACCGCCGGTCCTCGCTTCGTACTGTGCGCTACAATGATGATGATCCAATTGACCCGACTACTGCAAACTCACCTCCATTGACTCATCCTTCCCTGCAATTCTCTCTCATTCCCTTGCCAAGTCCAAACCACAACACTAATTACTACCAATGTGCAGGAATGGGGTCATCATGTCAAACCAGGGCTTACCTCTCTGTGCAGCTTACCCCTCAACTGGCCATGGACATTGTCTTGGTGGTGAGTGCCAACGGGCCTCACATTAGGTTCTTGAAACAATCCATGGCACTAGTTATATTCTCCTTACGTGCAATTGATCGGTTGGCTATTGTAACCTACTCTACCACTGCTACTCGTGCCTTTCCTCTACGAAGGATGTCACCACAGGGGAAGCGCACTGCATTACAAGTCATTGATCGCATCTCATATAGTGGTGGGCCTAGCCCGTTTGAAGGGTTACAAAAAGGTGCAAAGATACTCGAAGATCGAACTCACCGAAACCCTATGGCTCGCATACTCCATTTGTCGGACAGCCCAAACCATGCTCATACCAGTCTGGAACTAGGGGATGTGCCATTCTCGATTGACTGTTACGACATCGGGTTAGGCTTTGGCATGCCAAGTGAGCTTCTGATGCAGGAGTTTGAGGATTTTGTTTCTGGTTTGATCGGAGGGGTCCTTAGAGCCGTCCGATTGAGAATTGATGACCAAATTGGATGGCTTAGGATAGGAGAGCTACGGGGTGGGGATGAGAGAAGAATACCACTGAACCTAATGAGAGATTGTGGCTATGTTGTTGTGGGTTATAGTTATGTGGAGGGGAGAGGGATAGAGGAGGAAGTTAGTCGTGGTGGTGAAGCAGTAGTCTGTTTTGAGGAGAAGGATAGGAGTGACAGTGATTGCGAGGAGAGAGAAAGGCATTCGAGTATGGCTGTTGCGAGACGGAGTTGCGGTGACCGGTGGGAATATCTCGACCCATTCATGGTGCGGCGGTGGGCTAAGCATTTGCATGGCTACCGGCGGTGAGAGGGAGAGAAGAGAGGTGCTTGGTCTAAGTGGGAGTTTGATTGACAGTTAGATCATTGTTTAGTATATTGGCTTCTCTGATTTTTTTTTTTTTTTTAATGAAAATCTTGGCAGAGGCTGTCAAGTTAGCTTCTTTTATTCTCATTGCGTGCTTGTGGTCCCTAGATTTTATTTACGGGATATATTATTGATGTGTAGAAAAGCAAAACCAGTTAATTCCATGGATTGAAAGTATAAGAGCAAAGGAAAATTATCCCCGTTTTAAAGAGAAAATAGCAAAAGTGTTACTAAAATTTAAATTAAATTATGTAAAAGAGAAACCCCTACACAATTTAAACAAACTAAATTGCAAAAGTGAAACTTAAAGATATACTTGGAATAAAATCTTGCAATGCCTCGGCATAATTATTAGTTTAATCAATATATATTTGCAGATTCTTTAATCGGGGATTAAAATATGCATCCTATAATTTGTACTCATTGGCGAAGTATTAGATAAATAAAACACAATCATAAAAAAAATTATAACTTACAAGAAAAAACTATAAACATACATAACAAAACATTTGAAAATTAATTATAGATATATGATGTATTACATTCTAAAATGTTCAAAACATAGTGTAGAAAATATTTGTTTGTTCCAATTAAAGTATCAAAGAACTTATAATTTTGTTTATTTAAGAACTACATAAAAAGATCTTTCAAACAATATCTATTTGACGAAATGAGATTTAATATGTTAACAACAGTTGTATTTTACAAAATAATATAGCGCAACAATATTTGAAAATCTACTAATAAATAAATTTTCCCTGCAATTCACATATGATGAAAATAAATTGGCACAAGTGAGTTGTAGTATAATCCAATTCTCCAAAATAACAGAACTTGCAAAGTTGCAATTAACTACAAAAGAAGAAAAATAACTTTTACACAATTTACTTCCTTTCACATTAATTTTCATTGCATCAATATGGAGAAGCGTGACTAACATTTTTTTTTTTTTCAAATTAATCAGTTTTGCAAAAAATAGTACAACTTAAATATACGTTCATTATTCCTATTCGTAGAAATTATACAAATTTATGTAGGGTCCGCCTAGCGCTCTCCCGTGAACAATCCCCCGTTTCATCCCCCGTCAGTTGCATTAATTAAGGTAGTTAGTTAGTTAGAATTTATAACTGTCAGTGTATTTTAGAAATTTGCAGAAGTATTCATATGTAGCACAACTAGTATTCATCCATCTATATGAAGGTATTCACATTTGCAATAGAAACATATTTGGATATATTACAACAAGAAAGTAGGGGACAAACAACATGTGTGGGGGACCGCACAACTGTCAGAGCATTAATTAAGTGGGGGACCGCATAACCGTC
The DNA here is from genome assembly GCA_028015225.1 of Carex myosuroides. Lineage (NCBI taxonomy): Eukaryota > Viridiplantae > Streptophyta > Magnoliopsida > Poales > Cyperaceae > Carex > Carex myosuroides. Next base: position 6,834,584 of record CM051482.1, read on the forward strand.
AGCGCATTAATTAAGTGGGGGACTTCTAACTACCTTCAGCTCATTTTAGAAATTTGCAAAAAAAGTATTCATCTGTAACACAACTAGCATTCATCCATATATATAAATGTATTCATCTTTGCAATAGAAGTATATTTGGACACATCAATCACTCATCTTTTACACGTTTTTAGAGATGGATTTTTTTTTCTCCGTTCAATCTAACCAATATTTCTGACGATCTATGAGGAATTTTGCAAATCTAAAATCACGAATGTCTTCTACACAATTTTATCTTTCAAATGAGATCCATGATGATATACTTTCGAGTTGTCCGTTGTACAAGTATTCACACCTCGTCATGTAAGTATTCATCCCGCATTAAGCAAGTATTCATCCTCATCGTGTAAGTGTAAATAGTTAATGTATCAAGAGTATTACACGTTTTTAGAGATGGGTTTTTTTGTGTCCGTTCAATCTAACCAATATTTCTGACGATCTGTGAGGAATTTTGCAAATCTAAAATCACGAATGTCTTCTACACAATTTTCTCTTTCAAATGAGATCCATGATGACATACTTTCGAGTTGTCCGTTGCACAAGTATTCACACCTCGTCATGCAAGTATTCATCCCGCATTAAGCAAGTATTCATCCTCATCGTGTAAGTGTAAATAGTTAATGTACCAAGAGTATTACAAACATATGTGCATACCAAACAAATAAAAAGTATTCATCTATAAGATATCAAGTATTCATACATATAAGTTAAAGTATTTATGCCTAAGATATTAAGTATTCATCCATAAACGTTGAAGTATTCATCTCTAAAACATTAAGTATTCATCCATATGTACTTAGTACGCACTGTTCTAATTCAACATTAATGAAGCTTTGTTCTTTGCAAATAACTCAGATCTGACCCGGCGGAGGCGGAGGTGGGAGAGAGAGGAGGCGGAGGTGGGAGGTGGGAGACGGAGGTGGAGGTGGTAGAGGGAGGCCGAGAGGGAGAGGTGGGAGAGGCGGACGGAGGCGCAGAGGGAGAGGTGGGAGAGGCGGGCGGAGGTGGAGGCGGAGGTGGAGAGGGAGAGGTGGGAGAGGTGGGAGAGGGAGGGAGAAAGAGGAAAGAAATAAATGGAGAAAATTGGGTAATTAATTTATAGGGCCATTAGATAGTTAGAATTTTGAATTATAGTTAGAAAAAATAGTTAGTTAGTTGGGGATGAAATGGGGGATGGATAGATGGGGAAGATATAATTACCCATTTATGTAATAGAACTTTATTTTTGTCCGGAAGACAGCTCGTAAAACTTGAGAAATTAAAGTAACGAAAAGTTTAGTAATAATTCAGAATTAATTATACAATAAATTTGACCAGAAAACTACGCAAGTTATTACTAAAAGATCTCAAATTATAGTTTATAACAAAATTCTACCACACTCAACACTTATTTTGTCGACCGGCCGTGGAATTATTTTCAAAACAGAGTCTTCAATCCGTACTCTTTTCAAGTTGGTCAAAATTTTCTCATTGGATGCGCTATTCAATCGACTGTTACGACATCGGGTTAGGATTTACCGAGCCAAGCGATCAAGCCTATGAATTATGATCAAGGCTAGGTGGCACTCCGGTGAATGCTAACTACACATCCCCTTAACACCTCACTTTCTCATATCCTTAAGGATACTTATAACATCTGGTTGCACCGCTGTTATTTGTGAATCCTGAATGTGACATACAAAATTGAGAGAATTAACTAGCAGTACACAGGGGCGGAACTAGAATTTGAATATAGGGGGGCTAATCATCATTTAAAAAAAATGAAAAATAATTTTTTTTATAACACCAAATCTTACACTATTTGAGTTCATAAAAAGATACAATAAATAACTAGTACCAATAAAATACCATGTCTATCAAAACTAAATTAAAAAAATGAAATTCATATATTATTTAAATTTTGAATTTCGTAGCTCTTCTTTAACTTTGTTTTCTGAATTTCTGTAGATGTGCTCTGTGGAATTTCGCCACTCTTCTAAAATTTGATTAATTTTTTTTTTCGGTGAACTGGAGAAGCCCAAAAACTCTAGAGATTTCTTTCTTTCAATTTGGCGGTGACATTTCCTTTTTTTTTTTTTAGTTTCTTTGTATGTTGAACTTTTCAAATTCCAAAAGCAAGATTTTCTATTTTTTTAATATTGGTGCGAAAATCAAGGAGTCAACAATGAAATGGAAATAAAAATAGCTGTTGCAAGTTTCAACTTGGCTTCTCAATTTTTATTCTTAGGACCCTATAAATTTATAATATTACATAAGGGGGCTACTATGTACAAAAAATAAAATTTACTTGAACTTCTATATACTTGATTAAAAAAAAAAATGAAAGGGTGGCTTAGCACCCCCTGGGGTCTATTATGTTCCGCCACTGGCAGTACAATAGTGCAAAGTATAAATTATAAGAAGGCTCAAATGCCCTATTGCTTCATGCTCCAATCGTATCCCACATCTTTATCTTTGATTTCAAAGTTCAAACAAAAGATCTGAACCCCTCAACATGATATCTACGTTAAATTGTGCTTTGAGATGAAATTTTATATTTTTTGGAATTTTTTTACTATTTTTTAAGATAGGAACAAAATCATTGTTTTTCAAGAAATTGTGGACCATCTAAAAACAGTGATTTTGTACCTATCTTAAAAAATAGTAAACAATTTCCAAAAATATGAAATTTGATCTCTAAGCACATTTTAACGTGGATATCATGTTGAGCGGTTCAGATCTTTTGTTTGAACTTTGAAATCGAAAATAAAAATGTTGTATACAATTGGAGCATGAAACAATGGAGCATTTGAGCCCTCCTCAAATTATAATAAACACCTGAATTTGTCTAACATAATAAGAAACTTCTGATGTGCATGTTTTAGCACATCTAGAATGGACGCAAATCCATCAGCCTCCCTTTTATCAATTTTCAGCTCTGAAAGAGATTTGTGCGGCGGATAGGAGCTTTGGCAGCTGGATGCAAAGAAGTTATACGCCACCATTTCAATTAGATTTTCCCGATCCTCTTTCCTCCATACCTAAAGTTATAGTGAGAACTTAGCTCTGGGCTAGCAAAATTGCAGTGCAACAAAAAAAGGAAATAAAGAGAGAAAAGAACGTACAGATCGCTTATCATCAAGTATAATTGTACATGCTTTGGATCCAGGGATTACATCGAGTCTTCTGTCCCCTCCGGGTGCAATCTGATCATGAGATTACTTTCGAGGGGAAGTATTTATTTTCCGGGTCGAGAAGCTTTCCTATCTCTATAGCATAACCTCGGGTCTCCGTGGTATACACATATAGGTCGAATATATTATTGGCCTCTTTTAAGAATTGTCGCACAAATGGCCTTAACTTCACCAACCTTGAACAATCCGCAAAGTCAATAGAGTGTACCAAGCCTTCATCTTTTGTTGGTCCCATGCAAAACAAAGAAAATAAATAAAATAAAAACTCCATAGCAAGTCCAAGTAAAACACACATTGCCAAAAAGCTATATTGTAGATATTGCATATGCTTGTTATGAACTATTGCATGCACTACTAGCAAACCAGATTCCCGAGATCACAAACCAAAGCATATCCTGGCGACCCTAAAATATACTATGTATATTTAGGCTCGCTTCAGAAAATATATTGGATTTATATAAGTGACCGTCATCAAGTTAAACCATGCTCATGGCATGCCTGTGGGAAAGAACAGGAAGGAATATTGAGAATAAGTAACTTATATTTTACTGTAAAAAAGTGAATCGACCATTGACAGATGACAATCATTTGAGAAAGTTCTGTTGCCGAATATAAGGTATGAAATCAAACAAGTATCTGAGGACGACCCTACCACCAGTGTAAGCTCGCACCAAGTTCATATCAAACCACACCTTTACCCATACCGGATACCCTAGCAAACAAGAGTAAACAACATGTACCCTTTTACGTGCTAATTTGATGTAGTAAATAGCCCTCGTCAGATGAAAGATCCTTGAGATTGGTCGAGTTGATCAACGTATGATCCAAATCTAGCACTAGCATCATCCTTTTGGTCTTCACTAAAGGAGCAAGACTCAAGTGGTGCACCACAGAAATGTAAGTATGCTTAGTTTCCACAATATTTATTGTAAAATTTCTGAAAACAAAAGAAATAAAGTTCCAATGGAAACGTAAAAGATATTTGACAATCAATAAGTGAGTGGAAGTAAATTATTCATCCCTCCGGAACTTTTCAAAGTTAATCCTTCTATTAGCTTATCAGGTGCATGGTATTCTTAGTTTGAACATAATCCCACAATATATTTTATGAAAACCTTGTGTCAATTGACTAGTCTTGTGTTCCTCGTGAATATAACGAGAAGCAATAAGACTGGATTTCAACCGGACAGTGCACTGATGAAATATATTGCTGTACCTTGTTGATGCTCTCAACAGAGACAGAAACGTCAGCAGAGCCAGATGATTCTGGATGCAGGCATGCTCCTCCGCTGCTTTGCAAGCTACCTGCTTTAGTACAAAAAAAATTGCTCTTTTGCTCAGTCTCTCTAAACTTATAAAAAGATACTGTATCATATTAACCCAACTAAATCCATATATGCCAAAAAGAAAGATCCATGTATGGTTTTCAAAAGCATGAAACCCTATAAATGGCAAACCGTCTGTGTTATACTGCTTTAAGTATGCAAGTTCAAACACAATTCTCATTCAAAGTTTAGGCTCGGAGCTTTAAAAAACATAACGGATATACATATACAAACCTATATAGATCTAAATGCCAACTGGCCATGACTAGTACGTGTATTGCCAAATGCACCCTCAAATTTATTGACTAAAAGAAACAGACATTTTACTTTGCAAAAAGCACCCTCAAATATATTAAAGGACTAAAAGGAAAAAAAGGAAACTAAAAAATTACCGATCTGGTTCGTGTATGGCCAATTTATCAGTTGTTCCCCGTTGCCTTGAGGGAAATTTAAGTTCTTAGTCCTGCTCATATTACCATAACAAGCATATGTAATTAGAGAGAAATAAAAGATTATTATTTGCTGTAAAATGTTTTTGTTAGAACACAGATGTAAAAGAACATATCATCAAATGAACTACAATTTACTGGAAACAGGAATTAATGATGCCAAATAAACTTAAAATTAGGACTTATTCTACATTAAAAAAAAAGTAAATTTCAGAAAAAAAAAATATGCACATGTATGTTATTGACTCGTGCCATTCAGGGACTTCAACTTCTTCCAAGCTCACGAGAGAAGGGGGATTTATTAAATCTTTATATGGAGTTGCTTTGGTCCGAGATATTGAAGACATCCTTGGCCTTCTCGGCATCCCTATTTAAAATCCAGTATCGTCAATTTTTACAAAAAACCAAGTAATTTTATCTTGCAAAACAAAATCAAAGATGCAAGAAAAGCAAGGTTATGGTTCAGCAATTAATTACCATTTCTTAAAATCAACCATTCCAACCCTCCTAAGTCCAAGTTCTCTCAGGGCCTGACTACAGGCTGATAAATCGCAGCCGTTCGTTCGCCGACATCCGTGGATATCGAGCTTGCGAACGGCTAAAGTTTATCAGGCCACGAAGCATACCAAGTTCTCGCCAACGAAAGGTTTTCTTTCGAGGAACAAATTAGATTACCTGGATTTTTTTTGTTGAGAACCCTCTTACTCGCCTTATTGATGGTGCAATGGACGAGAGTGTCTCTTTTCTTTCGCCTCTTTTCGGAGGCGACGAAAGAGCGTGCTCCTTCTACCCTAAACCCGCTATCTTATAAGACGGGGTTTCCATTCAAAACTATAGGCTGTGATCGGAACAATTCAACATTAAAAATTTTAATTTCAGTTCAATAGAAAAGAGATGAAAAGAGACGATATACAATTGAATTTTATTGATCGGAAACTTCAAACATAGAGCCGACATTTCTATTAATATCCAAAGTTTAATACAAATTATTAATTATGTCCAGACTTTCAAACTTTCGCTAAAAATATCCAAACCGGCCAGAAAATGGCCGGTTTACTCCCCCCTAAACCGGCTATTTTCTGGTTGGCCGGTTTACTCTTTTTTTTTTTTTTTAAACCCGCAAAATCTCCATAAAAGGACACCATCTGGAGTTTGGTTCTAAAAAATAGTATTTTATTGTAGTTAGATGAAGTATGTTGTAATTTATTTGAGTATTAATTAATTTCATTACTTCTTGTAGTTCCGTACAAAATAATAAAGTACACACAAATTGCAAATAGAGTTCACACATTTTTTACAACATGCATACAAATCACCTATTATTGCTACGTCTAAAATTTAATTCCCGAAGTAAACCACTTGCGAAAGATGCCCTACGAGATGGTCTACCAGATGGCTCTGGTTGCTCACTAGATGGGCCGGCCTGGGCGCCAGATGGCGCTGCTTGGCTTGTAGATGGGCCGTCCTGGGCTCCAGATGGCCCTGCTTGGCTTGTAGATGCTCTTGTTGTGCGTCTAGTAGTGGACCTCCTCGGTTGGATCACAGATGGCTCCCCTTGCACCCCAACCGCCTCTCCTCCTATGTCAACCGCCTCTCCCATTGCTTCGGCATACATAGCAGTTGCATCTAAACGGCTCGTAGCTGTGCTACGCCGTGACCCTCCGGACCCACTTCCCGACGCCATCACTCACTCATTTTCTGCCGCATTTGCTGCGTTTCTTGCCTCTGCATTTGCATGTGTTACTTAGTAAGTTGGTATAAATTGAAAAGAAAAATAATTTTGGATGAATGTTACATACCTCTTCGTTGCCTATCGGAAGTGGAACGGCGAGCCTGATGCCCCTTTCGTCTACCTTCCATTTCATCCATCGTCATTACACGACGGGTGTGTTTTCGCCTCCCCTTCCTAATCCAACCACTACTCGGAAGGATTCTGTCTCCAACATTAGGAGGCCAGTCTCCCATATTGCCAATTGGATAGAACATATGGTTCCAAGTACTCACAAGATAGGGTGTTTTATACCAGTCTGCAACAAAGTCGTCCTCTTGCCAGTTTCGGTCACGGCAAACAGCTAAGACATGAGCGCACGGAATAGAAGTTATTGGATACCTCTGCAAATGCATTCCATTTGTCTGTCGGGACCGCGCGTCACAATATACATGAACTCACTGTGAGTGGGTTCCATGTTGCCCATGTCGCTACGGGTGCAAGGAACATACTCATTTGGGGATGAAACTTGGTACTGACCTTGGCCCTGCGTGTAACGCACCAACCGCATTTTTCCAGCTTTCTCCTAACGTTTTCTGATCTTCTGCAAAACCCGGTCAGACAGATTCTGTCCCTTGTCTTGTAATTCCATTGCTCGCTGACGCCGCTGAACAAACCATCTGTTGCACGTGTAGAACGTATCCTCTACTACGACACAAACAGTCAATCTACGACTCGTTCGGAAGACATTGTTGAGCGACTCGGAGCCGTTTGTTGTCATGATACCAAACCGGTATCCTCCGTCACAGGTTTGGAAAATTTTCTCATAATTGGACGGCTCCATCACATCATTAGGACGTACTTTGCCCACTCTCTTTAAATATACATTACACTGCGGATTTAGCTGCACAAAAACAAAGGGGTGTTATTTCATTTTCATAAAATTCTTATAAGATAATTAAACAAAATGTTATAAGTTAGATATACATGAACAAACTCTTCGAACATATCTTTCAATCTTCTTGGCTTCTTCCTCTTTGCTCCTTCCCTGAACCTCCATCCGTACCATCTGTCTCCTCCACAGTTCTTGACCAGGTTGTCAGCAACATGCTGCATACAATACCTGTGCATAAAAAACTCAGGAGGCCATCCGTATTCAACTGTCAGTGCAGCTTTGATCCCCTTGTGCTGGTCCGATATGACACATACAAATTTACAGGGGCCGAGCACTTCATTCCTCAACCACTGCAAGAAAAAACCCCAATTCTCAGTATCCTCCCGCCGTACAATTGCAAATGCAATAGGCAACAATTGGTTCTCGGCATCGTAGCCGCAAGCTATCAAAAGCCCGCCCTCATATCGCCCAGACAAGAAGCAGGCATCGATGCTGATCACTGGTCTCAGGTACTGGAATGCCGCAATGCATGGACCAAACGCCTAGGCTACGGCTCTGAACTGGGCAACACCTGGCATGATTAGTCCTGTTTCCTTATTCCGTACCGAGCTGGTCAGAAATTGATGGGTCGAGCCGGGATTGTTGTGGCAAATTGCAAGGAGCAGTGGTCTCAGCAAGCTGTACGAAATCTCCCAACTCCCAAATTGTCGGGCTATTGCCAGCTCACGGCCCCTCCACAGTCGGTTGTATTTGGGTGTCACATTGTCATACACAGACAAAACAATGTCTGTCACCGTCTGGATGCTCATACACGGGTCCTTTTTAATGGCGTTCTCAATGACATCGGCAATGAGCGATGCCGTTAGACATTTGTGGTCGTCCCTCATGTGCTCAGTCCTACATGTGTGAGGCCTGACTTGCTTATGGATAACCCATGGGTCTCCACATCCCGTTGGCTTTGCCCTAAGCTCGTAACAGCAATTCTTGTCCTTGCACAGCAGAGTAACCCGATCCCTGTCACTTTTCTAAGATCTGAACTCCTGATTCTTAGTTATATGGTGCTCTCTGATTTTCTTCATTAGGTCTTCTTTGCTTTTAAAATATTGGTTTGCAGCAAGCTCACCTTTGTACTCAATCCGTTGCCCATAATAACCAATATCTGCTTCTCTAAACTCAGAAACATCATTGAGGTCTGGGAACGGGTGCGTATCAGTCCGGCCACTAAGCGGCCCGCCCTCATCAGTATGCCTTTCAGCTGTTTCAGCCGGCCCGTCTTCATCGCAACCTTCCATGTGATCTGAATCCCCCCACATGTCTCCCTCAAATTCATCCCCGCTCCCCAGATCGTCCTCCGGTATTTCATTAATATCTTCAAAGTCCGGGCAGCTTGCATCGTCTACTGGTGCAGGTCTGGGGTAAGGTGATACTGGAGGTAACAGTAAAGGAGTGGCATTTACGGATCTAGGTGGGGTTGAAACTGAGTGTCTTAGTCTGCCTCGATTGTGTCTAGGTGGGGATGCAACTGAGTGTCTTCGTTGAGGTGCTGGTGGAGTGACGAGTTGTAGGGTTCTGGGTCAGGTTCGTTGAGGAGTAAGGTGGAGTCACGTCTGTAGGTTTCTGGTTGTGGGGTATAATGTGGTGCCGCTGATCCAGAGCCCGAACTTCCAACCCCGGGCTCTACCGGAACTCTTCTAGCAAATATTTCTATTAGATAATTACCTGGGACCTCAAATGACCAAACATGCCTCTCCACGTACTCTCATATACCAGTTTCGCAATCATAAATTTTCCGCTGGAGGGATGGCAATATCGGGTTGCCAATTCTAGGTCCCACATTTCTGGGTTGTAACCGGTGTGTGTGTAAACTATGGATTTGAGGTCTAAAAGTGAGATGTCATTTGGAATCATTAATGAATGAGCTGCATCTTTGTTGTAATACGCCCCTTGTGCACTATTAAGCATCTTTCCACCATAGTGTAATGAAATAAAGGCCATGGTAAACAAACTACATTTTAGAAAATGGTAAACATTGTCAGGTTACTAAATGGTAAACATTTGTCAGGTAACTAAATAGTAAACAATTGACAGATTACTAAATAGTAAACAATTGACACATTTGTATAGGGTATAGGGTATAGGGTTTTGGGTATTGGGTATTGGGTATTGGGTTTAGGGTTTTGGGTTTTGGGTTTTGGGTATAGGGTTTTGGGTATTGGGTTTTGGGTTTTGGGTTTAGGGTTTTGGGTTTAGGGTTTTGGGTTTTGGGTTTTGGGTATTAGGTTTAGGGTTTAGGGTTTAGGGTTTAGGGTTTAGGGTTATATGGTTATAGGGTTTTGGGTTTTGGGTTTTGGGTTTTGGGTTATATGGTTATAGGGTTTAGGGTTATAGGGTTATAGGGTTATAGGGGTATAGGGTTTTGGGTTTAGGTTTTAGGGTTTTGGGTTTTGGGTATTGGGTTTAGGGTTATAGGGTTATAGGGTTATAGGGTTTAGGGTTTTGGGTTTTGGGTTTTGGGTTTAGGGTTTAGGGTTATAGGGTTATAGGGTTTTGGGTTTTTTTAATTAAATTTAAATTTTTTAATAATATAATTAATTATTCTATAAAATAAAAAATAAAAAAATAATAATAATAAAAAAAAAATTTTACCTTAACAGTGCGCTGCTACCTCGGGCTGTGTGCATCTGGATGAAGGGAGGGGGTGCCCTTTTATGGAGGTTTTGCGGGTTTTAAAAAAAAAAAAAGAGTAAACCGGCCAGAAAATGGCCGGTTTAGGGGGGGTAAACCGGCCATTTTCTGGCCGGTTTGGGTATTTTTAGCGAAAGTTTGGAAGTCTGGGCATAATTAATAATTTGTATTAAACTTTGGATATTAATAAAAATGTCGGAACATAGAGAGATAATTCAGTTTTTAAATAGCAAAAAAGTCAAAATATTCACTTAATTTACAAAAGCTGCCATTGAAAGAGAAGAAGACGGAAGTATGAAGAAGAGAAGAAGACGAAGGGTGATTGCGTCTTAACACTTCGCTGAATTCGATTCTCGCCAAATACCTCCACTTTTCACGCGATTTAGCTGAGCGATTTTTTCCTTCTCAAATCCTGCCGAATCGATTCTCGCTGCCTTTAATCTTCGCTTCCGATCACGAACTCGACATGAATTCCTTTTCCATTTCGCGTTTGAGAAATCGTATAGCCATTCCGATCACAGTGTAAGTTGGTATTTTTATCAGAGTTGATTCAAATACTTTCATTTTTTGTGTCTCTATCATGTTTTTATTTTTTTAAAATTTAATAACTCAAAATTTAAAACTTAAAAGTTAAAATAAAATCGTTGGATATAATCTATATCATTTTATCTATGTGCTCCTAAAAATTATCACATTTTAATTTTGTTTTTATGTGAATGAATAAGTTGAAAAATCAACATCTAGAAATTATCCACATTAGTACGTTTTTTACAAGCTCTTGATGACAATCAAAACAAAATTGAAATGTCATAATTTTTTACACGTGCATAGATAAAACGATATAGATCGTATCCAACTGTTTTATTTTAACTTTTAAGTTTTGAATTTTAAGTTATTAAAGTTTTTAAAAATAGAGACATGATGAAAGCATGAAAAATAGAGGCATTTGAACCCTCGTCTTTTACCCATGGGTAGCCTCATTACTCCTGGTTTTTTCAAAGTAAAAGTAATAAATTGGTATTTTTATCTTGGAAGTGTTCGGCATCATGATTTTTTACTCAATTAAATTCTTAAATGGCTACCCTCTTTCCTTTTGACAGTGAGTTTGCATGGCCAAAGTAAATTTGGTCAGAGCTCCGTTTTTTTTTTTCCATTTGACGGAGCTGCTTCAATTTGGCGGAGTCATCAAATATTGACCCAATTAAATTCATAGGAGGAGAGGCGATACTTTTTTGGATGTGAAGTTGACTTAAAACATACTTGTTTTGACCCAATTAAAACATACAGTAAGTTGACTTAAAAAAGAGGAATTATACTAATCAATACTTGTTTAATTAATTAAACTGAAATTAATTTGTACAATCAAGCACTCAATTAAACAAACACAATTTAATAATACAAAAGCTAAAATTAATTAAACAACACAATTTAATAATACAAGAAATTATTAAACAAGCATAATTAAACTAGCAACACTTAATTTTAATAGATTAAGCTAATTTTAAGTTAAGTTTCTATTCTGACGTCTAACATAATCATCCCACATAAGCCTAGCAATTTCATCTCTTTTTTCATTTCCTGCCTGACGTTAATTGTTAAGTCTTTCAACATCTTCGCCGTACTCTTCATCTCCATCTGGTACATCCACAATATCATTTGGATCAATTTCCAAATTAGCGTTCGCAGTCCAAGCGGCATCGCCATTGTGATATACAATAAAATTGTGTATACTACATGCTGCTTGAACTATGTCCGCTTGTTTATCAATTGCATGATATGTTGCAACTTTTAAAATGGGAAACCGCATTTTTAAAATAACAATAAGTTTTTCAATATGGTTTCTAAGTTGTGCATGACGGAGATTAAAGAGCTCTTTGTAGTTTCGCGGTCGTTCATTAGCTGCACCTTGCTCTCGCACGTGATATCTCACACTCCTATAAGGAGCAATAAATTGCGGTGTATTGGCATAACTAGCATCAACCAAAAAATATTTGCCTCGTGGTGCTGTGAATCTGTTGTCGAGTGCACTCATTAGTACAGTTGCATCTGAAGCTGATCTTTTCCATCCGGCCATTACATAAATAAATCGATAGTCGAAATCACAAACGATATGGAGCTTGATCTTCGTAAGCAATAGTTATAGGAACATGTGTACCATCAATAGCACCAATACAATCCTGTATAGTTAAAAAAATAGTGAATAATTAAACTTACCTTAATTTAAAAAGACATTCATTTGAGAATGATTGAAATTAAATTTACCTTAAAAAAATTTAAATATTGTTCTCGATTGGATAAGTTGGGGCGTATGAAGTCGAGGGGGTATTATAATTTTTACTGATAGTCGACTAATAGCTTTAATTACAATATGGAAGTAACAGCTTACTGTATCACCCGATCGTTGGAATCGTTCTTGCACAGTGCGATTGCTTATATTTTTAGCAAGTGTGTATAAGAACATTGCAACTTGTTCTTCAATCAACATCTGTTCATCCTGGAGAAACTCTGTCTCTCAACAGCTTGACAAATGCACGGAAAACAAAAGTCTCCATACGAAATTCTCGCTTACAGCGACACTTATGACTATCTAAGACTTCATTGACATACATCATTCCAGTTAGGATTGAAGTATGGCATGAAGTTGGTTCCATTATATTTCTCTCTATATGTGGCATGATAAGATTTGTATAATTCTCATCATCATTATTCATTTTTCATTGAAGAAGATGATCCATTATTTTACTATAAAAGATGTGAAGAAGCATTTGCTGCAATAGCTCTATATATAAACAATTTATATATATTTTTTTAAATGAAAATGGTCATGATCTCTCCTTTGTCACTCTATAGTGTATGGTTAATTATGATATTATTTTTCAGTGTGTGGTCAATTCACCATTATCACTTTGCAGTGTGTGGTCAGTTCACTCATTTATCACTTTGTAGTGTGTGGTCAGTTCACTTTTTTATCACTTTGCAGTGTGTGGTCAGTTCACTGTGATATCACTTTTCAGTATGTGGTCAATTCACTCATTTATCACTTTGTAGGTCAGTTCACTCTGATATTACTTTGCATTGTATAGTCAATTCACTCATTTAATTTTTTTTTAGAATCTGATATATATAATTATATTGATCATCATCAGTGATTAGTATTAATACACTTTATATAGTTTAATTGTAGTATTACATCTTCTATAAAAAGAAAAACAAACTAACATGCTAACAAATTTTTCATGCATTTGCCGAACACCTATATTTTAAAATTTTTCATAGGTTAAATAGCTTTGGTTTTAACAAATTGAAATTCTTATTTTCATATAAAAAATTCTCATTCCCACAAAATTCTCATATTACGGAACAGGCCCAGGATGGTAAAGTTTCCGTTGGTTTCTATTTCCGTCTGATCTATAATAACAGGATCGGATAAATCGAGAACCGTCCTGGCCTCCAATTCTACTTAAAATTGACAGTCCGAAAGGTATCAGAATCCGCACATGGGTTTTAATACTTACTGGATCTCCAAGATGAATTCGTTAGCTTATAAAATTCGGGTTTTGACTCAATTAGATCCGGATCACGGATTTTCCGTTTAAAAACGCTAAATATTTATTTTAATTAAATACAGGTTAGATTAATTGAATTAAACCCCTACACCATTTAAACAAACTAAATAGTAAAAGTGAAATTTCAAATTATACGTACATGGCATAAAATCTTACAATGCCTCGACATAATTACTTTAATTAATATATAGTTACATTTTTTTTAATCAGAGATTAAAGATGCATCCTATAAATTTTACTCATTGACGAACTATTTTAGATTAATAAATAAGATAAATGTCGAAACTTTCAAGAAAAAAGAATATTTTTTACGCAAATGTAGTTCTGAACTTCTTAGCTGAGTAAAATTAAAATGTAGTTCTGAACTTCTTAGCTGAGTAATTAAAATGTAAGATGACTCAAATTTTGGCTTACCAGTTGTCACGTCTACAGGTGCAAAAAAAAAAAAAAAAATTTCGGTGTTGGGCACCTACACCGACGGTTTTTTTTTCCAAAAAACAGTCGGTGTTGGGCGCCTACACCGACGGTTTTTTCCAAAAAACAGTCGGTGTTGGGCGCCTACACCGACGGTTTTTTCCAAAAAACAGTCGGTGTTGGGCGCCTACACCGACTGTTTTTTTCAAAAAACAGTCGGTGTTGGGTGCCTACACCGACTGTTATTCACCCGTCAGTAAAGATTTATTTATACCGTCGCCGCCATCACCGACGCCTCAATAACAGTCGGTATAAGGGTTTTTTAACAGTCGGTGAAAGAGTTTTTTGTACTAGTGACAGTTTCATTGCATCAGTAGGACGAAGTGCGGCTAACAATTTTTTTTTTTCTAATATAGTAGAAGATAGTAAAAATGAACTATACGTTGATTATTCCTATTTATATGTAGAAATTTTATTTATTAATGTAGAGGAATGTTCAAATACTTTTTCTTTTTGGCGTCTGCGTTTTAAAATTGTTAGGACAATATAGAGGAAAAAGACCGTCTAATCATGAGGTGGTCAGGATATTTTTAAAAAAGTTTCAGTCTGGGAGGAAAATTTGCTATTTTTTTTAGGGTATTAATAAAAATTTCAGGTTTTCTTTTGATGGTTGATCTCAGTATTATAGGTCTATTTTAAAGTAGCTATGATATTAAATCGTAGGACAATATAGACGTTTCAGTACAAAAATATGGAACTATATTATTCACTATCTCATGGGCAAAGTAATATATATTTTTTTTAGTAAAGGTTGGAGGTCAAGTTACTTAAGTATTTAATATCTTTGTTATTATAATAAAAGATTTTCTCTATTTGGATTTTGAACTTATTACCTTCTATATCAGAAATCATGTATCTTTGCTACTAGATTAAATGCTAGTTCTTAAGGCTAAAAAAATCGACCATATATAAATATATATATATATATATAGAGCTGGGCTATGGTGAGTTGTGAAGTAAGATGTCATTTTTACTTCACGCTCATATTTTCATTTTGAAAATCCAAACACCCGATCCGAACCGCTCAACATGTTCTAAATATTGAAATGTGCTTGGAGACTAAATTTTACATTTTTTGGAATTTTTTTACTATTTATTAAGCCACTTTGAAAATCGCTGATCCGGTGGTCCAGAAAATTTTACTGTTTTTTACTGTTCACAGTGGATCCGCGATTTCAATGTGGCTTAATAAATAGTAAAAAAATTCCAAAAAATGTAAAATTTAGTCTCCAAGCACATTTCAATATTTAAAAAAAGTTGAACGGTTCGGATCGGGTGTTTGGATATATATATATATATATCGTGATTAAATTGATTAGTCATCTAAAATCACTCTTTACATTTTAATTACGAATCCGTTTTTAAAACATTAATAATTTAAAATTTAAATTTCAAAATAAAATAGTAAGATACGAAATATATCATTGTTTTATGCACATGTAAAATATTGTGATATTTTTTACATTATATTTATACTGATTGATGTTAAGATTTTGCAAAAATAGTAAAATACATTGATGTAAATACTTCTAGACGTTGAATTTTTTCAACTCACTAAATCATATAAAAATTAAATAAAAATAATATATTTTTTGCGCACATAGAAAATATAATATAGATCAAATCTAACAATTTTATTTTAATATATGAGTTTTAGAAAAATATTATTTAAAAAATAAGAAGTAGAAAAATAATTAAATTATAAAAATGGAGGTATTTAAACTCTCTAAGAATTATTTTAATAATGAGAGACTGACTTTTAGCGTCCAAAAATTTTGTATATAGATGATATATTTACGTCTGATGTCTCTAGAGCTGCAAACGAATTAAACTAAATTAAACTTACTCTAGTTTGAATAAGATTCGAACCGAATTGGTTTGATTTGTTTTAAAACAAACTTCAATCGAACGAGTTAATTGTGAATTTTTTTTCAAATTGAAGTCAATCGAATCACGAACTACGAGCTTTCTTGGCAGCCCTACCGCCCTTAGTTATTTTTTGAAAATTGAATAGCTTAAACTAAGCATTGCATTGGATCTTATAATTTAATCATATCAGGAATCTATTTGTACATATTTGAAATGAAACCTTGATTTTGCACTGAGCCACTGGCGTTGCTCTAATTTGAACGATACATGTCAATTTGAGATTCGAACCTAAATAATTCGCGAACCAATTTCGAATGAACTATACCCAGTTTGAGTTTGAGTTTGAATAAGATTCGAACCGAACTGGTTTGATTTGTTTTAAAACGAACTTCAATCGAACGAGTTAATTGTGATTTTTTTTCGAATCGAAGTCAATCGAATCACGAACTACGAGCTGTTTTGGCAGCCCTAGATGTCACGTGTTTTTATTGATACATGGATTGGGATGAAATTATTACATCAAATGTCAGTAGGGATATTAATAGTGTTATTTTGGATTTTACCGGGTGTATGTGGAATAATGCATCAAGACGGCAAGTTGGCAATAATAAAATTGTATACATGAAACTATTTGAAGGGTATACATGAAAGTTTCCCATAATAAAAACAGAAAGGAAGAAACTGGATCGCTCTTGACGGAAATTTTTTATCTATAGAAATTATTAAATACAGATGTACAGAAACAGAAAGAGTGTCTCGTTTCCAACAAATATAGAAAGATCTGACTCAATGAGTCAGATCTAAATTTATGGATCGGTCTCAATGGTCCAGATCCATCAATATATATATATATATATATATATAGAGGTTAGCTAATATTAAAACGTTTGTTCCGGAGCGGTGGTGCAACCAATTGGTTTCTGATTTTCAAAGTCCAAACGGTCGATCCAAATCGTTAGATGTGATCTCTATATTATAATGTACTTGGAGACAAAATTTTACATTTTTTTGAATTTTTTTACTATTTATTAAGCCCTTTTTAAAATTATTGATTTTAATAAACAGTGAAAATTTTCTGGATCATTGAAATCAGCGATTTTAAAATTAACTTAATAAATAGTAAAAAAATTCTAAAAAATATTAAATTTGGTCTCCAAACACATTTTAATACAGATTGAATGTTGAATGGTTTGGATCGACTATTTGGATTTTGAAAATGTAAAAACCGAAATGTTTGTTCCGCAGCCTAGAAACAAACGTTTTGATATTAGCTAACCTCTCTATATATATATTGATGGATCTGGACCATGGAGACCGATTCATAAATTTGGATCTGACTCATTGAGTCAGATCTTTTTTGAAAACGAGACACTCTTTATGTTTCTGTATATCTGTATTTAATAATTTCTATAGATAAAAAATTTCCTCTTGACAACTTGATTACACACCAGCTTTTAGTGAGCATTAAGCAAGCAACTAGAGACAAGGAAAACCCTATTTCGGTGCATTTCTCTCTTATCCCATCTCTTTCCTCCAGGAACTCCGGTACACAAAAGGGAAAAAATTCAGGGGACAAAACAAAAAGAAACAGGCAACGGAATTTCATTTTCAGATTTTGCACGACCTAGCGAGCGAGAGATGAATGAGAAGTTTCTCGTGAAAATAAAATGAAAATGCAAATAATGATTCGAAGAAAGGTGGTATTTTTCTTGTTGTGTGCCTCCGTGCTCGCGCCGATTGTTTTCTATACGGATCGACTCTCCATTGGATCCAATTCGATTTGTGAGTTATCTATATAGATTGTAGTTCCTAGAAAATTGTCGATTTGGTGTAGATTATAGAGATTTTGAGGAAAAAAATTCTGCCATTTTCGTTAAATTTGCTTCTTTGTTTTCGTTTTTGTGTTTGCTAGTGAACACCGGAGGATTTGGGGATCAGGTCACGAATCTAGTAAGTAATGGCAAAGGCTCATTATTTTTTTTTCCACATTTTGCTAATTTTTGTTTTTAACCGATGAATAATTTCTTTGTGAAAATTACAACCAGGGTACTGGATTGGAAATCACGAAACTAAACGTGGTCAGGCAGGTAATAAATTAGTTTATCATTCTATCAATTAACTGTGGATGAATTTTGTAATAATTGTTCAATTATTAAATCCCATTTAGGAATTAACAAATCCAGTTCAGGAACCGATCGGGGTTGTATTGACTGACAAATCGAGCAACTTCTCTCAAGATTCTGTCCCAAAGGAAGACAAAGCAGCTGAGTTCAATGAGGGAGGTGGTGACAAAGCAGCTGAGTTCAATGAGAGAGGTGGTGATTTTTTTTTCTTAACAATTTCCCACTTATTGTAGAAATATCATTTTACTCCTTCAAAACAATATGTGACCTTGTGCGGCTATGCTGCTATGAGAGCACCTCCAGTACCTTCTTCTTCTTATTTTTCTAAAAGATGCCTAAACTGTGCCTTTTTGTCATTCGTTGCTGAAATAGACAACGAAATAGGGCATTGCATGCATTTTCGTTAGGTATTTGGGGGTCAAGTATATTTCACAAGGCTTCTCAAATAAATTTACTTTTGTACTTAATGGTCTTTTGAATTTATGCTTACCATATATTGTATTTTGTTTACCTTATATGATATTTTATCATAATACGACTTTGTAAAATTACAACAGTTATCTGGAAATTAAGAACTACAATTCTTTAAAGGATGATTGCTTTAATAATTTGAAAGCTTGGATACAGTGCAAAACTTCAAATTGTCCGTTTATTCTTGTCTTGATGTGAACTTTTCTTAAGCATAAAGATTTGTACCATTCCAACAACTTTATTATATGGGTTTGGCATAGAACTTCTTTAGATTCTAGTATTTCTTCCTTTTATGTTATTGATAATATGGAATGATTTCAAAGGAGGGTATTTACATCTAAATACTTGTTATTATATTATTTACAGGACTGCTATTGACTCAACCTGTGGAGCTTGAGCACAAAAACAGGGTTTTGTCAGAAGTGCCACATAAGAAAGATGGACTAAAAGAAGTTTTAATTGAACAAGTGACCCAAAATGCAGCTTCAAAAGATACTTTATCCTTGGAAGAGTCTAAAGAGGTATATTCTTGTCCTTCTAAAGTTTTTCTTTTTTCTTAAAAAAAAACCTTGGCAGCGGCTGCCAAGTATTGTCCTTCTAAAGTTACTTGCAGTTTTATTTAACTATCATGTGAAATCCCATGAAATTTAGCAAAAGTATACATGGAAAATCATGAACTGTGTGACCTCTGGAAACTTAAATTTGTTGTTATTTAACATTCATGATGAGCAAATAAGTGGGATTATCATATTTTGTATTTACTGGGCACCTGTTGTGACATAAGCAGTACCACTATCAGGGGTGTCTGTCACAGGAACTAGCTCTATTCAAAAGATGCTTTATCCTTGGATTGGTAATTTAATTTCAAATGCTGAACAGTAGTGATTTTCTGTCATAATTAAGAAAAATTTCAGTGATTAATTGTAAATCTCCATCAAACTTTAGTCTGTCAGTCGAGTTAGAAAATTGTTATTATTTTTTCTGGAAGTTGGGCAGAGTAAAGTTTTGAAGATTTTGGCAGAAGATTGGGGGGGAGGGGAACGGGGTGTATGGGTTTGCATGAGTGTCTCATTTAAAGTGCAGAGTCTGTATTGATTGAAGTAGGTAGTTGCGATTGCTATATATGGAAAGTTTGGTGAGAATTTAATACAAATGTTTTCCTATTAGTCCATGATTGGTTCATGATTTGAATTTCTGATAGTGACATAAATAAAGCCATTTCATTTCTGAGTTGGTGCTATGTGGTTCTTTAGCTTAATATTAATGTAATATGTGGTGGCCAGTTCTTCTTTGACAATACCTACGTTGTCTCAACTCTAGAAATAGTAAGAACAACCTCACTTCTATGGCATGCCAATAAGATTCTGGGATCAAGGAGAAATCAATTATTCCAAAATTCTGACTTTTATCTTATTTAAAGCAATTCAGTACAATTGTGTGTTAAGTTTTGAGAGCACCTGCTTTTGTCTAATATAGGAGAAGCAGCCTGCAGTTGTACAAGCTAACAAGGTACCCTTGCCTGATCTACGAGTACGCCAGATGAAAGACCAGCTAATTAGGGCAAGAGTATATCTTGGTCTAAGTGCTACTCGTACCAACCCACACTATATAAAGGAACTGCGGCTTCGTATTAGGGATGTACAGAGAGCCCTTGGTGAAGCTACCAAGGATTCTGACCTACCTAGGAAGTATGTATCACAGCAGATCCGTCTGTTATTTTATATACATATATTTTTTATTTGTCTTGCACATATCGATAATACACCATTTATATACCTTATGCCATTGATGTATTGAATATTTATATTGGAGTTAACTTTACATCAGAGCAACAGTCCTGAGCTTAAATCTCACAAGGCCTTCACATGATATTATGAACCACCTACTGTAGCAATTTCTTTGTATTTTATGCTACAGGCGATTGAGGTATCTTGTATGCCTCTTTAGAGAAAATTGAATATCATGTACACCTCAAGGATTTGAACCTGTCTTAATCCTGTGCATCAAATTTCATTCGAAACAATGGTGGAATTGAGAAATTTTAACATAGTAGATTTGAAATGAAATATTAAACGGTTTGAATAGGGCCACAATGGATCACTAAACATCCATCCAGTAATCTGATATACCATTCTGCATATTATATTCCATCTTTTGTACTTCAAAAAAATTCATACATTGTTACTTTCCTTTATATAAATCTATCATTTAAATACTTATTATCATTAATATCATTATTGTTGTTGTTGTTGTTGTTGTTGTGTACAAAAAATCTTGTTTGTTTGTGACTCCTTATATTGTTAATTTAATTTTCTTTTCTCCAGTGCAAATGATAAACTGAAGGCAATGGAGGAAACTCTAGCGAGGGGCAAACAAATCCAAGAGGACTGCGCTGGCACAGTAAAGAAGTTACGCGCCATGCTCCACTCAGCAGAGGAACTTCTACGTGTCCACAAAAAGCAAACCTTATTTCTCACCCAACTAGCTGCCAAAACTCTCCCGAAGGGGCTCCACTGCCTCCCTCTGCGACTTTCCAGTGAGTACTATAACCTTGAGCCAGCTAAAAGGGAGTTTGGGAACAAGGAGAAGTTAGAGGATCCCAGTTTGTATCACTATGCTCTCTTCTCGGATAATGTGCTTGCCACTGCAGTGGTTGTCAACTCGACTGTGACTAATGCTAAGGTAACTTTTCTGTGTTGTTGAGCCAGTTTGAATTTATACTGGTACCAATCAAGTAAGAAAATTGTGCATTGTTTGCTCGCTTCTTTGTGGTCATAAATGATTCTCAAATTACCCTTCCTCTACATGACATAAGCAGAGCTTTAATGTGGGGTGTTCTGTTGGGTATACAACATGATCCTTAGTTTATTATAATGTATGGTGATACCCATTAACTATAGGATCCACACATCAAAATTTGTTATTTGTTTACCACAAACTAGTCTCTCCCCCACACATACACATGCATGCACCCACTCGCGTGCGTGTGTGGACACAAGAAAATAAAAAGATAATAAACATAAAGAAGAATTAGAAACATAAAAAAATATATAAAATAACGTAACTTTATAAAAAGAAAAAAATTAGCAAAATATTGTGTTGGTGTCTGCTCCAGTAGAGGTATTGGTACCAGCCACGATTTGCTGCCTTTGATAGATATCATGTCATTTTCTCACTTTTGAGCTAAGCTTCCCCCCTTTATGTGATTTTTCAGCATCCGGGAGAGCATGTATTCCATATAGTAACTGACAGATTGAATTACCCAGCCATGAGGATGTGGTTTCTTGCAAACCCACCACGCCATGCCACAATCCAAGTCCAAAACATCGACGACTTAACCTGGCTGAACTCATCATACTCCCCTGTGCTGAAGCAACTCTCCTCCCAGTCCATGATTGACTACTACTTCCGGGCCCACAAGTCTGCATCCAATCCCGACTC
Source organism: Carex myosuroides (assembly GCA_028015225.1). NCBI lineage: Eukaryota > Viridiplantae > Streptophyta > Magnoliopsida > Poales > Cyperaceae > Carex > Carex myosuroides. Next base: position 6,856,802 of record CM051482.1, read on the forward strand.
AAACCTCAAGTACCGCAACCCCAAGTACCTCTCAATTCTCAACCATCTGAGATTCTACCTACCCCAAATCTTCCCCAAATTAAATAAGGTGGTATTTTTGGATGATGACATTGTGGTGCAGAAGGATCTGACAGGCCTTTGGAGAATTGACATGAAAGGAAAGGTGATTGGTGTGGTGGAAACATGTGGGGAGAGCTTTCACCGGTTTGACCGGTATTTGAATTTCTCAAACCCAATAATAGCAAAGAATTTTGATCCGAGGGCATGTGGGTGGGCTTTCGGCATGAACTTGTTTGATTTGGATGAGTGGAGGCGGCAGAATATAACTGAGATTTATCACTCATGGCAAAATCTGGTATGTTATTCTTTTAATATCATCCTTATTTTTGTTGAATTTGGAGAGGTGAAATTTGATACTGGAAACCAATTCTTGTCTTGTGCCTTGTGCTCTTTCCTAAGATGAGAAACAGTGATTGCAAATAGAATGAAATGGATGTATTGTAATGTTTTTTTTTTTTTCCTTTTGGAGGGGGTGGGGGGTGGGGGGAGAGATCTACCGATATTGTATATATGATGCAAAGCGGTGTATAGCCCGCATGATGCACTTTGAGATCACTATAATCATAACAAAAATGCGGTGTAATTTGGGTCTTTAGATGTTCAATTAGTCAATAATTTATTTATGTATTATTTATGTTTTCTTTATTAAGTGCAGAATGAAGATAGGTTGCTATGGAAGCTTGGGACATTGCCACCTGGATTGATAACATTTTACAACCAAACAGTAAGGATTGATCGATTGTGGCACGTGCTCGGCCTAGGCTACAACCCCCATGTAAATGCCAGAGATATTGACAGAGCTGCTGTAATACACTACAATGGTAACATGAAACCTTGGTTGGAGATCGGGCTGCCAAGATACCGTGGCTATTGGTCAAAGTACGTGGATTATGACCAAATATTTCTTCATGAATGCAACATTAATCCCTAAAATTGACGAGATCTTTTTCATTCTTTCGTTCATTGGGGTTTTAAGCATACTAATTGATTATTTTCTTTATTTTGGTAGCAAGAGCCAATAGCTTTTTTTTTTTAGTATGTAGATTTCTTTGTTCTTTTTTCTCACAAGTAAAAAATTAAGAAATGTTTGTAGCAAGGGGCAACACTTGGGTCTTGTGCATTGTTTCATTCATTTTGTTTGAAGGGGTAATTCTCTTGTTAGGTCTCTGGCCGTTTTCACCCGATCACTTGATAAGAGTTTCGTTTGTTATCCCTTGAAAACAAATATATGCAATGAATTTCATTTCTTCACTTCTTTCGGTCATTAATCTTCTTACTTTGAGGAGACAGAAGGAGAAAGGTGAAGAGAAACATTTCCTTTGTTAGTCCCTTAGTTGGACGTGAGGAATGACTTGATTTAGGACAGTGGGGCAGCTCAAATTTGAGCACCTTAAATGCGTAATGAAGCTAACTGGTCAATAACGTTCACACATCCTTTAATTTTAACATGAGGATTTAAATGTTTTTCTTTTTAATTTTCTAACAACAAAAATTTCAAGATTATAAAAAAAAAGATCGTTAAGTGTACTTTTTGATTTTTTTAATATTAATTAATAAATTGAAAAATGAACATTGAAAAATTATTCAGAGGTGTATATTTGCAAGTTTTTGATAATTATCAAAACAAAATTAAAATGCTATTTTTAAATGTACATAGAGAAAATATTAGGGGTGTAAACGGAGCGGATTCGGAGCGGATAATGCTAATACCAAATCCGTATCCGCCTTTCAATGAACGGATACGGATAGTAAATGGATATCAAAATTTAAAATCATATCCGCCTTAAACGGATACAGAGCGGATAATTTACGGATTCGAATACGAATATAGAACGGATAATTGTCGGATATTGAGTTATATGAACTTTAAGATATAATTAATAATTAATAAAATTTAAATATGAAAATAAATGAATAATTGTAAGTTGATGGAGATATTAATGTTGGAAAGATGGGAGATATAAGATATTCATTCTATTGATCTAATATATAAACAAAATAAAGTAGTAAAAAAAGATAGTGTGGTGTAGTAGTTTGTACCTTGGTTGCTTAGACTTTCACCTCACATGATATGGGTTCAAATCTCCTTGAAGACAAAATAATTTAAAACCTCACATGATACGGATAATACAGATAGTAAACGGATATCAAAATTTAAAACCATATCCGTATCCGTATCCGTTTAAATCCGGATATGGATTATATGCGGATTCGGAGCGGATATCCGCTTGGATATCCATATCCATTTACACCCCTAGAAAATATTATAGATTATATTTAATGGTTTTATTTTGATGTTTAAGTTTTAAGTTTTAAATTATTAAAGTTCTAAAAATAAAGATAAAATGGAGGCACAAAAATAAAAGCATTTTATCGACCAACTTGTAAACATGCTTTTTGAAGGTAAATTTAGATATGCACATATATTGTTGAAGTTGTGTATTTTTATCTGTTAAATTAATAAAAAAATATTTTTTTAACTTGCGAAAAAAAATTATTATTCATAAGCTGTGTATAAAGTTTAGTTCAATTTAAAAATAATTGATTATCTATCTAGAGATAAAAAATGCCAATGGATAGAAGTTCATCGAAGTTGTAAACTAAAATTGGTTGTCTATAAATCATTTTCCAAAATAGAATTACACCACAATATCAGATATAATTATTATTTTTATGTAGATGAAGAAAATTCTTTATTTTTATTTTTATTTAATAAAACATCTTATTTTCTAAACTATGAGCTAAGAAAATAGTTGGTTCTCATAAGATAATTCAATCAATTTCTTATATGATAGTAAAATATTATAAGTTTTAAATCTTAAATGTCATATTGCTTTTCTTAAATTTGATTAACTCACATATTGATCCTGATATCCTAGCAATCGAAAATGAAATTAGGCTGAGAGACGAGGAAGAGGCCTACCTCAGTGCTTTGAATGATCCTTTACAAGCCCATATGTTTCACGGTGACCTACAAATGACTGATTCGGTACCAGACTCGGTACCAGTGGCGGAGGTAGGTATTACGCAGGAGGAGGCACAAGGCTTAAGTGAAGCAGGTGATCACCCAAAAGTGAGCGATGTTATCTTTTAAAATTTATAAATTCGGAAATGCTATCGGTTCGGATCGCAAGCCACAATCCTATCGAAAAGTATAATCGAGATCGATCCACAGAAAATATTGGTTTAGAGTCTTGAGCGATCAAATCACAATTTTTCGAAAGGCTAAACAAAATCTGAAAATTTGAGAGTTGAAGTTGTGATCAATGTAAATTTGGCAATAATTAAAAGTAATTAAAATAAAGATAGAGATGAGAATTTCTAGAATTTCGGCACACCATTGCTACTCAATCCTCTTTGATATTCTACTTCTGTCGGGTCTGATTTTCTGTTGTTATATATTGAAGACACTACATAGGACACTGCGAGTTACTTACGCAAATGACGGGACTTCCATTGAGATACTACATAGGACACTACGAGTTACTTACGCAAATGACAGATCTCTAAAATACACAAGTTACTACATAGGACACTGCGAGTTACTTACGCAAATGACAGAACTTGGTTCGCGTTTTGTTGTTCCGATTTATGGTTTTTCCGCTAAAGTTTTCTTCACATAAATTTAATAGCTCCCAACGAGGCTGACTCGTCCATCATAGTTTCTCTTACCATTAAAGCACTGTCACTACCCTAACGGATTAAACTAGATCATCGAAATCAGGCGAAGATAGAGTAAATCACAAAAGCATTTCAATCAACAACAAGAAATCATAATCAACAGAAAATATATATATCAAAGCATCATGAGTAACAAAGTTTACTGCCTATCTGTTCGTGTCATTAATGTTTTCATTTAGTGTTAAGTTCTAAAGTATGAGGTGGTTCGTCGTTTCCTACATAAGAAATGTATATTCGTGAGTGTTGTTTAACGCTATCCATAAAAAGTAGCTATAACGATGACATTTCAGTATACATGACTTTTGCAGAAGAGAGATGTTCACCAAGACTACTATTGTCCTTCGTATTTAATACGGGTAATAATATCACTGGGTCCCTTGATAAAGTAAGATTAGCTGTGCACGGTATGATTAAAGAGTTAATCATATTTGATAATCTAACTTAAGATCAAGAAAAGATTAAGTTTGCAAGGATGACACATACCTACATTGAAACTGATCTGATACTATGAGACATAAGAATTAACACGAGTAAATTGTTTACTGGATCGTGATACTATATTGTACAAAATCATCTGTGTCAATTGGGTAGTCATAATGCATTCTGCCAGGTGCCGCTTATGATTTATAGAATTAAAAGGAGTTTTAATTCTATTGCCAACATAACACGGATCCTATCGGGTCACACCAATAGGAAAGTAATCAGATAATTAATTAATTTAATTAATTATAAATGTTATAATTAATAAATAAATGTCATAGAGATGACAAGCTTAAACACATTAAATTTATAAGCGTGTATGACACGTATAAATTTATCGCAACAAGCACCTCAAAAACACTATAAATAGAGGGGTAGGGGTAAGAGAATTCATAAGTTGAAAAGTCTGAGTTCGATTCGAATCGGTTCGGTTATCGTTTTCTTTCTCGTTTTCTCTCCCAAATAGTGTTTGTGAAAGAAAAGAAAAAGAATACGTAATCTGATTACGTATATCTTGCGAGTTGTGAATAGTGTTCCCGCGAAGTTTTGTGAATCTGTTTTTGCAAAAGTTGCGAAAAATAGTTTTTACGATTTTAGTGAATAGTGTTTTGGCGTAAAAAGTCGGTATAGTATTTCTGGCAAAAGAAATACCGACTCTCTGATTGTTCCTGGTGGACATCTGATAGAGACATCAGATTTCTGGTGCTAAGCTACTGAGCCATTCAGCATTCCAATTCGAATTTGGTAAAATGTATAAATGTTATTTATATTTATTTAAATGTTAAATAAATATTAATTTAGAAATCAATCGGGGAGTAGATCCTCATAGGATTAAAAGGTTATGTCAAGAGAAAGACTGGAAAAAGAACTTTTTGTGGTCCTTCCGACGTACTCCTTTTAATCCTCGGCTTAAGTTAGACATAAAAATTTTGTTTTACGGTCTTTCCGCAGCTTAAGCCTAATCAAAGGGTACAGCGATTACCCAACGCTATCCCCTAAGAAAAGAACTTAGCTGCAGAACGGCATGGTTACAACACTCATCTATTTCTCACTTAATCAAATCTAACAAAAATTACAAAGATGTTTTCTTCTTCTGTCCAGAGTGCTTATATAGGAGTGAGGGACGTCTGGAGATGAGTGGAGACCAAGAAATTTGATCTGGAAACAACTGGAGCAGTTATTCCCCAAAGGGCGCCTTGGTTACGGACCGTACTGGCTAGTACGGTCCGTATCCAGACCATGTCGCTGAGGGGTTTAATGCGTATCGTGCTATCTCCTGGTCTGTATCCTGCTAGGTCCGTATCAGTCAGTGCGGGCCGTAACAGAGACTTAGTCGATGAGCGTCGCTTATCCGATTGACCTGATTCTTGCTCTATTTGATAAGAAATAGTCCCAAAACATGTTTCCTATGATAAAACATAAAGAAGTGTGACAGTAGCCTTTTTCTTTAATTAATTAAACATAAGTGTGAGATAATATGCAAAACCTAAACCAAAACCCTACGTAATTCATCATCATTTTAACTCTGATCAGCAGGCTAGGCAACAGACAAACCTTTTGAGGATCAACATGGGCTAGGAGAGGAGGAACAATCTGAATTAATGGAGGACGTCGACCATTACTCCCGCGCTGCCGGAATAACACATACCGCACCACAACGCTAGGATCTTTGAACGTGGAGTGACTAAGAGATACACTGAGACGAGGACCAAGGCTCATAAATGTGTCTCTGATGGCACAAAATCAAGCATGGTGGATCAAGAATTAGATCCGGCCCGTCAAGTCGAGTTGTTATTGGCTTTGAGGGATGAGTTGATGGGAACCACTAGATCATAACCGGGCATGGGAGGCTGACAAGTACTGTGGGATTTCGGGTCCGCCTCCTCTCCAGCTAATGTACTCCACAGTTGCGGATCCTGTTATGGCAGATCCAATAGGAGTTGGGGATGACCCGAACCCTACTGTTGAGCAACATGACCAACAAAACTGTGACTGGGGAGATGAAGTTTTTGAGGATGAAGTACTGGAGGAAGGGGAAGCTGAAGGCACTCAAGACAATGATGAGTCCGTCCTAGGAGCGTTTGACTTTGATAGTGACATTGGCCTCTTCGAGGGGGAGGACAATGTGGACACTTAGTTATATGTGTTTCCATTTTAGGGTTGTTTATATCTTGATTAAGTTGTTTAATTTTGTGTCCACCGTCTATTCAGATTATTGGATTGTAACAAGTGCCTTGTGTAATACCCTATTAATGATGAATGAATTTACTTTTCCTATTAATGTGTTAAATTGAAATGTGCGTGGTCTTGGAGACTCGAATAAGTGTGCGGTTATTAAAGAACTAGTAATAGAGAGTAATCCGAATTTAATTTGTTTTCAAGAGACTAAGTGGAGCGATTATGATATTATTAAATTGAGACAAGTATGTCCATCTAAATTCAAATTTTTTTGTAATCTAAATGCAGAAGACACGAGGGGAGGAATTCTACTCGCATGGAGTATATCATTCACTCCCCTACAGACCTTCAATTTTAACTATACAACCACATCAATTATAAAAAAAAGAGGTCTCACTTTTATGTGCATTGGGGTCTATGGATCGCATGATGATCTGAGTAAAAGACTGTTTTTGAATGAGCTAAACATGATCAGGGCAATTAACAACTTACCTTGGTTAATTCTTGGTGATTTCAATTTACTCAGATCTACAGAAGACACGACCTCATAGGTCAGGAATATGGGCATCATCCTCGACTTTAACAAGTTCATTGAGGATGCAGGGCTTATCGATGTACCGCTTCAAGGAAGACGGTTTACATGGTCCAACAAAAGACCCAATATGACATTCTTTAAGCTAGATAGATGTCTGATATCGGGTCATTGGAATGATATGGGCACTTCATATGACCTAACAGATCTGCTAGCAACAGCTTCAGATCAGGGCCGTATTCATCTAGGGTTACCATTGTCGGTTACAAAACCGACAAAGACAAATTTTTAGCTGATGTTGGCAGCAGTACAAGGTAAAATAGAAGGATAGACCTCAAACTTCTCGTCGTATGGAGGAAGAATCACCTTGGTTAAGGCGGTACTCTCAGCAATGTCTTTACACTACATGCAGGCATTCATAATACCTGTCGGGATAATCAAGCATATTGATAGGATGAGAAGGAGCTTCCTATGGAGATGTAATGACACGTGTAAAGGCATTAATTGTTTAGTAAACTGGGAAAGGATCTGCGCATTGAAGGAGAACGGGGGATTGGGTGTGATTGACCTCAGATGCCAAAATAAGGCTCTTCTGGCAAAATGGATTTGGGCTATTGAGAGCTGTGAGGAAGGGTTATGGGCAAAACGATGCGATCCTTACTTGGTGTGGTCTCAGCAACACAATTGAGTCAATCGAACTCGGATGCATCTTTTTTCATCAAAGATATGGCAAATCTACTTCCTTTGTGCATAATCTCAATTGAAATTGAAGGGGAAGTAACAAATGGAGATGGACGCCGGACGGCTCATTCTCATGCGCTTCGGCCTATAGGCTGATGCATCACAGAGGGCTTATTTCACCCATCCACAACATCTTGTGGAAAATCAAAGTTCCAATGAGGTAAAGATATTTATTTGGTTAATGTTGAATAGTAAAATCCTAACACAACGGGTCCTGAGATCCAGAGGTTGCAATGTTCAGGCAGGTTGTCACCTATGCTCGGGACCCGACTTAGAGACACGAAATCATCTTATGTGGGATTGCACATACACATCAAGATTTTGGAGAGAGTTGCAAGCGCATCATAATATCACCTCGTGTGTGTGTGTGTGGGGGGGGGGGGGGGTGGGGGGATACCATAGGCCTGGCTTGGATCAGAGCGAGAAGACCTCTCGGCCAAAGAGAAAGGTTGCGGTGGATGTCACGTGGGCAGCGGGCGCATGGGCATTATGGAGAGAGAAATAGGAGGTTCTTCTAACAAACAGAGGACGGTGCCTCGTCTAATCAATGACATGGCACACGAGATAGAAATGTGGCTGGCTAACAGCTAAGTTGAATAAAATCTAGGGTTATGGTTTGTATATAGTAATAGTCAGGTTATTGTATATATTTTTGTAAATCAACACTTTTTTTATCAAATATATCTTGTTGACGGTAAATTGCCGCCAATCATAAAAAAAACTACAATTTTAGTCTTTATTAATTGTACAAGATACTAAATTGTCAAAAATCTGATAGCGTCACAGCGTTTATCCTTCCGAAACACTGTAGCAGCCCCCTATAAACGCTATATAAATCTTTGCATTGACCTAAAGTTTCATCATGAACTTATGATAATATTATGGTGCACCAATTAACCATGGATATCATTGTTAATTAATTTAAACAAACCTTTTATGGTGATTAAGATTCGCATGTTCATATTCCACAAATGAAAAGAAATGTCATAGGGCTTTGGGGTAGCATTCATTAACACAAAAACAAAAACAAAAAGAATAGAGGATGTTCAATACTGTAATTAGTTGTGTTGCAATGTATTATTATAGACTTATTAAATAGCGGGGTTCACTATTCATAGCTTCTCCAATTTGAGATGCTGCTCAATTTTTTTTTTTTTTTGGGAAACGGAAAAATAGCCACCAGCTCCTACTTAGGAAGCATAAGAAAATAACTTTATGTTGCAAATTTTGATAATCTAAATGTGAGAGTACTAATAAAAAAAGTAGTTTTAGAATGCTGCATCAAAGTATATAAATAACATTGCTGGAAATCACAGGCATTACATTATTAGTTAAGGATTTGGAAATATAAGTTTAATGTAGAGAACACAAATGCAAAAGCTGATATTTATACATCAAATTTTTTTTTATATCATGCACCCTGCATTTTTCACCAAATAGGACTATTAATGGATGCACTTGCACTATAAAATCAAAGGAAATAAAATTGAAGGAGAAAAGCACACCGACACACGCAAGCACATTGAGAAATAAATTAGAGAGACAAGCAAGAGGGAGGATGAGGGGAGGGAAGCTAATTTTTCTTGTGTGCATTTTGATTTCCATATTTGCAGAAGTTTCAGCCGATAAGAAGGCAAGAGATTTATTCTTTTTTTAATATAAGTTGGTTTTTAAGATCTTAATTAATTAGTTTTCTCTTATTAATTTACATTTTAAGTCATATCCCACAAGCTTGTGTGTGATTGCACTGATCCTTGTCGATCTGGAACTAAACTTTTCTTCTACCTCTGCTTTGAAGCACCAGCAATATTTACCAGTATAAGTAAAAGTAGTCAAACTATATGATAATGAATTGGTTATATTACAATACCAGAACAACATAGTTTAGTACTTAAAAACAATGGCTAAATTGCTTTCAAATTTCCTCTAGAGATATCGATAATTGTAATATATCAACATCACACAATAAATTAATATAATATCTGCTTTTTTTTGGTGCCTTTAAGATCTATTAATTTTCCTTTCTTTGTTGCAAGTGGCTATTGCTATACTAATCTAGCTTTGCGTAATCATTTTATCTGATGTCTTTTTTTTTTTTTTTTTTGAGCGCTATCATTTTATCTGATGTCATTACAGTCATATATAGTGTATCTTGGATCACATTCGCATGGCCCAGACGCCACTTCAGAAGATTATGAAAATGTCAAAAACTCACATTACAAGTTGCTAGGATCATATGTGGGAAGGTATCAATTAATCTTTCAACACTCTTTTTCATTTTGATTGATCAATTTTTCAATACTTGATTGCTATTAATTAAATGACAACCATCATGGTAAACACAATGTATACTAGATTAATAAGAAAGATGAGTGAATGCACTTACCAATGTTATTATGTCAGCTGAAGTAGCTAGCTAGGAATCATGTTTGCCCATACAAAAAACATATATATATATATATATCTAGAGATGGGCTATTATACATTGCAATGCATAGGCACCCTTGTGCATTGCACCAAAAATCACCGATTCAAAGTCCAAATGACCGATCCAAACCGTTCATCTTGTTCTCCATATTAATATGTGCTTGGAGACCAAATTTTACATTTTTTGGAATTTTTTACTATTTTTTTAGATTTATTGAAAATCTGAAAATCCGGGTGAACAGTAAAAAACAGTAAATTTCTAGACCACCGGATCGGCGATTTTCAAAGTGGCTTAATAAATAGTAAAAAAATTCAAAAAAATGTAAAATTTGGTCTCCAAGCACATATTAATATGGAGAACAAGATGAACGGTTTGGATCGGTCATTTGGACTTTGAATCGGTGATTTATGGTCCAATGCACAAGGGTGCCTATGTATTGCAATGCACCATAGCCCATCTCTATCTATATATAAATATACTTGTTTGGATTTCCTTCTCTCTCTGTTTTTTTTTAAATAGTAAGTTAACTTAAATTTTGAATTTAATTAACAATAACAGTGAAGAGAAAGCACGTGATGCGGTAATATACTCCTACACGAAAAACATAAATGGCTTCGCCGCTAACTTGGATGAGCATGAAGCCCAAGAAATAGCAAGTAAGATGAAGATCCAAAATTTTCTACAAATAATTTTTACTGGTCACAGATTCTTGTAAAAAGTAAAGTACTACAGGTGATCTTTCCACCACAACAACATTGCAGTTTAAGTATTATATTTTCTTTCTTTATGTTAATGCAGAGCATCCAGATGTAGTATCAGTGTATGAAAACAAGATGCATGAGATGCATACAACCAGGTCATGGAGTTTTGTCGACATGGACAACACCAGGCGAAACCATATCGGAGCACTTTGGACTAAAGCTCAGTTTGGCCGTGATATCATTATTGCAACTCTAGATTCTGGTAATATAAATCTGAAACAAATATTGTGCTTTTTAACCAAATAGGCCAATACAAACTTTAATTGGAACTGTCGAAAATATGCACACAAATTTTTTATGCTCAGTTTATCTTTTGAAATTTATGATCGCATTTGCTTCTGACATGTTGAAATTAAGTTATGTCCGTCAATTTTTTTTACTGATTTATAAGGTGTGTGGCCGGAATCAAAGAGCTTTAGTGATGAAGGGATGGGTCCAGTGCCATCAAAATGGAGAGGATACTGTGAAAACAATACAAAAGATGGAGTTCCTTGCAACAGGTATATATATGCCATATTTTTTATTTTATTTTTTGCGCTAGGACAATATATTGTTAACTTTGTGCAACATGTATGCTATCTCTTTTAAACATTTAGATAATACAAAAACTGCATTAAATCTAAATTTAAGTTGCATCCTTTTTCGAAACATCCAAGTAAAATCTAGCTATATTTTCTTACAAATGTCATCACAATATCACATTCATATAAGAATCTTAAATATACAAGAAAAAAATGTGATTCTGACTAGTTATATTATTAGAGCGTTTTCCTTTTAATATTTAAGTAAGATCTAGTTATTTATTTTACAAATGTCATCACATTCATATAAGAATCTTGAAAATACAAAAAAAAAATGTTATTCTGAATATTTATATTATATTATTAAAACATTTTCCTTTTAATACTTAAGTCAAATCTAGCTATTTTTTCTTACATAAGTCATCACATTAATTTATATAGGAATTTTAATAATACAAAAATGTGATTCTGACTATTTATATTATTAGAACATTTTCCTTGTAATATTTATAGAAGATATAGCTAATGAAGTCTATATATTTTCTACGGCAGGAAGCTAATAGGTGCAAGGTACTTCAACAAAGGTATGTTTGCTATGGCACCCGACTTGAACATCACCAACTCTGCGCGTGACACCGAAGGACACGGCACACACACTCTCTCGACTGCTGGTGGCAACTTTGTGTCAGGTGCCAGCTATTTCGGCTATGCCAATGGCACTGCAAAGGGTGGGGCTCCTTGTGCAAGACTGGCTGCATACAAAACCTGTTGGGGTGGTGAGAAATTAATTAATTTTTTTTTTTTACAATCTAGGCATATGATATAATATATAGAGAGAGAGAGTTGGGTTACGGTGCTTCATGAAGTAAAACGAGTGTTTTACTTCACACTTATATTTTGCGATTTCAAAGTGCGAAACGTCGATCTGAACCGTTCAAGTTGACCTCCATATTAAATTGTGCTTGGAGACCAAATTTTACATTTTTTTTTAATTTACTAGTTTTTTCGAATTTTAGAAAGTCACTGATTTTTTTAATGATCCACAATTTTCTGAAAAACAGTGATTTTAAAAAATTCTAAAAAGATAGTAAATTTCCAAAAATTGTAAAATTTGGTATTCAAGCACAATTTAATATGGAGATCAACTTGAACGGTTCGGATCAACGTTTTGAACTTTAAAATCGCAAAATATGAATGTTAAGTAAAACACTCGCTTTACGTCATGAAGCACCGTAGCTCAACTATATATATATATATATATATATATATATATATATATATATATATATATATATATATGTTATAATAAAGGAATATGTTAAATTTACGACCAACTATTTTGAAAACCGATAGACCAAATTAATGGTTCTAAAAAAATAAAAATAAAATTATATTTTATATAATTTAGATAGATTGTGGATCAAATTTCAGTGTAATTAACATGGAAACTAATTTCATCAATCAATTGTTTGAGAAATAAAATAGAACCATTAATTTTTGCCGATACATGATCATTACAAAACGATTTTCAAATTAAATCAAATTTGATGTACATCCTATATAAGTTGTACATGATATATCCACAAATTTTTTATTTTACTTGGATAATTAATTGTTTCACATAATATATAATATATATGTGTGTGGACAGTTTTGTCCGTATAAAATCCAATTTTATTTATCAGTATAAAATCAAAATTTTATATTTAATATAACATCCAAGTGTTGCCCCAATTTTTTTTTTTTTGTCAGTATAAAATCCAAACATTTTCATTATTTGTCCCTTGACTCTTTGTCTTTTCCATATTGTGCGACAGTGTGCACCGATGCTGATCTCTTGGCAGGCTTTGAGGCTGCGATGCACGACAATGTTGATGTGATATCATTGTCCATTGGATCTGCTCCAATCACAGAACGCTTAGAGTATTTGGATGATACAATAGCTATTGGATCCTTACACGCAGTTGCCAGGGGCATCATGGTAGTTTCTTCAGCTGGAAATAACGGGCCAGATGGAACTATTGTGAATGTAGCACCATGGTTGCTTACAGTTGGGGCAAGCACGATAGATCGAGATTACCTTAGTTTCCTTAGACTTGGTCAAGGAGAACTGATAAAGGTACATTAATTAAGTTTACTTGTGGAGGATTGCATAAAACAATTTGTTTGGCATTAAGTTCCCCACTTGAATAAACTTGATTTAGTAGTGATCTGATATTCTCCTTTAATTTTTTTTATGTACAATCAAGGGAGCAAGCCAAGAATCAAAATCTCTACCGCAAAACCGATTATATCCACTGATCAATAGTTCAGATGCTGCAGCTCATGGAGTCAGCCGGGACGATGCGTAAGTAGGCCACCTTCAGTTAATAGTATTATTTAGCATCATTTCTCAGTGACATATTTTTCAGACTTTGAATGATTGGTTCATGTAGAAATGAAAATATCTTATTAACAAAGTTTGAATTTAATCCTCATATATAGAATACACATTTTTTAACTTGTACGTTATTGACAACCAAACAATAAATGAAGAATTAAAAATTAAATAACAAATAAAATAACAAAAGTGTGTATACACATCCATACAGAGCATCGAACTGGAAGTACATTGATTATATATATCCTCTTGATCCAATTTTCCATACAGAGCATTGTGCGATTATAGTTCACTCGATCCAAAAAAGGTGAAAGGAAAGATAGTAGTTTGCATGAACGGCGTTGTAGGCAGAGTTACTAAAGGAATCGTTGTCAGAGATGCGGGCGGTGCTGGAATGGTCATAGCCAATGAAAAGGAGGATGGAGATAATCTCATTGCAGACCCTCACTTCCTCCCTGCCACCATGATAAGCTACAAAGACAGTTTAACACTTTTCTCCTACATGAAATCTACCAAGTAAGCAATTTATGATCTTTCATCTTTCAATTCATATTTCTCTGTTATGTCTATCTTGGACTATATACTCATCAATTTGTTTTGTTTCAAGTTGTTTAATCTACTTTGATTTGTTTTTTCTTGACAATGCAGGAAACCTTTGGCTAATATTTCACCACAAATATCAAGAATAGGCGTCAAGCGGGCACCAGTTATGGCTGATTTTTCATCTCGTGGACCTAGTAATTCAACGCCAGAAATATTAAAGGTCATATTTGAAAATCTGTCTTTTCTTATTTCTTCCTTTTATTTTAATTGTTCTCACCACAAGTAAGTCCATAAAAATATGAAGTTCATAAGCCCCCATGTTATGCTACAAATAATTGTCGCTTAGCGCGCCTGCCATGAAATTATCTCATCATGACATATACTTGTAAGAAATCATACCATGTCATCTATCTGTATCTTTCAGCCAGACGTGATTGCACCGGGAGTGGACATACTAGCAGCCTTTCCTCCGGGTATTGACCCAGCGGGCCTCATTGACGATATACACAGTACTCCATATGCCTTTATGTCTGGCACATCCATGTCATGCCCTCACGTCTCTGGTGTAGCGGGACTCTTGAAGTCGGTACATAAGGATTGGAGCCCTGCAGCTATCAAATCAGCTATCATGACTACCGGTATGATCAAGCACCTTTGCATTACCAATAGTACATGTGATCTAGGGTTACTGTGTTGGATGGTTAATTTATTTCGTTGGTTTACTCCTGTCATGTTGAATCTCAAGAAATTTATCTCAACCTAGAATTTTTGCAAGTGATACTAATTTAAGAGTCATGTTGATACTCTTAAAAAATTTCTTCTTTTTTTCTTTTCCAAACTGGTCCTATAAATCAAATAAGAATAATATTTTGGGATTGGGTTTTGTCCAAAGGGCTTTGGACAAAGCCTCATCTAATACCAAGCTTAAACGTCCGATTTGTATTGAGATTCGTGCAAACATATTTAAAACTTAATAAATTTAAATGACTTCTTGAATCTAAATGTTTATACCAATTTTGATGCAGATCAGACAGTTTATGTCAGACTTTGGATGAGACTTTGTCCAAAGTCGTTTGGACAAAAACCCCACCCTAATATTTTTCAAAATACTGGTACTTCCGTCTAATTTGACGAAAATAAAAAGTTAACTCTAGCGGTTAGGAGCCAAAATATATAAATAAACATAATATAGATCAGATTATAGCTAGCATGCGTGCGTAGTATTGTGTTTGTGCAGATCTTCCCTGATACTTCTGGTTGATCTTTCAACAATTGTCAGCGAAAATTCTCCAAACAAAGATAAAAAAAATTGTCAATATGTTTGCAGTTTGCATCAATCTATTTACATTGCTTGTCAATTTTAGTGCAATTTGACATTTCTATGATCATGCCCTAACAAATTATGAAACTAAATCGTTGAAATTTACATATCGTTTGGTAGATGGCTATTCAATGCATGCAATATTAATAGTAGAAAATACATATGAAATTTAATTCTTTTTCATTGAATAAATTTGTAAAAGTTACCAAATTGATTTATGTATGCTAAAATTATACATATATTTATGATCTTGTTCCATTTTTATTGTCTCATAGCAACCACAGATAATTTAATACATCTTATCCAATGCTATAAATTGATAATTGAATGTTCATCTTCTGCAGCAAGAACAAGAGACAACAAGGGAAAGCCAATCACTGATTACACTGGACAAGAAGCCACCCCATTTTCACATGGCAACGGCCACATAAGACCTAACCGCGCAGCTGATCCCGGCCTAGTCTACGACAACACAATAGGTGACTATCTCAATTTTCTTTGCGCACTAGGTTTCAATGCAACCTACCTTAGCAAGCTCACACCAATGTCCTCTTTTAGATGCCCATCGAAATCCATGAAGCTTGAGAATTTCAACTATCCGGCAATATCTGTACCGGCTCTTCACAAGACTTGCACTGTTACTCGCACCCTGAAGAATGTTGGAATGCCCGGTACATACCGGGTTAGAGTGGAAGCCCCTTCTGGTGTTGATATTGTGGTGACGCCTAAGGAACTCAGTTTTTCTCAAGTAGGAGAAGAGAAGGTTTTCCGTGTTAAAATGACTTCAAAAAAAGAAAAAATCGGAAAAGGATACACTTTTGGGAGGATGGCGTGGTATGATAGCAAGCATGTTGTTAGAAGCCCAATAGTTGTCAACGTGATTGCTTCAGAGAATTAGACATAGGGATCAATGCAGGAGCTTCAATTCTTACTTTAGATATATGTTGATGACGTGATTTGTTTATTAGGAACTACTTGAGGTTTTTTTTTTTTTTTTTTTTTTTTACACACTTAGATAATATAATGGTTCCTACTAAATTTTACTTTTGATTCTATTTTGATTTATCAATTGAGAAGGATTTTTGGTTGCTCTGTCTGTGTGTATATGTGTGAAAGGAATACATGGTGAAATACAATGACAGTGGCAAAGTTATGCTAGCCTGACTCTTTCATGGAGAGCGAGATTTATATATCCAACAAATCTATTTCATGTCAAACCCTCTAGAAAAACCTCAGAATTTGAGAGGAGTCTAATTCGAGTAGAACTAAGGTGTTCTTAAGCTCACAAGCCCCTTTGTGAGCTTAACTCAAAAACATATCGGATTGACTTCAAACGACACATTCAAACCGTTGAAACCGTTTTACTTCACGAGTGATACATTTACATGTCAAATTTATAATTTTTCGAACTAATTTAGTTTGAAGTCAAGCGGTAAAAAAATAATGAAAAATGAACTCATTAAAATTAACTTATAAATCATCTTTTTTTGACCGCTTGACTTCATACTAAATTAATTCAAAAATTCAAAAATTTGACATGTAAACGCATCACTCATGAAGTAGATCGGTTTCAACGGTTTGGATGCGTCGTTTGAAGTCAATCCGATAGTTTTTTGAGTTATGCTCACAAAGGGTGAGCTTAAGAACACCTTAGTTCTACTCGTCTAATTCACTGTATCATAAGCACCTTCGAAATCAAATTTTGAATAGAAGCTTTAGGACAAATCAGTAGCTGGGCTAAAATAGATGCCATATATATTGTCAAAATGTTAAATATATATTTCCTTGCAGCTGCATGCTTGTGAATCTACAACTTTAATACATGTTGCTACATTGCCCTTTGAACCAAACAAAATATAAGCAAATTAATCTTTATTAAATCACGTTTTTTTATGATAAAAATCCTCAATTTATCTTTATAGCTGCAAGTGTCCGGGGGAAGACACTAGAGTTTTATTGTCGGACTTGGGCTTGTCTGGTTGGGCTGAATTTGGGCTTTGCTATGCTGTCTCACATCTCGCTTGAGCCTTACACAATCTTATTATTCTGGTTATGGAAAAAAACCTCTTTCTATTAATTTTTTTGTCTACAATTAAATCTATAAGAAAAACATTTATACTTTTGAACATTCAATTTTGGCAGTGTATTTTGTCAAATTGGAAATTAAGCATGAACATATGCCATTCTAACCTTTTAGGGCCTGTTCGGCTGCATTAGGGGAAAGGGAATGGGAACAGGAATGAAAAACTTTTGAACTGAATTTTACTGTTCACGTGTGGAAAAAAAAATTCAGTCTGAGTGATTTTTTTTTTCCCACGTGAACAGTAATTTCGTTACTGCAGCCGAACAGACCCTTGATGTGCGAGCCACACTTCATTTTCTCTCAATTGGCAATGGCTACTATAGACGCGGTTGCGATTCCTTCTGGTTTAAAACTGATCTTTAGGAATACTTTCGGACTCGCTAATTAAAATGTATAACTTTTTTGTTCAAATTTGTAATACATCGTGATTCATCCAGCAATAATGAGAATGGATTGTTTTGATCCTGCCCATATTCTAAAACAATTTGAAATAAATTTATACAAAGACCCCTCAATTATCAGAATCAAAATGAAGAAGAGCTGAACGGGGAAACTAATCTAACTTGTGTAATCCGTTCTCCATACAATTTCATTCAGTGGCAATTTGTCTTCACGGCATTAACCGATGAAAATACAACTAAAATCAGAAGTAAAATAAAAATAAAAAGTGACCATAAGTTAATTCCGATCGTGCATATAAAATAACACAATTGAAGAAATTAATTAACCATGTACACGTATAAGTAAACACGAAAAAAGCTCCCGCAATCTAAAGCCCAAAATAATACGCGAGTCAACTAAAATCAATCGCTTACGCGGCCGAAAATGTTAGAATTTGGACACATATTAGCTGGCCCAATAAAAAAGCAGCCGTTACAACTTACAAAGAAAAACC
The DNA here is from genome assembly GCA_028015225.1 of Carex myosuroides. Taxonomy (NCBI): domain Eukaryota; kingdom Viridiplantae; phylum Streptophyta; class Magnoliopsida; order Poales; family Cyperaceae; genus Carex; species Carex myosuroides. Next base: position 6,875,406 of record CM051482.1, read on the forward strand.
CTAGTTTTCCTCAAAAGATGAGTTCGACTAGTATAATATCGGTGTCATATCACACTAATTTTAAAATATATTGAATAGATTTCAAATGATTAATTTAAATTGTTCAAACTGATTTACTTTATGAGTGATATGTTTACATGCGAAAAAATTATTTTTTCGAGTTATTTTTATAACAAATCAAGTGGTAACAAATGTTGAAAAATGAATGCACTAAAATTAACTAAAAGTCTCACATTTGACCTGACTTGATACTAAATAAATTCAAAAAGGATTCCGAATGCGATTTCTATATTTGGGAATTGATTTGATACTAGGTACCAGATAGCTCTGGCATGTCAAATGCGGAGCTTGATTTGTGCGTAGTCGTTACCAATTTTGACTTAGTCAAAAGGATCAACTAAGGAGATAGAGGAGATGAGAGCAAGACAAGCAGCACGCTAGGTAGATGAGAGCAATTAAACTCTTTCTCTGTGATTGAGGACCCAGTTGTCAGAATTAATGAGGTTGCTAACCTTACAATCACTCATCACTTACAGATGGTCCCGAAAACCACTTTATTTACACTTCAGACAAGTGGGCCTCAATTGGCAGTGATCCTAGATCGAGCTCTACATCTGAAGGGGTCATTAAGAAGTAGTAATCTAATTAGGATACATTGCCTGACATGTCATGCGCTCATTATTTTGCTATTTTTAGATTATAGGATTAAAATGTAAATAAGGCATTAAGATCGCTATGAAAAGGCGAATAAGTGTATGGATTCAGGCTAGTGATTTATTCTCTCAATTTATCTACGCATCAACACTTATGTACTGTCGCCATTGCTGCCGCTCTTCAATTTTCTTCAAATTAGTTTTTTCCTTTTTGCTCAAACCTCAAATTCCAATCAATTCTCCATTAGAATCATCTCGAACCATAACATGACATCAGTACTGGGTTAATTCTTTTGATTTGGTAATAGGTACCAGATGGTGCTCGATGCTTGTGTTAAACTCTTTTCATTACTCCCACCCCCCCCCCCCCCCCCCCCCCCCCCCCCAGCTGACACAGAGAGCCTCTACTTAGCTTTACGTGGGTTTTTAGAATTTTGAGGGGAGTTGTTATGGATTAAACTAATGTAATTCTTGCTTTTGTTGATGAAAACTGTTAGCTAGGGGCTAATAGTTTCAAATTAAAAAAAAAAAAAACAGAGAGAGAGAAGCTTGAGCTGTTATTCATGATGCAATTTTTAGTGGAAGTACTGTTAAGAAAGTTATTTTCAGTTGTTAACATCTCGCAAATATTTTCTACGAATGTTTCAACATCTAGCCATCTAGGCATTGTATTAAATATGGCGAGAAAAGAACAATGATTCTTATACTTTTCTGTTTTATCCTGACAAGTTTCTTTCATTATTTGAGAGTGGGGACTGAACACCTTGGAATATTCGGATATCTTGGACTCGGGAACCATATTGAAAGAAATGAGATGCCACATAAGGATGGCCGACATTTTTATTAATATCCAAAGTTAATTACAAATTAATAAATATATCCAGAATCAGTGGGTATTTTGAAAAATATCCAAACCGGCCAGATTATGGCCGGTTTTCTCCTCTCCCAGTAACCAGCCAGAATTTGGCCAGTTTCTTCCCTTTTTTTTTTAGAGACACTATGAATAACAAGATAATGAAATTTAAAACTGAAAATTCGAAATTTTTGTTTAAATTATTTGTTAGATTACTTCTTTCGATGTATAATTAGCATATTTATACTAAAATACGCTAAATTACTTGAAATTATGTTGAATTACACTATATTACATTAAATTACGCTAAATTATGTTAAATTATGTTGAATTACAATAAATAAATTACGCTAAATTACACTAATTTCGCTAATTATAATGAAATACGGTAAATTACGCTAAACTACGCAAAATTATGCTAAATTAGGCCGATTTTGTGCCATCTTTCATAAATAATAAAAAATAGTAAAAATTGATATTCTACAAGTTCATTATATAACTAATTTACTGAGCTACTTAGATTGAATAATAGAAATAAAAATCTTAATCGGAAACTTCAACTCAAATTTTGAGGCTCTTCTCTTTGTTTTTTGGCAATTCTGAATTTTGAAATCTAGCATCATGGGCACTGATGCATGCGTATTTTCGCAAGCTTTTCGAAAAGTGGCCATTTGCTGAAATCGGACACTCAAACGCCGTTTTATGGCCGTTTGAAGTTTTGTCGTCGTTTTTCGCCTTCGCAGTAAAAATATCATCCATATTCATATGTAATTTACAGTATTTTAGCATAATTTAATATAATTTAGTGTATTTGATGTAATATAGTGTAATTCAACATAATTTCAAGTAATTTAGCGTATTTTAGTATAAATATGCTAATTATACATCAAAAGAAGTAATCTAACAAGTAATTTAAACAAAAAATTCGAATTTTCAGTGTTTGATATTGATCAAATGGACTCTCCAGGGTGTAAAAAAAAAAATTTAAGGAAACCGGCCAGATTCTAGTCGGCTTCTGGGGGAGAGGAAACCGGTCAGAATCTGGCCGGTTTGGACATTTTTCGAAAAACCAAGAAATTCTGGATATATTTATTAATTTGTAATTAACTTTGAATATTAATAAAAATGTAGGTAAGGATGGTTACCATGTTTGGTTATCTCATTACAATAAGCCAAGAGTTATTGCGAATCATTATATGTATGCCATGATGAGTCTCATGATATGAAATCCAATCCAAATCCACCTTATCAATAAAAAGGATTCAAATTAATGCCATTAAATTTTAAAAATTATCAACTTAATTATATTGTTAACAGAAAATATCACAATGACCATAATTTAATTGGAAAGATTGGAGGGAGATGAATATGTATAAAGCCGACATTTTTATTAATATCCAAAGTTTAATACAAATTATTAATTATACCCAGAATCCCATCTGATTTCGAAATATACCCAAGCCGGCCATTTTCTGGCCGGCTATGTTCTCTCCCTAAGCCGGCCATTTTATGGCCGACTATGTACCCTTTTTTTTTTTTTTTTTTTAGAGAGACACTATGAAGATCAAAATATTGAAATCTAACTCTGAAAATTTGATATTTTTGTTTAAATTATTTGTTATATTACTTCTTTGATGTATAATTAGCATATTTATACTAAAATACGATAGATTAATTGAAATTATGTTGAATAATACTAAATTATGTTAAATTACGTTAAATTACATTAAATTACGTTAAAATACGCTATATTAATTGAAATACGCTATATTATTTTTTATGTTGTGCTACTATTTTAATGTTGTAATATTTTCTGTTTAGCATTATCATGATAATTTATTTTGATCTGTAAAATATAAAAATAGTACCATAAAAGCACACATACACAAGAACCGAAATATAGGATAATCCAAATATACCAAACATAAATAGTATATGAAATAAAATAGTACAAAACTAGTAAAAATACAACTAAAACGAAGATGGGGAATATCGCTGAGGCGGTACTCCGGCGTTCGCCCGGCGCCAGCGGGGCCAGGCTCTCTCTCTCTCGGCCTCCCCACTAGCATCGGCAGACCTGAGTATCTGGTCGGCACTATCCTATATGGAATCGCCCGTGGAGACTGTCGGTACTGGCGGAGGTGTAGCGAAGGTAGATGCGGCAAACCCAGTCCCAAAGTCAGGCTGAGTATGAGACCCGCTACCACTAGCCTCTCCATCATGCGGCATCTCTGTGCCATATCGGGGCCATGCCGGTGCCGACATGAAACTGTCATCGAATACCCCGAAGTCCTGGAGACTGCACGAGAGGGACTCGTACTCAGAAGTATCGGTCTCCGCAGGTGGTGGCTGTGGTGGCATCTCTGCTGGACCCTGCAATCATACACATAAATTATTAAATTTGATCTGAATGAAAATTTTTATTAAAACCTGACAGATACTGAAGTATGACATACATGAGGCTGCACCGGACGTCCATGCTCGTCGTACCATGCCGTCCACCCAATGTCGGACAATACCCAACGATGGTAGTCCCATTCTGGATGTGAATCGGGGGAAGATGGCATATCATCTAGCATAACCGGGGTCGGATCGGGCTCCTGCGGATCTATCTCACGCCAGTTGATGTTCTCTCTGGCGTCTCGCAGCATACCGATGATCTTTCCACCGTGCCCGGCATCCTCAACCACATTCGCATTCTTCTTGAGTGTGCGGTACCCAAGCCGTCTCCAGTTCTTCCTTCCCAGCATGCGGATCCCATGCCCGCACTCCTTGATCGCGGCCAAAAGCTGAAAAAAATTTGGCATGTCAGATCAAACCTTGATTTACTACTAAATTAGACCAAAACTAAGTGGTTTTAGGTGCTTTACCTGGCGAGCCCATGCACGACCGTTGGGATGGTAACCATCATCCGTTTTGATCCTGTCGCGGAGATGGGCACCGTAATCACCCTGCAGATAGACACTCGCCATGCAGACCTGCGTGTACCATACATCGTACCTCAACTGGGGATCCCCCGGGGTCTGCTGAAGCACATCTGGCTCATGATAGAAGTCTATATACTGAGGATCCTGGGCCGTCCCGTAGTATGCATCGTAATGGGTGCTCCAGTCCCTATCCAGTCATGATCGGTGGGTAACGCTGTAAGGAAGACGTTAGTTGCAATAAAAATCTATCAAGTAATATGATGTATTTAACAATAAATACAATAGACTACGACTTACCCGTGCAGGTCTCTGTGCATGGAACTCGGCAAAGATGGATCTCTGGGAATCAACGCCACTCGACCAAACTGGCGGAGCACCCGATCTGGGTAGTGGTGCTCCACTGTCCAGAAATGTATGAGTGGACCTCGATAGAACCACATCGCCCGCTCCTGCTCGTCAGTCACACTGCCCGGCAAGAGGAACTCCTAGTACAACTGATCGTACGGCGTCCACTCAACAAGAGGCTCAGGCAAACTCTGAAGCTCTGACCGGACTGGCCTGATCCCAACGGTAGCACCGTGGGTCCGATCCTGGTAGTGGTGGAAACCGTGCCACTTCTTGGCGTATGCCGAGCAGTGAAACACATCTGGCTCTCCCCAATCCGGCGCCTCATTGGGGATAGGACGGCCCACCGGTAGCCGTGACCACGACCAGTGCTGAAGCAGGAGTACCGGCCCGTACATCTGCTTCGCCGTCGGCTTCATTTTCAACAACATTACACGTCAGTGTATTTTGATGGATTGATTGATTAAATAATTTACACTAAAATAAGAGTTGGTGACTTACCTCACTACTACGACACAGGTGGTAGTATAGGTACGCCAGAACAGCTCCACCCCAGTTGTACGACGACGGCCGCTCAATGTCCATCAGCAACGGGAGATACATCATCGGCATCTGATCACCGCTGGAATCAGGAAACATGACAGAACCAAAAAGGTCCATCACGTAGCCCCGTGTATATCTGCAATACAAAACATATAAAAATTCTAATAGAATCATCGTATTATAAATTAATTAGTAGATATTAATAAAAGTTTACCTCTGAATCTCCAGCTCGGTGGAATATGCCGAGAGACCCGTGATGAAGTGCTGCCGTAATCTCGTCATCCGCAAATGGAACTTCGACCTCCCATGGTCCCCAATGATATAGGAAGGATCAGCTCCCAATAACTCCTCGACATAACCTGCGAATCTGGTGCTGTCAGAGACGCCGCCGACGGGTGTGCCACGGATAGACAAACCCCAGAGAGCACTCACATCCTGGAGAGTCACTGTCATCTCTCCGAATGGCATGTGAAACGTGTGCGTCTCGGGACGCCATCGCTCCACCAGTCCAGCGATGAGAGATGCATTGATGATGCTCTTCTCTGTCCGCACGATGTCCACAACCTGGTAGAGACCCAGGTTGACGAGGTACGGCTCCATCACCTCGTAGTACCTCATGTGAACGCACCTCAACTTCACATCTAGAAGATCCGTGTCCTGCGTTGAAAAATGTAATCCGCATGGTGACAACATAATAAAATTTAAATCCAACAAAATTTAATGAAAATATAAGAAAAGGAACGTACCTCACGAGAAGCCAGTGAGACTCGGTGCTCGCTGTGGGGAATCCACAGGAGAGGACTGATATGCTCCGTGCTGCTAGTACTGATCGGCTCGTCCACTACTGGACGCTGGGTAGGCCGTGCTCTAGGCATCCTGATATCTAAAATAACCTAAATTCGGTGAAATTCGGTGAAATACCCTAAATATTGGTTATCTGTGCTAATTACACTAAATTATGCTTAATCAGCCTAATTATGGTAAAAAAGACCAAAATACCCTAAAAATTGGTCATCTGTGCTAATTACACTAAATTACGCTTAATCAGCCTAATTATGGTAAAAAAAACCAAAATACCCTAAATATTGGTTATCTGTGATAATTACACTAAATTATGCTTAATCAGCCTAATTATGGTAAAAAAGATCAAAATACCCTAAAAATTGGTCATCTGTGCTAATTACACTAAATTACGCTTAATCAGCCTAATTATGGTAAAAAAGACCAAAATACCCTAAAAATTGGTCATATGTGCTAATTACACTAAATTACGCTTAATCAGTCTAATTATGGTAAAAAAGACCAAAATACCCTAAAAATTGGTCAAACGTGATAATTTCGGTAAAATTACGCTTAATCAGCATAACTATGGTAAAAAAGGCCAAAATACCCTAAAAATTGGTTAAACGTGCTAATTTCGGTAAAATTACGCTTAATCAGCATAACTATGGTAAAAAAGGCCAAAATACCCTAAAAATTAGTCAAACGTGCTAATTTCGGTAAAATTACGCTTAATCAGCATAACTATGGTAGAAAGGACCAAAATACCCTAAATATTGGTCAAACGTGCTAATTACACTAAATATTGGTTAACTTAGCTAATTACACTAAATTACAACAACATAATCTAAATTATAACACCTAAAACCTAAATCCTAAACCCTAAAATAAATAAATTAAAAATTAAATTAGATAAAAAAAAATTTACCTTAAAGAAGAGAGAATTCGGTTGAAGATGGGAGAATTGTGAGAGGAGAGAGAGAAAAAAGGGTATATAAAGGGTGAAATGCGGGGAAAAAAAAAAGGGTACATAGCCGACCATAAAATGGCCGGCTTAGGGAGGGAACATAGCCGGCCAGAAAATGGCCGGCTTGGGTATTTTTCGAAATCAGATGGGATTCTGGGTATAATTAATAATTTGTATTAAACTTTGGATATTAATAAAAATGTCGGTGTATAAAGATGCCCTTCAATTGCAAAAATTTGGGAAAATAACATATTGAGTGATCAAAATATTTGAACCTATTAAAATTAATTACCTCTGCCCTACCTAAATGTATGGTACTATTATTATAGCATCCATATCACGTGTTCTCTGCAGGAATAAATTCCATAAATAGTACCATTGCCTGCAAAGTAGGGGTGTAAACGAATCCAGATTATCCGGTCCGAATTCGCTCCGTATCCGGTTACTATCCGTATCCGTTTTAAACGGAGCAGATACTTAACGGATACGGATATGGATATATATTGAACATAGTCAAAATATACGGATACGGAAACGGATAAATTTCTATACCTCTAAACGGAGCGGATATCCGCATATATCCGTATCTAATATTCATCTCTCCGAAACCCATTTATATTTCAGAGGCAAAGCGATTTCTATATATGATGTCTCACTTTTATATCTTTTCACTCGTGGGACTAATTTTTAGTAGAGATTCGGACATTATATCTTTTATATTTTGTAAATCGAACGTGTTATATGCTGAAAGAATTTCATATTTGAATTTGATTAATTGGTATTTGTATCTTAAAATACATATGATTCAATATCCGACAATTATCCGTTCCGTATCCGTATTCGGAGATTATCCGCTCTGTATATGTATTCGGTTAAGGCAGATATGGTTTTGAGTTTTGATATTCGTTTATTATCCGTATCCGTATCCGCTCATTGAAAGACGGATACGGATTTGGTATTAGCATTATCCGCTCCGAATCCGCTCCGTTTACACCCGTACAGCAAAGATATCCGAAATTTTTATTAATCGAAATTAAAATAAAAAAATATCGTTAAAAGGGATTATTTTGGCGGAAATTTCATATATAGGTAGAACGGGTTGGTTTATTCCGTCTCACGGGACGTGAAATTTTAACCCGTCCGGATACTGATTCCTAATCCACCTCCGCTTTGCTAATTAGAAAAAACCAGGACGGTAAATTCAATCACGTCCGATCGCAAAAAAAAAAAAAGTCGAGACATTATGGATTATCCCGTCCCTGACTGCATTGGTTGTTGAATGAATTGGTCAATTACCCAGCAAATTCAAATGCATTGGTTGTTGAATGAAAATATGGTTGACCAATTCAAACCCAACAAATTTTTTTTTGAATGAATTGAGAATCTTGGAAACCTTCAGAAAATGCATTGGTCTCGGACGGGACGGATTAATCCGTTTGTTCTTTTTTTTTTTGCTCTTTGGACGGGACGATCTATACTGTTCGTGATTTTTTTCCTGTTCGGTTAATTTGATTAACGGTGGTTATGTCAAACAGAAATGGGTTAGTGGGACGGGTTAAAATGATCCGTCCTGTAGAACGGGTTAAAATGACCCGTTCTATAGAACGGGTTAAAATGACCCGTCCCGTAGGACGGGATAAATCAACTCATTCTACCACATTTTGAAATTCCGTCCAAATGATATATATTTTTTTAATTTATTTTCGATTGATAAAAATTTCGGCAAGTGATATGGATGCACATGGGCATGTTGCATAAACTGTCACACTTTCGAATGATTTTTGTTTTTGAAAGAAAGTTCACTGTCACACATGGTAGTTTCATGTTATTACCGTCTATATTATTAGAAACTCGAACAAACTCATCCCAGGTGTAAAATATCGTCCATCACCAGGTAAAGGCTAACATAGCTTATATACTAATTATGGTGCTCTGGTACTTGAAATATACCGTTGTATCTTTATAGGACATCCTATTATGCGTACAATATTACAATTAAATAATATTTTATTCTTTTGTCTTTTCATTTGAAAAAATGGGGTACCAAGTATTTTTCTGTAAAAAATGTGACAACACACTATTAATGAGAAATTTTTTAGCGGTAGTAATTAATAGAAAAGAAGGGAGAAACAGTAAGAGTACAATCATATTTATATTGGTAGTAAGATCAGTAGCAATTCTGATCTTAAAAATAAAAAAATTTGGATTGGTAGGAATTTTACCGATCTAAACCAGTTTGTTTTTTTTTCCTTTTAATTTTTTCTAGTAAATTTTTTTTTACAAAAATAGATAAAGTACCTTAAAATTTAGATATATCAAAACATTCCATCTATTTTAAAAAAAAATTCATATTTTACTAGAAATTAAATATAAGAATTCTCTCCATTTATACATCAAATTAAAAAAAAGTTAAAATCAGTAGAATTGCTACCGATCTTACTACCAATATAAATATCACTATACTCTTACTGTTTGTCTCTCTTCTTTTCTATTAATTACTACCGATAAATTTTTTTCCTATTAATGGACATATTTTTCTTTTATTTGTTTCAGTGCAGGAATTGGCATCATTGTGTAAACTGCAAGGATAGGAAGAAATGTCATGATTGCCGATTCAGATGTAATATTCATTACTTATTCTTTCAATTTCTTAATTCTTATTGCACTTATCTATGATGCATATGTATTATTTTGCATTGTCTTGCTTAGCTATGACAAGCACGGCGTGTCGGGCACACGGATCAGCATGCTAGATATGTCATATCTTTAGTCATGTTGTGATTTAATTTCTTTAAAATCGGCATGTTTAAACACGGTACGGTACGCCACGTTTAAAAACAAACATAGCATGTTTGAACACGTTTAAGAACATGCACACTGCCAATTCGGTCCATTCAGAGACTCTTATTTCAAAAACCATCTTTACAAGAGTCTACCGAATTGGCAGTGTGGAACAACTTTTGAGTGTTGACCGCTGACAACACCAATTTCAGCATCTACGAGTAGTTGCGTCACAGAAAATTCAATTTCGACACGTGGCAGCATGTGATAGGGCTGGTTGGCTTGTGTTGTGATGCCACAGATCCACCCACAGATTGTGCTTCTGGAATAAATTCCACTCATCCATTCAAGATCAAATGGTTGTTGGTAACTAAAAAAAAAAAAAAAAAACCAGCATGGCACGTCCAAGTACCAGCATGGTACGATAAAACTGAAATGTACCCCATTCATATGAATAACTCAAACTAATTACCTCAACTTTTTAGATGTAACTGGGATAATTTCCCTTTTAAATACCTAAGTTTACCTTTACATTTCAAGAAACTTCAAGTTCTAGATTGACAATTCTTAATAGATAAAATAAAAAGTAGACTAAAAAATTGGAAAGGTAACTTGTTATCTATAGGGGGTCGAATTACACTTCTAAACTCAGTCCTTTCTTCCATTCCTTTGTATACCCTATCAGTGTTTAAAATCCCCACTACTGTATTGCATCAGATAGATAAATTTAGAAGAAAATTTCTTTGGCAAGAATCCTCTCCAAAAAAAAAAAAATATATTCCCTTCTAGATTGGAAGGCAACATGTATAGCTAAACAATTTGAGGGTTTGAAAATCCTAGACTTCAAACAAATGAATATCTTCCTCCTCCTCAAATGGTGGTGGAAACTTAAAAATAATTGCTATCAAGGTATTTGGAAAACTGTAGTTTTACATAAATATGTAGTAGGGACACACGTGCCTAGTTCACACTTTTGGAAAACTCTTCTCTCTCTAGAAAAATTAGGTAGCATTAGTGTCTCATATACACCTGGTATTCACACTAAGGTTAGGTTCTGGACAGATATCTGGCTTCATGATTGTCCTTTAGCATCAAAATATTTTAGTTTTTTTCAAAAATGTCTCAACCCCAATATTTTACTTTCTGATGTAATTCTTTCACAAGGACAAATGGTTAAATTTAGGACAACATTACTTGGCTTAGATAGAATAGAATTGACAAATTTATTATATATTCTTAGCATCACATCTTTCACAATGCCACATGACTCTATAGAATGGAGATGACACCCCTCAGGGAAGTTCTCTACTCATTCCATTTATAATTTGCTTAACTTTAGGGGTATTCAACCAAGCAAAGCTATGATGTGGTGGAATCTTCCAATTTCATCTAAAATCAAAGTATTTATGTGGTTGGTTGAACATGGTAAAATTCTAACAAAGGATAATCTCCTCACAAGAGGATAGTTAGGTGATAACCACTGCCTTTTTTGTCATGGTATTGAAACAATTGATCATTTGTTCCTTACTTGTTATTATGCCCAACAAATTTGATTTTGGTTAGAAAAAAACCAAACTATAATGCATACATGGGCTACATTACCAGATTTAATAGAATATGCTTATACCCTTGATACAGTCCACAAAAATGGATTCCTAATTGTTATCAGTGCTGTATGCTGGTCTTTCTAGAAACACAGGAATGAAATATGCTTTGCTGGCTGTTCCCTATCTTCTGCTAGAAACTTAATTTTACTAATCATATCATTAATTGTATACTGGTCAGGGGCTATAAAGAAAAAACTCAAAGAAGCTGCTGAAGAATGGATGCCTATCTTAGAAGATGCCATTCCACTGGCGCATTACATGCCCCTGGAGATGGTGGTGTACCAGCCTCTAGCTCCCTCTGATGGGTTTCCTTAGTTGACCATGCAGAAGACTCCCTGCACCTTTTTGCCGATAGGACAATATTCCCTCAGCCCAATATTCTGTGGCTTAGTATTAGCTAATCTAGATTTCTTTTGGTCATTAGCAGTAACTAAAAGTTGGATTTGTTATTCTCTGGTTGCTTCTTGCATGTGTTGTTGCGTGGATGTTGCAATTGATTTACTTTGACACTCGGCTGTAATTATTTGGTTTTCAGTAAAATGAAAATGGGCCTTGACCTTTTCAAAAAAAAAAAGTACCAGCATGGTATGTCGGAAAAACATTGTACCAAGCTGTACCGTTAAACGTGTTGTGTTTATTTTTAATATTGTGTGGCACAATACGTCTAGAAATTTTGACGTATTAGAACGGTACGTAATTCCAGACACGCCGGAACATGACACAGCTTTCTTCTCTAGTATTATCAATATAATAGTACTGCGCATGAACAAACATGAGTAAAATTCTGCCATAAAAATACCCTCTTTTTCTAAAACATCAAACAAAATATCCCTCCAAATTTGCTAACAAAATATCTCCGTCTAATTAAGCCAGTTCAGATTGGAGGAACATGTGCTGACTTGTGAAGGCAATAGATTGTTTGGACGAAAGAGGTTAATTAGCAGCCGTATGAAGGCAAAGAGCTGGACTTCCTTTCCACCAATCTGAAGTGCAACTCCTGAATTGGGGGAACTATTGCTCCACTTATCCATTTCTGGATTATGGAAATGTATAATGAATCCACTCAAAGAGTTTTATGGCTGATTAGAGTATTTTTCACGTTCTACCAACACAACTATAGTCAACCTCTATACTTCACCCATCAATTAATATAATTAGGTCCACAGAGCTTATTTCACCAATGACAGGTAAGGAAATTTGAAAATTGGAGTGGGAGGGGGGGGGGGGGGGGGTCGTCCGATGGACATGATCCGACCAATGACCATCTGGTCAGAGCCGTCCAATCAGCACTAATAATTGTGTGCAAGTGACCTGCACAAATCTTTTAGATATCCACACAAATCTTGATGGAGATTAGATAACTCCAATCAGACATCGCGGACCGAATTTGATATGATACCCATCAGATTGTCTGCGATTCCTAAAAAATATTCTTCCTTTCTTATTTCCATAGTTAGATGTTACAAAATGAGATAAATTTATGCTTCTCTGATCATTAGTGAAAGACTAATCATGCGATAGCGCTTACGAGTGCCAACCATGGCGTCTAGAAGTGAAAACTTCGCTTCTTTGAAATTCTAACTACGCAAAAGTTTGTCAAAAATCAAGGTTTGCACTTAATGGTGGATGTACTATAGAAAAATTGTCCTGACAAGCTTAAGTGTTTTCTTAAAACGAAATGCTCTTGTCAGATGTTTCATTTTGCCCACAAAAGACACAAGACTATACCTTGACATCCTCTTTTAATTTGTTGACCTTTTACTAATTTTTTTTTCTTCTAACTAACTATACAAAATAATTTAATTTTCAAACAAATTTTAGCCTTCCAAACTATATCAAAGTCATAATTAACTATACCTTCAAACTCAACAAAAATAAACGTATCTAACTATGAATTTTCTAGTAGGGCTTGTGTTTGATGAATGTCTTCTCCAAATTATTTCATATAGAATAGGGGGCTCAAGTAATTTCTTTAACTAAATTAATTATTTTCAGATGGGTCATCTTTTTTTTTTTCTTTATAGATAGCATTAATTGAAGTCTTCATCATCTAGTAATATGATCTAAGGATATTTTTCGTTTTGTCGACAGAATCTCTTTTATTATATTTAAATTTGAAATACATGCACCACCTCGAATAATTCATACTGTAATATATTATTTGTTCTATTATGTATTGAAGAAAGACAACTATGTACCGTTGATTTTTCTCTAATTTAATTCCCACCTTTCGTAAATGAGTATCCGGAGTATAATATTTGTAGTGTACAGTTAATGGAGTGATAGAGATGAGAGACGGGAATAACATATGTCCCTATTTTTTTCTCATATTTTTCTATCAAACACATCCATAAGTTGTATGTATAAGAAAGAAAGAAAGAAAAAATAATGTATGGTAATGAAAGAAAGTAAAATGACAATTGTTATAAAAAATATATGTGCTTGTAATACGTATAAATAACCTACGTATAAAGAAAATGATGAGGAATAAGAGAATAATTCTTGTCCTTTTATCAAACACAATCATCATGTAGGTTTTGTATGAAATGGCAAAGATTATAAAATCGTATTTGGTAGATAGATATATACAAGAAAGAGGCATAAGAATAATGATTATCCTTATTCTCTTTTTTATCCTTCTACGAAACACTTACATATAAATTGTATATGGAAGAAGTAAAGTGGCAAGACCTTATGATAGAAATTATCTTTGAGTGAGGCTATGGTCACTACTACAGAAAAACAGATTACACACGGACATTAATGGAAGAGCTACACGGATTTCCTGCTGTGTTTAAAGCCAGGGTGTATGAATAGGTCAGGAACTACACACGGATATTTAACCGTGTGTGATTATAATGATTTCTACACGGATATTCCCTAATTAACCGTGTACAAAGACTACCGAGCTACACGGATATCCCCTAATTAACCGTGTACGATTCCTCTTTCTACACGCACTACTACAGAAAAACAGATTACACACGGACATTAATGGAAGAGCTACACGGATTTCCTGCTGTGTTTAAAGCCAGGGTGTATGAATAGGTCAGGAACTACACACGGATATTTAACCGTGTGTGATTATAATGATTTCTACACGGATATTCCCTAATTAACCGTGTACAAAGACTACCGAGCTACACGGATATCCCCTAATTAACCGTGTACGATTCCTCTTTCTACACGGCTTTGTATTAAAAGTCCGTGTAGCTCTCTTAGCTATTATACACGGACTTTTGGTAAATATCCGTGTACAAATAGTTTTAGATATTTTGTATTACGCCTCCAGCAAGGCTATCATACACGGATTTTTAACAAAAAAAACCGTGTATGATTAGTATTGCACACGGACAACTGTTAAATAGCCGTGTGCAATAGCTAATTTTTTTTTTGTTTTTTCTATCGTACACGCACAATTGTGAAATATCCGTGTATAAATACCTTTTTTTTTTGTATATTTTGTTTTTGGGCTAGCCTCCAGCTTTGCTAGCCAATTTTTTCAACAGAAATACAAATATTCATTCGAAACAGATTAATTGGCAAGAAATTCATATACTAAATTTATACAAAATTCATACAGCAATAAATTCATTCGAAACATATTTTTATTACAAATTAATCTATGCAAATCCATATCGAGGATTACAAAATTCCATGGCAAACCACCTTGCCCACATGCACCGCACATCGTCGATCTGATTCCAAGTGTAATGATCTTGATTTGTCACATTCTACAAAATTATAATTTGATAATAGTTAGTATTTCAGAAAAGGTAGATATCAATTGCTTATTATATAGGAAATTCATATGAAGTACATACCGCTTTTGGGAATTGGAATTGTATTCTTTCGACAAAGTCAAACATGAATATTATCGTGTAATAAGCGCATTCCCAACCCTCCTTCTGTTGCGGGCACTGAAATTTACATTTAGCGGCATTTGTTAGAATGACAATAATTTTTTTAACAAGATATGAAATTTCTAACTCATAAAGTGTGCTCACCAACATGTACTTCCAATTCAACTTGCTTTTCTTGCCCGGGCCCGTGCTATTTGATCCTCCCTCTTTAATATATTTCACAAAAGCCCTTACAAAAGTGAGTGAATGTAATTAGCAATTTTATAATTTGAATTGGAAGTAAGAAATGCAAACCTATAGAATTATTATTGCTTACTTATTCACAAAAGGCAAGATAACTTTGCACTTGGCAGCCGCGGTCCTTCCTTTTGGCTTACAAGAATCAATAATTATGCCCACATTTAGGTACGGCACAATGAGAATCGTGCACCAATGTTTGCTGTGGGATCGAGGAGAAGAATTATAGTACTTTAGCATATAAAAGTCACATGAGTATTTGCTATGATTGATGGTGTGATTTCATTTTTTTATGTTTAACTTTTAATTCCTTTATACAATTCTTTAATTAAAATATAAACAACACATAAGTTAAGATTAGAACTAACCCCTCGTGGTATGGCATGAGAATGAATTTCTTCTCCTCCGCCTTAGCACGATGCATCGCAGAACACATGTACTCGATTGACATATCCGGATAATATGTCACTGCCGTACCACTCACTTTCTCGGGGTCCAGAAACATGCACAAGTTCTTCCTTTCAACCATCTCATCACAGTTTCGGACTAGCTTCCTGAAAACTCATCATATTGTAATTAGAATATATATTTGAGTTCTATACAATAATGAAAATATTTTAATATCACTAACATGAGAAAAATGGTAATGTGTGAAACATCGAGCCATTTGTCGGATGACGAGTGGTGGAAGAGGTCCTTGAAATCTTTGAACGTTATCAGGAGATCCCTGCCTTCGTGTAGAAACATACCAAGTGGGACAGGGATGATGATAGCCTCCATGCCTTCGGGCGCCGTCATCAAGTAGTCATGGAGAAGGCGCAAATCATTGGGCAAACGGTTGTATTCTTCTTCGGTGACCATAGGACGTGAAGGTGATTGTGGCGCGTCAGGCGCGACGACGCAAGCCACCTCCTGACGTACCGGTGACATCGCCGTACCGGTAACATCATCTCCTCGTGTCTGTATCAAGTTATAGATGTATTATTCTATTATTTCAAAAAGAATGAGTTGAATGTAACAAAATAAATGGATTTTTTTATGGATTACCTGATCCAAAACAATCTGACTCTTGGGCCATTGGACAAATGACATCCGTGCGTCATCAAGCACAAGCGCTTCGTCGGTAGGGACAGGAAGGGGTACGCGCTGCCATCCATCCACGACTAACTCAACCTGCACGCATGCATGGTCGGGTCTTAGCTGAGTATTGTGTACACTTTTGGCGAGTGGATGTACAACGCCCTTAGCAACGATCAGAGAAACACTGCCATTCCGCAGGACGAGGTCGCATGCTCTAGGGTCCTGCAAATTTATAGGAAAATTGTTTATTTTAGTGATGCGATATTGTCCAACAAGGTTGCAAACAGGTTTTAAATACCTTTGGATTATGAAGAAGTATTGATTACCTTGAGATTATCCAAATCGTCTAAGGCGCCCCATGTGCCGGATGCTTGACTACTTCGCCGAATTCCTGGCGAAATGGGAGGTGGTTGCTCGGATGGCTGCGTAGTTGCTGATCTAATTTGTGTCAACATTGCATGCATCTCAGCAAACCTTGTGTCGTACTCTGCGCTCACCTCCGCGCGTATCTGCGCAACTATCTCGTCTTTGTTTACCTTGGCACGAGATTTTCTTCGAGGTTTTTGTCCCTCCACTCGGAACACCTCCTTCCAGCCCCTGTAGACCCCTACACCTCTTACTCGACCCGGGTGTTCTGGATTCTCGAGCGCTGCGGACAAGGAATCATTTTGTCGTTCGACACTCCGGGCACCCGAGTTGACCTCCTCCTCCACTTCCAACTGTTCAAGTAGAAGAATTAGTTAAAGCAAAAGAACAATTGACGTACTTTCGGAGTTATAAATGACTCTTACCATTCTTTGAGCCACGCTTTGCAAATTCGTTGGGAGTACTATCCTCCCGTCAGCGGTTACCTCGGCTCTACCCATGACCCAATCTTTGCCCCTAGGATTTTGGATCCTAACCACGGGTGAGTCAGAATTCTTGTTCGCGTCCAGGACTTTCCTCCATTCTGCCGTCTTACCCTCGTAACCACCTGACCCTAGATGGTGTGGATACTTGTTAAAGGCAACGGTCATCCTGCCTTTATTACTTTTTGCCTTCACAGAAACAAGACAATAACGATCAGTTAGTTTTAGAAAAAAGAGTACATATCGAGAAAGAATAAGCATAAATTTGGCACGAGTTAGATACCTTGAACTCTTCGGTAGACTTCAAAGCTTGAAACGCATCCCAGTCCTCTTGTTTTAGCCATTTGTAGTAGCCGACCGGATTTCTCCCTTTCTCCATGAACTCCGTCTTCAACGTGCTCTTGTATTGCTTCCAACCATTGTTCATAATCTTCAAAGTCTTATCCTTTGGAACATCATTCTCGATGTTCCACTAAGCCTGATTGACACAAAAATTTAGTGTATTTAAGTATAGATCATACATAAGTGAAAATTCAAGAGAAGAGTTGTTAGGCACTTTACCTTCACCGTGTTCCACCACTCGTTCTTCACCTTATCCTCAAAATGATCCCATCTCTCAACAATGATACTCGCATTTTGCCTCACGAAGCTCGTACACCAATTTGAATATTTCTGCCGTTTTTCTCCCTGCGCACGCCAGTCTTCTGTGAACCAGATTTCTTGATGGGTCTGCTCGGACGTGCTCGTGCACATTGTCGGCCCTCTCCTCCTTCTTTCTGATGAGGCAGTAGCTTGCTGCTCCTCTTCTTCTGCCATCATATCGACGTACTCATCCTCATTCGACATGGTTCTGCATGAAATTAAAAATCAAATCACAAGTGACCAATAATTGAAGAGATAAATTAAAGAGATAAATTAACAAAATAGAGATAAATGAACTACATATTTTGTCTACTACATTCGACATGGTCTATTACATATTTTATCTTTTGTAGGGATAAATGAACAAAATAGAGATAACCTAAAATACCCTAACATGCAAGTACCATAATTATTTGAATAACCTAAAATTAACAAGTACCCTAAATTAACAAGTACCCTAAATTAACCTAAAATACCCTAAAATTAACAAGTACCATAAAATAACCTAAAATACCCTAAAATACCCTATATACAAATTATGAAAAACCACAATGTATTCAATAACCTAAAATTAAAGGCCGGCCATTTATTTAAACTCAAATTTCCCAATTTCTTCTCAATAGCGCAATTTCAACAGAGAACAAGCACAGGGGTTGCTGGTACACCATACCAGTAGCCAAAATTGGTACACAAACCAGCAGAACAAAGGAAAGAGGCCGGGTACCAGTGGGCGTCATTGTGCTGTACCAACTGGTACAGCAACACAACAGTATCAGATAGTCAAAAAGGGGCAGCACGATAACAACAGCCAAGCCGCAAATAGCAATACCTTTATTAAATTGGCTAACGGGTTCAAACCCAATAAGAAAAAGAACGAGATAGAGAGACGCTAACCTAGGTGAGAGAGACCACGGGTTAGAGAGAGAGAGACCACGGGTGAGAGAGACCGAGGTGGTGAGGCGGCGAGGCGGCGAGGCGGCGAGGCGGTGAGCGGTGAAGATCGAGCTCGTGTCTTTGGGAGGTTTTTGGCAGAGAAGGGTTTTCGGACTTATGAAAATTTTGGCAGAGAAGGATTTCGAAATAACCAATGTTTCCTCATTATACACGGCTGTTAAGTTAATGTCCGTGTGCAAATCACCTTTCTACACGGTTGTACATAAAAATCCGTGTGCAAATCACCTTTCTACACGGACATCTAGCTAATAGTCCGTGTAGCTCTCTTCCATTTCTACACGGACTATTAGCTAAAAGTCCGTGTATAAATCGTTCCGACAGGCGGGTCCCAGGTTCAGTAAAATGCTTTGAACATAAACTAATATTTATTTTAACTATTAACTAATATTTATTTTAACTAATATTAAATGTTTGATAAAGTTGAACATAATATTTTAAACATAATATTTTCATTAAACATAATCCTTCCTTAAATATTTTAACTAATATTAAATATTTTAACTAATATTAAATATTTTAACTAATATTTTAAATATTTTAACTAATATTAAATATTTTAACTAATATTTAGTGAAAACTAATATTTTAACTAATATTTATTTTATTTTATTATTAAATGTTTTAACTAATATTTTCAAAAACTAATACTAATATTTGATAATATTATAAGCATTAAACATAATCCTTCATTATAAGCATTAAACTAATATTTGATAATATTTGATAATACTATTACTACATTATGCTTTTTTCTTTTTTTCCCTCTTTTTTTCCTTTTTTATTTGATATATTACAAGCTAAAGTTGCAATATTAAAAGCTACACGGTCTTAAACAAAATAAATATTACACATTATGCTTTTTTTTTCCTTTTTTCCTTTTTCTCCTTTTTTCCACTATTTGAACAATACCCTCGGCCCATAATCCTTCATTGTGGTCGGACCGCATGTAGTCAGCTTCGTCTACCCCTTCAAGTGTTGCTACCTCAGTTTGCACATCAGTACAAAATGGAGGTACTTCGTCGAACTGGTCGTACTCTTCTTCATCGACGACATTTTCTACCCCGACAATCCTTCTTTTTCCGGATAGGACGACGCTCAACCTGGCATCACTCGGGTCAGTGGCATAAAAGACTTGGGTGGCTTGCTTGGCGAGTATAAACGGATCATCAACATGCCCAACCCTGTTTAAATCAACGAGTGTGAACCCGTCGTTATCAACTTTAACACCTCGGTCTTCGACCCATTGACACCGAAACACGGGAATGCT
Source organism: Carex myosuroides (assembly GCA_028015225.1). Taxonomy (NCBI): domain Eukaryota; kingdom Viridiplantae; phylum Streptophyta; class Magnoliopsida; order Poales; family Cyperaceae; genus Carex; species Carex myosuroides. Next base: position 6,895,753 of record CM051482.1, read on the forward strand.
CAGGCGAGGACTGTAAATGAGCTCCCAAATTTCTTGAGTAACGCCATAATATGACTTTGATGCTATTACAGCCCGGCCATCTCTGGATCTACTGAATTCTTGAGAGGTCGCCACCAACGTCACCCCACTGTTTTGCATCGTGCTCTTATCACTCTGGGATTTAGTATAAAATGTATATCCGTTAATCTCGTATCCTTGGAATGTTCTAACAACAATTTGGGGTCCTTTGCCAAGCAGTTTAACAATTTCAGGTACGGGGTGTGACTGCACTCTTTCTTTCAGCCATCCTATAAAAGAACGATTATGCTCGTTAGTAAGGCACTTCTGACTCCTCGTGTAGTTTTGTTGTTGAAGGATTGTCATGTGCTCATCTATATAGGGAGCAACATCTGTCATGTGTTGTAGTACAATAAAATGTGCCTTTTTTAGTTCATTTAGATCAGCAATTACGGCTCTCAACCCAATTGTCCCGACTCCTTGGAGCCTTCCCTCGTATCGAGATTTTGGAACGCCAATAGGATCCACACCGGTCAAGTAGTTGGTGCAAAAATCAATCACCTCCTCCATAGAATATCCTTCTATAATGCTGCCTTCGGGTCGATGTCGGTTCCTTACGTATTTTTTCAAGATGCCCATGTATCTCTCGAATGGATACATATACCGAAGGAACACGGGACCACAAATCTTAATTTCTCTCACAAGATGAACAACAAGGTGAACCATGACATCCGTGCGTCATCAAACACAAGCGCTTCGTCGGTAGGGACAGGAAGGGGTACGCGCTGCCATCCATCTACGACTAACTCAACCTGCACGCATGCATGGTCGGGTCTTAGCTGAGTAGAGTGTACACTTTTGGCGAGTGGATGTACAACGCCCTTAGTAACGATCAGAGAAACACTACCATTCTGCAGGACGAGGTCGCATGCTCTGGGGTCCTGCAAATTTATAGGAAAGTTGTTTATTTTAATGATGCGATATTGTCTAACAAGGTTGCAAACAGGTTTTAAATACCTTTAGATTATGAACAAATATTGATTACCTTGAGATTATCCAAATCGTCTAAGGCGCCCCACGTGCCGGATGCTTGACTACTTCGCCGAATTCCCGGCGAAATGGGAGGTGGTTGCTCGGATGGCTGCGTAGTTGCTGATCTAATTTGTGTCAACATTGCTTCCATCTCAGCAAACCTTGCGTCGTACTCTTTGCTCACCTCCGCGCGTATCTGCGCAACTATCTCGTCTTTGTTTACCTTGGCACGCGATTTTCTTCGAGATTTTTGTCCCTCCACTCGGAACACCTCCTTCCAGCCCCTGTAGACCCCTACACCCCTTACTCGACCCGGGTGTTCTGGATTCTCGAGCACTGCGGACAAGGAATCATTTTGTCGTTCGACACTCCGGGCACCCGAGTTGACCTCCTCCTCCACTTCCAACTGTTCAAGTAGAAGAATTAGTTAAAGCAAAAGAACAATTGATGTACTTTCGGAGTTATAATTTTCGAATGAATGTCACAAAGTAAGTATAAAGGACTCTTACCATTCTTTGAGCCACGGGTTGCAAATCCTTTGGGAGTACTATCCTCCCGTCAGCGGTTACCTCGGCTCTACCCATGACCCAATCTTTGCCCCTAGGATTTTGGATCCTAACCACGGGTGAGTCAGAATTCTTGTTCGCGTCCAGGACTTTCCTCCATTCTGCCGTCTTACCCTCGTAACCACCTGACCCTAGATGGTGTGGATACTTGTTAAAGGCAACGGTCATCCTGCCTTTATTACTTTTTGCCTTCACAGAAACAAGACAATAACGATCAGTTAGTTTTAGAAAAAAGAGTACATATCGAGAAAGAATAAGCATAAATTTGGCACGAGTTAGATACCTTGAACTCTTCGGTAGACTTCAAAGCTTGAAACGCATCCCAGTCCTCTTGTTTTAGCCATTTGTAGTAGCCGACCGGATTTCTCCCTTTCTCCATGAACTCCGTCTTCAACGTGCTCTTGTATTGCTTCCAACCATTGTTCATAATCTTCAAAGTCTTATCCTTTGGAACATCATTCTCGATGTTCCACTGAGCCTGATTGACACAAAAATTTAGTGTATTTAAGTATAGATCATACATAAGTGAAAATTCAAGAGAAGAGTTGTTAGGCACTTTACCTTCACCGTGTTCCACCACTCGTTCTTCACCTTATCCTCAAAATGATCCCATCTCTCAACAAGGATACTCGCATTTTGCCTCACGAAGCTCGTACACCAATTTGAATATTTCTGCCGTTTTTCTCCCTGCGCACGCCAGTCTTCTGTGAACCAGATTTCTTGATGGGTCTGCTCGGACGTGCTCGTGCACATTGTCGGCCCTCTCCTCCTTCTTTCTGATGAGGCAGTAGCTTGCTGCTCCTCTTCTTCTGCCATCATATCGACGTACTCATCCTCATTCGACATGGTTCTGCATGAAATTAAAAATCAAATCACAAGTGACCAATAATTGAAGAGATAAATTAAAGAGATAAATTAACAAAATAGAGATAAATGAACTACATATTTTGTCTACTACATTCGACATGGTCTATTACATATTTTATCTTTTGTAGGGATAAATGAACAAAATAGAGATAACCTAAAATACCCTAACATGCAAGTACCATAATTATTTGAATAACCTAAAATTAACAAGTACCCTAAATTAACAAGTACCCTAAATTAACCTAAAATACCCTAAAATTAACAAGTACCATAAAATAACCTAAAATACCCTAAAATACCCTATATACAAATTATGAAAAACCACAATGTATTCAATAACCTAAAATTAAAGGCCGGCCATTTATTTAAACTCAAATTTCCCAATTTCTTCTCAATAGCGCAATTTCAACAGAGAACAAGCACAGGGGTTGCTGGTACACCATACCAGTAGCCAAAATTGGTACACAAACCAGCAGAACAAAGGAAAGAGGCCGGTACCAGTGGGCGTCATTGTGCTGTACCAACTGGTACAGCAACACAACAGTATCAGATAGTCAAAAAGGGGCAGCACGATAACAACAGCCAAGCCGCAAATAGCAATACCTTTATTAAATTGGCTAACGGGTTCAAACCCAATAAGAAAAAGAACGAGATAGAGAGACGCTAACCTAGGTGAGAGAGACCACGGGTTAGAGAGAGAGAGACCACGGGTGAGAGAGACCGAGGTGGTGAGGCGGCGAGGCGGCGAGGCGGCGAGGCGGTGAGCGGTGAAGATCGAGCTCGTGTCTTTGGGAGGTTTTTGGCAGAGAAGGGTTTTCGGACTTATGAAAATTTTGGCAGAGAAGGATTTCGAAATAACCAATGTTTCCTCATTATACACGGCTGTTAAGTTAATGTCCGTGTGCAAATCACCTTTCTACACGGTTGTACATAAAAATCCGTGTGCAAATCACCTTTCTACACGGACATCTAGCTAATAGTCCGTGTAGCTCTCTTCCATTTCTACACGGACTATTAGCTAAAAGTCCGTGTATAAATCGTTCCGACAGGCGGGTCCCAGGTTCAGTAAAATGCTTTGAACATAAACTAATATTTATTTTAACTATTAACTAATATTTATTTTAACTAATATTAAATGTTTGATAAAGTTGAACATAATATTTTAAACATAATATTTTCATTAAACATAATCCTTCCTTAAATATTTTAACTAATATTAAATATTTTAACTAATATTAAATATTTTAACTAATATTTTAAATATTTTAACTAATATTAAATATTTTAACTAATATTTAGTGAAAACTAATATTTTAACTAATATTTATTTTATTTTATTATTAAATGTTTTAACTAATATTTTCAAAAACTAATACTAATATTTGATAATATTATAAGCATTAAACATAATCCTTCATTATAAGCATTAAACTAATATTTGATAATATTTGATAATACTATTACTACATTATGCTTTTTTCTTTTTTTCCCTCTTTTTTTCCTTTTTTATTTGATATATTACAAGCTAAAGTTGCAATATTAAAAGCTACACGGTCTTAAACAAAATAAATATTACACATTATGCTTTTTTTTTCCTTTTTTCCTTTTTCTCCTTTTTTCCACTATTTGAACAGTACCCTCGGCCCATAATCCTTCATTGTGGTCGGACCGCATGTAGTCAGCTTCGTCTACCCCTTCAAGTGTTGCTACCTCAGTTTGCACATCAGTACAAAATGGAGGTACTTCGTCGAACTGGTCGTACTCTTCTTCATCGACGACATTTTCTACCCCGACAATCCTTCTTTTTCCGGATAGGACGACGCTCAACCTGGCATCACTCGGGTCAGTGGCATAAAAGACTTGGGTGGCTTGCTTGGCGAGTATAAACGGATCATCAACATGCCCAACCCTGTTTAAATCAACGAGTGTGAACCCGTCGTTATCAACTTTAACACCTCGGTCTTCGACCCATTGACACCGAAACACGGGAATGCTCAGGCGAGGACTGTAAATGAGCTCCCAAATTTCTTGAGTAACGCCATAATATGACTTTGATGCTATTACAGCCCGGCCATCTCCGGATCTACTGAATTCTTGAGAGGTCGCCACCAACGTCACCTGTTATAACCCGTAAAATTAAGTGTAATTAACTAATTTAATTAATAGAATTTTGACCTAATTAAAATTTTTAAGACGAATTAAACAGTCAAATAAATAACAAATAAATAATTAGCTAAGTAGATAAATAAAACGTATGCAATTAAATTAAATAGTACAAACCAAATTATTAAAAATAGATAAAATTAAATTTAAACTAGTTGCTAATTAATTAACGAAATAAATTAAGAATATGCACAAAATATTAGACTTGACGGATTGAACGAGTTTCGATATTAATCGGTTGTGTAAAATAATAATAAATTGTAAATGTTGGTTGAATAAAATTCGAATTCAAGTTGAATATGTTGAATGAATGACTCGTTACATGATTGGTCACTCAGATCGGAATTGAAAATTGGTAAACTGAAATTTTGAGATACGATTTCGGGTCCGGTCCATTTCCCCTATACACCCCCCTCCTTTTCTCTCTCTGGCGACAGAACCCCACTCTCCTTGTCGCTCTCTCTTCTCTCCACTCTCTCCGCCTGTGTGCTCTCTCTTTGCTCTCTTCTCTCTCTGCCTTCGGGCCCTCTTCTCTGTGCTTGTGCTTGTTTGATTCCTTACTGGAGGCTTGGATCGGGTTCGTTTTTCCCCTTTCCCGCGCCTTCTCTGTGCTCTTGCTATTTTGGTGCCCGGGTGTTGTTGTTGCGTGTTGCGGGTACTCTTTGCCGCTGGCTAGACAATCGGTGCCTATTTTTGACGGCCGAAGGCGAAGGAACACCTTTGGAACCGGCCTAATTTGCCCCTCTTGCGAATTGCTCACCCCGGGTAACCTTTAACTCCTTACTTTGTTTTTGCCTTGTGGCTTGCGGCTGTTGCCTTGATCTGTGGCCTTCGTGCCATTTTGCTTGACCTGTGGCCTTCGGGTTTGTTTTGCTCTTGCTGGCCGTGTGAGCCTTCTTGTCTGACCTGTGGCCTTAGGCCTTTTGTTACTGGTGGCTGTTGCCTTGACCCGCGGCCTTGAGCCTTTTTCCTGTGACTTGTGGCCTTCGTGCCTTGTGGGGTTTTGACTTGGTTCTGTTGCTGGTACTACCCCCCCTGTTGCTGTTGCTTGATTTTTGTTTGGATGCTTGCCTTGCCTTGCCTTTTTGGGCTTGCTGTCTCGGTTGCTTGTTTGTTGCTGTTAGGGGGTGCTGTACCAGTTGGTACAGCTCAGTGATACCACTGGTACCGAACCTTTGAACGGACAGGGACCTTATTAGCAAATTGGAAAATAATTGGATTGAATTGTAAAATATAGGCCCTTGTTACTGTTGGGCCGTGACTGTTGTGATTAATAAATGGATTTGGGCCTTTTTAATTTTCTGGTGGGCCTTAATATGAATTTATTAATAAATTCAAAGAGGCTTGGGCCTTTATCTATTGGGCTGGCAGATTTTTAAATAGAAAGGAATAAATGTTGCCTCGGATTGACGGAATAAAATGACGGCTTTTAAAAATTTAGGTTTTAATAATGTAACCGAATAAAATCGGATGCTTATGTAAACTTGAATTTAAATCGGGAAATGATTATACCGTCCGGGTCTTGATGCCTCAGTGAGAGTTCATAACATAATTTGAACAGATACTATGAACCCAAATGGACACCTGTATGATCCCGAAACACACCCAATAAAAATAGTTCAACACATTTAGATTAATTAGGATTTTTAATTAATTAATAAGTTAAGTAGTTAGGATTTTAAAATATTAGTTAAGTAAATATTTAGATTAAATAAAATGTAGTTTTAAATAAAGTAAATGATTTATAAATAAAATATGTGGTTAATTAATAAAGGACAATTAATTAACAACATATTAACACTTTCGAATCATTACGATTACAAAATTTTACTAAGTAGAATAAGTAAGTCTTTAATGTTAAGTACTTAGGATTTAAATTTAATTGTAATTAAATTAATTAAGAAACTCACTTTTTATTTTATTTTATTTTTAAGTAGTTAAATTAAGATTAAATAATAATTTTATAAGCGTAATTCATTCTTTACGTAAATTTTCATAATGACCCGTAAATAACATTACTTAGGTGTTTAACTAATTAGATGAGCAGTTTATTTTCAAATTAAAATATAACAAATGATTTAAGTACGTTAGATTAATTTAATTAGAGTTGGACCAATTTTACGTTTAGTCGGAATCGAGTCAAACCGACCAAACCAATTGATCAGATTCGAACCTTAGTAATTAATTAATTAAATATGAACACTTAGTGAAAATAATCAAACGGGGTAATAAGGGTTACGAATACTTAGTTTAGACTCTAATTAAGTTACGACTAAATTACAGGTCAGCCGACCTACACTGAGTTCGATCCGTGGTACGATCCCGCTGACGGTTACACCGGAGCAGGTGAGGATCGTGCAGATTGCGGTGATTTCTAGCACTAGCGTTCTACCCCTACAGCCATCAGGTGTGGGATATCTGTATTTTCTTTCGTGGCGTACTCTCACCAGTCGACCACTTGACCTGACATCCGCACTTTAAATTTTGTAGTTGCATTAGAGCATGTTTAATCCTTTCTGAACTGTAATTTAGGATTGCACAACCCCTTCTAAATTGCAAATTTAATGCTTTCTTAGGAGTAGTGTAATTTAATTAATAATATATTAGGATATTAGTTGTCCCCTTCTCGTAGAGGACAACATATTATTGTAGTTAAGCATGTGCATTGGTGAGCGTGAGATAGAAGACCGAATGACTGCTTTCCGTCACGTAGGCATGGGATGCGTGACGGTTCGTGGGTCATTGGGCTGAGGGATCACTTGATCCCTTAGAGGTCTTACTAGGATTATTATTATTATATGCATGAGCTTGGTAGTATATCATTTTCGATCATTTTACATTTTGTGTGGACCGATCACGAGTCCGGAGACGATTCGGGAGCTATCCCCCCTACATTAGGAGCTACTTGCCTAGTACGGCTGCCGAGGATGCGGTGGCAGATTTTATTTTTATTGTTATGATGTCCCATTGATCTGGCCGGATGGTGGAGTTTCGTCTCTGCTCATGAGGAGACGAATTGACTTATTCTTACGCATTGCTTGTAGTTTTCTCCTATTTTATATGTTTGGTGATGAATCGTCTTAGAGAAGGAAAACACATGGAATTAAGTGTAACCATCGGCTAGCGTGCCCTTCTTGTGTGGGCAAAGCTCGATGTCCTTAGGCATCGGGTACCTTTGCTCCTCTGATCGCAGTCCTTGGATGTTACACGAATTTCGATATAACCATCGGCTAGCGTGCCCTTCTGCTGTGGGCAAAGCTCGATGTCATTAGGCATCGGGTATCTTTGCCCCGCTGATCGCAGTCCTTGTGTTATGTCACATTTGAGATACAAATTCAATTTGATTGAACTTGGCACGGCACGGGGTGACAAAATTATCCGTACTATTACTACATCAATTTGTACACACAGTACCTATTGTACTGGACTTCGGTTGAGTATAATATTGATCCTCATATTTTATTTTGGGAAACTTTGGCATTTTTGGCATAATAGGATAATCACATCATGTCATCTATTATATGTATATTTTTCTTTTGTAGTACTATGATAGGTTTAATTCTCGCAACATATGCATTAAAAGTAAATTCCTGACTTTACGTAGATTTCAAATTAAAATGTGCTTTGACTCGAGAGGATCCCTGAAGGGATAATACTGGGTCACATACTGGGCGATCATTCGCTCATCCCCTCCTTTTTATGGATGTGGGCAGGTACAGAGTCTGACGGTCCGCAGCAGGAGGCGTCAGGAGCTGTCCCCGACGGTCACATCACTTGAGGTAGATTAGGGGCTTTTGTTTAGGATTTTACGAGTCCAAGGTTTTGTTATATATATTGGACTCGATAGATCATGTATCCCTTTTGACTAGTTATGTTTATTTTATCCCGAGGTGGATTGTATGGATGTGTGTATATGTATGTTTATTTGATATTTATGACTATTGCTTGTTTGTATTATATTGCTTCCGCTGCTGTTTGATTATTATGTTGTTTAGCCTTGCGTGTTTATTGAGTATTAGACACGAGGCGGGGATTAATCACATCCTAATTCGGAAATCCTGGTTTGGGGTGTGACATCCTTTGGGTGGTATCAGAGCCAGGTTTATCGTAATCCTTTGTACGATAAACTGAATACCATTCACTAAACAAATAAGAAGCAAAGTCATAAGTTGATAAATATCAATATATATACATATATATAAAAGTCAAAGCACTTGACCGATACTCTAAGTAGTATCTCACGTAGACATCGGCGAACGAACTCTTTTCCTTATCATACGACTCATTTTCATTCCTTGATTGTACATCCATATCTCTGTTGCAGCTATACTATGGACGACCGTCACCCCCATAGGCGTCATAGGGCCGCATCCCAGCCACCCGAGGCTCATTCCGGGCTCTCTGCCGGTAGCGTATCTCCACGACCTATTGAGGTCCGTGCCCCGTCTGTACGTTCTCAGCCTTCTGTGGCACGTGGTCAGGGCGCGGCGACCCCACCCCATGGAGGGGCGGGTTCTAGTAGAGCTGGCTCGTCTCAAGCAGGTCCGTCTCGTGGTGCTGTAGATAGGCAGCCTCCACCTCCACCGGATGCGGCGCAGCTCATGCGACAGTTCTTTGATGGTTTGGCCCAGATTACGGGTCAGGGAGCAGGTGCGGGTCGCGCTATAGTCGACCCCTTTACCGCCGCCCATCGCGACTTCATACGTCTCCACACGCTCCGATTTGACGGGCGTGGTACTTATACTGCCGCTGATGAGTGGCTTGCTTCCGTTGAGGAGACACTTCGTCTCGCTCGGTCTCCTGTGGAGTTCCATACCGAGTTGGCTGCGACACTTTTTGACGGAGATGCCCGTCATTGGTGGGCTACACAGCAGCCCCAGTACGTGGACGGTCCTCCTATACCGTGGCAGTGGTTTACTGAGGTCTTTCGCCGTCGCTTTATGGGTAGGGCACAGCTTCGTGCTCTGAGACAGCAGTTTGAGTCACTTACCCAGGGTAGCCGTACCGTACGTCAGTACGGTACCACTTTCATCAGCTTATCGCGATACGCCCCTGACTTAGTTGCGGATCCACAGGACCGACGCCTCCGCTTCATCGAGGGATTACAGCCTTCATTGGCTTGTCTCGTGGCCTCTTACCCTAGTACATCCATTGAGTCCCTGATGGATAGTGCGGAGTTACTGGAGAGACTCCAGCACAGGAGTGTCCGACCCCGGACCGACATCACCGCATCCCCGAGTCGGGGTAGAGACACCTCCTCGCAGCCTATCGTGAGGCAGCCCCAGCCTCAGCAGTTTCGCGGTCAGCCGAGACCGACCATTCCTCGCTCAGGTGCCTGTTTCATTTGCCAGGCCACTGATCATTGGGCGAACGCCTGTCCGCAGCGGATAGGTGGTAGCCAGTACTCCGATCGAGTCTTCTCAGGAGGTCGGGGACAGTCTGATTTACGTGGACCGGTGCCACCCCGCAGCGGCTTCGGCAGCAACACGCAGCGAGGTGGTAGATCTGGATCCGGGTCAGGACGTGGACCTGGAGGTGGCAGTCAGACTGGTCGCGACTCCGCGCGCATTCATGCCACCATTGGGGAGGAGATACCTGCTGACGAGACCCCCGAGGGAGAGCCATTACCCGGACCTCCCCCTACAGGCGGCCCGACGCACGATGATGTAGATCTCATCACAGGTACTGTATTTATATCGGGGTGTGCGGCTTACGCCCTTATCGATACGGGAGCTAGTCATTCCTTCGTAGCCCTAGCTTTCGTGAGTACCCACGAGTGGCCCACCGAGGTCAGGACTCGGGCCATGGAGGTACAGACGCCTCTCGGGAGGCAGGTTCTGGTGGACAGGATCTGTAAGGACCGAAAAGTCCGTATCGCCGATAGGGACCTAGCAGTAGACCTTACGGTTCTTGACATGCGAGATTTTGACGTCCTGCTGGGTCTGGACTGGTTGACCACGCACCACGCCATCGTCGACTGCGAGAGACATACCGTACGATTCGGTCGTCCGAATGAGGTGTCGTTCACCTTCAGAGGAAGGAAACCTGGAACCGGGTTTCCTATCATATCGGCTCTACGTGCGACCCATCTGATCACCGCGGGGTGTAGCGCGTATCTCGCAGCTGTAGTCCTGACGGAGAGCGAGGAGGTAGACATACGCAGCATACCGATTGTGAGCGAGTTTACCGATGTATTTCCGGAGGAGTTACCTGGGATGCCTCCAGATCGCGAGGTTGAGTTCTGTATAGAACTCCAGCCAGGCACGACACCCATCGCCCGAGCCCCTTATCGCATGGCGCCTGCCGAGCTTAGAGAGCTCAAGACGCAGCTCGAAGACCTTCTCGAGAAGGGCTTCATACGACCGAGCACGTCTCCTTGGGGAGCCCCTGTCCTCTTCGTGAGGAAGAAGGACGGATCCCTTCGTCTATGCATCGACTACCGAGAGTTGAACAAGTGCACGGTGCCGAACCGGTATCCTCTACCACGCATCGATGACTTGTTCGACCAGCTCCAGGGTTCAGAGGTGTATTCGAAGATCGATCTACGATCCGGATATCACCAGATGAAGATTAGGGCGAGCGACGTCCCGAGGACTGCTTTTCGGACCCGATACGGACATTACGAGTTTCGCGTCATGTCCTTTGGACTGACGAACGCACCGGCGTATTTCATGAGCCTCATGAACACGGTGTTTACGGACTTCCTGGACTCATTCGTTGTAGTCTTTATTGACGACATATTGATCTACTCGCGGAGTCGGGAGGAGCACGCCACACACTTACGATTGGTGCTAGAGCGACTTAGAGAGCATCGGCTATACGCCAAGTTCTCGAAGTGTGACTTTTGGATTGAGAAGGTTGCGTTTCTTGGACACGTGATATCTAAGGACGGGTTAGCGGTGGACCCGCAGAAGATATCCGCCATTTCTGACTGGAGACGACCTGAGAGCGTCACTGAGATTCGTAGTTTCTTAGGATTGGCTGGCTACTATAGACGGTTTGTAGAGGGATTCTCACGTCTAGCCCTACCGTTGACTCAGCTACTGCAGAAAGGAGTCAAGTTCGAGTGGACTCCCGAGCGCGAAAGTAGCTTCGAAGAGCTCAAGCGCCACCTTGTCTCCGCACCGGTTCTCGCGATGCCTATCTCCGGTGTGGAGTACGCCGTTTATGCTGACGCCTCCCGGTACGGATTAGGTTGCGTATTGATGCAGCAGGGACATGTCATCGCATACGCTTCGAGGCAGCTCCGCACGCACGAGCGGAACTACCCCACCCACGACTTAGAGTTGGCGGCCGTAGTCTTCGCATTGAAGATCTGGCGTCATTACCTATACGGAGACAAGTGCAAGATCTACACTGATCACAAGAGCCTGAAGTACGTCTTCACACAGAAGGATCTCAACCTGAGGCAGCGAAGATGGCTCGAACTGATGAAGGACTACGACCTGGAGATATTGTATCATCCGGGCAAGGCCAACGTGGTGGCCGACGCTTTGAGTCGCAAGAGTCAGGGTAACCTGGCTGCGATGATTACGCGACAACACCATCTACTGGAGGACATGAGACGACTCGACTTGTGGGTTGCTCCATCGGAGGAGCTGATAGGCGAGACTAGCGGTAACAGCGAGATAGTGGTAGCTTCTTTGGTGATACAGCCGACATTGATTGACGAGATACGACTAGCGCAGAGTAGCGACGATTTGCTTGAGAGGACTCGTGCCGCCATTGCCGCGGGCCAGCGTCTCCCGTTTAGAGTAGATGACGATGGTGCCTTGAGACTCGGTGACAGACTATGCGTACCAGATACGGCATCCCTAAAGGACAGGATCCTTAGGGAGGCACACGACTCGGTCTACGCGATTCATCCTGGCGAGACGAAGATGTACCAAGACCTCAAGGACCACTACTGGTGGAAGAACATGCGCCGAGAGATCGCGAAGTACGTTAGCAAATGCCTGACTTGCCAAAAGGTGAAAGCCGACCGACAGCGACCACCGGGACTTCTACAACCACTTAAGAAATCGGAGCACAAGTTCGATATTATCACGATGGACTTCGTGACAGGACTACCTAGGACTGGTTCGAGAGACGACGCGATCTGGGTCATAGTCGACACTTTGACCAAAGTGGCACATTTTATCGCCTTTCGACACGGATTGACGGGAGAGGAGATGGCCCTACTCTATATGAGACATCAGCATAAGTTTCATGGAGTCCCGACTACGATCATATCCGATCGTGACCCCCGTTTCACCTCGCACTTTTGGGGGAGCTTTCACGAGGCTCTCGGGACCGAGGTAGTATTCAGCACCGCCCATCACCCACAGACGGACGGCCAGTCAGAGCGTACGATACAGACGTTGGAGGACATGTTACGATCATGCGCACTTACGATGCAGGGCGACTGGACGGATCACCTGCACATGGCAGAGTTCTCGTACAACAATAGTTACCACACGAGTATCGGCATGTCACCATTCGAGGCGTTATACGGGCACCCAGTCCGTACACCAGTATGTTGGGGATCTACTAGCTCCTTCCGCCCTACCGTACCCCAGCTGATCGAGGAATGTACGGATAAGATGCGGATTATCCAAGACAGACTTAAGACGGCACAAGATCGCCAGCGAAAGTACGCGGACCCAAAGCGTCGAGACTTCAGCATGGAGGTTGGCGAGCACGCACTTTTACGAGTTTCGCCCCGCAAGGGGGTTATGAGGTTCGGAGTCAAGGGCAAATTAGCACCTAGATACATCGGCCCGTTTATGATTCTCGAGCGAGTCGGTCGCACCGCTTACCGACTTGCATTACCTCCATCCCTCGCTGGTGTACACGACGTCTTTCACGTATCCCAGCTTCGACGTTACGTACGGAGTGAGGCACACGTGCTAGAGTATGAGCCACTACAGGTCGAGACGGATTTGACATACGAGGCACGTCCGATTCGCATCTTAGACGTGCAGGAGATAGAGTTGCGGCGACGTACTATTCGTCGAGTACTAGTACAGTGGGAGCATCATACCCCGCGTGAGGCGACATGGGAGCTCGAGGACGGGATGCGAGAGCGCTATCCAGAGCTGTTCGTATCGACCGAGTAGTTTTCGATCGTTCGGGACGAACTTTTTATTAGGGGGGGAGAATGTTATAACCCGTAAAATTAAGTGTAATTAACTAATTTAATTAATAGAATTTTGACCTAATTAAAATTTTTAAGACGAATTAAACAGTCAAATAAATAACAAATAAATAATTAGCTAAGTAGATAAATAAAACGTATGCAATTAAATTAAATAGTACAAACCAAATTATTAAAAATAGATAAAATTAAATTTAAACTAGTTGCTAATTAATTAACGAAATAAATTAAGAATATGCACAAAATATTAGACTTGACGGATTGAACGAGTTTCGATATTAATCGGTTGTGTAAAATAATAATAAATTGTAAATGTTGGTTGAATAAAATTCGAATTCAAGTTGAATATGTTGAATGAATGACTCGTTACATGATTGGTCACTCAGATCGGAATTGAAAATTGGTAAACTGAAATTTTGAGATACGATTTCGGGTCCGGTCCATTTCCCCTATACACCCCCCTCCTTTTCTCTCTCTGGCGACAGAACCCCACTCTCCTTGTCGCTCTCTCTTCTCTCCACTCTCTCCGCCTGTGTGCTCTCTCTTTGCTCTCTTCTCTCTCTGCCTTCGGGCCCTCTTCTCTGTGCTTGTGCTTGTTTGATTCCTTACTGGAGGCTTGGATCGGGTTCGTTTTTCCCCTTTCCCGCGCCTTCTCTGTGCTCTTGCTATTTTGGTGCCCGGGTGTTGTTGTTGCGTGTTGCGGGTACTCTTTGCCGCTGGCTAGACAATCGGTGCCTATTTTTGACGGCCGAAGGCGAAGGAACACCTTTGGAACCGGCCTAATTTGCCCCTCTTGCGAATTGCTCACCCCGGGTAACCTTTAACTCCTTACTTTGTTTTTGCCTTGTGGCTTGCGGCTGTTGCCTTGATCTGTGGCCTTCGTGCCATTTTGCTTGACCTGTGGCCTTCGGGTTTGTTTTGCTCTTGCTGGCCGTGTGAGCCTTCTTGTCTGACCTGTGGCCTTAGGCCTTTTGTTACTGGTGGCTGTTGCCTTGACCCGCGGCCTTGAGCCTTTTTCCTGTGACTTGTGGCCTTCGTGCCTTGTGGGGTTTTGACTTGGTTCTGTTGCTGGTACTACCCCCCCTGTTGCTGTTGCTTGATTTTTGTTTGGATGCTTGCCTTGCCTTGCCTTTTTGGGCTTGCTGTCTCGGTTGCTTGTTTGTTGCTGTTAGGGGGTGCTGTACCAGTTGGTACAGCTCAGTGATACCACTGGTACCGAACCTTTGAACGGACAGGGACCTTATTAGCAAATTGGAAAATAATTGGATTGAATTGTAAAATATAGGCCCTTGTTACTGTTGGGCCGTGACTGTTGTGATTAATAAATGGATTTGGGCCTTTTTAATTTTCTGGTGGGCCTTAATATGAATTTATTAATAAATTCAAAGAGGCTTGGGCCTTTATCTATTGGGCTGGCAGATTTTTAAATAGAAAGGAATAAATGTTGCCTCGGATTGACGGAATAAAATGACGGCTTTTAAAAATTTAGGTTTTAATAATGTAACCGAATAAAATCGGATGCTTATGTAAACTTGAATTTAAATCGGGAAATGATTATACCGTCCGGGTCTTGATGCCTCAGTGAGAGTTCATAACATAATTTGAACAGATACTATGAACCCAAATGGACACCTGTATGATCCCGAAACACACCCAATAAAAATAGTTCAACACATTTAGATTAATTAGGATTTTTAATTAATTAATAAGTTAAGTAGTTAGGATTTTAAAATATTAGTTAAGTAAATATTTAGATTAAATAAAATGTAGTTTTAAATAAAGTAAATGATTTATAAATAAAATATGTGGTTAATTAATAAAGGACAATTAATTAACAACATATTAACACTTTCGAATCATTACGATTACAAAATTTTACTAAGTAGAATAAGTAAGTCTTTAATGTTAAGTACTTAGGATTTAAATTTAATTGTAATTAAATTAATTAAGAAACTCACTTTTTATTTTATTTTATTTTTAAGTAGTTAAATTAAGATTAAATAATAATTTTATAAGCGTAATTCATTCTTTACGTAAATTTTCATAATGACCCGTAAATAACATTACTTAGGTGTTTAACTAATTAGATGAGCAGTTTATTTTCAAATTAAAATATAACAAATGATTTAAGTACGTTAGATTAATTTAATTAGAGTTGGACCAATTTTACGTTTAGTCGGAATCGAGTCAAACCGACCAAACCAATTGATCAGATTCGAACCTTAGTAATTAATTAATTAAATATGAACACTTAGTGAAAATAATCAAACGGGGTAATAAGGGTTACGAATACTTAGTTTAGACTCTAATTAAGTTACGACTAAATTACAGGTCAGCCGACCTACACTGAGTTCGATCCGTGGTACGATCCCGCTGACGGTTACACCGGAGCAGGTGAGGATCGTGCAGATTGCGGTGATTTCTAGCACTAGCGTTCTACCCCTACAGCCATCAGGTGTGGGATATCTGTATTTTCTTTCGTGGCGTACTCTCACCAGTCGACCACTTGACCTGACATCCGCACTTTAAATTTTGTAGTTGCATTAGAGCATGTTTAATCCTTTCTGAACTGTAATTTAGGATTGCACAACCCCTTCTAAATTGCAAATTTAATGCTTTCTTAGGAGTAGTGTAATTTAATTAATAATATATTAGGATATTAGTTGTCCCCTTCTCGTAGAGGACAACATATTATTGTAGTTAAGCATGTGCATTGGTGAGCGTGAGATAGAAGACCGAATGACTGCTTTCCGTCACGTAGGCATGGGATGCGTGACGGTTCGTGGGTCATTGGGCTGAGGGATCACTTGATCCCTTAGAGGTCTTACTAGGATTATTATTATTATATGCATGAGCTTGGTAGTATATCATTTTCGATCATTTTACATTTTGTGTGGACCGATCACGAGTCCGGAGACGATTCGGGAGCTATCCCCCCTACATTAGGAGCTACTTGCCTAGTACGGCTGCCGAGGATGCGGTGGCAGATTTTATTTTTATTGTTATGATGTCCCATTGATCTGGCCGGATGGTGGAGTTTCGTCTCTGCTCATGAGGAGACGAATTGACTTATTCTTACGCATTGCTTGTAGTTTTCTCCTATTTTATATGTTTGGTGATGAATCGTCTTAGAGAAGGAAAACACATGGAATTAAGTGTAACCATCGGCTAGCGTGCCCTTCTTGTGTGGGCAAAGCTCGATGTCCTTAGGCATCGGGTACCTTTGCTCCTCTGATCGCAGTCCTTGGATGTTACACGAATTTCGATATAACCATCGGCTAGCGTGCCCTTCTGCTGTGGGCAAAGCTCGATGTCATTAGGCATCGGGTATCTTTGCCCCGCTGATCGCAGTCCTTGTGTTATGTCACATTTGAGATACAAATTCAATTTGATTGAACTTGGCACGGCACGGGGTGACAAAATTATCCGTACTATTACTACATCAATTTGTACACACAGTACCTATTGTACTGGACTTCGGTTGAGTATAATATTGATCCTCATATTTTATTTTGGGAAACTTTGGCATTTTTGGCATAATAGGATAATCACATCATGTCATCTATTATATGTATATTTTTCTTTTGTAGTACTATGATAGGTTTAATTCTCGCAACATATGCATTAAAAGTAAATTCCTGACTTTACGTAGATTTCAAATTAAAATGTGCTTTGACTCGAGAGGATCCCTGAAGGGATAATACTGGGTCACATACTGGGCGATCATTCGCTCATCCCCTCCTTTTTATGGATGTGGGCAGGTACAGAGTCTGACGGTCCGCAGCAGGAGGTGTCAGGAGCTGTCCCCGACGGTCACATCACTTGAGGTAGATTAGGGGCTTTTGTTTAGGATTTTACGAGTCCAAGGTTTTGTTATATATATTGGACTCGATAGATCATGTATCCCTTTTGACTAGTTATGATTATTTTATCCCGAGGTGGATTGTATGGATGTGTGTATATGTATGTTTATTTGATATTTATGACTATTGCTTGTTTGTATTATATTGCTTCCGCTGCTGTTTGATTATTATGTTGTTTAGCCTTGCGTGTTTATTGAGTATTAGACACGAGGCGGGGATTAATCACATCCTAATTCGGAAATCCTGGTTTGGGGTGTGACATCACCCCACTGTTTTGCATCGTGCTCTTATCACTCTGGGATTTAGTATAAAATGTATATCCGTTAATCTCGTATCCTTGGAATGTTCTAACAACAATTTGGGGTCCTTTGCCAAGCAGTTTAACAATTTCAGGTACGGGGTGTGACTGCACTCTTTCTTTCAGCCATCCTATAAAAGAACGATTATGCTCGTTAGTAAGGCACTTCTGACTCCTCGTGTAGTTTTGTTGTTGAAGGATTGTCATGTGCTCATCTATATAGGGAGCAACATCTGTCATGTGTTGTAGTACAATAAAATGTGCCTTTTTTAGTTCATTTAGATCAGCAATTACGGCTCTCAACCCAATTGTCCCGACTCCTTGGAGCCTTCCCTCGTATCGAGATTTTGGAACGCCAATAGGATCCACACCGGTCAAGTAGTTGGTGCAAAAATCAATCACCTCCTCCATAGAATATCCTTCTATAATGCTGCCTTCGGGTCGATGTCGGTTCCTTACGTATTTTTTCAAGATGCCCATGTATCTCTCGAATGGATACATATACCGAAGGAACACGGGACCACAAATCTTAATTTCTCTCACAAGATGAACAACAAGGTGAACCATGACATCCGTGCGTCATCAAACACAAGCGCTTCGTCGGTAGGGACAGGAAGGGGTACGCGCTGCCATCCATCTACGACTAACTCAACCTGCACGCATGCATGGTCGGGTCTTAGCTGAGTAGAGTGTACACTTTTGGCGAGTGGATGTACAACGCCCTTAGTAACGATCAGAGAAACACTACCATTCTGCAGGACGAGGTCGCATGCTCTGGGGTCCTGCAAATTTATAGGAAAGTTGTTTATTTTAATGATGCGATATTGTCTAACAAGGTTGCAAACAGGTTTTAAATACCTTTAGATTATGAACAAATATTGATTACCTTGAGATTATCCAAATCGTCTAAGGCGCCCCACGTGCCGGATGCTTGACTACTTCGCCGAATTCCCGGCGAAATGGGAGGTGGTTGCTCGGATGGCTGCGTAGTTGCTGATCTAATTTGTGTCAACATTGCTTCCATCTCAGCAAACCTTGCGTCGTACTCTTTGCTCACCTCCGCGCGTATCTGCGCAACTATCTCGTCTTTGTTTACCTTGGCACGCGATTTTCTTCGAGGTTTTTGTCCCTCCACTCGGAACACCTCCTTCCAGCCCCTGTAGACCCCTACACCCCTTACTCGACCCGGGTGTTCTGGATTCTCGAGCACTGCGGACAAGGAATCATTTTGTCGTTCGACACTCCGGGCACCCGAGTTGACCTCCTCCTCCACTTCCAACTGTTCAAGTAGAAGAATTAGTTAAAGCAAAAGAACAATTGATGTACTTTCGGAGTTATAATTTTCGAATGAATGTCACAAAGTAAGTATAAAGGACTCTTACCATTCTTTGAGCCACGGGTTGCAAATCCTTTGGGAGTACTATCCTCCCGTCAGCGGTTACCTCGGCTCTACCCATGACCCAATCTTTGCCCCTAGGATTTTGGATCCTAACCACGGGTGAGTCAGAATCCTTGTTCGCGTCCAGGACTTTCCTCCATTCTGCCGACTTACCCTCGTAACCACCTGACCCTAGATGGTGTGGATACTTGTTAAAGGCAACGGTCATCCTGCCTTTATTACTTTTTGCCTTCACAGAAACAAGACAATAACGATCAGTTAGTTTTAGAAAGATAAGTACATATCGAGAAAGAATAAGCATAAATTTGGCACGAGTTAGATACGTTGAACTCTTCGGTAGACTTCAAAGCTTGAAACGCATCCCAGTCCTCTTGTTTTAGCCATTTGTAGTAGCCGACCGGATTTCTCCCTTTCTCCATGAACTCCGTCTTCAACGTGCTCTTGTATTGCTTCCAACCATTGTTCATAATCTTCAAAGTCTTATCCTTTGGAACATCATTCTCGATGTTCCACTGAGCCTGATTGACACAAAAATTTAGTGTATTTAAGTATAGATCATACATAAGTGAAAATTCAAGAGAAGAGTTGTTAGGCACTTTACCTTCACCGCGTTCCACCACTCGTTCTTCACCTTATCCTCAAAATGATCCCATCTCTCAACAAGGATACTCGCTTTTTGCCTCACGAAGCTCGTACACCAATTTGAGTATTTCTGCCATTTTTCTCCCTGCGCACGCCCGTCTTCTGTGAACCAGATTTCTTGATGGGTCTGCTCGGACATGCTCGTGCACATTGTCGGCCCTCTCCTCCTTTCTGATGAGGCAGTAGCTTGCTGCTCCTCTTCTTCTGCCATCATATCGACGTACTCATCCTCATTCGACATGGTTCTGCATGAAATTAAAGATCAAATCATAAGTGACCAATAATTGAAATCCTCAAGTTGATATTCTAGTCTCAGGAGCAAAGCACGAGGCATACCTTTTGTTTACTGGATTTGGCATAATGACCTTTTTGATATTCTACTACATATTTTGTCTTTTGTAGGGATGAATGAAAAAAATAGAGATAAATTAACAAAACCATATAACCTAGATTAATCAACCAACCATATAACCTAGATTAATTAACCATACAACTTTTCACATGGCTAACCTAGATCAATAGATTAAACATCAATATATTAATCAATCAATTTTTGACATATAACCTAGATTATTTGAATTAACCTAAAATAACCTAACAAGTACCATAATTATTTGAATTAACCTAAAATACCCTAACATGCAAGTACCATAATTATTTGAATTAAACTAAAATAACCTAGGTTATATGCTAAAATAACCTAAAATTAACAAGTATCCTAAATTAACCTAAAATACCCTAAAATACCCTATATACAAATTAACAAGTACCATAATGTATTCAATACTAACAAGATACCATAATATACAAATTAACATGCAAGTACCCTATATCGAAATTAACATGCAAGTACCATAATATACAAATTAACATGCAAGTACCATAATATACAAATTAACATGCAAGTACCCTAACATGCAAGTACCCTATATATCAATTAACATGCAAGTACCCTATATCGAAATTAACAAGTACCATAATGGCTAACGGGTTCAAACCCAATAAGAAAAATAACGAGATAGAGAGACGCTAACCACGGGTGAGAGAGACCACGGGTTAGAGAGAGAGAGACCACGGGTGAGGCGGTGAGGCGGCGAGGCGGCGAGGCGGCGAGGTGGCGAGGTGGCGAGGCGGTGAGCGGTGAAGATCGAGCTCGGAGTCTTTGGGAGGTTTTTGGAACTGAACCGCGGGTTAATTTCGAAAATTCTCTGAGGGTTTTCGGACTTACGAAAATTTTGGCAGAAAAGGATTTCGAAATATTCCTCATTATACACGGCTGTTAAGTTAATGTCCGTGTAGCTCTCTCCAATTCTACACGGTTGTACATAAAAATCCGTGTGCAAATCACCTTTCTACACGGACATCTAGCTAATAGTCCGTGTAGCTCTCTTCCATTTCTACACGGACTATTAGGTAAAAGTCCGTGTATAAATCGTTCCGACAGGCGGGTCCCAGGTTCAGTAAAATGCTCTGAATGGTTGCGGGCCGCAATACTTCAGCAGGATTTTAACTAATATTTATTTTAACTAATATTAAATGTTTGATAAAGTTGATAATATTATAAGCATTAAACATAATCCTTCCTTAAATATTTTAACTAATATTTTAAATATTTTAACTAATATTAAATATTTTAACTAATATTAAATATTTTAACTAATATTTTAAGTAATATTAAATATTTTAACTAATATTTTAAATATTTTAAGTAATATTAAATATTTTAACTAATATTAAATATTTTAACTAATATTTAGTGAAAACTAATATTTTAACTAATATTTAGTGAAAACAAATATTTTAACTAATATTTATTTTATTTTATTATTAAATGTTTTAACTAATATTTTCAAAAACTAATACTAATATTTGATAATATTATAAGCATTAAACATAATCCTTCATTGTTGCAATATTTGATAATATTTGATAATATTAAAAGCTACACGGTCTTAAACAAAATAAATATTACACATTATGCTTTTTTTTCCTTTTTCTCCTTTTTTCCACTATTTGAACAGTACCCTCGGCCCATAATCCTTCATTGTGGTCGGACCGCATGTAGTCAGCTTCGTCTACCCCTTCAAGTGTTGCTACCTCAGTTTGCACATCGGTACAAAATGGAGGTACTTCGTCGAACTGGTCGTACTCTTCTTCATCGACGACATTTTCTACCCCGACAATCCTTCTTTTTCCGGATAGGACGACGCTCAACCTGTCATCACTCGGGTCAGTGGCATAAAAGACTTGGGTGGCTTGCTTGGCGAGTATAAACGGATCATCAACATGCCCAACCCTGTTTAAATCAACGAGTGTGAACCCGTCGTTATCAACTTTAACACCTCGGTCTTCGACCCATTGACACCGAAACACGGGAATGCTCAGGCGAGGACTGTAAATGAGCTCCCAAATTTCTTGAATAACGCCATAATATGACTTTGATGCTATTACAGCCCGGCCATCTCCGGATCTACTGAATTCTTGAGAGGTCGCCACCAACGTCACCCCACTGTTTTGCATCGTGATCTTATCACTCTGGGATTTAGTGTAAAATGTATATCCGTTAATCTCGTATCCTTGGAATGTTCTAACAACAATTTGGGGTCCTTCGCCAAGCAGTTTAACAATTTCAGGTACCGGGTGTGACTGCACTCTTTCTTTCAGCCATACTATAAAAGAACGATTATGCTCGTTAGTAAGCCACCTCTGACTCCTCGTGTAGTTTTGTTGTTGAAGGATTGTCATGTGCTCATCTATATAGGGAGCAACATCTGTCATATGTTGTAGTACAATAAAATGTGCCTTTTGTAGTTCATTTAGATCAGCAACTACGGCTCTCAACCCAATTGTCCCGACTCCTTGGAGCCTTCCCTCGTATCGAGATTTTGGAACGCCAATAGGATCCACACCGGTCAAGTAGTTGGTGCAAAAATCAATCACCTCCTCCGTAGAATATCCTTCTATAATGCTG
Organism: Carex myosuroides; assembly: GCA_028015225.1. NCBI lineage: Eukaryota > Viridiplantae > Streptophyta > Magnoliopsida > Poales > Cyperaceae > Carex > Carex myosuroides. Next base: position 6,918,687 of record CM051482.1, read on the forward strand.
CCTTCGGGTCGATGTCGGTTCCTTACGTATTTTTTCAAGATGCCCATGTATCTCTCGAATGGATACATATACCGAAGGAACACGAGACCACAAATCTTAATTTCTCTCACAAGATGAACAACAAGGTGAACCATGACATCGAAAAAAGATGGCGGAAAATACATCTCAAGTTGGCAAAGAGTAACGACGACCTCCTTTTGCAAAGAGTCCAATTTTAGAGGGTCTATCACTTTGGAATTTATTGCATTGAAGAAAGAACAAAGCTTCGTAATGGTTTGACGAACGTGCTTTGGTAAAATTCCCCGAATTGCAACGGGAATTATATGTGTCAATAAAACATGACAGTCGTGAGATTTCAGACCGACCAGTTTCAAGTCCTTCATCGACACCAACTTCTTAATATTCGAAGAATATCCTGATGGGACTTTTATACCATTGAGGCATTCACAGAAGCTTGTTTTCTCTTTCTTTGACATTGTGCACAGTGCGGGGGGTAGGTATGTGCGCTTCCCTTTCTCCTGCGGTGCGAGCTCGTGTCGTATTCCCATCTCTACCATGTCTTTTCTCACTTTAATACCATCCTTAGTCTTCCCCGGAATGTTCAATAATAAACCAATTAAACTGTCGCAGACATTTTTTTCGACATGCATGACATCTAGGCAATGCCTCACTTCTAAATATTTCCAGTACGGTAGCTCCCAAAATATGGACCTCTTTTTCCAAATATTCTTCGGTAGTGCTTTGGCGCATTTTCCAAAAACAACATCAATGTCTTTTACCCGTTCGAAGACACTCTCCCCGTCTAATGGATGACGAGCCACTCCAAGCTCAATTTTCCCGTTGAATGCCATCTTCTTCTTACGATATGGGTGATTAATAGGAAGAAACCTACGATGCCCCATGAATACATTCTTTTGACAATTTTTCAACCTCAGCACCTGCGTGTCATCTTCACAGATCGGGCACGCTTTTGCTCCTTTACAAGTGTAACCCGACAAATTCCCGTACGCGGGGAAATCATTTACGGTGCAAAACACCATGGCCCGCAAGTTAAATGTCTCTTTCATATACGCATCCCACACCGGGACGCCATCACGCCACAATTTTTGGAGGTCCTCGATTAATGGTGCGAGATATACATCTATGTCATTTCCGGGTTGTCTGGGTCCTTGGATTAGTAATGACATCATTATATATCTGCGTTTCATGCACAACCAAGGAGGAAGATTGTAGATGCATAAAAGAACTGGCCAAGTACTGTGCCGACTGCTCATACTTCCAAACGGACTCATTCCATCTGAGCTCACCACAATCCTAAGGTTCCGCGGTTCAGAACCAAATTCTTTGAAATGTCTGTCAATGTTTCTCCATTGAGGAGAATCAGCCGGGTGCCTTAGTTTACCGTCATTTTTGCGCTCTTCTTCGTGCCAACGCAATAATTTTGCATCTTTGGGATTCGCAAACAACCGTTTGAATCTCGGTATTATCGTCAAATACCACAACACCTTAGCCGGAGGTCGGCCACTTGTGTCCTCGTTACAATCATCAGTGTCCTGGTCCTTACGACGTTTATATCGTGAAACACCGCATTTAGGACAGACATGCATGGCCTCGTACTCGTTACGATACAATACACAGTCATTCGGACATGCATGTATTCTTTCGATCTTCAACCCCATTGGACATATCAACTTCTTTGCCTGATATGTTGTACCGGGTAACTCGTTGTTATCTGGGAGCATTTCTCCTAAAAGCTGTAATAAGGACGTGAAACTCTTATCGCTCCAACCATTGTCTGCTTTTAAGTTTAATAATTTCAACACAGCTGACAGTTTTGTAAATTTGGTACACCCGGGATACAACGGCTTCTTGGATTCATTAGACAAATTTTGAAATTTATCATAATTTTTATCACTAATTTCATCTTCCACATCACGTAACATATCCTCCAAATTTTCAGTAAACTCGTGTTCTACATTTTCATCAAAATTCCTCTCCATCTCATCATCGTCATTTTCGGGTTCGACGTTATCAGAATATTCGGCACTCTCATAATCCTCGTTCCAATCAAGTTCAAAATTATCAGAAATTCCAACATTCTCATCATTCAATTCACGATTACAGTCTTTATTGGCACTACTACTTTCCCCAAATTTCTCACCATGCATGAACCAACATGTATATCTCTTCTTAAATCCCCGACAAATCAAATGATCTCTAATTTCTTCGATGTCCAAAAATCTTAATAAATTTTTACAATCTTTACAAGGACATAAAATGTCTTCTTCTTTTTTCTTCACTCTATAACTCTCAGCAAATTTTATAAACTCATCAACGCGAACCAAATATTCTTCACTGTCACGTCGCATTTCATACATCCAGCTTCGATCCATCTGTAAATTAAATTAAAAAAATGATTTGATCAATTAATCATGCATGGTCAACATTCTCCTTCGTGTACAAAATTTTGGGCTTACAAAGGGCCGGTTTACAATCCTAACCCACTCTTTGAATATTATGTCTCATATGTGAACACATATTAGCGAGATTTAATTAGTATTTGAGAAAAATTCGGCAGCATTTCCCCTTAACTCCCCAAGTATGCGTACGAACCACATACTCGTAGGAGCAATAAGGGAAAATACTGTCGAACTTTCCTCAAATACTAATTAAATCCCGCTAATATGTGTTTACATCCTAAATGAGACATAATATTCAAAGAGCAGTCCCAAAACGGGGACTATCCAAAATTAATCCCTATTGGATTAATTTTGAACGGGCATGGACCTAAAAGCATCTAAAGGTCGGTTATTGGACCACAATACACTAATTAATTACATCTAAAATTAAGAAATCAAGCATGCATGAAATGACCTAAATAAGCCTAAATAACAGAAAATTAGAGGAAGAAAATGATTTAAATACATATTACTAACCTTAGAAAGATGGAGAGGAGAAAATACAAACTTAATTCAAAGATCTCAGATCTCAGCTGCTGGCCTCGATCAATTCGCAGAAATCTGATAGGAAAAAGCTCTGTTCGAGATGTATTAACTAAAAGACTTGATCAAAACGGCGCTCAGGAAGGGAAGAAAAACCCTACACTATTATACACGGCTATTTAGTTATAATCCGTGTAGCTCTCCAACTATTTATACACGGCTCTTCCGTTATTAATCCGTGTACAATTATAAGATTTATACACGGCTATATTATCAAAAAACCGTGTGTAATATTCCTACACGGATATTTATTTATAAACCGTGTAGCTCTCTCAATTATTTGCACACCCACTTCTTTACACACGGATTTGTGGTTTCTAATAAACCGTGTAGCTCTCTCTAATAATTCTACACTGATTATTAACTAATTATCCGTGTAGAAATCGTGCAGATCTTTTGGACTCATATTTGGTACACTGTTTTTAATATAATTGCCAAATCCGTGTACAATGTGCAGTGTATAAAGCCAGTTTTTGTAGTAGTGGGTGCTATGCATAGCACGGATGGCTAGTGTACTACGGCTCAATATGGTACTTTTTAAAATCCTAACGGTCGATCCGAACCGTTCAATGTCATAACCATATGAATATGTACTTGCAAACTAAATTTTATATTTTTTTGAATTTTTTTACTATTTTTTTAGATAGGTAGAATTTTGATGGTCCAGAATTTTCAGAAAACACTGATTTTTCTACCTATCTAAAAAAATAGTAAAACAAATTCGAAAAAATATAAAATTTAGTTTGCAAGTACATATTCATATGAATATTACATTGAACGGTTCGGATCGACAGTTAGGATTTTAAAAAGTACCATATTGAGCCGCAGTACACTAGCCATCCGTGCTATGCATAGCACCATAGCCTCACTCATTATCTTTCTATCAAACATATTGTCTGTAAAAAAAAAGTAGATAATGTGACTGTGTTTTGATAGAAAGGTAATGTAAATTAGTAATAAAATGTAGGAGATGCAAGGATAATTAATGTTTATTTGTATTCTCTTGTTTTTTTTATTCTTCTACTAAATGCTGACATATAAATTGTATATGGAACAAGTAAGGTGACAATACCTTGTTTGATAGATATTATCATTCTATCAAGAGACAGACCCACATGTAATTGGGGTAAGACAACTCTCTTATTTTGAATTTTGAAAACAAAATTTTCTATATAATATTGGGCTATTGCCCTATCCAAAAATAACTTTGTCCTACCCTGTTGAGTTTAAAATCCCCATTGAGTCCGTAATATTTTTGTGTGTGTACAGTCCACAATAGAATCAGATTAGCTAATGTGTTTGAATCCGGTTAGCTATTTGAACCCAATTACTCTTGGTCTCTTGCCCTACCCAGACAGGAATCCGAGGTCCGCCCCTGATTCTAACAAAAATATTGTCTACAGAAAAACAAGATAACAAAACCGCGTTCTGATAGTGAGGTAACGTAAATTACGAATAAAATGAAGGGGGCGCAAGGATAATACTTATCATTGTTATATTTTTTTATCCTTCTACTAAACTACTATAACATTATCTTATTTGATAGATATTATTTCTTCTACCATACAAATTACGGAAAAAAACAAGATAACAAAACCGTACTCTTTGCCAGATCAGATATCGTAAATTAGGAATAAAATGAAGAGACACACATATAATGCCTATCTTTTACTTTTTTTTTTATACTTCTACCGAACGCTAACATATAAGTTGTATATGGAAGAAGTAAAGTGCCAAGACCTTATAGAGAAAGCGAGATAACAAGACTATGTTTTGGTAGAGAGGTAACGTAAATTAGGGATAAAATGAAGGGGCGCAAGGATAAGCTCTTTTTTTTCATCTTTCCACTAAATGTTAACATATAAGTTGTATATGGCAGAAGTAAGGTGACATAACCTTATTTGATATTATCCTTCTACCAAACTTATGAAAAAAAAGAAGATAACAAAACAGTATTCTGGTAGAGAGGTATTGTAAATTATGAATAAAATGACTGGGCGCACGGCTAATGCTTATCTTTGCTCTCTTTTTTACCCTTCTACCAAATGCTAACATATAAGTTGTATATGAAAGAAGTAAAGTGATAAAACCTTATAGAGAAAGCAAGATAACAATAATGTGTTTTGGTACATAGGTAACGTAAATTAGAGATAAAATGAAGGAGGGACAAGGATAATGTTTATCTTTGCTCTTTTTTTATCCTTACACTAAACGCTAACATATAAGTTGTATATGGAAGTAGGTGACAAGACTCTGTGTTGGTAGAGAGATAACGTAAATTAGGGATACCGTCATCTTCAGGATGACAGGTGTTATTGATAATTTATTTTGAGTTATTTTTTTTCAAAACAACTCTTGAAATTACATATACATTTTGAGTTTATTTTGATTAATTAGTATCAAATATTTTGTAAAATTTCACCAATGAAGTTTATTCATAGATGTTGATTTTTCGCATTCTTAATTTGTATTAAAATAAAGTTGAAATGTTATAATTTTATATATGTATGTGAAGAAAAAGTAAAATAAATTAAATTTTCTGATTTTTTGTTTTGTTTGCATTTAAAAGTTATTAAGGATTTAACAAGTGATGTTTTATATCATTTTACTATTTTTGTTAGTAGAAACTTTGTTGTTTGATTGCTGTAAATCTGTAAAATTAATGAAATTTCTCATATTAAATTTTAAAAAATAAATAAAAACACTTTAAAAAGCAAAACATCACTTGTTGTAAAACAATTAAGTGGTTTAATGGACCAATAAAAAGTTCAAAATGCAGACTTAAAATCATCGACTAACTTCAACTGTATTTTTTTATTTTGACAATTATTTATTTCCAGATCTATATAGCACATTGATCTTATTCTGAAAAATTTCAAAATTATAGAGAAACATATCTATTCTATATACTTAATCCTTGATCCTGAGCTACAGTAAATTAAATAGTGCCTCTGACATATGAGTCCCACTTATCAACGAAACATTTTTTTTCTTTCCTTTGCACCATTCACAAGTTCTCCCTCGCTGCGATACTGTCCTCCTCTCGAACCTTCTTCCTCCACTCGGCTAAGTTGGTTAGAGAACCTTCTCCTTTCGAAAGTTCCTCCAATCCGCCTCTCATCTTCTTCAATCCCGACCTCCTCTCTTCAGCCATATCTCTCTCTCTCTCTCCCATATCTGACTTTCTTCTTCTCTCCTAAATCAAACCAAATCCCAACCCTTTTCCTCCACCGACCCCTCCAAGACCATGCTCTCCTCTCTCTGCGTTCTCTCTTTCTCCCTGTTGTCTCCCTCCTCTCTGCTGGTCCCATCTTCTGCCTCCGCTCCACCGCCGCCTCCGAGCTCGCCTTCACTTACCTCCTCCACAACAGGTATCCTCTCTCTCTCTCTGAGAAATTAGCTCAACTGTTAAGCTGATATTGCGCTCCAACATTACTATGTCTCATCCAAAAGGAAAAGTTACAGAGGATTGACAATACTGCATTACTACAACTGTACTTGATTTGTTTTTGCCACCTGAAAAAACCATTCTATTTCTAGATCACTTAATTAGACGTACTCCCATTGTTTCAGTTTTTGAAGCTTATCAATTGGATTTCATTAACAAAATAATTTTAACAAACCCTTACACAAGCATAAAGTAAAACAAGATTAGAGTGTTAAGCCTCACATTTCCATTAGCACCCTCAGGCTAATGTCATTCAGGAAAATGTCATGTAGAAAATACATTACCTTTTGAATTTCACCTTGCTTGCACAGTCCATCTATAAAAGTGCAATAAGTCATGACACCAAGCTAATGCCCTTTTTCTTTTAAGAAAATGGTCAAGCCTCACATCAGGATAATACCTCATTTTTAACATTGGATTTTCATTTCAAATTTGTATATGTTGTTTTTGCTTTTCCAAACAATCATAATTGATACGCTAATATGCCTAATGTCATGTATAAAAAACATTACCTTTTGAATTTCACCTTTCTTGCACAGTCCATCTGTAAAAGTGCAATAAGTTATGACACCAAGCTAAATGCCTTTTTTTTAAGAAAAGGGTCAAGCCTCACATCAAGCTAATACCAAATTTTTAACATTGGATTTTCATTTCAAATTTGTGTGTTACAGCTCTATATTGTTTTTTTCTTTTTCGAACAATCATCAACTGATATGCTAATATTCCTATATTATACCAAAGTATGTTATTTCCATTATTCAAATTAATATCTTCCTTTGCACTGTTATGTTCATATTCTATTTTATTGTTCCCAATGACAAAAACCACGACAAATTCGTCTTCACAATTCTACTCTACTGTTTTATACATCTCCTTAAGTGCTTTGGCCTTTCTACAGATACTAAGGTATTCCTCTGTTTTTTTTTTTTTTACAAACATATATTCTCAAATCTGATATAAACGCTTAATTTAGTTTCGCAAATCTATTGTAGATGTTCATTCACTATCTGCCTATGTATATACATATCTTTATAATGACAGTATCTTTTTCTGTTCATTGAATAACATTATAGTTCACATCAGAACTTTAGGTTTTTATATGAAATTTACTTAATACTGATCTAGTTTATTACACATCCTCATAGACTGTATAGATTTTTAGTTAGACATGAGGTTCTCAAGTAACTTCCTCAATTTTACTTGATGCTGTAGCATAATCATAATTTATTATATTTTATAACAGTACTATGCATACAGTTGAACATAATGTTGTCGACTGGAGATCAGACGTTTTCTCTCATAAGTCAGCTGTTGCACATAAGCTCACCTCTCAACTTGATTCCCAGATTTTCGAGGTTCGAACTGCATAAGAAAAGGAAATCAGAAAGGGATATACTATCTGAAGGTAGGCATGTGATCCCAAGAAAATGTTTATGCTATGAAAAATATTCCTTTTCTGGTCATAGAGATATCCTGAGTATTTAGTAGATTAGTTCATAGTTCCATTTTTCTTTTTTTTGAGGGCCTTCTATTGACATATTAAATGGAGCACACTATTGCTTGCTCAAGCCTGAAAATTTGGCAAAAAGAATATGAGCAAGTGGTTTTTCAATAGCTAAAAATCTAGGAGCCTGACCGGTGGTCAGTGGAGAAATAAACGGATAAGAGAGTGGTCAAAATATCAATATAGAACTTCATGCTTGATTGGTCAAATGCAGAAATCACTTATAGTTATGATTCTGCATAGACAGTTTCTAATTAAAATAAGCTATCCTTTTCAGCTAGATAATAGAATAAGCCGTAATAGCAGTTTTGGAATTACAACAAAAGTGATATTCTTTTGTTGGTTATGCAAGACAAGTTCATCCTGACAAAAGCCCTAATGATCCCCAAGCAGCTGAGAGATCTCAAGTACTAGGAGAAGCATATCAGGTCTCGAGTGACCTGGTACAGAGAAAGGCTTATGATGGCTTCGGTAAAAATTGCAGATTTCGGTAAAATTCTATCTTTTGCATGCTAAGTTGTTAAAGTAACAATTTAAGTCACATGCTTAATTGCCTATGCATGTACTACCCATTTGGTACATACGGATCCAATTTGGAAAATGACATCAGTAGTACCTCGGTTTCAGACGAGAATTGTATTGACTGGTACTGATAAAATTGCATCAAGTGTGCTCCCAATATAGTTGTATAGGTCAACTTTGTTTGTACAAATCAACTACTGGACCAGGAAGTAAAAATATATCTATTATTCAATTAAGCTGATGATATAGTTGATATAATGCATATCTAGGAAGACGGAGCAGTGGTATTTACACTTCTAATTAGAAGCAACCTTTTTGAAGATTGTATGTAACCATTTGACAATAGCCGTCATGGTTTTTCCTGAGATGGCGAGCAACTCTAACAATTCTGACAAGCAACAAGACAGGCCTAAGGTACTAATCTGATTTAAATATAATAATGACTTTTGGGTATTATTATTTTCCTCATAGTTACAAAAGGGTTGTGAGCTCCCTGCACCTATACTTTGTCCTTCTAAGCTCTCAGTATGCACAAGAACTTTCTTATTGTTCATTTATGTCTCAACTTTTTGGAAAGCAATATAAAGTGAAATATCTTGAAACATTAAATTAATGAAGTACCCTTTTATGTGTAAATGAAAGATAGAAAATGTTCTCAATATCAAATTTATTGTCAGATTTTGATTCTGTTACTTATTGACAGCTTTGTAGTGAAATATAATTATATTTTGCAACTATTGTCGTGTTTTCATTGGGGTCTTCTATTATATTTGGGCACCTATTGAGCTTGAGAGGAAGAAGACAGACTAGCTCAATCTATTTTATATGGGGTGAAATCCCTTGTCTTCCCTTGTTGATTTTCATGCTTTAAACCTTATTTATTCAAAGGGGATTAGAAATTTAAATCCAGTTTAATCTTGGGATTGTAGTAATGAAAAGTACTGGATATTAACGTTATTATATTGGATTTATTATTTTCAAAAAAATGAGGATCAATGTGAGAAATAAAATGATTTCTCATTTTCTGCGGTTTCGAAAAAAACCCACCTCAGCATTCAATCCACATTGGCTGCTCAGTATCGTAGTGGTTCAGTTTTGAAGAAGTTTTGCTACATGGTCAATTAAGCACAAATTTTAGTCTAAATAATAAATAATTTAAAGCAGACATGCTTTTGTTAAGCTTCAACTATTCAATTTTTTTTTTTTACTAATTTTAGTTATGTGCTTGACTGCATTAGAATTTAGAAAAATTAGGAGTATGGTTTTGAATTGAGGATGTCTAAGAGGAGAGAAGCGTCATTTGGTACGATGTACCAGCTGGTACCAATACAATTTTTGTCTTCAGTCAGCTAGTACATGGTACTGGTAAAGCAAAGTGCATACCAATAGTGGTACACATGGCATTGCATACGGTATGCTTGATCTTTGCTATGAGATTGGATTTTACCACTATTGAAACGCATCTTTTAATAATTTTTGGGAAGAGCAATAACAGATTTCTTTGGTTGTGTAGAAACATTGCTGCAAGAGTTGTGATTTTTCAAAAAGTTTGAAACTTAGCTGTAAACTAATACTTATCTTTTACATATCTGATATGTACAGTTTTTTGTTCGATAGTTCATCTATGTTGTAAATTAATGCTTGGATGTATACTTTTTAGTTTCATTTTTGTATTATTCTTCAATGGGTAAACTAACATTTGTATGATATATATATATCGTTTTGTTCGTTATATTTCCAACAACTCAGTATAACACATTGATAATAATTCCCAAGCAGAGCGAGACATTTTGCTAGTTCTTTCCGAATTTGGTAGAGTTCTAAAATGGTACATGGAAATTGTTTCCAAAAAGAAAAGAAAAGAGGGACTCAAAAGTATTTTCACAATCTGTGGCAAGTAGGAATGTCACAAAGCGCGCAAGAACTACTGTACATCTGGGACCCAACATTACAAGGTGAACCGTCAATCCTCCTGTCAGTAAGATACAACACGGTGCAGCGATCCTTCATCTGCCACTGACATTCCAAACGCTAATAGGGGACCAAAGTGCCGAGGTGGACGAATTCAGATCCAGTGCATTAACCAAATTTTTGAGTTTTGATCCAAACCGTCCAAGATGCTCTAACACGAATCTTAAAAAGCCTGGACCCCACAAATAATACTGCCCCCTGCGTTACCACCGAATAGGCACCGTACACGTCTAAACTCAAAAATTGGGTTACTTTAGGGGATCCGGACTCGAGGTGGACTACCTAGTCTCCCTTGGCAGTTTGCTATTCTCAGACCTTTTCTCTGCCACACACGCAGATCCCTTGCGTCTAAAATTTACTGCCTGAACCTGGTCCATCTCTCGATTGCAAAATCTAGGGACTGTCAGTCGTATTAGGAAACTTATTGAACACAACAAATGGGGCCCTTAAATAGGCTCCCAGGTCCAAGCCTAAAAATAGATCATATTTTTCTATTTATTTAGTACTCTGTGTCGTAATTCGTTCTAGTCCCTCTCTCTCTCTCTCTCTCTCTCTCTCGATCGATTCTCGAAGCACACTCTCTCCCAGCTGTATTTCCAATGGCAATGGCGGTGACCATGGCAACATCTACCTTTGTCTCGTGCAACACTAATCGGACTCGTTCTCCGGCTATCTCGCCATCCTTCTTAACAGGAGCGGGCCCAATTTCGATTCCATCGCCGATTTCCTTCGATCAGCGGAGTAGACGGTGTGCCCCTCTTGTCGTTCAGGCTGTTTCTGACTCTCAAAAGTCCCAGACCTGCCTCGATCCTGATGCTAGTCGTGTAAGTGCCTAACCTGATTTTGGGAGGAAGGGAGTGGGCGAGGGGGTTGGGCGGTTGGGAGATGGGAGGGCAGAGTTGGTTTATTTTTCCAATCTGAGCTAATGTAGGTTCATTAGCTCTTTGATGAAAGCAACCTTTGTTTCTTACATGATTCATTCTTATTTAAACAGAGTAAAGAAAATTTATTCATCTAAATAAGGGGAAATAAGTTGAATTATTTTGCCTTTTTTTATAACAAAGGGAGAAGTTAAAACAAAATTGTGTAATGTAACCTTATTCTTAGATCTGGCTAGGTTTATTTGCATCACACTTCAGATGATGATTGTACTGATCATACAACTGTAGACTTCCGTTATTATTTTCCTAAACTTGATAGCCTTAGATACTTACATTGCTAGCCCTCTTTGATCACCGTTTTGACTTAAAAAGTGAATTTGGTTCATAAGCAATGAGCTCATATTTTCTCTTTTGCTCTTCAACAGAGTGTACTGGGCATAATTCTGGGTGGTGGGGCTGGTACCCGTCTATACCCGCTGACCAAGAAGCGTGCAAAGCCAGCTGTACCACTTGGAGGCAACTACCGACTGATTGACATTCCTGTCAGCAACTGCCTGAACAGCAATGTCTCAAAGATATATGTGTTGACCCAGTTCAACTCTGCTTCTCTCAACCGCCACCTGTCATGTGCGTACTCCAGCAACATGGGCGGGTACAAAGACGAGGGTTTTGTTGAGGTGCTGGCTGCGCAACAGAGCCCTGAAAATCCTAACTGGTTTCAGGTAACTTTTATTTCCCCTTATATTATATGATTGAGAAGGATGATCTGGACTTCCAGTGTTGGTTCAATAATGATTTATCTTCCTAACTTAAATTATAAAGGAACAGTTGTGTGCAATTGGAGTACAAAAGTAATGCTTATCTTGTAAAGTAAGCAGTCCTTTTTGTACTCTTTATTTAAATGATCACTTCACATGGATAATGAATTACACAGACTTTCTTAATTAAACACAATGTATTAGGTTAATTGGTGGTATGAGACTGAGTTGTTATTGCGAGCAATGACAGACCGCAAATGACTAATTGTCTAATAAGGGCGTTAAAAATGATCAATCTGCATACCCCTTGGAATTGTTTTTTCAAACCGGTATAAAAGTAACATAACAGTTAATTTCTTTTAAGATTAAAAAAATGGTCCTGTGATGACTTGACTCCTACCCTCTATTACTGTGTCCTATTATGTTTATGCTTTTCAAATTCCTTATGTACTAACTAAGAATCTGTACAGGGTACAGCTGATGCAGTTCGGCAGTACCTTTGGCTCTTCGAAGAGCACAACATCATGGAGTTCCTGGTGCTAGCAGGTGACCACCTCTACCGCATGGACTATGAGAAGTTCATCCAGGCGCACCGTGAGTCTCATGCGGATATCACTGTCGCTGCCCTCCCCGTGGATGAGAAGCGTGCTACCGCTTTCGGTCTCATGAAGATCGATGATGAGGGCAGGATCATTGAGTTCTCGGAGAAACCCAAGGGGGAGACACTAAAGGCTATGAAGGTACCTATGTAATTCAGGACATTCTATTTTTTAGGAAATTTTGCATATAATTCCTCTTCCCTCGACAGGTGTATTTATTAATTACTAAATGAGGGGCTTTATGACAAATAACTGCATCTGAAGGAGCATTCAATAAAATTTACTAGAATCATACTGAACTGCTGGTTAGTATGATTCTGACCATGAGTTAGTTTGTGATCCTTGAGTCTTAAGATGGTATTAGTACCAATTTTACCGATCCTGCCTGGTACTGTATAATTTTAAACCTACTTCTTTGATCTTTTTTGAGTTGTCTTCAATTGAACATCAAATAGACCATTAAGAAAGAATTAGCTCATGTTCAATTCTTGGTAACCACAATTAAAACTGTTGTTAATCTATATTTCTCAATTTTAGGTGGATACCACGATTCTAGGTCTTAACGAGGAGAGAGCGAAGGAGCTGCCTTACATAGCAAGTATGGGCATCTATGTATTCAGCAAACACACAATGCTCCAACTTCTACGAGATAAGTTCCCTGACGCCAATGATTTCGGGAGTGAGGTCATCCCTGGGGCCACCAACGTCGGCATGAGGGTATTTTCTTAATTTATTCTTTTTATAATTTGATCTTTATGCGCTCCAATCTAAACAACTGTACCATCTATCAAGTAGTGCCTATGTTTAATTATCTATATTGTCCTTTGATTCAATTTGCATGTACATCACAATTTTAGTATACTTCTTATAACTTCTACAAACTTAACTTTGAAATTTCAGGTCCAGGCATACCTATTTGATGGCTATTGGGAGGATATTGGTACTATAGAGGCATTCTATAATGCCAATCTAGGGATCACCAAGAAACCTTTCCCCGATTTCAGGTACAATTTACAAAATCCCTGCCACAATCTTAATTTTTCAACTTGTTCTTGTTAGCTAACCATGTGCCCCTTCCTTTCTCTCCTAAAGCTTCTATGACCGGTCAGCCCCCATATATACCCAGCCTCGGTATTTACCACCCTCCAAGATAAAAAGTGCTGATATAACTGAGAGTGTCATTGGCGAGGGCTGCATCATCAAAGTAAGTTCTCTTTCCTCCATTTTATTATTTTCTTTATTCTTTTAAGTGAATATTAATATATAGCCGGATTATACCAGTAGCTTGCTTCTAGATTCAGTTCAATAGTGGACCAGAGTATTTCGTGACTAGAGGTCAGTACCAAAACATTAATAACACCTATCACATGATTATGGTGAGATTATTGATTGTTTTAGTACCCGAAACACTTGAGGGACACTGAAATGTTCTGTTCATTTCCTATGCAGATTAAAAAACTTCATTGTTGTATTCATATGTGTTTTGGTTTCTACTGGAATCTATATAACACGTAAAAACTTTTGTATGTACAGAATTGCAGGATACACCACTCTGTTGTTGGTCTCCGCTCGTGTGTTTCTGAAGGTGCAGTCATAGAGGACTCCCTCCTTATGGGAGCAGATTATTACGAGGTACCAGAAAAAAATACATAACTTTTTGCATTTTCTTAGAATGTGTTAATTAACTTCTTTAATTTTGGCAGACTGATAATGACAAGAAGTACCTGGCGAGTGTTGGCGGCATCCCCATTGGGATTGGGAGGAATGCTCATATCAAGAGGGCTATAATTGACAAAAATGCCCGTATTGGGGATGATGTCAAAGTAAGATACTTTTCAATTCTTTCTCTTTGTTTAATTTTATTTAATATAATTATTTGTTTATCTGGTGAAAGTCAAGTATGTGGTTTTGCCCAATTAAAAATCATTTGGATTATTATAGAAATCCTTTGAAGTCAACAAATATCCCATGTAGAGATATGAGATATCTTATCACCTATTCCTTGTCACTGGATCAATGTACCAAAATTAACCACTATGCCCCCTGATTAACTTTCATTAAAAGAAGCAAATTTTTTGTTCACCTATGGTGAATAGTGGCATCCTCTTAATTGGAACTGGAGGGATCTGTAGTGGAATTTATGGGAGTAGAACTAGGGTGTTCTTAAGCTCACCAAGTCTCCAAAACCTATCGGTTTGACTTCAAATAACGAATCCAAACCGTTGAAATCGATCTACTTCACAAGTGGTGCATTTACATGCAAAATTAATGAAGTTTTGAATTAATTTTGTATAAAGTCCAGCGGTTTAAAAATGATGAAAAATGAATGCATTAAAATTAACTCATAAACCTTGTTATTTTGACCACTTAACTTTATACTAATTTAATTTGAAACAACAACAACAACAACCAAGTCTTTAGTCCCAAACAAGTTGGGGTAGGCTAGAAATGAAACCCAATCACAATAATGAGTCAAGGTAAGTAGTAATAAAATAGTAATAATAATAATAATAATCTATGGGTTTCATTTCATGAGAGAATGGATGTTTTTCGACCATTGGTCTATCGTTGGCTCGCCACGCCTATCAGGACCCTCCTCCTTTATCCTGGCTTGGGACAAGCTGTGCAAAAACTAATTTAATTTGAAAGTTTATAAATTTTGTATGTAAACATATCACTTGTGAATATATTGATTTCAACGTTTTGGATTCGTCGTTTGAAGTCAATCCAATAGATTTTGGAGATAATCTCACTAAGGGGCTTGATGAGCTTAAGAACACCCTAGTTCTACCCGTATTTATGGTTATTCCATGTGTTGTAAGAGCAGGCACCATATTTATTGCTTTACAGGCTATGTATTGTATTTTATTTGACCGTTCTGGTATCATATGCATGAAAATCGGCAAACCAGTTTGCTTTATTTTTATTTTTATTTTTTTCAAGTAACCAGTTTTTCTTATCATTTTCATTCTTGTATATTCTCTTGACACAACTGCTTCTACCACAAGTCAGTCAAAAGACTGGACCTAAAGCATTCTTACTTAATTAATTGGTCTTTTGGGTGTCAATTGCAGATCATTAACAAAGATGGGGTGCAAGAAGCTGCCAGAGAGACCGATGGCTATTTCATAAAGAGCGGCATCGTGACTATCATTAAGGATGCTGTTATCCCGAACGGCTGGGTCATATAATTTTGTATGTTTAGACAATAATTGTGTAGTAGTTAAATAAAATTTATTAATGTTATCTATATTACTAAGTAAGAGCATGTTGCTAGACTTGATAAGCGAGCATGTGCTGCTTGTTAAAATTTTGTTTGTTTTGGTTCCCTCTATATATATGTGCATATCAGTTGGCAGTCATATTTGTCTAGTCTTAATTCTGGTTCTTGCATAAATTAGATTCTAGTAAGAGTGTGAGAAATTAGATGACTGGTGATTGTTGGTAGGAACTGGAATAGATATCAGTCCTTGATAATTAGATTTGGATCAAGATCAATTTTTGGACTAACTGGGACGGTGACAACCTGACATGACCATTATTCATTTGCTGGCATTGCTGCACCTCTCTTTGATACTATAATTCACATATATGTTCACAGAAACATTAGCAAGTCTTGTAAGTTGTAACAACTGAATTAGTGGGCATGTAGGTCGGATTTTTTTCGGCTTTGAGTCTACTTGGATCTTTGTTTATGAAATCTAAGTCTTGGGTTGGGGTTAGAGAGGGAAAAATGGCACGCCGGAGCCGGCTCCGTCACGGAACGGCACGGCACGCGAGTTATTCGCGTGCCGTGACTCGCGTGTCCCGTGCCGTGACCATTCGCGTGCCGTGTCCATCTTTTGAAACTTTGGCACGGCACGGCACGGCACGTGAAAAATTTAGTCACGGCACGGCACGTAGTCACGCGAGTCACGTGTAATTAGGATCATTAGATATTAATTTAATGGTGAATCTTGAATAAATTAACTTAAATTATGATTAAATGGTCACGCGAGTCACGCGGGTCACGGCACGTTTAGGCACGGCGTGACTCACGTGGCGTGACCATTCGCGTGCCGTGACCACCTCTTGACATTTTAGTCACGGCACGGCACGTGAAAAATTAACTTGGTCACGGCACGGCACGGCACGAGACCAAAGTCACGGCGTGTTAGTCACGGCACGGCACGGCACGGCACGTTTTTCCCACTCTAGTTGGGGTTATATACTTATATATATCGTTGTGTTTTAAACACTCAGAAAATTACACCATGCTAAGGCTGCAAACGAACTGAACCGAATTGAACTTACTCCCAGTTTGAGTTTGGATTGAATTAATTTCGAACTAAGTTTGGTTTGAATCAATTTTGAACAAACTCAATTTTGAATCGAATTTTTTACGAACTTTGTTATGACTTACGAGTTATGACTTATGGCTGGGCCATAGTTTAAAATTACAACACTTCAATAAAAACTCAGACATTCTGAATTCTAATTACACAGTACACCAAAGTTAGAAATCAAACATTACAAATACCAAAATTTATATCAAACGCCCAAGTTTAGTACAATCAATCAAAGTTCAGTACAATCATATTATTCAAAGTTTTTCAAATAGCCAACAGGATTCAAAGTTTTTCAAATAGCCAACAGGAGAAACATCACTAAAGTTTTCAAATATTCAAAGTATTAAAGAAACATTTTTCAGAAGTCAGAACTGAGAGCAATTATGGATTGGGCGGCCTTATATTTTTATCAGCGAACATAAGTTATCAGCGGAAATCAACGGTTCACGTTTGAATTAATTTCGAACTAAATTTGATTTGCGAACCTATTTCGAACTAAGTTTGGTTTGAATTAATTTCAAACGAACTCAATTTCGAATCGAACTTTTTACGAACTTTTTCGAATCAAACTCGAATCGAATTACGAACTACGAATTTTTTGTGCAGCCCTACACCATACCAACAAAATTTGAATTTTTTTTATCATATATAAAACACTCAGAATATTTGAATTTTCTATGCATTCGCCTGGCATGTAAATCAAGATGAACGATTCGAACTTATTGTTTTCAAGTTATGTTTTTCTTATTTTTAGTTGTACAACGTACCTAATTTGAGGACTTTCCTCAGTTTATTCCAATATCTAAATGAGAGAATAGGTTAAATTTCTTATTCTGCTACAATTTTTGGAGAGCAAAATTAATATTCCTAATTTTTGAATAGGTTAAATTAATAAGATTACTCGGAGAGCCTTCTGTCGCCAACCAAATTGACCCCTATATAATCAGACTAATGATTAATCTCACTTTCTATGCCTACTTCTATAATACTACAGATAGTACGAGAACAAGCTACTGTCATTACAAAGCACAAACAATAAAACTAAACCTATCAAGTGGTGCATCGAAATTACAAAGAGCCACAAGTACAAATGCAGACAAACACCCAAAATAGACCCAAAACCCAGAATCTAAAATTCCCACTATGAACCCTAAAACCTGCATTGACCACATCATCAACTCCTACAAGGAAACGACAATCACCAATGGATGGATCAAGATAAGTTATCATCCCCAATCCATCAAAATCACAGCTCTTTGCATCCTGTTTTTGTAATTGGTAGTAGCTATTGAAGGCATAAGAAATGTTCTCTTTCTCACCAATTGCATTGCATGAGCCCCCATAGTACAAAGTAGTACAGTCGGCGATGTCACATGCAAGATTGATATGATTGACAGCCCCATCAAGGTCCTTAAAAGGGTTTGCCACACACCATCTAGCAGGCATATAATTAACATCCTTTGCATTTTTCAACACTCTGTTCCCCAGACCTAGGTTCAATGGGTA
Organism: Carex myosuroides; assembly: GCA_028015225.1. Lineage (NCBI taxonomy): Eukaryota > Viridiplantae > Streptophyta > Magnoliopsida > Poales > Cyperaceae > Carex > Carex myosuroides. The sequence continues at coordinate 6,937,206 of CM051482.1, forward strand.
TTTGGCTTGACCGTCAAATGAGAAAATTCCCCAGTGCCTTTCAAAATTACCAGGTAAGACACTTTTCTGCTCTTCATCCAACAAACTAAATAGATAAACATCTACAGGTGGCACCCCTGGTCGTAGGGGTGTCCCCTTGTTGCTCAAAACATGGCTAATCAAACCCTGATTGAATGCCCTTGCTGCACTTAAATTAGCGCTTGGGGCTCCTTCCGTGGGCCAACCAACCTCTCCAATGGCAATTGGCATCTGACCAAACCCTAATTTGTTCAAAGCCGCCACCAATGTATCATAATTCCCATCAAATGCATTGTAGTACACATTGGGGCCATCAACCACGGGATGAGTCGACCCCTCAAAGAAAGCATAGTCCTGGGGGAAGTCGGAGCTCTGGTATAGGGATAAAAAAGGGTATATGTTAACCAGAAATGGTGACCCGTTTGTATTGAGGAAGGTGAGCAGTTGGGTCATGAGCTGGGTTAGGTCAGCACGAAAGGCGCCTTGGGAAGGGAGAGATGGGGACTGGTACGCATCTGCATTGCATGGTACCACAAGTTTGACATACCCAGCAAGGTTTGCTTTTGTTAGCGATTGCTGGATGTTCGCCATGGCAGGGAGCACATACTGCTGAAATTGACCCTGATAGCTCGTGAGAAATGGCTCATTTCCTACTGCTATGTATCTGCACAAAAAATTTAATTTAAAGTTTTTTGAAACATTTTTTGCATCATGCTGTACAGCACAGTCAGTTTTTTTTTCTTGGTTGCTATAACAAATCCACTTGTTTATTCTTGTAGTTTTTGCTGATAATCCCCGAAGACAGCTTGTGAACACATTATAGTTGAGTCAAGTAGTTTAGACTCCTAATAGGGCTTTGCTTAACTTGAACTGAAAGTCAAACAACTAACGGGAAGTGTGCATATGCACAAAACTGGCAACATGGAGAAGTAGGTGCTACTGAACTAGACCCAATTACAAAACCGTCCCTGAAAATAACTAAATTGAACTCCCATAAATCAACTTTACTTTACCCTATGATTCGATACCACTTTCCCCATAGAGAAACGAATCTCTCTTTTATCCAAACACGAGTTTAAAACAGTGAGAAATCAGAACAAAAGAAAGGAAATTAAAAAAGAAAATCAAAGTACCTTATATCAGCTCCTCTTTTAACCATAAATCTAGAGATGTTTTGCGCAACGAAGGCATCAGAAGCTGAGACGGAGGAGGCCAAGGAGCTCAAAACCTCGTTTGGTATTCCCACCATGACCTCAATCCCGCTTCCCATCAATGCCCTTATAAACTCCGAATTTGAGTCGAAAAGTTTAACTTTTTGGATTTTGTTTTGTCTCAGTAGATCTACCACGACTGGAGGTGAGATCCTGTGCGAAGCGAGAGTGCCCCAGTTCACTCCAATGGCGGATTGAACAAAGAGACAGGATCTCTGTAGGAGAAAGAGGAGCAACAGGGGGAGGAGGTGTAAGGTTCGCGGCATTTTGGAGGAATACTGGAAACTTTTTGCGATTTTCGGATGATTTTAAGGAGACATTTCATTGGGAAAGTTTCTGATTTGGGAGATGGGGTTTGTTAAGACTTAAGACTAGAGCAAGCAAAGAGAGTGTGGTTGAAGCTCTGGTGTAACCGAGACAAGAAAGTGGAATGCGTGGGGGAGCCCAAGCATGGGGAATCCAAATCCTCTGAGGTAAACATAATATTTCTATTTAGATCACGGCCGTCCGAATTATTCTGATTGGACGGTCCAGATCCAAACAGAACATTCCGTTACATTAGGTGATGCGAATTCAATCATGGGAAGTGGGGATCTTATTTTAGTATTATTTTGCTCCGCTTTTTGGAAAACTTAAATTCTATCCGGGACATTTATGATTATTATATTTTATGTTTCTTAACTGGAAGTTTTGAAGTCATATTTGCTTCTATTATGGTTTTACATGATAATGATATTAACCCTTTTATATAATGTATTCTACACGCATTAAATATAGTTGCCCTTCAATATAGTTATTTTCTATTAGAAACATACCGATTAATATTTTATTTCAATGTTATTTTTTCGTATAAAGGTTATGCTTAACAGGAAATTTCATGAACTGACATGATATTTCCTTTATTAACAGGGTCTTCTGCGAAAGTATGTCCCCAAATATCGCCAGTATAATAGTGCCGAATAGCAAGGAGAGTTGGATTATGTATTATTTAATCTACCTAACTTTTTTAAACTTGGTTGCAAATAAGGTCCTTACTTCAAACATAAATAACAGGTGTAAAAAAAATTGCCACTGATTTTGCTGCTTGCTGTTTGGCGGTAAGACTTGATAGAAAAACTATGCATTTATTATTATCCGTACTTTGTGAACAGGACAAGGTAACCTCCTGGACAAATATAATTTACTTTTTTTTTTTTTTTTCTCGTTTGAGGCGGTTGGGAGCCGTAAAACGGAAGAAAATTTAAAATTGAACAAGCTACTTATTTTATACGGGCTTATTGTAATTCCGGCCTGTTGCAATCCCCCAATACAGAATTAAATTGACATCGGTTTTGACCAATGTTATTAAATGCGATTTTCATGCGGTATGCAGAAGGCCACTGTATAGCGTATATGCGGTATGCGGCTACATATGCGGATTTTTATGCAGACTTATATATCCGGATTATTTCATTAGATATTAAATATAAGACCCTCAATTAAAAATTAAATATTTAATATGTTTTAATCTGATAAATTATTTAATATAGACACACCAAATCCAGGTCTAACATTTCATTAAATATGCCACAAAATCTGAACACAGTTTAAAGATATGTTTGAAAGTTTATAAATCTTAAGGGCCCAAAATTCTTTTTAATGGCCCAAAATACACAGGCAGCGAGAATAGAGGCTAGCTTGGTGCCTTGGTTCGCGTGAAGGAAAAGTAAATTTAAACCGCGTGAAGGATATAGAGGCTAGCTTGGTTCGCGTGAAGTCCGGTATACAATCTTTAGTCCCAACATTCTAAAACAAAAAATAAAGAGCTCCAGAGAGCTTATATAAGAAGGTCGAAACAACCTTAAAATTCACTCAACTGGCTTAGTCCGGATGAGGGCTGGGGATTGGATTTCGGTTACTGCTGGACATCCAATTCACAATTTAACTAATATATTTATTTGAATCTGAATTAATTTGGAATTGTTTTTTTTAATAAATAAAAAATTTAAATGGCAGTCATATGCGGCTAATATGCAGTTATATGCGGCCGCATATTCAAATCCGCATATATAGGACTGCACAAGGTTTTTCATGCGGAATCTCACTGCATACGCATATGCGGCCTCATGAACCGCATTTTATAACACTGGTTTTGACTAAGCTATCTTGTGTGTGTGTGTTTTGTTTTTTTTGTATGAATCAACCAACTAATAACCAAACTAGTATTTTAATAACAATCAAACATCTATTTGGCAGTTCAGGCCATGCAAAATTTTGAATCCAGAAATTTAATGCCCTAGCAACAAATGATGGAGCTTGAACAATAGATGACTTGGTCTACATACTAAAGCCCACTTTAGCCCAAGCCCTCTAAGGCCTTTTTAAGCCTTATGACGAGGGCCTAGTAATAATGCATTGAGACCATAAGCCCATTTTAATGTCATTATTGGATGAATCAAATGACAGGAATCTGGACGGTCTGATGTCCACAAAGACGTTTGATTCGTGTTAAGATTCAAGCAAACATTTTTAGATTCGAACAGATCAAGTACGCACAATTTTTAACACGGATCAATTAATTGAAATTGAAAATTTAATCCGATACCCATAAAACCCCTCACTCCATAAAGGACATGGCACTTTCTGTGACCCTTTGATTGGATTTGTTCCCAAATCAATTTCGATAAACACTAAGTTTGATCAAATTTTTTTTCCAATATGTGAGTGTTAATCGGACAGCTACTCTAAACTTAAGCTAAATAAACGGTCATTTTTTTCTTATATTCTTAGCATTATTTCTCACATGTTATCCTAAAAAAAAACATTATTTCTTACATGTGATTTATATATATTGATATGGCCATGTACTAAAAGTCTCGTAAAACTATTATGGGCCAAGCGCCAAGCCCAGTTAGTAAGTCCTTTCAGCAAGCTTATTCGGGACTGCCATACCGAACCATAACCGACTTATAGGCCCACTCGACAAGTCCATTCGGAATGTCCGTACAGAGTCACAACCGACTTACAGGCCCACTCAGCAAGTCCATTCAGGGTGTCTGTACGAGGTCACAACTGACCTACCAACTTATAAATACTCCCGAGTTCACTGAGCTCGGGTTCCACAATTTAGCAATACAAGATACATAAAGGATAGAGTCACGTACCTTAACGAATCTGCACTCTTTCTACTCTAAGCACACATTAAACACATATTGAACATGCACGACCTAGCCTCATTCGAGATAGAATGTGTCTCGACAATTTGCGACTTAATCTCTCCTGAGTTAGTACGTATCATATATAACAGAGGCTCGATGGATTATTTTATTGCCATGTTAAATAAAGTCCAATAATTGGTAAGCTTAAATAAAATCCCACCGAGATGTCTCCATCTCTCTATTCATCAAAATATGGTTTGCAACTAAGCATCCTCAATAAAAGTGAGAAGAATATTCACATTAAAATGCTGTACAAGGTGACCCAAAAAGGTTTAGAAAACGTACAATTTTTACATAGATGATAATGCCTCAAGAGTGAGGCTATGGTGCTATGCATAGCACGGATGGGGTCCGTGCTATGGCCAAAAATTTGACTTTTTAAAATCCTAATGGTCGATCCAACCGTTCAATGTGATAACCATATGAATATGTACTTGCAAATTAAATTTTATATTTTTTCGAATTTTTTTACTATTTTTTTAGATAGGTAGAATTTTGATGGTCCAGAATTTTCAGAAAACACTGATTTTTCTACCTATCTAAAAAAATAGTAAAAAAATTCAAAAAAATATAAAATTTAGTTTGCAAGTACATATTCATATGATTATCACATTGAACGGTTAGATCGACCGTTAGAATTTTAAAAAGTCAAATTTTTGGCCGTAGCACGGAGCCCATCCGTGCTATGCATAGCACCATAGGCTCACTCATGCCTCAATGTGTGAGGTTGTAAAAGAAAACAAAATTTACATTTTTGTTATGGATACTCAGTCTCTGATAAAAACAAGAGTATTTAATTTCTTTATTGATTGATTGCTATGCTTTACAGTGTACAATCTACCTATGCTATTTATACACATGGAGGCAATATAACCGTTGGAAATAATTAAGAAATATATTAATGAAAATATTATGTAGCCGTTGGAAATCTTCTGTAATTGGCAAATTTCTTTTTAATAAAAGTGATACTTTTAACATACGGTAGTTACAATAAGTATAGATTCTTTTCATCAGTTCATGCAATCATGCATAATATACAAACAAAATCCACCTTTCACACTAATATTTCTTATATTGGTTTTTATTGAATGTTTGTTCAATTTTCTTTCAAAATTACTTATGTACTTGGCTTGCCTTCAAATTAATGCAGGAAAGTCGAGTAATAGCAGGAGAGGTATTTGCCTCCTTGTTGAATATATTTTTAATAGTCTTTGTAATTTGTACTATGATTTTTGTTTAAACAAAATATATATACTTATAGTTAAAACCAATTATAATTTTTTTTTGTGCCACCATATAACATTATTTGCTCCTTCCGGTATAAACGAGCCACCAGCTCATTTGTACTGCTTTACTAATTTACATTCAAATTTCAAGGCGAGCCTAAACAAACGTGATTTAATTACCTTCCCTAAAAAAGATTGACGTGTCAAGGGAAACAACACAATCAAAGCCTCCTTCAATGAAACTGTGCGATGATTAAGAAACAATAGATCACGTATCCGACAAGATGTGGCTGAGGTGGTGCCATTCTTCCACAAGGCAAATTGGTCGGTTTGAAAAAATAAATAACTTTTAACATAGGCACTTATTGACCAACTCTTTTTTTCTTTTAGAAAATAAAAAAATAAATTATCGGAAAAGATATGGTTTTTTTTTTTTTTTTTTGGGAGCTCGGGGGGGGGGGGGGGGGGGGGGGGGGGGGTGTATATGGAATTAGTTTGTTCCATCTGATTATTTTCTGAAACTTTATCAATGATTCGGTCTTAGTATTTTTCAGAATTTGGAACGTGTCTTGGCCCAAAAAAAATAAAAAACTACTGGGAGTAGTCCAGTAGTAGTTTTCAGAACTTTTAATTTTATTATTGATATTATTAAATTAAACACTAAAGTTGTGCATGTGTTGCAGGTTTTGGGAATCAATGGTTTGATCTGATAGTTTCTGAATTTTGTGGTTGTTATTGTGGTTATTGCTAAAACCAGTGGGACAGAATAAATTTGAGACCGAACCAATTATTTAATTCTACTATTTTTTGAAAAAAAATTAATTCCTTTTTCAATAATCTGATTTTATTTTCTGATAAAAAAATTGCTTCTTGAGAAATTTAATTCCAGACAGTGAAACTTTGTTGATTGATTGACGCTGTGCCAAACCAGGGCACAAATCAACCGACCAACTATAATACGACAAGCTATATGAATGATATATTGCTATCAAAAGGAGAATTGTCTCCGTTACATGTTTCATGTACCAAAATAATACATATTTATCTGGGAAATTAAATAAGAGTATTATGTTATTGAGCTAATTAAATTGTATAAATCAAGAAAAATATCTGTTCCATTCTTCCGTACCGTGTTCTCAAATAAATATGTCGTCATTCATTATATGTTTTTCTATGAAATATTAGTAATTTTTTGGTAATACAAAAACTTATAATCTGATGAGATAATACTGGTTGGCTTTTTGGCTTTATGATTGCCTTTAATCTCATTGAGTTGTCACATTCTAAGAGGCCAACTCACAATTAAGAAATTGTCTACTATTCGTAATTTCTGGACACCTGGCTCGTTTGATAGCCAAGTCTTTAAAAGCTTCCTCATCTCATATTAGAGAACGGAGTAGGTCCGATGGACCTAATTTTAGGTTCAACGAGCATTACGACCGTCCGATCTAATTCAAAATTTGTGTGCACGAAAATTGAAACAGATGCGCACGAAGTTTAAAGCGTTTCGCACGAATCTTAAAACAAATCAACGGTGATTAAATCCATCGAACCAAAGTAGGTCCGATGCCCATCGGACCTACTCTCAAATCCTCATATTAAGGCTCTTTGGCAGGGGTGTCGACGGGTACGGGGGGAGCATTTACATGTTTGTACTCTTTACAAATTGTTCTTATCTGTATCTTACTTTTATTCGCTACAAAATATTTTATCCGTACTCTACTCTTATTCGTTATGGTTGTCGGGTAACGAAACAGTAGCGGGTAATACCAATATAATAATTATTTTTATTATTTATGAAATAAAATATTAAAACATGGACATTCATTTCATACATGTATAGTACTTTATTGAAAATATAATTCTGATCATGCTAAGCGCAAATAAACTACTTAAAGTACTCTTTTCAATGCTTATTAATATATATATATATATATATATATATATATATAATATATTTTATAATTATCCGATCGGATAACGGGTACAAAATAGGCTTTATACCCTTACTCGTTTAGATAACGAAAAAAAATCTTTACCTGCACCTGATAGATTTACGAAAAAGAATCTTACCTGTACCCGTCTTATTAGATACAGTACGGATCGGATAAACGGATAAAAGGGTGCCATTGACACCCCCTACTCGTTGGCTGCAGCGTGCTTATTTTTTTGTGGTCATTTATACATTCAATAAAATAAAAAATAACAAAAGAAAACTATAATGTCTTTTTCTTATTGCAAACGGACAATAATTTTATAAAAGAAAGAGAAAAACAATTTTTTTTTTCTTTCTGTGAAGAGATAGAACTCTAATAAAAAAAGTGACCTAGTTTGTATATACAGAAACATGATTAGGAAATTTGGACTGGAATGTAAAATACATAATTATAGTTGTTGGAATTTTAATTTAAATTTTCACGGTCACAAAAGTAGAGTTATAACTATAAGCTACAACTACACAATTAATATTTTATAAGAGACTAAACCATATTTATAAAATGAGGAGGAAACCAATTACACCATTTTATGGTGATAAATCTTGACACCACATGTTTATAATTCATTTTTGCAATTTTAAAGTCCAAACAGTCGATCTGAACCGTTCAACATGATCTCCATATTAAAATGTGATTGGAGACCAAATTTTATATTTTTTGGAATTTTTTAGTATTTATTAAGATGTGTACAAAATTGCAGTTTTCAGACAATTCTTTACTATTGAAAAATAACAATTTTCAAAAATTCTAAAAAATAGTAAAAAATTTCAAAAAAAATGTAAAATTTAGTCTCCATCCACATTTTAATATTGAGATCATGTTAAATAGTTCAGATCGACTTTTTGAATTTTAAAATCACAAAAATAACTTATAAATATAAAGATGTGTCACTATAAAATGGTGTAATTGAATCCCTCCTATTATAAAATATAAAGTTTAGAATTGTTAATTCATATTTATAAATGATCTGACAACCCTAGTAATGCCGACATTTTTATTAATATCCAAAGTTAAATAGAAATTAATTTATTGTAATTCAGCGTAATTTCACATAATTTTAAGTAATTTAGCGTATTTTAGTATAAATATCCTAATTATACATCAAAAGAAGTAATCTAACCAATAATTTAAACAAAAATTCGAATTTTTAGTGTTAGATTTCAAAAAAAATTTAAAACTAGTCATTTAATGGCCGATAGAGATATTTTTATCGAAACCAGAGAAGCTGGATATATTTATTAATTTCTATTTTAACTTTGGATATTAATATAATTGTCGGTAGTAATGCCTACACACGTAATAGGCTCTATCATAGAGAAATTCGGTAATAAAAAATTGTAAAGATGCCAGATATGATTGCGTCAAAGATCGGCTGATGAAATTTTCCCCTTCCAAACCAAAACATGGCAGTCTGTTATAGTTCAGCTGCAAGACCATGATTGCATTATTTTGTTTTGTTGACAAATTAACAACAAATATTTGTCCAAATAATTACGAGATTATATTTATCATTAAAGTTATGATTAATTGGTATGTTACTTCCTTTTTCTTCTTTCAACAAACATTTGTCCAAATAATTAAGAGATTATATTTATCATTGAAGTTGTGATTAATTGGTATGTTACTTCCTTTTTCTTCTTTCAGTATTCTACGAATAAAACTGAATCATAGACATACTAGTCAAAGAAAATATTATACTTTTATATCTTTTTCAATTTGATGACCTAAAACAACTCAAATTTTCAAGCAACATTTCAAACTTGTAACTTATAGAAGATCCACATAATTTACATATCTTTGTCTTTAACAACGGCCAAACCAATTGAGCCTTTTCTTGTACCAGTGAAAAACAGCTGGGACCTATGACGTACAAGTAGCAAAATAATTTTTTTTTTCATTATTAAAAAGTGGAATCGATCTAAATATAACTAACCGTTTAATTCAAAATTGTATACCAATTTTTTTTAAGATCAAGCCACTCAACTATTTAATATCCACAAAAGGTTCCTCTATTCAGATATCGAATCCGTAATTTCCCACACAGAGGACATTGCCTTGCTACTAAACCAAAAACCGATTCTCATACCAAAATTTAAATTATTCTACGCATATCCTTACTTTTCAGCACGCATACACCACTACATATTGAATTTCGAATGAGCAAATCAGATGTCGAACTAGAAAATTTATATTAGAGGGGGTGGAGGAGCTGAAATATAAAATATAATATGTGGTAGATGAAATTTGAACTTAAGTATCCACAACGCAAATTGAAATTCTAACAATTTAGTACATATCTTACATTTTATAAAAAAACTAAAATATATAAAACCTTTTAAAAAAAAAAATAATATTCATAATCAAAATTTTACCATCACAAAGGTGCCTAAGCATCATGTGATTGATTGACCGTTTTTTTTGTTTTTTATATATTTTTAGTAGTAGCAAACTTGATGTTAACGCTAACTACAGTACCACTGTGCAATGCTTGCTGGGATCAACGATAGCGAAATTGATATTTTGTTTGAATAGTAGCAAAATTGATGGTAGTGGCATTAAATTAATTAAGGCCACATTGCAGTAGTCTCATCACCGTCTTTTTCAAAGCGTATGCCAACTTCTTTCCTTGGCCACTTAGCCTTGATTGCTTTATAAATAGATGCTCTCCATCAATTTCCATTTCGGAACCCATTGTACCCCAACTCAATTATTTGCTGTACATCACACTATACCAATATTCAACCTCTATTTATTTAAGATAAAAACCTGATTATTTGAGATAATTTCAGCAAATTTTGCCAACATGGTTAAGGTTAGTAATCAGATTTCATCCGTATCTCTCTCTTTCTCGTCCGAAAATAGATGTGATGGTCTTCTTTTGGTTACGTTGTTTGATGATAAATTTTCTCCTCTTTTTCCTATTAATTACTGTAGCAAAAGGTGGTGGTGAAACTGGCTTCATTAGATGATTCAAAGAAGCGCACAAAGGCTCTCAAGACTGCTGTCGCCATGGAAGGTACTAATTCTTTCGAATTTAATCTTTGGTGCTTGGATATAATTATTTTATTCGAATTATCCAGTAGTACTCTTCATACTTAAAAATATTTTTTTTCAAAAATAGATGATATCAGATTCTTATGTTCTTACTGGTATTTCTGACATTCTATGGTGTTCAGGTATTGTGTCTGTATCATTAGATCGCGATCGGCTTGTCGTAGTTGGCGACGGCACCGACGTGATTGCTCTGACAACTATGCTAAGGAAAAAGTTGGGTTATGCTGAGTTAGTCAGTGTCACCTCTGGTGATGAGAGGATCAGAGAAGAAAAGGAAAGCAAGATATCGAGCGGGAGCAAGAGTAGTGCTGGGCCTGCTGGTGCTTCCTCGTATCAGTATGGGTATCCGTCGTATTCGTACCCGAACCCGTATCCGTACGCTTATCAGGACAGCAGTTATGGGTCTAAATTCTCTAGCATCATGTAAAAGTATTGAATTTTGTTTCAGTTGAAGTAAATGCTAGTAATAATTAATTCTTTTAAATGTTTGGCTTATGTAATTATGTTTCAAGTGTTCTGAATTTTTTTTCTTTGAGCAAATTAAACAAACTGTCCGGACAGTATGCAGCTTCAGATTTGCTGTCATTATTGTGCTGTTGTGGAAAGCAATAATGTTCAATCAGAACCATCCATTAGAAATTGCACGGTCAGATCATTTGAAAAGCCCTTACCTTACCTTACCACTGTAAATTTGGACACTGCTTATCAAGACAGAGTGGATAGCAGTAATGATTGATTGATTGATTGCATGGATGCCATCAGAATAATTATTCGTAAAATATGCATGCAGAATCCCTAGCATATTCTGGTTTTTAAACTTGTGAAGTTCTTCTTTTCATTATAACAAATTTCAACCTGCCCATATTTTGTTCTGTGAATTGTTTTTCAGTAAAAGAACCATGGTTAGAGAATCTAGTCAATGTTATTTATTTAATCAAGTCACTTTTTCTTTGGAAAACTATATGTCTTGTCTATATGCTAAAACGACTAATTCCAGGTTTTCCTGATAAAGTGACTACGGTTCAATTAAATATTTTATAGTGTATAACATTTAGGAACAAAAATACAAGTTTCTAAAATTTCTTGGACCCAAACAGGAACTGGGATAAATGCTTGAAGAACCAGTTTTAGAATTTGCTCTTGTTTGCCTTTTACTTTGAGGAATGTCAGGCCAAACACCTATGACTGATTTGTACCAGTCAGGTACCTACAAAGAGGGGAGTGCGCAGATAAAAATATATAATCCTTGGATTGTCTCATTAGACAATTGACATGGTTGCCTTCACAAATTAGTAGACTAGAGCAAATTACTCTATGCTGGTACCAGTTTTTTTGCAATACCTGACCAGTGCTCCAGGACATGGTTATAACCTTCAAGCATAATGTCAGAAGTATCTCAAGCGCATTGAACACAAGGAAATTAAATCCAACCACAATTCAAGCAATTTAGGCAATATTTTGAGGATTGCAGTAACAAACAAGCAAAATTTGCAGCAATCTAAATCAAATCAAGGAACACAAAAATCAATTCCAGTATGAATAAGATGGAATGTGGGTGGAATTGAGGATCACAGTACACAAATTCTGAAAAGGTTGATTTTATTCTTTTCTTAAAATGTTGATAAATATATCTTCTTTCCTTCGACGAATAGAGTAGTTGAATTTTTTATTAATAGCATTTCTGAAACAATCAAAATTAAAAGGTGGTATGTCTGTTTTAAAATCTTGAATACTAGCATATCTGCGTGCCACCAGTGGAAGACACGCTAGTCTGCGTGTCACCGGGAAAGACACATAAACTAGGTCTGCCTGTGTGTGAAAAGGAACTGCACATCACCTAGTCTTATGTGAAAATATACAGATTCAACCTTTCTTCTGTAAGGGTGGCTAGTCTGCCTGCCACCCTAGAGTGTTTGCCAAGTTTCGAGATTCTTAAAGATAGATTTTTTTTAAATGCTAACGGCTAACAATAAAAAATTCGGATAGAGTAATGAGCTGTGAGCAGTCTGAGTCCGACCCTTCATATTCTCGCACAAGATAAATGTGCAGAGCATCTTTTCTGAAAGGGATAGAAGTGGGTGCTCCCATTTTGTGTAGTACCGTTTGATTGTTCACTTAACATTATGACCGTTCAATTCGTAAAGATCATCAAGAAACGGATAAAGAGGGAGCACTAATGCAGGAAATAAAGAAAACTTTTGTCAGCATTCAGCAAAGATGGAATCTTCTAAAAAGATGTGGGTTCATATTTTTTGTTTTTAAAAAAAAAATCTATAGTGAAGGGGAAAACCGCATTTTATGTGAAGCTAAAATATTATCTATTTCCAACTTGATCATAACTCACTCAAATTGATTGGAAGCGACTAATGTATCCAGCGAGTTGTATTCAGTTTTTACTCAAACTAACTGTCATTTGACTTGAGCGAATAATGTAAAATTCCATACTTAATATCGTATCTTCAATAACAAATCATATATAATGCGTAATTCAAAATTCTAATTAACAACCAGCGACTCTTGCAAGTGGTCCCATGTTTGTTGCTAACCATTTGCAACTTTCACAACTTGCCAAACTACACATGTACTTCATGCGGGACCACTTGTTGTACTTTCAGAGTGACGGCTTCTAGAAGATTTCAAAACCGAACCACTTCTCAAACTTGCAGTATTTCCAAATAACACATAAAATTATGCAAAATTAATTTTTTTTTCAAAATTAAATTTTTTAATTTTTTTTCATCATTTTTGTCTTCAATTATTAATATTTATATATGCATCTATATCATGTAGGGCTGTAAATGAGCCGAGTTTGAGCGAGTTACCCCAACTCGAACTCAGCTCGTTATCAACTCGAGTTGGCTCACAACTCGTTTAACCAGTTAATTATATAATACTAGTAAAAGAATTTATCAGTATCCAGCAATTTTTCATACAGCAATAGTACATAAGTACAAATAATTTTTCATACAGCAACTTAGTACATAAGCACCAGCAATTTTTCATACTACTTAACAAAAACAATTTCTGGGATTTATTGTGACCAATGCTATGTAACTCGAGTTATAAATGAGCAAGTTGGGGTAAGCTCAAACTCAGCTCATTTATTAAACGAGTCAGCCAACTCGAGTTGTAAATGAGCGAGTTAAAGCGAGCTGTAAATGAGCGAGTTATGAGCGAGTTGCGAGTTTGAGCAATTTTGCCCAGCCCTATTATCATGTAAAACAAGACTTCAATACTGTAAAACTCGCTGATGTAAACTATAAACTAATAGATACAAACTATAAGACTTCAATACTGTAAAATTGACACATGAAACTATAAAACTAACATATACAAATTATAAAACTTCAATATTGTAAAATTCACAGATGTAAATTGTAAAACTAACATATGCAAACTATAAAACATCAATAATATAAAACACATTATTCAACAAAAATAACTGTTCAAAAGCATAAAATGTCACTAGTCACAACCACATTGTTCAACAGTAGCAAACACAAATTTGTTACATTCAACACACAAATACATCTGTTCCACACAAGCATACTATTCAACATACAAACAATGTAATTACTTCATAACCCTCTGGTGAACATTATTTGGATGAGTGAGAAGTCTTATCACTAGAACAACTCGTTCCTTCGAAATATCATTCTGCAAAAAAAAAATAAACAAGGTTAGAGGCATCTCGGTGATCAGATTATAGACAAAGCGCAAAATAAAAATTGCAGTCCATTATCCTTCTCCCTGCTTTGGGCACACCTCTTCAATAATACTAACATCTTTCCGTCTTGGTTTAGCTAAAAGAAAAATTGATATCAACAATTAATAAAAACTTCATGTCCTAATCCTGTAAATCATTGACAAAATCCTTAAAAACTAGTTGAATAACTATTGCATGAAACCTTAAAAACTATTGAATGAAACCTGTAAAATAACTGATACATCATATAAAACTTTTGCATGAAACTGTAAAATAACTGATATATCCTATAAAATTATTGCATGAAACCTGTAAAATAACTGACATATCCTATAAAACTATTGCATGAAACCTGAAAAACTATTGAATGAAACATGTAAAATAACTGATACATCCTATAAAACTATTGCATAAAACCTGTAAAATAACTGACATATCCTATAAAACTGTTAAGTATATCATGTAATAGTTTAATGCATTTCAAATCCTAATCCTGTAAATTATTGGCAAAATCCTGAAAAACTAGTTGAACAATCAGGTAAAAGGTTGAAACAGATTTTAAAGGAAGATACTTTGCTTAGATCGATTGATTTTCTAACTTATGGAACATGTATATTTTTAGAACTTTGATACCAATTAAATCTTTATAAATCTATATAAAGATTTGGATTAGCCAATTAATTACAATTAAATCTGTATAAAGATTGAGTATTGTTGAATATTTTCATATAAAGAACTCCCGATTTGGTTCAACCAATTAATTACAATTAAAATGACAAAACTGCTTGTCAGCCAGGGCATACTGGTCCATATCAACCAAATCACATGCTCCGAATTAATAAAACACAAGTCTAAAAATCCTGTAAAATTATAAATGTGGGTACATATGTCCAAAGTCAGAAAAGGCCTAATTGTAGTTACTTTTGATTTCATGTACCTTGATGAAGTCCTGATCAAACACTGCTTCCGAATCATGTAAAATTAATTTGAGAATCCTGTAAAACAACTGCAAGAATCATGTAAAATAATTGTATCAGCTGAAATATATCTCAAGAACCTACATGAATCAATCTAGATATGTAAAATAAAGAACTGAAAACTATTGCATAGATCTTGTAAACTATTATATATATCTTGTAAATCTATTAGGAGGAGGGATCAAGTTACAACAAATTTGAGTTACAACAAAGTTACAACAACCATTTTTTTTCATTTTCAAAGCCCAAATCGTCGATCCAAACCGTTCAACATGATTATCTAAATAAAATGTGCTTGCAGATCAAATTTTACATTTTTTTGAATTTTTTTACTATTTATTAAGATGGGTACAAAATTCAATGGTCTCAATATGACTATTTTTTGTAAAATACTTAATAAATAGTAAAAAATTCAAAAAATGTAAAATTTGATCTGCAAGCACATTTTATTGTGGAGATCATGTTGAACGGTTTGGATCGGCGATTTGGACTTTGAAAATGAAAAAAATAGTTGTTGTAACTTTGTTGTAACTCAAATTTGTTGTAACTTGATCCCTCCTCATCTATTAGATAGATCATGTAAACCTATTAGATAGATCTCATAAAATATTATATATATCATATAAACCTATTAGATAGATCCTATAAAACAAATTGAACAATTAAAGAATCTTGTACACCAAAGTAAAAATAATTAATAATCACAGATCTAAATATGTCTATTCAGATTCAGATCTAAATGTATCAATATTTTTAAGATCTAATGTAAGAATCTTGTACCACAATACAAAAAGTAGATTTTTCTCGACGATCAACATTAAGGTAAACACGGAATAAGTTTCTGATCCCATAGTAAGGATCCGATTAGCAATCCTGACACTGATGCATACACGCCCTTCGAAAAAAGAGCAATTGTTACCTGGATTTTCAGGTCGATTGATAGTTTGGAGATAGCGTCGTGTGAAATTGATGGAGAGCAGCGCCGAGAGAAGTTAGATGATGATTAAATTCAGGACAAATGTGAGAAGTGAAAGAAAGGCGAGGATAGTTGGCCGTGTTTGGGAGCAGCAGCCAAAATTGAGGGTTTTCGCTTTGTAAAACAGAAGGGAGGCGCGAGGGTTCGACGAATGCGGCAACCAGTTGCTCCGCCGAGGTTTGTGATCGTAGAGTCAACGATCATGAGGAGGATGCAGTGGCGCGCCGTCTCCGTTGTGGTGAGAGAAGTCTGAGCTCGAAGTCACAGACGGATAGATCGAATTTTTTTTCATTTTTTAGCTTTTCAGCTTTTTTTTTTAGAGATGGGATATTGGAAGAGAGAGAAAGAGAACTGGGAGAGATCAGAAAGTTTTAAATAGGTAGATTGAAAGCAGACGGTTTTTAACGGTTGAAAGCTGATCGGATCAGCGTGGTTAAAATCCGGGTACATAATCCTGGGTATAGAAACCTTTTCTCAATTGATTAAAATTTTCAATTGACAATGATTTAATTAGCAACTTTAATTATTAATCCGGACGACAGATCATTATTATTCAAAATTTGAATTTATCAGCCCAAGGCAACTGCAAGCCCGGTTCAGAACAGTGCACCAATACTAGGCAGAGCCCAAAATTCGCAGCCCTGTTTCCATTGTCTTCCTTTTAGTTTCTCCATTATTCACATCCTGGAAAAAGCCCAATTTACATTCTCCCTTTTTAAACTTTTCAGCCGAACTCATCGACATTTGTTGGAGTGGGGGGTGGGGCGATGGGCATTGGATCGAAATCAATCCGATGTCTTCCAACCCATTTGATCCGTATTCAGATTCGTTTGCAATTGATTCACACGAATCTTAAAGCTATCTAGATGAATCTCGGTGCTGATTGACATTGGATTTGTTTGCAATTCTGGATTTGTTTATTTCTTTCCTAATCTCCACTTGTTGCTAGTAAATGTAGCAAATCCTCGAGGAAAAAAGAAAACAAGAAAACAAAATGCACTAACCAGTATTGGTGCCATCATGAAGATTTTTTTTTAATAGACTAAATAAAATTGTTTAAATGAATCAAGCACATAGAATTTGAAAGTTACAAAAAACACCTCCATTGAAGTAGTAGTTCGGTAGAAGGAGAAATATGTTTGATCCACTGAAGACTGAACCATTGCTTCGGTGGAGCAAGTTTCTGACCTAACTAGAATAGAAGCCACAAAAAAACCATTGCTTCGGCAGAAGAGTGATTTTAAAATAATGTTGCAAATTTAATTGATTTTATCTCTACTTTAAAATCTAATTACATTTTAACAATTTATTTAACTACTATACTTTCTTTTTTCTTTAAAATTTTATTTTACAATGTTGGATACTGCAAATTGTAGTGTTAAATAATGCTACAATAATGTAATTTTTTTTATTGAATAGATGTTAAAGATAGGACAAATTTGGTTTGAATTTAAAACTTTGGGACTTTTCAAACAGAGAAGATACAAAAGCACCGAATTTTTTATTTGCAGCAATTTTAAAAAAAAATTAGCCAATTTAGTTAAAAATGTGCCTCCACAGAACCACCGTCTCGGTGGATTAGAATTTAGAAAAATTGTGTGGCCAATGGTGGTGCTAGATGTGGTTGGGTCAGAAAGTATCTTCACCAAAGCATTGGTTCGGTGAAAATAAATATGCTGTAATTCTCGGGGAATTATAGGAACCTGTAATTCCGATCCTAACTGTTAGTCTTTCTTGAGATGCGTGCATGAAAATTTATTTTTTCGAGAATGTTACCGAGATCCGCGCACAAAAAAGTTTGAACGGTTGATCTCGGAATTTCAGGATCCGGTAATTCCTCTCGGAATTACAGCAGATTTGGATTCTGGTTCGGTAGACTAACACTGTGATCGGAATAACAATTATAAAAAATAGAATTCAATTCAATAGAAAAGAAACGATTAGAATAGACTCAGAATTGAATTTTACTGATCGGAAGAAGTAAAATAAATAGAAGAATTCAATATTTGATAGTAAAAGAAAGCTCCCAAAATTCATTTAATTTAAAATACATGCCATTATCAAGTAAAATGGACTTCTTCGGTCCGAAGCAGATAGAAGACGAGGGTGCAAAGGTATTTTCACTGTTACAAAATCATTTCTCGCCAAATCTCTACCTTTTTGGCGCGATTTCTTCTCGCGATTTCGGCCTCTCCAAATCGCACCGACTGAAATCGTTTCTCTTGCTTTGGCTGCTTCCGATCACAAACTCGACGCGAATTCTATTTCTATTTCCTGTTTGAGAGGAGGTGTCTCCGTTCCGATCTGACCCTAAGTGTCTTCCATCCTCTACCAAATCACTGACTCGATAGAGGTGTTTTTTGTAACTTTCGCATTCTTTGTACTTGTTTCATTTAAACAATTTTATGTAGTTCTATTTACAAAAAAATCATCATGGATGTAGGTAGCATTGTCTAATAAATGCGCTGGTATTGTTCTTGCAGCATAGAAATATTTTGCCATTTTAACTCGTCATTTTTTAAAATGTCAAACGTATTTTACATTTTTTTTTTACCAAAAATCGAAAGAAATCAGGGGTTTGATGTTATGCATACCGATATATGCTTGGCAGGACCACTGTATATTGCTACTGCAATATTACAGACCACATATAATCTCAAGGGAAAATTTCCAGTGTACACATACAAACATTTGAAATAGCCAATATCCCCATTAAAATACCATAATATCCAATATCCCCATAAAATTTTAACTTTCTTATTTTTATCCTCTTTTAATTAATTAATATTTTATTTAATTATTTTAAAAATTAAACTGACTAAAATGCCCTTGAATTTTAACTGGAGTTGTCCAGTTAAGCTACAACATGACTGAATTTAGAAGAGATTTAATAATAAATTGAATTCTTCACGTCTAATTTCTTCTTCCTTCCGGTACAAGATTTTGGCGATTTAGTTGACACCGCAGAGCAAGGAAATACCTTTCCCGTATCTCTCTCTCTCTCGTCCTCCCTCGTGCCTTTCCTGGCACAAGACCCATCCGTTGCCTCAGTCACCTCACCAACCCCAATTTTCTTTTTGCTTAAATTTGATCCGATTAAGGCTCAATTAAGCTCCAATTGGGCTTCGGAGGATGTACAATAATTTAGTTTCAGGCTTCTCGTACTAAAATCGTTTGATTTATGAAACATGGTTAATGAATTTGTCAGACCATGCTTCATGAATTTGTCGGTGGGCTAGAAAGAAATAGATTAATTTTTAAGAATGGTAATGCTAAAAGTTTACAATTTATAGGGGCACAGATCATTTCTTTAGTTAAGTTTTGATGTCAACATCAGACCTATGATGCCATTACTAAGTTACATTGCATTTTGCCTTGTGATACAAAGGAGCTAGCAGGTTTACTTACCAGTTCAATGGAGAAATGACAGGTTATAATCCCTTTGCATGGGCAAGAGATGATTTCCTATGATGAACAGGTTACAGGTGATGAAGGCAGTTGATGGTAGTTGTTCAAGAAAGTTAATGGTAGATTGTTAAGGTCTTTTTGTTTACAAATAAGTATGCATCAGTTGGTTTTGTATGAATTTGCTTTTTTTTGGATGTTATGATGCTTTAGTTGGTTAGTTTGTAAAGTTTTGAGTAGGTAGGTTGATGAGGTATGTTCTTCATACATTGATTTTGTAAGTCCTATGTTAGTGGTACCAGATAGGTGGTACCTGGTATCAAAACAATGTAAGAGTTTTCATGTTGAATGGAAATCGGTGGGATTCCCCACTTATTTTCAAAAAAATAAATAAATAAATTTATATGGCCATGTTTCATGCTAATCGTTTCATACCATTCTTCATGAATTTGACTTTTACTTTTTAATTTATTCAATTAACTAGGATTATGATTTATTCCAAAAATCGTTTGAATTTACTTGTTCAATTTATCAGATCACTAAAATCATTTAATTTATTCCATTAATCACAGGTTTTGCTATATTTGTGTTCCAATTTGGTTACTTCGTTTCCTATAATCATAATCAATAGTGATTAATCACTACTGCTCCATTAATTTGTGCTTAAAATCCTCGCAGACTAGTGGTTTGACACTACCCCTAACGGGCTGTCCGAACCCGGTCCGCTCGTGCCCGGTGCCCGGGGTACCCGTACCCGTGCCCGGGTATACCCGGGTAAACGGGTACACGGGTACGGGTCTCAAACGGGCAGGGCAGCTTTTTTTAGAAACAAACCCGGGTGTACCCGTACCCGCCGTACCCGTGCCCGCTACCCGTGTACCCGCACCCGCCCCGGGTGTACCCGCACCCGTTTACCTATGCCCGCTACCCGTACCCGTGCCCGCTACCCGCCGTACCCGTTATTTCAAATTTTTTTCCCCCCACTGGCGACAGGGTCATGCTTTTAACAAAGCAGTTTTGGCTACAGGCAGCGCACGGAGTACAGAATTGCATATGATTAGTGCGCTGCATGAAGCTAAAACTGCTCTGTTAAAATATTGAGCCGTTCTACAGTACCGGTTCAAATCAGTCAAACCGGATGCGTCCCACTTGTCATTTCTGTCCCGTACGGGTGGGTCCCACCCGTCAATTCTGTTTTTTTTTCGGATTTATTAAATTTCAAATATTATTCTCCCTCCAATCAAAGCTCTATATATTCACCCCTCTTCCTCTCAATATTTTCACACCCTCTCATTCTCTCAATCTAAAATTTTACTATTTTCAGTTTTTAAATTTATTGTTTGAAAAAAATATAGTTGTAAATTTAATTCATTCTACAAATACGCAAACGGAATTACGAAGGTATCGGAATTACGAAGTTCGGCACCTCTCGCAAGATTTTTCCTCGAGATTTAAAGGTTACATTTATTTCATGTTAGGTTAATTTATTTTTGTAGAGTAAATTTAGTTTATGCTAGATTTATTTTTGTAGAGTAAATTTAGTTTAATTTATTTTTGTAGAGTAAATTTAGTTTCATGTTAGATTAATTTAGATTTGTTAAATTTGTTAAGTAATTAGATTTGTTAGATTTATTTTACGTTAGATTTGTTAAATTTGTTAAGTACTTAAATTTGTTAGATTTATTTTATGTTAGATTTGTTAGATGTGAAGTAATTAGATTTGTTTTGAATATGTTTGATTTTATTTTTGAAATTCGGATTTATTTTTAATAGGTTAAAAAAATATGTTAGATTTGTTTTTTTTTTAAGATGTGAAGTAATTAGATTTGTTTTGAATAGGTTTGATTTTATTTTTGAAATTTGGATTTATTTTTAATAGGTTAAAAAAATATGTTAGATTTGTTATTTTGAATATGTGAAGTAATTAGATTTGTTTTGAATAGGTTTGATTTTATTTTTCAAATTCGGATTTATTTTTAATAGGTTAAAAAAATATGTTAGATTTGTTATTTTGAATATGTGAAGTAATTAGATTTGTTTTGAATAGGTTTGATTTTATTTTTGAAATTCGGATTTATTTTTAATAGGTTAAAAAAATATGTTAGAGTTGTTATTTTGAATATGTGAAGTAATTAGATTTGTTTTGAATAGGTTTGATTTTATTTTTGAAATTCGGATTTATTTTTAATAGGTTAAAAAAATATGTTAGATTTGTTATTTTGAATATGTGAAGTAATTAGATTTGTTTTGAGTAGGTTTGATTTTATTTTTGAAATTCGGATTTATTTTTAATAGGTTAAAAAAATATGTTAGATTTGTTATTTTGAATATGTGAAGTAATTAGATTTGTTTTGAATAGGTGTGATTTTATTTTTGAAATTCGGATTTATTTTTAATAGGTTAAAAAAATATGTTAGATTTGTTTTTTTAAGATGTGAAGTAATTAGATTTGTTTTGAATAGGTTTGATTTTATTTTGAAATTTGGATTTATTTTTAATAGTTTAAAAAATATGTTAGATTTGTTATTTTGAATATGTGAAGTAATTAGATTTGTTTTGAATAGGTTTGATTTTATTTTTGAAATTCGGATTTATTCTTAATAGGTTAAAAAAATATGTTAGATTTGTTATTTTGAATATGTGAAGTAATTAGATTTGTTTTGAATATGTTTGATTTTATTTTTGAAATTCGGATTTATTTTTAATAGGTTAAAAAAATATGTTAGATTTGTTATTTTGAATATGTGAAGTAATTAGATTTGTTTTGAATAGGTTTGATTTTATTTTTGAAATTCGGATTTACTTTTAATAGGTTAAAACAATATGTTAGATTTGTTATTTTGAATATGTGAAGTAATTAGATTTGTTTTGAATAGATTTCATTTTAGTTTTGAAATTCGGATTTATTTTTAATAGGTTAAAAATTTTATGTTAGATTTGTTATTTTGAATATGTGAAGTAATTAGATTTGTTTTGAATAGGTTTGATTTTATTTTTGAAATTCGGATTTATTTTTAATAGGTTAAAAAAATATGTTAGATTTGTTATTTTGAATATGTGAAGTAATTAGATTTGTTTTGAATATGTTTGATTTTATTTTTGAAATTCGGATTTATTTTTAATAGGTTAAAACAATATGTTAGATTTGTTATTTTGAATATGTGAAGTAATTAGATTTGTTTTGAATAGGTTTCATTTTATTTTTGAAATTCGGATTTATTTTTAATAGGTTAAAAAAATATGTTAGATTTGTTATTTTGAATATGTGAACTAATTAGATTTGTTTTGAATAGGTTTGATTTTATTTTTGAAATTCGGATTTATTTTTAATAGGTTAAAAAAATATGTTAGATTTGTTTATAAATAGGTTGGATTTTTTTAGTATGTTAGATTTTTCAAATAGGTTATATTTGATTTTTTAAATTCGGATCTAAATTTAATTGGTTAGATTTTATTTTTTGAATAGGTTAGATTTTATTTTTTGAACATGTTATATTTTATTTTTAAATAGGTTAGATTTTATTTTTTGAATATGTTATATTTTATTTTTAAAATTTTGAATATGTTATTTGATCATTTGAATATGTTAGATTTTTTTTAAAATATGCTAGGTTTTTTTTTTAATTTCGGATTAATTTTTAAATATGTTAGATTTATATTTTTTGAATATGTTACATTTATATGTGAATATGTTAGATTTATATTTTGCTAGATAAATAAGTTATATTTGTTAGATAAATAAGCTAGATTTATATTTTATTTTTGAATATGTTGGATTTGGTAGAGTTATTTTTTTGAATAAGTTAAATTTGTTAGAGTTATTTTTTTAAAATAGATTTTTAAAATAAGTTAGAACAAGTTGTATTTATTTTGAATTAGACTTAAAATTTTAAAATTTGAATTAGATTATTATGAATTAGACTTAGAGTTATTTTTTTAATTTAGATTTACATTTATATTCAATTTAGATTTAATTTAATTTGCATCTAAATTTAGATTTAAATTTATATTTATATTTAATTTAGATTTGAATTTAGATTTAGAACTATTCAGATTTTAAAAGTCGAATTATAAACACGTAATAATATTCGTATGACACGGTAAAAAAAATAAGAAAACAAAACAGAAAAAAAAAACAGAAAACAGAAAAAAAAAATACCCCTCTACCCGTGCCCGTTGTACCCGTCTACCCGGGATGGGCACGGGTTTGAGACGGGCAGGGCGGAGTTTAAAAAAAAAGCCCGCCTACCCATGCCCGTTGTACCCGGGTACCCGCTGTATCCGTACCCGTCCTGCCCGCTGCCCGGGACGGGTTCTGCCCTGCCCTGCCCGAGGTACCCGGGAGCAAACCACTATCGCAGACTGTGCTTCATGATTTATTTCAAAAAGTCAAATTCAAGAAGCACGGTCTGATAAATTTCTTACCAAAAGATATAAACCTAGCTAATTGATTAAGTACAGGGGAGGGGAAGAAGAATCTATGTCATGCGTAGTGTTTTTAGTCTATGGCCTCGTGATCTGGATTAGATCAATTCAGCGGTGGATTCTGTACAGAGGAAGAGAGAAACGAGACAATTAGGCCTGAAATAGAGGGAAGGAGGATGAAGAAGACAATTAAAAGTAAAAAAAGGACACCTCCATTTAAAGTTAAATGACAAATTGGTCAATTCAAATTATAAAATAATTAAATAAAGGGTTACATAATTAAAAAGGGGATAGAATGAAGAAAATTGAGTTTTTATGGGGATTTTGAATATTATGATGTTTTTATGGGAAAATTGACTATTTCACATGTTTGCATGGGCACACTAGAAATTTTCCCTAATCTCAATTCCTTTCGAAGTCGCATTCATATTTTGTTCTTTTTGTGACACAGATGAAATCAACAACACAGTTTCTTTTTTAAAGCAGTGGTTTGTGCGTAATCTGGTTAAATCTAATCTTTATTTAATGGCTATCCATGTCAATGCTTTAAAAAAAAATAGAAACAATTGCAACTTTTCTCATAAAATGGTAAATTGACGTTTTTAAGATTATTTTAATTATATAGATAGCATGAATACCAAAAAGGTAACTTGTTGGAAAAAAAAGCGTACCATTACTTGTTATCTAAAAAAAATGACCTGACATAATAAATGAATCAAAATTTTGTACAAATATTTATATTTCGATCGAAATATAAATAGTTCAAAATTACGCTTTCTCGTATCAGAATGATCAATACAAGTCGTTTTGATGCATTGTACATAATAAAATCTTGCATGTTACTAAATTTTATTATTTTTAGGATATTTTAACTATTTTTTCAGATTATTTAAAAAATGATCTTATTCAATATGCATATATTTGTTATATTTTTATTAATTTTGATCGATCTTGTAAAATTTAAAAAAAGAAAAAAAGTAGTAAAATTTTACACTACATGATTTTGATATCGACTGGAGTAAAAAAAAAAAAAACATAATTGAGCCATTTATATTTTCAACCGAAATATAAATATTTGTCAATAGTCTTAACTCGTAACAACAGTAAACCTCCTATTGCTAATATATATTTTCCGTTAACGCATTATTTATTTTTTATCTCCTGGGAATAAAACCGTCATGAGTCTTAACCCCTCTATCTGTTCCGTGTGTCCTTGTTTAAAAGGGGGAATTTCATGTATATCCCTCAAAAGTTTCAATATTACGTATTTATCCCTCTAAAATCAATAATTACATATTTATCCTTACAAATTATAGAAACTTACATATTTGTCCAATCTAACTCTATTATATATCAAATATCTCCAAAAATAATTAAATAATATTTTTTTAAACATTAAAATTTATTTTACAATATTAATTAATATTGTCATGACCACTATACCCTTTCTTCCTCTCTCCCTTTAATCTGTTGAGTCTTGAGAGCGCCAAAACATCCCGCCTCTTCTCTCCAAACACGCTCACATAATCTTCCGGCTCTTCTCTCGAACTTTCTCCCTGCCTTTCCTCATCTCCCAATTTCAGTTTTGGTACTGGTACGGTTCAGTGTTGGTACTGGTACGATAATGTTCAATATTGGTACTGGTACAATTCAGTGTTGGTACTGGTACGGTTCAGTTTTGGTACTGGTACGGTTCAGTGTTGGTACTGGTACGGTACTGTCAATATTGGTACTGGTACGATTTAATACTGTTCTCTAACACAGTGGCCTTAGAAGGGAAAATAAAAGAAGGGTAAAATGGGGATACATAGAAAATTAATGTTAAATATAATAGATTGGACAAATATGTGAGTTTCTATAATTTGTAAGGATAAATATGTAATTATTGATTTTAGAGGGATAAATACGTAATATTGAAACTTTTGAGGGATATACATGAAATTCCCCCTTGTTTAAAAAACTATTAAAGTGATTGGCAATATAATTTTTTTTTCAAAATAACTAAAAAGATCGGAAATTATCTCACAAAAGATGGTTGATTTTAAGGCCTCTAAAACATGGTTAAGCTATAAACAAGTTACAATCATTGAATTATCTGTTAGATATTGTCAAATTTAATCATATGCATGGCTGATTTTTTTTTAATATTATATGTTCATCAATATGTGAAATATACCTAAATGTGCAAATTAATTAATTTATTACGTGATTGATATAATATTCCTATAGATTTTTTTTATGTTACATTCTGTTTGATAGTATTTTAATTTAAATATGATTTTTTTCCAGTACGTGTTTTAAATATTTGGGCTAAATCCGAATAATAATATTTGAAATAACGTTCTTTAGAAAAAAAAAATATACCAAATTGCAGACGTTAATCAACCAAAACTTTAGTTATAAAATATTGTTAAGATTGGTTCATTAAAAGAAAATATTATAATAAATATTTTTATGAAACTATAACAAGAAGCAACCAAATGTCAACGACTCACTACACCATACACCACCACCGTCTTTATACAGAATGAGTATTCTCGGAGAGAGATTTTCAAGTTTACGAGGGTTAATCATATAAATTTAAAAAATATATATATATAAGTTTATTTTCCAGTAATGATAACACTTTATTTTAAACTATTCAATAAAATTATGTCATGCCTTCAGATCCGAAATTTTTAAAGTTACCATAACATAAAATCAAAATTAAATGAATACCACTCTTACTAAGAGTTTTCCAATCCTACCATTCACACGGATCCAGTTCGTGCACCAAAATGGGTTGATGCACGGACTGGGTGGGCGCACCAACTGGTGCTCTAACTGGGTTAGCGCACCAACTGTTCCGAAATTTTTACTGCTCTTCGGTGCGTTTCACCCCGTTTGAGCACTAATTTTAGTGAACTAACTCAGTTAGACCACCAGTTGGTGCGCCAACTCATTTCACGCACCAACCCAATTTGGTGCGCGAACTGGATCCGCGTGGATGGTAGGGTTGGAAATAACTTGGGCCGGGTGGTAATCATTTAATTTCTATTTTTTAATGGGTAACTAAAAAAATTTCGGCCTTCAGGTACTGCATTCAGCGGAGTAAATTTCAACCGAACAATCTTAATTCGGGCCTGCTTTGAATGTATGGAATGATTGCAATCTTATAAAATTTATGTCAGATTAAAATAATATTTTAATTTATCCGTACACGGTACACCTGAATGGCTGAATTTTTTCGTGCGGGAGTCAATGAATAGTGTCAGCGTCAGTGAGGACCACATAAATTGTTGACTGTTGACTTCACAAAGAGACGACTTGGCACAACTCCTTGCTCGACAAGCAATTCGCTTTTAAATTGGAAACATGCTTCGTTTTCTTCTTCTACACAAACCCAAAATCTCTCTACAATACAAACTATGACTAAGGTTTGTGATATATTAACTTTTTTTTTATTTTTCTGTTTAATTTACAATAAAATCAGTGATGGAACTGATTGACAATAAAATCATTTTCTGATTGTGCATATTTTTTTTGTATTTATTTCTAGTAATTTCGAAACTCTGAGGGCTTAATTATTGACCATGTAATTCTTTTTGTATTTCTAATTCCTGCAGCAAAAGATGGTAGTAAAACTGTCACTGAACGATGCAAAGAAGCGCACGAAAGCACTTAAAACAGCTGTTACCATAGATGGTAATTTTCTTTCAATTATTGTTTATTATTCTCTTTTCATACTCCTTTCTTGTGATTTAAAACGACTACAATTTTTCAAATAATTTTCGAATTTTGCAAACATTAGCTTCCAATACTCAATACTGGAAGTGCTTACATTCTGGTAAAATTAATTGCTATCATAAGTTGGAGTCTGAAAGAAAAAAAAAAAAAGAGGAATTCAACTTCTAATTTTTCATACCAGTCTTCTTTCTCTGCTTGATAATGACTAGTACCAAGTTTTTTCTCCCTTTTTCTTTTGTTTAGGAGTTGTCTCTGTCACATTGGATGGTGATAAGCTAGTAGTAATCGGTGATGGAGCAGATTCTGTAACCCTGACAACTATGCTGAGAAAAAAATTGGGTTATGCTGATCTGATCAGTGTAGCTGAGGAGACAAAAGAAGAAAAGAAAGATGATAAGAAAGAAAACAAGCCACAAGGCGAGAATCAGATCGTGTACCCACTTGTTTATCCATACCATTACACATATTCATATCCCTACACATACTAAGATGGCATTTATGACCACCATATATTTTACAGTATACTGTAAATAATTTGATTCGAAGTAATCTTATTGTGAGTAATTTGGTTCGGGGTAAACATTATACTGGTAATTTGGTACTTCTTGCTATTGTTTATTGTCTATGCAATTTTGGGAAATCATGGTTACGAGTTTTTTTTTTTTTTCAATCGCATGACCAAGAGACTTGTAAAGCAAAAGTTATTTGATTTAATGAAAAATGTTGATAGATGACAGTAGAAATCATTGTTATTAGAATTGGATAGGATATTGATTTGTTCAAAGTTCGGATCAATTGTTTACTAGTTGGATCCAGCAAAAGTTCGGATCCAGTAAAAGTTTAATTGCTGGTTTATTTAAATACTGAGTGTGTCTATGGTACTATCCATAGCACGGATTGGTCTGTACTACAGATTAATATTTTCGTTTTCAAAATTCTAACGGTTGATCCGAACCGTTCTACATGACTTTCATGAGAATATACTTGTGAGCTAATTTTGTATTTTTTAGAAATTTTTTACTATTTTTTTAGATAGATAGAAAATCACTGTTTTTGTATGGTCCAGAATTTTCAGATCAAGTGATTTTCTACCTATCTTAAAATATAGTAAAAAAAATCGAAAAAATATAAAATTTAGTCTGCAAGTACATATTCATGTGGAGATCACGTTGAACTGTTCGGATCGACCATTAGAATTTTCAAAATGAAAATATGACTCCGTAGTACGGACTAATCAGTGCTATGCATAGTACCATAGACTCACTCTTAAATACTAACATATATATATATATATATATATATATATATACAGAGAGAGAGAGAGTGGCTAATATACAAACATTTGTTCTTAGACTCAGGAACAAACGATTCGGTTCTCTGATTTTCAAAGTTCAAACAGTTGATCCAAACCGTTAGATATTCAATCTATATTAAAATGTACTTGGAGACCAAATTTTACATTTTTTGGAATTTTTTTACTATTTATTAAGCTGGTTTGAAAACCGCTGTTTTTATTAAATTTCTGTAGCATTGAAAAACAACGGTTTTCAAACCAGCTTAATAAATAGTAAAAAAATTCCAAAAAATGTAAAATTTGGTCTCCAAGCACATTTTAATATAGATTGAACATCTAACGGTTTGGATCGACTGTTTGGACTTTGAAAATCAGAGAACCAAATCGTTTGTTCCTGAATCCAGGAACAAACGTTTGTATATTAGCCATTCTCTCTCTCTCTCTCTATATATATATATATATATATATATATATGAGGAGGGTTCAAATGCCTCCATTTTTCATGCCTCCATCATGCTTCCACTTTTAAAAACTTTAATAACTCAAAATTTAAAACTTAAAAGTCAAAATAAAACCGTTGGATATGATCTACATCATTTTATCAATGTGCTCATAAAAAATTATCACATTTTGATTTTGTTTTTATGTGAATCAATAAGTTGAAAAATCAACGTCTAGAAATTATCCACATTAGTGCGTTTTTTACAAGCTCTTGATGACAATCAAAACAAAATTGAAATGTCATAATTTTTTACACGTGCATAGATAAAATGATTTAGATCATATCCAACGGTTTTATTTTAATTTTTAAGTTTTAAATTTTGAGTTATTAAAGTTTTCAAAAATGGAGGCATGATGGAGGCATGAAAAATGGAGGCATTTGAACCCTCCTCTATATATATATATATATATATATAGAGTATGGCTAAGTTGCTGCTGGCAGCATTTCGGCCAGCTGTTGCCGGGGCTATATTTAGCCATACAATGTTCAAACAACAAATCCAAACCGTTAGATGTGATCTCTATATTAAAATCTACTTGGAGACAAAATTTTACATTTTTTGGAATTTTTTTACTATTTATTAAGCCACTTTGAAAATTGCTGATCCGGGTGAACAGTAAAAACAGTCTGGACCATATGATCTGGAATTTTCAAAGTGGCTTAATAAATAGTAAACAAATTCCAAAAAATGTAAAATTTGGTCTCCAAGTAGATTTTAATATAGAAATCACATCTAACAGTTTGGATTTGTTGTTTGAACATCGTATGGCTAAATATAGCCCCGGCAGCAGCTGGCCAAAATGCTGTCAGCAACAAATTAGCCATACTCTATATATATATATATATATATAGTAGAACTAGGGTGCTCTCGAGTTCACCAAGCTCTTGGTGAACTCAAGTCCAAAACTCATCGGATCGGCTTCAAACGATGAATCCGACCGTTGAAATCCGTCTACCTTACGAGTGATGCGTCTACATGCAAAAATTTTATATTTTGAAATTAATTTTGCATAGAGTCAAGTGGTCAAAAAACGTCAGAAAATGAATGCATTAAAATTAATTTATTAACCTTCTAATTTTGACCACTTGACTCTATGCAAAATTAATTTCAAATTTTAAATTTTTTGCATGTAGACTCATCACTCGTAAGGTAGACGGGTTTCAACGGTCGGATTCGTCGTTTGAAGCCGATCCGATGAGTTTTGGACTTGAGTTCACCAAGGGCTTGGTGAACTCGAGAGCACCCTAGTTCTACTATATATATATATATATATATATATATATATATATATATATATATATATATATATATATATATATATAGTAGAACTAGGGTGCTCCTAAGCTCACTAAGCCCTTCGTGAGCACGACTCTAAAACCTATCAAATTGACTTCAAACGACATTTTCAAACCGTTAGATGTTCAATCTATATTAAAATGTGCTTGGAGACCAAATTTTACATTTTTTGGAATTTTTTTACTATTTATTAAGATGGTTTGAAAATCGCTGTTTTTATTAAAATTCTGCACCATTGGAAAACAGCGATTTTCAAACCATCTTAATAAATAGTAAAAAAATTCCAAAAAATGTAAAATTTGGTCTCCAAGCACATTTTAATATAGATTGAACATCTAACGGTTTGGAAATGTCGTTTGAAGTCAATTTGATAAGTTTTAGAGTCGCGCTCACGGAAGGGCTTGGTGAGCTTAGGAGCACCCTAGTTCTACTCATATATATATATATATATATATATATATATATATATATATAGAGCTGGGCTATGGTGAGTTGTGAAGTAAGAGGTCATTTTTACTTCACGCTCATATTTTCATTTTGAAAATCTAAACAACCGATCCGAACCGCTCAACATGTTCTCTATATTGAAATGTGCTTGGAGACTAAATTTTATATTTTTTTGAATTTTTTTACTATTTATTAAGCCACTTTGAAAATCGCTGATCCGGTGGTCCAGAAATATTTACTGTTTGTTACTGTTCACAGTGGCTTAATAAATAGTAAAAAAATTTCAAAAAATGTAAAATTTAGTCTCCAAGCACATTTCAATATAGAGAACATGTTGAGTGATTCGGATCGGTTGTTTGAATTTTCAAAATGAAAATATGGCGTGAAGTACGTTTTACTTCACAACTCGCCATAGTCTATATATATATATATATATATATATATATATATATATATAAGATATGAAGATTGTCATAGATCATATTGCTTGTAATGTATTTGTCATAATTCGTATTACATATTCAGTAATGTAATAAAAACAAAATAATAGATATATTTCAAAATTTAACATCTAATGAGAATGAAAATACTGATTTTATTAAAAAGGATCAATTGTTTTTCTTTATAGGGAAGAATATAATATTATTTATTTTTATTTGATAATTATCAGGCCATAATTTTGATAAAATGTTACGAAAATTATATCAATTTTAGTAAAATAATAATAGCTTTTTTTAAAAGAAATAAATATGCACAACAGATATATTTTTTATACTATACATAATTGATTCTTTTCATATCTAAAATATTTGAGGTTTAATGTGCAAATTTCACAAGACAACAAATACTAACAACCTGTGTACTTTTTTACTTTATATGAGCATGTACGGATATGATTAGTCTAGCTCTCCTTTTACTATTCTCTCTCATTTAGGATTTTTTTTAAAAACAGTAAATAAAACAATCAAAGTTAAAGAAACAACATGATTGCTTCGTTTGTTATAAAAACAGCAAAAACAGAATACAGGATTCGGTTAAGCTATTTTTTTTCTTCACCGAATACGGTATTCGGTTAAGAAGGTGGTTTTAACATGGGATACAGTGGGTTGCCACAGAAGATCACCATTTTTTTGCTTTTTGGCTTAACCGAATCCTCAATTCGGTGATGGTTATTTTTTTGCTTTAACCGAATCCCCGATTCGGTGAAGCCAAAGAATTTAACCCGGACCCTTCTCCCTTCTTCCTTCCTCATTCTTCCTTCTCCCAGCAGAGAGCTTCATCCCTACCCGAGAAAACCAAAAACCGAATTTTAACCACCTCCAATCTTCATCATTTTTTATTCTAATCACATATTTTAGTATAATTTTGAGAGGAGAACAAGAAGAACTTCAGATCTACAAGTTTCGTTAGGTATGTAG
Organism: Carex myosuroides; assembly: GCA_028015225.1. Lineage (NCBI taxonomy): Eukaryota > Viridiplantae > Streptophyta > Magnoliopsida > Poales > Cyperaceae > Carex > Carex myosuroides. Next base: position 6,970,082 of record CM051482.1, read on the forward strand.
TTAAATTTTTTATTTGAAAAAAAATCCAAAATTTATTATTTTTGTCTAGAATTATTTAGTTTAGTTTGTATTTAGAGTAAATTAGTGTTTTTTAGTGTATTATAGTATAATTTCGTGTATTGTGGTGTAAATTTGGTATATTGTAGTGTAAATTATTAATTTGAAAAAAAAATCCGAATTTTATTTATTTTTTAGAATTATTTAGTTTAGTTTTTATGTAGAGTAAATTAGATTTTTTTAGTATATTGTAGTGTAAATTTAGTGTATTGTAGTGTAAATTAGTTTATTGTAGTGTAATTTAGTGTATTGTATTGTAAATAAATTATATAAATATATCATGTAAATAAATTGTATAAATAGTTAGAATAATTAGAGTAATTTTTTGAGTAATTTAGTGTAAATAAATTGTAAATAAATTTAGTGTAAATATATTTAGTGTAAATAAATTTAGTGAAATAAATTTAGTGAAATAAATTTAGTGTAATAAATTTAGCGTAAATATATTTAGTGTAAAAAAATTTAGTATAAACAAATATTTAGTGTAAATAAATTGTGTAAATATGTATAGTAATTTAGTGTATAAATTTAGTGTATTTAGTGTAATTTTAGATTTTGTAGAATGATTTGGTTTGCATGTAGGGTAATCTTGCTCATAATTATTTTTTTAAATAAATGTAGAATAATTTAGGTGTTTTAGTGTAATTTAGATTTTTTTAGTATAATTTAACTTTGTAGATTTTTTAAATTTTGTATGTAGAGTAAATTAGCTTATGAAATTTTTTATGAGTTAACTAATTGGAGTTTTCTTATGTTGTAATTTTATTTATGTTGTAGTGCAAAATGTCTGATGAACAACCCTTGTTGCAATTGAGTGAAGATCAACACAAGATATCGATAGCGAATTCAACGCAGGTATTTATTTAATACCGGTTTGGATTTAAATTTCAAAATAAACTTGTAAGCCACAATTAATTTTTGTTGCTATGGAATTATCGTTCCAGCCTGATTATGCACTGCGTCCTGGTCCTTGCCGAGTTAGCGTTCGTTACCAACCTCGGATGAAAGAAGGTTTGGTGAATTTAGGCTTGTACCAGATGACGCAAGTGAATGATTGTCAGATTGATAAAGCGTTCATCACTGCGCTCGTCGAGAGGTGGAGGCCCGAGACGAATACTTTTCATCTTCTGGTGGGGGAGTGCACAGTGACATTGGAAGATGTCAGCTGTCTGTGGGGCCTACCTGTTACCGGTAAAATATTTTTTGTTACTAATTTATACTTTTGTTATTAATTTATATTTAATGCATGCAAGTAATTTAGTGTAAGTAAATTCTATAAATGTTTAGAGTAATTTATAGTAATTAGTGTAAATAAATTGTAAATGAATTTAGTGCAAATAAATTTAGAGCAAAAAAATTTCGTGCAAACAAATTTAGTGCAAATAAATTTAGTGGAAATAAATGTAATGCAAATAAAATTAGTTTAAATAAATTGTATAAAACACAAATTTAGTTATAAATATCAAGTATATGTTTATCTCTAAAATCTATGTTTACAGGAAAGGCAATTGCTGGACGCACAGATGATAATTGGTCGCAATTGATTGAAGATTGCTTAGGTCATGAGGTGTACGACGGGTATGGGTATGAAGACGGTGGTGATACATTTTTTCATTCACAGTGGCACAACAGAGGCAAGGTAGACGAGTATTATAGGATATCAAAATACTACATGCGCCTTAGATGGTTGAAGGACCAGTTTAACGGAGACGTGACACAGTACACTCCCCAGGAGACCGGCGACCGACATACACGGGCATACTGCATGGACTTGTTTGGGTCGGTGATGTTTTCCGATGCGAACTCAAGTAATTCACAATTAAAAATATGTACTAATTCACAATTACGATTTCTAACCTGACGGTCTTCTTCTACCGGATCCCTCTGGACGTTGTACTCCACTGCGTGGCCTACATCGAGCTTCCATAACATCCATAGCATTAGGAATTTGCTTGTGCTTCCTCCTACCCTTGTTAATTTTATCGTTGTCCGGCTTGATTTTAGGCGCATACAAATCATATGGCCAATTTTCTGCGTTGCCGAAGCTGTGAAACTCACCTCTCCATGTGTTGACATAATTTTCAACGCTATAATAGTGACTTACATATCTCATCGGATGTAGATGTCTCTTACAGCATACCGCCAAGACGTGGTTGCAGGGAATGCCAGTAAATTGCGGTTTCTGGCAGTCACAAACAGGCATTCCCTGCTCCCCTTCTGGAAATCTAACTTCGTACTTTATGTCTCCCTTCACCCCCTACAATCAATAAATCATGTTATTTACATATTACAAATTGAGAAAGTTATACTAAATTTAAGTAAATATCGGACATACCGTTCTTTGGGTTCCATCATGATCGACGACCTCGTAGACGGGAAATTCACCACCCATTGGTATCACTCGGTGCTCCTTTTCTTTGGCAATCCGATGTTCTAATGCTGACATGATTTTTCCTGATAATCTCATTCCATTTCGATGCCAATTTCGAGCAACCGCACCTCTTCTGACATACCAATCCACAACTTTATAGAATGTGCGATCAACTATTGCCGTTACAGGCAGTTGATGAGCCACTCGGAAAACATTGTTCAATGATTCTGACCGTTCGTAGTCATAATACCCCACCTATTTGGGCCTCCGTCATGACATTGTGCCCACTTATGGAGTTGCAGAGGCTCTTCTTCGAGATTTTGCAACATTTTACCACACCACATGATGTACTTGTGAGTAGTAATACTCCTACCTTCTATCATTTCCATACCCTCATCAAACCTCCAAGGTTTCATCTTACCCACAAACACCGTGAAAATTTGTTCAATTACTCTGTCCTTGCACAACTTGTACACATTCACCGCAATATGATGAGCACACAATCGATGAACTGCTTCACCCCTCTCCTCACACCACCCTAAATCAGGTCGATCAAACACTGAACGGATTGCAGCATGCTGGTCTGATATAACACATACCCGACCGAGGCCGACAACATCTTCGCGTACAAATTGCATAAACCAGCCCCAATTTTATGAAGTCTCCTCTTCAGCAATTCCGAATGCTATTGGCAGTAATTGCTGTTCTGCATCATAAGCGCATGCCATGAATAGTTTTCCTTTGTACCTGCCGGATAGGTGTCCAGCATCTACACTTATAACTGGTCAGAGATATGGCCAGGATTGAATGCATAGACCGAAAGCCCATGCCACACGGATGAAAATATGTTCGCCCAACGTTGTAAATGGTATGTGCTCAATTCTGTATTTTGTACCTGGGTTAGACCTCTGGATTGCACCGAGCATAGAAGGTAGCAGTTCATAAGCTTTTTTCCAAGAACCAAATAAATCGGCAATAGCCAGCTCCCTCCCTCTCCAAATCTTGTTGTATGAAGGCTCCACCGTTTTGTACTCCTGTCTAACTGCATTTCGACATGCTTTTATTGACATCTCCAGGTCCTCCTTGAGACCCGGTTTGATTATATCTGCAATCATCCTGGCAGTCATCTGACGACTGTCTGCTGTACAAGCAGTACTGTAACAATTGTGCGCGTATGGGTTTGTTGCAATTGTCCAGTTGCCCGTCTCAGTGGTTTTTGCGTATAACCTCCAAGGACACCCTTCCGCTTTACATGTAACCACATAGACCTTACGATTGCTATGGGATTGTTGTAATTCTAAGTTATGATCTATGGCAAATCCACTCAACTTCGATTTAAGATCAGCTTTGGATTCAAATATCTGTCCCACCGAAAATGGACCGTCGGTTCTGGGTGGATAACCAAAAAATGCTTCATCCTTGTACGGCATCGGCACATCGTCATGAAATGCCGAACAAGGATGCTGCAATCCCCGATTAATAAAAGGAATAGACGATTGCCACTCATTCCTTACTTCTTCCATCCTAATCTGATCCTCAATTTCGGCCATATCCTCTTCCCCGACAGCCGGCTCACCAGGGTCAGAGCTTGTGTCTGAGCCAGTATCATTATTCAGCTGGTCAAAATAATCATGCAAATAACCGGGGGGTATTTCGGTGGTTTCATCACAATGTATGGGTGAATCATTCACCGGTATGCCTCTTCTAGTTCCAGGTACACTACCCGGGTACGGGTCATAATTGGTCTGACTAACAACTGGTACTGACTCAATCACTAATTCAAGAAGTTTAAAATTCAGTACCGGAGTGGCATTCACAAGCACCATATCCCAGATCGTTTCGTGGTCTACGTTGAACAACTGGTATTTTTCTGCTGAGCCAGGTGGTGCCGTGTTCAAACACGCGCTGATTGTCAGATCGAACCGGCTAGGGAGCAAACGAATGCCAACATATATCTGTCTTCTTAGCTCATCAAGACTAGTTGAGTTAGTAACAGAAAATGTATAGGTCGGTGCGTCTGTAATTTCGTGTCTGTGGTACACATTTATTAATACTTGAGACATTTTCTGAACAAAAATTTCACGATCAACATTCGATAATTTTTAATTTTACAGCAAAAATATGATCATAATTGAAAAAAAAACTTACTACAATCTTCAGACGAACGCTAGAAACACAATGAAGGGTCCGATCTGTGATTTGAAAAACTGAAACTGTTTACACTGGAGAACCACGAAAGTCTCGGAGAGAAATGAAGTTTTCTCTGTCTCTTCTGTCTCTCTGTCTCTCTGTCTCTGAAATAAATAATTACGAAGAGAAGCTCTTGGGAAGGTAAATGATTGAGGAGAGAAGAGAGAATAATGTAATTTATAGCCAATTCGGTTTAACAAAACAACAAATAGCCAATCAGATAGCGAATCAGATAGCCAATATAGCCAATCAGATAGCCAACATAGCCAATCAGATAGCCAATTCGGTTTAACAAAATAACAAATAGCAAATCAGATAGCCAAGATAGCCAATCAGATAGCCAATTCGGTTTAACAAAATAACAAATAACAAATCAGATAGCCAATCAGATAGGTTATTCGGTTAAAAAAAATAATAAAATACTCATAACCGAATACTCTATTCGGTTAATAATAAAAAATTAAAAAAATTACCTAACCGAATACTCAATTCGGTGTAGAATAAAAAATAAAAAAATTATCTAACCGAATCCCCTATTCGGTGTAGAATAAAATATAATAAAAAAAATAATGTAAACCGAATTGGCTATTCGGTTTACAATAAAAAATCAAAAAAAAAATCTTAACCGAATTGCCAATTCGGTTAATGTGGGTGTTACACGGAGTTTACAAAGTTTACGGGATTTGTTTTGTGAAAATATGCTTTAACCGAATAGCTTATTCGGTGAAGCGAAAAAAAATAGCTTAACCAAATTCCGGATTCGGTTTTTGCTGTTTTTATAACAAACGAAGCAATCATGTCGTTTCTTTAACTTTGATTATTTTATTTACTGTTTTTAAAAAAAAATCCCTCATTTAATGCACAGGAAGAGTATGAAAAATTGAACCAGTTCAAAAGCCGGTTTTTTCTTTAAAACAAGTTATCAGTTTTTATCAAAACCCGATGCATTAATTCGGCTTTTACCGATGTAATAGCATCACGGATTCACGGTCTCCTGAACAAATCAAACCGGAAAAGGAGCCGATTCCAATTTATTTCAACTGGACCGCCCGGTCCCATCTAATTTAATAACAATGGTAGAAATAAAGATATCAATGATATACTCTACCTAACACTTATTTTGGACAAAAATATTTGACGAACTTGTAACATGCCATTTAATGCAGCTACAAGCTCTAGAAACAGTTAAGTGCTTATCGATATATAAATGTCACTAGAATTATTTTCTTTTGATTTATGAACAAGGAAAAGATAAATGCCTCTTTCTTGCTGATACGGTGAGTAAAATGATGCTTACAAATTTACAATAATTCATTTTTTTTTTTTGCAAATGAAAAAATGATTTTCAAATGTTCATAGAATCTTCTTGCTAATATTACTGGCCGACGAGAACCTGCCTTTGATCTAGTGGCAAAAACACATGGCTCCCATCTGAGAGGTTATGAGTTTGAAACTCACAAAATAGGAAAATTCTCTGTATTAATATACAGGGATTTGAAATTTGTTGGTTGGCATGACCTCCAATCTATATTTAAAAAATATATATATATATATCAAAACGTTTGTTCCTGAACCTTGGAACAAACGATTCGGTTTTTACATTTTCAAAGTCCAAACAGTCAATCCAAACCGTTCAACATTCAATCTATATTAAAATGTGCTTGGAGACCAAATTTTACATTTTTTTGAATTTTTTTACTATTTATTATGCCAATTTTAAATCGCTGTGTTCAATAATCCAAAAGTTTTTCACTGTTTATTAAAATCAGCGATTTTAAAATTTGGTTTTCAAACACATTTTAATATAAAGATCATATCTAACAGTTTAGATCGATTGTTTGGACTTTAAAAATTGAAAAACCAATTAGTTACACCACAGCTTCGGAACAAATATTTTGATATTAACCAATCTCTATATATATTATTAGCTGACGCAAAAGTTAAAAAAGAAATATTTTCTCGGTGAGAAATCAAATCCAGTATTTTCTTGTTAAATTGAAAATAGTTAGCTCTTTTTTAAATGCTGTTCAAATGATTAGTTTTGATGGTAACAGCAGTGTACAGGAAGATTCAAAGAAAAATACAAAAGTTTGTGACTGATTTCTTATTTTATTTTTCTGAGCTACCGAACTGGGTAGTTAGAAACTTAGAATAATGAATTGATTAGGTCATATTCACTGAATTGACCCGGTCCGTTGACTTGGAATCACTCGTCATTCGTCAAACAAAGAGTGACGAAATGGACTCCTTTGTCGTAACAAGGAATTGATTAGGTCATAATAAGGAATTAATTAGGTCCTCAACGAATAACTTGTACGCTGTTAAAAATGTGTAAATGTCAATCTTTTATCTATTTGGTGTCTTTGGCTTTAAAAATATGTATACATTGGCAAAACACCTTATTTTTTCTTATTTTCTTTTATATTGTATCAAGCGTTTTCTTTATAGTCGATCTATAATAAGATAAATGGTGATCTTTTCATTCTCGATCAGAAACGGATTGTAGGGTGGTAAAATCATATCCATATATATTTTAATTTTTCAAGTACATATACAAATTAGATATTAAATAAATATGGATACAAATTGAATATTAAATAGATACAAATATATATAATAATATAACTCGAATATTTAATTTAAATATTGGTACAAAATTAACATATTATTCAATAAATTATTTTTTTCATTGCAAATAAAAATAACATAAAATACATATATTATTTGGATATTTGATAATTATGGTGAACACAGTTATTTTCTCATGTTGAACTTATTACGTCATTACAAAATATATCTTGTTAAAAATAAATTAATCACCCACATAATTATATTTTTAAATTAAACGTTACCTAAAAAAATATTCCTATTCAAACATATATAAGTCTAAAATAAATGAATAAAAAATTATGGATACGGATAATTATCCGTATCAACACAAATGAATATCCAACAAAAAAATGGAATATGAATAATTGGATGCAGAATATTATATGTATCCGTACCCATATCCGAACAAACATACATCCGAAAAATTTCAAAAATACAAATACAGATAATCATTTGTATTCTTATTTGTATTCGTATTCACATAAATCATATTCATATCTGCAAACTATCGGTGTCCGAATTCAAAAAAATTCAAATACAAATTTGAATACAGATATATAAAAGCCGATCTGTTTGTACCCTAAGAGGGGAAAGAGGGCTACATGGCAATTGTCATTTTGCTATTTTCAGATCTACCAAATTATGTAATTACGTATTCCCCTTCAGATTCGATAATAGCTTATTTATCATTATTAATTCTAGTAACTCATATTTTTACTCAATATAATTTAAATTTATATTAAATATAATGAAAAATCAAATTAAATATCCCACTTATTGATGGAATTAAATTTCCTGTCCACAACTCCACATGATACATTCGTTCATCCATTCTATACTTGTTTTAATCTGAACAGTCATAGTTAAAGTATGAATTTTATCTTTTTAAAATTTAAATATTTTCTATATTTTAATTATTATCATTCAGATAAAAAACAACTTGAAATGGATAGACGGATAAAAAACAACTTGAAATGGATAGACGGATAGAGATACATCGGATAAACGGATTGAAGGATGCCATTATCAGCGGGTCCGGATCCTCTAAAGTAACCCAATTTTTAGGTTTTAGATCAAAACCGGCTCGAGATGGTCTTGGAATTCGAATCTATCGTCGGAATGCGTGCGCTCCACTTCGGAATGAATGGTCTTGGATTCGATTCCCGATCTAAAATTCAAACATTAGGTTACTTCACTGGATCTCGATTCATTAACAGCCCCAGGAACTAAGTGACCTATTGATTTAAAAGTGTTTTAAAATATTCATTTTTTGTATTTTAAATATTCATTCACAAAAGGGTTTTTGTGGGAGAGATTCATGCCTCAGGAACTAAGTGACCTATTGATTTAAAAGTTAAAAAAAAAAATCCTGCACCGTAACTTAGCCTATCAACATCAACATCAATTGAACCATCACTTGAGAGTAGGTTCGATGGGTATCGGACCTACTTTGGTTTGATGGGTTTAATCACCGTCGATTTACTTTAAAATTCATGCGGAATGCATTAAACTTCGTGCATTCTGTTTCAACTTTCGTGCGCACAAATTTTAAATTAGATCGGACGGTTATCATGCTCATTGAACCTAAAAGTAAGTCCGATGGGCATCGGACCTACTCCGTTCTCTTGAACAATATTCCTCAAAATGAAGAATTCTTAAAATATTTAGATTAAAATGAGACGTACATAATTGCAGAGAGATCTAAGTGGCTTTCTGTGCTGCGATTCATTCCGTTTTGACAGTAGCTTGGATCTACATCGTGTCTGTTTTATACTTTTATATATATTTGAACAGGTATGATTTTGATAGGATCCTAGGAGTGGGTCCCACTATCCACAGCATTATAATAGCAGATATTTAGATTCATTAACAACCCTTTGTGAATGAATATTTAAAATCGTACTCTCTTGATTAATGGGGTCCGATAACCGCGTCGTTGGAAGCAATGACTTCTAAATGACTTTCAAGTGTGACTGAGTCTCCTTCTAGACTGCTTCCTCAGATCCTCCCCAGATTTCTAATCTCTCTATAAATATGAGACAATTCTCTCGTCTGTTCTCACTCATCAAATTGACTCACCGAATACACAACCTCGAACCAACACTCACCCATCCCAAGTCTCTACCCCTTCCAGAAATCCAAGATTTACTTCTCAAAATCAAGAAAAGAGCAAAAGAAGATGACTAAGGTTTGTTTTGCCTCAGAACTTATTTTTTTCTTAAAAAAATACAATAAAATTCTACCGGTGGTGAACAGCTGGCAGATGAACCATCAGATGTGATTATGTTGTAAATCGCATTTTTGTTGGGGTCGATTTTAATAGTGCCAACTGTTTAATTTATTGCAGCAAAAGTTTATTGTGAAGTTGTCACTTGATGATGCAAAGAAGCGCACAAAGGCACTTAAAACTGCTGTTACCATGGATGGTAATTTTCCTTCAATTATTGTTTATTACGCTCTTTTAATATTCCTTCTGTTGCTTTGCCTTACATCTGTTTATGTAATATAAGTTATAGGCCTTTATTGTGATTTCAAATAATTTTCTAATTTTGCAACCCTAAGACCTAAGTTCCTAAACTTCAAACACAGTACTGAAGTACTTATATTATGTAAAATTAATTGCTATTATGGTTAGATCCTGAATGATAAACAAGGAGGAATTAATTCAACTCCCGATTCTCGTTATAACTTAAACCAGTACGCTTTCTCCGCCTGAGTATGACTTGTAACTCAAGTTTTTTTCCCATTCTTTTGTTTAGGTGTTGTGTCTGCCGCATTGGATGGCGATAAACTAGTAGTAATCGGCGATGGAACGGATTCTGTAACCATGACAACTCTGTTGAGAAAAAAATTGGGTTATGCTGATCTGATCAGTGTAGCCTCAGTAGAGGAGAAAAAAGAAGAAAAGAAAGAAGATAAGAAAGGAAACAACCAGATCGCGCACCCACACGTTTATCCTTACCAGTACATATATTCATATCCCTACACATACCAAGATAGTTTTTATGACCACCACAAATTTTACAATGTACTGTAAATAGTTAATAATGTGATTCGAATTAGTAACTGTATTGCAAGTAAATTGATTCGAAGTAGCAGTATACTGGTAGTCTGTACTCTTTTCTTTTGTTTTATTGTCTATGCAATATTGGGAAACCATGGTTAAGAGACTTTAATTTTTTTTTCAATGGCACGACAGAGAGTTTGTAAAGAAAAAGTTATTTGATTAATGGAAAATGTCCACAGATGCTATCTTCATTTACTTATTTTGAAATAAAAAAAGAATTATATGATGAATTTGTAACATGTCATGTAATGCAACAACAAGCCCTCAACAGTTTTCTTTCAAAAAGAAAGCCCTATAAACAGTTAAGGGGGTTATCTATATAAATGTCACAACAATTATTATCATTTCATAAAGGAAGTAAGAGTGTAGAGTAGAGTCTGTAGAGACAGAAAGATAGAGATAGCGAATTGTAAATGAATTTGTCTTATTATTAATTAACTCAGAGTTACAGATCATGTATAAATAAACAATAACTTAAATGTAACTAACTACACTCACTAATTGACTTAATTACAAATATGTCCTATAACTAGTCTTTAATTGCTACTGGATTGTTTTTTTTTTAAAACTTGGTAGTGGCTACCTGCTACTGGATTGTTGGTGCTCTGATATTTCAATCAACTCCCACTTCTGTCTGAGGTCAAATTCGGCTATTCTTTTTGCAAATGCAAAACTAGGCCTTGAACTTCTTTTGTAACAATTAGACGTGAGATTATTCAAAGGAAAAAAAATCTATCTGGTCTCTACCGTCCGATTTAGGGGACTTTGTTATGCGTAAATCATGAGGAAGATCCAGAGATATACAGCACTTGGTACAGTCCAGTATGGAATCTCAATTTGATTTATGAACAATGGAAAGATATAAATGCTTCTTGCTGATATGGTGACTAAAAAAAAATTTCTCGGTGAGAGACCAAACCCGGTATTTTCTTGTTGAATTGAATATATTTAGGTCTTTTAAAATGCTGTAAAATGATTAATTTTTTAGGTAACAGTAGTGCACAGGAAGATTCAGAGAAAAAGACAAAAGTATGTGACTGGTTTTTTTTTTTTTTTTTTCTGAGCTACCGAACTGGGTAGTTTTTTTTTTTTTTTTTTTGTCTCAAAAAACCCTTAGGTCAGAATTTCATCCAACCAGCAAAGTGTTGCAGTGTTGTCTAGTACAAGTTCAATCTGAATCCCTAGAAAAAACTAATGACTAAATATCAACCTCCAGTTATGCTAAACATAGGAAATGTATATCCCACCGCATCTGTCAGATTCGAGACCTGACTAAGCTGTTGAGACTCGCAATTGAACCAATTTCTCGGTTACTTGAACGAATTTCCCAAATCAAGCTCAGTAAGTAACAATGGAAATGAGAGAAAAGTGGAAAAGATAAAAGAACAACTCAAAGGTATTTTTCATAAAACAAAAACGATACAAGAGAGGCCTTTATATAAGCGATGCTGTAGAAAGAAGTAGAAAAGAAAAAGATACAGTGGATAGCGCTAATTAACCGCGCTTTGCCACGTCAGCCCAACTTGCTGACAACTCTAACAAACCTCTAACTGCTGCCACAAATGTTGTCTCTAGTTGGTGTGTTTGCTAATATCTCCAGTTTCGGAGACTTTGGCCCCCACTTGCCAGCCAAACGTCGCTTCAACGGTCTTGTTGACTAAGTCAAAATTACCCTTCTCCATCTTCAATTGAGTGATTTCGCTTATCTCCAATCATCCCCAATCCTGACATTCCCTTCTCCTTCAAACTTTTCTCGACCTCGAGAATGAATTGAGGATATCGCTCAGCTATTACATAATAGTCTTCCCACGATGCATCCTCGATTTCTTGGTTACTCCATTGAACGAGAATTTGTGCCATGACTGCATTACCCCTCTTTATCATTCTTGCTAAAATCTGTCGAGTTTCAATTTTTGCTTCTTCTTTATTCCCCATCAATGGTACTCTAGAGCTTGCAAGCTGATTGTTACCAATGTGCCCTTTCAACAGAGACACATGAAAAACCGGGTGAATTGACGACCCCGGAGGCAAATTGAGTTTGTAAGTTGTTTCCCTTATCTTCTTTAACACTTTAAAGGGCCCATGGTACTTAGGATTTAACTTGTGATTCCCTTTGCCTCCTACTGACTGTTGTCTATACGGCTGTAATTTCAAATAGACCCAACTCCCCTTATCGAAATGTCTTTCACTTCTCTTCTTATCCGCATAATATTTCATCCTTTCCTGGGCCTTCTTCAAATTCTCTTTCAACTGTTGTAATGCCTCATGTCTATCTTTTAAAACTGAATTGATTGCCTCTACTGCACTTTTTGGAGCACTACCAAGGGCCAATTGAGGGGGTGAGTAACCATATAGAGCTTCAAAAGGGGAGGTTTTGATGGCACTGTGATAAGTGGTATTGTACCACCACTCAGCAAGATTCAGGTATTGCATCCATTTTTTTTGCTTGTCATACACCATGCTTCTTAAATAGGCCTCTGAACAATGGTTAACCCTTTCAATCTGACCATCACTTTGGGGGTGATATGCAGTGCTCATGTTGAGCTTAACCCCCAATTTTTCCATCAGTTCTTGCCAGAACTTACTGGTAAAAATAGGGTCCCTGTCAGAAATGATACAATTTGGTAGCCTATGGTATATGTACACTTGGTCCAAAAAAGTTTGTGCCACATCAATAGCTTTGTAGAGATGACTCAACCCAACAAAATGTGCATACTTAGTTAATCTGTCAACTACCACCATTATTACTTCTTTACTATTGGATCTGGGTAACCCAGTGATAAAATTCATACCTATGCTAGACCATGCTGACTCAGGAATAGATAGTGGTTGTAACAGGTCAGGTGAGTGTATGAGCTCATGTTTGTTGATTTGGCAGTTTTGACATTCTTGGATAAAGGTATGCACATCTTCTTTCATCTTTGGCCAGTAAAACATCTTCTTAATTCTTTGATAAGTAGCAGTCACACCTGAGTGACCACCAATGGTTGAATCATGCAGTACTTGAATAATTTGCTGCCTCCATTGCCCATGACTTCCCACACAAATCCACCCCTTGTATCTCATTACCCCTTGATGTTCAGTCACCTTACTAACACTAACTCCTCCTTTGTTGGGGTTCTCTTTCATCTCTTCTTTCAATTTGCCCATCCAACTATCATCTTGGTAACTGAGTTAAATATCTTCCACCCATTGTGGTTTGAGCTCAACAACTGCATTGATTGTTGCCTCTTCATTCACTGGTTCAATCTCCTGTTCCTCTCTTATAGACAAAGAATCATCAACAACATTTTCACATCCCTTTTTATACTCAATCACAAAATCAAGACCCAGTAATTTGCTCAGGCCTTTATGTTGGGTGGAGGTGTGGATTTTCTGTTCTATGAGGTGTTTAAGGCTTATGTGGTCAGTTTTTATGGTAAATTTAGCCCCCATTAAGTAATGCCTCCACTTAGTGACAGCTACAACCAAGGCTATTTTTTTTTTTTTCATAGGTTGAGAGGTCTTGTTTCCTGGGACTTAGTTTTTGGCTGATGAAAGCTATAGATTTTCTTTTCTGCATAAGAACTGCCCCAATGTCATCCTTACTTTCATCTGTCTCAATTGTAAAAGGTTGGGAAAAATCTGGCAAAACCAGTACTGGTGCCTGTACCATTGCTCTTTTGAGTGTCTCAAAAGCTACTTGAGCTTCTTGGTTCCAGCCAAAACAATTTTTCTTTAATAGTTCTGTCAGTGGCTTAGAAATATCCCATACCCTTGTATGAATTTTCTGTAATAACCAGTAAGGCCCAAAAAACCCCTTAGTCCTTTGATTATCTTTGGTATTGGCCACTGAACCATAGCCTCTACCTTTTTGGGATCTGTGGCTACCCCCCATTAGATATGATATAACCCAAATATTCTATCTTGGTAACACAAAAATTGCATTTGCTGAGCTTAACAAACAATTGGTTTTCTTTGAGGATCTGCAGGGCCTGTTTGAGGTGAGATAGATGTGAGGTCAAGTTTTTGTTGTATATCAAAATGTCATCAAAGAAAACTGATCTTGAGGCTACAGTACCACTCTCTAGCATCACCTGTAAAATGCATGGTTTGTTATACATCTCGACAATTTGACAGAACTGAAAATAAAACTCAGCTTCTTCTAACCATTCACCAGGTTGTTCACCTATAAAGGCGGGAAATTGACCTTAGGTAGATTGATTCGTTGTGGTGGTAGCTGGTATTCACCACACTTCAGATTCTTCTCTCCAAATGACTCTCCCCCTATTTCTTCGACAATTAGAAGCCAAGGATCGGATGTGAACCTTGGTCGCTTGCCACGATTTTGAGCAGTGCTACTGTTCTCTCTCTTCTCTAAACGGACGATGTGCATTAGCAATTCCAGCATGTTCATCATCTTCCCCATCGTCTGACTATTCTCATCCAATCAACCTTCCATTCTGCCTACCCGAGATGCAAGCTCATGTTGCGACAACTCGGATTTGGATAACCGTTCAAGTACTGCTGATAGATCAAGATAAGTCTCTCCCTCGTTTGTAATAGTGTTCTTCGACCGATTAACCATGGTCGACCGTCGCACCTTGGTGTTTCTATGCTTTTCCAGTTGTGAACGGAAGTGCTCTGATAGCAAATGTCAGATTTGAGACCTGACTAAGCTGTTGAGACTCGTAATTGAACCAATTTCTCAGTTAATTAAACAAATTTCCCAAATCAAGCTCAGTAAGTAACAATGTAAATGAGAGAAAAGTGGAAAAGATAAAAGAACAACTCAAAGGTATTTTTCATAAAACAAAAATGATACAAGAGAGGCCTTTATATAGGCGATGTTGTAGAAAGAAGTAGAAAAGGAAAAGATACAGTGGATAGCGCTAATTAATCGCGCTTTTCCACGTCAGCCCAACTTGCTAACAACTCTAACAAACCTCTAACCGTTGCCACAAATGTTGTCTCCAGTTGGTGTGTTTGCTAATATCTCCAGTTCGGAGACTTTGGCCCCCACTTGCCAGCCAAATGTCGCTTCAACGGTCTTGTTGACTGAGTCAAAATTACCCTTCTCCATCTTCAATTAAGTGATTTCGCTATCTCTAATCATCCCTAATCCTGACAGCATCCCAACCCTGCAATCTATCGAGCTTTGACAGTTCATCCACCAACTCATTTTCTTCTCTTGGAATATGCTTGCATGCCAGGGTCAGTTCATTAGAAAGAGATTTTCAAGTACTCAGAATCTCAGTATAAGCTCTCCAGTCAGCGTTAATCGGAGCTTGAACACCAGACACATTCTCAACCAGAGTCTTGTTGTCAAAAAGGAAGATACAGCTGTAGATACATCTTCCTTTAACCAATTCAACTGCCATCATCAAAGCCATGGCCTCAACTTGAATCAGACATCATCCTCTCACCTTAGCAGATCGATACTCCAACAGTGCCCCTTTACATAATAGGCAAATTCGGATCCCACCATCCCATCCTTGTCCTCAAGACCCATCAATGAAACATGCGAACTCGAAGTCTGATGTGCTCATACCTGTAGGGGCTTCACAGTGACCTGGATTTGCATTCTCCCCTAGGATCTTATCATTGACTCCCTTGAAATGGAAGCTAGGTACTACCTGAAATCATTAAGGTCAGCTGATTTCCCCCGTAAGCCTTGTTGTTGCGACATCTCCAAATGGCCCATAACAAATTTGCATATAGGGTCCACTGTGCATCGTCCATTTGAGTATCCAATTGATGTAGTGCTATAATGAAGGATGAGGGTAGTGTATCGGACTTGAGAGTTAAGGGCCCAGTGAAGTGATAGGCTCTAGAGAGTTGACACATATAGTAACGTGATTCACATCTTCATCTATTTCTCCACAAGTAGCACAAACTGTACTAACTATACTAACTGATGGGAATCTGCAGTTGAGCGTAGAGGCTAAGGGAAGTCCATCATGTACCCGTTTCCACGTGAAAACCCTAACCCCTAGTGACAATTACCTGTTGCTTATTCTCGACATTTGGATAGGAGAACATATGCCTTCTTAACCGAGTAGATGCCATTGGTTGACGGTTTAAAGATTAACCTGTCCTGCCCCCCACCCGGTCTTGGCGGTTGGATTTCACTAAGAATGAACATGGTGTTGACATAACCAAACAAGGAAACTAGCTGATCGACATCCCAGGCCCCTGATTGTTGTATAACCAAATCGCTAACCATAACATTATGTGGGTTATTAACTTGTTGAGGACAGTTTATAACACGTTGGAACCATGGTTGTGCCATTGCCCCACATGTTTCCCTATCTCCCAACTGCTACGTCAACTACGGCAACAAAGTCTCTCTTAGCCTTGCTAAAGCTTTCCAGAAGGGAGTACATTTTGAGAACCTTTTACTAAGCCACAACTCACTCATTGGCAAGTACTTTGTCTTGACCACCTGAACCCAAAGAGCCCTTGAACCCGACCCAAGTCTCCACAAAAACTTCATTAGGAGTGTGTTATTAACGATGGACAGATCAGTGAAACCTAACCTGCCCATTCCTTTAGGTCGTGTGATCTTATGCCATCCAATGTAGGCCATGTAACAAGTGTGTTCTGCCTCCCCTCCAAAAGAAGCTCCGTATTATTGCCGTAATATGTTTTACTACCGACTTTGGGATAGAGGATGTAGCCATGTAGTATATAGGGATTGCCTGCAACACAGATTTAATCAAAACTATTCAACCGGCTTGAGAGAGCAAGTTACTTTTCCAAAGTTGAAGTTTGAAAGAGAACTTGGCTACCAAGAAATCATAGGACTCTTTGTTTGATCCATTTTTATTAAATTATTATTTTTATCCTGTAATTTAGTCGCTCTCAACCTTAAGGATTCTATTTCGTCTAATTCTAATCTACATCTATGAGATGATATAGTCCTTAATCCTAGACTTTAACGTTGACACTTTTAACCTTAGAGACTCGATTATACTATCCTTCATAAATATATTCCCATTAGTACTATCTAATTATCCCCTTAACCTAGTTTCATCAAATTCATTTCCAAAATTAATCTTTGATTCTAGGGGTACCTGGTTGGACGAACTAGCATTTAATTATTGAAGCCTTTTTCTTCTTTGCTCATCAATGTTGCTTTTTTTATCTTGGCCATTAAGCGAGAGGAGTGTGTCAATTCCTTCTGATCCTTGATCCTCATCATCATCAGCCGTTAGTGTTAGATATGATAGAGTCGGGTGTCATACAGCAAATATATTGTTTGTAATTCTTGTTTATATGATTGGTTAACGATAGTCAATTTGTTGCCTTAAGTTGCATTACTTGTGGTTCATCTAATTGTTAGATTGTGTAGCAACCAAATAATAAAAGTAGTGAACTTTAAAGTATCCTTAGTCAAGGTAATTAGCAAAGAACACTAATTACATCTAAGACTAGTGTGATGATTAAACATTTGATCCAGCTATCACAGATCAAAGCGGTAGTGTACCGATTTAATATCATAGATGCATATAATAGTTATATGTCGTCGGATTTGACCATACATGAACATCATCTGGATTCTGTGCTATGTCATTGATTGTTCATGTGGTGTTATTATCTTATGTCTGAGACATTTGGTTTTCTTGCCTAAGGTATGCACATCAGTGGTTGGTGTTAATCGCTCATCGTAACAGGGAGCGATAAAGACATTTTCTCTATGTGTAGAACTTATGTTGAGAAGTTCGCATATGTCAATAGGACGAATATCCCTTAGTCACATCCTTGTGAATGCTGAGTAAGCTATGATGTCTCTGGGCCCCTTGATAGAGTTATATTATATGTGCACACCATGATTGAATAGTTCAATCATGGATTATAATATACTACTCACGAATCAAGAAACATAATCGATGATACAGTGGGAATGACGATATCCTATCTCGCGTTCATCATAAGATATCATGAGATATTGGAAACAACACGGGCAGTGTAATCAGGAATTGTCTACATTGGATCAGAGATAATGTCAAGTCACATATCGTTAGTATAATTGGTTAGTCAAGACGTATTGCTAGACGCTAATCTTGATCAACTGGAATTTTTTTTCCAGTTGCCATCATAATACAGATCCAAGCAGGTCACACCTACAAGGTCCCTGGTTGAGATGTCATACGAGTTTATGACACCGTGCTAAGATGTTGAAAACATCATGCATAGTGAATCAAATAATGTAGGACATTATATTGATCAACACTATAAGAGATATGAGGAATAGTCAAATCAATTTGGTACCTAGTTGTACAAAGGATGATTTGATTACATGAGGGTATATGTTTAATTGGATTAAACATATATTAAAGTTTATTATTTTATACCAAAATATAGAGGATTAGTAGCCGAGCGCATGGATATATGGTATGTGCAATTTGGACTTACGGTTCAAAAGATACGGCCATTTGAATGGAGGTTTGACCATGGTCAAATGTGGTCAAACGTTGGTCAAATGGTTTGACCAAAAGAAATTTGAATTTGACTGTTGACTAGGTCAACAATATAAGAGGGATGTTGCTTAGAGAGGAAGCAACATTTGGAATGAAAGTTGGATGGACCAATGGTCCAATGGACTATTAATATATGATATTACAAATATGTCCTCACATGATGTCTCTCATTTTGGTAAATGTAAAAGTCTATATATATGTGTCATCCCTCCACTTTCATTCAAGTCAATCCATTCACAAGTTTGAAATGTAGATCTAGATCTCTCTCTCTCTCTCTCTCTTATTCTCTCTTCCTCTCTTCTCCTTCTCCTTGGCTGAACCAACCAAGGAAGCGCCCCAAGTGAGGCCGCCACCCTTGAGCCGCGCCATCATCGCCGCTGTGGAGCCCTGCCGACCACCGGCCGCTGCCGCCCTGCTGGTCCGCTCCACCCATCGCGCGCCTCCCCTTTGGCAGATCGGGTTGGCTTGAGGCCGAGCCGCACCACCCTCGCCGTGGCTGTGCTCCCCGCTGCCGCCTTGACTAATCCATTTGCTGCCATGTGGGCACCATCGGTCGCCACCTCATCTAGCTCCTCATTCTTCGAAGGAGCTTGATATCTCTCTCTCGCTTCACTTTTTCTTCGAGATTGATCTAGATCTCTTTGTATCTCCTTGCAAGTTGAGATTTGAATTTGTCAGAAGGTCACGAGATTGTGTTGATAGGCTCAGCAAGATCTATTCAAAGTGTTTGAAGTAGTGAGCTAGCCTTTGGATTCGCAAAGGTGAGAAGATTAGAACAACTAGTATTGATCTCCTCTCATTCTCGATCAACACCTTGGTGTACGAAGCTTGCGGTTTTCTATTTTGGAAACTGTGACAAGGGAGACTAAGGCGTAGGTAACCGTTTCACGCTCTACTAGTTTGGAGAGGTAAGACTATAACACTCTACTAGATCATGTATGTGACATGATCCATAAACTGGTCTTGGATCGATGATGAGTAGTGTGTAGGTGGGGTATACTAAGTGTATGGAATTGATAGTGTATGGGTTGAAATAGAATACCAAGTGTCGAGGCTGAGTCTGGAATACCAAGTGTCGAGGCCAGTATATGGTATGATATAATATAGCTATTCAATATAACAGATATCCTATCAGTTATAAGTTTAAGTCTTATAGTTATAAATGATAGGATCTCATTTCTAAGTAGTATACATATAACAAATATCCTATCAGTTAGAAGTAGTATTTTAACTAGTTTTTATTGGACCTTATGAAATGCTTAATATCATATAAATAAAAAGCTCTAAGTGTAAAGAGTACATGATGACATACATATAAAAATAATAAAATGTAGTAATAAATTAATAAAGAAAAGAGGGATAAAATAGATACTAATATAAATAAGAATGTAATATATAATTAGTAAAATTAAGCATTATCAAAAAATCCTCATAAAAAGCATTCCAAAATGAAATCACTACAAGACCGCATAAGATTTAAAAAAGAGTCTATATAGTAAGAAAATAATAAAGAAAAGAAATAAGGGCCTCTAAAAAAGAAATAAAAAAGATAGTAAAAAAGAAAATAAAAAAGTAAGTAAAAAAGAAAATAAGGTAAAAAAAGATAAGAATAAGGGCCTCTAAAAAAGAGGAAGTAAAAAAGAGAAAAAGAATGAAAATAAAAGAAATAAGAAATAAAAAAGAGTAAAGAGAATGAGTAAAAGAGAGAGAAGAGAGACATAAAGAGAGTACTTACTTTCATACATCTATACCCTAAAGAGAGGGCAAGAAAGGGGAATAAAGAGAGGTAAAAATAATTACCCTAAAGAATGGGCAAGAGAGGACTTACTTTTTTACTTCTTTCATCTGTTTAATTTTGTAACTATTTAATCTGTGCAGTGAAACTTGTAAGTTTAAGTCAATAATTTTTGAATTGAAGTTATATTTGATGAATTCCCCTTTTTATACCACCCGAACAAAAGTTCCATAATTGTTATTATAGCTTGTTGTTTAATTCTTCTATTTATAATTATTCTATTTAAGTCATATTTGTAAAAAATGCTTCAGTTTTATATACACTTCCATCACATAGCTTTGCTTCATTAGCTTGTTAGCTCTCTTTTTGGGTGGTACCAGTTCCTTCATTGTTTACTAGTACAAGTTTTTGATGTGAGAGGGGCTGATTTGAAAATTAATTGAAATTCTGAGTCTGAACCTGGTTTGTAAGATGCCAGTAGTTTTACTCTAAGGTTCCAGTACATTTATTTTCTAGGTGATAGTTATGCTTAGTAGTTTTGTGAACAAGTACTTGTATTGTTGTACTTATTTTATCTTTGTATTTGATGTTTTTGTTCTTTTTTAATGTGCAGCTTAGTCACTACATAACTCACTAGGTACTGCTACACGACAACCAAAAGTGTCTTGATTGTTGATTTTGAATCTCATTCACATGAAGATGTCATTAATAGCAACCTAAAATCCAATATTGTTGAGCCATCTGTCACAGTTACTATAGGAGAAGATGAACCGAGTGGGGAAAAGGCATTTACAACAGAAAATGAGAAAGATGAACAGTATTTTTGCTTTATGAAAGTTCAACTTAAAAAGATTTTGTCATTTGTCTTTGCTTATTGTTCATGGTCTCTTTTATTTTATTTTTTTGCTATTTTCAACTAGGTCATCTATCTCATACACATAATTTATATAATTACTAGGTGCTCCCAGTTGTTAGGCATGGTACAAGAGCTCAAATTGTTGATTCCAGTCTACGATGTCTCTTCTTTGGCCATCAATAAAAAAATACAACTAACCCGAAACATGAGAGCTTTATTGGATCCATATTTTTCTGAATATTTGCTCAGAGTTGGCGATGGAACAAAGAATCATGAATCATTGGAAGGGGATTTTATCCGTATTCCTGAAAAATTGGTTATTCCATACACTACAGAAGGGGATTCTAAACAACGGTTAATAAAATCTATTTTTCCGTCTCTCTATCTCAACGGGGGTTCGTCAGAATATATTATTTCTAAGGCCATACTATCAACAAGAAATGAGTATGTTGATGAATTGAATCAACAAATGATTGAGATATTTTCAGGTGATTAGATGATCTACTACAGTATTGACAAAGCAGAAGATGATACTTCTAATCACTATCCAATGGAATTTTTGAACTCCTTGACTCCAAGTGGGCTGCCTCCACATCTCCTCAAATTGAAGTTGGGTTGTCCGATTATTTTATTACGGAATCTTGATCCATCAAATGGCCTATGTAATGGTACAAGGCTTATATGCCGGAATTTTCAAAATAATGCAATAGATGCAGAGAATGTTGTTGGACAACATGCTGGGAAAATAATTTTTCTACCGAGAATTTCGATTAGTCCATCTGATGATGAGATGTTCCCTTTCAAGTTTACACGAAAGCAATTCCCTATTTGTTTGAGTTTTTCCATGACAATCAATAAAGCACAAGGACAAATAATTCCTAACGTCGGCATCTATTTACCCGAGCATGTTTTTTGGCCAATTATATGTCGCATTGTCAAGAGGTACGTCACGATGTACAACAAAAGTCATGCTGAAACGGAAAGAAGAAATTGATGCCCCAAGAGTGTATACAAAAAGTATAGTTTATTGGGAGGTCTTAAGTGAGGAATAAGATATAAACCATATTAATTTAATATTTCTAATTTTATTATATGTTTTCAATTTGAGCAATTATAATCTACTTTTCATATTTTATTTGTTCATTTTCAGAAATGTTGGACTACATCGAAGATGGTCATACTAGCAATGATACTTCAAGAATTTTTTTTCATGTTATATTTGATCCGTTTTTTCATGTTGTTGTTTCATTTATTGTTATTTATTATTTGGATATCTATTTTTTTTTCATTTGTATTTTTTATTTTCATTTAAATATATATTTTCTTAATTTTGTGTGAATGTCAAATAAAAATGTCTCTTCATATTCTATTCAATCTTATAATATGTCTCTGTTGCAACGCACATGCACAATACTAGTTATTAATAAAAGTTGAAAGTTGAACCAATACTATTTAATATCCAAAAAGATCTTCATTTTGATTTTGATCCTATACGATCTGATTGGACTTTGTAATGCTTAAATCACAAGGAAGATCCACAGATCTATGGAATTTCAATTTGATTAATGAACAATGAAATGATAAATACTTTTCACCGATACGGTGAGTAATTGACTATTGTTGGCTGACGCAAAAATAATAAAGAAATATTTTCTCGGTGAGAAATCAAACCAGTATTTTCTTGTTAAATTGAAAGTAATTAGGTCTTTATTAAATTCTATTCAAATGATTACTTTTGAAGGTAACAGTAGTGTACAGGAAAGATACAGAAGAAATACATATGGGACTGATTTTTTTTTCTGAGGTACCGAACATGGTAGTTTTAATAAGGAATTGATTATGATTAGGTCTTGTCACCGAACTGACCCGGTCCGTTGGCTTGGATCACTCGTCATTCGTCAAACAAAGAGCGACGAAAGGAACGCCTTTGTCGTAGTAAGGAATTTATTAGGTCTTAATAAGGAATTAATTAGGCTCAAAGAACACTAGAGTTATCCATTGTTTCTTTTTTAATATTGAGTCGAGTGTTTATTTATAGTTGATCTAAAATAAGATAAATACTGATCTCTCCATCTGGACCGGCATAATAGATAAATATCCGAGCATCCGGTACATAACATCACCAATACTTAATTATCAAGAGGCCGTTGGGCAACTCCTACTTAATACTCCTTGAACTTTTTTTAATTTTCTTAAAATTTAATCCTGTCAAACAACATCTCCTTAGTAAGAATTAACTTTTGTTTATTTTACTCGAATTCTCAAGTTTAAATCATTTTTGTCCGAATTCTTAAGGTACCATCTGGACCAGCGTAACAGATGAATATCCGAGCACCCGGTACATAACATCACATCACCAATACTTAATTATCAAGAGGCCGTTGGGCAACTCCTACTTAATACTCCTTGAACTTTTTTTAATTTTCTTAAAAGTTTAATCCATCCAAACAACGTCTCCTTAGTAAGAATTAACTTTTGTTTATTTTACGTGAATTCTTAAATTTAAGTCATTTTTGTCCGAATTCTTAAGGTACCATATGAACCGGCGTAACAGATGAATATCCGAGCACCCGGTACATAACATCACATCACCAATACTTCATTATCAAGAGGCCGTTGGGCAACTCCTACTTAATACTCCTTGAACTTTTTTTAATTTTCTTATAAGTTTAATCCATCCAAACAACGTCTCCTTAGTAAGAATTAACTTTTGTTTATTTTATCCGAATTCTTAAGTTTAAGTCATTTTTGTCCGAATTCTTCAAGTACCATTTCTCTTTGATTAAGCCTCATTTGTCTCCTTAGTTTATGGAGGAATTACTTTTCTTAATTCGGTACACTATTACATAAATAATGAGATCTTCTAACATCCATTTGCTAACACTTTAAACCGATCTTGGTCTCAAGCTGATAGACCAATGATGTTGCGGCAAGTTAGTAAATAAGTAAAAACATTATTCTATCGGTTGCGCCCTCAGGAACCGATAGGAACCATACAGCACTTTCTTTTATCGGTCACTGATAGAGTACCGATGAAAGAGATTTAACTTATTATAGCGGTATTATTATCCTAACTGATATAATCATTTATTGAATTATTTATTGCTCTTTTGATATCGGTTCATATATTAGTACCGATACAATCAATATATATTTGATCCTCTTATGATGACGGAATTAGGAGGAAGACCGGTTTCTCTGGGAAAAATCTTTAAAAGTTTGAATCCAAATCAATGCGGACTGAAGTAAAATGCGCTGACCTCATTAATATTTGTACCAAATCAGATCGGTCTAATATTCATACCAAATTAGATCGAGCAATATAGATCTAAACTAAAAATTTGATTTACCTTGAGTCATATGAATTCGGAGAGGAGGGGAGGGTTAAAGGGCAAATGTCCTCTCGGTAATTTTTCCGATCTGTAGTTTCTATTTTAAATTACAGATCTATTGTCATCAGGACCCACAAATTTTTCTCTAAACACCGAGAGAATCTAAAACTGTCGTCTCCATTATTACAAAAAAAAATCCAAATAAAGCAATAAAAAAGAAAACAAATACGCATAAACTTGTATTAAGTTATGACCTCGAGGCTCGAGCTGTTTTACTAGGTAATCTGATTTTCTCATGCGTAGGATACCCCATAACCCGTAGCAATCACCTGATAAATGAACCCCACCCCAAAAGGTAAAGAAATCCAGTGAACCACGGCCACACTGAACTTTTGTTTTCCTCAAAAAAAAAAAGAGATAAATGGGGTCCGATAACCGCGTCTTTGGAAGCAACGACTTCGAAATGCCTTTTAGTGTGACTGAGTCTCCTTCCAGCATGCTTCCTCAGATCGTCATCCCCCGACTTCTAATTTCTCTATAAATTTGAGGCAATATTAATTCTCTCGTGTTATCTCACTCATCAAATTGACTCACCGAATACACAGCCTCAAACCAACACTCACCCATCCCAAGTCTCTGCCCCTTCCAGAAATCCAAGATAACTTGTCAAAATCAAGAAAAGAACAAAAGAAGATGACTAAGGTTTGTTATACCTTACACTTTCTGCTTGTGTGTGTGTCTTTTTTTTCAAATAATACGATGGTAAATTTACCGGTAATGATCAGCTGGCAGATGAACGATCTGATGTGATTGTGTTGTTAAATGTTAATCGAATTTTTTTTGGGTCGAAGTTAAGAAGTGAAAGTGTAATTAATATATATATTATTTAATTTATTGCAGCAAAAGTTTGTAGTGAAGCTGTCACTTGAAGATGCAAAGAAGCGCACAAAAGCACTCAAAACTGCTGTTACCATGAATGGTATTTTTCTTAATTATTTCACTTCTTAATTTATAACAGCTTTTAAAAAATATAAATTGTGAATTAATTAGGGATTGTTTACCCTTATTTGATTTGACTTGGACAATAATTCTCAACTAAAGGACTGTACTGTTGTACATTCAGCTTAATCTGACTTTGATGTTCTGATGAACAATTCTTCCATAAAACTATTTTTCATGAATTTAGAAATGCACTATGGCAAATACCAATATTTCTTATTCAGAAAAAAGTCTGAAGCAATCTTGCTATATATAGCTTTTTTAACAAAATAAATATAATTTTCTTAATTAAACATTTTTACTATGTTCCAGAATATAACAAAAGTCCTCTTGGAATGGTAAATTTATCAGTATTTTCAGTGCCTGTGATGATAGATTTAAGTTTTTGGGCAGCTAAATAGGCCCAAGAAGTTTTGGAAACAAATCTAAAACTACTAATATTTTTTTTCTTTTTTTCTGTTCTAAGCCAATCTACTCTTTTAATAAAATATAAAACACAGGGAGAGTCCATGCCAATCCTTAAAAATTTTAATTTATGTTTCTTGGTTCATACATGGAGCAAATGCATATGCTGTTATTTTCATGGGAAAAAGAAAGAAAGAGCACTCTAATCTAAAGATAGTTGTTATTATTGTGATTAGTAAATTGGTTTTTAGTTATTGTTCTAATGTTAGTGTGCATTTTTTTTTATAGGTGTTCAGTCTGTCACAGTGGACGGCGATAAGCTAGTTGTTATTGGTGATGGTACAGATGCGATCATTCTGACGACTCTATTAAGGAAGAAATTGGGTTATGCTGATCTGATCAGTGTAACCTCAGGGGATGAGAAAAAAGAAAAGAAGGAAAACCAACCACAAGGCGAAATCAAGAATGTACAGCCACTGGTTTATCCGTACCAGTACTCTTACTCATATCCATACGTGTACCATGAGGGTGCTTATGATCACTACAATTTCTATAGCTTAGTGTAAATGAATTGGTTAAGAGTACTGGAGATGAGCATCTATAAATTTGTTGATTCTTTGTTTATCTCTTTGAGATCCAAGGATAGGGGCTTGTAAATTAGTAGTTCGGATAAATATCATATTTCCGATGTACTCATTTTTAGTCTTTTAGAGTAGAATGTTGCTATAGGATTCAATGTGGAAATTGGTTCAATAAACTGAAAGCCCTTTGAATAAAATAGCAAGAGCAAATCACTCAGCAGCAGAAATGTACATCAATTTTTACTAGTTAGTTTGCGCTGGAGTGGAGCACAAATATTTCGTTTGGCATTGGTGTTTGCTTTTAGTTTGTCTTTAAGAAAAGCATTATCTGTATTTCTATTTGCAAAAGGCTGATGTTCTGTTAAAATATATACATGAGTAAGTGATCCAATACTGAGTACAATGAGATCTGAGTTGTCAATTTTAATTAGCATAAATCTCAAAACAGGCCCTCAATATCTAAACAGGTATTGTATTACTTTTGATCCGGTTGAGAATATTGTACTCAGTCCGGTAGGGATGCAGACCCGAATTATGAAGGACAAGAGGAGGTAAATCGGACACTATAAGGTTACACAAATTTTAAGTTTGGATTCGGACTATCCGATTCTGATCTGAACCAATCGGTCAAGGTGGAATGTACGATACCCATTAAAGCTAAAAGTTATTCTGCATGGTAGGATATTGCAGAGATCATACAAACATTTTTTTGCAGTTTCTATTTTAGATAATTACAGATCTATTGTTATCAGAACCCACAAATTTTCTCTAAGCACCGTAGAGAATCTAAACCGACATTTTTATTAATATCCAAAGTTTAATACAAATTATTAATTATGCCCAGATTTCCAAACTTTCGCTAATAATACCCAAGCCGGCCAGAAAATGGCCGGCTTACTCCCTCCCTAAGCCGGCCATTTTCTGGCCGGCTTGGTACTTTTTTTTTTTTTTAAAACCGCATTATTTTTATTTTAGGTGATTTCTATTAGAGTCAAATATTTCATTTCTAAGTTTCGTACAAAATAATAAAGTACACACAAATTGCAAATAGAGTCAACACAATTTTTACAACATGCATATAAATCACATATTACTACTACGTCTAAAATTTAATCTCCGAAGTAAACCACTTGCGAAAGATGACCTACGAGATGGCCTAGCAGGTGGCTCTGGTTGCTCAGTAGATGGCCTGGCTTGGGTTCCAGATGGCGCTGCTTGGCTTGTAGATGGCCCTACTTGGCTTGTAGATGCCCTTGTTGTGCGTCTCGTAGTGGACCTCCTCGGTTGGATCACAGATGGCTCCCCTTGCACCCCAACCGCCTCTCCTCCTATGTCAACCGCCTCTCCCATTTCTTCGGCATACATAGCAGTTGCATCTAAACTACTCGTAGCTGTGCTACGCCGTGACCTTCCGGACCCACTTCCCGACGCCATTACTCGCTCATTTTCTGCCGCATTTGCTGTGTTTCTTGCCTCTGCATTTGCATGTGTTACTTAGTAAGTTGGTATAAATTGAAAAGAAAAATAATTTTGGATGAATGTTACATACCTCTTCGTTGCCTATCGGAAGTGGAACGGCGAGCCTGATGCCCCCTTCGTCTACCTTCCATTTCATTCATCGTCATTACACGACGGGTGTGTTTTCGCCTCCCCTTCCTAATCCAACCACTACTCGGAAGGATTCTGTCTCCAACATTAGGATGCCAGTCTCCCATATTGCCAATTGGAGAGAACACATGATTCCAAGTACTCACAAGATAGGGTGTTTTATACCAGTCTGCAACAAAGTCGTCCTCTTGTCAGTTTCGGTCACGGTAAACAGCTAAGACATGAGCGCACGGAATATAAGTTAATTGGATACCTCGGCAAGTGCATTCCATTTGTCTGTCGGGACCGCGCGTCACAATATACATGAACTCCCTGTGAGTGGGTTCCATGTTGCCCATGTCGCTACGGGTGCAAGGAACGTACTCATTTGGGGATGAAACTTGGTACTGACCTTGGCCCTGCGTGTAACGCACCAACCGCATTTTTCCAGCTTTCTCCCAACGTTTTCTGATCTTCTGCAAAACCCGGTCAGACAGAACCTATCCCTTGTCTTGTAGTTCCATTGCTCGCTGACGCCGCT
Source organism: Carex myosuroides (assembly GCA_028015225.1). Taxonomy (NCBI): domain Eukaryota; kingdom Viridiplantae; phylum Streptophyta; class Magnoliopsida; order Poales; family Cyperaceae; genus Carex; species Carex myosuroides. The sequence continues at coordinate 6,998,875 of CM051482.1, forward strand.
GAACAAACCATCTGTTGCACGTGTAGAACGTATCCTCCACTATGGCACAAGCAGGCAATCTACGACTCGTTCGAAAGACATTGTTGAGCGACTCGGAGCAGTTTGTTGTCATGATACCAAACCGGTATCCTCCGTCACAGGTTTGAAAAACTTTCTCATAATTGGACGGCTCCATCACATCAGTAGGACGTACTTTGCCCACTCTCTTTAAATATGCATTACACTGCGGATTTAGCTGCACAAAAACAAAGGGTGTTATTTCATTTTTATAAAATTCTTATAAGATAATTAAACGAAATGTTATAAGTTAGACATACATAAGCAAACTCTTCGAACATCTCTTTCAATCTTCTCGGCTTCTTCCTCTTTGCTCCTTTCCTGAACCTCCATCCGTACCATCTGTCTCCTCCACAGTTCTTGACCAGGTTGTCAGCAACATGCTGCATACAATATCTGTTCACAAAAAGCTCAGGAGGCCACCGTATTCAGCTGTCAGTGCAGCTTTGATCCCCTTGTGCTAGTCCGATATGACACATACAAATTTACACGGGCCGAGCACTTCATTCCTCAACCACTGCAAGAAAAAACCCCAATTCTCAGTATCCTCCTGCCGTATAATTGCAAATGCAATAGGCAACAATTGGTTCTTGGCATCGTAGCCGCAAGCTATCAAAAGCCTCCCCTCATATCACCCAGACAAGAAGCAGGCATCGATGCTGATCACTGGTCTCAGGTACTGGAACGCTGCAATGCATGGACCAAACGCCCAAGCTACGGCTCTGAACTTGGCAACACCTGGCATGATTAGTCCTGTTTCCTTATTCCGTACCGGGCTGGTCAGAAATTGGTGGGTCGAGCCGGGATTGTTGTGGCAAATTGCAAGCAACAGTGGTCTCAGCAAGCTGTACGAAATCTCCCAACTCCCAAATTGTTGGGCTATTGCCAGCTCACGGCCCCCTCCACAGTCGATTGTATTTAGGTGTCACATTGTTATACACAGACAAAACAATGTCTGCCACCGTCTGGATGCTCATACACGGGTCCTTTTTAATGGTGTTCTCAATGACATCGGCAATGAGTGCTGCCGTCAGACATTCGTGGTCGTCCCTCGTACTCTCAGTCCTACATGTGTGAGGCCTGTCTTGCTTAGTTATAACCCATGCGTCTCCACATCCCGTCGGCTTTGCCCTAAGCTCGTAACGACAATTCTTGTCCTTGCACAGCAGAGTAACCCGATCCCTGTCACTTTTCCAAGATCTGAACTCCTGATTCTTTTTTAAATGGTGCTCTCTGATCTTCTTCATTATGTCTTCTTTGCTATTAAAATATTGGTTTGCAGTCAGCTCACATTTGTACTCAATCTGTTGCCCATAATAACCAATATATGCTTCTCTAAACTCAGAAACATCATTGAGGTCTGGGAACGGGTGCGTATCAGTCCGGCCACTAAGCGGCCCCCCCTCATCAGTATGCCTTTCAGCTGTCTCAACCGGCCCGTCTTCATCGCAACCTTCCATGTGATCTGAATCCCCCCACATGTCTCCCTCAAATTCATCCCCGCTCCCCAGATCGTCCTCCGGTATTTCATTAATATCTTCAAAGTCCGGGCAGCTTGCATCGTCTACTAGTGCAGGTGTGGGGTAAGGTGATACTGGAGGTAACGGTAAAGGAGTGGCATTTACGGATCTAGGTGGGGTTGAAATTGAGTGTCTTGCTCTGCCTCGATTGTGTCTAGGTGGGGATGCAACTGAGTGTCTTCGTTGAGGTGCTGGGGGAGTGACGTAGTTGTAGGGTTCTGGGTCAGGTTCGTTGAGGAGTAAGGTGGAGTCACGTATGTAGGTTTCTGGTTGTGGGGTATAATGTGGTGCTGCTGATCCAGAGCCCGAACTTCCAACCCCGGGCTCTACCGGAACTCTTCTAGCAAATATTTCTATTAGAAAATTCCCTTCGGACCTCAAATAACCAAACATGCCTCTCCGCGTACTCTCATCTACCAGTTTCGCAACCATAAATTTTCTGCCGGAGGGATGGCAATATCGGGTTTCCAATTCTAGGTCCCACCTTTCTGGGTTGTAACCGGTGTGTGTGTGTAAACTATGGATTTCAGGTTTAAAAGTGAGATGTCATCTGAAATCATTAATGAATGAGCTGCATCTTTGTTGTAATACGCTCCTTGTGCACTATTAAGCATCTTCCCACCATAGTGTAATGAAATAAAGGCCATGGTAAACAAACTACATTTAGAAAATGGTAAACAATTGTCAAGTAACTACATAGTAAACAATTGACTGGTTACTACTTCTTTTTGGGTTTAGGGTTTAGGTTATAGGGTATAGGGTATAGGGTATACCGTATAGGGTATAGGGTTATAGGGTTATAGGGTTTTAGGGTTTAGGGTTATAGGGTTATAGGGTTATAGGGTTTAGGGTTTAGGGTTTAGGGTTTAGGGTTATAGGGTTATAGGGTTTAGGGTTTAGGGTTATAGGGTTTAGGGTTTATTATTAATTTTTTTAATAATATAATTATTATTCTATAAAATAAAACATAATCATAAAAAATAAAAAAATAAAAAAATTACCTCAACAGTGATTCGCTGCTGCCTCGGGCTGTGTGCCTTGAGATGAAGGGAGGGGTGCCGTTTTATAGAGTTTTTGCGGTTTTAAAAAAAAAAAAAAAAGTACCAAGCCGGCCAGAAAATGGCCGGCTTAAGGAGGGAGTAAGCCGGCCATTTTCTGGCCGGCTTGGGTATTTTTAGCGAAAGTTTGAAAATCTGAGCATAATTAATAATTTGTATTAAACTTTGGATATAATAAAAATGTCGGGAATCTAAACTCTATCATATCGTCTATTATTAAAAAAACAAAGAAGCAATAAAAAATAAAAAACGAGTACACATAAGCTTGTATTTTATTTTATTTTTGATTCAAACATAAGCTTGTATTAAGATATGACCTCGAACTGTTTTACTAGGTAATCTGATTTTCTCATGCGTAGGATCCTACACACCCTGTAGTAATCACCTGACAAATGAACCCCAACAGAAAGGTCGAGAATCCAGAGAAAAACCCACCCGCCACACTGATTACTGTACAAGATGAATCGTACTCTCTTAATTAATGAGGTCCGCTTAACGCTTCTTTGGAAGCAACGACTTCTAAATGCCTTTCAGTGTGACGGAGTCTCCTTCCAGCTTGCTTCCTCAGATCATCATCTCCAGCCTTCTAATCTCTCTATAAATTTGAGATAATTCTCGCTTATCCTCTCACTATCACATTGACTCACCGAAGACAGCCTCAAACCAACACTCACTCATTCTAGGTCTCTGCCCTTTCCAGAAATCCAAGATAACTTCTCAAAACCAAGAAAAAAACAAAGGGAGATGACTAAGGTTTGTTATACCTTATATCTCTTCTGTGTGTGTGTGTGTGTGTGTGTGTTTCTTTTATGAAAATAATACAATGGAAAATCTACCGGTATGGTCAGCAGGCAGATGAACGATCAGATGTGAATATTGTGTTTTAATCTCAATTATTTTGGAGTCGAAATTAATAGTGCTAACTGTTAAGAAGTGAAAGTGTAATTAATATAGTTTTTTTTTTATTTATTGCAGCAAAAATTTGTAGTGAATCTGTCACTTGATGATGAAAAGAAGCGCAGAAAAGCACTCAAAACAGCTGTTACCATGAATGGTAATTCTCCTTCAATTATTGTTTATTCTTCTATTTTAATACCCTTTCTGTACTGTGCTCTGCTCTCATGGTTGGAGTCTGATGGGGATAAAAAAGAAGAATTCAACTACTGATTCTTCATATCAGTCCTCCTTCTCTGCTTGATTATGACTAGTATTTTTTCCCATTCTTTCTTTTGTTTAGGCGTTGTCTCTGTCACACTGGATGGCAATAAGCTAGTAGTAATCGGTGATGGAACAGATTCTGTATGCTTGACAACTCTGTTGAGAAAAAAATTGGGTTATGCTGATCTTATCAGTGTAGGCTCGGCAGAGGAGAAAAAAGAAGAAAAGAAAGACGATAAGAAAGAAAACAAGCCGCAAGACGAGAACCAGATCGTGTACCCACTCGTTTATCCATACCATTACACATATTCATATCCCTACATATACTAAGTTGGCATTGATGACCACCACAAATTTTACAGTGTACTGGTAGTCTGGTACTCTTTTCTTTTCTTTTTTCTTTTTCTTTTTTGTCTATGCAATTTCGGGAAATCATGGCTAAGAGACTTTTTATTTTCAATGGCATGATGATGAGAGACTTGTAGAGCAAAAGTTGACTAATGGAATACAAATAAAGATATCAATATATCACTGATAATATTTGGAGAAGAAGATAGAATTTGAAGAAGAATTTTATTATTCTTTCTTAATTGTAATTTGAGTACAGTGCTGCTTATATAGAAAGACTGCTGTAAAATATAAAACCCTAATTACATGTTCACTAATGTAAAATGTAAATGTAAATTAAGAGACCAAAGGAATCGATTGGTAGAGAAGGTTCTGAATGAACCGTTTGAGAATTGTAGCAAGCTCTCCATTTCAAGTGATGCCAGATGTCTCCATTTGATGTTTATCAGCCCCCCCGCAAGTTGATGGGGGTATTTGAACCGTCAACTTAGTCGCGTAACCAATGAAATCTGGGAGTACTCAAACCCTTTGTGAGAACATCTGCAATTTGGTCTTTAGAGCACAAGAATTGAATCCGAAGTTGATGGGAAGCAACCCGTTCTCGAATGAAATGGTAATCAATTTCTACATGCTTTGTACGGGCATGAAACATAGGATTGGAAGCTAAAAATGTAGCTCCAATATTATCACACCATAGAATAGGCAAGGTGGCAAGAGGAGCATGAAGTTCATTGAGAAGAAATTGGACCCAAATGAGCTCGGCACTAGCAAGCGCCAAACTTCGATATTCGGCCTCGGTGCTTGACCTTGAGACCGTATGTTGCTTCTTTGAGCTCCATGAGATCAAATTGGAGCCTAAAAATACGCAAAAACCAGAGGTTGAGCGTCGATCATCGGGGCAACCCGCCCAGTCCGCATCACTGTATGCATGTAGAGTGAGAGAGGAGCCTTTGGAGAATGTGAGGCCATGAGAAATGGTACCATTTAGATACCTTAAAATTCGCTTAACCGCTGCCCAATGTTCGGTCGTCGGATTGTGCATGAATTGGGACACTTTGTTAACGGCAAAGCTCAAGTCCGGTCGAGTGATGGTTGCATATTGCAAGGCTCCCACGGTTGAGCGAAACAAATGTGGATCGGCCATAGGCTCACCATCATGTTTGGATAACTTGAGATTGGGAAGCATGGGTGTAGGGCATGGGTTGGCAAGATGCATATTGGATCGGTGTAGAAGTTGCCGAATGTACTTGGCTTGGTTGAGATGGAGACCCGAGTCGGTTTGAGATACCTCAATGCCAAGAAAATAGTGCAACGGACCAAGGTCTTTTAAGGCAAATTTGGATTGAAGGGTAGAGATCAAATCCGTGAGGGCATGTGAGTTGCTACCCGTGATGATAATATCATCCACATATACCAAGAGAACCAAGGTAACCTTGTTAGAGTGAAATACGAAGAGAGAGGGATCATACCGCGAAGGGGAAAAACCGAAGGAGATCAATACCAAGCTCAAAGTGTTGAACCATGCTCGCGGGGATTGCTTTAAACCATACAAAGCTTTGGAGAGGAGACACACGTGGGTAGGATGAGAGGCATCAATGAAGCCCGGCGGTTGATGCATGTAAACGGTTTCATGAAGATCACCATGGAGAAAAGCGTTTTGTACATCCAATTGACGGAGTGGCCATCCATAAGATTGAGCAAGAGAGAGAACAATTCGAATTGTGGTGGGTCGAACTACGGGACTAAAGGTTTCAAAGTAGTCAACACCCTCTTGTTGAGTGAAACCCTTTGCAACTAGACGAGCTTTGTACCGTTCGATCGAACCATCGGCAAGATGCTTGATGCGATAGACCCATTTGCATCCAATGATATTTTGATTAGGTGGGGCAGGGACAAGTGTCCAGGTGCGGTTCTGAGCAAGAGCTTCAATTTCCTTGGCCATTGCTGTGCGCCAGTGAGGGATGGCATTTGCCTGATTAAAGGTGGTAGGCTCGGCATCTGATGATTGAGTAGTAAGAAGGGCTAAGTGATCTGGAAAGAATTTGGGCCGCATAGTATTATCTTTGGACCTAGTAACCATGGAGTGAGAGGCCCGAAGTGGTTCAGATGGAGTGGCTGCAATTGGGGCTGTAGAGGTTGAAATATCGGGCTGGGAAGAGAGTGGTGCGGCCTGGGGAGAGATAGTGGGCTGTGGAGATATGGGTTCGGCCTGGAGAGAGTAAGTGGGCTGAGGAGAAGTGGATTCGGCCTGGGGAGAGATAGTGGGCGGGGGAGAAGTGGTTTCGGTCTGTAGAGAGGGAGTGGGCTGGGGAGGGTTAATGGGCTGTGTGGTATATGGATTGGAGAGTGGAATAGGCGCAGCAGGTGAGAGAAAGGCAGGGAAGAGGTGGTGAGGTGAGGGAGGTATAGAAGGTGTGGGTGCGGCAGTGGCAGCATCTGTGACCCGAAAAGGGAACACTTGTTCATCGAATTGTACATGCCTCGAGACAAAAATCCGGTTAGTCTCAATATGTAAGCAACGATAGCCTTTTTGAGATAAGGCATATCCAATAAAAACACAAGGTAAGGCACGGTTATTTAATTTGTGGTCATTGTAAGGTCGGACCAAGGGAAAACAAAGACATCCCAATGTGCGAAGCATCGAATAGTCCGGCACTTTGTGAAAAAGAAGCTCAAAAGGAGAGGCATGAGTTTGGGTAGGTAGTCGGTTTATGAGAAACACGACACTTGCAAAAATGTCATCCCACAAGTTGAGAGGTAGGGAGGCATGGTTTATAATGGCAAGAGAGAGTTCAACGATGTGGCGATGTTTGCGTTCCGCCACACCGTTTTGTTGGGGTGTGTATGGGCAAGAGGTTTGGTGGATTATTTGGGGAAATTGGCGAGGTATGGGTTTGAACTCGGTACCACCATCGGTACGAAGTATTTTGAGGGTTGAGTTGAGTATATTTTCGGCTTGAGGTTTGAATAAAGAGAAGGCCTTGAGTACCTCATCTTTTGAGTGTAAAAAATAAATCCAAGCAAATTTTGTAAAGTCATCCACAAAAACAACATAGTAACGAAACCCGGATTTTGATATAATCGGGGCCGGTCCCCAAACATCCGCATGCACAAGTTCAAGAGGAGAGAAAGTAGAAGAAGAACTAGAAGAAAACGGCAACTTATGACTCTTGGCCATAATACAATCATGACAACTACTTAATTTATTGAAAGAACAAGGTAAATTGTGCGAATGTAAAACTTTCAAAGTAATGGTAGAGGATGGATGACCAAGGCGAGAATGCCATTGATCGGCCGACACTCGAACACCTAAAAGAGCATGCGGTAGTGGAGAAGAAGGAAGATGAAGAGAGTAAAGACCACTAAGAAGCTTGGCTTGAAGAAGAGTTGTTGAAGTGAGGCGGTCCTTGATTATGCAAGAATGAGAAGAAAAGAGAATAAGAAGAGAGTTATCAAGTAATAATTTGGAAAGACTAATAAAATTTTTTGTGAAAGAAGGGACATGAAGGATATCATTGAGATAAATAGTATGATTAGAAATTTTTAAAGAGGAAGATCCAATGTGGTGAATGTGCATACCCGAACCGTTCCCAATGTGAAGTTTGTCAAATCCTTCATATGGCATAAAGGAAGACAAATTGTTTAAATCACTTGTGACATGGTGGGTTGCGCCGGAATCGAGGTACCATTCGGTTGAGGGAGATAGAGAGGCCGGCTGAGCAACAAAGGCTTGAGGTGTAGCATAGGCAGAGGCAGCATAGTCACCATAGTTGGTAAAGGCTGGTTGAGTGAGATGAGCTTGAGGAGAGACTTCTTCAGGGTAATTGGCTAAATCGCTGCGGTACCAGCAAGCCCAGCGGAATGACCACGTTTGTAGCAAATTTGACAAAATTCTGGTAGTGACTGAGAAGAGGGTCTGGAAGGTGGTCGGTTTAGAACAGGCCGGGCGGTGGTGTAATTGGGTCTGTAGTTGGAGTTGTAATTGGGCCTTGGAGTGTTGAGAATAGGTCGGTTATTGCGAGGTCCAGAGTTCCTGTACTGGGGTCTGGTTGAACCGGGTCTAGGAGCTGCATAACGGGTCTGACCCGAATTGGAATTACCCGGATTGGAATAAAAAGCTGCTGGATTTGTAGCAGAAGGGAGAGAAGAAGATGTAACCTGAGATTGAAGTAGAGATTCGAAGCTGAAAAGGGAAGCTTGAAGTTGATCAATCGTCAGGTCATCCTTTGAGTTTGAAGCAGCCACAAATGAATTAAAATCTGGACCAAGACCTCCAAGTATATGCATCATCAGATCCTCATCAGAGATGGGTGACCCGATAAAGGCCAGCTCGTCGGCGATAGCTCGCATAGTTTGAAAATAGTCGGAGCAAGACAACCCCGCCTTGGTGGTGTTCTGAAGTTTTCGGCGCAAGTCAGCTTTGCGAGCACGAGAAAAAGCAGAGAAAATGGATTGAAGAGAGCTCCAGAGCTGAGGTGAGGTTTTGCATGCTACCATTTGACCCAAGAGAGTCTCAGAAAGTGACGATCTGAGCCATCCAAGAACCATCTGATCTTGTTGGGACCAAGGAAGAAAATCTGGGTTATCGGATTGAACACCAGTGGAAGATATGAGTGTAGCCGAAGGAGGAGGAGACGGCTCAATAAATCGGTGAAGGCCATAGCCGTGCAGTATAGGGAGTATTTGGGATTGCCAAGCAAGAAAATTAGTTCGGGTCAATTTTGTAGAAATGGGGTGATTAAGGAGGATAATCTGTTGTGGAGATGGATTCGCCATTTGAATTGGAGGTGAATGAGGAGGAGGGTTTATAGTGCCTGTGTCTTGAGAAGTTTCGTCCATGGCTCTGATACCATGATAATATTTGGAGAAGAAGATAGAATTTGAAGAAGAATTTTATTATTCTTTCTTAATTGTAATTTGAGTACAGTGCTGCTTATATAGAAAGACTGCTGTAAAATATAAAACCCTAATTACATGTTCACTAATGTAAAATGTAAATGTAAATTAAGAGACCAAAGGAATCGATTGGCAGAGAAGGTTCTGAATGAACCGTTTGAGAATTGTAGCAAGCTCTCCATTTCAAGTGATGCCAGATGTCTCCATTTGATGTTTATCAATCACCTATCTTGATCAATGACATATTGCAAGTTCCTGTGGCTTATTCTGGAAAAACGATTATATGACGAATATGTAACATGTCATTTAATGCAACTACAATTAATCCCTACTAACAGTTAAGGGCTTGTCGATATGATGTCACTACGATTATTATTTTTTTATTCAATACCCATTGTTGTCAGAGTTCAAATTTGGCTATTCGTTTTGCAGTAAAAGCAAAACTTAAATTAGCCTCGAACTTCTTTTTAAAAATCAGATATGAGATTATTCGATGAAAAATCTATCTGTCCTCTACCGTCCGTATATTAGACTTTATCTCCGTTCTTATATTAAGCACGTTGATGTCGTGTTTGGCCAATGGCTACAATAATTCTCAACTAAAGGACTTGCACTGTTATACATTTAGCTTAATCTGACTTTGATGTTCTGATGAACAATTCTTCCGTAAAACTATTTTTGATAAATTTAGAAATGCACTATGGCAAATTCAAGAGAACAATGGAAGATAGAAGAACATAGAAGAAGGGAATATTTGATTTTATTGTTTCTGATTTTATTAATCTTACAGCGGCTTATCCCTATTGCATTTATAGAAAGTTTATCTAAGCTAAGATACAAAAACACCTCATACAAAGTCCAAATCAATGCGGACTGAAGTAAAATGCGCAGACCTCTTTAATATTTGTACCAAATCAGATCGGTCTAATATTCATACCAAATTAGATCGAGCAAATCAGATCGGTCTAATATTCATACCACACTGAACTTTTGTTTTCCTCAAGAAAAAAGAGATAAATGGGGTCCGATAACCGCGTCTTGGGAAGCAACGACTTCGAAATGCCTTTTAGTGTGACTGAGTCTCCTTCCAGCTTGCTTCCTCAGATCATCATCCCCCGACTTCTAATTTCTCTATAAATTTGAGGCAATATTAATTCTCTCGTGTTATCTCACTCATCAAATTGACTCACCGAATACACAGCCTCAAACCAACACTCACCCATCCCAAGTCTCTGCCCCTTCCAGAAATCCAAGATAACTTGTCAAAATCAAGAAAAGAACAAAAGAAGATGACTAAGGTTTGTTATACCTTACACTTTCTGCTTGTGTGTGTGTCTTTTTTTTCAAATAATACGATGGTAAATTTACCGGTAATGATCAGCTGGCAGATGAACGATCTGATGTGATTGTGTTGTTAAATGTTAATCGAATTTTTTTTGGGTCGAAGTTAAGAAGTGAAAGTGTAATTAATATATATATTATTTAATTTATTGCAGCAAAAGTTTGTAGTGAAGCTGTCACTTGAAGATGCAAAGAAGCGCACAAAAGCACTCAAAACTGCTGTTACCATGAATGGTATTTTTCTTAATTATTTCACTTCTTAATTTATAACAGCTTTTAAAAAATATAAATTGTGAATTAATTAGGGATTGTTTACCCTTATTTGATTTGACTTGGACAATAATTCTCAACTAAAGGACTGTACTGTTGTACATTCAGCTTAATCTGACTTTGATGTTCTGATGAACAATTCTTCCATAAAACTATTTTTCATGAATTTAGAAATGCACTATGGCAAATACCAATATTTCTTATTCAGAAAAAAGTCTGAAGCAATCTTGCTATATATAGCTTTTTTAACAAAATAAATATAATTTTCTTAATTAAACATTTTTACTATGTTCCAGAATATAACAAAAGTCCTCTTGGAATGGTAAATTTATCAGTATTTTCAGTGCCTGTGATGATAGATTTAAGTTTTTGGGCAGCTAAATAGGCCCAAGAAGTTTTGGAAACAAATCTAAAACTACTAATATTTTTTTTCTTTTTTTCTGTTCTAAGCCAATCTACTCTTTTAATAAAATATAAAACACAGGGAGAGTCCATGCCAATCCTTAAAAATTTTAATTTATGTTTCTTGGTTCATACATGGAGCAAATGCATATGCTGTTATTTTCATGGGAAAAAGAAAGAAAGAGCACTCTAATCTAAAGATAGTTGTTATTATTGTGATTAGTAAATTGGTTTTTAGTTATTGTTCTAATGTTAGTGTGCATTTTTTTTTATAGGTGTTCAGTCTGTCACAGTGGACGGCGATAAGCTAGTTGTTATTGGTGATGGTACAGATGCGATCATTCTGACGACTCTATTAAGGAAGAAATTGGGTTATGCTGATCTGATCAGTGTAACCTCAGGGGATGAGAAAAAAGAAAAGAAGGAAAACCAACCACAAGGCGAAATCAAGAATGTACAGCCACTGGTTTATCCGTACCAGTACTCTTACTCATATCCATACGTGTACCATGAGGGTGCTTATGATCACTACAATTTCTATAGCTTAGTGTAAATGAATTGGTTAAGAGTACTGGAGATGAGCATCTATAAATTTGTTGATTCTTTGTTTATCTCTTTGAGATCCAAGGATAGGGGCTTGTAAATTAGTAGTTCGGATAAATATCATATTTCCGATGTACTCATTTTTAGTCTTTTAGAGTAGAATGTTGCTATAGGATTCAATGTGGAAATTGGTTCAATAAACTGAAAGCCCTTTGAATAAAATAGCAAGAGCAAATCACTCAGCAGCAGAAATGTACATCAATTTTTACCAGTTAGTTTGCGCTGGAGTTGAGCACAAATATTTCGTTTGGCATTGGTGTTTGCTTTTAGTTTGTCTTTAAGAAAAGCATTATCTGTATTTCTATTTGCAAAAGGCTGATGTTCTGCTAAAATATATACATGAGTAAGTGATCCAATACTGAGGACAATGAGATCTGAGTTGTCAATTTTAATTAGCATAAATCTTAAAACAGGCTCTCAATATCTAAACAGGTATTGTATTACTTTTGATCCGGTTGAGAATATTGTACTCAGTCCGGTAGGGATGCAGACCCGAATTATGAGGGACATAAGAGGAGGTAAATCGGATACTATAAGGTTACACAAATTTTAAGTTTGGATTCGGACTATCCGATTCAGATCCGAACCAATCGGTCAAGGTGGAATGTACGATACCCATTAATATTCTTGTAAAAACTGATCGATCGGACGGTCCAGACCTAAACTCAAAATTTAAGTTAACTTAGGTGATACGAATTTGGAGAAAAGAGGGATTCGGATCCAGTACAATATCCTACAGTGTAGAAGTAAGATCTGCATCGTCCGTTTTTAATTGGCACAAATTTAAAGCAGGACTCTAAATTCAAACCTGACACAAATCTTAAAGCTAAAAGTTATTCTGCATGGTAGGATATTGCAGAGATCATACAAACATTTTTTGCTGTTTCTATTTTAGATAATTACAGATCTATTGTTATCAGAACCCACAAATTTTCTCTAAGCACCGTAGAGAATCTAAACCGACATTTTTATTAATATCCAAAGTTTAATACAAATTATTAATTATGCCCAGATTTCCAAACTTTCGCTAATAATACCCAAGCCGGCCAGAAAATGGCCGGCTTACTCCCTCCCTAAGCCGGCCATTTTCTGGCCAGCTTGGTACTTCTTTTTTTTTAAACCGCATTATTTTTATTTTAGGTGATTTCTATTAGAGTCAAATATTTCATTTCTAAGTTTCGTACAAAATAATAAAGTACACACAAATTGCAAATAGAGTCAACACAATTTTTACAACATGCATATAAATCACCTATTACTACTACGTCTAAAATTTAATCCCCGAAGTAAACCACTTGCGAAAGATGACCTACGAGATGGCCTAGCAGGTGGCTCTGGTTGCTCAGTAGATGGCCTGGCTTGGGTTCCAGATGGCGCTGCTTGGCTTGTAGATGACCCTACTTGGCTTGTAGATGCCCTTGTTGTGCCTCTCGTAGTGGACCTCCTCGGTTGGATCACATATGGCTCCCCTTGCACCCCAACCGCCTCTCCTCCTATGTCAACCGCCTCTCCCATTTCTTCGGCATACATAGCAGTTGCATCTAAACTGCTCGTAGCTGTGCTACGCCGTGACCTTCCGGACCCACTTCCCGACGCCATTACTCGCTCATTTTCTGCCGCATTTGCTGTGTTTCTTGCCTCTGCATTTGCATGTGTTACTTAGTAAGTTGGTATAAATTGAAAAGAAAAATAATTTTGGATGAATGTTACATACCTCTTCGTTGCCTATCGGAAGTGGAACGGCGAGCCTGATGCCCCCTTCGTCTACCTTCCATTTCATTCATCGTCATTACACGACGGGTGTGTTTTCGCCTCCCCTTCCTAATCCAACCACTACTCGGAAGGATTCTGTCTCCAACATTAGGAGGCCAGTCTCCCATATTGCCAATTGGAGAGAACACATGATTCCAAGTACTCACAAGATAGGGTGTTTTATACCAGTCTGCAACAAAGTCATCCTCTTGTCAGTTTCGGTCACGGTAAACAGCTAAGACATGAGCGCACGGAATATAAGTTAATTGGATACCTCGGCAAGTGCATTCCATTTGTCTGTCGGGACCGCGCGTCACAATATACATGAACTCCCTGTGAGTGGGTTCCATGTTGCCCATGTCGCTACGGGTGCAAGGAACGTACTCATTTGGGGATGAAACTTGGTACTGACATTGGCCCTGCGTGTAACGCACCAACCGCATTTTTCCAGCTTTCTCCCAACGTTTTCTGATCTTCTGCAAAACCCGGTCAGACAGAACCTGTCCCGGTCAGACATAACATGTCCCTTTTCTGATCTTCCTAACATTTAAGGGCTTGACGATATGATGTCACTACAATCATTATTTTTTTATTCAATACCCATTGTTGTCAGAGTTCAAATTTGGCTATTCGTTTTGCAGTAAAAGCAAAACTTAAATTAGCCTCGAACTTCTTTTTAAAAATCAGATATGAGATTATTCGATGAAAAATCTATCTGTTATCTACCGTCCGTATTTTAGACTTTATCTCCATTCTGATATACGCCAACGGCTACAATAATTCTCAACTAAAGGATTTGCACTGTTATACATTCAGCTTAATCTGACTTTGATGTTCTGATGAACAATTCTTCCATAAAACTATTTTTGTTGAATTTAGAAATGCACTATGGAAAATTCAAGAGAACAATGGAAGATAGAAGAAGATAGAAGAAGGGAATATTTGATTTTATTATTTCTGATTTTATTAATCTTACAGCGGCTTATCCCTATTGCATTTATAGAAAGTTTATCTAAGCTAAGATACAAAAACACCTCATACAAACTGACAAAAGGAGATTACAGCTCATAAAACAGAATAGAGGAGTCAATCCGTTGTGTATTCATTTTGATCATCTATGGCAAGACTCTGTTGTGTAGGTGCTGTAATACAAATACCAATATTTCTTATTCAGAAAAAAGTCTAAAGTAATCTTGCTATATATAGCTTTTTTAAGAAAATAAATGTAATTTTCTTAATTAAACATTTTTACTATGTTCCAGAATATAACAAAAGTTCTCTTGGAATGGTAAATTTATCAGTAATTTCAGTGCCTGTGATGATAGATTTAAGATTTTGGGCAGCTAAATAGGCCCAAGAGGTTTTGGAAACAAATGTAAAACTTCTAATCTTTTTCTTTTTTTTTTCTGTTCTAAGCCAATCTACTCTTTAATAAATATAAAACACAGTGAGAGTCCATGCCAATCCTTAAAAATTTTAATTTATGTTTCTTGGTTCATACATGGAACAAATGCATATGTTGTTATTTTCATCGAAAAAAAAGAAAGAAAGAGCACTCTAATCTAAAGATAGTTGTTATTATTGAGATTAGTAAATTGGTGTTTAGTTATTGTTCTAATGTTAGTGTGCATTGTTTTTTTATAGGTGTTCAGTTTGTCACAGTGGACGGCGATAAGCTAGTTGTTATTGGTGATGGTACAGATGCGATCATTCTGACGACTCTATTAAGGAAGAAATTGGGTTATGCTGATCTGATCAGTGTAACATCAGGGGATGAGAAAAAAGAAAAGAAGGAAAACCAACCACAAGGCGAAATCAAGAAGGTACTGCCACTGGTTTATCCGTACCAGTACTCTTACTCATATCCATACGTGTACCATGGGGAGCTTATTCTCTGCGGAAAAGTATAAAACTCCACAGCTGCGGAGCAAAACGAACGGATCAGATTAACTCTCAGCCGCTTTGATATTCAGGCTAACAGAGGGGGCTGTATTATTGGGCTTTAAGATTCGTGCAAAGTCAAAACCAACGGACCAGATTAAAAGCTCAGCACAGCTCCGCAGAGAACGACTCCGCAGAGGATACGCTTCTGTGTACATGAGGGTGCTTATGATCACTACAATTTCTATAGCTTAGTGTAAATGAATTGGTTAGAGTACTGGAGATGAGCATCTATAACGGAATATTCTCATTCCATTCAAAATATTAACATAATATTCTCATTCCATTCAAATTTTAACAAATTATGCTTATTTCATCCAAAATTTTAACAGAATATGCTCATTCCGTCCAAAATACTAACGAAAAGTTATATTTTATTAATTTTTTAGATGGAAAAGTTATAGGGTGACTTGATTGGACAAATTAAAAGTTCAGTGATTATAGTGGTTATAGAGAGACAAATTAAACTTGAATAACTAATTTGTGACAAAGAACAAAGTTTAGTGACCTCCAACAAAATTCACCCTAAATACTAGCACATTGTTGATAAAATTAATTATGTTACGGAAGGACTATCAATGTATCGAAACATAAAGAATATAATTATTCATCATCCAATTAATTCGTATTCACTCCGTTTTTATTTTTTTCACCGCAGTAAGGAAAATTGAAAGAGTCAATTTTTTTTTGGGTTAATTTTTCATGTACCTCTAAAGACTTGTCTAATTTCTTATTTACCCTTCTACTTTCTATTATATTTAATATACACTTTAACTCTTTTTACTGTTTTTTATTTACCCATCGATTCAATTACCCACATTAAGAAGTCATTCAATTTTATGATACCCATTATACCCTCACCCGTTTCTCTGCTTTCACCTCTTCCTCCTCAAGCCCAACCAACCTTCTTCTCGTTCTTTTTTATTTTTTGCTCTCTTAGTCTTTCTCAACCAAAACTAATGCAACAATCGCCTTAACTAGTCCTGTGGGGGTAAAATCCCAAGATTAATTCGTTCTAGGCTAATTATAGCGAGACTCAGCTCATTGTTAATATCTATAAGACACAACAACTACCTAGAGTCAAAGGAGTTGACCGAAGTCAAACCATAATTAGGATTGTGATGTGAGTCACAGGATAGAGATCGAAGGAGAGGGAGTGATCTGGGAGGTTTCAGAATTGTGCGATGTCATCTTTTGAGAGAAATTGTTCTTGCTGGTACAAGAATCAATATTTCTGGTAAGTGGATCAGGGGCACTGAACAGGATTTGAAATACAAGAATCAATATTTCTGCGCCTATTAATTTTGACTTGATGTAGATGGATGGAAATTCAGGGTAGCAATTGGGGTTTCTAGCGACGGAATGATGTGATTCGTATAAAATGCTGAACAATGTGTAATCTTCTTTGGGCTGCTCAACTACTGTGAGTCTGTATCCTATTATTTGGGCTTAGAGAAGAGCAATGGCGTGAGAAGAAAAGATGCAGGAGAAGTAAGGGTTTAAGGGAGGTGTTGTTATGTACATGAAGATCAAATGAGAGTAAAGGGTAAGTTTGTCTTTTTAATTTTTATCATGGGTAACAAAGGTTTTTTAGTAATTTAATTATGATTAACTTGACACTAATTACATGATGACTAAATAAGAAGAGGTTGTAAGAGTTAAGGGATAAATAAGATAAATTCAAGTCTTTAGGGGTAAATAAGAAACTACACAAGTTATGAAGGATATATAAGAAATTATCTCTTTTTTTTTCGGAGAGATACCAAAGAAAATGTTACGTTACCCCCAAGTTTAGCGTAGTAAGCGTGTTTCTCTTTTGTTGGTAAATAATTTGATTCGAAGTAATCTTATTGTGAGTAATTTGGTTCGGAGTAAACATTATACTGGTAATTTGGTACTCCTTGCTTTTGTTTATTGTCTATGCAATTTTGGGAAATCATGGTTACGAGACATTTTTTTTCAATCGCATGATCAAGAGACTTGTAAAGAAAAAGTTATTTGATTAAATGGAAAATGTTGATAGATGACAGTAGAAATCATTGTTATTAGTATTGGATAGGACATTAATTCATTTAAAGTTCGGATCAATTGTTTACTAGTTGGATCCAGCAAAAGTTCAGATTCAGTAAAAGTTCAATTACTGGTTTATTTATACACTAATATATATATAGATGAGCTAGAGTGAGACGTGGAGTAAAACAAGTTTGTACTCCACACCATATTTTTATTTTGAAAATTCAAACAACCGATCCGAACCGCTCAACATGTTCTCTATATTGAAATGTGCTTGAAGACTAAATTTTAATTTGTTTGAATTTTTTTACTATTTATTAAGCCACTTTGAAAATCGTTGATCCACTGTGAACAGTAAAAATATCTGGACCACCGGATCAGCGATTTTCAAAGGGGCTTAATAAATAGTAAAAAAATTCCAAAAAATTGTAAAATTTGGTCTCCAAGCACATTTCAATATGGAGATCATGTTGAGCGGTTCGGATCGGTTGTTTGAATTTTCAAAATAAAAATATAGTGCCCTGGAGTAAAAACTTATTTTACTCCACGCCTCATTTTAGCCCTTATATATATATATATATATATATATATATATATATATAGAGAGAGAGAGAGAGAGAGATATGCTATGGTGAGTTGCGAAGTAAAACGTCGTTTTACTTCACGTCATATTTTCATTTTGAAAATCCAAACACCCGATCCGAACCGTTCAACTTTTTCTAAATATTGAAATGTACTTGGAGACTAAATTTTGCATTTTTTAAATTTTTTTTACTATTTATTAAGCCACTTTGAAATCGTTGATCCACTGTGAACAGTAAAAAACAGTAAAATTTTCTGGACCACCGGATCAGCGATTTTCAAAGTGGCTTAATAAATAGTAAAGAAATTCCAAAAAATGTAAATTTTAGTCTCCAAGCACATTTCAATATTTAGAACATATTGAGCGGTTCGGATCGAGTGTTTGAATTTTCAAAATGAAAATATGAGCGTGAAGTAAAAATGACATCTTACTTCACAACTCACCATAGCCCAGCTCTATATATATATATATATATATATATATAAGATGAGGAGGGTTCAAATGCCTCCATTTTTCATGCCTCCACTTTTAAAAACTTTAATAACTCCAAATTTAAAACTTAAAAGTCAAAATAAAACCGTTGGATATGATCTACATCATTTTATCAATGTGCTCATAAAAAATTATCACATTTTGATTTTGTTTTTATGTGAATCAATAAGTTGAAAAATCAACGTCTAGAAATTATCCACATTAGTGCGTTTTTTACAAGCTCTTGATGACAACCAAAACAAAATTGAAATGTCATAATTTTTTACACGTGCATAGATAAAATGATTTAGATCATATCCAACGGTTTTATTTTAATTTTTAAGTTTTAAATTTTGAGTTATTAAAGTTTTCAAAAATGGAGGCATGATGGAGGCATGAAAAATGGAGGCATTTGAACCCTCCTCTATATATATATATATATATATATAGAGTATGGCTAAGTTGCTGCTGGCAGCATTTCGGCCAGCTGTTGCCGGGGCTATATTTAGCCATACAATGTTCAAACAACAAATCCAAACCGTTAGATGTGATCTCTATATTAAAATCTACTTGGAGACAAAATTTTACATTTTTTGGAATTTTTTTACTATTTATTAAGCCACTTTGAAAATTGCTGATCCGGGTGAACAGTAAAAACAGTCTGGACCATATGATCTGGAATTTTCAAAGTGGCTTAATAAATAGTAAACAAATTCCAAAAAATGTAAAAGAAAAACAATTATCAAATAAAAATAAATAATATTATATTCTTTCCTGTAAAGAAAAACAATTGATCTTTTTTAATAAAATCAGTATTTTCATTATCATTAGATGTTAAAATTTGAAATATATCTATTATTTTGTTTTTATTACATTACTGAATATGTAGTACGAATTATGAAAATACATTATAAGCCGGAAATTTTCGAAAAAAAAGTAGTAAAATATCAAATCTTTTCTTTTCCGCACCGACGTCTTCTTTTCAAATCGGTGTGACCCAGTTAGAAATTCTCAGGGATGAGGTTTTTCAAAAGGGAGAGATTTGATCCAAAAGTGGTGGTACGACCGACCGGAATCTGTTTTCCTGTTCGTGCTAATATTTATACCGGTACCAATCATTTGTATCAGTATGATATGATCTATGACAATCTTCATATCTTATATGAGGAGGGTTCAAATGCCTTCATTTTTCATACCTTCACCATGCCTCCATTTTTGAAAACTTTAATAACTCAAAATTTAAAACTTAAAAATCAAAATAAAACCGTTGGATATGATCTAAATCATTTTATCTATGCACGTGTAAAAAATTATGACATTTCAATTTTGTTTTGGTTGTCATCAAGAGCTTGTAAAAAACGCACTAATGTGGATAATTTCTAGACGTTGATTTTTCAACTTATTGATTCACATAAAAACAAAATCAAAATGTGATAATTTTTTATGAGCACATTGATAAAATGATGTAGATCATATCCAACGGTTTTATTTTGACTTTTAAGTTTTAAATTTGGAGTTATTAAAGTTTTTAAAAGTGGAGGCATGAAAAATGGAGGCATTTGAACCAGCTTTTGAACTGATAACTTGTTTTAAGAAAGTGGAGGCATGAAAAATGGAGGCATTTGAAAAATGGAGGCATTTATCTTTTCCTTGTTCATAAATCAAAAGAAAATAATCCTAGTGACATTTATATGAGTAGAACTAGGGTGCTCCTAAGCTCACCAAGTCCTTATGTGAGCGCGACTCTAAAACCTATCAAATTGACTTCAAACGACATTTTCAAACCGTTAGATGTTCAATCTATATTAAAATGTGCTTGGAGACCAAATTTTACATTTTTTGGAATTTTTTTACTATTTATTAAGATGGTTTGAAAATCGCTGTTTTCCAATGGTGCAGAATTTTAATAAAAACAGCGATTTTGAAACCATCTTAATAAATAGTAAAAAAATTCCAAAAAATGTAAAATTTGGTCTCCAAGTACATTTTAATATAGATTGAACATCTAACGGTCTGAAAATGTCGTTTGAAGTCAATTTGAGAGGTTTTAGAGTCGCGCTCACGAAGGACTTGGTGAGCTTAGGAGCACCCTAGTTCTACTCACATTTATATATCGATAAGTACTTAACTGTTTCTAGGGCTTGTAGCTGCATTAAATGGCATGTTACAAGTTCGTCAAATATTTTTGTCAAAAATAAGTGTTAGGTAGAGTATGTCATTGATATCTTTATTTCTACCACTGTTATTAAATCAGATGGGACCGGGCGGTCCAGTTAAAATAAATTGGAATCGGCTCCTTTCCCGGTTTGATTTTTTTAGGAGACCGTGAATCCGTGATGCTATTAAACCGGTAAAAGCCGAATTAATGCATAGGGTTTTGATAAAAACTGATAACTTGTTTTAAGAAAAAACCAGCTTTTGAACTGGTTCAATTTTCACACTCTTTCTGTGCAATGAGGGAGAATAGTAAAAGCAGAGCTAGACTAATCATATCCGTACATGCTCATATAAAGTAAAAAAGTACACAGGTTGTAAGTATTTGTTGTCTTGTGAAATTTGCACCTTAAACCTCAAATATTTTAGATATGAAAAGAATCAATTATGTATAGTATAAAAACTATTTCTGTTGTGCATATTTATTTCTTTTAAAAAAAAGCTATTATTATTTTATTAAAATTGACTCCTGATAATTATCAAAATTGATTCTTGGAATAGTTTTTAATACAGAAATAAATATGCACAACAGAAATAGTTTTTATACTATACATAATTGATTCTTTTCATATCTAAAATATTTGAGGTTTAAGGTGCAAATTTCACAAGACAACAAATACTTACAACCTGTGTACTTTTTTACTTTATATGAGCATGTACGGATATGATTAGTCTAGCTCTGCTTTTACTATTCTCCCTCATTGCACAGAAAGAGTGTGAAAATTGAACCAGTTCAAAAGCTGGTTTTTTCTTAAAACAAGTTATCAGTTTTTATCAAAACCCTATGCATTAATTCGGCTTTTACCGGTTTAATAGCATCACGGATTCACGGTCTCCTAAAAAAATCAAACCGGGAAAGGAGCCGATTCCAATTTATTTTAACTGGACCGCCCGGTCCCATCTGATTTAATAACAGTGGTAGAAATAAAGATATCAATGACATACTCTACCTAACACTTATTTTTGACAAAAATATTTGACGAACTTGTAACATGCCATTTAATGCAGCTACAAGCCCTAGAAACAGTTAAGTACTTATCGATATATAAATGTGAGTAGAACTAGGGTGCTCCTAAGCTCACCAAGTCCTTCGTGAGCGCGACTCTAAAACCTCTCAAATTGACTTCAAACGACATTTTCAGACCGTTAGATGTTCAATCTATATTAAAATGTACTTGGAGACCAAATTTTACATTTTTTGGAATTTTTTTACTATTTATTAAGATGGTTTCAAAATCGCTGTTTTTATTAAAATTCTGCACCATTGGAAAACAGCGATTTTCAAACCATCTTAATAAATAGTAAAAAAATTCCAAAAAATGTAAAATTTGGTCTCCAAGCACATTTTAATATAGATTGAACATCTAACGGTTTGAAAATGTCGTTTGAAGTCAATTTGATAGGTTTTAGAGTCGCGCTCACATAAGGACTTGGTGAGCTTAGGAGCACCCTAGTTCTACTCATATAAATGTCACTAGGATTATTTTCTTTTGATTTATGAACAAGGAAAAGATAAATGCTTTTTTCTTGCTGATACGGTGAGTAAAATGATGATTACAAATTTACAATAATTCATTTTTTTTTTCAAATGAAAAAATAATTTTCAAATGTTCATAGAATCTTTTTGCTAATATTATTGGTCGACAAGAACCTGCCTTTGATTTAGTGGCAAAAACACATGACTCCCATATGAGAGGTTATAAGTTTGAAACTCACAAAATAGAAAAATTGTTAGTATATATAGTTATTGAAACATTATACTTTGTATATTTTTCCATCAAAAGTACTCAAATCTTTTATTTTCTCCATCAAACTAAAATACTTTCTTATTTCTCCTTATGTTTATTAAATCTAAAAAAAATTAATTAATTAATTAGTTCTATTTAAAGTTGAAATATATATTTGTCCTAATTTTAATGGACACGTCCATGGCCATTTTACTAGTAGCTCTCTGTTCCTTTCTCTATAATATTTATACCCAACACAAGTCGTACAACTCTCTCTCTGTACTATTACATTTAGTATTGATTAACTTTACATTCTAAAAAATGCTTATAAGTAAAAAGCTAGCTTTCTACTAGCGAAGACATAGTCTCTAATATAAGAGGTCATGGATTCGAAATTCAAATGAAACTTTTTTTTTTGTGATAACAAAGGTATTAAATAGTTGGGTGGTTTGATTTCCAATTTTTAAAACAAAATGCTTATAAGTTTGACATAGTTTGGGTAAATTTCGTTGAAGGTCACTAAACTTTGTTCTTTGACGAATTGGTCACTCAAGTTTGATTTGTCTCTCTATAACTATTAAACTTTTAATTTGTCTCAATTAAGTCACCCTATAACTTTTTCATCCAAAATATTAACAAAATATTCTCATTCTATCCAAAATATAACGAAATATGCTTATTACATCCAAAATTTTAACAGAATATGCTCATTCCGTTCAAAATACTAACGAAAAGTTATATTTTATTAATTTTTTAGATGAAAAAGTTATATAAGGTGACTTAATTGGAACAAATTAAAAGTTAAATGGTTATAGAGAGACAAATGAAACTTGAGTAATTAATTCGTGACAAAAAACAAAGTTTAGTGCATGTTGATAAAATTAATTAGGTTACGGAAGGACTATCAATGTATCGAAACATAAAATATAATTATTCATCATCCAATTAATTCGTATTCACTCCGTTTTTATTATTTTCACCGCAGTAAGAAAAATTGAAAGAGTCAATTTTTATTTTTTCGGAGAGATACCCAAGAAAATGTTACGTTACCCCCAAGTTTAGCAGTTTAGCGTAGTAAGCGTGTTTCGCTTTCAAGTAGACCAAGTCCTTTGCTTCTCTCCATCGCAACGACTAACGAGGCTCCCATTGAACTATGTTCGTCTCCAGTTTTACCTGAATGGACGGGATGTCAGATTCGACCAAGAATGGAAATTTTGCAAATTGCAATGCAATTTTATAGTGGATTATTATGCTGTGAGTATGGCTAATTTGCTGCGGGCAGCATTTCGGCCAGCTGCTGCCGGGGCTATATTTAGCCATACGATGTTCAAACAACAAATCAAAACCGTTAGATGTGATCTCTATATTAAAATCTACTTGGAGACCAAATTTTACACTTTTTCAATTTTTTTTACTATTTATTAAGCCACTTTGAAAATTTCAGATCATATGGTCCAGACTGTTTTTACTGTTCACCCGGATCAGCAATTTTCGAAGTGGCTTAATAAATAATAAAAAAATTCCAAAAATGTAAAATTTGGTTTCCAAGTAGATTTTAATATAGAGATCACATCTAACGATTTGGATTTGTTGTTTGAACATCGTATAGCTAAATATAGCCCCGGCAGCAGCTGGCCGAAATGCTGCCAGCAGCAACTTAGCCATACTCTTATGCTGTAGTGTTGTACTGGTATTGACGCAGAAACTGTATATATCCTAGAAGATTCCAGCGGTTCCAGCGAATATTTCATATTATGAAATGGAGACAATGATTGCAATATATAATGAGGAGGGTTAAAATGCACCCTCCCTTTTGTGCTCCTAATGTGCACCCTCCCCTCATATTTTCATTTTCAAAGTTCAAATAGTCGATTCGAACCTTCCAACGTGTTCTTCATATTAAAATGTGCTTGGAGACCAAATTTTACATTTTTTGGAAATTTTTTACTATTTTTTCAGAATTTTTGAAAATCATCACTTTGCTGAATTTTTTTTATTATTGTTTAGTTTAATCAAAAATTCTGAAAAAATAGTAAAAAATTTCCAAAAAATGTAAAATTTGGTCTCCAAGCACATTTTAATATGAAGAACACGTTGGAAGGTTCGAATCGACTATTTGAACTTTGAAAATGAAAATATGAGGGGAGGGTGCACATTAGGAGCACAAAAGGGAGGGTGCATTTTAACCCTCCTCATATATAATATATTATTTATTTACGAATAGTCAATATTATGAACATATATATTATTTTTTAGCACCAAGGTCGGTTGGTTAATTATAGTCCTTTCATCCAAATTTTCCCCCAAAGACTTTTACTGGGCAAGTCGTCCTATAATACGTATAATACAAATATAAATTATATACAATAGACATTTATTCTTCAGTGCTCTTGCTATTTAAAGCACAAGTACCAATCCCAAATCGTATAGCAACTGTAGTAAAGCACATATAATTCCGGAAAAAAATGGTCAAGGTTAGTACTGTCCACCTCTCTCTCTCTCTCTCTCTCTCTCTCTCTCTTTTTGAAAAAACTTGGCGCGCAGCCTCTGCCAAGATATATATCTCTTCGTCTAAATAGCTCTTTATCATGAGAATTTTTCTTTCGAAATTTCGGCTACTGTACTTATGCGCACCTGACCAAATAGGATTTTAATTTTTGAACTTGTTCAATAAAGCATTCCAATTAGCTGTGATGGTTACTTGAGACATGCATGCTCCTGTCATTGCGATGGCATTGTAATAATAATGTAACTTTTGTATTTTGGATTACAGGATCTCGCTACCAAACAAATCATATTTGGTTGTTCTTTTCTAAATCTTGTCCCTTGTTTTATACTCAATTACAGCAAAGGATGGTGATTAAGTTATCAATTCATGAAGACAAAAAGAAGAGAACAAAAGCACTCGAAACGGCTGTTGGAGTAGAAGGTTCTATTTTCTTCCTGTTCAATTTCTGAGACCTATTTATTTCTTACTCCTTCCAAGTTGCATCTAAGGTCAAATATTTTTTGATATGTTTACATTACGAGGACCACATAGACCTGTAAATATCAAAATAATGTTGATATTTTCATTTGTTCAGCAATTCGAAATTTGTTTTGTCGAAATAGTATTAAATTAAAATTGGTTCATAATATAATAATTCATAAAAATAGTAAATAACCGTTTTTAAAGTAACACTATTAATTAATTCTAAATCTTACAACTCTAACTATATATTCTAATAAACTAGAGTACGTACGTACGGTACGTACTAGAGAAAATGAGAACCGAAACTAATAAACTATTGTTTTCTTCATTTACTTTAGGAGTCATATCAGTTACCCTAGGTGATGATAATCAGCTTGTTTTGATTGGGGAAGGGACGGATGTGATTAAACTGACGACTCTCCTACGAAAAAAATTAGGTTATGCTGATGTCATCAGTGTGACGTCTGCAGAGGAATATTCCACGGAGGATAACAACGGGGGAAATACAACCAGCACCCAAAGAGATTATTACCCCAACTACCAATATGCACCGTATCCGTATGGTTATCCTCTTCCACATTTTCATAGATGCATAGAGTATGAATAATATACAATATATAGAGTGGGTATATAGAGTGGGCCTATATGATAATATAATTGTTACAGATTAATTCGTCCCATGAATTCATATGTCTATTTTTAAAATTTAAACAGTTAATTTGAACCGTTAAACATGATCTTCATATGAAATGTATTCGGACCAAATTTTAGATTTTTTTTTTAGATTTTTTTTTACTATTTTTTAGATAGATAGAAAATTGCTTGATCTAAAAATTCTGGACTATATATTCAGAAGCTGTGTTTTTCTATCTATTTAAAAAAAAGTAAAAAAATTCTTAAAAATATAAATTTTGGTTTCTAAGTACATTTTTGTATAGAGATCATATTTAATGATTCAGATTGACGGTTCAAACTTTGAAAATAGAATATGGATCCATAATACCAATCGATTTGTAATATGCATATCACCAAAGTCTTAGTGAGATAATGTGTAATATGTAATGTAAAGAGTGATTGGTTTTCTTAATCGTATTTGGTAGATGCACAGAATGTAAATTAGTAGGTGTTAAAAAAAAGTGATATTGTATAAAGTAAAATAAAAAATTGAAGTAAAAAAAGGTGATATTAGAAATATAAGATTATGATTAATGATAAAAAATAAAAAATAATATTCAAAGCAAATTGAAGTAATAAAATCTTTAATAGAAAACCCCAAGATTGAAAGGTGTTTATTCAAATGAACGAAACATGTCATAATATGCACTTTTCTCCCTTGCAAAATATAAACTATTAACAAATTGTGTTTTCTTTATTAAAATATATTAACGAAAAAAATTCATGGCAGTGCCTTCAATTTCTAGTATAAGATACTATTATAGAATATAAATTATTTGATTATGCAAGTAATAAAAGGAATATAATTAAGTTAATTATTTATCTCTCTGTTTTTTTTTTCTAATGGCGCATGTATATATATAGGCTTTATATGATGCTAATATGCATTGACAATGACATAACTCAGATAATTGTTCAGTCTAATTGATAAGATATTGCCATAACAATCTAGAAAGCGTGTTTTCAAGTAGACTAAGTTCTTTGCTTCTCTGATTTGCACTGTAATACTCTGGAGCGGACTCCCAGAGGGGGACATGCAGTTGCCTCCCCCCCTCCCGGATTTTGAAATTATGTAGAGAATTACTGACTTAGATCAATTTTGCCTATCCCTGGATTTTCTATAAA
Source organism: Carex myosuroides (assembly GCA_028015225.1). Taxonomy (NCBI): domain Eukaryota; kingdom Viridiplantae; phylum Streptophyta; class Magnoliopsida; order Poales; family Cyperaceae; genus Carex; species Carex myosuroides. Next base: position 7,026,000 of record CM051482.1, read on the forward strand.
GCCGAAAACTGTTTGTTGATACTCAGTTAAAAAAAATTAATGAGCCAACCTTGAAATCTGCTCTGTAATGATAACGGGCTTTCTATTATTTCTCTGGCTCTCATCTCTCTTCGAAACTGTTTAAAAAATTTATAACCAGCGACTCTTATCTCTCTCTCATCTCTCTCTCTCTCTGACTCTCCGCTCTCAAAAAAAAAAGTCGAACTATCTAACTCGCCTAAGCAAAAAGAAAATCCCTCTCATGCTCTTCTCATGAAAGTCTTCTGCCCCTGGTTCGAGATCAATTAATTCTTCTTTTTGCCTAAATCAAAACTTAAAGGACTCAACTCAAGCTTCTTAACTGTGCAACGACAAATGCTCCAACTTTGCAATTGTATGAATTTGGTAATTTATTCATCAGATTTTTATTTATATTGATATTTGGTATCAATTTATGGTGTATTCAATTTAGAAACCTAATTCACTTTAATGCTTTCAATTAGGATAAATTTAGAAAAGTAAATTAGAATAACTTTTTTTAAGTACCCAATTAGTTAATGAATTTGAATCCGATAAATTATTTGAATCCAATTCTTGTCTCTCCTTGGTAGAAATCCTGCGTCCGCCTCTAGTAACACTAATCCATTGAACTACTGCACAGTGTTCTTCTCCAGTTTTACTAGAATGGACGAGATGTCAGGTGACCATGCATGAATGAATATTTGCAAATTTGCAATGCATCTAATTTCGGATAGTACTGTTTGTTGAACTACGATATAAACCAGGCGGTTATCTCAGATAATGCATTTGTTTTTTGGGTTTTTTCTGTTCCCATATGCTATAAATTAATTAATTCATAATCCAATTGTTGGCTCCAATTTGAGTGAGACTATGTTACTTTGTATTGCGCACATAAGCATGTACAATGAATTCATATTTTTATTTTTAAAGTTCAAAAAGTCAATTCAAATTGTTCAATATGATTTTCAAGTAAAAATGTACATCGAGACCAATTTTTTATTTTTTAATAATTTGTATTGTTTTTAAAGATATGTAGAAAGTCACTATTTTTTATGGTCTCAAATATTTAGATCAAGTTATTTTTTATTCATCTTAAAAAATATTAAAAAAATTAAAAATGTAATAACCTTACTCATATTTTATTGGGATATCAGTACAAAGAATGTAATATGACAATAGGAATCCGAAAATGATATGTTATTATGTTGTATTGGTAATGACGCGGAAACTGTATTCTAGATTCCAGTGGTTCGAGGGAATATTTCATTTTGTGAAATGGAAACAGTTAGTGCGATATTTCACATAAGTCCTAGTATGAATTTATATTTTTATTTTCAAAATTAAAAAAATTGATTCCAACCATTCAATATGAATTTTATGTGAAAATGTATTTTGAGATCAAATTTTACATTTTAAAAAAAATGTATTATTTTTTTAATATGTAGAAAATTACTATTTTGAATGGTTTATAATATTTAGATCAGTTGATATTTTATCTATCTAAAAAATATTAAAAAATATATAAATTTTGGTCCGTAACTACATTTTTTTGGTAACTACATTTTTATATAAAAATCATGTTAGATAATTCATATTACCTATTTAAATTTTGAAAACGAAAACATTAATCTATAACACAAACATGTATGCGAATTGCAAAATATTATAACCTTACTCATATTATTTTATCGGGATATCAGTACAAAGAATGTAATATGATGACAATAGGAATTCGAAAATTATATATTATAATGTTGTACTGGTAATGACGTGGAAACTGTATTCTAGATTCCAGCGGTTCCAGGGAATATTCATTTTATGAAATGGAAACAGTTGGTCCGATAGTCTTTTTTTACTAATAGTCAATTAATATACTGTGATCTTACTCAATATTAGTTAGCACCAAGGTCGGTTGGTTAGTTTCTTCCAAATTTCCCCAAAGACTTTGGGGTCGTTTTACATGTAAAGTACAACAGTCATTTACTCTTTCTGTGCTCTTGCTATTTAAAAGCACAGGTACCAATCCCAAGTCCCCAACTCGTAGCAACTGACATAGAGCATAGATCTGGCACCATAATTCCAGAAAAATGAGCAAGGTTAGTACTTGATTTTCTCTCCCTCTCTCGCCCCTTCGTTTAAGGAATCAGTGTGGTCCAGAGGCGGAGTTACACTATGTGAATGGGGTCAATTAACTGACCCCATTTAATTTCAAAATTTCTATACTTATATACGATTTTATGTATAGTTCAGAGTAAATTGTTATGAATACTGTAAAATTAACCTCTATTCACAGCAAGAAAATTTTATATGATTGATCTCCATTCACGTTTGACTCTCATAGTTTGAAAGTCTGGCTCCGCCCCTGGACCAATATCAGGTTAGTCGTTCCATTCGCGTTAAGATTTTGTGTACAACATTAAGATTTGTCCAAATTTTGATGCGGATCGGATCGAATTTGACCATCAAACATGACATGCATGTTATCTGCACGGATTTTGATGAGTATTAGACAATTCTCATCTGGCATTGGACCAAATTCGGTATGATGCTCATTGGACATGTTGTTCACATGAATCTTGACACGGATCAAACAATTTCGACCTGGTATCGGAACCCCTCCCCCTGTCTGTTTGTCTAATTAGATCTTTATCATGAGAAAGTTTGCTTCCAAGTTTTTTTGGCCACTGCATCTATGCACATGACCAATTAATATTTTAAAAACTAGTATTTAATCTAATGATAAATGACAACACCCCACAAAGATTGTGAATTGGAAATTCAAATAAGATTCTTTATAAATATTAAATAAAAATTAAAATACTAGACTTTCGTCATTCTATCTCTAAAAACCAATTAAGATTTTAATTTTTGAATTTGTTCACTCAAACATTTTCATTTAGCTTTGATGATTAATATATGCATGGTCCTGTCATTGAGATGGCTTTGTAACAATAATGCATGTAACTCTGATTGGACAACAGGATCTCCCAACCATACATCACCGTAAGTTAGCTTTATTTTATTATTGTTTAAATCTTATCCCTTGTTTTACATTCAATTACAGCAAAAAATGGTGATTAAGCTACTACCTATTGAAGACAAAAAGAAGAAAACAAAAGCACTGAAAACGGCCGTTGGAGTTGAAGGTAATTTCCCTTGTCCTTAATTAATTATATCTTCTTTCTTTTTAATTTCTGATCCATTTATTCCTCTGAAGTTGCAACTAATTAAGAATTGTTAAGTTCAACGACTAAGAATATATGTATTAGAACCTTTTTCATTTCTAAAAGCACGCTGCACTTACTATTCTACTTTTTGAGATATAGCATAATTTCTAATTTAAAAATAATTATTAAAAAAATTACTTTCTAATTATTTTTATTGACTCTCATTCCTGTTACTTTCTCTTTCGTTAATAATAATTGTTGATGTGGCTGTTAAAAGTAACTAAAGATTAATTGTATGAATATAGAGATTAAAAATTAAAATTAATTTAATTTATATTTGAAGCTTGACAGTTATTTTTATAATTTTTTAAGCGCCTCTCCAACCGATGTAATACAAAATTCAGTTCACGTCGGTTTCATAGTTTGTTAGAAACACTATGCCTAATTAAATGGGATCCGACTCCGCTGCTTTTCTTAGAGAAAAGCAGCAACCTCCTTTTCCGATCCGAACCATTCAAATTCGTTGAGATTTGTGTATGAAAAAGTTGTTTTATCGAGATACGTGAATGCAAATTTTTGAATGGTTCGGATCGGAAAAGGAGGTTGCTGCTTTTCTTAGAGAAAAGCAGCGGAGTCGGATCCAATTAAATGATGGAGAAAATGAAACACTGAAACTAATATACTATTGTTTTCTTCATTCTTTTTAGGTGTCATATCAGTTGAACTAGTTGATGATAATCAACTTGTTCTGGTAGGTGAAGGGGAATCCATATCCTCCCAGGTACCTGAAAAGGGAATCTCTTACAGTGAGCTATTTACGGTTTGAGATTAACTCTCAGTCGGTTTGGGATTCGGGCTAATGCACAGGGCAGTATTGTTGGACTTTGAGATGCGTGCCAAGTTAAAAAGAACGGTCCAGATCTAGTAATTGTAAAAGATTCCCTTTTCAGGTACCTGGGAGGATGTGAATTCAGGTGAAGGGACGGATGTGGTTCAATTCAATTGACGACTCGTCTAAGAAAAAAATTAGGTCATGCTGTTGTCATCAGTGTGACGTCAGCAGATGGAAATTCTGCGGAGGAAGAGGAAGAAGACGGGGATAATACAGTTAGCAATAGCACCCAAAATTATTACCCCAATGCCATTGGGGTTCCATCGCCGTATTTTTATCCTTATGATCCATATTTTCAATGGTGCATAGAGTATAAATAATATATATAATATATAATATGTATTGTAAAGTAGGTGATTGGTATCCTTAACCGTACTTATTCGTCTATGTACTAGAATGTAAATTAGAAGGTGATGTACCAAAAAAAAAAATTGATATAGTATGAAGTATTGTAATAGTAAGAATAAGATGATCGTTGTGGCTAAATTATATTATTTTTTGTACAATGGGAAAATCTTTAACGGTTTATATAGTGTATTTATTTTCTTTTTGTGTTGACTTCTTTCACTAGTATAAAAAACACGACCATACACGGCATATCATACACGGATGCCAAAAAATTGCACATTAACAATGTGTAATGGAAGGAGCCGCTTGTGCGAAAAAAAAAACTCCAATATACACACACATTCTGAAACTTTTGAACCATGTCCGTAAGTGACGTTTATTTGTACACGATTCATTAATAAAGAACCGTGTACAGTTGTTCCACTTCGTACACAGTTTTTTTATTAAAAGACCATGTATTATTTTGCTCGGTTTTCAAACACTGTTTTTTAGTTCAAGCCGTGTACGATTCATTCGTGTCTCTCAACCGTAACCCCTCAAACGCCTCTTCGACGGTCTTGTTGCCCTTCTCCATCCTTGCCCTTTTGAGTTGGGAACAATTTGTAGCAATTGTGAATAGTGTGCCCCTTTTCGTGGCACGCAAAACATACTACCTTTTTGTGGTCCTCCTCACGTTCCTTGTTGTATTGGCATTCAAAGTCCAACATCTCTTGGAACATTTTGGATAGAATTATGGCGTCTTTAGAGGTTTCATGTTCTATTTTCTTGAAGAATTAGAAATTTGAGGGACGAGTATTTGAGGAGTAAGATGTGTTGGGAAATTGCAATTTTGTGCCGAGAAGGTCATGGTTTTGGTTTGAGTATCTAGATCACTTGTTTGTCGAAGCTTTTCTTTAAAGCCAACGAAGTGGGTGTAGATCTCATATAGAGTATAGCTTTGAGTTCCCGCCATGACTTCCAAAGCGTTCACCAAGCTTTCTCATCTATTTCTCCTAAGCATGACTCGCAAGAGCTTTCTTACAATTTTATTGTTAGAAAGCGATTCTATCAATTTCACAAACTCATTTTGAATACGTATAAGTCTATTATACATAGCCTCAACCAATTCTCTTTCTTCTATTTTGAAGTTTTCAAATTTGATTTCAAGTCCGGTAATTTTGGTTCTTTTGATTTGTGAATTGCGCTCGTACTTGTAACATTCCACATATCTTTGGAATTTGATGAGTTACCATATACCAAAGCTACCTATTCACTAAATGCGTTTAATAGTGCATTAACCGCGTTATTATTTTCTTTCTTTTTTAGTTTTGAGGCAATGATCTCAATTTTCTCAACTTTGTCAGCTACGGTTGGTGTATCCGTGGTGTCAACAACCTTGTCGACATTTGTTGGTGTGTACCATTTTTCAATTATATCCCAACATTCAAGAATGTTAAGATAATTAATCATAACTCACTTCCAAAAGTCAAAGTTTGTGGTTGCGATGCCAAGAATCGAGGGTTCTTTAACAATTCTATTTGGTGCTATTTTTGGATCTAGAAGTACTTAAATTAAGTGAGTCTTAATTCAAGTTAACTTGCTCTAATACCACTTTGTAGTTCCTAACGGCACATAGAGATGGGTAAAGAGGGAGTCTTAAAGACTCTTGGATGTTTTAGGTTAATCCCTCTAAACTAACAAGTCAAACAACAACAATCAAGTGTGCACAAGTAAAAGTAAATAGAATAGAGTTAGAGAAATTTGATATGCAAGATGATAACGGAGTTCAGCGTAAAATGCCTACTTCTCCGGGGTAGAGCAACCTTGTTGGCGCCCCTTTCCTATTATCCAAAAAGAAAGAATACAACTCGGGGACACATGAGCCCAACAAAGGTGGGAAGTCACGGCCTAACTCGTGTATAAGGTGAGCCTAGAAGCTCGAGTTGGAGAGTCCCAACAACGGGGATCGTCACACAACTATGGATATATGGTGAGCGGATGACGCTCGAGAAGGTGAGCCCCTTAATGCCCTACAAGCGAGGAAGTCACACAACTATTCAAATGGAGCACTAAGTAGATCTTCACACTATGGATGAGAAGTTTTTAGAACTAAATTCTTGACACTAAACTATATCTAAAAGAAGATAAGTCGAGTGGATTTGAGATGGTTGAGAGGATATTGAAGTTTAAGCTCACTCAACAATTAATGGAAGCTTTCAAGAATGCATAATAAATGTTTTTTGAATGTGGTAGGAGGCTAGCTTGGTCAAATCTGAAGTGGGGTAACTCCTTTTATAGTGGGGGCTCCAGATTTGTCAAATTTTTTCAGACAGAAGTGATCCATTCCGAACGGATTGTACGAATATTGAAATTAGGGTTTTCACAACATTAAATTAATATTAACCGTTCTGAACGTCTATGTCCTTTCAGGACGGTTAGTACAATTTATCCCACAATTTACTTGATAAGCGTTCCAACGAATCACAACCGTTCTGGATAGAACCAATTTGGAACTCTCTATTATTTTATGATTTAATCTATTTCATACGGTTAGTTCTGTTCCGAACGGTTGCTCTACAGAAATCAACAATCTCAAATGTACTTTACTTTTCTATTTGATTATTACAAATCTATAACTTCGTAAAGTCTTGTTGATTTCTTCAGTTCTTCAATTTGGTCTTTCAATTAAAATCTTCATGAGCCTTTCTTTGATTTTTCAAATTAATCTTGCAATTATAATCATCTTGAACTACAAACTCACTCAATCATAGAAACGGTTAAATTCAACTAATTTTTGTTTTGCAAATTATGTCAAATAAAGTAATTAGAAGATTGCATACAACCAATAGTAGAAATCGTTTATATAACGATACTCATTGAACACATTTAACTCACCCGTGTACAAACCAACATTTTCAGCGCCTTTTTTTATAATCTGATACGGTTAGGTTTAGTTAACCGTGTATATTATTTCAATACAGACACGGTTCAGAAACTGTGTATAAAGTACCCCCTATTCATATACGACGCTCGCTGACAAGGTCATGTAATCGTGTTTCATTAGCTTTTCGAACCGTGTATGATCGCGTTTTCTGTACCTAGTGTTTGCCTCCTCATTCGAGCATTTTAGAAATATAAGATTATGATTAATGATAAAATTAAAATAATTTGAAACAACGAAGAGAGATAGAGCGCTCTCTCGGAGAATAGGATGTGTAAAGACATAGCAGACAAAATTCTAGCGCTGCCACTCCATCCACCTTCGCTCCATCTCTCTCCAGCCCTTCATTTCTCCCTCTCCGCCTCCTCCACCATCTCCTTAACAATCCATCTTTCGTCCTTCGTCCAAACGGAGGACAGAGACCGGCAGCAAGCCACTCCTTCCTACCCCACGATCCCACCGCAACTTTTGCACCACTTCGTTGTCTTTCACATTTTTCGGGAGAAGAGAGAGTTGGTGACGATTGCCCTAGCCACTAGCTCTCTCGTCCCCCGGCACCTTCAGTCTTACTCCACCCTCATCAGGAGTTTTAGAGAGACTTTGTGACAATAGCCCTAACCGTCAGCCCTCCCGTCTCTTAGCACCCAACCCTCTCACCAACATCCTCGCTACACAAAACCCTTAATAAAGAAGGGAAGGTCGAGGCCGTGCCGGTCTCTCCAACCCTCAAACCTAACGGAAAAAATGAAAAAAAAAAAGATGATACCCCTTTCTTCCGGTCGCTGACCAACCGATACTTGAAAGTTGTCGGTGTGTACCACCAATGGTCATGGCCTTTAATCTTCAACTTTCATTCAAAAAGATGTTGAAAAAAATGTATTTATTTCAGACGACGACAAATTAAATGCGTACATAAATACATGCATTTTAGATTGATTTATGAATGAATATGTAATATTTGTGTCAAATAGAGAGGTAAATAAATTCAAAAATATAATTTTATTATGAGGAGGGATCCACTTACACTCTTTTCTGGCGATACCAGATTACACTCTACATTTTCAAAGTCTAAACAGTCGTTCCAAACCGTTCAACATGATGGATATATTAAAATGTGCTTGCAGATCAAATTTTACATTTTTTTTGAATTTTTTTACTATTTATTAAGATGGGTACAAAAATTCAATGGTATGAAAACAATGATTTTTGTAAACAAATTAAAAAAAAATTTAAAATTTGATATGCAAGCACATTTTAATATATACATCATGTTGAATGGTTTAAATCGACTGTTTGGACTTTAAAAACTTTGAAAATATAGGGTGTAATCCGTATCGCGAAAAAATAGTGTAAGTGGATCCCACCTCTTTTATTATAATACAATACTAGAACACAAAACTTATTCTACTGCACACACTATTGCGCACACTATTACTTAGACATCTCCTTAGAATTATACCGACTATAGCCACGTATATAAAATCTCCAACTAACAAACTACTATTTTTTTGTGGAGAGGAACTTGATCTTTTTGTCTTGCAAAGCGGAGTAGATTCAATGGATATCGCAGTTACTTTTAAGTTCGATGGACTTCAAATCTGTTTTAATATTTACGCATGTTTGTTTCAATTTTTAAACACACAAATCTTAAAGTGAATATCAGCTTATCCTGGAGTGCCTAAAACTCAAAAATATATGTCTGATCCGCTCTCTTTGCCTTGATGCAAAATGGAGAATCGAGATCTCAAATTTATACTTACTATGATATCTACAACCAATTAAACTATTAGTTTTTCAAAATATCTGTGATCCTAGAAATATATAAACATAGCATCTTTCTAGAAAAAGATGGGCTCAACTTTGAGCTAAATTAATGTTACTTTAATTCAAATTTTGGACTTATGCTGTAATGTTGCCTACATTCAACAGTTTCAACGCATAAATTCAGTGCAATTTGTAATTTAGAAGGTAGCAATATAATTATCAAAATATTTAAACATGAAATATTAATATTGATCTTTTGAAAAATTGAGATATGAAAGAAAACATTCCCAAAGTAAAAGGAGTTCAGATCCTCTGAACTAACTCAAATTTTAAGTTTAGATCCGAATTGTTTGGTTAGAATCTGAACTAATTCGGTCTCAGCAGAAATACACAGAGCACTTTTAATAAGCATGTCAAAGCAGCTTGGACGGCTCAATCTAAACTTAAATTTGAGTTACTTTAGGTTAAAATGGATTCGAGCAAAAAGGGTCAATTTTTCAAAAAAAAAAAAAAGAAGAAGTAAAAAGTACTAAAATGTCAAAATCCCAATTTTGAGAACAAGTAAACAATTGGTATTCTCTCAGGTTACCTGAGGTGCAATAGAGAAAATCAAACTCTTTTTTAACTCTGGTACGAATCTTAAAGCTGACTTTCTATGTTTAAACAGTTCATATCTCTTAAAATAGAGACGGAGTCAGACTTTCAAACTATGAAGGTCAATCATATTAATTTTTTATGCTACGAATGGGGATCAATTTCATAGTATTCATAGTATTTTACTCTAAACTATATAGAAAATCTTGTACAAATAAACAAATTTTGAAAAAAAAAAATGAAGGTCAATTGACTCCTATTCAATAGTAGTGGCTCTGCTTCTGACTTAAGGTAGCAAAATATTTTTGTTTGGATCTGGACAGCCCAATCAGAATCTGTATAACTATTAAAGCGACTCCGCGCATTTCACCTCAGATAGAATTGGTCCAGATTTCGATCGGACAGCCGTGATCCAAACATAAATATTATGTTACTTCGGAGGATTTGAATTCTATATTTAAATAGACACTGAATTATTTTTAATCCAACAAAAATTAAATTAGTACCGTTATTTCTTTATTGCACCCTCATATACCTTTGGGTGCATACGGACCACAAGTAAAAGCGCGTCTTACTCCAGAAAAAACATCTCACGCCAAAATACTTTAGCCCTATCATAGACCTACACAAGCAATAAATCCCCCGAAAGAGTGCTCCATGCATTATATTGAAATGTACGATAGACACCAAATTGAAGGTGTTAGACTGAAATATACCAAAAATACCAACCTCAATCCTCAAAACTGGAACGGACACAGAATTTTTGTTAGGGAGAGACAAGAATCAAGTTCAAATAGTTTATCAGATTCAAATTTATTAGCTAATTAGATACTTATAAAAAAATTATTCTAATTTACTTCCCTAAATTTATCCTAATTAAAAGCATTCAAGTAAATTAGGTTTCTAAATTGAATACACCCATAATTGGTATCAAATACCAATATAAATAAAAACCTGATTAATAAATTATCAAATTCATACAATTACAAAGTTGGAGCATTTGTCGTTGCACAGTTAAGAAGCTTGAGTTGAGTCCTTAAGTTTTGATTTAAGCAAAAAAAAAATTTAATTGATCTTGAACTAGGGGCGAAAGACTTCCATGAGATTGCCACCTTTCAGAATAAAAATGAAATTATAAAGTAGAGAGCACAAGAGGGATTTTCTTTTTATATAAATCTGGACTACTAATACCACGTTGAAATTTTTAGGATCCAAAGGTCTATTCGTCCACATCAAATCTCAGCCATTGATTTTATAAATCTCAGCCACTGATCAAACCACATCTCAATCCCAGCCTTTAATAAATGATTTTGATTTTCTACATCTGTTTCAGGTAGTCAAGCGTGTAGAAATCTAAATTTAATTAAAAATATATCGACCACATGAAAAGCCACATACTAATGGTTTCATTTATCTACGCTGCTCCAGAGTTCTGCCCCACGCGTTTTCCTCCTCTCTCCACGCGTTTTCCTTCCGACTAAAAAAAGGTTGAGTTTGACTCAAATGCTCAAAAGGTAGAGTTTGACTCAAATGTTATTTTAAGCCGTTTATTTTTCTGATCTAACGGTTCTAAATAAAGTTTTTTTATTATCTCCAACCGGTTATCTTCATGAGTAGCCGGTCATCAAACGGTAATCCCAATTCGCGCATAACTTTGTATTTTTTTTCCTTCCCAACGACGCCACACCGAAGAACACCCTAAACCCTAAACCGCGCCGCGCGCGTCTCCTCTTTTTTCTTTCTGTTCTTCGATTTCTCCTCTGAAAAAAAGAAAATAATTGTCCCGCCATTTGGTTCTTCGATTTCTGCTCTGAAAAAAAGAAAAGAGATATCCCGCCATTTCAAGTTCAAACGACATTGGTTCTTCGATCTCTCCTGATAGATTTGACAGGTAATTGTCCCGCCATTGCAAGTTCAAATTCAACCGACTCTTTTATCTTTATATATCAATCAAATTCGCTCCTCTCAATTTGCGGACCTGATTTTTCATTTACTATTTGCAGTTGCACAATCGCACTCTTCACTCAAACCCGCTGCCCCCCCCTAGAATTTTACTGAAATCAGAGATAGGGGTCCGCAATAAGCAAGAAGCTCAACCAGGTATTTGCTTTGTTAACGTTTTGAAGAATTTTAATTTTAGTTGGTTACATTGTAGTATTTGGCCTTACTATCGTGCAGTTGCTATATTGTGTTTTATAGAAGCTCAATTAACACAAAATGAAAGATAATTCATACATGTTTTTTTCATTTATGACTTACCAGTAAAATTCATTCATAATTCTAACATGTGACAGTATGTGGCAGTAAAATTAGTATGTGATAGTATTTTCTTAGTTTAGTGTGACAGTATGTGTATAAACCAACATACTAATTTTCTTAATTTTCTTAGTTTAGTGTGACAGTATGTGTATAAACCAACTACGTTTATTTCATTCATAATTCTAACCTGATTTGGTTTATACTTGATGCTGGTACTGATTGGAACAGTATACAAAAAAAAAATTGGGGGAACTTAGATGTACAAGTTTGATGTAAGAGAACATTTCTTTCTTTGGCAAATGCATATAAAACAAAAATTAATGTAGTTGTGAAACTTTTTTTTTTTTGCAGTGTATGATTTTTTCAATCCTTGTTAGTGATGTTTTGTCCAATACATTATATTGTAGCTTAGTATACAGAAAAGAAAACAAAAGGAATGTGCAAGGAAATTTCTTACGATTAATGCTAAATACGTATGTCGCCATGTGAAAATTTTAATATAGGAAATTTCTCATTTTACAAGAGTATAAGAGTTTATTAACAATTTCTGATACTTTTTTGTTGTTCGTGATAGAGGCACGTGGTGGATTTCAATTTGTCAGATTTCCAGTCGGGGCGACTGGCTGCCAGTGGGCTGTTGCTTCTCATCAGTTTTTAGGTACCGAATCTCCATCTTCGATTTAGAAATTCACCATCTCCATGTTTGGTTATTGCATCATTGCATGCTATTTTTGTTTACTGAGTTTTTCGTAAATATTTTATCTGTTAATGGCGTATTATAATTTGTTTTATCTGTTAATGGTGTTTGATTAAGACCAGTAGCAGCCAATTTCTTTTTATTTAGTAAGTCTGATATATGTTGTACTGATTGGAACAGTATACAAACAAAAAAATTGGGGGAAGTTAGATGCACAAGTTTGATGTAAGAGAACATTTCTTTCTTTGGCAAATGCATATAAAAAAAAATTAATGTAGTTGTGAAACTTTTTTTTTTGCAGTGTATGATTGTTTTTTCAATCCTTGTTAGTGATGTTTTGTCCAATACATTATATTGTAGCTTAGTATACAGAAAAGAAAACAAAAGGAATGTGCAAGGAAATTTCTTAAGATTAATGCTAAATACATATGTCGCCCTGTGAAAATGTAAATACATATGTCGCAAGGAAATTTCTTAAGATTAATTTGAATCGAGTACACGAGCAGTAATTAGTTAATTTGAATTGAGTACACAAGCAGTATACTTAATTTCAATTTCTGTATAGAGTAATTAGTTAATTTGAATAACTAGATGTACTGGCAATTTAAAGTAAATGTACATACAAAGTTCACATTTTTAATTTAGTACATGTCATTTTTACTTGTATTTTGACTACCAATTGAACTTATATCTTGCTTGATTAAGTACTTGTATTAAGTGTATAATGTTGCATCCACATCACGTTCCTGTGCTATAGCTTTTGCCCTTCACTATTTGATCTTTATTTCTAATTTTCTTCATATAAGGGTATGGTTCAAGCATGTAGCAGTGTTCCTGGGGTCTTTATAAGCACAACAGAATTTTTTATAGGATTTGGTGTATTTTAAGTATTTTATTTTGAGCTTTGAATTTACTGTTGTTCCAGTTTAGGTTATTATGACAGCCAAACTTCACAAATTATTTCTGAGTAACCTACTAAAATAAAATTTTTGTTCTTTATATTTGTCCTAAATGCTAAAAAAAGTTTCAGAAATTTTGGGCCTTAGGTGCTATTTTTAACATGAAGTTCAGTAAAGGTGCTATTTTTAACATGACTATTTTTGACAGTTTTTAAGTTTTTGAAAAGACGTACTCTTCAAAAAAAAAATTTTAATTATTTTGCGAAGCCAAAAATGGAAAAATTTATATATAAATGTTCAGGAGAGTGCGTTTTATCTGCCTGTGAAGTGGCATGGTCAGAATCTAAGTAATGGTTTGGCATGATTGAATTTGGTCAGAATCTAAGTTTATAGCTATTTTTGCAATTTTAATTCATTTTTCACTGTTTTTAGGTCTTTTCTTGTACCAGCAAGCATGCTATTGCTTCTCTTTTCTCAATTGGTTCTTATATTGTGCTATGCCACAAGTGACACTCTCTTTTTTCTTTATATTATTTATATTTGTTTGATGCCTTTCTTGAAAAGTGCATCTTAGCTTTCAGGGAAATGAAAAAAGATTTGAAGTCAATTTTGAAAATACGGGGCTGCTTGCATCTTGTTTTGGCAGTGCATTATTATTATTCCTCTAATTAGTTGATTGGTCAAGATGTGTAATCAGATGCTAATTTACTAGCTGAGCATATTATCAGCTTGGATTGATGAGTTCTCACATATATATAGTTTTCTTTGTTGTTTATTTTTATGTAGTCGATCACATCAACATTATTATTGGATAATCTTTTTAACCTTACAAATTTCCCAAATTTTATTTATTGATCTAAGCTTATTGTTGACCTTCGGTTTTTTTTTCTAACTCAATATTTTCCAATTGATGCTTTTGGTAGTATATATCCCAAAATAATTTTTTTGCTAAAGGAAATATGTATTGAAATGGTTGAAACTAAATTAAATTTTATTGTTTTATTCTTTGTTTTCATCCCTTCTAAAGGAAACATAATCTAGAAATGAGCATGGACATAATTTATGTAATGATTAATGTAGAAGAAATATCAGCTTCTTTGCTTGGTTTAATATGCATTAAAGAAAATTTTAAAGTTTATTTGTAAGAAAAAAAAGTTGCATAAATGCTGTTTTGTCATTTAACTTTTGTCAGATATCCATTGGTTTTCCAGACGATGGTGCTTGGAAGCGGTTTCACAAGCAACTTCAACCTGTGGTATTTTTTTATTCTCTTTTCACTTATCTTTAGTTCTTCTGAATTGCTTAGCTATTTGGAATGCTTATAAATGATAAAAATATCAAGCTTGATGTCTTAGTTGGAAAGCATAAAGCAAGCTTGCTGGCTTAGTTGGAATGCTTATAAATGATAAAAATATCAAGCTTGCTTAGCTATTTGGAATGCTTATTTTCTGAGTTTCAATTTATCAAGCTTGCTGTCTTAGTTGGGCTTTTGCTATACTAATTTCAGTACCAGGTGGTGGTAAATGTACCAGGGGCATTCCTATATCCTTGGATATTTACCTTGACCATCTCACATTTTTTATTATACTAGAATTATAATAATCATGTTTAGGGTTTGCTTTATAATCATGTTTAGGGTTTGCTTCAGCTGTGTTTAGGGTTTGCTTTTTCATCTGTTTATAAAGAAAACATTTACCTACATATCTGTGTTTAGGGTTTGCTTCAGTTGGTCACTATTGTAAGTGAGGTATCTGTAATTTATTTGCCTATCTTCTATTTATTTACCTACACATCAGTGCTGGGTTGCATCCATAGTACGGACCAAAATGCCCTTCTGTTAAAAACTGGCAAATCAGGGGACATAGACCCTGATTCTGTCAAATCCAATAACACAGACACGTAGAGGACTCTCTTCCAAGCACTTTAGACTCATAATTTGTATCAATTGGATTTTTCTGCTATTTTCTATGGATTTTTGAATCTCAGCCTTTCAATTTTTCTGATATTTTTTTTTTCTGTTTCTTCATTTCTGCTGCATATGG
Source organism: Carex myosuroides (assembly GCA_028015225.1). Taxonomy (NCBI): domain Eukaryota; kingdom Viridiplantae; phylum Streptophyta; class Magnoliopsida; order Poales; family Cyperaceae; genus Carex; species Carex myosuroides. The sequence goes on from CM051482.1 coordinate 7,041,582, forward strand.
TTCATGATATAAGACCAACTTTTACACTTTTTTTTTAGATAGGTAGAAAAACACTACTTTTGAATGGTGTAGAGTTTTTAGGGTGTATTTGAAGAACTTCGATTAGGACTAATTATATCAGCTGAAATTAAAAAAAAAGAAAAGAACAAGAAAATTAAATTATTTTCATAGAAAACTAAAGGAAATATGTATTGAAATGGTTGAAACTAAATTAAATTTTATTGTTTTAATCTTTGTTTTCATCCCTTCTAAAGGAAATAAGTAATTTAACTTTTTAATCCCTTCTGATTATTAATATATACTAATTGTGCAGACTTATCTGAAATTCCTGAGCAAATTTTGGAGTCAGTAAAGTTGTGTGAAATCGAAGTGATACCTCATTCATTGACTCTTGGATATTCTTACTGGGGTGCAGGTTTGTTTAATAGTTTCTCTTATCATTTGTTTATTTTTCAGCAATTACCAAATGCAGTGCTACTTTGGTTTGATTTCAGCAATTACCAAATGCAATTACCAAATGCAGTGCTACTTTTAATCCCTTCTCTTACCAAATGCAGTGCTATTTTTCAGCAATTACACGTGCTACTTTTGGTTGATTTGTGCACTGTGCCAGGTTAGTGTGTTACACTTTTTCTCATCTGTGTTCAATTGATCCAATATTCGGCTTTCTCTATATGCAAACTGCATAAATGAAGATAGTGTTTATGATTTGTCTAGGATTAACTGCTCAAATGTAGGTATAGCAGTCAAACTTTCAGTTTCAATTTTTTAATAATTCATTGGAGATAAATGTGAAACTAATAAATATCATATCTGCAGTTGAGACCTTTTTTTTCAAATATTTAGATATGAATATAGATTGCATGTCTACAAGTCAGTAAAAACTTAAAAAAAAAGAAACACATATGTGCTAACAGAACTTAACATATGGATGAGTTATTTAAATAACTTATTATTATGGAAATAAATATATATTGACCTATTTGGTATATTAATTTGAATGCATGAAAACATAAAAACTACAATTGTTCTAAACTTCTAATTTAATGGAAAAATATATCACAATTTCTCATCTTTTCTTTCCTATGGATACATACAATTAATAGTTAATATTCCTTTCAAAAATATTTGTTTTCATTTTCTTTTCATTTTCTAATTTACAGCTATAATCGGTACACTGTTTAATCTGCTACAACAACAGCGCCTCTGTTTTTCTACATTGATAAAGGTAATTCTCTAATTTTTATTTATTTTTTATTTTTTCAAAAACTAATTTCTCCCCTGCAACCTAATATGTATTAGATACTCATTTTACTATGTGTATGTATATACATATCAATATCCAATTATAATATAATTTTCCATCCGTTGAATAGAATTGTAGTTAACATTAGGACATTGGACTTTTTCATAGACTTGACTTAATATTGATCTAGGCGGCTATCAATTCTTATAGAAAGTTTAGATTTTTAATTAGATATCAGCTTTTCAAGTAATCTTCCTAATTAGATATCAGCTTTTTAAGTTTAGATTTTTTTAATTAGATATCAGCTTTTCAAGTAATCTTCCTAATTTCCTAATTAGATATCAGCTTTTCAATTGTCGTCTATCACTTATATATCTATTTCTCACTGTTCATATAATTCTCCGTATCTCTGATTCAAGGGTCCTTTAAGTCAATTCATATGACATAGAAGACATCTATTTTCTCACAATTTTTTGAAATTTTTGTCTGCATATTGATCTCTGCCTTGTGTTTTACTGTGTAAGTCATGACCTTTTCATCAAAGAGTATATATACACTCAACAGATTTGTAAATAAACATAAAGTGATGACCTTTTAAATACCTCTAAGAGTTTCTTTATGGCAGTCAAGCAATGGGTTTTTTAACGGTGGAAAAATTTGCTCAACTGGAGTGTCTAAATTACTTTTGGTGGGATATGAATGTCGTGCGCGTGCATTTCATGATGAAGACTCGCCGTAATAATAGACTTTACTTAGTCCTTCTAGATAATGACGTAAGAATCGCATTATTCTTTCAAATTGTCCTATTTAGTTATATATTACCTACATGCTGTTTTAACATTTGGTTCTTTTAGAGAGCAAAAATGTTGGCCAAAGTTCCGGACGAGATGAAATCATATGTAGAAAACAGGGTTCGAGTTGGCCATTTGATTTGTCTAAAGGATTTCAAAGTTGAACCGGCATATCAAAGTATATGACTTTTGCTAAATGTAAAATTGTGGAACGAGATTTTCAAATTGTTTTTGACAAAGATACCACTATCCTTCCTCTTTGTCAAAGCATATGTGATTTCCCTCTTTACCCCATGGTGTCATCCATTGAAACAATTTACGGGATCCAACACGGCAATCGTCTCATAGGTAATTATTTTTTGTTCATATAGTTATTATTTAGGAGCTGTTAGCGTTTCCAAAATATCTTGCTTAATTTTAATGGACACCTTACAATTTTTATTTCTTTCCTTTAGATGTAGTTGGTCGAGTCTGTTATGGGCATAAAATGGAATACCTTAATTCGGATGGAGGATATCGTGTACCTGCCCTTGAGATTTATCTACTAGACATGACGTGAGTTAGAATTATAGTGTTACTTATGAAAGTTATATGATATAGATGATTTCCCACCAACTTTGTATTTCTATTCGTTACATTTGTTCAACTTCTTTAATTTTTCAGATGCAATGTGATTGCATTAGTTTTGATGGGCTTACCTTTGACCAACCATGTGAGGCTTGTTCGTGCATGTCATGATAAGTCTATCATATTTGTTACTCGGGTGAAAGTAATCATTCATACACCACGTACGACATTCATATCTGTCCTCCTTTCATTTTTCAATATTTCTCTCTTAGTAACGTATAAAAATATGTTAAATATGGATTTATTTGTAGTTAATTATCTGCAAGCCACAGATATTTCCAATGTTACTTTTGATCCAATCATGCCGGAAGTCTTCGCCTTGAAACATAGGTAATTGTAAGTTTAAAAAACAATTAGAATGTTGTTATCTTTCATAAATCAATAATATTTCTGATTAAAGCTTTATTTAATTTGCACAGAATTAACCTACCTCTTTAATTATTCAAGAATGGAGTCAAATGATGTTTGGGGTTTAGGATATTGATATTATGGTTGTGTTTTATGTTGCCATTGTGGTAGTTTTGTTGGGTAGCTATTTTTCTCAAATGTTGCTTTGCTTTGTTATGAAAGACCAGCACCCAAACAATTAAGGTTCGATATATTTTGAAATTTTGTTGGGTAGCCCTTTTGTGAAATGTTGCATTGTTGCTGTTTTGGATGTGTGAATGTATGAATTGTAGTGTACTGAAAGGCATTTATGCAAAATTTTATGTTATTTTCTGTTAATTTCCTTTTATGTTATTTTCTGTTAGCAACATGGCAAGCGCCACAATTTTACTGCTGCTGCCTATTCCCATGGTCATTATCCTACTCAAGTAAAACTGTGTTGTTGTACTAGAAAATATCTCTGTGTTTAGAATTTAGATATTATTCCCTCTGCTCATAGGCTCTATTAATTATATTAGTTTCACCCAATTTATAGGAGCTTAAAAGTGTGGTATATCAGGTTAATTAATGTTATGCAGGTAATCATAGTAATTAGGTTTTCAATTAAATAATTTTTGTTGTGAAATATTGAGATAGCCACTAGCAATTTATTGGCAGAAGCATGAAAGTGCAATGTAAAGATTGAATATTTTAAGTGAAAAGATGCTTCTATAGCTGCACATGTTGTTTATGCTTGCCTTATAAAAAATATACGTGTGTATACTGTCTATGACAACTTGATTTCTCCTGTAGAGCATGCTCAGAAGATTCCTTCTATTGTAATGTATTCGAAGATCTGGCTCACCCTCTCTATCTCATCAATAAATCTGGAATTTTCAATCTATTCGCTTAAAGATCCAAATATTATGTGAAAGAAAAAGAATTGAGTAATTAAAGCTTACTGTGATGATCACTATAAGAAAAGTAAAAAGTAAAAAGAAAAGACGAAAGAAAAACTAAATTTTTATTTGCTGCATGGGCATTATTGGTTGCTAAATGAAAAGAGCAACAGAGAGTCTTATCTAAAGCTTGTTCACGCAGCCCCAAAATCATTAACAGAGATATTTTTGCACTCAACGACTTTAGATAAGATTAAGTACGAAGGAGTGGCGTTGTGGATTAACAGAGAGTGATGAATCCTTAAATTAACAGACATTAATTTTATGTTATTTTCGTAAATTTCTACATTTGATCTATGTCCAAGGATTCTAGGTAATTGCTTCAATCAATTGCATTAAGAATGTGAATTTTCATTTCAGTCAACACAAAAGTTGACTTTATTCAATTTTGACAGAATTGAACTAATGAAGTCATATTTCCTTAATTCTTTGAACTAAAAATTCTGAAAAAATCAGATTAAGTGCATTTAAGTATTGTTTATATGCTGTAGGAAATTCGAATCAAAATTCAAGAGGACCTGAGAGTTATAAATTCTTTTTTAAATTGGACAGATTTGCCCCTAGCTGGAATTTTTGAGGTTTTCCTTTGATTTATGCAAACATCTTGTGCCTAATATTGTGCACAATATACTTATTGAAAACATGAACCAAATCATATAACTATAAACTTGTGTAATCCAAAATTCAGGCCATGCACTTATATCATACTGGTACAAATCATATAACTGAGTGTAATTTAGAAATTCAGGTCATACACTTGTACTATATTGGTATAGAGTTAAATCACCATACCATACATTTTACTCCAGATTTATCCGAATCAAATAAAAAAATCAATTTTTCTGGTTAGTTTTATAAAACATTTGCCTTTTATCTTGTTTATAGTTTCTTAAATTCTCCTGCGCTATAGCTTTTTCGGACCTCAAAAGCTATAACGCTATTAACCGCTTTTCTTTTATAATGATTCTAAATAGCTAGCTACGTTGAACCTTCGCTTTTCCCTTGTGAGAAACCCTTAGACGTGATCCCAGAGTTTTTGAAAGAATTTGATAATTTTAAATTGACAAATATGTGGTATATATTATTTGGATGAGACTTACTTGATGGCGGCCTTGATCTCGTCATAGGTGGCGGCCTTCTCGATCCTGACAGTGAGATCGACCACTGACACATCCACAGTGGGAACACAGAAAGACATTCCGGTGAGTTTGCCGTTTAGAGCAGGGAGCACCTTCACTACAGCCTGCACATTTATCAATTATTATAAGATTATTTCAATGGAACTTGTACTTAACATGAAGATGTCAGTGAAAGCAATTGAAATTAAATTTCATGAGTATGTTTGTTTGAATTTGTTTTTAATAACCTTGGCAGCACCGTTGCTTTATTTCTTGAATTCACTCTTCTCCAATTCGGAACTTTGCCATTTTACCTTTTTCATCTGATTTGTTTTTTTATTTTAATCATGTTTCTTCTTTATTATTTTCTAAATATCACGAGTAAAATAATAAAAAATAATATATAATAGGCATATCGTTTTCTAGATTTTTGAAAATTACTGTATCGCCGTATCCGAATGATATTAGTATTAATAGTTTGCCTTCAAATAGTGTATATATGAATTTTACAATCAATACATCACTTATGAAGTTAATGTCCTATTTTTCTAATATCATTGGACAGTCATAATTGAGAAGAGAATGGCATCTAGCTCTTCTAAGGAACGCAAGCGTTTATATGACAACAAAAGATATGCAAGGTTGGATTACACAAGTAAAGAGAGACGAAAGGAGAGGATGCGAGAGTACAATAACAAGCGAATTTATGGGTTGACCAGTAGCATGGCAGCAGATGAACTCTACACATGCAATAACACTTCAATTGAAAATGGATCATCTCATATTGAGGGTGGAAATGCATCTATCAATGAAATACATCAGAGAAATAAGACTACAGTGCTTGATATAGAAAGGCAAACTCAGATAACTAATGAAGGTAAATGTTTTCTTTTGTTATGATTTTATTTATAGCATCATAACAATGAGTAATGTTTATTTTTATTACAGAAATCATGTTTTTTGTCCTTTACTTTAACAGATGAAATTGAAGATTTAGATGAAAGTGACGATGTCATCATCTTTCCATCAGAAGAGTCATGGGCGGAGATTGACGGTAATAAAATTAATTTTTTTGCAAATCCTAAAAATTGATCATCTATCTCCATAGAACCTCATAAGTTATATAAGGATAATATAAACGTTATTGTTATTGTAGGTTTATTTGAAGATGGGAAAACTAGCTTAAACCCAACAATGACACTAGTATCTACCAGAAATGAAAGCGAAAATAATGACCCATTTGATTTTGTATATCATGGCTTGCCTCCCTCACCCGACAATCTGCAGAAGCAACGAGATTGCAAGTTCTGTAAAGCTAAGCAATTCCAGTACGAATTTCCTACCTTTTGTTGCATGAATGGTAAGATATCACTCGCCCCGAATGAAGTTCCTGATGAGTTGTATCGTCTCTTTACAACTGAAGAGCCTGATGGTGTGTCTTTCCGACATTTCATACGATGTTATAATTCTCATTTTTCCTTCACGTCGTTGGGAGCGAGGGTAGATAAAAATTTGGCCAACATGAGAGATGGTGTATACACATTTCGTGCTCACGGCCAGATTTATCATTTCTTAGATCAATTGGTTCCTCAAGATGAACCAAAATACTTGCAGCTTTACTTTTATGATACCGATACAGAGTTAGATCAACGGATGGATAGAACACCAAATCTTGATAGGAGCACCGTTCAGATACTAATGGGTGTTCTATCAAATAATCCATATGCACAAACATTTAGGATGCTGAGAGACATACCGACGCTCGATAATTATCGAATAACACTAAATGCATCCGTTAGGGATCTTGATCAAAGAACACATAATAAGCCAACCGCATCTCAAGTTGGTGCCGTCTGGGTCGAGGGAAATGGAGATCAAACATCGTACAAGAGAAGCATAATAGTGTACGATAAAAATAATTGTCCTACGAGAGTTCAGTGCTATCATGGATGCTATGATCCATTAGGATATCCGTTGTTACATTCCAATGGTGAGCCTGGCTGGCATAAAGAAATTCCAATGGTTGGCCAATCTGTGACTACCACTTCAACGACAGAAATGACTCAATTTGAAGAAGATGGAGGTACACTTTGCTTCGCATTTTTATTTAAATGATCAAGTAATTAATAATTAGATTAATTTTTTCTTTCTAAAAAAATAACATGGACCTTCTTTTTATTATAGAATGTCGTGATTCAAAAAGAAGGAAGGTTGTCTCAGCAAGAGAGTATTACTGCTACAAGTTGCAAATACGATATGAAAAAAATTTGATCCTTGTGGGAGGAAGGTTATTTCAACAATTTTTAGTAGATATGTACATAAAGATAGAGTCATGCCGTTTGGATTACCTAAGAAATGAACAGCCCAAGATACGCGCAGACCTATACCAAGGGATTGTGGATAGTATAAATGCAGGGGAGGTGCGAGGTTCTCGAGTAGGCAAGCTTATTGTGTTGCCGCCTTCATTCATAGGTGGTCCCAGAGATATGCAGAGAAGGTACTTAGATGCTATGGCATTGGTACAGAGATACGGAAAGCCTGATATCTTTTTGACCATGACGTGCAATCCGGAATGGGATGAGATACGTGCTGAGTTATTGCCGGGACAAACAGCACAAGATCGCCCCGACTTAACAACCCGTGTATTTCGGGCAAAAATGGAGGATTTGAAGAAATTTATCTTTAAAGGTAATTTTTTTGGAGATGTCGCTGCGCACGTGTATGTCATTGAGTTTCAGAAACGAGGGTTACCTCATGCACATTTTCTCATAATCTTGGAGTCTGGTTGTAAGGTCAGAAATCCAGAACAATATGACAACCTTGTGTCCGCAGAGATCCCTGATCAAAGGAAGTATCCTGAGTTGCACAAACTGGTTGTTAAACACATGTTGCACGGACCATGTGGGCCTTTGAGAAACACAAGCCCATGCATGAGAAGTGGTCGGTGTAGGTTTCGCTATCCTAGACAATTTAATGAAACAACTGTTCAGGGAAAGGACTCCTACCCTGTATATCGGAGAAGAGACAATGGCCATACAGTGCACGTGCGAGGTTGTGAGCTTGACAATAGATGGGTGGCTCCTTACAACCCACATTTGCTAATGCGCTACAATTGCCACATCAACATTGAGATTTGCTCGAGTATCAAGGCCGTGAAGTATCTATTCAAGTATATTTACAAGGGTCACGACCGTACACAAGTTCATGTTGGATCTTCTGAAGCCAGCACGTCCATCGATGAGATTAAAATGTTTCAAGATGCTCGATGGGTGTCACCACCGGAGGCAGCATGGCGCATTTTCGGGTTTCACCTGAGTGAGATCAAGCCTTCGGTAAGATCTTTGCAGCTGCATGTTTCTGGTAAACAATCCATTTGTTACAACGAGAACAATGATTTGGAGGAGGTTTGCCAGAGGGATGAGCTAAAGAAAACTATGTTAACGGAGTTTTTTGAGGCTAACAAGACTTTCCCAGAGGCAAGGAATTACCTATATAGGGAGTTCCCAGAGTATTTTGCATGGGATCAAAGCTGTAAAATGTGGAAACTGCGTAAAAGAGGAGGTGAGGTCGGTAGAGTTGTTTATGCTCCTCCAACAGATCCCGATCGATACTACTTGCGCATACTTCTCAACCATGTAAGAGGAGCAACTTCATTTGAACATCTTAGAATGGTCGACGGAGTTGTGCATCCATCATTCAGAGCATCAGCTCAGGCGAGAGGTCTAATAGAAATGGATGGCAGTCTATCTGAGTGCCTTCTTGAGGCAGCAACATTCAAAGTCCCGTCAGCTCTTAGAAGGCTTTTTGCAACGATTTTAGTTTTTTGTGAGGTAGCCAGTACCCGCGAGTTGTGGGACAAACATTATATGGACATGTCGGAAGACTACCGACGAGTCCATAGCTCATCGGAAATGGTGCAACATATGACACTCAAGAGTGTTGGTGAATATCTCGAAACTATGGGGAAAAGTTTAGATATGTATGGTCTTCCTGAGATCTCTGCAAATAACGATTATAGTTGTAGGGATTTTCGGGAAGTACATGAAGAGAATAGTATAGAGGTATCAGAAGATGATTTGCATGCATCTAATTCACTTAATGAAGACCAACTATCTGCTATGAGGAGATTATGGGCATGTTGGAAACAACAGTCCAGCTGTTTTTTTCATTGATGGGCCAGGTGGTACGGGAAAAACATATTTGTATAGGGCATTGTTAGCTACTGTTCGATCCCGTCGGCTCATTGCACTTGCTACTGCCACTTCTGGAGCAGCATTTAATAATATGCCCGGTGGGAGGACGGCACACTCTAGATTTAAGATTCCTATCAAGCTCGATTGCAAATCTGTTTGTACAGTCAGCAAACAAAGTGCGACTGCAGAGCTACTCCGGAGGACTACTTTGATCATATGGGATGAGGCATCCATGGTGAATAGGCAAGCTATCGAGGCACTTGACAGAACATTGCAAGATGTAACAGGATGCAATGAACGGTTCGGAGGAAAAATTGTAGTATTTGGTGGTGATTTTAGACAGGTTCTTCCCGTGGTTAGGCGTGGAACTAGGGCAGAGGTTGTCGACTCGACACTCCCAATGTCCCCATTGTGGTCATCCGTAAAGAGAAGAAGGCTTACACAAAATATGCGAGCTAGATTGGATCCATCGTTCTCTCAATTCGTACTGCGCGTAGGTGATGGAACTGAATCATCATCTGAGGATGATTTTATTCGTATTCCGGATGACATGGCAATTCCTTACACAAATGATGAGCAGTCCATAAATGAACTCATAGAAGCTGTCTTTCCTTCTTTACATCTCAATGGACTAAATTTAGATTATATCGCTTCTCGAGCAATTTTGTCAACAAAGAATGATCATGTGGATGAATTAAATGTGCGCATGATTGTCCGTTTTCCCGGTGAGGAGAAGATTTACCATAGTTTTGACACGGCCGTGGATGACACCCATAGTATGTTGTATCCTTCTGAATTCTTGAACTCACTGACTCCGAATGGGTTGCCTCCTCATGTGCTCAAGTTGAAAGTGGGGTGCCCCGTAATTTTATTGCGCAACCTTGATCCTGTAAATGGGCTCTGCAACGGTACAAGACTGGTGTGTCGTAATTTTCAGAATAATGCAATAGATGCGGAGATAGCAGTTGGACAGCATGCAGGTAAAAGGATTTTTATTCCAAGAATTCCTTTAAGCCCCTCGGATGAGGATTTGTTCCCATTCAGATTTAAGAGAAAGCAATTTCCAGTCCGCTTGAGTTTTGCTATGACAATTAACAAAGCACAGGGGCAGACTGTACCAAATATCGGTGTTTACTTGCCTGAGCCTGTATTTTCGCATGGTCAACTCTATGTGGCATTGTCAAGAGGAGTATCTCGGCAAACAACACATGTACTTGTAAAACCTTGTGGAAATAGTAATGCATCTGAAGGAGTTTTTACTAAGAATGTTGTATACCGAGAAGTTCTAACAGCACAATGAGGTAAATATTAAGCTTAAATTATTAACTTCAAATATTTAACTAAATTTCTCAATAGCTTATGTTTTTTTTATCTAACAGCCGAGTCGATGTGCTAACACTTGCTGTTCTTGCTATACTGGAGCCATAAATTTTTTTAAATTGTTGTTCATCAATATTTGTATTATTTCTTTCTTTTTTGTTAGTGCTACTGTTGTTGCTTGTAAGCATGTGGTGCTATTTGCTTTATGTTTTCTCATAACAATTAATTTGAATTATCATTTGAACATGCGTGTTTCCTCCAATTGATATTATTTTGGTGCTATTTCCCATTTGGACATGCATGTTTCCTCATAACAATTAATTTGAATTATCATTTGAACATGTATGTTCATCAATAAAAAGGTAAAATTTAAATTGATGTGAAGGACGTCATATTTTTTTTTTCTTGAAATTGAGGTTTGATTTCAAGGTTTGCTTCTTATTTATTGAGTATTTACAAATTGTTAAATTCATAAATTATTTTCGATTTTTAACTTTTTATATAAAAAATTAATTTTGGACAAAAATAATTGAGTAAGGCTATGGTGCTATGCATAGTACGGATGGGGTCCGTGCTACGGCTCAAAATTTGACTTTTCAAAATTCTAACGGTCGATCCAACCGTTCAATGTGATAACCATATGAATATGTACTTGCAAACTAAATTTTATATTTTTTCAAATTTTTTTATTATTTTTTTAGATAGGTAGAATTTTGATGGTCCAGAATTTTCAGAAAACACTGATTTTTCTATCTATTAAAAAAATAGTAAAAAAATTCGAAAAAATATAAAATTTAGTTTGCAAATACATATTCATATGGTTATCACATTGAACGGTTGGATCGACCGTTAGAATTTTAAAAAGTCAAATTTTGAGCTGTAGCACGGACCCCATCCGTGCTATGCATAGCACCATAGGCTCACTCAAAATTATTTGTGTAATGGAATTATAGAAGAAACTATTTAATATTTTGTGTACAATTTGTACGAAAGTATAATATGATTTTTAAAAAAATCACATGTCAATATTTTTGATGAACAAAATATTAGTATGTTATGTTTAATTCATAGACATGTCATTTATATTTATGTTAATGATTTATTTTATTTTCATGAATTTAAATAGTGAAAAATCTTATAATCTTGTGTTATAGAGATTCTTTTTAAAAAATATATGATGTGTACTCAGTTAGCTCCTCTATACTTAAAATTGAATTCCGACTCTGACAAATTCGTATTTGTCTAAGTGAATAGGGATAGTAAATAGAATGAGAAAGTACAGAACAATACAGAATGAAAAAAACAAAACAAAATAACAGAAGAGAACAAAATATAACAGAATGAAAAAAATAAATCAATAATAGAAACAACGAAAACATAAATAAAATGAAAAAAATAAAAATAAAAATAAAAACAAAAAATAAAACATAAAATGAAACCAATAATACAAACAAAGAAAATTTAAAATGAAAAATTGACATATATGAGAGAATGCGAATTCCTTGACATCAGGGGTGTTCATCGGTTCGGTTCGGTTGAAATCGAACCGAACTAGGCAAATCGAAGTTATAATTCGGTTTCAGAAATGGAACCAAACCGAACTGATTCAGCATTGCAACCGAACTGAACCGAATCAAAGTTTTATTTCGGTTTGTTCGGTTTATTCGGTTCAAACCGAAATATATTAATTTTTTTATTTAAAGTAATTGATTTATAATAAACCGGAGTATATTAAGAAATAAAACGGGATATTAAGAAATAAACTGGAATTATTAGAAATAAACCAAAGTATTTAAAGCAATTAATTAAGAAATAAGTCGGGGTATTAACAAATAAATCGAGACGGTCCGGACAAAATTCATAATAGATAAATCGAGAGCGATAAGAGTGAAACCCGCGACAAAGAACAACAGGTAGCTCGGGGAGACTGCGGCCTCAATAGCGGTGAACCTTCGTCGTTAGGTGGTTGCGTTTTGTATAGTCTGCGGTAGAGCTTCGTCGTCTTCAAATTGGGAAGAAAGTAAATGGAGGAGAGGTGGAACGGAAGAGGAGGAAAGCAAATTGATCGATTTCTTCTTTGATCGATTTCTTATCTTAAGCAGAGAAGAGTCGGTGAGGAGGAGACTGAATTACCTGTTTCACTTTCATTCTGCTTCTCCCGATCCTCAGACGACACCTCTTCTTGCAACTCCTTTGGCTGGCGCTCAGGTTGCTGTGCCTCCACTTCGACCTCCTCCTTCTTCCGCTCCAGATCGGCCTCCTCTGAGGAACTCTTGCATCAGAGCCGCCGTCGTTCTCCTTGGCCGCGAAATGGAAACCCTAGAGGCGCCATCGTCGGAAAGGAGAGGGACGCGTGGGGAAGGAGTAATGAGAAAATGCGTGTAAACAGGAGAAAACGCGTGAAAAATAAAGAGAGAAAAGGAGATTCAGTGATACAATTTCTGTGTGTCATTATATGTAGCATGGATATAAATCACTAAATTTAGATTTCTACACGTTTGACAACATGAAACAGATGTATAAAATCAAACTATTTTAATTAAAGGCTGAGATTGAGATCTGTTTTGATGAGTGGCTGAGATTTATATAATGAACGACTCAGATCCTCTCTGAACGAATAGATGCTTGGATGCCAAAAAATCTAACGTGATATTAGTAGTACTGATAGTTGATGTTATCAATATTCCTTTGTATTAATAAGGGATAAATCATCATATCTTTACTAAACATTATATGTAATCGGACACAAGTGTCATTTTAGTTTCAATGAAATCATTTTTCTTGTATTATGTATATTTTTTAATCAATAATTTTAATCATTTTTTGTAATCATTTTTCATCTGACTTTTTAAGTACATATCATCAGATTATGCTAGAGATAGAACAAATTTCCATCTGAACTTTAAAATACATATCTTTGTATAATTGACTACAAAAATTCAAATAATTGCATTTACATTCATTTCATAAAAGTGAGCAAAGTTAAAAACGATGAAATAATTGTATAATTGATTTTTCAATCTCCACGCCAAATGAAAACATAATGAAGAAATTAATTAAAAATTAATCACATTTAAAGAAAGTGATCAAAATAATATTTCACTCCCCGTTGCAACGCACGGGCACTTGACTAGTATGTTTAAAGGTTCGAATCAATTGTTTAAATTTTAAAAATAAAAATGTAAATTCATAGTACCAATTAATATGTAACATGCATATTACCACAACCTCACATATAATTTTATAATAACAGTAACATCATCACCACAAAACAAAACAAGAAAACCAAGAAGAAGAACTACAACCACAATAATAATAGCAAATTTGCAATAACGAAAAATAGAAAGACAGAATAAATAAATATGTTTGACCAACGCCCTGATGGGACTGAGCTCATGAGGCTGACCCAGCCCTTATTAACGAATTACAGACTTTTTCACAAACGAGTACTTAAAAGTAAAGCAAGCAAATAATTTTTAAGACAATTGTGTGAACCAGTGACAATTAAGCATGGGGAAGACCTTGACTTGAATGCGTCGTTAGTCTATGTTTAGAGTAACATCGCTGTCATAGGTATCAAGTTGGTTGAAAACTTGAAATGCGGTTAGTTGGGGTAGAGATATTGACAGAGCTTTTTTGGCTTCATGAAGCGCATTTGTTATATATTTTTTTATTTTGTTTCTATGATCAGTTGTGCGTTGTATCAAGTCAAAACAGCTCTGTCAATATATTTACATGTTAGCTGCGGATAGATGCATACAGCAAATGAAGGTAAGTTATCAATAGGTTCAACTAGGCAGTTGCATGGTTGATATTTTATTTCAAAAATTACTACTTCAAAGTTGGTATTGAGATGGAACTAGTCCACACGCCTCGCATTCTCTTAGTTCTATTTATCGTTTTGTTTCCTTATGATTTATGATCGAGGATATAAATTTGTTTTAATCAATATAATTTAATAATGACATTAATTTTATTCAAATAGCAACAGCAATATTTTTTTTAACTGTAGTTCATAGACTTTACACTAACTCCTTAAAACAAAACAAAACATAATTTTTCACATTGAAAACCAAAACTAAAGAAATTTTATTTATTCATTTTTTATAAATGATTAAAAGCATACCTTTTCAGTTTCAAAATATACACACACAAAAATTATATAGTGGGCCTTGAAAAATAATTGAATGCGTGTTTTTTTTGTAATTTGAAAAATGGGCATTCTAATATTTTATATAAAATCAATCTTTGTAGGGCTTTAGAAGAAATGATGCAAATAAGGTATGTGTTGTTGTTTCGATTATGATTATAGAGAAGGTTAGAGAAGATTCCAAAGATAAGTACAGAATAACATAATTTACTGATTAATTGAAGGAAAACCATTAAATCCTTCTTTGGTCAAAAGGAACAATATCAAACAATGATCGATTTTATTTTCATCTCAAAACCTACCAGTTAATGGTGAAGTGTCACTCGTGACTCGTCAATAATGAGAAAGCAAGGGGCCCAGTCCCACGCGCTGTCCCCCCTCCTGTTTTTTGTGGCTCCATGAATGCTTCAAAAAATGCATAGCAAGCATACAGTTACTCGTTAACATACTATTAATCTTGAAATTTTATAGCGATGTTATATTATATCTATTTAAATGTGATTGATTCAAAAAAAAATTCTCCTTTCAAAGCAGTACAAATTGTATATGTTTCTCACGAATTACCGTACGAGTTATTTATTATTGTATGTGTCTTTAATGTTTCAAATATAATATTTATTTGTGCTCAAAATATTTTGAATGTAAAAATATTTGTATAGAAACTATTTTATTTTAAAAATTAAAGTTTCCTACTATAGACATTTTTTTGTTCAAAACAAAGTTAAAAAAATTACCCTAGTTTGTATAAAATCGAAAAATTAAATTTGACTATGAATAAACCCCATCCTAAAAAAACACAAGAATTTTCAAAGCATAAAGGCAAGGCAAGATTGTCCATATACTTAAAACGGAGTAGAACTAGGGTGTTCTTAAGTTCACCAAGTCTTTTGGTGAACTCAAGTCTAAAACCCATCAAATCAGCTTCAAACGACGAATCCGAACCGTTAAAACCCGCTTACTTTACGAGTGATGCGTATACAAGTAAAAATTTTATACTTTCAAATTAATTTAGTATAAAGTCAAGAGGTCAAGAGGTCAAAATTAGAAGGTTAATAAATTTATTTTTTGACGATTTTTGACTTCTTTACTCTATGCAAAATTAATTTCAAAATTTAAAATTTTTACATGTAGACGCATCAGTCGTAAGGTAGACGGGTTTCAACGTTTCGGATTCATTGTTTGAAGCCGATCCGATAGATTTTAGACATGAGTTCACCAAGGAACTTGGTGAACTTAAGAACACCTTAGTTCTACTCCTTCAAACGTTCCTTTCAGACACTAATTAGAAATGGTGGATGATGGTTCAGTTAATCAAGTTTGTTAAAATTCAAACCCAATCTTACTATTTAGTTTTTTTACATACAGATTTTTTTAGTTATATGGATTAAACAAATTGTAGGTTCTAGACAGGCGGCTCTAAGAATATTCATCTTGGTACGCGTCGTTTTACATAATTAACTTAGTCAAATTCTTTTTCTGTTGTTATTAGAGACCTCTGCTAGGCGGCCACTAGTTATCTATTGCAAATTGCACAGAAGATTAAAGATATTCAGGCAATATTTTTTTTTTTAAAGTTACTCTATAATTCTATATATAGAAATTTAGTAGGTTGTTTCAAAGAACTTGATTCAACAACTTGGAATGTTGGTGAAATTTATTTATTTGATTATCCATATCGTTTTTGATGAGGTAAGTATGAATAAGTAAATTAATTTTTGTTTTCTAGTCGAACAAGAATACAAATAAAAAAAAAAACATTTTTTGTTAGTTCATTAGGTAAGAGATAAGGTGGAGCTGATTCAACCTCATCATCCTATCCCTTATCTATTCTCTTATCATATTTATATATTTTGTGTTTATTGTTATTTTAATTTATCAAAAGATGTTTTAAAGTGATGAACCAATTATAAATGTTATAGAATTTTGATAATATGTGGTGTTATACAACATGTTGTAGTTTATTCACTGTTTAGTTAGCAAGATAATGTACTGAATTGGTTTGACCATATTTGCTTGATGATAAAAGGATAGGATAAAAGTAAGATTAGTTCTTATTAATTATTGATAAGATTAATATAAGAATAAAGATTAAAATTTGCAATTTTAAAGAAGTACCAATTACTCAATCAAAAGCCAACTTGCATTCTTTTGTAAAAGTATAAATAGATTAAAATTAATTATTTTTAACAAAATATTTTAAAATAATACTTTACTCACAATATTAGGTCGGAATGGAATCGATATCCCTACAAATGACTCATCAGTGAATAATTGAGGTACTCTTTTGGGCGTTGATTAGCATATACCAACCACATAGCTAGTCAACTAATCTAGTCTCCTTCCGAGTCTCCTTCCGAGGCTCCATTCTCTCTATAAAAAGACCCCCTTCTAAGTTCTAACTATAAATCCATCTCAAATAAGTAATAACTGATACTACAAAGTACAAACACAAGCTGCAGAGAAAACAGAGAATTCTGAACCTATCTTTTCCAAAGAGAAGAATCTAAATTCATCATGGTTAAGGTAAGTGAAATGCATCATCAAGTTTGAATTTGATTTAAATGATAATAGAGTAGAGTTTTGAAATTTCCATTTACATCTAGGAAAAGAAATTGAAAGCTTAGACTTTTTCTTTGTTTCAGCAAAAAGTGGTGATCAAATTATCCCTGGAGAATGCACGGAAACGCAAAAAAGCACTAACAGCAGCTGTCGGAATGAATGGAATTATATCGACATCGATCGACGGTGACAAGATTGTGATCGAGGGAGATGGCATGGACTCGGTTGCTCTGACAACTGTTCTGAGAAAGAAATTGGGTTATGCCGATCTAATCAGCGTCACGACAGGCGATGATAAAAAGGAAGAGAAGCCGGTGGTGATACCGTGCCATTATCCGGTACATCATCCTTATCCGTATCGGTATGCTTGCCACGAAGTTAGCCAAGATTCTTGTAGTATCATGTAATGTGATTTAGCTTATATTGCCACATTACATATGAATTAAAAGAAAACAGAAAAACAAAGAGATAAAGAGAAGATTAATTTTTATACTGAATAGAGGTTTGTAATTTTTTTCTCTATTCTATTCCATTCTTACTTTTTATATGAAAAGATGAGTGTGATGTCTTCAAATTTTATTATACCACATACTTAATTAATGAAAAAATGAATTTGCCTGTTGTAGATTGCCGCAATATTATATTCCTAAAAAATGAATTTTTATAGAATATTATGTAATTAATCTTTACAACTTTATATATAGAATGTGAGTATTTTTTTTAACTATGTAATTATTTTATTTTAATATCCAAATAATATTCCATTGGTATTAATATCTATATACTATATTTGTTTAATATCAAATGAACATACTTAATTATACAAGACTGACATATCTGAAAATCAATAAGAATACAATTTAACTATTATTAATTTTTTTTTATTATTCATTGGTTTTAAATCCGTTTACTTATCTCCCGCAACTTTAAATACTGATATCCAAACGATCCTCAATGAAACAAACAAACAAGTGGTTTTAAATCAAGCCAGCATTTGATAAGCTTGAAGGCATATAGTTGATTTCAGAGGATTTTCATCATAAGCTTGAAGGCATATTGACTCAACAAGTCGATGCTTGTGTATTATAGTTGTACGGTTAAAGCTATATGATAGGCAGAGGCGGATCTACTAAGATCCAACGGGGTCAATTGACCCCATTTAATTTAAAAAAAATTATATTTAAGTTTATTTTTCTATATAATTTAGTACAAAATGTCATAGTACAGTAATATTGATCTCCATTCTTTGTATAAATTTTTTATATAATTAATCTTTATAGTTTGAAAAAATTTATATGATTGATTCTATATGTGTTTGACCCCATTGTTCGAAAGTTAAGAATATCTATAGCCTGTGCTTTGAAATTTTTTACATGTATTATGATTGACTCCATCAAAAAATTTATATGATTGACAACAATACCTTATAACAATTTGGTTTTGTAATTTTCAAAGTCCAAATAATCAATTCAAACCGTTCAACATAATATCTATATTAACTTGTGCTTAGAGATCAAATTTTATATATATATATATATTTTTAAATTTTTTTATTATTTATTAAGTATTTTACAATATCAAAGATCGTAGTGTCAGTCAAATAATGAGAAAGCAGGGGCCCAGTCCCACGCGTTGTGCCCCCTCCTGTTTTTTGTGGCTCCATGAATGCTTCAAAAAATGCATAGCGAGCATACAGTTACTCGTTAACATACTATTAATCTTGAAATTTTATAGCGATGTTATATTATATCTATTTAAATGTGATTGATTCAAAAAAAAAATCTCTTCTTTCAAAGCAGTACAAATTGTATATGTTTCTCGCGAATTAGCGTACGAGTTATTTATTATTGTATGTGTCTTTAATGTTTCAAATATAATATTTATTTATGCTCAAAATATTTTGAATGTAAAAATATTCTTTATAGAAACAATTTTATTTTAAAAATTAAAGTTTCCTACTATAGACATTTTTTTTGTTCAAAACCTAATTATTGTAAGATGTTGTCTAAAAACAACAGTTTTATAAAATACTTAATAAATAGTAAAAAAGTTCAAAAAAAAAAAGTAAAATTTGATCTCTAAGCACATTTTAATATAGAGATCATGTTGAACGGTTTGGATCAAGTGTTTGGACTTTAAAAATCACAAAAACAAATTATTGTAAGATGTTGTAACTTACAAATATTACAAGTGGATCCCTCCTCATATAAAATATATATGTTCTAATATTGAATATCAATGTATCAGACGATCAAAACCGGTTTTAAAGGAAATTTTTTAACTCAATCTAAATTAAGAGATTAGAAAAGTATAACCTTTATACCAACAACCCAATAACATCAAATAGACAAATTGCATGGGATATACAGTCTGCATTAACTCATAAGAGTATCTTTTGAGTTAATGTATCTCGACCATCGATTTTAAATAGAGTCAATCTAGCTCCTGCTTATAACGTAGGGGGTCATTTTATATTAGTGTGGATCTAATCTGCATGCAGGGGCGGAACCAAGACCTGGGCCAGCCTGGGCCTTGGCCCCCCCTTAGTCCAGAAAATATACAGAGCTCCATGTATCCATTGACAAAACTTAACTGTCGCGGCCCAGGCTAAGTTTGGTATTATTTTAATATACAGAGCCCTTTAAGTTTGGTATTATTTAATGCCAAACTTAGCTCTATGTATACAGAGCCCTTTAATATCCATTGGTCTAGAAATATATACAGAGCCCCTCGGCCCCCCCTACCGATTATTTCTGGTTCCGCCACTGTCTGTATGAATCTTAAAGCGGATCCGACGATCAAGATATATTAACTCATAAGATTCATTTTTTAGTTAATGCAGAGAATACGAATTCGGATATACAAGCTCTTATTTGAGAAAAGTGTCATCTTTTTAATATATATAATTTTAAGAGCCTAGTGATCATATATTAATATTTAGCATATATCTCATCACTCATTTTGCCAAGAACTAAATAATAGGAGCCGTCACAAAGTTTCAATAGTACAATGATAGTTAGTCCGTAACTAAATAGATAGATACAGTGATATGTATAATATAAAAGTGGCACAAAATGAACTAAACCAATGGATATCTCCAGTCCTTCTTGAACCGGACACGCGTCCAAGAATAAATGAATAAACATCTCGGTACGCGTTTTACATAATATAATCCCGCTTCCCGCGGGATGGCTAAAATAATTCTCAACTTGTCAAATTATTTTTCTGTTATTATTAGAGAGCTTCGATAGGCGGGTACGGAATTTTTTTTCTAACAACATTGTTTTAAATTTATGCAATGTATGAATAATAGAACGAAAATAAAATATATAACGAAAGCAAATATGGGCATCGACCCATATTTTTTCTCAAAATAAAATAAAATAAAATATATAACTCGTAGTATATTTATGAAGTCAAAACGATATTGTTAATATCTTTATCCGGCAAACACCATAAGACGAATTGATTCAACAACTTGTATAGAAAATAAAGATATTTAGGCAAGATATGATTTTATAGTTACTCTATATATAGAAATTTAGGATGATGTTCCAAAGAACTTGATTCAGCAACTTCAAATGTTGGTGAAATTTATTTATTTTAATACTAATATCGTTTTCAATGAGGTAATTAGGTACAAATAAGTAAATTTAATTATATTTTGCTATCTTGTCGAGCAAGAATACAAATAAAAAAAATTATTAATTTATTAGGTAAGAATAAGGTCGAGCTCATACACCCTTATCACCCTATTCCTTATCTATTCTATACCATCCTTATTTTGTATTTATTATTCTTTTTTTTATCAAAAGATGTTTTAAAGTTATGAGCCAAATAAATGTTACAGAATTTTTCTAATTTGTGGTGTTATACACATGTTGCAGTTTATTCACTATTTATTTAGCAAAATAATGTACTGTATTGATTTGATCAATTTTACTTGATGATCAGGAAAGAATAGGCTAAAAGTAAAATTAGTTATTTATAAGAATAAACATAATTTTTGATAGATCACAAACTCCAACTTTGAGTTATGTCTATCAAAGTATAATAAAACCAAGACATTGTACACATATTCATTTAGTGCAATTTTAAAGAAATAAAGTACCAATTGCTTAATCATGCCAACTGAAATTCTTTTGCAGAAAAATGTACGTGGATTAAAAGTAATAATTTTGTACAAAATAATTTTATATTAATACTTAATTTACTCACTATATTAGGTCGGAATGGAATCGATATAAACCCTGCAAATGACTCATCAGTGAATTATTGAGGTACTCTTTTGGGCGTTAATTAGCATGACCCCAATAGTCAACTAAGTCAATGTCCTTCTTCCCCTTCCAAGCAGGGCTGCCCCCTGGATTTTGAGTTTTAGTGGAAATTTATCGGTTCCGATCGACTCTGCCCCCCTGGAATTATTTTTGCCCCCCTCTGGACGTTTAATTTGTATTTCAAGTTAAATTTAGGGTTAAAATTGAAATAAATCTATTGAATTTTGATTGGTAATTAGAATTATAAGTCAGAGCATCAGAAATTACAAGTCAAAGCATTCGAAAATATAAGTTAAAGCATTGTTTTTTGTCGAGTACTCAATTGGTTAATGGATTTAAACCCGATTCGATATTTTTTTGCCCCCTCCTGACGAAAATCCTGGATCCGCCCCTGCTTCCAAGGCTCCATTCTATGATCTATCTATAAAAAGGCCCCCTTCTAACTCTAAATCCATCTCTAATAACTGATACTACAAACACAAGCTACAGAGAAAACAAAGAATTCTCCACCTATTTTTCCAAAGAGAAGAATCTAAATTCATCATGGTTAAGGTAAGTTGAAAATGATCATCAAGTTTGAATTTGATTTTGAATGCCAAAGGAGGTTATGAACTTATAATCTGTTTTGGTGTAAGAGAAAGATATTGAAAGCTTAAACTTTTTCTTTTGTTTCAGCAAAAAGTGGTGATCAAATTATCCATGGAGAACGCACGGAAACGCACGAAAGCACTAACAACAGCTGCCGGAGTGGATGGTATTACATCGACATTGATCGACGGTGACAAGATTGTGGTCGCGGGAGTCAGCATCGACTCGGTTGCTCTGACAATTGTTCTGAGAAAGAAATTGGGTTATGCTGATCTGATCAGCGTCACGTCAGGTGATGAAAAAAAGGAAGAGAAGAAAGAAGACAAGTCCGACGACAAGAATGCGAATCCGATGATGATACCGTACCAGTATGCGGTACACCCTGTTTATCCGAGCCAGTATGCTTACCATGAAGTTAGCCGATATCCTGATTCTTGTAGTATCATGTAATGTCATTTAGTTTTTATTACCACATTACATATGAATTAAATGAAAAGAAAAAGGAAACAGAAAAGGATAAAGATAAGATGATTTTTTGTTATACTGAACAGCGGCTTGTAATTTTTTTTTTTATTATTCCATTGTTATATAAAAAGATGAGGGTTATGTTCTCAAATTTTATAAACAACTTAGTCCAGTAAAAATAAAATAACCTGGAAAATATTAAGAATGAATTTGATCCTCCCAATGAAGTGCTGGGAAATCCTGCTTAATATATAATTTAAACTTTGATGTTTAATATAAAATTATATACCAACCCAATTAATATTTTTTAGGTTTAATTGTTCAATCACGCCTGTTTATATTTCCTTTTTTTATTAAAATTTATTAATTTTGGGTATATTTTGACTAATAATACAACCATAATTAGTGATTAATTTTCTAGCTTATATATATTTATTAATTAACAAATTTAGAGTGAGTCTATGGTACTATGCATAACACGGATTAGTTCGTACTACGGAGCCATATTTTCATTTTGAAAATTCTAATGGTCAATCCAAACCATTCAACGTGATCCCTAGCTACATGAATATGTACTTACATACTAAATTTTATATTTTTCAAATTTTTTACTATATTTTAAGGTAAGTAGAAAATCACTTGATCTAAAAAATTCTGGACCATCCAAAAACAGTGATTTTCTACCTATCTAAAAAAATAGTAAAAAAATTCTAAAAAATAGAAAATTTAGCCCACAAGTATTCTCATATAGAAATCATGTTGAGCGGTTTGGATCGACCGTTAGAATTTTAAAAATAAAAATATTAATCCGTAGTACAGACCAATCCGTGCTATGCATAGTACCATAGACTCACTCACAAATTTATTATAGAAATATTATGTAGTTCATCTTTACAATACAATACGCGTATTTTTTTGTGAACTATCTTATTATTTTAGTTTAATATTCAAATTATCTCCTTAAATTTCTTTATACAAGACTAGCATGTCTGAAAATTAAATCAAATAAGAATACAATATAGCTATTATTCATTTTTGTTTTTATTCATCGGTGTTCAATCCGTATACTTATCTTCCCCAGCTTTAGATACTGATCATATCCGAACGATATATCATTGATGAAAGAAACAAAACGAACAAGTGGTTAACAATGATCCAGCCAGCATTTTGATCAACTTGAAGCCATGTGTATTGACTCAACAAGTCAATGTTTGTATATTATATTCGTACGGTCAAAGTATATGAAAGGAACACTAGTGGTAAAAATATTATGTATGAATTTTTTGGTCAAATTATGAATCAAAAATTAAGAAGGTTCAATGTAATAAAACAAGGAAACATTGCATGATTGTAATCTGTCCACTTCAAAATTGAATTTTGGTTTGCAATTTCCAACTTTTCCAAAGCCAATACCAAAATTGAATTTTGATTTGCAATTTCCCAAACCGAAATTGAATTTCGGTTTGCATTGAACTTTTTTTTTAATTATCCAATTGAAGTCTTTTTTTTTTAAAATTAATTACATGTTAAACAAATATTTATATAAAAGATGAGAGAATCAAAGAGGAGAGAGAAAACTCATCAAATATTTAATTAATTACAGTCGAACCGAATTTTCAAGCAATTAACCCATTGAACCGTTATTAATTATTTAATTAATTACGGTGAGACTGAATTAAAGAGGAAAAAAAGAAGCTCATACCGAATTGATTTTCGGAATTCAATTTCCATACCGGTTCAACTTTGGTTTTTCTTATTTTGATTTTTTGTGGCGGCTAAAGATGAGTTTAGGAGAATCGGGAAGAGAAGTTGGATACTGAAATTGAATTTCGGAATAAAAAATGGGTACCGAAAATCATTTTCGATATTGATGATTTTGTTTAAAAAGTAAGTAATCAATCCGGTTTTTTATTTTTTTATTATAGTTTATAAAAAATAAAATCGAAAAAGGATTATTGGATTTTCTTATAAACAAATTGACTTGGAAATTCAATTTTGAAAAACCATCTATCCGAATGATCAAGAATTATCAACAAATTACCTGAATGATCAACAAAATACCTTTTTGACATCCAATTTGACAATTTCGTTAATAGCAAGAATGAAATCTACATGCGAAAGTTGTTGTATAGGATTTTTATTGAAATAAAAGAATGTAATTCTTTTTTATAAGAAAGGTGAAGGTTTAGTCTATAAATTTTCATTTAATGTTCACAAAGGACCTCATTCAGATTCACATTGTGAATCTATGACCTCCTACAAAGTAGGTGTTGTCTTTTGCCACTAGACGTGCTAGTTTTTGAATCTCTAGAATTTGAACCTAAGTCTCTACAACCACAAAAGAAAACTCTTAACTATTAAATTACAAATAAAAAGTTAATATTTTATGAACTACAAATACCAAGTTAACATTTTACGATAGTTTGAACATAAAAATAAATTCAATTAAATTTCAATAAACATACTAACATAGACTATGAAAGCGTCTCTAGCTTGGCTTTCATATCAGCCCTGAATAGCTTGTTAACAATTATTTATAATAAAATAGTGTTTAGATCTCATGGTTTGTAGATCTCATGGTCATCATCATATCTGTACAAGCTAATACCAAATGTCACAAGTTTGTAGATCTCATGGTCATCATCATACGAACTGGTTTTGTTTATATGTGAAAATAACGACATATAAGTCTTATTTGGCTATTTAGCAATTGGTTCACATCACTATTTTACGTGTTAGTCCGACAGTACCAAAGAGTTTAACAAGATATTAAATTTGAAATGTCGCATTGCTTTGATACATTTATTTAAAAAATTTATAACTATATTTTTTTTTTTTGCATAACTAAATAATTAAGATAGAGCAGGGGCAGATCCAAAATTTTTGTTGAGGGGCAAAAACATAACGAATCGGGTTTAAATATCTAATCGGGTTTAAATCCATTAATCAATTGGGTACTCGATAAAAAACAATGCTTTAACTTATACTTTCCAATGCTTTGACTTGTAATTTCTGATGCTCTGACTTAATTCTAATTACAATCAAAATTCAACAGATTTATTTCAATTTTAACCCTAAATTTAACTTGAATTACAAATTAAACGTCCAGAGGGGGGCAAAAAAAATTTCGGGGGGGCGGAGGGGCAAAGTCGTTCAGAACCGATAAATCTCCACTAAAACTCAAAATCCAGGAGGAGAGCAGCTGCCCCCCCTGGAACACTCTGGGTCCGCCCCTGAGATAGAGGAGGATTCAAATGCCTCCATTTTTTGTACCTCCACCATACCTCCATTTTTAAAAACTTTTATAACTCAAAATTTAAAACTTAAAAGTCAAAATAAAACCATTAAATGTGATCTATGTTATTTTCTCTATGTGCTCATAAAAAATTATCACATTTTGATTTTTTTTTTTTATGTGAATCAATAAGTTGAAAAATCAACGTCTAGAAATTATCCACATTAGTACGTTTCTTATGAGCTCTTGACGACAACCAAAATAAAATTGAAATGTCGTAATCTTTTACACATGCATAGATAAAATGATGTAGATCATGTCTAATAGTTTTATTTTGACGTTTATGATTTAAATTTTGAGTTATTAACGTTTTAAAAATGGAGGCATGATGGAGCACAAGAAATGAAGACATTTGAACCCTCCTCATTAGGTATTATAGAATAATGTGTATGATAAAATAGCGATCTCAACTTAAAAATAGTATTTTTCTTATGAGTTTAGTAACTAAAATTAAAGGAATAAATCTAAAACCTGTGAAATATAAAAGACTACATGAAACAACAATATTTAAAGATATTTAGTTGAAAAAACAGAAGAATATGTCAACAATGTTCCAAAAGATAATTAAAATATAGTACTTTTATATAGAAATTCAAATTTGTAGAGAAAAAAACATACATTAATTTATCCGTTTTATACGAGTAATTAAATCGAACACCTGATAAATAGTCTACTAATTAAGTCGAAGATCTACAGAAAGAACAACGACACAAACTATAAAAACCAATTCCATTTCAATATATTTCTTATTTACTTAAGTTGGAAGTAACATGTGTATATAAATTAGGTATACATTAATTCTAATAGAATTGTACATTTTTTTAAATTAAATTGGCAACAAAAATGGCTGTCAAAACGGTGACGGAACATATCCAATATTGAACTCATTTTGCTCAGAAGAAGAAAATTAACAAAAAAAATTCATCCAAACGCAACTTCACAATGAAACATATATAGATTTAAAAAGGATAGAAAATATTTATATCCATAAATAGTTATAATTAAAATACATTTCAGGGGTGTTAGATAAAAAAAATCTTCCTATTTTCAGAAACATCGATATGTTTTATTTGGTATTATGGGCTTAAAAATAAGTATTTTTCGGCTTCAAAATGAAAGGCTGCATAAAGATTTTCACTTTGTATCCGAAATGGAGGTGGCAGAGAGGCCGATTTTTTATTAATAAAAAAAATGCACACCCTTAATTAGTTCGTCAAATCTCGGAATATAAAATTTCACCCAATTCTACTCTTATTTTAAATTTTTATTTTTATTTATTTTTTTCCTATTTATAATAAAATCGGGGCAGAGAGGAC
The DNA here is from genome assembly GCA_028015225.1 of Carex myosuroides. Taxonomy (NCBI): domain Eukaryota; kingdom Viridiplantae; phylum Streptophyta; class Magnoliopsida; order Poales; family Cyperaceae; genus Carex; species Carex myosuroides. Next base: position 7,068,852 of record CM051482.1, read on the forward strand.
AAGCACGTGGCGCGTGGTAATTGGTGCTTGATGTGACTGTCGGCCCCGGGATAGCATGTGGTTGTCTCCTGAATTCATAGGATCCGTATCAGGAAAGGAAAGATGGTGCGACAACCAAGGCGTCCAGGCGATTTCCAAGCGACAGAAAGACAATCTCAAATATCCGACTCTTCTGTTCTTCTTTTAAAAAAAAAAAACAGCTTTTGGTTCTCAGATTTTAACTGTTTAAAATTTTTCATTTGCGTATTTTAATAAACAAATTTTTTCATGCATAAATCCTGACGAATTTGAATGATTGGGATCGAAAAAGCAGGACTCTGCCTTTATTAGATAAAAACAGCAGAGTTCATTCCAATCTCAAGAGGCAAAAAAACAACAGCAACTTTTAGAGACGAGCAAGAAGGCTGGCAAACAGTTACGAGAAGATGGAGGAGGCGTAATACATAGCAGGCTAACCGTCTCCCCAACACCGGCAACTGCTTCTCCAACACGGGCAACCAAGGACGCAGAGTCAACAAGGGATAGACATATTTCAATGGGCCGTTCGGCAACAAGAAATTAAGAGTGAAGGATTAAGAAGCAGGAACCGATGTTCGGTTGTCTTAATCAGTGAGTGAAAACTAAGGAAGCTAAAAGAAGAGGTAGATGAGCAAAAAGAGGCTAAAGAAGATGATATTAATCCGATTTAAGAAACCGGTGTTCGACAGAATTAAACGACTAAGGAAGCTTAAGAAAGCGGATTAAGCATTAAACCCTTGTTGCTGAACAACTCCAATAAAAATAAATGCTTCATATGTCTAGCAAAGGATCATCAGGTGGCCCAATGTAGAGAACCATTAAAATGCTATAAATGTTTGGCTTCCCAATCCGATTAGGGTTTTTTTCTGTTGTTGTTCTGGTGGCTGGCCTGTGCTCGTGGACCTTGAAGCCGTCATGAGGCGAGCTACGAGAGAACTACCTTAGTACTGACGAGTGCCGTGACTCGGGTAAGGCCTAGTGTACCATCTGTTTTTTGTTATTGGTCCTTGCTATGTGATGTGTGGCATGTGGTCGAGCCACCTCTTTGACCAGTTTCTGTTATTTACTCTTTGACCAGTTTCTGTTATTTACTTAATGTGTGACATGATGACATCGACTATTTTTACTTGAATGTGAAACGTTTCGTATATTTTGCTTATTGTCGGGGTTTTGCATCTAATCCGTTTGGGATTTATTGTTAATTGCTTGATTTTGTGTTTTTTTTTTAATATGAAATCGAGTATTGAATTGCTTGATTTATGTCCTTGTGAGTCAGTAATTATCGAGGTGCTTGATTGTAACTGTCCCTACCAAAATATTGTTTCTATTAGGCACTACGTACTTGAATTGATAAACTCTCTTGTGTATGCTTCAACTGTGACTGATATCGGTACAATACCAGTTTTCTAATGCTTGGTACAGTCGGTACCAGCACATTCGTAATTTTTATAAGATTGAGGGTGTAATGATAATTATGTAAATGTGATGATTTAACACTAGCCGAATTTCAAATGTTTAAATTAAGGGAACTTGGATGCAAAATTTTGGAGAATTTAATTTAAATAGAAAGATCGGGCTTGTAATGGATGAAAGAAAAGAAAATAAATAAAATGAGATTGTCCCTTCTCTGATTTGTGCCGAATCAAATAAGAATTTGAATAAAAGTGCATTAGGCCAAAGAATTTGATTTAGTTAACTAAAATATGTATTTTTTTGGGCCTAGGCCGAAAATAAGTTAAAAAGGGTACTTATGGTTATGGGCTGATACCTCAACTAAAAATCTGATTTTTGAATGGATTTTCGGATTGGGCTGTGCAAGTCCAAAAATCAACTCTCAAATAAACAAAAATTTAAGTTAGATTTGGGTTCTCTCTTTTGGGCCGAAATTATAAAATTATTAGATTAGGCTTTTAATTAATTAATTGAATTTGATCCAATTTTGATCGGGTTGTGCAAACCCAACATTCGATAGGTTAGCTCACAAATTAAATTGTCGTAGGTTGAATTAGAATTACGAGATAGTAGAATTTAATTTGAAAGAATAGTTGGGCTTTATTAAATTAATTGAAGTCAAAATATGGTCAGATAAATTAAGACTTTATTAAATTAATTTGAAAGCCATTTCAATATATTTCTTATTTACTAAAGTTGGAAGTAACATTAATTCTAATAGAAATTTACATTTTTTTTAAATAAAATGGCAACAAAAATGGCCGTCAAAACGGTGACGAAACATATCTAATATTGAACTCATTTTGTTCACAATAAAAAAAATTAACAGAAAATTTCTTCCAAACGCAACTTCACAATGAAACATTTATTTTATCTTAATATTAACTCCTATAATATTACGCATAATTTTAGAGGATGAAGAAACTATCTGTTGAGAGAAAGTCTTAGTTTTTCATTCAATTAATTTCAGTTATTGATCACTGTTTGATTTTATATAATGTATTTTTTATGTAGTTTTATGTGTGGAAACATAAAATTAGTTAGAAACCTATCCATTTCCATTCAAGCATAATCTCAGCTATTGGTAAGTCGCCACATGTTTTTTATTTCTTTTTCTCTTTTCCTGTGCAGAACATGTTTCCTCAGTCTTTGCTTCTTTCCAATGCGACGCTTCTTCCCGAGAGATGCTCACCTCCCCAGGTAATCGACACCGACTCCTCTCCTCTTTCTCTCCGTGCTTAAGAAAAATCTCAAATAAGACCAAGCCCCAACCCTTTTCCTCCACCGATCCCTCCGTGTGCTCTCCTCCCTCTCTTCCTCAATGTTGTCTCCCTCTTCTCCGCTGCTCTCTTCCAGCAAATAAAAAAGTTGCATAGAGAAGATATGTAAAATTACAAATTGCAGGTTCTATATGCAAAACAAGAAATTCCATGTTTGTATGTGATTTTCATCATTTTCATTTTCTACTAGTTGTCTTTCACATTTTATTGGTTGTCATCTACTATTGGTTGTATTTCATCTTCTTCCAGTTGTCTTTCATCATGTACTGATTCTCTTTCATGTTCTACTGGTTGTCTTTCATCTGAGTCTATATGTCTGCATTAACTCAAAAGAGCATCTTTTGAGTTAATACATCTCGGACGTCTGATTTTAAACGAAGCATATCCGGCACCCGCCTATAAAGCAAGGAAATCTTTAATATTAGTGCAAATCTGGTCGATACGGAACTTAAAGCTGATTGGACGGTACAAATGCATTAACTCAAAAGATTCTTTCTTGAGTTAATGCAGAGGATGCGAATTCCTTTCATCTACTACTGATTGTATTTCATCTTGTTCTTGTTGTTTTACATCTTCTTTTATTTGTCTTTCATGTTTTACTGGATTGTCTTTCACGTTCGACAAGTTGTCTTTCATCTACTATTAGTTGTATTTCATGTTCTACTGGTTGTCTTTCTCATTCTACTGGTTGTCATTCATCTACTACTATTTGTACTGTATCTTCTTGTAGTTGTCTTTCATCTTGTACTGGTTGTCTTTCATTTTATTCTAGTTGTATTCTTTTTCCTCTAATTATATTTCATCTTCTTCTAGTCGTCTTTCATCTTGTACTAGTTGTATTTCATCTTCTTATAGTTGTCTTTTATCTTGTACTTGTTGTATTTCATCTTTTTCTAGTTGTCTTTCCTCTTGTACTGGTTGTCTTTCATTTTCTTCTAGTTGTATTCTTCTTCCTCTAATTATATTTCATCTTGTTCTAGTCGTCTTTCATCTTGTACTAGTTGTATTTCATCTTCTTCTAGTCGTCTTTCATCTTGTACTTGTTGTCTTTCATCTTCTTCTAGTTGTCCTTCATCTTCTAATTGTCTTTCATATTCTTCTAGTCGTCTTTCATCTTCTTCTAGTCGTCTTTCATCTTGTACTTGTTGTCTTTCATCTTCTTCTAGTTGTCTTTCATCATGTACTTGTTGTCTTTCATGTTTTACTTGTTGTCTTTCATCTTCTTCTAGTTTATCTTTCATCTTGTACTGATTGTCTTTCATATTCTACTTGTTGTCTTTCATCTTCTTCTATTTGTGTTTCATTTTCTACTGGTTGTCTTTAATGTTCTACTAGTCTTGCATACAAGTTGTATTTCATCTTCTTCTATTTGTCCTTCATGTTTTACTGGGTTGCCTTTCACGTTCTACTGGTTGTCTTTCATCTACTACTGTTTGTATTTCATATTCTCTGTTTGTCTTTCTCGTTCTACTGGTTTACTTTCTCGTTATATTTCATTTATTTCTAGTTGTTTTTTCAACTTGTACTGGTTGGCTTTCATGTTCTACTGGTTATCTTTTATCTTCTACTAGTTGTTTTTCTTTTTCTAGTAGTTGACTTTCATCTTCTTCTAGTTGTTTTTCATCTTCTACTAGTAGTCATTCATGTTCTTGTATTTCATCTTCTTCTTGTTGTCTTTCATTTTCTACTAGTTGTTTTTCATCTTCTTTTAGTTGTCTTTCATCTTCTATTGGTAGTTTTACATTTTCTACTAGTTTCTTTCACATTTTCTTTGTTGTCTTTCATCTACTACTGGTTCTATTTCATCTTTTTCTAGTTGTCTTTCATGATGTACTGGTAGTATTTCTTGTTCTTCTAGTTGTCATTCATATTCTACTACTTGCTTTTTTTATCTTATACAGGTTGTCTTTCATCATCTATTTGTTGTTTTTCATTTTATTATATTTGTCTTTAATCTTGTTTGGTTGACTTTCATGTTTACTGGTTGGGTTTCATGTTCTTCTTGTTATCTTTCATCTTCTTCTAGTTGTATTTCTTCTTCCTATAGTTAGATTTCATATTCTTCTAGTTATTTTTCATCTCGTACGAGTTGTCTTTCATGTTCTACTGGTTGTCTTCTTCTAGTTGTTTTTCATCTTCTACTAGTTTTTTTCATCATCTGGCTGTTTATCATCTTCTTCTAGTTTTCTTTCATCATGTACTAGTTGTCTTTCATGTTCTACTTGTTGTTTTTCATCTTCTTCTAGTCGTCTTCAATCTCATACGGTTGTCTTTCATGTTCTACTGGTTGTCTTTCATCTTCTACAAGTTATTTTTCATCTTCTTCTAGTTAAATTTCATGCTCTACTGGGTTATTTTTAACGTTCTACTTGTTGTCTTTCATCTAGTACTGGTTGTGTTTTATTTACTTCTAGTTGTTTTTCAAATCAGGCTTTCATGTTCTACTCGTTATCTTTTATCTTCCACTAGTTGTATTTCATGTTCTACTAGTTGTCTTTCTTGTTCTAGTGGTTGTCTTTCATCTACTACTTGTTCAAGTGATTGTCTTGCATCTTCTTCTAGTTGTCTTTCATCTTGTACTCGTTGTTCTTCATTTTCTCCTAGTTGTTTTCTTCTTTCTTTAATTGTATTTCATCTTCTTCTAGTCATCTTTCATCTTGTACAAGTTGTTTTGCATGTTCAACTTGTTGTCTTTTATCTTCTTCTAGTCGTCTTCCATGTTCTAGTAGTTGTCTTTCATCTTCTTCTAGTTGTTATTCTTCTACTAGTTGTTTTTCATCTTCTACTGGTTGTTTATTATCCTGTACTGATTGTCTTTCATCATCTATTTATTGTTTTTCATCTTCTTCTAGTTGTCATTCAAATTCTACTAGTTGTCTATGATCTTCTACTGGTTATTTATCATCTTGTACAGGTTAGCTTTCATGTTCAACTTGTTGTCTATCATTTCTTCTAATTGTATTTCTTCTTCCTATTATAGTTGTCTTTCATCTCGTACTAGTTCTCTCATGTTCTTCTGGTTGTCTTTCATCATCTACTGGTTGTATTTCGTCTTGTACTAGATGTCTTTCATGTTCTACTGGTTGTCTTTAATCTTCTTCTAATTGTTTTTCATCTTATGCTGGTTGTTTATCATCTTGTACTAGTTGTTTTTTATCATCTATTTGTTGTTTTTCATTTTATTCTAGTTATCTCTCATCTTGTACTGGTTGACTTTCATGTTCTATTGGTTGTCTTTCATCTTCTACTGGTAGTATTTCATGTTCCACTGGTTGTTTATCATCTTTTACTAGTTTTTTTTCATCTTCTGGTTGTCTTTGATCTTCTTATAGTTGTTTTTTATCATGTATTGGTTGTGTTTCATGTTCTACTTGTTGTCTTTCATCTTCTTCCAGTCCTCTTTCATCTTTTTCTAGTTGTATTTTTTCTTCCTCCAGTTGTATTTCATCTTCTTCTAGTTGTATTTCATCTTTTTCTAGTCATCTTCCACGTTCTACTAGTTCTCTTTCATCTGTTTCTAGCTGTCATTCATATTCTACTAGTTATTTTTCATCTTCTACTGAATATTTATCATCTTGTACTGGTTGTCTTTCATCATCTATTTGTTGTTTTTTATTTTATTCTAGTTGTCTTTCGTCTTGAACTGGTTGACTTTCATGTTCTACTGGTTAGCTTCATCTTTATCTAGTTGTATTTCTTCTTCATGTTCTAGTTGTCTTTCATCTCGTACTAGTCATCTTTCATGTTATTCTGGTTGACTTTCATCCTCTACCGGTTGTATTTCATCTTGTACAAGTTGTCTTTCAAGTTTTACTGGTTGTCTTTCATCTTCTCCTAGTTGTCTTTCATCTTTCAAGTTTTACTGTATCATCTTCTACTTGTTGTCTTTAATCATCTATTTGTTGCTTTTCATTTAATTCTAGTTGTCTTTCATCTTGTACTGGTTGACTTTCATGTTCTACTGGTTGGCTTTCATGTTCAACTTGTTGTCTTTCATCTTCTTCTAGTACAGTTGTCTATCATTTTCTACTGATGTTCTTTCATCTTGTACAAGTCATTTTTCATCTTCTTCTTGTTTTCTTTAATGCTCCACTTGGTAGTCTTTCATGTTCTACTGGTTGTATTTCATTTACTTTTAGTTGTTTTTTCAACTTGTACTTGTTGGCTTTCACGTTCTACTAGTTATCTTACATCTTCTAGTTGTTTTTGTCCTTCTACTAGTTGACTTTCATCTTTTTCTAGTTGTTTTCATGTTCTACTAGTAGTCATTCATGTTCTCCTAGTTGTCTTTCATCTACTACTAGTTTTATTTCATCTTCTAGTTGTCTTTCATCTTGTACTGGTTGTCTTACATTTTCTACTGGTTTTCTACTACTAGTTGTCTTTCATGTTCTACTGGACTGGTTGTCTGTCATCTTCCGCTAGTTGTCATCCATATTCTACTAGTTGTTTATCATCTTCTACTAGTTGTTTATCATATTATACAGGTTGTCTTTCATAATCTATTTGTTGTTTTTCATTTTATTCTAGTTGTATTTCATCTTGTACTGGTTGACTTTCATGTTTACTGGTTGACAATCATGTTCTTCTTGTTGTCTTTCGTCTTTTTCTAGTTGTATTTCTTTTTCCTGTAGTTGGATTTCATCTTCTTTTCTAGTTGTCTTTCATCACGTACTAGCTGTCTTTCGTGTTCTACTGGTTGTCTTTTATCTTCTACTGGTTGTATTTCTTCTTCTACTAGTTGTATTCCATCTTCTACTGTTTTTAAACTTCTACTAGTGGTTTTTCATCCTCTGGTTGTCTTTCATGTTTTACTTGTTGTCTTTCATCATCTTCTAGTTTATCTTTCATCTTGTACTGGTTGTATTTCATGTTCTACTTGTTGTCTTTCATCTTCTTCTAGTCGTGTTTCATCTTCTTCTTGTTGTTTTACATCTTCATCTATTGTCTTTCATGTTCTACTGGGTTGTCTTTCATGTTTTACAAGTTGTCTTTCATCTACTACTTGTTGTATTTCATGTTCTACTAGTTGTCTTTCTCGTTCTACTGGTTGTCTTTCATCTACTACTTGTTGTATTGCATCTTCTTCTAGTTGTCTTTCATCTTATACTGGTTGTCATTCATTTTTTTCTACTTGTATTCTTCTTCCCTTAATTGTATTTCATCTCCTTCTAGACGTCTTTCATCTTCTTCTGGTTGTTTATCATCTTGTACTGGTTGTCTTTCATCATCTATTTGTTGTTTTTCATTTTATTCTAGCTGTCCTTCATCTTGTACAGGTTGACTTTCGTCTTCTTCTAGTTATATTTCTTCATCCTGTAGTTGAATTTCATCTTCTTCTAGTTGTTTTCTCATCTCGTACTAGTTGTCTTTCATATTCTACTAGTTGTCTTTCATGTTCTACTGGTTGTATTTCATCTTCTACTAGTTGTATTTCATCTTCTACTAGATGTTTTTCATCTTCTACTAGTGGTTTTTCATCCTCTGGTTGCCTCTCATCTTCTTCTAGTTGTCTTTCATCATGTATTTGTTGTCTTTCATCTTCTTCTAGTCGTGTTTCTATTCTTCTAGTTGTTTTACATCTTCTTCTATTTGTCTTTCATGTTCTACTAATTTATCTTTCACGTTCTACTAGTTGTCTTTCATCTTCTTCTAGTCGTGTTTCACCTTCTTCTAGTTGTTTTCCATCTTTTTCTATTTGTCTTTCATGTTCTACTAGTTTATTTTCACGTTCTACTAGTTGTCTTTCATCTACTACTTGCTGTATTTCATGTTCTACTGGTTGTCATTCATCTACTACTTGCTGTATTTCATGTTCTACTGGTTGTCATTCATCTACTACTTGTTGTATTTCATGTTCTACTGGTTGTCATTCATCTACTACATGTTGTATTGCATCTTCTTCTAGTTGTCTTTCATCTTGTACTGGTTGTCTTTCATTTTCTTTTAGTTGTATTCTTCTTCCCCTAATTGTATTTCATCTTCTTCTAAACGTCTTCCATCTTGTACTAGTTATTTTTCATGTTCTACTTGTTGTATTTCACCTTCTTCTAGTCGTCTTCCATGTTCTTCAATTTTCTAGTTGTTGTCTTTCATCTTCTTCTAGTCGTGTTTCAGTTTCTACTGGTTTCTCATGTTTTACTTGTTGTTTTTCATCTTCTTCTAGTTTATCTTTCATCTTGTATTGATTGTCTCTATTTGTTGTCTTTCATCTTTATCAAGTCGTGTTTCATTTTTTACTGGTTGTCTTTCATATTCTACTAGTTGTACATCGTATACTACTAGTTGTATTTCATCTTCTTCTAGTTGTTTTACATCTTTTTCTATTTGTCTTTCATGTTCTACCAGTTGTCTTTCATCTATTACTTCTTGTATTTCATGTTCTACTAGTTATCTTTCTCGTTCTACTGGTTGTCTTTCATCTACTACTTGTTGTATTGCATCTTCTAGTTGTTTTTGATCTTGTGCTGGTTGTCTTTCATTTTCTTCTAGTTGTATTATTCTTCCCCTAATTGTATATCATCTTCTTCTAGTCGTCTTTCATCTTGTAGTAGTTGTTTTTCATGTTCTACCTATTTTATTTCATCTTCTTCTAGTCGTCTTCCATGTTCTACCGGTTGCCTTTCATCTTCTTCTAGTTGTCATTCATGTTTAACTTGTTGCATATTATCTTCTTCTAGTTGTATTTCTTCTTCTTGTTCTAGTTGTATTTCGTCTAGTTTTAGTTGTCTTTATGTTATTCTGGTTGTCTTTCATCATCTACTAGTTGTATTTCATCTTGTACTAGTTGTCTTTCATGTTCTACAGGTTGTTTTTCTTCTTCTACTAGTTGTTTTTCATCTTCGACTTGTTGTTTTTCATCTCCTGGTTGCCTTTCAAATTCTTCAAGTTGTATCTTGTACTGGTTGTCTTTCATGTTCTACTTGTTGTCTTTCATCTTTTTCTAGTTGTCTTTCATTTATACTGGTTGTCTTTCATGTTCTACTGGTTGTTTTTCATTTACTACTGGTAGTATTTCATCTTCTTCTAGTTGTTCTACATTTTCATCTATTTGTCTTTCATTTCTCTTGGGTTATCTTTCACATTCTACTGGTTGCATGTCATATTTTTCTTGTTGTATTTCTCGTTCTACTGTGTATTTCATTTACTTCTAGTTATTTTTTCAACTTGTACTTGTTGGCTTTCATATTCTACTGGTTATCTTTCATCTTCAACTAGTTGTTTTTCTCCTTCTACTAGTTGACTTTCATCTTCTTCTAGTTGGCTTTCATCTTCTACTAGTTGTCTTTCATCTTCCACTAATAGTCTTTCATGTTCTACTGGTTGTCTTTCATCTAATGCTGGTTTTCATCTTGTTTTAGTTGTCTTTCATTTTCTACTAGTTGTTTTTCATCTTCTTTTAGTTTTCTTTCATCTTGTACTGGTTGTCTTACATTTTCTACTGGTTTCTTTCACATTTTCAGGTTGTCTTCCATCTACTACTTGTTGTCTTTCATTTTTTACCGGTTGTCTTTCATCTTCTTTTGGTTGTCATCCATATTCTACTAGTGGTTTTTCATCTAATACTGGTTGTCTTTCATTATCTATTTGTTGTTTTTTTTTATTTTATTCTAATTGTCTTTCATCTTGTAATGGTTGACTTTCATTTTTACTTAAATTGGATTTCATGTTCTTCTTGTTGTCTTTCGTATTCTTCGTTTTATTTTTTCTTTTTATAGTTGGATTTCATCTTCTTCTAATTGTCTTTCATCTCGTACTAGTTGTCTTTCAAGTTCTACTGGTTGTCTTTCAAATTCTACTAGTTGCATTTCATCTTCTACTAGTTGTTTTTCATCTTCTACTAGTGGTTTTTCATATTATACTAGTTGTCTTTCATTTTCTTCTAGTTGTATTTTTTTTCCCCTAATTGTATTTCATCTTCTTCTTGTCGTCTTTCATCTTGTATTAGTTTTTTTATGTTCTACTTGTTGTCATTCATCTTTTTCTAGCCATCTTCCATGTTCTTCTAGTTGTCATTCATATTCTATTAGTTGTTTTTCAACTTCTACTGGTTGTTTATTATCTTGTATTGGTTGTCTTTCATCATCTATTGGTTGTTTTTCATTTTATTCTAGTTGTCTTTCATCTTGTACTGGTGGACTTTCATGTTCAACATGTTCAACTTGTTGTTTATTTTCTTCTAGTAGTATTTCTTCTTCATGTTCTAGTTGTGTTTCATCTAGTACTAGTTGTCTTTTACGTTATTCAGGTTGTCTTTCATCATCTACTAGTTGTATTTCATCTTGTACAAGTTGTCTTTCATGTTCTACTGGATGTCTTTCATCTTCTTCTAGTTGTTTCTCATCTTCAACTGGTTGCTTATCATCTTGTACTAGTTGCCTTTTATCATCTATTTGTTGTTTTTCATTTTATTCTAGTTGTCTTTCATCTTTTATTGGATGACTTTCATGTTCTACTGATTGGCTTTCATGTTCAAATTATATCTTCTAGTTGTATTTCTATTCCCTATAGTTGGATTTCATCTTCATCTAGTTGTCTTTCATCTCGTACTAGTTGTCTTTCATGTTCTACTGGTTATCTTTCATGTTCTACTAGTTGTCTTTCAGCATCTACAAGTTGTATTTCATCTTCTGCTAGTTGTTTTTCATCTTCTAGTTGTTTTTCTTGTTTTCTAGTTGTCTTTCATCTTGTACTAGTTGTCTTTCATGTTCTACTTGTTGTTTTTCATCTTCTACTGGTTGTCTTTCATGTTCTACTGGTTGTCTGTCATCTACTACTGGTTGTATTTCATATTCTTCTAGTAGTTTAACATCTTCTTCTATTTGTCTTTCATGTTCTACTGGGTTGTCTTTCACGTTATACTAGTTGTTTTTCATCTACTACTGGTTGTATTTCATATTCTTCCGGTTGTCTTTCTCGTTCTACTGGTTGTTTTTTATTTACTACTTGTTGTATTCCATCTTCTTCTAGTTGTATTTCATCTTCTACTGGTTGTTTTTCATCTAATGCTAGTTGTATTTCATCTTCTTTTAGTTGTATTTCATTTTCTACTAGTTTCTTTTCATTTTCTTTTAGTTGTCTTTTATCTTGTACTGGTTGTCTTACATTTTCTACTGGTTTCTTTCACATTTTTCTGGTTGTCTTCTATCTACTACTGGTTGTCTTTCGTTTCTACTAGTTGTCTTTCATCTTCTACTAGTCGTTTATCATCTAATACTGGTTGTCTTTCATCATCTATTTGTTGTTTTTTATTTTATTCTAGTTGTCTTTCATCTTGTGCTGGTTGACTTTCATTTTTACTTAAACTGGCTTTCATGTTCTTCTTGTTGTCTTTCGTATTCTTCTAGTTTTATTTTTTCTTCCTGTAGTTGGATTTCATCTTCTTCTGTCTTTCATCTCGTACTAGTTGTCTTTCAAGTTCTACTGGTTGTCTTTCAAATTCTACTAGTATTTCATCTTCTACTAGTTGTATTTCATCTTCTACTAGTTGTTTTTCATCTTCTACTAGTGGTTTTCATATTCTACAGGTTGTCTTTCATTTTCTTCTAGTTGTATTCTTCTTCCCCTAATTGTATTTCATCTTCTTCAGTCGTCTTTCATCTTGTATTAGTTTTTTCATGTTCTACTTGTTGTCTTTCATCTTTTTCTAGCCGTCTTCCATCTTCTTCTAGTTGTCATTCATATTCTATTAGTTGTTTTTCATCTTCTACTGGTTATTTATTATCTTGTACTGGTTGTCTTTCATCATCTATTTGTTGTTTTTCATTTTATTCTAGTTGTCTTTCATCTTGTACTGGTTGACTTTCATGTTCTACTAGTTGGCTTTCATCTTCTACTAGTTGTTTTTCTTCTTCTACTAGTTGACTTTCATCTTCTTCTAGATGTCTTTCATTTTTTACTAGTTGTCTTTCATGTTCTACTGGTTGTCTTTCATCTAATACTAGTTGTATTTCATCTTCTTTCAGTTGTCTTTCATTTTCTACTAGTTGTTTTTCATCTTCTTTTAGTTGTCTTTCATCTTGTACTGGTTGTCTTACATTTTCTACTGGTTTTTTTCACATTTTTCTGGTTGTCTTCCATCTATTACTAGTTCTCCTTCATGTTCTCCTGGTTGTCTTTCATCTTCTTCTAGTTGTCATCCATATTCTACTAGTTGTTTTTCATCTTCTACTAGTCGTTTATCATCTAATACTGGTTGTTTTTCATCATCTATTTGAAGTTTTTTTATTTTATTCTAGTTGTATTTCATCTTGTACTGGTTGACTTTCATGTTTACTGGTTGGCTTTGATGTTCTTCTTGTTGTCTTTCGTCTTCTTCTAATTTTATTTTTCTTCCTGTAGTTGGATTTCATCTTCTTCTAGTTGTCTTTCATCTCGTACTAGTTGTCTTTCATTATCTACTGGTTGTCTTTCAAATTCTACTGGTTGTATTTTATCTTCTACTAGTTTTATTTCATCTTCTACTAGTTGTTTTACATCTTCTACTAGTGGTTTTTCATATTCTACTAGTTGTCTTTCATTTTCTTCTAGTTGTATTCTTCTTTCCCTAATTGCTTTTCATCTTCTTTTAGTCATCTTTCATCTTGTATTAGTTGTTTTTCATGTTCTACTTCTTGTCTTTCATCTTTTTCTAGCCGTCTTCCATGTTCTTCTAGTTGTCATTCATATTTTATTAGTTGTTTTTCATCTTCTACTGGATGTTTATTATCTTGTACTGGTTGTCTTCCATCATCTATTTGTTGTTTTTCATTTTATTCTAGTTGTCTTTCATCTTGTACTGGTTGACTTTCTTGTTCTACTGGTAGGCTTTCATGTTCAACTTATTGTATATCATCTTTTTCTAGTAGTATTTCTTCTTCATGTTCTAGTTGTGTTTCATCTAGTACTAGTTGTCTTTTACGTTCTTCTGGTTATCTTTCATCATCTAGTGGTTGTATTTCATCTTGTACTAGTTGTCTTTCATCTTCTTCTAGTTGTTTCTCATCTTCTACTGGTTGCTTATCATCTTGTACTAGTTGCCTTTTATCATCTATTTGTTGTTTTTCATTTTATTCTAGTTGTCTTTCATATTGTACTTGACTTTCATGTTCTACTGGCTGGCTTTCATGTTCAAATTGTTGTATTTTATTTTCTAGTTGTATTTCTATTTCCTGTAGTTGGATTTCATCTTTATCTAGTTGTCTTTCATCTCGTATTAGTTGTCTTTCATGTTCTACTGGTTATCTTTCATCTTCCACTGATTGTCTTTCATCTTCTACAAGTTGTATTTCATCTTCTACTAGTTGTTTTTCATCTTCTGGTTGCCTTTCATTTTCTTCTAGTTGTCTTTCATCTTATACTGGTTGTCTTTCATGTTCTACTTATTGTTTTCCATCTTCTGGTAGTTGTCTTTCATTTTCTACTAGTTGTTTTTCCTGTTCTATTGGTTGTCTTTCATCTACTACTGGTTGTATTTCATCTTCTCATAGTTGTGTTTCATCTTCTTCTATTTGTCTTTCAAGTTCTATTGGGCTGTCTTTCACGTTCTACTCGTTGTTTTCTACTACTAGTTGTATTTGATATTCTTCTGGTTTATCTTTCATTTTGTACTGGTTGCTTTCATGTTCTACTTGTTGTCTTTCATCATCTTCTTCTATTTGTCTTTCATGTTCTACAGGGTTGTCTTTCACATTCTACTAGTTGTCTTTCATCAACTACTTGTTGTTTTTCATGTTCTACTAGTTGTCTTTCTCGTTCTACTGGTTGTCTTTCATCTACTACTTGTTGTATTGCATCTTCTTCTATGTGTCTTTCATCTTCTACTGGTTGTCTTTTATTTTCTTCTTGTTGTATTGTTTTCCCCTAATTGTATTTCATCTTTTTCTAGTGGTCTTTCATCTTGTATTAGTTGTCTTTAATGTTCTACTTGTTGTCTTTCATCTTCTTCTAGTCGTCTTCCATCTCCTACTGTTGTCTATCATATTATATTGGTTGTCTTTCATCTTATAGAAGTCGTTTTTCTACTTCTTCTAGTTGTCTTTCATGCTCTACTGGGTTGTCTTTCACGTTCTACTGGTTGTCTTTCATCTTATATTAGTTGTCTTTCATATTGTACTTGTTGTCTTCTTTTTTCTTCTAGTTGTCTTTTATTTTCTACTGGTTGTCTTTCATGTCCTGTTGTTGTCTTGCATCTACTACTGGTTGTATTTCATCTTCTAATAGTTGTTTTACATCCTCTTATATTTGTCTTTCATCTTCTACTGGGTTGTCTTTCATGTTCTACTGATTGTCTTTCATCTACTACTGGTTGTATTTCATATTCTTCTAGTTGTCTTTCTCGTTCTACTGCTTGTTTTTCATCTACTACTTGTTGTATTGCATCTTCTTCTAATTGTCTTTCATCTTGTACTGGTTGTCTTTCATTTTCTTCTAGTGGTATTCTTCTTCCTCTAATTGTATTTCATCTTGTACTAGTTGTTTTTCATGTTCTACTTGTTGTCTTTCATCTTTTTTGAGTCGTCTTCATGTTCTACCGGTTGTCTTTCATCTTCTTCTTGTTGTCATTCATATTCTACTAGTTGTTTTTCATCTTTTACTAATTGTTTATCATCTTGTACTTGTTGTCATCATCTATTTGTTGTATTTCATTTTATTATAGTTGTCTTTCAACTGCTGGTTGGCTTTCATGTTCAACTTGTTGTCTATCATCTTCTGCTATTTGTATTTCTTCTTCTTGTTCTAGTTATCTTTCATCTCGTACTAGTTGTCTTAGATGTTCTTAAGGTTGTCTTTCATCATCTACCTATTGTATTTCATCTTATACTAGTTGTTTTTCATGTTCTACTACTTGTCTTTCATCTTCTTCTATTTCATCTTCTTCTTTTCATCTTCTTCTATTTCATCTTTTGTCTTTCATCTTCTATTTCATCTTCTTCATTTATTTGTTGTTTTTCATTTTATTATAGCTGTCTTTCATGTTGTACTGTTTGACTTTTATGTTCTACAGGTTGGCCTTTGAAGAGCAAAACATGAACATGCTTCACTCAACAGAAAAAGAGATCATCTCAATTAAGAATCCTGCAGACATATCAAGCAGTGATACCTCCAATGCACAAGGGGTTCAACCCAAGACCTCTTTACTTACCTCTTTTGTTTTGTTTTATAAAAATTCAAATTTGTATCATTTCATCTGAAAATGGGATTTTAATCACATGGTTACTAATCTAACATGCAGGAAGAGTTTCTGAAAAAGTTTCGTCAGAAAATTCAAAGCCTGTCACGTGATTTTACCCTATGTTACGGACCGTACCAAGTCCAATACAGAGGCAACTCTCAATACAGACTGATCCATACACCACAACGCAAAAATCAACATTCAAGTGTTGAATACAGACCGTACCTGCCGGTACGGACCATATCCGAGTGACAAAAATAACTGAATTTTATTTTTTGTGCTGCCAAAACTGAAATTCAAAATTTAACGAAAAATAATCACCCACTACTCCACTCTCATGACACCCATTCACCACCTTTAAAAACTTTTTCTTCCAAATTCCATTCAAAGAGCAGAAATCTACAAAAACTTTTCAAAAATTCGTGTTGTCAAAAATAGAAATTTCACCAAGTATAGTCCGTATTGGGACCGTATAACCTAGTACGGTCCGTATCAGAGCTCGAATTTTTGGCAATAATGGCCGAAAACAATCTCCAACACTCCAGTCCTAATGAAAAACTACTCCTAAGGACCATGGGAATCCAATTTACAAACAAGGACGAGTATGATCGAGCCTAAAAGATGATCGACCGAACCTTAGGTAACAACAAGGCGATGTGCGTGAACACTATGAAGACGCTTGAATGTGCGTGAACACGATGTGCGTGAACACGATGTGCGTGAACACAATGTGCGTGAACACGATGAAGACTATGTGAGGGTGTCTCTCAACAACATCAACCTCTGGGATCTCGCGACAAATCTCAGGACTCCTAGGTCCTATGACATGCCAACAATCGAATTTCTCTCAACCTTGCAATTCGAAAGCGACATGATCAAGTACCGACTCTACAATCATCCCTACAAAGTCACTATGGAGCAGTTTTGCACCGTTCTATCAATTCCTCCTAATGGCGAAACAGAAATTAGGACTCGAGAAAAACGCAAGACCTATTGGGAGAACATTGCAATGGATGAAAGGAAGTCTATCAAAATGACTCACGCCTTGTCACACTCAGGGACAACCCGCCACGTATTTCTACGTAAGTGTATTCACATCACATACATTATCAATAACAATATAAATAAAACCACATTTATTTCATAATCAAAAGAGTTTCACAAACGATCATGGCGGACATGGCTAGTAACACAAGCACTGCCATGCCTACTCAATGTATCAATTATTGAATCATAGAAACATAACTAAACAACATGTGACAATTTATCAATCATAAGCCTTCCCGCTTAGTCTCACTCTTGTCCTTGCTCGAATCCTTCTTCTTTGTTATTTTGAACCCACATAAAAGTGGAGCGGGTGAGAGATCGAACCTTCTCTCAGTGCGATATTTAGTTCCAGCCCAGAGCTTATAAAACCTTTACTTATTCTCACAAATATGAACATACATAATTAAAATGCGTATGCTTCTTCTAATGCAATGCATATCCTATCATTACTTACTACTTTCATTTACTTTCAAAATTTTGTTAATCCATTTCATTTACCTCACTAGACGGTGAATTCGTATGCCGCTAGGTCTTGGCGGTGATAGGACCGCTTCCGCCTACAATCATGTCCGTGAAGGGACCGCTTGTGCCTATAATCACGTCGGTGAAGGGACCGCTTGCGCCCACAATCACGTCCGTGAGGGGACTACGTCAGCCTATAATCACATTCGTGACAGGAGCACTTTCACTTACAGTCACGTTAACGAGGGGTCTAGTCGAACACCGAACCCAATGTATACATCCCAATATGCAAGCATATCGGCCCCTGTTCAGTTTCATTATTCGTTCATTTCACGTACATTTATTCAATCACACAATTCATGCCATGCTCAACACATCCTATTCATGCAAGTCCATTGGTCAATGTATGAATCATATTCTTTCATGCAATTTATTTATGTTCTACTCAAGTCATACGAATGGTTCGAAAACAACATGCATAAATCCAACTAATCTGTCATAATAATAAACAGTTGAATGACAATAGGCAAGTAAGATAGTTTTATAAAGTCTAGGAAACCCGCACATGTTATCGTAAGGAACTCACTAGATGTCCTGGGCTCTTCTAGAACTTCTGAACTCGAGCCTAAATCATGTACGCATAATTTCTAGTTAATATTCTTCGATGGTCATTTTGAGGTTCTTTGTTTACTAACTAAAATTCATTGTGATTACTAAAAATATATGCTAAGTGTGTGTGAAATACTACTCATCCTTTCATTAGAAAATTATGAAAAGAAATAAAAGACGTATGAACAAGAATCATTAAAATTCAAGGAGTTGAATAATTTAATTAAAGCCTTAGCAAAAGTCTATTCAATAGATTAATAAATTTATATAGGCATCAAATTATTACTAGTTATAGATAACAAGGCCTATTCAATATAGGCTCTCTTAAATAAATTGTCAAATAAACCAGTGAACTTATAACCTAACAGAAATAACTTAAAGCATCTTATCAAAAGAAATAATTATCATTTGCTAAAGTATTATCATGCAAAATATATGAATAAATATTATGAAGGTTAGTGTTAATCCAATTTCTTGTATAATTCTATTATTGTCTTACTAATGATCTATTAAAATTTGTTACAGAAATTATAAACTTTAAAATACACATTGACGTTCGTGCACTTTAAGTTGGATTATCATTTATTATTGCTTTGAAAATTTAGAACATCTAGGTTCCATGAATCAAATCACAACCCAAATGCATTAAACACAAGGGATCCAGTCCGCATAGGTGCTATATATTTTCACCGTTTATAGATTGAAGACCATAAACACAATAAAGAAATAAAAATAAAAGGAATTCATTACTCTACTCCAAACCAAGCCGTATTAGATGTCAATGCATCATTGAAGCGTTGGATTTAATTAAGAAACATAAACAAAATAAATTAAATGTTACTCTACTCCAAACCAAGCCGTATTAGATGTCAATGCATCATTCAAGCGTTGGATTTAAGAAATAAATCAAGAAAAAGAATAGTAAAAATTATCTTAAGTGATTTAGTTTGTTTGTCTCAAACTACGTAGGATGACCAGTTGTAGTATTGAGACTTTATATTTGTTTTATTTTAATCAAGAAAAATTCGAGTAACTAAATTTCAGCAAAAAGAAGTCGATTATTTAACGTTTAGGAGGAAATAAAACTATAACTTAATTTAATGTTGTAATTTAATGATTTAGTATTTTTATCTTAGAATGCAATGAATTAAGCAAACTCAGTCCTAGTATTTCTTGTATATGAAAAAGCTTGATTTGGCTAGCAAGAGAGAGAGGAGAGAGAAAGATGTCGGCTAGAGAGATGGTGGTTGTGGAGAGGGGTGAGGGGGTTTATATAGAGGCAAGGTTAGGGTTGTCTTCAGATTTTGGTTGGGTTGAATTGGGCTTTAATGGACCATAATTAATTAATCTTACCGTTTTAGGCTAATGACAAAATTTTGTTTTCTGCAGTTTTAATTTTCATTCTTAAAGATAAATCTACCTTGACTTTATAGGTTCATAATTCGAGAAAATTTACTACACAAGGATCGTAGGATTTTTCTGTTACGGTTCAAATGTGACCGATTTCAACTTAATCAAAATTTCCAATGAGGCGGAATGATTAAAATAGTCAACAGTTTCCGAACAACATTGTTTACTGACTTTGGAATTTTTCGGAGAATTCTACGTTCAGAATTTGGGATAGTTTTCTAAACAAAAGTTGTAGATATTGAAGTTAAATTTTTCGATATTAAATTTCATGCAAATCTGAATTAATATGAGTGAGTTGTGGTTAGAATACTAACAGCTGTCCGTCTGAAAAATCCAGCTGAAGTTAAATTTAAAAGGTTATTAAAAGGGGTATCTCAAATTTAGGTTTTAATTAACGATTTGATTAGTAATTATTTTCTAATTGTTGTGGCCAAGTAAAGAGACATTCATTTCAGAAATGTTTGTATTTTTCTACGACATTTCTTACGACATTTTCTATATGGATAATTGCGCGTGCGATCCTAACTCAAGATGTGTGTATATTAGATCGGTTTCTCGTTTGGACTCTTCTTTTACAAAGTGTTTAAACTTTCTAGTATTAATTTGTATAAAAATTATCGTATTTTAAATAAGCTATGAAATGTACCTAGTCGTAATGAAGTGTTACATATATACTTATAATAGTCGTTACGTTCTCTCGGGATGATTTATGATAATGACTAAAAAAGCCGACGTGATGGGACGTTACACGCCTCATTACAAGCATAAAGTTAAGGTATATTCAAATTATACTCTCCAATTCAATTTTTCTAACAAGTAATACTACAGAAGTCAAGAAAAGAGACATCTATCATATCATCCACCATCTCAAGATCATGGCCGATGATGAAAGAAACAACCACGTGATCACTATTGGAGGTTTCGTTACCCTCATTGCACAATACCACCAAATGGGCCTAAGAGGGGAAAAAGAATCATTTGGATTGCCTCGCCTCAACATCAATTTTCTAGTCAACAACAACCACATCCTCGTCACATTCAACACATTGACAGGAGACATCACCTACACATTAAATTGGCGAAGGCATGTCCATACACTTGGGCATCGACAAAAGCTCATTCCAATTCGGCTATCAATCTGAAAATGATGAACCAACAAGGAGCGATCACATTTCAGCAGAAGAAGAACCAATGGAGGAAACAAACAGCGAACCAATCCATGAAACAACCGCCTTTGTGAGACATCTAATCCCTCTAAGCAGCAATTGCAATGGGGCAAGCACTCGCTCCATGCACACCATTTCACCTACCAGATGGGATCAAGAAATTGAACAACCAAGGAAACTCAGCCCGAGCATGCACTATGCCACCAACATGATCAAAAATCTAAAGAAGCACACGCAATACTTGGAAAACTATATGGAAAGAATGAACAAAGCACATGAAAATTTCTACGAATACTGCCTCTCGAAAGGAATCCCATACATCGCACCAATTCCATTCGCACCACCACCCCCAATCTCGATAAGTAATCTGTGAGCTCGTTCTTATCTTTACCTTTTTTTATTAATATAAAGCATTGAGGACAATGCTAAATTGTAAGCATGGGGTAGGGGTAAGATAATCTAGTTTAAGACTACAATATATCTAGGATCATGGTGATGGGGTTTACATGCAGCTAGATGGTGTAATTTTAAATTTTCTAGCCTAAACATGTATAATCTTACGATCAGGAAAGCAAGCATCCACGCACACACATGTGAACAAGCATAGAGTTTAAAAACATCACCTCTCCAAATGAATGGAGCGAGATCAGCCAAAAGCCAGCACCTTAGTCTACCTTGTGCATTCATCTCTAAGTTACCACAATGGCAACCTCAAAGCTTGATCCACCCAAGGTTTGATTGAGAGAGGGATGATTCCAATACTAGATGTACTACAATCCTTCCAAAATAAAATCTTTTTACTTCACTTGTAAACTCACCTTCTTCATCAAGAAAGGAATCAAAAGAACAAGCAAAGGCTCAACACATGAGCAACTCAAATGAGAGCAATCAAATGAGCAAAGAAGGATCAGATCAAATCTCAAAGTTAGATCTAACACAAGATCTAAAATAAGTAAGAGAAGAGAAAGAAGCCAAAACCGAGGCTATCGGCTCAACGAGGCCGATCGGCCTCTAGTGGTGACGGCAGCAGCCTAGAGGGATGATCGGCAGGCGGTGGGGAGTGGAGGCGGCCCAACAGGGGGTGGCCGGCGACCTTTGGGGTGGCGGCCCTAGGTGGGTTCGGCCAAGAGAGGGAAGAGAAGAGGAATTGAGAGAGAAAGGGATGTGAGGCTATTTAAATGGAGCCTCTCTTCTTTATTGTGAAATTACCATCTTGTCCAATCAATTTGTGGATGAGAATCATCTCGACGTGGGCACAATAGTAGACAATATTTTGGTCATATTTTGGTCAAATGGACCAAAGCTCTATTTAAATCCCTCACAAAATATCCATGGACCAAGTAGACCATGCCCCTTCCCCAAGCCAACTCCTATCCACACCAGATGTTGACTAGTCAACACCAGCTCCACATCAGATGCCTTATTCCCGCAGTTGACTTTCGTTGACTGAGGTCAAGTCAAACTTATTTTGGCCATAAAACCCAAACTGTAAGTCCGTTTCGCACGTTCCACATATTCACGCGATAGTTGAATCAAGCTCTATCCATTGGCACAATCAAATTGACCATATGAATAAGTTATATCAATGTCTTTCTTTTGTTTAATCACATTAAACAGTTTCTTGATTAATTTGTACATCACATGTACCAAATTAACTCAACCTTTGATCACACTTCTTAGTGTTGATTGAATGTCATATGTAATGTCCTGCATCACATAGGTACACAGACCCTTTTATAATGTTCAACGTAAAGTCACTTTCAATGCCATATACTCTTATATGCATTCGTGATATTAAATCGATCTACATCTATTGATTCGTGAAACTCAATCAACATTTAATCATCACGCTAATCTTATATGTATGTAATTAGTGTTCCTTGCTTTACAAAATTTAGGGAAATGTAGAGTTTATTACTTGTTACGATATAGTGTCTCACAATCTAGAATATTATTCTAGATATTATAAGTAATGTCAAACTCAAGGAACAAGTTGATCATATCAACCAATATATGAATAAAATATGTAGCAACATTTGCTCTAGGACACTAACTCCATCACATGGCATGTAGGACCTTTATTTTTGTTTTTCTGCTAGCAGTTTAACTTAGTCACGACTATTTCTTAAGGCTTAACCTTGAGAGATAAAATGATTGAGGTTTTTATCTAGCATGCATGTAGAATTGCATCTTGCATTTTAGGGGCATATAAATTAATTAAGGAGTAGCATGCATGTAGGTAATCAAATAAGAATTGCTTGAATTAATTTAGGCTAGGATTTAGACAATTTATTATGGTATCAAAAATTCAAAATTTTCAAAGTAATTAGTGACCTCAAAGTGAATAATTAATTGCTAACTATGAATGTTGACCGAAAAGGCTACCTTAGATAATTATTTTTGAGTCATTTATTTTTACAAAGTCTTCTAAGTTTGAGAGTGTTTTAGAATAACTATTTATTATAAATAGACCCCTAGTGTATGCAATAATTTTTCGTATGAATGAATACTTGGAATTGTGTGTAATCATGGTACTTGTGACAGAAAAATATTTACTTTACAAAATTTTAAATTTTCAGAAAAATAGAAAGTACAAAAAAAAAATCAGAAATTAAGAAAATACAAAAAATTTGAAAAAATAGAATAAAAGATGAGGATAAAAAAAATGAGTACGGGTGCCTACACAAGACTGGTTACCAATAGGCTCGATAATCCTCCCAAATTTTAATTTTTGTACATATATTTTTTTTAAATTGCCACATGTACCAACACACTTAGTTGTCATACTTTACTCCAATCAATTAGGAAGGAAAATCAATAAATTAAATCATTAGAATTCCTATTGATTAGAAGGGATCAATTTATAATTGAAGGAGAAATTAGCACTCTCGGATTTAGGGATATTTGTGGGATGAATTGTTCAAGATAATTATTCTAAGGGATGCATAATTAGGTCAATCATGGGGTGAATAAATTGTTCAAGGGAGAGGTCATCAATATTTTAAAGTTCTAAATTTTTGAAGGCCATAACAATTGTACCAAGTCCAAGTTCTAATTTAATTCATAGCAAGTCCAGATTGTATGGTTTGATTTAGACCTGACCTTAGACTAGTTGGGATGTCATTGCTTGAGGACAAGCAACAATTCAAGTTGGGACGCGTGATCAAGGTCAAAACGACCATAAATTACGTAGGGTTTTGGCTTAGGCCTTATTTTCTCACCTTTATGTTTAATTATTACGTGAAAAAGATTATTGTTGCCCTACTTTGTGTTTTATGCAGGAACCATGTTTTGAGGCTATTTTACATCATATGAATCAAGAATCGGATCGATCGAAAAAGCGCAACACTAAAGTTAAGGCTCTGGTATGGACCGTACCAGCCAATACGAACCAGAGACCTAATACAGACCTACAAAGGCTGAATACGTATTAACTCCTGGAGCGCCAACTTTTGCACAAGGGTAATGCGGTATGTACCATCCAGTATAGTCCTTATCTGAGGCGCCCTTTCGTTGGATTTCATAACAGCTGTATCCAGATCTAATTACTTGGCCTCCAATCATCTCCAGATGCCCTTTGGCTTCTATAAAAGACCCCTAAACAGAATAGAAACATATCTTTGTATCTTTAATTTTTCTACTTCTTTAAGTGAGAAAAGTTGAGTGTGTAGAGACTAAGTAGGAAGAGTACTTCTCTATTGTAAACATGTCGTTCCACGGTTAAGTTTAGATTCTTAGGGTTGGCAGTAAACCTTGTTACTCATGATGCTTTGATATATATTTTATTTGATTATTGTTTAGTCCTTTGTTGTTCGATTGCTTTTGCGCTTTATGTTCATTCTTACTTCATTTTGTTTGTTAGTCTAGACCATCATGTGATGGCCACACATGGAAAGATAGTCACCATTGAGCTAACTAAATTAAGATAAGGAGAATAAATATATTAGATTAGTGGTGGAGATCTTAGCCGGAGATACCATTAGTTGGATCAACAAAAGTACACATGGAGTCTCGATATTCGCAGACGAATGTATCATTATCGTGCCTTACCATGGGGACGCCTAATAGAACCAAGATAGTAGGGCGACGTACCCATTAAGTGAAGTCTGAAATCTTTTGGGCTAATCACGGAACTCCTTGCACCAATTAAGACAAGCCTTAACCGGATCTCTTGATAGGTGGGGTGACTGTGATAGAGCGAGAGCGGCAGTCACTAAATTAGATTAGAAACTCTCATACAACATCTAAAAACCAACATCAAATAGAATAGAAACCAAAACAGATTGAAGTAACAATAGTAAGCCAAAATCCTAGGAATTCACATCACTATCTTATTTATTTTATTTACTTTTAATTTTTGCCAAATACAAATATCAAAACCAACAACTCTCAAGTTTCAGATTTTGTCTAGTCTTTTGAAATGTTGTGATTTAATTGTTCAAGACCTTAAATCTTATTCTCTGCGGATTGACACTCGATATACTACTCGATAGGATTATGCGCTTATAATCTGACACGGTTGGAAACCGGGTTATAAATTTTATTAGCCTGATCATGATTTCACCCATCATATTTTATCTTCTTCTAGTTATATTTCATGTTCTATGTTTTTCATCTTTTGTAGTTGTCTTTCATCATTTACTAGTTGTTTTTCATCTTCTTGTAGTTACCTTTCATCTTGTATTTGTTATCTTTCATGTTCTACTGGTTGCCTTTCATCTACTACTGGTTGTGTTTCATTGATTTTTTTCTAGTTAGTTGTCTTTCATCCACTACTGGATGTATTTCATCTTCTTCTAGTTGTATTTCATATTCTTCTAGTTGTCTTTCATGTTCTACTTGTTGTTTTTCAACTTTTTCAAGTTATCTTTTATCTTGTACGGTTGTGTTTTATGTTCTATTGGTTGTCTTTCATCTACTACTGGTTGTATTTCATCTTTTTCTAGTTGTATTTCATACTCTACTAGTTGTTTTCATCTTTTTCTAGTTATCTTTCATCATCTTCTAGTTGTCTCGCATTTTCTTCTAGTTATCTTTCATGTTATATTTTGGTTGTCTTTCATCTTCTATAGTTATCTTTCATCTTGTAGTTATTGTCTTCCATGCTCCACTGGTTGCCTTCCATCTACTATTGGTTGTGTTCATCTTCTTCTAGTTATCTTTCATGTTCTTCTAGTTGTCTTTCATCTACTTCTAATTGTGTTTCATCTTCTTTTAGTTGTCTTTCATGTTCTTCTAGTTGATTTTCATGTTGTACAGTTGTCTTTCATGTTCTAGTTGTCTCGTATTTTCTTCTAGTTATCTTTCATGTTATAGTGGTTGTCTTTCATTTTCTATAGTTATCTTTCATCTTGTACTTGTTGTCTTTCAGGTTCTAATAGTTGTCTTTATTCTACTATTGGTTGTGTTTCATCTTTTTCTAGTTATCTTTCATGTTTTTCTAGTTGTCTTTCATCTACTACTGGTTGTGTTTCATTTTCTTCTAGTTGTCTTTCATGTTCTTCTAGTTGTTTTTCATGTTGTATTGTTGTCTTTCATCTAATACTTGATGTATTTCATTTTCTTATAGTTGTATTTCATATTCTACTAGTTGTTTTTCATCCTTGTCTAGTTGTCTTTCATTATCTTCTAGTTGTCTCGCATTTTCTTCTAGTTGTCTTTCATGTTATATTGGTTGTTTTTAAATTTTCTTCTAGTTGTCTTTAATCTTGTACTGTTATTTTTCATATTCTACTGGTTGTCTTTCATTTACTATTAGTTGTGTTCATCTTCTTCTAGTTACTAGTCAAGTGCCCGTGCTTTGCAACGGGGAATGAAATGAATAATCTAAAAATCATTTGCATCTAATGAAAATCATCATGAATATTCAACATATACAATCTCATAATTCAAATTTTAAGTGTGCACACATTTTTAACATGCTGTACTATCTCACTTAATCTTCATGGAGCAAAAATGTTGGCATGCATGTTATGTCCATGTATGAGAGAATGAGAATGACAATTTATTGTTAGTCAAAATAAGGCAGCAGGATTTATTACGTAAGGAGTACAAAAGCTGATAAATGAATACCGGGTCTTTTCAACCAAATTTTGTATGTATGAGGTGCTAATATTATGAAATAGGCATCAATAGTTAATATAATTCACAAAAAAGGTGAAGGATATGAGCTGAGAATTATATTTGTTGCAATTTCATCTAAAAGCAATTTATACACCAAGCACATGAATCAGCAATGCTGCTTACCTCAGTCAACCATCCGGTAACTCTTCAATAAAAGAATGAGCATTTGCAACTCTGCAAGCTTTCATTACATCTCTCATCATCTTCTCTTCCATACATGATATTTTTGGCAATAGATGTAGAGAATAGAACTGGTTCTTGACAGACCAGTCCCATTTGGTTTCTCAACCACTTCAATTGGAGGTTCCTTATATCATGCCAATCCAAGATAATTCTACCTATTCCCGTAGACATCACAAAATTTATGGCGATACTTATATCTGCAGAAGATAAAAACAATAAAATGAATAAAAGCATTCTCTTGCTATATGTTGACTACTAACTTGGATAGTAGAAGAGAGGAGTATATAAACTAATTTCTATTACTTAATGGAGAGTACATACAATGCTTATTTCTCACCCTCTCTGATTCCTAACACAATCACGGACGCAAAATACATGAGCCTCTACATCCTATTTATAGCTCTCTAATGTCGGTTGGCAAGTTCTAGATATACATATATTATTTCTAACTAGTTTCTAGTCATTTCCAGCTACAAATCTATTACCGACTTTAGTATGCCGGTTGGGTGTTTCTTGAATAATCTAGAAATTGAATTTTGGGCTTGGGCCTTTCGGTGCTGCTACTTCAACACTCCCTCTCAGCACCGACTTGGTGTCGTCTTGATCTTTGGTACTCCGCGTTTATCTGGGTCGTCATGCTTCTTGCTTCTTTCAATTTTTTGAACTTGAAGTTGCTCAGATGTCTGCTGTCGATCTTCCTGAATAGTCTTCTTCAGAAGAGAAGGTTCTGAAATCTTCTTCTCACGCTGTCTTGACACAAGTTGTCGTCTAGGTTTCTTCTCTCGACGGATCATCAGACGAGCTGCATCTTCTTGCACAAACTCTCGTCCTGCAGTCTTCTCCGCAACAGTGACACTCCTCTGTGTCGTCTCGTCATCATCACCCTTCTTGGTGATAGTCACCATCTCAGTGCTCTCTTGTGGCTTCTCCTCATCAACCACCGTGCACTTCACAACTCCGGTCTCCTTCTTGACCGGTTCTTCAACTGGTTCTTCAAAGAACCATGACTCGAAGTCGATCTCCTCATCCTCAGGCTCATCAACCTCTTCGACGTCCTCTACGTCGGTCACCGACTGCATCGCAACAGCCGCCACTGCGTCCCACTCTTCTTCACTTGGGACCTCCTCCGGTGCCTTCTCCTTCGTGGTCACCACGAAGCTCCCTTCATTCTTCTTGAACTGACACTCTCTCGCATAGTGCCCTCGTCTTCCGCAATTGTAGCACTCTACTCTTCTACTCCGGTATTCACCACTTTCGGCTCCTTTTCCCTCTTGGCCTCTAGGAGCTCCCCCTGAACATGAACACCTCTTGCATTGTTCATGACAGACCTTCTCCGCCTCAGGTTGTCGTCGATACCTGTCCCTGCTCGAGTCTCCACGTCGACCACTATACAGGGCCTTCTCCTCTTCGTGCTTCACCGTCAAACCTGCGAGCTGCTTGGCAAGAGCTTCCTGACTGGCCAACAAATTCTCCAGTTCCAGCAGGGTTGGTTGCGTCGCCCATCCTTGAATTGCTGTGATGAAGGCGCTGTACTCCGGCCTTATGCCATTTAGGATAATCCGCCGCATCCTATCTTCGCCAATTTTTGCATTGGCGTCTAGCTGCTCAATCTCCCTACACAAATTCTTTACTTTAAGAAAGTACTCACTTACAGTCATGTCACCTTGGGAGATATTCATCAACTCCCTCTCGAGCAGTTGCAGCCGACTTGTGTTCTTCCTTGAAAACAACGTGGCGAAAACATCCCATGCCTCTTTTGGTGTCTCCACATCTTCAATGTGAGACAGTAAGCTCTTGTCTACCGTAGCCTTCAACACAAATAACGCTCGGCCCGCCTTCACCTTCCACTTCTTGTAAGCTCGGATCGAATTCGGTGGTGGTTCGATCTCATCACCACCCACGATCTCCCACAAATCTTGACCCTGCAAATATGACTTGATACAGGTACGCCAGTCTCTATAATTATAATTATTCAACTTCTCAATGAGACCACTCATGCCACTCAAGTCTGACATTTCGACACCACAACGGACTTGGATTACACAAACCTCCTAGCCAACAGGATCTTCAACACAACAACACTCACGGGTTATACGAACCTTCTAGCTAACAGGACCTAACTTGGCTCTGATACCACTTGTTGACTACTAACTTGGATAGTAGAAGAGAGTACATAAACTAATTTCTATTACTTAATGGAGAGTACATACAATGCTTATTTCTCACCCTCTCTGATTCCTAACACAATCACGGACGCAAAATACATGAGCCTCTACATCCTATTTATAGCTCTCTAATGTCGGTTGGCAAGTTCTAGATATACATATATTATTTCTAACTAGTTTCTAGTCATTTCCAGCTACAAATCTATTACCGACTTTAGTATGCCGGTTGGGTGTTTCTTGAATAATCTAGAAATTGAATTTTGGGCTTGGGCCTTTCGGTGCTGCTACTTCAACACTATAGTTTTTATTATGACTGACAAGCTGGGATACCTGAACCAAGAATTGCAATTTGGATTGATACATCTTTGTACTAGACAATAGAACACAGAGCGCCCCAAATGTGGCATTTCTTTTTCTTATCCCATTGCAAAGCTTTGTAATTACCAGATTTTGGTTCATAAAGCCTTTCAATCAATGAAATAATGGTGATTTTTCCATATCCACTTTGACCGACAATTGCAGTTGTTATGCCAGCACTTATTGTGAAATCTAAGTCCTAAAAAAGGATGCTTTTCCTTGATTTGCATGCAAAAGAGACATTACTAAATTTAATTTCTCCAATTAATTTTGTCCTGACAATGTCTTCTCCCTCTGTTAGAGAAGAGTTCTTATCCTTTTCTATCATAGTGACAATGTTTCTTGCATCAGCCCACACTTTTACCAAAGAACTTAAATTAGATGCTACTTGACCAAGAGCACTGCACTGAAAATTATTAATATTACAATTTTTTTAAAGTTAGGTCAAAAAACAGTAATTATAGAACTACAGCCTACAGAGAATTACTAAAAGCATTTGTAAAAAGAGTAACTTCATGAATTAATAATAATTAGGAACTCTTTGGTATTATTAGTCCGAAAAGGGATAGTCTAGAAAGTCTTGGAAATAAATTTGGATTTGAATTAGTTTATAGACACATGAAAGTGACATATAATTTTGATAGCACTCTCATTTCATGAGTTTTTTTTTAGAAAATAACAAAAAATAGCAAAAAATGAAAAACTTTGAATAGAAGTCATAGATCCAATTTCAAATTGAATTAAGTGATTCATTATAATCTGATCTCGAGAAAGACATCTTGACAGAGAAATTATGCAAGAAAAACCTAGTTAATTACTGTTTCTATTTGAATCTGACTTTATGCATAAATAAAAGGGCAAAATAGACTTAGTTCAGTTCATCTAAGAAAACCCTAGTTAATTACTGTTCCAAAGGACATGAGCCTGGGATAGCTCGGGGCATAAACGTATGCTCAAAGAGATAGTTGAACGGGCCGTGCCAGATATCATGTAATAATCCTAATAGTAGTTGTCAAATAACTTGATATCATTTTTTTTGTATATGTTCTTCAAATAGTTATACTCCTTGAATAAATATGTGTTATGATACCTGCCACTTGAACCATTTGCATATCAAAGTTGTCGATATCTAGCTCAGCCCCCTGAAAAATTGCAAATGTTTTTGCTTAACCATAGTTAATCCAACACTAATACACAAAATACAGTTATTATAGATATACCTGATACTTCTTGAGAGACTGTACCGACTCGCTGGCAAGCTAATAAGCCCCTAAAGAATGCTTGAATCGAGTATGTACTGCTCTGAATACACCAGATATGTCAGACCTATAAAGAGAAGACAAAGAAAATTATTCCGAGGAATCTTACAACTTTAGAAAATATGGAATTTAAAGTGATCATTTTTTTTTGGAAAATATATGCTTCTGGTACAAGCAGGCATGATAAATTCCAATTGATGTGACCATTAATAACGCACGTGTTGATATTAGACCTAATTATATGCTTGAAATCATATCTAGAGACTTACTTCATGTGTGCTCTGACAACAAACTTAGCAATTTTGAAAGGTACCTTGCAAGGATCCGATCAAGCAGTTGACCTCCTTTGCACAACCTATATTAACAGAAAGTCATTAATCACCTCCAAATATCCACACTGAAATTTGGAAAGGACTAAGCATTTCACGCAATATACAGCCCACTGGTTATTGATTCATCACTATTATAATGAAATAAGGCCTACTATTGGTTTACCTCTAATATATAGTCACTTAATTTGGCAAAAAATGAATACAATTCAACATCTGTCAGTTGCTTCGGCTGCTCCTCCCCATCACCTCTTGTTTCACATTGGTCACGACTGCTGAAATAGAAGAATACAAGTCATTAGTATCAGGCACAATGTGTACCAGAAAACTTTGACATGATAATTGTAATCCAACAAAAATTTTGTAACCCACCCAGTCATGATAATTATAACCCACCCAACAAATCTGGTATCAAGGATACCAACAATTTTACGACAAAAATAAAACTACAACTGGGTAAATATGATGTTTATCCCTCCAGATGTTGTGATGGTGACACTTAAATTTGGGGTTACATTCATGCCATCAAGCTGTTTTCAAACATAAGAAAAATCATAGTCAGCAAGTTCGAAAGATAAAAATATTGGTTAAAATCAAAAGTATCCCAGGATTGAAAACTTCCAAATCAGAATTTGCTTAAGCATTAAACTTGAGCAGTAGATACTTTTTTTTTAACATACCTGTGAGGAACTTTTAAGCCGGTTCATCTTTCTGAGTGTGCATCCTCTCCTCTCTTTTGACTGATGATTCTGGCATCATAACTTAAACAAAATAAAGGAGAAACAAAAAAAGCAGTTAAATGCCGCTAACTAAGACTGTGTACAAATTGACAAAGATAAAATATCATAGTTAAAAGAGTTGCAATTTAACAAAAGGAATTTTATTTTTGTTCCTGTTTGGAAAAGATTTGCAACCTTATAGAATCAGTAGTGTGGTGTATGCAATTACAAAGGTATGTATACAGTAACACAAGCTTTTTGAATTTCATCTGGTTGTTCTTTCAATTGGAGACTCATTTGTGATATAAATAATTATCCACTCACTATGCTAAATTAAATTTCATCTCATGAATGATCAATCATCTTAAAATACAAAATAGACAAGCTGATCCCAAAGTGAATTGTTTTTTTCGAGAAAATGGAATAAGTAGCTTAATTTCTTAAAATCAATGGTAAGAACTTGCTTATGTAAGATAGGGCTTTCAAGAGAGGAAAATTGTAATTATGAGTCTCCATTATAACTTTTTGAAAATTGGTACTTACCATCTTCTTTCAAAGGAAATGGAGTATGGAAGGATCTACCAGGAATAAAAATACTCCCTCTTTGGAATAATTGATCAGAGTCAAAATAATGATGATTTACGTAGGGTTTTGGCTTAGGTTTTGCATATTTTCTCGCACTTATGTTTAATTAATTAGAGAAAAAGGCTACTGTCACCCTTCTTTATATTTTATTGCAGAAAACAGGTTTTGGGACTATTTTACACCAAATGGAGCTAGAATCGGGTCAATCGGATCAGCAACGCTCATCAACTAAGTCCCTGTTACGGCCCGTATTGGCTAATACAGACCAGGCCTAGCATTGACCAAAAGATAGCGCTGGAAGCATTAAACCCTAACCGTCAAGGTCCTAATACGGACCGTATCACCCAATACGGTCCGTATCCGAAGGCGTCTCTTGGGGAATAACTACCGACAGTTGTTTCCAGATCAGTTTCTTAGCCCCTACTCAACCTCTACACGTCCCTACACTCCTATATAAGGCCCCTGGGCAGAATGATTAGTTATCTTTGTAATTAGGGTTAGATTTGATTAAAGTGAGAAGAGAGGAGTGCTTGTAACCATGCCGTTCCGCGGCTAAGTTCCTTTTCTTAGGGCTAGGCAGTAAACCTTGTTACTCTTGATGTTTTGATATATATATTTCTGTTGATTATAATTTCTTGTTGTTGAAACAAAATGCTTTTGTGATTTACTATCTCTTCATCTAATTTCAATGATCTAGTTTGAGTCCGTTAGGGTAGTGACAGTGCTTTAATGGTAAGAGAAACTATTTGTATGAATTAGCCTCGTTGAGATCTATTAGGTTTATGTGAAGAAAACCTTAGCGGGGAAACCATAAACCAGACCAACAAAACGCGTACCAAATTCCATCACTTGCGTAAAGTAAATCGCAGTGATCTGTGTAGTAATTTGGGGTATTTGAGAGATCAGATATTTGCGTAAGGTAAATCGCAGTGTCCTATATAGAATCTCGGTGAAAGATCTGTCATTCTTGCGTAACATAAATCGCAGTGACCTATGTGGTGTCTTTCATTAAACAACAACAGGAAATCAGACGCAACAGGAATATATTGTCAAGGCGGATTGAGTGGCAATGGTGTGCCGAAACCCTAGGAATTCTCATCTCTATCTTTATTTTAATTACTTTTAATTGCTTCCTAATTTACATTGATCAAAACAACATCTCTCAATTTACAGATTTCGTCTAGCCTTTCGAAAGATTGTGATTCGATCACTCAAAGCATTGAACCAATATTCCCTGTGGATCGACCTCAAATATACAGGATTGTGCGCTTGCAGTCCGAACCGATAGCATTTCCGAGTTTATAAATATTAAAAGAAACATTGCTCTCTTTTGAGTGATCAAGCTTTTTGGCGCCGTTGCCGGAGAATAATGGTTCATTGTGTAAGGCCTCGCAAGACGTCCTTGCTTTGACCATTGAATCCAATTAATTAGAAACACCTAGATTTCTTTTTTATTTTCTGCATTTTTATTTTTTTTTCTTTTATTTTCAATTTCGTTTTTATTTTTATTTTCTTTTTATTTTTAGTTTTTATTTTAATTTTCAGATTTTCTTTTCTTTCTAGGATACCGCACGCTGGCCGAATCATCCGTACGAAGATCCGAGAGGATTGCTAGTAGGAGAGGACAATTCGCTTCCACATCACCGATAAGAACCAATCATAGTTCTTCATCAAGTAATTCTGAAAGCGAAGAAGACTCAGATTCGATCAACATGAATATCCCACCGAACGAACCGATCAACAATGGAAGACAAAACAATGGCGATAACGAAGTTCACGGTGCAGCAAGACCCAAACTTCTACGAGACTATTGTGTACCGCGCGCGAATGATCCTAATTCTAGTATAAACCCGCCAACTGTTACGAACCGTAATTTTGAGATCGAACCTGCTCTCATAAATATGGTTTCGCAACAGCAATTTGGAGGATTTCCACATGAAGATCCGCATCTTCATTTGTCAATTTTCCTAGGGATATGCGAGACGATAAAGATCAACGGAGTTACCGATGAAGCAATCAGGCTAAGGCTATTTCAATTCTCATTAAAAGATAAAGCAAGAGCATGGTTGTTTTCCTTACCGGCCAATTCCATTGAAACTTGGGACCAATTGTTTAATGTGTTTATTGCAAAATATTTTCCACCATCCAAAACTCCGAGGTTTAGAAATGCAATTACTAATTTTGAACAAAGGGATGGTGAAACATTGTGTGAGGCATGGGATAGATATAAGGATATGTTAAGGTGCTGTCCACATCATGGTCTAGAAAGATGGCTGATTGTCCAAACTTTTTATAATGGTCTAAACCCTACCGATAGGTTGTCTATTTATGCTTCCGCAGGACGAGCAATCATGAACAAGGAACCTGACGAGGCTTACAACCTAATTGAAGAGATTGCAATCAACCAACACTACTGGATCCCTGAGCGAAAGAAGCCAACTCCAACACCTGGCATGCACCGAGTAGATGATATATCCATGCTAAGCGCAAAGATTGATGCTTTGCAAATGGCACTCAACAAGCAAACCAAGCAGCGAACGGTAGCAGCAGTCAATGCCGCAACAACATGTGGCTATTGTGGAGGAGCGCATGAGATGACCGAATGTATGAATGTGACGCAAACTGAGGAAGAAATAGAGTAAGCAAATGCAATCGACAACAGCTTTAGACCTCAGCCCGCTTACAACACATACCATCCGAACAACCGAAACCATCCAAATCTCTCATACGCAAACAATCAAAAGCCTGCTGCACCCCAACAGAACTATCAACCACAGGCCAATTATCAACCGAGATACAACAATCCCCAACAGAACTATCAACCAAGGCAATACAATCAACCACAGCAACCTGACATCACATCCTTAATGGAGAGATTCCTAGAGAAGCAAGACAAGGCTAACGCCGAAATCGCGCAAAAG
Source organism: Carex myosuroides (assembly GCA_028015225.1). Lineage (NCBI taxonomy): Eukaryota > Viridiplantae > Streptophyta > Magnoliopsida > Poales > Cyperaceae > Carex > Carex myosuroides. The sequence continues at coordinate 7,104,090 of CM051482.1, forward strand.
ATCGAATCCTTAACAAACCGCAACAAAGACTTAGAAGACAATGTCTCTAAGATGGCAAAAGAACTCTCGAGTATTACACGCGGAAAAGGCAAATTTTCGGGCCAACCGGAAGAAAACCCGAGAGAGACTTGCAAATGCATAACATTAAGGAGCGGTACAGCTTACAAGGGACCTCCCATGCCTGATCAAACTTCCGATGAGATGCATGCAGAGCCATCGCATTCCGAAGAATACGAGCCGCAACCACCGGAGCCGCCCGTATTTGAATTGCAGACAGACCCTATCAAGGAGCAGAATGACACTGTAGGTGGAGACGAGCGACAACCCGAACCTGAATACATTTCACCACCACCCTACAAGCCACCTCTGCCATTCCCTCCAAGGCCTGCCAAGCACAAGATGGAGCAGCAATTTGCGAGATTCATGGAGACACTTAAGCAATTACAGGTCACAATCCCCTTCACTGAAGCAATCGCAAGCATACCTTCGTATGCTAAATTTCTGAAGGAGATTCTCTCGAACCGAAGTAAACTCCAAGAACTCTCAATAATTCCGCTCAATCTGGAGTGTAGTGCGCTCGTGCAAAGCAAAATACCGACAAAGTTGAAAGATCCGGGAAGTTTTCGATACCATGCACAATCGGTACAACAGATTTTAAGAAAGCTTTATGTGATCTGGGGGCAAGCGTTAGTTTGATGCCTAAGGTAGTATTTGATAAATTAGAATGTGGAGACCTATCACCAACACGGATCTCATTGCAACTAGCTGACCGATCAATTCGATATCCTGAAGGAATGTTGCTTGATATCCCAATCAAAGTTGGTAAATTCTGGATACCAGCAGATTTTGTGGTAGTTGATATGGAAGAAGATGAGCAGATTCTGATCATCCTTGGGAGGCCATTCCTCGCCACATGTGGGGCAATGATCGACGTTAGGAATGGGAAGATTTCACTTAATGTTGGCGAGAACAAGATGATCTTTAACATAAATGAAACCAAAGTCCCACCTGACATAAATCTTGTCTACAATTTGGAAACAGCTGACGAATATGGCAATGATGAATTGCGAATGGATGAATTTGAAGACATCGAAGAAATGATGCACGAAGCAGAAATGGAGAGACAGTTCATTGTACAAGATGACGGTCAGATCCATCCAACTTCCGTGACAGCACAAACTGATGATCTGAACAAGAGTCCTAACATCGCAAACAACAGGAATTATTCTCTTTTAACCCTTGCATTAATCAAAAACTTACGCGAAGAACTCGATGCAATTTCTCAAAGACTGGATGAGGTCGAAGCAGTACTCGGTGTGAGTCTGGCATTCGACCCCGGACCTCAAACACCAACCGACTTCTTCGAGAAGGGCAGTGATGATGAGACCACAGAAGACGCTGAAGGCAAGCCACCCGACAAGCAACCCCCTGCATTGACGGGAGGATATCTGGAAGGAACTAGCAAAAACACAAAGTCAAGCTAACGACTTAAAACAAGCGCTTCTTGGGAGGCAACCCAAGGCCACTTTTATATTTTCGTATAAATTATTTATTTTCAGTTTGATTAGGACTTTAACAAAGAAACAACTCACACCTACCTTTTTCCCATGATCAGGTAAGCATGCTGAAGGAATGCTTGATTAAAGACAGATCGGAAGATGGAAAAATACTCTCTGGTACGGCCTGTATTGGCTGATACAGACCATACCAATGGATACGGAGGTAAAAGAGTTAGAAGGAAGGAAACAAGTGTTGAATACGACCCGTATTGGCTGATACGGCCCGTATTCACAGGGATTAAAACTTAGCGGTTATTGGGTTTGATCATAACGTATTAGATACGGACCGTATTGGCTGATACGGTCCGTAATGAAAGCCAATTCGGGAGATGCGAACCCGTTAAGAAGAGACGTTTGAAATCCCGCGCGAATCACGTCTCATAACCGTTAATCCATTTCGTTTTAAATCCCTAAACCCCTTCCTCTTTCCTTCCCTCTACTCTCTTTCCTTCCCTCTACTCTCTTTCCCTCTATTCCTTCTCCTTCTCCTCTTCCCCTCTCTTGCCAAAACCGAAATCAAGCACCCTTCATTGCCACCGATCTCCATCGCCAACCCCATCTCCTTCGACATTGAAGCCGCCGCCGTCCTTCTTCTCCACGCCTCAACCCTAATACGGACCGTACCGGGTCCGTATCCGACGGCCACTCGATCCAACTTCTCCAAATTCGGTTTTTCTAAACCCTATTTCAATTTCAAAATTTAAAAATCATTTTTGCATTTGTTTTGACTTAATCTCTGTTGCATTAATTTAGGTAATTAGGTTTTATTTCGCAAAAATCACAAAAATCACAAAAAAATTAGGTTCCTGTTAGTTTTCCCAATTTTTACCAGTATAATACGGTCCATAATAGTCTACCAGAACCAGCACTTAGCATTTTTTAAAAACACCTTTTGATACGGTCCGTAACCAGTCTAGTACTTGGTCGAATTCACCAACCAACCAGTCCGTATTGAGACCGTATTGACCGATACGGTCCGTAACAGAGATATTAATTTTTAACAAATGGCTCCAAAAATGAAAAATATTCTAGGGGCAGTTACAAGGAGTGCTAAGAAAGCCCTCGGATATGTCGGCCCGAGCAGTTCACCGCAGAGCTCCTCTAGCCGATCCTCCCAGTCCTCTGGCTCACAACCACAATCCTTCAACCATTCATCCTCTCGTTCTGACACTCAGCAATCAATCAGAGACACACCAATCTCTGATGCAGACTATGAGCCAGAGGAGTTCAACCCTCGGGACCTTAGACTTGAGGAATAAGACTCCGACGAAACAATGGAGGAGGTCCGGCCATCCGAGTACCAACCTGTCTTCTCGCACACACAAATCAAACAAGCCTTCGAGAAAATGACAACAAGAGAGGTCATTTACCACAAATCGATCAACACGGAGACGCTCGAGCGGCTAGGCCTCCTTGCACAAACCGAACAACTCGCAAACCGCATCAACATCTGGCAATTCCTAAACCTAATCAAAGGGGTTAAAGTTTACAAGGTCCTCACAAGGGAGTTCCTTGCGACCTTCAGATACAACGAGGACTCCATCACTTTCCAGATGATGAATGAGCATTACACAGTCTCCATGGATGATTTCTGCGCCATCTTTAACCTCACCAACGATGGCACTTCTGATTCTCCTGACTGCCGAGAGTTCTGGTACAGCATCACTGAAGACAACCAAAACTCAACTCGACCAGCGAGCAGAATCATCCATCCTCAAGTTCGCCTCTTGCAAGTAATCCTTGCTAATTCCATCTTCGCAAGAGGCGATAGCTCATCCAAGGTAACATTACCCGAGCTCTATCTCCTTAAATGCATGATCGACCCAACACCGGTGCGACCTCACCTTGGCCATCTCCTTTGCAAACAAATCCGTGAGGTCACCTTTGCTAAGAAAAGCGGTGGAAAAATTTCTATCAAATTCGTGGCCACGATCTTAGCCAATCATCTCGCTCTACATATCGATCATCTCAAAGAGGCAAGCGGGCTCACACAAATCGACATGTCTTGTCTTCAAGCCATGAAATTTGTCACCGGCCACTATCCAGGTCCCTACTTCTACAATTCACCGAAGGGAATCTTCTAATTCCCCTTCCGACATCTCAATCTCCGTAGTAGGGCCTCATGGAAAATGGCACGCCACGCGAGCCCAACTTATGAGCCTCCTCAAGATTACATGGATGTAATCGAAAGCCAAGCCGCAATGAGAAATCAGGCTAACATCGATCGGCAGCAAAGAGAAGAGGAGGAGCCCCCTTTTGATGCATATAGGGGGTAGGCACATCGGCAACCAGAGCTGGATCTTCAGGGGTGGCACCATCTGATGCCCCTACAGATGATTACGATCAGTTCATCCAAATGGTAAATTGGATGGACTCGAACCTCACTGCGCTCACCTTGACCACGGACGAAACCACCCGGCAAATGGAGCTAAACAGCTCTACAATTTACCAAGAAGTTGGTGAAATCCGAAAAAGCATGGAAGAGGTTCGGAGGAGTGTAGACGAGGGCAGACGCGAGACCCAGCAGACACGCTATATGGCACAGCAGTATTATCAGTATGCTCTCGACTCCGGATTGCCATACCAGCTACCACCATACAGACTCTTCGACCCGTCATTCTACGAGGAGATCCAGCGTCCTCCACCACCTCAGGATTGAGGTGCAGTGAGTTGTATCTTTCCCCGGTCTATTTACTTTACTACTTCCTTTATTTTTATCTCTCGAGCATTGGGGACAATGCTCAATTTTATTCGGGGGGTAGGAGGTAAATTGACCATGTATCTTTAAAATTTTTGCATTTTAAATTCTTAGGTGCTAGTAGTTTTACTCAATTTTTGACTAGGGTTGGAGGCTTCACCGAAAATCCTAAAATGATTAGATTGAGCTTTTTAGCTAGCTTGCATTTTTATTTTTCCCTAGGAGTAGGTTAATCAAATAGGAATTGTTTTAAAATTGAATTAGACTAAGGTTTAGACAATTGGCCATGATACGAAAATTCAGAATTTTTAAAATTATTTGTAATCTCAAAGTGAACAATTAATTGCTAACCATGAGTGTTGACCAAAAATTACAAACCCTAGAATTTTTATTTTGAGTAATTTATTTTTGCAAAGTTTTTTTTAAGCTTGATAGTATTCTAGAATACCAATTTATTATAGATAGACCCCTAGCGAAACTATGCAATAATTTCTTGTATGAATGAATACTTGGAATTGTGTGTAATCATGGTGCTTGTGACACAAAAAAAATTTTATTTTTTTTCAGAAAAATAGAAAAATACAAAAAAATCAGAAATGAGAAAAATCCAAAAAAAAAATAGAAAAAACAGAAAAAGAAAAAATATATAGAATAAAAGATGGAGGATAAAAAGAGTACGGGTGCCTACGCAAGACTGGTTACCAATAGGCTCGAGAGAACCTCCCAAATTTAAATTCTTGTATATATTTAATTTTTCAAAAATAGTCACAAGTACCAACACACTTAGTTGTCATACTTTGCTCCAATCAATTGGGAAGGAAAATCAAAATTTTTATCATTAGAATTCCTATTGATTGGAAGGGATCCATTTATAATCGAAGGGGAAATTAATACTCTAAATTTTAAGGATATTTGTGAAATGAATTGTTCAATGATAATTTTTCTAGGGCGAGCATAATGAGGTCAATCATGGGGTGAATAAATTGTTCAAGGGAGAGGTCATGAATATTTTTAAGTTCTAAATTTTATTGTCATGACCAATTGTACCAAACTTAAGCCCTAATTTGATTTTTAAACAAGACCTTGAGATTGTATGGTTTAACCTAGACCGAATCTTTGACCAGCTGGGATGTCGTTGCTTGAGGACAAGCAACAATTCAAGTTGGGAGGCGTGATCAGAGTCAAAATAATGATGATTTACGTAGGATTTTGGCTTAGGTTTTGTATATTTTCTCGCACTTATGTTTAATTAATTAGAGAAAAAGGCTATTGTCACCCTTCTTTATATTTTATTGCAGAAAACAGGTTTTAGGACTATTTTACACCAAATGGAGCTAGAATCGGGTCAATCAGATCAGCAACGCTCATCGACTAAGTCCCTGTTACGGCCCGTATTGGCTAATACGGACCAGGCCTAGCATTGACCAGAAGATAGCGCTGGAAGCATTAAACCCTAACTGTCAAGGTCCTAATACGGACCGTATCACCCAATACGGTCCGTATCCGAAGGCGTCTCTTGGGGAATAACTGTCGACAGCTGTTTCCAGATCAGTTTCTTAGCCCCTACTCAACCTCTACACGTCCCTACACTCATATATAAGGCCCCTGGGCAGAATGATTAGTTATCTTTGTAACTAGGGTTAGATTTGATTAAAGTGAGAAGAGAGGAGTGCTTGTAACCATGCCGTTCCGCGGCTAAGTTCCTTTTCTTAGGGCTAGGCAGTAAACCTTGTTACTCTTGATGTTTTGATATATATATTTCTGTTGATTATGATTTCTTGTTGTTGAAACAAAATGCTTTTGTGATTTACTATCTCTTCATCTAATTTCAATGATCTAGTTTGAGTCCGTTAGGGTAGTAACAGTGCTTTAATGGTAAGAGAAACTATTTGTATGAATTAGCCTCGTTGAGATCTATTAGGTTTATGTGAAGAAAACCTTAGCGGGGAAACCATAAACCAGACCAACAAAACGCGTACCAAATTCCATCACTTGCGTAAAGTAAATCGCAGTGATCTGTGTAGTAATTTGGGGTATTTGAGAGATCAGACATTTGCGTAAGGTAAATCGCAGTGTCCTATATAGAATCTCGGTGAAAGATCTGTCATTCTTGCGTAACATAAATCGCAGTGACCTATGTGGTGTCTTTCATTAAACAACAACAGGAAATCAGACGCAACAGGAATATATTGTCAAGGCGGATTGAGTGGCAATGGTGTGCCGAAACCGTAGGAATTCTCATCTCTATCTTTATTTTAATTACTTTTAATTGCTTCCTAATTTACATTGATCAAAACAACATCTCTCAATTTACAGATTTCGTCTAGCCTTTCGAAAGATTGTGATTCGATCACTCAAAGCATTGAACCAATATTCCCTGTGGATCGACCTCAAATATACTACTCGATAGGATTGTGCGCTTGCAGTCCGAACCGATAGCATTTCCGAGTTTATAAATATTAAAAGAAACATTGCTCTCTTTTGAGTGATCAATAATTTTTACTATTCCCAGAGCAACTCACAATTTTCACGGGTAGAATAAAATAACCCAAAATCCAAATTTCATGTTAATCAAACAAACACAACAACACTTCAGATTGAACATAAATTAACCAAAAATATAAAATAGTTAACTATAAGAAAAAAAATTTATCGAAAGAAGGTCCTGACCAGCCTGAGTCAGAGGAGCAGGCTTGGAGAGGAACTTCCACCTGGCTTGGACGGGAACTTCGAGGTGGCCGGGGCAACCGGAGTGGGCACCGCTGCTGGAGCCGCCGTCTTTTTATAAGTGAGAAGAGTCGGTGCCACTGGGAAGGAGAAAGAGAAAGAGGAGAAGGAGACCGCGTCGGGGAAGGAGAGAAGAAAAGCGCGTCCTTTGCATCGGGAAGAAGGAAAGCGCGTTCCGCGCACAATAGCAAAGAAAAATATATGTTGTTTTGCATTGAAACGGGTACGTTTCTATCTTAATTTAGACTTCTACATGTTTGGAAATATGCAACAGAAGCATAAAATCAAATTTTTTTTCAAAGGCTAAGATTTATCTAATAAACGGCTGAGATTTTGTTTGGGTGAATAGATGGTTGGAACCTAAAATTTTTAAGGTAATATTAGTAGTGAGGATATTTCATGTTCTTCTAATTTTCCTCCATCTTTTCTAATTTCTTTAAATTAGGTGTTATTTTTTTCGATTTTATCTTTGGTGATGATGATGGTGTTGATGTTAGTGCTCTCCACCATCATACATCTCTTGATCTCTCATTTTCCTTCTCCTTTCTTCTTTTTTTTTCTTCTTCTTTTCTTCTTTTTTTTCTTCCTTTTTACTGTTCTTCTCTTGTATATCTCTCTCATGTTTTTCTTCTTTTTCTTTCTTTTTCTGTAATTTATGTCTTTCTATTTCTTTTTCTTTTTCTTCCGTTTACAAAAACGAATTTAGACTCGCAAGTTGAACTATTTTGGGCTATAATCATTTTCTTTGTTTAGGCCTATCTGGGGAAATAAATCTGCTATTTGAAAGAATAACATGTTCATGTTATTCCTATTCCAACCATATAAATTTTTCCATGCTTAAATCTTTAAGAAGAAAGTTTTTTATACACAAATTTCAACGAAGATTAACAATTACGATCAGAATAACATGTTCATGTTAATCCTTTGGAATAACAACAAATTTATTCTCTATTTGGGACTGCAATTGTACGGACTCTTGCTGAGTTAAAAAAGAGAGGCATTAAAAATTTATTATTTGAGTTTTAGAATTCATTTATTTAGAAAATAAATAATGTAGCCATGAATTAAATTTGTGACATTCAAAGAATTATATAAGAGTATAATAGTTATCTTTTTCGTTAACACTAGAGTATAATTTGAATTAATGAAAAAGAATGGACATGTATGATATTTTGAGTTTAAATAGGTACGTGCAAACTTCTAAAATTTTGGTAGAAATATATTCAATACTAAAATTTTTGATGTACCCTATTAATAATTTTATGTAAATTTATTGAGGTTCATTTGGCAAAATATCCAAAGGGGTAGTTGCTAGTTACCTGCGGATTGCGGTCTCTCCTCACCGCCATCTCTCGTCCATTTCTCTCCGCACGCCTCTCTCTTCCTCTCTACACCAAGCCAGCCATGGCCACTTCTCTCTCTTCCGCTGTCCGACTCTTCACCCCAAAGCCTCTCTCTTTTTTCTCCAAGCCCATCGCCAATCCATCCAATCTCTCTTTCTCCTCTCCCATCTCCTTCCAACGAATCAAAACAAAAGCCCAAATTCAACCTCAAGACCAACTTTCTCTCTCTAACGCCTCATCTCCTTCGCTCAATCTCTCTCTCCTTCCTCCAAAGTTGGTCGAGATCATTTCTCTCTTTCAATCAGTTCCCGACCCAAAAACCCGGTACCAGCAGCTCCTCCACTATGGTACCCAGTTGCCCCCTCTAGACTCGCACTTCAAGACCGATGCGAACCGGGTCCAGGGTTGTGTATCACAAGTATGGGTTCGTGCATTTAAGGACCCGCAAGAAGGTGATAATGGTGCTGATCCCGTTGTGCGCTTTGAAGCGGATTCAGATTCGCAACTCACGAAAGGAATTGCTGCGCTTCTAGTTTTCGGGTTATCTGGTTCGCCTGTTTCTTCAATTGTTCGTCTCACGCCTGATTTTATAGATTTGTTAGGCATTAGGCAGAGTCTCTCTCCTTCCAGAAATAGTGGGATGCTTAATATGCTCAAGCTCATGCAAAGAAAAGCTCTTGAATTAGCTATCCAAGAAAATTCAGGTAATTTTGATGATCCGGGTAGTAAGGACTTGATCTCAGGTACTAATTCAGATGAAATTGAGGGAAAACTAGACAACAAAGAAGTCAATTCAAATGGAAAAGATGTAAATTTAGATGGAATTGAAGGGACGGATGTGGTTTCTAGCATCAATGGTGGTAGTGCCTCAGTCCATATAGAAGAAAAACTGGCGAGTTTGAGCGGTGAATTTGGAGGGAGAAAGGAGAGAATAAGGGATAAATTGGAAAAAAAATTGTCTCCCGTTGAATTGAATATTGAGGATGTATCTCATCTCCACAAAGGTCATGCTGCCATGATTGGAAACAATAGCAATGGAGAGACCCATTTCAACGTAAGAATTGTATCAAAAGAATTTGAAGGGAAAAGTTTAGTTAAAAGACATAGACTAGTGTATGATTCGTTGAAGGAGGAGCTCAATAGTGGATTGCATGCTCTTTCAATTGATGCTAAAACGCCATCCGAAGTTTAGTTCAAGGAAGAAATGGGTGTGATTTCATACTAGTTTTGCCCTCTTACAATTTTGAGAAATAATGTATTTGTTATGGTTCAAAACTTTTAGATGTGTATTTACTATAAATGTTGTATCTTGTTAAATTTAGTAGGGAGCTAATAGTTTTTGTCTTTAGTTAGCAGAATTTTTATCTGTGGAAAGATATTTCATATGCTGTAGCAATTTTTCATAATAGAACTAATAATTGAGTGGCTATTTGAATTATAGTAGTGTGCAGTTTACTGCAGTTATTATTTTCCATTCAAGATCTATTTGAAACATGATCCTCAACTAAATTATAGTTATGTCTACATTTTTTTTTTTTTTTTTTTTGCCAATTCTCTCTATATCTTGGTCGCGCATGCACACCCACACACGCACTCGGTCTGGTATCCCAAATATAAAGTTGTAAATAATTTAATTAAGCTGGTAACTGATCAGACCTTCTAATGAAAACAAAAATAAATAAATAAAACATTTAGCAAAATTTCACCGTGTGACAAAAGATTAGTTGTACAAAAAATTTGGCCTACCATTGTTGAGAGAACAAATAAAGCAAAATAATTTAGATGTAGGTTGGTTTCTTGAGCATTTCATAGAAGTATTTTTACTTTTCTCGTACCACATCAAACAAGTACACTTCTTATCCAGAGCTGATAAAAGTCTGGTTTTGCCTGACGCTCCAGAAATTTGAAACGTTCCATTTTGTGGTTTTCCATCAGGCTGTAAATTTTTGTTCTAATGGAACCAATTACCAACCTGTAAATCTAGATAATTAACTGTATTGTCAAATTTTATTTAACAATATTTAAGCAACTAATTAACAAAATAACAACAAGGGAGATTATACATTTTAATCTTCAATTGGTAACCTTTTGGTGATTAACTATTTGCTCTATACACCAATAAATACTATAGATCACCCTTAATCTTAATCCTACTATTATTTCTGCTTTTTGACATAATCCGTAAGGTTTATCTTGCCATAATACACGGTGTTCTTACAAAAAAAGTACAAACAAAGTATAAAAACAAAAACCTTAAAAATAAGTGCAAAACAAAGTACAAAAATAAAAATAGGATGGCTTACTTTATGTTGACTATATGTTGGAAGATTATATATATAGACTCTCATCATTGACAAGATCATCTTACAGAAAATTATAGTGAAGTTAAGAAAAATAAACTTGGCCATGCCAAAATTTATAATGTGAATAAATTGAGAATTAAAAAAAAAAACTATGAACATTGAGTCACCGCTCTTCACTCTGTATACAACATACTTGTATTAGTTCTAGCAACACTTCCCTATGTCCTAAAACATAGATTACAAACATTGGCATCACCTCTGAAGCCCAAATACTCTCAAATCAAAACAGAAAGTAGAAAATCCTCCACCCCCCCCCCCCCCCCCCCCCCCCAACCCCCAAGCATCACACCAGTTGAGGAATTAAACAATAAACAAGATAACACTACTATCCAGAAAAGCATTAACCCATCATAGTTAGGTACCAACTGGTCCTCTGCCAGAAGATGTTATCACATACCAAGTAGTGCCAGCAAGACGACTCCAATTTGAGACACAAATGGAGAGATTCAATGAAGAACAAAGAAAAACTCTTGTAAGTAGCAGCAATATCAAAAGAACTAAAGCAGCTGACGAAGGTGCTGGTTCTCCTGCCGTAGCAACTGCACTTCCTTTATTAGAAGTTCCTGCTTTTCCAGCAACTCAGAAATTAAGCTCGTCGTATTCATCTGAGAGAGAGAGAGAGATTAGTTTACCGATAACTGTCATATTGGCTGAATGATGTGATTCCAAACCAGCAAGGTACCCCTACCCAGCATCAAGTTCCTCTATGAGTATTCTATTTTGCCAAGTAATCCAGGTACACCTTAATCTTTACCTGTTTAATACTCAATTTAATCCAGGGTTACTGCTTTCATATTATCTTACCCAAAGCAGTATCCATACCCACAAATAGTGAATTTTGAATGCTTAACAGGATTTAGTTTAAAAAAACAGTTTTATTAAGCATCGAAAACCAGTATTATCTTGAAGCTTTTCTTTATGGTTTAATTCAAGGGTTAAAATGCAATCTAAAGTCTGACATTTTTTAAAAAGTTATTTATAAACTAATTTGTATCTAAAAGGATTGTGTTATATTATTAAGATTAAGGATGTGTTATTTATAATTTGGACTTTGTAAAACTATTAAAAAAAGGACTTCGTAAAAAATGCTGGTCTCATGGTTTATTGGCTGTTTAATTCCATTTAATCATTAAACTGTTAAATAATCACACAATTAAACATTATTTAAAACAGTTATATGTATATCACACAATCCAGAAATAGTAAAAATTGATGCAAGTTTTACCATTCATCAAACAACTTGATGTAATCGTCCATATTTAGTGGCCTATAGGACATCAAACTCAAATTGAACAATTCAATAAACAAGGCCAACAACACGTCCATAAACTTTTTTTATTGCTAAAATGTGTTGGCTTAATTTTTAAAATATTGTCAAGATTGTGAACTTTGCTATTGACACTGAAAACGCATTGACACATAACATTAGATTGTTTTCAATCACTTTTAAATAGTATGAGTATCATTCATTTCAATACCCAAATACATATTGATATCCATATTCCTATCTGGAACAAATTCGATAAGAAATATGACTGTACAGATGATGAATCCATTTAACCCAGGTTAAATCCAATTACTTGTATTGTCCAACCAAATCAAATGCCCAAAAAACCCAAAAAGAAACACGAGCTAAAAAAGATGATTAAACTGGGGACAATGAAAAAATCCGTTAGTACAAAATTAAAGAAAACATTCCTAACCTCTTGCATGTGGAACTGCCTTATGAGATCAATATGAAGGTTCCTGACGTCCTCATGTATTGACTTCTGAACAGCACCTAGGGTTTCTTCAAGCGTCCTTTGCACTAGCTGGATAGAGAAGGAAGAAAAGGCACCAGCCTGCTGGTCCAAGCCAGGTGTATCTAGTGCATGGACCACTTGTTCCGTCATTCCCTGAAAGATAGAAGCATAAGAACCTCAACTCGAATAGAGTGGCTTTCTAATGTATACTCAGGTTTGTACTGGACCTCTTGTATAATGGAAGTTTAGGTGGCCAACTGCCACAACTACTTGTTTAACTGAAGAATATAAATAGTTACTCGGTTGCTATTCGAGGCAGCTAAGTACTGGTGCTAAAACTCACCCGCAGAGCAGGCAAAAAAAGTTTTTTTTTACTCCTGAAGGCACATGCATATCTATCATTTAGGATTCAGGACATTAAACAACAACAGAGCAAAAATCAAAGAAAAAAATAAATCAAATAAGAAAGTTTTGATGGAACCAGCAGCAACACTCTGAGACATTGATGAAGCTTGAATTCCATGATGTTTGATTTCTAATCTAAAAAAAAAAAAAGATGCAATTCTTACATTGGTTGCTATCTGTGTGCTGGCACCAGAAACAGAAGAAGCTGTTCGGCCCACCTCTTGCCTTGATATATTCAACAACTCCTCCCTAGTCTCCGCCCCAATTTTTTTCATCTTTGGAGATGCCCCGCCCAACCCATCATTAAATGTTGATGTGGCACTCAGCCTCTCAGCATAGCTGGATAGTCTTGCTGAGCTGGGTTGTGAGTTGTCCAAATTGCCCTTGGTCAGTGTGGCTGTTGTAATCTGAGACAGACTGCGGGAGTTGAAACTAGTGGATGGATCCTGGACAGACGAAAAGGCCTGACCAGCACTGGGACCAAAGCGCGAGAGAGAAGCCGATTGGCGCAAAAAAGACGGATCATTTCTGATTGATGGTGAACTAGTTGGAGATGAAGTATCATCCTGTTACAGAAGGAAGGCTATAATTATCACAACAGTATGTCTGTTTTGGTTGAGGGTACATGCAACAGGCACTAGTATATTCTTTAAGAATAGGACAATTTAAAAGGACCATGGCAGCCAGGTCAGATCAGTATTTTTTCCCAAAATAAAATTGAGTTCAGTCCAATCCAACCAACCGGTGAATATCCTCTGCCCCTTAACCTATCAGATTGACCTGCCACATTGTGAAATTTGATTATTTCATGCACATAGGATTTTATTCACTTTAGTATAACCTTCTTGATTACTCAGACAAAAAAAAAGGTATAATCTTTCTGAACGACAGCTGGCAATCTAAAAAAATAAACCACTAATCATAACATGAAATAAAAGAAACACTGCATTGGGTCTATTCAGCAACCTCACCTGTCAGTGGATCCAGGAATCCCAATTCAAAACTGACTAATTAAAACAAAAAAATTGGACTTGCACAGGTCGATCCTGGGCAGGCCAACAATTTTCAACCCCAATATTAAAGGCACATTAGACTTAATATAAAGAAAGATTTTAAACAATATGTAAGTCTATCTTCAATGTCCAATAACAACTGAATAGGTTTAGTACAACCTAACTACATCCACCATAATTTATTATTTACCTAAAAGTATAAAGCAACTTAAGAACCAAACCTGTCTGTGGTTTAATGTGTGCCTCCAATCTGATCCATTACGCTCTTCCCCTAAGGGATACTTCCGAGAAACACTCAAGTCCGAGAAATCAATGGAACGCTTATCCAGGGTTTTAAAGCTTCTCTTCCCTTCATCTCCGTCCTCCCACCACTTGCTGAGAGAAGGTGTTATAGGTTGCACATCAACGAGAGGAGAGAACACATCCATTTCATCCTTCAGTGCCTGAGGCTTGGAGATAGAAGTGGCTTTCAGGGAAGTGCGAATGCCAGAAAGCGCGGTTGCAGAGGTGAGAGATGAGGAAGGTAAGGGATCAGGCATGAGCACCGAGTCATCAGCAGTCCCTCCTAGAAGAGCGATTTCATCAGAACAGTTTTCATTTACTGCTACAGGCTTTGATCTCTGCCAGGATAGGCTTGTAACTGCCTAAGAAACAGAAAAATGAATACATAAGAGATAGTAGTAACTAAAAAGATTTCTCTGTGAAAAACAAATAAATAAAAATGAAAAGAACAATCAGGTCTCAACTCTCAAGTGCCTTATCAAAAATTAATTGAGGCTAAAAGGTACAAGAAACATTTTAGAATAATGATAAACAAATAAAACCCAAACCCATTTATGTTATAGTTCTGGGCAGAAAATGAAGTGGCCAAAAAAAAAACAACAACAACTACGGCATGCAGTCAACCAACATGGAACCTGTGCTGTAATAAAACTGATATATACCAAGAGACCAAGGATGCCATGACATTCTAGAACCGAAGAAATATGAGTAGTAATTTCATATAACAAATTGTACCTCTGAGCTATTGTACGCACGGAAAAAGGTGAAAGGCTGATGCCTGGCTCGTACATCAAAAAACACTATCTGTCCCCCACTCGTACCCGCAGCAAGAATGGTTCCATCATCATTATAGGCCAGAGAAGCAAAAGGCTCTTTGTATGGCACGCAATCACTCGGCTTTTTCATACCAGCGTCAAACAAGTACAGCTTCTTGTCAAGACCAACACTAGCAATTATCTACACCAATGCATAACAAACAAGAAAAAAGGGTGTGACTAACAACCAGAACAAATCTACAGAAGCTAAAAGGTATAAATGCCAGTACAAAAAATGCATCATTTTTGGTATTTTACCGGTAAATTCATACAAAAGAACAAAATGGGGATTTGTGTTAGGTTATCAGATGATGGCGTCATGCTTAAGTCAGTGTGAAGAAGTTCTATGAAGTATAGAAAGTATTCCAGTCACACCCTTACAAGTGATCAGCTGTAATAGGTGGTATAAGAAACTTTCAGAGAGATGGTATAGATGACCTTGTCAGTAGATGGTGAGAGGCATAAACCAGTTGTAGGTGCAGAATGTTGCTTCAACCAAGAGACCTGGGAAGAAATCAATGCAAAATAATAACAAGAATAATAAAAATCATAACATCAGAGCTTAAATAGCAAAATAGAATACAAAATTCAGACAGAAAATATAACTCAATTTAAATCTATGGATTACCTACAAGGAATATGAAGGTAATTAATGCTGTTTTCTTGTTATTTTATGATAAACAGAACAAAACTAACATAATAAATGGAGGATTATCTGGTAATTTGCTTGGTACCTTAGGTGACCTAGCAGTGGTGTCCCACAAATGAACACTACCATCATCCCCAGCTGTAGTCAAAACGTGGCGGCTGAGTCGGGAATAGTCAAGTACTCTCAAAACCTGACATTGCATTATTCAATAACCAAATAATTAAAATAGAACGAAGTTAGTTGCTCCAATGCTTCAAAAAAAAAGAACCTCTTTTTTTAACAAGTCAAGATGTGATAGAGAGAAAAGGTAGTGCATCTTCTATTAACTTTATCCAATCAATAAAGACCACAGTTCATCACATCAGTAGACTACATATATGTGACAAGTAGTTTGAGAGAGAAAGTAAAAGAAATAAACACATACAAGCATGGCGCATTATACACCCCGTATGCACTAATCCAACATAGCAAAGTACTAATATGAAGCAGGAATTAGAGATAACCTGACGATGTGGATCTTT
Source organism: Carex myosuroides (assembly GCA_028015225.1). NCBI lineage: Eukaryota > Viridiplantae > Streptophyta > Magnoliopsida > Poales > Cyperaceae > Carex > Carex myosuroides. The sequence goes on from CM051482.1 coordinate 7,120,207, forward strand.
AACCTCCGCTGTACGGGCCCCAGAGGCAAGATTGTGAAGAATGAGGTCACCCCGCACACTAATTGATGCCAGGTACTCGTCACGGCAGTTGTACATGACGCCTGTTATGGTATCCGAGTGACCTGCAAGCCATTTAATGCATTTCTTTCTCTGTAGGTCCCATATTCTGACAATTTGCCCACTGCCGCCGGAGCAAAGGTACCTTGAGCCTTTGTTGCTGAAGCTGATAGATGCTATTGATTCCTGACAGGGAAAATGATAGACAAACAACTAAATAATTGAAAAACAACAAAAAGGATAAGGTGATTAATTACGCTTAATTAACTCCTCGTGAATATGGTAGTCAATTCCTTGTAGTCCAGTGATATTTCAAGAGAACAGATCCCTTTTCTAGAATGATTGTTGACTTCTTTTTGTTTAGAATTATGCAATTTTGGTTTTATTTTTATTAATTGATGAGTACAGGTGTGAACTGAAAGGCCAAAAGGGTCTAAGTCTTAGATTGTAATTCTTGGTGCTAATCAAAATCGAGAGATTTCATTTCTACAGCATCAACCTCTATATTGTCACCCACATCAGTGCCAGGATCAGGTAGAACAGCTAAGCACCGGCCTTTCTTATGCCAAAAGGAGATTTTCTTATCATCTCCTGCACTTGCAATTACTAAATCTGGAGAATAAACATGAAAGTAGAGCTAGATATGCATTAGAAATACTGTTCGTAAATAAAGCTTTCTAATGAGAATAACACCAGGGTTGCAATTTCAGCTGAGGGGCACTGGTACTTAATCCTTAGTTATACAATAAAAAAGATGGCACCCAATTGACTCAATTTAACCCATTATGCAACTGAACACGGTCAAGCACAATCCAACTCCTATTTTTTTCAAAAAGGATAGGTCAGTTAACCATTCCATTTCTGAAACACCTGGTACAGACACACTCTACCACTTTTTTGCAACTAAGCCTAAATCTAATCCCACTGGCTTCAATCACACATCCCACCCCCACACTGAACTGTGCAATCAACGTCAATTTATCATTATCTGCAAAACTGAGCCTCCATTAAGCTAATTTGGGCTCGGTTACATATCAGCTCAATGAAACCCAATTCAGGCTGTATTGAGCCTCAAGAAACCAGAGGACTATCTTTAAAAAAGGCATGATCTTAAAAAATGTCTTCCAATCCAGTGTGTTAGTCCTTCAATGTAATCGATCATTTGTCATATAATTAAACCCTTCCAATATTGAAGACCCCTTAATAAGGTAAATTATACATTTTCGAATGCATTTTTCTGGAAACAGCACTATCTAAAAATCTAAAATAATAGCATGATATTTAAAAACCCAATCCCAGACTTTTAAGGGCAAAATCAACCATTTGCAATTCAATTCCAATTTTACTAGAGCATACTATAAACATGTAGGGGCAGTCCCTCTACACCTAAATTTCCTAAATCAAACGACAGAAAATTAACGATAGATGCAAGCATATAAAGTGAAAAAAATTACTTGTGTGATTCCACCTGACAGCATTCACAGATCCGGCACCGGGAGAGTAGCTCAGAACACACGGGTCGCCTCCGCCCGAGCCCAGCACGACTCCAGTGTCAATTATCTTCACTGTAGACCCGCCGCACGTGGTGAGGTGGAGCCCACCCGTCAGATCCGCATACCCCATGTCCACACTGTACAGACTAAGGGGCAATGGAGGTGTTGGTGTACCTTGCAAAATGGAGGGAAGATGCAGTGGCGCGGGTAGTGTCTGTAGGGTTTCTCTTTTCCGACCGTCGAACAGCCAAGAAATAGAAATAAAAACTAAATATTTGAAAAGAAATTTGAAAGTTGGAGTGAGGGCGTTTGCGGGTGGTTGGGGGGGGGGGGGGGGGGGGGGGGGGGGGGGGGGGGGGGGGATCATCGGTTCGGAAAACGAACCGAACTAGTTTGGTTTTAATTGGGTTTCTAAAATATAATCGAACCGAACAGATTTAACATTGCAAATTTGCAATTGAACCGAATCGAATCAAAGTTTTATTTCGGTTTGTTCAGTTTGCCGACATTTTTATTAATATCCAAAGTTTAATACAAATTATTAATTATACCCAGAATCCCATCTGATTTCGAAATATACCCAAGCCGGCCATTTTATGGCCGGCTATGTTCTCTCCCTAAGCCGGCCATTTTATGGACGGCTATGTACCTTTTTTTTTTTTTTTTTTTTTTTTTTTTTTTTTAGAGAGACACTATGAAGATCAAAATATTGAAATCTAACTCTGAAAATTTGAAATTTTTGTTTAAATTATTTGTTATATTACTTCTTTGATGTATAATTAGCATATTTATACTAAAATACGATAGATTAATTGAAATTATGTTGAATAATACTAAATTATGTTAAATTACGTTAAATTACGTTAAAATACGCTATATTAATTGAAATACACTATATTATTTTTTATGTTGTGCTACTATTTTAATGTTGTAATATTTTCTGTTTAGCATTATCATGATAATTTATTTTGATCTGTAAAATATAAAAATAGTACCATAAAATTACACATACACAAGAACCGAAATATAGGATAATCCAAATATACTAAACATAAATAGTATATGAAATAAAATAGTACAAAACTAGTAAAAATACAACTAAAACGGAGATGGGGAATATCGCTGAGGCGGTACTCCGTTGTTCGCCCGGCGCCAGCGCGGCCAGGCTCTCTCTCTCTCGGCCTCCCCACTAGCATCGGCAGACCTGAGTATCTGGTCGGCACTATCCCATATGGCATCGCCCGTGGAGACTGTCGCTACTGGCGGAGGTGTAGCGAAGGTAGATGCGGCAAACCCAGTCCCAAAGTCAGGCTGAGTATGAGACCCGCTACCACTAGCCTCTCCATCATGCGGCATCTCTGTGCCATATCGGGGCCATGCCGGTGCTGACATGAAACTGTCATCGAATACCCCGAAGTCCTGGAGACTGCACGAGAGGGACTCGTACTCAGAAGTATCGGTCTCCGCAGGTGGTGGCTGTGGTGGCATCTCTGCTGGACCCTGCAATCATACACATAAATTATTAAATTTGATCTGAATGAAAAAATTTATTAAAACCTGACAGATACTGAAGTATGACATACATGAGGCTGCACCGGACGTCCATGCTCGTCGTACCATGCCGTCCACCCAATGTCGGACAATACCCAACGATGGTAGTCCCACTCTGGATGTGAATCGGGGGAAGATGGCATATCATCAAGCAGAACCGGGGTCGGATCGGGCTCCTGCGGATCTATCTCACGCCAGTTGATGTTCTCTCTGGCGTCTCGCAGCATACTGATGATCTTTCCACCGTGCCCGGCATCCTCAACCACATTCGCATTCTTCTTGAGTGTGCGGTACCCAAGCCGTCTCCAGTTCTTCCTTCCTAGCATGCGGATCCCATGCCCGCACTCCTTGATCGCGGCCAAAAGCTGAAAAATATTTGACATGTCAGATCAAACCTTGATGTACTACTAAGTTAGACCAAAACTATGTGGTTTTAGGTGTTTTACCTGGCGAGCCCATGCACGACCGTTGGGATGGTAACCGTCATCCGTTTTGATCCTGTCGCGGAGATGGGCACCGTAATCACCCTGCAGATAGACACTCGCCATGCAGACCTGCGTGTACCATACATCGTACCTCAACTGGGGATCTCCCTGGGTCTGAATGATCCCATCTGGCTCATGATAGAAATGGGTCTGCTGAGGATCCTGGGCCGTCCTGTAGTATGGATCGAAATGAGTGCTCCAGTCCTTATCCAGTCGCGCTCGGTGGGTTACGCTGTAAGGAAGACGTTAGTTGCAATACAAAGCTATCAAGTAATTTGATGTATTTGACAATAAATACAATAGACTACGACTTACCTGTGCAGGGCTCTGTGCGTGGAAGGCGGCAACCGTGGGTCTGCAGGGATCAACGCCGCTCGACCAAACTGGCGGAGCACCCGATCTGGGTAGTGGTGCTCCACTGTCCAGAAATGTATGAGTGGACCTCGATAGAACCACATTGCCCGCTCCTGCTCGTCAGTCACACTGCCCCGCAAGAGGAACTCCTCGTACAACTGATCATACGGCGTCCACTCAACAAGAGGCTCAGGCAAACTCTGAAGCTCTGACCGGACTGGCCTGATCCCAACGGTAGCACCGTGGGTCCGATCCTGGTAGTGGTGGAAACCGTGCCACTTCTTGGCGTATGCCGGGCAGTGAAACACATCTGGCTCTCCCCAATCCGGCGCCTCATTGGGGATAGGACGGCCCACCGGTAGCCGTGACCACGACCAGTGCTGAAGCAGGAGTACCGGCCCGTACATCTGCTTCGCCGTCGGCTTCATTTTCAAGAACATTACACGTCAGTGTATTTTGATGGATTGATTGATTAAATAATTTACACTAAAATAAGAGTTGGTGACTTACCTCACTACTACGACACAAGTGGTAGTACATATGCGCTAGGACAGCTCCACCCCAGTTGTACGACGACGGCCGCTCAATGTCCATCAGCAACGGGAGATACATCATCGGCATCTGATCACCGCTGGAATCAGGAAACATGACAGAACCAAAAAGGTCCATCACGTAGCCCCGTGTATATCTGCAATACAAAACATATAAAAATTCTAATAGAATCATCGTATTATAAATTAATTAGTAGATATTAATAAAAATTTACCTCTGAATCTCCAGCTCGGTGGAATATGCCGAGAGACCCGTGATGAAGTGCTGCCGTAATCTCGTCATCCGCAAATGGAACTTCGACCTCCCATGGTCCCCAATGATATATGAAGGATCAGCTCCCAATAACTCCTCGACATAACCTGCGAATCTGGTGCTGTCAGAGACGCCGCCGACGGGTGTGCCACGGATAGACAAACCCCAAAGAGCACTCACATCCTGGAGAGTCACTGTCATCTCTCCGAATGGCATGTGAAACGTGTGCGTCTCGGGACGCCATCGCTCCACCAGTCCAGCGATAAGAGATGCATTGATGATGCTCTTCTCTGTCCGCACGATGTCCACAACCTGGTAGAGACCCAGGTTGACGAGGTACGGCTCCATCACCTCGTAGTACCTCATGTGAACGCACCTCAACTTCACATCTAGAAGATCCGTGTCCTGCGTTGAAAAATGTAATCCGCATGGTGACAACATAATAAAATTTAAATCCAACAAAATTTAATGAAAATATAAGAAAAGGAACGTACCTCACGAGAAGCCAGTGAGACTCGGTGCTCACTGTGGGGAATCCACAGGAGAGGACTGATGTGCTCCGTGCTGCTAGTACTGATCGGCTCGTCCACTACTGGACGCTGGGTAGGCCGTTCTCTAGGCATCCTGATATCTAAAATAACCTAAATTCGATGAAATTACGCTTGATCAGCATAATTATGGTAAAAAAGGCCAAAATACCCTAAATATTGGTCATCTGTGCTAATTACACTAAATTATGCTTAATCAGCCTAATTATGGTAAAAAAGACCAAAATACCCTAAAAATTGGTCATCTGTGCTAATTACACTAAATTATGCTTAATCAGCCTAATTATGGTAAAAAAGACCAAAATACCCTAAAAATTGGTCATCTGTGCTAATTACACTAAATTATACTTAATCAGTCCAATTATGGTAAAAAAGACCAAAATACCCTAAAAATTGGTCAAACGTGCTAATTTCGGTAAAATTACGCTTAATCAGCATAACTATGGTAAAAAAGGCCAAAATATCCTAAATATTGGTCAAACGTGCTAATTTCGGTAAAATTACGCTTAATAAGCATAACTATGGTAAAAAAGTCCAAAATACCCTAAATATTGGTCATCTGTGCTAATTACACTAAATTGCGCTTAATTAGCCTAATTATGGTAAAAAAGACCAAAATACCCTAAATATTGGTTAAACGTGCTAATTTCGGTAAAATTACGCTTAATCAGCATAATTATGGTAAAAAATGCCAAAATACCCAAAATATTGGTCAATTATGCTAATTACACTAAATATTGGTTAACTTAGCTAATTACACTAAATTACAACAACATAATCTAAATTATAACACCTAAAACCTAAATCCTAAATCCTAAAATAAATAAATTAAAAATTAAATTAGATAAAAAAAAATTTACCTTAAAGAAGAGAGAATTCGGTTGAAGATGGGAGAATTGTGAGAGGAGAGAGAGAAAAAGGGGTATATAAAGGGTGAAATGCGGGGAAAAAAAAAAAAAGGTACATAGCCGGCCATAAAATGGCCGGCTTGGGTATTTTTCGAAATCAGATGGGATTCTGGGTATAATTAATAATTTGTATTAAACTTTGGATATTAATAAAAATGTCGGTTCAGTTTGTTCGGTTCAAACTAAAATATATTATTTTTTTATTTAAAGTAATTAATTTATAATAAACTGAAGTATATTAAGAAATAAACCGTGGTATTAAAAAATAAATCGGGATATTAAGAAATAAACCGAAGTATTTAAAACAATTGATTAAAAAATAAATCCGGTATTAAGAAATAAACCGGAACGGTCCGGACCAAATTCATTATATATAAAAGTTCGGTCGGTTCGGTTATTTCGGAGAACCAGAGAAGAAGTTGGATGGGATCTATACACTATACTGGATCTTTTGCAGTTCAGTCCTTTCACTTCGCTATCATTTTTCCCTAATCCACATCCCTGGCTCTACTAATCTGGTTCCCTCTTTCCTTTTTTTTTTTTTTAATTTACACCTAAATTTACCCCAAGCTCGAAAATTCTATCCAACGTAGAAAAGGCCTGTGCTTCGAATTCGTAAATTATAAATTTTGAAGCTTTCATGCATCCTAATTTTTATGAAAAAAATTATGTGATATCATTATTATATTATCATACTATCAAATAATTTTGACTAGTCCGCATTATTTTTTGTCTGGTTAATTTTGTGAACAGATTACCTTTTCTATACTGTATAATTTTGGACAAACTTTCAATAGTCGTCCTACGATTTGGACATTATTCTAGTAGACTTTTAACGTTGGTCCCTCGAATTTCTACGATAGTGCTTTACAATTCATTCGTGCATTGTTTTTCAATACTCATGTCTTTATGTTTTCCTGTTTTTTCAATTTTTTAAATTTTCTGTAAAATTAAGGTATTACCACTTTGGTAATCTCTTGTAAAAACACGACATCTCTGGTGTCCGTTTAGTGGAACTTGAAGGGATGACCTTCACTTTTCTCTCAAAAAAAATTCAGTTCGTGCATTTTATTATTCAATTTAAGTATATTATCGTTCACCTTAAATGTTTTATTATTCGTCAGTCAATACGGTGCTGAGTGCTCCACTAGAGCTTCAACTACTCGGTCTATGTAATATATTGTTCAATTTAAATGATATAATTTTCAATTTGTGCACTATATTGTTCGTTTTAAAGAATTTTGTTTGATTAAGATGGTTTAGAGTTCTATTTGTGTGCTTTATTGTTCGATTTAAATGGTTCAGTGTTCAGTGTTCAGTGTTCACTCGGTATACTTTATCGTTCAATTTAAATGTTTTTTTATCTTGTTTAAGTGGTTAAGTCGTGTACTTTAATATATAATTTGTGTGCTTTATTTATTGTTAAGTTTAATAGTTTGAATGTATTTTTATTGGTTAAATTAAATACTTTAATGTTAAGTATGTATGTTTTATTATTCAATTTAAATACTTCTTAGGGAATTTTTTTTAGCACCATAGAGTTCTTCAAAAGTTGTAAGACAGTAAGAGTAATGTGGAGTTTGTAGGAAGTTCATTGACAACAAAACGTCTCAATTTCGTGTACAAGTCTTGTTTAGTTTAGTGAAATATTGAATAATTTTGTAAAAAATAATAATTTTGACGAGGAAGAGAAATATCACAAAAGAAAAGAATTCATAAGAAACATTTCATATATTATCAAGACATTATTACAAATAACATATCTTCTATTTATAGGTCATACAGTGACCTTCTACAAACTCAAAAACATGAATATTATTAAACGCAACACAAATATCAAATACATGAATTACACAATCCAACATGACTCTAGAAAAAATTTAATCTATCTAAAATTTACCAATTCATTCACCCTAACAATTTGACTAATTAAACAATTAATTAAGCATCACAGAAAACAACAATATAATTAAACAGTGACCTTCTACAATCTCAAAAACATGAATATTATTAAACGCAACACAAATATCAAATACATGAATTACACAATCCAACATGACTCTAGAAAAAATTTAATCTATCTAAAATTTATCAATTCATCCACCCTAACAATTTGACTAATTAAACAATTAATTAAGCATCACAGAAAATAAAAATATAATTAAACAGTAACCTTCTACAAACTCAAAAACGCAACACAAATATCAAATACATGAATTACACTATGTAACACATGACTCTAGAAAAAATTTAATCTATCTAAAAATTACCAATTCATCCATCCTAACAATTTGACTAATTAATCAATTAATTAAGCATCACAGAAAACAACAATATAATTAAACATCATAGGATTTTAGAACAAGTGGGATCTCTCTTCTTGGGACTTATGCACTGGCAATTCAAAAAGAAGGTCGAAGATTCACTAAATGGTACCAAATCCATGTCCTAGTCCTGATCTAAGTATAACTCGGTTTGGTTTTCGTCATTCACTTGAGCAATGTTTTAAGTTCGTCTGAACTCCACGTGAGATTGTATAGGATAGAAAATTAAGTTAATTAAATATTGACTAAACAAGAATATTGACCAGTAAAATACAGTAACAATATTATCTCAAAAAAACACAGTAACAGTATAGTAGCAGCAATGCTTTTCGGTCTGGTAGCTTTCATTTTTATTATACACACTGCTTAGAGTTTGTTTTTACGGACGGTGATCTAAAAAACATGCATTGGTGTTAGAGGTTAATATAAATAAATTTTGGACTCCAAAAGTCTCTTCCTGTTTTTTTTCTCAGCTCAGAAGTTAGACTACGTTGCAAGGGCGGACGCAGAAAATTTGCCAGAAGGAATGGTAATCGGATTTAGATAGCTTATCGGGTTCAAATATTTTACCGAGTTCAACTCCAATAACTAATCGGATACCAATAACAATACCAATACCTTAAATTAAATATCATTGTACTAATACCGTAAATTGAGTACCATTATATCAACTACCAATACCCTAAATTGAATATCAAGCATTAACTTATGCATCAATTTGTATGGATGAGAAATTAACTTGAGAGGCAGATAATATCAAGCTTGTACCATACAAAATAAAATAAGAGGAGGGATCGGATGACATCTTTTTTTGGTGACATCGGATGACACTGTGCATTTTCAAAGTCCAAACAGTCGATTCAAGCCGTTCAACATGATGGATATATTAAAATATGCTTGCAGATCAAATTTTATATTTTTTTTTATTTTTTTACTATTTATTAAGATGGGTATAAAAATTCAATGGTCTGAAAATAACGATGTAAAATACTTAATAAATAGTAAAACAAATAAAAAAAAATGTAAAATTTGATCTGCAGGCACATTTTTATATACACATCATATTAAAGTTGAACGGTTTTGATCGACTGTTTAGACTTTGAAAACTTTAAAAATGCACGGTGTATGTAACAAAAAAAAATGTCATCCGATCCCTCGTAAAATAAACTAGGCGAAGTTCAGTGATTTCCTAATTCAAAAGACTCTAAAATTGACTTGCAAAATTGAGACTCACGGCGACTCACGGCGACTCATTCCGACGGATGGAGACTCACGGCGACTCAAGAAGCTCGGCGACTCAAGGAGACTGGCAACTAGTTACCCGGCGCCGACGCTACCCTGACAACTGGAGAGAGCCGGCTGCGCAACCACAGCAGCCAACTATTCGCCCATTCTTCCCATACGCTGCAACATATGCCCAGATAGTCAGATCGACAGCCCCTAACCCAGGAAAAGCCCTAAACAACCAGCAACCACCTCCAGCTCACCAAAACCTCCAACCCAGGGGCATCCCGCTTACCTCTCTCACAGTTACCCCCCACCCCACTCCCCGCCGCTTTCTCCCAACCTTCGGCCAAATGCCAAAACTTACATCTCCCCTCATAGTCCCACAGCGCTCAGGTTTCCTCCCTCACCTCTATTCCAAGAATGGCGCGGCCGATGCTTTCGCTGCTGTCGTACCGGACATGCGGCTGCGTCGTGTCGGCACCCGGCCAAATGTGGCAAGTGTTGGGCGGATGGCCATGTAGGGGCTCGGTGTAAAGCTCAGGTACCAATATCTCTCAACCCGGAAGCTGCACCCTATAGACCTACCACTCCCACTATCCCCATGTCTGAACCCCTCAGCCTAGAACCATCATTTGACGACCTCCTCACAGGCACTTACCCATCTCCTCCAGTGATGCCAACCTCACGACCCTTGTATCACACATGCTTCATGGAGAGAGATGAGCAATACTATGCTGAACTAGATCGTCTACAAAGAGCAATAGTAGTTCAAACGGTTGATGGCATTTCGACCAACAAAATTGCCGATCTTATTGCACAGTCAGGCTTAGTGACGGTAAGAGACCTTTCCTTCGCAAAGCTAACAAGAGGTCGCTACCTGGTGCACCTGCCCATGGGAGCCAATGTTGCAGAGGTGATAACTGCAATCCCAGCAGAACCTTGGGAGAGAGGTCTGAGCTTTCAACAGTGGTCGCCATTAGAATACTCATCCATTAATATCCCTAACTTCCGCCTTGTCATCGAACTACTGGATGTCCAACCGCCCCTCTACCGAGAGAAAGCAATGATCAGGGCCACGGCAGGTTTCGGTCTTTACCTGGGGACTGTGGACCAGGCAGAACCTTCCAATCTCAGCACATGGACAACGATCATTGCCACTGACGACTTGCAAAGAATCCCCCAGGGTGTTAACATGGTGGTAGGAGGTGTGCAGTGCTATATGCCGGTTAATGTTCTTAAAGTTACGACTGGTCCTATCTACCGGCCACAGGATCTGCCGATGCAACCACAGAAATTTCACAAACCGGAACAAACATCTCCTGACTCATGCAGCTCTGATAATGACCATGATGTTTTCTTCACTTTCTCCCGGTTTTTACTACAAGATTTGTTTAGGGGACGTGAAATTCCCCTGGATGTTCAGGCGATGATAGCCGGCAACAAAAAACCTAGGTTCTCCAAAGATGACCTAACTGCTATCCTTCTACACCAGCAACAGGAGGATTTGGCCACAGACAATCCCACGCTTCAGATAGTTAAGGCCACAGCAGAACCGAGGCGTCAGGAGGCTTCACACAGCAGAGCGGCAGAACCAAGGCGCCAGCTTTCCTCGGCCACAAAGGATCAGGAGGCCCCACCAAGCATAATGGGATTGGAAAATGCCACTGCTGCCGAATATCCACCCAGGGAGGCGCCACAAACAATCAGGGAGGAGGGAACGCAGTCTATGGCTCGGTTATCCAAAGAAACAAATATCTCACATAGGGACAAAATAGAAGATTTGGAAGGAACTTCTGCTCATTTCCAAGAACAGAGGGGCGCAGGCTCTCAAAAAGGAAAGTCACGGTCAACTAAAGACAAAAACAACGGCCTCCAACTGCGTATCAAAGAAAAGGAAAAACCGATGAAACAGATTGATCTCAAATCGAGATATGGGCTGCTACACAAAAGGGCGCATGGAAAGGGGCCAATCCAAACCCAGGCTGTGTTGGGGGCCAAATCGCGTGGGATACCCCCACGGCCCACGCGAGACCTAACCCATGCAAGGCAGCTGCCTTCACGTGACTGCTCCCAGTGTGATTTTCCTCATGAAGCCCAATCACACTTTCGGCCTAAAAGAAAAGCGGGCCTAGCATCCAGGCCATCTACCTCCAGAACCCAACCGCCGGAACTAGATTTAATCCTAAATCCTGCTGATTTCTACCAGGTCCATGTAGCTGTCGGTAAAATTACCAGTTTGGCCGAAGGTTGTGGCTTCTCTGTCTCCGAGGTTGAAGCGGCCATTAGAGATGAAAACCAAAATTTACAAAGAGAAAACTCAGCACCAGAAGATCCGAGTGACTTCGACAACATAATCGATGAGGAGCGGGTGTGCATTGACCCGCTATCAGAGGACGATTTGGACTCTGAAGGTGATGTCGCCCTTTAGAGGGTTTCCCTTTTTAATTTCCTCTGAAGCAGTTAAACAATTTTCTCATGAAGCAAATCAAAATCCTTTGCTGGAACACTAGAGGTCTAGGGGAGATTAATAAATGTAATGGAGTAAGAAGTGCGATTAGAATGTCTAGATGTGAGGTAGTATGTATTCAGGAATCGAAAATCAATGAATTTGATTTAGTGTATTTCTCGAGATTTTTACCATCTTACTTTGAGAAGAGATGTGTGTATATCAATGCTTTCAACAGTTCTGGAGGATGCATTATAGCGTGGAAAAAGAATTATACACTCATGAACTCTTGGTCAACCCGGCACAGTGTTTCGGCGGTGTTAAAACAGAATAATTCGGATCAAACCTTCACGGTAACCAATGTCTATGGCCCTGCTGAAGATGCGTTCAAACCTGAATTTCTGGCCGAATTGGGGGGAATGGTAAACCTGGTGCCGAGCAAGTGGTTACTGCTAGGCGATTTCAACTTGGTGAGATGGATTGTGGACCGTTCCGGTAACATACGAGCAACCAACTTGATGGATCTATTTAATGACATGATACATGAACTACAACTGATTGATATTCCCTTGAAGAACCGGCTATACACATGGTGTAATAAGCGTCCCACCCCCACCTTCTCCCGGATTGACAGATGCTTTATGTCACCTGATTGGAGTGCAGTGTTTCCCATTATTACCCTGCATGCACAAGAGATGATTATATCTGACCATGTACCCCTACTCCTGACCTTTAAGCACCGCTCCCACCTTAAAAAACAACCCAAAATTGAACTCTTCTGGATGCGACACCCCGAAATGCGGCAATTTGTCTCTCAAATCTGGGGACAGCACGGTGGAATTACTAAGGACTTCATGGACCGCACCTCGACCTTACAATCTCTGCTTAGTAGATGGCACAGGGACCGGTTCACTCAAATGGACTCGCAGCTAAAATATTGCAAAAAGGTAATCTCATTCCTTGATTGCATCGAAGAGAAAAGAAATCTCGATACACGCGAGTTCAGGTTCAGACAGAAGGTCCGACAACGGGCCTATGACCTGGCTGTGGATGTTGAGATCAAATGGAAACAGAGAGCTAGGTGTCTTTGGTTAAAAAATGGGGACAACAACACCAAGTTTTTTCATGCCTTTGCCTCGTGTCGAGCAGCGACAAATACAGTGACAACTCTAAATCATGAGGGAGTGGAAATTACCAATGAGCAAGAGATTCGGTCAGCCTTTCTGGCTCATATGCGCAATACCCTCGGCACTACACATCGGGCCCTCCGTTTCACACCGCAAACACTATACCCCAACCAATCGGACCTCAGCCACCTGACTGCACCGTTTTCAGAAAAGGAGGTTGAAAATGCGATCCGATCATTAGCAAAAAACAAGGCATCCGGACCCGACGGCGTGCCAAATGAATTTCTGCAATGGTATTGGCCGGATATCAAAAATGATATTATGCAGATAGTTCAAGCTTTCTATGCCCATGAGTTAGACCTTACTACGATCAACCAAGCTAACATAATTATGGTTCCTAAGAAGGAAGTTTCTGAGACGGTACAGGACTTCCGTCCAATCAGCGTCCTGAACGTAGTACCTAAGCTTCTCTCAAAGCTGCTGGCCGCTAGACTATCTACTAAGCTTGATGTGCTGGTCTCCATCCACCAAACAGCCTTCATTCGAGGGCGCCACATTGCGGAAAATTTCATAGTGACTAGAGAAATTCTAAGTCACATTCACTCGACAAAATCTCCATCGGTCTTTGTTAAAATTGACTTCTCGAAGGCCTTCGACTCGATTAATTGGTGTTTCTTAGAGGATGTACTAATCCAAAGGGGTTTCCCGATTCGTTGGATACGGTGGATAAAAGACCTGCTCTATTCGGCCACCTCAAGGGTGGTCATCAATGGTGAACCCTCAGATTTTTTCCCTCATCGGCAAGGTCTCAGGCAAGGAGACCCGCTCTCCCCTATGCTCTTCATTCTAGCGGTGGATGTCCTGCAACAGATGATTCGGGTTGCCAACACCACTCTCAGCTCGGCCATCTCAACGAAGGTTCAGGACTCAATTCTTGCCTTGCAATACGCGGATGATACCGCCTTGATTGCCAATGCAAGTATCGACACCCTAGTGACACTAAAGATCATCCTAAGACTCTTCTCTAAGGTTTCTGGGCTTAAGATCAACTTTACGAAAAGCTCCTTTGTTGATTTTAATCTACAACCGAATCAGGTCAGAATGGTGCGGCTTTTGCTAGAGTGCCAAAGAACAACCCTACCGGTAACCTACCTAGGCATGCCTCTGACAGCCAACCAACCAGCTAGACACTGCTACATGCAACTAGTAGAGAAACTTGAACGAAGACTACAAGGATGGAAAGAAAAACTGCTTTCGAGAGGAGGGAGAGCCCAACTTGTTAACTCGGTACTCTCATCGATCCCAATTTACTTCATGAACTGCTTTCGGCTGCCCAAGTGGGTCATCCAAAAAATAGACAAGCTACGACGACTCTTCCTGTGGGGCAGAAGTAACCGCGAAGGTCGGGCACTGTCCTTGATTAATTGGGAAACGGCATGTTTACCCAAGAAATGGGGTGGTCTCGGCATCCGTAACATGGAGTTGCAAAATATTGCTCTCCTTCTTAGATGGTGGTGGAGGCTGTACCAAGCTCGAGATTCACTCTGGACCAGCTGGGCAACACGGCTAAGAGCAAGGCCAGTACAGGAAGGGTCCCCAAAACTGTGGCTGACACAAGGATCCTTCTTTTGGAGTCAACTTCTAAAGTTAGAACCCCTATTTCGATGGAGCTCGCGTTGGATCATTGGAGATGGCACAACCATCTCGTACTGGTACGATCACTGGACAGAAGCCCCACTTAGAACACGCACGGATGGCTTGCCGAGTCCTGCCAATCGAGCCTTATCATTGGCTGACGCAATGGCTGATCTTAACGGGTTGCTACCGGCTGGGGTAGACCCGCCTATCCTCAGTGGCGGTCAAGATGAGTTGTATTGGAGATGGAGTGCAAATGGGGACTACTGATACCTCGCATATTTAGTCTATTTTAGGCCTATTTTAGTACCAGATTCGTGCCATAATTCACCAGAATCATGTGCATTTCATTGTTATATCTTTAGAATTTGGTACTGCTGAGTGTTTGTTTGTTTTCTGCAGGTTTGGAGCAAAACACACGAAGAAATGGCGATTCACATGATGAGGTACGGCCCTTACCAGGCTTGGTACGGGTCGGACCATACTTAGCCATTTTCAGCTCTTCACGCCTGGTACGGCCAGGCCGTACCAAATTGGTACGGGCCGTACATGAAGGCGTCCTGACAGATTCAAATTTGGGCAGAGGCTATTTAAGGCGGGGAACTCTCCAAATTTCACATCAATTCCATTACAGATCGATTTGAGAGCACAGTAAGAGAGAGAAAGAGAGCTAAGGAGCTGAGAGCAAGAAGGAAGGAAGAGGAAGAGGCGAAACTCGACGGATCTAGTTTCCTCCTCTCGATCCCTTCGATCCATGGCTATCTCTATCCCTCTTATTGTATTTTTAGATATTATCATGTGCTGTGAGTAGTTCTTTAGTTTCTAGGGTTAGAAATTGATTCTTGATTTGTTTTGACTTTCTTTGACTTGCATCTTGTATGAACTCTTTAGTTTGATTGATTGTGATTTACTTTGATATCTTTTGCTTTGCTTGCTGTGATTGTTGTATGATGTGCCTCTAGGTTTAGATCGAACCTATCAAGGTCATGTGATCATCTCAATCTCTCATCCAAATCAAATGCTTAGGGTAGAATAGTTCGAATTGAAGCCGAGAGGTTGAATTCTCCTCTAATCGACAGATTAGAGGGTGCCTTAGACCTCCAATCAACCAGCTAGGGTAGATCTGTACCAACACACGAGAGTTGAGGTGTAGAAATCCCTAAAAGGCAATCAATTGCATTCCAACCTAGATCTTGATCCAACAAACGATGGTTGAGGGTTAGGAACCTTAGGTATGGTCAATTGAACATTTCTAAAGAGTTTAGCACAAGGTACCAGCAAGGAAATGCATTCACTCGAACTGGTAGGTTCTGTTCTGGGAAGCCAGTACGGGTCTTACCAGGGTGGTACGGCCTTGCCTTACCAAGTGAAGTACGGCCTAGCCGTACCAACTTGGTACGGGCCGTACCACTAGAGGCAGATCAGAGATGAAGTCTGAAACCCTGGAAACGCCTTTTATCCATAATCAAAACACAATTTACATTTCTTCTAGCATTTTATTACATCTTCTTGAATTGTTTGATCTGACCCTTTAGGAAATTAAACACCAAACCAAACCTTTTTCACTTCTAGTTTTTGATTGAGTTTGATAGAATCTAACCTCGCAATTAACCGTTCCTGTGGATCGATACCCGAATATACTACACGATAGGGGTTGTGCACTTGCATCCCTTACTCGTGGAGTGTAAACGCGGTTTTAAAAGGTACGCCCTCAAGCGTACCGAAACTTGCGTTGCGTTTCTGCGCGAACAACTACGCAGCTAAAACTACCTATGACACTATGGCATCCGGGGGTAGAATCAAATCGGCCACCTACAAGGTCTGGACAGCCAAGTGCCCAGCCACGGTTAAAATCTTTGCATTTCTAATGCTACGTGGAAGAACCCTCACACAGGATATGCTGCGACGACGGAAAATTCAGTGTCAACTGGGATGCGTAATGTGCCAAAACTGCCCAGTAGAATCAATACTTCACCTCCTCTTTCTGTGCCCGTATGCAGTGCATGTTTGGTACTGCGTTTCTTCTGAATTGGGGGTGCAACTATTCAAACCAGCAGGAACTGTGGAACGGATTTGGCAGGACTCCCAAGCTACCTTCGCAAACCGTATCAGGCCGACAAAAGGAAAGTGGATCATGTGGTTTATATGTGTCACCTGGCACATTTGGAAAGAAAGAAACGCAAGGATCTTTAGAGAAGCACGAAGGCCTCCGGAAGTTTTGGCAAAACAGATAATATTTGAAGGACGGCTGTGGAGGTTATACTGCTAAGGGGAAGGGGTTTTTAATGCTAAACAGGAAAGGATGCTGGGGGTAGAGGCCAGAGACAAGATGTGTTGTTTTGTTTTGTTTCTTAGTTAATGGGTTTCCTCTAATTTGTCTCTAATTAGGATACTGGCATTTACTACTCTCGAAGCGGTAATGGTAGAAGAGGGATGAGGAAATATATCTCTGATTAGAGGATGTAAACATATAGTGATATAATAGAATTTATCTGGCAGCTTCTGCCAAGATTTCTCAAAAAAAAAAATTGAGCAACAGCGAGAGTGAGAGAGAGAGATGACATCGCTGGGTTTCAATTTATTGTATTTGTGGGCTTCGGATCAAAGTGAAAGATAATATTTGTTATTTGGGCTTCAGAATTGTACAGGTTTAGACCCGTTAAAATATATTTCTTTTACAGGGATTCAACAAATAGTTTTGGGCTGTCCCAGAGGAGGTAAAACAAATTTTCAGAGAGAAGCAAACACAGTCTGAACATGTAATTTCTGTAAAATTTCCGCCCCTGCTACGATGTAAGAAAAAAAATATAAAAGAGCAATTTTTTGCAGCGAACTAGTATAACTACCGTTTTCATCATTTCATCGAGTGAGGTGTAGTGTTTCCCGTTGCCCCATTAATTAATTAATATATTAAAATCAGGAGAAAAATGAAAGATAGTAACAAAATTTTCTGAATTTATGTTTTCATCATTTGAATGAGTGTTTTCATGCATCTGTATTGTTTGATAAATATATCCACACTAGCCTCAATGCTAAAAAAAATGAAGCTACCACCAATGAAATTGTTTTCTTTTTTCCAATGAATGTTAAATACAAGGTCAATTTGAGAATCAACTTTTGATTTAGTGACAAAGACAATGTCTTCGGTGTGAAATATTATAGATTCAAAATTCAAATAGAAAAATCCCTTGTGGATATTAAATAGTTGACTTTACCTCAAACCTTTACTTAAAAAAAATACAAAACCAATTTCGCAATGAGGAGGGATCTAGTTACAACAATTTTGAGTTACAACAAAGTTACCACAACCATTTTCTACATTTTCAAAGTCCAAATCGTCGATCCAAACCGTTCAACATGATCTCCACAATAAAATGTGCTTCCAGATCAAATTTTACATTTTTTTGAATTTTTTTACTATTTATTAAGATGGGTACAAAATTCAATGGTCTGAATTTGACTAGTTTTGTAAAATACTTAATAAATAGTAAAAAAATTCAAAAAAATGTAAAATTTGATCTGCAAGTACATTTTATTGTGGATATCATGTTGAACGGTTTGGATCGACGATTTGGACTTTGAAAATGTAAAAAATAATTGTGGTAACTTTGTTGTAACTCAAAATTGTTGTAACTAGATCCCTCCTCTTTTTGGCAATTTGGCACAAATAATAAAAGTTTTTGAGGACCAAACTAATTATATTCTGAATCTATATCTCGTAATCCAAATAAACGGAAATTCTAAATATACGGCCTGGCCCGGCCCAAAGAAATTCTAAGCAGCCTATTCTACTCGACGGACTCATCTTCTTTCACCTTTTAATCATCAAAATATACTTCACGCTAACCCTAAATTTCTCTTCCTAGTTCCTATCGTCAATTCAGTCACACCCAGCTTCGAATAATCATCAAAAGATATTACGAATCAATCGACGCGACTCCGACGGTCTGGAAAGTCGGCTAATAATCGGATCCTGAGCTGCCGATAGATTTTCCCAGCCATGGTAGCAAGTAGCAACAATGAATACTGCTTGCTCTGGTAGGTCTTAATTTTAAGTAAAGTATTTCAAAACAATTATAATTAAGGGGGACTGAGCCTCCGCTGGCTGCTCTGTCTCTCCATCTCTGCCCCTGGTTATGAGATTTGGACTCTGATTGTAGTTGCCTTGTACTTATTTCTCTATTTTATTTTAAAGTTCATTTTTTGTGAAGGAGTTTCAAATTTCTTTTTTTACACGGTACATGCAGATCAGCTTAGTGCATCATTGAGGACTGGAAGCTGTCAATTTCAAAGAAAATAAACTTATTCTAAAAGCACCATGCCTCCCCTATGATTTACTCTTTTTGAGGTGCCAAATTGCAATATTACAATGATCTTTTCAATCCATGTGGTAACAGTCACCAAATAATTTATTGAAATCGACCAAAAGGAGCAATGCATAGGGGGGGCCTCGACAGATTTAAGAAAGCTCAATCCATCGAACCCTTCTCTGTCACCACCAACGCATATACCAAAAATACCCCTCCAAGTACCAAGCCCCCTCCTGCCCAAAGTTCGAATAAAGAAGCCGTCGCCGCAGCCGCAGCCGCATCAGCACATGCCACACAAATTGGTGGGGGGCAGTCCACATGGCAACCACCTGACTGGGCTATCGAGCCTAGACCGGGTGTATATTACTTGGATGTGTTGAAAGATCGAGAGGTGATTGATAAAATAAATTTGGATAAAAAAAGACATATTTTTGGGAGGCAATTTCCGATGTGCGATTTTGTTTTGGACCATCAATCGGTCTCTAGACAGCATGCTGCTGTTGTTCCACACAAGAACGGATGGTATATTTCTACAACTTCAGTGACTTTTTATTAATCAAATTTGTAGGTTCCCATAGTAGTTGTTGGTATGTATTGTACCAATTTTTTTTTATCTCTGTTGCCTATAAAGCAAGTATTATGTCACATGAAATGTATACTGTTATTGATGTTGACGGTTACACATTTAGGCAACGTATTTTATTGCTAAATTGGATGAAAGCTTAAGATCAAGGAAATGGAATAGAAACAAAGATAGAAGTCCCAGTTTGTGGTAGGATTTTGGTTTGGGTGAGTACCATTTCTTTAGTTTTCTATCAGCTTGTAGTTCTTGTTGCACAAGCAAATAAAAGATTTATTATTCAAATTTAGCATTAATTGAGTCCGACAACTCATTGAGTATTAACAATGCAAAGTTGGATTGTGTTAAAACTTACAGTTTGCCATGTTTTAATTTACATCAAAGTTTTCTGCTTGTCTTTCTTTTCGGAAAACTTAGCCAGCAGCTGCTAAGTAAGACTCTTTCTCTCTGTAGCATCTTTGTGATAGATCTTGGTTCGGTGCATGGCACATTTGTGGCGAATGAGAGGCTAACGAAAGACAGCCCAGTCGAGCTGGAGGTTGGCCAGTCGCTCCGTTTCGCGGCCTCTACGAGGACTTATGTTTTGCGAAAGAACAATGCTGCTCTTTTCCCAGCAACTCCTGCCCCATCAGAACTTAACCTGCCCTCCCCGCCTGACCCTGATGACCTTGACTCAGTTGTCGCATACAACACCATCCTCAACCGGTATATTCTCATGCTCTTATCCAATACAAGATCAGCATTAGCTGGGATTCAGTTGCATATAATGATCCATATCTGCTGTGATTCATGCCTTGAAATTAGATCCATCTGATCTAAAATGGACGGATCGGATCCAAACACTAATATTTATATGGGTTTTTAATCTGATCCATCCATTGAAACTCATGCCAAACCATTGTATCAAAATCAGACGGCCCAGAACTCCCTACTATTCCACCTATTCGTGGGATGAATAACAGCAGGAACATATTTTAATTGCATAGTGCAATAGCTTTTGGGAATTGATCGGCCTGGTCTACTTTCTTCCAACTTCTCAGTCTAGTATCTCAACTAAACATGCATGAAGTAAACCTATGATGCCAGGATATAACTGAATGACTTTTGTTGCTTTACCGTGTTGGCCAATTTTCCAGCATTTGGTTTTTGGTTCGTTTTCTTCCTTTGGATTGCTGGTGCTTTCTAGCATAATTGAGGGTCATTGGCTTATAGAAGTTTTGGTTGGGCTAAATTCAGGTGTAGTTGATATTTAGATTTAATTACAGTTATGGCATTCCTCGGCCCGACCTGCCATCAAGCTCAGCAGAACTGAATGAAAGGCCTGCAAAGAGAAGCAAGAAAGCACGGGTCTCATTTCGAGACCAAGCTGGTGGTGAATTAATCCAAGTGGTTGGTATTTCTGATGGGGCTGATGTGGGACCTACCCCTGGTCCATTAGGAGTAAAGGAAGGTAGTCTAGTTGGAAAGTACGAATCTCTTGTACAAGTCACTGTCATACCAAAAGGGAAAGAGCAACAAGGAGGTGGTGCTTCTCTCTCACCGAGAGGAGGTGTCACAGAGAAGTTGAAAAGAGTGATGGATAAGGTAAAAAATGGCCCGAAAAGAGGAGAGGGAATTTATGATGGGATTTATGGTGAGACCGTGAAGGATCAGGTGGGGGGCTCATCTTGGGCATATAAATTGGACCACCAAGATGAGAAATTAGAAAAAAATGCGGGACATGTGAGTGTAGATGATGACGCTGATGATTTGTTCGGTGATTAGGTGATTAGTTAGAACGAGAGAATGGAGAGGAGAACATGCTTTGAGTTTGAATTGGGGGTTATGTTCCAGGGTTGCATTAAAACAGAAGTGTTGGGTTCTTTCGACATGATTGTAAGATTGAACTGTTGTGCTCTGTTGTGATATGAGAAATTTTGTAACTACTATTATTTGGAATGCGTCCTTGTGGGATTACCACGCAATGATGGCTATAAAGACGAATTCCAACATTTGTGCCGACTTTTACTGCTCTTGGACCTTTCTTTCCCTTTTCCAAGTTAATTTTTGGTGGAGCCCCCAAAGTACAGTGTAGGCCGACCTGACTTACAAAAATTACACTATCACAGTGTAGGCCATTTGAATTGCAAAGTTTCACGTGAAGTTGCGTGTTCAAGCCCTCCAAATAAAGATCCTTAAATTATCAATGATAAGAATTCAAACTTGAACCTTGGACTTGTTTAAACATAAAACTCATAGGGAGGCAAACATAATATAACAAAGGCTTGCTCAAACTGTCATACATATCTGCAGAGCTAACAGATGTAACCTTATTTTGTGGCTGTTCTAATGGGCTACATGTACTCCCTGTATTCTTAGTTGTAGATGGGGAATAAATCATTTCAGTTGTTACCCAAGTTGCCTCCATAATAACTACCACAGAAAATATAGTTTTAACATCTTACCTAAATTTAGAATTGTTCAACTGTCTCTATTTCCCTCCAACTCATCATGGTATACTTCCCAAATAATTTGTGCTGTCAAAATGTAAAACCTAAAACCCTCTATCTCTCTCTTCCCTACCTCCTTTCTACCATTCTCTCTCCTTCCTCCTCCCCTCCCCTGCCTTTCCTATTTCTCTCATGGCATACAATACAGGAAACCCCGTGCCACCTCCACCGCGGTACGTGATGCTTGCAGAGCAGGGTGGCAGCGAGTCGATGAATCTACGCCCTCCTCCCACCAGTAGAAACCTCCCCCGCTACCACACCGAGAAGTCGAAGGGCAATGGCTGCTGCAAATGCTTCTGTTGGTGCTTCTGCTTCCTCTTCCTTTTAATCCTTGCCATTGCTGCTGCTCTCGCCTACCTTTTCTATATCTACAAACCACAAATACCATCTTATTCTGTTACAAATTTCTCAGTGGGCTCTTTTGAGTTCCGCCCATCTGAATTTACCATGCATACAAAGCTCTTTGTGTCAGTGCGTGCCGAGAACCCTAACGAGATGATTGGCATCAAATACGGGGAGGCATCAAGTGTTGTGGTATCGTACCGCAATAGCACTTTGTCGTCCGGGAAGCTACCAAATTTCTATCAGGGACACAAGAATGTGACGGTGATGCAGGTCACATTGGAGGGGGTACACCCATATGGATCGGGTCTACAGAAAGCCATCGAGGAGAGCTCAGATTCGGGTAGCGTACCACTTGATGTGTATGTACGCGTTCCTTTCTCGCTTAGGCTGGATACGCTTGATTTGCGTGAGGTGACTGTCAACGTGCATTGCGCACTTGTGGTAGATAGTATCTCTCCTAAGAAAAAGCCAAATATCAAGTCAGCAACTTATGATGTGAATGTCGAATTCTAGTGCAAGCTGTCATTTCATAAAGAAGAGACATAGGATGGGAGAGGAATTGAGGGGGTAGAGAAGAAATTAGATTCTTTCAAAGCAATATGTGATGGATCAGAAATAGAGAAGGGAAATGGTGTTCTTCCTTGAATAGGATGGAGCATAGAGATTATTTCACGTAAGTTTAGAGCCTTTAATTTGAGATCTGTTTTGTCGGACACTTGAATCGTAGGATAAAACTTGCTTCTGAAGTAATTAAGTATACAAAAACAATAACATATTGTTTATCTGTAAAAACTAAATTTTTTGTAACCTGAACATTTTATGTCCTCTGCACTTTTCTTAAATATATAATAGTAATGTAGTTTCTCTTCTATAGACCAAATGTTTTGGGCCTAGAATTTATCTTTTAATGAACTTGCTTAATTAAACATGTTCTGTGCAAATTCAAGCTGTTGCTTAAACTTTTAATAGCACGCTTAAAGCCGATTATTTCATCGTGAAGTAGTCAGTGCAGTGGAACTGTGGATGTAAGTTAGATGGCCCGATTCCTCTGTATCTTTAGTTCGTTGATATCATAATTAGAACAACAACTGATCATATATGTTCACAACATAAATGGTGTTCAACTCACGATTAATTCAAGAGCAGACCTGATATTTCATGAAATTTGGTGCCGGCGTAATGCATCATGGCGAATCAGATTGCATTACAAGGGTTCAGGCGAATCAGGTGGTACTGTGACATGGATTTGTTTCTGCTGGTATTCAATCCAACACCGAGAAGAGGAGGCCGCCTTCTTTGGTGTTGTTCATGTTTGGTTTGCTTGATCTACAATGGACGAATCACATCTACATGAAACTGAAGCCAAAAAATTGTCATCAGTGGTGTGATCTGATCTGTTCTGTTTTTTTAATATAAGATGGATCAGAAGAAGAGACCTTTTTATGATGTGAATAATAACAGATATGGAATTATGGATCCACTCTGAGTCAATGGCTGGTTTGTACTTTTGAATTTGTTTATTTCTGAGTTAGGGTTTTGGGCTAATAATTTTAGAAACCATGTCTAATTTACTTACTATACGTAGCTGCATTTAGGCCCATTAGGCCCTATAAAAAATGCTGTAATATTTGGTTCATCTTCTGCTTAAGCTAAACTGTCAACATAAGATGAAACTAATTAGAATTTGAGCTATTATGTGCTTTTAGAAGTATAGTAAAGGGAGGGGAGGGGCCAGAGAGCTAATTTTTTTTACCTCTTCTACATCTCCATTTGAAATTACAAAAATCGAACAGTTTGTATACAAACTTTCCCCTTCCCCTCTTCGTTCTTTTGTTTTCTTCATGAAAGATTTTTTTTTTCTTAAATTTGATATTTCTCTAATTAGATATGTATATTATACTGAAGCTTTTCTTTAACCTTGATGGCACATTAATAAAATTAGTACCAGTTTAAGGCGAATTTTTTATTGTTACCACGGCCAAAAATCAGAATTAATTCGTTACCACCCGTCTGACCCTTTATTCAATCCTACCACCTCCGCTAACCCAGTTCGCGCACCAAATTAGCTCGTGCGCGGACTGGGTTGGCGCACAAACTTGGTGCGCCAACTGGGTTCGCGTAGGCATCCATTCACCGTATAAGGGTGCGGAGAGCTCATTTTGCTCCGCACTCCGCGCACTCCGCACAGTCTAAACCCTAAACTCTAAACCTAAACCTTAAACCCAAATCCATTCAGCCCCAAAAGAGAGCTCCGCGAACCCAGTTGGCGCACCAAGTTTGTGCGCCAACCCAGTCCGCGCACCAGCCAGTTTGGTGCGCGAACTGGGTTAGCGGGGGTGGTAGGATTGAATAAAGGGTCAGACGGGTGGTAACGAATTAATTCGGATTTTCTGGCGTGGTAACAATAAAAAATTCGCCAGTTTAAGCTCACCAAAAAAAAAGTTTGTGAATTGAACTTCAAAAGTTATTTAGCTTTAAATGATTAATTTCAATAATTTATTTTATTCTATTTAACAAGTTTAAGCACTTTCGTTCCTTGTTTTTTATTTGTGGGGCATTTTTTTGGTAAAAAAATAAGTACCCCAAAAGAGTACCTTTTTTCACTTCTTAATATCAAAACAAAATAAATTAAAAAAAATAATAGGTTTGGAGTGTAAACTCTGCTCTCATCAAGCATATTATGACCAATCATTCGTCAAATAGATTGATTATTTTTTTGAAATTAAACTAGCTAAACCTCTGAGTGCGAGCTTGCTTTACCCGTAAAAATCTTTTCTTAAGATGATTATGAAATTATTTCAAATTCCTGATCAGGCGCCTTTTGACATTGTGTGCAAACAATTGGGCTTATTGTTGCAATTTCAAAAAGAAACTACATAATCTGTCTAAACTTCACCAAATAGCGCACTTTGATATAAATTCAAGGTACATATCAATTGCAGATATCTGTAACTGTTGACAACTGATAAAACACAGTACAAGCAGCATTCCAATTGGATTGGCAAAGAAGGGGGAAAAATCAAGGGGACAGAATCAAGCAAGAGAGGATCCATCTGGCATCCCGTGTCTCCACATAGTGACACGATGTACGGCCCACTGTGTGGCACGTGTCTCACTCTGAGCTCACATAAGGAAGCATGAGAGATTGTGTGGGAATATATACTGGATTCTGGGGGAATCCCACAAAGAGGAGTCCGAATCTGCTACGGTTCCCAGAGGGATAGTAGGATTCTGAAATTCTGAGATCAACGGTTCAAATTTTTCCGTGCACGTATCTTGGAAACATTCTCGGAAAAGTAAATTTTCATGCATGCATCTCGAGAAAGACCAATAATTGAAATCGGATCACAGGACCTTGTGATTCCCCAAGAATCACAGCAGATTTATTTTCTTCCACAAAGGAGAAGGAGCAAAAATTATAAGCTCCTGTAGATCAGGTCTAAGATCTAACAGTTAGATAATCTAGTGTACATTTGATTCTTTTTTTTTTTTAAAGAAAGATGGGTGTACATTTGATTTTTGTTTTCAAGTATTTTTAAATTTAAGTTATAAAATAAAAAGGTGTGTTTTTTTATTATTAAATAATATGTGTATCAATTTTATTTATAATTAAGGGAGAACTTCATGTATAGTTTTCAATAACTTCGAAATTACCTATTTCTCCTTCTAAATTTTGTTATATCATATTTGCCCTTCTGAATCAAAAGCTTACAAATCTATGCAAGTTATTATATTTTCTATTAAAACTCATTTTGAATTTATAAAGTTCTCATTTTTATTATTTATTAAATAATTAAAAATATATAACTTATGTAAGAGAAATATTAATTTTCTAATTGACCCGTTTGTAAGGACAGATGAATCATTTATCTACTTATGACGTATACATGGTGTTATTTAGGCATACTCTTTGTATATGTATCACAAGGAGGGAAATGAACCATTTTTCTCACAAACCGACCACTTAAAAGATTGAGTATTTCTCTTACACATGCTACATATTTTTTTTTATTAAAGGATAAAAATAAGAACAATATAAATTTAAAAATTGGTTAAATTTGCGAGTTTTTGACATTTAAAAGTATAAATATGATATTATGAATTTTAGAAGGAAAAGATACATAACTTCGAGATTTTTGAAATTTTTTAAGGGCAAAATACATATTTTTGAAGGCAAGAAAATTTGAGGTACATTGAATTACCTTTCTTTTTTTCATCTTTCTTATGCTATCTGTATCTATGTTTATACATAAATTCATGTTGTCCATGTAGTATTTTAAACCTAGCGTCTCTACAAATCTTTTACCCACTATTTCTCTCTTCTTTCCTTTTTGTTTGGTGTATGCCAACGCCTTTAAGTACTCAATCATAGAGCCCAACATGAAGCAAGGTTGTGGGAGGTGGGGTTTGGTATGCTTAGGAGATGGTAGATACCCTTTTGGCCTTTCAATGCTTTTATGATTGCCAACTTTGATCATACCATTTATCACATAAATGATTTATCATGATATATTTCAACAGTGTTTGTCCCATATATATGAAAGCAAATGATACGGAGCAAGTTTTCGAGAATTTTACGGGCCTGGTAGACAAAAAATAAAATAAAAAGTAGGTTGGAAGAAATCCATGAAATGAAATTCGTATTTTGAAAACTTTCTGTTTTGGCTGCAAAAAAAAACTTTCTGTTTTGAAAACATTGGAAAAATACATGAATCTTTCACATATCCACTATTAGTGAAGAAACTTACTGAGTAATTGATTCTTGGTTGAGTTCCTACTTCAAAAAAAATAAAAATAAAAATTCTTGGTCGAGTCCAATCAGGTAGGTTCAGTGCATTTCGGCCTAAATCAACAAGAGATTTACATTGGATAGCATAACTAATTGCATCGCACAGCATGAGCATGCCTTAGCTTGGTATGAGAGAAATATTAAACTGTATTGTTGGCATTTGGACAACAAATTCACATTTGAACTCAAACCAGTGAACCTAATTGAAAATAAAGAGACTCAAATAAGTGAACATACATGAAAATCAGTCTTTGATATAGTAACAAAAAAAATATCTTCTATATGAGAAGTTGCAAGTTCGAAACTCAAATAAATATTCTCTATAAATATTAAATAGTTGGGATAAATAAGTGAACATAGCCATCACATATTAATTGCAATGGTGAGCTGTTTATAACCGACTGATTAGTGATTAGGACCAAAATTTGTTTTTGTTAACAAAATTAAAAACGTTCTAGAAGTGAAATAATTTAACCATTGACTCTTTTGCTGTTCTGAAAGCCAAGTTTCTGTCTTACGTTAATGCTGATCAAAGAGATCGGTTCATGTCAAAAATAGATCTTCTCCAATCTCTTTCTATAAGAAGTTTAGTTGGGTTCAAATTCTATCAATTATAAAAAGTTACAAAACCTAGGAGGCTAGGAGAGTATGAAAGGTTCTTTACTTTAATTGCAATTAAGAACAAAAGCCACTAGAGCCTCCTTAATTTCTTCATGTTTGGTTCTTAATTTTTTTTTTTTTTTTACACTTTTAAACAAAATATTTCCTTCATTTAGGTTTTCTCGTTTATACTTGCCAAGTGCCAAATTGTCTGCATTTTTTTTCTTTAAAAAAGACAGAAAGTACTTGAATCATAGGCAATCTCATATACACAATTTTTATGTACAGAACAAGTTGATGGCAATAATTATTTGAAAGAAAATGCAGCGTGATGCCTCCACTCTGTTTGCAACTTTCACTGAGAAACACAGCCTATAAAAATTTAAATTTTGAAAAACATGCCTCTCCTCTTCATGTTTTCTAGTAATGAAAACGCCTCCACAATATTATAATTGAGCCATCCAATTTCAAATAAATATCATTTGTTTTCCTGTATTAATTCCATGCATTTTTGTATTATTACACGTCAAAAATTCTATATTCCCTCCATTGAGTCTGTAGATTAATTTCTAAATATATATTTTGCAACAAAAAAAATATATAATAGTCTGACTCCTCCAGAAATAATATTCCATAGGTTTTGAAGCAGGTAACACTCTCAACATAGTAGTCTGACTCCTCCAGAAATAATATAAATCAGAGACAATTACTGTAGTAACACCTGAACTGAAACTGACGACACCGCATATCAGTATGAAAGCAATAAATTTCGGTGTTTTTTTTTTATTCTGTCAGAACAACAACACGACAGATGTGGCCCGTTATTTTGTCCGTTTGTACCAATTCCTCTTTTATTAATTGCTTTGTCTTTCAAAAACTTTCAATGAGATATGAATCAAGGTACGTAGAAGAAGGTGAAGTTTAAGATTGACTGAAACAGAGACAAGATACAGAGAGATCATTCTCTTCTCTCTCTAGCTTATAGGCCCTCAACAAAGCCTATACAAAATGGTCAAATATTCTGTTGCTGAGATGAGAAATTATCTTTTGGCATAGAGTCTAACAATGAAATCTGGCTGAAACTCAATGAATTCGAAATTTTTTGTTATAATAACAGTGGTATTAAATAGTTTTGTGACTTGACTTTTTTTTTTTTTTAAATCTTATCAGAGGCTGACAAGTATTTAGATTAAATAAAAAGAGTTCATTACAACCTGAGCTTATTTCTTAGGCTCAGCCTTGTGGCTTGACTTTCAATCTTTATTAGAAGAAAAATCTGAATGAAACATAAAATACATAATTTGTAGAAGCTGAAATTTAAATTTAAATCTTCTCAACTATGAAGTGGAATTCGAACCACTAAACAAATACACATTTAAGCTGAATTATATAAGAAATTTCAAGACAATAAAACTAAATTAAATTCAAATATATATATAATTAAAAAAATTAAAAATCTTAAATTTGATTAAGTATTCTTAACTTACATTAAGATGAAATGACATTACTTGCAACATAGACAAGGTCATATATAATCCAGTTCCAAATTAATTGATGCCTTCTTTCTTTTTCCTTTTGTCCTGTTGCATTTTTTTTATGTCATCTTCATGACTAGAAGATGCTAGTACTATATTGATATCTTGACCGTGGCAACGATTAGAGTAGATACTAGATCTTCTTGTTGGTTGCGTTGCCGTTTTAGTTGCCATCAATTTCTATACTAATTTACCAATCCATTACCGGCTACCCCTCCCAATTAGAATCTCTTGATTGCTTATATCCCCTTTTAGTCTTTTACCTCACCTCCTTTTATTGTATACATGAATGGTTGTAGAAAGAACTGAATCTCTACAAATTAAAGCTCTCTCTCTCCTCCTCTTGTGATTAAGGTGGTTGAGCGTGTAAGCTAAGAGAATATATACCTCTCTCTCTCTCTCACCTTTTCCTTCAGTTGGGCACAGATACATAGAGAGAGAAAAAGGGACACACATCTATATATCCCAAGCACATGCTGATCCTCAATCCAAGTATAGGAGAAGGGTCACGGAGTACATGTATTTAACGAGGTAAACATCCCCCCCCCCCCCCCCCTCCCCGCTCTCTCTCTCTCTCAGACACACACACACACACACACACACACACACACTGGAACACTCACCATACACTTGCGCTTGCATAAGCACGAGCACAGTTCGTCATTATTTCGAGGTAGATTTTTTATACCTAAATTTCTTGACTTTTTTTATATAACAAGTGAAAATTAATTTCCATTCATAAGCTGATCAATCCTTTTCCCCTGTTATCTTTAACATGTAAGATTGTACAAGTACATAATTCGATCAGAAATCATTATGAATTTCTAAGTATAGGAAATTTCCAATGCATGAAAGGTTCTTAATTTCTTTTTAAGATTTATTTTTCTGAAGAACTTCCCATTGCGAATTATATCGTTTCGCCCTTATTATAAGTACTACCTATCATGAAAGCATGATTCTATTTTTCAGTATATAACTATATATACTCAAGCAATTTTGTTGTATACTCTTCAATTCTGCTATTTCCTCTGTTGCCTCCATAAAATGCAGTATGACCATAGCAGCAATAACAATAACGATAGCAATATGTCATTGATAACTAACCATTGCATATTTTTTTTAAATTAAAATCCGGTAGAAGAAAAGGTCCAAGTAAGCCACAAAAGAATTGCCAGGTAGACAATTCTTTGAAAAAAAAAGGAAAGGAAAGGAAAGGAAAGGAAAAGGATGTAAAAAGAAAACACAATAACAGAACCAATGATGACAACAACCATGATAACAATATTAATCAATTTATATATATTATCATAATGAGAATAATTAACTAGCTCCCTCTCTATATCTATTTTGTCATAATCCATGTCCTATTTGCATGTGATATGCGTTCTCTTTTCAATTACTCAGCACCCTTGTAATTTATATTATTCTAACAAATACCCCGCTTTTGCTCCTGCAGATCAAAAGCCAGATTGATTGATTGCTTGACAAATTAGAGAAAATTAGAGAAAGAAATATCTATGATGGCTACTACTAGTTGGAGATGATAGCTTGAACAGGTCAGTATATTACTGTTCTATCTTAAACATGCACTACAGTTTTTTAGTGCCGCCTTTTATAACCCACAAGCCACAAGGCCCCAACTGATATTTATTTCTCCAGACCGTACATTCTTGTGAGAAACATTTCTATGCTTGATCTATATATAGTGACTTATACTATGGTGTAGCTAGGTGTAGGTGTCGGCAGGAACTGAACTCGAAAATTTAAATTAGAAGTTAAAGTTTAACTACTAAACTACAAACACATATTTAACTACTAAACTCGAAAATTTATTGTTTGTGCTATAAATTAGAAGTTAAATTTTAACTACTAAACTCGAAAATTTATTGTTTGTGCTATAAAAACAACGAATTATTTTTGAATTATATCGTATAATTAATGTCCCAACATGAATTAATGTGTAGGTTAGACTGAATTAATCCTGAATTACAAAACTGTTACTATGCTCCCAAATCTCTGCCAAGCAAAATTTCTTGTGACTTTTTTACACTTGACGAGTTCGTCAATCTAACTTTGAAAAGGGTCATTTTGCAAAATTTTCGGAGAACTCCAAATTACATGCCATCTAAGCAAACCGTTAAATCAAATTGATATTTCATACGTTGAGCTTCAAGACTTTAAAAATAATTTAAGTCATCAAGCATTTTTATGGCAAAAAAATATATTTAACTTTTAACTAATTAATAAATGTTCATCAATTAATTAATGAGTGAGATTCTAATTCAACGTATGAATTAATATTTTATTGTTATCAATTAAATTTGTATCTATTTTTTAAGTTACATTCTATTTATTAACATTTGTCTTATTTTAATTTTTTTTCCTTCAAGACGTATTTTTATTTTAGGAACAAAGTCTGAAAATATATAGCTCTTAGCGCGCATGTCCTCTTAAGTCTGATTTTCAACTATTGCCTACTACACACAATCGAGTTCTTATGAGTCCATTTAAATATTTTTCTGAATAAAACATCATCAAGTGATGCTATTAATACGGACATCACAACCATCTAGCCGAAAATAATCTTGACGGGCATGAATAAATATATATCAAGTTGGAAATGTGACTTCAATAACATGAAAAACGAGGGTAGAGATGCAAATTTACACTTTAAAGTCGGAACTTGGTGCATGATGGTCTTTCCCTTGACAAATATTGCTGGAGGTCCCATATGTCCTCCAATATTGCCTTTTTATTTCGCATCCTTTGGTGATCTTTTAGTAGTGCAATGGAGAATAAGAGAGGGAAGAGGATGTGTGTGTGTGGGTGGGGTGGGTGGGTGGAATTCATATCACCTGGGATAACATAAATTTTGAGTTTGGATACGGAACCATCTGATCTTCTTTGGCACAAATATTAAAGGGGTCTTGTGCGTTACACCTGTGACCGGATTGGCCAGACCGCTAATCGGACGTCCATATATAAACTCAAAATTTGGGTTACTTTAGGAGATTCAGGCCCGGGTGTGGGGGGGGGGGGGGGGGGGTCCATTAACCCACCAAAACCTCATTTAAAGTTAACCTGATTATGGATCTCGGAATATGTCAAAGACAAATCTACTTGAAGAATTACAAATTTTCCCATATACATTTTGCTTTGCAAAATTATCATAATTTTCATGATGAAATATACAGAGACTTAAAAAAAAACAAGTAAAAAAATCAAAATATTTAGCTGAATTACAGCTAGGTTATTTTTTTTCGTTCTCTGATTAATTCGGTTTAAAGGTTGCACCATCTCAATTTAACGAGCACAACTGGTTTTTTTTTTTTTTAACACTCATTTGGTATGCATGAGGTTAAATGTTAATGTTTTCATAGAAACATCATTCTCCCAATATCTTTTATTTTCCTCCTCTCAATTGAAATATCAAAATTACAAAATTTACGACATTGCACACATAATTGAATATAAAAGGGACTAATTATAACAAACCCGACCTGATGGTGACTCTCCAAAGTCCAATCTTAAGCTAAAACCAACACAATTCAGGGGATCTTCAATTTCTTCTTACAAATCCTTATTTTTGGATTTTTGCTTCCTTAAAAAGTGGCCATAATTTGTGTAATTAGTCCGGATTGCCTTTGTCACAAATGTGGCCAACATGCTTTATTGCCAACATAGATCATGTTTGTTTGTGCATATTCTCTTCTATTTTTTTGCACAATTGGAAAGCTATGCAATTCTAAATTCGTTTAAAGGAATCAATTTATAAAAACGAATCTAAACTGTTGATCATGTTCTATACCACAGAAACTATTTGCTTATAAGAAATTATAATATTCGAGTTTATTTGATACAAGATCAAAAAGAAAAAAGAAAAAACACATTACAGTGGTAACCAAATCTTTTTCTACTAATCAAACTCTAAATTTTATAATTTTTGACAGATACATATTGATAGTGACGAAAAACAAATTTAACAATTTATTTTTATTATTTGAAATTTAAGAAATTAAATTATCAGTGCAATAAATAATATCTTGAGTTATTGTGATGTGCCATAAAACAAGTTAAAAAAAAAATTGAATTGATACCGGAAATGGATCAAACTCAATATGTGAAATTGTTGGATGAATTATTCTTGGGTCATATAATCACAATCAGATCTCACCCAAAAAATGGGACCTATCAGGGCAAAGTCTCCATTAACCCAAGTGGAGGTCATGTCATGCTGAGACCAATATGAACATAAACAGGAAAAAAAAAGATGTTTTTTTACATATAACCTAATAAATTAGTGACATTTCCTAATTAGTTTATGCCTCGTCATCATTTATCTTTCAAGTTTTGACATTCTCATTGTATTATTGATGTTTTTGAATGTCAATTTCAACTTCTTTTTTGGCTGTAAAAAAAAAAATTATGACAACACTAACATACATTTTTTTCTTCTAAAAATTATATAAAACGCATAATCGACATAAATATCTATCCACAAGTTATGCTAATCTTATTATTCATTATAGAATAGAGTTTTCACCCACTCAAATCCAAAAGTGACTTAGATTTATCTTAAACCTATTATTAGTTAGATGGAAGTGCTAGTTGTACTCTCTTTTTCTAAGTAAAAGTTAGAGATTCAGTCACAACTATTCAATATTTACAAAAAAAAATTCAATCGAATTTTAAACCTGTAACATGAAAATACTAACTGCATCCTTATGAGTTGTACTTCTATTTTTTTTATTCTAACTATTTTACTATATATAATAAAATAGTAATTTTTCTACTTTTAGAATAAAAATATTGTGCTTAGCACCCCTGCAGTCACCACCACCACTCTTCGCACATGCCCGCACACGCACCTTACACCACCGCATCCATACTCTGCCCACGTATAGTAATTTGTACATAGGTATTATACTTGAACTACTAAGTGCATAACCATAACTTATTTCACTAAGTGCATAACCTTAACTTATTTCGGTATGTTTAACTTGTATATTTAGGTGTATTATTTGAACTATCATAATATTTAAATTTGAACTATTCAGTATTTAAACATGCACATTCATATGTTTACACTCAGATTATTCAGTATTTAAAGTTAAAATGTCTAGAGTCTAAACCTACATAGTCAAGTACTATTTGTACAATTTATGAACATGACTGTGCAAAAATTTATGTAATAATTAAAATTTTGAACATTAATTACGGATATATAAAAAAATCTGATACAAAGGTAAGAAATGAATAGCAGGGAGAGAAATTTTGCTAAGAAAAACGGTTGCTGAAATTCAAGGACATATATGCATGAGATATAAAATTTCCTCATTATTACATATGACGAATTATTCAAAATTTTCTTTGCTCTTTATTTACAAGCTTATATATATTCCTTACTAACTAAAATTAAAAAATAGCAATCAATAGATATACACTGATTCAAATGCAAAACTTATATATCTAGAACAATGAAGAAATTTGCATGTTTTGCATATATAAACCAAAAAAAAAATACCTAGAAAGAAATTTGCACGATAAAAATTAATTTGACTATTGGGTTTGGATATTTTTCCCCGGAAGAAAAATGGTAGCTCAACTTATAATGATGTTCACCTTTTTTTAACTCAATATGTTCTTACTAAGATTCCTATCTATATTTCACCAAATATGTTCTTACTAAGATTCCTATCTATATTTCACCAAATAGTTTGCACGGACAAATTTTAATTTTAAAATTCATACGAATCATGTGTACACAAATTTTGCACGGATCGTACGACTCTAATCGAAAATCAGACCAAATTTTACCTGATACTCGTCAGACCATCTCCATTCCTATTACTATTAATCCTTGATGACCACAATGCACAATTATTTTAACAATACACAGAACAACTTAATCGAAAAAACCAATGTTTTAAATAGCGTTTATAGCGTCATAGCGGGAAGGCTACAAAAAAAGCTATAGCGGAAGCTATGCTACATAGCGTTTTTTTTTACATAAATTATATTATATATTTGTACTAAATATCAACATTATTTAAAGTCTCATAGAACAATAAATAACACCAAATTAATTAAGAAATTATAATATTCATATTGAACCAATACAAAATCCAAATTGCGGTTCAAAATATCTATAGTAATATCATAAACTATCGATCTTTTTCTATTCAAAATATCTTAAGCCTCATGATTTCTATTTAAAATTTTCTCAATTTTAGCCACAAGGGGTTTCCTTATCGGTTTGGGCAAATTAAAAAATATGTAGCAACAAAGCTTTTAATTGATTTCGGTTTTGACTTTTATTTAACTTTTTTGGGTCTTTATTTAAAGCCCATATAAATTACCTAAAAAAGCCCATTATGCATAGCGCGCGCTATTTGCGCTACACGCTATGCGCTATAGCGGACCGCTATTACCGTTATAGAGGCCGTAGCTCAATTAGCGCATTTTGATGCCATAGCTTAGCGTTTAGGGTCCAAAAACGCTATAGCGCGCTAGTTAGATCACTGGAAAAAACAGAGCAATAAATGAAACTTGAGAGGCAGTAGATTTGGGATGTGAGCAAAGCATAGTGAGAGACAAGCGATCACTTCAACAGGAGATGTGGTCCAAGACTGTGTGAGTGACTACTGAGGTTTCTTTCATTCACTCTGTCTCCCATCTCAAATAAAAAATTGATTTTTGAGTTTTACCTACAAAAAGGTTGAAGCCTCCTTTTCAACTTTTCATATGTCTCATGCCCCACCAGCTCTAAGAGAGATAGGGGTCAGTTTTACAAAAAGGACCCTCCTAGTAACATAATTTTGGTCTTATTGTTTAACAAGTGAATTAAAATTAAAATGAAATAGATGAAAAATTGAATTGTCCTCGTTAGTGAAGTTGGTTTATTTTAAAATAATTTGTTTAATTCATTAAAATATATTCAAGCACTTAGATTACCATCCTTCACTTGCCAAGAACATGCTTAAAAAAACTTGTTTTGTAATATGGATTTCCCAAACAACAGAATTCATTGGGTTACATTTGTCTTCAAAATGTTGGGCTAAAAGTGCATTTTCTTGGTAGACAAATGATCAGATTTATTTGATTTTAGTTACTTTCTTTCTGGACTAGATATTTGCATTTTTGGAACATTTCATGACGTGTTTTATAGCCCTGCAAAGAAGTTCACATGCTTCAGTATGCTAAAATGTTTTGGACAATTAATCTATGTTAATCAGACGGTTATAATTCAACTTAAAAGTTTACTGTTAGTGATATTAGAGTCATTTATGTATAAATATTGTCTACTTAATGTATGTTTTAATTAAATTTTAATCCATAGAAGCAATAGACCCGAATCCATCAGGCCCACATATGTCCTGGATTCTCAATTGTTACAATCTAAAAGCAAATAGATTTATTACAGAAAGCAAAAATTAAATATCTTTATTTGTTCATATTCCTCTTGGTTTGTCAACTAACACTAATATTAGAACAGGAAGCAGAGGCATGTGCGGTTTTTCTTTTCTAATCATAGGTGCATATAGGTAGAGTGACTGTACAACTGATATTTCTTATTTTACCGGGGTACAGTTGATATTTTGGTATTTTGCAAAAAAGGAAAGAAAACAAGAAATTAAACCCTTTTTAAAATTGAAACAATTATAAATCGGGGCTTACGAAGAGGATGATTAACCCCACTTATTGTTCTTCATTGTAGATTTTGAGGAAGTTACGAGCAGAAAGAAACTTAAAATTCTTAAAATAGAAAGAAAAATCGAGGGAGGTCTGATGTTAGTAGAAAGAGGAGGAGCAGAAATCAGTGATGAAATATATGAAACTTGGATCGAAACCAGACACTTTCTACACAGAGGAAGCTACCAGGTTTGTACCTATAAATCAAAGAAAAAAAATATTGACCACAAAATAAAAGAGAAAACTTAAGCAATTTTTGTTGCTTTTCTGCAGGTCTGTTTTATCTGAAGTTCCAACTGACATCATCATACAAATTAACAACACCAAGTACCATTTACACAAGGTAAACTCTCTTTTCACAAAAATATACTCATTGTTTTAGTAGAAAAGTGGCACAAAATACTAAGCCAATCCATAAGAAATGGAAATTGAACTCAAGTGACCGATATTCGAGCTCAAGTTCTAAATATTTTTTTTTTGTAATATACCTCAAAGTAAAAAAATTTACAATCACATTTGTTGGAAGTTTGTAGTATACAATAGTTTATGAAGTCACACTGAACAAATTTAAAATTTAAGTCAAGTTTTTTTAATTATTTATATATCGATCAGAACATGAAGAATGCAAAATGTTAAACGCTTTTGTTGAAAAGCAAAGCATCCAATCATAACAAAACTTCTATATTCTTACAATTTAACTTTTGCAAATTAAATAGAAGAAGAGAGTGCTTCTTGATTAAAGTTTCTAAAGCATATCTTTAAGTACAATGTATCACATTATAAAAAAAAACAATCATCAATTACATAATGTAAGCAGCCTAATCATAAAGGAAATCCTGAAATCAATATTTAACTAATTACAATAAATAAAAAGGTCTCTACTTTGTAACATCTGTAGAAGCGTGGCTTCCAAAAAGAAAAAGGTAGATGCTCTCTGATCAAAAGTCTAAGCTACTATTCTGACTAAAATACTGAGAAAAAAAATTCAGAAAAAAGAGAGCTCCTAACTCCTTTCTTTAGCCTACTCCTTTTTTTTTTCTCTTTTTTTATTTAGCGTGATGATCACAACCCAATCCAACTATACTCTAAAGAGCTTTAGGATGTACTAGATTATACATCCAGCTCAGGTTGACCCAACTTAACCAGACCCAAACCACTACCTATACTGGTACCCTTTCTCTGATAACACATGGAATCAAATGATTGCTACAAATCTAGTACCACTTTACATAGCTTTGGTTAAGGTCACATGATTCATAATTATATATATATAACTAGATATGGTTTAATCAAACTTCAATGAGTACTCCACATGCTGTGGCTAGTTTGTAATCATCATCAGGGACTTATTTTAATATGATCGATCTAAGGATTAATTTTAATAGAACATAAAAGTGATACTTATCTAGTCATCAGGCTAGTAATGATGAGACATGATCGCTTAAAGTTGAGAGAACAATATTAGGTTGATTAAAGTAATAGACAAAGAGCATCATGATATTTGTACCATAGATTAATGTGGTATGATACTGTTGTGGTGTGCCCACTGCAATTCTTGATTGTAGCTGTATAAAAATTCATATTAGTATTGTGAATATGAGAATCATTTTGAGAAGAATAGTTAGTTCAATTATCACATATTTTGTGTTCGTGTAGAGTGAGCAATACAAATAACTGACTGCAATTATTTTTTAGTACAATCATGCAGCAATATTCAGAAAATTAAATTAAAGTTATGTGAAAGTAATCAATCACAGTATTCATAAAATAATGGAGTAAAACATTTCAAATAAATTAAATTATAGTTCCCACTTTGTGGATTTAGTTTGCTGATTGAATGATGATCACTTAATTTCACAAATGTGGTCATAGCGGTATCCAGCTCCGCATAAAGTACATGCAACATGAACAGCTAGTATCCCTATCATACATATTAATCCACAGTTCATTTTCAATTGGAGTTGACAACCGTTTCAGCAAATGCCTGGTGATACCTTCAACTGGAATTCACCTATTTTTGTACCTTAAAGTTCAAGAGAAAAGTAAAAAAAAACTGAAGGACGAACTGCAACTTTTCAATTTCTCTTTGTAACAATTTTCAATAGTGCAACCTCTTGATTTCAGGCCTTTTATTGCATATATAAAATGTAGTTCCCTCTCCTCCTCAAATGCGGTCTTCTCCAGCAACTCTGCTCCTCCCCTTCCTCCCCTACTGATGAGCGGGCCCTGCCGTTTTGCCTCTCTCTCCATGACATTCCTGGAGGCCATCAGGCCTTCGAGCTGTGTGCCAAGTTTTGTTATAGCATCTCGATCAATGTTAGTGCACACAATTTCGTACCAGCCATTCTAGCGGCGAGGTACCTGAAGATGACAGAATCGGTTTGCAGGAGCAATTTGGTAAATAAACTAGAGAACTTTTTCGATTCATGCATTCTACAGGGATGGCGGGATTCAATTGTGGCACTGCAGTCTGCCTGGCAATTCTCGGGTTGGGCTGAGAACCGCATTGTGCAACCCTGCATGGATTCTATTGTAGAAAAAATATTGGTACATCCATCTCAGGTTAGTCAAAAGAGCAGCATCTTGCATTTTATAGATTGATGGTTCTAGGTCTTACAAACCTGAATCCATATCCTCTGAGGTAACAGAATATTTCTGTTTAGATTTGGACCGTTTGATCGGAATTCGGGTCAATCTAGCCCGAGGTGAAACGCACGGGGCCCCTTTAATATTCGTGCAGGTTCTGTTTGGACGGGTCTGGATCCGAACAGAAATATTCTGTTACCTTAGGTGATACGAATTCTTACAAACCTTCGTATGCACCGTCTCCTGGTACAAACCAGCATTCCTTATAGGCAAATTCTTAAAAATCATGTGTTCCTAATGTAGGTAACTTGGTCATACACATATACTAGACCAGACTATGCAAAGAAACAACACCAATCAGTACCAAAAGACTGGTGGACTGAAGACATATCAGATCTCGATCTCGACCTATTTCGCTCTGTAATATACACCGTCCGATCCACCAAGGCTCTACCACCAGCATTGATAGGCGAGGCACTCCATGTATACACATGCAAGCATCTGCCTGACCCGCTTTACACTGAGGGATCCCAGCCCGAACCTGAACCTGAAGAGATGCTGGTTAAACAGAGGAGGATCCTTGAGTCCATTGTTACCATGTTACCACCAGAACCGGGTTCAGTTACTTGCAAGTTTCTGTTGAGGCTGCTGAGAATTGCTAATTATATAGGTAAATATTCTTTACAAATCACGAAATTTATAATTTTGCATGTATGACACATAAGTTCATGTTCATGTTCATGTCTAGTCATGAAATCTTACTACCATCAATGCAAACAGGAGCCTCTTCTTCTACCAAAGCTGAACTGATAAAACAATCAGGAAGGCAACTTCACGAAGCAAGTGCAAAGGACTTGTTAATTCCATCACAATCTGATCCAACAACTTACGATTTGGGTGCAACGGAGGCAGTCCTTGAAGGCTTCCTAGCACAGTTCAGACGCCGGCCATCAGATCCAGCTGAAGCACGGCAGATGGGATCCGCAATGGAACGTGTGGCGACTGTGTTTGACTCGTTCTTGGAGATGGTGGCAAGAAGAAATTTGGATTTACCGGTGTCAAGATTTATTGATATGGCTGAGGCTTTGCCAGATGTTGCAAGGAAGCAACATGATGGGCTGTATAGAGCTATTGATACCTACCTCAAGGTAATTTGTTAGCATGAATCATTTGCAAATGCAAAAAATAGTCATTAGAAGAATCAGGGTTTTTTTTTTCTCTTTGCAATTCGCTGAAATGTAAAGCTTTTTTTTTACTATTGCTTGGCAATAAACATAAGCATAAAACCACACTTGTGAACATGTGTGCATGAATAATGAATTACATAGAGATTACACACACTGAAAAACTGATATATATGACTTAAGAATGACAAAACTCGATTAAATTTTAGTGAATGATGTTACTATATGCCATAGGATGACTGCTCTGTACCTACCAGGTACCTCAACTTGATCTAGACCTAGTATTACCAATATGCACAAGGCCTAATTAAGCATCTTCTTTTCATTAATTGACCAAGCTAAGAAAAAAAAAGACGGAAGCTCGCGTCATTCCTTTTTTTTCCTTCTTTTCATGTTAACTAGGAGCATGCTGAGGTCAGCAAAGCAGAAAGAAAGCGGCTCTGCCGAATGATCGACTGTCGAAAACTATTACCAGATACCCGTGCAGAGGCCATCTGTAATGACCGGATGCCACTCCGTACAATCGTTCAATTACTCTTCGTAGAACAGGAAAGATCATCTACAGGCAATGCCTTGAACGTTAGTACAGTAATACACGAAGAGCCAAGGAGATCCGAGCAAGCATTGAGAGAGCAGGGCCCACAGGAAAAAGGGGTAAGCATAGATGTGCCTGCCATGTCCAGGTCTTTGTCAGTTTCTAAAGCAGTGAAGAAGAAACAGTAGGTAACAGAGGGTAGTGGGAGCAAATCTACAATATACGTTGCCATTTTTGTTGAAAAAATATTGAAGATTGTTGATTTGTAGCTCTGCTGCAAGAAATTGTTTGTACCTTTTGGTCAGAAGAAAAAAAAATGGAATGTTCTCATTTTTCAAAATTCAATGGCCATGTTCAACATGTAAGGTGCAAAACTTAGCTCTGAAAATGCGCATCCCAGAAGTACAAATGAACTGTTCTTCGAATAACCAGTAACCACATAAGAGCTAACAAAATATTGCACAAAAAATAGGAAGAGGCATTTCTTTTTTGAGTAAGAATAAGGATCAAGTTTTTATTTGTATATATATTGATGGCTGAAAGAAGTTCAGGTTTTGATTAAAACCTGTTACGCACAAACATGTTAACTAAGACTCAAAACTAAAAACCAAAAGCAAACCTAAGAAAATCATAAAAACCTGGACTAAAATAAAGGGAAGTCAGATAACAATAAAACAAAAACTGAACAAAAGAATAAAGAAAACCAAAGGAAACCAAACTTGAACAGTGAGTGAAAGAGAAAGAGATCAAGACATTCTTATTACAAGAGAGATACTCATAATTGCTTTATATAATTTCATTAACTTGTATATTGTTTGTACCACAATCAATATATATAGGCGTTACATAGCATTTTGTAACAAACTAGACAATGCTGATTGCTGACTGATTGTGATTTGACCAGTAATACACACTTAAAATACCCTCTAAAGAGGTAATTGATGAAAGGATCAAATCAAAACTTTTATCCTTAAGTCTTGTAAAAAGATTCATACAGTTGGGTCAAGTTGGCTTAGATTCGGGTCCTAATTCACGCCGTGACCAAACACATCATAACACGGTATGGCTCTGTCACAAAAATGGCACGGCACATGTGTCGATCACGTGTTGTGACTCGTCTGTCCTGTGGCGTGACTATCTTCCGAACTGTATGGTCACAGCACGGTACGTGGTCACGCGAGTCATTAAAGATAAATCACCCCCGGTGACTCTCGTGATTTTTCATCAAACAGTGAATTTTGAATAAATTTGAAAATAAAAAGGCATGTGAATCACCCCGGGCGAGTGTGCATCAGGTATTGGGGTTACCACACGTGACCACACATAATTAACATGACCAGTTACGACGTGACTAACATGTCATGAAAATTAGAGTTTGTTGACTTTATTATTTTTCAAAGTTTATTTTATAATAAACTAATCAAGCCAAATACAAACGGTTAAATATTATTATGCGTTCATTGTTTGACATCTTGATATATATAAAATAAGCTCTAAAAATCATAAAATTTTAAGTATCTCATCTCTCAAGAATAAACATGATTAACGGTGTGGATTCAATATTTGAGTTTCTAATTTTGAATTATAAATAAAAAAAGTGAGGTTGTGGCATCGAAAAAATTGCTCAATTATGGTATTTGTAATTGTAGTGAAAAATATTTGTAGTTTCGAAATATAACAGAGATATACATGAAATTGTGTCTTATGAGTTTGAACAAAGAATACAATATGGACATTTTTTTTAGTAAAAGATTTACTTATGTTTAAAAATGAAAATATAGAGGCAACATTTGTTCTTGGCTCTTTGCAAAGGAAATGGCAATCAGAAAATTAAGCGGCTGCAGAGATAGACATTAAAAGAGGATTAAGAGGTCATTATAAAAAAATAGAAAAAAAAATCACATTTTATAAGAAAAAAAATAATTGTGGTAAAGATTAAGAGTATTACAAGATACGTACTAGAAGAAAAAAAATACACTTTTAATAAGAATCAGCCCAAAAGCACAATAAAAGAGGGAATAGAATAAAGAAACGAACTAAAAAAAACAAATAGGAAGTAAAAGCAGGCAGAAAACCACCATGATGTAGGTATTATATTCTATATAGTTTAATTAGTGTAATCATTAAAACAACAAAGGGGTGGTGGCGCAGTTGGCTAGCGCGTAGGTCTCATAGCTTCTGAGTAATCCTGAGGTCGAGAGTTCGAGCCTCTCTCACCCCAATATTTTTTTTCGTTATGATTTAAGTTCTACTGTATTTTTGGGGCTACTTTTTCGAAATTCTAACATATTGCCGACCGAGTGAGGCTATGGTGCTAGGCATAGCACGGATGGCTAGTGTACTACGGCTCAATATGGTATTTTTTAAAATTCTAATGGTCGATCCGAACCGTTCAATGTGATATCCATATGAATATGTACTTGCAAACTAAATTTTATATTTTTTTTGAATTTTTTTACTATTTTTTTAGATAGGTAGAAAAATCAGTGTTTTCTGAAAATTCTGGACCATCAAAATTCTACCTATCTAAAAAAATAGTAAAAAAATTCAAAAAAATATAAAATTTAGTTTGCAAGTACATATTCTTATGGATATCACACTGAACGGTTCGGATCGACCGTTAGGATTTTAAAAAGTACCATATTAAGCCGTAGTACACTAGCCATCCGTGCTATGCACAGCACCATAGCCTCACTCTTACCGGCCAACAGTAAACTCACTCATGTTCCGGTATAATGAAAGCAATTCGAGTTTTCGATTT
Organism: Carex myosuroides; assembly: GCA_028015225.1. Taxonomy (NCBI): domain Eukaryota; kingdom Viridiplantae; phylum Streptophyta; class Magnoliopsida; order Poales; family Cyperaceae; genus Carex; species Carex myosuroides. The sequence goes on from CM051482.1 coordinate 7,164,572, forward strand.
AAAATTTGTTTTTGAACAAAATACTTTTCACAATAGATGGATTGATATAATGATTTTCAAAATTTGATACATCATTGATTTATTGTTACTTAAGAAGGGTGGATTTATTACAGCCATATCTTTATTTGAGGAAATTTCTAATGCCAACTGAATAGAACATATAATTAATTTTGACAAAAAAAATTCAGATGAAATGATTGGGAGTGATTAACAGTCTCCCTCAAAAATTCCCTAAACGTCCCCAGGTAGTTATGCTAACTATATAGGAGGACCACTAACTACTTGGAGGACTGTCTATATTTGAAAAAATTTACAACTGGTGCGCGCAAGTATTAATCTATAATATATCAAGTATTCATAATTTCATATCTAAGACATCAAATATTTAAAAAAAAACTGGACATGAACTTTCTTTTCTCTTTAATCAACTTTCTTTTCTCATTAAGTATTTTAAAACAAACTAGACATCAACTTTCTTTCATATCAAGTATTTCTAAAAAAAACTAATATCTAAAATTTTAAGTATTCATACTTACGCATTGAAATGTGAATTGTTATATTGTAAAGTAATCTAAATCAATTAATCTGTTTGGTACTTAAACGTATTGATAGGTACTGAGAAAATTGTTCATACTTATAACTAAAATATGAATTGTTACGTATGTTAATTTAACATTTTTTTTACAAAGGACTTTTGTTGGCGCTTGATTGTATTAATATATAATGAAAAGTTTTGACACATGTGCATTGATGTGCCATACGATGTACAATATTTTTTATCAACATATTGTTAGAGAAATGTTTTTTGTTACAAATTTTCTTTAGGAGATTTAGTGATATCAAAATGTAATATGGGAAGTATTCGTACATATACGTTAACATATGAATATTTATATTATAAAATATTTTATAAAGTAATACTAATATTTAACAAATCAAGATGATAACAAATTAAAGTTTCATACAAATACTGAACACGTTTTACAAGAATGTTTACTCAACATAAACCTAAGATATATATACTGAAAACTTATACATGCTCATGTCAATCAACATTTTAATATAATAAAACTGCAGTATCAAATGATAGTTCATCTTCACTCGACGCTACTCTAAGCACTAACTTGACGACTATTTCATGGGTTCCAACTCCAAAGCAATACCTGTTGCATTGGCACAGCGAGAATTCTGTCGGGTCAATAACAATTCTGGAATGATACTAATATGGGCTTGTTGCGGTTAGGTTGGAGGTATGGACGACTTTGCCCCTGGAAAAATAAGCATATCAAAAATTAACATTGTATTTGACATTGTTGTAAATTAATATTATATAAATAAATTTCTTAATGGAAATCACTTCCAGTTTTAAATTTCCATTTGAACAAATGAAGTATCACGACTCCAACAATAAATACAAATTCAGTAAACTAAATAGTCTACTGATACACTTCCTATCAAACAAAATTACAAAATTAATTGAATTTGAAGGTTGCATGCAGTGAAATCGGCTGGATATGTAGAGTTTGCATGGATGCCTCCAACCTTTCAAACAGATTCAACACAAATAAGCTTTCATTGATTTCAATCTAATTCAAATAAGCTTAAACTCTGGTTCTAATTTGAACAGTAAAGCAAAGCACAGACCTTTGCAGCAACGACAATGACATAGCAGGGTTGTTCAGAGGAAAAGAACTCTTCGACAGCAGCCTGACGTGTCAGGTCCAGCTCTACTCGAGATTTGACGACAATGTCAGTGAAGCCAAGGGAGGCTAGGCAGCACTGCACAACCGACCCCACCAGACCAAGATGCCCCGCTACAAAAACTTTCCCTGATTTGTCAAAGAGGCATGATCACCTCAGTCAAGCGCTCCGGACAACGGAGACCATGCCGTGCCGGAGCCCAGACCGGAAAGGGTGAAGAAGAGGAGAATCGTCACGGTGACGTGGGTCGGTGGAGAGTAAGGCGGCGGCGGATGAGCGAGGCGAGCGGGTCTCCGTCGCCATCGCGACGAGTGGCGAGCAGTAGAGGAGAAGAACAGAGTTTTGGAGAGGGTTTTGAGTTGTGCTGAAATTTCCATCTTTTTCTTTCTAAGAGGGAATCGAAGTGTTCCTTTTCAAAGTTGTTAGACTTTGACAGTTAGTGAGGGGGGCGTTTAGGGAACTATCAGGAGCGGGACGAAATCATTTTCCAAAAATATATATCAAACCCGGTAAAGGTTGGTATATTTAGAGAATTATTTATAAAAGTGAGTATATTTAGAGAAGGGTTGTTGAATATTGTATTGTAATATAAGGGTATTTACGTAAAAGTGTGAATATACTAGTTATAGGGACTAAAGTGTAAGATTGAGTTGTATATGTAGACAGACTATCAATGAATGAGAATTAATCCCAAAATACCGTAAACTTTATGGTATCAGAGCTTAGGGTTTCTCTCCGCTGTGTGTGCCGCGTGAGCGTCCGCCGCTATTCCGCCCAGAGCAAGTCCGTCAGCGCGTAGTCGCAGAGCGGAGTCCAGCGCAAGTCGACCATTCCGATCGTTGCCGCTGTCGCCAGTGCGTAGTCGTAGCGCTGAGTCCAGCGCGAGTGTGCCGCAGCGCGGAGACCATTCCGATCGTCGCCCTTTCTCCTTCGCGTGAGCAGCTTCTCTTCCGTGAGTAACCCTTCCGTAGTAGGAGAGTGTGAAATAGTGGAGCCGTGAGTAACTCCTCTACTACCGAGGGCTGGCTCTTTCTTTCTTTTTGTGTCTCTTTCTGTTTCATTTTGTCGTTACTATTGATTTGATCTGAGAGAGTCAGGTATTAGCATTTGTTTCCCCATCTAAACTCTTATTAAAAAAAAAAAAAAAGGGAGAAAAATGGCAGAAGACAGAAACTTCTCTAAACCATCTCAGGTCATCTCAGTGAGATTGAATGGGGTTGAGAACTATCTGTTGTGGTCAAGACAAATGCTTATGCACTTGAAAGGTCAGAGATTAACCGGGTATGTTACCGGTACGGCAAAGAAACCAGAACTTTCAGAAGCCGAGAAGAAAGAGGGCAAGATAGAGGAGAAAGTTGAGTTTCAGAAGTGGGAGGCAGACGATGGGCAAGTTATGTCATGGCTGGTCAATTCGATGGAGGTTAGACTGCAAAGTCAGTTTATGATGTTGAACACTGCTCGACAAGTGTGGGATCGGGCAACCGAGATGTACTCTCAAAAGGGTAACCATGGGCAGATCTATCACCTCCAGTCTAAGTCAGACAGTCTAGTACAGGGAGAAATGAGTGTGACTGAGTATTTCTCAGAGTTGAACAATATGTGGGAGCAAATGGATTTCTTTGATCCTTTGGCTATGACATGCTCGGTAGATGCACTAGCCTTCACAAACTGGTTGGAGAAAAGAAGGACCTTTCGCTTCCTTGCTGGCCTCAACGTTAGTTCGAGCAGATTCGACAGAGTCTCTGGCAGAGGAATCCGCTACCTACTCTTGGTGATGCCTTTGCAGTAGCGGTTCAAGAGGAAAGCAGGAGGAAGGCAATGATATCCTTGCCAGTACAGGAGGGTTCAACTATGTTCATCCAGCCACACTCAGTGTCCTCCCAGGGTGACAAAGTCTGTGATCACTGCCATAGGAAAAATCACACTCGGGAGACTTGCTGGGACTTACATGGAAGACCAGCTAGAGGTCGAGGTCGTGATGGTGGACTTGGCAGAGGACAAGGTAGAGGTCGTGGACCAGGACGTGGTGGAGGATACCAAAAGGCACATGTGGCTGACAACACTAGTACGCCAAGTTCAGGCACTGATGATAGGTTGACTCAACTGGTGACTCAGCTTGCAGCTCGTCTCTTGTCCACTACCTCAGCTAGCAGTGCCTCATCTATTGCTGCTCCATCTGGGGCTGACGGTTACATTCCTTCATCTCTTCTTACCACTGTAGTTAGACCTGTTGGCACTATTATAAAAACCCTAATAGCCGAGTCTAGCCCTGATCAGTCCTGGATTGTAGACTCTGGGGCATCTAAACATATGACCCCTGACCCTACATTGTTCAAAACCTATAAGCCTATGTCTGGGAGAGAAAAAGTACAAACAGCCGATGGCTCGCTTTGTTCAATAGCAGGAGTTGGGGATGTAACATGTACTCCAGACCTCCAACTATCATCAGTCTTTCATGTTCCTAAATTCACCAATAACCTCCTATCAGTTAGTCAATTGGTAGACGATCTTAACTGTGTTGTTTCTCTGTCTCCTACTCATGTTGTGTTGCAGGAGCTGAAGACAGGAAGAGTGATTTGTATTGGCAAGAGGAGTGAAGGCTTGTACCGACTTAAGCAAGGAGGGGAGGTTTTGGACCCGAGAGCCTGTTTGGCAGAGACTCCAGAGTTGGAGATGTTTTTGTTACATAGCCATTTAGGGCATATATCTTTTACTGTGCTTGGAAGGTTGTATCCCAAGTTGTATTCTAAGTGTAGCAAGACTAAACTAGTATGTGATGCTTGTGAGTTTGCTAAGCACACCAGAACAATGTATCCCTCTTTTGGTAATAGAAGTGTTTCTTGCTTTGATATTGTTCATTCTGATGTTTGGGGGCCCTCGAGAGTTACTGCTCTATCTGGTTCAAGGTGGTTTGTCACATTTATTGATTGTTATAGCCGGATGACTTGGCTGTACCTGTTGAAGAGTAAAGAGGGAGTTTTGGAGTGCTTCAAGACTTTTCACAAGATGGTGGAAACCCAATTTGAGAAGAAAGTGAAGGTGTTACGCTCAGATAATGGCACAGAATACACCAACAGGGCAATGCAAGACTTCTTACGAGGTAATGGTATTGTACATCAAACTACATGTGTGAATACACCTGAACAAAATGGTGTTGCAGAAAGGAAGAACAGGCACATCCTGGAAGTGACGAGGTGCCTCCTCTTTGCCATGAACGTTCCGAGGTACCTTTGGGGAGAAGCAGCGCAGACTGCTACGTATTTGATCAACAGAATGCCTTTGAGAGCGGTGGACTTCAGTACACCACTCGAAATGCTCACAGGGACTACCTCATTCAAGGTACCTCCCAAAAAGTTTGGTTGTGTGTGTTTTGTTCATAACACAAGTCCAGGTATTAGCAAACTCGATTCGAAGACCCACAAATGTGTGTTTGGTGGGTACTCCAGTGGGAAAAAAGGGTATAGATGTTATGACCCTGTGAAAAAAAGGATGCTGGAAAGCTTGGATGTGACATTCCGAGAAACATAACCCTATTTTACTCTTTCCGATGCACAGTCCAATGCATCTTCAGTTACATTTCATGATCTTCTTGAGGTGGTTGTCACCTATCCCTCGGACCGAGTTGGTCGAGAGGGGGAGAGTAAGGAATCTGACAACAGTATGCCCGATACTACGATTGGCCTAAGTCCAACTACAGAGACAGATTTGGACTCAAGCATTGACCAAAGCCTACCACCTCATAATAGGCAGATCAACAAGGTTTACACTCGAAAACCTCGCCATGAGAATGTTGAGCAACCTCCGGTCCAAGATCAATACCAATTACTTGCTCCTGTCGACGGCTCGCTCACACCACAGCCTTCAGGTAACTCTGAGTTACCCTCAGGTACTCCTCTTTTCTCTGATCTCGATCTTCCTATTGCCTTGCGCAAAGGAGTCCGGTCAACTGTCTTGAAGCAAGGGGAAGATGTCTCAACCTCGCATCCTATCTCTCACTATGTCTCATTTGAGACACTTTCCCCTACTTACAAAGCTTTTGTAACCTCCTTACACTCTAACTCTGTTCCATGTGATTGGAGGAAAGCAATGCAGGACCCAAAGTGGAAGAAGGCAATGTTCGAGGAGATGAGAGCATTAGTCAAGAATGACACTTGGGATATGGTCCCTAGACCGTCCAACAAAAGCACTGTAGGATGCAAGTGGGTATTCTCGACAAAATATACTCCAGAGGGAAAGGTGGACAGATTCAAGGCCAGATTGGTGGCCAAGGGCTACACACAAACGTATGGTGTGGACTATGAGGAGACCTTTGCTCCAGTGGCGAAAATGAATACTGTCAGAACTCTCATCTCGTGTGCGGTAAACTTTGGGTGGGATTTGTGCCAGCTAGATGTTAAAAATGTCTTTCTTCATGGGGACCTAAAGGAAGAGGTATATATGGAGATCCCACCTGGGTTTGAAAATGAACAACTGAAGGGTAAAGTGTGTCACCTGAAGCGCTCCCTGTACGGGTTAAAGCAGTCACCACGAGCCTGGTTTGACAGGTTTTCTATGGCAATGAAAAAACTAGGCTATCAGCAAAGTAGTGCCGACCACACTATGTTCATCCAAAGGAAAGGAGAGAGAATCTGCATTCTGGTGGTGTATGTGGATGATATAGTGTTAACAGGTAATGATCCTGTTGAGATGAAGAGGCTTAAGGCCAGCTTAGCCACAGAATTTGAAATGAAAGACCTGGGTGAATTGCGCTACTTTCTAGGCATTGAGGTTGCTCGCTCAAAAAAAGGGGTAGATCTTTCACAGCAAAAGTATGTTCTAGATCTACTGAGAGACACGGGAATGCTTGGGTGTCGACCTGTCAATACACCCATAGACCATAATAATAAGCTGAAGGGAGGAATAGGTGATCAAGTAGACAGAGGACAGTATCAGCGCCTAGTAGGCAGACTGATCTACTTCGCACATACTCGACCTGACATTGCATACGCTGTGAGCGTAGTGAGCAGGTATATGCACGACCCTAGAATTCCACATGAAGAGGCCGTGTATCAGATTCTGAGGTATCTCAAGAGTTGTCCAGGAAAATGTGTGCTCCTGAGTAAAAATGGGCACACTAGGATTGAAGTCTATACAGATGTCGATTGGGCAGGGTGTCTTGATGATAGAAAGTCAACTTCAGGCTACTGTTCGTTTGTTGGGGGTAATCTGGTTTCCTGGCGAAGCAAGAAGCAGAATGTAGTAGCAAGGTCTAGTGCAGAGGCTGAGTATAGAGCCATGGCCCAAGGTGTGAGTGAAGGGTTGTGGTTACGAAGATTGCTATCGGAATTGGGGTTGTTGGAGAACAAACCCATAATGTTGTACTGTGACAACAAGGCGGCTATAAACATAGCAAACAACCCAGTACAGCATGATAGAACCAAACATGTGGAGATTGATCGACACTTTATCAAGGATAAACTTGACGAGAGCATTATATGTATGCCTTTCGTTCGTACCAAGGAGCAAATTGCTGATGTCTTCACAAAAGGGTTGAGTGTCACAGACTTCTCCAATGTAATAGGCAAGATGAACATGATCAATATCTATGCATCATCTTGAGGGGGAGTGTTGAATATTGTATTGTAATATAAGGGTATTTAGGTAAAAGTGTGAATATACTAGTTATAGGGACTAAAGTGTAAGATTGAGTTGTATATGTAGATAGACTATCAATGAATGAGAATTAATCCCAAAATACCGTAAACTTTAAGGGTGGATTATCATTTTTCAACAAATGTGCGGTAAAACTATTAATAATTTCTCGCACTAAGCCTCAGTTCACATTTTATTTTGTGTTTTGGCCCCGATTTATTGTTACTTAACCAACCACAATTCAAATGGTTGGACCAAATGCTCACAAAAGATGTTCGGCTTTGGCTATTCCTAGAATTTTTTTTAATCTGAACCAGCCTTTAGTTAAGTGGTAAAGATAATGTTTTCTGTATGAAAAATCACAGGTTCGAAATTCAGAAAAAATAATTCTTTATGAATATTAAATAGTTTGGTGACTTGACCTCCGACCTTTACTCAAAAAATCTATCATAGAAACTATAGAAATTAATTTAGAGCATCTTCATTTCTAAAATTAATTAGAAATTATAATTAAAAGTCTAATATAAAATTAGCAATTAACAATCAACAAATGAAAATCTATAATTTTTCCAACGTGGTAATTGAAAGTGCTTTCTTTTAAAGAAAGCTTACTAATTATGAAATTCTCATACACCCTAGAAATTGGACTTTTTTTTGTCAAGTTAAATTAGAAATTAAAATAGAAAGTCCAATGTAGATACTCTTAGTTAGTTTTTATTAATCTGGTTCATGCAATTATGCCTCAATTACACTTTGATTAACCCCTTTACAACAGTTAGACAGTGTAATCTATTGCATATGATATTCCTTGATTAATTAGGGTGTTTCTAATATTTCTTTTTCTGAGAGAACTCTGATATTTCTTATAACAGCATTATTCTTGTCTTGATGAGATACAATCATACAAGGTAATTTGAGATACAATCATACAAGGTAATTTGCCAGGACATACATGAATTCCAAAGAAATCACTTTGTATCATCGTATCCATGACTCTCGTCCCGTTCAAATGTTCAATGCCTTCTATCCTTTGGCTGGGATAGGCATTGTCAGTTTTGTTTGTAGAATTATTGGAAAATATGAAAGACACACTAGCACTGAAACATGTTGAGAGGTTCGTTTGTATCTCTTTTATTTATTATTATTTTGGTGAGATTAATTAGTCACTATGGTACGCTTTACGTGTGATGTTAGAGGCTGAAGAGGTAGGATGGTTCACATTTGAATTTTTAATGTCTTTTAAATGTGACAATTTATAATTTTGACAATTCTTTCTATCTTTTTTAATATTTTTTAATTAAGTTAGAGATGTACTATTGTTAAAATTATCAAAAATATGTATTATCAAGGATCCAATCCTAATTTTTTGGGCGTTTTTTTTTGTGTTTATTTTGGATATTTTTTTCCGCACTTAATCGTTGAGAAATGTTGCTGTCTGCCCTTGATTTAATCGCTTGGGAATTTTTTTTTTTTTTTAGCAGTTTATACGGAAAAGACCTGTGATGTCTCTACTGTGGTGTTCAAGAGTTTTGGTAAAGCGGCCATTAATAATTGTTATCTATATGATTATCCGTATATTCAATTTGTACAATTTCATTTAAAATAAAATATTTGATGGACAGTATCCAACTTTGAAGTTTAAATGAGCTGATCCTCACATTGAAAAAGTTCAACAGTACACATCTCATTTTTGCCGGGTTTACATATTGTAATGCAAAACTCATGATCTACACCCCCCCCCCCTCCTCTCTCTCTCTCTCGAAAAGCTTGGTAAGAGCTACCAAGTCCTCTCTCTCTCTCTTAGCATGGCAGCGGCTGCCAAATTTAAAAGTTATGAAGTCACAAATCAAAAGAAAGAATAGCTACAATACTACACTGACAAGTACCAGACCAGCACGGCAGCACCACACACCATCAGTAGTATTCCAACAGCTGTACCGACATACTAAACCTTGAGCTGAAGAAACAGTTGACAGACTGGTATGTCCATGGAGTTAAAATACTTTGGGTACCCTGACATGTATGTAAATGCAAGCAAGACTAGCACCCTGCACCATCAAATACTCTATTTTTTTTTAAGTTTGACAGCAGCTTAAAACCAGCTTCACTCGCTCTCTTTATTTTTCTTTTTTGAAAACTTGGCAACAGCTGCCAAGGATGTATCAGACTCCCTCTCTCTCTCTCTTCAACAACAGGTCTCCTAGCAGTCATGCATCTTGCATTAAGCAGAAGGTGTGAAAATCAAAATATGGGACAATTGCATGAAAAACTAGGACAGAATCTGTCTAGAATCTTTTGTTTGTCAGCAATCAGTTCTTTTTTTATTTTTCTCAAAACCAATTATTATGCATTACTATTCTTTTCGCATCTTGGTGGTATCAACTCAAATTTTCCCCAAGGAAAGCCACTCGCAGCCTGTCCATCAAAATAAAAAGATTTGTTTCATGTCAGAATGAAAATAATTGAATAAAGAGGTGAATTTCTCATTAAAAATTAAAAATAAGTTAAGAACATTGGGGACAGCTAAGCATAAAAAATTTGCATTAGATGCACCATATTGAATACAAATAAAAATGAACTAGGTGTGTTTTCGATATTAAAAAAGAAAAGACAATAATAAATTAAGAAGGCTTTGCAGAGGACTTTGCATTCAGTTCCCCATACACAACAGACACCAACCAATCTTTTGAAAGGTGAAAATTAGAAAAATCAAGCAGAAGAGTTAAGCATGCATTATATACCTTCAACGAAACCGAAACATTTAAAGAGCTTTCTAAAATAGCCAGTTTTGTTTTCTCCAGTTTTGTTTTCTTCGTCATGTAGACATACATGTGCTGTTCCACCATTAACAAAAAGCTCGGCCATGATTTTGGCTTTCTCGGATCAGGTTTCTCATTTGAGGAAGCCTGTGGGAATCAACATTCTTTTTAATAATTTTATTCCAATACAAGACAAAAGAAATAGGCTACCTAATTTTTTACTGGTATATTATTACAGAGATCAAGGTATTAACAAGGAGCTGTTCAAAACCAAGATTAAAAAAGCCAAGAAAATGGAAAACGAAAAAAACCAACAAAAGAAAAGACAAAAGGTTCTTCAAATTTGATATTGCAATCCTCAAGTAAGACGAGCAAAACAGAGTAGATATATTTCCAAATAACATGTACTTGTCTGTTTGTATCTAAGACCCAGCGTTGTTCAAGTTTTGGGCTTTTTTCCAGTAATATGCAGTCAAAAACTTTTTGAGCAAAAGATGACTAAATCAACCTTAACATTTTCATATTAAATGATACAAATGTCAACATAGCCGATGCATAATTGCCTGCCAGTTGCCACCATCTGTATCCATCAGTAATTCAGAATCATATGCAAAAATTCAAAATGCTAGCCGAAAGTATAGTACTCAGTATGCATATATAGAAACATGTGGATGTAATTTGCAAAAGGACCCTGCTGAAAATTGGGACTTGTTGCTTACAAGAAAGCGTGAAATTTCATGTTCAATTTTTGAAAATGTTGTCGCTAAGGCCTCCACACGGCCAGTTGCCTGACAAAACTCACACGGCTTACTTATCACAAATGAATCACTGTGATGCACCTGCACAGGAACAAATAAATAAATAAACAAATCACAAGAGATCAGCTTCATTTCATCGGGCATTGACAAATTTACCTCTTGTTATATTGAGAATGTTAAAATGCTTTTGCAAATTACCATATATTAAATTCACAATAACAACCAACAAGTTAATTGTTGTTTGTAAAAGACCCAAACTGCTAAAACCAAGGTAAATTCAAGTAAAAGAAATTGACCAAATTACCACTTTGTCGAATGGGTCAAAGGACACAAAAAGTTGATTACATGGAAACCTTTTCAATCACCTCATTGTAATGGTTCAATATCACTTGCATATGATTGGAAAAAAGATCGGGGTGTTGATTGCAGAGTGACTGCACAGTATTTGTAAAGATGAAAACTTTCTGTATCAACCAGAAAACCAGTACAGAAATCAAGAACATTCAAAATGAAAGAAAAATTATTACACACCATTTCTCTTGTTATTTCCATCAATCCTAGACTGGATATTTTTGAGATTGCCACTTTAGACCTATCCCTCTCTACTTCCTTCTTCATTTCTTCATACACAGAGATCTTATTTTCTGAAAAAAAAAAAATCAATTAATATTTTCTTAAAAAGTCTTCCTCTGGTGGTGCCCACTCCCAACAGCCAACAGAAGCCCAAAGATAGTAAAAGAAAAAATATTTCGCAATCTCACAGTTGATTTTGCATTTCTTCTTTTTTTTTCAGAAGGAAACAGTAACTGATTCAGGTAATAGTGAGTATTAAACACAACATAACACGAGATACTGATATTTGCTATATTGTACTATGAGAGCCAAAACAATGGTAAAATAGCATTTGACATACGATCATTGGCCATGTCGATAAAATCCACAATAATGACTCCACCAATATTTCTTAAGCGCAATTCCCTTGCAATCTATTATAACAAGCAAAATATTAGTATTTACAATTACCAAAGGTATACTAATCAGCTCTCGCTTCACTGCTTTTCCTTTTTTGTGTGCTTCTGTGTTCTTGTTTGTGTGTGTGCTAATTTGGTACATGTAATGGACCATGGTTAACTATAGAAAATTTATCAGTAAAATATTGAATTCAAGGATTACAATACCACCGAGTAATGGGAACGGAACTAATCTTGTCTAACAATTTTATTTAGCACTTACTTTTTCAGCCATGAACTCTTAAGACTTAATTAAGCTTCAAGTAATCAATCACACAATTATAAGACCAAATAGCAAACAATTATCCAGCAGGGACTGGCCACCCCCGGGAATATCCCACCTTATCTGTCAGAGGTCTTAATCATTACCTGTTTAGCAGCAGCAAGATTGACTTTTTTAATTGCTTTCTCTTGAGATAATCTCTGTCCAAGCATACTCTTCCCACTATTCACATCTATTGAGACAAAGGCTTCAGTTTGTTCTATCACCAGATGTCCACCATCTGGCAGTGGTACTCTATAATAATTAAAAGATTATACGCAAGTGAGCATGCCATGTCTTGTACAAATAAATAGTACAGGTGACATGAGGTGGTATTAAAATGGAATAGTAATCTTCGGTTGATATGATGCGGTTGTAAGCTTCTGTTGATCTTATTTTCATAATCAATTCCAAAAAAAAAAGAACTAAGTAAAATCAAAGTTTTGTTTGGTTAGTTTTTTTGTTCAGATCAAATCCCCCAGTCACACCCATGTGCCCATTCCCTCCTCCCACAAACACGCATGCAGACACACACATAGGAAGAACACACAAAGAAGAAGATCTCAACCGACAAGCAAAATAATTTTTGCAATTAATACCTGTTACGAAGAATTCTCTCTATCTCTTCTTCAATTTTATATTCGTCAAAAATTGGAGTTCTCTTCTTGTAGAGCTCAACCCGATCACAGAGCTCTGGTGCTATTTTTTGTACGTCAATTGTCACCTAATAGATTATCAAGAGACTAATTAGTTCAAACTAAAAATGTAATTAATTTACTGAGACAAGGATAAGATGTTGATCATTGAACAAACAAGGGTCTAGAATCTTAATTATAATTTATGATACACGAAAAACGATGTCAGTATCTATGTAATTAATATGTGATATTGAAGACAATATATTAGTATTCATGTCAACTTTATTAGTTGTGTGACTACATCCACGCCATTTGTAATTCTAAACAGACCATGCGATAGATGACAATATTATTTTTTCTAACGGATGTTAATTTAAATGCAGGACTGGTTTGGTAAACATTGGAAAATCTAAAAGCAAAATGATACTTTTATGACTTTAAGGACCAAAATGAAAAATGTGTAATACTTCTTTTGTTTAATTTGTTCTACCTCTACTGTTCTTTGTATGTGTGTGCAAATTAATATATGCTAATTGACATTCATTTAATGAATTGGGCAGCAGTGAGGCTCTAATATGGCGTTCAGCCAAGGAAATTTACTAATAGAAAACACAAACAGAGCTACTCTGACGTGAACCACACTGATACTGTACAGTACCAGCCAGGTACAGTGCAGGAATGCAAGCTGATAAGTACGCCATTCCTTTAAACTAGCAGTACCTCATGATAGCTACGAGGAGAGTCAACCAGCACACTCTCGACCTGAGGCAAATTGAATATCATGTATAGCAGTTAATAAACAGAGTTTTTTTAGCTGCAACAATAAAAAAGCAATAACTAGTCGTAAGCACAAAGAAACATCTTATTGAAGTTCTTAGAAAAAAAAAATTAATAACAAATCGAGTCACGGTCAAGGATTGTAGAAACCAGGGATACTATACATAATGGCAGAAGATCTCTATACTTAGTTAATAGGATAGAGTGAGTCATTCGCTTTTGTGGATTCAACAGTTGGTGTTTTATGCAAAAAAATAAAAAATTGCTTAATGCTCACAATGTAATTGCAAGCTTAAGAAATCTCTGGTTTATTTGCAAATTGTAAAAATGATTGCAAAAGCCAAAATTAGATATTACCTTATCAGGAAAATAGTCGTAAATGACAGTCAAGTTCTGATTCATGGCACGATGAAGCATGGCAGGCACAGCACCGACAATATTCTCTTGTTCAGCCTGTACTGCCGATTTTGCATGCTCAACTATCCCATCCCAAGTTGACAGCAAAATGTCCAAATCTTTTTCCAACTCTTCAGATGGGTGGCCAGCAGCTGCTGGTTCTGCCTAAATTTGCAAAGCGGAAGGGCACTTTAGTTTTTCTAATGATACAATATTTTCAGCAGATTCCAATTAGGATATCATTCTCTTGGTAACAACACCCGAATTTTCAGGTTTTAAGCAAACAATACAAAAGTATACAATTTTAAAATCCAGCTACAAGAAAATCAAATAAGAAAGCAATTTTCGCGAGTTAATGGTGTAATTTTTATTTTGGGTCGGTACCTAGCTTTCGCCACTTGGCTACTAGGAATTTGTAAATAAACTTTTTTAGTATCAATATATCTGTTGGCGGCGAATATATATCTGTTGGCGGCAATTCGCTGCCAACCATCAAAAAAAGAAAATCAAATAAGAGAAGGGTTTAAATTCATATTATTTAAAAAAGATCACTATGAGATCATTACCTACAAACTTAAGACCGAGCAACCAGATCTTTTTCTGGCAATTTAGTTCAATTTCGGTTTAGAGAAAAAAAAATAAGCTAATTAAGCAATTATAGATAGGAGTAAATATGTTTTTATTAATCAGAATAAACATTTTATTTCACAATAGTCTAATACCTGTTCGCAATTACAAAATATATCCAAAAATAGCTACTAGCAAATACAGGAAATATATGGTATATTTGCTAATGCAATAAGCATGTGTAGCAAAATAAGTCCCTTGAATCTGCATATAATCTAACCAGGAAACAATAAAAGCTAAAGTAGGCATGGTTCATATAACCTCAAGTAGATATGGTCCGTATACACCCGAACTATTATAATTATCTAGAAACTACTCTATGAGTACCTTCAGACCAAAACCAGCCGGCTTCAATGCTTTAGCAATGGCAAGTAGACGGGCCCTCTCTGGCTCTTCTACTGCCAGTGGGACATCAATCATTTCGTTGTGAGTCATAAGTATCTGTTAAAGCAATAAATAATATAATTAACCTTCTCTGGCAGCTCAAAATTTAGAGCACGAGTTGCTTAAAATGGTATTACGAAAGGGGTCGTGAATTTGACCCCAGCAGTCTCGTGTTATTCAAGAAGTAATCTCCCATCGATATTCAGGGACATGATTTTTGTTTGTCGAAGTTGCTTGGGTGTAGGATTCAGCGAAGTAGGTAAAATCAACAGGAGAAGGCTAAGGTATACAGTGCATACTTACTAATGGCCAACTTAGTTACCAAAAATTTTAATTCACCATAATTCATCAGTGTTTCTTTCTCTTAATACCACTGTTCCCATAGTTCCCACTATTCACTTTTTTCTTCATATATGCAACTTTTTCAGAGTTGTGAGCAATGCATACTGGTACTAAATTGGTTTCCCACAAAGCTTTTGCTTACAAAGATCTTTTGGCTCTAATGGGAATGTGATCCAATGACCATACCAGCAAAAATGTCAACTATTTGCCGACTTGGGTCATGGAACAACAGGACTCTCTATAAGAGGGGAAAAAGGGAGAGGTGCCAAAGTCTTTGCCTACTTACCCAAAATCTACTTTTGACTATCGGGTATGGCGTGAGCATCACAGAATTGGTGCTGCTACCAGTTCCCTCTTCCTTTGGTTTAATTACCTGCACGATTATTTTGGCCCCTTTACTAACCCCAGCCCACTTATTCTTACTCTCTGTAATGGCATTGTTTTTAGGGTACAAAAATAGTCCCCTGTTCTCTCTCATGAACATAAAGACCGGCTCAGTGAGGCCTATGTCCACGAGGACCCCACCCTTTTGGGGCATC
This sequence comes from Carex myosuroides, assembly GCA_028015225.1. Taxonomy (NCBI): domain Eukaryota; kingdom Viridiplantae; phylum Streptophyta; class Magnoliopsida; order Poales; family Cyperaceae; genus Carex; species Carex myosuroides. The sequence goes on from CM051482.1 coordinate 7,180,396, forward strand.
ATCTTCTTAACAACCCCCAAATATATGTTGTTGAACATCACAGAATTGTTAAATGGCTCCAAGATTAGCTCCACTAGGGTGTCATTCTCTAGAACTGCAATCCTTCGCATGTTACATGCAGAGGAGTTTATCAAAAACTTCGTGGTAATTTTTTTCTTGCTGGAATTTTCTGGAACTGTAGCCATGCTGGAAACTAATGGGTCTTTTACTGGATTAAATTCTTCAATTTGGAAGTCTTTAGTTTGAAGCAGTAGCCATGGTTTCTTAACGAGTTGGTCCTTCAAATTTGAATATTCATTGATATAACTTGCTTTATCTTCTGTGCTTTGGATCGATGGATTTTCATTTGGTTGATTCCTTGGGGAAAAATTTGCTTCAGTACGCCTTTCTTTAATATCTTTGCTTAGATTGCTTGGAGGTTTTTGTATCAAAGGAATTCCATTCTGACTCTTCAGTACACCGTTTTGACCTGTCAATACACTGTAAACATTAAATTATTCAGCACCATGATAAGAAAACATTGCACGAACTGATATCTTTTAGCTCTTTTGTTTCATCTGCATAAAATAAGTAAAAGGTAGCAGCCATGCATTGACAGGATTAGTGCACAGTTCTGGAACTAAATTGATACCTAAACAAGTAAACATCAATATATGGCCAGAAAATCTTTAAAGAGCAGAAGAAAAGACCCAAATAGGTACTTGCTTGTACTTGTGGGATTAATATCCTTCTCATTACAGGAGCACTTTCGCATCCCTGCAGAAAAACATAAGCCCCTGCAACAACTAGTATTATTATGTGCATCCCTAAAAGTGTAGGGAATATCACAGCTACCGCTACATAACTGCAAACAACACCTTCCTTAAAAAAATACCCAACGTAACCATACTGCAGGAAAATAAGGAAACAAAAAAGAGTAATTGGAAACTAAATTAGAAGAGGAAAGATGTATGTGATATTTTCCATAACCTTTTAGAAGGATATTGTTAGATATTTCTTGTTTTCCAAGGGAATATAAGACATTTCGACAATTTTCAGGGGCATGCATGAAAATATTGCAAATGTAAACTACCTGAAAAGGAAGCCTGATTAAGCGATCCATTCACAGGCTCAAATGGATCATGACTTAAACTTGGATGAAATAACCAAGAGTCCCAGGAAGGAGTTGGGTTTCTATGGCCCACGTCACGGACCCAACAATCCCTAACAGAAACAGGTTCATTTCCCTTGCATGAGGGAGGTATCGAAAGCGAGAACTTTGGTCCTGGCCGGTATGAGGAAACAGGCCATAAGCTTGTCTTCTTCATCATAAGATAGTTGTACTTTATGTGAATCCCACAAGGCACCTATGATTTATCAGGGGATAGATATGTTATTAGAATCTAGTATCATATTAGCAGCAACTGATTTTAATAGTTGATCATTGAGGTGAAGATTGTTCCCTAAAATGGGCAAGAATGAGAATTTAGCTTCATTTTTTCCCATATCCTAATTGGAGAATTTATTATTTATAGTCACATATCTGATCAGAACAACCACTTAACATATTACAAGTTTCAAAACTGAGGCCTACAACTGATAGCAATGGGCCTCACCTCTCTACAGATAGATTCAAGTTTAATTTCCTTTAGAGGCATCCAAAAAGATATGGATAATGGGTTTAACATGACTTTTATTACAAAAAGAGAGAGAACATATCACAATTTTCTTTTTCTTTTTCTTTTTTTGAAGGTTGGCAACAATTGCCGCCAACAACTAAGTTATTAACATATTACGATTTTCATTTGGGGCTTGCTTTATTCAAGAGTAGCAAACCAACTTTATTTTTTTATTACAATTTCCACACAATTGCAATTTGCATATTTCAACTGGAACAAGGGCTGGGAACCTAGGACTAGTTACTTCCTTTCGAACCGCAACCTTTACTTCTATTTTACTTAAAATACTGACCAAACAAATAATGCAGTAAAAAGAAAATCACGTGCACGCAAAGAGAGTTAAAATGAATGAACAATATACATGCATAATAGGAGTACCATTATTTCAGTTTCCCATAAGTTGGCCATCTGGAGGGAGGGCGACAATGGAATAGCCAAATCAGGGTTCCAACAGCCCAGGACATCGGGTTCACCAGTTAAGTACACACGCCCATTGGTTAGTTCGATTTCTAAGCTCCAAATTACTTTACACAATCCTTCACATGCCACAGCAGTATCACCTAGAGCAAAGAAAAAGAACAACAATAGCACATACAGATGATCACCAAACTTATAACTGTTGTCAATACTTTTCATGTTACATGAATACAATGGACTATAAGCCTCAGTTGAACCCAAAACTGCCTCAATAAAGCATCTAAGCAATAAAAGGACCAGAAGAACTAATTGACCTCAGTTGGATAAACTTCTAGAAAAATAAATAAAGAAAAACTACAATCGTACCGTTTCTTAGAGACATCAATCTTAAACTAAAGGGGTAAGATGGAACTCCTGCAGCTTGGCTTACACTTGATTCATCCTTCAGTGGCATTAAATGCACAATTTGTCTGCAAGATAATGTACCGTGCTAATTGAAGTTCTAAGAAAATAAGATAATTTCAGTATAACCCATGTGGAAAAATTATAGTCCTGACCAGCCGAACACTACCAATATAGTACCAGTACTGAGTGGTGACAAAAACCTGTCGGTCAGAGTTCAGCAAGATATATATCTTTTCTGATATTGACGGATGTTATTTTGGGCTTATAATTCAACTTGAGCATATTTATTATTACTTTTTAAAGACATAGTACATATTGTATGCTTCACAGGGACAGAACAACAACAAAACAGCATGCATTGATCCCAACCAACGAGTCCACATATCTCATTGTATTTTCTAATCTATACGAGCAAATTGCAGAATAATTGTACAAAAAAATTAATATTAATTGTCAAAGGCCCAATTCTAAACTGAGCAATTTAAATAAAATAGAGTCAAACGGAGAAAAGGAGAGACCTTCGTGTGAGGCCAAAAGAAGACGACCCTGCCTCTTTCGGCGCTAAAATGAGGTTTCTAGAGAGAGGAAAAGGAGGTGAAGAGAGAGAAACCATAGCGTGGCTGCGTGCGGGTGTATTACTGTACCACTGTGCAAACGAATTCTCAATCGCTAGCAGAGATAGAGAACGGGGAAGGGATAAGAAAGAAATAGTAAATGTCCTTTTAACCCTGGGCAGCATTAAACAATTTAAACCGGCCGATTCTGAGTGTATTGATTATACCCGCCCGGTCCAACCCGACCCGCGCAAACCCGGGACCCGGACCCGGACCGACCCGGATCCGACCATGGACCCGACCCGAACCGTCCTAAAGGGATGGGTCGGGTTTAAAACGGGTCGGATGCGGTTTTCTGGGCGAAACCCGACCTCCCCCCCCCATTTCAACCCGTCTACCCGAACCCGACCCGGACCGGCCTAAACCCGACCCGAACCGACCTAACCCGACCCAAAACCCGACTAAACCCCCTCAAACCCGGCCGAACCCGTGTGAACCGACCCTAACCCGACCTAACCCGGGTCAAACCCGACCTAACCCCCCCGAAACCCGGGTCAAACCCGGCGGGACCCGACCCGACCCAACCCGACCCCCCACCGAAATTTGAAATTTTTTTGAGTTTCAACGGCAGATTCCCCCCCCCCCCAAAAACACCCTTAAATATACCCCCATTCTTCATAAATTTTCACATCTCATACTCATTATTCTCAATCTCTCATTCTCTCAATCTCATATTCTCATACTCTCAATATTTTTATTATTCTCAAATTTTATTTTTATTGTTTAAAAAAAAAAATTTTGCAATTTATTTCATTCTACAAATACGCAAAGGAATACGAAAGACGAAAGTAGAGGAATTACGAAGGATTTTTTTCATTCTACCTCCCGCAAGATTTTTCCGCAAGATTAAAAGGTTAGATTTATTTTTAGTAATTGTTAAATAATTAGAATTAGTTTAAATAGGTTAATTTAGTAATTGTTAGGAATTGTTAGATAATTTTAAGTAATTGTTAGTAATGTTTAGAAATTTGTAGTAATTTTGAGTAATTGTTACTTTGTTAGTAATTGTTAATAATTTTAAGTAGTTGTTAGTAATTTTTAGTAATTGTTAGATATTGTTAGTAATTTTTAATATTGTTAGTTTTTCTTTGTTAAATTCGGATTTATTTTTAAATTTGTTAGATAAATAAGCTACATTTATTTGTTTGTTCAAATAAATGTTATATTTGTTAGATTTTTGAATATGTTAGATTATTGGATTTTATTTTTGAATATGTTAGATTATTAATTGGATAATGGATATGTTAGATTATTGGATTTGTTAGATTATTATATTTTATTTTGAAAATCGGATTTATTTTGAAATATGTTAGATTTTATTTTTTTAAATTCGGATTTATCTTAAATAGGTTAAATTTTTTAGTTATTTTTTATTTTTGAATTTGTTGGATAGTTAGATTTATTTTTAAATATGTAATCTTTATTTTTAATAGGTTACATTTGAATAATTTCAAATATGTTAGATTTTAGATTTATTTTTAAATATGTTAGATTATTGTATTTAATTTTGAAATATGTTAGATTTTACTTTTTAAAATAAGTTATTTTATTTATAAATAGGTTAGATAAATAGATTTGTTAGATAAATATGTTATATTTTCTTTTTTAAATTTTGAATATGTTAGATTATTGGATTTTATTTTGAAAATCGGATTTATTTTGAAATATGTTAGATTTTATTTTTTTAAATTCGGATTTATCTTAAATAGGTTAGATTTTTTAGTTATTTTTTATTTTTGAATTTGTTGGATAGTTAGATTTATTTTTAAATATGTTATCTTTATTTTTAATAGGTTACATTTGAATATTTTCAAATATGTTAGATTTTAGATTTATTTTTAAATATGTTAGATTATTGTATTTAATTTTGAAATAGGTTAGATTTTACTTTTTAAAATAAGTTATTTTCTTTATAAATAGGTTAGATAAATAGATTTGTTAGATTTTGAATATGTTAGATTTTAGATTTGTTAGATTTTGTTAGATTTTGTTAGATTTCTTAGATTTGTTAGATTTTGTTAGAGTTATAACAAATCTAACAAATCTATTGTTAGATTTTGAATATGTTAGATTTTGAAATTTTGAATATGTTAGATTTGTTAGATTTTAGATTTGTTACTTCAATATACAATAGATTTGTTAGATTTTGTTAGAGTTATACTTTAAATTTTGAATATGTTAGATTATTGGATTTTATTTTGAAATTCGGATTTATTTTGAAATAGACTAGATTTTATTTTTTTAAATTCGAATTTATCTTAAATAGGTTAGATTTTTTAGTTATTTTTTATTTTTGAATTTGTTGGATTGTTAGATTTATTTTTAAATATGTTATCTTTATTTTTAATAGGTTACATTTGAATATGTTAGAAATATGTTAGATTTTAGATTTATTTTTGAATATGTTAGAAATATGTTAGATTTATTTTTAATAGGTTACATTTTTAATAGGTTACATTTGAATATGTTAGATTATTGTATTTTATTTTGAAATAGGTTAGATTTTACTTTTTAAAATACGTTATTTTATTTATAAATAGGTTAGATAAATAGGTTAGACATTTTAAAATAAGTTATTTTATTTTGAAATAGACTAGATTTTATTTTTTAAAATTCGGATTTATCTTAAATAGGTTAGATTTTGTAGTTATTTTTTTATATTTGAATTAGACTTTATTTTTTAAATTTGAATTAAATTTTTTTTTTTAATTTTAATTACACTTATTTTTTTTTCTTTTTCTTTTAGATTTTATTTTTTTAAATTCGGATTTATCTTAAATAGGTTAGATAAATAAGTTATATTTTATTTTTGAATTTGTTGGATAGTTATATTTATTTTTAAATAGACTTACAATTTTAAAATTTGAATTAGACTTATTTTTTAAATTTGAATTAGACTTATTTTTTTTAAATTTTTAAATTTTAATTAGACCTTTTTTTTTAAATTTGAATTAGACCTATTTTTTTTAAATTTGAATTAGACTTTTTTTTTAAAATTTGAATTAGACTTATTTTTTAAAATTTTAAATTTGAATTAGACTTATTTTTCTAAATTTTAAATTTGAATTAGACTTATTTTTTTAAATATAGAATTAGACTTAGTTGTTTTTTTTTTTTTAATTTGAAGTTCGGTCAAGCCTTCAAGGAGGCAGAGGCAGAGCCGCATAGGCTTCACTTATTTTTTTTTTCTTTTGAATTTCGGCCAAGCAAATTTGAGGCAGAGGCCAGAGGCTCTTCATGAGCCCTTTTTTTTTTTTCTTCTACTTACTTTAATTTAAATTAGTTTAATTAGTTTTTTTTTGAATGGATTTATTTTAGACGTAATTTAGATTTATTTTGAATGGATTTAATTTTAATATGTAGAACAAATGGCGGACGAACCTTGGATGCATAGAGTTTCCGCCGATTTTTTCGACCCTATGCCCGATGGTCAACATCAAAATATGGACGCAATAGAAAGTAAGATTCAACAACAAGAACCACAACTTTTTCCACAAAATCCCTCCCAAGTGCAACCGCCGTATCCACAAAATCCCTCCCAAGTGCCACCACCTATTTACCATCAACAATATCCTAACTATTATCCACAAAATCCATCCCAAATGGCACCACCTAATTACTATTATTCTAACCCTTCATATGGAGCAGGTACAGCTTCTACAGGATCGACTCAATACACCGCCCCTATAGGAAGCGGTCCCTCGACAAGTGTCCCGGAAATTGAAGTTGTCCCCGCAACCCAAGCCGAAGTTGTTGCTCCCATTCCCATCGAACCACCGAAGAAGAGGAAAACCAAGACACCCGAATACAAGGCGGATTGGTGGCGGTATTACGAGAGGACATTGAATGCGAGTGGAGTTGTCCGTACTCTAAAATGTAAGGTACGCGGTTGCAAGGTTATTTACGAGTATAAACTTGCAAATGGTATGTCCACTTTTAAGAAACATGCCGATGGTCATGCGAAAAAGGGTGAGTTACCGCAAGAAAATGCGGACCCGCGGTTAGTCCAAACCCTTATGAACCCGGATGGTAGTAGAACCCACCAAAGATATGATGAAAAAATAATGCTTGAAGAATTTGCCCGATATATTGCCCACAAGGAACAACCAATTAGTATAGGTAATTGTAGTAGTTTTGCCCGGCTATGCATTCGGGGGTTAGCTCAACCATTGTATAAGAAAATCCATCATAGAAAAATGGTACGTGAAATGAAAAACCAGTTTATCCAAAAGAAAAACGAGCTACTAGCTACATTTGGATATGCCAATTATAATGTCTCCATTACCTCCGATATATGGACTGCCGGTAAACACGGCCTAGGGTACTCTTGTATTACCGGTCATTGGATCGATGAGAATTGGGTTTTACAAAAACGGGTTTTAAGTTTTCGGGTGTTAGAGTCCCCGCACACTGCACAAGTTATTTACCATTCAATTATTGAGGTTTTACAAGAATATAATCTAAAAAGGGATTTACGGAACAAGATTTTTTCTATCTCGTTCGATAATGCTAGCAACAATGTAGCGTCTATCGATCATTTCATCCGGTCCCTAAACCCAATCATGAATGGTGCACTGTTTCACCAAAAGTGTGCTTGCCATATACTAAACCTTACCGTAAAAGATGGTCTTAAGGTAGAAGCCGTAAAGGACTTGATAATTGAATTCAAGGGAGGTCTTGCCCATATTTATTCAAACCAAGAAAGAAAACAAAATTTCGCAGCTTTGTGCGAAAGAATAGGTTTGGGCAAAATGAGGGTACCTTGGGATATAGACACCCGTTGGAATTCCACCTATAGGATGCTGCACCGATGCATTCCTTACAAGGCGGCTATAGGGGAGATGTTGAGATCGACGAACGAAGGACAAGCTTTGGAACTCACCGACCCCGAATGGCAGCTAATAATAATGCTTGCACAATTCCTTGGAACCTTTTTCACCGCAACCGTGAAATTATCTTGCTCATACACACCGACGGCACATGAGTTGCTGCACCATCTCTACTATATTTCCAAGGTGTACCGTGATATGGAAGATAGGGATAGTGAGGATTCCCCTCTCCATCCGATCGTAGCAGCCATGAAGGTAAAATTTCTTAAATATTGGGAAGAGGTACCCCTCTTGACCGTTCTCGCAAACTGCCTCCATCCGGCATACAAGAAGAACTTCACGGTAAAAATACTCGTAGCCTACAAGAAAAATCTAAGATTAAACTGGAGGGACGAGGAGCCCCGCGTACAACGGGCATTGGAGGACATGTTTGCCATATACAGCGAAAGAAGAAATGCCGACCAACCGCCTTCGACCGGTGGCGTGAGGTATGAATATAAATATACATATGTTTTTAATATTTATTATTTATAATATCTACATTATTTGTCCACTAATTTTTTCTATTGTTTTAATAGTCTATCCACACACAGCAGTACTGGATTGTTAGGCGATTTTCAGGATGATGACGACCCGACGGGATCCCAAGGTAACACGAACGAGTAAATGAGCTACTGTTTGGGGACCACCGAAGCCGAAGGAGTTGACTTCATGGATTGGTGGAGGAGGAATGCAACTGCCTATCCAACACTGGCGATGATGGCCCGCGACATATTTGCCGTGCCCGTGTCAACCGTCCCTTCTGAATCCTGTTTTAGCTCGGCGAACAGGATCCTTACCGATAAACGAAGTAAGCTGGGTGCACATGTTTTCGAGAGACTTGTGTGCTTGAAAGACTGGATTGATGCTGAAAATCGCACGCAACATGCCATGAGATTGGAAGCGTCATCATCCGGTGTCGACACTCAAGAAAGCGGTACCGAGGGACCTGAGCCTAACGAGGATTCGGACGGTGAGCAAGAGAGCGACCTATGGTATATGCACAACAACTACTAGATAGGTAGTGTCGGTATAAAATTCTAACCTCTTTTAATCTTTATTGTTATTTTTTTAAATTATAATTTCTAAATATTTCAATTGTTTCATTTTAAAGAATAATTACTAACAAAAAAAAAAGTTAGAACTCCGCCTATGTTATTTTACATAGCCGGTCCCAAGCCCGGAATAAAGGAGGAGGGTAACTTTTGTTTTTAAATCTATTGTTTTAAAATAATTCGGTTTTAAAGATAAAAAATAATTTGGTTTTAAACTAATTCGGTATATCTCGGTTTTAGAATAATTTGGTTTTAGACTAATTTGGTTTTAACAAAATTCGGTTTTAACTTAATTTGATTTTGTTATAACAAAAATATATTGAGTTCAAATAAAAAAAAATAAAAAAAATGACAAAAAAAAACGTATCTGCCTCTGTCTGGCCCTCTCTGCCTCTCTGGAAACAGAAAAAAAAAACAGAAACCGAAAAAAAAAAAAAAGAAACCGGACCGGACCTACCCGGACCGGACCGACCCCCGACCCGACCTAACCCGCCCCGACCTAACCCGCCGGGTTTAGACCGGGTTAGGATCGGCCGAGTCAGACCCCAACCCGACCCCCCCCCCCGACTCAACCCGTTGACCCGGGCTAACCCGTGCCCGAGTCAACCCGGGGACCGGGCGGGTTTGGACCGGACCGACCCGACCCGGCCCTTTTTCAAACCACTAATTCTGAGCAACACTGTTCGGATTTATCTCCATTCCATTATTAAGCACGTTGGGTGTCCTAATCCGCTAACGGCTGAGATTGATAGATGGATTTTCGGATTTAATATGAGCCCTCTAATCATATTATCTGTTTTCTTTTGATTGAATGTATTTATTTTAGATGTAGAAGTCTAAATTTAGTTAAAATCATATCCGCCACACAAACGGCCACATGATGTTACAATTAAAATTTAATAAACTGATCGGATCGGATTGGAAGTTTCTGTCGCTCGAAAAGTCGGAAGTTTTTTCACATAACTGATCGGAAGTTTTAGAGAGACGCTACAAAGATGATACAACCCTTCCTCCTCCTTCCTGTACGATCGATCCTTACTTCTGCTGCTTCTTCGACGGTACGACAATTTGTACATTCCGCCTCTTATTTCTTTCCATTATTTAACTTTTATTTATTTCCATTTTCCCTTTTTCAATATTTCGTTCTTAAATTGAGGTGCTTCAATTGCGCATCTGCTTGTTTTCGTTGCTTTTCCTTTTTTCACTCTTGCGTTCTTAAAATTGAGGTGCTTCAATTGGCATCTGCTTAGGTATTCCGTAGATTTGTTTCAATTGATTCTTTCCTTATTATGAATAAAGCAAATTGGTTGTATTCCGTAGATTGTTTCTTTCCCTATTATGAATAAAGGTATTCCGATCACATATATTCTGTAGATTGTTTCAATTGTTTCTTTCAGTTGCTCATAAATCACGATCCCCTTTTTCCATTATTTCTTTCTTCAATTTGTTTTTTCCCTCCGACAAACAAAATTTTGGTTCTAAAAAGGTTCTAAACAAAATTTATTACCTTTAATTTTGCATTTCTTCATTACTAGGTACTGCTACATGACAACAAAAGGTGTCATGAATGTTGATTTTGAATCTCGAGTGAATGAAGATGTCACTGATAGCAACTTACAATCCAATAGTGTTGAGCCATCGGTCACAGTTACTATAGGAGAAGATGAACCGAGTGGAGAAAAGGAACTTACAACAGAAATTAAGCTGGAGAATGAAGAAAATAAGACAAATGAACGGTACTTCTAATTTATGAAAGTATCAATTTAAGAAGATTTTGTCATTTGTTTTTGCTTATTGTTCATAGTCTCTTTTATTTATTTTTTGCTATTTTCAACATATGAAGATTTTGTCACCTGTCTTTGATTATTGTCCATGATTGGTTTATTTTTTTTTGCTATTTTCACAGATTTAAGAGGAAGAAACCCTTTCCTCCATTTACTGTTCTTCATCCCTATGGATTATGCAAATGGAATTTATGTGCACGAGTTGAGCAAAAGTTTAATGTTCAGCACTATCCGTCAAAGAAAAGAATGAAGTTACTACTTGTTGATGCTGAGGTAACATTTCTTTTATTTAAATTTATTTTCTTTATTATTATACTTTTTGGAAGATAGATTTAAGTGTTTGTATAGGGAACAAAATTGGAGGCTTCCATGTATGATGGTGAAGTGGATCGACTTCAAGATACAGTTGAGGAAGGAAAGATCTATTCTTTCACACAAATTGATATAAAGGGTGCTCCGACGCAATACAAATTGGTAGATTCTGATATTGAATGTGTATTCACCAAAGAAACTGAGATAGAGGAGCAAGACGAGGACAACAGTATTCCCATGTTTTCATTTAAACTTAGAACGTTTGACAAAGTTCATGCTTTTGAAGGCAATAAGCGTCTTCTAATTGGTAGGTTCATGGGTTTCTTCCCATTATTTCTAACATATTATTTTGTTAGTTCACGATTTAGTATATGGTTTCAGTTGTAATTATGTTATTATTTGTATGTAGATGTGATGGCCATGGTTAGAGAGGTTGGTCCTGTCTACTACAAGCAATCTGGTGATAAGCAATCTGGTGATAAGCAAATTCCTAAAAGAGACATACTTCTTGTTGACAAGACGTAAGTACTTAGTACCTGCTAGAGTCTATTCTTTTTTTTTATATATTAGCTTTTTATGCATATTAAGATGTTAAGTTTGTTTATCTTTTAGTCTGCAACATGTCAAGATGATTGTTTCCGATACTCTTGCTACTCTTGATTATGATTGGGAAGCTGCCTCAAATAATGACACCATTATAGTAGCAACTGCCCTTCTTGTTAATTGTTTTAAAGGTACTTCCAATAGCATGGTTTAATTACAAAACCTCTTGAAACTGGCATGTTTAGGGGTAATGATTAGTTATTCTATTTTGTTAGATTATCTACTTCTTTACAGCTCCTACAGTAGTAGAGTATTTTTCAATCCTCCAATGCATGGAGTTCAAGATTTCAAGACAAGGTATCATATAAAACTTGATGTCCTAATGTTTCTACCATTTCTTGAAATTGCAGGTAATGTCAATTTTTTGTTGTTTTGAAAAGAAGCAATTGGATCAAGGATATAAATTTTAGTAGACAAAAAATTTAAGATGATTTGAACCATCTGATCAGCGAAGGACATTAGGGCATAGTGGGTACCAAAAATATAGGCAATTGTGTTAGGTTTGGTATTGCATCTGTTGAATTGCAATTAGTATTTAAGAGATGAACCTTCTATTTTAATTCCATATTATATACTAGCTAATAATTATTCTTTCTTTGGTCTCAAGTATTCTAGAACAATTGAGAAATAAAGAGATTGCTTCATGCAACATTGGTGGAGCCAACATGGTAGCTGTTAATCTCACTGGTGCTACAAGGATTACAGTTCAAGAGCTTAAAGAATTTTCTACCTTTAATAGCAATATGGTACCAATTCAATACTGAAAGCTCATTTTAATTGTTTACTTATAATTATCGGTCAAATGATAAATAACTACCATTCATCTTGTGCAGTGTGGTTTTTATGAGGTTGTTATTACAATTAGTAAAATTTACTATGATGAACACAACCGCCTATGGTATACGGGATGTGGCTGGTGTAGGACAGGTCTCCTTGAGGCACCGAACACACAGTATTGGTGTCGCAAGTGTGACAAATATTATTCTGAAGTGCATCTCAGGTACTTATTTTCATGGTGCATTTGATTAATAAGCAAGTTCATCTGCCCATATTAGATGGTATATATGCTGATCTTTGAACTTAAATACTCTTTATTTTCTAGATATGTATTCAAAATGGAGATTGTAGACCATACTGGTAGTCATGATGTCACAATTTTTGATGAGGTGGGCGAGAAATTGTTGGGATGCAAGGCAAATTCCCTCTCTGAGTTGTTTAAGAAAGTTAGTTTTTTTCCATGTTTGAAATAATTATTATTTTATCATCCATGTTTCAAGCATTTCTCAACCAAATAGAGGACTCAAAAACACAGAAAATAGACCCAAACTTTGCATTCATAGGATGTTTATACTATTTGTAAGGTATTTTTGAAGTGGGCCTTTAAATTTGTGAAAATCATCATTTTAAATGCACACTGGACAGAATTGCCCCTACTCCGAACCCCATACCAGTACAAGACGTGGACCTTCAACGGACCTAAGATTTTCCTAGATTATAGACTGATCTTAGACCTACATTTTCATAAAAAGAACAAAAAAATCTGTTTAGCCAATTTCCGGGAATTTAATTTTGAATTCTAGCTCTCAAACACCCAAAACTGCAACTCAATTAAAATTCAGCAGCTATCCCCTTACCAAAACACTGATTTCATATAGTTCTGAGTCCCAAATTGACCTGAAACTTCCTGAGCATGTAATTCACATGTTAGGCTACATTTACATATAAATAACTCAAAAAATGATGTAGCCAATTGCCCAAAATAAATTCTCAAAGTCTGGTATGTCTGAAAATCCTGAACAGCAGCTATCCCCTTACCAAAACACTGATTTGATATAGTTCTGAGTCCCAAATTGACCTGAAACTTCCTGAGCATGTAATTCACATGTTAGGCTACATTTACATATAAATAACTCAAAAAATGATGTAGCCAATTGCCCAAAATAAATTCTCAAAGTCTGATATGTCTGAAAATCCTGAACAGCAAAGCTGCTGGTGCAAATTTTAATGGAAACCAATGAAATAAAATTGCTCAAATTGACCTGGTACACTAACAGCCCCAAAATTCAATAAGTATATTTATGATACTGCATGACTTATATGTGTGACCTCTCAACCCTACTTCTATATTAAGTTTCAATTTGTCAATTTGTATTTGTATTTGTTTTGACTTTAGGATAATTCTCATGTTGCTATACTGGAGCGTCTGCGGTCAATTACTTACAATAGATATAATATGTTTGTGATGGTTGGCAACAATAATGGAAGTCAAATTACACGAAAAAGGCATGAGATCAGTGTGATCCATGTCACCCCTCTTGATCCAGCAAAAGAAGCCAAGTATCTCCTCGATGTAATAGATAGTTCTACTTGATTTAATAAAGTGTAATAGCAAAGCTACTTTATTTTACCTCCTTGATATGTTACAAATATTTCTATTGTTGCTTGAAGAATGATAACTTAATTTATTGTGCGTATTGTTGTTTTTCTGATTTTGCTTGCAAACACTGTTATGTTTTATTGTTACTGGTACATACGGTCCCAATTCCATGATATTATTTAGCAGTAGTTAATATATATTTTTCTTTTGCTTTTAGGTTGTAGTTGGACTCATCCTATCTAAACCAAGTGCATGTATATTTCTCTTTTATAATAATGATGATGGTGAATATATAAATAATATTAAAAAAATAGTTTGGGTAGTTGGGTGTACTATGAGTGAATAATGTTTCCAATAATGATGATGGTGAATAATGTTTCCAGTTTGTCATTTTCAAATAACCAAAGTTTAAGGATTTTTTTTCCAAATCAAATTAGAACATTTCAATTATACATGGATAATAATTTGACTAATAGAACATTTTAATCTCAAATTAATACTAAGAATACAATAATAGTAAGTCCATATGTGCCAATTTTATGAGATAACTAAATAAATATCTTATTTGGAGTAACAAAAGGATAACTACTCAATGTCCTAATAGCGCATGAAATTTAGATGAATGAAATTTTCATTTGGCGCCATGTGGCACATATCCAATTTAAGACCCTTTCATTTAAATGAAAAAATTAAACACTGGCGGTAAAATTAAAAGGTGGTTATGTAAATTCTTTCTCTTAAACCAAACAGTGCATTAAGAAACAATTCAAACAATTACAGTACACAACAGAGAGATATATATTTAACCAAGTCTGTAAAATTAAAAAAGGAAAATCAAGTCAAAACTTTAAATTCCATCTAACTGCCACCCATTATTTAATTTTCTTGGCTTTTTTCCATGTCGAGACATCATACAGGAAAGCAAGTTCAAGAAAGTATGACTAATGAAAATGAGGATTCTGATGCAACCACTCCGAGAACATCAGGTTTTTGAAAAAAAAATATTTTTGCTCACCCTATCACTAATTAATGTACATTTCTCAAGGAAGGAAAGTTATATTATTATTTTATTCTATATAACAGAAATAAGACTGGGTGGAAAGAGAAGATACAACGATAAATATTATCAACAAATGATTCAAGAAAAGAAGCAAGCTTTTCTGATGAAAAATCGTGCATATAAGCAACTCAAAACAGGAGACAGTAGCAATGATCCAATACCAAATGCTCTTGCGAGGTCAAATGTTTTATTAGTTTCAGAAACTCCACTGCAAATACATGTAGCTTCATCAACTCCTCATGATGCTACTGAGTCGTTGCACGGTAATTTAAGACAAATTTTTATCAAATGTTTTATTTGTATGTACATTTTATAATAGTAGTTGCAGCAAATTAGCTTTGATGTTGGATTTTCTTTTAGGTGTAAGAACAAGTCGTAAGAGGATATATAACAATGCTAACGTTCAGCCAACTGTGACCACACAAAATGACATTCACAGGGAATTTGAGACCTCTATAGAAGGTAATATGTCCCTAGAAAATATATAAGTTATAATAGCAGTAATTTAAAAAATTCAAAAACATGCTTACTGACGAAAGACTAATCTTAAAAAATAGATGAAATCAACATCTTGGATGTGCGTCAAGAAACTGTTGCACCCATCTTCACTACTCGATCGACTCAAGGTACTTTTCATATCTCACCGATTGCAATCGTTTATGCTTAACAACACTTTTTTTTATTTGTATTCACCATTTTTTATAAAATTTTGTAATATATGTAGATACTTTGGAAGAATGCGAGTGCAACTACCATTCATCTTCAATTAATCCCTCATTCAATTATGCTAACGGACATGACCCTTATGATTTTTTATATCATGGATTGCCCCCCACGCCAAGGTTACTCAAGGCACCAGCTTACTGCACATATTGTGGGGCCAAAAAGTTCCAGTACGAATTTCCAACATTTTGTTGCATGAATGGAAAAACCAAGCTAGCGAGCTCCGAGGTCCCTAATGCACTGTACTATCTATTCACCACCAGAGACAGAATTGGTGTTGATTTTAGACACTTAATAAGGTCCTACAATACCCACTTCTCATTCACGTCCTTCGGTGTGAAGGATGCAAAGAGAAAGAATAGGACTAATCATGGTGGCGGTGTGACCAATGAGGAATCAAATTGTGGCGGAGTGTATAACTTTCGTGTTCATGGCCAGATATACCACTTCATTGATCAATTAGTGCCTAGAGAAGGAAGGTTACCTGAGTATCTACAACTCTATTTCTATGACACAGAATCAGAGTTGGATCATCGAGTACAAAGGATGCCAAACCTTGATAGAAATATAGTCAAAAAGTTGATGGTTATTGTTCGCGCAGAAGCGCAACGCAAGTTTCGGTACGCTTGAGGGCGTACCTTTTAAAACCGCGTTTACACTTCACGAGTAAGGGTTGCAAGTGCACAACCCCTATCGAGTAGTATAATCGGGTATCGATCCACAGGGACGGACAATTACTAGGTTAGAATCTACCTAACTCGATTAAAAACTAGAAGTGAGAAAGATTTGGTTTGGTATTTAATTTCCTAAAAAGGTCAATTCAAACAATTCAAACAATTCAGAAAGATGTAATAAAATGCTAGAAGAAATGTAAATTGTGTTTTGATTATGGATAAAAGGCGTTTCCAGGGTTTCAGACTTCATCTATGATCTGCCTCTAGTGGTACGGCCCGTACCAAGTCGGTACGGCTAGGCCGTACTTAACTTGGTAAGGCAAGGCCGTACCACTCTGGTAAGACCCGTACTGGCTTCCCAGAACAGAGCTTACCAGTTCGAGTTGATGCATTTCCTTGCTGGTACCTTGTGCTAAACTCTTTGGAAAGGTTCAATTGACCATACCTAAGGTTCCTAAGCCTCAACTGTCGTTTGTTGGATCAAGATCTAGGTTGGAATGCAATTGATTGCCTTTTAGGGATTTCTACACCTCAACTCCCGTGTGTTGGTACAGATCTACCCTAACTGGTTGATTGGAGACCTAAGGCACCCTCTAATCTGTCGATTAGAGGAGAATTCAACCTCTCGGCTTCAATTCGAACAAGTCTACCCTAAACAATTGATTTGGTTGAGAGATTGAGATGATCACATGACCTTGATAGGTTCGATCTAAACCTAGAGGTTCATCATACACAATCACAGCAATCAAAGCAAAAGATAGCAAAGAAATCACAATCAATCAATCAAAAGAGTTCATACAAGATACAAGTCAAAGAAAGTCAAAACAAATCAAGAATCCATCTCTAAACCCTAGAAACTAAAATAACTACTCACAGCACATGATCTGATCTAAAAATACAATAAAAGGGATAGAGATAGCCATGGATCGAAGGGATCGAGAGGAGGAAGCTAGATCCGTCGAGTTTCGCCTCTTTCCTCTTCCTTCCTTCTTGCTCCTAGCTCCTTAGCTCTCTTTCTCTCTCTTACTGTGCTCTCAAATAGATCTGGAATGGAATGGATGTCGAAATTGGAGAGTTCCCCGCTTTAAATAGCCTCTGCCAAAATTTGAATCTGTCAGGCCGCCTTTAGGTATGGCCCGTACCAAATTGGTACGGCCAGGCCGTACCAGGCGTGATGAGCTGAAAAATGGCTAAGTCCGGTAAGACCCGTACCAAACTTGGTAAGGGCCGTACCAGATCATCCCAAATCGTCGTTTCTTCGTGTGTTTTGCTCCAAGCCTGCAGAAAACAAACAAACACTCAGCAGTACCAAATTCTAAAGATATATCGATGAAATGCACATGATTCTGGTGAATTAGGGCACGAATCTGGTACTAAAACAGGCCTAAAATAGACTAAATATGCGAGGTATCAGTTATTCTTTCTAAAAATCCATATAGCCAATTGTTTAGGAGTCTTGGTGAGCTACAATCACTCGATACTTGTGGAATCACCTTAAATGCCTCTGTAGAGCTTGATCAACGTGTGTACAATAAACCTTCTTCATCCCAAGTTGCTGCTGTTTGGGTTGAGGGCAATGGCGATAACAGTGCATTCCGAAGAAGTATTGTTGTATTTTTGGAGATCTGACCGTCCCAAAATTGTGAATTACCATTTTGGATGCTATGATCCATTAGCTTATCCATTATTTTTACCAAATGGTGAAGTTGGTTGGCACCCCAAGATTCCTAGAGCGGATGTATCTATGGATTCTATTACAGAGGAATGTATAGACTACGGTGATGAAGGTGAGCAAGGTGAATTATCTATTAGCTAGCTTATACGTTACAGTATTATCATTCATGCAATTTAAAATTTTGAATTAATTTATCATATTAGTCATTATTTAATTTCCTTTCCACAAATGCAGATGTCTCTAGACGTAGAGGCAGAAACACTGTTTCAGCAAGAGAATATTACTGCTACAAACTCCAGATACGAAGTGATACAAATCTGCTTTTGTTGGGTGGTAGGTTGCTACAACAATTTGTTGTAGACATGTACATAAAAATAGAAACATCTCGATTGGATTTCATTCTTAAAGATCAGGTAAAAAGCAGAAAAGAAATACTTCAAGGTATCGTTGATAGTGTAATTGCCGGTGAAGGTCGAGCGCACATGATTGGTCAAAGAATAGTGTTGCCGTCATCATTCATAGGTGGCCCTAGAGACATGAGGCGTAGGTTCATGGATGCCATGGCACTGGTTACACGGTTTGGGCATCCGGATATTTTCCTGACCATGACTTGCAATCCGGATTGGGAGGAAATACATCGCGAATTGCTTCCGGGCCAACAAGCACAAGACCGACCTGATCTAATAGCACGCATGTTTCGTGCTAAACTTGAAGATTTGAAAGACCTCCTTTTTAAAAAGAACTTTTTTGGTGCGGTGGCATCGCGTGTGCACGTGATTGAGTTTCAGAAGAGAGGGTTGCCTCATGCACATTTCCTCATTATATTGCAGCCTAGGTATAAGCTCACAAATCCAGACATGTATGACAAGATTGTTTCTGCTGAGATCCCTGACCCTCAAAAGTATCCAGAGCTATACAGGTTGGTTGTGAAACACATGTTGCATGGACCTTGCGGCATTTTACAAGCAGGATGTCCTTGCATGAGAAATGGAAAGTGCAGATTTTCTTATCCGAAACAATTCTCAGAGATCACAGTTCAAGGTAACAATCTTCAACTTTAAATGTAGTTATTATGTAATGGTTGAAATTGAATTACATTTGAACAAATAACACAAATGACTCTCATATTTACATGGCACATGCATTAAAACCGAATGTGGTGTGTGGCTGGTACCATATGAACATCAGAAAAACCCTAAATGACACCTCATGACAAATCTGACAGAAAAATCTGACCTGAAACTCAAATTAAAGATACATCTGAACAGTCAAATAGAGGACTCAAAAACACACAAAATAGACCCAAACTTTGCATTCATAGGATATTTATACTATTTGTTAGGTATTTTTGAAGTTGGCCTTTAAATCTGTGAAAATCAGCATTTTAAATGCACACTGGACAGAATTGCCCCTACTCCGAACCCCATACCAGTACAAGACGTGAACCTTCAACGGACCTAAGATTTTCCTAGATTATAGATTGATCTTAGACCTACATTTTCATAAAAGAACAAACAAATCTGTTTAGCCAATTTCCGGGAATTTAATTTTGAATTCTAGCTCTCAAACACCCAAAACTGCAACTCAATTAAAATTCAGCAGCTATCCCCTTACCAAAACACTGATTTCATATAGTTCTAAGTCCCAAATTGATCTGAAACTTCCTGAGCAGGTAATTCACATGTTAGGCTACATTTACATATAAAAAACTCAAAAAATGATGTAGCCAATTGCCCAAAATAAATTCTCAAAGTCTGGTATGTCTGAAAATCCTGAACAGCAGCTATCCCCTTACCAAAACACTGATTTCATATAGTTCTGAGTCCCAAATTAACCTGAGACTTCCTGAGCATGTAATTCACATGTTAGGCTACATTTACATATAAAGAACTCAAAAAATGATGTAGCCAATTGCCCAAAATAAATTCTCAAAGTCTGGTATGTCTGAAAATCCTGAACAGAAAAGCTGCCGTTGCAAATTTTAATGGAAACCAATGAAATAAAATTGATCAAAATGCTCAAAATTTTATACAAAAATTAGACAATTCGGTTGTACTGGCCCTTGTACCAGTCTTTTACATTTTTGGTTTTTTTCCAACTATATCAGGCAAAGACTCTTATCCCGTCTACCGGAGAAGAAACAATGGGCGACATGTTAAAGTTCGTGGTTCGTACTTGGATAATAGATGGGTGGTTCCTTATAACCCACATCTGCTTATGCGCTATAATTGCCATATCAATGTCGAAGTTTGCTCGAGCATTCAAGCTGTTAAATATCTTTTCAAGTACATTTACAAGGGACATGATCGTGCAGCTGTGGCTGTTGAACCAGCAGCTAAAGAAAACCAGGTTAATGAGATCAAAATGTTTCAAGATGCACATTGGGTATCAGCACCTGAGGCAATGTGGAGGTTATTTGGTTTTGCACTTAGTGAGATAAATCCATCAGTTCGTTCACTATGGTTACATCTTCCAAATGAACAAACCATGCATTTTGCAGAGAATCAAAACTTATATGATCTTACTACTGATGAAAGTGCAAAAAAGACAATGCTTACCGAATTCTTTGAGACAAATAAGACAAATCTGGAAGCAAGGAGTTTTCTTTACAGAGAATTTCCAGAGCACTTTACATGGAACTCGACCCAAAAAAAATGGAATAGACGGCAACGAGGAGGAGAAGTGGGTAGAGTCGTCAGTGCTAACCCGGCTGATGGTGATCGGTACTATTTGCGTATACTTCTTAATCATGTCAGAGGTCCAACTTCATTTGTAGATCTTTTGACAATTCATGGAGTTCTACACAATAGTTTTCGAGCATCGGCTGAAGCTAGAGGTCTCATAGAGGAAGACAATAGTATATCGAACTGTCTCTCGGAAGCCGCTAATTTTCAATTTCCTTCAGCTCCTAGAAGATTGTTTGCAACCATATTGGTCTATTGTGAACCGGGGAATGTTCGAGCCTTGTGGAATGAACATTTTGATAAAATTTCTGAGGACTATCGAAGGGAGTACAATTCTTTCGAATTGGTACAGCAGATGGTCCTGAAGAGCATTAATGATTTCTTACAATCAATGGGCAGGAACGTGAAAATGTATGATCTACCAGAGCTAAGTCAACTAGGTGATTTAAATGTCAACGAATTTCGTGAGGTGGCTGATGAGATGGCAATAATGGTTGATGAAGAACATTTGCACTTGTGCGACTCTCTAAATCCTGAACAATTGGCCGCATTCAATGAGATTATGCAGTGCGTTATCGATAAGAAAAGTGGAGTTTTCTTTATTGATGGACCGGGCGGAACCGGTAATTTTACTCTCTTTAACTTCAAGTATATTATGATACAAAATACACCCAAACTTTGCATTCATAGGATGTTTATACTATTTGTTAGGTATTTTTGAAGTTGGCCTTAAATATGTTAAAATCAGCATTTTAAATGCACACTGGACAGAATTGCCCCTACTCCGAACCCCATACCAGTACAAGACGTGGACCTTCAACGGACCTAAGATTTTCCTAGATTATAGACTGATCTTAGACCTACATTTTCATAAAAAGAACAAAAAAATCTGTTTAGCCAATTTCCGGGAATTTAATTTTGAATTCTAGCTCTCAAACACCCAAAACTGCAACTCAATTAAAATTCAGCAGCTATCCCCTTACCAAAACACTGATTTCATATAGTTCTAAGTCCCAAATTGATCTGAAACTTCCTGAGCAGGTAATGCACATGTTAGGCTACATTTACATATAAAAAACTCAAAAAATGATGTAGCCAATTGCCCAAAATAAATTCTCAAAGTCTGGTATGTCTGAAAATCCTGAACAGCAGCTATCCCCTTACCAAAACACTGATTTCATATAGTTCTGAGTCCCAAATTGACCTGAAAATTCCTGAGCATGTAATTCACATGTTAGGCTACATTTACATATAAAGAACTCAAAAAATGATGTAGCCAATTGCCCAAAATAAATTCTCAAAGTCTGGTATGTCTGAAAATCCTGAACAGCAAAGCTGCTGGTGCAAATGTTAATGGAAACCAATGAAAGAACTAATGTTATGTATAACTTTATTTTATGATTAACACATACCTAAGGGTTTTTTTTTCTCAAAAGAAAAACGATAAATACTTCTTTTTTATAATAAACTGTTTATTGGAACTAAAGTATGTTTCATGTATTTCGTAGGTAAAACGTATCTATACAAAGCATTACTAGCTAAAGTGCGTTCCATGAATCTTATCGCACTAGCAACTGCTTCGTCAGGATCTGCAGCAAATAACATGCCAGGAGGAAGAACTGCACATTCTAGGTTTAAAATTCCCTTGAAAATTAAGAACAACTCTGTTTGCAATATCAAGAAGCAAAGTGGAATTGCACAATTACTGCGAATAGCAACTTTGATCATATGGGATGAAGCATCAATGGCAAAGCGACAAGCAATTGAAGCACTTGATAGAACAATGCAAGATATAGTTGAAGAAAATTTACCCTTTGGAGGGAAGATCATGGTTTTCGGAGGTGATTTCAGACAGGTAATTAATTAGTTGTTTTTTCATGTCCAGTACAAGATCTGTACATCTACTGAATCTGAAATTGTTGACCCCAAGTTAAAAGTTCAGTCAGAAATTAATATAAAAAGAAAGGATTGTCTGATGAAAATTGTAATGACAAGCACTGTTACATGCTTAGAAAGAAAGAAATAAATGCTATACATGTCTTTTGTAACGGGACAAAAAAAATTGTAATTATTATACTCAAATCAAAGCTTGTAGCACCACTGCACCTATGCCATGCATTTTCCGTAAGAACCACTTACTTCAAAAATAAATTATCTCATACACATAATTTATATAATTATTATTAGGTGCTCCCAGTTGTTAGGCGTGGTACAAGAGCTCAAATTGTTGATTCCAGTCTACGGATGTCTCTTCTTTGGCCATCAATAAAAAAAATAAAACTAACCCGAAACATGAGAGCTATGTTGGATCCATATTTTTCTGAATATTTGCTCAGAGTTGGCAATGGAACAGAAGAATCATTGGAAGGGGATTTCATATGTATTCCTGAAGAATTGGTTATTCCATACACTACAGAAGGAGATTCTAAACAGCGGTTAATAGAATCTATTTTTCCCTCTCTCCATCTCAACGGGTGTTCGTCAGAGTATATTATTTCTAGGGCCATACTATCAACAAGAAATGAGTATGTTGATGAATTGAATCAACAAATGATTGAGATATTTTCAGGTGATGAGATGATCTATTATAGTTTCGACAAAGCAGAAGATGATACTGCTAATCATTATCCAACGGAATTTTTGAACTCCTTGACTCCAAGTGGGCTGCCTCCACATCTCCTCAAATTGAAGTTGGGTTGTCCGATTATTTTATTAAGGAACCTTGATCCATCAAATGGCCTATGTAATGGTACAAGGCTTCTATGCCGGAAATTTCAAAATAATGCAATAGATGCAGAGATTGCTGTTGGAGAACATGTTGGGAAAAGAATTTTTCTACCGAGAATTCCGATGTGTCCATCTGATGATTAGATGTTCCCTTTTAAGTTTACACGAAAGCAATTCCCTATTCGTCTGAGTTTTGCAATGACAATCAATAAAGCACAAGGACAAACAATTCCCAACGTCGGCATCTATTTACCTGAGCATGTTTTTTCGCACGGCCAGTTATATGTCGCATTGTCAAGAGGTACATCACGACGTACAACAAAAGTCATGCTGAAACGGAAAGAGGAAATTGATGCCCCAGGAGTGTATACAAAAAATATAGTTTACCGGGAGGTCTTGAGTGAGGAATAAGGTATGACGAATCTAATTAATTTAATATTTTTAATTTTATTATTATATGTTTTTAATTTGAGCAATTATAATCTACTTCTCAACAAATGATTGTTCATTTCAGAAATATTGGACTATATCGAAGAGGATCACATTGACAAGGATACTTCAACAACTTTTTCATGTTATATTTGATCCTTTTTATCATTTGTTGTTGTTGTCTTTACAATTATTTATTATTTGGATCTTTGTTTTTATCTTCGTTTGTGTTTTTTTGTTTTCATTTAAATATTTTATTTTTATTTTTTGTGAATGTCAATAAAAATATCTCTTTATATTCTATTCAATCTTATATTATGTCCCGTCGCAACGCACGGGCACGATACTAGTAACTAATTACGGACCTAAGACTCGAGTTCTTTTCGGCCCGTTTCATTTTATAATTTTCTTTCTTTTTTCGGTCTTTGAAGCACTGGCGTCTGTTGGAGTGGCGGACATGAAATGTGTATTGAATATTGACATATCAAAATCGTGCTAGCAAATTATCAATTTAACATCAATATCTCAATGAACGTTAAACGATCGCTTTCCGAATGATGATTAACGATTCTGTTAAATTAATTCGACAGCAAGACCATCCCGAAACTTGCCCTTTTAAATCCATGCAAGTCTATATACATTAGCACTTTAACAAACCATTCACTGATCATATATGTTTTGGAATTGTCATATACCGACAATAACCTTCAATATACTTCTTATGTCAAATTGAACTCCTAACTTTAATTTGACAATCATCTTTCCTCTCGCTCCCTCGAATTATGCAATTGATGACATTGACCACTCTCAACAATTAATTTATTATTTAATACTAAACTTTATGTATGGAATGATCAGAATATCTTTGATATATTTAAATTCTTGTTTGAATATTTTTATAAATGATAATACTTTATAATTTCCAATATCAATTTTACATTTAATAATAATTAACTACTTCATAATATTTGCTGTATTTTTTGTGCAAGTAAAAATAATTTTATCAATTTTAATTATTTATACAACTATACCTTTCATATAAAAATTATAAAGCATATATACGAAACTAATATTAGAAAAAATGAAATATCAAACATCTCATGTTTCATGAATATTTAATCAAGTGCCTACATTTTTTTTAAAGATTTTACTCACTTTTTTACAAATTAAAACTCATAAATTATGAATATTTTGAATATTATCTGTAAACAACCAAGGATATTCTGATCATTTATATTTAAATTGAGCATTAAATAATCAATTCACTGTAAAAGGAGATTATTGCCATCAATTGTATAATTCGAAATGAAAGTGATAGTCAAAATTATAAGAAGTCAACTTGTCACAAATCAAAAGTTTGAGGACCTCCATGGTATTACCCTTATTATTTTATGTACAACTCTCTCATGCCCCATATTTTAGGGCTTTCAGCTCTGCTTCAAAAATAAGAAGAAGAAAAAACATGTCCCTCACGATGCAAGCTCCCAGTTATCATGCGTATATTCACTTTCCAAGTACTTTTTAGAAAAGGTGGTCCAGTAGATTAGTTACCTGAATATATCCGAAGTTTTCAGAACATAGAAAACACCTAGTTTTAGATTTAAAATCAAAGTATGCTTAAATAAAAGAGGAGATCCATTGCGTCCCACAAAGTAGCTAAACTGAGGTAATACATCAGCCGCTTGAAAAGGTCTAAAAACAAAAAGCTTGAAATGCTGCTTCTATTAACCAAGGACACTACAAACTGACAAAGTTAAACAATTCTAGTATCCTCGATTACTTACATCACAAAAGAATCAATAACCTACAACATAACTCTAGTTCAAATAACATGGATTACTAAATTAGAAACTCAGAGAGAGAGAGAGAGAGAGAGAGAGAGAGATGAGATACTTAGCAACTGCTGCTAAGTCTTTCAAAAAAAACAAGGGAGATAATTATAACAATAAGCAGTAACAACCAAAATAGAAAAAAAAAAAAAAAAAAAACAAGAGAACCTCTAACTAACTTCTTTAGAAACCTAAATCCTGGGAACCCTTGTCCTTGCCCCTTCCATGCATATTCACCAGACACCCTATCATATGATATCATTTATGTACAACCCCTTCAATTTACCCCCTCCCCCCTTCCCTCTTTTTCCTTTCTTCTAAGTTCATTTTTCTAACAGAAGCTTAGAACACTTGACAATCTCTTCAAGGAAACTGTGAAAAACAGTAAGAGTTCAAAAAAGGGGTTACAGACAATCAATTCTGCACCATCTCACAGCAGAATCAATAGCTACCCGCCCAGTTGATCGGGGTTCGTTGTGGAGCTGGTGGGGGCGGGTAGAGGCCGGCAGTAGGCCCCACCCCAGCAGCAGTAGGGCCCACCACCTCAACTGAGTGAGGGGGAGGTGGCTGGAGGAGCTGGTGGTGTGGAATGGCCATTGCAGCAGTGTGAGGGTAGATTCCAGCAAAGGCATGGGGACCGGCAGCAGCTGTGGAAGGAGCCTGGGCCTGCTGCCCAGGCGGGCCAGGAGCAAAGGCTAAATGCTGCCCGGCTGCTCCTTGAGGAGAGAGCCCATAGAATGACCCAGCCTGAAGAGTAGAAAGGTCCCGCCCTGGTGCTGGTATCCACATTGCAGAGGCTTCACTCTGGAATGTAATCATTTTTAGTAAGATTTTAATTACGAAAGGTGTAAACTTGTTTTCCAACCCTACAAGATCCAGAAATATAGAACCATCATGTGCCCCTCCAGAATGAGAATATTCTTTTCAAAGTTTCAGTTCAAATAATATCCATTTGGCCTTAGCTATTTGCTTATTTTCTATGGAGGTTGATTTTTTCCCTTTTTTGCCTACTACTACCTGGAATAATGATTCTTATTTAATTCAGGGTTTTGAACCAATCATGTTAAGTACCATTTAGTTTTCCAAATTTTCTTCAAAATATTCGCAATATAACCTGTTGATCTATTATTCCTATCAAACTAATTCTCACTTGTCACTGTACAGAAAAAACATTAACAGAAATGTAAAAAAGCTAGATAATAAAGACGTACCTGTTGCCCTGTAATATACATGTTATTCTCCTTGAATTGCGCCCCAGTCATTTCATCACTCTCACCTGGATTCCCAGTCGTCACAGGCGAAGCACCCGCATAACCAATGGTGCTCAGTCCATACGCACTGTACATGCTCGCTGAACCAACATTGGTAAGAGCCCCTGTATTAACTGCAGGTTTGTACTGTCCGCCCACCTGAGGATACCTCATAGGCAAGGACGGAGCAGCACCTGGTGCACCAGTTGGAGCTGCGTAGATGCCCCCAGTAGGTGCCTGCTGCGGAAATGCAGTACCAGCTGCATTGCCAAGGAAAGGGTGGAGAGTGGGTGGTTGTACATAGAAGGGAGAGATGTACTGGTTATAAGGCAGATAGTTAGGGGGGTAATGTGAAAGCTGTAGTGCCCCAACTGGGTGGCGAAAGACTGGCAAGGATTGTTGTGGAACTGATATAGACGCTGGTATTATGCTGCCTGCTGGGCTAGCAACTGTGGACGAGCCAGAGGAGGATAGTATTACTGGGTTCCCTCCCTGCTAGAAACAATGCGACAAAATTTAGAGATGACTGTAATCAAGGACGATGGCTTTTACCAAACCAATATTTGTCATCTTTTATTTATTCAGTGTTCAAAAAAATTAGGCCCAAGAAGTGGTCAAAGATCCAAAATTTTGAATTACCTTCTCTATAAAGTACATTTTTTATTTTTTACTATACCATTTTGAATTTAAATATATCATTTTTCTACTATGCTACCATTATACATTAAAGCAACCATATTTATATCAGACGAGTATTTGATATGGATGCATGCACAATACGTATCAGTCAAGCCACGTGGTAATCCACTTAATAAAATTAAATTTTTTTTGGCAGATTTATAATGGAATTCGCATGATATCAAATTTGGCACAAAATCCTGTTACAGCAACAATCCAAACCACTAAGAGGGGTGTGTTGGGAATGCATGTGACCTGGGGATCTTTGTATGTACTGAGAACTCAGTGCTTTGCTCTTCTACAAGCTCCAATGTAGACTAGTTTAAGTCTATTATTTTGTTCGTTTTACATTTTCTGTCCTCAGTATATTTTTAAATTTGGTCTAACTATCCAACTCAGCAATCATATTATCATATCTTTGTATTATTAAAATAGATCTTGTACTATAATTAGGTTCATATAAACTTATTTTCTGGAAAAAAATTATATATCAATATTTTCATGCACAAAAATAAGAGAAAAATTAAGTACATAAAAGTAAATCATATTGTATCCTAGATTTTAATAAATTGCCGAATCGCCGTATACATATAGATACACGCATTCTTATCCATGAAGCATAGTTTTCCTACTATACACCTTTCGTAAGTGTCTTTTTGAGGAGAAACTTCTGGTGAAAGCAACATATCGGGTTTATTTAGGGCATAACAACCTGTCATTCAGATTGCCACGCCAAGAACTATAGTAAAAAGAAAAAGGCTTTAATTGTTATAAAGATACCAACCTCTGCAGAAATGTGACCAGCTTGACCAGTCAAAACTGAGATGTTGCCATACTTGATAGCTGCACCAGGGGCAAGGAATGGAGAGAACCGGCCATCATCAACTGCGGGCCGATACAACTGGGAGTAGTAGTTTGATGAGATATCGAATGGTTGTTGTACCTGTGCAGTAACAAGTTTAACAAAATAATTTTTCAAATGAAACTTTAAATGTGTAGACACAAATATGCAACTTCGGATCTAATTCTTAGTTTAAGGCACTAAACCAGCAAAACGTGTACACCTTTTTTTGAAACATTATGTGCACAGACAAATATACAAGTTTCTTTGTCTAATATGACACAAATACAACAATAGGGCAATTTTTCAAAACCATAGGACAAACTTTTATTATTTTTATGCAAAAAAAATATTCCAGGTTTATAAACTTCAATATCAGGCTCATACAAAATTATGGGTGGACGGGAGAAAGCAATCCAGACAAGTGGGAGGCGACGGTCCATCTTTTCTGACAAACCGGATAAATCCCAGACAGTGTCATGGGTAATGCAGCTATAGATGAGGCTAAATTGATTAAAATTTGCGAAAAAAATGTTGTAATATGCCCAGTTTCATGCCCTAAATAAATCACAAGCATATGCCATGTGGATCTGTATAGGGTAAGCACCTAATACAGGTGCAGCAGAAAGCAGATTGTGCAACATAGGTCATGAGAACAACTATTTGAGCATATTCTGATAGATGCGAGTGAAAAAAATAATAATAATAGCATACCGTCACATTTGGCTGACCGACAGCGTTACCATCATGCGCCATTACCTGGGCTGTTTCTGGTACGTCCATGTCCTGAGGTTGGTTTTCAGTAAACACATGGTTGACCTGACCAATAAGAAAATAAGGAGATGGCAAACAACAACAACAACCAAGCCTTTAGTCCCAAACAAGTTGGGGTAGGCTAGAAATGAAACCCAACCGGAATACAAGGAGATGGCAAGGCAAGTTTAAAATGCAACAGAAAGAGTTAATTGTACATTTGTACTGGTAGAATAATCATCACGACTAGACCTCCAGCATCAACAAATAAATTCCAGCTTTATACTGGATATGCAAATTATCTTCTTTTTTAAGGTTTGCTAGAAAAATTTAACACAGAACTACTCTACCCTTATTCATGCATCACCAGTTATAATGGTAGACAGCACCACAGGTATAATTCAGGCTTAAAACAACTTGTACAAGAAATTGCATAAGAAGTCAACATCAGAAATTGAAGCCATACCATTGAATTAGGTATATGATTAACGGTACCATCTTGTTGCTGTTGTGAAGCTGTTCCTAGCACATCCATAGACTCAGATTGGTTTACACTCAGAGCATGATTGGCCTGTTCATATGAGGAATAAGGAGCTGACGAGAACTCGGCACTGTCTTGCAAGCTCACAGTGGCTTGTTCCTCCTTAGACTCCGCATCAGCAGTTGAGGCACAGGCAGGGGCGTCAGCAGGAGAGATGCTTTCTGCTACTTGCCTTATTGTACTTGGTTGATCTGGTACAGGGATAGTAGAAGGTACCACCTGAGGGCTGTACACATGCAGCATATGTAAATGAAAATAAAATAATTAATATTAAATTAGTAATGAATATAGAGAAAATTGTTATGTCATTCAGACCCTGAAATAAAGGTCCTAAATTTCAATGTATGGAGGAGAATGGAGTACAATCCAGCACAGGTACAGTTATTTGCCAGCCATTCTGGTTTCTTTATTTGTTTCTCGGCCAAAAGCTACTTTATAATAGCCAGATCCATTTCTAAATCTGATCATTAATCTCATACAAAACACAAAAATATACAAAATACTTGAGAACAGGACTTGAATGTGGCTGTTATAGCCAGAATTTAACAAAGAAGACCTCTCTCACCTTGAGGTACTTTCCTGGGCTGATTCCTCAGCCTGCTGGGGCAATGCAGCCTCAGGCTTGTATGACTCGGTGCTTTTCTCACTCATTTTAGGCCCATTCACAGAAGCTGCAATCAGACTGCAGCTCGATTCAAAGCTCCCGAAGCTCAGACCATACTTCTCTGACTCTGGCACCTGTGATATTACACAAACCAAAGAAAGTAGTTACAAATATAGAGATTGTTTCTGTGTAGGATTGAATATTTTGCAGTTACAATACTGCTGGTTGGTAGCATACCATACTGTATTGTATTTTGGTCCACAAGTTAATTTCTTTGTTGTTTACCTTCTATCCCTTTTGAGTTTTCACTTTTTTTCCATCATGAGAGCAGGGTTGCCAGTAAAGAGTACAAGATCCTATATTATGTTCTAAGCCAAAATCCATTTCTTCAGCATATTATAACAGTCTGTCCATAAAAAGTTGCTATTACCAATACTCTTAGCAATACTACCACCAGAGAAAACGAGTAAAATGTTTCCAATTGTACCAGTAATCGACAAGTTCATTGCCAGTATGGATCATACCTGGAGGTGATTAGGAATAATGACGTGCTGCCTTTCTGATACGTCAAGCTCATCTAGCTTTCTCTCCACTTTCGTAACCATACTTGTGCTCTCATTTGGATCAGGTGCAGGGACAGAAACTGTAACATGCTCAGAGCTTGAAGGTGCTAAATCTGTAGTGGCAGTGGGTGCATTGGACGGCTCAGCGGAGGCAATGTTGTTTGTAGATTTTGGCTTCCATTCCTTATTCGGTGCTCCTGAAACAACATTTTGATTAACCAAAAGTAAGCACTATCATTTCTTGGGGCAAGATTCACGCCAACCATACTAATCATAAGTAACTAAATGTTATTTCTAATCTGATGATAACACACTAATACTTCAATTAAGCATACAAAGCCTCAAATAAAATTTTCAAGGCAGATCTGCACACAATGCACACAATAGGCAGTTTGCAAGAAAAAAACTCTGGAGTTGAAGGTTATATTCCTGCTTTTATAATGGCAACATGCAAAGCACAGGATCAATTTGTTTTTCTGCAGGAGCAGGAGAGGAAATTTCTCAAAAATAACAGACAAGTATGGAGCTACCTCTATGCGGACCATTGGGAAGCGAGCCTCTGCTGTTGTATCCAGAAGAGGGTCTGCTGTTAGACGATGATCTGCTGCTGGAAGAGGGTCGACCATTAGAAGGACGTACATGAGCGGACGGAGCTGCATGAGTTGTCTCTGCATGAACAATCTCAAATTTTATCAGATAATACAAGACAAGTAAATTTGACTTAAGCCTGCCAAAATCTGAGTGAAAATAGACGATACTAAATAAGTATCAATGTTAACCCAAGAAAGTTTCTTAATTATTTATACATCCCCACCCCCCCAATACACACGCACAATATCCAAGATAAACCTTCACAATTGCGTGCTTGATTTACAATACATACATTTTCTACAACTGCCAGTTAGTGCAGCTATTTCCTGCTTTTTTGTAACTTTACCAACAACTTAGTGTTCTGATCCGTCCCAAGGTGAGCAATTCCGCCATTTTATGCTTGGAAAAGGTACTTAATTGAGAGTACATACTTGTGCAAAACTAAATGGCACAGCACAAGGATCCAAGGTTGTTTATTACTTCGCCCAGTACTCTATGAAATCAATTGAAAAGGTATACACAATCACCTCTGTTGGTGAAAGAAGTACCGGAGTTCCTCTGGCTACCAACAGGACGCCTGATTGTACCAGCTGCACGGGGACTGCGTGCATCAAGTGTCGGCACTAGCACAGGATCTGATGTAGATGAACAAACAGCAGCTGCCAAGAGAGAAGAGGAAGGAGGCTTTGCCAAGATACCAGCACCAAGTACAGGGGCTGGTGGGAGGGATCCATCTGAGCCCCCCTTCTCAGTCGGGGCTGATGGAGAAGAGGGTTTTGGCTTGAGCTTGTTATTATTAGCAGTTGTGTTGGAAAGAGGTGGCAGAGATTGTTTTGCCTTGAGATTAGCAGTAGTGATCTTTGGTGAGCGGCTGTGAGATGAAGGTGGATGGTCTATTATGATGGCCCCATTTGGTTGACCAGTGGGGAGACTAAAAATGAAATAAGGATAAATAAGTATACAAAACCATTTTTATAAAAGCAACAGTAAACTCACGATAATTCTTCACTTAGATATCTACTTTTTTGTACGTATTCTTTGGGATTTGTTTAAAAATATATATATAATTGCTAGAGGTTTCACAGGGAACCACCATACAGAAGGCCCGATCTTTTCTGCCATTTGGATTTGTTGCATCAAGCAAAGCAGCATGTTTTTTTTTTACAAAGTGTATGTGATTTATAAATATTTACTCAAGCTCTAGTACATCGTCTAATGGGCATATGGTGCAAAATTGAAACCCTAGGGCAGATAGAATAAGATTATTTACCTTGGTGTAGAAGTAGACGCTTTGGCCTCCTTTCTGGGGCTGACAGATTCAGTTGGCATTTTTCCTTTCTCTACAGTTTTATCAGTTATTGCTCCATTTTCCTTTAAAGATGCTGCACTTTTGCCAGCCTTATCTGAGCCATTAGAAGAACAAATCATTTTCAAGACATTATAAGTCAGAAATAATGACTATCAGGACAATACCTGACAGGTCAATTATTGGTAAAGTAAGGTAGCTACACTGACAGTACTCGAGACCAAATCAGGTGCCTTGACTATGATTCTAATGTTAAGTCTTGTTTAATGTTTTATGAGTGGGGCTATGGTACTATGCATAGCGTAATTGATCTCTACTATGAATGAATATCTTTATTTTCGAAGTTCAAACAATTGATCTGAACCGTTCAACATGATTAACATACAAAAATATATTTGCAAACTAAATTTTATATTTTTGGAACTTTCTTTTTGTACTATTTTTTAAGATAGGTAGAAAATCATTTGATTTAAATATTCTAGACCATTCAAAAGTAGTGATTTTCTACCTATCTAAAAAATAGTAAAGAAATTTAAAAAATATAAAAATTTAGTTTGCAAGTATATTTTCGTATGTTAATCATGTTGAACCATTCAGATCTGACTATTTGAACTTTGAAAACAAAAATATTGTTGCGTAGTACAGACCAATCTGTGCTATGCATAGTACCATAGCCTCACTCATGTTTTATTGTTGGAACTGTGTGTGATTAGGTCCTTTCTTCCCTTCCCTCCCTAAGATATCACAATGAGTTGAATGCCTGCCAGCTACACTGTATGAGCATAGGTATTGTATAACGGTCACCCCCCCCCCCCTCGATGGTCGGTAAATCAGTACACCTCGATCAGGTACAATTAGTGCGGTTTCTCTGTCACCAACTTTTACTTGCTTAGGAACTATCACAGTAAACTGCAGTTCCACTAAAATGAGTGGAAGAACCTTTCAAGAAGCGGGAAGAGAACCTCCCTACTCGCCCATAAGCTTCGGGCCTATTTTTTGGATCAACTGCCTCTCTGTTACCTCCCTGTCAAGTTAAAAAGCAACAAAGTGGAGTAATCAGTGAATATTAGTGCATTGCAGAGAGTGAGAGACTTGACTGCATACAAGTAGCACTTGCTTTGAACTTGTATTACAATGAACTATAACCTATGAGTTAAGGTTTTGCACGGATATTTGGCAGTATGTTAATGTTCAACCTTTCACTAAGCCCAAGTTTTCCTCAGTTAAGCAATCAAAATGGAAGAGCAGCAAAAAAAAAAAAATTAAAATTATTGGAATCGTCTCATACCAAAAGAAGATAGGTTGGTTATACCAGTCCCGGAATTTAATCAAACAGTACTGAAAAGTAAAACTACAAGTGCATCAACTAAAACCAGGCATTACTAGACAGTGATTAGAACTTACAAGAAAATACATATTCCAATTAGCTGCTTCTCAGTATTCAAGTTTTTGAGAGATAAGCATGTATTTGTGCCTTAAAGATAAACATCCATTATCCAACAATGTATTGTTCAATTTCCTACTTTTTTTTAATTAATTCCCACAATTTGTTGTCCAAGCACCATTTAGCGGCTTATACATTAAAATTAACTTCAAAATAAGCCAAGAAATTGTGTCAATCATAATTAAGTAGGATTGATGGGAGAAATAAAGGGATTTTACCTCCTTTTTCTTGTCACGCCTCCTTTTGACTTCATGGAAAGTATCTGAAAGAAAAAAATGAACTTAATTACACAGTAACAGATTACAGGGACACAATTTAACCAGTAAGATTTTCTCCATCAGTTAATAATGGGACTTGAGAAAAAATAAACTTCCGAGAAACTAACCTAGATAAAATCACAAAATTAACAGATTAAATTAAATTGTCGCAAAGTTTAATTTCCGAAATAGTGGTTTTAGCAGACTAAAGCAAATAAGACTGACAGCCTATAAATCTCCAGGCATTGGACAGAGGAAGTCAAACAACCAGACTCGAGTGAACCAAACGGAGCTCGAACTGAACTGGATCAAGCAATATCTACGTGAGAGAGAAAGAAAGGGAGAAAAAATCTCCATTGAAACCTTGGAGAAGAAGCTTCTGGCAAGTTTCGTTGGGATCCATCGAGCATTCGCGAAGCATGGCATAGACTTCTTCATCGCTATGGTTCGACGCGATCTCCTTAATGTTATCGATAGTTTTCCTTACCCCCGCCGGAATCGACGCTGCCGGAACCCTAGATCCGTCGCCGCTCTTTCCTGTACCTCCGTTCATATTCGTTTTTCCAGAAAGAGAAGGGGAGGGGGAAAGAGAGATTTGGGGGTCGAGTCGGGTGGGGGGTTTAGTCGTTTAGAGAGAGACGGGAAAAAATTGAAAAGAAAAATAGGGATACGGGGATTTAGAGGGGCAAGGAAATTTCTAAGTATAGTCTAGTCGGAAACAGTGGACTCCAGGTGTCCCCACGAGTCTGTGACTGCTACGAAAAGGGAAAGTTTTTGGGTTGGAGGGAGGAAAAAAGACACCAGTTTCTATTAACAGGTAAAATAAAGAACGGAATAAAATATATCAGAATATAACAAGCATATTTTAAAATATAAATAGGACCCTAACATTATTAAGGGAGAGTTTGTATTTTCGGAAATCGGAAGGAGAAAAAAAACATCAATTTTTCAACGGAATTAAATAAACATCAATTTTTAAGAAATTGCAAGAAATTTATGATTCATTTGCAAACTACGTAGTTAAAAGTAGATAAATTCGGCAGAGATGCTAGATAGGGGTGTCAATGGTAAGATAAGGATCGGGTGGAAACATTTTTGTATCCGTATCCATTACAAATTGTTTTTATCCGTACTTTTATTCGTTACAAATTATCTTATTTGTATGCTACTCTTACCCGTTATTTCTTACCCGTTATGATTGTTGGATAACGAAACGGTAGCGGGTAAATAACGGATAATGCTAATATAATAAATATTTTTATTATTTATTAAATAAAATATTAAAACACATTCATTTCACACATATGTGTTTTAAAAATCTAAATTTTATTGAGATTTGTTGAAATTTATTTACATGTTTTAATGGTTAATTAAGTGTAACACAACTACCAATAATAGTTGGAGAATGAATATTCATTGCTCATTAAAATATATAATATATATAATTTTTTTTATAATTACTCGATCGGGTAATGAGTACGGAATAGGCTTTATCCATACCCTTACCTGTTTAGATAACGAAATAAAATATTTATTTGTACCCTATAAGTTTATGAAAAAAAATCTTATATGCACATGTCTTATCGAATACGGTACAGGTCGGGTAAACCGATAAAAGAGTGTCATTGACACCCCTAATGTTAGAAAGTAAGTCCAATCCATTTTTGCGCGGTACTTTATAGATATATGTGATGTAATTTTTATTTAGGAAGCTGATAACAGTATCCGCATTGTACCCGCGTCATAACTACCATAACTATTTGGGGGCCGCAAAAATTCCAGCATAAATTTTTTTTCTAAAGTATTAATACATATGCAATGAAGTATTTGTACATATGCACGAAACGAAAGTATTTATACCTATGAGGTAAACAATTTTTATGTAAATAATTGTCTCTCCAATCAAATCTCTCAAACATACCCGCACCATAAATACCTGTAGGGGGCCACTCAAACTACATGGGGGACCATACACTTTTTTAGAGGTGGATTTTTTTTTCTCCGTACAATCTCATTCATATTTCTGACTATCTGTGAGGAATTTTGCGAATCTAAAATCACGAACGTCTTCTACGCAATCTTCTCTTTCAAATGAGATCCATGATGACGTATTTTCGGGCAAGTATTTTTTACATATAACACTAGATGACGTATGAAAGTATTAATACTAAGTACAACAAGTATTAATACCTCTGCACTGAAGTATGTATACCTATATGGTCAACTATTTTTGTTAGAGGAAAGTTGACGTGGGGACGATTGGGTAAGGTTGATGTGGTGATACGATTGGTGTTCCCACTATTTCATTAGAAGAAGGTTGACGCGGGGACAATTGGGGATAAGCATAACAAGTTACCATCAAAGTATTAATATCTTATTTTTCAAGTGTTAATATCTTATCTTTCAAGTATTTATATCTATGAAAGTTGATGCGGAGACGGGTGCGGAGACTGAGAAAAGGGACCATATAATTAGTGGAGACCATATAATTAGTGGAGATCATAGAAGAAAGAGTGTTGTAGAGATTTTAGAATAATAATTAGTGAGGACCATATAATATCTTTTTAGAATAATAATTAGTGGGGACCACAATACATAATTTCTTTAAATGGGGTACATGGATTTTGAGAATACAGAAGCGAGGGTGCTCAAATAATTATTCTTTTATTTATTAGAATATCTGCAAAATCAAACTATTATTGGCATCGGAAAATAATTATAGGATTGCCTTGAAAAATAGTTAAAATGGTGAAAATAGCATGGAATATGATAAATTAGCATTAAATATTTGGAATTTAATTTTATATTTGACTCGGGACTATGACTATGTTAGAAAAAAGTAACAATAATTTGAATTATAATTGATAAAATAATATAATTTAGAAGAAAAAAAACGCTGTTATACATATCGTTGTATTTTATAGTTGGCTTGATTATTATTTTTGGTGGCTTTCAATGTGTCCTTTTATATAGACAGGTTGTTTTATCTTAAAATATGTGCTGGATCCTATCGGCATTTTTTCTTTTTTCTTTTTTTCTCTTTGCATATTTTACAAGTAGCGAACAGAGGAATCGAAATTTTTTAGTTACCATTCTGAAATTTCAAAATTTTGATATTACCACCACTTTAAAAAAAAATCAAAAGTTACTATGTACGTCAGTCTGCGCACCAAATTTCTCTTTTTTTTCTTCTTTTAGAATCAGACTACAAGTTCGTGTTGTCCCTAACGATACCAAGAGGAGGGTGAATATGGTGACTTAAAGAACCTTAGACGTTTTTCGTGATGGTAAGTAAAACAAACAAACAACCGCAATCAATTAACAACGTAAAGTAAATAGATATAGTAAAAGAGATTGATACGTGAGATGTTAACGGAATTCAACTTAAAATGTCTATGTCTCTGGGGCAATGCAACATCGTCGGCGCATCTTTTCTATTACCCAATGAAGAAAATGATACAACTCGTGACACGTAAGTCCAAATAAGGTGGGAAGTCACAAACAACTCGTGTACAGGGTTGAGCCTAGAAGCTCAGGTTGGAGAGTTAGAGAGTGACACATGAGTTGTTAACGGAGTTCGACCAACTAAAGGATCTACTTCTTCGGGGCACTGCGACCTAAACTGGGTGCGCATTTCTATTACCCAAGAAGAAAGGAATACAAGTTGTGACCGGTGAGACAACACTCCAACGGTCCACAAAACAGAAAGGTGAGCACTGCATGCTCAAGCAAAGAAGTAAGCACAATGGCTTGGAATAGGCGAGCAACAAGGACTCTAAGTCCAGACAATCACTACTTTTCACTTTAATCCCACACTGATCAATTTAAGTGAAGTATTTTTGAGGTTGTTGGAAATGATATAGATGATTTAAACACAAGCAGCAATGAACTGACTAAACCTCAAAGGATTTCTAAAGTCGAGGCTCAAAAGTTATTTCTTTATTTATAGTGGAAGTTCTGGATCTCTCAAATAGAGAAACAAATATAGAGTTTTTGTTTCCACCCATAGTGATAGAATTTTTACTACGGTTGAGGCAAATCTCAAGATTTGCAGAATTAAGGTTTGCCAGATTTGCTTGTGCTTAGTTACCAGTATTGACTTGCCTGGTTAATTTAGATTTTGAATTTGATTTTCTGCCTTGCAACGGCAAGTCTCAGGCAGTCGCAACCTCATATCTACTTTACCATACTTTTAGATATAAATTAAAAATGATAAAACAAAATAGTAAAGTGTGATCTTCATAATCTTCATGATCTCGATCTCTATGATCTTCCGGAATCTTTATGATTCAACATCTCGTCAATATCCGACATTCCAAATGGCTCGTGTGAACCATCAGATCATTTGTATCAAATCATTCCTCAAAGACCGAGGAGATCATGTATCAGATTATCTTGTACAACTTGTCGCGTCAACTTGTCATGATATGTATCTTTGACTTACTTTGACCTTTGGACGTAACAATTAAACCTGTATACATTTCAAACAAAAAACTGTAAAATTTAATGTTTATATATTTTGCAAATTAGTTAAACAGCACAGAAGATTATTTAAAAAACAGTTGAAACCATATTTTAGCAGGCTTGGATGTTCATCAATTTGATTCCGACCTTCTTGAGTTGATTTCAATTTATTCATGGGCTCAAAGAAACAAATCTCCAACATATTCATATTAAGATGAGGGTAAAAAATCCTCTATCTTAAATGCCTCCACTTTTCAAATTTTGAATAAGAAATATTCTAAAATTTATAATAAAATATAGTTATTAGATTCGATCTATATTACTCTCTTCAGACACATAAAAATTACATTTTATGAACTTTTTTTAATAAAAATTAATAATTTGAAAAATCAACATCTAAAAATTAAGAGTAGTTTTATGAGTATTCAATGCTAATTAAATAAAGTTAATATAATATAATTTTTACTGCACATGCAGAGAAAATAATATAAATATTATTTAACGATTTTATACTGATATTTGATTTTCAATTTTGAGTCATTAAAGTTTTGAAAATAAAGATACAACAGAGGTGTAAAAACTAGAGATATTTGAACCCTCGTGGCTTCCTCTAAACAAAATGTAAAAACTATTTGTAATTAAGATAATAATAATTTTACAACAATTTACTAATTAAGCATCATTATTATTTTCTAGTAACACAAAAATACTATATTAAAATATTTCTAACTTATATTACATTAAAACCATATTTTTTTAACGAAAAATGTCAAAACCTTAGCTTTTATTTCTTATTTCCTTGTATACAATTTATAATTTTTCCAAACAACCATATTTTGAGGTTTTTCTACAAAAATTACCAGCCATCAATTTATTACTGTTGAAAGAAGTCGGGCGGTGCGGTTGAATTCACATTTACCGGACTGAGTACAATTGAACCGGACGGCCCAAAATTAATCTTTTTAACTTGACACGAATCTCAAAGCATAAATAATAATGCCCCTGCGCCATCCCGAGCAAGAACCGGCTGAGGGTAAATCTGGACCGTCCGTTTCAATTGTGTTGAGTCAGGTACCTGGGAGGATACGGATCCGGTGCTGTTCCCTCTGGAATGTCTTGCGGACCCCGATAGGTTACGCCGGTGTAATGATCTGGTAGAACAGGTCTATGTAATGTATATATAATTGGGGAAGTTAAGGCTCCTGTATTCTTCTCCTCGGCTTCGTCTCTAGTCTCTACCAATTGCTCGCTCTTAACCCTAAACCTAATTCTTCCCTAATTAACGTTTGAAGCCATGGCTGGGAAACATAGAGAAAACGATGGCGCAAGTCCAGCGTGAGTCTCTTCTCATCTCTAATCATACAGTGCTTATTATTCGATTTGTTCGACTTTTTTCTTAAAAGTACTATCTGTGAGCAGTCTTGCTGTCAACGATGCTAAAAAAGTTGCTATATGCGTCAATAGTTCCATGTTTTTTCTGGACAATCTGATAATTAAGAGCGAGAACATTTCAATCTTATCTTATGTTTTAATGGGGAAATTAACTATTTTGAAAGTTTTGATGGGTATGCCGTCAATTAACCCTTTTTAATTACTGAGTAGATGGCTGTGAGCAGCGTACCAAACAGTGCAAACACGGTTATCCATCTTAGAATCTGTGCTTCTAAAATCATCTGGAAATAATCCGGAAATAATCCCAACCAAATGGATTTTTTTAATTTCTGTAAGTACCCTCCAAAGAGTTATTCTGACTTTTGCTTGAAATAGTCAAGTTTTTGCAATTTTTCAAGGCATGCTGGTGAAAATTTGGTTTTGTAAGGAGTGAGGGCCAGCATGTGTTTTAGTTGAAGTGTAACAAAAATTTCAGTTAAGATCGGCGTCCGTATAAATAATGGAATCTTGAACTATACTTTTTTGTATTCGGAAGTCTAATTTAAGTGGGATTTATGTTGCTTTTATCCGGAATATCGGAAAATGAGGTGGCTCAATTAATAAGTTTGTTTTTCCTGTGCAGGAAGATATTTGTTGGTGGGCTCCCAAGGGAGACTAGAGAAGGTAAAACTTTTTTCATCCTTTCTTCGACCTTTCACACTTCTCTTATTATGCAGAAAGAGAGGTTAAAAATTATATTACAACCCTTTGAAGTTTCGGTAATACTGTAGTATCCAATTAGTTATGTAATCAGGTATCAGTGCAAGTTCTCTTCTATTGAAAGTTTCCAATTTTTTTCGATGATTTGGTATTTTATAACTAGTGTAATAGTAATGAAAAGTGTATTGATACACTACTGTGGTAAGTGCATTAGGTCCCTATTTGTCCTTTTTGAGCCCTCTATTGCCTAATTAGTCTCTGGCATGCTCCTGTTTGGCTAAGATAAAGTTCTGTAATAAGCAAAGAAGAGGACAAAATACGGTAAATGAATTTTCTACTATACATAAATTAATTAGTCTCTTGCTGTAGTTACATCCTTTTCTGTGCTAAAAATAAACAGATGAATTTAGAGCACATTTTGGGAAGTATGGCACCATAATAGATGCGGTGATAATGAAAGATCGATTCACACAAAAGCCAAGAGGTTTTGGGTTTATTACATACGATGACCCCGCAGTTGTGGATATAGTAATTGAAGATATCCATACCTTTCATGGCAAGGAGGTATTGTTGCCTTGCAAATCTTTTTTTTGTCTTTGCAATTTCTTAACTGATAACAGCTAGTTACAACTTATAGACTTGTAAAAGTTCGTTTGATAAGCTGTTCATCCAATGCTGGTCTATATGAACCGTCGTGCAATGTATTGCAATTTTACCAAGTAGCCTTTATTAAACCTCAGCTCCAATTATGAAACTAAAAGTAATCATTCGTCCATTAAGCTTGAATCATGCTAATGACTGCAAATTGACTCTTCCGTCTGCTCTTATATGTCATCAAGTCTCAGTTGCTATAACTAACTGTGATCTATGCAGTTAAACATAAACTAAGCTACAAAGAAAAATAAAAATCAGAAAATTGAGACCAATCTAGGGACCTATTACTCGGTATACTCTTAACATAGCTTGTCTTTCCCATAGGGAAATATAGGTGCCTGGCTTGGTGCTGATTAGATCAATACTGTTATTAAAATAATAGGTTGAGATAAAACGGACAATTCCTAAGGGCGCTGCTCCACTAAAAGACTTTAAGACCAAGAAAATTTTTGTTGGTGGCCTGCCTTCTTCTATTAATGATGGTGAGAGAAAGATTTTTAGGAAATCAGGTTTCAGTTTGTAATCGTCTTGTTGCATGATCGTGTTCTCCACCTTCTTTTGGTGTGAAATTTGTAAAAGTTCTTGTTTGGTTTTTTTTTTCAGGCCTGCCATATGGGCAGCATTTGGTCCTTAGCACAACAAAAAAGGAAATTAACTTGGTTCGATGCATTAAAATAGACATGGCAGGCCTTACCTTATCCAAATTCATGTTGCTCATTGGTTAGGATTTGGATGGATTAGCAATTCACTTAAAACATCTAGAATGCTAAGTGTACCCTTCAAAAAGGGAATGAAATAAAACAGCATTCATGTTTGCATAACAGAAGTAATAGACTCATTTGAGTTTTTTCTATTTGAATTATGCAGATGAATTTAGGGAGTTCTTCTCCAAGTTCGGGAAGGTGACAGATCATGAAATTATACGGGATCATGCCACCAGTCGGCCCCGTGGTTTTGGCTTTATTGTTTTTGATTCTGAGAAAGCAGTAGATGATTTGTTTGCCAAAAAAGGGAACATGATAGATCTTAATGGTGCTCAGGTGAGCCTTGCTGATAAGAAAATTAGAAGGGCTGTCTCCCCAGTTGCCAAAATAATTTCTTTATTTCTTATCTGGCCAATAGTGCAGAATCGCTTCTCTCTTTTGACCACCTTTTTGAATTTGTTTGCTTTCATGAATCATGAATTAATATTTCTGCACTAGTTAGGTTCTTAATTGGAGTTTTAGATATCTTAAGGATATATTTTAGTTCTAGTTTTTGTTCTGAAGTGATAGCAATAAGGCACATCTTTTAGGATATAGGTACTCTTTTCTAAGTTCTTTAAGTTTTGGATATATATGTAGGTGGAGATAAAGAAGGCAGAACCAAAGAAAAATTCTAGTAACCAACTCCCCCATCGTTCATTCGTTAGCTCAGAATCTAGGAATTCAGGTTCACGTCCGTTCTCTGATGGGTTTGATGGATATGAGTCTTATAGCGGGTATGGCGGATCTGGTGGGTTTGGACCCTATAGTAGGTATTCGTCAGGCGGGCTTGGTTCTAGAGCCGGACCCAGTTTCAGTTCTAGTGGTTATGGAGGTGGTTACGGAGGTAGTTTTGGTGGTGATTTTGGAAGTGCATATGGAAGTGGACTGGGCGGGTATAATAGAGGGGATTCGTCACTTGGTGGGTACTCTAGCCGTTATGGGTCATATGGTGATGGCACTGGGTTTGGTAGTGGGTATGGCAGTTCTGCCTATGGGAGTACTGGATATGTGCGTGATAGTAGTTTCGGTGGTACAGGGTCTAGCTATGGTGGAGGTAGCAGTTATGATTCTTCAATTGGTGGTGGTTATGGGTCAGGTGGGGGTCTATATGGGTCTAGAGGTGGATATGGCAGTAGTGGGTCAGGTGGTACTGGGTCTAGCCGATACCATCCATATGGGAGATAGATGAGGTTTTCATTAGAGTTTGTTAAGTTGCTAGTTGAATGATGCAAGGGGGGCAGACCCCTGCCTTATTTTCTTGTAAATGGAAAATAAGTTAAGCTGGCGGATGTTGCTTAGATTGTTGTGTGTAAGTTTATCTTAGGGTTTGTGTAGAACCCAAACATGTAGTGTGGTTTATTTGTGATCTAGTACTAAAACCTTGTTAAGCCATTTAGATTTTGAACATTAGAAGCTTTTCTGGAAGATTTTAGTCAGATAGCAAATTGGAGCTAGCTAGATGTTATAGATTGAATTATGTGTTGTTTATTTTCCTTGGGAGGTTTTGTCATGCCATCTGTATTGAACCTTTTTGTTTTGTGAGAATTTTACTTTTAATGTTTCATTTTTGGTAGCATTGTGCTCAGATTAGTTTTCTGAGTAAAACTTATTGGGGATTGGTAAGTATAATGGTCGTGGTTATTATTTGGAGCAAGTTTGCTGAATGTCAAATTACACTTTTACTATTTTGCTGAATGTAGGTGCCATCCCCTCCGTCCTCTCTTTTTCTTCCATTTATCGGGATTTATCTTGAATTTTTTTTAGTTTTATGTGATGGAATTGGAAACTCTGCACCCGAACATGACTGGGTAAAAAACTTAGGATACAGTGGGTTCTACTGACTCATTTCACAGATAAACACAGATTTATGTGGTGGAAACAGAAGATTTATGCACCAAGGGCATGTGCCTCAGAATCCGGATCCCCCGGGTACCTGAGGTGCAATAATTAAATCTGGATCGCTCTTTTAACCTAACATGAATCTCAGAACGCCCCCAATAATTTTTATAGGCATCGGATTGAGTTTGGCATGGCTGGAATTAATCTGGGCCGTCCATTTATATATATTGCACCTCAGTACGGTGGGGGATACGGACTCCCTGGCTTATAGGTGGGATGCCTTTGTT
Source organism: Carex myosuroides (assembly GCA_028015225.1). NCBI lineage: Eukaryota > Viridiplantae > Streptophyta > Magnoliopsida > Poales > Cyperaceae > Carex > Carex myosuroides. The sequence goes on from CM051482.1 coordinate 7,225,199, forward strand.
TGGCATGGCTGAAATTAATTTGGGCCGTTCATTTATATATATTGCACCTCACAGTACGGTGGGGGATACGGACTCCCTGGCTTATGGGGAGTCCGGATCCCCTAAAGTAATCCAATTTTTGAGTTTAGACGTGTACGGTGCCTATTCGGTCGCAGGGGCCAGTATTATTTGTGGGGTTCAAGTTCTTTAAGATTCGTGTTAAAGCACCTTGGACGGTTTGGATCAAAACTCAAAAATTGGGTTACCGCACTGGATCTGAATTCGCTTACGGGTGGGATGCCTTTTATGATACTTATTGTAAGTTGCAACATATCTTCGTAATTAAAAATTCAAAAAATATTTGAGAATGAGCCGTTGATTCAATTATAGTATGGATTGAAATATGGATTCATTTCACTGGGAATGAGCTATTGAGCCATTGATTCATTTCTTCTCCTCTTTTTCCTCTTCTAATGGATCCTATCGGGAAGAGGCCAATGGGATTGAATTAATAGTTTGGTTCTATTGATTTTTCACAATGTGCGGTTATTGATATGGTTTAGTAGTTAACTGTGGAAATCAGTATTGGTTGGTTTCATTAGCTTCTCTTCACTGGGACTACTGTTCCATCTATATTTTTGCGAAAAAAAAACTTGTGTCCGAGGAATTAAAATTTTAATGTTTAAACAAAAAAACTGCGGTTTTGGCCATCGAATCGAAGTTTGACATTGAGAGGAAGATGTGTCTTTTTCTGCTGATGACTGGGGGGGAGGTCAATGGAACCAAATCAACAAATGCGGACATTTTCATATGGTTTTTTGTGTTGAAGTCAAATGATAATTAATTCTTTCCCCGCAGCAAGAAACGTAACAGAATTTTCTAAGCTCGTAATTTATAATTTCTGAAAAAAATGAGAAGTTTAAGAATTTTTTACCCTTAAAATTATATAAATTATAAAATTTTATATCAGATTAGTAACAATTTATTCATGTATCAGATAATTTACAATTTAGTTTTGTTCTTGTTGTTTTGCCTTCACGATTTCCATTATGATTAGAATGTTGGTCAACTATGTGGTTCTTGATTTGTTAATAACATTTTAAAAATGATATATAATGTTTCACTTTTTGGTTCAGCAAATAAGTAGTTCTAACACTTTAGGACATCAGGATATGCACCTATGAATTATGAATTATTGTCACACTGCTGTGATACGTTCTATCTCCGGAAAAATTAAGGCGCAGTGTGACTAAGCACGTCCTAACCCGAGAGTGATTAGTCTGTGCGTGTTAGGTGTGTATTTATTACGTATCTGAGTTCAAGCTTGTTGCGGATCTCCTCAGTACGTAACTCTATCATCTATGTACTGCGTCTCTCTGAATCGTGTATTTATAGGCCTATAAGTCGGTTTGGGTCTCGTACGAATTCTTGACTGGGCTTATTCGGCAAATCGGTTCGAGTCTCGTACGGAGGACTCGAACGGGCTTATCTCGCGGGATGGCAGTTTAAGCAGAGTGGCGTACGGACCACTCAGACATGCCTGCTTCTTGAGCTTGCTACCAGGACTTAGTATTCATCTCACAGTGGTTTTATGAAACTTTTAGTACATGGCTCAATCATGAATCTAATTTAAAAAACGGCATTTTTATGTATCTCCAAAAGAGCTTGGAGTTGAAAAAGGGGTAGCAACTCAAATATTTCACACCAAAAGGAAAAAAAAAAAAACTCAAATACAGCGACCTGATTAGGTGAGAAATGAGAAGTGAAAGAATTGGAAAAGTAACACACAAACAAAAGAAAAAGACATTTCTATAAAGTCTATGGTACTATGCATAGCACGGATTGGTCTGTACTACAGATTAATATTTTCGTTTTTAAAATTCTAATGGCCGATCCGAACCGTTGAACATGATTTCCATATGATAATATACTTATGGGCTAAATTTTCTATTTTTTAGAATTTTTTTACTATTTTTTTAGATAGGTAGAAAATCACTGTTTTTGGATGGTCCAGAATTTTCAGGTCAAGTGATTTTCTACCTATCTTAAAATATAGTAAGAAAATTTGAAAAAATATAAAATTTAGTATGCAAGTACATATTCATGTGGGAATCACGTTGAACGGTTCGGATCGACCATTAAAATTTTCAAAATGAAATATAACTCCGTAGTACGGACTAATTCGTGCTATGCATATTACCATAGGCTAACTCTTACTTATATTACTATTTTAATTCGGATTGTTAGATTTGAAACGAACGGGCTGGATCAATCTGATTTAGAATTTATTGGGCTTTTTATATGAATCTAATGCATTCATTTTAATTGATCTCTCAATTGAAATGATAACATAAAGTTCAATAAAATCAAAGAAATATACTTCTAGGGTAATTGAGCAGCACTAGACTTGGGTTCAAATTGTTTACATTTCATAATCAGTGCCTGAATGTTACTTCACAAATTGTAAATTTATTTTGTGTACGTGTTCTTTGTAATTTTAATGATATTGTTTATAATAACGAACATAGCGAGCCTCTCAATCATTTTCTTTTATTACTTGTATGGTGATAATTATCTAAACTGTTTTTGCGATACTTTCGTTACGGATGTCTTAACGTTTCGCAGTCTTGAATTCGGATGGAGGATCCTTGGAAATATGTCTCAGACAATTTTTTTTTTAATAACTAAAAGGATAATTCTACGTCGGATTTTTAATTGAAAATGTTGAACAAAGAATGTACTATTTGTCCGACTAACATTGTTTGGATGGAGAGCAGAGGAAGAGAGACAATGGAATGAAAAGAAAAATTTTCTCTCAAATTGTGTTTGGTTGATAAAATTATGACGGAGATGAGAAGTACGTGAGGTGAAAAATTTAACATTGTATGATTGTAATCAATATAATCGATTTCTCTCTTAGTTTGAAGTATAATGAATGGAGAAAAGACATGAAAATTAAATATATTAAAAATATTTGATTAACCTTCTATAATTTTAATTTAACTAAACAATAAATAAACGGAAAAAAATTTAAATATATTTATCCTCATTAATTATTCAAAAGATTAAATATAATGATCCTCCTTTAAAGAGCAGCTTGGGTCCGATGCCCATCGGACCCAAAGTGGGTTCGATGGGCTCCATGACCGTCTGATCTGCTTCAAGATTCACGCTATAACTTTCGAGTCCGCTTTAATGCGCACGCATCTTAAAACAGATCGGACGGTCATGGAGCCCATCGGACCCAAGCTGCTCTTCCTCCTTTCTATTTCATTCCCCTCCCTTCACTCTCCATCCAAACATGGTGTAAAGTACAGCCCAAAGTATCTAATCTAGATGCTATGACTACATACGTACAGCCCAAAGCATCTAATAATCTAGAAAGCATCCGATTAAAGAGAAAATAATAAGAAACTAGCCAATAAGTTAGAGAGAGAGATGGCCAATGGAGGAAAGGAAGGTCTCACCCCTGAAGCCGCGAGGTCTCTCGTCGATTCCGTTGATGTCTTTATCTTCGATTGCGACGGTATATACTCTCTCCTCTCTCTCTCTTCTCATTCGAATAGGCGGAGCATTTTTAATGCGACCCTTGCAAAACTTAAAATAGTTGATATGACCTTTTCGGAAAAAGTAAAACCTTACATGTTGTTGAATGTTCGGATCAATACACTACCCCCCAAAACACCTGTTCTTTCTTTCATCAATGTCAGAGGACTGAAGGAGAGAGAGAGGGAGAATACAAGTATGACAAGTGAATTTCTTTGGTTTCTATGGTTCTGTAGATATTGAGTTTTCAACAAAGCTATGCAATCAATTGCCCTTAATTCTGACAACTGTTTTGTTTTATAATTACTGTGAGTGTACAGGGGTGATATGGAAAGGAGATAAGCTGATAGAAGGTGTTTCTGAGGCTTTGCATACACTTCGCTCACTGGTGCGTTACTTATAGTTAATAAGGATTGCTGTCCTATTTGGTTTTTTTCAGTCCTATGCAATACAGTTGTGTTGTCCTGTTGTATTATTTTTTCTTTAAAACTTATCCTTTCAAAATTAAAGGAGAGTTCATTTTAAGGCCCTAATAATCCTGGTTTATGGTGAAACTCCCTTCTAAACAGAAATTAAATTGTAAGAAAACAATTGAAAAAGATGATACTAGCTGATTCTGAGTAGTACATGCAACTCAGGTTCTTGAAATTTTAGCCAATCTATTTTTGTGCATTTGAATTAACTAGAGGAAGTGTGTGCTCAGAATTTTCATGGATTTTTTATGTAGGGTAAAAGGTTTGTTTTTGTGACTAATAACTCAAGAAAGTCAAGAAAGCAGTATGCTAAGAAATTCTCTAAACTTGGGATGGAAATCGATGAGGTCTGCTTTATTTTTTTCTTTCTTACCTTTTCTCTTTGTAATAAACAGCCAGTGAGTTCATGCAGACAATGTATGTGTGTCCTACCAGTTATCAAAATAGCAGTACAGCATATTCACCCTGCAATTTATGAAATAAATTATATGCACTTCTAAAATTTGTTGAGTACCTTATACCCCTCTATTCTTTTATCAGGAGTATTCAAATTACCCCTCTTTTCTTACTCCTGCAGAAGTAAGCAAAGCCTAGTTTGGACATCCTTTTAATTTATCAGCAAACTGAAGAGTGTTAGATAAATTATTATATTGTGATTTATATAGGGGTACTCGTAATAATATCATAGTGCTACGAACGATATTTCTCATTTTATATGGTAATGCATAATTCGACACTTCACAAGAAGTTGGCTCTAATAATGTACAGTGGTTCATTTGCTGACAGGGAGAAATTTTTACTTCGTCTTTTGCAGCAGCAATGTACTTGAAGTTAAATAACTTCCCTACAGATAAGAAGGTTGTTCCTCTATCACCGCACAAATTATTTACCCTTCTGTTAGTTTGTGATTAATTTGGCATCTGATTGTACTGTAAACTGACTGGTGCTATCCACCCCAATGTTCAACTTCATCGTGGTCAAGCCTCAGTTAACCCCATCAATTGTGAAATCACACCCTCCATATAATTTTGTTTTTCCTCCGATTTTGATTTTGCAATTGAGCTCACAAACCAACACCTCAAGAAAAAAAAATTGTTAATGTGAAATGGGATAAAAGTTAGATAATAACAAGCAAGCACAAGTATGATCTAATTTGGTGCGGAAATCTTTTAATTCAATTCTTAGTTTACTCTTCCTTCAGAAAAGAAAATTCATAGTTTAGTGACTATTCAATGTGTTTTTAATTTTTGCTTGGTCATTTTGCTTGTTCTTTGCTTGTCAGGTTTATGTTGTTGGCGAGGAAGGCATCAAAGAAGAACTGAAGTTAGTTGGCTATGAATCTATTGGTGGCCCTGTAAAGATTTCTTCCCTTTTAATTGTGCAAACGTTGCCAAGTTGTATATATAAAAATTAACTTTACAATCATCGATAGACTGGTTAATGTAATGCCCATGCTATTATACATGCTTTTAAGCAATCTTCACAAAAGCCATATTTTGGTTTTTTGACCTCTTTGGGCTTTTATATTGTATTTCTCATGAAGTTTTATGGCATATTAAAAAGTATTCATATCAGGATAAATTTGAATTTGCTTTAGGAGGATGGCAGAAAGTCCATTCAACTGGAATCAAGCTTCTTCTTTGACCACGATAGAAGTGTAATTTTCACCGATGTTATCTCTAATTTTAAATCAACTTAGTTCATTTCTCCTTTCTTGAGATATGGGAATGCGGAATTTTACAAATTATATGGATTTTCAAATCCAGGTTGGAGCAGTTGTTGTCGGACTTGATCAGCATTTTAACTATTATAAGCTTCAGTAAGTGAAGACATGGCATTACACTTTTCAAGTTCAATACAGTTTGATGTAATTTGTTTTTGGTACAATTTGATCCCAGTTTTTCATTTTCTTATTGCTGTGTTGTTCTTTTTACTGGTGCTTTCGTTGAGACCCTTTAGAGCTTTAGATGTTAAAACAGCAAATTTGCACTACCAGTACATCTTGCATTGACTTACTTTTCTACTTGATTATCTTATGATAATGTAGGTATGCAACTTTGTGCATACGTGAGAACCCTGGGTGCCTTTTCATAGCCACCAATTGTGATTCCAGTGGAAATCTTACTAGCTTACAAGAATGGCCAGGTACGACATGTTCATTCATGCACAAACCCAGTTAGTGCTTACTTTAGTTACTGACATCTCTTTTGAACAACATAATCTTTTTTAGATTTTTGATGACCCTCTTTCTTTTTTGCAAAATCACATTACATGATTCATCCATTTTGAAATTGCTACTTGTAGGAGCTGGATGTATGGTATCTGCTGTATCTTGCTCAACCCAGAAAGAACCAGTAGTTGTTGGCAAACCATCAACCTTCCTGATGAAATTTCTTTTAGAAAGGTTTGGAAAATATACACTTCTTTTGAAATTTACTTTGTTACCCTGTTCTCTATTAAAGCCACCGTGTCTGTAATTGATACAGATTCACATAGATATGTATAAGATCTGCCACGTGGTATATCAAATATTTAAACATCAAATTTTAGTCGGATACGGTCAATGTTTTGCACCGATATGCGTATCTGCATACGAAAGAATGCAGAAAGAAGACTTATGGACCCCCATGCGCCGGAGGTCTTAGTGTGAGCTGAGGCCTCTTCTCTATAGATAGTGGACTGCTGCACCGTAGATGGTGCAGAAGATCTAGCATTGTGGAACTAAAGTTCCGCAAGTCCAGACTCTGGACTCTTCTCCTTCTCTTATTTTTTTTCATTTTGTTAAATTAGTGTAGGTGGCCCCCTTTCCTTGCCTCCCTAGCTACCTTGTTGACAGCTCATATCTTTCTCTTCCATCTATTATTCTTCGGTAGCTGTCTCATTAGCACAGCTCTGTACTCTTTGCTTATTAAAAAATAAATAATCTAGGCTCTACAGTCTGCACTGATCATCACACTGCTACTAGCCTACTACCAAAGAATAGCACGTTCCATTTCTTACTATACTACTAACCAAAATTAAAATCTGATTTAAGACTAATCTATTTATGAACCTCATTAATTTATCTAATTCAAAATATATCACAGAAGCACAACAATAGAAACTTTTTAAAATAAATTAAAATCAATATCAAATCTTTCATCTGTATATTTTCAACTTAAAAATCCTTTTTGATTTTGTGCATACTTATGTTCGAAGAAAATAAACTAATTTGTGTGTAGGTCTATTTTATCGCAAGCTTTTTTTTTTTTTAAAGTGTCGTCACCGTATAAGTATCGAATCTGATAGATACCCGTATCTGTATCCATGCAGCATGGGAAACTTGTGACAAGCTTAGGTAGACTATTGCAACTTTTTTTTTATCTACAGATTATCGACAATCATTGAACTTTTTGCCAAACAATACTAAATGATCTCATTTTGTAATCGACGCCTAATCTTGTTGATACTTCAAACAACACTGAATCTGTTAAATTGTTGTGATGGAAAAAGTTTATTGAAAATTTAATTAAATACATGTTGGTTCAGATTTTTATTTCATGGTTAGTGTGAGTGTTTGGTTCAGCTACGATGAAAATGTCCAGGGCCATTTAGTAACTCTTTCGTTATATTGGTTTTCATTTTGTTTCAATAAGTCAGTATTGCAATTGATGGAAATGTTGCATTATTCTGCAAATACAGCAAAATGTTTGACATGATTCTAAAAGGAATTAACTTTTTTATTTACATGTTTGATTGTGTGATTGAATCAGGTTCAAAATAGATGTTTCAAGGATGTGCATGGTTGGAGATAGATTAGACACTGATATTCTCTTTGGTCAAAACACTGGCTGCAAGACCCTTCTTGTTCTTTCTGGTACGTCTCTTTCAAATTCTACACCTGCTCACTCGTTTGGTATGGGTTGGTTGGGACAGTGTGGAGTATGATACTGCTAGGCTGGTACCATTACAAATATAAGAATCTATTACTGGATCGTCTTATGAGGACCAAAGGGTACATGTCAGTTTTCTTTTGCCTTTATGCCCTTCCCAAATGATATTTATTTCTTCTGCATCAATAACTTTCTGGAGGTCTGAGCTTTTGTTGTGGACCTTTGGAATGCTATGACCAAAATCATTTCTCTTAGGATCCTTCTCTCTATTTCTTTGAGTGGTCCCTGGAAGTCTCGTGTTTTCTGACCTGGGTATTTTATCTATTTAAAAAGGCTACTTTGCCTTTTGTACCAAGTATCACTACAGGGAGTTCAAATCCTCTGCCATAGTTACCCCCACCGTAGTTACTACGGCGCTCTGTACGATCAGTGGCGGAGCCACATGGAGCCAGGGGTGGGTAAGTGCCCACCCCTGGCTCAAAAAATTTCAAAAATATACATCTATTTTTATACTTTTGTCAGAAAAATTTATAAAAATATACTTAGAACACAAAAATTTACAAAATTTTGCCTACCTCTGGAAATGTTTCTCCAAAATATGCTTCTATTTCTATCATTTTCTCAGAAAAATTATACAAATATTCTTTATATTAAATATGATTATAAAATTATATATGTCTCACCGTAAAAATTTTCTCCACACTGCTGATTATCCTGGCTATGCCACTGTGTGCAATTGAAGTCAGATGGTTCAGATCAGACCCAAAACACCCCCTTAAAGACTGCACAGTGATCTGGAGTGTTCGATTTTAATTAAATGGCACATGTAGCATGCCATAGTTATCCTGCCACTGCAACTGTCAAAGCAGATTCAAACTCCTAGTATTGGTATTGGTACTAATTAAAAAAATATATCTGGGGTACATGAAACAATTGGTATGCTAAAAGCAGGTTGAAGAAGAAGCTTCTAAAAAGGTTTCTTTTGGGTTTGCTGATTGTTAGGAGTTAACCTCTTTTTTTTTTATTCCAATCACAGGAGTGACTACCTTACCAGCCCTCCTTGATCCTTCTAACAGCATCTATCCAGATGTCTATGCGAACAATTTGTCTCATTTTGTCCAATTGTCGAGCCTGTGATGCTCTTTTCCTTTTGTTTTGTCAGATCACTGTGCTCATATTGCACTACTTAATACTATATTATAAGTTAATAATATTTCTTCTTTAAAAAATTTAATAAAATATAAGAAGCATTGTTCCATTCGCAATGGGTTCTTCATAATTGATATTTTGGAACGAAATGCTATGCACTATTCACTATTATATAGGCTGCTATTTCGCTATGCAGGCCAGGGTATTTTTAGATATTATCTGTTCTTAAATCTCTGTATTGCTCGCTTGAGTTAAAATAATTCATTGCATGAACATAATCACAAGTGTTGTAACATTTTTCATTGTAATAATATGCCATGCTTGTGTTCCATCTGTAAGACTCAAAGGTGAATGCATCATTTATTGATTTATGGCTCATGGTATAACGTTTACAATAAAATTTGGTTGATAATTTTGAGCTACTTTACCCCACGATAAACCCTATAATTTCAAATGGAAGATGTCGTGTGGAAAAGCAAAATAGAGCTACATTTTAACATGCTCTTTTCTTTTTGTTTTGTTGGCTTCTTTTTAACAAAGGAACATTCTCTTCTTTTATCAATGAGAAGTGCATTAAAATTAAATAATCAAATTCCTTAATTTTTTTGTACGTTTTCTATTCATTATGTCAATTACTAACATATATAAATTGCACCATTTATAATACTGAAAAGTGCATTACTGCACAACTAGTTATACCATCTTCTCACTACGAACGTAGTTAATGCTACAATTCTAAAATCTATGAAGGTCCCTAGACAAATTATCTTATTTCATGCTCATGACACAAGACAATTAACATGACACTGATAAAGATAGATCGACGCTGACTAGTGACTACTAGAGGATAACATCTATTTAATCCAAACAACAATGAAAGTTACCATATAACAACGCCAACAGGCCCAACACCAACGTAGTCTTGATCAATTCCAACACAAAACAAACCATAAAAGGAACTCGACTAGGAGATGACGGGGCAACCTTCGACCACTATCCCGGGATAAGTTGGGCACTTGGCCAAGGGGCAGTAGTCGTCCATCACCCCTCCCCACCAAGTCACACCATAAATATCAAAGTTGCCAAGGGCTAAGAATGTCAACACCCCCATAAATGCAAGCCCGGCATCGAGTGCTGCCGCAAGAACATAGTTGTGCTTGATCCACCATGCCTTCCTCTTGTTGAACACCCACCAGCTAAAGATGAAACCCACAAGGCCCCACATTATCAAGTTGACCGCCCTGGCTGGCATCAGACTGCCGGCCCCGCTGAGGAACACCGGAATGTTGACGTACTTGATCCACTGGCAGTCCGGTAACAGCTTGGAGAGGGCCCAGAAAGGTACCGGGGCAAGGGCACCAATGAGGAAGAACCAGTTCATCTGATTATAGTTGCCGAGTACACCGAACATGCGCTTGGGGCCCACAACACCCCAGATGATGGAGGCATTGTAGAAGACGTCGTCTCCCGGGCATGTCCAAGGGCTGTCTGCTGGCAGGTTGTCCACGTCGCATATGTTCTTGATAGATGTTAACAGCCACCAGGCTGTGCCGAAGTGCACCGAGGAGGCCAAGATCGTGCTAACAAGCTGTCGAAAGAAAAATCAAAGTGTAGATAATCAGGCTTGATGATATTAATTTCTCAGGGCACGAGTTTAATCCCGCCACTAATTAACTTTTTAGTCTAGATGTTGTAATTAACTACTTGTATGTTTACCCATGTCTCATTTGAATTCATAAAATATATAGCACATATATGTATGCTTGAAATTGGCTAGCATTCTGGATTGTTGGCAAAATTTTGTGTTGGTTAGCATGGAACAGATAAAATGCTTAATTGATTAATTAGTTTCACTTGCTAAACGAACGAAGTACTAAATAACCCAGGATTATCATTTGCTACACTTATACACGCTTCTTATCTAGGTTATTGTTTGTACCTGAGCCCAGAACATAGATCTGGGAGGGATTTTCATGTAGTGACCCAACTTGAAATCTGCAACGAAGGAGAGTGCCTGAGACATGCTCATGTAACCGTACGTCTTAAATACCACATTTGCCAATGGTTTTCCGGGGTACAGGTACCCAATCACCAACTCAGTTATGATGTTCAGACCTGGTTGCTGTATACAAACAACGACGGGTAAATATTAAATAACAAAGAAATTAACCGAGGCATAGATATATGAGATCCTCAAATGTTTCAATGTTACTTGTTAGTTCATTTTTTAATTTTGGATCATGTCAATATGCTAGTGGTCTGTAAGTACTGGTGGGAACTGTGTTGCATGCATATGTTTCTGTACCTGATTAGTAGTTGCGGCGATAACACCAATTGGCAGAGTGAAAAGGAAGGCCATGGCCATTGCCAGGAGGAGACCCCACCATGGCAATTGGAGCTGTCTACCAAAACCTTCGCAGGTGTACATAGAGAGTGCTGTTACCAGAACAAGTATAATATGAAACCACCATTGGGGTACAATTTTGTAGTTCCTTTTCATGATCCTAGTGTGCACATCTCCTAGTTTATCGTGTGCTTGCGCAGCTGTTTTCTTCCATAGTTCAATGATATCTCTGCATTGTAGATAACCAAAATGTTTAAACGCAAAATTAAGAATAAATGTTCTAGATGGTCAGAACTACTTATTTTTGGCAAAACACAAGCAAATTTATATTGTACAGTTATCATTAGAAGGAATTTATGTTCATCAAAACATACTTTCCGTTGTGGAGCGCCACGTGTGTAAGTGCGGCTGTGAGCCCTGCAAATCCCATCCCATAGGTGTACGCAAACATGACACCCAGATTAATCCTGCTATATGACTCGTATTCTGTCATGTTGATTGAAAATGTCTTCGGATCAAGAATCCTTGTAGTGTTGTAAGTGATCCCCTGATCATCAAACACATGCGACGAGAACATCGGGTACTTCTTTGCATTGAAAGAGTTGGTCCAGTAAGCTATCGGGGTGATAACATACACCATCATTGCAAAACCTGCCATGAGGTTGAAGACCGCAAAAGCAGGTGTGACTAACGGGTTGCCTAGAAACCCTGCAACAGTGTTCCAGTCGAGGCCGAACGAGAGGACGCCAAGTCCTTTTAGACCAGACCCAATTTGTTGCATCGTGACAGATTTCTTGAAGAAGAGGCACAGGATGGAGATTGAACTAATGTATGGGAAGAAGTAGCTCGGTACAATGTAGTACGCGAAGCTACAAATTAGAACTATAAAGAAGAACTGTAGCCTTGTGAGGCTTCCCTTTGGTCTCTTCTCCTCTTCATGCATGGCCCTGTTTTGTAGAAATAAACAAAAAATTCAGGTAATATATAGAAGTCAGATTACCTTTGATAATTAACTATTTTTATTTTCCCAAATTTGAAGATATATAGAAGAAATTCAAACCTAAAGAGAGAAACTTGAACAAGGTTGCCAGGCCACCACATGTAGGATGAATCCACCAAATATTTCCTGAACAAGCCAGCCCATCCATACCCAAGCAACTATAACACAAAAGAGAAAAAATAAGAACAGAAAAAAAATATATTATCGTCTCACATGTAAATGGGCATAACAATTATTGAATTTAGAAAAGAAAAGAAGATGAAGATCGTATCATTGTCAATGTTTTCAATGTCAACTTATAAGTAGCAAAAAGAGTTTCTTTAATGATTAAATATTAAAATCAAGGCCAAAGCTATTCATTTACCTGGGTAGTGTTAGCAAGGAGCAGGGCAGCAAAAGGATGGATCTCGCGATGGTAGAAGGCCTTGACAATGGCGATGATGTTAATTGCGTAAACACTATTGGCACCGGCACCAGCAAAGATGGTTATCAATACATGCTCTTTAAGACTGAAGGGCCCGGGATTCAGCGAGAAGCTCCAATTCGTAAAAGGAACCTGTTATGGAGATTATTAGCTCAACTTGATAAAATAGTTGATCTATTTATGTATTTTTCTTCATTTCTTTACAGATCGGTATTGCATTTAAGCAGGTTTTGTTACAAGTATTTCTTGTTTGGAAAAATAATTTCAAAATTAGTTAGACTATGGAAGTTCGGTTTTGATTTATATATATATTCAACTTTGGAGTCGAAAGGATCCATTTTTAACTTAAAAAGAGTGGTCGGACTTCTCAAAATTAAGTTTTAATTCTAACTCGGTTTCTGAGGGTTTTTCTCAATGCATTTCTTAATTTGCAAAATATAAAAAATGTTTATTGAGAACAAGCTTTTGGTCTAGTTTCGAATTACTTTTCCAAACAAAAAGAGATTTCTGATCCTATTTCTGAAGTTTCTTTGATCATTCTTAAAAGCGTTGATTGTCACTAAAATCAGTACATGATAAACATTTTCTATTTTAGTTAAGGTCGAAGGTCAAGTCACTCAACTTTTTAATATTCACAAAGAATTCTCATTCGGATTCGAATCTGTGACATCCAATATAGAGAGCATTTACTTTGCCACTAGACCAAAAGCTTGTTCTCGATAAACATTTTTTATATTTTGCAAATTAATAATTGCATTAAGGAAAACCCTCATAAACCCAGTTAGAATTAAAGAGAAGAGATGGATGAAGAGAATTCAAAGCAACCCACGAAGAGAAAATAGAAAGAATCGCACTCTTCAAAAAATTATAAGCAACCAATGCCACGAAGAGAAAATAGAAAGAATGAATCCATTGGCCATTGCCTTTTGATTGAGATTAGAGCTGAAACTCTCCAGTTCATCTGAACTGGAGACATCCATGTTGTCAGTTACACGTAGTATATAGTATAGATCCTAGCTAGACATGCATGGAACTGCTGGTTAAGGTTAAATATAGTGCAAGTGCACTTACGTACCGTGATTTTCTTGGTGGGGAAGGTGTGGGCCATGAAGCGACCGATGGGGAGAGTGACGAGCTGCACACAGACAGTGCTGATGTACAGCTGGTTCTGCCGGTATGTGAAGAACTCGTTTATGAAAGCGAGCAAAATGCAGGAGATTATGCCAAGTGACCATGTTCGAAACGTTAGCACGCACTGGTTTGGGTCATCAGTTATCGGCACGGTGAACCTCACCTCCTCTATGGGGCTGTCGTTCACCTCCTCTATTTCTGCACATATATACACAATTTCAGGTGTATACAAGTTAGAGAAATTTTTTTTGTCCATATACTTGGCTTGAAATATCTCCATTAGTATTAAATGTAGTTAATAAAGCTAGCTTTCTTTATCTTATTGCTTTTATGAAGTATTGATGTGAGGTCATTTGAAAAAGGAACATAATATTTGCAAATCTCAATGCCTTTCCTCGAGGAAAATAACTAACAAAAATAAACAAAGAAAATAATATATGTGGAAATAATTCTAAATAAAAGAACAGTAAAATCTTTATTATTCTTGGGAAAACAAGCTAAATATTTAAGGGGCTTTCGCAATCTAATATTTAATGAATAGTTAAATGCAACAATTAATTTTAATTATAATGCAAAAGGTGCTTAAAGATTTTTTTGGGATTATAACATCATGCAAAAGGCTAGTCTGCTACCTGTACGTAGCATAGCAACATGTCGTGCTACTTGAATAGACTTCAAACGACGAATTCAAACCGTTGAAACCGGTCTACTTCACGAGTGATGCATTTATATATAAAATTTATAATTTTTGCATTAATTAGTATAAAATCAAGCGGTAGAAAAATAATGAAAAATGAAAGTATTAAAATTAACTTTATAAATCTTTATTTTTTAACTACTTGACTTTATAATAAATGAACTAAGTTTTTAAAAAGATTTATATGTACATGCATTACTCGTGAAGTAAATCGGTTTTAACGGTTTAGATTCATCGTTTGAAGTTTATTCCATAGATTTTTTAGGAGTAGCACGGTATATGTCATTATGCTAGCTATAGGTAGCACGCTAGCCTTATTCTCATTTATTTATATTTCTTTATTGAATATTAAGTGTTTTATTTTGCTTATTATTCAGTAATGTTCCATAATACAGGCACAACGGCGTCCAATATTTCAACAAAGCAAATTATTCAAACACTAAGAATTAGACAGGTCTGAGATCTAAAATTAATTAAACAACAAAGACTACTTTCTTTCTTAATTTCTTTCTTTCTTTCAAGATCTCAAGTAGAAGATCTTCTACAATGACAAATAAAATTTTAACCAACACAAAACTTCAAAATCTAGAGAGAGAAAGAAAGAGAGAGTACCCTTCTTTGTTGAGTGGCCAAGGCCATCAGCCCCGGATTCTATATCCATTTCCTGGTAGCTCTCTTTCCTCTCCTAGAAGAAAAAGAGAAGAAGAAAATTTTCAGAAATTAAATTTATTAGCCAAGGAGGAGAGAAGGGAATCAAGAACCTCTCTGCCACCTTTCATCCATATATAGCATGATCTATTGTTAGAATAATTTTTTGATTCTTCCTACTTTAATTTAACCGTCTTGTTAATGCCGTGAAGGCGCGACAGCAGCCAAATTTAGTAATGAGATGTACCCGGTCAATGTTTTCTTGTAATGAGAAAATTTGTAGTTTGCTATATAGCGGTTTGGAATTGTAAGAGAAATTAATAGACTGGTATTAGCATGAAAGCTGAGAGCAGTAGGTGAATATTTGATAGGCAAGAGGGGTTAGATATATCAGGATGTAATAGGATTAGTTCAAAATAACAAATTAACTGTCAGTTAGTTAATGGTTTGCAACAAAGTAGGCACTTATCGCGAGGGAACTCCGTCGCAAAAAATATCGTTGCGAAAAGTAGGCACTTATCGCGAGGCACTTTTTGCGAGGGAGTACCGTCATAACTGTGCTTTTTCTTTTCGCAACGATACTTTTCACGACGGAGTTACCTCGCGATAAGTGCCTACTTTTTGTAGTGGTTAGTGGCATACTTGTAATTGCCAAAGCCTCTATAAATATAGAGCTCCTGTTGTACTCAAAGATGAATGAATGAAATCCTTTCTCTCATGAAACCGTTTAATATTCTACATCATGTTGTACGGATGTACACTTGAATTAATCACAACATGTGAATTCTACGTGCGAATTCAGTTATCTACGTATGAGATTGGAATCTAGAGATTCCATCGGCTAGAAAAAATTATCACCTATATATATAATTAAACTTGGAGTAAATCCATTCACAAAGCAGATACTTATCGAATCAAATAACAGGCTTTGTTAAACCAATGTATGATCAGACCGAAATTTTTAAATATATCATTCACAAAAAGTTGATAAACCAATAAACCACGATTCCGTGGAAATTCCATATTCACCATAGACGCAATCTGTGATTGAGTCCACCAAAAGTGTTGAAATTAATCGAGTAGGAACCAATACATTTCAGCATTTTTGGTGGACTCAACTGACTCAACCACAGATTGCGTCCATGATAAATATGAAATTTTATGGAATTCGTGGTTTTTCTGTTTATCTTTTTTTTTATTGAATGATAAATATAAAAATTTCGGATGATCAGACAGTAAATAGTAACAATGGACCAAGTAGCTCTATATTGTTTATTTTCTGTTATTCTTTATTGATTTTAGACCTAAGTTCCAATTAAAAAGGAAAATCAATATAATTCTTTCATATATTGGAAAACAGGAGGAGCCTATATACAAAATGGTTACCTGGATTGTGTCCAGGTCCATAGTGAACCTATACCTAATTGCTTTCTAAGAAGTATTAATTAATTTACCTGACTCATTGCAAGCTGGTTGCAATTAATATTGTTGACTCAAAACGAAATGAACAAGCTAGCTGAGGGTGTTCGGCATGGCTCCTTAAGGGAAAGGATTAAACATTTAATCCTCACCAAGGAGCACTTATTCGTTTGGTACTAAGATTAAGAACAAAGGCTTAACATGAGTAAAATATTGATTATAGTGTATAAAGTTTGGTACTAAGATTAAGGAGCACTTATTCTATCAGCACTCCATAAATGTTTTTTGAAGCTATCAATGGCAGCTCTCATAAGAAAGAAAAACAGAGGACCAGAGGCGGTTCCAAACTTCCAATTTTTACCTTGATTTGATTTTTTTTTTTCTATGGACTAGAGCCTAGTATGTCATTCATTGTCAAGAGTTTGGCATTTTTTCTTCTTCTAATTATTAATATGAAATCTTAAATAATCTAAGAGTTCATATCTACAGCATTAAATGCTGAAGCTGGTTTTGTTAAATGATAGATATTTAAATAAGGACCGATACTTATCTTTTGCATTAAGAACCCAAGATGAGTTGTTGACAAGTTAAATAAATATAATATTTCTGTTACAAATTGGATATTATAATTTCATTTTGATCGAGAAAAAGGACTGGATGAGAAGAAAAAAAATGAATAATTTGTTAACTAGAAAATTGGAAGATGTGGCTAGTTAAAATTTTGCGAAGAGCTTATTAGCTCTAATGGAGAATATTCCCATATAATCAAATTTTACTAGCAACTACAAAATTAAGGTTTATACATAACTATATGGTTTCCGCATTACATATGCCTCTGATAAACCAACAGTTAGATTCAACTATTAGGTAAGTGAATCCAACATTTTGGTATCACCTGCTTTTCCAAAATCCACTTTTTTAAATTGAACCGTACGATTAAAATTTAAAACAAACGGATCATATTCATTTTAAAAGAGCCTTCTAAATTCATCCATCCGATCTGTTCATTTAAGATAGTAGAGTCTTAATTTTTTCTTTTGGAAAAGTTGGATACGGACTCGCGCCTGGAAGGGGTTAAACAGGCAGCATTTACAATTGAAACAAAGCATTAATTCTTCATTTGACCTTCCTACTGTATGCATGTCAAGAACTCAAGATACAACTAATGCCATCATTGGCCGGTGATATAAAGAGATGACCATGCCTTCTCATTAGCCTACATATTGTTAGCTTCCTCTTTTAAGTGACACCTCGTACTGCACACCACAATTACACGTCACACCACAAGAAACCTCCTGCAAATATTGAAATTACAAACATTGGATTAGTTCAATTTTGTGCAACTGTGTCCATTATGCAACGGGACCCCCTTGCCCTCCATTTAATTTAACTGGGAGACTTCCTATTGAACTATTTCATTAGTAAAGGACGAAATCACCCTAAATGCAGTTTTTCAGAAACACCATTTCAGAAGTGGCATTATGTCGGCTTAGTGCACTGACTATATTTAACTGCTGAACTTGTTCCTTTGTTTTTTTTTTTTTTCCATTAATCGTATATATGAATTAAGGGTTACCCACCCCCTCCCCCCTCCTCCCACCAAAAAGATATAACTAAATAAAAATAAAGAAGTCCCTTATCCTTTACATGTTTTGGCAAATTGTATTATTCCACTATCTCTCCAAATATAAGAAAAACATGCCACTCTTCTAAAATTGTTAAAAGCTAGTGCCAGTGTGAAAGAAGTGTGTATTTTACTCGCAACATATGTGCATTTTAATTATGTGTCTATATGCATTCCAGTTGAAAGCAGCGTGCATTCTGGTCTTAACAAGTACATATTTTATCCCTATGCTAATGTTGTCAAAACACCTGGGTTTGAAGAAACTGTCGAGTGTCAACAGCTGCTGGAAATTAATAATCTTAGATGTTGGAGTGCCACAGGAAATCTCTGCTATACAAAGATGGAAGGTGGGCACGAAATATTGAAAGCAATCAATTCTACCAAAGATGGAAGGTGAGCCGAATCACCAGCTGGAGCCGAATCAATTTTACCAACTTTATGTTTATTGCTTTGTAAAAGATATAGAAAGAAATAGGCTAGGAAAAGAATGAAGTAATATGGCAGATTGTTGCCTGATTACTAATCTTCTCATCTATAAGAGTATTCCTGTATTCTCATGTAAGTTATAGAAAATATTCGATTAAAATAAAAGAAAGGGAGGGAGGTTTGGGGAGTCTTGTGTTCCTGTGATGCTTAATTTCAATCTCTAAAATTAATTATGGTATCAGAGCCTAGTTCGATCTTTGGGGGCATCAGAGGTTCTTACATACAATACGACTTCTAAAAACCCTCTCTAATCTTTCTTCCAAAAACACCTAAAAAGAAAAACGTTTTTCCTGTATAACCAGAAAAACAGAAAACCGAAACCATGTCTGGAGAAAAGTCAGACGCAGCTAAGAAAATTCCAGAATCTGAAGAAGCAGCGAAAACCACTGCACTTCTAGAAAAACTAACCCAACTCCTAACCCTACAACAGAGTCAGATCATGTCTCTACAGCAACCACAAACAATCACCTTACCTGCTGCAACAGTAACCGAAGCCCCTATACACCCAAATCCAATCTCCACAAAGTTAGATGACACAAACTATACCCTTTGGTCACAAGCAGTGAGGCTGTATGTGAAAGGCCGTGACAAAATGAAACATATCACTGGCAACCCTTCTCCACCACTAGCGACTGATCCACTATTTCAGAGGTGGGATATGGATGATGCAGTAGTCAAAGGATGGCTAATTAACTCCTTAGATCCGAAATTACAGAACACATTCATTCGATACCCAACCGCCAAAGAAGTGTGGGACGCAATTGCCACGACATTCTATGATGGAAATGACAAGGCTCAGGTATACAATCTGAACAAGAAAGTAACTCGACTTAAACAGTCGGGTAAAACTGTAGAGGAGTACTATCATGAACTCCAAGGATTATGGCGTGAGATTGACTACCGTCGTCCCAACCCTATGATTCATGCCGAAGATATCTCGAAGTTCAATGAGTTTGTTCAAGAATCTCGGGTCTATATCTTTCTAGATGGCTTGGATGACCGACTAGACAACGTGAGAGCTGTCATCCTGCAGATGGCATCTTTCCCTTCAGTAGAACAAGCATATGCAATAGTCCGGAGAGAGACTTCACGACAAGGGGTTATGATGAAGGGAGAAGAAGGAATAGGCAGCTCTATGGCCATGATGTCACAAGGATACAAGCGCTTTGAGGTAAATTCTGGTTCTAATAAATATCAGTACAAACAAGACAAAGCTAAACTGAAATGCAGTCATTGTGGTGGAATGGGACACGTGAAAGAAGGATGCTTCAAACTTATTGGATATCCTGAGTGGTACCATGAGAAGAGGATGAAGCAACAAGGAGAAAGGGCAAAGGGAAAGGCGAATTTGGCAACAACCAGTCCGAACACAGAGGTGGTTATTTCTGGCGAACTGAAAAGCAACCAGAAGAGCCAGCAGAGAACAGGGCCGAACTGGGCAGAACCGAACCTTGTTCTACCAGCGCACCAAGGCAGCATTCAGCAGGAGGTTGCATCTGGGTCGGGTCAGGCACATCTGATTCGAGCAGAAAACTATGGTAATGCAGGTTTTGTTTCAGAAACTGAAATAGCAGGTAAACAAGCAGGTCAAGGTATGAAATTATCATCTGAAAAATATTTAAATAGTTGGGTCATTGATTCTGGGGCAACTGACCACATGACTTTTTCAAGAAATGATCTGATTAACTTAAGAAAACCTATACGAGATGGGATTTTAAATGCTAATGGAATGGAATACCCAGTAGAAAGCACA
Source organism: Carex myosuroides (assembly GCA_028015225.1). Lineage (NCBI taxonomy): Eukaryota > Viridiplantae > Streptophyta > Magnoliopsida > Poales > Cyperaceae > Carex > Carex myosuroides. The sequence continues at coordinate 7,245,744 of CM051482.1, forward strand.
GGAGATGTGCATCTGTCAAATTCCTTTAGTCTTAAGAATGCACTGTTGGTGCCATCTTTGTCTACTAAACTCCTATCTGTTGGTCAGTTAACCGAGGAATTGAATTGTGTGATTCTCATGTTTCCTAATTATTGTGTATTTCAGGATATCCTCACGAAGGAGATCATTGGCCATGGTATTAAGAAAGGTCGTTTGTATCATTTAGAAGACTTGAAAATTGGAAAAGCAAATATAGCAATTGGGGGTTCAAGTTCAGAGAAACTAATATGGATGTGGCACAGACGGTTAGGACATCCCTCTTTTGGCTATATGGAAAAACTGTTACCCTCGTTTTTTTCGGGTTTAAAGAATTCTATGTTCTCTTGTGAAACTTGCATAAAAGCAAAAAGCCATCGTGCTTCATATCCAACTAGTAGTAATAAGAGTATTGCTCCTTTTGATCTTATTCATTCTGATGTTTGGGGCCCATCCCCGGTAACTTCAATTTGTGGGTATAAATGGTTTGTTTTGTTTATTGATGATTGTACTCGCATGACCTGGGTATATTTGCTGAAAAAGAAGGATGAAGTGATTGAGGTTTTTAAAGGATTTTATAACATGATACAGAACCAATATGGCAGAGGAATTAAATTTTTTAGAAGTGATAATGGGGGTGAATTTGTAAATGGGGTTCTTAAAGAGTTTTTTGGTGAGAAGGGAATAATTCATGAGACATCATGTGTTGGAACACCACAACAGAACGGGGTAGCTGAGAGGAAAAATAGACATATACTTGAAACAGCTAGAGCTTTGTTGTTTGAATATAAAGTGCCGAATATTTTTTGGGATAGTGCTGTTAGTATGGCTGTCTATGTGATTAACCGGTTACCCACAAAAGCAAATAATTTTCAAACTCCATTAAAAACTCTTCAAAACTTTGTTGCAATACCTTCGGTCCAAAGTTTACCTCCAAAAATATTTGGGTGTGTTGCCTTTGTTCATATTCCAAAACACCAAAGATCTAAAATAGAGCCTCGTGCAATTAAATGCGTGTCCTTAGGTATTGGGTTACATAAGAAGGGCTACAAGTGCTATGACCCGGTTGAGAAAAAATGGTATGTCACCATGGACGTGACATTTCTTGAAACTGAACCTTTTTTTCCCACATATTCGCCTCAGGGGGAGAGCATGAATGAGAGCGAATATTCTGAGCAGGTTATGCATGCCTTACAATATTCAAACCCGAACCATAATCCAAATATTTCTTGCTCGGATCCGTTAGCCACTGAACAATCTGAACCTGGTAAAATTGACCATAGACCGAATCTGACCGGTTCAAACCAGGTCGGGTCTGATGAACAATATCTGATCGGGTCTGATCCAAAAGGATCTGATTCAACTCGGGTCGGGTCCGATTCGGACCCACAGGTTGTGCAGGAGATTGAGTCTAATCCAAATCTACAACAAAAGGTGTTTAAACGAGGAGAGAATAGACGAGTTTGGATAAATACAGCTGAAGAAATGATACAAATGGACCAAATACCACAAGAGCCGGGATCTCCTGAGGATCATCCACAGGTAAGTATCTCTAACTATACTCTACCACCGAGAACAAATAGAGGAAAACCACCAAACCGGTATGTTCCGGAAGATGGAACAAGTGTTGTGACTAAATACCCAATAGCGAATTATGTAAGCACAGAAAATTTGGTTCAGCCGTTGAAAGACTTTAGTGAAAAAATGTTGTCCCTAGAAGTACCAAAAAATGTGGAAGAAGCCTTAAAAGATTCTAAATGGGTACAAGCCATGGATTTAGAAATGGAAGCTTTAAACAAAAATAAAACTTGGTCATTAGTGGAATTACCAAAAGGAAAAAAACCAGTTGGGTGTAAATGGGTTTATACAATAAAGTTTGGTGCAAATGGTGAAGTTGAGAGATATAAAGCAAGATTAGTTGCGAAGGGCTTCACACAAACCTATGGCATTGACTTTCAGGAAACCTTCTCTCCAGTTGCTAAACTTAATACTATTCGAGTTTTGTTATCTCTTGCAGCAAATCTGGATTGGCCATTACATCAATTTGATGTAAAGAATGCTTTCTTACATGGCAACTTAAAGGAGGAAATCTACATGGATCCTCCTCCCGGGTATGTAAACACGGGACATCGACCGGTAGTGTGTCGGTTGCATAAGGCGCTGTATGGTCTCAAGCAGTCACCTCGGGCATGGTTTGGTCGATTTTGTAATGCTATGAAAAGTTATGAGTTTGAACAGAGTGATTCTGATCACACTCTATTCTTTAAGAAAAGGCAAGGGAAACTAACTGTTTTGATAATATATGTAGATGACATGATAATTACAGGTGATGACAGGGACGAAATAAAGAGACTTGAAGAGAGACTCTCAAGAGAATTTGAAATGAAGAACTTAGGAGGACTTAAGTACTTTCTTGGTATTGAGGTAATGAGGTCAAAACAAGGTATTACTCTCTCTCAAAGAAAGTATATTCTCGATCTACTAGCAGAGGTTGGGATGCTTGATTGCAAGCCAGCGGACACGCCATTAGTCCAGAATCTTAAGCTGGAAGAACATCTAGATCAAGTACCCGCGAACAAAGAAAGATATCAAAGGTTAGTGGGGAAGTTAATATATCTATCACATACGAGACCGGACATTGCTTATGCAGTAAGCCTGGTAAGTCAGTTTATGCATAATCCAAGTGAAGAACACATGGAGACTGTCATGAGAATAATAAGGTATTTGAAGGGAGTTCCAGGAAAAGGAATTCAATTTCTAAAGAATGGGCATTTAGATGTGATGGGATATACAGATGCTGACTGGGCCGGGAATGTTACTGACAGAAGGTCAACATCTGGATATTTTACTTTCGTAGGAGGGAACCTAGTTACTTGGAGGAGTAAGAAGCAAAACACTGTTGCTCTGTCAAGTGCTGAATCCGAACTAAAAGGGGTGGTTAAAGGAATTTGTGAACTCATGTGGCTCAAGAAACTAATGACAGAACTTGGCTTCCCACCTAATAAAGAGATGGACTTATTTTGTGACAACAAAGCAGCAATTGATATCTCTCACAACCCAGTTCAACATGATCGAACCAAACATGTTGGGGTTAACAGACATTATCTCCGTGAAAATATCGAAGCAAAGATAATTCGACTAATATATGTGAAGTCAGAAGAACAGCTTGCAGACATTCTCACTAAGGCAACCTCGAGCAAGATATTCCATGGCATACTAAGCAAGTTGGCCATGACAGATCCGTACATACCAACTTGAGGGGGAGTGTTGGAGTGCCACAGGAAATCTCTGCTATACAAAGATGGAAGGTGGGCACGAAATATTGAAAGCAATCAATTCTACCAAAGATGGAAGGTGAGCCGAATCACCAGCTGGAGCCGAATCAATTTTACCAACTTTATGTTTATTGCTTTGTAAAAGATATAGAAAGAAATAGGCTAGGAAAGGAATGAAGTAATATGGCAGATTGTTGCCTGATTACTAATCTTCTCATCTATAAGAGTATTCCTGTATTCTCATGTAAGTTATAGAAAATATTCGATTAAAATAAAAGAAAGGGAGGGAGGTTTGGGGAGTCTTGTGTTCCTGTGATGCTTAATTTCAATCTCTAAAATTAATTATTAGATCCTTGATTAGTGATTATGCATATAAAGTGTGCTTGGGACTAAATGTGATTTTGAATCTAAATAGCACTCATTTAGCATATGGAGACACAAACAAGCATGGTGCATTTGAATCTAAACATGGGTAATTAGGGTATACAATTGATGGGAGGCCGTTATCGGGACAACTGAATGAATTACTTGGGATTTATATAATGTGCTAAACATAAAAATAGCCAATTTTGGTAAGATCTTATACCCATACCAATTACTATAGGCTCAATTGCATGACTCAAGAGTTTAATTGAGGCTTCATTGATTGAGCTTAACTGAAAATGTAGCAATCCAACAAACAAAAGACTAATTAACTCTCCCTTGTGCAATCAAGCATCATTCAATCAAATTCTGGTCCAGTAAACCCTAATTTATGAAATTATGCCACAACTAAGCATTAGTTAAAGCCCACATAATCTCAGTTTTGTACCCAATACAAAACAAGTTGACAAATGTTCACAATAAAGCAAGTCAATAGATGAAAGCAAAACAACAAAACTAGTAGAGGTACAGTTAACATAGATACCTTGAGTGCATTAATGCGGTCTTGAAGAGATTGGATGTATTCCACTTCTCCATCTTTGTCCCTTAAGAGAGCTTTTTGTTCTTCCTCCAAAGCATTCAATTCCATCTCAGCAAGGTTGTGCTTGTGCAAAGAAATACAAAGTCAATAATGAAATGAAATAATAGGGCAGACCGTTAGTACAGAACAAGATTTAACACGTACAGGCATAGCTTCCATTAGTTGCTTCTCTTGAATTAAAAGCTCTTTGTTCTGTTTCAGAGATTTTGGTTTATATCAGCATCAACAATATAATTAAAGGATTAGCACGGTACATGCTTGCCCCGAACCCAGCCAGTATGCGGATAGTCTCCTATAATTTTTAAGTTTTTGGTTTTTTAAGTTATTTTTTGTAGTAGGGAATAGCCTACTATAATTTCATTTACTAAATAAAAAGAGTTACAGGTGGGTTATGTACATGTGTGGGTATGGTTTTTAAAGTTAATTTATCACACAAAAACTAACCTCAATTTAAGCAATTGGGCAATAAAATAGTATAATAAATTAAATTGTGCATTATAAACAAAATCACCAGATGGCATCACTGACTCTGAAAGAGATTGAAATGGTAAACTCTCTGCCCTGACTTAAACAATAGGAACCACCATACAATGGTTGCATCATGGCATAATAGTAAAAAAAAGAAAAGAAAAGGAAGTAAAATAATATGTGCTTACTTGGAGAGTTTCAGAGATAAGTGTGGATATTTTTGCTTCCAATGCTTCCTTTTTCTGTTCTGTAAGCTCCATTTGCAATTTGAAGCCCTTTTCTTTTTCACAATTTTGAGTTTGCGTCCAGAAAGAGAAATACTTCTGAAGGAATATTACCAGAAAAGTTCTAAAATAATAAGATGTGTGCTTGTCTCAACAAACCTCAAAATACCAAGCTATTCTTCTTTCTCCAAATTATTAAAAGAGGACAATAAAGATGATTTTCATCATTTCAGGCAGTGCACATATTATTACTAGGTTCGTATGCATAATATATTCAAGATTTACACGTATGTGCAACTATCCCAGTTTTTATTTACAGAAGAACATAAATAGAAGAAATCCAAAGATGATACCATTTCCTCTGATTTCCCTTCATTTGCAAAACCATAGCCCCCTGACAAACAAGCATGCATGTCATACTTTATCATACAAAAATTATAGAATAACAAAAGGCACTAATTGTAATGCATCCAAGTGTACATTTTTTTAAGTCGTAACAAGTGCAAATAATGGTTTTAAATGTACCTTCAACATGGCTTTTTTTGCATGGAGATCCCTCAACCTGTAATAATAGCTCACCTTGTCTTGACACCTTATGCTTGTTTATCCATTCCTAAAATCAGAAGGGCAAAAAAAGAAGTAAAGACAAAAGTAGAATAGTAACACTAAAGATTGAATTTAAAAAAAAAAAAAAAAAAAAGCCTGAGCAAGGGTGGTACGAAAAATCCCCAAAAAATCCCCAAGTACCAGCAGGTTTGTTTATCAACACCAGCCAGGTACATGACAGTTAATGTATCAACATGTTGGGTATAACATTGTTATATTCATATAAAGACTCAACTAAGTCCTGAATCATTTAATGACCCTAAACAAACTCTTACCAGATGAAAATTGCTTTGATGTCAACCAGTACAAGCTTAGGGATGACCGACACGTACAGCACTGATATGTTGCGTTACCTATCCTTGCAAGTACTGAGACCAAAGGCCGAAATCTTTGCTGGATTGATATCTTTGTTTATCTTTTTTTCCTGAGTTCTCAATTCAATCTTTTTTCATGATGTCTGACTTTTTGTAGGATTTCAATGAAGGAACCAACAGGGAAAACTTGGCCATGTAGTATTGATTATTATCATAACTGGCTCAGAACAAATAAATATCTGACCTCTTGGTCTTTGAGCTTTGCAACAAAGTTCTCTATTGTATTTGCGTAGAATGATCTATATCAAAAGAAGAAAACAAAAAAAAAATGAACACTTAATGTTATATTCAGGTAATAGTAACAACAGTACTCTAGGAGATAGAAATTATAGTAGTACGATTTGAAGATTGCACCAATACCTTGGTGATATTATGTATGACCTAGTACCAATACTAGTCAATCGGGCATTCCTGGTATATGTTATGTCCTAACAAGGCATGTACAGTGCAACATCCGGTTCAAAGGAAAAATAATAATCCAGAACTACTTGCAGAAAGATATACCAAAACCAAGTACTGCCAAACCGGCAGTGCATTGTCCACAGTACAAAAACTTTAAGCAATATTATCTTTTCACGTAAAATACATTCATAACCCAAGTAGAGTAGCAATGGAGAAGCGAAACACTTAATTAAGCATTCGTCTTATATTGATACCAGAATTTATTAGGTTAGTGGTCTTACATTGATTTGTAACTTACTGCATTTTATTAATGTAGATTCGGTACTTGTATTGAAAGATGTATTTGTCAGACAGCACTATAGTGTATAAAAGTATCATGGGAGAGTGTAGAACTTCATTATACCTTTTTGCACTAAGCTTTTCAGAAATGGTATTAATTTCTTGGTGAAGAAGATCTAGTGTCTGCGGAAAAAGCAACAAAATTATTTGGCGATGACTATCTCAACAATTGTGACAATCAGCTAAAAAGATGAAACTCAGAGAACAAGTTCATAGGTGAATTATTAATCAATACAGATCTATGATCTATGAAAATTAGAAGTAATGTTTCTTAGTACATTAAAGTGTTTAAATATGGATTTCATCTTTTAAATTATGAGATCAAGGGAAAAACTCGTATTAAATGTCATACATATTTGTGTGTGTGATCTACAAATGTATAGAACGTATTCCAATCATAGGATTTCAAATTTAAATGTAATTTACAGTCAGGGTCAGATTTAATCTAGTTATCATTGGATCTTAACCTTAAAAATGAATATATACAAAGATAAGTTTGAGTCTAACATCACAAATCATCACCTATTCAATTTCACTGAAGTGTTGGATATTGCAGAGTTATTGTAAGTCGCTTTCATATCCGTGCCCTATGGAGCGACTAGTTCCAGATTATCTTGGTAGTTAGCCATACCGTGAGTCTCACATGATAGAGACGGAATACGCTTAATTTACGGTGACATCACGATCCAGATAACACAATTTCAATTTAATTTCATTACTGTACGATTTTTTTAAACTTTTTACCTCTACAGAACCCTAACTAAATTTAAAGAAAAAGAGTGAGAAAGAGAACCTGCTTGAGAGTTGAGCATTCAGTCTCTAAAGAGATAATTTTCTTTTGCTTCTCAGTTATCTCCCATTCAACCTTGTTCTTTTCCTTAACCATCTCCCCTGTCTCCACACTTACTTTGGCAACCTCTGATCTCACTATAATTAATCAACCACCATTAAGCAGATCATGTTGGATCAATTGTTGTTTTTGTACGTAGCAAGTCAAGTATGCGCACATGAAAGCTTAAAGGAAAGAATGAACTGCATCAAAATTTCAGCCAACTTTACAATACCAATTAACCTAATAATTAAATTACATAGTAAATGAGACGAATTAAGCATGAATGACTCTCGCCTGTGCAAATATTTATTGATAACAATTAGAACCATTGCTCTCAGTTTACCTTCGAGAGATAAGGTGCATTTTTCTCCTTAATTGATAAGTCATTTTATTTCACTTAATTGCTAGTCTCCAATACTAATTAACCTGGATACATCGAATTTCTGGAATTCAATGTAAGTTTGAGGTAGGCGATAGATCTTTCTTATGAAACGATGATTCGGTGTGAAGGTATTGTGCAGAAGTTCCAGGCAAATAAGGTTGTCAACGAGATAAAAAAATACAATAAATAAGGCATAAATAAGAGTAAAGAGAAGGAGTATAAGATAGAGAGTAGCACCTCAAATATAGTTCTTACTTTTTTGTCTCCCCAGAGAAAAAGAAAATATGAGTATGAAAAACAAAGGATACCTAGATTGAGATCATTCTCTAGAGTTTCAATCGCAGTCGTTTGCCTCTGCTCCTCAGCTGATCTCTTGGATGCCTCATCCTCAGCATCTAGAGAGAGAGAGAGAGAAGGTCAAAAGATCGAAAAAGGAAGAGACAAGATCGAATTGAGGAGCCAGCGAGCGAGAGATACACCTTTTACGTAAGATCTGAACGACTTCAGGTTTTCCAAATACTCCTCCATGTTTGATCGGAGATTGAGAAACTGCTGTCTCTGAATTGCGAGCTTGTGTGTGTTCGTTTGTGTATGTATGCTTGCGGAGTTGCGGGAGCGAGGGAAAATGGAATTTCCCGCTATGTGTGATTTCACTAGCAGTTCTCTGTTTTTTCCGAATTCGGACCGTCCAATTATTAAAGCCGATTTTTTTATTAATCGAAAATAAATAAATAAAATATCGCGCGGATGGGAAACGGTTTGTCAGAAATTTGATATAGAGATAGAACGGGACAATTTATCTCAATTTTTCTGTTCCACAAATAAGGATATTGAATTTTCGCGCTCAAAGTCAGATTGTATTTTGGTGTTGTAGCATATGAGTTTCTGGGACGGGATAAATTGTCCCGTCCTACCTATATATCAAAATTTCATCAAATTGTTTCTCATCTGCGATATTTTTTTTATTTTCGATTAACAAAAAATTCGGTTATTAAAGCGGCCCGAGTGTTCCATCTCAGGTCAGATTGGATCCGGAAGGCCGTGATCCAAATAGAACTATTTTGTTACCTCAGAGGATAAAAACTTGCTGATTTTTTTATTAATCGAAAATAATAAATAAAATATTGCGAAAAATGATCGATTTGGTGAAATTTCAATATCTAGATAAACTGAGATTGATTATCCCGTCCCACGGAACGGGACAATTTATTCCGTCCCACTAATCCAAATTCGTAACCCCACTAACTTAATTAACTAAGCAGAGAAAAAAAATTATGGGACGGAATAATCTATCTCGTTCCACAATTTTTTTTTTCTTCTTCTTTTTTCTTAGTTAATAGGTTAAGTAGAGGGAAAAAAATAAAAATTTGTGAGATGGGATAATCTATCCCGTTCCACAATTTTTTTTTTTTTTGTTTCCTCTCTTCTTAGTTAAGCTGAGAAAAAAAAATGTGGGACGGGATAGATTAACCTGTCTCACAAATTTTTTTTTCTCTTCTTAGTTATTTAAATTAGCGGAGTTACGAATTTGAATTAGTAGGACGGAATAAATTGTCCCGTCCTGTAGAACGAAATAAATGATCCAGTCTAACGTATATTTTGAATTCCAACGGAAACACAACTCTATTGCGATATTTTTATTTTTATTTTTGATTAATAAAAAAGTCGGTAAAAACTTGGAGCTGTCACTGTCATCAATGACCGGTTTTTTTTATGTCTGCAGCGTTTTCTTAAAAAAAAATTAATATGTTCTGTTAAATTCAGAATATTTTTATTAATTATACAAACGTTGTCAACAGTGTTTCGGAATTAAAAATGTTAATGATGACAGGCAGTGCCTCGCATCTTTATAATATCTTATTATTGTTAATGTTTCGAAAACAATTGATATCATTTCACATCTTGCTTGATTGTTGATAAAATACAATTTAAAAATTCTAAACTGATGAAAAGCTAACAATAAAAACTTTTGTACTTAGGGATGATAATCTTCGTAATTTGATATTATAGGTTTAATTTTATTTTTAAAAGCTACAAACAAAAAAATTGGATCCAGTAAGCTTGAAATACTTTTCCCTTCTCTATGGGATCCGACTCCGCTCCAAAAATACTGCTATTCCCTGCTATCTTCTTTCTCTCTCTCCTCTCTCTCTTTCCTCTTTTGAAGAGAGAGATAGAGAGAACAGTGAAGAGTAGGAAGCTGCTATTCTAAGAAGAATAGTAACAGAGTTGGATTCTTCTCTATGAGCCGAATTTGTGTACTTCCTTTTAATTCGGTATTCAGATTCTATTTTATCATTTTTAGAGACCGATCCGAATCGACAAAAGAAAATGCCACGTGACTAAATCCTTACCATGTGATCAGATCATGAGTGAAAATATTGAAAACCTTATTACTATAGTCAAATATTGAACAAGTAAAATATATAGATAAGTGAAAACATGTCAGAACAAACATTCTTCAGAGTTGTTGTAGTTGTTATTATTATTATTATGTGCTTGTTGTATTATTTCAGTTATTAACTTATTGTTATGAATTATACTTTTTTATTTGATTGGTTTGGTCTAATTAATTTTAAAATTTTCTAAATCAAACCGAATTAAACAATTAAATCGGTTTTAAAAAAAGAATCAAACTGATTCATTTAACTGAAAAAGTTAAATTGTTTAATCTAAACTTTCTCAATTAAGTTTATAACCAATTAAAACAAACCTGATGAACACCCCTAAACTCGGTCCCTATTTGGAACCATGATATCATTAAAATTTTCAAAGATGATTTGAGATCCCATCCCAAGTGGCCTATAAGCTCTAAATTTCATTCCAAAAAAGGCATTCTAAAATTATTCCCACGAGTCATACACAAATGGAACACACCCATGAAAGCAAAAAGTATTCTCCACGCGAAAATCAAGAACATCGAACACAGAAGAGATACAGTTTACTAATGATAATAAATGATTTATATTTTGTTGACAGTTTGAGATGTTGTACGGTCTTTTGATTAAGTGATAAGAAAATTGCCTACGGGCTTCAACTTAAAAAAAAAATATATATATGATAAGAGCATCTGCAGTTATGAAACTATTAGAGTTTCTAATCTGACGTGGCAGTTGCTAAACTAGTTTTAGAGATGTAGATGGATTTCTTATTTAGCAACTTTGCTAAACAATTTCTTATGAAGAAATCGTTTATGAACTCTGATGTGGCAAAACGATTGGCCTGTATTCACTAAAATTAGTTTAATTTACTGCTAATGTGGCTTATCAATTTTAATTTACTGATGATGTGGCTTATTAGAAACTCTAAAATTAGATTAAGGGATGTGAACATTTAGAAACTCCAGAGTCTATAATTTCTTAAAAGCAGTTAACAGTTATTTAGAAACTCTAAGAACTTGAGAAATGTATATGCTCTAAGAAAGTTAGAAACAGACGGGGAGTCATAAAATAGTACTGAGACAATTGTTTAATTATTTTAAATATGAGTATATTTTTTTTGTAAAGTTTTTTAGAAAAATAACAGAAGAAATATATTTTGACAAAAAAATAGAAACATGATAAAAAAAAAATTGTTCTCCTAGAAAGATTGAGAACTATTCTAGGAAATTCCTAGTGACCAAAATTGGTCCACCGAACACTCCTTTGAATTATAATTCAAACCTCATCAAATTCTCATATAAAAACTGCACGCCGAACAGCCCTTAAGAGAGGTTGGATCGTCGAAAAAAATTAGTTGTCCTAACCATAATTTTTTTTTCACCGTTTCTATCACTTTATCGAAAAGTCCATATACCACTAGTGAGAGAACAAAAGTTTGCATATTCATAGCCGACTAATCATAATAACGAGATTTCAGCACATGCTCACGCTCATTAGTAACAAAAAAACAAATTAAGCGACCACTATAAAATTTATCTCTGAGTTAGATGTACACTAGTCATTAAAATACAAATTATATTTTGGAAGACATAAATAACAAACAATACAAAATCGATAAATAATGTCTAATACAATTGATCAAGACAGACGATTGAAATCACTAGTACATGAACCCGACTTTATTATTTTGTGTGTTGTAAGGAGTCGATTCTGATCAGACGGCTGTGATCTACCCGAGCTCCGATGAGTTTCGCTCAACCCGGAATTCATATCAGTACCTTAACTTTTGTTTTAAATAAAAAAAAATCTACCTAAATTTTTAATTTTCAATCTGAACCGTTCGTTATACATTACAGCATTTTACTACAGGTTTGGACTCTATTGATCCGGATTCTAATCGGACGGTCCAGACTAAAACTCAAACGTGGTGCATTTATCTCAGAGGATCCAGATTCCAGACTCCTCAACCCGGGTCGAGCAGTCGACCCGAACGAAATTAGGTGTTCCTCCAGCGCAAAATGGCGCATTTCTAAAACCCTATTCCACGAAACAAACCTCAACCCTTCCAAAACCCTAGCCTCCCCAACCCTCTAGCTCATCTTCTCGCTGCGCGCGCGCGCGTTTTCTCCATTACAAATGTCTAAAGGGAGTTTTACGTCAGCTCTGAACATGCCTGATGTTCCCATGGGGAAGCTTCCAGACCATCTCGAGGTGCAGCGCACACGGGTGGTTTGCAAAGCCGATGCGCCGATTCATGTAATGAGATTTTGGTTTTGCTTTCTTTTGTTTTTCGTACTTCATCCATGCTTCCTATTCTTTTCTGAACTCAACGACTATTCTCTCGGTGAATGACAAGGCAATTATCTGGGGTATTAACGGGCCTCTACGAAATATGCGGAACTGATTAAAATTTAAATATAATTTTTTCCTCTGCCAATTTTCTCTATTAGTCAGGCAGCTTGTATATAATTTTTTTACCAGCCATGCTCATTTTCTTCCAATGTCTGTACTTTCCCATACTTAAATATCGTACTGTTACCAAATTCATGACTTTTTTTGTCATTATTTTGTTTACATCGAAGATTTCAATTTAGGTTGGTACTGCAAAATTCTTGTGGTTCATGCCACTGCTTTGCCCATGAAACACTAAATTTGCAGCAAAGCATTTATTATCCTGATGTAGGTTTTATTTTACCTTTATTATGTAATACCGGATTAAATAAAATCGGAAATTAAACAACTAAGAAAGAGATTAAGCACACTACTTTTTTTTTTTTGGTACCATTTGTATACTGGCTTTTGAAAACTCATTTTTTCCCCTTGTATCAAAAGACGGAAGGTATCCAATTCTCTGGGGCTTATGCAGCAGTGGGAGTAGACAACAGCAATCCCCTGGATAAGTTTAAGAGGGATTTTAAAATTGATGTAATTCGTCTTACCAAGGATGAGATGGAGTTTGACATGATTGGAATTGATGCCGCCATTGCTAATGCTTTTAGGAGAATCCTAATTTCCGAGGTATAACTTTTTCAGCCATGCAATGTTCCTTTTTATGCATTTGAATCTTGATTTGGAAAGACCGCCACTTGTCAGTTCTTTGTATGACTGTGGAATTAGTTTTCATAATATAAACTTTGTTTGATATATTTGATTGATGACAAGTCTTAGTGCCTGCCTCACACACACACACTTGGCAGCCTCTGCGAAGATTTCAAAAGAGTGAGAGAGAAAGAGCAGAAAAAACATTTTTCTTGTATCCTTTCTATCTGACAAGACAAGTTCAATCACCTCAACCCACAGGCCTAGTTGCCCTTGATTGGCCTTGAACCCTGTACCCACTACAGGAAATTCAATCACCTGTTACTGATTAGTTGGTGACATTGGGTACTGTTTATTCTGGTTTCTAAATATGGCAGCTCTTTTTCATTTTCTTATGGTTGTCATTTATATTTTTGTTCAAAAGGTGCCAACAATGACAATAGATAAAGTATTTATGGTGGATAACACATCTCCTATAGTGGATGAGGTGCTAGCTCACCGGCTTGGTCTTATCCCTCTAGATGCGGATCCCAGACTCTTTGAATATATGTCAGGTTTTGATTTTTTTTCTCAGTTATTTTTTAATTATCCTCAATTAAGCTTTTTAATATTACTGACTTAAAACACATGAAACTACCACTTTGCATCTGATGAACATTTCTTACATTGTTTTGTTTGTCGACACCCTATATTTTGTTTTTTGTTTTCATGGTTTGTTTAAGCAAATAGACAACACCACATATTGAAAGGAAACAGAGTGTTCTTAAGAACATAGATATTGAAATATTTTAGTCAATTTCGGACAAAAATTATCATTGTTAAAGTGCTAATGGTGCAAAGATGGTTGTTTCTTTCTTTCTTTCCTTTCCTTTTTTTTGGGGTGGTGGTGGTGGAAGATCACAATTCAAAACTAATTTGCCACAAAATATACTATAATTATTGTAGTTGTACCATTATTCTTTGATTTGCTTTGATAAGGCGAGTACTCAAGACACCCAGAATAAATAAAATAGAACAAAAGAAAACAAATTAAACATGAGAGGTTGGGTTATTAATTTGCTTTTATGTTACTGCACAATGATTAATTTTCATTTTGTACCGAACTGTGAATATTTTATCATTGGCTCTTCTTGTGCTGCAGAACATGATGTGCCAAATGAAAGGAACACCATAGTGTACAGATTGAATGTCTCTTGTGAAAAGGGTTCGCCACGACTTACAGGTATATTCTTATGTTGTTCTCTTGAGGTCTTGCGATTTAGTGTAAGATCTATGTTGCTATGTCATAATGATACCGGTGCGTTGAGCCTTTGGTTTGAGCCCAAATCTCTTTCTAAATGAACCTTGCACGCCAAATCACCTTTAGATGAGGTTGTTTCTTTAAGTGTGTGGTTCTTCAAAGAGTTATGTCTGCACTGAAATATGTTTTGCTATTATAAGGCATTTTATTGGGTCATGGTGACTCGTGAAGAAAAAGGGTTGCCTCTAGTTGTAGGTGATTATAATATTCTGTATTATTGTGATTGTCAGCATATGAGCCATTGTAAGGTATCAAAATACCATTTGGCATATACTCTGTTTTCCTTCTCTGTTACGTTCTCCATAACCTTAACTACGGTATAATATACTGTATTATTGTGATTGTCAGTATTCTTATTGGCGTTGTTGCTTTTTCTGTTGCTAATTGTTTTTGTTTTCAATATTTAATTTTCTTTAATAATGTTTTCTGACTTAATGATTCCAAAACATGAGTTACAGTCCCAAATTGTTACAGTAGTTTCTGGTAAGTTTGAAACCAAATTTCTTTAACAGAGCCAACTCAAGTCATATTTCAACTGATTTCTTAGTAAGTTCTGATCTTCTTAGTTTGTTTTGATCTTCTTAGTAAGTTCTGCCTTGACTTCAGTAAAGGATCTTAAGGTGGCTGGAATGTTAATCTTTGATTCTAACTTGTCGACCCGTTTTTATTATACGTGAACAGTTAAATCAGATCGATTAGAGTGGCTACCAGATGGCAGTAAATTGCATGAAGTTGCTCCTAGCTACCCTGGAGAACAACAAAAGACCTACACTTCCTTCAGTGGTAGCCAACTGGAAGTTAGCAGAAGGGCCCTTGGTGTCAAGCACAAAGACATAACTATTGCCAGATTGGGGCCAGGACAAGTCAGTACTTTGAACCTTTATTTGTATTATGACTCACAACATTGTTGTATGATACTATGATTACCATTACCAAATGATAATATTTGATGAAAATCATTGTTTTGGGTGAAATGCAAAGTGCTGCTTGTTCTCAGACTCAGCCTCTTTTCATATAGACACCTTTTGTTTTTAGTAATGAGACAAGACCTCGGAGTTTAGTTGTTACGTTAGATGCATTGTTTCTTATGGAATAATTGCATACATGCCCTAGAAATTGTCAATTTCTCATGAATATATGAATTTTTCTAAGCTGGCGTACATCTTCCCTCCACTACAAAGGTAACCAAACCTATTCCTTCCCGCGTTACGTGTATAGAGGCTGACAAAAAAGGAAGATGGTATGGCAGTGCTTTTTGCACTAGATGGGGAGGGAGAATTACAGAGGAACTAACAAGCTCTGTAGTTCTATGCTTGACATATAATATGTTTCAGGGGTTTACATTATATTCTTATTTTGAAGAAGTCTATATGATATTTTTTAAGTTTAGCTGAATTTTGCTTGAAATTGTTACGGTTTTTGACGCACATGTGAGATTTTCTGTATGAAGGCCAATCAGGAAAAAGGAAACATAACACAGACACACACACACATACAGTAAGTTGCCCATCATCTTTAATTGCAGACAATAGAGTTGGAAGCTCATGCAGTGAAGTGTATAGGGAAAGTGCATGCCAAGTGGTCTCCAGTTGCTACTGCTTGGTATCGAATGCTTCCTGAGGTTTACTTCTTGCCTTTTTTTTTTTTCATTTTCTGTTTATTGTATATATTTTTTATTGTTTAATTCTCTTAAAGCCACACAATCTTGCAGTCAAATAAGCCTTTTTCATTAGAAGAGACCTAGTCTAGTCAAGCACCAGCCGTAGTTTCTATTTTTCTAGCCGTTTTGTCTTCTTTTCCTGTTTCATTGGAGGTCTCTTCTCAATTGGGTATTGGTTATTGCGGTGCTTAAACTTTTTGATACAGCAACTGAAGCAATCAACTATTGTTCTTCTTGTTTTGTATAAATGAAGTTAATTAATTTGCATGAATCAACTACTGGTGCAATTTATCTGTAGGTTATCTTGCTGAAAGAAATAAAAGGGGAAGAAGCAAAGAAACTAGTCAAGAAATGCCCCGTTAAAGTTTTTGACATTGAAGACCTTGGAAATGGTATCTGTTTCATTAATTTGTCAGATTGTTATGTTCTTTTGTGTCTGGGGGTCAAATCACACCCAATTTCAGATAGATGTTGATGTTTCTGATAAGTTCAAACCACGCGCACAGATGTTTTGAGCTATTTGCATATGACACCTAGTATATTCTGGGCCAAGTAGAAAGTGACATGGCATTAATTGAATTAGTCCATGTATAACCAAAAAGCTCTATATGAGCTTGTTTATGAAAAATAATAGTTTGCTTCTTTGTCAGTTAATGCAAAACCTAAATCCAGCTTATAATTTGTTGGGTGGGAATTGTCAAATATTAACAGCCTCAAGTATCTCTTCTGCCCTTACAATCAAATTGTTTGAATTCATATGCATTTAAAATAAAATGTTTAAACCAGCCTCAAGTAAAAAAAGCAAAGAGTTCCATCATCTCCTAAGAACCTAAATATAACAAAAAAAAAGCTCTTGATATAGCAAGATCTTATGTTTCCCCTTGAAACCTTCGAGATATCACCTACTGTCAAAATTCATAACTGCTCTTTCAATTTCTTTAAAGGTACTTTTCATCTTTCTAAGTTCGTGAACATGGTTTAGGGCAGGGAAGGAGGGGGTTATTCGGAGATGCGGCTTCCTGTAATGTAACTTTTGGCATTATTTGCAGGAGCTGTCAAATAAAAAACACACCTTCATGGGCTTGTATCATTGAGTTTTGAACATCTGTAGCACTTTTTTGTTAACAGGGGAAGAAAGGGCAGTCGTGAAGAGCCCACGGGCATGCACCCTTTGTAGAGAATGCTTGCGAGGTGAGAGTGAAGAACAAATTGAGCTGAGGCGTGTTAGAGATCACTTTATCTGTATGTTTCTTTTGTTTACCTATTTTGATGCCATTGCCTTTCTGGTTCCATACTAATGTAAACCTTTTTTTTTACCCTGGCTGTGTTCAATTGCATTTTTCTTTTTGGCTTAAAGTCTATTTATTCAGTTCTGCACTCGTGGTTTGGTTTACCGCTACTTTCATTTGCCCCTGGGGGGCTTGCAATAATAGCCATGGTTGTGTTGTTTGGCACATCCTGAACTGGTATGAAGGTTTATGGTACCTAACTGCATTGGTTTAACAACTCGTCCCTCATCTGTTCCCTTTTGTCTTACTTTGGTTGATTTGGTACTTAATTCTCAAAAGAGGCAATTTGGGTAAGTTGGGTTGCAGTGAATAGTTGAATAAATATATTTAAGCTATAATTGCACAATTCGAGTTACAGACTGGATCTGTTGAATGATATTTTCTAACCTCTCTTTCTGTCTCAGTTACAATTGAATCAGCATCAGCCCTACCTCCAGAAGTACTTTTCAAGGAAGCGGTTGAAGTGCTACAAGAAAAGTGTGATCGGGTCATATCTGAGCTTTCTTAGCATTCTTAGGGCAATTAGTGAAATATTGTAAGAATTTTGTTTAATTAAATTGTACCAACCTATTAAAAATAGCATACCAGGTGTTTGAGTTTAATCGTAAGGACAATCTGATTGACTTCAAATGAAGAAATTGAATTGTTGAGTTTGATGTACTTAACGAGTTCAGTTTTGTTATTTTTTTTTTTTTGTAACTTATGTATAATATCAAGAAGAATATGTTTGAAAAATGAATGTACCAAAATAATTCATTTTCTAATATCTCCATCTTTAATCTTTAAAAGCTGGTTTTCGTAATTATCAGCATAGTTACTTTCAAATATAAATTGTATATTTTCCCGTTTTTTTTTAATATTTGAATGAGATCAGATACTAATACTATTCAACCGTTAATGTCTACCATTATTGTACACTAGGACTTTTTTAGGTTTCATTATAAAAAAAAATTCTAAGAAAATTTAATTTTCTACAAGTTATATTAAAAAAAATTACATGTCACAAATTAAAAAACAAACAATTTTTTCTTATACCAGTACTTTCGGATTTTTTGTGGCTAATGCACGTTGCAACTTTCGGAAATTACTGGACCAAATCATTAATTGAGTTCCAGTGTACCTCCTCAATGGGATCAAAATCAATGGTTCGGTTCCATGTCCATCTGTAAGATGGAAAAAATAAGTAATAATTCAATATTTTATTTCAAAAAAAAAAAAAATTGGTCTAGTTTGGCCTTTGTCGAATTGGAATTTTTTTTAAAAACAGTAATTAAAATAATTAAAGTTAAAGAACCAACATGATTATCGAGTTTTATACAAAAACAGCAAAAACCGAATAGCCTATTCGGTTTAGTGGGGTTTTAACTAGGGTTGTTGGATACGATGCCACAGAAAATCTATTTTATAGGCTTAACCGAATAGGCTATTCGGTGGCATTTCGGTTTAGGTTTTTTTTTTTTTTTTAGAGACTAAGAAGAGCAAAATAAAGAAATCTAATACTGAAAATTTGAATTTTGAATTTAAATTATTTGACTTCTTTTAATATATAATTAGCATATTTAGTAATTAGCATATTTATACTAAAATATGCTTTTTAAAATTACTTGAAATTATGTTGAATTACACTATATTAAGTTAAATTACACTAAATTACATTACATTACGCTAAAATACGGTTAATTACGCTAAATTACATATGAATATGGACGATATCTTCACTGAAAAGGCGAAAAACGACGGCGAAACTTCAAACGGTCATAAAACGGCGCTCGAGTGTCCGATTTCAGCAAATGACCACTTTTCGGAAAGCTTGCAAAAATACGCATGCGTCCGTGCCTACGATGCCGGATTCCAAAAAACTAAGGGAAGAGCCTCAAAACTTGAGTTGAAGTTTCCGATTAAGATTTTCATTTCTATTATTCAATCCAAGTAGCTCAGTAAATTAGTTACATAATGAACTTGTAGAGTACCAATTTTTACTATTTTTGGAACTTTTACTATTTTTTATGATTCGTGAAAGATGACACATAATCGGTCTATTTTAGCGTAATTTTGCGTAATTAGCGGAGTTATTGTAATTTAGCGTATTTTAGTGTAATTCAACATAATTTATTGTAATACAGTGTAATTCAACATAATTTCAAATAATTTAGTGTATTTTTTTTGTTGCTAATTATAAATCAAAAGAAGTAATCTAACAAATAATTTAAACAAAAAATTCAAATTTTTAGTGTTAGATTTATTTATTTTGCTCTTCTTAGTCTAATCTAAAAAAAAAAAAAAAATCAAAACCGAAATGCCTATTTGGTTTAAGGATTTTTATCCCTAAACCGAATTGCCATCTCGGTTTAGGGGGTGTTACACGAAGGTTACATAGTTCGGGGATTTGTTTTTGTGAAAATAGAGTAAACTGAATAGCCTATTCGGTGAAGCAAAAAAAAAAAAACCCCTTTCTTTGACTTTAATTATTTTAATTACTGTTTTTAAAAAAAATCGGTCGAATTGCCCTATGCTAGGAAAGAGCAGATGGTTGGTATTGCCACACTAAACTCTGGGAACTAATAATGTCGTCACTGTTATTATTGACATGACATTAAAATTAATAAAGTACAAAATATTATCCTATATAAACAATCTTATTATCCTATAATAGTAAGATTCAATTCGTAGGTCAAGAAACTACGCCGAATCAATTCGGTCGGCGTTCGTCCCACCAGACCAAGATTCAACGCAAGAGGCCTTGATCATCTGACACGTGTACCCGATTACCCTCGCATAAGGCGTTCGAACCAAATCAGCCAATAACCACATCAAAGAAAATAAAATAGTCCAATTTATACACACTACATAAATGTTCAGGCCCAGGTTAAATAAAGTCCAAGAGTTTATCAATAAATATAATTATTTACAACATTCCAAAAGAGCATAGTGGACAAGTATTACAAATAGTCATATGAAAAGGACAGACATAAATACAACTCAGTACAAGTGTTTATTCATCAGATCTATCCGAAATTTAATCAAATGGTTTGATAGGTCCATATACCAATGGCCCTTAAAAAGTCCAGGCCTGGCCCAATAGAGCACCCCCAGATTTAAATACATAAAAGGCCGGCCCAAAATAGAACGAAACAGAAGAGGCCCCTCCCCCTACGAAAACAACCCGGGATTCGGACCCCCTCCCGGAGCCAGCCCGAGGCCAGGAACAACCCGGGATTCGGACCCCCTCCCGGGGCCAGCCCGAGGATAAGAACAACTCGGGATTCGGACCCCCTCCCGGGGCCAGCCCGAGGTTAAGAACAACCCGGGATTCGGACCCCCTCCCGGGGCCAGCCCGAGGTTAAGAACAACCCGGGATTCGGACCCCCTCCCGGGGCCAGCCCGAGGTTAAGAACAACCCGGGATCCGGACCCCCTCCCGGGGCCAGCCCGAGGTTAAAAGCACGAGACTCGGACCCTACCCCAGGGGCCAGCTCGGAATCAAATGAAACGAGGCTCAAAGCCTAAACACGCCGAACAGCCAGAAGAGGCCGACGTACGGCCTCGCTGATTCGGCTCGTGACAGATTATGCGGACATTATCGCCTATTATGCGGACGCCTCCAAACAGTCATGAGGGCCCTCGTCATTAATGATGACAAGACCTCGCTACAGTAAAGGCGACCCCCTATTTAAGGCAGAGAAATCCCCAGAGAAAGGGACCGCATTTTTTATCACCACCAGAGGAGGTATTAAAAAGGGTTAGAGCGTTAATACCCCTCCGACACCCCGCGTGTCCACCCTCTCGGCCCGATTCGCTCGAACCGGGACGAGTTACACTCTCGACCATCCAGCCTTCGCACGGCCTGCTTCCCAGGAACAGGACGTGCACGCACCTTACTGGACCGAGTCCAAGTACGGCCCGGCCCTCTGGGGGAAGGGACGTATCAACCACCGTGGGGCCCTCGCTGCCCCAACTGAGCAAGATGACTTCCGCAACCAAACAAACGGACATGGGCAAGACCGCCCCCGAGGAGGCAGCTCGGCGGACGGAACAATCTAACCGACGAGCTGAGAACGTGAAGTCCCCGACCGACCTAACCTTGGCGTTCGACCCAAAGAGCCCTCGAAGAAAACTCCCCGAGATGACCCGACTGTGGGGGCAACGAGCAGAAACCCCCTCGTCAAAATGGGTCAGAAGACTCCTAACCCGAGTATCCCGCTGAACCCCTCCCTGGGCATGCCACCCGACGGGGTACCGATTAACCCCTCCCGGATAGACTTAGAGTCCCTCGGTATGTCCACACCGATTGCGGGACCGATCGACTCGACCATCGTGACCGCCCAGGCCGCTGGGCCGATCGGGTCGACCCCCCAAAACACACAAAACCAGATGATTTATGCCCAATACCATTCTCCGTACGTCCCCCAGTACGTATACCCACCTCCCTACAACTATCCCCCATACCAGCAATACGCTCCTCCACACTCACCATATCCAGCCACCCCCTTAGCGCACTACCCCCCACAGGCTGATCCCAACCTGCCATATTATCCCCAAACTCCCACCTCAGCTCCCGGGGTACGAATAATTAATCCCCCACCGCCCGTAGTGCAATTAATCCGAACTGGGCCCGGATCGAACAACCCAGAGCCCAGTCTGCACAACACAGAAGGCGACTTTGACAACCCGGACCCCCGAACTTGAGACCCTTGTAGGCGAGGGGAAAACGAGACAGGCTGGCGGATCAAGGCGGAGGCTATCCTTTGGGGCTGAACGGGAAGAAAGCGAAGGCTCATCCGCGGCGGCCAGCTCGAGAAGGAGTGCTGGTCGAGAAGACCCCGGCAAACAGACCGAAGAACGGTCCCGCCGCTCAAGGAGGGACGATCACTCCCACCACTCGAGGAAAGACGATCAGTCTCATCACTCGCGGGAAGAGCGTCGCCAAACACCCCCTAAGAGACGGCGAAAGCCACTCACCCCACCAGGGGCTGCAGGAGTAAATATGACAATGATAAACACAATGATCAAGAAAGGGGTGGAGAAAGAGATAGCTAAGAGGGAAAGAAGGAGAGCAGGGACTCGTTCCGGGTCGACGAATATTTTGGAAGGACCACTAGCCCCGGAACTTTACAAGGCCCCCATGGGTGACTTCAAATACCCTGTTGGCCTCCCGTGCTTCCAAGGAAGCGGCGACGCCCAGGACCCGCAGAACTTTGTATACGGTTTCTATGAAAGGCTTCGACTGCACGGGGCATCGGACGCCGTCGCGTGCCGCATTTTCACCACTTGTCTGACGGGGGAGGCGTGGGAATGGTATATGAGACTGAGGCGAGGATCCATAAAAACCTTTGATCAATTAGCGAGAGCCTTCCTGGTCCGCTACGACATGCTCCGACCTCCGCGGGCGACATGCGATTCCCTCCCGAAGTATGTTCAAGGACACCAGGAGACCACTCGGACCTTTGTGAATAGGTTTGTAAAGGCCTCTAGGGAGGTCCGAAACTACAGCGAGGATATCGCCCTGGCGGCTGTACAGAATGGGCTCTGGAAAGGAGGACCGGGCACCCTCCGGTATGATGCCCGAAAAAGAGAGTTTAAGAGTTTACCAGAATTTTTGGCTTTTGCCGAAGGATACATCCGGGCTGAGGAGGATGCTGTCCAATTCGCTAGGCCGCGGTCCAGATCACCAAAACTGCAGCAGCGCGACCGGCAGCCCGGCGGCGGTCCGTCCCGAAGGCGAGAGCCGCCAAAAAGAAATATCCTGTCTGCGCCACAAGAAGAACGGCGCGAAGATGGTAGAGAGGGCTATCGACCCCACTATGTGCGATACGCCCCCTTTATCAAGAAGAGGAGCGAGATGTATCATGTCATAAAAGACATGCCCGAAGTCCCGAGGCAGCTGCGCAAGAGTATTTTTGAGAAAAAAGACGAGGCGGTAAAGTGCCTATTCCACCGTTTCAACGGGCACTCCACGGGAGACTGCCTCTAGCTGAAGGACGTATTGGAAAGACTAGCCAGAGAAGGGAAACTGATCGAGTACATCAAGTCGGAATTCTTCCAAAAGTTTACAAAAGAATACAATGGGGAAGTTGAGCACCAGAAGAAAGCCTCCTACCGAAACGATTACAAGGGGCCCAGGGATACGGGATCGAAGCCCGGAGAAGATAAGGGAAAAGGACCGGGAACATCCGGCAGGCGGCCAAGCATGGAGATCAATGTCATCAGCGGAGGGCACGAGGTGCTGGCCCCTGAGAGATATAACCGAAGTACCACCAAGCCGTACCCTACCATATTGAATGTTGAACGGCCCTTTGAAAAAAAGAGGCCTCGGATAGACGAAGCCATATCCTTTTCCGAAAAAGACTTCGGCACCATCGCGTGGCCACATGATGATCCCATAGTGCTAAGGCTCAAAATAGAGGAGTTCGGGGTGAAGAGGATCCTTGTAGATACGGGAAGCTCGGCTGACATCTTGTACTTCTCAGCTTTCGAAAAGATGGGAATACAGCTTGAGAAGTCCCAGAAGAAGGTGACACCGCTAGTCGGATTCACTGGCGATTCCCTCCGACCTAAAGGGATCGTCCGGCTGAAAGTAGCCTTCGGGTCCTCGCCTCGCATCACTGAAGTCATGGTGGATTTCCTTGTGGTAGATGCCCCTTCCGCATACAATGCGATCATCGGCAGGGGCACCCTAAACAAAATTGGAGCCATAGTGTCCTCCCCCCACCTAAAGATCAAATTCTCTACCAACCATGGGGTGGGAAAGGAATGCGGGCAACAGCAGGTGGCCCAAGAGTGCTATCAAACCTCCCTCAAAGGGTGAGGAGGAGCGGTTCACCAAGTAGACGTAAAAGCAGGAGCGAGGTCAGATCCCGCTGGCCCGCGCTTGCGGTCCAGCAAAGAGTTCTTACCCCCGCACACCCCCATGGTTTTGGATCCCACGGACA
The DNA here is from genome assembly GCA_028015225.1 of Carex myosuroides. NCBI lineage: Eukaryota > Viridiplantae > Streptophyta > Magnoliopsida > Poales > Cyperaceae > Carex > Carex myosuroides. Next base: position 7,270,222 of record CM051482.1, read on the forward strand.
GAGGGGAATCGAGTGCATTCGCCGAACCGGTCGACGAAGTCGACCAAGTCGACCTCGGCAATGGCAAGTTTTTGAATATTGGCAAAGCAATCCAGGGAAGCGCAAGGCAGAAATTGATTGATTTCCTTCGGGAAAGCCAGGCAGTGTTTGCATGGACCGCTGCAGACATGCCTGGGATCCCGGGATCTATAGCGGAACACTGTTTACACATTAAACCGGGCGCGAAGCCTGTGGTACAGAGAAGAAGGAACATGGGAGCCGAGAGGCGTTCGGCAGTAAAGGCAGAGGTAGCCAAGCTACTAGAAGCTGGTTTTATCAGGAATGCAACTTGCCCGGAATGGTTGGCGAACCCTGCGCTTGTGAGAAAAGCGAACGGGGATTGGAGAATGTGTATAGACTACACTGACTTGAACAAGGCGTGCCCTATGGACCCTTTCCCTTTGCCAAAGATCGACCAGCTGGTAGATTCCACTTCCGGACACGCGTTCCTAAGCTTCATGGATGCGTTCTCGGGGTACAACCAAATCAGGATGTGCCCAGAAGATGAAGACAAAACGGCCTTCACAACTCACTCCGGGTTATACTGTTACCGAGTGATGCCTTTTGGGCTGAAGAATGCGGGGGCTACTTTCCCAAGAATGGTGAATAAGGTGTTCCACGAGCAGATAGGTCGGAATGTAGAGGCCTACGTAGATGATCTTCTAGTGAAGAGCATGTCCGACCTGGACCACGTGCAGGACCTGTGCGAGACATTTGCGACGCTCAATCAGGCCGATATGAAACTCAATCCTAAGAAGAGCTTCTTCGGTCTTACAGGAGGAAAGTTCCTCGGATTCATGGTGTCCATGAGAGGTATAGAGATACATCCCTCCAAGTCGCAGGCCATCCTAGATATAAGGCCCCCCCCGAAACCTCAAGGAACTTCAATCACTTACAGGCCGGCTTGCAGCGTTGAACCGATTTATCGCCCGATTCGGCGACGTTTGCCTCCCTTTCTTTAAGGCGATGCGCAAATCCGCCAGATTTGAGTGGACCGAGGAATGTGCGATAGCTTTCGACAAAGTCAAAGAATACCTGGCCAGCCCACCTTGTCTCAGCCGACCCATCGACGGAGACACACTAGTCGTATACCTGGCCACGACCAACCACGCGGTCAGCGCCGCATTGGTAAGAGAAGAAGGGAGGGAGCAAAAGCCCATATATTTCGTGTCACACGTGCTCCGAGATGCCGAGACCCGATACACGCAGATAGAAAAAGCGGCCTATGCTCCTATCATCGCGGCAAGAAAACTGAGACCATACTTCCAGTCCCACCCAATCAAAGTATATACAGGTGTACCCTTGAAAAAAGCCTTTGCGAATTTTGACTCCTCGGGCCGCGTGTTGGCCTGGGCACTAGAGTTGATCGAATTCGATGTCGCGTTCCATCCTCAAAGTGCCATCAAATCACAAGTGTTCGCGGACTTTATCGCGGAGTACTCGGGAGCGCCGGAAGAACTGGACGGCAAGTGGACACTCTACGTTGACGGCGCCTCCTCCCATCAAGGAGCAGGAGCAGGAGTAGTTCTCATGGGCCACCAGGGAGAAGCACTCAACTACGCACTCCATTTCCAGTTCCCTGTAACCAACAATACCGCCGAGTACGAGGCCATGATAGCTGGCCTCAAAATAGGTGCGGGGCTGGGAGCCCGAGAGGTCCATCTACATAGCGACTCCGAGCTCGCGGTCAGGCAAATCAACGATGAGTGCCGTGTGCACGACGACCGGTTACGACGATACCGCGAGCAGTTCTATTCCTTAAAAGGACAATTTGATAGAGTGGTGATCGAGCATGTGTCTAGAAACAAAAATTGTCAGGCAGACGCCCTCTTAAAACTAGGAGCGGCGGGAAACCTCGACAAAGATCGTCCTGTGATAGTCATGGACATACCCGAATCGAGTATATCGGGTGACGTGAAGGAAGTCCACGTTATTAACGAACCCGGGGATGCTTGGTACGCTCCCTGTGGACATACCTCACCTCGGGGATGTTGCCCGAGGACCCGCTGGAGTCCAGGAGATTGAGGAGGATTGCCCCTTTATACTCGGTACATAACCACCAGTTATATAAACGGGGATATGCCCGCCCATGGCTTAAGTGCATCGGAGAGAAGGATGCTCAGGCAATGCTGGAAGAAGCCCATGAGGGACTTTGTGGTAGCCATCAAGGAGCGAAAACTTTGGCCAAGAGAGTCCTGCGCGCAGGATATTATTGGCCCACAATGCAGCAAGATGCGGCCAATATGGCGCGAAAATGCGAAAAATGCCAGTACCATTGCCGATTATCCAGCGTCCCAGGTTACGACATGATCACAATCTCGGGAGCTTGGCCTTTCGACCTATGGGGGATTGATATCCTAGGCCCTTTCCCCATGGCCGTCCAACAACAAAAATGGATCATCGTAGCCGTGGAATACTTCACGAAATGGGTTGAGGCCAAATCATTAGCCCACATTACGGCAGAAGCCGCCAAAAACTTCATCTGGCGCAACATCGTGTGCCGCTTCGGCATTCCGCACGCACTCATTTCTGACAATGGCACGCAATTTAATGCAGACGTCACCCTGTCTTTCCTCGAAAGGTTAGGCATTCGCAGCAACTTTACCTCGGTGAGTCACCCCGCTAGCAATGGCCTGGCCGAAGTCACCAACAGAACCATTCTGGATGGTCTGAGAAAGAAGGTGGCCTCCAACAGGAAAAATTGGCCCGATAAACTAGATGAAATCCTTTGGGCATACAGAACAACTCCCCGCGAGGCTACCCAGCAAACACCATACTCCCTAGTATATGGCATGGAGGCTGTCACACCTCTCGAACTCATTGCACCTTCCCTCCGGATGACGGCTTATTCCACAGAAAGCAACCCTGAAGCACGAGCGGTGGACCTCGAGCTAGTGCAAGAACTCCGAGACAAGGCCCGCATTCGGACCACTGAATATCAGCGGAGGGTGAAACGCGCCTTCGATAAACGCGTGTCACCCCGTGCGTTTGAACCAGGCGACCTGGTATTAAAAAAGATAGAAGCTACCGGACAGCATGTTGGTAAGCTTCAACCTAATTGGGAAGGACCTTTCCGGATAATTCGCACCTGCGGCAAGGGAGCTTACGAGCTCGAAGGTCCCGACGGGCAAATGCTCGCCCGGCCCTGGAACATCGTCCATCTCCGCAAATTTTATATTTAAAAAAAAAAGGGAAAGAGAGGGGGAGAAAGAACAGGTACAGCAGCGGACATGCCGTCTGCAAAATGTAATTACTATCTTTTGTCTTTTTTGGACCAGCATGGGAATGCTCGCGTAAGGTCAAGGGCGCCGGTGCGGTATTATAAGCACGGCCTGACATTTCGTACTTTTGGATCAACACGGGAATGCCCGTGAGTGGTCGAGGGCGCCGGTGCGATATTATAAGCACAGCCCAGGTGTGCGATGTCTGACTAACAAATTCGAGGCCCGACGATACAAAATTGCCGTCGGAACCACCTCACAAAAAACAACTGATCATCCCAAAGGCAAACAAAAGCCTATGGGCAATAAATGCCTCTATAAAAGAATAAAATTATTGCGTTAAGAGGATAACCGAAAGCCTTAGGGGCAACGAACGCCTCCGCAATAAAACAACAGCACTTCTCGTATCAGAAGGATAAAAGCCCACGAGTAACATATGTCATGATCGACAAAACCAGAAATCATTATAATAACTTCAGACCAAAGGCCCTTGAGCATAAAACAGCCCGAAAGCAACTTTTCCATAAACAGCGAGTGCGCGCTAGTCGTGCAAAGTACAAACGAACACTCTGAAAAGATGACGAGTACATACGACGCGCCCCACAAGGAAAATTCGTGCTAGCCTCGGGCCAAACAACCTGAAGTGCGAAGCAGCAAAACAGTTCTCCAAGGCAATACAGGAAGAGAGTCACAAAAGTGTGAATAAAAGCTCTGCAAAGAGCAACAAGTACACATGACTCTCGAACATGGCAACACAGGCGCGAGTCACAAGAGTGTGAACGAAAACTCTGCAAAGAGCAACGAATACACTTGACTCGCGAAATCAAAAGGGACAGTTATGCAAAAAGCGAACGAAAATCCCAAAAGGATAACGAATGCGCATAACTCTGCTTTGGAAAGATAATAGCGAAAACCCGTAGGGTAACGAAAAAATCTCTCCAAGGATCCCGACGCACAGCGTAAACGAAAGCCCGACGGGGCAACGAACACGCACAAAACTGGATAAAACATTCCGCCATTCCGCAAAGACAACGAGCTTGCCTATACAATAGGTACAAACGAAAGTCGTGCAGAATAAGCAGGAATAATCTACTGGCCTCGCGAGACAATAAGTAGGCATGGCAACATGTCCGAACAAAAGGTCTCGCAGGAATGATCTACTGGCCTCGCGAGACAATAAGTAGGCATGGTAACATATCCGAACAAAAGGTCTCGCAGGAATAATCTACTGGCCTCGCGAGACAATAAGTAGGCATGGCAACATGTCCGAACAAAAGGTCTCGCAGGAATGATCTACTGGCCTCGCGAGACAACAAGTAGGCATGGCAACATGTCCGAACAAAAGGTCTCGCAGGAATAATCTACCGGCCTCGCAAGACAAACGAGTCGGCATAATTACATGCCTGAACAAAAGTCTCGCAGGAACGTACACACTAGCTCCGCCAATGCAGAGGACAAGCCCTACGGGGCGAGGCGCAATAGTACAACACGCAGCGCAGACAACTCCTAAGCAGACATCTCCGCGAGACGAGCCATAGGAAGAAGGGGACCGAGAAGTCGCGGAAGCACGCCTCATGAGGTAAAGAAAACGGTCTATTCTTATTATATTTGCGGTACCAACGCGCATAAGGAAAGTATTCCGAGTCCCCCGAACCAAAGAAAAAGAACAGACAAACACGTCGCTGGATAATGTAAAAGTGACACAGATAAAATGTCGCCCGCTATCGCGGTGCAAACAAAGGTAAGGCCGTTCAAAGAGAACCCCCCCGGGACCTATACGACCATAAGGATTATGTTACAACAATCGCATAACGAAATAAGTAGAAAACAGAAACATAAATATGGTCAAGGCAACTGTATCTCGGATGGCTGAGAAACATTCCTCAGCAAACCACCCGAGAAAAAGCATACAACAAGTTCTGTTAACACCTCCACATCTCGGAGGGTTCCTCACACTAAATACACTCCAATAAAAATAAAAAATAAAAACAAAGAAGGATGTGCTCCGCCCGACCCGATCATCCAGCCGCGACATGCCTACTTGTCTTTATCCTACAATAGGTAAAATTAGGTCGGGTGAGTATTCAGCGTAAAACCCGCGAGGTGATATGCAAAGGAAAGAGTTATACCTGGTTCACTTCGAGGTTTCCTGGAGGGTCATCTCCTGGCTCTTGATTGTAATCCACCTTGTCCAGCGAAGTCTCTCCTTCGGCAGTACCCGAGGCGGTCTCTGGGACCGTGGGACCCTCGCTGCCTTCCGCAGGATCTTGAGGAGACTGCGGCGGCGTATCATCTCTGTCCAAATGATGAGGCCACGACGCGACCTTACGCCAAGTATGAAAAGGCATCTTGGGCTCACAGCTCACTAGATTCATGCTCGGAAGAACGAGCCCGCCATCCGGGCGAAGCAGCTGACCGCCAGCCCTATCCTACTCATATCCTATCAGACCTTGGGGGGCCCCGTCTTCATCTGCCACTGGCATATACCCGAGGTCCTCAGGGGCGAAAGGATAAATGCCGGCCAAAATGGATAACTCAGTATAGATTTGCTTCTTAATCATCCCCGTTAGCGACAACATCGCCGCAAGCTTAAAAGGATCGCTAATCAGGAACTCTCGAATCACCTCCTTCTCGTGATCGCGACACTCTGCTTGCGAGTTCTTGATCGCAAGCAAGGCTTGGGATAACTGCTCCCGTATGAGCGTCAACTATCGAGCCTGGCCCTCCTTAGTTCGCTTCAAATCCTCCACCTCCGCCTCACTATCAACAAGCTTAACCGCGACCTCCTCGAGCAACTCAGTGCTCCTCTTCGCGCTGATTTCGCTTTCCTCTAACGCGCGGGCCTTTGCGTCCACCTCCCTCCTCAGCTTATCGACTTCCTCACCACTACCGACCACCGAGCCCCGAAACTTTTGGTAATCGTCATTCAAAGACTTGTACTTCTCCATCCAATAATCCCTCTCCACAACGGCCGTTGTTAAGTCCCCCGGCTCTACAGGAGATTGGGCCACTGTCAAATTCTTGGCAGTCATCGCCTCCGTCGCACGAGCGAACAAGCAGCCTATCTCAAAAAGACGACCCACCGCATCCAGCATCATACCACCCACGCGCTTCTGAATAAGTCGACCCAAATAAGGGGGCTCCAAGGCGCGGAAGGCCTCCCTATAATACGTCGCGCACTCCGGAGGCCGCTCCTTGGCACTTTGCATCTTAGCCAAATGAGGGAACAAGGCGAGGCACCCGTCCGGTTGACTTAACGGGAAGGGAGTCTTACATATGGTCCCTACCCCAACATTACCCGGGAGACCAATCCTGCGAGACCCCTCGGACGAGGTAGGCACCGTCTCAGGAGAAGCAGTCGTGCTCGAACTCCCGCTGATACCTCGCATATTTAGTCTATTTTAGGCCTGTTTTAGTACCAGATTCGTGCCCTAATTCACCAGAATCATGTGCATTTCATCGATATATCTTTAGAATTTGGTACTGCTGAGTGTTTGTTTGTTTTCTGCAGGCTTGGAGCAAAACACACGAAAAAACGACGATTTGGGATGATCTGGTACGGCCCTTACCAAGTTTGGTACGGGTCTTACCGGACTTAGCCATTTTTCAGCTCATCACGCCTGGTACGGGCCGTACCTAAAGGCGGCCTGACAGATTCAAATTTTGGCAGAGGCTATTTAAAGCGGGGAACTCTCCAATTTCGACATCCATTCCATTCCAGATCTAATTGAGAGCACAGTAAGAGAGAGAAAGAGAGCTAAGGAGCTAGGAGCAAGAAGGAAGGAAGAGGAAAGAGGCGAAACTCGACGGATCAAGCTTCATCCTCTCGATCCCTTCGATCCATGGCTATCTCTATCCCTTTTATTGTATTTTTAGATCAGATCATGTGCTGTGAGTAGTTATTTTAGTTTCTAGGGTTTAGAGATGGATTCTTGATTTGTTTTGACTTTCTTTGACTTGTATCTTGTATGAACTCTTTTGATTGATTGATTGTGATTTCTTTGCTATCTTTTGCTTTGATTGCTGTGATTGTGTATGATGAACCTCTAGGTTTAGATCGAACCTATCAAGGTCATGTGATCATCTCAATCTCTCAACCAAATCAATTGTTTAGGGTAGACTTGTTCGAATTGAAGCCGAGAGGTTGAATTCTCCTCTAATCGACAGATTAGAGGGTGCCTTAGGTCTCCAATCAACCAATTAGGGTAGATCTGTACCAACACACGAGAGTTGAGGTGTAGAAATCCCTAAAAGGCAATCAATTGCATTCCAACCTAGATCTTGATCCAACAAACGACAGTTGAGGCTTAGGAACCTTAGGTATGGTCAATTGAACCTTTCCAAAGAGTTTAGCACAAGGTACCAGCAAGGAAATGCATCAACTCGAACTGGTAAGCTCTGTTCTGGGAAGCCAGTACGGGTCTTACCAGAGTGGTACGGCCTTGCCTTACCAAGTTAAGTACGGCCTAGCCGTACCAACTTGGTACGGGCCGTACCACTAGAGGCAGATCATAGATGAAGTCTGAAACCCTGGAAACGCCTTTTATCCATAATCAAAACACAATTTACATTTCTTCTAGCATTTTATTACATCTTTCTGAATTGTTTGAATTGTTTGAATTGACCTTTTTAGGAAATTAAATACCAAACCAAATCTTTCTCACTTCTAGTTTTTAATCGAGTTAGGTAGATTCTAACCTAGTAATTGTCCGTCCCTGTGGATCGATACCCGATTATACTACTCGATAGGGGTTGTGCACTTGCAACCCTTACTCGTGAAGTGTAAACGCGGTTTTAAAAGGTACGCCCTCAAGCGTACCGAAACTTGCGTTGCGCTTCTGCGCGAACACCCGCCTCCACCTGGCCCCCCAGTTGATGACGGCACTTCTTGAGCTAACACGACCGAAGCCGTACCCGAAGGGGGGACTGCTGCCTCCGACGAGGGGGCAGTGGCAACGTCCCTCGGGCTCGGGGCTAAAGGTGGCCGCACGATCCTTTTCTTATTTGTAGTTGGTCCTTTCCCTTTCACGTCACGATCAATTTCGTGCGTCGCCCTCCGCTTCCTCGACTCTACACCCCTGGCCCCCCTTCTTCACCGCACGCTCCTCAATGCCAGCGGACGGTTGAGCAGGAGCCGCCCTGGTCGTTAGTGACCCGGAGTACAGCCCACCCGCGTGCGAACAGACCAACTCGGGGATCGCCTTTAGCCCGTTGAAGGAGAAATCCATTAGGCCAAAAGCTGCAACAGAAATATGAACTCAAGGGTCATATATATAGGAAAACAGTTAAATATTCTTTATCAAAGAATATATATATATGTGCGCAAAGGACTACCTCGCGACAACTGCCCGATAACCTCGACAGCCAGGTCGTCAGCAGCGCTCATCCGGAAGCGACTCATGTCGGGCTTCCCCTCCCACGAACTATCATCTTCACCCTTCTTAATCTGTCGCCACGAGCGACGAATACCTTGCAGCGACTCAACTTCCTCGGGCTTAGTCAAGTACACCCAGCCCCTATTCCAGCTATCAATCTTCCTCAAAATCTTCTTATGAGTCTCATAGTCGAAAATTTCCGGCGCGTCAGTTCTCCTTCTCACGGCGACAAAATCCGATGAAGCCATGCACAGACTAAAATAATGGGCAAACAGGGCCATGCTCGGCCGTAACTCGTCAAAATAGACCTGAAACTCGTCGAATAACTTCTCGAAGCTGACAAGATAACACCACCCCACACTTATCAGTTGGGCAGGGGTTATATCCAACTCCTTCAAGAAAGTAACCTGGAACGAGGTCAGAGGCAGCTGGAACCCGCATCGGGGCATCTTCCAGTAAATACAGAGCCCTTTCTCATCGTCATGGGCTCGATCGTCCGCTTGCGGCAATAAGAACCCCAACCGGTCCAAGGAAATGCGACCTCTCGCTTCCTTTTTCACGAGCTCGCCATAAAAAACGTCAACCCACCAACCCTGACTGTGACAACCCGTCGCTGATGGGAACAGAAGACTAACCTCCACAAACTGCGCATCATACGCGCGCCCGGCGCGCCTCCTCTTCGAGGAGGGGGGTTCCTTAGAGTTCTTTTTCCTTTTTGATACCTGCGAGCGTGCTGAAACTGACGTCTCCCGAGAAGACCCCTGGCGATCTTGCACCTCGACTTCCTCCGACTCCCCATCCTCATCAACAGAACGGCTCTCGCTTTTGCCGGAAGAATAATACGAGGGATCCGCCTTCTCCAACGGGACCCGTTCCCTAACTACCTTTTTCTTACCTCCCATCTTCGCTGACTGCAAAGGCAAGTTAATAAGATGGTCAGCGACGGGAGATATTACCGGGGGCACAATCCTCTTACCCGACGCGGCAAAAGCCCTTTCCAAGGCCGCTTTCGACTTCCCGGCGCCTTTACCCCCTATCCCCTGATCCCACATCGCTGGATCACCCCAATCGATGGACTCGTCTGGAGAACCCGGTTCCGCTGCGGCCCCGTCCACAGAAGATTCCGGCTGTGCCGCCTTCCAATCAACGGACGACTCCGGGCCTATATCATCCTAATCCACAGCCGCCTCCCAATCAAAGAAATCTCCTTCGGAACCCGAATTAACGCCCGTCTCCGACATTTAAAACAACCTGCCCAGAAACTGTCTTACGGACCGACCGTAGGACCTCGCATATGACAAACGCGCAAGGGTAGAACAATACCGACTTGGTGGCTCACGGTATCGATCGAGATACCGGATCCCGAACGTAATGTTTGCGACAGTAATACTTACGGATAGCGAGCGACACTCCTGTGAGATGTTCGTGCAGTCGTCCCCGCCAATTGTCCTTATCAGCGAGAGCGATGAGCGAGACTACTCCGATAATGGAACTTACTGAAAGCGGACATCCGCACGGGCCCGCCTATCTTTATATAGGGCCCCCGTAAAAAACCGTAAAAATCAGCACCAATCTCAAGGAACAACCCTCGACACGTGGCTCGCGCCCCTTCGATCAGCAGCTTCAAAAACCCAAAACGTCGCGTCGCCCCGCCTTCTGGCGCCAATATCCGAAGTTATATTGAACCGTCGCGTCTCTTCGGCTTTGTCTGTGCAAAAATCCCCATGACGTAGATCCCCTACAACCTTGAAGCGTACTGCCCCTCGAGACATTAATCTCGCGCCGTTCCAACGAGTTAATCCTGACCCCACGCTAGGATTACCGTTTATCCGAAGCAGTGGGCGGCATGATCAAAATAGCAGCGGATCCCGATGACGTCAGCAAGCTTGAGCGCTCAGGATGGTCTGACACATGCATTTATTGCACCTATAGTAACCCCCCGTTATATATACACGGACCCTCCGTACCTAACCACCAAACACCCATCTAACACAAATCTCGGAGCCATGGCACCAAAACCACCCCGCCTATATATTGACCCATTCAGCCATAAGAAGATCATTCCTCACCAACCGATTCTCCATTCTGTAAACCAATCCTCACTCCATCCACCCTCCTAATGTCGTCGAGCGACTCGGTTAACAAACCCAAGCCGCGACGCCTCAACATTACCCTCCCCCGAGAGTCACCTCCCCACCGACCCCGCCCGAATCCCCCGCAACCACCACGGCGGACGCTTTCGGAAGGCGAAAGGTGGGTATTGTTGCAAGACATATTCCACCCAGACTTAGAGTGGATGCTAGACCACGAAAACCTCCGAGTTCGAGATTTTCTCGACTTCAAACTTTCCTCGTGTCCGAAATTCACCCCGGAGGACGAGAACGCCCTCAAGTCAACCGCACCGTCGTTACGCACATGCTTCGGGTGCGATGATCAAGATCCCAAGACCGAAATGGTCAAATGCCGAACATGCTTCGAGTGGCACCACATGTACCACTATAACATAAAAGGCCGCTCAGATCCCCGCCGCCGGTTTTGGCGATGCCCCCGTTGCATCGACCTCAACTTCAGAGGACCAACCTTATACACGGCTACCAAGGAAGAGCTCGAAGCGGACAATACCTATGAGGACACCGATAACGAGGTCCTCGCCTGAACGCTCCCCGGGTAGCGACATCACACCCGTCTTTTTGCCGAACAAGGAAACCGCGACATGACAGACAAGAGTGGAAACACCCTCCCAGTCTACCTCGGGATCCTCCTCGGCAACCATGCGGGTATACAGGGAACTAGTCGCCCTGCATATCATAGTTTATTAAAACAAATGTATCTGTTATTGTGTATCAACTAAAGACAAATGTTGTCTACAAAGTATGTATCATTCCGATGTCATGTTATTAAACTTATAAAAATCATACAGAGTAACCTCGTTGTCGGGACCCCCTCTTCTCTCACACAACCCACCTTATATATCACATCGACAAACAATTTCCATCTCATACCCTCCCGACACATACGCAGGCCCTCGTGCCAACTCAATATCTCGGCACCCGACAACAGGTAAAGCGGCCACCCGGCGGCTACATGCCAAGGATTGCCTGGGACCCACGTCATTTATACCCACAGTAGCAACTCAGGCCTATAAATACTGACCTCACAACACGTAAAAGGGGAGAATCACCCTCCTCATTCTCACCCCATTCCTTCTAAGCAAAATGCCTTTCAAACAAGTCGTTTCAAAAACTAAAAGGCCCGCGGATCAAGGCCAGAGTAGCCGCGACCAACCTCCCCCCAAATCCCGTCGCTCTTATAACCCACGACAAGTCCTCTCTCCTGCCGAGAGATGGGCCCTCCGCCAACGATTCTCCGAGGAGGATTTGGAGTGGATGCTCCATAACGAGGACCTTCAAATCTGCGACTTCATCGACATCACCCTCGCCGGGGTACCCTCGTTCACCAAGGAGGACGAGAACAATCTCTACGATGACGTTAATTTTGAGCCCAAGTTGCGTTGGTGTGTCTTATGCCGCGACCAGGGACCCAAGCACGAGATGGTGAAATGCCGGGTGTGCTATGAGTGGAGTTGCTTCGAACACTACGACATCCACGGCCGCTCAGATCCTCGGCGTCGATTTTGGAGGTGCCCTGGATGCTTATCCCGCAATTCTGGAGGCCCGAGCCTGTACACCGCTATTCCACAGGAAATCAAAGAGGATGACCTTTTTGAGGACACTGACAACGAGCGCGTTGTCTGATTTCAATACTTCTTTACCTATCGGCGTTGTATGATTTAGACCTTATCCGTATTTGTGCTTTTCGATTATTTTCAGAATACTAACAACTGTTTGTCATCTCAGCAATAACCGCGCAAAAAAAAAAAAAAAAAAACCCGCGACGACAACGCGTGACATCAAGCGTAACTCGTCTAAAAACACGCTTAACCACCCAAGGCTATATAACACGCCAACACAATTAGTCGGGACATACACCCGAGATATGGCGTACAAAACAATTCGCAAACCCTTTGGAATAACAAAATCACGAAATATAACGACAAAGCAAAATCAGCACAAACTACGCGCAATCAATAAACGGCACGATGAGAAACCATACGAACAGGAATTAAAGAATAACCACAATACAAAGACCCCGGGGGTTAGACGAATACCCCACAAAACCCCCGAGACCAACTTGGGGGCTAACACTCGAACCTTAAGAAAAATCTAAGAAGCCAAGATAAACGAAAAACTTACATAATGGCACCGAAGTCGTCTTCATCACCGGAGTCAAAAACCCGAAAGCATCATACTGATACATTTCGGCTTCGGGGGCTAATGATAGGTCCATATACCAATGGCCCTTAAAAAGCCCAGGCCTGGCCCAATAGAGCACCCCCAGATTTAAATACATAAAAGGCCGGCCCAAAATAAAACGAAACAGAAGAGGCCCCTCCCCCTACGAAAACAACCCGGGATTCGGACCCCCTCCCGGGGCCAGCCCGAGGCCAGGAACAACCCGGGATTCGGACCCCCTCCCGGGGCCAGCCCGAGGATAAGAACAACCCGGGATTCGGACCCCCTCCCGGGGCCAGCCCGAGGTTAAGAACAACCCGGGATTCGGACCCCCTCCCGGGGCCAGCCCGAGGTTAAAAGCACGAGACTCGGACCCTACCCCAGGGGCCAGCTCGGAATCAAATGAAACGAGGCTCAAAGCCTAAACACGCCAAACAGCCAGAAGATGCCGACGTACGGCCTCGCTGATTCAGCTCGTGACAGATTATGCGGACATTATCGCCTATTATGTGGACGCCTCCAAACAGTCATGAGGGCCCTCGTCATTAATGATGACAAGACCTCGCTACAGTAAATGCGACCCCTATTTAAGGCAGAGAAATCCCCAGAGAAAGGGATCGCATTTTTTATCACCACCAGAGGAGGTATTAAAAAGGGTTAGAGCGTTAATACCCCTCCGACACCCCGCGTGTCCACCCTCTCGGCCCGATTCGCTCGAATCGGGACGAGTTACACTCTCGACCATCCAGCCTTCGCACGGCCTGCTTCCCAGGAACAGGACGTGCACGCACCTTACTGGACCGAGTCCAAGTACGGCCCGGCCCTCTGGGGGAAGGGACGTATCATGGTTGATCACAGGAATTTAGTCAAAGTTTGTAGAATTAAGAGATAATTGTATATGTATATGTATATCTATATATATATGAACTACGGGTATATTTTACAAAAATATAATAACATAAGCATATTATTAAAATATGGCGTGTATAAATTGAACTTGGAGCAACTAGAACCATTCAATATTTTAAAATCTAGTCTAGCGAGTAAGATAATATTTTTCGTGAGAAAGATTATAAATTCAAAATCTAATTAAAATTATTCTTATAAACATTTAAAGTTGAATGCTTGACTCATCTTTATTTTATTTTTTTTTAAATCAAGCCGCTACATACTTGACACCTATTAACATGGCATTCGGCTTTCCTGGATTATATGGAAACCATTGGATAGTTCTCGTAAAATCTTGACCGCCCGATCTGAAATTACTCGATTAAATTCCAGATATTATAGAGCTGAACCTGAACTTAACACACTGCAGCATTTGTCGAAGATGTGAACTTAAACATTGTGAAATGTTCCATGTGCAATTGTGCATCCATATCATTTTCTGACCAATAATTTATTTAATTTATTTTGCGGAAAGCCTTTTGTGTTGCTAATTCAGTTCGTATGGCTTTAATAGTAACATAATTTGCGTATAATTCGTTTTTTGACGTTTCTGAACCGAACACTGAATAAAAAATGCAAAAAAACGTATAATACGTTTTATTCGCGAATAAAACGGGAAAAAAACGCTACTTCTTTTTAAAAAAAATAAATTTTTTTTTTGCTTCCATGTAGTACCGAATTATTCTCAAATTATATCCGAATTATTTTCAAATCATAAACTTTTAACCCCGCCGAACCGAACTTGAACTATTCATATGTACTATGTAGTGACTACATAGTATATACCAATTGAGGAGGGTTCAAATGCCTCCATTTTTTGTGCCTCCACCATGCCTCCATTTTTAAAAACTTTAATAACTCAAAATTTAAAACTTAAAAGTCAAAATAAATCTGTTGGATGTGATCTACATCATTTTATCTATGTGCTCATAAAAAATTATCACATTTTGATTTTGTTTTTATGTGAATCAATAAGTTGAAAAATCAACGTTTAAAAATTATCCACATTAGTACATTTTTTACGAGCTCTTGATGACAACCAAAACAAAATTGAAATGTCATAATTTTTTACACGTGCATAGATAAAATGATGTAGATCATATCCAACGGTTTTATTTTGACTTTTTAGTTTTAAATTTTGAGTTATTAAAGTTTTTAAAAATAGAGGCACGGTGGAGGCATGAATGAAAAATGGAGGCATTTGAACCGTCCTCGTACCAGTTTACCTGGTCTTCTACCATTTACACATTTGCCTTTGGCTCAAATAATCCGAAAAAAAAATTAGAGTCTTCCACTGACAGACGGGACCCATACAAGTCCCTGCTTTGGCCGTGTAACCGTGTTTATTACATCGTCTATCATCCCTTGTGTCTGTCTCTGTCATCAGAAAACCTTCATTAACTTTTTAAATAATATTTCCTCCCTCCCTCCCTCTCTCTCTCTCTCTCTCTCTCTCTCTCTCTCTCTCTTCACCCATTCGCCCCGGCCAAGAGGCCCTTAAAAAGCTTTCATTTGGAAGAACTCGGTAAGACTATGGTTTTGTTTTTACTTTTAATTGCGTGCATCGTAGTTTCTTGAAAAAAATTAGGTTTGTCTTTTTTGCTTGATTGCTTAGATTGAGTGTACTATTTAATTCGATATAGTTCTTTCCGGCGCTTCACGCAATGTTTAATTAGATCTGATTCACAGGTCTTAGGGAATGCGCTTAAACGAGAAATTTAAGCTACTCCGTGACATTTTAGATTCGACGATCATTCCTTCTCTATCTATTTCCATTGGATTTTGGTCCTAGGTTCGTTCCCTAGTTCGATTTCTCGTTTTATTTCCAAGTCATATGCATTAGTATAATGCCTTGAAGAAGGTCGGATTTTGATGGTGTACCTTAGTTAAATGGGGATTTATTTTTTCCCCAATTTTTTTTTTTTTTGCATTTCGTCTTCCCCTTCTTTCTTATCCCCCATAAGTCATTCTGTAGATTGAAATCTTAACAAGACGGTTCATTCAGAAATACTGTATTTTTGTTTGATGCTGGTCTAATATGCTGTATTGACGACCACTATGTAATGCTCAATTATTGAGTTTGGTACAGTTTAAATGCGTGGTCGTTTCTATTTTTTTTTTTTAATATACCGTACCACCAAATTCTCACTTCTATGGGAAAAATAATATCTGGATATCTCTAATTCTACTTGTATTTAAATTAATAAATGAATTTATTTATTTTTTGTATTTTGCTATCTTGCGTTGATAGTTATGCTCAATTATATGCAAAACTGAAATTATGTATTCTTTAAATTTAATAATTGCTAAAGTTGTTCTTCTATTTTTATATATTTTGCTTCCCAAATTTAATATTTGCTCTCTTGATTAGCAGTATGATCAGAACAAAAATATAACAAAAATTCAATTCATTTCAATAGAATAGAGTTCAAAAGAAATAATTTGGAATTGAATTTTGATGATTAGAACGGTTAAATAAAAGAAGAATTCATTTGAAGATTTGAAAAGAAATAAATAAAAAGGTCATAATTTTCATTAAAATTACAGTAGGTGCCATTGAAAATTTTCAACCCAGCTTCCCAATCGCATCAATTTCCTCCTGTCTCTTTCTCTCGCTCTCCCTCTCCCTCTTCTCTACTCCCCAGTTCCGACACCCAGTTCAGATCTCCCTCTCCATTTCTCTCGGTCGCAACGCTCATTCCAGACCTTTCATCCTCTTCACTACTCTCCCGTCCGTCCATATCTTTCTCTCTCACTACTGCTCCCCCGTCACTTCAGTCTGAGGCTTTTCTTCATTGGAGAAGACAAGGAGAAAATGGACTTTTTACGCTGGCAAATCGAATTCTCGCCAAATACCATAATTTTTCCCGTGATTTCATTGCATGATTTGGGCCTCTTGAAATCATGTCAAATCGTTTCTATTCTCATTTCTTTTTGCGTTCCGATCAGGTTATTGAGAAAGAATTCTGAATCAGTTTCTCGTTTGAGCAAAAAAAAGTCATTCCGATCAGACCCTAGAGATTTTGGCTTGATGATGTAGAGATAACAAAACAACATTCAATAATTTATGCTTTAAATTAACTACATGCTTTTTTGTTTGTAATAATCACTGCTTGCTTTCTATTTATTTAAATTATGTATAATTCTTTTCTTTCATATCCTTCTAGAAGCTTGTATTTTCGTGTTTCTGAAGGGGGGATGATGTCAATTTTCTTTGTTTCTGAAGCCATGATTTCTTGCCATCAATTCGCTTATCATTGACTTAGTTTTGCAGAATATCCAGCCTAATTAAGCTAAAAACAATTATGCACAAATCAAATAAAGTAACTTGCAAATTAATTTGGATAATTTTTTTTTTAATAAAACCTCTATAGTTATTGATCCTTGATGACAGTTGCTATAGGTACTTTTACATACCGGTATTACCAGTTTTGTAATGTGCCTTACCTGTTATATTAATTACAAGTCAGAAAAAATATACAGAAGGTGAAGCGAAGTACAAAAAAGAAAAAGAAAAACAGAACCGAAATAGCGAGCACTACAACAATTACAACTACAGACACCACAACTTGGTATTCTAATCCTAGTTCCCAATCCTACCAGAAGCCCTGACTGGTAGGGCTTTTAAAAGTCAAACTAAGCCATTTATCTCAAAGCACAGCCAAGTCAGTTTCTTTTGTAAACTGTGTATATATATATATTTTGGAGGGTGGGGGGGTTATGTCAAAAATATGCAATAACTTGTGAAGAGCAAGCATGTTGACCTGTTCTACTCTTGATTTATAAATCTGACACTCATTTTCTTTCTTTTTTTCTCTACTAGATATATCATCCAATTATCAGGGAGAAGATATTTTCAAAATTCATAGCTCTGTAGGAAAACCTTTCATCATCTATCATGGCTTCAAAATCACACCCAAATGTGAGTGAACCGGGTCCGACCTCAACCGACCTAGAAGATCCCAAAGAGAACCAAAACAGCAACACAGAAACAAGTGTTGCTTACAGTGAAAACCGTGGGGCCCATGAGAGCATAAAGTCGAGTTTATGCAGGAACCGCAGTGAAGAAAGTATGGACAGATCTAGTACAACAACGACAACCAGTGCCATAACAAAGCCTCACAAATCCAATGACCCTAGATGGGAGGCGATCCAGCTGGTACGGGCTCGATACGGGCCGCTAGGGCTGGCACACTTCCGCCTCTTGAGGCAAGTCGGGTCCGGCGACATTGGGTCGGTGTACCTCGCTGAGCTTACCAATACTGGTACTGGTATGGTAACTTCTATTTTTAGGTTTGCAATGAAGGTGATGGATAAAGTGGCACTGGCGCAAAGGAAGAAGCTGGTACGGGCACAAACAGAGAGAGAGATACTGCAATGCCTCGACCACCCTTTTTTGCCGACGCTGTATGGCCATTTTGAGACTGAGAAGTTTGCATGTCTTGTTATGGAGTTTTGTCCTGGAGGGGATTTACATATGCTTCGGCAGAGGCAGCCTGGGAGGTGCTTTGCCGAATATGCCGCCAGGTTAGATAATTTTTGTTCTGGCTCAGTTTCTGTTGTCCACAGAAGCCTAAAGATTCCATTTTTTGTCCTTAACTGTTCCAATTAATAATTTAAGTACATTTGCAGTATAAATACGCAAAGGAAACTCTTCAAGTAATGATTAGAACGAGTAATTTGTTGGATAACTTCAGTAAAGTAGTGACCTGTTCAGGCTGTGCTGCTTTAATCGCAAAACCGGATTTTGTCCATCTTTTGACTGAAAAATGATGGGACAGCTGAAATGTTATAATTTGGAAAATTTAAGGACCAAAAATTGTCAATTTAAAACTTTGGGAACCAAATTAATACATAGAAGCTATTGTATTGACCACATGGAAACTTCATGATAGTGCTTGTCGTATTTCATAATCTCTTCTTTTGGTTGAAAACTTCAGGTAATGAATGGTATTGAAAAGTAGCTTTTAGTGATACATATTCTCAAGCCAGTGCATTAAGTTATTTAAGCCTAATTTAGCCCGATTTAGTCTAATATAGCAATGTGAACCTTAAAAAGTTTTTTATTAAGCCTCAATAAAGCTTCCACTTGCATAACTAGGTAGTGGCAGCTTGTAAAGTATGTGACTGAACAGGTTGTTAGGCAAGGATATTTTTATTTCTTTTCTCACTATTCTTGAATGACCGCACTTAAGTCTCTTCTGTAGTTTATTTTTCAAAAACCGTGCAGTATGTTAGCCTTAATTTAAACTTAGCTTAAAGTACTGTTGATCATGCAATTACAATAAAAACTGACTGTTGGCTGAGTTTTGTTCGAGAAACACTTTGAATATATTCATGCTGAATGAAGTATATTGATGTGTACAGCAATTCCTCTACCATTTTGTCCCCTGCAGGTTCTATGTGGCGGAGGTGTTGCTAGCACTTGAATACCTCCACATGCTCGGCATAATTTACCGAGATCTGAAGCCAGAAAATGTGTTGGTTAGAGATGACGGGCACATAATGCTCTCCGATTTCGACCTCTCTCTGCACACATCCTTCATCCCAACTTTGATATGTTCCTCCAACCAAGATTCCAACCAGGCCCCAAATGGGGGCATATGCGTGCGACCTGCTGCGTGCATTGAGCCTGTTGTGTGTGCAGGCCCCACGGCAACATGCTTTACCCCTGGTTTATTGTTCTCTCGGTCAAAGAATCACAGACGGTCTAAATCTGACATCGCTAACCAGGTATAATTTTCTGCAAATTATAAATCGTGTCAGGCTTATTACAGATTATTGGAAAAAGGCAAGTGCATAACTCCTTTTAAAATTGTGGTTTGAATCTTGATGGAGTTTAGTAATGGATTACATACAAAGCATTTCATTTTGAGGGAATACCTTGTGCTCCATAAGAAGATAAAATCATTTCTTAGCTCCTCACCTCCATTATCCGTGTCCGTTGGAAAGGAAAGAATATAAGAATGGTAGTTGGAATTTTTTTTTTTCTATTTTGGAAGAAAAGGAAGTGAGAGATTAAAAGAGTTAGAAGAGTTAACACAAATGTACCAAATAAGTCCCATCTTTCCGTAGGGATATACAATAATTGACTGGTTTCCTAATTATTTTCGCTTTATTTTTTCAAAGGGCTTGTATGAAATGTTATTACATGGCATTTAGTACCTTGCTCTTATTTTCTGTTTGCAGCCAAAAGAGTGCCGTCAAATAATATTGCGAGTCTTTTACAAAATCTCATAATAGACGAAAAGAGGTATTGTAATATTCCCAATTCAAAATGGCAAGTGGTAACTGAAAAGCATTAACTATGGGAAGGTCTGTAAACATTTAAACATAAAGATGGTACAATCAACCTCCTGTGATGACTTCCCTAATGCCTCTCAAAAAAAAAAAGACTGCCCTAATGCTCCTTATTTGATGGCAAAAATCATCTCTTTTTGGAAATTTTACGTTGTTATTGGTTTGCAGGTACGTCTTTTCCCCGAGCTGGTGGCTGAACCAACTGATGCTAGATCAATGTCATTTGTCGGGACCCATGAGTACCTGGCTCCAGAGATAATCAAAGGGGAGGGCCATGGTTCGGCCGTTGACTGGTGGACCCTTGGCATTTTCCTTTACGAGCTACTTTTTGGCAAAACACCCTTCAAGGGCTCCGGCAACCGTGCCACCCTCTTCAACGTGGTAGGCCAGCAACTGCGGTTCCCTGATGCCCCTGCAGTTACTTTTGCGGCCCGTGATTTGGTCCGGGGCTTGCTTGTCAAGGAGCCGCAGCACAGGCTCGGATTCAAGAGGGGTGCCACCGAGATTAAACAGCACCAATTTTTTAATGGAGTAAACTGGGCCTTGATTCGGTGTGCTGCCCCACCACAGGTGCCTGTTGAGGTGGAGAGAAATTTTGCCTCTGCCGGAGATGGTAGTGGAAAAGGGTTTGTGGGGTCCATGAGCCAGAGCGGTGTCTCTGAGCGTAATTACCTTGAGTTCGACTTCTTTTAGGTTGTTAGATATGGTGTAATTTAATTTATGCTTGTAGTTAACTCTTCTACATCTCAATGCAAAGTTTTCCATTTCTCTCTTTTGTTTTAATTCTGTTTTCTACTGTGTACAAAATTTAATTTGCGGTTTTTCTGTGGTTCTCGTGACAATATTTGAGATGAATTTTGCTTTTTATCTGAAGCAGTTACTGGGTTTTAAGAGGGGTTTCACCAAGATTAAACCCACATTTAATTTCTTCTTTTCTCAGTTTTTCCCTTTTTGAAATTTTTATTAACTCAAGTCGTTTGATGCTGCAGTTGAAGTGCTGAGAGGCTTTTGAGTTTTGAGGTGCAAAGAAATTCTCTGGGGGTGGTGTTATGTAACGAGTTCGGATCATATAAGGTACCTGACGGGGTTAAATCTGAATCTTTTAATTTAAGTTAGCACAAATTTTAATGTGCCTCTATATATATATATATTTTTTTTTTTTTGCAGGTTAAACCCGTAGGCATTACATCTCTTCTCACATTCCTATTACATATTTAGAAGTAATTCTATTCCTTATCACTCCAGAGAGGGTATGTATAACCCGTGCATTCCCATCCTTCATTCCTGCCTTTAATGGCTAGATAATTGATCAACTCGTTGTGACCTCTACTTATGTATCTACAGGTGTATTTCCCATTCATCATCTCATCACTTTCCAACACTCAAAGATCTCAGCATAAGCCCTCCATTCAACATGTAGTGGCGGACTTAAATTTGTAACTGCTTTTACCAGAGTCTCACAATTAGTATAGAACATGCACTCGTTGCCACCTATCCTCTGCACCTCCTGTATTGCCCGCCATAGTGCCATAGCCTCCGCATGTAGGGACCCTTTATATTCCAATAGGTTAAAAAAAAAAAATTGGCTCGGTTTTGACTTAACCTGACGTAGTCAGCTACCGCAGAGAACATTCTTCCATTCTGTACTGGGTCAATGGGGTCCGGTCAGAGTGGTGATCAGAATGTAATTATATTCAAATTTGATGTGTTCCTTTTCTTTTTCATGATGAGATGTAAATTTAATTTAATTAAGAGTGAGCCTATGGTGTTATGCATAGCACGGATGGGGTCCGTGCTACGGCTAAAAATTTGACTTTTTAAAATCCTAATGGTCGATCCAACCGTTCAATGTGATAACCATATGAATATGTACTTGCAAACTAAATTTTATATTTTTTCGAATTTTTTTACTATTTTTTTAGATAGGTAGAAAAATCAGTGTTTTCTGAAAATTCTGGACCATCAAAATTCTATCTATCTAAAAAAATAGTAAAAAAATTTGAAAAAATATAAAATTTAGTTTGCAAGTACATATTCATATGGTTATCACATTGAACGGTTGGATCGACCATTAGGATTTTAAAAAGTCAAATTTTTAGCCGTAGCACGGACCCCATCCGTGCTATGCATAGCACCATAGCCTCACTCTTTAATTAATCAGTCGGTATTTCCATTTTTGCATTTCAAATGTTGTTTTCTTTTATGTATTAAACTGGCGGTTCTGCTGTTATGTTTAGTCTTAATACATATGAGCAATGTTTTAAAATGCAGTATGCGGAAGGCCACTGCATACCGCATATGCGGATTTTCATGCGGATTTTAAAATGAGAATTTATATATATATATATATATATATATATATATATACAAACAAGTATGCGGTAATATGCGGTTGCATGTGCGGAACTGCATATTGAACCGTATAGAAATTTTCTATGCGGATTGAAACCGAATACGCATATGTGACTGCATTGATGTATTTTAATACACTGCATACGAGTAACCACCAAATACACATTGGTTATATTGTCCCTCTAAGTTGAGAATTTATTCTGTTTCTTTTTAACTTTTTTCACAGTTAAAACTATTTGACTGGGGTTCTATATGACGAATTTCATTTAAGTGGTATCAGACGACTTTGTGATTTCTGACAATTTCTGGCAAATGTGAATTGTAAGAATCATCTTTGTTGACGTCCTTGGCAAATTTATACTCTCACAATTCATTGTTTAATCTATTTTTAACTTCTTATTGAGCTTATATATTCTTATTTCTCTCTCATTTAAAAATACATTGGACATGATCATTTAAATGATTCAAACACTTTCTCAAATTATTTTACGGAATTAGCATATCATGTTTTGGTTACACACGCTGTAAATTCATTCGACAAACCAAAAGTGTTACTTCAGCAAATACGAGTCCGTATCATGTAAAGTAACCTAATTTTTTAGTTTTGATCCGCAGATCAGAAATTCGGGCCAATCCAGCTGTGGTGGAACGCACGGGGCTCCTTTAATATTCGTGTTAAAGCAGATCGGATGGTCCAGATCAAAACTTAAAAATTAGATTACTTTAGGGGATCTGAATTCAGCAAAATACACCCTCAAATATCGATTTTTTTCACCTTCTCGTCAAAGATCAGCTCAGATCAAGCTGACGAGAAGAGCTCAGATCAAGCGTCCGACTCCGATCTAAGATCTGGACATATTCTTCCTACCAAATTAATAAAAGAATACTCCACAAACCAAACTTTAGGTTCAGG
The DNA here is from genome assembly GCA_028015225.1 of Carex myosuroides. Taxonomy (NCBI): domain Eukaryota; kingdom Viridiplantae; phylum Streptophyta; class Magnoliopsida; order Poales; family Cyperaceae; genus Carex; species Carex myosuroides. Next base: position 7,293,662 of record CM051482.1, read on the forward strand.
CCTTCCATATTTTTTTTTTATTTCTTACACGTGGTAAACACCTTGGATCCGGTCATTGTATTATTAATGTTAGTCATCACGTCATGGTTTTTTGTGATATCCTGCCTGAGCAGCCTAAACAAACAGCGACCGAAGCTGTAAAGAAAACAAAAGGATAACACCGAAAAATGAGAATGACAAGGTATCTAATTAAGAACACAACTCTGAAAAGCACAAACACTCCGGACAATAATACATAACAGATGTTACTGAGATGATACCAGCAGAGAGTTGTGTTGGGGTCTATGAAAACCACTGTCGCCACTGCTAGGATTGTTCTGGTTAAATATAAGAACTAAAGTGAGGAAGCGTATCTGAACTAATTGTTTCTCTTGTGCATGTGAGAGCGTCACCAATTTGATTATTCCGGAATAGCAATGTTCTTTAAAAAGTTATTTTGTCTGCATTCATCACAGATTTTCATACACTTGTATAATGAGATAACTAGAAATGGATTCTAACCATCAAAAACAAGAAATGGATTCATAATGCTTTGTATTACGGAGACCAAATCATTTAATCAGCCAAAGGAACCTCTTGGTTGTCTTATTGAGTAATCACTCAATTCAGTCCATCATTAAATTGAATATTACCTCTTAAATTCTACATAATACATTAAATGTCCACACCCTATATGACACATTAATACTCAATATGTTTTTTTTTTTTTTGAAAAACAGTAAGGATCAAAGTTCTTATTTGCTTTATTGATATCAAGGCTTTAAAAAGAAACTTGTTACACGAAAACTGATAAAAGAAATTCAACAATGTTGAATTTTGTTTTTAAGAGTTAATCAAAAGGAAAAGAAGATGAAAATTAAAAGAAAAAATTAAGTAAAACATAAAACTTTTCTTTCTGAGTGCGAATATTCACTTCTGTTATCAAATTTTGCGTGATTTTAAAATCTTCCCTAAAGATTCTTGCACAACTCTCCCTTCAGATGATGAACATAGTAATTAACAACACCTCCTTGGATCTTACATCTCCTCCCTTACAAACAATCCATTTATGTGCCCCTTCTACCTGCAACACCCTTTTCCAATCTTTATTTGGTAGTTCAAAAATGCTAGTCAAAATATTGTAAATGTTTAATGCAAAGAGGCATTAAGTGAACAAATGTTTCACTGTTTCACATTGCATCCGACACAACACACATACTAGACATGTTTAGGGCTGTCAACGAGTTAGCTCGGGCCGAGCTAGGCCCTAGCTCAGCTCGTTAATTCTGGACCGAGCTGGACCTTTGGCACCCGAGCTAAAAGTCCAGCTTGAAATCGTGACGAGCCAGCCTGAACTGGCTCGCTGGGTTTGGTTGGATCTTGTTTTAAGAAGAAAATAAATTCTACAACTTTTTGGACCAAGCTAGATAGTATAAAATGCACACAAAATCATACAAATTCACAAATTGATGCTAGCCGAGCTAGCTCGCGAGCTGACGAGCAAGCTAGGCCCTAGCTTGAACTCGTTAATTTTGGACCAAACTAGTGGCGAGCTGGCTCGTTAACAGCTCGATCCAGTAACGAAAGAGCTGTTAGCGAGCGAGTCAGGTGCGAGTCACGATCGAGCCACGAGCTACGAGCTTTTTTGCCACCCCTTCACATGTTCCATTCTCTCTTTTCCAAATTTTCAGTTTTAGAATTCTTCTATAGTATACTAACCATGCAAAGATCTTTATTTTTGGGTACCTTCAATTTCTATACTCTATGAATTGTTTCTGAATTTCTTGACTCATTTTTTAGCCCCTGATATGCTGTTTTGACAGTGAAAGACCTTGTTGATGTTAGATTCCATGAAGCATCATCTTAAGCTGTGTTTATTGGCATTTGTGATCCTAAGTCCTAACAAAGGCCGAACTCTCAATAGTTGGCTTATGAATTCAGTAGATCTCCCATTATGAAACAACTCTATCACATTTTGCATCTGAAATACCTGCCTGACAGATATATATATGTCTTATACTCACTATATTCAAACCGCACTGATCACTTTTAATTGAGCATATAATTGACATTATACAATACATTATTATTTTACATATTAATCTAATGTCGAATTAATAATCCAACAAGTTGACCAAATACCTTATAGGAATAACTATGATAATAGACCTAATCAAAAGAGAAACATACTATACCTGAATTTAAACAAATTAATGATCCAACAATTTTCTCTCTCTATATATAAAGGGTTTTGGACAATTTTTTTTTTTCAAAGTCGGATCTAAACTGGCCAATTGATGTCATAATTTACGCAAACAATTTAGATCCACGGAATCGTTTAAATTTATTAAGTTCTAAAATCATTCGCACGAATCTCAAAACAGATTGAATGGTTTGATGCCGATTTCAAATAAAATTTATCCAAAACTTTTTGAACAAAACTAAATTCCATATAACTTAGGAGGGTTAGAGATAAACAAAATCCGGTGAGTTAAAGAAAGTTTAAAACCGTCCCGTTTTAACAGAAGCGGAGTCAGACTTTCAAATTATGAATATCAAATACTTATTGGAGGGTCAATCATATAAAATTTTCATATTAAATATGAGAGTTAATTTTACTGTAGCAATACTATCTTATTTTAAACTATATTAAAATTTATATATAAATAATAAACTTTGAAAATAAATAAGAGTGAATTTACTCCATTTGTATGCTCTAAATCCACCGTTGCATCCTAAATTCGTAAAAATTTGAGTGTATAAGTGATTTCCAAAACCTGTTCGGTCAAATACTGTGCACGTGAAAAAAAAAATTTAATCAAACTTTGTGAATTTCACCCCACGCACACAATATTTCGACTATTCAAAAAAATTTATTGTCATTTCCGTTCCGATTCTCTTTAAAGACGGCCGAACATGTCCTAAGACAGAGAAACACGATTCCAGACGCTCAGAATTCTCTCTCCTTTTCTTTTTAACTTTCTCATGGAATTTTCACTTTCTTTAGGAAAGGCAAGTCAAAGCACTCAATTAATTGCCACGTGACTTAGTATGGTTTCTTCTCTGGATACCACGTGCCTGGTCGTGGCCATAGCTTGCCAAAATTGAAAATGAAGGATTTTTTTTAAAAACAGTAATTAAAATAATAAAAGTTAAAGAAACGACATGATTGTTTTGTTTGTTATAAAAACAGCAAAAATCGAATTCCGGATTCGGTTAAGTTATTTTTTCGCTTCACCGAATACGCTATTCGGTTAAGCTGGTGGTTTTAACAGAGGATACAGTGGGTTCCCACAGAAGATCCGATTTTTTTTTTGCTTTTTTGGCTTAACCGAATTCGGAATTCGGTGAAGGCAATTTTTTTGCTTTTTTGGCTTAACCGAATCCGGAATTCGGTGAAGGCAAGGTGATTTTTTTGGCTTCACAAGTTGTATTTTTTTTAATACAGTTTTGACTTTTGACGTGATATTTTCAGTTGTACTAAATTTTTATTACAAAAAGATATTTTAGTGCCTCGCAATTTTTATTGCTAAACTATACGTGATATTGCTAAAAATATATTTTCAGTTTTTGTAAAAAAATATAACTATGTTTGTAAAAAAATCAAGTTATCTAGTTTTCAGATAATATAACTTGTATTCACAAAAATATTACGGTTTGCTACAGTTTTGACGATTTGTCGACGGAGGTCAGAAATTATAAAAACAGAAAAACAGAAATTCAGAAATTTTACCATTCAGAAATTCGACCAGATTGAAACAAATATAGAGAGTGGCTAAGATCAAAGTGGTATGACCAAGGCCTTTGGTGCTACCAAGTCGTTTTTGGATTTTCAAAGTCCAAACGGTCGATCTAAACCGTTAGATGTGATCTCTATATTAAAATCTGCTTGGAGACCAAATTTTACATTTTTTGGAACTTTTTTACTATTTTTTAAGCCACTTTGAAAATTGCTGATCACATGGTCCAGAATTTGGTTGCACTGTTTTTACTGTTCACCCGGATCTGCCATTTTCAAAGTGGCTTAAAAAATAGTAAAAAAATTCTAAAAAATGTAAAATTTGGTCTCCAAGCAGATTTTAATATAGACTGAACATCTAATGGTTTGAATCGACTATTTGAACTTTAAAATTGCAAAAACTAATTGGTAGCACCAAGGCCTTGGTCATACCACTTTGACCTTAGCCACTCTCAACATAGTCTTATATAAAATAATAAAATACTCATAACCGAATACCCTATTCGGTTAACAATAAAAAATAATAAAATACCTCCAAACCGAATCCCCTATTCGGTTTATATAAAAAATTCCCCTATTCGGTTTATATAGGATTCGACTCATATTCGATTTATATAAAAAATTCCCCTATTCGGTTTATATACCGTGAGTTTTATTTTTACCCAAAAATTTTTTTTAATATAAATAACTACGTTTTTAAAAGAATTTTATTTCTACCCAAACCGCAAATAATATTTGCGGAATATATGCGGCTTGAATTGTGAATTCAAACCGCATATATTATTTGCGGCTTGAATTGTTAATTCAAGCCGCAAATAATATATGCGGTTTGAATCGCATTTATAAAAATCGGTTAACCAATCACCATTTCATTTATTATTTTATTAAATGGTAATTTTTCACCGATAACCCTAGAAATTTATTCACCGATAACCCTAAAGTTATTTTTATTACAAAGAATTATATTATAAAAACTTATCAATAATATAAAATTTCATTTATTATTTTATTAAATGGTAATTTTTCACCGATAACTCTAGAAATTTATTCACTGATAACCCTAAAGTTATTTTTATTACAAAGAATTATATTATAAAACTTATAAATAATATAAATGAAAATGGTATTTTATAAATGGAAATGGTATTTTATGAGGTAGTTTATTTTATATTATTGATAAGTTTTTATAATATAATTCTTTGTAATAAAAATAACTTTAGGGTTATCGGTGAAAAATTACCATTTAATAAAATAATAAATGAAATTTTATATTATTGATAAGTTTTTATAATATAATTCTTTGTAATAAAAATAAATTTAGGGTTATCGGTGAATAAATTTCTAGGGTTATCGGTGAAAAATTACCATTTAATAAAATAATAAATGAAATTTTATATTATTGATAAGTTTTTATAATATAATTCTTTGTAATAAAAATAACTTTAGGGTTATCGGTGAATAAACTTCTTGGGTTATCGTTGAAAAATTACCATTTAATAAAATAATAAATGAAAATTTATATTATTGATAAGTTTTTATAATATAATTCTTTGTAATAAAAATAACTTTAGGGTTATCGGTGAATAAATTTCTAGGGTTATCGGTGAAAAATTACCATTTAATAAAATAATAAATGAAATGGTGATTGGTTAACCGATTTTTATAAATGCGATTCAAACCGCATATATTATTTGCGGTTTGAATTAACAATTCAAGCCGCAAATAATATATGCGGTTTGAATTCACAATTTAAGCCGCATATATTCCTTGCGGTTTGAATTGTTAATTCAAACTGTAAATATTATTTGCGGTTTGGGTAGAAATAATTTTTTTTTGAAAATGTGGTTATTTATATTAAAATATTTTTTTTGGGTAAAAATAAAAATCACGGGTTTATATAGGATTCGGTTTATATAAAAAATTTCCCTATTCGGTTTATATAAAAAATATAAAAAATAATGTAAACCGAAAAATCCAAACCGAATCCCCTATTCGGTTTATATAAAAAATAAAAAAATAATGTAAACCGAATTGGCTATTCGGTTTAAATTAAAAAAATAAAAAAATAATCTAAACCGAATAGCTAATTCGGTTAATGGATGGTGTTACACGGGTAGTCACATAATTCGGGATCTGTGAAAATATGCTTAACCGAATAGACTATTCGGTTAAGAAAAAAAACAACTTAACCGAATCCGGAATTCGGTTTTTGCTGTTTTTATAACAAACGGAGCAATCATGTCGTTTCTTTAACTTTTATTATTTTATTTACTGTTTTTAAAAAAAATCCGAAAATGAAGCAGCACAGTTGAGAATTAAAAATGAAAAATGTTTCTGCCCCACTTCGTTGTTGTATAATAATAATTATTAAATAAATTTCACTATTAATTTTTTCTGTTCTTGACATTTTTGCTTTTGGCATATGTGAATATAAATAGCTGTAAGTCTGTACCATTCCATTCTAGCTTTTAGCATATGTGAATAACTTAATATAAATAAAGGTATATATGTGAAATATTAGTTGAGAGCTTTGAAAGCAATTTCATTTCACCCTCCAAAAGTCTTTGATTAATTGATGACATGAATAAGACGAGTCAATCTTTCTCTTGATGACGCATCCTTTTGGCTTTTTATCTTTTCGTGTAAATATTCCCTCTTTGGTCCTTTCTGTGTCGCTTTCTCATCAAAACCAAAATACAAACCTTCATTCAAAATGGCACATGGTTCCCGTTTGACTAAAAGAGTCCAGACTGTGACTCCCCCGAAATTTTTATTTATAACATTTTTAAAAAATAAATTAATAAAATAACCATCGTTTTTGGTCAATTCTAAATCTAACACGGCCGCAGAATGCCGGAGCGGACCCATATGGGGGTACCGCAGAATGCCGGAGCGGACCCTCATATGGGTCCGCAGAATGCCGAAGCGGCCCCTGGGGCCGCAGAATACCGGAGCGGTCCCCAGCCTATATAAGGGGCCGCTGGGTTTCGATTTCATTACATCTCATTTGAAGTTTCAATCCCTTCGACTTCGGGTCAGTTTTCTTCTTCTTCTCTAGTTTTAATTTTTAGTATAGAGTAGTAATTAGGTGTAGGTTTAGGGTTTAGGATTTAGGGTTTAGGGTTTAGATTTAGCATTTAGAATTAGATATTAATTTAGGATTTAGAATTAGTACTATACCCAAATTTAATTAGAATTGTACCCAAATTTAATTCGATTGTATCCAAATTTAATTAGATTGTACCCAAATTTAATTAGAATTGTACCCAAATTTAATTCGATTGTACCCAAATTTAATTAGAATTGTACCCAAACTTAATTAGAATTGTACCCAGATTTAATTCGATTGTACCCAAATTTAATTAGAACTGTACCCAAATTTAATTAGAATTGTACCCAAATTTAATTAGAATTGTACCCAAATTTAATTCGATTGTGCCCAAATTTAATTAGAATTGTACCCAAATTTAATTCGATTGTACCCAGATTTAATTAGAATTGTACCGAAATTTAAACCGGACTTTGACCAAACTCTCATATTTAACCAAAAATTATCCAATACAGCATGAGTACCAGTAGACCATCCTCCAGTAGGGGTACACAGCATGCTGTTCGCACGAAAGCGCAACGCAAGTTTCGGTACGCTTGAGGGCGTACCTTTTAAAACCGCGTTTACACTTCACGAGTAAGGGTTGCAAGTGCACAACCCCTATCGAGTAGTATAATCGGGTATCGATCCACAGGGACGGGCAATTACTAGGTTAGAATCTACCAAACTCAATTAAAAACTAGAAGTGAGAAAGATTTGGTTTGGTATTTAAGTTCCTAAAAGATCAATTCAAACAAATCTGACGATGCAAACAGATGTAATAAAATGCTAGAAGAAATGTAAACTGTGTTTTGATTATGGATAAAAGGCGTTTCCAGGGTTTCAGATTTCATCTGTGATCTGCCTCTAGTGGTACGGCCCGTACCAAGTTGGTACGGCTAGACCGTACTCCACTTGGTAAGGCAAGGCCGCACCACTCTGGTAAGACCCGTACTGGCTTGCCAGAACAGAGCTTACCAGTTCGAGTTGATGCATTCCTTGCTGGTACCTTGTGCTAAACTCTTTAGAAAGGTTCAATTGACCATACCTAAGGTTCCTAAGCCTCAACCGTCGTGTGTTGGATCAAGATTTAGGTTGGAATGCAATTGATTGCCTTTTAGCGATTTCTACACCTCAATTCTCATGTGTTGGTACAGATCTACCCTAGCTGGTTGATTGGAGACCTAAGGCACCCTCTAATCTGTCGATTAGAGGAGAATTCAACCTCTCGGCTTCAATTCGAACAAGTCTACCCTAAACAATTGATTTGGTTGAGAGATTGAGATGATCACATGACCTTGATAGGTTTGATCTAGACCTAGAGGTTCATCATACACAATCACAGCAATCAAAGCAAGAGATGGCAAAGAAAATCACAATCAATCAATCAAAAGAGTTCATACAAGATACAAGTCAAAGAAAGTCAAAGGAAATCAAGAATCCATCTCTAAACCCTAGAAACTGAAATAACTACTCACAGCACATGATCTGATCTAAAAATACAATAAAAGGGATAGAGAAAGCCATGGATCGAAGGGATCGAGAGGAGGAAGCTTGATCCGTCGAGTTTCGCCTCTTTCCTCTTCCTTCCTTCTTGCTCCTAGCTCCTTAGCTCTCTTTCTCTCTCTTACTGTGCTCTCAATTAGATCTGGAATGGAATGAATGTCGAAATTGGAGAGTTCCCCGCTTTAAATAGCCTCTGCCAAAATTTGAATCTGTCAGGCCGCCTTTAGGTACGGCCCGTACCAAAGTGGTACGGCCTGGCCGTACCAGGCGTGATGAGCTGAAATTGGCTAAGTCCGGTAAGACCCGTACCAAACCTGGTAAGGGCTGTACCAGATCATCGCAAATCACAGTTTCTTCGTGTGTTTTCCTCCAAACCTGCAGAAAACAAACAAACATTCAGCAGTACCAAATTCTAAAGATATATCGATGAAATGCCCATGATTCTGGTGAATTAGGGCACGAATCTGATACTAAAACAGGCCTAAAATAGACTAAATATGCGAGGTATCAAATTCGCCCAAGCTGAACCTTTGCTTGTCCTCAAGCAAAAAGTTTCAAACTCGGGTAAAAGTGCTGGACAACTAAATCTAAATGCGGATACAAGTCTAAATGTGAAAACTTACATGATTGCTACAATAAAAGAACGCAAGAATCTTTTTGCTATGATTCGGACTTCCCTTGGTCAATTGTGATTCACCTCACAAATTGATTAATAAAACCTCAAACTCTAAATGTTTCAAGTCTTGCAAAGTTGATTACTCGAATTTATCGATTTATCATTCTTTCACTAAACTATGCCTTCGTTTGTAGAGATTTTCCCTTTTTGGCACCCCCAAGCTTGAATCAAGCTTAGGTCAGAAAGTTGCGGACTTCGTGTGTTGATATGTGCAAAAATTTTATTTTTTTCATTTCTAATTGGGAGACGAGCTCAAAGGCGCCCATTCAAGGCTTATTGCCAGTACTCTTATGTTCTCCATCTTTTCATCTTTTTTTTTTCTTTCTTTCTTTTTTTTCTTTTTTTCTTCTTTTTTTTTTCTTTTTTTTTTCGCACATACCATGAATACACACATCCACTAGTGTTCATTCACACCAACGGATATCCCAACTTTTCTTTATTTGAAATCTCTATTTCCACATTTGAAAGACACAATTCGGTTTCTAAATGTTATCTCGACATTCAAGTTTCCAATTTTACAAATCTCAAACCATTTGTTCGTAATCAGTTTTGTTTGGTCAATTATGAGGTTAGTTCTAATTTCCCAAGGTCATCCAACTCACAAACAAAAGTTTTCAAACAAGTCCCTAATCCTAGCAATCACACAAATTTATCACCTAAATGCAAATTTTTTGAAAAAGAAACATGTCTAAATGCAGATACAATTTTCTTCTATTCCACCCCCCCAAGCTTGAATGAAGCATTGTCCTCAATGCTTGAATCTACACAAGGCAAAAGTAAATAGAAGAAAATATGGAAACTTACTAGATGGTGAGCGAGGGATGAAGCGGGGGCGTCTCACTGGTTGGTGGGAGGTGGATCAGGTGGCACTGGTGGGAGCACCCACTTCTGAGGTACACGGACCATGCGATCACACTCTTGCATCAGAAGAATCCGCAAGATTTCTTTCAAGTCCTTGATCAAGCACCCGATCGCGCTTTTGTGAGCTTCCAATTTCTCCAAGAGCGTAGCAGTCCGATCGGGTTCAAGATCTGCACTTATGATCACAGGACAACATCTATCTGGGTCTAGAAACTCATACCTGAGGTGAGCTGCTGGAGGCTTGAGCTCAGGAGTCAGCCGCTCTGTCTGGGTCTTGACGCGGGTCGCATCAAGTGGCGTGCGGGTCGCATCAAGTGAAATGGCATCGCGTGCTGACCAATCCGACTCGCGTCCTTCGGTTTCCAGGTCCTCAGACCACGGCATGCGGGTCGCATCGGGTGGCGTGCGGGTCGCATCCACATGCTCTTCAGGTAGAGATGCGGGTCGACTTGGCTCGATGCGACCTGGGGCCACATGTTCTTCCGTGGGTGACGCGGGTCGTGTCTCAATGATGCGGGTCGCGTCAGGTTCTTCCAGGATGTCAGCCTCCTTCAACGCGGCCCGCGTGTCAGTTACGCAGCCCGCGTTCACATGTTCTTCAGGTGGTGATGCGGGGCGCGTGTCCTTGATGCGGCCCGTGTGCAGTGCGGTCTGGTTTGTTGGCTGAGCTGGTCCTTCGCATTCTGGCTGAGGTGGCAGCTTTCCAGGTTGAGGTTGGCGTGAGGCGACCATGTGGCTCAACTGCTCCAACAACTTGTTTTGAGCGGCCATTTGTGTGGACATGTTTTGCATCTGTTCCCACATCATCTGGTTTATCTTCCCTTGCTCGTGTATGAATTCGATCTCAGCGGGATCAATGTACGGCTCGGGTGGATCGGGTTGGAATACGCAATTGATCGAGTTATCAAACGGTGCTGTGTCGTAGCAATAGCCATCCTGCTCCTGTTCCTCATCCCAATCAGCCAGTGGGCAATACTCGTAAGAGTGTCTCCTGTCCCCACACATAGCACATGGCTGTGGTTGCTGGTTTCTGGCTGCCCTGACGCTCATTTTGATTGAATACCTCTCAATGGCCTCCTCTAGCTTGGCAGCTTCGGCATATAGAGCTGCGATCTGATCAGCTTTGGATCGGCCGCCTCCTCCAGCTTGAAAATTGTCGCGGCCATACCAATGTCGGTCTGTCGCCATGTACATCTTGAGCTCCTCAGATGGTGATCGCTAACCTCAAGCCAGAATGTTCCTGAAAAGGGGAAAAGAAAAAGAAAAGAAAAGAAAAGAAAAAGATACAGATTGGTGCGGCCTGGCCGTGCCTGAATCGGTGCGGGTCGGACCAGATTGGTGCGGCCTGGCCGTGCCTGAATTGGTACGGGCCGTACCAGAGGGTGGCTGAGCAGTCTCGGCTGAGTTTGGAGGAGTTTGATCGAACAGTGGGCCCTTGCTTCTCAGATGATATTTCAACCTGTATTGGCCTGCAGGGGGGGTTCAAAAGCCAATTTTTTAGTGATTTTGAATAAGAAAAAGCAAGAAAGATACAAGATAAAATCTAGATTAACTAAGTAAGGAAAAATCTAACTAGGCAATTGGTTACCGTCCCCGGCAACGGCGCCAAAAACTTGTTCGCACGAAAGCGCAACGCAAGTTTCGGTACGCTTGAGGGCGTACCTTTTAAAACCGCGTTTACACTTCACGAGTAAGGGTTGTAAGTGCACAACCCCTATCGAGTAGTATAATCGGGTATCGATCCACAGGGACGGGCAATTACTAGGTTAGAATCTACCAAACTCAATTAAAAACTAGAAGTGAGAAAGATTTGGTTTGGTATTTAAGTTCCTAAAAGATCAATTCAAACAAATCTGACGATGCAAACAGATGTAATAAAATGCTAGAAGAAATGTAAACTGTGTTTTGATTATGGATAAAAGGCGTTTCCAGGGTTTCAGATTTCATCTGTGATCTGCCTCTAGTGGTACGGCCCGTACCAAGTTGGTACGGCTAGACCGTACTCCACTTGGTAAGGCAAGGCCGCACCACTCTGGTAAGACCCGTACTGGCTTGCCAGAACAGAGCTTACCAGTTCGAGTTGATGCATTCCTTGCTGGTACCTTGTGCTAAACTCTTTAGAAAGGTTCAATTGACCATACCTAAGGTTCCTAAGCCTCAACCGTCGTGTGTTGGATCAAGATTTAGGTTGGAATGCAATTGATTGCCTTTTAGCGATTTCTACACCTCAATTCTCATGTGTTGGTACAGATCTACCCTAGCTGGTTGATTGGAGACCTAAGGCACCCTCTAATCTGTCGATTAGAGGAGAATTCAACCTCTCGGCTTCAATTCGAACAAGTCTACCCTAAACAATTGATTTGGTTGAGAGATTGAGATGATCACATGACCTTGATAGGTTTGATCTAGACCTAGAGGTTCATCATACACAATCACAGCAATCAAAGCAAGAGATGGCAAAGAAAATCACAATCAATCAATCAAAAGAGTTCATACAAGATACAAGTCAAAGAAAGTCAAAGGAAATCAAGAATCCATCTCTAAACCCTAGAAACTGAAATAACTACTCACAGCACATGATCTGATCTAAAAATACAATAAAAGGGATAGAGAAAGCCATGGATCGAAGGGATCGAGAGGAGGAAGCTTGATCCGTCGAGTTTCGCCTCTTTCCTCTTCCTTCCTTCTTGCTCCTAGCTCCTTAGCTCTCTTTCTCTCTCTTACTGTGCTCTCAATTAGATCTGGAATGGAATGAATGTCGAAATTGGAGAGTTCCCCGCTTTAAATAGCCTCTGCCAAAATTTGAATCTGTCAGGCCGCCTTTAGGTACGGCCCGTACCAAAGTGGTACGGCCTGGCCGTACCAGGCGTGATGAGCTGAAATCGGCTAAGTCCGGTAAGACCCGTACCAAACCTGGTAAGGGCCGTACCAGATCATCCCAAATCACTGTTTCTTCGTCTGTTTTGCTCCAAACCTGCAGAAAACAAACAAACATTCAGCAGTACCAAATTCTAAAGATATATCGATGAAATGCCCATGATTCTGGTGAATTAGGGCACAAATCTGGTACTAAAACAGGCCTAAAATAGACTAAATATGCGAGGTATCACATGCTCCTACAGCCACGCCATACGAGATGTCTCAGTACAAACAACAACGGTTCGAGCTGATCAACAAACGGTTCGAGAGGTCCGATTTAATGAACTTTGTTAAAAAAAATCTGACTTCTTCATTATTTTTTAATTTTTCGTAGCTGATCAACAAACGGTTCGAGAGGTCCGATAAAATGAAGACGCTGGGGGGCTTTGGAAACAACAACGAGTTCGAGGTAACCTCCACACAGGAGAGAGTTCACGCTTTCATACCTGACGATTCTGGTCGGTTTACCAAGGCCAATTACAAATACACGGTGATAATCGGGGATGATCACACGGTAACTTGCACGTGCCAGAAGCCTCAATTGGAGAGAATACCGTGCTCTCATGTTCTGTCCGTGTGTCGTCTCCGAGGCATCGACCCTGGCGTATTTGTAAGTCACTACTATCACATCCATACACTGATCAACACATGGAGCGCACAATGGCATGTCTATGGAAATCAGTCGGAATGGCCTCAACACGATGGCCCGGTCCTTGTTCCAGAGAAAAAAAATATTGCTGTGGGCAGAAGACAGCACGACAGAATTCTGATGTGGATGGACGTTCTACATAATAGGAGAAGAGGACACCAAGCCGGCCGAGATACACAAGAAAGACAAAACAGAGCTGCTCGAGCTGCACGAGATTGAGAGTTAATGTTGCTTTTTTAATTGTACTCGTAGAAATGTTGTTTATTTTCGGTTAATTAGACGTATTTGTAATTTCCGATAACATTAGCATTATTCTATTGTATGCTTCTTTATATGGCTTTTTATTGTAATGTTTCTTTTGATCAAACAAACGACGAACAACAATTTCAGATTAAACGACATTTCAAACATAAGTAATTACACACAACTTCCAGTACAAACTTTATATTTTTGATAAAAATTTCCAAAACAAAATCATAATCAACTTCAGAATCAGATTAAAAAAAAAAAAAAACAGGGGCCGCTCCGGCATAGTGCGGACCCGGGTCCGCTCCGGCATTATGCGGACCCATATGGGGGTCCGCTCCGGCATTCTGCGGCCTCCCTCATATGGGTCCGCTCCGGCATTCTGCGGCCGTGTTAGATTTAGAATTGACCAGAAACGATGGTTATTTTATTAATTTATTTTGTTAAAATGTTATAAATAAAAATTTCGGCTGAAAATGCTACTCAAAAGCATCATTACAAACAAATTAGCTTATAAATTGAAGACAGCGATCGATGTTTGACACTTTGCTTTCTAGCACGATATGAATTAGGTGTAGTGACAAGTTGAACGATGTGTCGATGAGGCGGATCGATGTATTATATTGAGAGAGAGTCAGCTACTCAGCTCAAATATATTTAAGATTTAGTTTCCATAGCTCAAATAATTTGAGAGAGAGCACCGGATCATAGCTACCGATCCAAAAGAAATTATTTTTTTCTCCATCTCTCTGACTTGACCCTTTGTTTGGAAGCAGCCCCTTAGATTTTTTTTATTGCTTATTTGCTTTCTTGAAAGCCGTGCTTCCATTTAAAATCTGCCGTGATTTTTATTTTTACCCAAAAAAAAATATTTTAATATAAATAACCAGGTTTTTAAAATATTTTTATTTCTACCCAAACCGCTAGGAATATTTGCGGTTCGAATTTTTTCCGCTAGGAATATCAGCGGTCTGAATTCTTAATTCGAACCGCTAGGAATCCTAGCGGCCTGAATTAATAATTCAAGCCGCTGATATTCCTAGCGGTCTGATAATTCAGGCGAAAATATGACCCCTTTAATCGCCCTAGACTCGGATCACGCAAGTTCTATTCAAAGCTCTAAGCGGTCAGTGAAGCAGCACATTGTAGACCGCGTTTACCGAAGTCCAGAAACTAAAATGGGAATTCAAGCATACCAGCGTGACCCCTTCGTTTTCCCTGAACCCGGATCATGCAAAATCAATGCAGTGCTTCAAGATGTCAGCGATATGGTGCATTATGAGCCTTGTCCACCGAAATATAATGATATGAAATGGGAATTCAAATGGCAGCGGCTATCCATTTGACCCCTTCGTGCTCCATGCTCCTAGAGTATAGTACACCAAGTGAATTGATTCAAGTCTGGTGCTCGGTCTATAGCACGCCAGGTGCAGCTAAGGGACGGGTCTTAATGATTCAGGCGAGGCTTTTTTCCTTTTTTTTCTGGCGGAGAGGCGACACAGAGAATTAACATTTCAAGCCGCTAGGAATCCTAGCGGTTCGAATTAAAAATTCAGGCCGCTAGGATTAAGAATTCAGACCGCTGATAAAAATTCGGACCGCTGATAATCTTAGCGGTTTGGGTAGAAATAAAAATATTTTAAAAATCTGGTTATTTATATTAAAATATATTTTTTTTTGGGTAAAAATAAAAATCACGGTAAAATCTGGCTCCTAAAAAAAGTTTGACCAATCCGAAATATTATGGTACTCTGTACGCTACTCTTTCTTTTTCTTTTTTTTTCAAATAGATAAAAAATTCTCCTTACTGGAAATTTTTTATTAGTAGTATTTAATAGAAAAGAATAGAGACAAACAGTAAGAGTATAGTAATATTTATATTGGTAGTAAGATCGGTAGCAATTCTACCAATCTTAAAAATATAAAAGTTTGAATCGGTAGGAATTTTACCGATCTAAATCAGTTATTTTTTTTCTTTTAATTTTTTCTAGTAAATTTTTTTTTTACAAAAATAGATAAAGTACATTAAAATTTAGATATATAAAAAATATTCCATCTATTTTTTGAAAAACATTTCATATTTTACTAGAAATCAAATAAGAATTATCTCCATCTATACATCAGATTAAAAAAAAGTTAAAATCAGTAGAATTACTACCGATCCTACTACCAATATAAATATTACTGTACTCTTAATGTTTGTCTCTCATCTTTTCTATTAATTACTACCAATAAAAAATTTCCCTCCTTACCACTGTCAAAATTCAAAAGGAAAAAAATCTTCTATATCTCGACAATGAAGGAAATGTATAACGAGTTCTCTTTACATTTTCGATTGGTGCGAAGTAGAGTGGGAAAAACGTGCCATGCCGTGCCGTGATGTTGAGTATTTTAGATATAATAATTTTGTACTATTTTGCCTTTAATATTTATAAAACCTTCGTACTCAATGAATAGGTTAGTTGCAAACGCACAACCTATCGATTGTAGTATTTAGGTGTCGATCCGCAGGGAGATAGGGAAATACCAATTTTTAATAAAGAAAACTACTTCTAAAACAAAACAATAAAAGTAAAGTGGGGGGGTTTGTTCTTAAAATCCTAAAGTTGGGTTCAATACCTGAAAAAGAGGAGTTTCAAACAATAAATGTAAATAAAATAAAGGAAATAAAGATTGGTTTGTTTTCAAGTTTAAGGAGATCTAGGGGTATTCGGTCTACAATCCCTTGCTAATTCTATTTATTCGGTTTGTTTAAATTCATGTTTGATTTGATGAGGTTTCTAACCTATGTTAGCCTTTGGAACAAATATTAATACAAATACTTTGCGCTTTATGGATTAATGTGCCTCGAATTCTAGGGCTGTCACTAACCTAGAGGGATATTTAATCTCATGCTTCAAAGCATATATCGATATTTGTTCTAAGGTGTCCTAATTAGGATTTGCCTTCGCCTTTCGGTCCTTCACCAAAATCCTAACCTTAATTTCTATAGTTCCGGATTGGATATCAAAGTACGGTCGCTTCTAACCCAACCCTAAGGTGTGTCTTTATGGTTTCAATTAGTAGTCTCCTCATGACCAATGCCGGAATTTAATAAATTTAAAGCGGAAAAACACGATCAACGCGATTTCAAAACTACTTCAATTCAATAAACCCTAACCAGGTGAACTCAAAGGAACGAGTACTAATGAAATTCATAAAGAATAAATCACAGAAATTAACAATCAAATCCGATAACACAATCATAATAAAAACAAATATCCGAATAATCTAGAACTAAACAAGTTCATGCATTGACCTAAACCCCTAGAAAGAGAACTACTCTCTCTTGGAGAGATCCATAACAAAGATTGGCAAAAACAATAAGAAATGAGATAAAGAAATGATTACACCCTTTCTTAGATCTAAAACCTCGATCTTGCCGACTCCTTGCTTGAATCTTCTTCTTCTCCTTCCTTGAAAAGCCTTCTAGAATTTCTGCAGGATCTCTCTCTCTCAATTTGTGGAAAGATGGATATATTAATGGATGATGAGAGATGAAATTCTTCTCCTTTTATAGCCAAAGGCCTTGCCCAATTTAGAGGATGGTAGTGGGGTTAGTGGGTGCACTCCTCAGACTGCTACGGCTATTTTTGGCATTCTAAAACGTGTTCCTTGTTGGCCAAAAATAGAAAACCTCCTGAAAATGCGAATTTCTGGCTGTCTGCGAGTCCAGTGCGTCCGCACTGGAGTTGAGTGCGGGTGGTCTTGGTCGCACCGACTCTGAATCCTTTTTGGTTCCAAGTTTCCTTTTCTGGATTTTCTGCAAAATTCCCTGAGTGCGTCCGCACTGGATCTTAGTGCGTCCGCACTGGCATGTTGTTTTCTGTTTTCCAAAGAATCCGAAGATTTCAAAAATAGTCTAAGTACTGAGTGCGTCCGCACTATCTGTGAGTGCGTCCGCACTGGCCTTGAACTTCTGTTTTTCTGGAAGATTCTGAAAGTCGCAAAAATCGGCTAAGTAGTGAATGCGTCCGCACTGAAGGTGAGTGCGTCCGCATTACGCTCGGACTTTTCGTCTGTGAGGTCTGCGCTGCTGGAAAATCGGCTAAGTACCTAGTGCGTCCGCACTGGTGGAGAATGCGTCCGCACTGGGCAGTTTTTCTTCATTCTGCACTGTTTCCTGCATTGAAACATCGAGCGAACGCAGTAACTTGATTCTTGGTGTATTATATTCGCTTTATATCCAAAATACAAGATATTTGGTGTTATTTTATGATAAAAACTAGATCGACGGTGTATATAAAATACACCTATCACGTGACTAACACGCCGTGACTTTAGTCTCGTGCCGTGCCGTGCCGTGACTAAAATGTCAAGGGGTGGTCACGGCACGCGAATGGTCACGCCACGTGAGTCACGCCGTGCCTAAACGTGCCGTGACCCGCGTGACTCGCGTGACTCGCGTGACTATTTAATCATAATTTAAGTTAATTTATTCAAGATTCACCATTAAATTAATATCTAATGGTCCTAATTACACGTGACTCGCGTGACTACGTGCCGTGCCGTGACTAAATTTTTCACGTGTCGTGTCGTGCCGTGCTAAAGTTTCAAAAGATGGACACAGCACGCGAATGATCACGGCACGGGACACGCGAGTCACGGCACGCGAATGACACGCGTACCGTGCCGTTCCGTGACGGAGCCGGCTCCGGCGTGCCATTTTTCCCACTCTTGTGCGAAGTTATATGCTTTACGAAAACCGCATAGTAACCGAAACAAACTTTGAACAAAAAAATAACTTCATAATATTTGACACCTTAATCGGACGGGTTATGTTTGCTCCATTTCTCCAGTTGCACAAATCCAACAGACTAGCAAAGCTCCAGTTCGTCCCGACACGTGTCGGCTCGGCTTTGGAGATTAGATTGAAACCCGCTGTACGGAACTCTTTACAAATTACGTTCCCGAGTAAAAAACGAAAACGATTCAGAGATGTTAACCGTAGGATTTTAATCAAACCCTATTGATGCCATATGAACGGCTGAGATCACATTTACGTCCTTTTTTTTTTTTAGATTTTTGAGGAATGACAAGCTGTCACCAACTAATTAAATCTAAAAAAATTCATTCGAATTTTAAACATACGATCTTCCATACAGAAGTTAATATTTTAATCAGTAGATCAATTTTCCATACTTGTAGGGTATAAATGAAAATCTGGAGCTGTGCATACTAGTTCTCTACTTACAAATTTTATAGACTTAATAGTTGTATAATAACTAAAAGAATGTGTCTTCAATATTTTGTCTAATAATTTTTGAGGAAAAATAAGACTCTAGGCCTTATTTAATTTATTGATGACCGGCTCCTAAAGAGAGCCTTCTTACAATTTTGAGGAGTAATTCAACCCGGTTGAATTAATCAAGATTATAGAAATGCCAAAATAGATAAAAAAAAAAGACAAAGAAGGACCAAAATTAGAAAAAGGAACTAAAAAAAGGAATGACTAGGAAAACAAAACTTGTAAAGGCTTCTTCTCATGTAAGTAGTTTCACTGATCCTGTACTTCTGATACTAACTCAGAGAGTATTTTATTTTCGTCTCTAAAAATTCTTGAACACCTCTCTCTCCAGCAGATGAACATGGACAGGAGGAGAATGGCTTTGGTCTTCATGTCTTCTCCTTTTTTAACTATCCATTTGTGTGCCCCTTCCCTTCTTAAAAGCTCCTTCCAATTCCTAGCCGTCAGACCCAGCTTTAAGGTTACCCTTCCATATAGTTCTAGGACAGTGTGGCATTCAGTGAATAAATGTAGAATCGATTCACAACTTGATCTGCACATTACACACATGCTAGGCATGACCCAGCCTCTTTTCTGTAAGTTCTCAGCTGTTAGGATTTTCTTGTGGTAAACCAACCACCCGAATATATGAATTCTTGGTGGTACCTTTAATTTCCATATTCTATGCACACAGGAGGCTATCATAGGTTTGTTTTTGAGACCTTGATAAGCTGAGCACACAGAAAAGATCCCTGCAGCCGTCAAATTCCATCTTACATCATCCTGCACGTTACTGCTCGCAGGTTGCCTCTGCAGCAAACTTTGCAATTCAACCAGTTCCTTTTCAAAGTCATCCGAAGTTCCATCATGGAACATTCGTCTGATATCCGTAGAACTTAATTGAAGAGCTTCCTGATACGAAATGGTCTGATCAATTGCTTCATTGTATAATACATTGAAAGTTGAGTACAGCAACCCGTGACCCCAGTTGTGTTTCCAGAACTGAATTGTGGTTCCATCACCCAAGGTTCTTGTTATGAAGCAATCGTAGAAATTCTGAACTCGTTTCAGATTTTGGGAGAAGAATTTACAATCCAGAAGAGCACTTGGTCTATCAATTTCAAAAAGCGACAGTAGCAATGACTTCCATAACCTCATTTCCGGTTTTATCCAGAACCAGTACCATTTCGCTAGAAGTGCATCGTTGAAAACCTGCAAGTCCATGATACCAAGTCCACCCCGTGATTTTGGTTTACAGACGGACTCCCAATTTGCCAGAACCATACCTTTTTCCTGTAGAGATCCTCTTTTCCACAAGAAATTTCTTCTCGTCTTGTCTATCTCTGTAATGACCCATTGAGGAATTTTAAAGACCGACATGAAAAATGTCGGTATTGATGACAGTACTGCATTAATCAAAACCAGACATCCTGCTATTGATAGTTGGGCTGCAGCCCACCCTTGTAATCTGGTCTGTACTTTTTGAATCAATGGAATATAAGCTGACTTTGGTAGCTTCCTGTCAGACAAAGGGAGCCCTAAATAAGTGAAAGGAAAGGATCCTTCCTTACACCCCAGGGTATCAATCAAGTGCTGAGTCATTGAATGGTTCTCTGTAGTTGTCAGCAATTCAGATTTTTCCATACTAATGGTTAATCCTGAAATTTGCTGAAATGTCATGAAGAGGATCTTTAGAGCTTGTACCTGCCTTCATTATGGCTTTAAGAAGAACATAGAATCATCCGCATAAAGTAGACATGGTTTCATTCCTTGAAAAGGTAATTGCCATGTGCCATTTTGAACCAGCTTATTCAACCATCTCGGGATGAAATCCATTGCTAATATGAACAATAATGGGGACAAGGGATCTCCTTGTCGTACACCTCGTCTAAGCATGATTCTCTTGCTTAAGCAGCCATTGATAATTATCTGTGAGCTGCCCCTGAGAACACACCTGAGAATCCAATTTGTCCACTTCTCAGGAAATCCCATTCCTGTCATTACCCTTGTTAAAAATTCCCAGCTAACAGTATCGAAGGCCTTGTGTATATCAGCCTTAAAGAGTCCAATTGGTACATGTTTTTCCTTTGCCATCTGGATGACTTGCTGCGCATATAAGAAACCTTCTGTGATTTGCCTTTCTTTGACAAATCCTGTCTGGCTTTCTTCCACCAGTTGATTAATATGCGGTTGTAGCCGTTTTGCCAAAATCTTTGATAGTATCTTCTGTACACTATGCACTAAGCTAATTGGTCTGAAGTCCTGTGGTTTCTTGGCTCCTTCTTTCTTTGGGGTAAGCACTATGTAAGAAGTATTGAGATGATCCAGAGACACATTCCTGTCTAGAGTATCATTGAAGACCCGAAGTAAATCCTGAGACACCACATCTCTGAATTCCTTGAAAAATTCTATAGTAAGCCCATCGGGACCAGGGCTTTTGTTACTCGACATTTCTCCAATAACCTCCAGAATCTCCTCTAGTGTTATGCAGTCAGCAATTTGATTGAGGTCATTACTGGGAGCATATAAGTTATTCCAACTTATAGTCGGCGTTTCAACTGATTCTTTGCCCATTAGTGCCACATAAAATTCCCAGAAATTTTTTGCTTTACTTGCTTCAGAGGTATTGTTATAATCCGTAAAATTAATTTAGTTAATTAGTTAGTAATTGAGATTTGCGACTAATTAAAAATTAAACTAAGTTAACTAGGTTAAACAAATAATTAGAATAAATGTGATTAGTTGATTATTTAATTCAATTTATTAAATTAGGAATATTAATTTGAAGATAAGACTTATAAATCTTTGAAAATTAAATAAGAAAATAAGTTATTAGATTGAATAAAATTAGGACGATTTATATATGTAAATTCCAACTAGAACTGTACGAGTTTATATTTAGATTACTGTTAATACTTAATTCCGAATTTAATACGATCGACTGGGAAAAAAATAAATTTAATAAATGATCAAATAATCCACAAGCAAACCGTAAAAATTAATCGAAGTCCATTCGAGCGATACAAATTAAATACTAAACTCGATGTTTGAATGTTGGCGAATTAATTATTTTGAGATCGTTGAATTTAACCTCCGTATATATTGTTTGCAATTATCTCGACCATTCAATATTTTTGCACGAATCTTGATGCCCTTGTTTTAAGAGGAGACCCCTCCCATTCCTTTCTCTCCTCTCTCTGTCATTTGGGTCCGCCCCTTTCATTCGGTCCCTCTCTTTCTTTGTGCTCTCTGTGAGAAGGGAAATGGAGGTGATCGCCTCCCCTCCCGCGTAGTCGTCGTTCGAACCACCCCTGTTCCATCGCTGGTACGGCTTTGACGAAGTGCGCTGAGGCGCGTGGGTTTCGCACATACTCTCTGAGAGCTTTGACCTTGGTACCGACCCTCGTGCGTTGCTGGATCGACCGGGTTCTATATATACCTCTTTCTCTCTTTCGTTTTGGGGTTACATTCTCTCTATTCCTTTCGCTCACGTGCTGAGAAATCTGTCTTCCCTCTCTATTTTGCTATTTCTTCTTGATTTCTTGAGAATCCGAAACCCTAGAAATTTGGGGTTTTTCTTGTGCTTGCGACTGTGTCTCTGGTGCCTTCCTTGTGCTATACTGGTGCTCGAAGGTGCTTGTTTTGGTGTGTTGCTTGCTGATTTTTCTTGACGGCCGGGAGACGAGCCTTCGCTTAGTGCCGGCCGAGTGTGCCATTCTTGCGGTTGCACCTATTCGGGTAAATATGCACACCCTTTTTCTGATTTGGCTTGAGTCTTGTTGAATTTTGTGATGCTGTGTAATGCCCGTAGAACTTGAAATGATAAATGCCGAACGTCGAGTTGTTGATTTTCTCGATTCGGATAAAAATGCGATCGTCGGATATCGTGGTTATTTGCGGGACTGGGCTTCCTTTCTTTTCTTGCAGCTGGGCTGACCTTACTGGCACCAACCCTTTTTTCTTATTTTTCGGTGCTGGTTTGCGGTTTGCTGCTGTGCCCCTTTTCCTTTTCTGGTGTACAGCACTTGTGTGCTGCCCCTTTTTGCCTTCCCTGTTCTATCTGGTATGTGTGATGTTGTTGCTTGAATTTTGGGGCTGTGATCTGATCTGTGTGTATGGCTGATTTACCTTGCCTTGTGACCAGTCATGCTGTGACTTTTGCAGTTCTGTTCTGTACTGATTCGGTGCTGTTACTGTGATTATGGATTGTGTGTGGTTTGACTGAGGAGGTGCTGGTACCAGTGGTACCAGCCCAGTGTAGACACTGGCACTATGCGGCTCTGTTTACCAGACTTGAACTGACAGGGACCAAATTGTAAAAATTTAATTATTGGGGGCTGAATTGGGAAATATTAGGCCCTTGGTGTGAATATTTTATTTCAAGGGCCAAATTGCAAAAATAATATTAATTGGATATTGGGCCGGCCCTATATGTATATTAAAATGAAAATTGGATTTTTGGGCCTTTAACCTTACTGGGCCGTGACTGTTGTGATTTATATTGGGCTTTTAAATTTCTGTTGGGCCTTAATATGAATTTATTAATAAATTCAAGGAGGCTTGGGCCTTTATCTATTGGGCTTGGCAGATTTTTAAAAAATAGAAAGGAATAAATGTTGCCTCGGATTGACGGAATAAAATGATAGCTTTTAAAAATTTAGGTTTTAATAATGTAACCGAATAAAACCGGATGCTTAGGTAAACTTGAATTTAATTCGGGAGATGATTATACCGTCCAGGGTCTTGATGCCTCAGTGAGAGTTCATAACATAATTTGAACAGATACTATACAACCCGAATTGGATCCTGTATGATCCCGAAACACACCCAATTAAAATAGTTTAACACATTTAAATTAATTAGGATTTTAAATAAATTAATACATTAAGTAGTTAGATTTTTAAAATAAATAGTTAAGTATTTAGATGTTTAAAATTTATTGTAGCTTAATTAGTTAGGAAAAACACGTTATTTTACAAGTGAATAGGAAATTAATAATAGCAAATTAAATCACGTGAATTATACCTTACGTATTTTATCGTAAAAATATGCAATAACTTAAGTTAAAAGTCACGACTTATTAGTTCAACAGTTTATCTTCGAATTAAAATATAATAAATATTTAAATTACGATAGATTAAATTAAACCAACTTGACCTAATTTTACGCTCAATCGGAATCGAATAAAATCGATCAAACCGATTGAGCATAACTTAAATAGTAGAGTAGATTAAATTCGAACCATAGCTAATTAATTAATTAAATACGAACACTTAGTGAAATTCATCAAACGGGGTAATAAGGATTACGAATAATTAGTTTAGACTCTAATTAAGTTACGTCTAAATTACAGGTCATCCGACCTACGTAGATTTCGATCCGTGGACCGATCCCGCTGACGCTTGTACAGGAGCAGGCGAGGATTACGTGGATCCCGGAGGCTATTAGCGCGTTCTACCCCTACAGCCATCAGGTGTGGGATATCTGAATTATCTTTTCGTGGCGTACTCTTACCAGTCGACCACTTGACCTGACATTCGCACCTTTAATTTTTGTAGTTGCATTAGAGCATGTTTAATCCTTTTTGAACTGTAATTAGGATTTGTATAAATCCCTTCTAAATCAGAATTTACTGCTTTCTTAGGAGTAGCGTAATTTAATTTAATAATATATTAGGATACTAGTTGTCCTCTTCTCGTAGAGGACAACATATTATCGTAGTTAAGCATTGCATTGGTGAGTGTGAGATAGAAGACCGAATGACTACTTTCCGTCCTCGTAGTATGGGATGCGAGGCGGCTTGTGGGTCATTGGGTTGAGGGATTACTTGATCCCTCAGAGGTCTTATTAGGATTATTATTATTACATGCATTGAGTTGTTACTATATCATTTTCGTTCATTTTACCATTACGTGCGGGCCGGACTCGAGCCCCGAGGCACGGAGACGATTCGGGAGTTATCCCCCCTACATTAGGAGCTACTGGCCTAGAACGGCTGCCGAGGTTGCGGTGGCAGATATTTACTTTTATTGCACGGGCCGGACACGAGCCCTAGTCCCATTAGTCTGGCCGGACGGTGGAGTTTCGTCTCTGCTCATGAGGAGACGAATTAACTCATTCTTACGACCTGCTTGTAGTTTTCTCCTATTGGATATGTTTGGATGAAGAATCGTCTAGAGTAAGGAAAATACACGAATTTTGGATATAACCATCGGCTAGCGTGCACTTGCCTACGGGTTGAAGTCTTGTGTGGGCAAAGCTCGATGCTATTAGGCATCGGGTATCTTTGCCCCTCTGATCGCAGTCCTTGTGTTATGTCGCATTGAGATATAAATTCAATTTGGATGAATTTGGCACGGCACGGGGTGATAAAAATTTATCCGTATTATTACTATATTAAATTGTACACACGGTACCTATTGTACTGGACTCCGATTGATTATAATATTCATTCTCTTGTATTTTATGTTGGGGAATTTTAATCATGTTGGCATAACAGGATAATCATATCATGTCATCTACTATATATGTATTTTCTTTTGTAGTTATTATGATAGGTTTTAAATTCACCAGCATGTGCATTAAAAGTGAATTACGACTTTACGTAGATTTCAAATTAAAACGTGCTTTGACTTAAGAGGATCCCTGAAGGTATAATACTGGGTCACATACTGGGCGATCATTCGCTCACCCACCTTTTGATGTGGGATTTCAGGTACAGGATCTGACGGTCCGCAGCAGGAGACGTCAGGAGCTGTCCCCGATGGCCACGTCGTTTGATATAGAGTTTAGGATCTTTTGATTAGGATCACGAGTTCGATGTTTTTGTTATATACATTGAACTCGGTAGATTATGTATCCCTTTGACTAGTTCGTGTTTATTTTATCCCACCGAGGATTGTATGGATGATGTATGTACTGATATTTATTTGATATTTATGACTGTTGCTTGTTCATTTTATTTAGCTTCCGCTGTGTTTTTATTATTGTATTTGTTTAGCCTTGCGTGTTTATTAATTATTAGACACGAGACGAGGATTGATCACACCTTAATCCAAATATTCCGGTTTGGGGTGTGACAGGTATATTCTTGCCCCTGGAATTCCACAGCATTGATAGTATTTGCTCTTTTAGAAGAAGTGGCTAGTGAATGAAAGTATCTGGTATTCCTGTCGCCTTTGAGTTCCCATCGCACTTTAGCTCTCTGCCGCCATATTGCCTCCTCAATGACACTGAGGGAAGTAAACCTTCTTTTAAAGTATAATAGATTGACATGCGTTATTTTTACTAGTCTTCTTAGGAAGGTAGGAGGTAGGTACAATACAGCCAGGACCTCACTAATACAAAGTATTACAATCCACACAATGCATGTTCAATACGCCATGAATTTTTTAATAGGGAGAATTGTTGGGACAACAAGTATTATGTATAAACAAAAAATTAGTTTCAATCCTTGCAAATTTAAATATTAAGTTTTATCCACTTTTAGATTGTGAGGTCTTTAAATTATGTAAATATCCATCTATAAACAAATTTGTACTAATAATTATAAACCATTTTCTAAAATATCAGCAGTTGTTAATAAATCAGTGTTCTAAATAGCGCGCTATAGCGGCTATATAGCGTTTTTTGACTTTAAACATTAAGTTATTGGATACAAGTGCGCTAATTCAGATACAAGCACTATAGCAGTAATAGCGGTCCGCAATAGCGTGTAGCGCAAATAGCGCATGCTATGCTACATAGCCTTTTATTTGAAGGTCCAAATTGAAAATTTTTTTTAAGAACCAATTTTTTTTAAGGTCCAAATTTTTTTTGCTTTAAATACAAAAGATAGATAGTATATGTCACGATGTTAGATTTTGTGATATGAGACAGAAGATGAAATGAGGAAAAATATATTATCCTTACTGATTTGTTTGTACAGTGGGCATTATATAGCCAAAAGGAAAAATAGCTGTTGGAAAATAAACGGTAACTTTCTATAAAAGGAACAAAGGTTGAGTAACTTTATATACCAAATTTAGTTGCTCCCTTTAATTCCTAAATTAGCCTATGATGAACTAAACCCGTTAAGGGTCTCTGAGGCTATTATTAGTCCCTAATACTACTTATTTTCTACACTCCCCCTCAAGTTAGGCGTGTAGATATCATGTAACCTAACTTGCTTATATTTCCTTCAAATGTTTTTGGATCTAAACCCTTCGTAAAGACATCCGCTAATTGATCTCCGCTTCTTACAAAAGGAGTCTCAATTTCTTTCGCTTGAATTTTTTCTTTAATAAAATGGCAATCAACCTCAATGTGTTTAGTTCTCTCATGAAACACCGGGTTGGATGTTATATGTCGTGCCGATTGGTTATCGCAAAATATTTGCATTGGCAATTGAATTTGAATCCCAAAATCCGAAAGGAGTTGCTTGATCATGTCAATTCACTTGCGGTGGATGCCATGGCACGATATTCCGCCTCGGCGCTTGATCGTACCACAATATTTTGTTTCTTGCTTTTCCATGTGACTAAATTTCCGCCTACAAATGTGCAAAAGCCGGTTGTCGATTTTCTATCGAAGCTTCCGGCCCAATCTGCATCGGAATAGCCACATACAATGTTGGAATTGTTATTTCATTCTCATACAAATTTCTTTTCCGGGTGTTCCTTTTAAGTATCTTAGAATTTTATTTATTACCTCTAAGTGTGGTGTTCTAGGGGCATGCATAAATTTGCTAATTTGACTTACTGAAAAAGAAATATCCGGACGCGTTACCGTTAGGTATATTAATTTTTCTACAAGTATTTGAAATTGATTTATATCTTCTAAAGGTTCACCATCTTCGGTATTTAATTTATTCTTGCCATCTATTGGTGTTGAGGCCAGTTTACAATCTAGTTTACTGGTTTCTTTCAACAAGCCTAAGGTGTATTTTCTTTGAGAGATAAATAAGCCTTGATTTGAATATGCTATTTCTATGCCCAAAAAATATTTTAAATAGCCTAAATCTTTGATGTCAAAATTTTCTTTTAATTGAACTTTTATAGTTTTAATATGTTCTTGATTGTTTCCGGTAATGATAATGTCATCTACATATACTAAAATAATTGTGATGTTTTCTCCTTCAATTTTGACAAATAATGAGTGATCGGCATTACTAATTTTAAAATTGCAAGATAATAAATGAGAGCTTAATTTTTCATACCATGCCCTTGGAGATTGCTTCAACCCATAAATTGACTTCTTCAATTTGCAAGCTAGATCACAATTTTGGTTTTTTTCATAACCGGGTGGTAATGACATATATACCTCTTCTTCAAGTGTTCCTTGAAGAAATGCATTTTTTACGTCCATTTGGTATAATTTCCAATTTTGGTTTACCGCAATAGAAAATAGTATTCTCACGGTATTCATTTTTACAACCGATGCAAATGTTTCATAATAGTCTATACCGTAAGTTTGAGTGTATCCTTTGGCAACCAAGCGAGCCTTATATCGTTCTATCGTACCATCACTATTGTACTTAATTTTATACACCCATTTACAACCTACGAGTTTTTTATTTTTTGGTAATTGAACTATTACCCAAGTGTCATTTTTTTCAAGGGCACTTAATTCTTCTTTCATGGCTTTGTTCCATTTAGGATTTTTAATGGTCTCCTCATAATTGTTTGGTTCTTGTTCTCTTTCAATTGAGGTAAAAAAAACTCTATGGTTAGAAGAAATATTGTCATATGTAATAAAATTTTGTATAGGATATTGTACCTTGTAGGTTTTAAAATCCCTAAACCTTGTTGAAGGTTGTGTTGTTCGAACCGACCTTCTCAATGGTGTTTCTTCTATGTCTTGATTTTCTTCATTTTTTGTAGTGTTGAGATTGAATTTTTCTTCATTCAAAAAATAAAGCCCGTTTTCTAGAAATCCTTCACCAATCATAGTCTTGGTTATCCGATCCAGATGTCTTCTGATTTTCTTGTTTTTGATTTAGCATCACAGTCAGTTGTTGGAGGAGCTGCTGCATGGGATCCTGAGAATTGGAAGAGGAGCCTCCAGCTCTTACATTAGCGGACGGTTCGGATTCAACACCCCTTCCATCCGCAAACAACCCAGACCCCATATTTCTCTCGTTTCCACCTCGGTCTCGCTCCCAGTCGCCTTTCTCTCCCTTTCGATCACCAGCTCCGTCTTTCTTGTGCCATTTGGGTCGGAGGTGAGGGTTGAGGAACCAACACTGGTCCTTGCGATGCCCCTCTTTCCTACAGTGATCGCATTTCACACCGGTTTGGTCTCTTCTCACCTCCGGCCGGTAGTTAGGGTTAAGCCTAGCTGTGACTGTGAATGCTTTTGTTTCAAAATTTTCAGGAGGTTGTGGTCCCATGACCGACCTCATTGTCTCATCTTTGTTTATCATCGCCGCTACCTCATCTGAGGACGGTAACTCGGTAAGCAACAATATTTGTGACCTCACGGCCTCATAGGTGGAATCGAGGCTTGCTAAGAACTGAAAAATGGCATCTTGTTCTTCTAGTTTTTGGATTTCAGCAAGGTCAGTGGTGAGGGGCCGATAAACCCTAAGTTCATCTTTTTTCTTTTGGAGGTAACCATATAACTCCATGGCTGATTGACCTTGTTGTTGTTTTGCTCGTTGATAGTCTCTTTGGATTTGGTAAATATGGGAATAATTTTTTCTGTGGCAATACAATTGTTAAAAATCTGATACATTTGGTTCCATTGTTGCGAGTAGCCAAGTGATAACTGTATGATCGCTTATTTTCCATTTGGCTAACTCCTTTTTTTCAGGTTCAGTTGGAGGATCTGATAATTTTGGAATCGTGTGAGCTTTGTTGATGTGGTTGCCTTTTTCTCGGCCACTTAAGGCAAATTTGACCTGTCTTGCCCATAAGTGATAATTTTTGCCATTTAGCATCACTGATGTGAGTTTTTCATGGTTTTGTGCCATTGTGATTTTTTAGAGTTTTTGTGGTGAATCGGCATTGCTGGTATGCTGGCTTGTTTTCTGATAAGATCAAGAGTGATCTGGTTTTTGTTTGCAGTTGCTGGTACTGTTGCTGGTTTGTTTTTTTTGCCTTGAGTCAGGATTTTAATCCCGCTCTGATACCATGTTAGATTTTGTGATATGAGACAGAAGATGAAATGAGGAAAAATATATTATCCTTACTGATTTGTTTGTACAGTGGGCATTATATAGCCAAAAGGAAAAATAGCTATTGGAAAATAGACGGTAACTTTCTATAAAAGGAATAAAGGTTGAGTAACTTTATATATCAAATTTAGTTGCTCCCTTTAATTCCTAAATTAGCCTGAACTAAACCCGTTAAGGGTCTCTGAGGCTATTATTAGTCCCTAATACTACTTATTTTCTACACACGATGATTAGGTTATTTTGAATAGAAGAAAGATAGTTTATGACATGAAGCTTAGGTTATTTGAATAGAAAATGATAGATAAGTACTGATATTATTAGAGATATTTTACCAAAATTTTTATTAATATTAAAAAAATATACAAAATTTAACATTCTGCATTCAAATCTGAAATTATTTTCCGGAAACGCGGATCTGGAGAAATAAGATATTGAGTATTTTGATAGAAAATAGAAAAATATTTTAATTTAAAATGAGGAGATAAAGAATTTAAATTCTTTGGATAGAAAATAAGCAATTTAAAATGCTTCAATGGATATACCAATAATTGTCCCTTTTTAATAACCTTCGTTCTATTGCTCTATAATTTCTTTGTTTGTGGTTCAAGAATTAGTTGCCCGGTCATTTCATCACGGATGCCATGCATTATTAACTCAAGAGATGTATCAAGTTAAGAATAACAAAATTGAGCGTATTAAGAGGGGAATTTAGATATTTAAGACAAGATGCTAAATGGCAAAGTGTCCGTAAAAGTTTCACCGCCGACGCCTTTAATTTTATTCTCTTTGTCCTTCAAATGTTGTTAATTGTTTGAGGAGGGTTCAAATGCCTCCATTTTTCATACCTCCATCGTGCCTCTATTTTTAAAAACTTTAATAACTCAAAATTTAAAACTTAAAAGTCAAAATAAAACCGTTGGATATGATCTACATTATTTTATCTATGTGCTCATAAAAAATTATCACATTTTGATTTTGCTTTTATGTGAATCAATAAGTTGAAAAATCAACGTCTAGAAATTATCCACATTAGTACTTTTTTTACAAGCTCTTGATGACAACCAAAATAAAATCAAAATGTGATATTTTTTATGAGCACATAGATAAAATGATGTAGATCATATCCAACGGTTTTATTTTGACTTTTAAGTTTTAAATTTTGAGTTATTAAAGTTTTAAAAAATAAAGGCACAGTGGAGGTATGAAAAATGGAGGCATTTGAACCCTCCTCTGATTGTTTATATCGTCTAAAACTTTATGAATGCTTAGATTTGCTAGCATCCATAAATGGCTTTTTGTGGGACTACACTACTACACAATATTATTTTATTCGGTTCGTACTTTATCTGTTGAATTTTATATGTTATGGTTTTGGATTCTATAAAAAATACACTTTGCATGTTTTTTTAGCGATGGAAACGGAGGGGAGATTCCGTATTTGAAAAATTAAATACGGATGCTCGTATCTGAATATCTATTGTATGAATAAATGTGATTTTAAATTTTAATTACTCGTATTCAAATAGTAAATATATATTATGAAAAAAAGTATTTTATTCACTATTATAATTAGATAAATATTATGAACTTTAGTATTTTTAATAAATATTCAATTCAATCCGTATCTGTATCCAAAAAATTAAAATAGATACGGATATAGTTTTACTATTATTCGCACCATATCCGGTTCGTTTTCACCCATTGTATTTACTTGATATATTTATTTTATAATTAATTGAAGTTTGAGAGAATTTTCGATGAATTTACAAAATTGACTGACTTTTTTATACTATAACTACATAAATTGTAGATTCTTTTGTTTACCTGTTTACTCAGATAACATGAATTTTGAAAATTAATTGATTTTATAGATGTTTTAGATAGTGATTTCTTTTTCCAAAGCGTAATTTAATTCTCGACGAGTCAAATAGAGAATTTTTTTAGATTTTATAAAAAGAACTAAGATTTTGTACTGTAACTGTTTCATCAAACACACTGAAGAATACTGTTTTCATTTATTATTTCTCTTGTAACTACAAATTCCAAATATATTGGATATCATGTGTATCTAAATTTGGATGTCCTCCATGGATTCAAATTCACTATCCTCCTCATTTCTGAAAGCTTCGTTGAAGATGTGAAATGGTGACAAGAGCTTGAACTCTCGGCGTTAGGTTTTCAACTGTCTTAGGACTTTTTCCTAACCAATTGCACTATCACGCCATTCTCTCTTGTCTCTCGCTCTCTCTATCTCCTTCTCTTTTTCTCTCTCTAAAAGCATAACCGTGCACTTCTTTAAAAAAACAACAGATTGAATCCTTTCTTCACAAGCAACTTAGGAAGAGGGTGAAGAGGCACACTAACCCATTTGCCGTCTTTTCTTTCTATTTTATATCTTTTTCTTGTCATACTTATTTTGAAATGTTCATTTTTTGTAGTGACTTATTCTAAATTGTAAGTTCAAGAAATAAAATTTCGAGCTTGATCACTCAAAAGAGAGCAATGTTTCTTTTAATATTTATAAACTCGGAAATGCTATCGGGTCGGACTGCAAGCGCACAATCCTATCGAGTAGTATATACGAGGTCGATACACAGGAAATATTGGTTCAATGCTTTGAGCGATCGAATCACAATCTTTCAAAAGGCTAGACGAAATCTGAATTTTTAGAGATGTTTGTTGATTAATGTAAATTAGGAAACAATTAACAGTAATTAAAATAAAGATAGAGATGAGAATTCCTAGGGTTTCGGCACACCATTGCCACTCAATCCGCCTTGACAATATATTCCTGTTGCGTCTGATTTTCTGTTGTTGTTTAATGAAAGATACCACATAGGTCACTGCGATTTATGTTACGCAAGAATGACAGATTTTTCACCGAGATTCTACTAGGACACTGCGATTTATCTTACGCAAATGTCTGATCTCTCAAATACCCCAAATTACTACATATATCACTGCGATTTACTTTACGCAAGTGATGGAATTTGGTACGCGTTTTGTTGGTCTGGTTTATGGTTTCTCCGCTAAGGTTTTCTTCACATAAACCTAATAGATCTCAACGAGGCTAATTCATACAAATAGTTTCTCTTACCATTAAAGCACTGTCACTACCCTAACGGACTCAAACTAGATCATTGAAATTAGATGAAGAGATAATAAATCACAAAAGCATTTTAGCACAACAACAAGAAATCATAATCAACAGAAATATATATATCAAAACATCAAGAGTAACAAGGTTTACTGCCTAGCCCTAAGAAAAGGAACTTAGCCGCGGAACGGCATGGTTACAAGCACTCCTCTCTTCTCACTTTAATCAAATCTAACCCTAATTACAAAGATAACTAATCCTTCTGCCCAGGGGCCTTATATAGGAGTGTAGGGACGTGTAGAGGTTGAGTAGGGGCTAAGAAACTGATCTGGAAACAGCTGTCGGCAGTTATTCCCCAAGAGACACCTTCGGATACGGACGGTATTGGGTGATACGGTCCGTATTAGGACCTTGACGGTTAGGGTTTAATGCTTCCAGTGCTATCTTCTAGTCAATGCTATGCCTGGTCCGTATTAGGCAATACGGGCCGTAACAGGGACTTAGTCGATGAGCGTTGCTGATCCGATTGACCCGATTCTAGCTCCATTCGGTGTAAAATAGTCCCAAAACCTGTTTTCTGCAATAAAACATAGAGAAGGGTGACAGTAACCTTTTTCTCTAATTAATTAAACATAAGTGTGAGAAAATATGCAAAACCTAAGCCAAAACCCTACGTAAATCATCATTATTTTGACTCTGATCACGCCTCCCAACTTGAATTGTTGCTTGTCCTCAAGCAATGACATCCCAGCTGGTCAAAGATTAGGTCTAGGTTAAGCCATACAATCTCAAGGTCTTGTTTAAAAATTAAATTAGGGCTTAGGTTTGGTATAATTGGCATGACAATAAAAATTTAGAATTCTAAAATATTCATGATCTCTCCCTTGAACAATTTATTCACCCCATGATTGACCTCATTATGCTTGCCCTAGAAAAATTATCATTGAACTATTTATTTTACGAATATCTCTAAATTCGAGAGTATTAATTTCCCCTTCGATTATAAATGGATCCCTTCCAATCAATAGGAATTCTAATGATATAAATTTTGATTTTTCTTCCCAATTGATTGGAGCAAAGTATGACAACTAAGTGTGTTGGTACTTGTGACTATTTTTGAAAAATTAAATATGTACAAGAATTTAAATTTGGGAGGTTTTCTCGAGCCTATTGGTAACCAGTCTTGCGTAGGCACCCGTACTCTTTTTATCCTCCATCTTTTATTCTATTTTTTTTCTTTTTCTGGATTTTTCTATTTTTTTGGATTTTTCTCATTTCTGATTTTTTTTGTATTTTTGTATTTTTCTGAAAAATAACATAAAATATTTTTGTGTCACAAGCACCATGATTACACACAATTTCAAGTATTCATTCATACAAGGAATTATTGCATAGTTTCGCTAGGGGTCCATCTATAATAAATGGGTATTCTAAAATACTATCAAGCTTGAAAGACTTTGCAAAAATAAATTACTCAATAAATAAAAATTCTATGGTTTGCAATTTTTTGATCAACTCTCATGGTTAGCAATTAACTATTCACTTTGAGATCACCAATAATTAAAAATTCTGAATTTTTTGTATCATGGCCAATTATCTAAACCTTAGTCTAATTCAATTTGAAACAATTCCTATTTGATTAACCTACTCCTAAGGAAAAATAAAAATGCAAGCTAGCTAAAAAGCTCAATCTAATCATTCTAGGATTTTCGGTAAAGCCTCTAACCCTAGTCAAAAATTGAGTAAAACTACTAGCACCTAAGAAATTTAAAATGCGAAAATTTTAAAGATACATGGTCAATTTACCTCCTACCCCCGAATAAAATTGAGCATTGTCCCCAATGCTCGAGAGATAAAAATAAAGGAAGTAGTAAAGTAAAAAGACCGGGGAAAGATACAACTCACTGCACCTCAATCCTGAGGTGGTGGAGGTGGTGGTGGGAGCTGGATCTCCTCGTAGAATGACGGGTCGAAGAGTCCATATGGTGGTGGCTGGTATGGTAGTCCGGTGGTGAGAGCATGCTGGTAGTACTGCTGCGACATGTAGCGGGCTTGCTGTGCCTCCCGCCTGTTGTTGGCAGCATACCCTCGAAGCTCGTCCATGCCCTGGCGAACCTGATGTGTGTAGTCACGTGTCTCGTCATACTGCTGGTCAAGCCGAGCATAAGTGGTCTTGGTGTCAATGGAGAATCTCTCCATGTTCGCGTTGACTCTTTAGACGGCTTGGAGAACTCGGTTGTATCCACTTTGAGGGGCATCAGATGGTCCCGCCCCTTGTAGCGCTGCTTTTGCTGCGAGCGTCTCTTGCCGAGCCCTTTGCTCATTTGCCGCCATTTCTTGCATGTATGCGGCGGCTGCTGCGGTTTCAGCCCTGTCCTCTTCCTCATTCTCGGCCTCTAGGGTTTCGAAATCAACCTCATCATTGCTTTCTTGAGCGACCTGCCTGCCACAAGGGGCCACTTGATTCCATTTCTGCTGGTTTTTGAGAGGTAGCGGCTTGCAAGGCATTTGAACCCTCCTGCTTTCGATATGGTATAGGTATGGCTCGGGAGGTCTGCCGCTAATCATTCTCATCGCGGTGAGGCACTCGATATCTAAGAGTCTCATGCCAGTGCCTTCTTTCAAGAAATCCACCTCGAGTCTGAGTTGCCGAGCGAGGATTGTTGCGATGGCGCCAATGGAGATGTTTCCTCTGCCCCTTTTGTTTTGGCCAATCGAGTGGATGTGGTTGCAGAGGAAATGGCCGATGTGTGGGGGCTCTTCCGGTGTGATGAGCATACATTTGAGAATGTAAAGCTCGGGAAAGGTGACCTTCGCACAGGTCTCACCTCAAGCGAAAAGGGAGTTGCTGAGAGCCGCTTGCATGTAACGGAGTACTGGATGGACAATGTGGCTGGCGACTCTCGGATCACTGATGCGGTCATTGGTGATCATCTTCCAAAAATTCCGGTCATCATTGTATGCATGTACGCCTTCATCTTTAAAGCCAAAGATGTCGCAAAAATCATGCATTGACATCTCCTGCCCTACATTCATCAGTTGAAACTTGATTATGTCATTTTCGGAGGAGAAGGTGGCAATGAACTCGCGGGTGAGGTCGTCATAGGTTGGGACATCCACCAGCTTGTTGAGAAAATCCCAGATGTGAACCCTTTTTGCTAGGGTTTTGAATTGGGCGAGGAGGCCGAGCTCTTGAAGGGTTTCGATGTGGATGGCCTTGTGGTTGATGATTTTGTTGTCTTCCAGTTTTTCGAAGACTCTGGCATGTGCTCTGGAGGTGAATTTGATATCCAGAGGGTTATATTGTTGCTCCTCCATTGGTTGCGGTTCGTTTTGAGGAGAAGATTCCGGCAATTCTTCTCGTTCGGGGCTTTGATCGGGTGTTTCGGGTGATGGATTTTGAGAAGAAGACTCCCCCCTCTTCTTCTGGCCCCTACCTGTCAAAGCTTTGAGAAGACCTCGTGTTTTCGGGGCCATTTATGGTAACTATTAGCCTCTGTTACGGACCGTATTAAGCTAATACGGACTGGATACGGACCTGGGCGCTGGTGGAAAATGGCCAAGTACAGGACTCAATACGGACCGTATCAGACTGATACTGGTTCTGGTAAAAACTGGAAAACCTAATTTTTTTTGTGTTTTTCGTGATTTTTGGTTTTTAACTGGATCTAAAATAGAAAACTAACTCTAAAGCTAAATTGCAAAAGAAAATAGAAGACTCGTTCAAGAAACTAAAATTAAAATCGAAATTTCAAAAGGGAAATGGGGGAAGAAACCCGAAAATGATGAAGATCGGTATTCTTGGTGGATACGGGTCGGATACGGCCCGTAACGGCAGTTGGTGATGGTACGAGAGGTGGTTGACGCGATCTCACTTGGTTGCCGGCGGTGTTTTGCGAGGTTGGCTCGGATTTTTGCAAGAGGGAGAGAAGGAGGAGAGGAAGGAGGAAGAGAGGAGGAGAAGGTAGAGAAGAGGAGAAGAGAAACGGGAGAGGGAGAGGCTCAAAAATAGAGAAGTTTCTATTTTGAACGATTACCCAACTTCGCGCCTCTTCGTTAACGGGTTTTAATTTCACAGATCGGTTTTGATTACGGACCGTATTGGCTGATACGGTCCGTATCCAATCCAAAATTTCTGACCCCGATAACTGTTTCTAACTCTTCCTCTGGATACGGTCCGTATTGGCTGATACGGGCCGTATTTTCTGCTGTCTTCCTTTTTCATCCAACTCATTGCTCCATATTCACTGTCGTAATCCATATTGGCTGATACGGTCAGTAACAGAGAATATTTTCTTGACT
The DNA here is from genome assembly GCA_028015225.1 of Carex myosuroides. Taxonomy (NCBI): domain Eukaryota; kingdom Viridiplantae; phylum Streptophyta; class Magnoliopsida; order Poales; family Cyperaceae; genus Carex; species Carex myosuroides. The sequence continues at coordinate 7,331,145 of CM051482.1, forward strand.
TTTCCAATGTTTTTGACCGAGCCCTTCCTCTAGCATGTTCACCTGGTCATGAAAAATAAATGGATGTGACTCGTTCCCTAGTTAAAGTCTTAATCTATCTAAAAATAAAAATTTATACAAAAATATAAAAGTGGCCTTGGATTGCCTCCCAAGAAGCGCTTGTTTTAAGTCGTTAGCTTGACTTTGTGTCGCATCAGTTTCTTTCGAATATCCTCCCGTCAATGCAAGGGGGTTGCTTGTCGGGTGGTTCGCCTTCAGCGTTTTCTGTGGTTTCATCATCATTGTCCTTCTCGAAGAAGTCAGTTGGTGTTTGAGGTCCGGTGTCGAATGCCAGACTCACACCGAGCACTGCTTCGACCTCGTCCAGTCTTTGAGACATTGCATCGAGTTCTTCGCGTAGGATTTTGATTATTGCAAGGGCTAAGAGAGAATGACTCCTGTTGTTTGCGATATTGGGGCTCTTGTTCAGATCATCGGTTTGTTGTGTCACGGAGGTTGGATGGATCCGACCGTCATCTTGTACAATAAACAATCTCTCCACTTCTGCTTCGTGCATCATCTCCTCGATGTCTTCAAATTCGTCCATTCGTAATTCATCATTGCCATCCTCGTCCGCTGTTTCCAAATTGTAGACAAGATTTATGTCGGGTGGGACTTTGGTTTCATTCATGTTGAAGATCATTTTGTTCTCGCCAACATTAAGTGAAATCTTTCCATTCCTAACATCGATCATTGCCCCACATATGGCGAGGAATGGCCTTCCAAGGATGATTGGAATCTGCTCATCTTCTTCCATATCAACTACCACAAAATCTGCTGGTATCCAGAATTTACCGACTTTGATTGGGATATCAAGCAACATTCCTTCAGGATATCGGATTGATCGGTCAGCTAGTTGCAATGAAATCCGTGTTGGTGATAGGTCTCCACATTCCAATTTATCAAATACTACCTTAGGCATCAAACTCACACTTGCTCCCATATCACATAAAGCTCTCTTAAAGTCGGTCGTGCCAATAGTGCATGGTATCGAGAAGCTTCCCGGATCTTTTAACTTTGTCGGTAATTTGCTTTGCATGAGCGCACTACACTCCAGATTGAGCGGAACTGTCGAGAATTCTTGGAGCCTATTTCGGTTTGAAAGAATCACCTTCAAAAATTTAGCATACGAGGGTATGCTTGCAATTGCTTCAGTGAAGGGGATTGTGACTTGTAATTGCTTAAGTGTCTCCATGAATCTCGCAAATTGCTGCTCCATCTTGTGCTTGGCAGGCCTTGGAGGGAATGGCAGAGGTGGCTTGTAGGGTGGCGGTGAAATGTATTCAGGTTCGGATTGTCGCTCGTCTCCACCTACGGTGTCATTCTGCTCCTTGATAAGGTCTATCTGCAGTTCGAATACGGGCGGCTCCGGTGGTTGCGGCTCGTACTCTTCGGAATGCGATGGCTCTGCATGCATCTCATCGGTAGTTTGATCGGGCATGGGAGGTCCCTTGTAAGCTGTACCGCTCCTTAATGTTATGCATTTGCAAGTCTCTCTCGGGTTTTCTTCCGGTTGGCCCGGAAATTTGCCTTTTCCACGTGTAATACTCGAAAGTTCTTTTGCCATCTTAGAGACATTGTCTTCTAAGTCTTTGTTGCGGTTTGTTAACGATTCGATCTTTTGCGCGATTTCGGCGTTAGCCTTGTCTTGCTTCTCTAGGAATCTCTCCATTAAAGATGTGATATCAGGTTGCGGTGGTTGATTGTATTGCCTTGGTTGATAGTTCTGTTGAGGATTGTTGTATCTCGGTTGATAATTGGGCTGTGGTTGATAGTTCTGTTGGGGTGCAGCAGGCTTTTGATTGTTTGCGTATGAGAGATTTGGATGGTTTCGGTTGTTCGGATGGTATGTATTGTAAACGGGCTGAGGTCAAAAGCTATTGTCGATTGCGTTTGCTTGTTCCATTTCTTCCTCAGTTTGCGTCACATTCATACATTCTGTCATCTCATGCGCTTCTCCACAATAGCCACATGCTGTTGCGGCGTTGACTGCTGCTACCGTTCGCTGCTTGGTTTGCTTGTTGAGTGCCATTTGCAAAGCATCAATCTTTGCGCTTAGCATGGATATATCATCTATTCGGTGCATGCCAGGTGTTGGAGTTGGCTTCTTTCGCTCAGGGATCCAGTAGTGTTGGTTGATTGCAATCTCTTCAATTAGGTTATAAGCCTCGTCAGGTTCCTTGTTCATGATTGCTCCTCCTGCGGAAGCATCAATAGACAACCGATCGGTAGGGTTTAGACCATTATAAAAAGTTTGGACAATCAGCCATCTTTCTAGACCATGATGTGGACAACACCTTAACATATCCTTATATCTATCCCATGCCTCACACAATGTTTCACCATCCCTTTGTTCAAAATTAGTAATTGCATTTCTAAACCTTGAAGTTTTGGATGGTGGAAAATATTTTGCAATAAACACATTAAACAATTGGTCCCAAGTTTCAATGGAATTGGCCGGTAAGGAAAACAACCATGCTCTTGCTTTATCTTTTAATGATAATTGAAATAGCCTTAGCCTGATTGCTTCATCGGTAACTCCGTTGATCTTTATCGTCTCGCATATCCCTAGGAAAATTGACAAATGAAGATGCGGATCTTCATGTGGAAATTCTCCAAATTGCTGTTGCGAAACCATATTTATGAGAGCAGGTTTGATCTCAAAATTACGGTTCGTAACAGTTGGCGGGTTTATACTAGAATTAGGATCATTCGCGCGCGGTACGCAATAGTCTCGTAGAAGTTTGGGTCTTGCTGCATCGTGAACTTCGTTATCACCATTGTTCTGTCTTCCGTTGTTGATCGGTTGGTTCGGTGGGGTGTCCATGTTGATCGAATCTGAGTCTTCTTCGCTTTCAGAATTACTTGATGAAGAACTATGATTGGTTCTTATCGGTGATGTGGAAGCGAATTGTCCTCTCCTACTAGCAATCCTCTCGGATCTTCGTACGGATGATTCGGCCAGCGTGCAGTGTTCTAAAAAGAAAAGAAAATCTGAAAATTAAAGTAAAAACTGAAAATAAAAAGAAAATAAAAATAAAAACGAAATTGAAAATAAAAGAAAAATAAAAAATGAAGAAAATAAAAAGAAATCTAGGCGTTTCTAGTTAATTGGATTCAATGGTCAAAGCAAGGACGTCTTGCGAGGCCTTGCACAATGAACCGTTATTCCCCGGCAACGGCGCCAAAAAGCTTGATTGGTTCAAAAGAGAGCAATGTTTTTTTAATATTTATAAACTCGAAAATGATATCGGGTCGGACTGCAAGCGCACAATCCTATCGAGTAGTATATACGAGGTCGATCCACAGGGAATATTGGTTCAATGCTTTGAGCGATCGAATCATAATCTTTCAAAAGGCTAGACGAAATCTGAATTTTTAGAGATGTTTGTTGATCAATGTAAATTAGGAAACAATTAACAGTAATTAAAATAAAGATAGAGATGAGAATTCCTAGGGTTTCGGCACACCATTGCCACTCAATCCGCCTTGACAATATATTCCTGTTGCGTCTGATTTCCTGTTGTTGTTTAATGAAAGATACTACATAGTTCACTGCGATTTATGTTACGCAAGAATGACAGATCTTTCACCGAGATTCTACATAGGACACTGCGATTTACCTTACGCAAATGTCTGATCTCTCAAATACCCCAAATTACTACATAGATCACTGCGATTTACTTTACGCAAGTGATGGAATTTGGTACGCGTTTTGTTGGTCTGGTTTATGGTTTCCCCGCTAAGGTTTTCTTCACATAAACCTAATAGATCTCAACGAGGCTAATTCATACAAATAGTTTCTCTTACCATTAAAGCACTGTCACTACCCTAACGGACTCAAACTAGATCATTGAAATTAGCTGAAGAGATAATAAATCACAAAAGTATTTTAGCACAACAACAAGAAATCATAATCAACAGAAATATATATATCAAAACATCAAGAGTAACAAGGTTTACTGCCTAGCCCTAAGAAAAGGAACTTAGCCGCGGAACGGCATGGTTACAAGCACTCCTCTCTTCTCACTTTAATCAAATCTAACCCTAATGACAAAGATAACTAATCCTTCTGCCCAGGGGCCTTATATAGGAGTGTAGGGACGTGTAGAGGTTGAGTAGGGGCTAAGAAACTGATCTGGAAACAGTTGTCGGCAGTTATTCCCCAAGAGACGCCTTCGGATACGGACCGTATTAGGTGATACGGTCCGTATTAGGACCTTGACGGTTAGGGTTTAATGCTTCCAGCGCTATCTTCTAGTCAATGCTATGCCTGGTCCGTATTAGGCAATACGGGCCGTAACAGGGACTTAGTCGATGAGCGTTGCTGATCCGATTGACCCGATTCTAGCTCCATTCGGTGTAAAATAGTCCCAAAACCTGTTTTCTGCAATAAAACATAAAGATGGGTGACAGTAGCCTTTTTCTCTAATTAATTAAACATAAGTGTGAGAAAATATGCAAAACCTAAGCCAAAACCCTACGTAAATCATCATTATTTTGACTCTGATCAGAGTTCTACATATCAAGGGTGAAATGTTCATTTTTTGTAGTGACTTATTCTAAATTGTAAGTTCAAGAAATAAAATTTTGAGTTCTACATATCAAGGGTGCAGATGTAGTGGATGTTGGGTTTACAAGGCAATTGGGCAATGGTTCCACTATACATTTTTGGAAAGATAGATGGTTCTTAGAGCATATCTTAGCTTGTTTATATCCTAATATGTTTAATATTTCTTTGGATTCTGATATGTTGGTTATTGAGACTTTTCGTAATGGTTCTTTATATATATCTTTTACCAGATAATTAACTGGTGTATTATTGACTGAGTGGTATGATCTGCACACCCAGTTAATTGACTGTCATCCTAATCCTAGTTTACTTGACACTCCATTATGGAGATGGTCCATAGTGGGTAAATTTTCAGTACATTCATACTATATCTGGCTTAAATATAGAGGAGTGCCAAATACTGAATTTACCTCTATTTGGTCTTCTGAAAGTCCTCAAGACAAATAAGATTCTTTTTAAAGAAAACCTTAGTAAGAAAAGATAGCTAGAGGATACTTCATGCCATTTATGTGGGGCTTATAAATCAACTGACTATCTTTTTGTACAATGTCCATTTACTATTCAACCTTGGATTTGGATTGCCAATCATAATAACTTTATTTTTGAAGGATGTACTATGGATGATATTTGGTTTATCAATGATCTTATACCCCTCAAGGACAAACCTCTGATTGAACTTGTCAGAGGAGTTGTCTTGTGGTGTATATGGCTTGAGAGAAATAAACTGTGTTTCTAAGATATTAATATTCCTACTTTGTAGGATGTGGGCTCTAGGATTATTTCCTTATCCACATTTTGGTGTAAAACTTTGAATATGGTTCTTTGCTCAATTTATCTTTAATTCTACCTTAAGACACTAATGGCATGCCCTGTCAGGTCATGACTCTTTTAGAGACACAAGGGGTAGGCCAAGAGGATGGGGCAGGGGCAGGGGCAGTACTAGTACTTCTGGAACACAGAGATTCAACCCCTATGCTTGGGACAAGATACCTGAATAATTTGCTTGATTGAGTGTCTGGTTCCTTGCCTTCCTAGTTGTTCATATTTTGATGTTTACTTCAGCCTTTGTGGCTTTAGTTGTTTGTTTTAGGTAATGATATGTGACTTGTTCATGTTTTTCTATCTTTTGTAATACTGGTATGTCGTTTGATTTTAAACGGAGTCAATCCGGCACCGCCTATAAAACATGGAGCTCTTCAATATTAGTGCAGATTTGATCGGTACGGATCTTAAAGCTAATCAGACGGTACATATGCATTAACTCAAAAGATTCTTTTTTGAGTTAACGTAGAGGATACGAACTCGTAAAAGACTTGTGCACCGACAAGTTCTTTAATTAACTTGTTTTGGACAGGTAGCATTGAAGATAAAATGATAAAAGGAGAGATGTTGTACAGGATGATGCAGGAGGTTAGAACTGATGTAGAGTAGGTAGGGGTTAGAGTTGTTCATTGCATTTTTTGTTAGTTTTAGTTACGTTCATGTTTGTTCTAGTTAATTTGTTCTCGTCGTATTTGTTCTCGTCGTATTTGCATTTTTTGTTAGTTTTAGTTACGTTCATGTTTGTTCATGTTACGTTCATGTTTGTTCTAGTTAATTTGTTCTCGTCGTATTTGTTCTAGTTAATTTGTTCTAGTTAGATTTTTGTTTAGGATTGATTTTTGTTAGAGAAAGAAACGGACACTACTACAGAAAAACAGATTACACACGGACATTAATGGAAGAGCTACACGGATTTCCTGCTGTGTTTAAAGCCAGGGTGTATGAATAGGTCAGGAACTACACACGGATATTTAACTGTGTGTGATTATAATGATTTCTACACGGATATTCCCTAATTAACCGTGTACAAAGACTACCGAGCTACACGGATATCCCCTAATTAACCGTGTACGATTCCTCTTTCTACACGGCTTTGTATTAAAAGTCCGTGTAGCTCTCTTAGCTATTATACACGGACTTTTGGTAAATATCCGTGTACAAATAGTTTTAGATATTTTGTATTACGCCTCCAGCAAGGCTATCATACACGGATTTTTAACAAAAAAACCGTGTATGATTAGTATTGCACACGGACAACTGTTAAATAGCCGTGTGCAATAGCTAATTTTTTTTTTGTTTTTTCTATCGTACACGCACAATTGTGAAATATCCGTGTATAAATACCTTTTTTTTTGTATATTTTGTTTTTGGGCTAGCCTCCAGCTTTGCTAGCCAATTTTTTCAACAGAAATACAAATATTCATTCGAAACAGATTAATTGGCAAGAAATTCATATACTAAATTTATACAGAATTCATATAGCAATAAATTCATTCGAAACATATTTTTATTACAAATTAATCTATGCAAATCCATATCGAGGATTACAAAATTCCATGGCAAACCACCTTGCCCACATGCACCGCACATCGTCGATCTGATTCCAAGTGTAATGATCTTGATTTGTCACATTCTACAAAATTATAATTTGATAATAGTTAGTATTTCAGAAAAGGTAGATATCAATTGCTTATTATATAGGAAATTCATATGAAGTACATACCGCTTTTGGGAATTGGAATTGTATTCTTTCGACAAAGTCAAACATGAATATCATCGTGTAATAAGCGCATTCCCAACCCTCCTTCTGTTGCGGGCACTGAAATTTACATTTAGCGGCATTTGTTAGAATGACAATAATTTTTTTAACAAGATATGAAATTTCTAACTCATAAAGTGTGCTCACCAACATGTACTTCCAATTCAACTTGCTTTTCTTGCCCGGGCCCGTGCTATCTGATCCTCCCTCTTTAATATATTTCACAAAAGCCCTTACAAAAGTGAGTGAATGTAATTAGCAATTTTATAATTTGAATTGGAAGTAAGAAATGCAAACCTATAGAATTATTATTGCTTACTTATTCACAAAAGGCAAGATAACTTTGCACTTGGCAGCCGCGGTCCTTCCTTTTGGCTTACAAGAATCAATAATTATGCCCACAGTTAGGTACGGCACAATGAGAATCGTGCACCAATGTTTGCTGTGGGATCGAGGAGAAGAATTATAGTACTTTAGCATATAAAAGTCACACGAGTATTTGCTATGATTGATGGTGTGATTTCATTTTTTTATGTTTAACTTTTAATTCCTTTATACAATTCTTTAATTAAAATATAAACAACACATAAGTTAAGATTAGAACTAACCCCTCGTGGTATGGCATGAGAATGAATTTCTTCTCCTCCGCCTTAGCACGATGCATCGCAGAACACATGTACTCGATTGACATATCCGGATAATATGTCACTGCCGTACCACTCACTTTCTCGGGGTCCAGAAACATGCACAAGTTCTTCCTTTCAACCATCTCATCACAGTTTCGGACTAGCTTCCTGAAAACTCATCATATTGTAATTAGAATATATATTTGAGTTCTATACAATAATGAAAATATTTTAATATCACTAACATGAGAAAAATGGTGATGTGTGAAACATCGAGCCATTTGTCGGATGACGAGTGGTGGAAGAGGTCCTTGAAATCTTTGAACGTTATCAGGAGATCCCTGCCTTCGTGTAGAAACATACCAGGTGGGACAGGGATGATGATAGCCTCCATGCCTTCGGGCGCCGTCATCAAGTAGTCATGGAGAAGGCGCAAATCATTGGGCAAACGGCTGTATTCTTCTTCGGTGACCATAGGACGTGAAGGTGATTGTGGCGCGTCAGGCGCGACGACGCAAGCCACCTCCTGACGTACCGGTGACATCGCCGTACCGGTAACATCATCTCCTCGTGTCTGTATCAAGTTATAGATGTATTATTCTAGTATTTCAAAAAGAATGAGTTGAATGTAACAAAATAAATGGATTTTTTTATGGATTACCTGATCCAAAACAATCTGACTCTTGGGCCATTGGACAAATGACATCCGTGCGTCATCAAGCACAAGCGCTTCGTCGGTAGGGACAGGAAGGGGTACGCGCTGCCATCCATCTACGACTAACTCAACCTACACGCATGCATGGTCGGGTCTTAGCTGAGTAGAGTGTACACTTTTGGCGAGTGGATGTACAACGCCCTTAGCAACGATCAGAGAAACACTACCATTCCGCAGGACGAGGTCGCATGCTCTGGGGTCCTGCAAATTTATAGGAAAGTTGTTTATTTTAATGATGCGATATTGTCTAACAAGGTTGCAAACAGGTTTTAAATACCTTTAGATTATGAACAAATATTGATTACCTTGAGATTATCCAAATCGTCTAAGGCGCCCCACGTGCCGGATGCTTGACTACTTCGCCGAATTCCCGGCGAAATGGGAGGTGGTTGCTCGGATGGCTGCGTAGTTGCTGATCTAATTTGTGTCATCATTGCTTCCATCTCAGCAAACCTTGCGTCGTACTCTTTGCTCACCTCCGCGCGTATCTGCGCAACTATCTCGTCTTTTGTTTACCTTGGCACGCGATTTTCTTCGAGGTTTTTGTCCCTCCACTCGGAACACCTCCTTCCAGCCCCTGTAGACCCCTACACCCCTTACTCGACCCGGGTGTTCTGGATTCTCGAGCGCTGCGGACAAGGAATCATTTTGTCGTTCGACACTCCGGGCACCCGAGTTGACCTCCTCCTCCACTTCCAACTGTTCAAGTAGAAGAATTAGTTAAAGCAAAAGAACAATTGATGTACTTTCAGAGTTATAATTTTCGGATGAATGTCACAAAGTAAGTATAAAGGACTCTTACCATTCTTTGAGCCACGGGTTGCAAATCATTTGGGAGTACTATCCTCCCGTCAGCGGTTACCTCGGCTCTACCCATGACCCAATCTTTGCCCCTAGGATTTTGGATCCTAACCACGGGTGAGTCAGAATCCTTGTTCGCGTCCAGGACTTTCCTCCATTCTGCCGACTTACCCTCGTAACCACCTGACCATAGATGGTGTGGATACTTGTTAAAGGCAACGGTCATCCTGCCTTTATTACTTTTTGCCTTCACAGAAACAAGACAATAACGATCAGTTAGTTTTAGAAAGATAAGTACATATCGAGAAAGAATAAGCATAAATTTGGCACGAGTTAGATACCTTGAACTCTTCGGTAGACTTCAAAGCTTGAAACGCATCCCAGTCCTCTTGTTTTAGCCATTTGTAGTAGCCGACCGGATTTCTCCCTTTCTCCATGAACTCCGTCTTCAACGTGCTCTTGTATTGCTTCCAACCATTGTTCATAATCTTCAAAGTCTTATCCTTTGGAACATCATTCTCGATGTTCCACTGAGCCTGATTGACACAAAAATTTAGTGTATTTAAGTATAGATCATACATAAGTGAAAATTCAAGAGAAGAGTTGTTAGGCACTTTACCTTCACCGCGTTCCACCACTCGTTCTTCACCTTATCCTCAAAATGATCCCATCTCTCAACAAGGATACTCGCTTTTTGCCTCACGAAGCTCGTACACCAATTTGAGTATTTCTGCCGTTTTTCTCCCTGCGCACGCCCGTCTTCTGTGAACCAGATTTCTTGATGGGTCTGCTCGGACATGCTCGTGCACATTGTCGGCCCTCTCCTCCTTCTTTCTGATGAGGCAGTAGCTTGCTGCTCCTCTTCTTCTGCCATCATATCGACGTACTCATCCTCATTCGACATGGTTCTGCATGAAATTAAAGATCAAATCATAAGTGACCAATAATTGAAATCCTCAAGTTGATATTCTAGTCTCAGGAGCAAAGCACGAGGCATACCTTTTGTTTACTGGATTTGGCATAATGACCTTTTTGATATTCTACTACATATTTTGTCTTTTGTAGGGATGAATGAACAAAATAGAGATAAATTAACAAAACCATATAACCTAGATTAATCAACCAACCATATAACCTAGATTAATTAACCATACAACTTTTCACATGGCTAACCTAGATCAATAGATTAAACATCAATAGATTAATCAATCAATTTTTGACATATAACCTAGATTATTTGAATTAACCTAAAATAACCTAACAAGTACCATAATTATTTGAATTAACCTAAAATACCCTAACATGCAAGTACCATAATTATTTGAATTAACAAGTACCATAATATTAAATATTTTAACTAATATTAAATATTTTAACTAATATTTTAAATATTAGTTAAAATACCAATATACAAATTAACAAGTCTCACATGGCTAACCTATATACAAATTAACAAGTACCATAATGTATTCAATACTAACAAATACCAACCATGGCTAACGGGTTCAAACCCAATAAGAAAAATAACGAGATAGAGAGACACTAACCACGGGTGAGAGAGACCACGGGTTAGAGAGAGAGAGACCACGGGTGAGGCGGTGAGGCGGCGAGGCGGCGAGGCGGTGAGCGGTGAAGATCGAGCTCAGAGTCTTTGGGAGGTTTTTGGAACTGAACCGCGGGTTAATTCTCTGAGGGTTTTCGGACTTACGAAAATTTTGGCAGAGAAGGATTTCGAAATAACCAATGTTTCCTCATTATACACGGCTGTTAAGTTAATGTCCGTGTAGCTCTCTCCAATTCTACACGGTTGTACATAAAAATCCGTGTGCAAATCACCTTTCTACACGGACATCTAGCTAATAGTCCGTGTAGCTCTCTTCCATTTCTACACGGACTATTAGCTAAAAGTCCGTGTATAAATCGTTCCGACAGGCGGGTCCCAGGTTCAGTAAAATGCTCTGAATGGTTGCGGGCCGCAATACTTCAGCAGGATTTTAACTAATATTTATTTTAACTAATATTTATTTTAACTAATATTAAATGTTTGATAAAGTTGATAATATTATAAGCATTAAACATAATCCTTCCTTAAATATTTTAACTAATATTAAATATTTTAACTAATATTAAATATTTTAACTAATATTTTAAATATTTTAACTAATATTAAATATTTTAACTAATATTAAATATTTTAACTAATATTTTAAATATTTTAACTAATATTAAATATTTTAACTAATATTTAGTGAAAACTAATATTTTAACTAATATTTATTTTATTTTATTATTAAATGTTTTAACTAATATTTTCAAAAACTAATACTAATATTTGATAATATTATAAGCATTAAACATAATCCTTCATTGTTGCAATATTTGATAATATTAAAAGCTACACGGTCTTAAACAAAATAAATATTACACATTATGCTTTTTTTTTCCTTTTTCTCCTTTTTTCCACTATTTGAACAGTACCCTCGGCCCATAATCCTTCATTGTGGTCGGACCGCATGTAGTCAGCTTCGTCTACCCCTTCAAGTGTTGCTACCTCGGTTTGCACATCGGTACAAAATGGAGGTACTTCGTCGAACTGGTCGTACTCTTCTTCATCGATGACATTTTCTACCCCGACAATCCTTCTTTTTCCGGATAGGACGACGCTCAACCTGTCATCACTCGGGTCAGTGGCATAAAAGACTTGGGTGGCTTGCTTTGCGAGTATAAACGGATCATCAACATGCCCAACCCTGTTTAAATCAACGAGTGTGAACCCGTCGTTATCAACTTTAACACCTCGGTCTTCGACCCATTGACACCGAAACACGGGAATGCTCAGGCGAGGACTGTAAATGAGCTCCCAAATTTCTTGAATAACGCCATAATATGACTTTGATGCTATTACAGCCCGGCCATCTCCGGATCTACTGAATTCTTGAGAGGTCGCCACCAACGTCACCCCACTGTTTTGCATCGTGCTCTTATCACTCTGGGATTTAGTGTAAAATGTATATCCGTTAATCTCGTATCCTTGGAATGTTCTAACAACAATTTGGGGTCCTTCGCCAAGCAGTTTAACAATTTCAGGTACGGGGTGTGACTGCACTCTTTCTTTCAGCCATACTATAAAAGAACGATTATGCTCGTTAGTAAGCCACCTCTGACTCCTCGTGTAGTTTTGTTGTTGAAGGATTGTCATGTGCTCATCTATATAGGGAGCAACATCTGTCATGTGTTGTAGTACAATAAAATGTGCCTTTTGTAGTTCATTTAGATCAGCAACTACGGCTCTCAACCCAATTGTCCCGACTCCTTGGAGCCTTCCCTCGTATCGAGATTTTGGAACGCCAATAGGATCCACACCGGTCAAGTAGTTGGTGCAAAAATCAATCACCTCCTCCGTAGAATATCCTTCTATAATGCTGCCTTCGGGTCGATGTCGGTTCCTTACGTATTTTTTCAAGATGCCCATGTATCTCTCGAATGGATACATATACCGAAGGAACACGGGACCACAAATCTTAATTTCTCTCACAAGATGAACAACAAGGTGAACCATGACATCGAAAAAAGATGGCGGAAAATACATCTCAAGTTGGCAAAGAGTAACGACGACCTCCTTTTGCAAAGAGTCCAATTTTAGAGGGTCTATCACTTTGGAATTTATTGCATTGAAGAAAGAATAAAGCTTCGTAATGGTTTGACGAACGTGCTTTGGTAAAATTCCCCGAATTGCAACGGGAATTATATGTGTCAATAAAACATGACAGTCGTGAGATTTCAGACCGACCAGTTTCAAGTCCTTCATCGACACCAACTTCTTAATATTCGAAGAATATCCTGATGGGACTTTTATACCATTGAGGCATTCACAGAAGCTTGTTTTCTCTTTCTTTGACATTGTGCACAGTGCGGGGGGTAGGTATGTGCGCTTCCCTTTCTCCTGCGGTGCGAGCTCGTGTCGTATTCCCATCTCTACCATGTCTTTTCTCACTTTAATACCATCATTAGTCTTCCCCGGAATGTTCAATAATAAACCAATTAAACTGTCGCAGACATTTTTTTCGACATGCATGACATCTAGGCAATGCCTCACTTCTAAATATTTCCAGTACGGTAGCTCCCAAAATATGGACCTCTTTTTCCAAATATTCTTCGGTAGTGCTTTGACGCATTTTCCAAAAACAACATCAATGTCTTTTACCCGTTCGAAGACACTCTCCCCGTCTAATGGATGACGAGCCACTCCAAGCTCAATTTTCCCGTTGAATGTCATCTTCTTCTTACGATATGGGTGATTAATAGGCAGAAACCTACGATGCCCCATGAATACATTCTTTTGACAATTTTTCAACCTCAGCACCTGCGTGTCATCTTCACAGATCGGGCACGCTTTTGCTCCTTTACAAGTGTAACCCGACAAATTCCCGTACGCGGGGAAATCATTTACGGTGCAAAACACCATGGCCCGCAAGTTAAAGGTCTCTTTCATATACGCATCCCACACCGGGACGCCATCATGCCACAATTTTTGGAGGTCCTCGATTAATGGTGCGAGATATACATCTATGTCATTTCCGGGTTGTCTGGGTCCTTGGATTAGTAATGACATCATTATATATCTGCGTTTCATGCACAACCAAGGAGGAAGATTGTAGATGCATAAAAGAACTGGCCAAGTACTGTGCCGACTGCTCATACTTCCAAACGGACTCATTCCATCTGAGCTCACCACAATCCTAAGGTTTCGCGGTTCAGAACCAAATTCTTTGAAATGTCTGTCAATGTTTCTCCATTGAGGAGAATCAGCCGGGTGCCTTAGTTTACCGTCATTTTTGCGCTCTTCTTCGTGCCAGCGCAATAATTTTGCATCTTTGGGATTCGCAAACAACCGTTTGAATCTCGGTATTATCGGCAAATACCACAACACCTTAGCCGGAGGTCGGCCACTTGTGTCCTCGTTACAATCATCAGTGTCCTGGTCCTTACGACGTTTATATCGTGAAACACCGCATTTAGGACAGACATGCATGGCCTCGTACTCGTTACGATACAATACACAGTCATTCGGACATGCATGTATTCTTTCGATCTTCAACCCCATTGGACATATCAACTTCTTTGCCTGATATGTTGTACCGGGTAACTCGTTGTTATCTGGGAGCATTTCTCCTAAAAGCTGTAATAAGGACGTGAAACTCTTATCGCTCCAACCATTGTCTGCTTTTAAGTTTAATAATTTCAACACAGCTGATATTTTTGTAAATTTGGTACACCCGGGATACAACGGCTTCTTGGATTCATTAGACAAATTTTGAAATTTATCATAATTTTTATCACTAATTTCATCTTCCACATCACGTAACATATCCTCCAAATTTTCAGTAAACTCGTGTTCTACATTTTCATCAAAATTCCTCTCCATCTCATCATCGTCATTTTCGGGTTCGACGTTATCAGAATATTCAGCACTCTCATAATCCTCGTTCCAATCAAGTTCAAAATTATCAGAATTCAATTCACGATTACAATCTTTATTGGCACTACTACTTTCCCCAAATTTCTCACCATGCATGAACCAACATGTATATCTCTTCTTAAATCCCCGACAAATCAAATGAGCTCTAATTTCTTCGATGTCCAAAAATCTTAATAAATTTTTACAATCTTTACAAGGACATAAAATGTCTTCTTCTTTTTTCTTCACTCTATAACTCTCAGCAAATTTTATAAACTCATCAACGCGAACCAAATATTCTTCACTGTCACGTCGCATTTCATACATCCAGCTTCGATCCATCTGTAAATTAAATTAAAAAAATGATTTGATCAATTAATCATGCATGGTCAACATTCTCCTTCATGTACAAAATTATGGGCTTACAAAGGGCCGGTTTACAATCCTAACTCACTCTTTGAATATTATGTCTCATATGTGAACACATATTAGCGAGATTTAATTAGCATTTGAGAAAAATTCGGCAGCATTTCCCCTTAACTCCCCAAGTATGCGTACGAACCACATACTCGTAGGAGCAATAAGGGAAAATACTGTCGAACTTTCCTCAAATACTAATTAAATCCCGCTAATATGGGTTCACATCCTAAATGAGACATAATATTCAAATAGCAGTCCCAAAACGGGGACTATCCAAAATTAATCCCTATTGGATTAATTTTGAACGGGCATGGACCTAAAAGCATCTAAAGGTCGGTTATTGGACCACAATACACTAATTAATTACATCTAAAATTAAGAAATCAAGCATGCATGAAATGACCTAAATAAGCCTAAATAACAGAAAATTAGAGGAAGAAAATGATTTAAATACATATTACTAACCTTAGAAAGATGGAGAGGAGAAAATACAAACTTAATTCAAAGATCTCAGATCTCAGCTGCTGGCCTCGATCAATTCGCAGAAATCTGATAGGAAAAAGCTCAGTTCAGAGAGATGTATTAACTAAAAGACTTGATCAAAACGGCGCTGGAAGGGGAAGACATTAAAACCCTACACTATTATACACGGCTATTTAGTTATAAAGCCGTGTAGCTCTCCAACTAAACATACACGGCTCTTTTGTTATTAATCCGTGTACAATTATACTATTTATACACGGATATATTATCAAAAAACCGTGTGTAATATTCCTACACGGCTTTGTATTAAAAGTCCGTGTAGCTCTCTCAATTATTTGCACACGGACCTCTTTACACACGGATTTTTGGTTTCTAATAAACCGTGTAGCTCTCTCTAATAATTCTACACTGATTATTAACTAATTATCCGTGTAGAAAACGTGCAGATCTTTAAAAATCATATTTTGTACACTGTTTTTAATATAATTGCCAAATCCGTGTACAATGTGCAGTGTACAAAGCTAGTTTTTGTAGTAGTGGGAAGGTGGGAAGGGGTAGTTTAGAAGAGTTCATCTTAGGATTAATTATTAGATGGATGATTTTGATGTATATTTATTTGATATATTAAAAATTTTATAAATTTTAAAACTTATAAATGTTTTATTGATTATTTAGATAAATTATGTGCTAAATTTGAGTTAATTTAAAACTTAATTGGTCATTCATTACAAAGTTTGTGATACAAAATCATAAAAAAAATATTATTTGACGAAACTCAAACGTCTTTCGATTCAAATTTGACACGTGTGTTATTTAAGAATGAAGAACACATCCAATTTTGATTTTAATTGAATTTCTTTTTTTAAAATATCAATTGAATGTAAACAAAAATTAAATGTATACTACAATTATTCTTATTATATTTGTTTTCTTTATATAAAATTAGTTGTGAGACTACATTATTATGTATATCTCGCACTTTGGTCTGTACAGTAGATTCAGGTCTTCATTTTCATAATTTAAATAGTCAATTCAAATCATTCATCTTATATATTTTTTTTACTATTTTTAAAATAGGTAGAATCACTATTTTGGATTGTCTAAAATTTTTAGATCAAGTAATTTTGTATCTATTTATACAAAAAGTAAAATAATTTTTAAAAATATAAAATTTGAAATCCCAGCACATTTTTTATGGAGGTCACGTTGAGAGATACCACATACAGACATTCGTTGACTTTAAAAATGAAGACCTGGACTCACCAAACCCCTCTCGAGTCTCCCGAGATTTTTATTAATATTCAACATTAATTATACCAGCTTAGTTGGGTTTTTAAAAAATTGCTCAAATCGGTTAAATAAATGACCGGTTGGATTAAAAATTAGGACCGGTTATTTTTTGGCAGGTCAGGAGGGTTTTTTATTTTTTTGAAATATTTATTAGATTACTTCTTTTAATGTATAACTAGCATAATTATACTAAAACACGCTAAATTACTTGAAATTATGTTAAATTACGCTAATTTACGCTAAGAGAGACGATATCTTCACTGAGAAGGCGAAAATGACGACAAAACTTCAAACGATTATAAAACGGCGCTCGAGTGTCCGATTTCAGCAAATGACCACTTTTCGGAAAGCTTGTAAAAATATGCATGCGTCTGTAACTGCTTAATTTTTTTCGAAATTCAGAATTACCAAAAAACAAAGGGAAGAGCCTCAAAACTTGAGTTGAAGTTTCCGATTAAGATTTTCATTTCTATTCTTCGATCTAAGTAGCTGAGTAAATTGGTTATATAATGAACTTGTAGAATATTAATTTTTACTATTTTTGAAATTTTTTTACTATTTTTTATGATTTATGAAAGATAGCACTAATTTAGCATATTTTAGTATAATTAGCGTAATTAGCGTAATTTAGCGTAATTTAGCGTATTTCAGTGTAATTTGGCGTATTTCAGTATAATTAGCGTAATTAGCGTATTTTAGCATAATTTAGTGTATTTTAGTGTAATTTAACAATTTAGCGTAATTTAGCTTAAGTTAGTGTAATTTAGCGTAATTTAACATAATTCCAAGTAATTTAGCGTATTTTAGTATAATTATGCTAATTATACATCAAAAGAAGTAATCTAACAAATATTTCAAAAAAAAAAACCCTCCTGATCGGCCAAAAAATGGCCGGCCCGAATTTTTAATCCAACCGGCCAAAAAATGGCCGGTTTGGACATTTTTAAAAATACCCAAAAAGTTGAGATACATTTGATATTTTTCATTTTATGTTGGATATCAATGAAAATGTCGGTCGAGTCTTAGATGAAATGCACCTTTTATCTGATGATTCATATCAAGGTATTATAGATTGTCCATATTGAAATTCTCGAAAAGAATCATATATACCGTACATGGAGTATTTGCATTTTAAATTCAAACAACTTAAATTTATATAGCAAGACGTTATATGCAAGGTGGATTGGAAATACCGAAATAGTGATCATTAAAAAAAAAAAAAAAAAAAGGCACTGGACTCGAGCGTCACTTTCGTTGAAACAAAAAAAAAAAAAAAACAAATACGACACAATAATATTAAGGAATTACTTAATGACTATACTTTTTACTAATTTGACATTAATTTCAAAATTTTCGAATAACATTAAAAATAAAAAATAAATTTATAAGTATGTTATTGAAGATATAGATAGACTAATAAGTAGATTCATAGGATAAATGTTGTTTGATGTTGCATGGACTATTGTTAATATGTATATAATATTCATTCTCAAAAAAGTTTAGGGGGCGTTTGGTTCGCTCTTTATGAAGGTAATTCTATATCATTATATGTGTTATTTTTATCATCACTGTATTTGGCGAAAATAATAGAGGACATGGTAATGTGTGATTATCTTGCAATACAATTTCATACTTTATAAATATTGCGTTGTCCATGGTAATGCGGATTTTTTTTATTCCCGCTTGACAGGAATCACTTTTTTTTTAAATAATTTTATTTTTAGAACTAAAAGCTATCATTAATTTCTTGAATTCCAATAGCTATTGCAATCTATATTAAATCAAACACTGGAATCATATATTTTCCAGAATGTTAAAAGCAATAATCATTCAAAATCAAACATGGTAACATCACGTTCTGCTAAACCATTTAGAATGTGAATTTTATATTTAATAGTTATTGTTAAAATTATCCTTTTAAGTAGAACTATATATATAGTCCGGCGGGAAAAATCTCTTACCGTTCTAACATCGTCACATGTCAGTGGTAACAGCAAGGAGGCACTTAATCAATATGAATCTCAAAGCTTTTTGCATGGATCTCGATACGGATCCAACGACTCCGATCGAATATTGGACTATCTCTAATTCCATAATAATAGAGAAGTAACACAGACACTAGCTCAAAATAACAAACACGAGGATATAAAATGTCAACAGCTCATACCAGAAACCTCTGGCCCAAGCAAATTCAGATTTTTTACTCTGAAAAAATGTAATTTTTTTCTTCTTCCAGGCTTCAATATATAAGAA
Source organism: Carex myosuroides (assembly GCA_028015225.1). Lineage (NCBI taxonomy): Eukaryota > Viridiplantae > Streptophyta > Magnoliopsida > Poales > Cyperaceae > Carex > Carex myosuroides. The sequence goes on from CM051482.1 coordinate 7,350,384, forward strand.
GACAAATATGCTTCGCACAGAAGAAAGCTAAGAATTTGCCAGTGGCCAGAATACTATTTTAGTGACAATAAAAACAGAAGCAACAAGTTAAACAAAAATATAATACAAATTAGTATTTTAAGTTTCAATATATGTACTAAATAGAGAGGACTTGCCGTATGATAATTTTCAAGAAATTAGTTCTTGACAACTTACAAAATTTTGCAAAAGAAAATTAATAAAAACAACTGGCTTCGCATAGCCTTACATTGTGTTTAATGACATCATGTACATCAATGGGACAAATGGAAACAAATATTACTTTATGCTTTAAACCTTCCAAATTAAAGTATTCACCCTTTTCTTTATTGAAAGTTCTGGTACACTCTTGCAGATAGAGTGGGAAAAATGGCACGGCGGAGCCGGTTCCGTTACGGAACGGTACCGTTATGGCACGGCACGCGTGTCAGTTCCGTGCCGTGACTATTCGCGTGCCGCGTTCATTTTTTGAAACTTTGGCACGGCACGACACGTAGTCACGCGAGTCACGTATGGTCACAGCACGTTTAGGCACAGCGTGACTCACGTGGCGCGACTATTCGCGTGCCGTGACCATCTCTTGACATTTTGGTCACGGTATAGCACAACACGTGAAAAATTAAGTTGGTCACAGCACGGCACGGCACAGCACGAGACCAAAGTAATGGCGTGTTAGTCACGGCACGGCACGTTTTTTCCACTCTACTTGCAGAACCACAGCAAAGAAATGAAATCGATTGACCCTTATTTTTTCTCAAGATTTTTGTACTTTTATCTTATTTTCTACATAATTTATAATAAAATGTTATAGGTAGTATAAAATTTACCTCCATTTACAACAAGAAAATTGTATATGATTGATCTTTATTCACATTTTACTCATATAACTTAAAAGTTTGGCTCCGTCCCTGACCCCATCATCTTTTTATATGTTACTCTCGAGAATTGAACTTGCGATCTTTCCGTAGAGAAATTGAACTCATGCCACTGCACTAAGTCTGCGATTCATAAATATTCATACATTAAAACAATCTTAACATGCATGATAAATAAATAATTAAATAATTCTTATCGCCTCATTAACTCATAATTTAAATTAATGCAGAATAAATCCGAACCATCATGTTGACATGAATAATAAAGGGATCTCATGCATTTCACCTTAGGCTGAATTGGTCCGGATCCTGATCAAACAGCCGAATGCATTAACGCAAATTCTGAGTTTATTTTTTAAAGCTTGTAGGCGATTGCAATGATTCAAAAAAATTACAAGCTAGCTGTTACATGATATTAGACATCGAGTGCCTTTGAAAGCATGCAGCTGTAAACAAATAAACACATACAGGGGTATGTGTATCTAGTGGACACAAATTTGATCATCTTTGCTTGATTGTAATTATATGAGCCTTAGTGATTGTTTTCACTATGCGCATATGTATCTTGTTCCTTCTGGTTGATTACACCGTATCGAACCATTTCTTGTGCACGATTGCAAAGGAACTGAATCATACCGGACTAGGAATTGAATCAACCGGATCAGGACAGTCACCGCTCAGAGAAGTGTGCAGCCGAGAAGACACTGAATCAAATTAGACAAAAAACTGAATCAACCGGACCAGCACAATCACTTCTCAGATAGAGCCACCAGGTTTGGAGCTAGAAAAATCTATTAGAGCAGAGGGAGAGAGAAGAAGAATTAAGACACATGCAAACAACCAACACAAAACAACAACAAAAACAACAAACATATAATATAAGTAACTATATTTACAATTCGTTTCACCTACTCTTCCATTACCAAAGAGAAGAAGAAGAGCACTGGAGAAGAGGAGAAGAAAAGGCGAACTGCTTATTTTGAAGAGGCGAAATGGTGGCAAGATTCACTAGACAGATACACCAAAAACAGTGGTCAGATGGACGGAAGCATCTGCTCGAACGAAAGTCAGAATAACTAGATCCACTAGGTAAAAGCACCGAAAATAATAACCAGATCTGTTAGACGAAAGATCCGCTAAACGGAAGAAACTGCTCAAACAGAGTAGATGGGTGGAGAAGGTGGGAGGCGGCGGCATCACCTCCTTAGGCGAGTTTTCAATCGCATTTAACTCAAATTCTGAGTTAATGCAGATGATACGTGTTCTGGAGCCATGGACAATATATTCATTTAAAAAAAGTTTTGATAGCCACTTGCAATCCACCAATCACATCAGGTCCAACTCGGTGATGTTAATTAATGAGAATCACGAGGTGTTTTAATAAATTTATATATGTATATATAGATATATATATTATTTTGTCCATTGACTTTATATTCGTGCGGTGTAAACCACGCATCAAATTAAGTTTTAAATTAAACACTTGGCCAGCGAATATGACAGAATATATAACTAAGTTTTGGAGATTCATTGAGAAATATATAATTTCGACAGATTACAATTTGAATGATTAATAATCTTGATCGGTTTATGTGGAATAAAGTACTTTGAACTTAACTTAAGAATGATTTGGATCATTTTTACGTATTGAATTCAAATCTTACTCTTGATTTACTGATAAGCCAAATGTTATAAGTGTGCCAAAATAATTCATATAAAATAAACTATAAAAAAAAAAATTTGAAATGTAAATGCTTATGTTGTCAAGCAGATCAGAACTAATAAATTTAAAATATAATTAAAACCAAAACTGATGATTTTTTTTAGAGCTAAAACTCACAACGCAATAGCTTTACCTTTTTAAATTTAGTGCTTTCTTCGAGATTTAGTATCCCTTTAAAATATTTGAACAATTTGTACATTCTTTAACTATTTCAGCAAAAATCATAAATTTTCAATCTATAATGGTATGTTTGGTTATCTTTTGATGTTTTTTCATATATATTTTTGTAATAAAGCTTGTGAAATACCGATACTTTGTAATAAAGCTCAAATATCTTAAATTTTAAAATTTTAATTACAAACATTCTGAAATCCAAGTAACAAAAGAAATCTACATTGCTTTTTCTCTATGCACATTTAAAATTACAACATGGAAACCAAAAGGTTGAAAAATATATATCTAGATATTGTTCACATTAATAGATCTTTGAAAGCTCTAAGCACCAATTTATAAATTTTATGTATAAAAATAAAATATTATGAATCACATCTAATTGTTTTAGTCATTTGAATCCTCCTTATAGAGATAGAGATATTTAAAAATCCATAAAAAATAGCAAAACCTAATTTGGAGTGTATGTGATAACTTTGTCAATAAAAATCCATAACTCAATTATTATAAACCGAATCAAAATATAACCTGTATACATCCTAAACAGAAATATTCTTGAGAAAGAGTATATTCCATACTAGGAAACACCATCCGTAGAGTATGCAAGGCATACACTAAAATAAAAGGGGAGTGCTGTACTAAGGGCAACTATTATATTTTTGAGAGCTGAGAAACTAAATACCCAATTTACCCTTGCTCTTGTTGAGTATTTTAGATATAGAGATTTTGTACTCTTTTTGCCTTTAAATTTATAAACCTTCGTTCTCAATAAATAGGTTAGTTGCAAGCGCACAACCTATCGATCGTAGTATTTAGGTGTCGATCCGCAAGGAGATAGGGAAATACTAATTTTTAATAAAGAAAACTACTTCTAACCTGAACAATAAAAGTAAAAAGGGGGGTTTTGTGTAATTTCGTTTTTAAAGGAAAATTAAAGTAAACTAAAAGTTCGTAACAAAAAGCAATAAAGTCGGGTGAAAATCAAGTTTGAGAAGTCTAGAGGTATTCGGTCCACAATCCCTTGCTAATTCTATCTACTCGGTTTGTTTAAATTCATGTTTGATTATGACGAGGTTTCTAACCTAAGTTAGCCTTTGGAACAAATATTAATACGAATACTTTGGGTGGACGGATTAATGTGCCTCGAATTCTAGGGCTGTCACTAACCTAGAGGGATATTTAATCACGTGCTTGAAATGTATATATCGATATTTGTTCTAAGGTGTCCTAATCAAGTTTTGACTTCACCGCTAAGTCCTTCACCAAACCTTAACCTTAATTTCTGTTTTTCCAGATTTGAATACAAAAGTACGGTCGCTTATAATTCAAATCCTAAGGTATTTGCAATCACAATTTATACTATCATATATGATCCTAATCTACTTTTAATCAAGAAGACTTAAGCGGGACGCTACAAGTCAAACACAACAAGTTGCACTATCCTATATGATCCTAATCTACTTTGGGTCTAAATGATCAAAGCGGGACGCTACAATTCAAGTACAAATCATGGAACATCACAAATAATAAATCACAGAAATTAACATCAAATCAAACAATCATAATAAAAACTAAAATCCGAGTAAAATAGAATTAAACAAGTTCATGCTACATGACCTAAACCCCTAGAAAGAAACTAGCCTCTCATGGAGATGCAGGTATTCATCATGAATTCAAGTACAAAATAAGTAAAGACAAAGAGAAACTAACTAGAGAAATAGAATACACCCTTCTCTAATAATAAACATTAGTCTTCCTTGCAATTGCTGTGAGAATTCGCCTTCCTTCCTCTTGAATTGCTCCTGTGGTTGATGCTCTATCTCCTGGATTTCTCTCTTAGAATGGTCATGATCATGGAGAAGAAATTCCTTTCCTTTTATAATGGATCTGGAGCATATGGACGTGGGGAATCATTCTAAATCTGTCCCAACGTGTTCCCCACGTTTCCACTTTCTATTTCCCACCTTTGGGTCGTGGTCTGAAGTGCCGAAAATAGAAAATCCTCTGAAATAGCAGTTTTTAGGCTGAATGCGGCCCAAGTGCGTCCGCACTGAGGTCGCATAAAGTTTGGTTTCTGTTCTGCTTTGTTCTCCAAGTGCTGAGTGCGGCCGCACAGCCTCTTTGTGCGCCCGCATTACGCTCAGTCTGTCTTCTTTCTCCAGTGTGCGGGTCAGGTGCGGCCTAGGTGCGTCCGCACTTTCTTTCAATTGCTGCTGGATTTTTGGCTAAGTAGGAAATGCGTCCGCACCAGTATTTAGTGCGTCCGCATTCCGCTCGGTCACTTCTCTGGAGCTTGCTGGAGCTTGGTTTTTCTTCTAAGTATTAAGTGCGGCCGCACTATGGTGTTGTGCGTCCGCACTTTGCCTCTGTTTCTTGTTTTCCTGCGAATTTCACACAAGCAATTGCAGTAACTTGATTCTAGGGGTATTTAATCCTATATTATACTAAAAATACATGATATTTGGTGTCATTATGTGATGAAAACCAGACCGAACATATATATAATTTAACCCTATCAGCTCTTTAAATGAATTGCTTGATTAATGAATCCACTTCCTCTCTCTCACCTAATTAATAATAGAAATAATTAAAAGAAAGTTTCTTCCATTAGAAAAATAAGAATCTTTCCTTCCGTGAATTCTATATTTCTATATCCCAAAAATATTGTCTCATAGATATATAGTATATTTCACAAATACTTTAGTAATTGACGGATAATTTTAGGTACTTCTAAATTGGTAGAAAAAATAATAGCTTGACAATACAGTATACAGAAAAAAAAAATTACGAAAACACCTGTAGGCTTAGCATTAAAATGATTGGATGCATATATCTTATGATTCCCTAGAAAAAAGGTAGTGTCCATGAAAGGGCAAATTCAGTACTGGCTTTACTTTTCAACTATTCATCAGATGCCAATAGTTCTTGTTCTTGCGGCCTTCGCAATACGATATGGAGATTTCAAGGTAACGGTGAATCAGTATACAAATAAAAGGGACAAATTTATCAACTCGTTGGTGCTTCTGAAGCAAATCACTGGTTCACTCGAGAGTAAGAATACTATGAAATCTCAAATACCAGTTATCAAACACATCATAAACACTCTCTCCTTGGTGTGGTGTACTACATCATGGAACTTAAGGGTTTTCGCATGGAACAACATTCTCTCTTAAATCAGAATTAATGAGAGTATATATTGGATGATTAGAACTCTAATCCACTCTGGATTTACAGTCAATGACCTTTGCAGTGGGTGAGTTGTCAAAAAGTTTTAAATTTTAATACATTTTTAAATTCAACTGGTAGTACATTTTTAGTTCATTTGTCTGTGCGATCGATATATATTTCATAAATAGTTACAACTAATGCCTTCCTAATAGTTAAAAAGAAATAAATAAAAATATGCATACTTGTATGATCTCTGTTAAAATTGAGATGCTAAGTTTAAGTTCAAAATACCATCTTTTACTTCCCCTAAACACAGGTATAGTACTTTAAGCCTCGATGAAAAGTCAGAACTGGTTGTTTCTACTCATTTGTGAAATATAACTATATATCTATGAGACAATATTTTTGGGATATAGAAACATAGAATTCACAGAAGGAAAAATTCTTATTTTTCTAATGGAAGAAACTTTCTTTTAATCAGTTTTATTATTAATTGGGTGAGAGAGGATGTGGATCTGTTAATCAAGCAATTCATTTAGAACAAGGGTAAATTAGATATTTAGAAACAAAAAATCATCTCAGCTCTCAAAATTATAATAATTGCTCTCAGTATAGCCCTCTCCAAAATAAAAACTTGACGAAAATAAAACTTAACAAAAATACAACTTTAAGAGGGTGCCATTGAAAAGGGGCCAATATAATATAATTTGTCAAATTTGATTGTTTCCTAGTCTCTCTCTTACCATAGAAAAGTAGGCAGTGCAGCAACTCTCGAGTCCGGTAGCGAGGGAGCGAGATAGAGATCCTACGACCTCTCTCTCTCTCTCGATTTCGCAGAGGCACCTAACATTCTACGAATTAAGGGTAAAATAAGTCATACTAGTTTCCAATTTACCCCAGATCAGAATGGGGCTTGCTACCCAAGATGCGATCAAGCAACTCTCAGCACTTATGGACGAATGTATGTAATTTTTGTTATCTCTGGTTTTTTAATTCAGAATTCATTTGGATTTATGATTATCTGAAAATTTCCTCTCTGTTTTTTTTTTTTTTGAATTTGTGTTTGCTTAATTTTGGTGCAGTGGAGGAGCCACTCAAGAGGACATTTCAGGTATAGGGCACGAACTCGTAATATTTCTTTAGATCTGTTCGGTTTCAGTTTCAAATCTCACTTTATTGCGGAATATTTGATTTCTACGTTATATTGTGCCAAAGTATTGATCTCGTTGAAGCCTAAAATTCTTTTTGATGAAGCCTTTAATTTTTGTTATTTTCATTAAATTAGCGTGTTGAAGGTAATTGGACTTAATTCTTTTTTATCGTTGTCGCTGTGGAGCATTTACCGTAAAAAAAATAAGTGGCAGAAAACAACCTAATTCTGGGGAAGAAATAATTTTTCATTGACTTCCCAAAAAAATTTAAATTTTTGTTGGGCCGTCAGCATGTCCCCTGATTGGTTCTCTCTGCATTGTATTATTTTTCTTGTGAGATTCATGCACAACCAGGTCAAGTGGGTCCCCCAGGCCTTAATATCGCGATATAAAGCAACCAAGGCCGCCAGGAATAAAAAGAGAGAGAGAAATCAACGTTTTATTCTTAATCGTCAATTTGTTTTATGCATGTTTTAAGTTGTAGCCGCCTAATATATTTTAGTCTGGAGGGTCTGTCACTGGTGTTAGCATATATTATGTTCTTCCTTTTATGCTTTGGGCATAAAGGAAATTAATGAAGCCTACAATTTCATTGTAATATATTCATTATTATTGAGGTGTCTTTTCGGAATTTAGATTCTCATAATTTTTATTCTTTGCATTGCTGCATTAAGGAATTCCTTTTGTTGTTTGTTGCGGTGTGTATTTTACTATGTATGTGCATGTGATTGGTAGGTGCCTCTAACTTACCCATGTTACTTGCATGTTTTCTCACTGCTATTGCATCTAGAGGTTGCAAGTGCATGTCATGCGTTATTGTAATGCCCGAAAGTTTCATGCAGGTTGTCATTTCTTGTCATCTTATGGCAAAAAAACTTTTACTATTTATGGATAGTTGCTGATTGAATTGAACACAATTTTATGCATGCGTGTATGTACGTTGTAATCCATGCATGTGTACGCATTGGTCACTAGAGCTTATGTTTAGTTGTAATGTAATCCTACAGATTATACATACTAACTGACTAAATTTGACAGAATGTGCATCAAGGATATCAGAATGAAACACTGGCACGGTTTCTTCGGGCCAGAGAAGGAATTGTTTCTAAAGCCCATAAAATGGTAAAATTCTTTTTGCACTCGATAATTATTTCTACTTGTCTTTGTAAGACAATTGAATTCCATCTATGGATTTTCTCTTCTTTTGAAATTGACAGCTCATGGATTGCCTCAACTGGAGGATTTCAAGTGAGATCGACAGCATCTTATCAGTAAGTTACACTTCTTTAAAATTTAGAAAGGGAACTGTTTTGTTTAGCGTTTTGTGTGTGAGATGCTGCACCATTTGATGCCACCATTAGATTAAAAAAAAAAAAAGGTATTGTTCAATGGGGAGGCCTAACTGTTTATGTGCTTGATATGCTATTTAAATTTTATAAAATTTTATTCTATAAATTCCATCATCAAGTTCCGTCTCAGATATTGGTTGCATGTTGATTGTGTCTTATACTGGTGTGGTAATGGTTTGATCTGGAATTTTGTTCTGTTATGGTTTTCTTCAGCAGATACCATACTGGTCAAATCTGGTAGAAGTACTGATTTTTTTTCTTATGATATGTGGTTAGAGAAGCCAAATATAATTCCTCGGTGAAAACCGACTGGATATCAATCTAAAAGTGATTAGACCATGTCCATTTTTATTTTTGGGATATGAATCGGATAATATCCGATCCATTTTCATCCCTACACATTATAATTTATAGCTGTGACCATTTCTCTTTGAATTTTCTCTTTGCACAGAAACCTATCGTACCGGTTGACTTATACCGATCTGTTCGGGACTCGCAACTGATTGGTATGTCAGGATATTCAAAAGAGGTAAATTTTCATGCTTGATTAAATTTAATTAAACCCAAATTTGTAGTCACTGATCATCGCTTACATTGTACCGTTATTTCTAATACCACCTGACTATCATAGTTTATAGCATTCCTGGTCAAAATGTATAGATAGGTTAACTCGAGTGGACAATTAAGAAGTAATTACTGTGGATTTCTTTCATAAGGTTAACATGTCCTCTACAGTGAGAGAAAAAGAAGATTACCATCTTTGGTTGTCTGTACCATGTACGTCTAACATATTCCAATCATATCTGGAAATTGGGGGTGTTTTCACAAAAAAGATGAGATGCACCATCAAAGGAAGAACAAAAGTCTTAGTGATTAGTGGAATATGCCTTCCAAATCTCTCTCATATAAGAGCTAGGTTGCAAGAACTAGATAGTGATTTAAAGTATAACAGTAAGTGCATATTTGCTAATGCAGACGTAAGCATACAAGAATCAAACTTACTAACCTTGTATTTATATTTCTCTTTATTTCTTTGTTTAAAAAATAGGGGCTTCCTGTTTTTGCTCTTGGTGTTGGGCTTAGCACATTTGACAAAGCATCAGTGAGTATTATGTCTTCCATCAATGTCATAATTTATTTCATCATAGAGTTATTAAATTATCTCGCTATATTGTCATTATTTAATGACCTTGATGTCTGAAACACTTAAAACCCTAATTTCAAGTAAGGTATACATGATTCTTATGTTTGTTCTATTTGTGCTTATTTTTATACTAGGTCCACTACTATATGCAATCACACATACAGATAAATGAATACCGGGATCGTGTAGTGCTGGTATATATTTCTTCTCAGATTCTAACTTTTTTTATATCTTCTTCCTTTTGGGAAAACTAGGATTCAACAATTGGAAGTTTAATCAGAACCTTTTTTAAATAAAAATAAAACATTCAACTAAATTTCAGGAGAGATGTGTGTTTCACTTGAGGATGTCAATGCACAATGCTTTGATTGACATGTCCAACCTTTCAGGTTTTCCATCAGGGCTGATGGGGTAGTCAAAATATATAAAGTACATGAAAGAAAAACTCATGAAGTTATGTTGTATAAATTTCATTATGCATGAACACAAGTACACATTCCTCCACATAAAGTTTGTGTTTATTACTAGACTGTTTTTTTCTTACTGGTTGGTGCCCTGATGAGTGAATTAGGAATTGCCTATTATTTTTCTAAGACTGTTTATTTTTTTAATAGCCAGAGGCATGTAAAAAGCATGGGAAAAAAATAGTGACATGCTTGAAAGTTTTAGACATGACTGGCCTAAAGCTGTCAGCTCTCAGCCAAATTAAGGTATGAAATAGAACTTTGCATTGTTACTAAATTCCTGAAACTTGTAGAATTGCAAAACTTCCCCCATATACCATCACTGATATTATCATGACCTCAGATACTATACCTATAGGCTAATATTATCATCTGCAGGTGATCGTGACATACTTAATCACAACCTCATGTTGCATTATTTGCTTACATTGTTGCTGTTTAGATTTAAATACCTACACATATCAATTGATTACCATTTATTTATTTTAGTTCTTTAGACACAGAATCTTTATAATTTTGGTCTAGTTAAAAAGTTTGTGTCAACATCCTTTATTCTATTTTTGTATGTAAATTACGGTACTTATGAGTTCATATTGGTGCAGTTATTGACCATGATATCTACAATTGACGACTTAAATTATCCTGAAAAGACGGAGACTTATTACATAGTAAATGTCCCTTACATATTCTCGGCATGTTGGAAGGTAAGTTTATGTTATGCAATATTAAGCTTAGAATTGTTTTATGCATGTATGAAAGTGATGTTAAATTTCAAATGTACCCCTTGAAACAAAGATCATAATCTCAGAATTTGATCACTTTTTGGTCAGTTTATGTAATTTGTTACCATTGTGCTTTTTCTGCTGGATTGATTTCTCGTGTTGCATGTTATAGATTTATTTTGCTCTATAATATATAATAATGCTGTGGATGGGAACAATTGATCAGGTTGTGAAACCTCTTTTGCAAGAGAGAACCCGGAAGAAAATCAAAGTCTTATCAGGAAGTGGCAGAGAGGAATTGTTACAGGTAAATTTTGCAGCTTAAATTTTTTAAATTTAGCTTATCTGACATTATCTAGGAATGACACCCAAGGGTTGCCATAAATAGCAAAGATGTCAAATTTGGGTCGTACATACAGGTTAAGATCAGAATGATGATTATGCTACAATACCTGATCCATATGTTGTAGGGTAACCTCAATTGCACATTTGAGCCCATGTTATGCCATTATCATGAAATTAAACCTCAGTTAGCTCTCAGTTGTGATGTTGAACCTTCATAAAGCTTCAAATCTTCCTCGATTCTGAGATTGACCTTTATTCGCCCTTGACTGAGCAATCAAACATGGATAAACTGCAAACAAAAAATTAAAGCAAAAACAGGAAATGCTTTGGTCTAGATATTCTCTTTCATTCCTTAACTTCATCTTGAAAAGTTTGAAATAAAATCTGTAGATAATGGATTATCACTCTCTGCCCCATTTCTGCAAGAGAGATGGATCTGGATCTGGATCGGGTTCAACCCGGTATGAGTTGTCGGACAATAGGAACTGCTTCTCCCTGGATCACCCCTTCCACCAAGAGCTTTACAACTATATCAAACAACAGGCCAAAGTCAACCCGATTGGACCCATTAAGCACGGGTCCTTTCATGTAGAAATGCCTGAACCAGATGCAGAGGGGAATTTAATTGTGAAGACCATTGAGTCAGAGATGCACAAGTTTGGGGATGTCAATGGGATCTCTCACTCGGTCAATGGGCTCAAAATTTTAGATAATTAGACAATGAAATTTTTCACGTGTGCCTCTGGAAAAGCTCTAATATTTATGTATGCCCCTGCAATATTTGATATAATACCCCTAGAAGATATCCTCTATACTACATGCCCCTGGTATAAGAAGATTCTTCTGTCTCTTTATAACGAGCGAGAGAGGTTTAGTTCAGCACTTCTATTGAAAAAAAAAAAATGGAAAGGGGAAGGGGAAGGGTATGGGCAATGTTTCCTATGTTTCGAGGGGTATTAATTCAAATTTGTTGTAAGGGTATTATTGATATATTGAAGTTTTTATAGAAGTACATGTGAAATTCCCTATTAAAGCATAATTTCTAGTATATGTCCTAACAAAGGTCAGGAATATCTCTTATTCCCATGAAAAGTTGTGTTATTTGTTGTAGAACCTAATACCTTTTAAAGGTTTTCAGAGAAAGTCTCTCGATTTTTAAGAGGTATTTAGGATACATGGAAATTTGAGGGGAATAAGGGATACTTGTACTTTAGTTGGGGTATATCTTTTGTTGTTATATCATATACAAATTCTAGGCAAGACAGTTTTACGCCCTAAACCAGTAAAAAAAAAGGTACTTGCAGTTCTGCCTTCTATTATCAGATCCAGTTAATAGGATCTACCTAGAATTTACCCAAAAATTCTTGATCCTTAATGTGTAAAATCCTGATATTTCACTGCCAGGATGTGTTAAAACCTGTAGAATAGTATATTATGGCATTAAAAGAATGTACGTATGTATTTCCTGTTGTAATTTAGGAAACCGATAGGAACCAAAACTCTTGATGTAAACTTCAATTCCATCTTACTACATAGAGAATGGTAAATAATTTAGTCGAGGAAATTAGCTATGTCACTACTTTGTGAGATCTCAATTCATGCAAATTGCTTGTGTTTGCTTTTAATACTTGCTTCTCCCGTATTTGTTCCTTGGGCATTAGCATTTTGGCTATAAACCTTAGTTCTAGGTTCTAGTCAACATATGTTGCTAAAGACAGCTGATCATAATATATGAAATTTCTTTTCTTTGAAAAGAAGGTAAGTGGCATATTTTTTGTTATCCTTTTTTTCAAGTAAAAAGATAGTACATTTTGTTGGCACAGCCCCCTTATTTTTTTTTTTAAATCTCTTTTTTTCGTGTTACGCGTTACATCTGCAATTTCATGCAAGCGGCACTAGCAGTACTTTGACAAAAAAACATTTCAGGTCATGATTTAGATGGACTCAAATAACTCGAATTTTTTTGTTATTTAACTTCAAAAATTTGTTTGTTATTTAACTTCAAATATTTTTTTTGTTATAACAAATATGCTTATAATTTAAGAATAATTATTTGAGTATTCTCACTCCATTATTCTCAAAATCTCCGCACCCAATTTAGTGAAATTATGTACTATGGTCTTTACTAATTATATAGTCTCCAATAATTATTATTCTAAAAAGATATTATATGATTTCACTAATTATTATTCTAAAATTCTTGCAGCACTCTTACTCTATAGTCCCCCTTTCCTAGTCCCTCCACTCATCCCTGAGTCAACTTTCATAGATATAAATACTTGGAAGACAAAATATTAATACTTTGATGCATAACTTGTTATGATCACAGTCCCTCAATGGTCCCCGCGTCAACCTTCCTCTAATGAAATAGCGGGGATCCCGTATCACTGCATTAACCTTCCCCAATCATTCCTGCATCAACATTTTTCTAACAAAAATAGTTGAATACATAAGTATAAATACTTCAGTGCATAGGTATAAATACTTGCAGTACTTGATATTAATACTTTCAGACGTCATCCAATGTCATATGTAAAAAAATACTTGCAAGTATAGGTATAAATACTTGTGTGATGACGAACCCGAAAGTACAACATCATGGATCTCATTTGAAAGAGAAAATTGCGTAGAAGACGTTTGTGGTTTTAAATTCGCAAAATTCCTCACAGATTGTCAGAAATATGGATGAGATTGAACAGAGAAAAAAATCCACCTCTAAAACGTGTATGGAACCCCATGTAGTTTAAGTGGTCCCCGAGAGATATTTATGATGCAGATATGTTTGAGAGATTTGGTTGGGGATAAAATTATTTACGTAAAAATTGTTCATCTCATAGGTATAAATACTTCATTGTATAGGTATTAATATTTTAGAAAAAAATTCAGTGGTTAAGTTTTTGCGGTCCCCAGATAATTATGGTAGTTATAGTGCGGGTATAGTGTGGACACTGTAGCGCGGGTAATGTTATCAGCTCCCATAATTTATATACAACTATTATTTTCAAACTTAATTATGAAATCAACAAATATTGTTAAGTAAATACAATTTAAAAAAGAATGGACATCAATTATTTTACACTTTAATTATTGGGATTGGGTTTTGTCCAAAGAGCTTTGAACAAAGTCTCGTCCAAAGTCAAACTTAAACGTCCGATTTGCATTGAGATTCGTACAAACATATTTAAAACTTAATAAATTTAAATGGATCCTTGAATCTAAATATTTGTACAAATTTTAATACAGATTGGATGGTTTAGGTCCGGTTTTGGACAAAGTCTTGTCCAAAACCGTTTGGACAAAAACCCCACCCTTAATTATTTAAGATAATATGAAGATAAATTAAAAAAAAAGTTACTTCGAGCCATCAGTTTTGCAATCCCTTCACTCGTATAATAGAGAAACGGAGTAGGCGTCCTCTTTTACTACATCTCTCATTGGCATTTACTTTATAGACTTTTCTCTTTTGCCTTTAAATAATTACGATTGGAACCAAATGAAAGTGGAAAAATTAGGAAAGATGGAGGAGCATGGCGTTTAGTGAGGAAAAATATTTGGTTTGTGCACGTCACACATCTCTAAATATAAACCGTAATAAAGTATGTGCAAGTCATACAACATTGAGTTTTATGTATAATTTTGTTTTTTTTATGAGTTTATATGAGGAGGATAGGGTCATCTACGGATGGTATTAATCACTTTTTTAAGGCGAGAGATGCGGGTTTCAAATTGTTAGAAATTTATTCTAGAAAACACAAAATTTAAATTAAATAAATACTTATTTTAATATTAACATTTTAAACTTTATGAATTATGGAGCTATTTGTGAATTAATTTCATTGATTCAATTTTTACATATAAGCTCACTGTTTGTCGCCACAGAAGATCGAATCAATAATATAGTATAAATGAGCTGTTGACTCAATGATACATTCATAAACAAAAAAAATTGTGAATTGCGCCAGCTTCAAAAACGTTCAAATGAATTAAATGGAATGCTTTCAAGTATTGTTAATATTCTATTAAAATCGAGTCTCCATGAAGATAAAAATTCATCTCATTAATATTGAATGAGTTCCAAACAAAATACATTCTTACAATTCGGGCCAGCGTTAGATCCAGATACATTTGCCTTCAATATTGCGATTTAGTAGACTCACAACTTTAAGCCTGCTTGTCTCCTTGCCGCTTCCATGGCGCAACGACGGGTCTTTGAGGAGGCGGATGCGGGTGTTTCAGGCAGTCAATGAGCCGTCCAAAAAATCCGAAGCACGACTTCAAACGGTAGATGAGAAACCCTATGGGGCCGATCAAGGTGCCGGTGAATGTGACAATGGTAAGAGGCTCCATTATCCCGAGTAACCTTAGATTTTTATCACTTCACAAACAAAAGAAATAGTTGGAGATTCTGTATGAAATTCAGGAAATGGTTTACAAGGGATTTTATCAGCAGAGGATGCCGAATAGATTAATAGGGATTAATGAAGAGAGCATGCTAGAGGAAGCTGATTTATAGGGATTGGAAACGGAAAGTTATAGGAAGTATGCATTTAAGGGATCAGAAGTGCTTCAAGAGAAACAGCAGTAACTGAAGTGATGTTCTCATGTTCAGATAGGTAGAGAGAGAGCGATTATCAACCAATAGTATTATTTTGAAGTAGTTCAATTTGTTGCGGTGCTATTATATATATATATATATATATATATATATATATATACACACATATACAGTTAGTAGCGTCAGTTTCATCCCAAAAAAAAGTAAAAGATGTTTGTTTGCCCTCTACAGGCAGATCTGTCAGTTCCCCCCTTCATTTATTATCTTTTGGTTTATTTTTTGTTAACTATTTAGTAGTGATTTTACCGCCCCTGAACATATTTTTTTGTTAAAAAGCTAATTTTGTATATGGGGCACATGTTATCATAACATTATCTGTATGCGTAAGATCAGCCATTTTTTGTTATACTGCAACAGAACTTTAATCAATTTAATCTCATAATTACGTTGGCGACATCAAAGGAACTTGAGATTAAGCAAACTAAGTGTAACATACATAATTCATTGTCAGAAAAGCAACCAAGAATTGAGATGCATTGTGACTGCAACCATCAAAGGAACAATCATACTAGGAACTTTTCTGTTTTTTTTTCTGGTATACCATGTTAGGAACTTGACCAAGTACAAGAGCAGAATTGACATTTTACTATACTCGCGTCCTCTAATAAAAGTTACATAGAAAAAATCATATAACAGCAAAGTGTTTACTAAATGTGCCGATACCAGAACAATTTGCTATGATTTCCACAATTCTGCAATTACATATTTACCCAATTAAGCGTTATACAAGCAAGCACACCAACTAATAAAGTCCAGCCCATTATTTTGCATCTATTTGTCCGTTGTCCTCAATAAAGCAAAGAAGCTTCAATACTGTGCATGAGGGACCACAATGCTTAAGGGATGACGGGGAGAGAGTTATTTGGTCAAATAATAAAAGGCTACAAATAAGCATAGCACCTGACTTCTGCACCACCATCCTGAATTATAATCCTCATTATCCATCTTTCTATACCATATTGAATCCTAAAGTAAAATCTCACAGAACATCACGCCCCAATGATTCCCTTAAAAAAAAGCGGAACGTGTACTATTGAATATCCCAATAAAAAGAACATAGTATTAGAGAAAACCATCTCTCCAAAAAAAAATTATTCATTCACATAGTTCGAAAGGGATGATAAAAAAAACTTGATCAAAGCTTCTACCAGAATTTTGACTGCATCTGTAATTAAGTCCCCTAAAGCTCAGGCATGCCGATACCGGCCTTGGCATCATATGTCTTTTCTAGCACATGCTCAATTGGAGTATCTTTCAGCCCCACTGCATATTTTCATTTTTCAATACTGAGCTGGCAACTAGGTAAACATTAAAATTAAGTAATACAAGCTACCTAACAATGAGTTGCACTGGAATATACATAAGCTCGTCTTAGTTGCTAACTCTTTTTTTACTTTTGCTAATAGGATAATAAAATACTTGGGCAAGATAGTTATTTAACAAAAATAAAATGGATCGAATTCATTGTGTAAAGCTGACTGCTTGCAGTTATGTAGCTTCTAATGGAAGTTCGTTGCAGGCAAGTAGGGTGTTGATACAAATTGAGGTAACTGAATTAACTAGGACAGGTTAAGGCAGTTAGATTGAGGCTTGCCTAAATCAAATTGAGCCAAATTGAACCCACTGCCGAGTTGTCATTGAAAACGGATAATCAAAATAGTTTTTCCATTAGATAAAGAACATACAAATAGTAGGTCGAGGCTTCCTCCTTTCTTTGAGGATTTCAGGTCGAGGAATGACTTCACCGGATGCCTCCTGACCCCTGGAGACTCTAACTTTGGTCCCATCTTCCAGCCTCTTGTACCCAATCTTACATGGCTTCCTACAGAAGTTTACTACAAACTTTATGGATTGTAAAATCATGGAAGAATACATTCAAAAGACCCACACTTATTGATCAAATCAATATAACAAAATAACATAATCATAGCCCACAATAACTATCATTAGTGTAACTCGAATCATAGTTCGAGGAAAAGTATATGTGCTTAAATACAAAGTGTTCTTTATATAAATCAATGACAAACAGGAGAATGCACCTGAAAGAAAACTGAGGCAAATGGCGTAAACTAAAAATATTTGAAAGTACGTACCCAGTGACAGGGTCGAGAACTTGGACATTTGAAACATGAAGAGGGGCTTCAATGGAAAATATGCCCCCCGTGTGGCCCTCTCCTTGCTTTATGTGCTTCTTGACCTACAACGTGAGATGAATCAAGGTTAGGCAATTCATATTCGCAGATGGAATGCAATCCCGTAATTCGGTACTGTACATGTCAAAAACAGTGCCGCTACACATTAATTTTTATTTTTATTCTGCCCTTCTTCTGTAGCATCAAAGTCTGCTAGTGGCATGCAAATACCAGAAAACAAATGAATCTGAAGGTTAAACCATAGAAATGATCTGGTACTAAAAAGAAAACTTTTCATTCATAGAGACCTAACAAAACAATCAAGCAAAATACAGGAACTTGAACCAAACACCCCGAATGTGATATATGAAATTTTCTGCATCCAGATTCAAAGATTTCTAGTATATGATTTTTGTGTTGAGTTCATTACACATACAAAGTAATTAGAGTTAATAAACCTCTCTTTTTAAACTCGGTAAGAAAAAAAATACAATTTTGCTGCTTCATTTGAGAATTCATCAAGTACCTGGAGCACACCTCAAATCCTCAAATTACAAAGCTCAACAGATCCAAGGGTCCGCTAATACAATTACTTCCTCATTTCAGAATATATAATACATTCGATAAAAGAGGAGAAAATACCAGATTCTTTCCCTCGACAATGACTCGATTTTGGGAGCGTATGACACGCTTGATAGATCCAGTTTCGCCTTTATCTTTGCCTCTTATTATCATCACCTAAAATCCAGTAAATTAAGGTAATAACAATCAAATTGGATCCAACTTTTGTGGAGAATAAGCTGTAAATTTCGAAGAAAGAAAAGTACGTTGTCTCCACGGAGGATTTTCCAGTGCCTGATAATCTTCTCGGCTGCTTTCCACCCCATCTCTCTCCCTCCTCCCCCTCTCCCAGTCGTTCAAATTGGGTTTAGGGTTTACTTGGGGTTCTATGAAGTGTTTTTCTTTTCTTTCTTTTTTTTTCAAGGCGGAATTTCACGTATACCCCTCAAAAACTTCAAAATTATGTATTTCCTCCTCTAAACTTTAAAATTACATATTTTCTCTCTAAACTTCAAAAACTCACAAATTTATTCATTTTATTATCTTTTATATTAAAACTCATTCTAAATTTATAAAATACCCATTTTACCCTTTATTAAAAACATATAAAGCCCTCAGACTCTTGAATCTGAACGGTTCATCTACCGTTCAAACTACTTTTAGATTTGAGGGCGCAAAATCGGCACAAATCTTGATGCGAACACACTCGCATATTGAAACGACATGCACAAATCTTAATGCCATGTGCGCTGATCGAAATTGCTTTAAGATCTGTGCATGCTAGATCTTAATGCGAAGCGCACAGATCTTAATGCGATGCGCACATATCGGACGGTAAAGGAACCCTTCAAATTCAAATTTGAATTTGATGGGTTTTTATATGCTTTTAATAAAGAATAAAATGAATATTTTAAAATCCCATCCGTTTGCACCCCTACCTGGGAGGTCGATTTGGTGTGTTCAATTAATTTGCTGATGTCACAAAGATAGTATAGGAAGTAGGGCTGGGCAAAATAGCTCGAACTCGTAACTCGCTCGTAACTCGCTCATTTATAGCTCGCTTTAACTCGCTCATTTACAACTCGAGTTAGTTCCAACTCGAGTTGGCTGACTCGTTTAATAAATGAGCTGAGTTTGAGCTGACCCCAACTCGCTCATTTATAACTCGAGTTACATAAAGTTACACAGTCTTGGACACAAAAAATCCCAGAATAACCAAAACCAAACCCAAACTCGGCTCAAACTCGTTTATAACTGTGTTGTATTGATTTAACTGGTTAAACGAGTTTATAAACGAGTTGTGAGCCAACTCGAGTTGATAACGAGCTGAGTTCGAGTTGGCTCTACAGCTCGTTATTACCATCCCAACTCGAGTTGACTCGCTCATTTATTTAATGAGCTGAGTTCGAGTTGGGGGTAACTCGCTCAAACTCGGCTCATTTACAGCCCTAATAGGAAGTATTGCACACGAAGGTTTGGTTTTAAGGATGCAATTGATTGTGAATATTTCACAAGAATTTTTTTTTTGGTATGAAGGATAGATAATGACAGGCTTTTGCTCTCTAGGATGATATTATTTGGTCCTTTATTTGTCTTTTTTATTTGAGTGACAAAGCAGGAACACTGTTACTTTAAAAGGATAGACCTTTAAGTGCTTTGGAAGATATATACTTGATTGTATAAATTTAATTTAAACTTCAACTGTACTTTTTTTTCTTTATTTTGAAACAAGGCCTTTTTAGGGCAATTTCATTTGCTTCCTAGCGATCATACACTATGTTCCCGGTTGAAACCCTTGCCATTGTTGAGATTCAAACCCTTCCTTCTATGAGCATTTCTACTTTGTTTTTCAAAATCAAAGAGAAGTAATTGGTTTTCTTCCTTCATATTTTCTCTGTTATGTATCTCGCCTTATCCGAGGACAGTATATACAAGCATGAACGAAACAAAAAAATTACTATAACAAAAGCTGAATTTGATAAAAAAAAAAATATTCCATAGTATATATTTCAGAGCGAGGTATATTTGTTGTTTTAATTAAGTAAATATTTCATTAATAAGAGAGGTAAACTGTAGAAATTTTTATTAATATTAACAGAAATTATGCATGAAGTTTACAAGTTTTTTACACGAGATGCTTAGTCACCCATTGATCCCTTTAAATCCGAATTCAGATCTCCTAAAATAATCTAATTTTTTAATTTGGATGAACCGTCCGATTTATTCTGGCACAAATATTAAAGGGGCTCATGCATTCCACTTCGGGCCGGATTCACCCCAATTATAATCAGACTGTTCAGATCTAAACTCAAAATTTGAGTTACTTCAGGTGTCCGGGCCCTTTAAGTCCGCCCTTGTGTACAAGATGAAGGCGTGAAGCATTTTTCAAAACTGAAGAGGAGAGCTGTTAAAAGTTTGCTTATGAGGAAAGGTTATTTTATATTAAACTTGCACAATAGAATTCTCATTTTTAACACATTAATTGCAACTATATTTTGCTCCCCCATCAACCATGCATGGTACACTACGAGTACATGACTATACAATGAGTAGTGATATTAACACCACATTTTATTTTATTAACACAATATTTTTAAATATTTGAGTGGAATTAACAATTTTGTCCTCTCATAAATGTCACTCTAGCTGTTGACATATCTTTACTTTATGTAATTATTTGCTATGATCATTTATTACTAATTGGTTTCCATAACAGTTCGTTCTTCTCTTCTCATTTTGTAAACCTTTTAAAAGAGGAAAAAAATCTAAAATTTCAAGTATTGAGTGACAGGAGAATGAGCCAATTTATTATCTTGTTCATTATTTTTTTCGATAAATTCAATAAATAATTTGGTATATGTATTTTTATTGATCCAGAACAATGCAGCTATATTGCTTGAGGTTCGTTTAATTATTCTTATAGTTATATACTTTTGAATCTATATGTGTACTTAAATAAAATTGAAAGAAACAAATTATAATTCTATTTTGTTATTATATAAATAAAACAGATGAACAAGAAATGAAGAAGAAGATATATACAATTGGACAGGATTGAAGTTCATTAATTTGATAATGGCATTGATTGAAGAATCAGAACAATTGCTTTTGTGAAGAAGAAGAGATTAAAACCTCAAGGATTACATACGAAACATGAAACTTTGTCTAATAAATTATTGTTTAATTGTTTTACTTTTGGTATAATTAAGACCCTATCATATATATGGTAATTAATATACTTACTATTATGATTTTCACAAAAAAAAAAGGCAGAGAAGGAAATATATGAGACAATAATATACGTAAAAGATTTATTTTGAAATAAAAATATTTAATGAAGGACGAATTTGTCTAAACAATTAATGTGTTAATAAAAGAATTAGTGTTGTTAATATCAGCACCACTGTACAATACAAACATAACATATTAACATAGCATCCATTAACGTAGGATCTTGAAAGTGACATTATTGTTGATTCCAAAAAAGGTATAACCAAATCAGCATAATATGTACAGAAACCAAGTAACTACCAAAAGGTCAATTTCAACAAGAGTATCAAACTAGCAGCGAATATTCTCTCTCTCAAAACTTTTGGTACGTGTCATTCTTTACAAATTACAAGAAACCAGTTGAAAGTGCCAAACTAGCTAGCGAGAGGCACATCTCTCTGTACTAGCATATATCTATCTGGTAATATTTTTCATGTACATGACAAATTGTAAGGTTATTTCTTAGAAGCTAATCCATTCCCTTTGTAGAAGAGACAAGAACTAGAGCCTAATTAGTGTTGTTAAAGCGTCCGGATCAATATACATAACCCGTTAGGGCTAAGCTTTAAACATATTTGTTAATGCTCCTGAGATGTGAGCATATTTTTTTTTCCCTTTTTGTTTGCCAAATGAGAATAGGTGTTGTTAACTTATTGGAAGAGTGAAAGCAACCAAGTAACTACCTAAATGGATCTCATTTTGCTTCCGGGGGGGAACATAGAGCAGCTGTTGTTGTTGTTTTAGAAAAAAAAAAATGTTTCCACAATTAGTTAGCTTTTTTTTATGAAATAGTTAAGGTGAGTCTCCATTACACAAAGAGAAAACATAAACGATTATCATCCCTACATGTTTTACTATTTATAATAGGGGGGAATTTCACGTATACCCCTCAAAAACCTCAAAATTACTTATTCCCTCTCTAAAATTCATAATATCATATTTACCCTTTTAAATTTCATAAACTCATAAAATTGAACTGTCATAATCTTGTATATGTATAAAGAAAATAATATAAATATTTTTTATATTTAAATTTTAATATTTAGATTATTAAAATTTTAAAAATAGAGACATATTGGAGGCACATAACAATAAAAATGTTTATATGTGTGTGCCATGAAATTACATATTCGGGGTAAAAAAGAACAGAGGGCAATTTTACAAAATAGTCCTCGTACACAATTTTTTTGTCAAACTCTTGGAAACTTGCCCAAAAAAACCTTCTCTGATGTCCTCCCAATTTTGTAACCTGCACAAGATAAATTCCTTCAGAAGCAGCTAGGCAGAATCAAGCCTTTTTATATGTTTTTCTTTTTCATTTAGTTATATCTTTTCTATCAAATACGATTTGTAAATAATACAATAATCTAACCGGCAGGCCACAGTGATACCAGTATTGCTTTGAATTCTTAATCTAACCGTGTTACCGGAATTTCTTCCGAGTATTTTGTTAGAGACGGAAATGTCAATTTAATATTTGATATGAGTGAGATTATTGTCAACCGTGTTATGAATTTGAATATCTGTTTTCAAAGAGTTCAAATAATCAATCTAAATTGTTCAGCATAATTTGTATATGAAAATGTAATTGCAGACTAAATTTTTTATTTTTGTAGAATTTTTTTAGACAAGTAGAAAATTACTTGAATCTAAAAATTCTGAATCATCCTAAAGTAGTGATATTTTACCTATAAAGAGTTCAACAAAATTTGTAAATTTTGGTCTCCATACACATTTTCATATGAAGATCATATTTAACGGTTCGAATCGACTGTTTGAACATTAAAAAAAATATGAATTCATAGCACGAGTTAATCTTACAATATGCATATTACAATAGCCTCACTCATTTCATGTGTTAATTTTAAAGAGTTTTGGCAAGAGATTGGTACACAAAGTTTCAAGGTGCATGTCATATTATCTCAATATTGGATTGGTAGAGATGTTTGGTAAAATTTCGACTGATTGAAACTAAACGCACTGACCATTCCTTGCTTGACAGAGACAATGCCTTGCGGGGCTTCCGATCCAAAAAAAGGGGCTCCTAAAACTTTTTAATGATTTTACTCAATGATAAGGCACTTCAATTTAAATTTATCTTTTATACACGCGACAAGGATGTTTTCCCTACAACTTATTCTGCATAGCACTTCAATTTCTGTTTGTTTCTACCCGCTGAAACTTGAAACGGGTTTGGTTACGAAAATAAAACTAGTTTATACTTCAAAAGAAAAAGAAAAGATAAATAGTAAACAAAAGTTTCACTACTGATTTGATGGAACAAATAACAGTGATTGATAGCAAAAGTAATATGCAAATTTTAAAATTAATTCGGTTTCCGTTTTTATCGTCCCTAGTCCCAATAAATGCAAATTCATATTGTCGGTGACTCAAATTTTGAGTGTACGTAGAACGAATATGAACTGTTTGATCCGTATTAGCACGATTATTAAAAGAACTCGTACATTACAGACATGGACTAGATTGATCCGAATTTTGATCATACGGTCAGAGATTTCAAACTCAAAATCTGTGGTAACGCAGAGGGTACATACTCCTACAAATGCTGAGGTAAAAATAATAGAGGAGAACTAGCAAGTAGTACCGATTTTTTTATTAATACCCTAAAAAAAAGTTAACAGATATGTCCTTGGTTTTCAAATATTTTGAAAAATGCCCTTATCGCCCTACTGTGGGGCGGTCCACTTCCAGAGCCAACCGCCTTACGGTCAGGCAGTCAGCTCTGGAAGTGGGCTGCCCCACAGTGGGGAGGTCAGCTAGAAATGAGCGATTTATTGGCAAATATAGTTTGTTAAAGAAAAAAAATGCTAATTGCACTGTTTGTGGGCGGAAAAATTACAAAAGATGTGGAAGGAGCACAATACATAAAAGATGCAAGTTATGCATTCCAGGTTAATGAAAATACCACATTTGAGGAACTTAAGAGAATGGTATACAAAAATACTGGTGTAAACCCCAACCAGTATGAATTAGACTTGTGTACCCAAATTGACACACAAGGGGGGGGGGGGGTAATAGACCTTACTTTGTCAGGTATCCTATACCAGATGAGGACATATGGAGAGGGGTTTACAATATGATGCTGTGAAAGTGTTGATGCATGTTTCATGATGCATTCTTCATGGCTGGCCGTTACGAGGGGAGACTGTTGATAGCCTGTGCATATGATGCTGAAAACCAGTTGTTGTTTTCGACATTTGCAATTGTTCAGAATGAGGATGGTGAGAATTGGGGTTTTTTCATGAATTTTTTACGAAGACATGTGGTTGGGAACAGGTTCTTCTATGTCAAATCAGACCAACACAAAGCAATCAAATATGTGTTTGACGATACTGTAACATGTACATGCCAAGCAATCCAATTAGATCACCTTCCTTGTTCTCATGTTATGGCGGTGTGCTGAGTGAGAAACTACTGTGAGGATGATTATGTAACCGACATGTATTGTGTTGATTACCTTACAAGTACTTGGGTGCATATTTCCATTCTTATCCCAACTAGCATGCGTGGCCTCCCCATGTTGGGGATAAAGTACTTCCTTTCAAGTCGTGGATCAGGGTTGGAAGGAGGAAACACAAGCGTGCTATAATGAATATGGACCAGATGAAAGGTAGGCGAATGAGACATCAGGCTCGCCATTTCACTTTTGACAGGCAGAGAGCAAAGGTAGGTGAATGGGACATTAGGCTCGCCGTTCCACTTCTGACAGGCAGAGAGCAGGTATATAGTATTGTACAAAATTTATATTTGATTTTCAATTTTACTAAGTAACTAACAATGAGTAATGAATTCAAATGCAATGCAGATGCCATAAATGAAGCCAATGAAAGAGAAAATGCTAGAGTTGTCGTAGAGGCAACTGGTAGAAGACAACACACACAAGGGACAAAAGCATCTAGTAGCCAGGCAGAGACATCTGGTAGTGTCGCAGAGGCATCTGGTAGTAGACTCAAGACTCGTTGACTTAGTTTTTTCAGACGTGGTCGCTAATGAACTTATTTATTTAGATGCATGTTCTAAACTATCTATTTAGATGCTTTGTGAAACTTATTTATTTTGCAATGTTGTGAACTATTTTATATGAATTATTTTATTTGAAATTTGTGAACTTTATTTGTATGCTACTTTTTAGACTATGAAATTAGTAAGTTGAAATGTCGTTTTTATAACTTGATGAAATAAAAACAAACTGATAACATAAAACCTAAACAAGCACTAAATTGATGAAATAAAGGCAAACTGATAACATAAAGACTGCATAAACTAAAAGAAATTAAAACTCTAATTCATCCAACTAAAATTTGTCCAAATTTTAAACTCTTATAATTCTACTTCTTAGAACGAGGATTAATGCTAGCTGATAGGTGTAAATTATATGACTTTTACATAAGATTTTACCTCTAATATTTAGTCCAATTTCCTTGATTTTGTTATAGTTTAGTTAAGTTTATTTAGGTTTTCATCAAGAATCAAGTTACTACCGTGGTTTGTTCACAATTATAGGAAAACAACACTAAATAGCCATATTAAAGGGCGAGACTAATTTGTCTCGGATCGTAATCCAGTTAAGGAAGCTAAGGCGGAGAAGGCACAATAGACGATCCACATTATGGGTCGAGGAAGACGTTTCTCGGACCGTAATTGCCTCCAGATTTAGAAGAATTCTAAATACAAGAAAACCACGACCGTAAGAGATCTACTACGACCAAGAAGAATATCTTCACGACTATAGAAATCATGTTCCGATCATAACTAGGAAATGAAACTTAGATCCGCTGTAGGTCGGGAATAATATCTCACGAGCCGTAGAGGATCCTAGAGATCTGTAGCCACCATACAACTATGGCCGGAAGAAATTTTCACGGCCCGTAATAATGCGCAGACTTCCAAAACTTGATGATTTCTTGCCAGCATTGTCATTTCTTTCCAGAATCACGGATTTACTTCTCGATTTCAAGACCAGACCGTCATAGGGGGCTATAAATATGTCAGGGGCAGAACAGAGAAGGTATCCATCATTCTACCATTATATTCTAACCTTCCCTTTCGATCTTTTACTTCAAGTTAAGATCCAAATAGGACGGTCCAGAGGGTCAGAGAGAGAAGATGGCGAAGAAGACGGAGTTAGTTTAGAGATTGGTGTACCCCTTTCTTTACTCTTTCTTTTAGTCGAATTTACTATGTATTCTCTTATCCTTACCATGGTTGTTTCCTCATCCATGAGAGGCTAGACTTTTTTGGGTGCCATGGCTATAGTACTTGATTTTGGTGTCTAATATATATTGTTTACTCAGTTTGAGTCTTTTTACTTTATTTGAGATTCTTTTATTTGTGCTATGTTTGATTGCTTGTATTGTTGTGGGTTTATGGCGTATTATGTGACAAGTATGTACCTATGTAGATGCGTGAGTGTAAGCACAATTCCACATAGGTAGTTTAGGTGCGAGATTATAGGGGTAGTTTGTGGGTGACAACACGCTATTCGACCAAACACTTAGATTCATGTTAGAAACCAAAAACGGTACATTACCTTAGGATAAAATCCCGAAACACACAAAGAAATGGAGCCTTGAGTCTAGTTTTAGTATGGACCAAAGAAACGTCTAGAACCTTGGTGGAGTTCTAGATCGAAGTTGATGAACTACCTTCCATGCACCTAATCGTGACGTGGCAGGAATCATTTTAGATCTAGGCCTTTGGAACTTGATGGCCTAAATACAATCCAGTCCCAAGTACTTAATCGTGACGTTTGGTAGGTTTTGGTATGGTGAGAAAACACTCTAGTTCTATGCACGTAACAGTAATGCCTAGAAGTGGAACCTAACACCAACAATTGAATTGTAACCCTCTCATAATAGTTAAATTGTAGAAGAACGATATGAGTAACAAATTAGACCCAACTGATAGGAAAAATCCAGAATCCCTTAGACTACCCCAATTCTTACATTTAGTATTTTCTTGCTTTTGTTTAATTACCTTCAAACAACCAACTCTTGAAAAAAACCCCCTTTACTTCCTTTACTTAGTTTCTTTACTATAAATCCTTACTTGCGTTTGTCTCTGTGGTTCGACACCTCAAATATTATGCCGCTCGGTTGTGCGCTTGCAACCAACCTTTCAGTTGAGTACTAGGGATCTTATAAATTTAAAAGCAAAAAAGTGTATCAAAAAGTCTATACCCTAAATACACAACACTAGCCTTCCAAGTACAAGGAACAAGGTCATCGTCCGATGTTGGCGGCTCTGGATTAGTGACAACAGATGAAGACATGAAGTGCTAGCCTTTCCAGTATAAGTGTAAGGAACAAGTCATCATTCAATGTTAGCGGCTCTAGATCAACCATTTTTTTTTCAAACCATATCCATAAAGATGTTTCACAAATCATCATCTGAAATTTCATACCGAATTGGCCGCCTCCAAAAGCTCTCCATAAAGCGAATTTGATAGTTTTTTTCCTCATTTCTACCTCGACCCCTTATTGATCCTCCTCTCGTTACGCCACGATTAGATGATTTACCTTGGTTGTTACTGTTCATTATTTTTGTCTAAGAAGTAGCCTCAAATCCAGCAAGAAAACTAAGTAGACATCCGAACAATAAAAAATAAATTGCTAAAATCCACCAAGAAAACTACAAAAGTAATCAAATCAAAACATAAATTGCTATAATCCAAACTAACTAAAACTACAACTGAACATATAAAAAAAAAAAACTAATGTCCTCCATCCCCTCCTCATCCTCCTCACTTATCTCCTCCTCCTAGATGTTCTCATTGGTGTCTCTCAACATGGCAATAAGGCGACACTCGAAGCCAGAATCCTGCACGACTGGTGCATTGTGGCGTAGCATGACACAACCTATCTTTTTCCGACACTTTTTCGCCATTACCACTATACTATGTGCGGTCCTCTCATAGCGTTCGAAGGTTGTACATAATTTTTTTATGATAAATTTTGGACTAAAAATAATTTTTTTATGAAAAACCTTCGCTCTTTACCTAAACCTTGAACACTTTTAAACTAAAAATATAAAAAAAATGTCCTTGAAGGACTTACATATAAATTTGAAGGGTCTAAAAATCGCTTTTTTTTCTCTTCCTCTTCTCCTCAGCTGCAGGAAATGAATTGTGAGTGGGCAGGAGAGAGAAGACGATTTATAGGGCATTTCTAGCTGACCGCTCCACTTCCAGAGCTGATCGCCCGACCGTGGAGCGGCTGGCTCTGGAAGTGGACCACCCCACAATGGAGCGGTCATGACATTTTTCAAAATATTTGAAAACCGAGAATATATCTGTTAAATTTTTTTAGGGTATTAATAAAAAAATCGGCAAGTAGTAACTCCAAACAAAAGAATCTCATCACAAAATCTGTTGCTTTGGCGTTGTCAATTAACGCAGAGAGAGATTTATCGAACTTTATCCATCAGAAATAAAATTACAGAAATATTTTAAGAATAATGAATAAAGTTAGGATAGACGTTATTAAGTTCATAAAAAATCACAATTTTAACCTGCAACCATGTTAGATTAGTTTCAGAATAATTTTTTATATTGATTTTGTTATATTTATGTGTCATGCGTATGTAATTTATTTTACAATTTTTAAATTTATTTCGCACATAATAAAAAAGAAAAGAAAAGCATGTATCTGTATGATGAAATTTTATGCATAATCCATGGTTTTTTACTATTATTCTTTGCATTAATTATTTAATCCAAAATAGATCAATAAATTAACGGATGCCTTTGTCCGAAGCGAATCCGGCGAGAAAACGGCGCCAATCCAAATGCAAGATAAGTTGGCAACATAGTATGATAATTGTCCATTTACAAACTACAATCAATATATCCCTCGATTACGACGATTAGACATCAAATATCTGAGATAATTTAAAGAAATTAATTCTTATTCTATTTTATATTAAAAAAAGAGAGTCAAATTTGAACACACTGAAGTTTTCGGCATTTTCAGCCTAAATATTTTAAGAATCGTTCGACAATTCTCTATTCTGCCAATATTTCAAGCATCAGTGTCATTTGATGTAAAAGTTATTAATATTGATCGAATGACTTTTGTGCTTTCATGCATCTCTTTTTATTTTAAAGATGTGTTTAAGTTCCAAATTTATAACTTTTCAAGTTTATTATTCTCTACTCACTTGTAGGAGATTGATGACTTATTATGAAACATATTATATTCTACCAATTTTAGGCGCCTTTATTTAATACGAAAGCAGCTATTGAAAAATAAAAAATAAAACCCAAATGCATAATTCATGAAGCAGATCAAACTTAACTATCAGAATTCGTCATCTGTAAACATCTGACATTCTTTTATATCAACATCCTTAATTCACCTTAGCTTTACTCCTATAGATACTATTAAAAAGAAAAATGCAAAATTAATTTTCTTACAATTTACAAAATCTAATTAAACCTGACTAAAACAGAATTCATATTACCTGACGAAACAAAACTTTTAAGTTTTAGATCCGGCCAATCCAATCTGTTCTGGCACAAGTATTAAAGAGGTCACGTGCATTTCACTCAGAGACGGAGCTACAGTTAGGGCTGAGTGCTGCCCACTGTAGATTTAATTTTTTTTTTTACCCAACCCATATGCTATTAAATTGTTGTCCAATCTAAAAAATAGTTTGCTCAATTTTGAAACTCAAGTTATCCAACAACAATAAAACTATATTCTTCTTCTTAACATAAGTGATCTTCTTCGAGGAAAAGAAAAAGAAAGCAAAAACCCTAGCCGCCACAACCTCAGTCCTCATCCACCCACCTCCTCTCATCCCGTATCTGTTGGATTTAGAGACGTCTAATTACAATAATAAAGTTGGACATGCGTGCATTATGATTATGATATCAAATACTGTCGCAAGATTACATTTATGTAATGATTAAAATATGCCAAATAATGTGATTAATTAAGTCATGGCATTATACGTATTTATATATAAGGTTTTGGATACGAATACATATAGAACAATGTTAATCAATATAATTGTTAATGGACCGATTATAGTTGATTAAAATAATAGCAGTAATAAATACAGACTAAATAAGGAAATCAGAATTTATTCTGATCTATTTCGGTTTTTTCTGGAAGTTCCTGATTTCCAGATCCTTGAAATCCGAAATCAAGATTTCTTGGAAAACTTGTTTTCCAAGTATTAGCAAATTTCGGCTGCCCTAGGTTTGGGTTTTTTGCACTGCTATAAAAGGGCTGAGTCTCCAAGGCTTGCAATAATCCATCATATTGTCTGCTCCATTGAAAGACAAGATACTCTGTCATAATATTTAGGGTAGCCAGAGAAAAGGATTGCAAGTTCTTGGAAGGACTCGAGAGCCAACAACTCAAGTCAAGACCAGGAGCGTATCAACCCAGAGCCTTGGAAGCTGTCTGATTGATAGCATACGGAGGCCTTTGAAGATGGAAAGTAAGTTCCGCTGTGCATTAAGTTTAATTTCTTACAAAGGAGTAGATCTTGGTTGTGGTTTAAAGTAATTAGGAAAACTCACAAAGTAAAACCAACAGTATCGCCTTCCTCTGACTAGCAACCCTTCGCTCCTTCGCCGCCGCCTCCCGCTCTCCTCCGGGGGAGCGGGGTGATCCGCACTGCCAGCTCCCTTCCCCTTCTCTCTGCCTTCTCAACCCCTCATTTTCATCTCACTTCTCCACCATCTTCCACTTTTATCTACCATGTCTTCTCTTCAAGAAACCCTAGCCGCCATCAAGTCCTACCCCTTCTTGTTCCCATCTCTGCTCCTACCCGTCGGAAGAAGAGAAATTTGACGATAATAGTCCTAGTTGTCATCTCTCTCGTTTATCGGCATCTTCCCGTCCTCCTTCACCACCGTTGGGAGAATCACCAGAGCGTTGGCTGCAATAGCCCTAGTTGTCAGCCCACCCATCTCCTAACACCTCTACCTCCGCGCTTGGCTAGCCGATGATGAAGGTCGTCAATGTCTACCACTAAAGAAGAGGGTTTGTTTATTTTTGTTGTTTTAGTTGTTTGTATTATTAGATGTTAAGGTTTAGAAATTAATGTTTAGATGTGAATGTTTTTTAGATGTTGATGTAGTTTGATGTGGATGATGTTCTGAATGTAGAACGATGAATGTAATTTTACGTTTTAATTAATGAAAATTATACTTGACAGTCACCGTTAAGAGTTAAAAAAAAAAGTTATCCAACCGCAATCCAATTTCCTTATTTTCACCGCAGTCATCTCTTTGATAGTCAATTTAATCCTTAATTTTGTTACAAAATCATTAGTATCTCTGTTGTCTCTTTCATTGCCGATCTCTTCTCCTTCACTTTTACTGAATGACAAATAAGGAAGAGATAACAATGATATTAACGGTTTGGTGATGAAGGAGTCAAATTCAAATACGTTATATGGTTTAGGGGCTTTATTGAATTAAAAAGAAGTTTAGGACTTGAATCAAATTTAATAGTTCATGAATGACAGAAGTAGGATGCGTCCAATGAGTATTGCATCTAAATTGGTTTAATACCCGTTCTACCGTCCGATTCACTTCATGATCCGTTTGCATTTGATCCGCACAAATATTGAAGCGGAGTGCACAAATATTGAAGCAGTATGTACAAATCATGAAGCAAATCAAACAGTTCAAGCGGACATCGGACCGATTTGAGTACTTAAGATTTTCTTCATCCCTGATTCAACTCAAATCCTCAAATCCTAACTACGCCTCTGATTTCACCTAGAGCCGAATTGTTTCTAAGGGCATGTTCATTTGACACGTGATTAGACGGGATGTGATTTGACGGGGGTGGAAATCCACTTTTGAAAAAGTGGGAACCCATGAATATGAGTACATACGGGATTGATTATGAGAATGTGCTGAAATGAGTGTTCGGTTGTATTGTGGGATTAATTGTGGGAATCTTAATTTATTTTAAAATATGTATTTTTATTTAAATTTTCCACCTATTTAAAATAAAAAATATTCAGAAAATAATTACACTAATGTGCTGTAAAAAATATTATAAAAATATTTAAATGACTATTTTTACAATTTGTTAAATGTATAAATTACTATTCTACAATTCAAAATATTTGTACAAAAAATAATTTGCACTATATTTACTTGATAAATATTTAATGTCTTATATTAATTTGCAATCTATTTTGATTTATGTTATTAGCTCACACTTTGTAATAATTTATATATTATTTGATGAATTCTACACAATAGACAAATTAAATGACTATTACAATTCAATAAATAAATTATAAATGCAAATGTAAATATTATTTTACATCAATGGTTTCTTTTAAATATAAATTTTATCATAAAATAGCTTCATAATTTGTTGATATTGAAAATTGGATCTATATTAAAATAATATTTTATTATTTTACATGGTGATTGCATGTCAACAATCAACTTTTGACTACTTAAAATAATAAAATATATACACTGCTTCAGTAGTGGCTCCGTGAAAAAAGAAAAATGAGCTCAGAGCTAATGTTAAAATTCCTATGAATTTCTCAACTTTTTGGACATTTCTATACGTTTTTCCTATGATAAAATTGGTTAGCACCGTAGAAAAGAAATCCTATTTATTTGAAAATTCCATCAAAACCAACAAAAACCCCGACATTTTTATTAATATCCAAAGTTAATTACAAATTAATAAATATAGCCAGAATCCCTAGATATTTTGAAAAATGTCTAAACCGGCCGGTTTCTTCCCTTTTTTTTTTTTAAGAGACACTATGAAGAGCAAGATAATGAAATCTAACACTGAAAATTCAAATTTTTTGTTTAATTATTTGTTAGATTACTTCTTTTGATGTATAATTAGTATATTTATACTAAAATACGCTAAATTACTTGAAATTATGTTGAATTACATTAAATTACGCTAAATTATTTGAAATTATGTTAAATTGTGCTAAATTACACTAATTTTGCTAATTATAATGAAATATGATAAATTACGCTAAACTACGGAAAATTATGCTAAATTAGGCCGATTTTGTACCATCTTTCATAAATAATAAAAAATAGTAAAAAAATTCCAAAAATAGTAAAAATTGGTATTCTACAAGTTCATTATATAACTAATTTACTGAGCTACTTAGATTGAATAATAGAAATGAAAATCTTAATCGGAAACTTCAACTCAAGTTTTGAGGCTCTTCCCTTTATTTTTTTGACAATTCTGAATTTTGAAATCTGGCATCGTGGGCACTGACGCATGCGTATTTTTGCAAACTTTTCGAAAAGTTGTCATTTGTTGAAATCGGACACTTGAGCACCGTTTTATGGCCGTTTGAAGGTTCGTTGTCTTTTTTCGCCTTCTCAGTAAAGATATCATCCATATTCATATGTAATTTACCGTAATTTACAGTAATTTATCGTATTTTAGAGTAATTTAACATAATTTAGCGTAATTTAATGTAATATAGTGTAATTCAACATAATTTTAAGTAATTTAGCTTATTTTAGTATAAATATGCTAATTATACATCAAAAGAAGTAATCTAACAAATAATTTAAACAAAAAATTCGAATTTTTAGTGTTATATTTCATTATCTTGTTCTTCATAGTGTCTCTTAAAAAACAAGAAGAAAGAAACCGGCATGAATCTGACTAGTTTAGACATTTTTCGAAATATCTAGAGATTCTAGCTATATTTATTAATTTGTAATTAACTTTGGATATTAATAAAAATGTCGGCAAAAACCCAAGGTGCCGAACAGGCCCTAATTCTAATTGGATGGTCCGTATCCAAAATGTACCTCACAATTCATTCATTGAATTGGTAAATCAGAAGGGACACATGAGCATTACTCAATTTTTAATACCTGACTGGTCACTAGGTACATCTTCTTTCATATATATAGAATAAACCCAGCCGTGTGGTCACACTCTGCTACCAACTGCTGTAATTCCTTCTCTGCCACCTCCATCCCGAAAGAAGAAAACCAAAACATCCTCAAAACAAAGAAAGAAAGAAAGAAAAAGTTGAAGAAAACAAAACAAAAGGAAATAGGAAAACCTCAAGTTAGTTCCATAATAAATGGGGAATTGCCAGGCAGCTGAGGTGGCAACCGTGGTGATCCAACATCCCGGTGGCAAGGTCGAGCGGGTTTATTGGTCCATCAGCGCCAGTCGAGTTATGGCCGATAATCCCGGTCACTATGTAGCGGTCATAATCACTGCCCCATCTTCTTCTGGTGAAAATAACGCTACTGGCAATAGTAGCCTCGGTAGTAAACATAAGGAGAGAAGGAGAAAATCTGGCACCGATGGTCATGCACCGGTGAAGCACCTAAAGCTGTTGAGGCCTGACGATACACTACTTATGGGGCA
Source organism: Carex myosuroides (assembly GCA_028015225.1). Lineage (NCBI taxonomy): Eukaryota > Viridiplantae > Streptophyta > Magnoliopsida > Poales > Cyperaceae > Carex > Carex myosuroides. Next base: position 7,385,474 of record CM051482.1, read on the forward strand.
TGTTTACCGCCTTGTCAGCTTCGAAGGTTTGTTTCAACCTTTTGTTTTGGAACATTTTTTTAATTATATATTTAAGAAGCTAGCGTGTTTTGTGTTTTAATGATGGTTTCTCTTTGTAGAGGTGGTGAGGAAATTTGAGACGAAGAGACATGCCAAGCTTAGTAGACTTGTTCCTAATAGTACTACCAGTACTGGTACGGAGATGTGTAGTAGCTCTACTCAGGGAAGAAGAGAGAGCAGGAAAGAACGCCAAGGTGGCGATACCATGACAGCAGAATCAGAGAAAGATCAGGTAGTGGTAAGTTGTTAATTAGTGATAGAAATTGTTTGACTTCTTCTCGTAATTAAATATGTTTTGGTTTTTATTCTTTTTGTTTGTTTCTTTCTTTCTTTTGTGAGCAACAAACCGTTAATTAGGCGGTTTTTAATCCTTTTTAATGTCATTGGAAGAAAGTAAATGGTTGAGAAAACAAATGCACGGGCTTCAACAAAAAAAAAATGCGTTCTTCGTCAGTAAAAATTAATGGACAAAAATTCTTAGTTTAATTCCAACCCATTTTAACAATAAACATAACATAACTAGTGAATAGTGGTATGTATACTAAACATTTATGCGCACAGATATTGGAATTTATCTGTACCGTATAAGACAATATCATAGAATATATCTGGATATCATGCTTAGTACAGGTGCCTTAGGTATAGTTTCCCGAAATTATATTTTACCATCTTTAAAAAAAAAATCCAATAATCCAAATTCGGATACTTTGTGTGTAAATTGTTGCCTAGTTATGATTTGAGAATTTTGATATTAATCATTTTATTTAAAAAATATTATAGAATATATCCGAACCATTACTTTCTAAATTTTTTTTAAGAGAGAATTGAGTAGTACAGTACAGGAATCTCCATCAGTGAGACAGGAACGCGTATCCTCTGCATTAACTCAAAAGAGAATCTTTTGAGTTAATCAATCTCAATCGTTTGATTTTAAATGAAATCAATCCGTTTTCTGAGAATTTTTCTCTGCATTAACTCAAAAAGAGAATCTTTTGAGTTAATCAATCTCAACTGTCTGATTTTAAACAGAATCAATCTGTTTTCTGAGAATCTTTTGAATTAATCAATCTCAACTGGCTGATTTTAAACAGAGTCAATTCATTTCTTGCTTATAACATAAGAGCTTTTCAATATTAGTGCGGATCTATTCCATGTAAATCTTGAAACAGATCACATGGTTGAGATTTATTGAGATTCGTTAACTCAAAATATTTTTTTTGAGTTAATGCAGAGGATACCAATTCGTGAGACAGCAATTAAATTAAAGAGAGATAATTGAGCATAGGTGATAGACTGATAGTGATAGGTCTATCTATAGCTAATAATTTTTTTCTATTTTTTGCCTAGTTCATAGCTATTATTTATTCCAGAGGTAACAGTGAAAGGAGTCCGTGATCGTCCTGGCTCATGTCACCATCAGGTCTTAGTTTGTTCAAAGTAGCGTGTCACCGTCACTTCAACACGTACTCTCATTGATGGCTTTTCTGTTCGTTCAGAAAACCCTTTTGACAAGTGATATATTTCAAACTAATAGGGTTGACTAAGTCAACAACTGTAATTCAGTGTAATAGGATAGCCTCTGTCTATAAATACCCATGTGTGTATCCCGAACTCAATTAAGGAAAATACATTCTATTGTTTGATTTACTCTATCTCTTTGCTCTCTGTTACATCTCTAATATGGTATCAGAGCTTCTACAGCTCTCTCTTCTCTCTCTTTAGCTCTTAGTCTTCAAGATCAAGATCTGAAGTTTTTTTTTTTTCTTCTTCCTCTCTTCAAATCAGCATATCATGGCCACTTCTCAGCTTACCAGTACCGATTCTACTGGTCCAGCAGTGGCTTCTGTTGTTCAGATCTCCATTCCTGTCTCCACAAAGCTCACTCGTCAGAATTTCTTAACCTGGAAATCTCAAATTGAGCCTATAATTGATGGATTCGGCCTCTCCAATCATCTTGATGAGTTCTTTACTCCTCCAGCAAAACAAATCGGCGACAACACCAATCCAGCCTATCTTGCGTGGCACAAGCAAGATCGACTCTTGCTTGGCTGGATCCGTTCCTCCATCACCGAGGCTGTTCTCTCTCAGTACGTTCAATGCCAATCTACTGCTCAGCTTTGGTCTTCTCTTCATCGTGTCTTCTCTGCTGTTTCTGGTGCCAGAGAACTAGCACTGCGTCGGGCTTTACAAAGTACAACTCGAGGTGGCAAGTCGTGCAGTGACTACCTTGATCAAATGCGAAGCATCGCAGATCAACTTGCCGCTGCTGGATCTCCTGTGTCTGATTCAGAGCTTGTTCGATCGATTCTCAATGGTCTTGGTTCCGATTTTAATTCCTTTGTAGTAGCCATCACCACCCGATCGGATCCTATCTCTCTGACAGATCTCCACGCCTTTCTTCTCTCGCATGAAGCTCTCCTCTCTTCTCAACACCAGTCCGTCAATTTTTCCTCCGATCCGGTTGCTCTCTACACTGCCAATGGTTATCGTGGCCGAGGTAAAGGAGGAAAGGGACAGGGCAGGGGCTATGCGGGTCGTGGATCGGGTCAAACGAGTCGCGGATCTGGATCAGGTCAAGCGGGCCTTCTTCCCACTCCTACTGGACCTGGCACTTCTCTGGGCCGTGGAGGCCGGCCTTACACTACTGGACCTACTTCCAATCCTGGGAGAGGCACTTCTTCCTTTTCACAGCTCTCTGGTGATAAACCTACCTGTCAGGTGTGCTTCAAAGTGGGGGCATACTGCGCTGGAATGTTGGTACAGATTTGATCATGCTTATACAGCTGAAGCACCTGTCCAATTTCAAGCTCACTTCAATACCACCACTACCATTCCTCATGAAGCTTGGTTTCTTGACTCGGGTGCCTCTCATCATGTCACATCCGATATTAATAATCTTCAATCTTTTACTCCTTATGATGGTAATGAGCAACTTCAAGTAGGTAATGGTTCCACCTTATCTATTTGTCATATTGGTAATTCCTCTCTACCTACACCAAATGGTAACCTTCAATTACATGGTGTTCTACATGTTCCATCAATTACCAAGAACCTCATTAGTATATCTAAATTTACACTTGATAATAATGTTTTTCTAGAATTTCACCCTTCTTATTGTGTCATTAAGGATCGTCGGTCCAAGAAACAACATACGGTCTCTCGTTCCAGCACAGAGGCTGAGTATCGTAGTATGGTTGTGGCGTGTGCGGAATTGATTTGGATCCAACATCTTCTCAAGGAACTTCATGTGCCTATTCTCTCCAAGCCGACTCTATGGTGTGACAACTTAGGTGCAACCTTTCTTGCATCCAACCCTGTCTTTCATGCAAGAACGAAACATATCGAGATCGACTTCCATTTTATTCGTGAGCGAGTTGCTTCCAAGGAATTGCAAGTTCGGTTTATCTGCACAAAAGACCAATTGGCTGATTTACTCACCAAGGGTCTTTCAGCTCCTCGTTTATCTATTCTTCGGACCAAGCTGCACATAGCTCCAGCTCTGTCTTCGCTTGAGGGGGGGGGGTAATAGGGTTGACTAAGTCAACAACTGTAATTCAGTGTAATAGGATAGCCTCTGTCTATAAATACCCATGTGTGTATCCCGAACTCAATTAAGGAAAATACATTCTATTGTTTGATTTACTCTATCTCTTTGCTCTCTGTTACATCTCTGATACAAACAAATTCTTGCAAATTTCAAATCCGTCGCGTCTAGTTAGAATACGTATCCTCTGCGTCAACTCAAAATTCTCTTTTTGAATACGTATCCTCTGCGTCAACTCAAAATTTTCTTTTGAATTAATGAATTTCAACCGTCTGATTTTGAATGGAGTGATCTTGAATGGAGGCAATTTAACTTCTGCCTTTAACATAGGGGCCTTTCAATATTAGTGTAGACCTAGTCCGCATGAATCAATCTTAAAACAGATCGGATGGTTGAGCTGCATTAACTCAAAAGATTTCCTTTTGAGTTAATGCAGATGATACAAATTTGTTTAGTTGTGTGTTTCAAATGGAGTGTCAAAGACTAAGACTCCGTAAGTCTGTATTATTTTTTAGTCTGCATCATATGCATTAACTCAAAAGAGCATCTTTTGAGTTAATACATCTGGGCCGTCTGATTTTAAATAGAGCTAATCCGGCCACAGTTTATAATTCAGGAGTCCTTTAATATTAGTGTAGATTTAGTTCGCATAAATCTTAAAGTGAATCGGACGGTCCAGATATATTAACTCAAAAGATTATTTTTTGAGTTAATGCAGAGGATACGAATTCATTATTTCTTGTGTTGTATAGATTTTGTGGTCCAGCACTGAGCTCTTCAATTGTACTAGGCGAATAATTATATTTGCAGAGAATATGGTTCGTTTGATTCTGATCGGATGTTTAGGTTACGCAGACTTCTAATTATCGAAATTATTTTAAAATAATATAGGAAATTAGATGGAGTGTAGAAATATTTGACCAATGATACCGAATGATTCAGTTTCTTTTAGTTACTCGGATTTTTTGTAACGGTGCTTCACGAGTGTGCACATAGTAATAAGATTTGTGAATAATACACAAATGATTAGAATTTGAGCTGTTAGCGAATCAATCCGCGTATTATTCAGTATACCCGAATTATTCACGAATTTTACGAATTATTTGCAAATTTTATGAATTATATCTGAATTATTTTTGAGTTATATCTGAATTATTTCCTGAGTCAAAAAACTTCTTAGTATATATCTGAATTATTTTTTTTGGCTCTCTTGTGAGACTAAGATCTTCGGTCCGGACTTAATGTATAATTCTGAATTATCTTGAATTATATCTGAATTATTTTTTAATCAAAAATTTTTGACCCCACCAAAACTTTTCCGAATCATTAAGTTGTCACTATGAGTATGCATGAAATTAAAGAATTTAGAAACTGAATTTGTTGTGTGATTTTTTTAATAATCGTGTCATCATGTGACGTGGTGTGAAAACTAAATGAACTGAATATTTGATTTAGTTGCTTTAAAATTATCTAAAAAAACTGAATCTATGATTCATAAGATTCAGCTCCTACAAAATAAAATCTCCTTGCATTCCATCTATATTTATATATTATTTTAAAAAAGTTTCTTTAAATAAATTCTTCAAATAAAAAGTTATGTAGGTTACGTCTAATGCAAAAGCTATTATGTGCAATTTTTGTAGTGTGAGCCATTTTTGTCAACAAACAGCAGCTATTTGAACAAACCATGCCCGCGACATTGTCCAAATTTGATATTACACAGCAATATAAAATTGTCAATTAATTTGCTAACTTGTGTTTTTAATCAAGGACTTAACACGGAAACTTAAACCTGTGTTTATCAAATTATTGCAATTTGTTAATTACAGGCTGAGCCAAGTTGTGATAAAAGCGAGGAGGATGCAGAGACCGACGAGTTGGTTGCAGTGGCACAGGCGTTGATATTGAGTAGCAAGTCAGCAGGATCACGCCCCGGTCAATGGAGACCGTCCTTACAGAGCATTTCTGAAGTCACCGGGACCTAAAATTAAGGATGACGAAAATTCTGTTTTGCTAATCATCTTGAAATGGGTCTACATTATGTTTACTACCTTAGTAAATAGTTATATCATAGCATTTGGATTGGAATTTGAACGGGTGGATTTAAATGAAGGAATGTCACATTTGTTTAGAGATCAGTCTTAAACTCTTAATTATGTGATTATGTGTTAACTATAAATCACAAACCTATATGTGTTTGGAGATTACAGCCTGAAGGCTTGATGCTTGTTAATTTGTTAGTGATTATAATTTTAGTGAGCTAAACAATTTAACAATTGATTGTAAAACAAAGTGAAAGTTGATATATGTATGTTAATAATTGATGTTTAGATAAAGACCATCACCTATTTATTTTATTTAGGTTATGTCCTCCGTATGGGAGGTTACACGTAAAAAACTATGATGGTGATATCTTATGAATATTAAAACAGTTAAATGCTTATCCTACAATTTTATTAAAAGACATTTTTTTTGAGGAAGTATTAAAAGACATATTAGTTGAGGGGGTTTTGGATTAGATGAAAATCAAAATTTCACTATTCTAGGTAAATAATTGCAGGATGGATGAATTTGAAATAAGACGTTAAAGAGTACATTGAATCAAAATATATATAATTTTGCCACTTGTCAGTATAAATAATTTGCTAACTTGATAATATTGCAAACAGCTTTTTAAAGAGCCGTTACGTAATATTATCTTTTTTTTTGTTATCATTTAGGAAAAAATAAAATGATTTAAATTTGTACATAATAACCAACTATTATATTTGCGTGTTTATATGGGAACTTTGGTGGTTTTCCAAAAAAAAAAATCAGAATTTTTAAACAACTTCCGGCCTTCCTGACTGCACATTGGGTATGCCTATCTGCTCCCCGCGCACTCTTTCCGAATCGTCCAAATAAAAAAAGTTATTCAAAAAGGTACCTTGTAGATTAGACGGATTTTGATTTGAGTCCGATTTAGCACGGAGCCACGGGCTTTAGTTTGCTCCTGCAACCGCAGATTTAGTGGGAAAATTTTGACAGGTCCAAAGACACGACCCTTCTAAAACCGGGCCGCGAGGTCGGCGGCCCAGACCGGACACGGATTTTTGCACATGGTTATTGGATCGGATTTTTGTCAGGTGGTTTTGGGAAATGCTTCGGCTCGGTGCAATGAGAAAAATCCAGAGTGATTTTCATAGGAGTGAGGGCGGTCCAATTGGCATTGACCAAATTCGGTCTGATGTCTGGTCGGAACCGTCCAATCAGAATCAAATTTCGTGCAAACTTGATCTGCACAAATTATAAAGTTATCAATGGGAATCTCGATATTAATCAGACGGATTTTACCTGACCTAATTGATCCGATGCCCATCCGCCTCCAGACCTCCGGTTATATTTTCTTATTGAAAACTAGGCAGTATTCTAGAAGGAAGGAATATATTTTTCGAAGTACAGAAGTCTAAATGTTATTGCACAAAGAGAGCGCGAAAAGCGAATCCAAATACTCTGAGGTAACAGTATATTTCTGTTCAGATCAGGACTGTCCGATCAGAATCCAGACTAATCCGATGCGAGGTGGAATGCACAGGGCCCTTTACGATTAGTGCGGATTCTGATCGGACGGTCTGGACCTAAACATAAATATTATGTTACCTTAGGTGATATGAATTCGAGCTTTCCTCGTTCACACGCTCAGCTTTTGCAGTGTTGCTTGGAACGCTATATGCTTCTTGTATTTTCATAGAGAAAGAGAGAGAGAGATAATTGTTTGATCCCATATTGCTCTTCAGTTTCTTCGCAATATCAGGTACTCCGCAATTTCTTCTCTGCCTCCATCTTTTCTCCCCTTTGTTTCTTACTGTGACTGCAAACTGTTTAGGAATAGGCATAAAAGAAGCCCGCTCCGTTTAGTGTAATAAGAAAGAAAGGAAGAACTAGTTCTGAAACTCAGACTTATATGTATATATTTGAATCCATTTTATTTTACACCAGTTATTTTCGAATTGTTGGCTTGTGCAATCCGTGTGTGAATGTCTAGATGCTTTGTTTTAATTTAGGTAATTCCTTTGCTTAAGTTTGTTTATGAGCATTGAACTTTTTCTGATTACTGAAATCAGAGACTTTGCTGTGAATCTGTTGTCACTTGGGATAATTTGAACTTCCTTTCCTTTAAATTGATCCAAGTTTTGTTTAGTCTCCTTTGTTGACTTTTAAACTAATAGGTTCTTTAGACTCTTTCTTCGTTCTCCTCTTCGCAATATCAGTCAACCAAATGCGATGATTTATTTACAAAGCTATTTATATATTTCCTTTGTTTAAAAGATAAAATGATAATTAGATATTTCTTCACAAAGATCATTGAAGATGGAAAGGAATGGAACAGTATCTTTTGTGGTCAGAATTTATTGATAATGGCTTAACTTTTGACAACCTTGATAATGGTTTCTCAAATTAGATACTTTAGACATATCGTTAGCCTTATAAATTCGTTGTGTATTAATTTTCATTCAATTTGAATGTCATTTGGTATTCTATCAGATGACATTTAATATGTTAAATATTGACCGTTCTAAATTTCAAGTCGTTTGATGAATGGTAAAACTAGCATTTAATCTCGTCACTTTTCATGTATATCATGTGAATCTGGTGTAGATTACATTTTGATTGTCGGATTTCACAATTATAAGTTATCTGTTATGATTATCAAGATTGTCGACTTAATCTATTGTCAAGGGATCTCAACTATTTTTGGTTAGAGGACAGTGGAGGGGCCCGAATGGAATGAAAGGGAAAGAAAATATCAACTTTTCCTGTTTGGTTGTAAAATTTTAGGAGCTCGTACCTTTTCCCCAATTCGGGGTGTGACAGAGGAAAAAAGTAGCAACCAAATAAGCGTGAGGGTGGAAAAAATAGCAACACCCCTTTCCACTTTATATTATGATGTCTCCTCTGTAACCTACCTTTCGCTTTGCCTCCCTGTAGCCAAAATGGTAAATAATAATACCATCTTGTTTATGCCTTCAACAAAATATACTGGCACTTACTAATTAGTTGCATTAAACCTTTGTTGGATCTGTTTGTTAACAGTACTGACATCCATCTGTTGCACGTTCCAATCAAAGTTTCTTAGATTGTTTTTTCCTCAACTAATAGCATTTTTCTAAATGTTTTCCTTATTGTCTTCAGATAATGGAAAACATCAAAGGAGACGGAACAGATGGACTTGTTTCACAAACAAACTCAATAAGTTATGTGCCATTTTTGAAAGAACAAGGACTGATCAGCATCTTTGCTGCCCTTTTCCTCTCTATAGCAATATTTCTAGTCCTTTCTTGTACAAACACACGCAAAAACAAGCAAAAAAAGAGAGGTATAGTAGTCGATACCAGTGGGGAACCGGGTCTTGCTATGCGAAATATAAAGTTTGACTACTTGATTCGTGAACCATGGCCTGGTGCTAGTACATTAGCATCTCTCTTTGAGCAAGCTTGTGAGAAGTTTTCAGAACACCCTTATCTCGGTACAAGAAGGTTGATATCAAGAGAGGTCATTGAATCAAATGATGGGAGAAAAATTGAAAAGCTGCATCTTGGGGAGTATGAATGGGAGAATTATGGGGCAGTTTTTAGCCGTGTGTGTAACTTTGCTTCAGGAGTTGTGCAAATGGGGCATGATTTGGATTCTCGTCTTGCGATATTTTCTGATACCAGAGCAGAGTGGCTCATTGCTTCTCAAGTAAATCTTTGTTCTTTTCTTTTGGTCAATGCTTTACATAAGTTATGTTCGGTGCAAATGCTTTTTTAAGAGAAAATTGTCTCCGTGCATGATACCTGAAGCATTTACTTGCATATATATAACATTGTTGCACTGGTACAGTGACCACCATAATAATATGATTTGGGAATATCTGGCAAAATTTTAGATCATAATTCAAATCTGGAACAGTAGTTGGGTACTTCTATTGTTAATTATTGATTTAAATTGAGTAATATGGATCATCTTATTTGCATATCTGATCTGGATATTATATGCAACATTCACCGAAGACGATGAAATTAGTCCTATAGGTTGAACTATCTACCTCTTTGCTGCTGGATTTAGGCTATGCAAATTTTTTTAGTTATAAAGTTCGGTGTTGACTTATATGGTGTTTATTTATTCAGACTGAATTTTTCCGGGATTTTTATCAAATATTTGGACTTTTTCCCCCAAGAGTTCTCGATTATTCACTTTCCATATAATTCCTAATAGAAAATTAGTTAGTTCCTACATGCACATTGAAGACTCCTTTGTTCTCTTGAGCAAGTAGAATGGAGATTATTAAAATTTTGCAATGCATGAATGAGATATTTTTCTTGGGATAGCATGTCACGTCTTAATTATATTTTCTTGTACAAATTTCAAAAAAGACATTTTGGTTCATTACAGGGCTGCTTTCGTCAGAGTCTAACAGTGGTAACAATATATGCATCTCTTGGTGAAGATGCACTTGTTCACTCGTTGAATGAGGTGACGTTTCTTTTTTTTTTCTCAATTTTTTTCAAGCTAGAGAACTGTTTAGTACTTTACAAGGAAACAATATTTACATCTCGCAAACCAACTTGATGAATTATAAGGTCCCAAACGGGAGTTTAAGAGTACTCTTACTAGTATCAGATAGTTTTCCTTCCATTACCTTAACTTAGTTCTTTTATTCAATTCCAGACACAGGTATCAACCCTAATATGCGATTTGAAGCAACTGAAAAAGGTAGCTGCGATAAGGCCAAGACTCGTCACTGTTAAAAATATAATCTATTTTGAAGATTATGAAGAAGTTGGTGATGATGTGAAAAGCAAACTAAGTGATCTAGCAGTTTTACCATTCCGTGAAGTTGAGCAACTTGGCAAAAATAACCCAACACTGCCACGATTACCTGAAAGCGACAATATTGCAGTTATTATGTACACAAGTGGGAGTACTGGTCTGCCGAAGGTTTGTTTAAATAAAACAAGAAAATGATTTATTTTTAGAACTAAATTGTTGTTATTATCACTAAATCATTTATTTCAACCGATCTTGTAATGCTTGTATTTTTTTCATATATCCACAATTTTTATTTTATTGGTTGAATGGACCATCTTTTTTGCATTGATCTTTATCAGAACATAGCCAAAATATCTTTATATTTTCTTTTGAAGAAGAAGAACTTGACTGAAATATCACGGCTTGTTATATGGATATGACATCAACCATATTAAATGCATTTGCTGTATTGATTGTCAGAAAAATTTTACATTTGTTGTGATGTAGATATTTTATCTCTTAATCCACTCCATGTTTATAGGGAGTTATGATATCACATGGAAACATGGTTTCTTTGGTAGCTGGAGTTCGGACAGTTGTCCCGAAGATAGGCCCTGGGGATGTATACTTGGGTTATTTGCCCCTGGCTCATGTTTTTGGACTGGCTGGTGAGGTAAAAACCTTCCCATAATCTCTTTATTTTCATTTCCTTTCTTCATTAATTTGTCAACTTGGTCGCTGGGAAATATGTTGTACCTTATTGTGGTGTACAGTATACCATCTACGAAACCTGCAAGTTTTGTATGGCACTGACTAAACATTTGTGGGAGTACCTTCACACCTTCAGTTAACCTTCCTTTTTATCTTCTTGTGGAAAAGATTTTTGGACCGATTATTTTTCTGTAGACATCAGTGACTGGATTCTAAAAGAACACCGGCAATAAAAACAAAGGATAAAAAGAGTATAGGAAAAATGTGAAAAAATAAAAATGTATTAAGCAGATTATCTTTACCTTTGCTTCATTTTGTTCCAAGTATTTTATAATACATAGTTTCTTTGTCTGTATTTCCTTCAGTTGGTTGTTTTGTCCTTGGGTTGTGCAATTGGATATGGTTCACCCCTGACAATGACTGACACATCCAACAAGATTAAAAAAGGGACCAAAGGCGATGTCTCCGTGTTAAGGCCTACTCTTTTAATTGCCGTACCTGCAATCCTCGACCAAATCAGAGATGGAGTTTCCAAAAAGGTTCTTGTCATATTATTTAAAATAAGTTTAAATATTATTTCAAATAAAAATTTGTCTTAAAAAATTAAGTAGATTCAAATACCATTAAATTATATTTATTTGTTTAAATATTAATCTCTGTGTCTGCTTTATATAGGTAGAGGAGAAAGGTGGTATGTTGAAGAAGCTATTCAGCCTAGCATACAACAGGAGACTTAAAGCAATTGAAAGTGATTTGTTTGGTGTGTCAGGTGTAGAGACTTTTATTTGGGATAAATTTGTCTTCAAACCTATCCGTGCTTTGCTTGGAGGTCGTGTAAGATTCATGCTCTGTGGTGGGGCCCCTTTGTCAGCTGATACTCAAAGATTTGTTAACATATGCCTTGGGTAATTTTGTACTATTTTAATCCATTTTCTTTTTCATAGCAATTATGATTTTAGGTATTTACTTCAATCACAGATTTATGTTGCTAAAATAATCGATACAATCAGGTCCTTTACCATGCAGATTGTTAACATATCGTGCATGCCTGTTCCATTTGCAAACAACCACTTTTTAAGCACTTGCATTGTACCCCTCCTTGGTCTGTTTGGTGTATCTATTGCTCAAATAAGTTTGAACACAAGCAAAATCCGGTTGCTCTTGGAGCTTAAATTAAGGCCTGGTTTGACAATATTTTTGCAGTGTGTCATGGTACTTTCCTTTTATTTTGTTTGGTACAGAACTCCAATTGGTCAAGGATATGGGTTGACCGAGACATGTGCGGCTGCAGCTTTTACTGAATGGGATGATACGACTGTGGGTCGCGTAGGCCCACCTCTTCCTTGCTGTTATATCAAGGTTTAAAATTGAATTTTTTTTTTTATATCATTTTGTACAGTCAATTACTCAATTCTTGGATTTTACATAAAATCAATGAGTTGTAGTGATTTTGGTTAAAAAAAAGAAAATCAATGGGTATTGATGATTTTGATCAGTCCCCAAGCTTGCTATGCCATTTTGTATCATGCACCATTCTGTAGATGTTGGACTATATGATTGTGCCACTTTTGATAAGTTTTTGTATATTATTCCATGTGACATACACCTTTTATAAATAGCAAGACAAGACATGGATAATAACTGGCATGCCATTATAAAACATAATTATATGGAACTCTCTAGAGGAAAAAAAGTCAAGAATAATAATTTGATCTTTTTAATTCCAAATATGTGATTCTTAACCTTTTTACTCGACATATATAATACAATGAATGTATACGTAACTATATCAATAAATAATAAAATGCAGCTTGTGTCATGGGAAGAGGGTGGATATACAATTTCAGACTCTCCAATGCCTCGTGGCGAGATTGTAGTTGGTGGGCCCAGTGTGGCAATGGGTTATTTTAATAATAAAGAGAAAACCAAAGAGGCGTACAAGGTGAGCTCTTTGACTATTTGACTTTTGGCAGCGCATCAATTAGTATTACCAGTTATAGTTATCTCTGGTTGCCATAATGAGGGAGTTGTGGGGGCAAAGATGTTGCTAAATAGATAGACCTAAATGGACCTAAATTATGAAAACACTTTGGCAATCAAGCCTGACCAAGGTCCAGGACAATATTATCATGATAATTTTCGGTGGAAGTTCAGATGAACAGTTTCTCCCCTCTAATGTGCTATAAGCCCAACAAGCCCAGTTAAGCATCACATGAGTATTGATCCCCAATTGTGCAGTTGAGCCTCGATCGAGTCCCACTTCCTTTTTTCGAGTGTCGATCGAGTCCCACTTCAACTATTGAACCGCAACTGACCTCAACCACATAGGCCTCTTTTAGGTGCAAGTGATGTTCTTGTGCCAATTATGTAAGTCAATACTAAGAAAAGCAGGAATACTGACTTTAAGCTAATTTAGGTGGATGAGAGAGGAATGAGGTGGTTTTATACTGGAGACATTGGCCAGTTCCATCCAGATGGTTGCCTTGAGATCATTGATAGGAAAAAGGATATAGTCAAGCTCCAGCATGGTGAATATATCTCTCTTGGAAAGGTACTTTCTTTTTTCTTTCTTATTTTCTTTGTATTTTTCAAATTGGAATTAAGATCTGATATTTTTTGAAGTCCTAAAGTCAAGGTCTTGTTGAATTTCAATTTTGGTGGTAAATTGTATTATGTTATTAGTAAAAAAATAAAGATCTGTTCTACAATTAGAGCACTACAAATTTTCTTGGTTTGACCAATTGTGTAATTGCTATAGAGCCATGTTCTTCACTATATAACTTGTCTCACCATACCTTGTACTCTCTCTCTGTCTGATGCAGGTTGAATCAGTGCTAGCAACGAGCAACTATGTAGCGAATATCATGGTTTATGCCAATTCCTTCAACTCGTACTGTGTTGCTTTGGTTGTGCCTGTCCGTGAAGAACTTGAAAAATGGGCAGCTAATGCTGGTGTTGCATACCAAGCTTTTGAAGAGCTTTGTGAAAATGAAAAGGCCATGAGTGAAGTTCAGCAATCTCTTCTCAAGGTTAGTCCAATTCTGTTGCATGGGGTTATTTCACTAGATCCTGTTCTAAGTTCATTTATCCAGTAAAATACAAGTTCATCACAAGCCCGAGGAGAAAGCAATAAGAAAGAGATCAAACTGATATCATGAAAGTGAAGGTTCTGTACCATGTTACATGGGTATTGAATCAAACTGAACTGATAATGACATAAATGTAGCAATGTCTGGCATAATGATCCTTTTGAAGACCAGATATTTAGAGACAGCCAAAAGAAGGTTGTTCTCAAGTAAATCCATATTCACGCTTTTATAACATTCCCTTATTTTGGGAATGTTATTATGTTATTTTCAAAGTTCTAATTTCTTATGAAGTTGTTTCAGTTTTACTCATTTGTTTATAAATTTGTGTTTTTGTTTAATTCTTGATTGGGTGCAGGCAGCAAAAGCAGGTAAGCTTGACAAATTTGATGTACCTGCAAAAATAAAACTATTGCCAGATCCATGGACACCTGAATCAGGTCTTGTTACTGCCGCTTTAAAGATTAAGAGAGAAGCCATCAAGGCCAAATTCAACGAAGAGCTGCAAAAACTCTACCAATGAGTTTTACCGAATGCGGTTGTATATAAATAATTGTAGTTATTCGATCAAATGGTAAATGCAGTTTGTATATCTTTGTGATACCTTTTGTATGTATTAAGACGAGTTATATCGTTTTTTTTTGTGATGCACTTAAGAGTTTCATTTATTTATTTATTTTTCCATTTATATTGCTGCTGATAGTCTTACACTAGGTCAAGAAACACCGCATGGGGCATTTAAACTGAACTAGATGCCTTGTACGATTTAAAGGGGAAGCGCTAACCAAATTGACAGAACTAGATGCCTTGTACGATTTAAAGGGGAAGCGCTAACCAAATCTTAAAAGTTTTTAAAGATGCCGTGCTAATAAAAAAAAATGAGGAGTGTTAATATGTCTATGAGAGCTAGATGCCGGTTATCCGAAGTGTGTTCCCTGTGATATCGCATGAAATATAATTAGTTTAAGCTGAGTTATAAAAATTTCGGATCTATTTAGAATACTAAATGGGGACATCCGCTTTAATTTGTACAAAGTTACATTGAACGGTTGAGATTTAATCTGATCCTGATCTGATTTAGATTATGTTGTCGGACGGATCAAATTTAATGACGGCACTGTAGAAAGTGCCCCCAACCAACTCCAAGATTCGGATACTTTTAAGCAATTATTTCACCTTTTTAACCAACACATTGCTTTAATGATCTTTGAGTACAAAATTGAAAAAAGAAAAACCCAACTCCGAAAGTCCGATTTTTATTTTCCGACCGAATTTTAGAATCCGAATAACCATGATTTTTTTGCCGTATCCGTAGTGTGAACTTGAAACGACCCACTTTAAACGATATCATGGCCGAGTTAAAAAGAATTACCGATCCAAATTTGAGACCTCTAAGGCTCTAACCAGACTTTGAAAGTTCTTTTTTTTTTTTCTTCTTATTTTCAGAATTTGTCAATTCTGATATGTATTTTTCCAAACAAAAATATTTCCTCAAAATTGTCCTAATAGGAGCAATACAGATTTTCGGTTTATTTTTGTCTACTATAACTGAAATCTTCATCCAAAATTTAGAAATTTCCAGGCACTAGCAAACAAAAGAGGAAGCAAATGTCTCAAATATCATTCAAAAAATTGCAAATCATCTCCCTCAACTTTAATTCAGAGGTAACAATGTGGTAATATTGGTTTGAAGCTTACTCATATATGTAATTCGGTATGCTCTTTCAAGCAGTATTAATTTAAATCAATTAAAGCTCTTTCAAGCAGTTGTTTAGCTATGTTTCTTCATCTGTTGAAGTACTTCTGGTAGGGAGAGAAGAGAGAGACGGGCGCAAGAGGATATACAATGCAGGCCCTACAAACGGTATAAGCGCCACAGGGACAAGCCAAGAACCTTTACTTGTCCTACCAAAAAAAAATCAACAATATGAAAATTTTGATGTCCTTGAGCTCCTGAGTACTGTCTGAACTGTTGAAGCATTTGTATGGTCTAGGTACTTAGAATTCACCAATGATTTGGCATTTTATGGTCTAGAACTTAAATTCACAAAAAGATTTGGCATTTATGGCTTCAGAGAAAGGGATATATCATAGATGTCAAAAGTTCAAAGTTTACAACGACAGATATGCCCATGAAGTTTCTTGTTTAAAGAAACTTAAGTTCTGAATATTTCCTCAATAAGAAATATTCAGCTATAATGGCGTTTTGGTCAAAAGTCATTTACAGCATAATTAATTGGGAGAAATGTAGATGGTTTTATCTAGTTTGAAGCATGTGTTGATATCTGAAGTTTATTATGAGTGCAGTAGAAATTTTGTTTTATATTGTGCACATCTAACCAAGGAGAATATCAAGCTTAATTACTAGTTTTCTTTTATACCTTTATTCACATATTTATTTATTAATATATCACTTATTTAATATCCTCACCATCCCCTTGCTGTTACATCATTGTAGACCCAAAAAGGAGCAAATGTCGAGAGGAGAGTAAAATCTATGGTCGTAGCATGTATCTGGAAACAAGAGAATAACACAACCTTGTCAATTGCTAAGGCCATATAAACTAATTACTACTTGCATCCCTAATATTAAGCTAGCATCAATACACCAAAATCAATTGCAAGTTGAGGGAAACTGAGGCTTAAATATACGCCTAAAACAAGCAATATACTTAAAACCAAACTAATTAAAGAAAACATACAAATTTGCTTTCTTTGAAATATTGAAAGAACTCCTTCCATGCATCACCACCGGCTAAAGCAGCATAACCTATCAGCCCCAAACCAGCTCCTAATGCTATCTGAAAATAATGCCCCCGATGAAGTATAGATAATGTCAATAAAATAGGGGGGGGATGTGGCACATAAAAAATAATAAAATAAAAAACAACAACCAAGACAAAAATTAAAAAAATATTTTTTTAAAAAGCCGTGCACAATTTCTCCTATAGTTGTTTACTTTTGGAACAATAAATTAGTCTCAATAATAAAGTTTGCTGGAGGTTTCTTTTTTAAGTTGGTGCATCAACTGATTCTTTTGTTTTCTACTTCTTTATTAAACATGTTTAATTTTTATAAATTCTCAAAAATCACTTCTGGCCAAACAGGCAATGCCCCTCCCCCCAAAACAAACCATTCTATACTGTATCGCTTCGTACCAAACTGCTCAAGCTCAGTACAAGTACAAACCCTGCAGTACAGTCCCAATCCGTCTGTAAAGACCCAAAAAATACACTATTTTTTTTTTGTTTGGTTTTGTGTGGGGGGCGGTTGGGGTTCATTATTTATTTATCCATTTTCTGTTAGTCTCATACCGCTGCTGTGATCCTTGATTCGAGAAAATTCAAAGGCCACTTGCTGATTTCCTCTTCCTCAATAGGCGGGGGAGGTGGCTTCCATAACACAAAATACGGGATGAGAGCATATGCACCCCCAAAAAATGAAAACACAAGAAACGGCCACACTGGTACCTTGCTTCTTGAACTGTAATTGGAACAATTTAAAAGGTATAGAATACTTCATCTTAATACAGTGCAATGATACAATGGATTATGACATATTTATATATAATAACTTCTTGCATGTATAATATGAAAATGGTAGAAATCATGAATTAACATTATTAAATGTTGGTCAGTAAACATTACCATGGACCAAAGGAAATCATCAGGGCACCAACTACCCAATTGTGAAATAAGCCCCAAATCAACTCAGGCAGCTCAATTTGGCCTGATGGGTTAATTATTTGAATTAATACCCATAAAGAAAAATATTTTGAAACTCTCTTGCCAAATTGAACTATTGATCATGCAATTGAGCATCAACTTGACCAAAGTTTTGACTTATAACTTTTCATTTGTCAAAAAGACTCAACTTTGATTCAATTAACCCAATTTTGCCGCAATAACTCTTTGTAATTAAGACTCAACTCCAAAAAATACCAGAAGAACTAATAATGAAACCAAAATTTTGTATAGCCAGCACCAGTGCACTGTATCTATAGAAAAATGAGCCAAAAAGATTACTTTATTGATCAATGGTTCGGGCTTATATAAGCCTTACAACACACTCTTACAAATAACACCCTAGATTATCCCGTAATGTCCTATTTGCCAATAGGTCCCTAGAAAACCCCGAAAACACGTAAACATATAAAATATCTCAACACTCCCCCTCAAGATGGGCGAAAGATATCCACTAAGCCCATCTTGTCACATCCTCTCGCTAAGTCCAACGAATTGAGTCCTTTCGTCAGACAATCTGCTGCTTGGTCTTTGGTTGCAACATGACCTAACTCCAGGAGTCCACTGGTCAACTTCTCCTTGATGAAGAACCTATCGATCCCGATATGCTTGGTTCTATCATGCTGTACTGGGTTGTTGGCGATTCTGATAGCTGACTTGTTATCGCACCACAACTTCATTTTGGCCCCTTGGTCCATCTTGAGCTCCACCAGCAAGGCTCTCAACCACAACATCTCTGCCACGCCTAAGGCCATGGCCCTGTACTCTGCTTCGACCGTGGATCTCGCAACCACTGTCTGCTTCTTGCTCTTCCAGGAGACCAAATTGCCTCCTACAAACATGCAATATCTAGACGTGGACTTCCTGTCATCAGCACAACTAGCCCAGTCTGAATCACAATAGCCCTCAATGTTCAAATGCCCATTCTTCCTGAAGATCAACCCCTTCCCTGGTGCACTCTTCAGGTACCTCAGAATCTGGTACACAGCATCCATGTGACCCTCTCTAGGGTCATGCATGTAGCGGCTCACGACACTCACAGCAAAGGATATGTCGGGACGAGTGTGGCTCAGATAGATCAAGCGGCCCACCAATCTCTGGTACCTCTCTCTATCAACTGGCTCTCCTGCCTCAGCACCCAGCTTGGACTTCTGGTCAATGGGAGTGGTCGCAGGCTTGCACCCCAGCATACCTGTCTCTGTGAGCAAATCTAGCACATACTTCCTTTGAGATAACACAATCCCCTCTGCACCACGAGCTACCTCAATCCCAAGGAAGTATCTCAGATGTCTCAAGTCCTTTACCTCAAACTCCTTGCCCAATCTGGCCTTTAGCTGAGCAATCTCACTCTCATCATCACCAGTGATAATCATGTCGTCCACATACACCGCAAGCATCGTAGTGTGAACTCCATGTCGCCTAAAGAACACTGTATGGTCTGCATTGGTCTGCCGATACCCCATGCCTACCATAGCTCTCCTAAACCTGTCAAACCAGGCTCGAGGAGACTGCTTCAGCCCATAAAGAGATTTCTTGAGCCTGCACACCTTACCCATCGTCTGTTTTGTGCCAAAACCTGGTGGTACCTCCATATACACCTCCTCCAACAAATCACCATGGAGAAAGGCATTCTTCACATCGAGCTGGTGTAACTTCCAACCCCTATTTGCTGCCAAGGAAACCAGTGTTCGCACTGTGCTAATCTTCGCCCCGGGTGCAAAGGTCTCATCATAGTCGATGCCATAAGTCTGACTGTACCCCTTTGCTACCAATCGGGCCTTGTAGCGCTCAACCCGCCCCTCTGGATTTTGCTTCACAGTGAAGACCCACTTGCAGCCAACTGCCTTCTTGCCTGGTGGTAGTGACACAAGTTTCCAGGTTTTGTTCTTAGCAAGAGCCTCAAGTTCCTCTAACATGGCAGCTTTCCACTTTGGATCCTCCTTAGCCACCTGCCAACACTTAGGGATAGAGACAGTGTCCAAAGATGCAATGAATGCTCCATGTACCGGTGATATGTGAGAGTAAGAGACAAACTGGGCAATATCATGTGGAAAGCCATATCGATCAGGTGGAACTCCCGCATTGCTGCGAGAAGTCCTCCTTACCGATAGAGGAGTGGGAGGAGTAGAGAGAGGAATCATATCACCTGTGTACTCTGAGTCTGAGGTGGATGATGTAGGTGTCTCATGAGTCAGAGGAGGCAGGGACAAGGGACTTGGCACAAGTGGCACTGTAGGCACGGTTCCCTCATTCTGCTTTTTTCTCCTCGTGTACACTCGCAGCTCCCCCTGAGCCTGAGTTCCATCATTCTCGGGTTCAACCCGTTCCATCCGTTCCGGCACCACAGCCGACTCCTCAATCGGCGCAAGCGGAGGAGGGACAAGCGGACAAGGGATATCCCCCACACTCACCAACCTCCTCTCACCACTACTACTATCCTCCCCCTCTCGCCTCGTACCTCCTGTATCGAGCGAGTCCCCAAAGGGCGATGCGACCTGAGAAGAGTAGTATGGCTCAAGTTCTCTAAATGTGACATCCATACTAACAAACAACCTCCTCTCCACAGGACTCCAGCAAACATACCCTTTCTGAGTAGCCGAATACCCGACGAACACACACTCCATCGCCCTTGGTTCCAGTTTTCCCACATTTGGTCTGTTGTCTTGCACGAAGCACACACAGCCAAAAGTTTTGAGAGGAAGAACATCTTCTTTCTTACCTCTCAGCATCTCAATCGGAGACTTTCAATCCAATACCCGCGAGGGCATCCTATTGATCAAGTAGGCTGCTGTCAAGACTGCTTGCCCCCACAAGTACTTTGGTACATTCATCGACATCATCATACTCCGGGTCACCTCAAGGAGATGCCTGTTCTTCCTTTCGGCTACCCCATTTTGCTCTGGTGTGTACGGACAAGTGGTTTCATGTTGTATTCCCTGGGATGACAAGTACTTCCCAAACACCCTGTTGGTGTACTCTGTCCCATTGTCAGACCTCAATACCTTCACAACTGCACCGTATTGAGTCTGAACCCCTTTGTGAAAGTCTTTGAAGCAAGCAAACACATCACTCTTGTTTTTCATCAGATAGAGCCAAGTCACACGAGAAAAGCAATCAATGAAGGAAACAAAGTACCTAAATCCGTTCACCGTAGTTGTGGGACAAGGCCCCCACACATCGGAATGTACCAGATCAAATGCATGAGAACTCCTACTTCCTGAGCTTACATACGAACTCCTCGTATGCTTCCCAAACTCACATCCATCACACACAAGTTTGTGTTTGTCAGCTTTCTCATACTTTGATGGATACAAACGTTCCAGTAGGCTGAAGGAAGAGTGCCCCATCCGCCTATGAATCAGAAGCAACTCATCCTCCACACTCATCCCAGATCCTCCTGCCCCCACTTTATCGACCACAGATGCTAGCGCTGTGTCCATCCCTTTTCTATCCATGTACCACAACCCATCACGCCATGTGCCAGTTCCAAGTATCCGACCTGTCCCATTCTCCTGAAAAACCATCTTCGGAATATCAAAGGTCACGATACATTTCTGCTCACGAATAATAGCACTAATGGACACCAGGTTTACGGGAAAGGAAGGAGCATGCAACACATTGGTCAGAGTCACTGAATCGGTACATCTCACAGTACCCTTACCAACCACGGGCTGAGCCGTACCATCGGCTGTCTGAATGCTCTCTGGGACTGTTAGATGAGTATAGGAAGAAAACTCCCTAGCAGCACCAGTCACATGGCGGGATGCACCAGAGTCGACTATCCACTCTGGTGATCTAGTGGTAGATATCGAGGCAAGAGCAAGTGGATCACAAACACCTGTGGCCGAGTGAGCAAAACAAGCAAAGTTACCCCTGGGTGAAGGCGACCCATTACCTGTTACTTTCTGCTTCCTCTTCAGTATCTCCTCACTCTCGCACTCTGCTACCATCAGATTTGCTCGGTAGTCTCCTCTTCCATCTCTCCTACCACCCCGGCCACAACCACGACCTCCAGACTGTCCCCTCTCACCTGCATCTCGCTTCTTAGGTGACTTAGAACAATTCTGTTTCAGGTGACCTACCTCATCGCATATATAACACCGTCGAGGCTCGCCTCTGAACCTTGTGTTACCTGTGTGACCTGAGTTGGGAACCGCTAGTGCTGACTTCACCCCTGGAAGTCCTGCTGCCTCAGCCTGTAGCCTAATCCGGCTTTCCTCCTCAGTCAAGTACCCCTCTAGATCCTTCACTCCTAGAGCATGCTCCACGCGACGTGACAAGCTCTGTGACCTCGGCTTGCTCTCAACAGGAGCTTGGTACACGGCCAATGCTCGCACCATGATAGCCATCTCATCAGGAGTCAGCTTCGCACAAGCCTTTGCGAACGCATTTCCGGTCTCCTTCTCTGACATTGATCCGACTCAGATCTACGCCTCACGTATCGATCTTAGTCCAAATCCCTCCTACTTCTACCCTTAGACCCGATCTTGCACTCTCAAGATCTAGATCCACATCATCTCCCCCTCTCTTCTTCTTCTTCTTAACCCGATCTTGATCTATCTCATCAAGATTCGAGTTCAAAACCCGATCAAACCTTGATCCAAACCCGTTTTTCGGGTATCGTGGGGTAGAGGCCCCCCACGCCGGCCAAATCAACACAAAGAGGCTACCTTTGGTGGCCGGCTGACTCTAGAAGAAGAGAAGACTGAGCGGCGCGGTTACTGTAGCGGCGGCACTGTAGCGATCCGGTTACTGTAGCGACGCAGCACTGTAGCGATTCGGTTACTGTAGCGACGCGGTACTGTAGCGGCGCGGCACTGTAGCGGCTAGGGTTAGGTTTAGGTTTTGTAAGGCTCTGATACCATATAGAAAAATGAGCCAAAAAGATTACTTTATTGATCAATGGTTCGGGCTTATATAAGCCTTACAACACACTCTTACAAATAACACCCTAGATTATCCTGTAATGTCCTATTTGGCAATAGGTCCCTAGAAAACCCCGAAAACACGTAAACATATAAAATATCTCAACAGTATCAGTCAAGAATAAAACAATTTACCTTCTGCCAGTTGGAAGAAGCAGCATGGAGTAGAGCAAAGGCCACAGGCCCATAATGTACCAAAGTGCCACAAGCACCTCATTCATTGCGAACCCGTCATCTCCTCTCAGCTTCAATAGCTTTTGCAAGAAATACATGTCCCGGTACTGCATCCATCAAATTGCACAAGTTTAGTTCCCAATGAGAACCAAACTGAGAATCCAGTTGCATAATCAACACCTTAATCGAGTTAACTCAGGGCTAAATTGCACACTTTGTGGCACCTAATGCATATTTGGGGAATATACAATCTACGACAATCACAACTTAACCTGAATAACCAATCATTGAATTCATGCAAGTACTATCTGATTAAATCCTACCGGAGTTTGATTAGGCGCGAGTTGAAAGACGTAGTACATAAGCCCAGCCCAGAGCCCGAATAGCAAGCCCGAAGTGACCCAGTCATTCCAGTTGTTACCCCCTCCGCCGTCGTCATTCCATTTGTTACCCCCTCCGCCATCATCTCCTCCTTTTGAAACCCTGACTTCATCTTCTTTTTCTTGAATTTGCGTATCAAGCTTTAAACTTTTTATTGAACTTCTTTTCATGGGAACAAGGCCCCTCGCAACAGAGGAAAATTTTTGTGGGTCCAAGATTTTGGGGTGCAGTGGGACGCGAGCTTTGTGAAGTAAGGTCGGAGTTTTGGCGTTTAGCAGGGAAGGATAGCTGCATGACAGGATTGGGTTTAGCTTGTAGAGTAGCAGCATGCTATATTGGGGGATAATTTCTTCTGAGCAGTAAGCACGCTACCCAAGTGAAGATTTTGGAAGCCAGATGAATGGTGAGCGAAGTGGATTTCGTCTTGCATTAGCGGTTCGGGTTCGGCATAATAGCGTGATCCGGCCCAATTTTTTTTATCTATAATAAGCATTTACAAAATCAATTTAGGGAAAATTTCTATTGTACCCATCAAAATTTTCAAAATAGTTAATTTTTCCATCAAAACATTGAAATTTCTTTATTTCCCTATTCAAAGTTGAAGTCATTTCTTATTTCCCCATTTGTTGATTAAATTTGAAATTTTAAGTCTAATTTATAGTTTAATTTTATTTTAAAGTTGAAATGTCCATTTTGCCATTCTTCTAAAACTGAGATCTATTTTTCCCTTTACCCCATCTTTTATTGAGAACCAATTTCCTCTGTTGGTACTCAAGGCACTGCTGGAGCTTGAAAACCTTGGACCAACTAGTTTCGTTTTTGAAGTAGGTGTCTTGTACAATACCCAAAGAAGTGTATCTATCTTCAGTTCTCTGTTCTTAATCAAATTGCAGCGCATATGCAACAGTTAAAGAGTTTGCTTGGATGGAGAAATAAGTTTCCCAAAATCAATGCTCCATTTTATATAAACACAGAAAATTAGATCTTTTATACGACTTAAGTACGATATAATCAACTAAATCATGCTCCTACATATATATCATTAAGGAAGAAGAAATCAACTTAAAAAAAACTATTCATTCAAATCTACCAGCTCCCGCCACAACAAAATAAAATACATTAGTCATTTCTTTTTCTTTTATAGTTTCTAGTTTTATAGGCCCGCTCATGCTTCGTCCAGTTTATTGGTCTCATCTCACAACTCAAAGGGGGGAGTCGAACTCAAAAGAGATTAAATCGTTGTAGAGTCAAGGACCGTTGTACGCCTCATGGAGCTCTGAATAGTGCTCCACCGTTCTTCTGTGGCCGAGAACCACGAGGTGAATTATGGTTCGACCATCCATCTCCTTCTTCTCTGCAAATTTACGGTTCGATTCTAGCTCCAACCTCAGTTTATTGGTCAAAGATATCCATCTGCTCTCTGACTCGGTCCACTTTTGTCTCTCCCTTTCCAACTCTTCCATGTATTTTTCCGTGTTTGTTCCCCATTTCGTATTTTATCATGAAGGCAATCTCCCCCCTCTTCGTCGAGCAATTTCTCACCACCTTCCTTTGCATTTCATTTGATGCCGGCTTAAAAAACCGTAAATTAAGAAATATAGCTAATGATGATGCCAAGTAATAAAAGAAAAAGTTGTCCCAATTTCGTATTTTTATCCAGAGCAATCAAGGGGTTAAGAAGAAAGGAGCAGTTTTAGAAGAGGGGTAAAATGGACATTTCAACTTTAAAATAAAATTAAACTATAAATTAAACTTAAAATTTAAAATTTAACCAACACATGGGAAAATAAGAAATTTCAATATTTTGATGGGGAAATTGGCTATTTTGAAATTTTTGATGGATACACTAGAAATTTTCCCATCAATTTAAATCTATAGCGTTGTTTAGATTTACCTTTTAATTTTTTTGTAAAGCAGTGGATTCAAAATCCATCGATTTCATTAGAAATCATAAATGTTGAGTTTAAGTATCTAAAGCAGGTATCTAAAACGCAACCATAATATCAGTTACAAACATATACTACCAAAATATCAACAAATATATCAAAACAACTAAAACTAACAACAAAAGAAACCTACACAACCAACATAGTTTTGTTCTAAACGAAAGACCTGCACAAACATACAAAACAACAGAATCTAAAACAAAGCATCAGTAGTCTAACAGATCCCAATCAACATCGCCATCATTATCCCTGTCTTCTCCAGACATTGGACTGAGCGGACTACCAGGACCAAAATCCTCCTTGATAATGGAAAAAAAGGCCCTGGGCCTAGTGTCCTCCATCTCTGCCATGGATGTGAGGACCTCCACTGCCTCCTCCTCCGCTTGGAGTTGATCTGGTAATTCCTTAACATCAAAAGGAATTATGAGAAATAAGTTTGAAAATGAATCATCATTCCTAGACTAACATTAAAAACTAAGTAATAATCTTAGTCCCTAATGATGTTGTTGTTGCAGGGGCAGTGCTCTTGAAACAAAATTTATTACATTTAAGTCAAAATTTACTTTTAAATTATAATTAAATAATATGTCTGAACAAAAATAAAAAAAACAACTCTAGGTAGAAATGAGTTTTGTCCACGTAACAATGGTTCGGTGGAACACCTTTTTGATCCGGCCAAACTCCCTGCCACAAAGAATCCCATCGAGAACTTTCACCGTACCGTACCATTGGTATCGTGGACCTTTTATTTCAAAAAGTTTCAAACCGTCCGGCCCGTTTCCGAGTCCGGATCCCCTAAAGTAACTCAATTTTTGAGTTTAGACGTGTACGGTGCCTATTCGGGTGGTAGCGCAGGAGGCCAGTATTATTTGTGGGGTCCAGGCTCTTTAAGATTCGTGTTAGAGCACCTTGGACGGTTTGGATCAAAACTCAAAAATTGGGTTAATGCACTGAATCTGAATTCCCCGTTTCCCCACTCTCCTTCTTCAGTTCTTCTTTCTTCCATTTCTCCTTCTCTTTCAAAACAAAAAATTGATTTTTTTTTTTTTTTGTTCTTCCAAAGTACTTAACTATTTTCCGATCCAATTGTACCGCAATTTGTGATTGTGGAAGAGAAGAAAAAAGGAATATTTATACAACTCTAAATTGCTGGAAATGGTATTCCACTGCACCATTGTTGCAGTGAAAGAGAATTTGGTGTGGTCAAGTATGTTACACTTGTGATCGGATAAAAAAAGTGGTCCACCAACTATGGTACAGTGGACAAAGCCTATTTCTGCCTCCACCAAACTAATAGTGGAACTGTATTTTGTGAAATCCTACCGACGGTGCTCCTTTCATTTAAATATTTTTATTTAATTCTAATTTTAAAAATATTTTTTATTTATGTAATATTTTGAAACTTAACACGGCTGCTATGAACTGTAATGATCAGATTTCATTTTTTTTTTCACCAGCCGCTATTGTTTGTAGCGAATTATTATTTTTATCGGCTAAGCTTGTCCGTCAGTGGTAAAAGATTAGAAAATAGAAATTATATTTTCTTTAATAGTTAGGTTATTTGTAAAAATATTATTTGGTAAATTTAGAATTACTTTGTCACTAATTAAATTCTCAAATAATTTGAGACTTTGAATATAAAGGGTGATAAAACAATAATCATGAACTTTAGGCTATTGAATTTTAATAACAATTTAGTAGACAACCAAATATAAACTGAGTCTTATCATTTTTATAGGTATAATGCGTTTATTATATAAATTATACTTTTAATATTAAATTTTAAGTTTATCTTTATTTTTTAATTGTCAGAAGGTCAAGAGAATTTATTATCAAGTGATTTATTCTGTTTAAGTTAAATTAAGCTTAAATTAGCGCAATTTTTTCATATAATAATAATTCATAGTATAAAAATATAATGTGTAATTAATACCAATTGCGGCTAAAATTTAAATTCATTGATTCTCAAATTTAATGCATATCGTATTTCACTTATGATTGATACTACATTGTACTTCTTCGACTAATTTGCAAATACTTCAATCATATTATTCACAAATAATTTATAAATAATATTTTGATTTGAAAACAATTATTTCTACAAAAATATTTTGACGAATTATTCCACTTGTAATTTTTTAAAAATGTCTGATTTAAAAATAATTATTTATGATTTTTTTTTAATTTCCTACCTACTGAACTAGACATGTTTAAAGAAAAAATAATAGTAGCGGCAGGTGAAAAATGGTAGCACTTCTAGTTTGTACAAATTATTCCACTTCTAATTTTTTTTAAAATGTCTAACTTAAAAATAATAATTTATGATTTTTTTTCTACCTACTGAACTAGACATGTTTACAGGAAAAAAGAATGGGCCGCTACAAATAATTTGTAGGTGTAGGTTGAAAAAGGTGTCACTGTGGTTCATACCAGTTATATATTGTTTAGAGATATTTCAATAACGATGCCATAGATCAAAATTTAAATGTCATTTTTAAATGTCACAGGTAAAATAAATTGATGATCCAGCCGTGTTTACAAGGAATTCGTATCATCTGTATTAACTCAAATTTTGATTTGAGATCTGAATTGTCCAATTTAAATCCACACTAATATTAAAAGGCTCCATGCGTTAAAAGTGTGGGCCGAATTGGCCCGAATTTTAATCACATGATCCGAAAATTAACTAAAAGTATGTTAATGCGAGGATGCGGATTCGTTTAAAAGAGCATTCAATGATAGCCTTTGAAAGACAATCTGTTCTCATTAATTATGCATAATTTACAACTTATGATCTATGATAATCTTTCTGGCCTACCTCAAAATTTTAATAATTATTATTTTACCTTTCATTGAAAAACTACGATTCAACCATGTTTAAAATATCTCTATAACAGATTTATCAAACTATGGGATCATTAAAAAATTTAAACTTCCAGAAAGATATGAAAATGGTTGGTAAATTTGAAAGATCAGTCGCCTGTGTTCTGATAATTTATTAGAACTTCTCTATCCTCATATATTCTTCATCGTTCATCCAAATTCTTAAGGTTTAATTTAAGTCAAACGAAAAATGAATCTAAACATTTTTTTTTTTTTTAAAACTTGGTAGAGGGAACTAAACAATTTTTACAGTAAAGTAAGAAACTAAGAGAAATAATACAATAACTAGCCTTTGGTCTAGTAGCAAAGGCACGTGATTTCTAATGTGAGGGGTTATGAGTTCAAAATTCGGATGGAGAAAATATTTTGTTGTAATAACATAGTATGAAATTTTGAAGCTTAACCTCCATCTTTCTTTTAAACATAAAAATAATAGGATAACTTCTTTGTCAGAATCTTACAGTTCCTTTCACAATTTTTTTTTTAGCTCTCACAAAAAAATTCTTGCAATTCTGCAGCTTAAAAATTTACATAATTTTAAAGTTCATGCCAAAGTTAATTAATTTTCACTCCGAATTTAATGAAAATAATAATGTACGGTCACTTATCGTTTATTCTCTTTCAAGACAATCCTTATTGTTTCTTAAAATAACTAGATAAGATCCATAAATATAATCCTTATTGTTTCTAAATAAAATTTGATAAATATAATCCTTGTTGTTTCTAAAAAAAATTGATAAATATAATCCTTGTTGTTTCTAAATAAAAATTGATAAATATAATCCTTATTGTTTCTAAATAAAAATTGATAAATATAATCCTTGTTGTTTCTAAAAAAATTTGATAAATATAATCCTTGTTGTTTCTAAAAAAATTTGATAAATATAATCCTTGTTGTTTCTAAAAAACAAGCTTTATAATAAAAAGGTTCACCTCTCGTAATTAAATGCACACTTGATACATAATCACGACAACTGTAACAACTGGTTTGATCGGTCGTTTATTTTGAATTTCTAATGCATTGAATGAGCATGGGTCTTTCTAGGAGTGCAAACTGATCGGGATACGGATCGGATAGGATAGTGATAATCATATCCGTACTTTTTTTTTTTTTTGATACAGATATGAATTAGATATTAAGCGGATATGGATACGGATCAGATATTAAACGGATATGGATATGGATATTCGCTTTTTATAATAGTGAATAATATAATATTTTTATAATATATATTAAACTATATAATATATATACTATTCGGATACGGATAATTAAAATTTATAACCATATCTGTATCTGCACGAATATTCAAATATCATATATCCATATCTAATTTTCGGATACGATCAGATCTGTTTGCACCTCTGGGTCTTTCACATGCAATGGTTTTGATAACGCCAATAATTATCAAAAGATTTGGTACGGTTTCCTTGATTGGGATGACGAAAGGTTCAATGGTTTTTATTATTGTATACATTCTAATATTTTTTTAAAATTAAAGTACAAAGTAATTAGTAGTAGTTCTTTGTTTTATATCACATTTTTATTATAATTTAAAATATTTTGTTGTATAATTACATTTATCAAAATTATACATTATGTCTAAAAAAATGACCATTACATTATATTAATCACACAATATTTTAAACTAAGCAACATTTATTGAGTTGTTCAAATCAATTCAAGTGATTTCGAATCTGTACTCCAACTTAAGTTGGTAAGAAAAAAAAAAGGAAAATTTTCCAGTGTACCCGTCAAAACTTTTAAAATAGCTAATTTCTCCATTAAAACATCTTAATATCCAATATACTCATAAAAATTTAACATTTTTTCTTCCATCCTCTTTTATTCATTAAATCTATTATTATTTTTATTTTAAAAGAAAAATGACAAATATGCCCTTCCTTTCAAATGGAGATTAAGTGAGACATTATTGAATGGAGATCAAGTGAAAAAATAAGTAGATTAAAAAGCAAATTAAGAAGCAATTGTCTACACGAGAAGGAATGCAGAAAGAAAGAAAGAAAGCACAACTCTATACGCTAGTGGATGAGCCATATATCACCTTATCCATGCATGCTCGAATGGAATTAAGTCCATCTTGGTTTTTTTTTTATTAAATTTCAAATTTTGTTATTCAGTTTTTTTTTTCTATATATAGAACGACGGAGAAGAAAATTTGAAATAATAAAAAAAAACCAGCTTCAATTCCTTCAAATATGACACACTCTATTTCTGTGAATTGAGCTGAGCTTTCTTGATGGAGGAATTGATGCCGACAATTCAGTCCCTCAAATGAGAGGGGTTTGAATTTACAGATCAGCCTCCTTAATTTGAATATTTGTAATTCGGTCTCTGATAGTTTGTAGTGTACCAGTACTCTTATTACACTGGTACGGACTGTACCATTTACCAGAAAACTGGTACCAGTCACCAATTAACATCACATAGGGAAGGGGGTTTACACAGATCAAGGTGAGATACGAGGTCGAGCTTTCTTTGCTCGGTCAAGGAGGGGAAAGGGTTAATAATATGAATTAAGTAATGACTCCAAATGGAATAATGGATAGCAAAAACACGATATCAACGAGAATTAAATTCCATTCGAATATTTGACTGAAGCAAAAAGCAACGCCTCCGATCTTCCAATCTCCAAGTTGAAAGAAAGGGTATAGTTGTCATTTTAGCTTTTAAAATAACAAAATAATAGATTTAATGAATAAAATGGAATAAAAGAAATAATATTAAATTTTTATGGGTATATTAGATATTAAGATGTTTTGATGAGAAAATTAGTTATTTTAAAAATTTTGATGGATACACTACAAATTTTCCAAAAAAAAAATACAACCGAGAAGCTCGTTCATTTGTCTATTTTATATAGGTATAGTGGGCCCTTCGCTTATCGAAGTATTCCGGGCTTATCGAACGGCTGGAAGCCCATCAGATCCCTTGCACCCGTTCAGAATACCAGTACCGAGGATCCACTTAAAGCAACCTCATTTTTTATTTTTGACCCGGACCGTCCGATCTTATTTAACACGAATATTAAATGGCCCCGTGCGTTCCACTACGAGATCAAGTTCTGATCGGACGGTCTAAAAAATTGGGTTACTTTAGGGGATATGAACTCCTGAGATCAAGGGACCTCAACCGATGGAACAAAGATTTCTGAAGGGTTTTATTATAAAAGCTTCCGGCCGTTTTATTTCCCTCTCTGAATGATAGAATACTCCTCCCTCACATCGTACTGCCTCCCTTGCTTAGCTGCCTTGCCTGTGTGCGCGTGAGATATAAAGAGAGAGAGAGAGAATGGAGAGTCTCTTGGCTAATGGATCGGCTAGGGTAGGCATTTCGTTTCAGAGCTTGACTTACAGAAGAGAGATTTTGAATGGAGGTCATCGTTTTGGCCCACGATATTTGTCAAATTCGATTCCCATGTCCTCGGGATTTTCCTCGCTGCGTTGCACCTACTCCCCAAATAATAAGGTGGACGATTTTTTTGTTTTCAAAAAGAAGTTCTTAATGTTTGTTCCGCGTTTTGAGTTCTTAATAAGGTTGCGATTGAAATCTGAAAAGACAAGTTTCTTCTCTTGGAATTAAAATTCTTAACATTATTCGAGTATTCGTGAATTCAATTTGGGATGATCGTGAAACAATAAGGAGTATCTAGATTTGATGACTGTCTCCTTTTTTACTCCCTCCGTATAGCTGCAATTATCGCTGTCTAATATATAATGTCGTCTTAATTTGGTTTTGAACTGTCGTTGTCAATATTAAAATATTGAAGCTTATCCATTAAAAAAGTGAGGAGCTGTCAATATTAAAATATTTAAAAAATATCATTATTATTATTATTGTTATTATTATTATTATTATTATTCATGCTAATTGAAGCTTTTTATTTTTCTGTTTGCAGGAAAATATTAGTGCTGGTTCAGTCACACATGCAAACGAAATAGACGAACTGATACATGCTGAAGAAGTGAAGCAATGGGAAAGTGGCAAATCAGTAAATGACATTGCTGCCAAGCAGGGGATCACGATCCGTCGCAGCTGCCGCCCTGCACCTCCTGCTGGAGGCGGCATGGTCCCAACAAACATCCTAGAACAGATAATCTGGGATAAGGAAGTTGAAGTTATCCAGGCACGTAACATATCATTCTTTTATTAAACATTTCCTTACTGGGGTCACACTGTATTTAACCCTGGTTCTCAATTTCCGGGCCAGTTTTTGTAGTTCTATATCTATTTTACTATATTTGTCTTCTGTTGTGTTTCGGCTATAAAAATTGCGAAAGACTGAGCTGGTTAATTTAAGGATTTATTATATTTAGAATAATGTCTTTTTTTATCCACTGCATAATAGTCACATGTCTCCTTTCAGTCCAAGCAAAGAATGCCAGTCAAAACAGTGGAGGGCTTGATTAAGGATGCAGCACCCACTAGAGACTTCATCGATGCTTTGAAGCAATCCCACCTCCGAACAGGTGTCCCAGCCCTGATAGCAGAGGTCAAGAAGGCTTCTCCTAGCAGAGGAATTCTCCGAGAGAATTTTGACCCTGTCAGTAGTTTGTCGCTCATCCCCTAATTCAATGCATATAGAAGAATTTAAATGGATGCA
The DNA here is from genome assembly GCA_028015225.1 of Carex myosuroides. Lineage (NCBI taxonomy): Eukaryota > Viridiplantae > Streptophyta > Magnoliopsida > Poales > Cyperaceae > Carex > Carex myosuroides. The sequence goes on from CM051482.1 coordinate 7,418,323, forward strand.
TTTGTTAAATTTCTGTGTTCTTCGTTCTCCTTTAGTTTTGATGTCAAGGATTGCCATACTAATCAAACACAAATTTTCCGGGCTTTATAAAAAAATATGAGGTTTGAATGTTTGATTGGACAATTCGGGGGATATAGGTACCATGCTGGTGTGGTACAGTACTGGACAGATTAGCCACTGGTAAAAACTAGTAATTAAATTCAAGATCCTCCATTGTAAATATTCCCCTAATGAGTTGAATTAGTTTTACTTATTTTACTTTTCCATACTTTGTTTTTGAAGTGGTTGCGAAGTTTTTGTAATTTCAAATACGATGACAGGTCGAGATCGCTCGTACGTATGAGAAAAATGGAGCAGCGTGCTTGAGCATCTTGACAGATGAGAAATACTTTAAGGTAACTTTTCCAATAATCTTAACAGGATCTTGTTAGAATACTAAGAGAATTATAAAAATAAACTTTTCTGAAAGTTCGTAATAAATTATCTTAAAAATAGTATTTTTGTCTTTACATTGTTTTCTCGTTTCCTTGCCTGTTTTGTCATAAATTGATGCCAAACTGAAAATGTCTGGCATAGGGTTCAGACCCCAGTGCCATATTAGCACCGGATCTGCTGGTGTTGAAAAAAAAAAAAGGAACAAAATGGGTAAATAACTCTGCTAAAATGATTTTACCTCCTTTAGTGTTTGACTTTATTCTGCCTTGTTACACAGGGAAGCTTTGAAAATCTGGAGAAAGTGCGGAAAGCTGGGATCAAGGTAGCCTGGTTCCTTGTGAAAAATGAACGAGAGATCTTTTCAAGTCCTTCCTCTCTTTACTTATATATATGTTTTTTTTTTTATTGCAGTGTCCTCTCCTATGCAAGGAGTTCATAATTGACTTGTGGCAGATATATTATGCCCGTGCCAAGGGGGCTGATGCTGTTCTGTTGATTGCTGGGGTATTACCTGATATTGACATTAAGTATATGCTCAAGACTTGCCGTGAACTTGGCTTAACTGCACTGATTGAGGTAATTTTCTCTCCTATTATACCCATGCCCAAAATAAAAAATTAAATATGTATCTAATTCATCCGGATGGGAGTACAGAGGCTCCTTGGATGCTTTGGCAATTATTACCGTGTTTTAAAAAAAGGGACAATTATTACCTTCATAAAGGAGCTATACAGAACTCTTTTGTACTTGCAAATATAGAAATTTTGGTTTCCAGTTAAGTGGTCTCTTTCTCAAACAGAATTAATTATGAGCTCCATAAACAAATTGTGCGATATAAGCCTGATCTATGGAAACCTATTATTTAGGTAAACGGACTTTGTGAATATAACCCAATTAATAGGCGGTTTGTATTGGGCCAGGTTGGTTCAGGCACTAACTAAAGCCCAGACCTGATAAATCTATTGCTAGTATGACCAGCTGGATAAAATACCCAATTTAGCTGGAACGGATCATTGGGGGTGTTCAAGTGGCGAAGGTTATATCTTGTAGAGCTATGTTTATGTTTGGTTAGCAGCTAGGGTTTCCTTAAGGCAGCCAAGAGAAAGGAGGGTAAGCAAAAAGGAAGAAAGAGAGTAGAAATATTTTACAGAAAAAGGAAAGGGTAGGAACAAGCATGAAACAACAGGAAAGAAAAAAAAAGAGAAGAACACAAGGATGGGGAAAGGGAATAGGGCCATAGTCTGCCTCTCTATTCTCATTTCTTCTTCCAGTTGATTGTGTATGACTGGTAGAGCATTAGTCATTTGTATAGATTCAGATCAACATTTACATTTAATTTGGCTCACCAAAGATTATTATGTAATTTCCAAAGCAGGCTTACTCATTAAGCTATGAGACCTTATTTATTTTATTTTTTATTTTTTTTCTTCATGGTGTACTTTATTTATATATTTATATTTATCTTAGGCTTTAAAAAATGATTCTATAATTGCCCGGCATGTCGTATCTTAATAGGTACACAATGAGAGAGAGATGGACCGGGTATTGCGAATAAACGGGGTCCAGCTCATTGGCATAAATAACCGCAACCTCGGTATGTTTTTTCTAGTAATTCTTACAAGAAATTAACTCGCTTTTCTCATAAATATACCTCTTTCTGGAGACATTGATATTGAATATCTTAATAAGATATATTTCCAAATAATATTTCAAGCTGTGCTGTTCATAAAGGGTGTCCTCATATTTTATTTTTATAGTGATTGGTGTATTTTAAAGCCTCTTTGTATTTGTGTCTTGGTCCAACAAGCTACGCTTTTGCACCAAAATAAATAGCATGAGGTGCAAAATCAGCTGGTTCAGGGCTCTCCATAGTCAATTCCAGCATTGACAGTACCTCGATAAAAGGTTGTATTCAGTACAGTAATTGTTTTGTTTTTAATAATAAATTATTAATCTATGTGTTTGAGTCTTAAGTACAAGGAGAATCTTTCTTTTCTAAGAAAATGCTTGCTTGCATGTTATATCTAATCAGTTTTTCCTACTTCAGAAACTTTTGAGGTTGACATCTCCAACACGCGGAAGCTTCTGGAAAGCCGAATCCAAATGATTCAGGAAAAAGATATCACAGTAAGCAACTGAGTATTTCTTTTCACTCAGTAAAATTAATAACCCTCAATTCCTTGAGCATGAGGTTGAAATGCATTTATCTAATATCTATTTTTTTTTTCTATTGCTCTGGATCCTTTTCTATATTTAATGTTGCCTCCTTATTCTTGACCACCTTTTCATTGATTTTGTGTAATTAGGTGGTTGGAGAGTCAGGTTTGTTCACTCCAGATGATGTCAAGTTTGTGCATGATTCTGGAGTTAGAGCTGTAATCTCTCTCTCTCTCTCAATTTGCTAGCAAACTTTCTGTCACTTGAATTAGAACTGTTTGCCAAAAGAAAATAAAAAAAATCTCGTGTAAAAGCTGGCTGAGCCTGACTGGAATACACAGGAATGCCTTCTTAAAATATTTTACCTACTTGTGCACTTCTCTGCAATTCCAGGAAAAAAAGAAGTAATGGTACAACTTATAAATAAACATGAAACTAAAAGCACATAAGAAATATTTATTTAATTAACAATATGATTATATTTTCTGATTTCGTATTTGATTAGGTATTGGTGGGCGAGTCTCTGATCAAGCAAGAGGATCCAGGCCTAGCAATTAGAGGGCTCTTTGGAAAAGATATCTCAAACTAAGTTTCTTATTGCTTTGTTGTGTTTGACGAGCACAGTAGGCAGAGCAAGTCTTTAACTTTTCGGTGCTTGAATTAAGATACTATAGATTTGATTGCAAAATTAGTTATTTATTTTCATTGAATAAAAAAAAAATACAAAACAACACCTCGTCAACACAGCATCTCTCGAATTAGAATTGGGCACTGTAGGTTCCGGTTTTAAGTGTTAGTGGCATGGTCAACGAACGGGCCGAGTTCAAACCAAATTGTCAGGCTGTCATTTTCATTGACAGTCCTAAACCCGATTATCAGGGTTTATCTTTCTCCTAGAAATACGATCTCTAGTTGTAATGAAACACGACAATCTGTCAAAGGCGTTGGATTAGAGCATCTCCAACCCAGCAATTCATAAAAAATTAAAAACAGTTGTAAAACACTATTTAAAAATTAAGTTTCTTTTAATTTTTTAACTCCTCCGTCTTAGAAATTGGGTCAGAGCCAATAGAAAAGTAAATGGAGTTAGAGCCAATAGAAAAGAGAGAGTACCAGCATGTTCAAAAGAAATTGTGTGTTTTATAAGCAAATTTGCTTATTTAGAAATTAACCTACAATCTAATAATTATATTAGCAATTTAAAAGAAATTACCATTGTAGATGCTCTTAGTATCGACGCGTCCAACTCGTATCACCTTAAAGTGACTCAAATTTCGAGTTTAGATACGGATGATTAGATCTGTTTTGACAAATTAGATCTGTTTTGACAAAGACAGACCGATTGACCGAATGATCCGAATTTTGATCGACGGTCGCGATGTAAACTCAAAATTTGAGTTGCTTTAAGAGGATTGCACCTTACCTTAGTCTTCGAAGTGTTTCTGGATCTTTTGCTTCTGCAATACCACGTGGGAATAATATACAATGCCTACGTGTCCATTCTCAAGTTCTCTAACCGCTCCACACTTCCAATCATGGCCGTTCATGCATGTGTTTCTTCATTTGGGGAACAGTGTATCTGTGTATGTTTATCTTTCAGCGAAATAAAGAGGAGAATAGAGAAGAGGATCGTCAAATTTTGGGGCTCGTCTCTCCATCCATGTCGACCCAACAACATATCCAACCTGAGAAAAGAGAAGATGATCGCAAGCCAGAGCAACGCTCTACTGAGCCTATCCATCATGAACAATGTGTTGGGATTCAGACATCGATTGAACAGATAGTATCGAAGGATGGGAAGGAGGAAGATGTAAAAGCTAATGACGACGGGTCTGGGGATGCCGGGTTAAAGTGTCCCGGCGTAGCGCAGCAGGCTGACCACTTCAGGTGCATTTGTGAGGAGGAGCCCTGAGACGATCAATGTGTCGGGTTGCGGTTAGGGCTTTGGTAGTTTGGTTTATGCATGTCTATATATTGTGTGTTTGCTTTCGGTACGTCCTTGAAGAACTTTCTGTACAGATATATCTAAGTTATGTGGCTCAGTCTGTTTCTTTTAAATTTACCGATGTTCAATATCATCGGCATCAGCACCATTAGTGTCGGCTGTGTCTGTGTGCCCGACACTGATGAAGTATCCCGTACGTACTAGTGTGATTTTATGCCGAAATTTTTATTTACTGTCAGAGAAGTACTGTGATAAAACGATCGATGTACTTAATTGTGTGGTAGTAATATTGGTCTTTGGATTTGTCTTGACGTAGAGATAATGAGATAACCATATCCTATTTATTATACGCGCGATATTTAAGTGCTCGATCGGATCTGATTTTATGAGGATTCGTGCAGAATTTTTGGTAGTCTTGACGTACAGATAAACATTTTAAAAACAATTATATATATCTATGAATATTTTCAATTCTCTTTAAAAGTCATTTCGGTTGTCATACTTTCTTTTTTATCTTTTTTTTCGGATTTCACGATAAATATAAAGCATACAATAATCTAAAATGGAATATAATATTATGACTTTGTTAACTACTGACATAATTTATTTAATATAATTTCATAACATTAATGAAAAAAAAAATCGAGTTATCATTAATTTAGTATTTTTTTAACATCAAGAAATTTATTTAAATTTTTTATCAATTAAAATTTAGAGCGCACAATTTATTAATTTATTGATGTTAACGTGAACAATGTGTTATGTTTTTTTTTTTTTATCAACTGTCAAGATCATTTTTTTATAAGCAATTTATGTTTAATTTTCGTGAGTAATAAAAAAAATTCTAATAATTTTTGGGGAAAATACTAATGTTTAGAAGTAATTAAAAAAAAAGGAATTATCAATAAAATATGTGTAAAGTTGGATAATATTATATTTGCATTAATATAATAAAAATAAATTGAAGTTAATCTTAAAGATATGACGAAATACAGATACTGAATACAATATAATATAGATTTAATTTATCTTATAATAAAATTATATAATATTGTATGAGAGAAACAAATTTTAAATAAATTATTTTGTAACAGTATTTAAAAAAAATATATATGATAATGTATTACTAGAGAAGCCGTTTTACAATAAATAATTGATGGATATTGATGAAGGATAAAAGTATTTATATATTAAAATATTTAAACAGTATTGTGTTTATAAAAAGATCAATAATAGGAAAAGTTAGATTTCTCTCGTTGTTCTTCAAGAGTCAAGAGGATGTTAGGTTTTCTCTGGATCTTTCTGTTCTGGTAAAGTGAGAAACATGAATAGTAGACCAGCCGATACGAAAAAAGAAAAAGAAAAAATGATTTGTTTTAGAATTGTGAAAATAGGGAGAAGAACTGAATTTGAATTTTACAATTAAGCTTCTGTTTTTTTATATTTTGGTCCTTTTTCTGCTATTTTATGAGTTGATTTTTTCAAGAGATTGAATTGATTCATTTATTAATATTTTTTTACGATTCCATCATCAACTGATTATGAGGAATAGTATGAAATAAAAACTTATATCTTTTATAAAGAGTTGTGAGCACTGAGTTGATTTTTTCAAGAGATTGAATTGATTCATTTATTAATATTTTTTTACGATTTCATCATCAACTGATTATGAGGAATAGTATGAAATAAAAACTTATATCTTTTATAAAGAGTTGTGAGCACTGAGTGGTGTTTGAACTATCAATTTTTGAGTAACTACAGTTATATAATTTTTTCTCCAAACCAATTAAATTTGTTACCATCTCATCTCGATATTTTTAATTCTTATTTTAAATTTCATTTCTTTCTCTATTCTTTTACTATTTTATGTGTTGCCGAACGGGCCAAAACAGAGAATGTTACAGTAAACGTTAGTATCCTATTCTGTTTTGGTCCTCTCAGGGTCAAAGGAGAAGTGGGGCCTATTATTTTAGTTTAGACTGTATGGAATCGAACCCGATTTTTTTATTAATCGAAAATAAAATAAAATAAATATCGTGAATTGTTGAGTATTTTAGATATAATGATTTTGTACTCTTTTGCCTTTAATATTTATAAAACCTTCGTACTCAATAAATAGGTTAGTTGCAAGCGCACAACCTATCGATTGTAGTATTTAGGTGTCGATCCGCAGGGAGAGAGGGAAACACTAATTTTTAATAAAGAAAACTACTTCTAATACAAAACAATAAAAGTAAAGTGGGGGGGTTTGTTCTTAAAATCCTAAGTTGGGTTCAATACCCGAAAAAGAGGAGTTTCAAACAATAAATGTAAATAAAATAAAGGAAAGAAAGATTGGTTTGTTTTCAAGTTTAAGGAGATCTAGGGGTATTCGGTCTACAATTCCCTGCTAATTCTATTTATTCGGTTTGTTTAAATTCATGTTTGATTTGATGAGGTTTCTAACCCATGTTAGCCTTTGGAACAAATATTAATACAAATACTTTGCGCTTTATGGATTAATGTGCCTCGAATTCTAGGGCTGTCACTAACCTAGAGGGATATTTAATCTCATGCTTCAAAGCATATATCGATATTTGTTCTAAGGTGTCCTAATTAGGATTTGCCTTCGCCTTTCGGTCCTTCACCAAAATCCTAACCTTAATTTCTATAGTTCCGGATTGGATATCAAAGTACGGTCGCTTCTAACCCAACCCTAAGGTGTGTCTTTATGGTTTCAATTAGTAGTCTCCTCATGACCAATGCCGGAATTTAATAAACTTAAAGCGGAAAAACACGATCAACGCGATTTCAAAACTACTTCAATTCAATAAACCCTAACCAGGTGAACTCAAAGGAACGAGTACTAATGAAATTCATAAAGAATAAATCACAGAAATTAACAATCAAATCCGATAACACAATCATAATAAAAACAAATATCCGAATAAGATAGAATTAAACAAGTTCATGCATTGACCTAAACCCCTAGAAAGAGAACTACTCTCTCTTGGAGAGATCCATAACAAAGATTGGCAAAAACAATAAGAAATGAGATAAAGAAATGATTACACCCTTTCTTAGATCTAAAACCTCGATCTTGCCAACTCCTTGCTTGAATCTTCTTCTTCTCCTCCTTCCTTGGAAAACCTTCTAGAATTTCTGCAGGATCTCTCTCTCTCAATTTGTGGAAAGATGGATATAATAATGGATATGTACAATAATGGATAATTTCTCATGTGGTCTCCTTAGCCTTATATAACGTTTTCTGAACTTGGAGATCAAGTCGTTTTATTTTCGGCGCCCACTAAGTCTACTAACTTCTATATTTCTAATTCTGTGATTCTGAACTTGGAGACCAAGTTATTCTAATTTTGGCACCCACTAAGCCCACTAACTTTCCATATTTAGCAGTTTTTCAGGCTGATGCGGCCATTGATGCGACTTTACAGAATTATACATTCCGAATTTGGATATTTTTCCTTCATGAAAGTTGTAGATCTCTTTGTCCTGGTTCCGTCAAGCTTTGAATCACTCAAATCGGAGTTCGTATGACCAAGATATGACCAAAATACGAACTGTGTGTCGGCTGAGTGCGGGTGGTGCGGCCCGAGTGCGTCCGCACTGCGCTCGGATTTTCTGTTTTCTGTGTCAGTGCGTCCGCACTCTGGGTCAGTGCGTCCGCACTGGGCTCGGTTTATCCTGTTTTGCTCTGAAATTCAAACGGGCATAACTTATGATCCGTAACTCCGTTTTCAGTGTTCTACCACTTTTCGGAAAGCTTGCGAGAAGATCTACAATTTGCTCCATTTCCTGTAATTTAAATAGACTTCGGCAGTAACTTGATTCTTGGATATATTTCATTATATTCTCTATTAAAATACAAGATATTTGGTGTTATTATGTGATAAAAACTAGATCGAATGTGTATATAATTTAGACCTATCATGAATGAGGATCGTTTTGTTGGAAAATTGAAATATAGGAAAAACGTGATTGATTGATTATTCCGTCCTCCAGACGGTACAAAATTTTCTGTCCAGAATAATGGCCCGCTAATTCAAATATTTAACTCCGCTAAGCAGTAAAAAAATCCTGGACGGAATAGATTATCCCGTCCAGCACTGTAGTAATATATAATCTGGCTAATATGCTACGCGTAGCATAGAGGGCCTCTGTGCTACGGCTCAATTTTTGAGTTTTCAAAATCCTAACGGTCGATCCGAACCGTTCAACATGATCTCCATATGAATATGTACTTGCAAATCAAATTTTACATTTTTTTGAATTTTTTTACTATTTATTAAACCACTTTGAAAATTGCTGATCCAATGGTCCAGAAGATTTTACTGTTGTGTACAAATTACTGTTTTTTCAAAGTGGCTTAATAAATAGTAAACAAATTCTAAAAAATATAAAATTTGGTTTGCAAGTACATATTCATATGGAGATCATGTTGAACGGTTCGAATCGACCGTTAGGATTTTGAAAACAAAAAAATTAAGCCATAGCACGGAGGCCTCTATGCTATGCATAGCACCGTAGACACTTCCTATATATATATATATATATATATATATATATATATATATATATATATATATATGAGTAAGGCTACGGTGCTTTGCAAAGTAAACAACCCTCTTTACTTCGGGTCACTTTTTCAATTTGCAAAACTCAAACAACCGATCCGAACCGTTCAACATGTTCTAAATATTGAAATGTGCTTGGAGACCAAATTTTACATTTTTTGGAATTTGTTTACTATTTATTAAGCCACTTTGAAAAAGTCTGATCCGGTGGTCCAGAAAATTTTACTGTTTTTTACTGTTCACCGTTGGATCAGTGATTTTCAAAGTGGCTTAATAAATAGTAAACAAATTCCAAAAAATGTAAAATTTGGTCTCCAAGCACATTTCAATATTTAGAACATGTTGAACGATTCGGATCGGTTGTTTGAGTTTTGCAAATTGAAAAAGTGACCCGAAGTAAAGAGGGTTGTTTACTTTGCAAAGCACCGTAGCCTTACTCAATATATACATATATGTATATGTACATGTACATGTACATGTATTTGAGATATCGTTTGATTATGATCCAATTTATATGGGTAATATGATTCTATATAATAAATGAATTTAAATGTAATTGAATTTAGTGACAAGTTAATTTGATTCAAGTTAATTATCTTGTCTTATTGATCTGTGTTCGACAAGTTTTATTTGATTATCTTATTCGACTGTATCTGATAAATTCGATTTGATTACCGATTTGATTACCGCTTGTTATATCTCGTTCGATTTGAATATCAGCTGTTTGAATTTTGAGGACAATTTTTTTGAAGAAAGGAAAATTGTAACATCCGGTAATTTAATTATCATTTTAATTGTTTTGGACTTATTTGTGAAATGTGAAAACATAAAGATTAATTTATAAAATGTATATATAATAGGAAAAACAAAAAGGCCAACGTGGCTTTCATGCATTAATCCCCGACCTCCTTATTCCTTTCATTTGATCCGTAACTCTCTCCTTTAATTGATTCATGAGATGAGAAAAAAAAAAATGAAAGCCATAACCGAAAAGAAGAAATGAGAGAGAAAAAAAGAGAAAGAAATATATTTTGATAAATATTTTGATTCAATTGTATGTCCGATTGAAATTCCGACTACGTCGCGTTGCTTCTGAACAATCATTGCAATTCGAATTGGATTTCTGGATCGATTACTATTAGGTAACCGGACTTCTCTATAATCTGTGTTTTCGATTTGTATGGTTGAATTGAATATTTGAATTGGGCATTGGATTATGAGGCATATTTTAACGGGATAGCAGGTCTGAGGTTCGAATTTGATTGTGAACTGATGAGATTGTGTGTACTGTGAATGTGGGAATGGTCTGTGAGAGACTTTCCAAACACTGTGTGACTTGTTTTACTGATAACCTAGACCCAGGTGCTATCGTCGTTAAATACGCAGGCATAATTTGATTTGAATTTGTATGGATTAATCCAGTCTGTTTGAATGGTTGTTTAATTAAGCCAATTATAGAGAAGCTGTGTCGTTAAATAACCGGTTACTGAGCTTTGTAGCTTATTCCGTATTGTTTCTTTGTTATTTTTGTTTGCGACGTAGGTTGACGGGACGAAGGATTGATGCGAGGGTGCCTCTCTTGTCGCAAGCCCCGGCCCGGCGGCGGGTACATGTACATGTACATATACATATACATATATATATATATATAGAGAGAGAGAGAGAGAGAGAGATAGGCTAATGTCATAACGTTATAACTTCGACCGAAGTTATAACGAGTCGTTTTTGCAATTTCAAAATTCAAACAACCGATCCGAACCATTCAACATGTTCTCTATATTGAAATGTGCTTGGAGACCAAATGTGCTTGGAGACGCAAGTCAGGCACGTGACCGACATGCATGCCATGTTGTGTCATGTCCGGTCATGGTGTGACTTTTTGTACATCCCTACATCACACATTTGCATGCATGCAACAGATTCAAATCACAACCATACACAATGTGTAAATGTTAGTATTCCTGTTTACATGGGTAGGATGATGCAGATAAACAATGCATACATATTTATCACAAACCAATAATCCATGTGTGCATGCATGCCCACATCCATACCTGCTAGCTTGCTTACATGCATGTATTCGACCCATTCAATCATCGATACATGTGTGCATGCATTTATTATATACATTATACACTTGGACAGCAAAGATACCGCCAACAGTCAAAGCATTTGGCATACTGTTATTGAAAGGAAAAATTCTCACACATGATGTCAAGCAGAGAAGGAATATCAATGTGAGTGGGGATGCGTTCTATGTAACAACTGCCCTACTGAATCAGCAGCTCACTTACTGTTCCTATGTCCCTATGCAACAGAGGTATGGTACCGACTATCTATTTCACTAGGTTGGAAACCAGCAGGAATTGACACTTCGGTACAGAGAATACGGGACAGGTCAAAAAGGCAATGCATGGCAGAGAATCCAACAATCGAACTCAAGGAATGGGTAACATGGTTCATGTGTACTGTGTGGAATATCTGGAAGCATAGCAACGAAATCGTTTTTGGAGCTGCAAGAAGAGAGCCGAAGGTGCTGGCAGATAGAGTTATAGTGGACGCAAAAATGTGGCTGCAACATTGCTGACAGAGAAGCATGACGAGGGATAGTACAATTAAAGGGCAGTGTTGTAATTTTCTAGAAATTTCTCTCTGTTTCCTAGATTTTATGTATAAGCTGTCTAAATTAATGTTTACTGGTAAAGGTTAGAAGTGATTAAGGATGCAATGTAAAACAATATTTATTATTCAATATACGCTTGGTAGCCTGTACCAAGTTTTTCAAAAAAAAAAACAGAGAGAGGTATTAGTTACCCTGAATAGCTAGAGATCCAAGTTTAGTAGCAGGAAGAGATGACAAGGCTCCAAGAAAACCTCCCATCGGAGTTCGTGCCACACCAACAATACATACATCTGCTTAACAACACAATAAAGTTTGAACTATAATTTTAAAAAGAAATCTCAGCAAAACCCCATTCACTAAATTGGTAAGTCGCACAATGGTTGCCAGGAAAGTTTGAACTATAAGAACTAAGAAGGTTCAATTACACTTTGTGGCTCTTATGTTTTTCCTAAACTTGAAAATGTACAGGGAGGCTGGGGCATTCCAGCTTGGTACTGGCTACCTAGCAGTCCAAAGATACCATGTAATTAGAGATCCTTTTGTCAGGTATATATGAATTCTACAAGTACTAAAACTTCTATTTTTCTTACAATTTGAAGGCTTGGCGACCTATTTACCCACCATATTAATTGTATAAAATAGATTTTGAAGTCAATTAGGCAAAATAATAAGAATCATGATTCAGAATTTATAGTGAGTTTAGTACATGTTTTTCATTCATTCCATAAAGTTTTTCTATGTTTTAGGTAATTACATAGCATCCATCATTTTTTAGGAATAGACCTAAATTATTACCAAATATCAGTAATTGAGCCTCAGATAAAGAGAACAGCAGTACTCAGCTTCTACTAACAATAGTATAAAAATATATAAATGTTGCAAGAAAATGCTTTTACAAAATGCAAATTAAATTGATCAGTGGGCGATTTTGATACCTCTATCTTTGATCTGATCTGAAGCTGCACCGGGTGCCATTAGTAGCTCTAACTGACAGCTTCTCTGATATAAAATAAAAACACCAAGTTAGAATGTGAAACAAAAATATCATTCACAAAACCAGCCAATAGCAATAGCAAAACTAGCAGGGGAGTCCTGCAAAGTCTTTCGGTAAAAAATAAAAATTGAGCGAGCTAAATAACCCAAGGCGAGATCAAAATGAGTGTGAATAAAAAGATTGAGAAGGATTAGACGTTGATTTTACTTAAAAATAGTCGAAAAGATAGCTATTAAATAAATAAAATGGTAACCCTTCCGACTTGTATCTCCTTTTAGTGAGGGAGAGAGAGGCGACTTCTACGAAGAAAGTGACGAGAGTCTGAGACGAAACAAATCTGATGTAGTTTTGGCAAATGGAGAAAACTTTTGTTTCACTGGAACTTTTGCAAATCGTCCCCTGCAGTTTCTCTTTTTATGTTGATCTTCACCTCATTTTCCACTTCGGGGTTTGGTGAATTCGGATCCACTAAAGTAACTCAAATTTTATGTTTAGATCCAGACTGTTCGATCTTCTCTGACACGAATTAAAGAGGGCCCCACCTCGGACCGGATCGGTCCGGATTCTGATTTGGACGGTCAATATCTAAACTTAAAATATGAGTTACTTTCGGGGATCCAGACCCAGGGGTAGGTAGGGATAGTAGACGAGAAATTAATTTTTGGAACAACACACAACGGCGTGCAGGTCGTTTGACGATTATTATGTGGCTTCTACCAAGAGGCGAAACGTAAAACTCTTATCCGACAGTTGACCCCACACCCCACACGCTGCTTTGAAGTTTAATTTCGGTCGGGTCCCATAAAACAGATGAACATTTCTCCGTAAAGCTTCTCCCCCATTATCAGACGAAATCGGGACTGCCTCACGAGATTTGCATCGTGGAATCTGTATTATTCCTTCGGAATTGGAATTATAAAAACATATTACGGTTTCTCTGACTGATGGATCCAACAAACCTTGGATAAGGCTCTGCTTTTCTCTGCTGCTTTTTTTTTTTTTTAGTGGAAAGTAACATTCTATTTTTTTAATCTTAACTATTTAAAAAATTTTATTCACGTATCTTGATAAAAAAAAAATTTCATGCATAGATCTCAACAATTTTGAATGATTGAAATAGAAAAAGTATGATTCTGCTTTTGTCTCAAGCAGAGTCTGTTCCACAAACCTTCCTTCTCGCTGTCTAGCAAGATCCAGCGGCGTTAAACCGTTAATGATAAGATCCACTCGTAAAATCTCCTGAATTTGCGAGGGAGTGTCATTTTATGCGAATTTGGTTTAGTACATAATTTATAGTTTATCGGGCACTGGTATGATAAAATGCTGCAAATTACCATATATTAAATTCACAATAACAACCAACAAGTTAATTGTTGTTTGTAAAAGACCCAAACTGCTAAAACCAAGGTAAATTCAAGTAAAAGAAATTGACCAAATTACCACTTTGTCGAATGGGTCAAAGGACACAAAAAGTTGATTACATAGAAACCTTTTCAATCACCTCATTTTAATGGTTCAATATCACTTGCATATGATTGGAAAAAAGATCGGGGTGTAGATTGCAGAGTGACTGCACAGTATTTGTAAAGATGCTTGTCACAAGGAATTTAAATTCAGTGTAGTACTTGACCGTGTAGAATGATATTTGAGTCATTCGAATTTCAGTATGACACTAATCTTCTTTATATTACAAATAGGTTCTTTATATTACAAATAGGTTTCGAAGTGATTTTAGTTCAGCTGCAAAGTATTCTATCTCGTACGATACTGTCAGGAATACTTTGTCCTTTTTTTGTAACATTTCCTCCACATAGTGAAATAATTATTTTATTTTCAATATTACACTTGCAATAGTACAATTTGAATTACAGTATAATTAGCATTATAACAATGTATACGAAGGATGGTATACTTATGTTTTGAGTATGTAATCTTTAACCATCATAATTAATTGCACCTATGTTTAGTTTTTCTCGCTGAAGAATAACAATATTTTGGCATGATCTATTAAAAGCATTTTTTGATAATTTACTTATAATACCGTACAAGATTAGTGCAACTCTTTCTATAATTAATGCATATATTTCTGTTTTAGAGTGCCAACTAGTGGCTTTGTAATTCTTACAAATTTTACTATTAAAATGTATAGGATCTGTCCTTTTCAAAACTATAAATTTTTATTGAACAAAATCTTAATATATTGTTTTAACTAGCAAAATTATTATCCAATAAATATATCTTTTTTTATAATTAGTGGTTAAAATTACCACTAACAAATATATTATAAGAAAAATGATTTACAAAATTCTAAATTCTATCTCCTCATATAACATAAAAGTAATATTTACATTCATACTCAATTCTAGAATTTACTTTCAATCTCGCTTCACGATCGGATCCACTTCTTTGATCGCCGCGGCACTCCGACGACGATCGGATCTACTCACCGTCGCGCTCCGATCGAGATGAAAACTCTACACTTCGAATTTCTACGTTACCGCACTCTCGGCGCCAATCGGCTCCACTCGGCACTAGTCTTTACCCTCTCGCTCCACGATCGAATTCGCTTCTTCGACTGCCGTCGCGCTCCGACGACGATCGGATCTACTCACCGTCGCACTCCGACTGAAATGACTCTGTGCTCCGAACTCTAACGATACCGTACTTTTGGCTCCGGTCGCCTCCGGTTCTTCCCCTCTATCTCATTATCCTCTTTGCTTGAGGAGGTAATACCAAGAGAGAGGGGAGGTATTGTGTCGGGAATGAAATCTACAAAGAGTGGAAATGATGAAGTTGGGTGAAAGGAGATGGAGAGATGGAGTGGGACTGGAGTTGGAAAGGAGTGAGGTGGCGCCTGACCTAATCGCCCAAATCGCCTGTTATGCAAGTGATTTGCGGGAAAGAATTAGCTAAATATATCAAGTGTATCTAGAATATTTAGCTAAATATATCAAGTGTATCTAGAATATTTAGAAGGATTTGTTTCTGTAAAATAGGCAATTGAGTATATATATGTAGGCTGGTGATTGATTGTGAGACAGCAAGAAATCAATAAAACATTATTTTCCACATTCTCTTTTCTTTACATGGTATCAGAGCATCTCTAATTCGTCCCTGTGTAACTCATGGCTACCGACGCCGCCGCCGGTGATGATGTCAGCAAAGACAAAAATCCATCTAAATTTTTTGATGGGTCGTCTCCTTTCTTTCTCTACCCGTCTGATAACCCTGGAGCCATGATCAGTTCGTGTGTGTTGAAGGGAGAAAACTATGATTTATGGCAGAAGGCCATGCGAAATGCACTTCGCGCCAAAAACAAACTTGGCTTCATAGACGGCACGCTGAAACAAACTGATGCACCCGAAGATAGTACATGGGGGGCTTGCAACTCCATGTTGGTTTCTTGGCTCTTCAATTCCATTGATCAAACACTTCAACCGAGCATAGCATATGCAGAGACAGTGAAGGAACTGTGGGATGATTTGAAGGAGAGATTTGTCATTGGTAATGCTGCACGTGTTCATCAATTAAAGGCGGACATAGCTGCCGCCAGACAACAGGGGCAGAGTGTGGTCGCTTACTTTACACGTCTCAAGAGCATGTGGGACGAACTTGGCAACTACAGCAAATTGCCGGTGTGCACGTGCAAGGGCTGCACCTGTGATCTGGTCCGCGACCTCGTCAAGGAACGTGAAGATGAGAAAACTCATCAGTTTCTCATGGGGCTTGATGATGCTATATTTGGCACTGTGAGATCGAACATTTTGAGCATGGAACCGCTTCCGACCTTAAATAAGGTGTACTCCTTGGTCATCCAAGAGGAGCGCCATAGGTCTGTAGCACGTGGTAAAGAAGAAAGGGGTGATGCAGTCGGATTTGCAGTTCAAGCCTCCAAACCACGCGATGGGCTGCAGATGGATCGCAGGATGGGTAAATCCGGGTCAGGAGACAGACCAGTGTGCTCCCACTGTAACAAAGTAGGCCATGAAAAGACTCAATGTTATGAGCTTATTGGGTATCCTGAAGGTTGGGGTCGTGGTGGTCGTGGAAACCGTGGAGGACGCAGTGGCAACCGCGGTGGAAGAGGTCGTGGACAAGCATATGCAAATGTTGTTCAAGGTGCAGGTGTAGCTGGTGGAAATTCTCAAAGGGCAGGCGCATCTGGTGAGACCGAAACATATGCCTCTATACCCGGCCTCTCTGATGTACAGGTGCAGCAGATTATGGCTATTATAGCTAATTCCAATGCAAGCGCATCCAATGAGAAGTTGCATGGTAAGATACCTAAATTAGAATGGATACTCGATAGTGGAGCGTCTCATCATATGACAGGCAACTTTGCTTGTCTTCATAATGTTCGTGTTGTGCATGAAACAATCGTTGGTCTTCCAAATGGAGAGCAAGCAGTGGCCAAACAAGAAGGGGATGTGGTGCTGAATGAAGGACTCGTTCTCCAAAGGGTGTTATATGTTCCTAGTTTAGAATGCAATCTGATTTCTATTAGCAAATTGGTCAACACCAGAAATTGTCTTGTTACTTTTACTAATGAGCTTTGTTTAATCCAGGACCACAGTACAAGGACGCTGATTGGTGTGGGTGAGCAAAGAGACGGGGTCTATTACTATCATCAAGTTGCATCTGTAGGAGCATTTCATGTGAGCAAAAAGGGATCTTATGAGTTGTGGCATCGACGCATGGGACATCCCTCTAGGCAAATGACTTTGTTTTTATCTGGAATTGAGAATAATGTTAATTTTTCTAAATCTGTGTGTGACGTTTGTATACGTGCAAAACAAACTCGAGATAATTTTCCTGATTGTTTGAATAAAGCAGCCGAATCTTTTGCTCTTATACACTGTGATATTTGGGGACCATATCGGGTTGGTTCCCATTGTGGTGCTCGTTATTTTCTGACTATTGTGGATGATTTTACCCGAGCTGTGTGGGTTTATTTGATGGCTGAAAAGAGTGAGACGGGTCAACTGTTGAAAGCATTCTGTCAAATGGTTCAAACACAGTTTGGAAAGTTAGTTAAGTGCATCAGAAGTGATAATGGTTTGAAATTTAAATCGCGCAACATGAACCAATTTTATGCAGACTCTGGCATTTTGCATCAAACATCCTGTGTTTTCACTCCTCAACAAAATGGGAGAGTGGAAAGAAAACACCGTCACATTCTCAATGTAGCAAGAGCTTTGCGTTTTCAAGCTAACTTACCACTTGAGTTTTGGGGAGAATGTGTTCTGACTGCTGCTTATCTAATTAATAGAACACCTACTCAAGTGTTGGAAAATAAAACACCTTGTGAGCTGTTGTTTGGGAAACCCCCTTCATATGCTGCTGTGCGTAATTTTGGATGTTTGTGTTACATAAAGTCGCGTACTTCTGACAAATTTGAGAGCAGGAGCAGAAAATGCATGTTTGTCGGATATCCGTATGGAAAGAAGGGATGGAAAGTGTTTGATTTGAAAACACATGAATTCCTTATCTCTCGGGATGTTGTGTTTTGTGAAGACATATTTCCTTTCTCTCAGAATGCACCAGCTTCGGGTTTCACCGCTCAAAATGCATCGGGATTGAGTCAGACTGATGATGCTTTCTTTGTGCCACTCCCACGGGAGAGCAGTGCAATCTTTACTGAGCGTGAGGAAGCAAGGGGGAGCAGTGCAACATTTGATAAATCCGCAAGTGCAGATGTGCTTGTGTCAGATCAAGGCTCGGGTCAGGATGCACCCGAAATAAGTCTTGATGACTCGGGTCAGAATGTGCCTGTGTCGGGTCAGCATAGTCCGGCATCGGGTCAGATTGCACCCAAACGATCTCGCCACCCTCCTGCTCGTCTTCAAGACTATATTTGCTATACTGCTAAATGTGACCCCTCTTATGCTCACCCTACATCTGCAGCTGTCTCAGGTACTCCTTATCCTATAGCTCATTATGTAAATTGTGACAAATTTTCTGTGGCACATAGAAATTTCTTAGCTGCAGTTACACTAAAGAAGGAACCAGAACATTTTGGAGACGCCATGAAGGACAGTACCTGGCGAAAAGCAATGCAAACAGAGATTGAAGCGATTCCCCCAAGCTGAACCTTTGCTTGTCCTCAAGCAAAAAGTTTCAAACTCGGGTAAAAGTGCTGGACAACTAAATCTAAATGCGGATACAAGTCTAAATGTGAAAACTTACATGATTGCTACAATAAAAGAACGCAAGAACCTTTTTGCTATGATTCGGACTTCCCTTGGTCAATTGTGATTCACCTCACAAATTGATTAATAAAACCTCAAACTCTAAATGTTTCAAGTCTTGCAAAGTTGATTACTCGAATTTATCGATTTATCATTCTTTCACTAAACTATGCCTTCGCTTGTAGAGATTTTCCCTTTTTGGCACCCCCAAGCTTGAATCAAGCTTAGGTCAGAAAGTTGCGGACTTCGTGTGTTGATATGTGCAAAAAAATTTATTTTTTTCATTTCTAATTGGGAGACGAGCTCAAAGGCGCCCATTCAAGGCTTATTGCCAGTACTCTTATGTTCTCCATGTTCGCGCAGAAGCGCAACGCAAGTTTCGGTACGCTTGAGGGCGTACCTTTTAAAACCGCGTTTACACTCCACGAGTAAGGGATGCAAGTGCACAACCCCTATCGTGTAGTATATTCGGGTATCGATCCACAGGAACGGTTAATTGCGAGGTTAGATTCTATCAAACTCAATCAAAAACTAGAAGTGAAAAAGGTTTGGTTTGGTGTTTAATTTCCTAAAGGGTCAGATCAAACAATTCAAGAAGATGTACTAAAATGCTAGAAGAAATGTAAATTGTGTTTTGATTATGGATAAAAGGCGTTTCCAGGGTTTCAGACTTCATCTCTGATCTGCCTCTAGTGGTACGGCCCGTACCAAGTTGGTACGGCTAGGCCGTACTTCACTTGGTAAGGCAAGGCCGTACCACCCTGGTAAGACCCGTACTGGCTTCCCAGAACAGAACCTACCAGTTCGAGTGAATGCATTTCCTTGCTGGTACCTTGTGCTAAACTCTTTAGAAAGGTTCAATTGACCATACCTAAGGTTCCTAACCCTCAACCATCGTTTGTTGGATCAAGATCTAGGTTGGAATGCAATTGATTGCCTTTTAGGGATTTCTACACCTCAACTCTCGTGTGTTGGTACAGATCTACCCTAGCTGGTTGATTGGAGGTCTAAGGCACCCTCTAATCTGTCGATTAGAGGAGAATTCAACCTCTCGGCTTCAATTCGAACTATTCTACCCTAAGCATTTGATTTGGATGAGAGATTGAGATGATCACACGACCTTGATAGGTTCGATCTAAACCTAGAGGCACATCATACAACAATCACAGCAAGAAAAGCAAAAGATATCAAAGTAAATCACAACCAATCAAACTAAAGAGTTCATACAAGATACAAGTCAAAGAAAGTCAAAACAAATCAAGAATCCATCTCTAAACCCTAGAAACTAAAATAACTACTCACAGCACATAATCTGATCTAAAAATACAATAAGAGGGATAGAGATAGCCATGGATCGAAGGGATCGAGAGGAGGAAGCTAGATCCGTCGAGTTTCGCCTCTTCCTCTTCCTTCCTTCTTGCTCTCAGCTCCTTAGCTCTCTTTCTCTCTCTTACTGTGCTCTCAAATAGATCTGGAATGGAATGGATGTCGAAATTGGAGAGTTCCCCGCTTTAAATAGCCTCTGCCAAAATTTGAATCTGTCAGGCCGCCTTTAGGTACGGCCCGTACCAGGCGTGATGAGCTGAAAAATGGCTAAGTCCGGTAAGACCCGTACCAAACTTGGTAAGGGCCGTACCAGGCGTGATGAGCTGAAAAATGGCTAAGTCCGGTAAGACCCGTACCAGACTTGGTAAGGGCCGTACCAGATCATCCCAAATCGTCGTTTCTTCGTGTGTTTTGCTCCAAGCCTGCAGAAAACAAACAAACACTCAGCAGTACCAAATTCTAAAGATATATCGATGAAATGCACATGATTCTGGTGAATTAGGGCACGAATCTGGTACTAAAACATGCCTAAAATAGACTAAATATGCGAGGTATCACTCCATCTTTTCATCTTTTTTTTTTCTTTCTTTCTTTTTTTTTCTTTTTTTTTTCTTCTTTTTTTTTCTTTTTTTTTTCCGTACATACCATGAATACACACATCCACTAGTGTTCATTCACACCAACAGATATCCCAACTTTTCTTTATTTGAAATCCCTATTTCCACATTTGAAAGGCACAATTCGGTTTCTAAATGCTATCTCGACATTCAAGTTTCCAATTTTACAAATCTCAAACCATTTGTTCGTAATCAGTTTTGTTTGGTCAATTATGAGGTTAGTTCTAATTTCCCAAGGTCATCCAACTCACAAACAAAAGTTTTCAAACAAGTCCCTAATCCTAGCAATCACACAAATTTATCACCTAAATGCAAAATTTTTGAAAAAGAAACATGTCTAAATGCAGATACAATTTTCTTCTATTCCACCCCCCCAAGCTTGAATGAAGCATTGTCCTCAATGCTTGAATCTACACAAGGCAAAAGTAAATAGAAAAAAGTATGGAAACTTACTAGATGGTGAGCGAGGGATGAAGCGGGGGCGTCTCACTGGTTGGTGGGAGGTGGATCAGGTGGCACTGGTGGGAGCACCCACTTCTGAGGTACACGGCCCATGCGATCACACTCTTGCATCAGAAGAATCCGCAAGATTCCCATCAAGTTCTTGATCGAGCGCCCGATCGCGCTTTTGTGCGCTTCCAATTTCTCCAAGAGTGTAGCAGTCCGATCGGGTTCAAGATCTGCACTTATGATCACAGGACGACATCTATCTGGGTCTAGAAGCTCATACCTGAGGTGAGCTGCTGGAGGCTTGAGCTCAGGAGTCAGCCGCTCTGTCTGGGTCTTGACGCGGGTCGCATCAGGTGCCGTGCGGGTCGCATCAGGTGAAATGGCATCGCATGCTGACCAATCCGACTTGCTTCCTTTTGTCTCCAGGTCATCAGACCACGGCATGCGGGTCGCATCAGGTGGCGTGCGGGTCGCGTCCACATGCTCTTCAGGTGGAGATGCGGGTCGACTTGGCTCGATACGACCTGGGTCCACATGTTCTTCCGTGGGTGATGCGGGTCGTGTCTCAATGATGCGGGTCGCGTCAAGTGCGGTCTGGTCTGTTGGCTGGGCTGGTCCTTCGCATTCTGGCTGAGCTGGCAGCTTTCTAGGTTGAGATTGGCGTGAGATGATGATCTGACTCAACTGCTCCAACAGCTTGTTTTGAGCGGCCATCTGTGTGGACATGTTTTGCAACTGTTCCCACAGCATCTGGTTCACCTTCCCTTGCTCGTGTATGAATTCGATCTCAGCGGGATCAACGTACGGCTCGGGTGGGTCGGGTTGGAATACGCAATTGTTCGAGTCATCGAATGGTGCAGGGTCGTAGAAATTGCAATTGTTGTTGCTGATATAGCCATCCTGCTCCGGTTCCTCACTCCAATCAGCCAGTGGGCAATACTCATAAGAGTGTCTCCTGTCCCCACACATGGCACATGGCTGTGGTTTCTAGTTTCTGGCTGCCCTCATGCTCATTCTGATTGAATAACTCTCCATGGCCTCCTCTAGCTCGGCAGCTCTAGCATATAGAGCTGCGATCATGGCCTCCTCTAGCTCGGCAGCTCTAGCATATAGAGCTGTGATCTGATCAGCTTTGGATCGGCCGCCTCCTCCAGCTTGAAAATTGTCGCGGCCAAACCAATGTTGGTCTGTCGTCATGTTGTACATGAGATCCATGGTGTCTTGAGCTCCTCAGATAGTAATCGAGAGGAGGAAGCTAGATCCGTCGAGTTTCGCCTCTTTCCTCTTCCTTCCTTCTTGCTCCTAGCTCCTTAGCTCTCTTTCTCTCTCTTACTGTGCTCTCAAATAGATCTGGAATGGAATGGATGTTGAAATTGGAGAGTTCCCCGCTTTAAATAGCCTCTGCCAAAATTTGAATCTGTCAGGCCGCCTTTAGGTACGGCCCGTACCAAATTGGTACGGCCAGGCCGTACCAGGCGTGATGAGCTGAAAAATGGCTAAGTCCGGTAAGACCCGTACCAAACTTGGTAAGGGCCGTACCAGATCATCCCAAATCGTCGTTTCTTCGTGTGTTTTGCTCCAAGCCTGCAGAAAACAAACAAACACTCAGCAGTACCAAATTCTAAAGATATATCGATGAAATGCACATGATTCTGGTGAATTAGGGCACGAATCTGGTACTAAAACAGGCCTAAAATAGACTAAATATGCGAGGTATCAAAGCGCTTGAGCGGAATAGCACCTGGTCTATTGAGGATTTGCCATCAGGAAAGAAGGCAATAGGGTGCAAATGGGTGTTTCGCATCAAGTATAATTCAGATGGGTCAATCGAAAGGCACAAGGCTCGGCTAGTTGTGTTGGGGAACCGACAAGTTGAAGGAATTGATTTTAAAGAGACGTTCGCTCCGGTTGCAAAGATGGTTAGTGTTCGCACTTTCTTGGCTGTAGCAGTAGCACGAGGGTGGGAGTTGCATCAAATGGATGTGCACAATGCATTCTTGCATGGCGACTTGCATGAAGAGGTATATATGCGCATGCCACCTGATTTTGCTTCTAAATATCCCGGGAAGGTGTGCCGGCTTAGAAAGTCTCTCTACGGTCTGCGCCAAGCACCCCGGATGTGGTTCTCTAAACTCACGGAAGCATTACAAACTTATGGGTTCACTCAGTCATATGCTGATTACTCATTGTTTACCTTTGAAAAGCAGGATATTTTTCTTGCTATTTTGGTGTATGTGGATGACCTGGTTATAGCAGGAAATAATTCGGATGCAATTGTTCAGTTCAAGAAGTATTTAAGTAGTACTTTCTATATGAAGGATCTTGGTGCACTCAAATACTTTCTTGGTATTGAAATAGCGAGAAGTCCGGCCGGTCTTTACTTGTGCCAGAGGAAATATACATTAGATATTGTGGCTGAGTGTGGTCTTTTAGGCGCCAGACCTGCGGCATTTCCTATTGAGCAAAATCACAATCTGTCAACTGCAGCTGGCAAGCCTATGCAGGATCCTGAACGCTATAGGCGCCTCATTGGACGTTTGATTTATCTAACAATCACTCGTCCCGATTTGTGCTACTCAGTACATATACTGGCGCAATTTATGCAAGCACCGGCCGATACTCATTATGATGCAGCTATTCGTGTCATGCGTTATTTGAAGGGCAGCCCGGGCCAAGGGATTTTGTTGCGTGCCAACAGTGATTTGACTCTACATGGGTATTGTGACTCGGATTGGGCAGCATGCCCGTTAACTAGACGGTCTCTAACTGGATATTTCGTGACACTAGGAGATTCACCCATTTCATGGAAGACTAAGAAGCAGCCCACTGTGTCTCGGTCATCGGCAGAGGGAGAGTACCGATCAATGGCTATCGCTGCTTGTGAATTGACTTGGCTCAAAACGTTTCTTCAGTCGCTTGGTGTTTCACACGCTCAACCAATGCAGCTCATGTGTGACAGTCAAGCTGCTCTTCATATAGCAGCAAATCATGTTTTCCATTAGCATACCAAGCATATTGAGATCGACTGTCATTTTGTGCGAGATCAGATTCAAGCAGGGCGGATTGTTGCTTCTCACATTCGCACCAATGAGCAGCTAGCTGATATATTTACAAAGGCTCTTGGAAAACGGCAGTTCCACTATTTACTTGGCAAGTTGGGCATTCTTAATCTTCATGCTCAACTTGAGGGGGAGTGTTATGCAAGTGATTTGCGGGAAAGAATTAGCTAAATATATCAAGTGTATCTAGAATATTTAGCTAAATATATCAAGTGTATCTAGAATATTTAGAAGGATTTGTTTCTGTAAAATAGGCAATTGAGTATATATATGTAGGCTGGTGATTGATTGTGAGACAGCAAGAAATCAATAAAACATTATTTTCCACATTCTCTTTTCTTTACATCGCCAAAAGTGTATCCAACAAGCCTATCACTTAGCAGCTAAATTAAAAGACAATTTTGAAGCATGAGGTGATGCATTGAGGTGGTAGAGCGAGGAGACATGAACTCTCCAGTGTTAGTGGAGTGATATCAATATTAAATTTCAAGTCGAATTGCGGGTTTAGTGATACCTCGCATATTTAGTCTATTTTAGGCCTGTTTTAGTACCAGATTCGTGCCCTAATTCACCAGAATCATGTGCATTTCATCGATATATCTTTAGAATTTGGTACTGCTGAGTGTTTGTTTGTTTTCTGCAGGCTTGGAGCAAAACACACGAAGAAACGACGATTTGGGATGATCTGGTACGGCCCTTACCAAGTTTGGTACGGGTCTTACCGGACTTAGCCATTTTTCAGCTCATCACGCCTGGTACGGTCTGGCCGTACCAATTTGGTACGGGCCGTACCTAAAGGCGGCCTGACAGATTCAAATTTTGGCAGAGGCTATTTAAAGCGGGGAACTCTCCAATTTCAACATCCATTCCATTCCAGATCTATTTGAGAGCACAGTAAGAGAGAGAAAGAGAGCTAAGGAGCTAGGAGCAAGAAGGAAGGAAGAGGAAAGAGGCGAAACTCGACGGATCTAGCTTCCTCCTCTCGATCCCTTCGATCCATGGCTATCTCTATCCCTTTTATTGTATTTTTAGATCAGATCATGTGCTGTGAGTAGTTATTTTAGTTTCTAGGGTTTAGAGATGGATTCTTGATTTGTTTTGACTTTCTTTGACTTGTATCTTGTATGAACTCTTTTGATTGATTGATTGTGATTTCTTTGCTATCTTTTGCTTTGATTGCTGTGATTGTGTATGATGAACCTCTAGGTTTAGATCGAACCTATCAAGGTCATGTGATCATCTCAATCTCTCAACCAAATCAATTGTTTAGGGTAGACTTGTTCGAATTGAAGCCGAGAGGTTGAATTCTCCTCTAATCGACAGATTAGAGGGTGCCTTAGGTCTCCAATCAACCAGTTAGGGTAGATCTGTACCAACACACGAGAGTTGAGGTGTAGAAATCCCTAAAAGGCAATCAATTGCATTCCAACCTAGATCTTGATCCAACAAACGACAGTTGAGGCTTAGGAACCTTAGGTATGGTCAATTGAACCTTTCCAAAGAGTTTAGCACAAGGTACCAGCAAGGAAATGCATCAACTCGAACTGGTAAGCTCTGTTCTGGGAAGCCAGTACGGGTCTTACCAGAGTGGTACGGCCTTGCCTTACCAAGTTAAGTACGGCCTAGCCGTACCGACTTGGTACGGGCCGTACCACTAGAGGCAGATCATAGATGAAGTCTGAAACCCTGGAAACGCCCTTTATCCATAATCAAAACACAATTTACATTTCTTCTAGCATTTTATTACATCTTTCTGAATTGTTTGAATTGTTTGAATTGACCTTTTTAGGAAATTAAATACCAAACCAAATCTTTCTCACTTCTAGTTTTTAATCGAGTTAGGTAGATTCTAACCTAGTAATTGTCTGTCCCTGTGGATCGATACCCGATTATACTACTCGATAGGGGTTGTGCACTTGCAACCCTTACTCGTGAAGTGTAAACGCGGTTTTAAAAGGTACGCCCTCAAGCGTACCGAAACTTGCGCTGCGCTTCTGCGCGAACAAGTTTTTGGCGCCGTTGCCGGGGACGGTAACCAATTGCCTAGTTAGATTTTACCTTACTTAGTTAATCTAGACTTTATCTTGTATCCTTTATTTTCTTTTATTTTGTTTTGTTTCTTTTATTTATTTATTTTCTCTTTTTCAGGAACACTATGGCGATTACTATCTGAGGAGCTCAAGACACCATGGATCTCATGTACAACATGACGACAGACCAACATT
Organism: Carex myosuroides; assembly: GCA_028015225.1. Classification (NCBI taxonomy): domain Eukaryota; kingdom Viridiplantae; phylum Streptophyta; class Magnoliopsida; order Poales; family Cyperaceae; genus Carex; species Carex myosuroides. The sequence goes on from CM051482.1 coordinate 7,444,913, forward strand.
GGTTTGGCCGCGACAATTTTCAAGCTGGAGGAGGCGGCCGATCCAAAGCTGATCAGATCACAGCTCTATATGCTAGAGCTGCCGAGCTAGAGGAGGCCATGATCGCAGCTCTATATGCTAGAGCTGCCGAGCTAGAGGAGGCCATGGAGAGTTATTCAATCAGAATGAGCATGAGGGCAGCCAGAAACTAGAAACCACAGCCATGTGCCATGTGTGGGGACAGGAGACACTCTTATGAGTATTGCCCACTGGCTGATTGGAGTGAGGAACCGGAGCAGGATGGCTATATCAGCAACAACAATTGCAATTTCTACGACCCTGCACCATTCGATGACTCGAACAATTGCGTATTCCAACCCGACCCACCCGAGCCGTACGTTGATCCCGCTGAGATCGAATTCATACACGAGCAAGGGAAGGTGAACCAGATGCTGTGGGAACAGTTGCAAAACATGTCCACACAGATGGCCGCTCAAAACAAGCTGTTGGAGCAGTTGAGTCAGATCATCATCTCACGCCAATCTCAACCTAGAAAGCTGCCAGCTCAGCCAGAATGCGAAGGACCAACCCAGCCAACAGACCAGACCGCACTTGACGCGACCCGCATCATTGAGACACGACCCGCATCACCCACGGAAGAACATGTGGACCCAGGTCGTATCGAGCCAAGTCGACCCGCATCTCCACCTGAAGAGCATGTGGACGCGACCCGCACGCCACCTGATGCGACCCGCATGCCGTGGTCTGATGACCTGGAGACAAAAGGAAGCAAGTCGGATTGGTCAGCATGCGATGCCATTTCACCTGATGCGACCCGCACGGCACCTGATGCGACCCGCGTCAAGACCCAGACAGAGCGGCTGACTCCTGAGCTCAAGCCTCCAGCAGCTCACCTCAGGTATGAGCTTCTAGACCCAGATAGATGTCGTCCTGTGATCATAAGTGCAGATCTTGAACCCGATCGGACTGCTACACTCTTGGAGAAATTGGAAGCGCACAAAAGCGCGATCGGGCGCTCGATCAAGAACTTGATGGGAATCTTGCGGATTCTTCTGATGCAAGAGTGTGATCGCATGGGCCGTGTACCTCAGAAGTGGGTGCTCCCACCAGTGCCACCTGATCCACCTCCCACCAACCAGTGAGACGCCCCCGCTTCATCCCTCGCTCACCATCTAGTAAGTTTCCATACTTTTTTCTATTTACTTTTGCCTTGTGTAGATTCAAGCATTGAGGACAATGCTTCATTCAAGCTTGGGGGGGGTGGAATAGAAGAAAATTGTATCTGCATTTAGACATGTTTCTTTTTCAAAAATTTTGCATTTAGGTGATAAATTTGTGTGATTGCTAGGATTAGGGACTTGTTTGAAAACTTTTGTTTGTGAGTTGGATGACCTTGGGAAATTAGAACTAACCTCATAATTGACCAAACAAAACTGATTACGAACAAATGGTTTGAGATTTGTAAAATTGGAAACTTGAATGTCGAGATAGCATTTAGAAACCGAATTGTGCCTTTCAAATGTGGAAATAGGGATTTCAAATAAAGAAAAGTTGGGATATCTGTTGGTGTGAATGAACACTAGTGGATGTGTGTATTCATGGTATGTACGGAAAAAAAAAAAGAAAAAAAAAGAAGAAAAAAAAAAGAAAAAAAAAGAAAGAAAGAAAAAAAAAAGATGAAAAGATGGAGTGATACCTCGCATATTTAGTCTATTTTAGGCATGTTTTAGTACCAGATTCGTGCCCTAATTCACCAGAATCATGTGCATTTCATCGATATATCTTTAGAATTTGGTACTGCTGAGTGTTTGTTTGTTTTCTGCAGGCTTGGAGCAAAACACACGAAGAAACGACGATTTGGGATGATCTGGTACGGCCCTTACCAAGTCTGGTACGGGTCTTACCGGACTTAGCCATTTTTCAGCTCATCACGCCTGGTACGGCCCTTACCAAGTTTGGTACGGGTCTTACCGGACTTAGCCATTTTTCAGCTCATCACGCCTGGTACGGCCTGGCCGTACCAATTTGGTACGGGCCGTACCTAAAGGCGGCCTGACAGATTCAAATTTTGGCAGAGGCTATTTAAAGCGGGGAACTCTCCAATTTCGACATCCATTCCATTCCAGATCTATTTGAGAGCACAGTAAGAGAGAGAAAGAGAGCTAAGGAGCTGAGAGCAAGAAGGAAGGAAGAGGAAGAGGCGAAACTCGACGGATCTAGCTTCCTCCTCTCGATCCCTTCGATCCATGGCTATCTCTATCCCTCTTATTGTATTTTTAGATCAGATTATGTGCTGTGAGTAGTTATTTTAGTTTCTAGGGTTTAGAGATGGATTCTTGATTTGTTTTGACTTTCTTTGACTTGTATCTTGTATGAACTCTTTAGTTTGATTGATTGTGATTTACTTTGATATCTTTTGCTTTGCTTGCTGTGATTGTTGTATGATGTGCCTCTAGGTTTAGATCGAACCTATCAAGGTCGTGTGATCATCTCAATCTCTCATCCAAATCAAATGCTTAGGGTAGAATAGTTCGAATTGAAGCCGAGAGGTTGAATTCTCCTCTAATCGACAGATTAGAGGGTGCCTTAGACCTCCAATCAACCAGCTAGGGTAGATCTGTACCAACACACGAGAGTTGAGGTGTAGAAATCCCTAAAAGGCAATCAATTGCATTCCAACCTAGATCTTGATCCAACAAACGATGGTTGAGGGTTAGGAACCTTAGGTATGGTCAATTGAACCTTTCTAAAGAGTTTAGCACAAGGTACCAGCAAGGAAATGCATTCACTCGAACTGGTAGGTTCTGTTCTGGGAAGCCAGTACGGGTCTTACCAGGGTGGTACGGCCTTGCCTTACCAAGTGAAGTACGGCCTAGCCGTACCAACTTGGTACGGGCCGTACCACTAGAGGCAGATCAGAGATGAAGTCTGAAACCCTGGAAACGCCTTTTATCCATAATCAAAACACAATTTACATTTCTTCTAGCATTTTAGTACATCTTCTTGAATTGTTTGATCTGACCCTTTAGGAAATTAAACACCAAACCAAACCTTTTTCACTTCTAGTTTTTGATTGAGTTTGATAGAATCTAACCTCGCAATTAACCGTTCCTGTGGATCGATACCCGAATATACTACACGATAGGGGTTGTGCACTTGCATCCCTTACTCGTGGAGTGTAAACGCGGTTTTAAAAGGTACGCCCTCAAGCGTACCGAAACTTGCGTTGCGCTTCTGCGCGAACATGGAGAACATAAGAGTACTGGCAATAAGCCTTGAATGGGCGCCTTTGAGCTCGTCTCCCAATTAGAAATGAAAAAAATAAATTTTTTTGCACATATCAACACACGAAGTCCGCAACTTTCTGACCTAAGCTTGATTCAAGCTTGGGGGTGCCAAAAAGGGAAAATCTCTACAAGCGAAGGCATAGTTTAGTGAAAGAATGATAAATCGATAAATTCGAGTAATCAACTTTGCAAGACTTGAAACATTTAGAGTTTGAGGTTTTATTAATCAATTTGTGAGGTGAATCACAATTGACCAAGGGAAGTCCGAATCATAGCAAAAAGGTTCTTGCGTTCTTTTATTGTAGCAATCATGTAAGTTTTCACATTTAGACTTGTATCCGCATTTAGATTTAGTTGTCCAGCACTTTTACCCGAGTTTGAAACTTTTTGCTTGAGGACAAGCAAAGGTTCAGCTTGGGGGAATCGCTTCAATCTCTGTTTGCATTGCTTTTCGCCAGGTACTGTCCTTCATGGCGTCTCCAAAATGTTCTGGTTCCTTCTTTAGTGTAACTGCAGCTAAGAAATTTCTATGTGCCACAGAAAATTTGTCACAATTTACATAATGAGCTATAGGATAAGGAGTACCTGAGACAGCTGCAGATGTAGGGTGAGCATAAGAGGGGTCACATTTAGCAGTATAGCAAATATAGTCTTGAAGACGAGCAGGAGGGTGGCGAGATCGTTTGGGTGCAATCTGACCCGATGCCGGACTATGCTGACCCGACACAGGCACATTCTGACCCGAGTCATCAAGACTTATTTCGGGTGCATCCTGACCCGAGCCTTGATCTGACACAAGCACATCTGCACTTGCGGATTTATCAAATGTTGCACTGCTCCCCCTTGCTTCCTCACGCTCAGTAAAGATTGCACTGCTCTCCCGTGGGAGTGGCACAAAGAAAGCATCATCAGTCTGACTCAATCCCGATGCATTTTGAGCGGTGAAACCCGAAGCTGGTGCATTCTGAGAGAAAGGAAATATGTCTTCACAAAACACAACATCCCGAGAGATAAGGAATTCATGTGTTTTCAAATCAAACACTTTCCATCCCTTCTTTCCATACGGATATCCGACAAACATGCATTTTCTGCTCCTGCTCTCAAATTTGTCAGAAGTACGCGACTTTATGTAACACAAACATCCAAAATTACGCACAGCAGCATATGAAGGGGGTTTCCCAAACAACAGCTCACAAGGTGTTTTATTTTCCAACACTTGAGTAGGTGTTCTATTAATTAGATAAGCAGCAGTCAGAACACATTCTCCCCAAAACTCAAGTGGTAAGTTAGCTTGAAAACGCAAAGCTCTTGCTACATTGAGAATGTGACGGTGTTTTCTTTCCACTCTCCCATTTTGTTGAGGAGTGAAAACACAGGATGTTTGATGCAAAATGCCAGAGTCTGCATAAAATTGGTTCATGTTGCGCGATTTAAATTTCAAACCATTATCACTTCTGATGCACTTAACTAACTTTCCAAACTGTGTTTGAACCATTTGACAGAATGCTTTCAACAGTTGACCCGTCTCACTCTTTTCAGCCATCAAATAAACCCACACAGCTCGGGTAAAATCATCCACAATAGTCAGAAAATAACGAGCACCACAATGGGAACCAACCCGATATGGTCCCCAAATATCACAGTGTATAAGAGCAAAAGATTCAGCTGCTTTATTCAAACAATCAGGAAAATTATCTCGAGTTTGTTTTGCACGTATACAAACGTCACACACAGATTTAGAAAAATTAACATTATTCTCAATTCCAGATAAAAACAAAGTCATTTGCCTAGAGGGATGTCCCATGCGTCGATGCCACAACTCATAAGATCCCTTTTTGCTCACATGAAATGCTCCTACAGATGCAACTTGATGATAGTAATAGACCCCGTCTCTTTGCTCACCCACACCAATCAGCGTCCTCGTACTGTGGTCCTGGATTAAACAAAGCTCATTAGTAAAAGTAACAAGACAATTTCTGGTGTTGACCAATTTGCTAATAGAAATCAGATTGCATTCTAAACTAGGAACATATAACACCCTTTGGAGAACGAGTCCTTCATTCAGCACCACATCCCCTTCTTGTTTGGCCACTGCTTGCTCTCCATTTGGAAGACCAACGATTGTTTCATGCACAACACGAACATTATGAAGACAAGCAAAGTTGCCTGTCATATGATGAGACGCTCCACTATCGAGTATCCATTCTAATTTAGGTATCTTACCATGCAACTTCTCATTGGATGCGCTTGCATTGGAATTAGCTATAATAGCCATAATCTGCTGCACCTGTACATCAGAGAGGCCGGGTATAGAGGCATATGTTTCGGTCTCACCAGATGCGCCTGCCCTTTGAGAATTTCCACCAGCTACACCTGCACCTTGAACAACATTTGCATATGCTTGTCCACGACCTCTTCCACCGCGGTTGCCACTGCGTCCTCCACGGTTTCCACGACCACCACGACCCCAACCTTCAGGATACCCAATAAGCTCATAACATTGAGTCTTTTCATGGCCTACTTTGTTACAGTGGGAGCACACTGGTCTGTCTCCTGACCCGGATTTACCCATCCTGCGATCCATCTGCAGCCCATCGCGTGGTTTGGAGGCTTGAACTGCAAATCCGACTGCATCACCCCTTTCTTCTTTACCACGTGCTACAGACCTATGGCGCTCCTCTTGGATGACCAAGGAGTACACCTTATTTAAGGTCGGAAGCAGTTCCATGCTCAAAATGTTCGATCTCACAGTGCCAAATATAGCATCATCAAGCCCCATGAGAAACTGATGAGTTTTCTCATCTTCACGTTCCTTGACGAGGTCGCGGACCAGATCACAGGTGCAGCCCTTGCACGTGCACACCGGCAATTTGCTGTAGTTGCCAAGTTCGTCCCACATGCTCTTGAGACGTGTAAAGTAAGCGACCACACTCTGCCCCTGTTGTCTGGCGGCAGCTATGTCCGCCTTTAATTGATGAACACGTGCAGCATTACCAATGACAAATCTCTCCTTCAAATCATCCCACAGTTCCTTCACTGTCTCTGCATATGCTATGCTCGGTTGAAGTGTTTGATCAATGGAATTGAAGAGCCAAGAAACCAACATGGAGTTGCAAGCCCCCCATGTACTATCTTCGGGTGCATCAGTTTGTTTCAGCGTGCCGTCTATGAAGCCAAGTTTGTTTTTGGCGCGAAGTGCATTTCGCATGGCCTTATGCCATAAATCATAGTTTTCTCCCTTCAACACACACGAACTGATCATGGCTCCAGGGTTATCAGACGGGTAGAGAAAGAAAGGAGACGACCCATCAAAAAATTTAGATGGATTTTTGTCTTTGCTGACATCATCACCGGCGGCGGCGTCGGTAGCCATGAGTTACACAGGGACGAATTAGAGATGCTCTGATACCATGTAAAGAAAAGAGAATGTGGAAAATAATGTTTTATTGATTTCTTGCTGTCTCACAATCAATCACCAGCCTACATATATATACTCAATTGCCTATTTTACAGAAACAAATCCTTCTAAATATTCTAGATACACTTGATATATTTAGCTAAATATTCTAGATACACTTGATATATTTAGCTAATTCTTTCCCGCAAATCACTTGCATAACAGGCGATTTGGGCGATTAGGTCAGGCGCCACCTCACTCCTTTCCAACTCCAGTCCCACTCCATCTCTCCATCTCCTTTCACCCAACTTCATCATTTCCACTCTTTGTAGATTTCATTCCCGACACAATACCTCCCCTCTCTCTTGGTATTACCTCCTCAAGCAAAGAGGATAATGAGATAGAGGGGAAGAACCGGAGGCGACCGGAGCCAAAAGTACGGTATCGTCAGAGTTCGGAGCACAGAGTCATTTCAGTCGGAGTGCGACGGTGAGTAGATCCGATCGTCGTCGGAGCGCGACGGCAGTCGAAGAAGCGAATTCGATCGTGGAGCGAGAGGGTAAAGACTAGTGCCGAGTGGAGCCGATTGGCGCCGAGAGTGCGGTAACGTAGAAATTCGAAGTGTAGAGTTTTCATCTCGATCGGAGCGCGACGGTGAGTAGATCCGATCGTCGTCGGAGTGCCGCGGCGATCAAAGAAGTGGATCCGATCGTGAAGCGAGATTGAAAGTAAATTCTAGAATTGAGTATGAATGTAAATATTACTTTTATGTTATATGAGGAGATAGAATTTAGAATTTTGTAAATCATTTTTCTTATAATATATTTGTTAGTGGTAATTTTAACCACTAATTATAAAAAAAGATATATTTATTGGATAATAATTTTGCTAGTTAAAACAATATATTAAGATTTTGTTCAATAAAAATTTATAGTTTTGAAAAGGACAGATCCTATACATTTTAATAGTAAAATTTGTAAGAATTACAAAGCCACTAGTTGGCACTCTAAAACAGAAATATATGCATTAATTATAGAAAGAGTTGCACTAATCTTGTACGGTATTATAAGTAAATTATCAAAAAATGCTTTTAATAGATCATGCCAAAATATTGTTATTCTTCAGCGAGAAAAACTAAACATAGGTGCAATTAATTATGATGGTTAAAGATTACATACTCAAAACATAAGTATACCATCCTTCGTATACATTGTTATAATGCTAATTATACTGTAATTCAAATTGTACTATTGCAAGTGTAATATTGAAAATAAAATAATTATTTCACTATGTGGAGGAAATGTTACAAAAAAAGGACAAAGTATTCCTGACAGTATCGTACGAGATAGAATACTTTGCAGCTGAACTAAAATCACTTCGAAACCTATTTGTAATATAAAGAACCTATTTGTAATATAAAGAAGATTAGTGTCATACTGAAATTCGAATGACTCAAATATCATTCTACACGGTCAAGTACTACACTGAATTTAAATTCCTTGTGACAAGCATCTTTACAAATACTGTGCAGTCACTCTGCAATCTACACCCCGATCTTTTTTCCAATCATATGCAAGTGATATTGAACCATTAAAATGAGGTGATTGAAAAGGTTTCTATGTAATCAACTTTTTGTGTCCTTTGACCCATTCGACAAAGTGGTAATTTGGTCAATTTCTTTTACTTGAATTTACCTTGGTTTTAGCAGTTTGGGTCTTTTACAAACAACAATTAACTTGTTGGTTGTTATTGTGAATTTAATATATGGTAATTTGCAGCATTTTATCATACCAGTGCCCGATAAACTATAAATTATGTACTAAACCAAATTCGCATAAAATGACACTCCCTCGCAAATTCAGGAGATTTTACGAGTGGATCTTATCATTAACGGTTTAACGCCGCTGGATCTTGCTAGACAGCGAGAAGGAAGGTTTGTGGAACAGACTCTGCTTGAGACAAAAGCAGAATCATACTTTTTCTATTTCAATCATTCAAAATTGTTGAGATCTATGCATGAAATTTTTTTTTTATCAAGATACGTGAATAAAATTTTTTAAATAGTTAAGATTAAAAAAATAGAATGTTACTTTCCACTAAAAAAAAAAAAAGCAGCAGAGAAAAGCAGAGCCTTATCCAAGGTTTGTTGGATCCATCAGTCAGAGAAACCGTAATATGTTTTTATAATTCCAATTCCGAAGGAATAATACAGATTCCACGATGCAAATCTCGTGAGGCAGTCCCGATTTCGTCTGATAATGGGGGAGAAGCTTTACGGAGAAATGTTCATCTGTTTTATGGGACCCGACCGAAATTAAACTTCAAAGCAGCGTGTGGGGTGTGGGGTCAACTGTCGGATAAGAGTTTTACGTTTCGCCTCTTGGTAGAAGCCACATAATAATCGTCAAACGACCTGCACGCCGTTGTGTGTTGTTCCAAAAATTAATTTCTCGTCTACTATCCCTACCTACCCCTGGGTCTGGATCCCCGAAAGTAACTCATATTTTAAGTTTAGATATTGACCGTCCAAATCAGAATCCGGACCGATCCGGTCCGAGGTGGGGCCCTCTTTAATTCGTGTCAGAGAAGATCGAACAGTCTGGATCTAAACATAAAATTTGAGTTACTTTAGTGGATCCGAATTCACCAAACCCCGAAGTGGAAAATGAGGTGAAGATCAACATAAAAAGAGAAACTGCAGGGGACGATTTGCAAAAGTTCCAGTGAAACAAAAGTTTTCTCCATTTGCCAAAACTACATCAGATTTGTTTCGTCTCAGACTCTCGTCACTTTCTTCGTAGAAGTCGCCTCTCTCTCCCTCACTAAAAGGAGATACAAGTCGGAAGGGTTACCATTTTATTTATTTAATAGCTATCTTTTCGACTATTTTTAAGTAAAATCAACGTCTAATCCTTCTCAATCTTTTTATTCACACTCATTTTGATCTCGCCTTGGGTTATTTAGCTCGCTCAATTTTTATTTTTTACCGAAAGACTTTGCAGGACTCCCCTGCTAGTTTTGCTATTGCTATTGGCTGGTTTTGTGAATGATATTTTTGTTTCACATTCTAACTTGGTGTTTTTATTTTATATCAGAGAAGCTGTCAGTTAGAGCTACTAATGGCACCCGGTGCAGCTTCAGATCAGATCAAAGATAGAGGTATCAAAATCGCCCACTGATCAATTTAATTTGCATTTTGTAAAAGCATTTTCTTGCAACATTTATATATTTTTATACTATTGTTAGTAGAAGCTGAGTACTGCTGTTCTCTTTATCTGAGGCTCAATTACTGATATTTGGTAATAATTTAGGTCTATTCCTAAAAAATGATGGATGCTATGTAATTACCTAAAACATAGAAAAACTTTATGGAATGAATGAAAAACATGTACTAAACTCACTATAAATTCTGAATCATGATTCTTATTATTTTGCCTAATTGACTTCAAAATCTATTTTATACAATTAATATGGTGGGTAAATAGGTCGCCAAGCCTTCAAATTGTAAGAAAAATAGAAGTTTTAGTACTTGTAGAATTCATATATACCTGACAAAAGGATCTCTAATTACATGGTATCTTTGGACTGCTAGGTAGCCAGTACCAAGCTGGAATGCCCCAGCCTCCCTGTACATTTTCAAGTTTAGGAAAAACATAAGAGCCACAAAGTGTAATTGAACCTTCTTAGTTCTTATAGTTCAAACTTTCCTGGCAACCATTGTGCGACTTACCAATTTAGTGAATGGGGTTTTGCTGAGATTTCTTTTTAAAATTATAGTTCAAACTTTATTGTGTTGTTAAGCAGATGTATGTATTGTTGGTGTGGCACGAACTCCGATGGGAGGTTTTCTTGGAGCCTTGTCATCTCTTCCTGCTACTAAACTTGGATCTCTAGCTATTCAGGGTAACTAATACCTCTCTCTGTTTTTTTTTTTGAAAAACTTGGTACAGGCTACCAAGCGTATATTGAATAATAAATATTGTTTTACATTGCATCCTTAATCACTTCTAACCTTTACCAGTAAACATTAATTTAGACAGCTTATACATAAAATCTAGGAAACAGAGAGAAATTTCTAGAAAATTACAACACTGCCCTTTAATTGTACTATCCCTCGTCATGCTTCTCTGTCAGCAATGTTGCAGCCACATTTTTGCGTCCACTATAACTCTATCTGCCAGCACCTTCGGCTCTCTTCTTGCAGCTCCAAAAACGATTTCGTTGCTATGCTTCCAGATATTCCACACAGTACACATGAACCATGTTACCCATTCCTTGAGTTCGATTGTTGGATTCTCTGCCATGCATTGCCTTTTTGACCTGTCCCGTATTCTCTGTACCGAAGTGTCAATTCCTGCTGGTTTCCAACCTAGTGAAATAGATAGTCGGTACCATACCTCTGTTGCATAGGGACATAGGAACAGTAAGTGAGCTGCTGATTCAGTAGGGCAGTTGTTACATAGAACGCATCCCCACTCACATTGATATTCCTTCTCTGCTTGACATCATGTGTGAGAATTTTTCCTTTCAATAACAGTATGCCAAATGCTTTGACTGTTGGCGGTATCTTTGCTGTCCAAGTGTATAATGTATATAATAAATGCATGCACACATGTATCGATGATTGAATGGGTCGAATACATGCATGTAAGCAAGCTAGCAGGTATGGATGTGGGCATGCATGCACACATGGATTATTGGTTTGTGATAAATATGTATGCATTGTTTATCTGCATCATCCTACCCATGTAAACAGGAATACTAACATTTACACATTGTGTATGGTTGTGATTTGAATCTGTTGCATGCATGCAAATGTGTGATGTAGGGATGTACAAAAAGTCACACCATGACCGGACATGACACAACATGGCATGCATGTCGGTCACGTGCCTGACTTGCGTGTCGCGTGCCGTGACCATCCTCCGAGAAAAATGGCACAACATGGCACACTAACCGGATTGACCACGGCACATGACCAAAATTGACTATACGTAACCAAACCACATAAAATTTATGCCAATATTTATCCCAAACAACAATTCAAATTCCGAACAATAAAATTATTTCTTACACATTTTTTTTTACAACATTGTTTCTTCATTTTACAATTTTTTACATTTTTCCACATTTTTTATATCATTTCTGATTTTTTTATCTTCCTTAAACAAACTTAAAATTAAAAAACTATAGTTAAACGTGACCATCATGTTTGGTCACGATGTGATTTAGTCATGGCGCGACTAACGTGCCGTGATCATTCCCTGCGATTTTGGTCATGGCACCGCATGAATTTACATCCTAGTGTGATCCACAAGTTCACGTGTTTTGTATCATAAATCACTTTTTTTTTTTCCATTTCAGGTGCTCTTCAGAGGGCGAATGTGGACCCCACACTGGTCCAGGAAGTATTCTTTGGTAATGTACTAAGTGCAAATTTGGGTCAGGCCCCTGCCCGCCAAGCTGCCCTTGGTGCCGGTATACCAAATACAGTAGTTTGTACCACTGTCAATAAAGTCTGCGCTTCTGGTATGAAAGGTACGGTCAAAAGAGCGATATAGTACAAAAAACTAATGGTGTTGTAGTAATGAGACATAATGGCGAAGATAAGATTTGGTAAGTATAGTTACAGGAAAACCTGCACAGGTGCTGGACATTCTCCTAGTTAAAGAAGGCAGTAAAAAAAGTAAACAAAAGCAAGTTTCACAGTTTTATAGGTGTAATTGTAAGGACACCAACATGGATCGTAGCAGCCATGTTCATTTTGATACTGATTTAGTATTTTCAGGTACTGAAGACAGTAAATGGTTGTGAGTGTACCCAAAACCAGCTTACTAGATAATTTGCATGCAAATAGAATTGCTTGAATTTTCATTGTGCATGCACTTATTAATTTCAGCTGCAATGCTGGCTGCACAATCAATCCAGCTGGGAATAAATGATGTCGTTGTGGCCGGAGGCATGGAGAGCATGTCAAATGCTCCCAAATACATTGCTGATGCAAGGTCTGTTACTTTGTTTTTAAGTTTCTTTAGTTTCTTTTGGAATAAGCAAGGACGAATGTGGATGCTTTTGAACCAATTATGCACTGATTAACATGGTGCTCAATTGTATAATAACACAAACTGAGGCAAATGTTACATTGGTAGGATGAAATGCACAAGTTAACATGGTGCTCAATTGTACAATGACACATACTGAGGCAAAATTGGGTTTAATTGAGCAGAATGTGATTTGGAAGCAAAATGGATCAGATTGAGGTTTAGTCATGAAATTTGGTTGAACTGAAGCTGCTGAATTGTACTACTCAGGTCTAGTCAGGCTGTGAACAGAATGAAAGAAAGCACAATTTCTGTATGTAAAATCTGGAACTTCTCTGAAATACCGTTTGAAAATAAATTTGGCAGGAAAGGATCACGGTTTGGGCACGACACACTTGTGGACGGGATGCTGAAAGATGGCCTATGGGATGTGTATTCTGATTGTGCTATGGGAAATTGTGCCGAGTTATGTGCTGATAATCACTCTGTCACCAGAGAAGAACAGGTAGAAGTTGCTTTATTTTCTGTTCTTCTGAAATTTATATGAGATATTAGTTTTCTAACATAAATAATAGATAACGTCAATTATGTACAATTTGAAGGGAGAGAGTCATAATGCTAGGTTTGTTACCATATCACTTAGCACTAGTCCTGACAAAGTATTGATAAAGTGCCCATATTGAACTGACCATACCTAATGTGGTTTTTGTCGGACTTTAACTAAATATTGAATTTGGCCTCGGATAAGGTTCACATTTAAGTTGTCTAAGCATGACTAAAAATTTCCAAAATATCATCTGACATTTTGTTGTTTTCTTATTTGTTGTTATTTTAGGACAATTTTGCCATACAAAGCAATGAACGCGGCATAGCTGCTAGGGATAGTGGTGCATTTGCTTGGGAAATAATTCCTGTTAGTCTCTTTTCTCTTTTCAGAGCAAAACCATGCCAATGTACCAGCACTTATTATTACTTGTGATTCTTATCTTCTTTTGTGGGGGCACTTTTCTGTTTTTTTTTTATAATGTTTGGGGCCTGTGAATAAACTATAAACTGGGGTTATGTGCGGCTCTCAACATCATACTTGGGGCCTTTTGTTGGTACACAACTTCATTAAATTAGGTACATGAGTTAATGGTAAAATTTGGAAGAAATCACATTAATAGATAACTTGCCAAATAAAAAAGGCACAAATGAACCCAAAAAATGAATAATAAAAGAAGAACACACACAACTCTGGTACACAGCTGTTATGTATTTGATGCCATCACTGTGACTAACGACCAAAACAATAATAATATTTAATACTTTTATCCTTATCTTTTCAGTTATACTGTTTGTTTTTATAAAAAATTTAAATTTATTTGTACTATGTTTATTTTTTACTTTTGATTTCAACTTCTTCAGGTTGAGGTTTCAGCTGGTAGAGGGAAGCCGCCAGTGGTAGTTGACAAGGATGAGGGCCTTGCAAAGGTTTATTTTCTCTTTCTCTCTCTCTATATATAGTGAGTGGCTAATTTCAAAACGTTTGTTTCTAGGCCATGGAACAAACGCTTCGGTTTTTACATTTTCAAAGTCCAATCAGTCAATCCAAACCGTTCAACATTCAATCTATATTAAAATGTGCTTGGAGACCAAATTTTACATTTTTTGGTATTTTTTTTACTAATTATTAAGCCAGTTTTAAAATCGTTGTTTTCAATGATACAAATTTTTTTCACTGTTTATTAAAATCAGCGATTTTAAAACTGACTTAATAAATAGTAAAAAAATTGCAAAAAATGTAAAATTTGGTCTCCAAGCACATTTTAATATAAAGATCACATCTAACGGTTTGGATCGACCATTTGGACTTTGAAAATCGGAAAACCAATTGGTTGCACCATGGCTCTGGAACAAACGTTTTGATATTAGCCAAACTATATATATATATATATATATATATATTCTAGTTTTGGAAAATGCTGTAATCTTCTATTTCTTGGGTTTCTGATTAGAAAATTTCAATTTTTAGTGCTGAATGCATGGTACTAGTCCTTTTGTAGATCTTTTGTTTAAACTACAGATCTGTTGTCCACATCACCAGTAGGAACCAATTAAGTGCGGAACATATAAACAAAAAGAAAGAAAGAAAGAAAAAGGAGGCTTAAATTTTCCTTTTGAACTTGCCCTATAATTAAAAATTAAATCATCTTTGTTTCCCTAAGTTTTTTCACATTTCAACTTCATCAGCAAAAGATAAGCAAAAGATAAGTATAGACGGAACCAAAATAAGAGAGGAAACAATTGTTCTTACTTCTTACTGACTTCTTATCTAAATTATAACATTTTATTTTTAACATAATTCTTTTCCTTTCTTATTGCATGGATTAGTTTGACCCTGTAAAGCTTAGGAAGCTCCGGCCTAGCTTTAAGGACAACAATGGTACAGTTACTGCTGGCAATGCATCTAGCATCAGGTTCTTTCTGTAGTTATTTATTTGTTATATATAGAAAAGAGAGACTGTTCCTTTTCTCTCCTTTATTTTTCTTGTTTCCTTTTATAAATAGAAAAGGCCTTCTTTATAATATTAATTATTTCCCTATTGAAGATTCAGAACTAGCCTCTATTGTGCTTTTTACCCCCTTTTGTCGAATTGATAATTGGCAAATGATTTTGCTGCTAAAGGGAACATATTCAGTACACCAATTCAAGCTACCAATTAGTCTACTTTTTATTTAAATGTACATTAATGCTGTGCTATACATATGTACTGAATTTTTATCCAGCATAAGTGTTATACACTTTTTTTATTTACTATACTATGTTTCGTCCTCAGTTTTGTTTATGCTTCAGGAATTTTTATTATGCAATCAGTGTATGAATTTGATGTTAAATTGTCCTCAATCAGTTAACATTCATTTCCTCAATTGTGCAAGTTGAATATGAAGTGGTTGCCTCAAAAAATGTAACACCAAAAGTTTGTTTACTTCTAATTTTCCTTTTATCTTTGTTACTATTTTATTGAAGTGGTAGTAGTTGTTGATAATTGTTATTATTTTTTTGTAAACAGTGATGGTGCTGCTGCTTTGGTGCTTGTAAGTGGAGAGAAGGCTCTACAGCTTGGCTTGAAAGTTATTGCGAAGATCAGCGGCTATGCTGATGCTGCTCAGGTAACCTATTTGAATATAGAACTATAAAACTGTCAAAGAATATTGTAAATAGAGAAGAGGTGTATATATTCTTAGGACTTTGTAATTAAACTTTTCTATCAATACAAACGTTAACCTTCAAAAAAAAAAAACTGTCAAAGAAACTAATACACAATCTGCAATTATCTAACATAACCAAATGTATGATTGTGCCATCTGTGCCATCGATCAATATAAAAGCACAAGTTTGATGCCTTATAGTGTAACATCAAAAATAATATAACAATTTCTTGAGTGCTAAAGTTAAATTTTCATCTTTGAACTTTGTTGTCATGAATTAAGGGGTTCTTTTTTCTTACTTCTAATATTTTGTGATATAGGCTCCCGAGCTCTTTACGACATCTCCTGCTCTCGCCATACCAAAAGCACTATCAAATGCTGGCTTGAATGCTTCTCAAGTTGACTTTTATGAAATTAATGAAGCCTTTTCGGTGAGTTGTCTAAGCCACTCTTTGTTAAAGCTTTATTTTTTTTCAGTTCTCTTTGGATTAATTACCAAAGTTTGTTGGTTATGTCGGCAGGTTGTTGCCCTTGCAAATCAAAAGCTTCTTGGGCTTCCTTCTGTGAGTATTACCCGCATACATAGACACAATCACACACACCGCACATTATTAAGCTAAAGTCCTGAAATACCAGGAATGGACCTAGCTGGTTTAGTATTGGTACAGTTAATCACTGAATTTAGGTTTCTTTTGCAATTGTATATGCTGTTGTTTAAGCTTCAAATCAGCTGTCACTAATCAGTCAAGAGTACGAGGAAAAAAATGAAATTAATTAAAATTGTATTGAAGAAATCAATTAGAATACTCGTACAACAATGTAGAATAGTCACTGAACTCACAGATGAACTCCCTTTGTAGAGTTGGATGTAAAATTAGACGATGATATAATTCTTATAAGAACCCTTGTTCTTAAATTCTGCTGTTTTATCTTTGTGTATTTTTTGTAACTTTGTGTGTGTGTGTGTGTGCAGGAAAAGGTTAATGTACATGGCGGGGCTGTGTCTCTGGGACACCCTCTTGGATGTAGTGGGGCTCGCATCTTGGTCACCTTATTAGGGGTCAGTATGACATTATAGTCTTTAACTTGCCCCCTTGGATATTTGCTGCTCTGTAGGTTGATTTTTGGTTGTATATTCGGTTCTGTTTTCAAAGTTTTCTTTCCATTATCTTATTAATACCAAGGATTGAAATTATACATAACAGCAGTACTTCTTTATCTGGTAAGTAGTTGAAAACAGTACCAAGATAGTTCAACGAAACCAAACTTAATCCTCAAATTGGGCAAATATGCCTGATTTAAGCCGTCGTTGCCTCAGTGACCCAATTGTGTAGTTATTCCTCAATTTGACCCAGTTTACCCTCAATTTACATTGGAGTCGTACATAAAACACCAAAAAAGCAAGAACCAGCAAAAGCATAGAGAAAACATTAAAGGTGATTAAAGTTGGTTTTATACCATGTGAGGTTAGGAGCTAAAGAAACATGATAAAATTTAATATGCTAAATTGTTATTATTTATTTTGCAATCAAATTAGAGTAGGGTTAAAAAGCCCCATTGTTTTTGTGCCCCGACCATGCCCCACATCCTTATCTCTATTTTCAAGGTCCAAACAGCCGATCCAAACCGTTCAACATGATCTCCATAGTAAAATGTACTTGGAAAACCAAATTTTATAGTTTTTTTAAATTTTTTTACTAAATTTTTAGCTAGGTACAAAATCACTGTTTTTGAATGGTCCAGAATCTTCTGATTTTGTACCTATCTAAAAAAATAGTAAAAAAATTCAAAAAAAAATATAAAATTTGGTCTACAGGCACATTTTAATAAGATCATGTTGAGCTGTTCGGATCGAGTGTTTGTACTTTGAAAATGGAGATATAAGGATGTGGGTTATGAGTGAGGCACGGAAACAATCGGGCATTTTAACCCTACTCATAACAACAACAATAATGAAATATTAGGAGATTTATTAATCTGTTTTTTTTTTATTACTCTTTGGTAGGTTTTGAAAGCCAAAAGTGGCAAAGTTGGAGTAGCTGGAGTTTGCAATGGTGGGGGTGGGGCATCCGCAGTTGTTTTGGAGATTGCTTGATACTTACATTTTCTTGTAAGCTTATATGACTTTACTGAATCATATGCTACCAAGCAAGTATTATGGTTCCAGATTTCAATATGTGTAAGTTGAGTGGTAATCTGCATTCTGGTGACTAAAAGAGTGATAAGCCACTAACCTTAAAAAAAAACTAAAAGAGTGACATTTTTGGTGCATGCATTTTGCTGAGAATTGACCACGGTGTCCTAAATACTCCCTGAATCACAACAATGGATTGTGATACTGACTGCTGATAATCAAAATGACTGTTGATACCAATTTATGTGTATCATACTAGTACCTTATGGAACCATAGTGCTGTTCAATAAATGATTTTTTTACTTTTTGAAATTTGGTACATGTAGGTATCATCATGGATCCGTACTGCTCTTTTCTGGTTTCTTGTATGCTTCCCTCGATTTTTTTTTTTTTTTTTCATTTTCCCCTTATTTTTGTCATTTGGTGAAATAAATGCGCCTGTAAGTAGGGAACATAGTAGAGGAGAGTTTGTGACTTAAATTTCAGTCGTATTCTCTCTAG
Organism: Carex myosuroides; assembly: GCA_028015225.1. Classification (NCBI taxonomy): domain Eukaryota; kingdom Viridiplantae; phylum Streptophyta; class Magnoliopsida; order Poales; family Cyperaceae; genus Carex; species Carex myosuroides. The sequence goes on from CM051482.1 coordinate 7,463,465, forward strand.
ATATGCATTTTCTCTTAAAAAAGCTAGAATGAAAATTGCGTGCTCAGTTGTGATACTAAATTTAGGAAAGAATTTTAAAGATGCATTTTGTTTTCTTAAATTATGCAAGAGTGAAAATCTAGTTTTTAGCTCCGATACTAGATTTAGAGAAGGGTTGTTATGTGTATAATGCTTCCTTTGAGTTTGGAGATTCCAACATAGAAAAAAAAAAAAAAAAATTCATTGCAATGTTCTTGATATTTATTACGAGTAGAAAAATATTTTTCCAAAAATAATCAGAAGGGGAGGGGGGTGAGGGGTTGATGAGCATCGGACCAAATTCAGTATGATATCACCGTTCGATTCACATTAAGATTTGTGCAGAGCTTTAGAGTGTGAATTAAATGTGCACTAGTCTTGATGTGGATTGAACGGCTCTGATCGGATATATGGCCGAATTTGGTCTGATGCTCCGTCAAACCGTCCCCGCTCCGATTTGTTACGTTTTGATAGGTCCATATACCAATGGCCCTTAAAGAAGCCCAGGCCTGGCCCGATAGAGCACTCCCAGACCCAAAAAACACAAAAGGCCGGCCCAAAATAGAATGAAACGGAATAGACCCCCTCCCCCTGCAAAAAACAGGCCACGACCCAGAATTACCCGGGATTCGGACCCCCTCCCGGGGCCAGCCCGAGGTCAAGAACTGCCCGGGGTTCGGACCCCCTCCCGGGGCCAGCCCGAGGTCCAGAAATGCCCGGGATTCGGACCCCCTCCCGGGGCCAGCCCGAAGTCAAAAACAGCCCGGGATTCGGACCCCCTCCCGGGGCCAGCCCGAGGTCCAGAACTGCCCGGGATTCGGACCCCCTCCCGGGGCCAGCCCGAGGTCAAGAACCGCCCGGGACTTGGGCCCCTCACAGGGGCCAGCTCGGAGTCAAAATAAGACAAGGCTCAAAGCCTAGCATGCCGAACAGCCCAGCAAGGTTGACACGCGACCTCGCTGTCCGGCTTAAGACCAACTACGCGAGCTTTATAGCCTAATAGGTGGACAACCCCAACAGTAGGCGAATCTTTGTCATTAATGCTGACAAGACCCCGCTACAGTGGGCCACCCCCTATATAAGGCGAAGAAACCCCCAGAAACAGGGGGCGCGTTCTATCACATCTAGGAGCTTGGAGAGGTATCAAAAAGGGTTAGAGCGTTAATACCCCTCCGACTCCCCGCGTGCCCACTATCCCGACCCGCTTCGCTCAGGGCGAGACGGGCTGCGCAATTAACACCCGATCCCCGCACGGCCTGCTTTCCAGAAACAGGGCGTGTCTGCACCTTACTGGACCGAGTCCAAGTACGGCCCGGCCCCCTCGGGGAAGGGACGTATCAACCACCGTGGGGCCCCCAGCCTCAACTGAGCAAGATGAACTCCGCAACCAAACAGACCGATATGGGAAAGACCGCCCCCGAGGAGGAAGCCCGTCGGGCGGAACAATATAACCGACGAACCGAGAACGTGAAGCCCCCGACCGACCTAACCTCGGGCGTTCAACCCAAAGCGTCCTCGAAGAAAATTTCCCGACATGACCCGACTGTGGGGGCAACGAGCCAAAACCCCCCCGACAAACCGGGTCAGAAGACTTTCAACCCGGTCATCCCGCCGAACCCCTCCTTGGGCATGCCACCCGACGGGGTACCGATCAACCCATTCGGGATGAACTTGGAATCCCTCGGAGTTTCCACACCAATTATAAGGCCGATCGACTCGACTATAGTGACCGCCCAGGCCACCGGGCCGATCGGGTTCACCCCTCAAAACACACAAAGCCAGATGATCTATGCCCAATACCATTCTCCGTACGTCCCCCAATACGTGTACCCACCCACCTACAACTATCCCCCGTACCAGCAGTACGCTCCTCCATGCTCACCGTATCCGGTCACCCCCTTAGCACACTACCCTCCGCAGACTGATCCCAACCAGCTACACTGCCCCCAAACCCCCACCTCAGCCCCCGGGGTACGAATGATTCACCCCCCACCGCCCGTGGTGCAACTAATTCGAACGGGGCCCGGATCGAACAACCCGGAGCCCAGTCTGCGCAACACAGAAGGTGATTTTGACAACCCTGACCCCGAACTTGAGACCCTCGTAGGCGAGAGGGAAACGAGACAGGCTGGTGGATCACGGCGAAGGCTATCCTTTGGAGCCGAGCAGCAAGAAAGCGAAGGCTCCTCCGCGGCGGCCAGCTCGAGAAGGAGTGCCGGTCGAGTAAGGACGGAGTGGACTCGAGAAGGTCCCACCAAACACACCGAGGAACGGTCTCACCACTCGAGGAAAGACAATCAGTCTCGCCACTCGCGAGAAGAGCGTCGCCGAACACCCCCTAAGAGGCGACGAAGACTACTCACCCCACCGGAGGCGGCAGGAGTAAATATGGCGATGATAGACACAATGATCAAAAAAGGGGTGGAGAAAGAGATGGCCAGGAGGGAGAGGAGGAGAGCAGGGACTCGTTCCGGGTCGACAAATATTTTGGAAGGACCATTAGCCCCGGAACTTTACAAGGCCCCCATGGGTGACTTCAAATACCCCGCTGGCCTCCCCTGCTTCCAAGGTAGCGGAGATATCCAGGACCCCCAGAACTTTGTATACGGGTTTTACGAAAGGCTCCGACTACATGGAGCTTCGGACGCTGTCGCGTGTCGCATTTTCACCACTTGTTTGACTGGGGAGGCCTGGGAATGGTATATGAGGTTACGGCAAGGATCGATAAAAACCTTTGACCAACTATCGAGAGCTTTCCTGACCCGCTATGACATGCTCAGACCCCCACGAGCAACGTGTGACTCCCTTCTGAAGTACGTTCAGGGACCCCAAGAAACAACTCGGACCTTCGTGAATAGGTTCGTGAAGGCCTCTAGGGAGGTCCGAAACTACAGTGAGGACATCGCCCTGGCGGCCGTACAGAATGGGCTCTGGCAAGGAGGACCGGGCACTCTCCGGTATGACGCCCGAAAAAGAGAATTTAAGAGTTTACCAGAGCTCCTGGCTTTCGCCGAAGGATACATCCGGGCTGAGGAGGACGCTGTCCAATTCGCTAGGCCGCGGTCCAGGTCACCGAAACCACAGCCGCGTGACCGGCGGCCCGGCGGCGGGCCGTCCCGAGGACGGGAGCCGCCAAAGAGGAACATCCTGTCTGCGCCACAAGAGGAACGGCGCGAAGATGGCCGAGAGGGCTATCGACCCCACTATGTGCGATACGCCCCTTTTATCAAGAAGAGGAGCGAAATGTATTTAGTGATAAAAGACATGCCTGATGTTCCGAGGCCGCTACGCAAGCGTATTTTCGAGAATAAAGACGGGACTGCGAGATGCTTGTTCCACCGTTTTAACGGACACTCCACGGGGGAATGTCTCCAGCTGAAAGACGTGCTGGAAAGGATGGCTAGGGAAGGAAGATTGATTGAGTACATCGTGCCAGAGTTCTTCCAGAAGTTTGCAAAAGAGTACAACGGAGAAGCCCAGGACAAAAAGAAAGCCTCTTATCGGGACGATTACAAAGAGCGTGAGCATTCGGGACCCAAGCCCGACGAGGGCAAGGGAAAAGGACCGGGAACATCAGGCAGGCGGCCTAGCATAGAAATCAATGTCATTAGCGGGGGACACAGGGTGGCAGCCCCCGAAAAATACAACCGAATCGCCATTAAGCCGTACCCTACCATACTGAATGTCGAGAGGCCCCTTGAGAGAAAGAGACCCCGAATGGACGAAGCCATATGCTTTTCCGAGAAAGACTTTGGCACCGTAATATGGCCTCACGACGACCCCATAGTGTTGAGACTCAAGATAGAAGAGTTTGGAGTCAAGCGAATCCTCGTGGATACAGGGAGCTCGGCTGATATCCTGTTCCTCTCAGCCTTCGAAAAGATGGGAATGCAGCTGAGCGAGTCACGAAGAAAAGTAACACCACTGGTGGGGTTCACGGGCGATTCCCTCCGGCCGAGAGGCGCCGCCCAATTGAAAGTAACCTTCGGATCTCTCCCTCGCGCCACTGAAGTTATGGTGGACTTCCTCATCGTGGATGCCCCTTCCGCCTACAATGCAATCATCGGTAGGAGCACTTTGAACAAAATCGGAGCCATAGTGTCTTCCCCCCACTTAAAGATCAAATTCCCTACCAACTTCGGTGTGGGGGAGGAGCGTGGGCAGCAACAGGTGGCTCGGGAGTGCTATCAAACCTCCCTCGGAGGACAAGGAGGAACGGTCCATCAAGTAGACGTAAAAGCAAAAGCGAGGTCAGGCCTCGCTAGCCCACGCCTGCAATCCAGCAGAGAGTTCTTACCACCGCACACACCCATGACTTTGGACCCCATCGATAAAGAAGAGTTAAAGACCTCCCTCGAGCCGGTCGATGAGGTTGACCAGGTCGACCTCGGTGACGGTAAAATCCTGAACATCGGCAAAGCCGTCCAAGGAAATGCAAGGAAGAAGTTGATTGACTTCCTCCGGGAAAGCCTGACGGTGTTTGCTTGGACCGCCGCAGACATGCCTGGAATCCCGGGATCCGTAGCCGAGCACCGGTTGCGCATCAAACCGGAAGCAAAGCCGATAGTGCAGAAGAGAAGGAACATGGGAGCCGAAAGGCGTTCGGCAGTAAAGGCCGAGGTGGCCAAGCTATTAGAAGCCGGCTTTATCAGAAATGTGACTTGTCCCGAATGGTTGGCAAACCCTGTGCTTGTGAAAAAAGCGAACGGAGACTGGAGAATGTGTATCGACTACACCGACTTGAACAAGGCGTGCCCTATGGACCCTTTCCCTCTGCCGAAGATCGACCAGTTGGTAGACTCTACCTCCGGACACGCGTTCCTGAGCTTCATGGATGCGTTCTCGGGGTACAACCAAATCAGGATGTGTCCAGAAGATGAAGACAAAACAGCTTTCACAACTCACTCCGGGTTATACTGTTACCGAGTGATGCCTTTTGGGCTTAAGAATGCGGGGGCTACGTTTCAAAGAATGGTGAATAAGGTATTCCACGAGCAGATAGGTCGAAATGTAGAGGCTTACGTAGATGACCTTCTAGTGAAGAGCATGTCCGACCTGGACCACGTGCAGGACCTGCGCGAGACATTTGCGACGCTCAATCAGGCTGATATGAAACTCAATCCAAAGAAGAGCTTCTTCGGTCTCACAGGAGGAAAATTCCTCGGATTCATGGTATCCATGAGAGGCATAGAGATACACCCCTCCAAGTCGCAGGCCATTTTAGATATGAAACCCCCCCGAAACCTCAAGGAACTTCAGTCCCTTACAGGCCGACTTGCAGCATTGAACCGATTCATCGCCCGATCTGGCGACGTTTGCTTCCCTTTCTTCAAAGTAATGCGCAAATCAGCCAGATTCGAATGGACCGAGGAATGCGCGACAGCTTTCGACAAAGTCAAAGAATACCTGGCCAGCCCACCTTGCCTCAGCCGACCTATAAACGGAGAGACACTGGTCGTATACCTGGCCACGACCAACCACGCAGTAAGTGCCGCCCTAGTGAGAGAAGAAGGAAAGGAACAAAAGCCTGTATATTTTGTGTCGCACGTGCTCCGAGATGCCGAGACCCGATACACACCGATAGAAAAAGCGGCCTATGCTCTTACAATCGCGGCACGGAAACTGAGACCATATTTCCAGTCCCATCCAATCAAAGTATGTACGAGTGTACCCTTGAAGAAGGTCTTTGCGAACTTCGACTCCTCAGGTCGCGTGTTGGCCTGGGCGCTAGAGCTGACTGAATTTGATGTCGCGTTCCATCCTCAAAGTGCCATCAAATCACAAGTGTTCGCGGACTTCATAGCGGAGTACTCGGGAGCATCGGAAGAAGTGGGCGGCAAGTGGACACTTTACGTAGACGGCGCCTCCTCCCACCTAGGAGCAGGAGCAGGAGTAGCTCTCACGGGCCCCCAGGGAGAAGCGCTCAACTACGCGCTCCACTTCCAGTTCCCTGTAACCAACAACACCGCCGAGTATGAGGCCATGATAGCTGGCCTCAAATTAGCCGCGGGACTGGGAGCCCGAGAGGTCCATCTACATAGTGATTCAGAGCTTGCGGTCAGGCAAATCAACGAAGAATGCCGTGTGCACGACGACCGGTTACGACGATACCGCGAACAGTTCCATTCCTTAAAGGGACAATTTGATAGAGTAGTGATCGAGCACGTGTCCAGAAACAAAAATTGTCAGGCAGACGCCCTCTCAAAACTAGGAGCGGCGGGAAACCTTGACAAAGATCGACCAGTGATAGTCATGGACGTACCCGAGTCAAGTATATCGGAGGACGCGAAGGGAGTCCACGTCATTAACGAACCCGGGGATGCTTGGTACGCTCCCATGTGGAGATACCTCACTTCGGGGACGTTGCCTGAGGATCCGCTGGAATCCAGGAGATTGAAGAGAATCGCCCCTTTATACTCGGTACACAACCGCCAATTATACAAAAGGGGATATGCCCGCCCATGGCTTAAATGCATTGGAGAGAGAGACGCCCAGGCAATGCTGGAGGAAGCCCATGAGGGACTCTGTGGTAGCCATCAAGGGGCGAAAACATTGGCCAAGAGAGTCCTGCGCGCAGGATATTATTGGCCCACGATGCAGCAAGACGCGGCCAACCTGGCGCGAAAATGCGAAAAATGCCAATACCATTGCCGATTATCCAGCATCCCAGGTTATGATATGATCACAATCTCGGGAGCTTGGCCTTTCGACCTATGGGGGATTGATATCCTAGGCCCTTTCCCCATGGCCGCCCAACAGCAGAAATGGATCATCGTAGCCGTGGAGTACTTTACGAAATGGGTCGAGGCCAAGGCATTAGCCCACATTACGGCAGAAGCCGCCAAAAACTTCATTTGGCGCAACATCGTGTGCCGCTTCGGCCTTCCGCACGCACTCATTTCTGACAATGGCACACAATTTAATGCAGATGTTACCCTGTCCTTCCTCGAAAGGCTAGGCATTCGCAGCAACTTTACCTCGGTGAGTCACCCCGCTAGCAATGGCCTAGCCGAAGTTACCAACAGGACCATTCTGGATGGTCTAAGAAAGAAGGTGGCCTCCAACAGGAAAAATTGGCCCGATAAACTAGACGAAATCCTTTGGGCATACAGGACTACTCCCCGTGAGGCCACCCAGCAAACACCATACTCCCTAGTATATGGCATGGAAGCTGTCACACCTCTCGAACTCATTACACCCTCCCTCCGGACGACAGCCTATTCCGCAGAAAGCAACCCCGAAGCACGAGCAGTGGACCTTGAGCTAGTGCAAGAACTCCGGGACAAGGCCCGCATCCGAACCACTGAATATCAGCAGAGGGTGAAGCGCACCTTCGATAAACGCGTGTCGCCCCGTGCGTTCGAACCAGGCGACCTAGTACTAAAAAAGGTAGAAGCTACCGGACAGCATGTTGGTAAGCTTCAACCCAATTGGGAAGGCCCCTTCCGGATAATTCGAACCTGCGGCAAGGGAGCTTACGAGCTCGAAGGTCCCGATGGGCGAATGCTCGCCCGGCCCTGGAACGTTGTCCATCTCCGCAAATTTTATATTTAAAAAAAAAAAAAAAAAAGGGGGGGGGGGGGAAACAGGTACAGAAGAAACAGGTACAGCAGCGGTGCCACCTCACAAAAATGTAATCACTGTCTTTTGCATCTTCTTTTTTGGACCAACACGGGAATGCCCGTGAGTGGTCAAGGGCGCCGGTGCGACATTATAAGCACGGCCCCAGTGTGCGATGTCTGACTAACAAATTTGAGACCCGGCGACACAAAATTGCCGCCGGGACTACCTCACAAAAACAACCAACTAGCGCAAAGGCAAACAAAAGCCTACGGGCAATGAATGCCTCTATAAAAGTTTTTTTGCGTCAAGAGGATAACCCAAAACCCAATGGGCAACGAACGCCTCCGCAATAAAACAACGACGTTTCTCGTAGGAGAAAGGTGAAAAGCTTATGAGCAACATATGCTTTAACCAACAAAACCGGAAATTACTACAACCTCAGTCCAAGGGCCCTCGAGCATAAAGCCCGAAACAACTTTCCCATAGTAGCGGGCGTGCGCTAGTCGTGCAAAGTACGAACGAATACTCTGAAAAGATGACGAGTACACACGAGGCGCCCCGCGAGGAAAATTCGCGCTAGTCTCGGGCCAAACAACCTGAAGCACGAAGCAGCAAAAACAATTCTCCAAGACAACACAGGAAGAGAGTTACAAAAGTGTGAACAAAAACTCTGCAAAGAGCAACAAGTACACATAACTCTCGAACATGGCAACACAGGCGCAAGTCACAACAGTGTGAATAAACTCTGCAAAGAGAAAACACTTGACTAGCGAAATCAAAAGGGACAGTTATGCAAAAAGCGAACGAAAATCCCAAAAGGATAACGAATGCGCATAACTCTGCTTTGGAAAGATAATAGCGAAAACCCGCAGGGTAACGAAAAAATCTCTCCAAGGATCCCGAAACACAGCGTAAACGAAAGCCCGACGGGGCAACGAACACGCAAAATCGGACAAAACATTCCGCCATTCCGCAGAAGACAACGAGCTTGCCTATGCAAATAGGTACAAACGAAAGTCCTGTGGGATGAGCGTGAATAATCTACTGGCCTCGCGAGACAAAAAGTAGGCATGACAACATGTCCGAACAAAGTCTCGCAGGAACATATCTACTGGCCTTGCGAGACAAAAAGTAGGCATGACAACATGTCCGAACAAAGTCTCGCAGGAACATATCTACTGGCCTCGCGAGACAAAAAGTAGGCATGACAACATGTCCGAACAAAGTCTCGCAGGAACATATCTACTGGCCTCGCGAGACAAAAAATAGGCATGACAACATGTCCGAACAAAGTCTCGCAGGAACATATCTATTGGCCTCGCGAGACAAACGAGCTGGCATAACGACATGCCTAAATAACATATCTCGCAAAAACGTTCCTACCAGCCTCGCGATACAGCAGGGCGACCAAACAAGGAGTTGCGCAAACTTGAAGAAATCAAAACAGCACGCAAACACAACTAGCCCGCAAAGCAGGCGTCCCTCCGAGACGAGCCGTAGAAAAAAGAGGGTCGCGGACATCACCCACTTCGGGAAATCGCGGAAGCACGCCTCACGAGGTAAGAAAACTATCCATTTCTTTATATCCGCGCTGCAAACATGCATAAGAAAGGTATCCCTCGTACCCCGAACCAAAGAAAAATCAACAGCCACATCGCCAAATAAGGCAAAGTAACATAAATAAAGTACCGACCCGCCATCACGGCGCAAACAAAGGTGAGGTTGGTCGATGAGAACGTCCCACCAAACCCACACGGCCATAAGACTCATGTCACAACGACTATACGTCAAAGGAGAACACATAAACATAAATACTGTCAGGTCAACAGTTATCTCGGGTGGCTGAGAAACACTCCTCAGCAAACCACCCGAGCGAAAGCATGCAACAAATCCTATTAAAACACCCCGGAGGGTTCCTCACACAAAGTACTCTCCAATAGAAATAAAAGACAATCATAATAATAAAAGCAGAGAAGGATGTACTCCGCCCAACCTTCCAGCCGCGACATACCTACTCGCCTTTGTCCTGCAACGAACAAAATAATGTCAAGCAACTAAACCCGGATTACACCACGTGTCACGATATAGGTATAGAGGGGAAAGAATTATACCTGGTTCACTTCAAGGTTCCCTGAAGGGTCGTCTCCCGACTCTTGATTATAATCCACCTGATCCAGCGAAGCCTCCCCATCGACAGTACCCGAGACAGTCTCTTGAACCATCCGACCCTCGCTGCCTTCCGCGCGGTCTCGAGGGGACTGCGGCGGTGTATCCTCTCTGTCCAAGTGACGGGGCCACGGTGCAACCCTACGCCAGATATGAAAAGGCGTCTTCGGCGTACAGCTCAGCAGGTTCACGCTCGGGAGAACAGGCTTACCCTCGGGGTCGAGCAGCTGGCCTCCAGCTGCATCCCACTCATATCCCACCAGACCCTGAGGAACCCCGTCCTCGTCCGCAACGGGCGGGTACCCGAGGTCCTCTGGGGCGAACGGATAGAGACCGGCCAAAACAGATAATTCTGTATGAACCTGCTTCTTAACCATCCCAGTTAGCGACAGCATCGCAGCAATCTTGAAAGGATCGCTAACCAGGAATTCCCGAATCACCTCCTTCTCGCGATCGAGACGCTCCGCTTGCGAGTTCTTAATCGCACGCAAGGCCTGGGATAACTGCTCCCGCACACGCGCCAACTCCTGGGCCTGTCCCTCCTTTGCCCGTTTTAGCTCCTCTACCTCCGCCTCACTGTCAAGGAGCTTAGACACGGCCTCCTCGAGCAAATCCGTGCTCTTCTTAGCACTGGTCTCGCTTTCCTCTAACGCGCGGGCCTTTGCATCGACCTCACTCCTTAGCTTCTCAACCTCGTCACTGCTGCCCACCACCGAGCCCCGAAGCTTTTGGTAGTCATCACTCAAGGACTTGTGCTTCTCCATCCAGTAGTCCCTCTCCACAAGGGCCGCTGTCAAATCCGCCGGTTCAACAGGAGACTGGGCCACAGTCAAGTTCTTGGCGATCATCGCCTCCGCCGCACGACCAAACAAGCAGCCTATCTCGAAAAGACGACCGACCGCGTCCAGCATCATACCAGCCCCGCGTTTTTGGATAAGTCGACCCAAATAAGGAGGCTCCAAAGCACGGAAGGCTTCCCTATAAAACGTCGCGCTCTCGGGGGGCCGCTCCTTAGCACTTCGCATCCTAGCCAGATGAGGAAACAAGGCGAGGCACCCGTCCGGCTGACTTAACGGGAGGGGCGTCTTACAAATGGTCCCCACCCCAATCTTGCCAGGAAGACTAGCCTTACGAGAACCCTCGGACGGCGTCGGCGCCTTCTCAGGAGAACCGGTCGTGCTCGAGCTCCCGCCCCCACCATGCCCCCCCGCTGATACCGGAACTCCCTGGGCCAACACGACTGAAGCTGCACCCAAAGGAGGGACTGCTCCTTCCGACGACGGGATAGTGGCGACATCCCTCGGGCTCGGGGCTAAGGGTGGCCGAGTTACGTTCCTCTTCTTAGTTGTAGCTGGCCCTTTCCCCTTTTCACTACTATCAATGTCGTGTGTCGCCCTCCGCTTCTTCGAATCTTCACCCCCAGCCCCCTTCTTGACCACACGCTCCGCGACACCAGCGGGCGGGGAAGCAAGGGCCGCCCCGGCCCCCGGTAACCCAGAATACAGCCCCCCCGCATGCGAGCACACCAATTCGGGGATCGCCTTCAGCCCGTTAAAAGAGAAATCCATCAGGCCATAAGCTATATCAAAAATATGCATTCAAAGGTCATATATATATAGGGAAACAGTTAAAATTCTTTATTAAAAAAAATATATATACATATATGCGCAAAAACTACCTCGCGACAAATCCTCGATAACTTCAACGGCCTGTTTATCTTCAGCGCTCATTTTGAAGCCGCTCATCTCGGGTTTCCCCTCCCACAAACTGTCATCTTCACCCTTCTTAATCTGTCGCCACGAGCGACGAATACCTTGCAGTGACTCAACCTCCTCGGGCTTAGTCAAATACACCCAGCCCCTGTTCCAACTGTCGATCTTCCTCAACGTTCTCTTATGCGTCTCATAGTCGAAAATTTCCGGCGCATCACCTCTCCTCCTCACAGCGACAAAATCCGACGAAGCTATGCACAAACTAAAATAATGTGCGAACAGGGCCACGCTTGGCTGCAGCCCGTCAAAACAAAACCGAAATTCATCGAATAGCCTCTCAAAACTAACAAGGTAGCACCATCCTACACCTGTCAGCTGGGCAGGGGTTATGTTCAACGTCGTCAAAAAAGTAACCTGGAATGGAGTCAAAGGCAGCTGGAACCCGCATCGGGGCATCTTCCAGTAAATGCAGAGCCCTTTCTCGTCATCATGAGCTCGATCGTCTGCCTGCGGTAGCAAAAACTTCAACTGATCTAAAGAAATACGCCCCCTGGCGTCCTCCTTTACGAACTCACCGTAAAAAACGTCAAACCACCAACTCTGATTACGGCAACCTGTCGCTGATGGGAACAGAAGGCTAACTTCCCCGAATTGCGCGTCACGCGCGTGCCCGGGGCGCCTCCTCTTCGACGAGGAGAGCTCCACAGAATTCTTCTTCCTCTTCCTTTTTGGCGCCCGCACGGGCGCTGAAACTGACGTCTCCCGAGAAGACTCCTGGCGATCACGCACCTCAGTTTCCTCCGGTGCCCCCTCTTCTTCGACTGAGCGACTATCGCTGTAGCCGGAAGAGTAATACGAGGGGTCAGCCTTCTCCCGCGGAGCTCGTTCCCGAGTTACCTTTTTCTTCCCCCCCATCGTCGCCGACTGCAAAGGCAAGTTAACAAGATGGTCAGCAATGGGAGACATTACAGAAGGCACTATCCTCTTACCCGACGCAGCGAAGGCCCTTTTCAGGGCAGCTCTCGACTTCCCGGCACCTTCACCCCCTATCCCATAATCCCACATCGCCGGGTCATTCCAGTTAACGAGCTCGTCGGGAGAACCCGGTTCCGCTGCGGCCCCGTCAACGGAAGACTCCGGCTGTGCCGCCTTCCAATCAACGGACGACTCCAGGCCTATATCATCCCAATCCACGGCCGCCTCCCAATCAAACGAATTTCCCCCGGAACCCGAAGTACCACCCGTTTCCGACATTTAAAAGCACCCGCCCAGAAACTGTCTTACAAACCAACCGTAGGACCTCGCGTAGGACAGGCAAACAAGGGTAGAACAATACCGACCTGGTGGCTCACGGTATCGATCAAGATACCGAATCCCGAACGAAATGTTTGCGACAGTAATACTTACGAGTAGCAAGCGACGTTCCCGCGAGATATTCGTGCAGTCGTCCCCGCCAATTGTCCTTATCAGCGAGAGCGATGAACGAGACCACTCCGACAATGGAACTTACTGAAAGCGGACACCCGCATGGGCCCGCCTATCCTTATATAGGACCCCCGTAAAGAACTGTAAGAATCAGCACCAATCTCAAGAAACAACTCCCGACACGTGTCTCGCTCCCCTTCGATCAGCCGCTTCAAAAATCCAAAACGTCGCGTCGTTCAGCCCTTTGGCGCCAAAATCCGAGGATATATAAACCGTCGCGTCCCTTCGGCTTCCTCTGCGCAAAAAATCCCCATGACGAAGATCCCCTACAACCCTGAAGCATGCTGCCCCTCAAAACATCAATCCCACGCCGTCCCGACAAGTGAATCCTGACCCCGCGCTAGGATTACCGCTTACCCGAAGCGGTGGGCGACATGGTCAGAATAGCAGCGGATCCCGATGACGTCAGCAAACCTAAGCATTTATGACGGCCTGACACATGCATTTATTGCACCCACAGTAACCCCCCGTTATATATACACACGGGCCATCCGTACCCAACCACCAAATTCCCGTCTAACAAAAGCCTCGCCGCAATGGCACCGAAACCTTCTAACAATCGTGGCAAGCAACCATTGGACAAGGGTCAACCCAGTAACCCCACCCCGAGACGCCCGACCTCCGTTCGAGACCTACCACCCCGAGTCCGGGCGAGCTGGCTCCGTTTTTTCCCCCGACACCGTCTTGACCAAATGTTGTCAAACCCGAGCCACAAGCTTCACGAGTTCGTAGATTACCTCCTGGATCTGGAGAGGCGATCCTCCGAGCATTGCCCCGGTTGCCCGAAGTCTCGCCGCAATGCACCCACACCCGCTCTTCCTCCTCATCCCCCGCCCAAGCCGATAATTCGCAGTACCTGCCCCGTATGCGGCAAGACGGGCAACCGATCCGAGATGCCACGATGCCACCGGTGCCGACAGAGGTTTCACCAAGCCTGCCAACCCGAGGAAACCCATTACCTGTTCCATATCCCAGGTCTCGAGAGCTGGCATTGCGACGAGTGCACCGCCATCCTCAACTCCCTGGACGATATGAACGAGGACAGCGACGAAGCCGACCATCAGGACAGTGAGGAGGAGGGCCCGCAGTATCACCCCACTCGGTCTGGCAACACCGACCCCGAGGACGGATCCTCCTCAGACGGCTTCTTCAGCGATTGATGCGCTGTGCGACGTCGCCTCATCCACCTGGCCGGATGTTTACTATTATCTCTTTTGTTCCCCGACATGAGGATGGGTTTTATCTTTATATGTTATTTTGATGATAACCCCCCGAACTACTATGTTTCGTTGAGAAGGAAAACTCTATAAACCACGTAACACTACCTGCAGTTATAGTCTTTTATACGTTGCAAAGTTCCTAAAAGCATGTTCGTATAACGGCACCTTAAGAAAAAATGTTAAATGCACGTCGCTTGTAGTGCAATCCCGTCGCAGCCCGGCAGTACGCTACGTCACAATACTGATTTACCATATCGCTAAACCAACTGGCACCGTCTACCTCACGACCCCTCGGTCCGAGGTGGATCGCGAAATATTAACGGATATACTACTTGAAACTAGCCACTTAGCGACACCAACCCCATCCACTACCAACACAAGTTGGTACGCCCCCTGCCTCAGGACAGCCCTGGGGACACATGTCTCACTTCTAATCTTATCAATAGCATGAAAACAACGCTACCTTGTAAGCAATAATCGCACATTCCAGGTCACGTGACTTAAATAGTCCAGACAAAACAGGCAATGAAACCACCCTCCCCTTATTCTAAAAGGCACGACTCGGGATAACTTGGACAAAGGAATAGACCTCGACAAATCACCGGCATAATTGTGCCGCGACAGGCCCTCGCAGCAGGGAGACATTCTCGATTCCAACTCATGCACCTCATACATGCTACCACGCATATCTCCCCAAATATCGGCTCGCCGACGGGAACTAGCCCTTAATTTAGCGCACCCGCTACGAAAATAAGGAACTTCTTACTGATAACACCTCGAAGTAGGCGTTCGATGACTCCTAAAAACGCCTCGGAACAACCGCCCCGTCGGTCCAAAAACGCTTCGAAATTGACACCGGTCAAACAATAGGCCTGCGCCCGTCCAGTCAAATCACCTAGCCCCAGCTTTTATGAATCGGTGGGGCCCGGACGCGATAACCAATGGCACCACCCCGCCTATATATTGACCCATTCAGCCTGAAGAAGATCATTCCCACCAACCAAATCCCCCATTCCGCAAACTTACCCTCACGACATCTCCCTTCACAATGTCGTCGAATGACTCGGTTAACAAACCCGAGCAGCGACGTCCCAACATTACCCTCCCCCACAATTCACCGCCCCACCGACCCCGGCCTAACCCCACGCAGTCACCACCGCGAATACTGTCGGAAGGCGAGCGGTGGGTATTGCTACAGGATATATCCCACCCGGACTTAGGATGGATGCTAACCCACGAAAACCTTCGACTCCGAGATTTTATCGACTTCAAGCTTAACTCATGCCCGACATTCACCCCGGAGGACGAGAACGCCATCCAACCTACGGCACCGTCCTTGCGCACATGCTTCGGGTGTGGCGAGGAAGATCCTAAGACCGAGATGGTCAAATGCCGAACCTGCTTCGAGTGGCGCCACATGTATCATTACGACATCAAAGGCCGCTCAGATCCCCGTCGCCGGTTTTGGCGATGCCCCCGTTGCATCGACCTCAACTGCGGAGGACCAACTTTATATACGGCCACTAAGGAGGAGCTCGAAGCGGACAATGCTTATGAGGACACAGATAATGAGATCCTCGCCTAAACGCTCCATCAATAGCGACATCATTCCCGCCTTATTGCCGAGGAGTACCCCGGAGTGCAACTGAACGAAGGGAAAACGTCCCTTCCGCCTGCCTCAGGTCCCACCTCGGCAGCCATACGGGTATACAGGGAACAAGTCGCCCTGCACATCATAGTTCACTAGAACAAATGTATCTGTTATCGTGCATCAAGAACAGACAAACATTGTCTACAAAACATGTATCATACCGATGTAACATTATTAAAGCTTATAAAAAGAAACAGTGGAATTCATTGACAAAACTTTTTACGATACCGAACAATCCACCTTTTTCATTCCACGCTAGCCGAATTCCGGTCCCGCGTAGGTCCCTACGTACGTACACTGACACTCTTGTCGACAATATTCCCCGAGGCCTAACACCAATCAACCAAACCATCGACGACTATACGTCACAAGTTGCCTGGGACCCACATCATTTATAGCCACAATAGTACCTTACATCTATAAATACCAACTTACCATCACGTAAGAGGGGACAACCATCTCCCTCCTCCTCAGTCTATCCCTCTAAACAGAAATGCCTTTCAAACAAGTGGTCTCAAAATCTAAAAGGCCCGCGGACCAAGGTCAGAATAGCCGTGACCAACCTCCCCCCAAAACTCGTCGCTCATATAACCCACGACAAGTCCTCTCTCCACAAGAGCGTTGGGCCCTCCGCCAGCGATTTTCCGAGGAGGATTTGGAATGGATGCTTCATAACGAGGACCTCCAAATCTGCGACTTTATCGACCTCCTCCTCGCCGGCGTACCCCCATTCACTAAGGAGGATGAGAACAACATCTATGACGACGTCAACTTCGCGCCCAAGCTGCGTTGGTGTGTCATATGCCACGATCAGGGGCCCAAGCACGAGATGGCAAAATGCCGGATGTGCTATGAATGGAGCTGCTTCGAACACTACGACATCCAAGGCCGCGCGGACCCCCGACGCCGGTTCTGGAAATGCCCTGGATGTTTATCCCGCAATTCCGGAGGCCCGAGCCTGTACACCGCCACTCCAGAAGAACTCCAGGCGGACAACTTCTTTGAGGATACTGATAACGAGCGCGTGGTCTGATCTCACTATTTCCTTATTTACAGGCATTGCATGATCTCGATATCATGTCGTAGTTAGGCTTCATGCTATTTAAGAATATTTTCATATCAACAATTGCTTTCGATTTCCCCTACACCCTCCGTTACGCGCCTTAAAAAAAAAAAAAAAAAAAAAAAAAAAAAAAAAAAAAAAAAAAAAAAAAAAAAAAATCAATCAACCCAGAGTCACCTAACACGCCGACAAAGTAGTCGGACACTCACCCGAAACAGGGCATACCAAAGCCCCGCAAACTTTGTAATAGCAAAATTACGACCTTACAGGAAAAAACGATTAACACAAGTTATAACTACCTGGAAAACGCAAAAACCCCGAGACCAACTCGGGGGCCGTCAACAGCAAAAATTATGAAACACAACGACAAAGCAAAATCGGTATGTACCATGCGTAACCAACGAAGCAGGGCGACGCGAGATCATATAAACGAGAACTTCAAAATAACTAAAACACGAACAGGAAAACCCCGACGGATAACTCGGGGGCTGACAGCAAACAAACACCTCACAAAAATTCCCAAGATCAACTTGAGAGCCAACACTCGCAAAACATTAAAATAAGTCTAGCAGCCGAAATAAGCTAAGAAACCTCCCACGATAGAACTGAAGCCGCCTTCGTTATAGGAGTCAAGAACCCAAAAGCATCATACTGATGCATTTCGGCTTCGGGGGCTAATGATAGGTCCATATACCAATGGCCCTTAAAGAAGCCCAGGCCTGGCCCGATAGAGCACTCCCAGACCCAAAAAACACAAAAGGCCGGCCCAAAATAGAATGAAACGGAATAGACCCCCTCCCCCTGCAAAAAACAGGCCACGACCCAGAATTACCCGGGATTCGGACCCCCTCCCGGGGCCAGCCCGAGGTCAAGAACTGCCCGGGGTTCGGACCCCCTCCCGGGGCCAGCCCGAGGTCCAGAAATGCCCGGGATTCGGACCCCCTCCCGGGGCCAGCCCGAAGTCAAAAACAGCCCGGGATTCGGACCCCCTCCCGGGGCCAGCCCGAGGTCCAGAACTGCCCGGGATTCGGACCCCCTCCCGGGGCCAGCCCGAGGTCAAGAACCGCCCGGGACTTGGGCCCCTCACAGGGGCCAGCTCGGAGTCAAAATAAGACAAGGCTCAAAGCCTAGCATGCCGAACAGCCCAGCAAGGTTGACACGCGACCTCGCTGTCCGGCTTAAGACCAACTACGCGAGCTTTATAGCCTAATAGGTGGACAACCCCAACAGTAGGCGAATCTTTGTCATTAATGCTGACAAGACCCCGCTACAGTGGGCCACCCCCTATATAAGGCGAAGAAACCCCCAGAAACAGGGGGCGCGTTCTATCACATCTAGGAGCTTGGAGAGGTATCAAAAAGGGTTAGAGCGTTAATACCCCTCCGACTCCCCGCGTGCCCACTATCCCGACCCGCTTCGCTCAGGGCGAGACGGGCTGCGCAATTAACACCCGATCCCCGCACGGCCTGCTTTCCAGAAACAGGGCGTGTCTGCACCTTACTGGACCGAGTCCAAGTACGGCCCGGCCCCCTCGGGGAAGGGACGTATCACGTTTTATTTAATACTGATAAAGAGGCACATGGAAGTTTTTTCTATGCAGGTATCCATTATAAAAAGGTATTTGGATACGAGGTCTCCCTTTTTCTGTATGTAGAATCCTAAATTAGATGCTTGACATTGACGGAATGATTCGTAAAATGATATTTGTAATTTGTTACGCAAATAATTACAGTATTTGCTGCAGACCCGCAATTAACCGGCTTGGTTTGTCTGTTATTCTTTATATGTTGCCTTTATCCAGAATCCGATTTTAACTCGGAAGATATTTTCTTCGGAATCGAGCATAGGTGGGAGCCGTATAAGATGAGAATCTCCTGGATTGTTCTGTAAAGGAGGCCTATAACCTATTCAATAGAATTTACTCAATGGACGACTGTAAGTCCGTTACAAGACTAGCCAAAACGGATGAGAGTGCATCTCCCGGCTTTTTAATGAGAAGATTCAAGAGCGTCGTTTGTTTTAAAGAATCGGACGGAGTTGTTTTGATGTTCAGCCGGAGTTGTTCGACATGCAACAAGATCAGCGTATGCAATTTTAAGATTTGTGGCTTGACCCTTGTTGATTTTAAGATTCGTGCGCGGATCAAGTACATGTGAATCTTGATGCGAATCAAACAGCTCCAATCAGACATTAGACTGTCATAACCAACCCCCGCCCCCTCCATATTTTACAATTAGATGCGAGGATGTTAGTGGAATAATGCAGGGGTTGACTAGCAAAATAAAATATTTCGCGGCCGAAACTTGAAAAGCCTTAGAGCATCTCCAACCCAGAAATCCATAAAAAATTAAAAACAGCTGTAAAGCACTATTTAAAAATTAAGTTCATTTTAATTTCTTAACTCCTCCATTCCAGAAATTGGGTCAGCCAATAGGAAAGAGAGAGAGTATTAGCATGTTCAAAAGAAATCGTTTGTTTTATAAGCAAATTTGTTTTTTTAGAAATTGACCTACAAGGCTACAACAATTGACACATCAGATTAGCAATTTAAAAACATAGATGCTCTAAATCACGTAAGCTAACAATGTATTCAGCGGAAACCAGAAACTTTTGAACTTCTTCCTAATGACTTCAATTATAAATTCGTCCGTAAAAATATGTAAATACGTGCAAACATGATACAGATTAAAAAGTGAAGTTCTTCTTAAAGCTAGAGAAGAAAAAGAAATCTTAAGAAGGTTTAATTCAAGATAAATGGTGATTGAAAATTTGGACAAGAAAATATTAAGCTTAAGAATTCGGAAAAAAATGAGCAAAAATTAATCCTCATTGTGAAAATGATGTTCGACTGATAAAATTTCTAAGGAGTCTTAAGAAGCAGTTGCCGAACAACATCTATCTGATTAATCAATTAGTTCAATAAAAAAGTACAAAATTAACATTCTAAACAATTAAAAATGTCTTTGGTCTAGTGACAAAGACGCATTATGAAAGGTTATGGGTTCTAATAGGTCCATGTACCAATGGCCCTCAATGAAGCTTAAACCAGGCCCATAAGTAACTTGGAATTTGGATTCCGTCAAGGGCCAGTCCAAAATAAAATAAAATAAGGTTCCTAACATGATCACAACCCAAAAAGGCAATTCAGGGCTCGGACCCCCTCGCAGGGCCAGCCCAAAGTCAAGAGTAGGCTCGAAGCTCGGACCCCTTCGTGGGGCCAGTTCGAGACCAAAGCAACTCAGGACTCGGACCTCCTCGCGGGGCCAGCCCGGGACAAGAAATAGACTCGGATCTCGGACCCTTTCGGGGGCCAGCACGAGGCCAAGAGCAGTTCAATACTTGGTCAACTTCGCGGAACCAACCCGAGACCAGACATGACGAGATCCACAGACCAGCCACCTACTGGCCTGGCAAAAACTAAGCCGGGCTTCGTTCCATCGATCTGGAACAATCAGGCCCGAGAAGTCAAGTTGGGCCTCATTCATGAGGCCCAGTCCAACTTCGACTTCGCGTCACGCCAATTATGCGAATATCACCGCCAACTATGTGGACGCTACTGCTCATATGCGAACTCCCTAACCGTTTTGACAAGACGTCTCAATGGTCCGGCCCCCCCATTTAAGGCGGGGAATTCCCGGTAACAGGGATCACGATTTTCTGTAACATAGGGTATTGTAGAGGTTAGAGCAGAAATACCCTCACACCTTCCTCCTTCTTCCAAATCTCGGCCCGTCAACGAAAGGACGGGGCGAGCCCATTTCCCATTTCCCGAACTTGATCCCAGTACGGCCCGTTCCCTCGAAAAGGGACGTATCAGGTTCGAAACCCACAAAGTGGAAAAATCCTATGTGATATACACAAGAGTTTGAAAGTGTGTTGGTGCCTTGACCCCCCAACCTATGATTTCAAACAAACATTCTAAACAACTACCTCCCTCCACTCAAGTCTGCCCCCTCCCACTCCTTTTACTGAAATTTTTATTAATAGAAAAATAAATAAATAAATATCGATAATGATGAAGGGATTCTGGGATATTCGACATATAGGAAAAATGTGATAGTCCATAATGTCTAGGGAACGTTATAGACCATCACGACATGATTAGCCAAACGATTACCACTGCCTAAACAGCAAAAAAGCATAAACGGGACGTCTTTGTCCATCACGGCCAGAGAGCCAGAAAAAAAAAGAAAATTTCAGAATGTCTTTGTCCATCACGGCCTGGTCCCCAAAGAAAAAAAAGACCCCATTTCTTTCTCTCTCGCTCCCTATCTCTACCTCAAGCGACAACACCAAGAAAAGAAAAAAACTGCAGATATGTGCTCTCACCCACCAACAACGATTAGAGAAGAAATCCCACCTCCGCCACATGCACGGGACGTCGTGGACAACAACGTCCAGCTCTGTCAAGCCCTCCGTTTCGCCCTCTCCCACCATTCTTACCGTGAGTTTTTTTTTTCTTAAAATGTTTGTAAAAATTAGTAAATTATCAATAATTGATTGATTTGATTTGTTGTCAAGACTATTGTTAGATTTAATTAGGTGAAATTGCACCCAAATAGATTTAATTTTGTAATTTAGTATCCGATTATGTTTAATATTATGAATTAGGTTTAATTTTGTGAAATTGCACCCGATTAAGTTTAATTTTGTAAATTGCACACACTATTAGGTTTAGTTTTGTTAATTAGTATCCGATTAGGTTTATTTTTATGAATTAGTTTTAATTTTGTGAATTTGCACCAAACTTGCATTAACTTTATGAATTAAGGT
This sequence comes from Carex myosuroides, assembly GCA_028015225.1. NCBI lineage: Eukaryota > Viridiplantae > Streptophyta > Magnoliopsida > Poales > Cyperaceae > Carex > Carex myosuroides. The sequence goes on from CM051482.1 coordinate 7,485,116, forward strand.
TAATTTTGTGAATTAGCACCCGGTTAGGTCTAAGGTTGTGAATTTGCATTTGTTTGGTTCACAAACAAATTGAAATGATACTGTTGTGGAATGAGAACACATTGTGTTGGGTTTTATGGTACTTAAGGCAGCGGAATTTTAAAATTTTTGACAAGAAAAATACCAAAAGAGATCATCATGTGTGATTAAAATCAAACCAAAATCAATTTCCAAATCATTAAACATCATACCTTTAGTTTCTTGTCTCCAAACAAGAAAGGAAGGTCCTTGAGATGTAGGGTTGTAGCCTCCACCTCCTTATTGATGCTAATGGTGGTTGATGCCTTGCAGCGCCTTGGTGGTTGATGTGTGCGTGACCTAGAATGCCTTGCACCAAGATGAGACTCCAAAGTAGAAGTCCTCCACGGTATCCACCAAGAAATTAATTAGAAACCAAATATTCCTCTTGCTAGCGAGTACTAACTTGGTTGCTCCTTAATCTCTATCATTCAAGAGAACTAGATCTTGATCTTTTAGGGTTTATAGATTCTCAACACATGAGATATGAAACAAAAGAGAAAGAGAGAGTTTTTGACATAACTTTTTCTCTAAAAACGAAATCACCCTCAAAAGGAATGAGAGGGGAAGTATATATAGCAAATAAAGAATGTGAATTCAGTTTCCAAAACTAACCACACGTTCTCCCACGTTTTTTTTATCATGATCTAATTCGAATTTGGCTTTCTTTCAGAAGACAAAGTTCTAGATCTTTCTCTTACCTTTCGAGAAAGATATAGAACTCCAAAAACCGACTTCATATGAGGGAGATATGATTAAAATAAGAAACGTGTGCGGCAGTTTTCAGAACATGGCGGTCCAAAATAACCACCACTTTCTACCACGTTTTTTACCACGATTTAATTCGATTTTGGCTTTCCTCCAGAGAGGCAAAGTTTTAGATATTTCTCTTACCTTTCCAGAAAGATATAGAACACTCAAAACCGACTTTGTATGAGTGAGATATGGTCAAAATAAGAAACACTGCGCAGCAGTTTTCAGAAAACGTGGTAGTTATTAAGAAAACAATTCACAAATATGGGCCACAATTAACAACAGCATTGGACTTTGTTTATTGGGCCAAGTTCTATTTTTTCTTATTTGAATTAATACAATTAATCTAATTAATTGTAGTATCATATAATTATTCCAAATAATTATATTTCTCATGTTCTGGTGCAGAAACCAATTTATTTATCATGTCATACATGTCAAATAAATTATGGAGCATTTCTAATTAACTTCTTATTGGTGTGACCTTGTGGTATCTATGTCAAATGGCAATGGAATCTGAAACTCCTTTCGATTCCATAAACTACAAGCGACACCTAGCAATATGCATTGTAGTTACCCAAATAACACAGATGATAAGTACCTTACTGTATCACGATCCCTAAGCAACAATTGCCTCGTGCCAATTCCATGTCTCATGATATCATGAATAGATTCAAGGTAGGAATGTGTCATCCTTGCAAATCTACTCGTTTCTTGATTCCGAAATAATTAAGTAATTATGATTAACTCCTTAATCATATGTGCACATACTTGTATTATTTCATCAAGGGGCCCAGTGATATCATCACTCATTTATATGAGGGACATTGGTATTCTTGATAATTACTATCCCTCCACATGAGAGATACATACTGAGATAGAATCTGTATAACTGCCAGTTACTGACAACATTGGATAATACCCACGAATATGTATTCTCATGTGAGAGAAACAATCATCTCATACCTTAGAATTCAAGACACAAATAAAACATTAATGACACAAACACAATTCATATTAAATGTTTTATTTTGGTCACGTCCAATCCCCTGATCTCCATCAGGTATCCATTTGATTAGATTGACAACCCCTTGTCATATGATCTGCAGAACATGATCATCATATAATCCAAATGCTAATCTTATGCTGGTAATTAATGTCCCTTGTTAATTACCAAGACTAGGGACACTTTAGAGTATTCATTAACTCTTGTATAGAGTTTCACAATTCCAGGTCCTCAACCCGAATGATCTGTAAGTAATAAAATACTCAAGGAACAAGATGATACACATATCATCCAATTACATGAATGAAACTTAGAAAACAATCATCCTATGATTGACTTCTAGATCACAACACTAACACATTGGAATAGCATCATATGCGTAGCCCTCAAGTGAGAAAACTGAATCATCTCAGACTTCAGATATATACAACATGCGATTAATGACATAAGCACACAGACTCCTTTTGTAATGTTCAACATAAAGTCACTCCAATGCCATATACTCGTATATGCATTCGTGATATTAAACCGATCTCCTTCGTTTGATTCGTGAAACCCAATCAACATTTAATCATCACGCTAATCTTATATGTATGTAATTAGTGTTCCTTGCTAATTACAAAGATTAGAAAAATCTAGAGTTTATTACTTGTTACGAGATAGTGTCTCACAATCTAGAATCTTATTCTAGATACTATAAGTAATGTCAAACTCAAGAAACAAGTTAATCATATCAACCAATGTATGAACAAAATATGTAGTAACATTTGCTCTATGACACTAACTCCATCACTCGTGTGGATAAAAGAATGAGGGAGATGAGAGAGATCGGAACCGAGAGTGCGGTATGTCGGAGCTGAGAGCGTAGATATCTATTCCCATTTTGATTAGAACGCGGTGGTGAGCAAATTCGGTCGTTAGAGCGTTGCGGCGGATGAAGAAGAGCGGATTCGGTCGTGGAGAAAGATAGAGATTAAGGTAATAGCGTAATTAAGACTGTATATAAGTAAGATTAGAGGATTAGAGTAGGTTAGAGTAGTTTAGAAGATTTTGTGAGAATAGGAGAGTAGATCTAGGAATTTGAGTCATTTGATTCGTTATAAATATATTTTTTATCAATGAAATTATTAGTAGGTATTCAAAACTACTGATTTTTAAAAAAAATATTCTAAAAAGTTGCAACATCAGCAATTTTCTAGATTAAATTACTCTATACTACTGAGTACTAACATTCGTTAAGGGATTAGCTCCCAACTGAGTTACTAGGGACACAAGCACTTGGTAAAAACAATTAAGATATAATGCCGGTCGTTATATTTAGTTTTAAACTGCGCTCTCCTTAATTTTATTTGAAATTTTCAGGGAGATTTTCAGCATGAAACTCTTTATTTTTTACTGAAGAAATGGCTTGTCTGAAGAATTCGTCGACCACTCACAATTAACTACGTGTATCTGTTATGTCAAATGCAAAACTAAATATAAATCATGTACATATTTGTAAATTTAAGGGGTGGTACGCAGTGCGGCTTACTTTGGGTGTTTTAACGAGTTCGAGATAAAATAATTGCAAACAATTGTTAGCTGGCTCTGTCGAAACTCAGTGCATTTAACAAAACGGAGTAAAAAAAATATATTATATAATATTACCAGGTGAATGTTTTCAAAAAATATACTCAATTACGGGTCAAGAAGTATTCTCGTTTTATAAGTTAATTTGTATTTTTAAAACTACAACAATTGTAACTAAAGGATTCCACCAATTTTTTATCTAACAAAGTAGACTATCAATACACATCTCAAACATTATATAGTAAGCTGTTGATGTACAAAGCTATCAAAAAGCTTTAACAAACTTGTTCTCTTATAAATTTTAAATTCTACGTGCTATGGTCTCAGTATCTATATTTGCAAAGTTCCAATAGTTGATTCAAACTGTTAAATATGACTTCTTCCGTATGAAAAAAGATATATGAAGATCAAATTCTACATCTTTTAAATTTTTTTATTATTTTTTAAAATTAGTAGAAAATCACTATTTTTGAATGGTCTAGAATTTTGAAATCAAGTTATTTTTTATGTAAGTATATTTTCATACGAAAATCATATTGAGCGGTTTAAATCAATCATTTAAACTTTAAAAATAGAAATATAAGTTCATAGTATGAACTAGAGCTGTAAATGAGCCGAGTTTGAGCGAGTTACCCCCAACTAGAACTCAGCTCATTAAATAAAATGAGCGAGTCAACTCGAGTTGGGATGGTAATAACGAGTTGTAGAGCCAACTCGAATTAACTCAGCTCGTTATCAACTCGAGTTGGCTCACAACTCGTTTATAACTCGTTTAACCAATTAATTATATACTACTAGTAAAAGAATGTATTAGTATCCAGCAATTTTTCATACAACAATAGTACATAAGCACCAACAATTTTTCATACAACAACTTAGTACATAAGCACTAGCAAGTTTTCATACAGCAGCTTAACAAAAATAATTTCTGAGATTTATTGTGACCAATGCTATGTAACTTGAGTTATAAATGAACGAGTTGGAGTAAGATCAAATTCAGCTCATTTATTAAACGAGTCAGTCAATTCAAGTTGGAACTGACTCGAGTTGTAAATGAGCGAGTGAAAATGAGCTGTAAATGAGCGAGTTACGAGTTTGAACAATTTTGCTCAGCCCTACTATGAACCACTCCGTAATAATATGCATATTGTCATAACCTCACTCCTTTCATTAATGTTGACTTTGTGCCACAGCTGAGTAATACATAGACGTAACTAAATCTTAAAATTTGAAGCTCACATGATGTAGAGGCTGACTTGGTGTATGAATCATACTATAAAGTTTAATGCAATTCCATACAAGTTCTAAATCTAAGTTTTTGATGTGCACAAATTCATTGTAAATCAAATGAACAGTTATAGTTTGTCATTCGGAACCTGCGTCTCAAAATAATTATGAAAAAAATGTAAATGAGAGAAGATGTCGCAAGAGGCATTATGGTAGAAGCTAGCCGGTTTATATCATTTTATACAATTTCACTATTGTTCCCCAAGCTAGATGGAAATCATAGAATTCTCGAAATATATCAAATACAGATGAACTACGAAATAAAAATAGAATAAATAACATTTAAAAACAAAACCTCAGATTAGTTCTATATATAGTCGCTCTTTGTCTCCTTTTAGGCTTTTTCTCTCTCAGACTCACTCTCCCCAATTTATCTCTGTTTCTCCCTCCTCAAGTCCCAACCTCCGATCGCATAATTCCCAAAACCCTAACCCTACTTTTTTCTTTTCCATGGCGGAACCCTAAAATCGATTATATTACCTATCAATCGCAATCAGACCTTTCAACCGCGCCGAGCGAGGCTTGGTCGATCCTGTCAGTATCACTGGACTGAGATCGCACCTGCGGCGTGCTTAAGCTGTATTCTTAGTTTGGCCAGCGTAATATGCAGATTTTGTTGAGATGAAGCCCAAGAAAAAAAGAGTTACTGAAGTGGTAAGCCTTTATATTGTCATCTGTGCTTGTTTCATCAATTTTAATTTGTTTCTTTCTGTTCGTACTTGAAAAATTGATAAAATTAGGAGGTGAGAATTTATAAAAGAAAGAAATTTCATGGCAAGGACAATTTTGGGCGGGGGTTGGGGGGGAGGGGGGTTACTCGCTTAGAATTATGACAGCTGCACAGGAATGTTTAATCCGTGACCCCTCTTCATGCCAGGAGACTTAATTCCAACTAGAACCTAGTAAAATTTCGAAGTTTTACTTTACTAGCATGAAGGTAGGTATGATTGGGTATCTTGCTGGTACTGTATTATTCTTGACTGGACGAGTAGTGTTGTTGGTACCTAAATTAGGTTTCCAGTGATCGTATGAAGTGGTGGTAAAATTGGGGTTTGAAACAAACAAGCAAGGGATTTTCCAGTGATCATATGAAGTGGTGGTAAAATTGGGGTTTGAAACAAACAAGCAAGGGATTTTCCAGTGATCATATGAAGTGGTGGTAAAATTGGGGTTTGAAACAAAAAAAGCAAGGGATCAAGTCGGTACCTAAATTTTAAAGATGATATGCCATTACATTTAAATTTGAGGCTTTTAATTCTTACAGAACGCTTATAAGCATGGTTCTTCGCTGGAGATATTGTTTAAAGTTTTCATAACCTAGTATCCAGCATTCTTATCCTGTCAATAAGGTTTTTTGTTCTCACTTTTCCCTCCTTAATGGAGGAAACAAAATAGCACAGTTACAACACTTCTTGGGTTATGATGGTAAAGTTGAGTTCTCTTTAGGCAAAGAATGTGCCAAGTTTAGTATTGAGGTTGAGATGAATGAAATACATCTCGTGGTCAATTACTCTTTTCTCTCATGTGTTTCTGTACTTGAAATGATGAAATGACTAAAGTTACTTGCATTGGATTTATGGAAGAAAATTCTTAAAATTATAGAGCGCAATGTTATAAAAATACAAAACATGGAGATGAACTTGTAGAAATTGTTTTCACACTACTTATCTTTATTTTACACCCAGCCGATTCTTTCTTAAAAAGTACTTATTCTCATGTTATGCATTTTGTAGCCCCCAAGTATAAGATCATTTATAGACGGTGTCGCTGCTTCACCACTAGAGGATATAGAGCTAATGTTAAGGGATTTTGTATGGGAGTATGATAAGGTTCGCTCTCTCTCTCTCTCTCTCTCTCTCTCTCTCTCTCTCTCTCTCTCTCCTTTTTGAATGATTGACAAAATCTTTCTCACTGTGTGTGTGCGGGCATGTATTTTTGGTGCACAATTTGATTTGTCATAAAATTAGAATCCCATCTAGCTTAGGGTCACTGTATAGGTCCTTGCAGGACACATGATTAGGAAAAGAAAGGAATTAGTTATCAAACCAGGCACTAAGTGGTAACCCAATTCTTGTCAGTTTATTCTGTTATTCATGCTTGTTTCTTTGAACTGGTTAAATTTTTGGTGTTGAATCAGGACCAAATCAGAAATCTAGTATAAATTATTCATGATTGCCTCATTTTACCTGCATTTATCATTTTGCTTCGTAGCCCCAAATAAAACAACAACAACAACAACCAAGCCTTTAGCCCCAAATAAAAGATAAAAAGTTTTTTTTTTTCCTTTGAAATATGACGGTCGGTTCATATGATTTTGTAAGAACCCGGCATCTCATATATTTCTTCCCCTATAGGGAGACTTCAACCACTGGACTGAGCTATTCAACTTGTTCGACTCGTACTTAGACAAGTACATAGGACCCAGAAAGGACTTGAGCTTGGAAGATGGTTTTCTTGAGGCTGACATGCCTTTCCCTCGTGGGCCTGTGCTTCAAATCCTTAGAATTAGCCGCTTAATTTCGGAGCATTGCTCTAATCGCCACCTAGTCAGCTCTTTTGAGGTAATTTTTATTTATATACAAGGTCCTCTGGAATGATTTTTTTATGCAGTGCACTGGTTCTTGAAAAAGCAGCAAATGTAGAAGAACTTAAGAAAAGGAAACCCAACTCATACCACCATAATGTTGATACATTCAGTACTGATTGTATATATTAGCAGTACACCTTTTATACTAGAAGCTCTTACAATCTCTTGGGAAATCCTCAAATGCATCTGCACAAACCTTGTTCAGAAACTCAAATAAGCAGACTAAATATGGTATATACTAACACTGCTGCTTTATCATCTACAATAACAGCGACATCTTGCGTCTCTTCTCTCTTCCACTGATGCTGACATCGTTGAGGCAAGCCTGCAAACTTTGATGGCATTCACCAATAAATCCATTAGCAAGAACTTGTCGGTGCGTACTGGTTCCTTGGCTTCCAAGCTATTCACCCTTTCCCAAGGATGGGGTGGAAAAGATGGGGCGCTCGGCCTAGTTGCGTGCTCCCTCCCAGATCATTTACCCTCTGAAGCAGGTCAATTCGGTTCTACACTCCACTTTGAGTTTTACTCTACCAATAATGGGTTAAAAGGGTTACGGGTAATCCACATGCCAGATGTGAACCTCTATCGGGGTAGTGATCTTGAGCTATTGGCTGAGTTGATTAAGGAGCATGATGTACCAGTTGAAATGAGGTTTTCACTACTTACGAGGCTGAGATTTGCTAGGGCTTTTGGGTCCTTGGCAGAGCGGTGTCGGTACGTTTGCATCCGATTGTACGCATTTGTGATGCTAGTTCATGTGGGCCGTGAGCATGAGGATGTTGAGACGCTTTTGGGCAATGAGCCTGAGTTCATTGATGAACTGCTCTCTCTGTTAAATTATGATGAGATTCCAGAGAAGGTACGATCACTGTAATATTTTATTATTGCCTCTGTGTTGATCTTTTCACTTCACTCCCTAATCGATATATAATAGATGCATTTGTGTGTGTGTGTGCACGCTATACTGTTTGTGTACTAACAGGTACCCTAACTTCTGCTTCTGTCTTCGTGCAAAAATTTTCAGATACGGGTCTTAGCCATTCTATCACTTGCAGCACTTTGCCAGGACCGGTCACACACACCAACCGCAATATATTCTGTGACAAGTGGAGCCCACAGCAGTGTCCTGCCAGGTCTCTTGCAGAAGACCATAGATTCAATCACCACTGGTTCAACGAAATGCTCAGTGATCTTTGCTGAAGCACTTCTCTCTCTTGTTTTGGTTTTGGTCTCCTCGACCCCTGGCTCTCTTGCTTTACAGGAGTCTGGCCTCATTTCCACCATTCTACCACTGTTGAAGGATACTAATCCGCAGCACCTCCTCCTTGTCACCACTGCTGTGCAAGTGGTCGAGGGTCTCTTGGACTACCACAATCCCTCTTCGGCTGTGTTCCGTGACCTTGGCGGACTGGACGACTCCATTTTGCGGTTGAAATCTGAGATTTCAGTTATAGAAAGTGTGTCTGTTTCCCGGACAGCTGAACAAGAGCCTAGTATAAGTCAGGAGTCAAGTAGAAAGGGAAAGGAACCTGAAACAGCACTAGTTCAAGTTCAAGCTGCACATTCAGATTCTCTATTTCTGCATAATAGGAGGGCTTTGATCAAGGCACTCCTGCGAACTATTTCCCTTGCAACATATGTACCGGGTGCAACCGCACGAGTGGGTGGGTCTGAGGAAAGCGTGCTACCTCACTGTTTGTGTGCGATTTTCAAAAGAGGGAAGGAGTTTGGGGGTGGGGTGTTCTCTCTTGGGGCACATGTCATGATGGATCTGATACACAAAGATCCGACCTGTTTCCCAGCCCTAGAGGCTGCTGGCCTCCCTGGTGCCTTCATCGATGTTATCACCAATGGGCCCCTGTGCAGCTCTGATGCAGTCACATGCATACCTCCTTGCCTCGAGGCTTTGTGTTTGAATGGCAATGGATTGCAAATGGTGAAGGAGAGGAATGCACTGAGGTGCTTTTTGAGGATTTTCACCTCCAAATCGTACCTAAAGGCGCTCAATGGTGAGGCAGCGGGTGTGATATCGAATGGCCTGGATGAGTTACTCCGACATGCACCCACTCTTCGGCCTTATGGGGTAGATGCAGTCATTTGGATATTGGATAGTCTAGCAAAAATAGGATCTGGCTCTGGATCTAGTTCTGCATCTGGATTAGAGTCTCCTTCTACTGTTGTCCCCATGGATATTGACAAGCCAGTGGAGAAAGATCAGATGGGAGATGCATCAATCACTGTTGAGTCATTTTTACCCGGGTGTATTAGCAACATAGTTCGGTTGCTTGAGCCGATAGTTCAGAATTCCGATACATGCCGAATGTTTGTTGAGAAAAAGGGTGTAGAGAAAGTACTTCAATTATTTGATCTGGAGTGTATACCTGTTTCGCTATCTATTGGTAACAGCATATCCAGTGCATTTAAAAATTTTTCCGCCACCCAGTCAGTTGCAATGCTGCGGATTGTTGGGTCATTCATTAGAGAACAACTCAAGTCAGTTAACGGGGTATTGAGTTCAGCAGTTTCTGGGTCAAAGCTTGACGAGAGTGAACCTGCAAAGCAGATGGAGGTCTTGAGATCTCTTTCTGGTCTGGAGGGGCTATTGGTTCTCTCGAGTTTTCTTTTGAAGAATAACACGGTCATGATGGCTGAGCTGGCAGTTGCCGAGGCTGAGATTTTGAAAGAACTTGCAAAAATTTATGTAGAGACCACATGGCAATTGTCGTTGCTTGCCGAGTCTAAACCAGATGAGGATCTCAATGGTTTGGGCCAAGAACCTGGTACCTGTAGAGATGATTCCATTGCAATTGTGTCAGAGAGGGAAATTGGAGAAGAGGCGAGCACCGAACCAGCATCTTCGACTGTACGTGGTGATGGTATTAGTACCAGTACCAGCAGCAGCAGCAGCAGCATGGAAGCACCACTGTATAACTGGAATGCTGATGAGGCTCTTGCATCAATGGTACGGTCCGCTGCAAGCATGCACAGAAATGGGCACCGGCATGGGCGTCTGTCAAGCCTGGCGCGATTACGTGGAGGAGCCCGGTTAACCCGGCATCTGGAGGCATTGCATGCACATTCTGACACAGAAGGACCAGTGTTTACTCTGGAGAATTACATCAGCCTTCATACTGGAGACAACAAGAGTTCTGATTGTCATGTTCGAGAGGCATGCTTCCTTAACTAGTCTTGTTTAATTCTTAGAATATTTTCTTGTCTTGCTATTGTTATAAATGCTGGAAATTTTTTCTTACCAGCTGGGTTCAAAACCCTACTGGTCCATAGTCGTACTGGTTGACTGGGTGGACTACCAAAATAAATTTTCTTACGCTGTGACAGTTCCCCAAATAAATGAGCACCTGATATTCACATACTATCTGACAAATATCTCATACCAGGCAATTGTCTCCCATTGCTTAGAGGTTTTCTTTTATTATTATTCTTGCATTTGGATTTGTGATATCTTGGTAAGACTTATGTTTAATCGACTTTCATGTCTGTGTTGGTGTTCGATGGCGATGCCTGTTTGTTATTATGGCTCAACTGAGGCTAGATTTAATGTTTACAACTTCCATTATTACAGATTTATTCTCCATCTTGCACACTTAACTTAATTGTACTCTACACAGGTACTTACAAGGCTTGCAGCAGCCATACATGCTTTTCTCTTGATGGTGGTCAAATCCCTACCGGGCCGCAGGAGGACAGAACCCACCTTGAACCCTGCCTCGAGATCTGTACTGACTGCACTGTCTCGGCTCTTCCTCACTGCCCTTAGCTATTCAGGCCACTCTACACCTGGCTTTGAATCCTCCCTCTCTGTCAAGTGCTGTTACCTTGGCAAGGTCTCCGATGACATGTCAGCTCTGACATTCGACTCGTGGCGCCGTGCCTGCAATACCTCAGTTGTCAATGGGTTTTATGTGACTGGTACATTCAAGGAGCTCCTTACAACTTTTGAGGCAACAAGTCAATTATTATGGAGCTTCCCCTTCTCTACTGATGGAAAGTCCCCAAACCACCCCTCATGGCTTCTGGAAACTTTGCAGAGCTACTGTAAACTGCTCGAGTACTACGTGAACTCGTCATTCCTTCTCTCTCCCTCTGCCCCTCAGAGCACACAGCTATTAGTTCAGCCAGTTGCGACAGAACTCTCAATAAACCTTTTCCCAGTTCCGCGGGATCCAGAGGGGTTTGTGTCCATGCTGCAGTCGCAGGTTCTAGAAGCAGTACTACCAGTTTGGAACCATCCTGTGCTTCCTACCTGCCCTGCGACCATCTTGTCGCCCCTGATCTCTATCATGGACCACATATTTTCTGGAGTTGGTGAGTTCAAGCTTGAGCATGGCGGGAGTGGAGGCGTGAACCCGCGGCTTGAAATTGGCCTCTCAATTGATGAAACTACAGTCTCAACCATTGTTGAGATGGGGTTCTCTAGGGCACGTGTGGAGGAGGCTTTGCGTAATGTTGGGTCAAATAGTGTTGAACTAGCAACTGATTGGTTATTTATGCACCCAGAAGAGTTAGTACAAGAGGATGTACAATTGGCACAAGCTCTGGCGCTCTCTTTAGGCAGCAACTCTGAGCCAGGTAAGGAGGAGCTGGCTGACAGGCCATCGGGTGGGGATGACATGGCGGGATCAACTGTGCCGACTCCTGCACTGCCTCTGGATGATGTTCTCTCTGTCTCGATGAAGTTATTCCAAAATTATGGTGAGTCTGTGGCTTTGCCTCTAGGTGACTTGCTGGTTACTTTGTGCAACCGGAACAAGGGTGAGGGTCGGTTGAAGGTGGTAATATATCTTGTCCAGCAACTAAAGGTTTGTCCAGTGGGCCCTGGTATGGATGTCAGCTTGTTGTATCCTACAGCCCACATGCTAGCATTGTTACTTGCTGAGGATGGCAACACACGTGAAATAGCAGCTAGAGAGGGCCTTATTCCTGTTGTCTTGAGGATTTTGAATTTCTTTTGGTCTGGTCCTAGATCCAATGATGCATTGGCTGAGAAGGCTATGAGCACACTCCTACTCGTACTAGGCAGCATGCTACAACAGACACCTATAAAAAATACAGAGACACCTGAGGAGCCCAATTCTGATGGCATGGATAAAAGCAAGGAAAAGCATGTGGACTTTTTGTGCACAGTATTGGGGAAGCCTACTGGCTACCTGACGGATGAGGAGAGTCAACAAGCTCTGACGATTGCCTGTGAGTTGGTTAAACAGCATGTACCAGCAGTTGTTATGCAAGCAGCTCTTCAACTATGTGCGCGTCTGACGAAGACATATTCTCTCTCTACTCTGTTTCTAGAAACTGGGGGGTTGTCATCTCTTTTTAACCTGCCAAGTGGTTCTATTTTCCCTGGTTTTGACAGTGTGGCATCTGTTATTGTGCGGCATGTGATAGAAGATCCACAGACTCTCCAGTCGGCAATGGAACTGGAGATCAAACATGCCCTCAGTGGGGCTGGGACCCTTGCCCGCAATGGGGGCCGGGTTTCGCCTCAGTCTTTTCTAACCTCTATGGCACCATTGATTTGTAGAGATCCTTCGGTGTTCATGAAGGCTGCTGCCGCGGTTTGCCAAGTAGACTCATCCAGTGGTGGCCGGTTGAATGTTGTTTTGGTCAAGGATAATAAGGAGAAAGATAAGGATAGGCATGAAAACAAGTCAGGTGATGCGTCCACTCCTGGGAGACTTTCTCGGGTTCACAAAAGGGTGCCACCAAGCCTTTGTCAGGTTATGGACCAGCTTTTGGAGCTCATTATCAGCTATGAGCCGAAGGCTCAAGAAAGCAGCGACATTTACTTTTCAGAAGCTTCTTTTGACGATAAGATTGTCCCAATGGAAATTGATGAGCCGAATCCAAAGGGGAAGTCAAAAGTTGATGATATGGGTGAATCTGAGAGGTCAGCATGCATGGCAAGGGTTTCACTTGTTCTAAAGCTATTGAGTGAGATGCTCCTTATGTACTCTCACACTGCGTTGGTGTTACTCAAGAGGGACTCTGAGATGTCCCAAATGCGTGGCAATTGTGGAATCCTGTATCATATATTGCACAACTTGTTACCTTTAACCACCAAAGATTCTAAGGACGGATCTGATTTGCTTGCGAAGCTGTCTGGAAGGGCGACTTCCTTTCTGGTTGCTTTGTGTGGACGGTCAACCGAGGGACGAAGAAGGGTTGTTAGTGAAATTGTGAGGGCATTCACATCATTGTTGGGTGGATCAACTGGTGGTACAAGCAGCAGCACTAGTGGCCCCTCGAATGGTGGTGCATTGGTGCCTGACAAACGAGTCTGGTCTTGGTGCAATCTTGTTAACATGATACTTTTGTGCAATAGTGGGTCGCCTAGTAGCAATCTGAGTCTGGGGTGCTCACCTGATGTTGCCCGAGCTATGATCGATGGAGGCATGGTGCAGTCGCTTGCAACTGTTCTTAGAGCTCTTGACCTAGACAACCCTCATGCTGCAAGCATATGCAATCTAATTCTTAAATCTTTAGAGACTCTCACTCGAGCTGCGAATGCTACTGAACCTAAATCCGATAAGAACAAAACTGGTGGATCTGATCATGGTTCAGTACTGTCAATCCGTGAACCAGGTGAAGTCAACCCTGCTGCTGAAACTGGTACAGTTGTTGCCGATGACCAGGAGACAGAAAGAGACCAACAACTTGATGGCCAAGACTTTGCTACAGAGGACACTGGTATCTGTATGGGTATGAGTATGGACAGAGGTGATAGTGAAAACCCGCATGAATTAGCCAGGTCTGGTTTGGTGGGAGAAGAGGATGTGGGTGAGGATGAGGAGGAAGAAGAAGAAGAGGATGAAGATGAGGAGGATGATGATGATCGGGATGATGACATGGGGGTGGCAGGTCGTGGGGCTCACCTAATTCCACTAGCTGACACTAACCCTGTTGATGAGGAAGAGTACAATGATGACATGATAGAGGAGGACGAGGATGATGATGAGCTAATCCCAAATCGTGGTGTCATAGAAGTGCGGTGGCAGGGTGGTGCTACTGGTCTAGACCAGATACGGCTTCCGCCTGAGATTCGGGTTTCACGAGGGCGTGGGTTCATTGAGATAGCATCAGAGTCGTTTCCAGGTGATGACGCTGACGATCTCTATAATCTCCACCCTCCATTTGGCGTTGAGCGCCGCCGTCAACCTGGAGCCAGTGCTGGCAGCAATCGTTCAGCTCTCCTAAGCCGGCAGAGGTCCGACTTCGTATCTGGCTTTCAGCACCCATTAGTTGCCAGGCCACCTAGAGAAAATACTTCTAGGGATAATCGGCTACACCCTGTATCTCGATGGCGTATGTTCGATAACGGGATGCCACCTGACGGGTCTTTGTTCTCTGGGGATCGCCTGGTGGGTTCAGGTGCCTCCTCCCAGCTGCTTGGTTTCTCTCTGGGCATGGAGTCGTTGCGAATTGGTGGGAGAAGGGGGACTGGATTTGATGGCCGGTGGACTGAGAATGGCCAACCTCCAGCCAGTAGTCAAGCTGCAGCCATTGCTCAGGCAATAGAAGATCATTTTGTCTCTCAAATACAGGTGGTTACTCCTAGTGGCAGCAGCAACCCTTACCCCAGCAACTCTAATCCTGGTCAGAGTGGTGATCAAGTAGAGACAGATCCTTTGGTTAATGTGCCAATTCTGCCTTTGGCAAGCCCGATGTTGGATGTTACATTAAACGGAGGTAACAATGCCCCATTATCTGAGAACATCCCGGTTACAGGAGAGCAAGATGACAGACTGATGCCAAATGAATTGAACAGGGATGCTTCCTCAGACATGGACAGTGGCCGGTCGAGCTGTCATGCTGTCATCATTGGTACCCAACCAGTGCCTGAGCTGAGTGATGCACATGTCAACTCAGATGCTGATGCAAGTGCCTGTGCTAACAGTGTTGGAATAGAGGTTCCTGAGGTGAGCGCTGGTGCAAACAGTGTTGAAATTGAGGCATCTGAGGTGAATGATGGGTATCGTACCCCTCCAGTGCCCATGGATTCGATTGAGGGTTATGAAACCCCTCCTGTTCCTATAGAGTTCGATGTTGACACGAATGCTGCTACTGCTCCTGATGATGCTGACGCTGAAGCTGATCCTCCTGATGTCAACCACACTGAGAACAATGTGGATGGAACGAATGAGATTGACCCTACATTTCTCGAGGCATTGCCAGAAGATCTAAGGGCAGAGGTGCTAGCATCCCAGCAGGGTCGCCAGGCTGGAGGATCTGTTGGAGAGGCTGAAACAGGTGCTGGCATAGCTAGTGATGCAGCAGATGAGATAGATCCTGAGTTTTTGGCTGCTCTGCCACCTGATCTTCAGGCAGAGGTTCTTGCACAGCAGCGAGCTCAGAGGATTGCACAGTCACACCAGTCAATCGGACAGCCGGTGGATATGGATAATGCGTCCATCATTGCTACTTTCCCACCAGAAATTCGTGAAGAGGTAAGCTATATTTATGTTTATAAAAAAAGGACGTAGATATTTTAGAAGTTCTACAAACTCTACAACTTGTGTATACCAGGCAAGGACTTATTGTACTGGGTATGAGGGAAGAGTTTCACTATGGCACAACTCAACACGTTCGTACGTTAATAAGCTGGCATCAATTCATTTTAATCCTTTTCTTTTTTGTTCTTGTTTATGTTTGTTTTGTATCTAGGATTTTATTTTGATCCTATTTCACATTAATGATTTTAATTTATGTTGCTTACAGGTGCTTCTAACTTCTTCAGAGGCAGTCCTATCTGCACTACCCTCAACTTTGCTAGCGGAGGCTCAGATGCTTAGAG
This sequence comes from Carex myosuroides, assembly GCA_028015225.1. Lineage (NCBI taxonomy): Eukaryota > Viridiplantae > Streptophyta > Magnoliopsida > Poales > Cyperaceae > Carex > Carex myosuroides. The sequence continues at coordinate 7,501,190 of CM051482.1, forward strand.
ACAGAGAGCTAAGTCGCTATCGCTCAAGGGGCAGTCTTTTTGGTGGGTCACAACATCGGTTAGGAAACAGTGGCCGGAGGTTTGCATTAGACAACCACCATCACCAGTCGGTGATGGATAGGGGCGTGGGGGTGTCCTTGGTCCGGCGTGTGGTCCCGACCATTTCCAGTGGATCCAGGGGCAATAGTAATACTAAGGAAGTTGAGGGTGTTCCCCTTTTCGATGCTGCTGCTTTGGAGGCCCTTATCCGTCTTTTTCAGTTGGCTCAGGTTGGTGTGTTCTCTGTGTGTGTGGTGTTTGTGTGTGTCTTCAATTGATGGGTTTTGGTTATAGCAGCCAGAAATTCTCAGCTTACCTTTCTAATATTTTTCTCACCTTTCTATGATCTTATAGCCACTAAGCAAAGGTATACTTCAGAGGGTCATGCTGAATCTATGTGCACATAGCATTACCCGGAGACTACTTATTGGCCTTATAGTCAGTATGATTAGGCCAGAAGCAGGACCTGGTGGACGGACAGACAATGTGGGCTATCGTCGGTTATATGGATGCCAGTGCAATGTTGTCTATGCTCAGCCTCAGTCCCCGACTGGTTCACATTCTGTTACTTTTCCTTTTTTCTTATTATCTTTAAGGTTTATGAGTAACCTAAAAGGTTAAGCGTAATTTCTGCAACCAATCCTCAATTATAGCTTTAAAGGCTTGCTTGCTACCGTACCAAACAGTATACTCTTGCTGCAATTTTACACATCTGTTGAAGTTGATATGCTTTTTGAATCTGAATATTTGATCCACACAAAAACTTTCTGATAACCTATGATTGTCCATCATTTTAATAAATTTTACATCGGTTAACATGCTGGTTCAATTGTGTTTCAGTTGAAGCCTTAAGTATAACATCGAAAGTGTAAATCCTTGGTTTTTACCCAACTGATCCATTGATCTGTTCCACCTCTTGACTAGATTACTTCTTTTTTTTTCCTTTAAGGCCTCCCTCCTCTAGTCTTGCGGCAGCTCCTTGAAATTCTAACATTTCTCGCATCAAGCCATGCTTCGGTGGCCGACATTTTGTCTTGTTCTGACCTCCAAAGCTCTGATGTTGTTGAAAAGGATGGGGAGGAGAAGGGCAAAGATGTAAATTCTGATGTGACAGAGACACCTCTCATGTTGTTTCTGAAGTTACTCAACACGCCTTTGTTCTTGCGCAGCCGGCTGTATATTGAGCTGGTTCTGCTCTTCTGGCTTTTAACTTGATTAAAATTTTTAAGTTTCTGATTTTCTGGCTTTTACTTGATTAGAAATGTCATGTTAGAGTCTTTAACAGAGCACCATTTCATTAAAAAAAAACCCTCTAAAGAAGTCAAGATGAAAATTTCAGAAAGATATAAAGACTGCATTCGGTACATGGTCAGGAAATGGTAATCTTGAAATGAAGTATAGGATGCCTGCTTAGTGTTGATGTTTCTATCTATCACCACTCAAGTAAATAGATGCTATACCCTCTGTGAATCTAATCAGCCAACTCTAAGTAAAAAAAAAATACATTAAAGCTGCTAAAAATTAAACTAATGGGCAATAATTATGTTATTTTTTTATTGAAATTTCTTGAAAGTTATACACCGTTTGTGCTAGAATAACTTATATTAGTAACATGTAGGTCATGTCATTGCTTGAAGTGGTGGTGAACAATGCTGTTTCAAAGATTGATTTGCTACCAGAATCTGACAACCCATCAGAAAGTGGCTCACCATCAGAGATTCAAGGGATGGAACCCCCAGGACCTGCAGCTGGAACTGAAAGACCTTTTAGAATGGATGAACCCAACCCAAACCCTAGTCAGCCCACAAGTGCCAAGCAGTCTGAAAAACTGTACCACATTCTGGTTGGGCTTCCTGAACCAGATTTACGCAATCTGTGCACCATAATGTCTCGTGAAGGGTAAATTTTCCTCTTTACGATACTGCTTCCTCCGGGGTATAGTAGTGTTTTCATATTTCCTTTTGTTTATTCAGTTGGCTGCTTAAGTCCCAAGTGATGTTGTATGGGTATTCAGCATAGTACTATACTTTGCATTTTCTAATGCAATCCAAGGTAAAAAGATTTAAGTGCACTTTTGTTTTGACAACCAGGCTGCCCGACAAAGTATACACCCTTGCTGCTGAAGTGATAAAAAAGCTAGCATCAGTTGCTCCATGCCACCGTAAGTTCTTCTCGAGCGAACTTGCAACTGTAGCCAGGTCCCTCAGTTCTTCTGCTGTCTCTGAGTTATCAGTCCTTCGTTCTGACCAAAATCTTGGCTTGCATTCCTCCTTGGCTGGTTCTGCCATACTTCGTGTCTTACAATCTCTATGCACACTTAACTCAGACTCATACCAAGCTGATGAAAAGCAGCAACAGCTGGTACTCTCTGATTTGAACTCCTCCCTTGAGCCAATGTGGCAGGAATTAAGCGAGTGCATAACCGTCACAGAGTCTAAGCTCGGTCAAACTGGAGATTTGGGGCCTGCATCCCAGCCTTTACCTCCCGGGGCACAAAGACTCTTGCCCTTCATTGAGTCTTTCTTTGTCTTGTGTGAGAAGCTCCAGTTGGACACAGCTTTTCAATTAGAAAATATCTCAAGCTCACCACGAACAGGAGGCACGGTTACCTTTGCACGCGTGGCCGAGAAACACCGACGGCTACTTAATTTGTTCGTTCGACAAAATCCTAGCTTGCTTGAGAAGTCTCTTTCCATGATGCTGAAAGTACCGCGTTTAATAGATTTTGACAATAAGAGGGCATATTTTCGGTCAAGGATAAGGCAGCAGCATGATAACCTTGTGGCTGGCCCAATACGCATTAGTGTACGTCGTGCATACGTGTTGGAAGACTCATATAACCAGCTAAGGCTGAGACGATGCCAGGATCTAAAGGGTAGGCTCACAGTGCAGTTCCAGGGAGAGGAAGGGATTGATGCAGGTGGGCTTACCAGGGAGTGGTACCAGCTGCTTTCTAGGGTTATTTTCGACAAAGGGGCATTGCTTTTTACAACTGTAGGGAACAATGCGAGCTTCCAGCCAAACCCTAACTCGGTGTACCAAACAGAGCATCTGTCGTATTTTAAATTTGTCGGTCGCGTGGTATGTGAATTTTCTGATCTTTTCCCTTTGAAAATCTCAATTCATATGCATTTTTTCTCATGACTGAATCGGGTCTTTATTTTTTTATGCATTATTTGCTAAATGAATAGTGAATTTTGGTTTAATCTGCCTCCGCTCGGAGATTTCATACCTTCATTTTTTTTGCCATCATTGGCTTAGTGGGGTTGGTTGCTTTATATTGTTGTCATTGATATTGTTATTATAATAATGGTACAGGTTGCAAAAGCTTTATTTGATGGGCAGTTACTGGATGTACATTTGACCCGATCCTTCTACAAACATATGCTGGGTGTTAAAGTCACATATCATGATATCGAAGCAGTGGATCCTGATTACTATAAGAATTTGAAGTGGATGCTTGAGGTTTGTAATTTGCTTGTACCATTCGGGGTAAATTTTTTTTAGGTTGACCTAAAGAACAAGTCTGATTGAATTGTGGCTTAATGCACCACTTTGGTCAAATTGAGATAAATCAGCCTTTGTTTTTAATAATAAAAACTTAGATTGATTGGGCTAAATTTTGGGAGTGTTTAACTACATATGGTTTGGCAATTGCCAGACGAATCAAATCAGCGTTGTTCTTTTGAAGAGTATAAACTTGGGTCAGTTTAAAATGTCATTTTAGTTCATATTTTTATGCAGCACTGTGATAGTCTGATATGGTTTGCCCTTTCTTTCTTTTGGTCTTTCTTTCCTTACAGAATGATGTGAACGATATCCCTGATCTGACCTTCAGCATGGATGCTGATGAGGAAAAACATATTCTCTATGAGAAAAATCAGGTAAGTTCATGTACTTGCTTTAATTTTTGTTTTGTTCTTTTTTTATTACCACCCTTTTTTTTTGTACTTTTGTGTGTTAGCTTGCAGTTGTGCATATCTTCAGCATATCCATGTGTTCCATCATATTCAGGAACTATCAATTACCAATATTTTCTGTTTTATTCACCCCTTGTTTCCATTACATTCTCTCTATTGGTTTTTTCTTAACTCGGTTTTCATGAAAGTTAATTTTCTGTCGCACCTAAAATTTTCTGGAACCTGTGTTGGAAAAGGTTACGGATTATGAGCTTAAGCCTGGAGGAAGAAATATAAGGGTAACTGAGGAGACAAAGCATGAGTATGTAGACCTGGTTGCAGACCATATTTTGACAAATGCTATTCGTCCCCAAATCAATGCCTTCTTGGAGGGTTTCACTGAGCTTATTCCTAGAGAACTCATCTCCATATTCAATGATAAAGAGCTGGAGCTTCTCATCAGCGGCCTCCCTGAAATTGACTGTATGTACTTGTTTTTTTGTACAACCAAATTGCTTGTTTGAAAATAATTTCTTTTCCCTATAGAAACATCATGACGTCATGAAACCAAAAATTGTCTTAATGCCCCATGTTATTATGATGTCTAAAATATTATATACCTTATATCCCTTATTTTCACAAGAAGTACCTTAGCTGATACTTCTTGTTTTTTCAATGGCAAGCATGATGCCTTCATAGTTTACTGATCTGTGCATGATAATTAGATGATGTTTTAAAAAAGATCTCTTTGGATTTTTAAATTCTTTTGGATGTTTTAGTAGGAAAAATTTATTTCACAATTGCACTGTGCCCCAATAATTCTAGCTAAATCTGAATGTAAAACAATTAATGGTTGGCTACCATCTTCCTTTTTTTGGCCATTGAAAATAGTAGTTATTTATTTCTGATCTTTTTGTAGTGAATGATTTGAAAGCAAATTCAGAGTACATCGGTTACTCAGCAGCCTCCCCGGTAATACAGTGGTTCTGGGAGGTGGTAAAAGGGTTCAACAAAGAAGACAGGGCTCGTCTTCTTCAATTTGTCACAGGCACTTCTAAGGTACATCCCTCCTCTCTCTCTCTCTCAGGTAAGATATCATTTCTAGTTCATACCTTCTAAAGGTGAACCCCCCCCCCCCCCCCCCCAAAAAAAAAAAAAAAAAAGTATAATAATAAAATAAGGGAAAGAAAGTCTTGTGACAAGTGTCCCAAAGGCCTACCACCGGGGGCAAGAGTTCTACGTAAGTGATTGATGTGTGTAACCTGGCACTATACTTGGTCACATGTTATTTTAGGTTCCGCTGGAGGGTTTCAAGGCATTGCAAGGTATCTCAGGCCCCCAGAGGTTCCAAATTCACAAGGCATATGGTGCCCCTGATAGGCTTCCTTCCGCTCATACCTGGTAAGTCTACATATATTACTTACCCCATTGTACTTCGTTAAGAAAAAAAGGTTTAAACTCTTTCATCAATCCCTAAATCGAGCATTATCTGATTGCATGAAGAAACCACTAGAGGTGCTGAATATGGTATCCTAGTTATTTTCTTTTGAAGGTTAATAGTATCCTAGTACTATTTTATCATTGTAATTTTCTATATCTATTTGTACAATTGAAGATATTTTTGATTGTTTCTCTTTTGATAATACTGTTTGATTTGTTATGTAGTTTCAATCAATTGGATTTGCCAGAGTACAACTCAAAAGAGCAGTTGGAAGAAAGGTTGTTGCTGGCTATACATGAAGCTAGCGAAGGATTCGGCTTTGGTTAATATTTTTCTAGCGCTGATTCCTTTTGCCATTTTCTAGATGCCATGTACAGGTCAGTTGTTTTCTTTTTGTGCTTTGTATGTTTTAACATTCTCTCAAGTTGTTTGCAAGGAAAATACCCATCTGCTCATGTGAAACACTCTGTAATGTAGAAAGGTCCTACATATTTGTCTTTTAACTGGCTTGAGGAGTGATTGAAGGATGGGATAGTTGGTCCCATCTTCAGGTGTTTTTTTCATGCTTTATTATATGCATAGCAAATATACTTGCAAACAATAATGCACATGCACACACATCTTGATCGGTCTTTTGACAGATTTGAAGGCTGGAAAAGAGGTACTATGATAAAGAATTGAGAAAAAAAATTTCAAGTTCAGATGAACCTAGTGCTAGATGCTTAGAGTGTATATTTCAACTCTAATGAGAATCAAAAGATGGACGTTCTCTTGCCCCCACCGTTTTGCTGGCTTCCAAATAGTGTTAGTATTTTGCCTTTGGAAAGGGAGAGAGACGTGTAAATGGTTTGAACATTATCTTTGTTTCATTTGTAATTATACATGCTATTGTGCTGCTTCTAATACCTTCCAGAAGCAAGGGTGGTTGCTATGTCCAATAAGTAGCCTATGCTGGTGTCATTTTTGCTATTCTCTCTTAATTTTTTTCGTGCATTTTCTTTGTGATTATGGGCCTTTAGGTTTACTATCAAATAAATAGCCATTTTGGATTAATGATACTAATTCATTCTGTAAAGTGTATATTGCATTTACTCCAGCTGATGGCGCCCCTGGACATTTTATTGCACACGAATCGGTTGTCTTTTTTCACGTCTACTCGCAAGTTTCGAAAGTCCTTAATTACCTGAATAGTCCTAACACGTCTACTTTAGGTGATAATCAGCTGGGTTTACCACGGTAACCAGTGTCCTCCAGTTGTCATTGTTCCATTTTTATATTCATATTTCAAAATCAAACAACAATCTAACTTAGAACAATATCTAGAATTCGAGAGGCAAATTCTCAGGAAATTCTCAATTTTTTTGTTAAAAAAAACTTTTGGATTCTAGTAAAGAACTTTATCAAATTCTTAGTCTTATTTTATTTACGAGCGCTGTGTCCATAGAAAAGTCTATCATAGCTCTTATCGCACCAAAAATTCCTTAGTCAAGCTTTAAAATAAAAAAAAACTTTCAACAGTTGTAATTTCAGCAGCTTTACTATACCTAGAATTAATTTATGTAAAAAGAAAAAAAAAATCTTGGCAGAGGCTGCAAGGTGAATAGCTAGAATTAGAATACTTGGTCCTCGTTTCGCCTCTCTACCCAAAAATAGTCAAATTATTCATCTCTCTAAAATGGCTTTTAATTGAACTAGTATCACACCCTCTCAAACCACTTAACCTTTACAAATAACTCACCAGTCTCAACATCACACAATCTGAGCCGTGCATCAAATACAACCTCACCATCCAAATACATCACAAAGCTTTCTTCAAGGAGGCAATTTTCACTGTTTGGTGCCACTTTTCTCAACTTCATCTCACCAGTTGTGAGCTTGGACTGCAACGCACGCTTGAGCTTAGAAGCAGCAAATATGGGCTGTAAATCCATAAACGTGTGACCCATCTTGTCATCATGCTTGAATGTGTCTTTGTCAAATACTTCCTAAGAGAGAGAGAAGAGTTAACCTTATTAAAGTCTTATACTTGTACTTGTAAATTCCTGGAGCAATTAAGAACTACTGAATCTTCTTTAAAAAGGAGAAGCGTTTTTAAATTATTCTTTTGTTATTTTAATAGAAGGATGTTTGCAGTTTTAATTTGTCCATCAGAAACGTAATAACGATGAATCTGTGAATGTCTATTTTAACAAATTTTCAGATAATTTTAAAAGTTGATGCATCAACTTTGATTTTGTTCCTCTTTCTTAAAATAGGAAGGTAGTCGTTACTAGAAAAGACTTTAACAGAAGGAGAAAGTATTTGTAAGGTTGGATTTGTGTTTGAATTGACGTGATTGTAACATAATATACATATATAATGTCAACTAGTTGCCTCATTAATGCCTAACTGACATCACTAGACAACTCCCTACTTTTTTTGAGATATTTGACAGTGGCTGTCAAATTACACACTACAAATTTGCTATAACTGCCCCCCTATACACAACAGTCTACAAACACCAAAACTACAGACTAGTGAAATACTAAAAACGCTCTACGCCAGTCGACACCACAACCGAGCTTCTTGAACCGCCCATCCTGCTATAATCTCAGGCAGCAATGTTGTTCTCTGGAAAATTCTTGCGTTACGCTGTTTCCATATAGCCCAGCATACTGCTACAAACGCAACTGCTTGTTCTTTAGCCACAGACGTACCGCCATCCCGATGCATGCGTTTTGACCTGTTCCAGGTCTCCTGAACGGAGTCCCCCAGTACCATTAATTTGGTACCGGTCAACCTCTCTGCATGGTGCCACACTCGAGTGGCATATGAGCATTGGAAAAACAGGTGTAAGGCAGATTCCAAAGTACCAGTTAAACACAGAACACACCTTAGATCGCATATGAAATTGCGCCTTGCCATTACGTCATGCGTCAGTAGCCTATCCTTCAACAGTAAATAACAGAAAATTTTTGTTGTTGGAGTGCATTTGAGGCGCCAGACCGCTGCATTTTGACACCTTATCTTTCCAGCTCCTGACATGATAGCATAAATGGATTTTGCAGAATAGACCCCAGAATTTTCAAATTTCCAAATAATGCAATCATTGTCCGAACTGAAATTTGGCTGAGCCATGATTGGTAGTTGCGGTGCGATATGTTGAACGACGTCCATTGCATCCCTTAGAGATATTTTTTGAAATGGTGGCCGTGGTCCCACTTCCGAGCTCAGTACTGGTGTATCCCTCCACGTGTCGTACCAGAATGATATGCCAGTGCCTTGCCCGATCTGCCATCTGGTGCAGTGATGAAAAAGCGGTTTAATTTTCCTCAACTGTCGCCAGAAAAAGGAACCTTGTACCGACCATATAATGGGACCATCCGTGTTTGTTCTAACAAACCGTAATTTAAAGATTGTCGATGACCATAGGGATGCCGGCTCCTTGTATGCTTTCCACCACCAACGGAGTAACAAGGAGGTGTTTGAGTTTGAAATCCGGACCATTTGATCATAATCCGAGCAAATCCAAGCCAACTTGGAAATTCACAGTGCCCCTTCAATATTCATGCCATGCGGATCAGACGGTCCTGTTTATGTCTGCAATAACTCAATATTTGAGTTAATGCAGACGATATGAATCCCAAGATACTCAAATTTTGAGCATAGAACCGTCCGATCAAAATCCGGCCCGAGGTGAAATGCACGGGGCCCTTTTAATATTTGTGCCCTTTTAACAACCCAACCCGATTGGAAAAACTAGTGTACATAAATCGATGAGAGTGTACTGCATATGTTCGATCAACTGAACATGTAAGGTATGTTTTCCTGATTTTTGGAAGAATTTACCACTATTTTGCGATTCTCAATAGTAGAGTTTTCTTGCTATTTTAAGAATATTGCAGAGATACTTTTGCAGATTACTTATAAAAGTTGAAGGAACTTTACCAATTCAAAGTTAAGATATCTATCGCAAACTTACAAATTGGATAGCTCCATGTGGTTCTATGATGTCAAACGTGAACTCTTCATTCCATACGGGATTGAGGCAACTGTTTATGACCTTTGTCTTGGCAATCTAAAGAAAACAAGAACAAAACGGAAAAAGAAAAAGAAAACTATTAATTGAAGAAGTGATTCAAGCTTAATAACCAAATCTGAAGTATAATCAAAAGCAAAATTTCACACATGGAAGGACATCTAAGCATGACAGCATTTCAAAATAAACACAATTTTGCACAAAAAACATGATTATATGCATATACACTAAAACTATTGAAGCACACAGGTTTTCAATTTTTTTATAGTAAGTTTCTGTACGACATAGCCCAAATGGATCCAGGCTCCAGCACACCAGTACCGATTTACCAATACCAGTTTCTAATTTTGCATGATGCTCAATTGATCAGTTGAGCATAAAGTGTGGCTGCTTGTGCTTTGAGTTGAGTTGAGACTCAATTATGTGAGGTAGAGCTTCCTCACTGAAATAACATTTAGTAAAATTAAATTAAACTCTACAGCTTAGTAGAGGGCCTTGAGGCTTAATTGTACAGAAATATTATGATGCAAATTTCACAAACCAAAAATGAAAATTATGACTTTTAGTGAGGATTAATGAGGTAAATTTGTGGCTCTTAATGAGATGCTCCGAATCAAAATAGATTTAGCGAGGTAATAAACTCACTGCATCTCCAACTCGAACGATAACATAGGGATCGCTACTCGTGAAATCCCGAATCGCCAGTTTCTTGCCATGAGAAACTATCACCTTCAGTAAACCAACGGTATTCGCCATTCCTTATTTCACGGTTTTTAGCAGCTTCTCATAAACCTCACGAAACACTCTCTTGAGACCCTGCACCAACGATCGATAGTAAAAAACTCCGAGAGAAAATGACAGAATGCAGAAAAGAAGAGGAGAAAGAAGATGATAAGCTAAAAATTGAAAGGAAACACGATACCTTCAAAGAAAACTTACAGTGTGCGCAAACTTCGCTTCTCAATCTACAGAATTCAGGTAGATCTCTGACTACTGGATGGAGAGAGAGAGGGGTCGTGGGAAATGAATGCTGACTGGATATATCATAGAGGAAGAGGGTTAGGATTCCGTATTTCAAGGACGTATGGGTGATGCTGCGGCGGGTTTCTGACAGAGGAATTTACTTTGACTAATTGGGTTGAGACTCGTTGCGTTTTGTAATTTTCAAATGAGTAATTGGGTTGAACTTGAGTCAAATATTTATGAAGTCAATCACATAAATTTTTTTTGTAAAAGTAAAATTAATTTTACAATTTCATAATATTTTACTCTAAATTCTATAAAAAAATTCTATAAAAATATAAAACATTTGAATGAAAAAAAAATACGAAGATCAATTGACCCCGTAGTTTGTTCCTCCATCCGCCACTGGGATGCTAATAACTCGTGGATTCATAAATTCATTGAACGCCCGAAAACGATCTCAGTCAGGGTTTGAACTCTAAGTCCCAAGTCGCAATCCTTCTTTTGAGAAGGGAGTTCCTTGGTTTGACTAGTCAAACTCTGAGAGCCAGTCATTTTTTACCTGCATTTGAACAAAAAAAATTCTCCAATCCCATGGTCACTGGGAAGAACTTTGAACTTGAACGAGGTATGTAATTCTCTGCTCTGACTCGGTCAAATAAGTATTTTTTATATATAGATATTTTTTTTTTTGAACAAAAGTGAGGTATAGTACCCGCCGATTTTTGTTAAAGAAATCAAAAGAGTTAGTGGAACAGGTGCCAAACGGCTGATAATTATCTTCTCCTGATAAATTGTATCAAGGAAATAAAATTATTAATCGGTCGTAAGCAGCGAATAAAACAAACAGACCAGATGTATCTTATACTTTTTTTTAAGAATAGATTGGTTGCAACCCACAAGCACACTCCCGGTGTATCACCGACATTTGAGAAGATTTTTTTTGGGAGCGAGACTAAATGATGCATAAAATACAACAGGGACAACTAATTATCTAGGGGAGCCACGAAATACTTAGATGACTACTTATATTTGAAAAAATTTACAACTGGCGCGCGCATTTATGGCTACTTATGCGTACAAGTATTACTATATAATATATTACGTATTCATACCTAAGATATCAAGTATTTAAAAAAAAAATAGACATCAATTTTCTTTTCTCTCTAATCACACACTTATTTTTTACACGTTTTTAGAAGTGATTTTTTTTTCTCCGTTTAACCGCGTCAATATTTCTCACGATCTATGAGGAATTTTGCGAATCTAAAACCACAAACGTCTTCTACGTAATTTTCTCTTTCAAATGAGATTCATGATGAAGTACTTTCGAGTTCTTCGTCGTTCAAGTATTCATACCTCGGGCGTGCAAGTATTCATACCTCGTCGAGCAAGTATTCATACTTCGTCAAGTATTTATCTCTAAAATGTCAAGTATTCTTATTTAAAATATCGAGTATTCGTAATTACTATAATAAAATGTGAATATTTATGTTGTAAATTAAGTTTTTATGAGAAACTCACAGACGTGTCTTGGGCATTATCTACTTGGGGGACCACTACCAACCTGGGGGACCGTAAACGTCGTTTGAAAGCAATCACTATATAGACCACACACAGAAAACCAAGGACAAGCAGATGCGTAACGACCATCGCTAGTGTCAATATTGTAATTGTTGTAAACGTTCATTTCTAAAATATCAAGTATTCATACTTAAGCATTGAAGTGTGAATTTTTATGTTGTAAAATATTTCTGAGAAGCTGCTAAATGTTCTCCGTGCATTAACTACCTGGGGGGACCACTACCTACATGGGGGGGGTACATACATCACGTGAAAGCGACAGCTACGGGGACCACAAGCACATACGTAACCACCGCACAATCACCAACACTGTAGTTTTAGTAAAAATATTAATATCTAAAATTTGCATTCATACTTACCAATTGAAGTGTGAATTGTTATGGTGTAAAGTAACTTATCAGTTAATATGTTTGGTGCTTGAACGTATTGATAGATACTCAAGAAAATATTCATACTTATATCTGAAGTATGAATCGTTATATTGTAAAGTATGTGGTTGTGGCTTGATTGTATTAATATATAATATGGAAAGTATTGACACATGTGTATTGATGTTCGAATATTTACGTTGTAGAGAAATATATTTTTTGTCAACATATTGCTAGTGAAATGTATTTTGTTACAAATTCCTTTTCAGATATTGATGTTATTAATATATAATCAAGGAAGTATTCATAACTATACAATGAAGTATGACTATTTCTGTTATAAATGACCTGTAGACATTTCATTTCATTCAGAATTTTAATTAAATATTACATCTTTCGTGCAATGTCGTAATATAACAGGAGAACATGTCATTCTCCAAACAAAAACATACACAGGAGATTGATGGTATTAACATGTAATTCGGAAAGTATTCATACATATACTAAACACATTTAATCACAATTGAAAAATATTGATATTTATGAACCAACTCCTCATTATATATACTTAAAGTGTTGATAACTACATTTCCATGTGTTGATGCAAAAAAATATTGAGAACATGTCATTCTCCAAAACAAAAAAATACAACCCGGTAAATGCCTTTTGATGTAAGTAAGAATATATCCTTAGTTTGCTATTATCCTTTTACAAGTTGTGCCTTTCACAAGTTGCGCCGAGTTGCTGGAAGTGAAGTTACACATCACTATGACTTGCACTTGCAGCAGGTTTTCTCATGTGTTGAATAACCCGACCGAGTAAATAGCATGCTTTATTAAGAAATAGAGAAAATCATACCATACAAATACAAATGTTTTCTTCATTAAGAAATAGTAAACAACTATAAAGGTGGAAATGAGGCAATTAAGTAGAGGTGTAAATGATGTAGTAAAGTTTCTCTTAGACATTTCATCGAACAGGTTGTGTGCATGAGTAAACAACAAACAAAGAAAAATAAAAATCAGTTCAAACACTAACTATCAGATGTGATCTCAGATCCATACGAAACGAAACGAATCAAATCAAACAATAAGAATTAAATTCATAAAACTCACTTGGCCTCGATTGATTGATTGACTTTCCTTCATCCATTGATTGGCTTTCCTTCATCGATTCATAAAACAACAAGATCAGATCTCGTTTAGTTGTTAAATGCTTGTAAGTGACTGGAGAGGATGAAAACGAAGCTGATTCTAAGATCTCTTTGTAAATCTCTAGATCCTCATCAACCCGCATGGAATCACAAATGGCATTGATATGTTGTACGAGACGACATTGGAGATGATCTTGCTCTGGCAAAAGAAGAAGTGGAAGATAGCAATGGAATCATCGAGACGAGATAGCCATTCTAGTGGAATGAGGTCGACATGGCATTACAAGTGAAAACAATGGGGCGGGGGAGAAGCTGGAAGGAGGCGAAGTCGAGATTGCCGGAGCAGAGGAGGGATTGGATGCGGTTGTGGAGGGAGAGGCGGGGGCCAATGAGAGCGGAGGTAGAGTCATTAAAGCGGGGGTCACGAGGCTTTGGGGGATAGGAAGGAGATCGGACAGCGTGGAGAGGTGGTTTGATGTGGAGGCGGCGCTTACAACGGCGGTGTTCGGCGACAACCTCCTCGGCGAAAATTGATTGGCTTTTGTAAATAACTTTTGTTAAATTAATATATTACCAGCCGGCTTCTAGTCTGCTGATCTTAAAAAAAAAAGAGCATAACACACACTAGTTTTACTCCCCAATAAACATGCTAGCATAATTTTCATTTTTCTAAGATTGTGTTCAACTTCCGTGCAGTTCTGTTAATTCTCTTTTTTTAAAAAGTCCAGCAGAGGCTGCTAGCAGTTCTGTTAATTCGCAGTAGGTGATTCTGGTGATTTTGAAGCTGGCGATGGTTAGTATTTCCCTTCTAAATAAAGTCCACTATTTAATTAAGGGACCGTGCAGTTTCCAGCAGAGACTGCTAGCAGTTATGTTAATTCTCGGATTTTTTTTAAAAACCGTAAATAAAATAATTAAATCTACGAAACCAACATGATGACTGCAAGATTTACAAAAACCATCAGAACCGAGATGCCAATTCGGTCCCAACGAATTTTTTTTCTCCGGACCGAATTGGCAATTCGGTCTGGCTGTTTTTCACAGTTCCCAGCAACTTCCTGTGTGGCCTTGCGTGTAATTTCGCCCGGACCGAATTGCCAATTCGGTCCAGTTTTTTTTTTTTTTTTTTTAAGAGACAAATCTAATGATTATCTAAATAAAGTTACAACAAAGTTACAACGATCATTTTTTTCATTTTCAAAGTCCAAATCGTCGATCCAAACCGTTCAACATGATTATCTAAATAAAATGTGATTGCAGATCAAATTTTACATTTTTTTGAATTTTTTACTATTTATTAAGATGGGTACAAAATTCAATGGTCTGAATATGACTATTTTTTGTAAAATACTTAATAAATAGTAAACAAATTCAAAAAAATATAAAATTTGATCTGCAAGCACATTTTATTGTGAAGATCATGTTGAACGGTTTGGATCGACGATTTGGACTTTGAAAATAAAAAAATGGTTGTTGTAACTTGATCCCTCCTCTTTTAGTATGAATATGCTAATATATGTCAAATTTTGCTCATCTCTAATCTTTAAAAAAAAAAAAAAAAAAAAAAAACTGGACCGAATTGCCAATTCGGTCCAGGCTAAAAAAAGCCTCTGGACCGAATTGGCAGTTCGGTTTGGCCTGTTTTTTGATTTTCTGTGACGTTTTTTCTACAACCGGTGAAAAACCGCCAGACCGAATTGCCATTTCGGTCCGGAGAAAAAAATTCGTTGGGACCGAATTGGCATCTCGGTTCTGATAGTTTTTGTAAATCTTGCAGTCATCATGTTGGTTTCGTAGATTTAATTATTTTATTTACGGTTTTTAAAAAAAATCCTTAATTCTCAGTAGGCGATTCTGGTGATTTTGAAGCTGGTGATGATTAGTATTTCTATTCTAAATAAAGTACACTTTTTAATTAAGGAACCGGTCAATTACTTGAGTCAACACATATTTCGATTTAGAATTTAGATCCTGTGTCGCGTTGTACACACACAGCGGGAATTCAATAGTGTCGGGATGTACGCAATTTATTTTAATTTGGATAAAACACTACTAGAAATTCAAAAGCAATAGCACAACAAGCATGTCAGTATGCCACACGGTCGAGATCAAAATAAAATAAATATTTTGATCTATTCAACACGTTTAATGTTATGTCCTCCTGATATAGGTCAAGTAAGAGTGCATCAAAGCACGATTTCGGAGGAACTAGAAGACTTTGCTCAAAGAATAAAAATTCGTATTGAAGATATTCTTCTAGTAACATTTAATATATTTTTATATATGTGGGCTCAATTTATAAAAATAAAAAAAAAGTGGCATAATTTTGAAATATTTATATATCTTGAATCTGTTACTCGACTAAAATATGAAATTGATCATATATATATAGATCTAAAAAGTAAGAATCTTACTATACTAAGATTTTTTTATGATTAATAAATGTTACTGGGATTAATATAAAAGTAGTTGCAAAATTATACTAATTGTGAGATTATTCTGCTTAATTTGCATGATATATTGAATTTCCATTGATGATTGTAATAGCTAGAGAGATCACGACCCAAAATTTTTATTCATAATAAATAGAAAAAAAAATGGAAATTTAAAAATAGAAAGACAGGTATACGGTATGGCGTCCCACCCGGACGCCATACCGTACCATAGCTAAAAAAAAAAATTAGAGACGCCACATCATTCAACAAAATCGAAAAAAAACGAAAAAATGAAGTGAACACCATATTGACCGGAGCCCCAGCCAAAAAAATAATTTTAACTGGGACACCAAAGTAACCCACGTAGGGGTAAAAACGGAGCGGATTCAGAGCGGATAATGCTGATACCATATTCGTATCCGTTTTCAATGAGCGGATACGAATACGGATACGGATAGTTAATGGATGTTAAAATTCAAAATCATATCCGCCTTAAACGGATACGGATATAAAGTGGATAATCTACGAATACGGATTCGAATACGGACACACGAATAATTATCGGATAATTGAATCATATTAATAATCTATTCACTATCCCACGTATACAATATAATAGTAGTATTACAATTAAAACATAATTTTTTAATAATGTAAAAAAAAAACAAAAAACAAAAATAAAAGATGAAGAGTTATTTTATTGTGACATGGCATGTACTCTCATGGTTATGAATAGGGAACAACTCATTTCCCTGCTGGTGCACCTTGTCCACGTGAAGAGTTAATGTATAAGGTGAATTAAATATTAATAAATACGTTGCGGACAAGCAACTATTCTTTGCCCTGGTTCAGAAATCAATAGTCCCATACTCCAAGATGAGTTTTTCTGTATAAGTTGAGGCCTTTAAATACACGGACCTCCATTGCAATAGAAATCACGTGCAGCTCACTCTAAAAGAAAAAAGAAAAATGACTTCTTGTTGTACGCTTCGGTAAAGTGAATGGTCGCTTTTTAAAAGATAAACCGATTCGGGTATCGGGTACCTCCTTAATTTCCTTTTGGATAGTCGGATATCCGTTCCGTTTAGGGACCTAGATCCGTATTTGTATCCGAATTCAGATACTGTTCACTGTGTTTAATAATTATTTGTATCCGAATACTATCCAGCACCACTTTGACAGAAGAGCCATGTTGAAAAATTTGAGATTTGGTTATTCTCAATCCTCCCAGTTGTTTAGGCACACATACCATTTCCCAATTTGCTAAATGAATCTTCCTTTGATCTGTTGAGCTCCATGCCATAAATTTTTTGTCTAATTCGGTCAATGATCTCTTCAATAACTCATTGCGGCAAGCGAAAAACCGACATAAAGTATATGGATATAGCCGAGGGAATTGCATTAATTAGCACTATTCTTCCAGCTAAAGATAAGAACTTTGCAGTCCCAACCCGAGAGACGCTTTTCAATTTTGAGTATAAATGCCCTGTAGATCTCTCTAGGCACCATTGCCTATGTGAGTGGAAAACCCAAATACTGGAGTGTCCACTTGCCTTTTTTACAACCAAATAGTGAAGTTAGTGCAGTTAAATCTCTGTTGGGCATGTTGACTGCTACCAGTTCAGATTTATCCATGTTCACCTTCAAGCTCGTTAGCATCTGAAAAATATTTAGGATCAGCTTGAGCATTTGAATTTGCTGTAACTCCGGGTTAACAAAAAACAAGGCATCGTCTGCGTACAATAGACATGGTTCCATGGCATTAATTGGCATTCTAAGCGCCCCTGTGGAATTCAATTGTTGCATTCATCTCGAGAGGAAGTCCATTGCAAGGATAAAGAGTAAGGGGGACAACAGATCGCCTTGCCGCACGCCTCTCTTTAACTTGATCTTCTTCCCCATGAGTCCGTTGATCACTATTTGAGAAGACCCTTGCAAGACTAGATTTTCAATCCAAATTAGCCAAGCCGAAGGGAAACCCAAAGCATGCATCACTTTTAATAAGAAATTCCAATTGATTGTATTGAATGCCTTGTGAATGTCCACTTTAAATATGGAGAGAGGTGTCTTGGTTTTTCTTGCAAATTGCACAATTTCTCTAGCATAGATGAAACCTTCCGCAATTATTCGCCCTTCTACAAAACATGTATGTGAGTGATGTAGTAATCCGTCTATTGCACCTTGCAATTTGTTGGCCAAAATTTTTGAAATTTTTTTTTGGCATCTTCATGAGGCTTATTGGTCTGAAGTCCGTCGGTTTGGTTGAGATAATTTAGAAGGAGTGTTATGGAAGGAGTGTTATGTATGAAGAGTTAAGATTGTTAGTTATACTGAAAACTTTAATATTAATCCAGAATCCGTAAATTCAAAATAAAATAGCAAACGTATTTAAAACTTACAATTCTGAATTGATGACATTTTGCGGAAGCGTTAATACTGAGATCTTCAATGATTTTCCTGATAACTGATGATGGACACAGCGTTTTCTCTTAATGGCGTTTTCAGAAATTCTCTCAAAATTCAGTAGAGAGAGACAGAGAGACCTTTTTCTAAGTTGTTTTTCTGTGACTTATCAGGCAATCAATTGGGACCAGTATATATTAATAGCAACAGATTTTTCCATCAAAAATGCTGAAGCCCTTTCGTTCATTTCTTTGAATGAACCCGGTGCATATTAATAACATAGGCCATAACATAATAAAATAAAACTAACAAAGATAACTTAGGATTTGGTTCATAGAGGTCACTGTTGTGAAGACGGACAATAGGTCTGGAACCAACAGAGATGAAAAGGTTTTATAAAATTCTCCGGTCAACCCGTCTGGACCCGGGGATTTATTGCTCTGCCACTCCCTGATTACCTTGAGAATCTCATCCTGAGTGATGGGATTTGCTAGAATTATAAGGTCGTATCTATTCGGATATAAGACTTGCCAATCGATGTGTTGATGCCCTTCTTCTAACCTTCCCATCAGCTCTAAATAAAATTGGCGAAAAATGCGAGCTTTACTTTGCTGATCTTTGTATGTTCTTCCGTTGTGTTCTACTGCCCCTACAACATTATTCCTTTGTGTAGAGGTTGCACAGGTATGAAAATAACAGGTGTGATAATGACTCTTAGCTGTTCTCCCAGTGAGGTGTGTGCATTTAATGACCCGTACCAGAACCAAGGCGCATGCACTATTTGAATATTGGTAACGGTAATTTTGTCAACTTCAAATGTATTTTCATGTACTTGAAATATGCCCTTGTCTCCATTTTCATATTGTTCTGTTGCCTCCAGTAGTACGGTCATCATCTGCTCTTCTTGCACCTGGACGTTCCTTCTATAGTAGGACCCACTGGAACCATGGTTGTCACGGGATGTCGATGGTCAGGCTCATGGGTGCGAAACCCTGTTGTGTCATGCCGCTGTCATCCTTGGCTCCACCCTTCATCATTAGCAATTTAATATAATAATGTGCGAGGATGAGAGCTTCTGTTCAAGTTAGTTGCCAACCTGATGCACTGGCTTAGAATAGTCATTTGGATTCACAAACTTTGTGCAACCAAAATTTCCAGCTAGAAATAAAAACAAAATAATCTGAACTCTGGTCTAGTCTGACGTCTCACTTAATTTTTTTTCGTTTTTTTTCGATTTTGTTGTATGGTGTGGTGTCTCTAATATTTTCTTCTTGTTTTTTTTTGGCAGGACTGTGATACAATATGGCGTCTGGGGGGACGTATACCGTATACAGTCTTCTCATTTTTAAATTCCTCCTGTCATTTTTCATTTTTATTTTTTTTCCTATTTACTACGAATAAAAATTTTGGGAGGACGGCAAAGCTTGAAAAATTGAAAAAAAAAAATCATATCCTTTACTGATATTACAAAGTAATACAAATCCCACTATCTAAAGAAAGATATTTGCACAGTAATTTTCTATGTATTTTTATTAACACAGAATTATTTATTATTTATATTAGCATCTGCTGTACGAAAATGCAAATCAAGCAACATAATTGATAATTACGGTGAAAGAGCACCAACAAGTTCAACTAATATATTTAGAAAATGTTTTCTTATCGGAAAAAGTAAATTGCCGAGGAAAGTCTCAGTATGATACTGAGCTAAATCTTTTCGTATTTCAACAATCAACAATTCAACGAGAATATGCAATCTGATGTGTTTACTTTGCCATTTCGGGTTCGTATCTCCCAAGGTATCTGAGGTGCAACGTTTGTAATATACAAACAGACGGTTCAGATTAATTTCAGTCAGATTTAACTCAATTCGGTGTCTATAAAAATTATAAGGGATCCTTTTTTAAATTCGTGTCAGGTTAAAAGATTGGTCCAAATTTAATGATTGCACCTCAGGTACCTAAGGGATCCGAATTCGGCCATTCCCCCTAGATTATAAAATCCTGCACATGTTCCTTTTTCTCCTTTGAATGAGAACATTTTCTCGTTTTCAAACCTATGATTCAAAAAGAAAAAGACATTCTTATTTTTAAATAATGATATGCGCTTGTTGTTGGCATTATGTTCCCTTTTCTTTCGTTCTGATATCAGTTCGTTTACTAAATATTCATTCATTGTATTAGTCAAAGACCAAAATATTATGTTTTCAACGCACTTGACAGAAGTAATGAGAACTCCCAGAAGCAAGATAGAAACACGTGCTTCTAGACTAGTTGTTCTCAAAGAAAAGAAAAACATAGTTCAATTTTACATTTCTAATACGATTTTCTAACTGGGACTAGTTTCTTCAAAAGAGATATTTGATATACATCCTTCAAAAATTATCGGACACCTGATCATATTGGCCATTCCACTCTTATTATACAATTATATTGGCCATTTAATTAAAATCAGAAAAGAACCAAATAAGAACCCGAGTAATGTTTGCCGCCGTCTAATGCTGGAAATCACGACCCATACATGAGATGTGGCCGGGAACATGTGTAGACCAATGTTATTAAAATCGCAAAAACTGCTTTGTATCATACAAATTGTATGGTCATATTGATTGGTTGAAAGATATGAAAAAAAATGTTGTTCTCAAAATATGTCGATCAAGTATATAATAGTAAATAACATTTTGGTTTACGGATTATAAATCAATAAATTATAATTATTTTTTAAAATATGTGGTTGAAACTATTGATCTACTGGTCCAATCAGTAAATCGATGACCTGAAGATTTAACGTGTCAGTGTCTGGTCCAGTTTTGATATCACTGGTGTAGATTCTAAACAAAATCGTTGCAACTAAAAACAAAAAGAAAGTGTCCAAGGTGGAAAATTTTCATCGGGTGGGTCCGCGGTTCTTTGAAAGCAATCATAGAATCCTAATAGTCATTTGCAATGCTTATCACATGCAGTCAATAATTAATGAGCTAATACAGTAGGTAAGTAGGTCCAAAATTAATTTGAAGACAAAAACCATGAGTTTCGTATTTACAAAAAACATCACTTGGATCTAATGAATAAATATGAAAACCCTAGAAGGCTACAACACGTTGGCATTGCCAAATTGATACATCTCTTACTCTACTCTCGCACCATCCAATATAACTTATAGTTATTACTATATTTTTATTTTATATATAGCCCACAAAATAAAACCGAAGTTACGGCATATGAGTACTACATCAGATAAAATTTACAAAGACCGTGTAAAAAAAACATCCTGGAATTTCTTCATTTTCAAGAAGATTTCTCTTTCTCCATCAATGCATAGGATGATTCTAAAATAACAACTTGCATAGTGCATACTCAGTATACGACTTAGGATTAAAGGAAAGAACCTTCAGTTTCCTTTTAAATTAGTTGAAGAAATACTTAGCATCCAGTACTTCTCTGAGGTTAAAATCGCCCCTCTCTGGTAGAGGTGGAAAACCCAAGTTTGGAAACGTTTTCTGAAAGCCACTTAACAACTGCAAATAACCAAACATTGCACAATAAATATGGAGAAATAACAAACGACAATAGGGGCAGTAATAAGAATAATAATACAATGTTGGGTAGTATAATATCGGTGTACTTCAAATTTAAGGCCTAAAAATAGTCTAGCTCACCTCAAGGACCACATTCACAGATTTTAAAAAAAAAAAAAAAAGATGACGCCGAGCAAAATTAAAATAAGAACTTGAGAGAAAGTCAAGAAACTAAATGTTCATCTTGGTACAGACTTGGTATAATAGCAATTGAGATTTCTGAAATAGAATGCAAAAATGTTGAATAGTCCAGAGAAGGATTAATTGAGGCTTAATTTGGGTTACTGGGTTAAGGTTAAGCATTTGAGGTAATTGGTACCACAAAGATACCAAATAGGCCCGGCCCAATACCAGTATGCACCAGCTAGGAAAGATAAAGAGGTTCTTACATTTTCCAAAATAGGCCTTTCATAAAGCTCCACGAACTTTTCACGGAGTATTATGTTCATACGATCTACATCACAGGCGTGTGTCCAATAGGAATCATGAACTCCTGAAAGATCAGCACAGGATAAATCAATCCATAAGTTCTTCAACAGAAAATAGTCCCCACTCCTGAAAGAGAAGTGGTATCCAATTATCCATACATCAAAAATTAGTTGCATTTGTTTCTTAGGAGCTCTTGTGATTGCTTCCCTCTGTTGCCAGGCTCCATGGGTACGCATTATTTTAGATGGTAAGAACAAGTGTGCGCCTTTATTGTACCTGCCAGTAATTTACAAGACCAACTATGATCAAGTTCCTTCTAATGAAACAAAAGGTTATTAACTCGATATTTCGTTGTAGTGCTGGTTGGGTCCAATAAGATTAAAACATACTATGTATTAGGGTTTTATGGTCTCAATGAATCAGAGAAATTTTAAAGACTATTGGAACCCTATTAAAAACTAACCTGTCCAGCAAACTGGAGGAATGAGCATCGGCATGTAAGGGATGACCGTGTGCCTTGCCTGTCAGAGAAAAAAGAAATTACAGTTCATATGCAAGTGCGTAAGAGAACATAGAAACTAGGAAATGAAAAGGCACTAAATATGAGAAAAATGACAGATTTGACAGAACAAGGTTTCGTAAAACGTCAGTCAACTTACAGTTTTGTCAAGACCTTGGTGCACGAGGGGATCGCACTCAACACACCATAACGCCTGTTTATCTTTCTATTCAATAACAAGGAGACATCAAATTAGTTGAAGAAAGCAATTGGCAATAATACCTGTCATGCCCATCTTAAATGGAAATAACTTTGTATTTTCATTCAAAAAGAACCATACAAATATAGTATCAGTACAGTAAACTGTTATCCAAAGGCGACTTATTTAAGGCTCAAGACATAATCTACACATTAAACCTCTATTAACCAAAAATATGCCACAATAAACAAATGTAAACAGTTGTAATGGAAAGTACAATTGATGGTAACAGGTACATTAGAGGACTAAATGTTGAGTGCAGAAATAAAAATATTACTGGTTATTTATAAGAACTATGGTTCTGAGAGAATGATTGAAAGCTGGGCGGATATCTGGTGGGCTGTCAGCTGACTGGTCAGCTGGAGGTTGAATATAAGCCGTCTCCATTTGTATCTCAATTAACCGGCTTCCAACCTAAAATATTAAAAAATATAAATAAACAAATTAACCAAAATATAACTCTGACAAAAAATAAGTTACAGGAATGAAATCAAACAGCAAATCCCGTTTATTTTATAAAAGATAGGAAAGTATTTCCAAAACATAAAAGCCGACATTCAATTCATGCAGTTTCAACAAACAATGTTCTTAGAAAACAGGCAGAGTATTTTCACACATGATACAGGGTGAATTTCATAATATCAGAGTAGCAAGTAGATGCTCCATTGTCAAAATACAAGCTGCTATGAAGTATAACTTTAACCTCACATGAACTCATAATATCAGGATAAAACACTCAACAGATGGTATAAACACTCAACAGGTGGCCCTGTCATTTTTCTTAATTAAATGTAAAATTCAAATCTTATTCTTACCACCATTTTTCTGTGCCTCAGCAATCACATGAAGTGCAAGGGTGGTTTTGCCGGATGCTTCAGGACCATATATCTCCACAATCCTTCCCTGACATAAGGTTCAAACCGTTTGGATTCAAAAGTTTAGACCGTTTGGATTGGATTCCTCCTCTTCCTCAAGACCTCTAGTCCATAAATCCCGTCTAGGTTTAGCAGAAAGTCCCTTCCCAACCATCTCCTTATCATACTTCCTTGCCTCATCCACCATCCCTTTCCGCAACAGTGCATCAATAAATGCATTATACGCAAATGCATCAGGACTACAACCATGTTTATCCATCGCCCTCCATATATCAAAAGTAGGCCTGAGAAATCCCCAGCGTCCAAATTTCTTGATCAACATGACATATGTATCCATCCTAGGCCGACAACCGGCCTGAACCATTTGCTCAAACAGACTGAGAATTTCCTGTGGCCGGGTCAGGTACTGAAAGAAGCAGTGGTATGTTAACACATTAGGCTCGCACTCGTGCTTCTTTCTCATCCGGCTGACAAAGCAATACGCTTCTTTGAATCTCCCATCAATGCAGAATAGTTTGACAATGGTATTTAATGTGGCAGAGTTGGGTTTCAAACCTGCATCAACCATGTCTTGGTATAACCGGATTGCAAAATCAACACCCTCACAATGACCAATTGCATGGATGGCTGTATTGTATGCAACAACATCTGGTTGAATTTTCTTTTTTTGCATTTCCTTGAATAATTTCATTGCTTTCCAAGGTTTCCCCCCTTTGGAGATAGCATTCATATAGATAGAATAGGAGTGGAGGTCTTTGTTAATTCTAGCCTGATCCATCTCTTGCCAGAAGTCACGACACCGGCCGAAAGCTCTCAACTTTAGCCACCCACGAAGAAGCATGTTGTACGTTTTGGTATCAGGCGGAAAGAGAGAAGGAAAAGGGGGTGACTCTGACCTGAGGCATAGGTTCTCAGCATCTGACACGTGCCCGTGGTCACACAAAGCATCTATCATCAGGTGAAAAGTGGTGCGGTCTTTCAATCCAAGGTTTGACGCGAGGTTGAAAGCGTCGAGTAAATCTGTAATGAGATGCGCCGCCGCGAGGCGATTGAAGAGAGATCTGAAAGAAGGGAGGAGGGAATCGGAAGAAAAGGAGGATGCATAGGAGGATATGAGAGAACGCGACTGGTCAAATTCGAGGTGTTTCCCGAGGATGTCGATCATGCAAGAGAGGGTTGAAGGTGTATGGTGGAAATGCGACGAAGAGGAGGAAGCCCAGTGGAAGAACTCCAGCGCCCGCCGCCAATTGTTGGAGTAGAGAGAGAGAGTGCGGAAAACAGTATCGGGGTCGAGTGGGAGGGGAATGGAGGCAGTGGCTGAGCTGGTGCCGCTAAAGGAGAGATGACGGCGGAGTTGGGAAAAGAGACGGCGCTGGAGCATCACTGAAGACTGAAGGGTCTCACAGTTCTGATCTTTCCTTAGCTTGCCTGCCTTAGTTTCGTTTGTTATCTCTATGGTGGGCTTATGCGGCCATCCCTGATACGTCCTTCGTGTTACCAGAGTGTTGTATAATTGCAATGTGAAGGGGCATTCCTGAAACAAATGCTGCGATGTATCTTCATTGGCTCTGCATAGGAGACATGTTTGAAATTTTTTTAGAAACCATAAATAAAAAAAAAATTTACCAAACCAACTTGATTGCTTTGGTTTTTACAAATTAGACTCAATGAAAAAAGTACAAGGTGTTGTTTTTTACTTGTATTAAGTTTAGAACAAATTTCAGAAATGAACGTAGAATATCTTTATATTTCAACTATGAGAGACCAGGGGAAAATGCATGAAGGCAGTAGTTGTTCAAAAAATAGAAAACAGTGGAAAGTGCAATCCCTGATCTACTACTAGCATTTAGCTACAGCAAAGTTTATAATCCTACCTTAAGTAACTTAACAGACTATGGATAATCTAATAACTATATCCAGATGTCAGAAGTAGATCAAGCAATCCTAAAAAAATGACAGAAAGTTATCAGCCCTAAATAACTAATGCTAAACAGCATCCCCATAGAAGAAAGCAAAAGGTACAAGCCACCTGGAATGGTACTAGTAAAGCAATTAGAAAATCTAATTTACTTAAATGATTAGGAGAGATCTGATTACGCTTAATTACATCAACAGCAACGACTGGAACCTAAAATGCTCTGCAAATCTAGTCACAAGTAGAACCGATCTGAAGTTATAATACAAGTTCCACCACAAGTCTATCTCCATGAAATCGATAGAAAGTGAAGAACCAACAGACAAATTGTATGCGCAAATTCTAGGTTATTCTTCCAGAAAATCGAAACGTTAATTCAAGCAATCAAACCTTTCCAGAGCGCTTGAGATGAGCAGCGTATGCCTTGACAAACTCATGCGGAGAAACATCCTTCACCGCTCTTCCCGTCTCCATGGCCATGGCGAATGACGGATGCTGAGGAGAAACGGCGCGCACGGTGTTAGGGTTTATGAGGGTCCGGATGTAACTTTTTGAGGTGGGCCTTCATATTTTTATTTTATACTTTCAGAAGTCAGGCTCATGGGCCGCATTTTGTTTCATTATATTCTGGATCTGAAATGCATAGTTTTTTAATTAGGAGTTAGCGGCTTCCAACTTCCTTCTCTATTATTTCTTTAATGAGGATCGACACTCCTGGACACTATGAAGTGCGCAGCACAACTCGGTTACCCGGTAGAGATCAGAGGTCAAGCTTCCAATTCCGGCCATGGCCTTGATAAGGTTTCTTAGAAGCACGTTTGTCCGTAGGCCTCTCTTCTCCCGTCCTCTAGTTCTCTGTCTCTCTCTCTCTCTCGCGCGCGCGCGCACGCTGACGCACTCTGAGTGGCTAAGTAACTGCCGGTGTTTGGAATGTAGTGAATGAATTATTATTTGAAGAGTAGATAGGGAAACTGAAGAGAATTAGTAATGGGAGATGTTTGGAAAATTGTCACACTTGTTAAATTCACAAAATTGGATATTTACAATTTTACATGGTTCGTTAATTTCTTAGCAGTTTTGTCCTCCATGGATCCAGCCATGTAATGAACTCCAATTTTACTTCTTCACTACTAAAGGTATCTTCACTACATCATTCTCTTTATTTTTTATGTATAAGAGTTGCACCAAGAGTGTAAGATTGATAAAAAATAAGAAGTATCCTTTACTTTTTTTTTATTAGGAAGGGGAAAGAAGATGTCTAATGAGAGCGAATCTGAGTCTGATAAGGCGTCACTTTCAAGGAAAGACTTGGCACTACAACAAGCATTGGATCAGATCGAATCTGCTTTTGGGAAAGGGTCTATTATGTGGCTCAATCGAATACATGACTTCAGAGAGGTGCCGGTAATATCCACCGGCTCTTTCACGCTTGATCATGCTCTGGGTATTGGCGGCCTTCCAAAGATTCTTTTACTCATTTAAGCAAGTGATACTATTGGCATTTGGGTTCTTTGTACCTTTTCTTGTCATGTATACCAGTTTGGCCAACTTATTTTTCTTTTTGGCCTGCCTACTGTTTAGAATGTAACAAGATTCAATAAATGGTTAAATCTAATCAGCATGATTTCTGACAACTAAGGTAGGATATACTGGATTATATCGAGACTTAGTTACACTATTGAGGGTTCATTCTGACTTTGTTCTAAAGTTATGTTTCTGTAAGTAAGCCAAGGGATTGGTCGGTCTTGTGATCAAGTGGTACCCGTACCTGTTTGAGTTCCCGCTTGACCAAATTTACACCATTTTTGTTTCTCACTTTTGGTGCATTTGTTGGTGTTCTCTGCAATTCAGAATGACTTGAGCAATTTTGCATCGAAGTTGAGGCTTACTTGCAGGCCATAATCCCTCAGTTTAATTACGGGCCATAATTCCTCAATAAATTGAAGCAAAATATGGGTTAAAATGAGGGTTACATGGGCTGAGTTCTTGCTAGGATATTTATATATTCCTCTCTAGCAGGGGCGGAACTAGAAAATTTTGATAGGGGTGGCTGAAAATTAAAATGCACAATTGTGGTGAGTGAAATTTGAACCCAAGACATCTCAATCACAAAATAGAGCTTTAACCACTAGGCTACAACTAAACATTTGTTATTTATTAAGGGTGGCTAGGCTATATAAAAAGTTTTAAAAAGATAAAATTCAATTAAATTTCTATATGCATAATTAAAATTTTGAAATCATAGGGGTGGCTTAGCCACCTTTGGCTAAGCTTTAGATCCGCCCCTGCTCTCTGCTTATGGTTGTACCTTTTCAAGTACATCTATTTTCCCTTTCATGAAGTACCTTGTTATTTGTGATGTTAAACAGAATAACATAATCATTCTTGATTTGAAGAATCCAATCAGTTGAATTTTTTAACCCTTATGTCAGGGAAGGGTTGTGGAGATATATGGTCCTGAAGCATCCGGCAAAACCACACTTGCACTTCATGTGATTGCTGAGGCACAGAAAAATGGTGGTAAGAATAAGATTTTAATTTTATATTTAATTAAGAAAAATGACAGGGCCATCTGTTGAGTGTTTAATACCAGGTTTTGAGGCTAGAAGCTCATAACTATTATTGTTATTTTGGCAGTGAACTGATATTTCATGGGGCATGTGCACATGTATTAAGCCCTACCAGCACAATACCAGATTACCTGGTCAGAATATGATGCTTGCTCCCAAGGGGCAAAGAAAGAAAATTTTCAACTGGGGTTAAGTATTGTTATACGCAGAATCCACAATTTTTTTTCCCTTTCTTTCTTCTTAACTCCATTATGTCTGTAAATTACCCATATTGTTGCTAACGTACTCACATTTTAGTCTTTAAATTACAAAAGATCTCATCATGGTCCCAAGGAATTTCATCTTGTACCAATTTGCTCAGTCCTCGCTTGAAAAAAAATGTTGAACGGAAATAGGACTACATTCTGTAGTATATTGCCAAAAAGTTTGGATATAGAAAAATTTGATAAAAGGGCATTGTAAGCGCAGAAATTTGGAATGCATGATGCTAGGGATCATTCAGTTTAAATACTCTGATAGTTTTACTGTTGTACCATCGGATTGTAGGTTACTGTGCATATATTGATGCAGAACATGCACTGGACCCTGCATTTGCTGAAGCTATAGGAGTGAGAACTGAAAACATGCTTCTCTCACAGCCTGACTTTGGTGAGCACGCACTCGGCCTCGTTGAGATCTTGGTTCGTAGTGGCTCGGTTGATGTTGTTGTTGTCGATAGTGTAGGTACATACTCGTTTCTTCTTTTCATTTTCTTTCTTGTTGTGTGATTTTGGGTTCGGGTTGCAGTTACATTATGTCCCTGTTCTGAAGATGCAACTTGTAGATACCTGATACCTCGCATATTTAGTCTATTTTAGGCCTGTTTTAGTACCAGATTCGTGCCCTAATTCACCAGAATCATGGGCATTTCATCGATATATCTTTAGAATTTGGTACTGCTGAGTGTTTGTTTGTTTTCTGCAGGTTTGGAGCAAAACACACGAAGAAACGGCGATTTGGGATGATCTGGTACGGCCCTTACCAGGTTTGGTACGGGTCTCACCGGACTTAGCCGATTTCAGCTCATCACGCCTGGTACGGCCAGGCCGTACCACTTTGGTACGGGCCGTACCTAAAGGCGGCCTGACAGATTCAAATCTTGGCAGAGGCTATTTAAGGCGGGGAGCTCTCCAATTTCGGCAGCTTTTCATTCCAGAAACATTTGAGAGCACAGTAAGAGAGAGAAAGAGAGCTGAGGAGCTCGGAGCAAGAAGGAAGGAAGAGGAAAGAGACGAAACTCGACGGATCAAGCCTCCTCCACTCGATCCCTTCGATCAATGGCTTTCTTTACCTCTCTTATTGTATTTTTAGATCAGATCATGTGCTGTGAGTAGTTACTTTAGTTTCTAGGGTTTTGAGATGGATTCTTGATTTGCTTTGACTTTCTTTGACTTGTATCTTGTATGAACTCTTTTGATTGATTGATTGTGATTTCTTTGTTATCTCTTGCTTTGTTTGCTGTGATTGTGTATGATGAACCTCTAGGTCTAGATCAAACCTATCAAGGTCATGTGATCATCTCAATCTCTCAACCAAATCAAGTGCTTAGGGTAGACTTGTTCGAATTGAAGCCGAGAGGTTGAGTTCCCCTCTAATTGACAGATTAGAGGGTACCTTAGGTCTCTAATCAACCAGCTAGGGTAGATCTGTACCAACATATGAAAATTGAGATGTAGAAATCCCTAAAAGGCAATCAATTGCATTCCAACCTAGAATCTGATCCAATACACGAGAGTTGAGGCTTAGGAACCTTAGGCGTGGTCAATTGAACCTTTCTAAAGAGTTTAGCACAAGGTACCAGCAAGAAATGCATCAACTCGAACTGGTAAGCTCTGTTCTGGCAAGCCAGTACGGGTCTTACCAGAGTGGTGCGGCCTTGCCTTACCAAGTGGAGTACGGTCTAGCCGTACCAACTTGGTACGGGCCGTACCACTAGAGGCAGATCACAGATGAAGTCTGAAACCCTGGAAACGCCTTTTATCCATAATCAAAACACAGTTTACATTTCTTCTAGCACTTTATTACATCTGTTTGCATTGTTCGAATTGTTTGAATTGATCTTTTAGGAACTTAAATACCAAACCCAATCTTTCTCACTTCTAGTTTTTAATTGAGTTCGGTGGATTCTAACCCAGCAATTGCCCGTCCCTGTGGATCGATACCCGATTATATTACTCGATAGGGGTTGTGCACTTGCAACCCTTACTCGTGAAGTGTAAGTGCGGTTTTAAAAGGTACACCCTCAAGCGTACCGAAACTTGCGTTGCGCTTTCGCGCGAATAATACCTTTAGTTAGGAAATTGTACCAAGTAAATTTTTAGTTATAATCTGGATATAAGTTCATTTAAAAATCTTTTTGGATAGCAAAATTCAAGATGGCCTTTTGACCCTTCTGATAAGGACCTTCAAGAGAATATGAAGAACCCCAATAATAAGATAACAGGTGTAGCAATAATTTGGTCTATAGAAAGTGTGAGTTGAAACCACCAAAATATCCCCCATGCCTTGTGAATTTTGGTCGCAACTTCCAAAACAAAAGCTAATGTAATTGTGATAATAAGAACGAGTTGTGAATTTATTATTCTATAGCGAGTCTCATGTAAATATAATTGTTCATGCATTATACTGTATTGCCTTTGTGCATTTTAGGTGGCAACACTGGTACCAAAAAGTGAACTAGCTGGTGAGGTAGGAGATGCACACATTGCTCTTCAAGCCAAGCTCATGAGTCAAGCTCTTCGCAAATTGAGCCACTCTCTTTCTTGCTCTCAGACTATCCTAATATTTGTCAATCAGGTAGTTTCGTTTTGTCATCTCAGGTAGCTATGGAATTGAGTTAGTATAATTCTGAGATGGAACTTAGATGATGCAGTTGGGGCTTTAACTGTAATTAAAGATGAAGAGAAAACACTCTACCATTACAACACAGTCAGAAGCGGGGTTGTATTTGTTGGTGATTGTATATTCTTGGTACTTCTATTGTTAGGTTCAAGGCAAAGCTGTGTAAATTGAATACAACTGCTCTACCTTCATGTCACAAAAAAAAGGATCAAGTTTATCTACTGCAGAATCTGGAGTCAGTTTCTCTTGATTTTGTCAACATGTAAGAGCCAAGCTGAACACATTTGGTGGATTCGGAGCTCCAACTGAAGTAACTTGTGGTGGTAATGCCTTGAAATTCTATGCATCTGTTCGACTCAACACCAGACCAGTTGGCTTTATATGAAAAGGCGAAGAGGTGAGATAGTTCTATCTCTTTTGCACTTTCAGGTAAATTTGCCTTAGGTGTCAGTTTAGTAATGCTTGTTGACCTTACATGGTACCCACATGTACAGTTACATAGTCTTAAAATGTGACACCCTAAATAATCAAGCCATCAGATAGCCAAAACAAGAGAAAAATTTGCTTACAAGAAGTTAATACTTGAGAGAGCAAAGCCAATGTAATTATTGACAGGCAGTAGGCAGACAAATTCAAGTGAAAGTCGTGAAAAACAAGCATGCACCTCCTTTCAAGACCATACAACTTGAGCTTGAGTTTGGGAAGGGAATAAGCCGTGACTCAGAGGTAATAGATCTGGGTTCCAAACATAATTTGATAACGAAAGCTGGTGGTTCATACTATTCCATAGGCGGACACAAGTTCAATGGAAAAGATGCAATTAAACAGTACTTCCATGAGAATGAAGGTGTGAGGGAGGAGCTTATAATGAAACTAAGAGAAATGTTACAAAAGGAGCTTCACAAAAATGATTTTCAGCGCAATTTGCCAGATGAAAGAGAATCTGAAGAGGAGGTGGTGATTGAGGTTGAGGCTTAATAATGGGCCTTTATAGAGTGCTCTTGAATCAATACCACCCCATTTCTTGTTTCGCTTTCATGGTATAATGGCAGGGAACTGGCACTATATAGAGTAAACTGGGAAGTAGTACGGGGAGTATGGTCAATGAAATAAATATTGTAATATATGTAAATTATGTTGTAAATAGAGGAATACAAATAATTGTACAATGAGAGAAGACACTTTCGCATTTCTTCTTTTGTGCACTAATCACATCATTGTTATCATTTGCAAAAAAATTTCCTCCGATTTCTTGCTATGCCTTCCTTTTGAAGGGATCTCAATTGCTTATCCGTTCGATCAACATTGATCACGTAGAATGCACATGCAGTTTATGCAGATCTAGGTTCTCCGACATGAAGTTTCAATCTGATGGGCTGATGGGCGTTGAGGCTATGATTACGGTCCAATAGCAGTTATATAAATTTATATTACAAAGATTAAGGAATTATATATCAGCACGAGTTGGATTGGGAGGTGTGCCTATGGATTGGATTTGTTTATAAAAACAATCTGGTGTCGTCCTTTTTTGTATATATATCAATATATGGACGGTGAAATAAACCGTATGAGTACAAAATACCAGCCACGTTGTTGTGGTAGTTTATTGGTCGTTGCCAATTCCAAAAAAGAAAAGGAATGGTAACAGTGTTGAGAGAGGGAGAGAGCTGGTATTTGCTTATGTTACATGCTATTTTGTTCTACAAGTTGACAACTCAAAACAAATTGAGTGTTATTTTGTCGCATAAAGAGAAAACTCGGAGACATTAAAAATCTTAATTACGATTTTGTCATAACATACATCAGTATTAGCATTCGTATTACTTCTCTTTCAATCATGTGCTAAGGTTCATCTAAATGGTAACATTGATAATGTAAAAATCACAATAATACCATTGATAATGTAAGGGATGATCTAATTGGGAAGTGGACTGAAACAGGAGAATACACGGTCA
The DNA here is from genome assembly GCA_028015225.1 of Carex myosuroides. Lineage (NCBI taxonomy): Eukaryota > Viridiplantae > Streptophyta > Magnoliopsida > Poales > Cyperaceae > Carex > Carex myosuroides. The sequence goes on from CM051482.1 coordinate 7,534,452, forward strand.
TGTCAGCCTACTTAATGATGAAGGGAGGACCCACAACCACAATCAGGACGGACATCTCAAAGATTTGGAAAATAAGGCCCCTCCAAGGATGATAATTTTTGGATGGTTAGCAATTCAATACAAAATTCTGACTCATGAAAATCTCCAAAAGAGAGGGTGGATGATAGCAAGCATGTGAAATTTTTTTAGAAACCATAAATAAAAATTATTTTTACCAAACTAACTTGATTGCTTTAGTTTTTACAAAAACCATAAGAACCAAGATGTCATTTCGGTCCAAAGTTTTTTTTTCCGGACCGAATTGTCATTTCGGTCCGAGATATTTTCACAAGTTTTATCTCAACAAGTACATTTTTTTTCAAAATTTGTGAAAATGGCTCGGACCGAAATGACAATTCGGTCCGAAAAAAAAACTTCGGATCGAAATGACATCTTGATTCTTATGGTTTTTGTAAAACCCAAAGCAATCAAGTTAGTTTGGTAATTTTTTTCTTATTTATGGTTTCTAAAAAAATTTCAAGCATGTGTCTCCTATGCATAGCCAATTGATACCTCGCATATTTAGTCTATTTTAGGCCTGTTTTAGTACCAGATTCGTGCCATAATTCACCAGAATCATGTGCATTTCATCGATATATCTTTAGAATTTGGTACTGCTGAGTGTTTGTTTGTTTTCTGCAGGTTTGGAGCAAAACACACGAAGAAACGGCGATTCAGATGATGAGGTACGACCCTTACCAGGCTTGGTACGGGTCTCACCAGACTTAGCCGTTTTCAGCTCTTCACGCCTGGTACGGCCAGGCCGTACCACTTTGGTACGGGCCGTACATAAAGGCGGCCTGACAGATTCAAATTTTGGCAGAGGCTATTTAAAGCGGGGAACTCTCCAATTTTGACATCCATTCAATTCCAGATCCATTTGAGAGCACAGTAAGAGAGAGAAAGAGAGCTAAGGAGCTGAGAGCAAGAAGGAAGGAAGAGGAAGAGGCGAAACTCGACGGATCTAGCTTCCTCCCCTCGATCCCTTCGATCCATGGCTATCTCTATCCCTCTTATTGTATTTTTAGATCAGATCATGTGCTGTGAGTAGTTCTTTTAGTTTCTAGGGTTAGAGATTGATTCTTGATTTGTTTTGACTTTCTTTGACTTGTATCTTGTATGAACTCTTTAGTTTGATTGATTGTGATTTACTTTGATATCTTTTGCTTTGCTTGCTGTGATTGTTGTATGATGTGCCTCTAGGTTTAGATCGAACCTATCAAGGTCATGTGATCATCTCAATCTCTCATCCAAATCAAATGCTTAGGGTAGAATAGTTCGAATTGAAGCCGAGAGGTTGAATTCTCCTCTAATCGACAGATTAGAGGGTGCCTTAGACCTCCAATCAACCAGCTAGGGTAGATCTGTACCAACACACAAGAGTTGAGGTGTAGAAATCCCTAAAAGGCAATCAATTGCATTCCAACCTAGATCTTGATCCAACAAACGATGGTTGAGGGTTAGGAACCTTAGGTATGGTCAATTGAACCTTTCTAAAGAGTTTAGCACAAGGTACCAGCAAGGAAATGCATTCACTCGGACTGGTAGGTTCTGTTCTGGGAAGCCAGTACGGGTCTTACCAGGGTGGTACGGCCTTGCCTTACCAAGTGAAGTACGGCCTAGCCGTACCAACTTGGTACGGGCCGTACCACTAGAGGCAGATCAGAGATGAAGTCTGAAACCCTGGAAACGCCTTTTATCCATAATCAAAACACAATTTACATTTCTTCTAGCACTTTATTACACCTGTTTGCATTGTTTGATTTGTTTGAATTGATCTTTTAGGAACTTAAATACAAAACCAAATCTTTCTCACTTCTAGTTTTTGATTGAGTTTGATAGAATCTAACCTCGCAATTAACCGTCCCTGTGGATCGATACCCGATTATACTACTCGATAGGGGTTGTGCACTTGCAACCCTTACTCGTGAAGTGTAAACGCGGTTTTAAAAGGTACGCCCTCAAGCGTACCGAAACTTGCGTTGCGCTTCTGCGCGAACAAGTTTTTGGCGCCGTTGCCGGGGACGGTAACCAATTGCCTAGTTAGATTTTACCTTACTTAGTTAATCTAGATTTTATCTTGTATCTTTCTTGCTTTTTCTTATTCAAAATCACTAAAAACTGGCTTTTGAACCCCCCCTGCAGGAAAATACAGGTTGAAGTATAATCTGAGAAGCAAGGGCCCACTGTTCGATCAAACTCCTCCAGACTCAGCCGAGACTGCTCAGCCACCCTCTGGTACGGCCAGGCCGCACCAATCTAGTCCGACCCGTACCGATTCAGGCACGGCCAGGCCGCACCAATCTGGTCCGACCCGTACCAAGGCACCTGAACCTGAAGAGATGGCTGGGGCAGAGGACGAAGCCCGACTCAGAATGGAGGCAGAGGCCAGGGAAAGAGAAAGAGAACGGCGAGAAGACGAAGGCCGTCTGACGGACGATGATGAGGATGTTTTCATGCCTCGGACCCTGCGGGAGTTCAACGTGCCGAGAGCTGGAGACGTGCGAGGTGCGATCCGGCTACCACACATTCCAGGACAGCAACCGAACTTCAATCCGGGGGTTGTCAACATGGTGCAGCAGAACACCTTCCACGGACTCGACCACGAGGACCCGCACGCTCACCTCCAGACCTTCCTCGAGTGCATCACGACCATCAAAACCAACGGTGAGAATGCTGATTACACCAAGCTTGCTCTATTTCCTTTCACTCTTAGGGATAAGGCCAAGAAATGGTTAGGATCTTTGCCTAGGGACTCTGTTAGAACTTGGAGGGACTTGTCCAAATTGTTTCTGACCAGATTTTTCCCTCACAAGAGGACAGCCAAGGTAAGACATGACCTGACCAGCTTTAGGCAAATTTTTGATGAACCCCTGAATGAGGCTTGGGAAAGGTTTAGAGAATTGCAGTACTCTTGTCCACACCATGGTATACCCGACTGGCTTTTAATTCAAACGTTTTACGACGGCCTGAACGAGAGCACACGTGCTTACGTGGACGCTGTTGCGGGAGGCGCGCTGATGTCAAGGGAGCCTTTGAGGCTATGAACTTGATCGACAGCATGGCGCAGAACCAGCAGTGGTCCGGCCGCGACACGTCACGCCAGCGAGGAGGCCAAGGAGGTAGCCAAGGAGGTGGCAAGTACGAGCTCGATCACATCACGGCTCTCACCGCCAAGATGGACGCCATGCAGCGGGCGATGGACAAGCTTAGTGTCAAGGCAATCGAACAGCAACCTCAAGTCTGCGTCATGTGCGGAGACGAGAGGCACGCATACGAGCAGTGCCCGCTGGTGCAACAAGACGAGGAGAGTGAGCAGGTCAACTCTCTCAACAACGAGCCTTCCTTCTTCCCAAGACCTCCCTTCAGCCGGTCCTACTCCAAGGATCTGGTTGAGCAGCAGCACTGGAGGTCGAACCAGAACAACCCTGCGCCTTTCGACAACTCTTCGTTCAGACCGCCCTTCAACAACAACAGCTTCCAGAGGCCGCAGTACAACAACAACAACTGGAAGAATCGGGCGAACAACACTGGAAATTACCCCCCTCCGAACAACAACGATTGGAGAACCCAAGCTTCGAGCAGCAGCAACAGCAACAACAATGGCAACAGGAACTTCTACCAGAACGCTTCCTTTCCCAATCAAGGCAACCGAGCAGCTCCCTCTGACCCCTCAAAGTCAATTGCGCCTACCGAAGTGAACAACTTCACTCACGAGCAAGGCAAGATGAATCAGATGATGTGGGAACATATGCAGAGCATGTCCACTCAGATGGCTGCTCAACAAAATCAAATGGCTGCTCAACAAAATCAAATGGCTGCTCAAAACAAGTTGCTGGAGCAGCTGAGCCAGATAGTCACCTCAAGCCACTCTCGACCCGGGAAGCTTCCAGCCCAGCCCGAACCAAATCCAAGAGAAGAGGCTAAGGCGATCACTCTGAGAAGTGGGACCCAATACGACGAGCCACCAATGCCAAGTGAGGGCACAGTTGATCCGATTCTTGACGCGACACCTGACGCAACCCCGACCCCTGTGTCAATTCCACTGAAGGAGGTTAATCCAGAACGAGCTGAGGTCATCCAACCTCAAGCGAGTGCAGATTGCACCAGCTCGGCAAGACCTGCACAACCTCCATCCGAAGCGTCAGGTAGTCAAAAGAAGAAAGGTGCCGAGAAACCACCTCCATACCGGCCACCTGTTCCATTCCCCCAGAGATTAGCTGAGACGAGACTGAACGAGCAATTCGCCAACTTCGCAAACGTCATCAAGCAGCTGCAGATCACCATCCCTTTCACCGACGCTTTGACCCAAATGCCCACCTATGCCAAGTTTCTGAAGGACATCCTTTCCAACAAGAGAAGCTTAGAGGGGCACGCGACAGTCAAGCTGACGGAGCAGTGCAGCGCAATTTTGAAAAGCGAGCTACCCCCCAAATTGGACGATCCTGGAAAGTTTTCCATTCCATGCACCATTGGGAAGGCGACAATCAAGAAAGCCCTGTGTGATCTAGGAGCGAGTGTGAGTCTCATGCCACGCACCATCTATGATCGCATAGGAGTGGGGGAGCTCAAGCCCACAAGGATGACATTGCAGTTGGCGGATTCTTCAGTCCGACTTCCACTTGGTGTGGTGGAGGATCTGCCAGTTCGAGTCGGGAAGTTCTTCGTGCCCGTCGATTTCGTCGTCATGGAGATGGAAGAAGATAAGGAAGTCCCAATCATCTTGGGGCGACCTTTTCTGAGTACAGCTGGCGCGATAATTGACGTGAAGCAAGGCATCCTGACTTTGAACTTTGGAGGAGAGAAGGTGAAGTTCCAAATTGATCGTGCCATGAGATATCCGTCACGATCCGAGACATGCTTCCGGGTTGACAGGACAGAGGAGTACTTGGCTGATCTGGCCAAGGACTACTTTCTTGAACAAGTCAACAACTCGCTGCGCCAAGACGCTGAATTCCTCTCTCAATTTCCAAGCGAAGCGAGCGAGTCAATCTGTGCAGCGGATGCGATTCCTGAGGATCTGGAGGACAGTACATCACACTCTGAGACGAGGAGTGGAGCGGAGCCTGCCAAGGCCGACATCTCGACGACACACGAGTCAGCTCACCCAGATGCGACTCGTGTCAATGATCAGCCTGAGCGTCCGACTCCTGAACTCAAACCTCTTCCGACCAATCTCCGATACGAGTTCCTCGATCCAGAAAAGTCATGTCCTGTGATCGTCAATGCGAGTCTGAACCCCGATCAAACCGCCAAACTTCTGGAGAAGCTGAGATTTCACAAGGGTGCGATCGGGTACTCGATCAAGGACTTGAAAGGGATCAACCCAGCCATCTGCTCACACCGGATTCTTCTCGAGGATGATCACAAGCCGTCTGTGGAGCACCAGCGGCGACTCAACCCCAACCTGAAAGAGGTGGTGAAAAAGGAAATTCTCAAACTCCTGGATGCATGCATCATCTATCCCATCTCTGACAGCAAGTGGGTGAGTCCCGTTCACGTGGTGCCCAAGAAGGGAGGCACGACAGTGGTGAGAAATGACAAGGACGAGCTAGTCCCTACTCGTGTGGTATCTGGGTACCGCATGTGTATTGACTACAGAAAGCTCAACGCTGCTACGCGCAAAGATCACTTCCCACTGCCGTTTGTCGACCAACTCCTTGAAAGGCTGGCGACTCATTCTCATTTTTGCTACCTTGACGGGTATTCAGGATTCTTTCAGATCCCCATTCACCCGAACGACCAAGACAAGACCACTTTCACATGTCCCTACGGTACATTCGCATACCGTAGGATGCCATTTGGTCTGTGCAATGCACCTGCCACCTTCCAAAGAGCCATGATGGCTATCTTCTCCGATTTCGTCGAGAAAGAGGTTGAGGTCTTCATGGACGACTTCTCTGTCTATGGGACCAGCTTTGACTCATGTCTAGCCAACCTCTGCAAAATCTTGGAGAAGTGTGAAGAGGTCAACCTGATCCTGAACTGGGAGAAATGTCATTTCATGGTCCAAGAGGGAGTTGTCCTTGGACATGTGGTGACCTCCAAAGGAATTGAGGTTGACAAAGCCAAGGTGGAGGTGATCGAGAAGCTGGAGATCCCAACAAATGTCAAAGCTGTGCGAAGCTTTCTGGGACACGCTGGCTTCTACCGCCGATTCATCAAGGACTTCTCGAAAATCGCGAAACCATTGACCAACCTGCTCATCAAGGACTCTGATTTCATCTTCACGCAGGAATGTGTCGATTCGTTTTGCCGATTGAAAGAAGCCCTTGTCTCAGCACCCATCCTGCAGCCTCCAGACTGGACCTTGCCATTCGAGTTGATGTGCGATGCGAGTGATTACGCTGTGGGAGCGGTTCTTGGGCAGCGGAAGGAGAACAAGCCATGTGCTATCTACTACGCTAGCAAGGTGCTAGACCCTGCCCAGATGAACTACACAACAACCGAAAAGGAGCTTTTGGCTGTTGTGTTCGCTCTCGACAAGTTTAGATCCTATCTGGTTGGTTCCAAGATAGTGATCTACACTGACCACGCCGCACTCAAGTATCTGTTGAGCAAGCAGGATGCCAAACCTCGCTTGATTAGGTGGATTCTCCTCCTGCAGGAGTTTGACATCGAAATCAGGGACAAGAAAGGAGTCGAAAACACCGTAGCTGACCATCTGTCCCGGCTTCGCTGGGAAGATGAGGGCTCTGGTAGCCTGCCAATTGATGACTCGTTCCCTGATGACCAATTCCATTCGATTTCTGCCATGGAGGAGATCCACTCGGTTGGTACACCGATGCACGCGACTCATGCGGTGCAAGATCGGACGTTCCATGCAACTGACCGAGTGAACACCAAGTCAGCGCCCTGGTATGCAGACATTGCGAACTTTCTCGCCTCAGGAGTGCTTCCTCCTACCATGTCATACCAGCAGAAGAAGAAGCTGCGATCAGACGCCAAGTTCTACTTCTGGGACGACCCCTACCTCTTCAAGATTGGCGTTGATGGCATCTACCGACGATGTGTGCCATACGATGAGACGCGCTCCATTCTTGAGCTCTGCCACTCCTCAGCCTACGGAGGACACGCTTCATCCTCCAAGACTGCTTCAAAGGTCCTGCAATCCGGCTTCTTCTGGCCTTCACTTTTCAGAGATGCTAGGACCTTCGTTGCAGCTTGTGACAGGTGTCAGCGCACCGGGAACATCTCCAAGAGGAATGAAATGCCTCTCCACTCTATTCTAGAGGTAGACATCTTTGATGTCTGGGGCATTGACTTCATGGGACCGTTTCCACCCTCTTGTGGGAACGAGTACATCCTGGTGGCTGTTGACTACGTCTCCAAGTGGGTGGAGGCAGTGGCGTGCAAGAATGCGGACTCCAATGCAGTGAAAAGACTGTTCACTGACATCATCTTCCCTCGCTTTGGAGTTCCAAGAGCCGTCATCAGTGATGGTGGCAAGCACTTCATCAACCGCCAGTTCGACAATCTCCTAAGTCGCCATGGAGTCACTCACAAGGTGACCACTTCCTACCATCCTCAAGCCAACGGTCAAGCCGAGATTTTCAACAGGGAGATCAAGTCTATCCTGGAAAAGACCGTGGCTCGAACGAGAAAGGATTGGTCGTTCAAGCTGAGTGACACACTTTGGGCCTACCGTACAGCCTTCAAAACTCCGATTGGGATGAGCCCTTTCAAACTGGTGTACGGAAAGTCCTGCCACTTGCCCGTGGAAATTGAGCACAAGGCATACTGGGCCACACGGGCCATCAACATGGACTTGCTCTCAGCTGGAGAGAAACGCATCCTTGACTTGCATGAGTTAGAGGAGATGCGTCTCAATGCCTACGAGAACGCGAGAATCTACAAGGAAAGGACCAAACAGGTTCACGACAAGCGCATCATGCCTCGTGAGTTCCACGAGGGAGATCTGGTCCTCTTGTTCAATTCTCGACTTAGGCTCTTTCCAGGAAAGCTGAAGTCCAGGTGGTCCGGTCCATTCCGGGTGAGGGCAGTGTTCCCATTTGGCGCCGTGGAATTGGAAAGCAAGGAGGGGCAGACTTTCAAAGTCAATGGTCAGCGTCTCAAGCACTACATTGCTGACCATCCCCAAGAATTGCGAGTGAGCTTGGATCTCTCCGATCCATCTCAAACCAAAGCCTGAAGAGAGAAGGTCGAGCTCGAGACCTAAAACGAGCGCTCCTTGGGAGGCAGCCCAAGCCATTTTTACCTGTTTTGCATCTTAGGAACAGATAGACATGCATTCATTCTTCTGCATTGCATCACGAGCGGCTTGAGAAGTCACGAGAAAGAGAAACCAAAAAAATTTGAGGTTGGTTCGGCTAGGCCATACCACATTGGTACGGCCTGAAAATTGAAGGGTTGGTACGGCCCGTACCAATTTGGTACGGCCAGGCCGTATCTAGGTCAGAAACGCGAACCGATGCCATAACTGCCGCCTTTTTCTTTTTAAACCCCCGAACCCGCACCCCTTCCCTTTCCTCTTTCTTCCCAGCCGTACCTCTCTCCTTCTCTCTTCTCTCTCTTCTCTCCCTCTCCATTTTCTCTCCCTCTCCACTCCTTCTACCTCTCCTTCCACCCTAACCGAGCACAAGAAGCACAGGAGCACCGGAGATCAGCGCACCACCAGCACCTCTTCGGTCCGACCCGCACACCTCTTCGGTCCGACCCGCACCTCCTTGCTCTCGGTTAGTGCATCTTCTTCAATTTTCTTTGTTTTCACCCATTTTTCGTGCATCCCTTTCTTCTTCTCTCGGTTCCACCCTTGATCTGTCAAAACCCTAGCTTGGTACGGCCCACCCGTACCAAGTAGGTACGGCCCGTACCAGTCTCTCTGAATTGACACCAAACTGGTACCAGTTGGTGCGGCCCTTACCAGCCAACACCAAATCCCTAAGTTAGGTACGGCCCGTACCAGCCTGTGCGGCTAGGCCGTACCTACCTAGGTGAGACCAGGCCGTACCAACTAGGTCAGACCAGGCCGTACCTACCCAGTCGGACCCTTATCACCCAACGCCACGAACGACTGAGAGCGATGCGTCGGCAATCCTCTCGCTCCTCCACACCCTCTGACGCCTCCATCCCTTCCGCCACTGGCCCGATGGCCAACGTCCCTCCTGCTGATGCCCCCACGTCATCTCATCACTCCCACCGGAGTACGTCTCGTAGTGGCTCCCGCGCATCTCGCCACTCCCAGGAGAGTGCAGCCAGGACTGGGTCCCGCCAGAGTCCTTCCCTTCAGGACGCCGTCACGCCCATCTACTATGAGGGTGAGACCACATCCAGTGAGTCTCCGTCAGGTCACCGGAGCCCACAGCAGAGCCCCTCCTACCATCCATCTGCCGACCAAGACCAGGGCTCTGACGAGGCCTCTGACCAGGCCTCCGCCCATGGCTCCGTTCCCGGCTCCGATCACAGCTCCGACCCTAGCTCCGACCACGCCTCTGACTCCATGGGCTCCGATACGGCCCTCTCTGATGCCACCCAGCGTGCCGACGCATACACCGAGCGGTACTTCCTCATTTCGACCCGTCGGCAGCTCAAGAACTTCGAAACCTTGCTGACGAAGACGATCAACAATACGAGGATTGTTGACTTCTCTGCTCTTCAGACACTGGGACTGGAGGATGAGTTCCGCCGCATCACCACCCGGGTCGGGATCACTCCAGCCTTCTGGGAGATCGCCCAGAGGGGATACAAGAAGCTCACCATGGAGTTTCTTTCCTCTCTGGAGCTCAAGTACTCGCGGAACGATAATCCGTTCATCAGGTTCCGCATGCTGAGTGAGACCCACCGCGTCTGGCTGTCTGACTTGAGGGAGTGGTTTGGCTTTGAGCCGAACCCGACTACTGATTCCCTCTCTTTCTCTGGGGAGTTGACGTGCGACACCTTCTGGCAGCTGATCTCTGGCGCCCCAGCCGGGTCAGCTTTCAACAAGGAGTACAAGCAGCTCAATGTCCCACATCCAGTCATCCAGGTCCTGCTGCGTATCCTCGGTTGCACCATCTTTGCGCGTGGCGAGACGTTCGCCCGCGCCAATGTTGAGGATCTGCAGCTGGTGGATCATATGCTGCGCCCTGACAGCACTCTCGAGCGGCCCGATCTGATGCTCGCCATGATCCACCACTGGATCGACATCCAGAGGCAGCCCAAGCCGGGTGGCACTGTCTACATCTCTGCCTACGTCACTCTGATCGCCGAGCGCTTACACCTCCAGATCTTCGGCGACGAGGAGTGCAGGAGCTCCCGTTCTCTCTCTCTCACTCAGTTCACCACCTACAAGTTCATCGAGTCAGCAGCAGGACGCGATGGGCGAGGTGCTTGGGCTTGGCGCATGCCTGACCAGCATACCAGATATGTCATGCCTTTCCCGGTCACTCTCTCCTTCACTGACCGGAGCACTTGGTTTTTCCGACGTCCGCCCCGCGTGCAGCCTGCCCCTGTAGCCCCACCTCCACCTCCTCCACCACCACCGCAGGGCGATGAGGACATGATCGATGCACCACCTCTCCCGTCCAGGCTCCGTTTGAGCCGCTGCATCCTCTCTCTCCTCATGTGCCACCTTTCCCCCGCCAGGCTCCCCCCTTCTTCGAGCAGGTACATCCTTCACCCTTTGGTGCAGGTACCTCATTCTATGGAGCTGGCCCATCCACCTCCGCCTACGCTGCTGGCCCATCCACCTCCGCCTACGCTGCCGGCCCCTCCACCTCCTACAGTAGACCTGTGTACCCCCCTCCTCTCTCTGAGCCCACCATCCAGGATGTCTACCACCTGATGTACGGCATGCGTCAGGAGCAGGGTGTTGCACTCTATGAGCAGGGTGCTGCCATTCGTGAGCAGGGCGCCATACTCCATGATCTCCAGCAGCGCGTGACTGGGATAGAGGAGCGGTTTAGCGACTGGCTCTGGTACGACCACCCCGAGGGCTGATCAGGTTCGCTCTCTTTTCCCCGAGCTTCTTTTATCTCTTTTATCTCATAGTCTTGAAGCATTGAGGACAATGCTCCGGCTAAGCTTGGGGGGATGACATTTGCATTTAGGTCATATTTACTTTACCGTTATTTTTCTTACATTTTTTCGTATTTTCGTGCATTGTTAGGTGAAGATTTGCGTGAATTGCTAGAATTGAGAATAACTTTGAAACAATTTGGTTGTGATTAGGATAGACCTGAGTGAATTGGAACTAACCCATGGTTGGTTATTGAACTACTTAGGTTGAGATGTTTTTAATAATGGAAAAGATGAAACAAACTTAGAATTGAATCGAACGAGATTATTCGAAAAAACTGAACTATGCCTTTAGGAATTGGGATTTTCAAATTAAGAAAGTTTGGAATATCCATTGGTATGAATGAATACCAATAGATGTGTGTATTCATGGTATGAGCAAACCAAAAAGAAAAAAAAAAAAAGAGAAATGAAAAAGATGGAGAACATAAGAGTACTGGCAATAAGCCTCGAATGGGCGCCTTTGAGCTCGTCTCCCAATTAGAAATAAAGAAAGAAAATTTTGCTCATACCAACACACTTCGTTCGCAACTTTCTTACCCTTAAGCTTGATTCAAGCTTGGGGGAGGGAAAATGAAAAGAAAAATCACCTTGAATAAAAGCACTGATTCGGAAAAAGAATGAAATTGTTTCGATCAAACCTAGGTAATTAGTCTTTCCATTGTTAGAAGAATCTCAAAATAAGAAGTTCAATTGACCAATTGGTGGAGTGAATCAAGGTTTATAAAGGGATATTTGAATTACAACCGAATCGATTCTAGAAATTCTTGACTATAGCAGACTCACGTAGGTTTTCACATTTAGACTTGTATCTGCATTTAGATTTAGTTGTCCAGCACTTTTACCCGAGTTTGAAACTTTTTGCTTGAGGACAAGCAAAGGTTCAGCTTGGGGGAATTTGATACCTCGCATATTTAGTCTATTTTAGGCCTGTTTTAGTACCAGATTCGTGCCATAATTCACCAGAATCATGTGCATTTCATCGATATATCTTTAGAATTTGGTACTGCTGAGTGTTTGTTTGTTTTCTGCAGGTTTGGAGCAAAACACACGAAGAAACGGCGATTCAGATGATGAGGTACGACCCTTACCAGGCTTGGTACGGGTCTCACCAGACTTAGCCGTTTTCAGCTCTTCACGCCTGGTACGGCCAGGCCGTACCACTTTGGTACGGGCCGTACATAAAGGCGGCCTGACAGATTCAAATTTTGGCAGAGGCTATTTAAAGCGGGGAACTCTCCAATTTTGACATCCATTCAATTCCAGATCCATTTGAGAGCACAGTAAGAGAGAGAAAGAGAGCTAAGGAGCTGAGAGCAAGAAGGAAGGAAGAGGAAGAGGCGAAACTCGACGGATCTAGCTTCCTCCCCTCGATCCCTTCGATCCATGGCTATCTCTATCCCTCTTATTGTATTTTTAGATCAGATCATGTGCTGTGAGTAGTTCTTTTAGTTTCTAGGGTTAGAGATTGATTCTTGATTTGTTTTGACTTTCTTTGACTTGTATCTTGTATGAACTCTTTAGTTTGATTGATTGTGATTTACTTTGATATCTTTTGCTTTGCTTGCTGTGATTGTTGTATGATGTGCCTCTAGGTTTAGATCGAACCTATCAAGGTCATGTGATCATCTCAATCTCTCATCCAAATCAAATGCTTAGGGTAGAATAGTTCGAATTGAAGCCGAGAGGTTGAATTCTCCTCTAATCGACAGATTAGAGGGTGCCTTAGACCTCCAATCAACCAGCTAGGGTAGATCTGTACCAACACACGAGAGTTGAGGTGTAGAAATCCCTAAAAGGCAATCAATTGCATTCCAACCTAGATCTTGATCCAACAAACGATGGTTGAGGGTTAGGAACCTTAGGTATGGTCAATTGAACCTTTCTAAAGAGTTTAGCACAAGGTACCAGCAAGGAAATGCATTCACTCGGACTGGTAGGTTCTGTTCTGGGAAGCCAGTACGGGTCTTACCAGGGTGGTACGGCCTTGCCTTACCAAGTGAAGTACGGCCTAGCCGTACCAACTTGGTACGGGCCGTACCACTAGAGGCAGATCAGAGATGAAGTCTGAAACCCTGGAAACGCCTTTTATCCATAATCAAAACACAATTTACATTTCTTCTAGCACTTTATTACACCTGTTTGCATTGTTTGATTTGTTTGAATTGATCTTTTAGGAACTTAAATACAAAACCAAATCTTTCTCACTTCTAGTTTTTGATTGAGTTTGATAGAATCTAACCTCGCAATTAACCGTCCCTGTGGATCGATACCCGATTATACTACTCGATAGGGGTTGTGCACTTGCAACCCTTACTCGTGAAGTGTAAACGCGGTTTTAAAAGGTACGCCCTCAAGCGTACCGAAACTTGCGTTGCGCTTCTGCGCGAACACCAATGAAGAGACATCGCAGCATTTGTTTCAGGAATGCCCCTTCACATTGCAATTATACAACACTCTAGTAACACGAAGGACGTATCAGGGGTGGCCGCATAAGCCCACCATAGAGATAACAAACAAAACTAAGGCAGGCAAGCCAAGGAAATAACAAAACTGTGAGACCCTTCAGTCTTCAGTGATGCTCCAGCGCCGTCTCTTTTCCCAACTCCGCCGTCATCTCTCCAAGCGGCACCAGCTCAGCCACTGCCTCCATTCCCCTCCCACTCGACCCCGATACTGTTTTCCGCACTCTCTCTCTCTACTCCAACAATTGGCGGCGGGCGCTGGAGTTCTTCCACTGGGCTTCCTCCTCTTCGTCGCATTTCCACCATACACCTTCAACCCTCTCTTGCATGATCGACATCCTCGGGAAACACCTCGAATTTGACCAGTCGCGTTCTCTCATATCCTCCTATGCATCCTCCTTTTCTTCCGATTCCCTCCTCCCTTCTTTCAGATCTCTCTTCAATCGCCTCGCGGCGGCGCATCTCATTACAGATTTACTCGACGCTTTCAACCTCGCATCAAACCTTGGATTGAAAGACCGCACCACTTTTCACCTGATGATAGATGCTTTGTGTGACCATGGGCACGTGTCAGATGCTAAGAACCTATGCCTCAGGTCAGAGTCACCCCCTTTTCCTTCTCTCTTTCCGCCTGATACCAAAACGTACAACATGCTTCTTCGTGGGTGGCTAAAGTTGAGAGCTTTCGGCCGGTGTCGTGACTTCTGGCAAGAGATGGATCAGGCTAGAATTAACAAAGACCTCCACTCCTATTCTATCTATATGAATGCTATCTCCAAAGGGGGGAAACCTTGGAAAGCAATGAAATTATTCAAGGAAATGCAAAAAAAGAAAATTCAACCAGATGTTGTTGCATACAATACAGCCATCCATGCAATTGGTCATTGTGAGGGTGTTGATTTTGCAATCCGGTTATACCAAGACATGGTTGATGCAGGTTTGAAACCCAACTCTGCCACATTAAATACCATTGTCAAACTATTCTGCATTGATGGGAGATTCAAAGAAGCGTATTGCTTTGTCAGCCGGATGAGAAAGAAGCACGAGTGCGAGCCTAATGTGTTAACATACCACTGCTTCTTTCAGTACCTGACCCGGCCACAGGAAATTCTCAGTCTGTTTGAGCAAATGGTTCAGGCCGGTTGTCGGCCTAGGATGGATACATATGTCATGTTGATCAAGAAATTTGGACGCTGGGGATTTCTCAGGCCTACTTTTGATATATGGAGGGCGATGGATAAACATGGTTGTAGTCCTGATGCATTTGCATATAATGCATTTATTGATGCACTGTTGCGGAAAGGGATGGTGGATGAGGCAAGGAAGTATGATAAGGAGATGGTTGGGAAGGGGCTTTATGCTAAACCTAGACGGAATTTATGGACTAGAGGTCTTGAGGAAGAGAAGGAATCCAATCCAAACGTTCTAAACTTTTGAATGAACCAAATCTTGAGTTTTACTTTCGCAAATATGAATAAGAACTGTTGCTTGTTACTACAAGTAATGAACGCAAATTCTTATTGATTGGGATAAATATTTAAAAAGTTTAATATGTTGCATTAGCAGTGTACAAAGAGTTTTCTTGTCATATTTCACAGAGGTCTTCATCTTCGCCTGCAAATGCAATGATACTAGTAGAAGGATTTACTGAAAATGAATGAAACCAGTTAGAATTGAATTTCATTGAGATAGTTGATGAACTTCAATCTAAAAATTTATGCAATCAATTTCTAATTCAAATCAATGATCTTTGATCTATGTTTGACGAGCTAAGCGTTTACGTTCTAAATTGTTCACCCTTTTGCAATTTTTTTAATAAGAGTACTCATGAGATCAAAACTGGAATAAATAAGAATTTTTGAGTTAATACATCTCGACTATCCGATCTGTTTTAAAATTCATGCATACTAGATCCACACTAATATTAAAGGGCCCTCTATGTTATAGGCAGGAGCCGGCTTGGTTCCTTTTAAAATCAGATGGTTGAGATTCATTACCTCAAAAGATTCTCTTTTGAGTTAATGTAGAGAATACACGTAAAAGATTCCCTTTTGAGTTAATGCAGAGGATACGCGTTGGATGAAAAAGCTATCATTCTAAATTAGCTTGATGCAGTTAGGTTTTGGCTTGATACTTGACATTCTGATTGCCCTTTCTCCATTACATACATTCAGCTATTTGATATATGCACTAATCCATCTATTTGTGTACATGATGTTATTGAATCGGGTCCATGTTGAGGTTTCGAAGGAACCTACATGGCATCATTTTATGTGAATGGCCTGAAATTGTTGTCATTATTAACTTATACTTCTTAACTGCTACTCCAGATTGCCCTAAATGGAAATGGAATTCCAAATTACAGTTTACTACATCCTCACTTTACCACTTCCTCTCTTTTAGAGGAATTCAAATTTCATTTGTAGATTTGTGGTGGCATGTTCCTGTGCCTTTGAAAATAAGAATATTTATGTGGTTGTTGTTTCAAAATAAAATCCTTACTATGTTTTGGCCCGATCAGTTTTCCCCTTTTCTTGGTTTAGCTCTCTTTTCTTTCAATTGAATTGTCAGAGAAGATCGCAACTAGGTGAGGAGTGGACTTACTCCTTCAATTTCAATCTTTACTTGATGATAATTCGGATCCCAAATTTGACCACTTTTCTCTTCCTTTCAATTTCTCTGTTCATCAAGAGAAGAGCTTAATTAATTGAGTCATTGATGTCGCCTCGTAGAGCAGAGTCGAGGGACGAGAGGAATCGAGGTAATTTGGTCCTTCATTAATTTTTTCTTCCTTTTGGCTCTAATCTTCGTCTTCTGAGAGTAATGGCGAAGACGAGAGGGGAGGAGGTATCTGACATAAGCGGGACTCGCTTGCCAGTCTTGCCAGGGGGCGAGTACTGTGCTCAGGTCTTAAACCTTCTCTTCGGTGCGCTTGTTTCACTGTAGACCGTATACATGAGTGATATTAGTTCACGATGCTCTGAGTGTAGTTAAAATGAAGGGGTCAGAGTGTTGGGCGCTGGGTTTTAATTTGGACTCCTTGGTTTAAGTAGGCGCGGTGCGCTGTGAACCGAGCCACTGATTATTTGAAGGCTTATGCTGGTCTTGCGTGATCTGGGTCCAGGGAGATCGAGGGGATCATCTGCGCTGGGGCGCTGGGGTTTTATTTGGCTCAAGGTTTGGATGAATGTGGTTCATGATGAACCGTTTGACTGGTTTTTCAGTTCACATGCTTTGTTTTGATGGAAAAGGTTCATCTATCTTGGCAAATCAGCTAAATTTAGTTTGTTAGGCTGAATTATGGGTCCAGGTTGTAGGTTTAGGTCTTGTGTACCCCAATTTGCACCCAAAGAAACATAGTTACTGCTATGGGTACCCAGAGCCACGTGGCACCAATCAGAGTTTTCTATTTTGTAATTTTAATATCTTTCCAATCATTTTGAGTTAGGAGATGTACCATATACCAAAATTCATGATTATTTAAGTAGAATATAATCATAAACTTTATTTTTCAAACTTTGTCTCCTATTTTGTGGTATGGCCTATTTTAACACATGATTGACGTGTTAATTGGTCAATCTTAAATAATTAAATGGCATCTTTGTCTAATTAATTAATTTCCAACTTTTTAGGGTCAAACAAAAAGATATTTGCACGGTAATTTTCTATGATATTTTTATTAACACAGAATTATTTATTATTTATATTAGTATCCGATGTACGAAAATGCAAATCAAACAACATAAATGATGATTACGGTGAAAGAGCACCAAGTTCAACTAATATATTTAGAAATTGTTTTCTTACCGGAAAAAGTAAAATGCCGAGGAAAGTCTCAGTATGATACTGAGCTAAATCTTTTTGTATTTCAACAATCAACAATTCAACGAGGATACGCAATCTGATGTGTTTACTTTGCCATTTCGAGTCCGTATCTCCCAAGGTATCTGAGGTGCAACGTTTGTAATATACAAACAGACGGTTCAGATTAATTTCAGTCAGATTTAACTCAATTCAGTACCTATAAAAATTATAAGGGATCTGTTTTTAAATTCGTGTCCGGTTAAAAGATCGGCCCAGATTTAAATATTGCACCTCAGATACCTAAGGGATCCGAATTCGGCCATTTCCCCCTAGATTATAAAATCCTACACATGTTTCTTTTTTCTCCTTTGAATGAGAACATTTTCTCATTTTCAAACCTATGCATCAAAAAGAAAAAGACATTCTTATTTTTAAATAACGATATGCGCTTGTTGTTGGCACTATGTTCCCTTTTCTTTTGTTCTGATATCAGTTCGTTTACTAAATATCATTCATTGTATTAGTCAAAGACCAAAATATTATGTTTTCAACGCACTTGACAGACAAGTAATGAAAACTCCCAGAAGCAAGATAGAAACACGTGCTTCTAGACTAGTTGTTCTCAAAGAAAAGAAAAACCTAGTTCAATTTTACATTTCTAATACGATTCTCTAACTGGGACTAGTTTCTTCAAAAGAGAAATTTGATATACATCCTTCAAAAATCTCGAAATTACGTATTTCGCCGTCTAGAATTCAGTACGGTGCTTTTATGTCGGACACCTGATCATATAGGCCATTCCACTCTTATTATACAATTATATTGGCCATTTAATTAAAATCAGAACAGAACCAAATAAGAACCCGAGTAATGTTTGCCACCGTCTAATGCTGGAAATCACGACCCATGTACCATGGTACATGAGATGTGGACGGGAACATGTGTAGACCAATGTTATTAAAATCGCAAAACTGCTTTGTATGGTCATATTGATTGGTTGAAAGATATGAAAAAAAAAAAATGTTGTTCTCAAAATACGTGGATCAAGTATATAATAGTATATAACATTTTGGGTTTCGGATTATAAATTATAATTATTTTTTAAATATGTGGTTGAAACTATTGATCTACCGGTCCAATCAGTAAATCGTTGATCTGAACATTTAACGTGTCAATGTCTGGTCCAGTTTTGATATCACTGGTGTAGACTCTAAACAAAATCGTTGCAACTAAAAACAAAAAAAGTGTCCAAGGTTGAAAATTTTCATCGGGTGGGTCCGCGGTTCTTTGAAAGCAATCATAGAATCCTAATAGTCATTTGCACAGAATATTTAATGCTTATCACATGCAGTCAATGATTAATGAGCTAATACAGTAGGTAAGTAGGTCCAAAATTTATTTGAAGTCAAAAACCATGAGTTTCGTATTTACAAAAAACATCACTTGGATCTAATGAATAAATATGAAAACCCTACAAGGCTACAACACGTTGGCAATTGCCAAATTGATACATCTCTTACTCTACTCTCTCACCATCCAATATAACTTATAGTTATTACTATATTTTTATTTTATATAGCCCACAAAATAAAAACCGAAGTTACGGCATATGTGTACTACATCAGATAAAATTTACAAAGACCGTGCAAAAAAACATCCTGGAATTTCTTCATTTTCAAGAGGATTTCTCTTTCTCCATCAATGCATAGGATGATTCTAAAATAACAACTTGCATAGTGCGTACTCAGTATACGACTTAGGATTAAAGGAAAGAACCTTAAGTTTCCTTTTAAATTAGTTGAAGAAATACTTGGCATCCAGTACTTCTCTGAGGTTAAAATCGCCCCTCTCTGGTAGAGGTGGAAAACCCAAGTTTGGAAACGTTTTCTGAAAGCCACTTAACAACTGCAAATAACCAAACATTGCACAATAAATATGGAGAAATAACAAACGACAATAGGGGCAGTAATAATAATAATAATACAATGTTGGGTAGTATAATATCGGTGTACTTCAAATTTAAGGCCTAAAAAATAGTCTAGCTCACCTCAAGGACCACATTCACAGATTTTTTTTAAAAAAAAAAGATGACGCCGAGTAAAATTAAAATAAGAACTTGAGAGAAAGTCAAGAAACTAATGTTCATCTTGATACAGACTTGGTATAATAGCAATTGAGATTTCTGAAATAGAATGTAAAAATGTTGAATAGTCCAGAGAAGGATTAATTGAGGCTTAATTTGGGTTATGGGGTTAAGGTTAAGCATTTGAGGTAATTGGTACCACAAAGATACCAAAAAGACCCGGCCCGATACCAGTATGCACCAGCTAGGAAAGATAAAAAGGTTCTTACATTTTCCAAAATAGGCCTTTCATAAAGCTCCACGAACTTTTCACGGAGTATTATGTTCATACGATCTACATCACAGGCATGCGTCCAATAGGAATCATGAACTCCTGAAAGATCAGCACAGGATAAATCAATCCATAAGTTCTTCAACAGAAAATAGTCCACACTGCCAACAAAATCAATCCCAAATAATGGTGCCACAAATGATCCCCTGCTAGCCATATCTTCTCGATTAATATATCAACACCACATAAATATAGATGCTAGCACACTTTTAGTTTTGGCTTTCTTTCCTTTTCTCTTTTGTTGCTGAATTCTTGACAGGTTTGCAAAACTCAGTTCTACCGAAATAAATTGAGCTCATAAATCATGTTTGACAACACATTAAAGAAATGCAAGCAGTAATGTGTCACATATCAAGGTACTACCCTACCGGATTAATGCACACACAAGTACCGCGCAGATGGAGAAGTTCATATTTAACATATTATACTATTACTTGCCTCGATAGCCACTTCATTGCCAAATCAAGGGTTAAAACATGATTTGAAATTGACAATTCTCAATAATTGGCTTAAATTTACTATTGGGGAAACCAAGAGCACCCATTCCAAAGTTTCACTTCACCGTCCACAATTTTCAAAGTGACATAACACAGCAACCTGTCAAAATGGTGATAGCATAGACGGGGGAGAAAAATAAAAGCTGATAATATAAACCTGCAAAAGTAAGGCCTTCTTGATTGCATGCAATGGCTGTCAGCATCATATGAGAACTATCAAGAGAGTGTACAAAGTTTGGAGGGAAAGCTGTTCTCTGCCTCTTCAACATCACCTGTAATTTCAGCCATAATAAGCATGATATATTAAGAAATGTTTTACAAATTTTATATTTTAATTTTATCTACATTACTATATTTTTTGGAGGCTTCACATGTCTACTCTTATGACTTGTTTGAACTTAGTTACTATTCAATACAAACCAGTGTATGGTACAATTTGTACCAGAGCTAATGACAAAAACCGTTCCATCAATCTAACATTTTGAGAACAGTTTACAATAGATGCACATTCCAAAGGGACACTAATTTCTGGTACCAAATTCTAACAGAATAAGAGAAAATTAACAGATAGTAGAGAAACCTTGTCAGTTTCATGTTGCAAGGTCAGCACCTGCAATGAAGTCTTGACCTGTTCAACCAAAAGGCAAGTCCTTAATTAGACATGCAGGAACACAGTGCCTACACTAGTCCATGAGATCATAGACTTGATTTCAACAATCCCCAGGTAGTAATAGTACAGTTGATGGTTGGATCACATTTGAACACTACTTCTGTACAATTTTTTCGGTCGTAGTTTTTAGGGGTTGTCTTATTTCCTTTTTTTTTATCTGGATTCAGTGTAAATAGTCTCAACAGAACAAGGATTAATTGAGGTTTAGTTAAGCAAGCATAAGGTTCAATTGAGCTGAACTGCATTCAATTTTTTTTAGCGTTAGTTGGCGAGCTGCATTCGACTTACAGTAGTACTAGACAAATTGTAATTCCTGGCTAATTATTGTGTGCACACTTGCAAAGGTGAGAATCATACACATGCAAGTATGCACCCTGCAACTCTGATAATGTACAAGTGCTTTATGACTGAAATGTACGCATATGTGATGAAAAGACTATTGATATGTACCAATTGCCTCCCCAATTTTCGGTATGGCTGGACGACGGGTAATCCAAGGGGAGTTATCCACCTAACCGGTTGATTTTCTAAAGCGATCACCTGTCAAACAAAAGTAAAAAATAAATAAAACAAAACACAAGTAACAAATAGCATTACTATGATTGACATGTTATCTAACTTGAGAACTTCATTAACCAAGTTTACTTAATTTTTCTTGATTAGCTTGGTGTGTACACTTGTAAAAGAGAGGCTATATTAGGGTAGATTCAGGCTTAGTGGAAAGTTAGTTGCAAAAGCTCAAGTTTACTAAGGCAATTATTGCACGTCTGCAGAACCAATATGATACTCAATCAGGCCTGCAACCAGTATGCATTAATCAAAAAATGTTGGTGGTGGACCTTGGCACAATCTCCGAGCCAAGACATGATATCACGTGCCGCTTCAAACATCTCTCCTAGTGCCATCAGGGTCACCTATACACCATATAATTGATAAGGAGTCGGGAACAAAAAAAATAAAGAGAATAACATGTCTGGCACCAGAATTCATGCATGTGTTCTTGATGATCCAAGAAGGTAAGATCTTCATAAGTAAATGCTCTCATCTCAGTACAAGGAACGAATAGCCCATTGCTTTCATTTATTTTATTTTTCAAGTACAGGAATCTGGCATGGGCCGATCATAATGTAATACTGAATTACAGGGCTCGATGCTTATAACATTAAGCAGCAGGGACAGGTGAAAAAACAAAATATGATCGACTATTAGTAATTTACAATGACAACAACAATTGAATAACAAAGAATAAGAATTGGATTTTTTTTTTTTTTACTTTTGCAGCATAGCAGGATGTTCTAAAGAGAAGATCCTCATCAGTAATGACACCTTTTTCTTTCAACCTCCTCCTTAGCTGCTCACGGGCCCCAACATAAGTGACACCATACACAGATGTCATAACCGTCTGTTTTACCAGCTTTCTGTCCACCTGACAGTTTTTAAGAAAAAAAAAAAAGTTTCAGTTCACACTTTAATTTGAGTGGAATAAGAAGCCTAAAAGACATCTTATTGAGATCCCTCGAGTTCAACTGGGTTTTTCTATCCAAACCGGCCAAGTATAACCAAATTGTCAGATATACTAGTGCAGCTATTAGATGGCATAGGGGCTGAATGGTTTTTCCATTTACTAGGCTTTGAATAGAATCAAACTAAGCAAAGAAATGGGAACCTGATCAACTAAAATACGCGCATGTTCTGCATTAGGTTCTACTGCTGGATCCTTCTGCGCATCACGCCTCATAATCTCTATGACTCTGTTAATCATGAATTGATTAGCATCTCACTGCTACAATGAAATTTGGAACCAAATGAAAGTCAACATGACATTGAGATACCTTGTGGCTATTCCAGTGTATACATCTGCCGGCTTATCTGCATCCACCAAGTTCACTGCCATAGCTCCCAACTGATGCAAACAAAGCAAAATTCAATGACTAATGCAGAACGAAATTAGAAGTACGTCTTGTGCATTAAAATAGAAAAGATTAAATGAAGATTTGTACCCAAGTCTCCAAATGATGCAAACAGAAAGCTAATTATATTAGTAGAGAACAGTGGAAAAAAAAAAAGAAAAAAAAAATTTAAGACAGTACAACCAAGGTACTGTAAAGGGTAAACCACAATTGCTCAAGAAGCTCAACCCATAATATTCCTAAGACTACACCTAAAAAGCAGTCTGCAGTGAGATCTTTTATTCACTTAATTGTTTAGCAGTCCGTAGTGAGGTTTTATGTTCCCTCAAAACCTGAATATGAGAGGTGTTGCAAAGGGTAAAGTACAATTGCTCAAGAAGCTGAAGCTAGAATATTCCTATTTCAGATTAAATCTAAATCAGGAGACAAATGCAATGCACTTTGAACCGCCTAATTGAAAGAATAACTAGAACCAACTGAATTTATTAATGGGTAAATTTCACTGGAGGTCACTAAACTTTGTCTTTTGTTACAAATTGGTCACTCATGTTTGATTTGTCCCAATCAAGTAACTGGACTTTTCATTTGTCCCAATCAAGTCACTCTGTAACTATTCCGTCCAAAATGCTAACGCAGTATTCTCTTTCCGTTATTATTTTGAACAGAATATGCTCATTCCGTTAGTATTTTGGCCAGAATGAACAAATTCTGTTAGCATTTTGGACGGAATATGCATATTCTGTTAGTATTTTGGATGAAAAAGTTATAGAGTGACTTGATTGGGACAAATCAAACTTGAGTGACCAATTCGTGACAAAGGACAAAGTTTAGTGACCTCCAACAAAATTTACCCTTTATTAATTGTTAGTATTCAATTTTAACAGGCTAAACGAAAACAAAAGCAGGGCAACTTGCCACATGCAATAAACACTAATTTGATTACTACAGTATTCAAACTCTCTGAGGCATTAAGAGAGAGGACAATAGTATTGAATGTAACAATGGAAGCAAATCAATCACACAAGTCTAACCTTATCTCTACCAAGAGCTGCATAGTGCTGAAGTCCGTTACAGGAACCATCCTGAAAAGAACCCAAGAAAAATTTCTGAGAAAATAGAAGTGCAGAAATTATCATCAGTGAACAACCTCAGTGCTATTACCAAATAAACCAATTATGCGTGCATGCATTGCAAATAAAGAAAGAAGGAAAAAATTGCAACAACCATTAAAAATGTAGAGTAAATTAGGGCATTTACATGTATACATATAGTCATTTACCCTCAAGCAACTCAGTCAAATTAAAAGTAAAAGAAGAAGAACACCAACAATACAACCAAACCTGATGGACTGGTATATATGAGATAGTTGTCTCTGGGGAGGAGCTCCTCAAGGCCTCAGCCAAATTAATACAAACTGCAAGACACTGAAATGGGTCTTCAGCCCCTAGCCACCACCGCTTCCCCTCAAGTGGCCGGTCCGCTGAGTCAAAGATCTCGTCTAAATGGCTCTCAGTAAACTCAACCCTCCCATCAAATGAATATTTATCCACACCTCCTGCATAGAGATTTGCCAAGTGGATCTTGAGCCACCTGAGGCCTGACTGGCCAAGCGGTCGCCCTTCAGCAAATTGGAGGAGGCCACGGCAAACATCATTGCCAAGGTGGTTGAGGTACGGGTGCATCGGGTATGCACGCCCTCTAAAATCAAGGTTGTGCGGGTAGTAGAAACCCTCCTCATCCTTCATTTGTCTCGCAACCTTTTTTTAATTATGAAAGAAAAAGATAAATCTATACTTGCTCATTTCTTTTTTAAATAGCATTTCGTTGTTGTTCAAATATTAAACAGTCATATGTAAGCCTCTTTTCTATATCTTAGTCAGTGTGAAACTAGTAAGTAGTCCAAAAGCTCAAACAACCAGAGAATACGTTATTTACGATGTTATACTCTTAGGAACCCAACAATTCAGTCAGGGGCCACTACTGAGAGGAAAATGTACCCAACATGACCGAGTACAAACCAATTGATCTATAAAACTGGCCTAAAAGTTTAATGCGGTGATGTTGCTGCCAAATAGTGTGGTCCTCGAAGTTTAGTATTACAGAAAAAGGTCTTACAGCAAGTTTGAGTTCGAGATCACATCTCAATGAATGCCTCTCACTGTTTATCTTCTTGACAGACCGTGTTTTCCACCTCCAATTCTTCATCTCAGCTTCATCCTCAGTGTCAGGTTTCTCAGGTAAAGGAAGCTGGAGATGCATATATTAAATTAAATTTTATTAATTCAGACATCAGGGGAACAATAACTCTCATTGTCCATCCAAAAATAAAAAGCTGTAACCTATTTTCAAGCTTTCTAAAATTTGATGATATAAAAATCTCACTAATTAATCATGAGAATGGTAACAGCAAGGTGGTACGCGCCAGGTGAAACCAGCTTTTGTTTGTAACATGCTGTTTGATTTGCACTTATGCAAGATGCTATAGTTATGACAATTCATGCATCCACAACTAAAAGAACTAAAGCAAAGAACAAGAAGACATAAAGAATAACACGTCAACATACATCGCTTCTGTCAACCAGGTCTCCCAAGCAGCCCCCGCTGCACCAGATTCTGTCCACTACATTAAGCACCCTTTCATTTATTCTCCATTTTGTGCTTCCTAGGGTGTTCAGTGCCTGAGAGGGAGTGAGAGAGAGAAAGAGCGAAGAGTTAATAAAGAGATAAACAACTCAAGCTGGTCAGTTCGCCTGCTTTATACACTGTCAGCATGGGGCCAATACTACTTCAATATCCCCTTTCAGTTTTTCATTTTCAATTTTGGTTCCTTGCAATCGCAAACTGAGGCTTGGTTGTTGTTGTTGTTGCAATCACAAGCTGAGGCTGAATTGTTTAACTGAGGATGAATTTTTACAATTAACCGATGAAACAA
Source organism: Carex myosuroides (assembly GCA_028015225.1). Taxonomy (NCBI): domain Eukaryota; kingdom Viridiplantae; phylum Streptophyta; class Magnoliopsida; order Poales; family Cyperaceae; genus Carex; species Carex myosuroides. The sequence goes on from CM051482.1 coordinate 7,560,199, forward strand.
TTATTCAACACCAAAATGCGCATATCATTTTAATAAGAATATTGCCGAAATAAAACCAAAAGTAAAAGAGAAGTGGTATCCATACATCAAAAATTAGTTGCATTTGTTTCTTAGGAGCTCTTGTGATTGCTTCCCTCTGTTGCCAGGCTCCATGGGTACGCATTATTTTAGATGGTAAGAACAAGTGTGCGCCTTTATTGTACCTGCCAGTAATTTACAAGACCAACTACGATCAAGTTCCTTCTAATGAAACAAAAGGTTATTAACTCGATATTTCGTTGTAGTGCTGGTTGGGTCCAATAAGATTAAAACATACTATGTATTAGGGTTTTATGGTCTCAATGAATCAGAGAAATTTTAAAGACTATTGGAACCTATTAAAAACTAACCCTGTCCAGCAAACTGGAGGAATGAGCATCGGCATATAAGGGATGACTGTGTGCCTTGCCTGGCAGAGAAAAAAGAAATTACAGTTCATATGCAAGTGCATAAGAGAACATAGAAACTAGGAAATGAAAAGGCACTAAATATGAGAAAAATGACAGATTTGACAGAACAAGGTTTCGTAAAACGTCAGTCAACTTACAGTTTTGTCAAGACCTTGACGCACGAGGGGATCGCACTCAATCACACCATACCGCCTGTTTCTATTCAATAACAAGGAGACATCAAATTAGTTGAAGAAAGCAATTGGCAATAATACCTGTCATGCCCATCTTAAATGGAAATAACTTTGTATTTTCATTCAAAAAGAACCATACAAATATAGTATCAGTACAGTAAACTGTTATCCAAAGGCGACTTATTTAAGGCTCAAGACATAATCTATACATTAAACCTCTATTTAACCAAAAATATGCCACAATAAACAAATGTAAACAGTTGTAATGGAAAGTACAATTGATGGTAACAGGTACATTAGAGGATTAAATGTTGAGTGCAGAAATAAAAATATTACTGGTTATTTATAAGAACTATGGTTCTGAGAGAATGCTTGAAAGCTGGGCGGATATCTGGTGGGCTGTCAGCTGACTGGTCAGCTGGAGGTTGAATATAAGCTGTCTCCATTAGTATCTCAATTAACCGGCTTCCAACCTAAAATATTAAAATATAAATAAACAAATTAACAAAATATAACTCTGACAAAAAATAAGTTACAGGAATGAAATCAAACAGCAAATCCCATTTATTTTATGAAGGATAGGAAAGTATTTCCAAAACATAAAAGCCGACATTCAATTCATGCAGTTTCAACAAAAAATGTTCTTAGAAAACAGGCAGAGTATTTTCACATGATACAGGGAAAATTTCATAATATCAGAGTAGCAAGTAGATGCTCCATTGTCAAAATACAAGCTGCTATCAAGTATAACTTTAACCTCACATGAACTCATAATATCAGGATAACAAATAATTGTTCCTTTGATGCATATTTCTTTCATATTCAACAACAAAGAATATTATTATTTTCTTTTTTCAATAATTTGAAGGTAATTTTACCATATGTGCAAGGCATAATGAAATTTATCAATAAGAAAGTTAATAATACACTCACTTTGACTTGGTTCTCTAGGCCCCAAGGCTTGGATTCATCCTGCTGCTTGACAATTTCCCTCACTTGCCGTATCTTCTGCTTCTTTATCAGCTGGTTCACTTTCTTTCTTAGCCTCTCCAGCTCTTTTCTAACCGCCAAATCTGTTGTCTTCACTTGCACCACTTCCTCATCTTCCTCATCTTCCTTATTCTTCGACTTTTGTCTTGTCTTCTCCAAAAATCTGTGAATTCTTACCTGTTGGGTTTTGCATTTACAAAAAGAAAAAGAAAAAATTGTGAAACTGGTACACACAAGCATGTCAAAAAATTGGCATTGATACCGTACTGGAGAGAAGTCGTGAAATAAACATGAATACCAGGTTGTCTGTTGCATTGTTGCCTGACTGGTTCAAGGATTGGCATGCAATACACTTGCCAGTTTCCCTTTCTAAAAAAATGCTCTCTTTCAAAAAATATTTAAATTAGTTAAAAATGAAATAACTGAATAATCCCTGAATCGGCTATTACACTCTAGATACTAGAAAGAACAATCCAAATCAAACCAAACTCTGGTAATAAATTGGTGAATTCCGTTTGTAGTTGTGTTGTTGGACCTTTATGTGTAAGATATAGAAACAGATACACAAACAAAACCATAAAGGGAAAATCTGATTTATGTAAAAGTGGCATGCACAGGTAACGCAGCTCATAATTCGTTACCATCACCTCTATCTCTTTGTTCAATAATTAAGTTCTTTTGGCACATACATCTCCTATACAAAGCTGCATGCAAAAACAAATTTTCCAACACACAAGCAGAAGTTCTCTACTATATAAACATGAACCTTATGTGGCACATTAATCAATTTATGTTTAACCAAGCTGGTTGGCTCGGTTGGTGTATTGGAGCAATAAAGTAGGCATGAATAGTTTTCATCAACCCAAAAGTCAGTACCAACATGAACAAATCCTCACCTCATGCTCAATAGAGTCTCCGATAGCGAGCGCAGCTTGCACCACTCGCACGCTCCCATCCCCGTTCCCCACCATCATCAAGCTCATCATTTTATGCATGGTTATCACAGCCATCATGTCTGCCGGTAAACTATCAAAAAACTCCCCATAGTTAGATCTGCTTTTCGGATTTCTACACCACTCTTGTACCTCTAGTATTTTATCTCTCAATGGCTCAAACCACCCAAGGAACAGAGATTTCACATAAGGCAAATTCGGTGCAAGCTTATGCTGGCACATGTCATCCAGTAGCTCTCTGTACTCCTTAGCTGCCTGTTCCCATGCCTCGGTCTCTATCTTCATCTGTCTCTTCCGAAGTGCTGTGTACTTTCCCACACGGTACCCATGTAACCGGTTTGGCTCCAGCGAAGTGTCTGGAGCCTCTATTTCCCGGCCTGGCGCTGCTCCCTTTATTTTGTTGCCTGGTGCTGCTTCTGATTTTCTCATCTGCTCTAGTAAGTCCTTCATTTCTTCAATTGAGGTCGACGTTTCTTCCTCGGCATCAGTAGAGGAAGCTGCTTCAGCTTCAGCTACACTCCCTAAGGCACGTATTTGGATAGAATTAGGAGAAGAGTGGGTTACTTGGGTCTTTTCTCGGAAGCATGAATCGTGGAGTTGGGTCAATTGGTTATTTGTAGGGACCAAGGTTCGAGCTTGGGAGCTTAAGATGGGTTCATGAGGGGAGGTGAGGTACGAAATGACACGTGGAGCCCGCCTAGCAACGGATCGCCACATCTGTACGTGTTTCTTCGAGATCAAATTGACGCTGGAATTGAGAGGGGTGCGGGTGCCGAGAAAATGAGGCAAGAGTGGGAGGTTTGTGTTGCTTGCGTGCATTCAGGACGCCGAGATGGCGTGAGCGATGCTCATTGGTTTGCGCGCAAGGATGTGCTGGAAGGGAAGGGGTGTGGAGAGAAACGTAGAGGGCAATGGCAAACGAGAGAAAGACAGAGGGGAGGAGCCGCCTTTCTAAGGGAAGGGTTTGGAGCTGTAGCGAAAGGGGGCATAAACCCTTTTCCTTTTTGTTCACTGGGGTTTTTGTTGGACTGGGGACGAGATATTTTTCCCTAATCTTTCGTTAACCTTAACCCATTTTCTCTGCATTTTTTACCCATAAATATATAAAATAATACGAGGGAATGGAGATGTCCACGATGACAAAGCACCGGACAGCAATGGACAATTTTTTTTGTACAAAGTCGGTAATTTATTTATTTTTTTATTATGGGTACTATCTTGTATTGATTTTTTTAATTAACTCGTTATTTTCTTTATTTTTCAGATAATGCTCGTGTTGCTATCTAAAATAATTATCATTTGTAAATACTTTGACACATCTTGTGTCATTATTAATGAAATCTGAGAGCTAAATCCACACATTTCTTCTTAAAAAAAATTATCATTTTATTACTAAATATTTATTTTTTCTCACAGTTTTGTATCATGCATTTTGTTTTAAGTTGCAATATAAGAAAATATATTAAATTATCGGATCTAAGGTATAGTGTTCTTTGTAGCAACACTAAAATAAAATAAAAAATAAAAACTAGACTTCCAAAATCTACTATTTTTTTAGAAATGTTAAAATTCGATTCTTCGTTTTTAAAATAAAGATATGTGCATCACAGTTTAACTTTTTATTAAATATAGACGAAAGTAAGTCTTTCACTTATAAATTATTGGGTAAATTTTGCTGGAGGTCACTAAACTTTGTCATTTGTCACAAATTGGTCACTCAATTTTGATTTGTTCCTTTTTAGTAATTCAACTTTGTCATTTGTCCCAATCAAGTCACTTTATATTTTTCCGTCCAAAATACTAACGGAATATTCTCATTCCGTTAGTATTTTGGACGGAACTAGTATATTCCGTTAATATTTTGGACGAAATGAAAATATTCCGTTAGCATTTTGGACGGAAAAATATAAAGTAATTGATTGAGACAAATGACAAAGTTGAGTAACTAGAAAGGAACAAATCAAACTTGAGTGACTAATTCGTGACAAATGACAAAGTTGAGTGACCTCCAGCGAAATTTACCCTAAATTATTCATAGAATGCTCCCATTCGAGTTTGAAATATGTCAAAATTTATTGTTGTAACGACGACACAGATTGACAGACAGTAGTTTTTGTACTCGTATGTAAAGGAAAAAAAAAATTTAGACCGCAACAAGAAATTCAGCGATTCTCATGTTTTAAAATTGTGAACACAAATTTGGGCCTTGTAAACGTAGCAAATATTTACAGGAAAGGCATTATCTAAATCCTACACATATTGCCACTCTGCTTCGTCCTTCATATTGTGCGTGGTATTTAACGTGTGAATTTGTACAATATATATATCATGTGCTTCATACAGCGTGTGCTATGTTCATCAAACATCTTGGTTAGCATAACTAAAAAATTTATCGCATTGGTTTCAAATGACGAATTCAAACCGTTGAAACTGGCATACTTTACGAGTGATGCACGGAGATGCAAAATTTTGAAATTTTCAAACTTATTTAGTACAAAATCAAGCGTCAAAAAATAATATATAATGGAGTTTTATAAGTTATTTTCATGGATTCATTTTTTATCAATTTTGACTACTTGACTAGAGGTGCTATCAGGTCGGGTAGGATCCGGATACTATTATATTTGGACCCGTATCCTAAAAGTGTTCGGGTCCAAATTTCGATCCATATACTTATTTGTTTCAAATCGGGTCGGGTCTGGATCCGGATACCTATCTATCCGTAGATATTTCGAGTTCAGTCTTTCGGTTCCAATTAGATAGATACCCATGACTTGTTTATGGATTATCGGGTCCGGTTCGGATCCGAGGTGAGCCCGAATCTAGAGCGGGTACATGTTGCAACTCACAAGCATTTGAGAAACACTTTATGTTTCAATATAATTATAATTTTTTAAACATCTCACATAATATATTATATAATATAAATTAAAATCTGCTCCAAAATATTGAATGTGAGATAATTTTAGATTATTAGACTAATCAGGGGGCTAGGTCATAGGGTTAAGTCTTGTGCACTCCAATTTGTACCCATAATACATAGGCTAATTGCAATGGGCACCCAAACAACACGTGGCACCAATCAGAACACTTGATTTTCTGAATTTGTGTAAATTTTCAACCATTTTGAGTTAGAAGATGTATTATATACCAAAATTCATGATTTTAAACATAGAATTTGATCATGAATTTTATTTTGTGGGTTTCTATCTCCTATTTTGTGGTATTGTGTCAAATTAAAGTATGATCGACCCTTTAATTGACCAATTTATGTAGTTTAGTGACATCTTTGTCCAAATAACCAAGTTCTGAATTTTTAGGGTCAAACAGTGTTTATATTAAATAATTATAAAAGAAATGGTATTATCATTTATCGGGTATTTATACGGATATTGGGTCGAGTTCAGTTATGGGTCGAATTACTAAATCAAATCCATATCCTATCCATTACAATATCAGTTCCGGTCCAGATCCAGGTCGGATATTAAATTATTAATTTTGTAACCATACCCATAATTTAACCGGTTATATTTTTTAAACCATATCCTATCCAAATTAATCGGATCCGGATCAGTTCCAGATCAGATCTGGGTAATCGGGTTAAAAGTAGCACCTCTATGCTTGACTTTATACTAAGTGAATTTGAAAATGTTAAAATTGTACATTTACACGCATCACTCGTGAAGTAAATCGGTTTCAACGATTTGAATTCGTAGCAATCTAATATATTTTGAAGTTTATGCTCATCAAACTCTCTTGGTGAGCATAGCATACGTTAGCTTACTTATATATATATATATATATATATATAGAGAGAGAGAGAGAGAGAGAGAGAGATTGCCTAATATCAAAACATTTGTTCCTAGACCGTGAAACAAACGCTTCAGTTTTTATATTTTCAAAGTTCAAACAGTCGATCCAATCCATTCAACATTCAATCTGTATTAAAATATGCTTGGAGACCAAATTTTGCATTTTTTAGATTTTTTTTACTATTTATTAAGTCAGTTTTAAAATCGCTCTTTTCAATGATTCATAAATTTTTCGCTGTTTATTAAAATCAACAATTTTAAAAATGGCTTGATAAATAGTAAAAAAATTCCAAAAAATATAAAATTTGGTCTCCAAGCACATTTCAATATAAAGATCACATCTAACAGTTTGGATCGATCGTTTGGACTTTGAAAATCAGAAAACCAATTGGTTGCACCATAGCTCCCGAACAAACGTTTTGATATTAGTCAACCTCTCTCTCTCTCTCTCTCTATATATATATATATAGGATTTTGCTAATATGCTACGCGTAGCATAGAGCCCCTCCATGCTATGGCTCAATTTTTTAGTTTTCAAAATCCTAACGGTTGATCCGAACCGTTCAACATGATCTCCATATGAATATGTACTTGCAAACCAAATTTTACATTTTTTAGAATTTTTTTACTATTTATTAAGCCACTTTGAAAATCGCTGATCCAATGGTCCAGAAAAGTTTACTGTTGTGTACAAATTAGTGTTTTTTCAAAGTGGCTTAATAAATAGTAAAAATATTCTAAAAAAATGTAAAATTTGGTTTGCAAGTACATATTAATATGGAGATCATGTTGAACAGTTCGGATCGACCATTAGGATTTTGAAAACTCAAAAATTGAGCCGTAGCACGGAGGGGCTCTATGCTACGCGTAGCACCGTAACACTGTCATATATATATATATATATATATATATATATATATATATATATATAGTTGGGCTACGGTACTTCGCGAAGTAAAGCGAGTGTTTTACTTCACATCTATATCTTCAATTTCGAAGTTCAAAACATCGACCCGAACCGTTCAAGTTGATCTCCATATTAAATTGTGATTGGAGACCAAATTTACAATTTTTGGAAACTTTACTATATATTTTGGATTTTTTAAAATCACTGTTTTTCAGAAAATTGTGGACCACAAAAAATCAGTGATTTTTAAAAATTCAAAAAAACTAGTAATAAATTTTCAAGAATTGTAAAATTTGGTCTCCAAGCACAATTTAATATGGAGATCAACTTGAACGGTTCGGATCAACGTTTTGAACTTTAAAATTAAAAATACAGACGTAAAGTAAAACACTCACTTTACTTTGCAAAGTATTGTAGCCCAACATATATATATATATATATAGAGAGAGAGAGAGAGAGAGTCCGGCTAATGATAATTTTAGTCCAAGTTATAACGAGTCAGTTTTGGTGATTTCAAAGTCTGAAAAGTCGATCCAAATCGCTCAACGCGATCTTCATATTAACATGTGCTTGCAGACCAAATTTTATATTTTTTAGAATTTTTTTACTATTTTTTTAGGTAGGTACAAAATCACTGTTTTGGATGGTCCTGAATAATCTCAACACGGTGATTTCGTACCTATCTAAAAAAATAGTAAAAAAATTCAACAAAAATATAAAATTTGGTCTCCAGGCACATTTTAATATGGAGATCATGATGAGCGGTTTGAATCGACTGTTCGGACTTTAAAATCGCCAAAACTAACTCGTTATAACTTAAGCTGAAATTATAATATAATGACATTAGCCGGACTCTCTCTCTATATATATAAATATAAAGCTATTGTATTAACTGATCGATTTAGAAGAAAAAAGTATACTTTTATGGAAAATTTTCCTAAGAACTGGAGAATTAACACAAAAAAATTATATCAATTTTGTCCTTTTAAAAAATAACAGCTGCAATTGATTCCAACAAAACTTTTACTAAAAAAATTGATCCATAGCATAACACCTCTACTCTTATTATGTAAACACCTCAAGAATAATTTGTAAATACCTCTACTAAAAATTTGTGAATACCTCAAGAATAATGTTATACATTTTTATCTTCTCTATATTTTGGAAATTGGGTCAAAACAAAAAAATAAACTTCTTTTGGGCCCATTTGTCGAGGCTTTTGCTTCCAAGTAGGATTTTTTTTTAAAAACCATAATTAAAATAATTAAATTTAAATAAACAACATGATTGCGCTCAGATTCACAAAAACCATCAATACCGAAATGCCAATTCGGTCCGATCGCATTTTTTTCCGCCGGACCGAATTGACATTTCGGTCCCCCTTCATTTTCACCTGTTGCGCAGCCAACGCCACAGAAAATCCCACCAAGAGTCCGGACCGAATTGGCATTTCGGTCCGGAGGAAAATTTTGGCCGGACCGAGATGGCACCTCGGTCCCATTCTTTTTTTTACTCTGCCCCCCTTCTCCCTTCTTCCTTCTTCCTTCTTCCTTCTTCCTTCTTCCCTTACCCGAGGCTTCTTCCTCTTCTCCTACCCGAGACCAAAAAAAAAAACTAAATTTTAACCCCCTCAAATCTTCGTCATTTTTTATTCTAATCACATATTTGAGTATAGTTTTGAGAGAAGAACAAGAAAAGCTTCAGATCTACAAGTTTCATTGGGTATGTGGTTAAATTTTTTATTTGAAAAAAATATCCGAATTTTATAATTATTTTCTAGAATTATTTAGTTTAGTTATAGAGTAAATTAGTTTTTTGTAGTGTTTTGTAGTGTAATTTCATGTATTGTAGTGTGAATTTTTAATTTGAAAAAAAAATCCGAATTTTAATTTTTTTTGTAGAATTATTTAGTTTAGTTTGTATGTATGTATGGTAAATTAGCTTTTTTTTAGTGTATTGTAGTGTAAATTTAGTGTATTATAGTGTATTGTAGTGTAAATTAGTTTATTTGAGTGTTATTTATTTAGTGATTGTAGTGTATTTTAGTGTATTGTAGTATAAATAAATTGTATAAATAGTTAAAGTAATTAGAGTAATTTAGTGTAAATAAATTTAGTGTAAATAAATTTAAGTGTGAATAAATATTTAGTGTAAATAAATTGTATATAAATTGTATAAATTTTTAGTGCAAATATATTTAGTGTGAATAAATATTTAGTGTAAATAAGTTGTATAAAAATTGTATAAATATTTAGTGTAAATAAATTTTATAAATATGTAGAGTAATTTAGTGTATAAATTTATTGTATTTAGTGTTTAGTAATTGTATAATGATTTGGTTTGCATGTAGAGTAATCTTGGTCATAGATTTTTTTTTAAATAATTGTAGGATAATTTAGTTTGTTTAGTGTAATTTAGGTTTTTTTTAGTATAATTTAACTAATTGTAGGTTTTTTAATTTTGTATGTAGAGTAAATTAGCTAAAGGAATTTTTGATTTGTTAACTAATTGGAGTTTTTTTATGTTATAATTTTATTTATATTGTAGTGCAAAATGGCTGCTGAACAACCCTTGTTGCAATTGCCTACTGAACAACACAAGATTTCGTTGGTGAATACAACGGTATTTGTTTAATATCAGGTTGGATTTAAATTTCAAAATAAACTTGGAAGTTTAAATTAATTTTTGTTCTTTACATTATTTTGCATGAAATTATCGTTCCAGCCTGTTCGTTCACTGCGTCCTGGTCCTCGGCAAATGGGCATTCGTTACCAGCCTCAGATGAAAGAAGGTTTGGTGTATTTAGGCTTGTACCAGATGAAGGATGTGACACATTGTCATATTGATAAAGGGTTGATCACTGCGCTCGTCGAGAGGTGGAGGCCGGAGACGAATACTTTTCATCTTCCGGTAGGGGAGTGCACAGTGACACTGGAAGATGTCAGCTGTCTGTGGGGCTTATCTGTTCAAGGTAAAATATTTTTTCTTACTAATTTATACTTTTGTGATTAATTTATATTTAGTGCAAGTAATTTAGTGAAAATAAAATCTAGAAAGATTTAGAGTAATTTAGAGTAAATAAATGTAGTGTAAATAAATTTAGGAATAAATAAATTTAGTGTCAATAAATTTAGGAATAAATTAATTTAGGAATAAATAAATTTAGTGTAAATAAATTTAGTATAAATAAATGTAGTGTAAATAAATTTAGGAATAAATAAATTTAGTGTAAATAAATATGTAGTGTACATAAATTTAGTTTAAAGAAATTGTATAAATATTTAGAGTAATTTAGTGTAAATAAATCCTATTAATATTTAGTGTAAATAAATTGTATAAATATTTAGAGTAATTTATCTTTTTTTTTAGCGTATTGTATTGTATTAAATTGTATTGTAAATATCGAGTATATGTTTATCTCTAACATCTATGTTTACAGGAAAGCCAATTGCTGGACATTCAGATGATAATTGGTCACTACAGATCGAAGAATGCCTAGGGCATGAGGTCTAACTTCGTACTTCATGTCTCCCTTCACCCCCTACAATCAATAAATCATGTTATTTAAATATTACAAATTGAGAAAGTTATACTAAATTTAAGTAAATATCGGACTTACCGTTCTTTGGGTTCCATCATGATCGGCGACCTCGTAGACGGGAAATTCACCACCCATTGATATCACTCGGTGCTCCTTTGCTTTGGAAATCCGATGTTCTAACGCTGACATGATGTTTTCTGATAATCTCATTCCATTTCGAAGCCAATTTCGAGCAACCGCACCTCTTCTGACATACCAATCCACAACTTTATAGAATGTGCGATCAACTATTGCCGTTACAGGCAGTTGGCGAGCCACTCGAAAAACATTGTTCAATGATTCTGATCCGTTTGTAGTCATAATACCCCACCTATTTGGGCCTCCGTCATGACATTGTGCCCATTTATGGAGTTGCAGAGGTTCTTCTTCGAGATTTTGTAACCTTTTACCACACCACATGATGTACTGGTGAGTAGTAATACTCCTACCTTCTATCATTTCCATGCCCTCATCAAACCTCCAAGGTTTCATCTTACCCACAAACACAGTGAAAATTTGTTCAATTACTTTGTCCTTGCACAACTTGTACACATTCGCCGCAATATGATGAGCACACAATCGATGAACTGCTTCACCCCTCTCCTCACACCACCCTAAATCAGGTCGATCAAACACTGAACGGATTGCAGCATGCTGGTCTGATATAACACATACCCAATTATCTGAAGTCTCCTCTTCCGCAATTCCGAATGCTATTGGCAGTAATTGTTGTTCTGCATCATAAGCGCATGCCATGAATAGTTTTCCTTTGTACCTGCCGGATAGGTGTCCTGCATCTACACTTATAACTGGTCGGAGATATGGCCAGGATTTAATGCATGGACCGAAAGCCCATGCCACACGGGTGAAAATATGTTCGCCCAACGTTCTAGATGGTTCGTGCTCAATTCTGTATTTTGTACCTGGGTTTGACCTCTGGATTGCACCGAGCATAGAAGGTAGCAGTTCGTAAGCTTTTTCCCAAGAACCAAATAAATCGGCAATAGCCAGCTCCCTCCCTCTCCAAATCTTGCTGTATGAAGGCTCAACCGTTTTGTACTCATGTCTAACTGCAATTCGACATGCTTTTATTGACATCTCCAGGTCCTCCTTGAGACCCGGTTTGATTATATCTGCAATCATCCTGGCAGTCATCTGACGACTGTCTGCTGTACATGCAGTACTGTAACAATTGTGCGCGTATGAGTTTGTTGCAATTGTCTAATTGCCCATCTCAGTGGTTTTTGCGTATACCCTCTAAGGACACCCCTCCGCTGTACATACAACCATATATCTGTTACGATTGGTCTGGGTTTGTTGTATTTCTAAGTTATTATCCATGGCATATCCATTCAACTTTGATTTAAGATCAGCTTTGGATTCAAATATCTGTCCCACCGAAAATGGACCGTCGATTCTGGGTGGATGACCAAAAAATGCTTCATCCTTGTACGGCATCGGCACATCATCATGAAATGCCGAACAAGGATGCTGCAATCCCCGATTAATAAAAGAAATAGACGATTGCCACTCCTTCCTTACTTCTTCCATCCTAATCTGATCCTCAATTTCGACCATTTCCTCTTCCCCGACAACCGGGTCATCAGGGTCAGAGCTTGTTTCTGAGTCAGTATCATTATTCAGGTGGTCAAAATAATTCTGCAAATCAACCGGGGGTATTTCGGGGGTTTCATCACAATGTGCCGGTGAATCAGTCACCGGTATGTCTCTGCTAGTTCCGGGTACACTACCCGGATATGGGTCATAATTGGTCTGACTAACAACTGGTACTGACTCAACCACTAATTCAAGAAGTTTAAAATTCAATACCGGAGTGGCATTCGCAAGCACCATATACCAAATCGTTTCGTGGTCTATGTTGAACAACTGGTATTTTTCTGCTGAGCCAGGTGGTGCCGTGTTCAAATGTGCGCTGATTGTCAGATCGAACCGGCTAGGGAGCAAACGAATGCCAACATATATCTGTCTTCTTAGCTCATCGAGACTAGTTGAGTTAGTAACAGGAAATGTACAGGTCGGTGCGTCTGTAATTTCGCGTCTGTGGTACACATTTATTAATACTTGAGACATTTCCTGAACAAAATTTTTCACGATTAACCTTCGATAATTTTTAATTTACAGCAAAAAATATTATCATAATTGAAAAAAAAAACTTACTACAATATTCAGACGAACGCTAGAGGCACAATGGAGGAGCCGATCTGTAATTTGGAAAACTAGAACTGTGCACAATGGAGAGGCACGAAGGTCTCGGGAAGAAGGTCTCGGAAAGAAGGAGCTCTCTGTCTTTGTCTTGCGGAAAAAATGATGTAGACAAAAAATGATCCAGAGAGGAGAGAGGTTTGTATTGGACAGAAAATGCCCTGGGACTGAGATGGCAACTCGGTCCGGCCAAAAAATCCTCTGGACCGAAATGCCATTTCGGTCCAGAGGGACCACACGGTCGGCCACACCCTTTGCACTGATTTGTTGTGAAAATGAGGGGGACCGAAATGCCAATTCGGTCCGGAGGAAAAAAATGCGATTGGACCGAATTGGCATTTCGGTATTGATGGTTTTTGTAAATCTGAGCGCAATCATGTTGTTTATTTAAATTTAATTATTTTAATTATGGTTTTTAAAAAAAATCCCTCCAAGTAACCCCGCCCCAAGCAAGAAGCACTGTACGTCATCCTTCGGACATGTAAGATCTCTTGATTTAAAAGTTTTAAAAATCCTTGACTTTTAACAAATAGTTTGTTGTTGTAAGCAATTTTCTAATTACATTGTTTAATTAATTTTCAAAACACATTATTAATGAATTTAACGATTTTTTTGCATGAGTGAGTTTGCAGGTTCACGATGATTTTTTTTTTTGATAAAAGGCAACGAAGTGCCCGTTTCATATTAGAAACAGATAGTGGTTAAGTACATAGTACTGCTACTAACGCTTTGTTGAGATGGCAGTTCACACAAGCTTGGATGAATGCATGGACTGATTCTTTCATTTGGGGCCAGAAAAAATGTCTCTTGATCCTCTGATAGGTGGCAGTTATGCCAGAATGACCCCCTAAACAAGAGCCATGCAATTCTTTCAAAATCTTTTGTCTCCATTCTCCTTGACCTCCCACACAGATTCTGCCCTTGTATCTAATTATTCCTTGAAATTCGGTTAAGTGGTGTGGTGTGAGTTGAATACTTCTATCTTTTAGCTTCTTTTGCAACCCTTCAATCCAACTATCATTCTCATAACTATTCTTTACTTCTTGTACCCAATTAGGGATCAGCTCACTAACCACTTTAATCTCAGCTTCTTTTGTTCCTTTCTTTTCTGGTTGCTCCTCACCTATTGTTTCAATACCACTTCCCATCGTGAGTTTGCAGGTTCACGATGATTATAATTGTAAGATTAAATTGAGAACCGAAGAAATCAATAAGACTTTACGAAGATATAAATTGTAATATCAAATAGAAAAGTAAAGTAAATTTGAGATTGTTGATTTCTAGAACTATCCGTTCGGAATGGAAGTAACCGTTCAGTACGAAATAATTTCAGATGGATAGAAAGTATTCAGTACAGAATAATTCATTCTGGTTAGCAATCGGTCAAACGAAACAATTATGTACCAACTAGGGTGTTACTCGTTGGAATGGTTGCCAACCATATGAACGTTATTCAAACAAACATAGAATTGGAATGAATTATACTATTCGTTCAGAAGGGTCAGATTCGTTCTAAACGATTAGTTCATAATTCAAAAAGCGTAAACTCTAATTTCAATATTTTTGTACTATCCGTTCGAACAGAACTTTACCGTTTGAACGGATCGGGCCAAAAACCTAAATATGAAGTTCTCCCTATAAATAGATTGAATACCCCTCTTCAGATTTTAAGCTAATCACCTCCCAAATTCAAAATACATTATGTGTTCTAAACTTCAATACTCATTCGACTATCTTAAATCCACTTGACTAATATATCTAGTCTTAGATAAAGTTAGAGTGCTTAGTGTGTGTTCTATAGTGTGGAGATCTACTTTAGTGCTCCCTTCGAATAGCCACATGACTTCCCACTTGTAGGGCATTAAAGGCTCACCGGCTCAAGCGTTTGTTTAGATTGACGATGAGATAGAGCAACACATGGAATTATTAAAAGAGGTACAAGAAACCCCCTTGACGTAAATGTTGTTGTTGCAAGAGGACGATAGGATTTCACTGGTGAATTCTTCCAAAATTTGAATGTGCTTGCCAATACCTACAGCAGCTGGATGAGATGGTGAATTTTTATTGTAACTATTTGTTAAGTTAACAAACTCTTCTAGTTTCCATCAAACTTCTTAATTGTGCCATTCTGGTTGCATCTAGTAGCAGAGAGATGTACTTGTGAGTTGCGATTATGTAGCTAAAGGTCAGGGCTTAATTGAGTCCTCTGTCATTGTCCAAATTGGCTTGTCAATGATCTTTAATATATTTTGGGTACTGTGGTGATGCTGGGGGTATGCCTCTCATGGCGATCTTGTCCAAATTGGCCTGTCAATCACTTCTCAGTATTGGTAAAATGTGTCAATCTTCAATTTCAAATGTATTCTTAATGTTGTGATTCAATACCAAATTATATTCTTTCTACTGGTGAAAGAAACAATTGTACCAGATATAAGGTGACACAGCAGAGCTCGAGGAGCATCTCACCACCTGGATATGGTTCCTCAAGCACTTGTTGAATATTGCGGAACCCAAGGACTCTTTACAGCTATAGCTAATTCTCTCTAGTTGATGATGCCGAGCCATGAAGTAATAGAACTAGTATGGATCACACATTAACCTGCCGGTACAGCGGTGAAATTCATTTATGTTAGCCCCCTGGCTATTATATACAAATCAAGTATAATTTTTACTGGTTTTTTTTTTTCCAGAACACACATATGGCTATCATACACAAATCCATTATGTTACCATCTTTATAAAGAGAAGACAGACCTAATCAAGGCCCAGATATAAGGCAATCCGATAATTATTTAGGGACTGATTATTCTCAAACAAACCATAGAGGAAGGCTACTTGACCAACTACATACACCAGGAGGGAGAAGAAGCAACAGTGATGATTATCTGTTCAAAGTAACAAAAGGGTGCTTATGGGTTTATATGTTGTACATTGCAGCGGTACTAGCATGGTCATGCGCATGTATGTATAATTAGAACTTATTCCTTTCATTTTTGCTATTGCGGAAATTTTTCATAATTGAAGTAAAATGTTTATTTGCTACTAGGCAGCTTAAAACTACACTGTTTTATACCATTAATATTAATATGACTATATGAGGTATCCATATTAATGCAAGGAAGTATTATACTATAATAAATAGACAAGGAACGAAAAAAAAAAAAAAGGAATTTCATGCACATCCCTCAAAAACCTTAAAATTACGTATTTATCCCTCTAAAATTCATAAAATCATATTTACCCTCCTAAATTTCAAGACTCACAAATTAACTCAATTTTTTGACTTTTTTTTTATTAATACTCATTTTAAGTTTATAAGTACATATTTTACTCTTTATTAAAAAAATATAAAAATATGTAAGCATGTTTAAGAGAAATATTTAGTCTTCTAATTGGTCAGTTATGAGAGCAAATAGTACATTTTTTTACTTGTGACACACACAAGCGTTTGTCTAAGTGCCACTGTGTATGCAACACAAATAGATAAATGAACCATTTATCCTCATATGCTGACCAGTTAGAAGGCATAAATATTTTTCTTACATAGACTACGTATTTTAATTTTTTTAGAGGTAAAATGTACTTTATAAGAATTTTGATAGAAAAGTAAATAAATTGAGTAATTTTGTGAGAGAAATACGAAATTTCAAATTTTTTGAGGGATATAAATGAAACTTCAAAAAAAATAAAAAAAAACAGAAGGAAGAAGTCAAAAGTTGGATAATATGGGTGCAAACAAATACAGAGGATAACTCGGAAGTCGTCAGATGAGAAGAAATAAGCTGACATAAGGATCAGGAACAGCAGGGACAAAATTTTCCATGCACCAACACATCACACATGCCCTTCCATGTGGCACGCTGCATGCACACTTACACAGTTACAATTCAATACATAGAAAAGAGATAAACTAGCATTGCTATCTCCATCTCAGTGATCTCACCTCAAACCCTGAACCATCCTCCTCATCCCTTTCTCTCTCATGGCGCTTCTACTACAAACCCTACTCCTGATCATTCTCTCCGTACCAGTACTCTCTTCTCAGGAGCTACAAAATGAGAGGAACCTGATCACTAACTCCAGTAGCGAAGCTCTATGCCAAGGCAATTGCAACCTTAGTTATTTATCCCCGCCGCCCCCGTATCAATCACTTCCCATCTATGGACCGCCGCCACCTCCATCGTCAGGCCAGGGGTCCCAGCCACAGTGCCCTCCCTCTTCGGTACCATGTTGTCAGTATGCGCCACCGCAGCCCTACTACTATCCACCGCAACCTTCTGGTTATCAGCCATACTACAACTATTCATCAGGCACATCTCGTTCAGTGTTGTATGATGGGTTTGTGTTGGGTTTATGTTTTCTTTTCTCAAGGGCTAATTTTGTGTAAATTTCTCGAGTTATGAAAATGACAGACAAACTTCAAATTTGGTTAGCGAATTAAGTTCTTAAAGTTAAGGATATTAATTCCGATTAGATTGAAAAGAGTACGTATATATATTGAAGTAATAACTTCATATATATTTGATTGTATCATCGTATCTCTTGTTCTTTCATATTTATTCAAGCAAGAATTATATGTGGTCTAGAATATATGTTGTTCAATGTTTGTTAATTTTTGTAAATCAACAAATATGTGAGGACGGGGTAACAGGGCGAGGCCCAGAATTATTATTTTTATGATTATTATGTTAATTGAGATAGCAATAGCCATTAACTGTGGATTTGCAATAACAAAGTAATCACACATTACAGAATTTAGATGATCCTAAATCTTCTGAAAAACACTGATTTTCTATCTATTTAAAAGAAATAGTAAGAGGTCTAAAAAATATAAAATTTGATTTCGAAACACATTTTAATATAGAGATCATGTTGAACGGTTTGAATCAATTGTTTAAATTTAAAAAAACATAAGAATATGAAACATAACCGAAGTATGAAAATAATAGAACATTTTAAGTCTACTCTTGCAGTTTTGTACCGCCTAGCAAATATCAGGAACGAAACTAGTAATTGGGCTTAAACCCAATGATGACCCCATAATTGGGCTAACCGAAGGCCTTAAAGCAAGTTCATGACCAAAACCCAAAGAACAAAAAACATGAATGGTACTATAACACTTTTAATCGGAATAACACTTTAATTGGATTTAATAAAATATAAGTTTAATGGAACATATTTGGAATTGAAATTTCTTGATGGGGTTATGCCACATCAAGAGAAAAGTTGAGTTGCAAAATATCTATGAAAAACCTCAGTGTTCCTCTAATTAGACGATTACTTTGCTACTCTGAGTGATAGATTATTAATCACCTATCTCAATGGTTATATCGCATAAAAAAAATCATCCTAACGTGATGGTAAAGAAAAAATATCGTCCAACTAAGTGTGTACAATTTAAAATTACATCGATCAATGATGCCCAATTTCTTTCCAGCATGAATTATGAAATATTAATTTTAGCGCCAAATTAACATATTACGATGACATGAAACATTAAAAAGAACCGAAAATTAGAAAGGAAAAGGCGCGCAACGACACTGGTGGCGATTTCGCTCATTTAAGCATGACAGGTGTCTTGGTTCGTATGGTTGGGCTAAAATGTTTGGTTGTAATCTTATAATAAGCTAGAATAGTAAAATTCGCGTTTATCTTATTAAAATAGTTTGTTTCAATTTTTTGTGAGAGTAGCTTGTTCTAATTAGACAAATAAGTTTAGTTTCCTATTATAGCTATTCTAACCCAATCAAATACTGAATAGCTTGTTTTCAAAAATAGCCTATTCTTAATCCAACCAAATGTACCCATAGTAATTAATGATTCTGGCTTTTTAATTTACAGAAGAGGAGGGTAGAAATTCACCTAAGGTAACTCAAATTTTGAGTTTAGATCGTGATTGACGTGAATATTAAATGGACTATATATTTACTTCCGATTAGATTGATTCGGATTCTAATTGAACGGTCCACGTTCAAATTCAAAATTTGAGTTACCTCTAAGATCCGGACTCAAAGAGTATTTCTAAATTCCGATTTCCAATTCCAGCATTTTCTCATGTGTCAGTATTTAGACCAGTAAGCAGTTTCAGAATTCTATAGAATTCCAAAGCTCCAAGAATCAGCTAATTTCATGAATATATCTTGTGATTGGCAAGATGTAGTAACTGGCAACGACTTTAATTAATATAAACATGACAATTAAATAATTCTTTCAATAGAGAAGAATTTCTAGCCATAACAAATCCCTGGCAGCTATTACTTAAGAAAAATATATTGGCTTAAGACTGAGTTAAATCATCGCTCCATTTATTCTAGCTGTACCAGAGCATTCCTTGTAGTCGTACTAGCAGGGGCGGAACGTAAGCCGACATTTTTATTAATATCCAAAGCTAATAACAAATTAATTATTATACCCACGATTTCCGACTTTTGCCGAAAATGTCCAAACCGGCCATAAAATCCAGAAACCGGCCATTTTATGGCCAGTTTTTTTTTTTTTTAAGAGACACTATGAAGAACAAGATAATGAAATCTAATACTGAAAATTCGAATTTTTTGTTTAAATTATTTGTTAGATTACTTCTTTTGATGTATAATTAGCATATTTATACTAAAATACGCTAAATTACTTGAAATTATGTTGAATCATACTATATTAAGTTAAATTACACTAAATTACATTACATTACATTACGCTAAAATACGATAAATTACTCTAAATTACATATGAATAGGGACGATATCTTCGTTGAAAAGGCGAAAAACGACAACGAAACTTCAAACGGCCATAAAACGGCGTTCGAGTGTTCGATTTCAGCAAATGACCACTTTTCGGAAAGCTTGCGAAAAGACGCATGTGTCCGTGCCAGCTATGCAGGATTTCAAAATTCAGAATTACCAAAAAAACTAAGGGAAGAGCCTCAAAACTTGAGTTGAAGTTTCCGATTAAGATTTTCATTTCTATTATTCAATCTAAGTAGCTCAGTAAATTAGTTACATAATGAACTTGTAGAATACCAATTTTTATTATTTTTGGAATTTTTTTACTATTTTTTATGATTCATGAAAGATGGCACAAAATCGGTCTACTTTAGCGTAATTTTGCGTAGTTTAACGTAATTTACCGTATTTCAGCATAATTAGCGAAGTTATTGTAATTTAGCATAATTTAACGTAATTTAGTGTAATTCAACATAATTTATTGTAATATAGTGTAATTCAACGTAATTTCAAGTAATCTAGTGTATAAATATGCTAATTATACATCAAAAGAAGTAATTTAACAAATAATTTAAACAAAAAATTCGAATTTTCAGTGTTAGATTTCATTATCTTGCTCTTCATAGTGTTTCTTAAAAAAAAAAGAGGAAAGCGGCCTAAAATGGCCGGTTTAGACATTTTTGGCAAAAGTCGAAAATCGTGGGTATAATAATTAATTTGTAATTAACTTTGAATATTAATAAAAATGGCCGGTTTAGACATTTTTGACAAAAGTCAGAAATCGTGGGTATAATAATTAATTTGTAATTAACTTTGGATATTAATAAAAATGTCCGGAACGTAAGTCTAGCCCAGAGGTGACTGTCAATTCTAACATTTCCAATTTCTTTTGAAAAAATACATAGAAATTTAACTAAAATTTGTAATTTATATATATTAGCCACTCCTATGTAAAATACAAAATGTAAAGGATCACATGCCACCTTTTTCAACTCTCCTGAGTCGAGTCTTGACACGTGAAAGAAAATAAAAATTCTTTGACCAGTTTAGAAAGATGTTGAAAAAAGAGGTGAAAAAGAATATAGGAAAAAAATAGCGGTACTTCTAACTTATTTTGAATGACACGATTAACTTAAGAAAAAAGAAAGTTATTGAAATTTTAGAAACACAGTTAGAATAGAGAGAGAAAATCAAAATTAACAAGGTGAAATTAGCGTAGGCGTCGACAGTTTTACTTCTATTTTTACAATGTATCTCTCTGCTCCTTCACCAGAACTTTAGTTAATTAATTCTCTCCTCGGAGTCAGAACAGTCAAGCTCAAAACTTTCATCTAACTAATTCAGAGAAAGCAATACTAATTCAGAACAAGGTGCATACTTCATTACTATTTCTTACGTATATCAAATTTATTTATTCTTTAATTACTTAATTTCTCACTCCTTTTTTTCTGTCTATTACGGAAAATAATAAATTAAAATTATGGGATTAATTTTTTCAGTTTTCTGCAATTCGATTTAATTACCTAGATCGCATTACTTAACTTGTTGTCACTACTTAATTGTCATTTATTATAACTTTTAGATAAAGGTTAATTTCAGTATTTTATTTTATATTAAATTGTGAAGAATCATATTATTTTGTGTTATATATATTTTGATTTTTATTAAAATACTTTTTAAATATGCGATATTTGGTCGGTTAGCCCCCTTATACTCAAAGTTGAGTTCCGCCCGTGCGTACTAGTGTCCTTTCCCATTTTGAAACTTCGTCAAAAACTTCACTCCCACTGGAAAATAAATCTGTTGTTATTCCAATCCCAACCATTCAATTTTATCTATGCATGAATTTCAATTTGTTTTCATGCGCAAATCTCAACGAAAATCAATTGTTGAAATCAAAATAACAAGTTCCTGTTATTTCCTCACACTGATACAGAACCACATGAAATGCATAATCACATGGATCAGAACCTAAATTAGTGTGGATCCAAATTTCTAAGGTCGATTAGAATCCAAGCAGATTGAGGTTGTGGTATTATGCATAGTGTGGATTGGTCCGTACTATGAATCAATATTTTTGTTGTCAAAATCTTAACGGTCGATCTGAACCGCTTAACATGGTCTCCATATGAATATGTACTTGTAAACTAAATTTTACATTTTATAAATACTTTTTATTATTTTTTTAGATGGGTAGAAAATTATTATTTTTGGATGGCTCATAATTTTCAAATAAAGTGATTTTCTACCAATTTAAAAAAATAGTAAATTTAAAAAAAAATTTAAAATTTAAAATTTAGTTTACATATTCATATGGAGACCATATTGAAAGGTTCAGATCGATTGTTAGAACTTTCAAACCGAAAATTTGAGACCATAGCGCGGACCAATATGCACTATGCATAGTATCACAGCCTCACTCATCCGAATAAATTCAAACTAATCTAGAAATTTACGACACTCTTTTAATACTCACTAGGGTGCCTCGCTTTGCTTCGGCAATGATAGTTGAGATAATGTTGTATGCCTTGTTGTGGTGGTTGTCCTCCAGATCTCAAACTACTCACTTATATGTAAAAAAAAAAAAGATATTATAATGATAAATGTAAGCAATAAGACATAAACCTAAATGGTAAACTAATACAACAAATAAGCCAGGATTCGTTGAAAAATATCAGTGTGTTAAATAGAACACTCTTAAAATGCAAGAAAAGTTCTTCATTAACCTTCAATACATCAGCAAACAATAAGTAATAATAAGAAATATATATGCAGTATCAACACAATTATTGAATAATGCTGGTAATATTTAACCCACAACTTAATATTATTACCCGTATCACTGAATTTATGTCTTTTCTTTCGGTTTTCTTAATTTTACTCAATTTCGCTCTTGCCATTTTAGTTTCATATTAGTCAAAACATTTGACAAAGTCACAAATCAGATTTTGACTCATCAAAGAGAGTTCTGAAGCAGACGTGTAAGCTTTGAATTTCTGCAAATTGGAAATCCAAGAAATCCATTAGAAAAGAGCATAGTAACACACACCAAGATGCAACAAAAAGATGTAAATAATAGATAGTTTAAGGTGAAGTATGTGAGAAAACATACCTGAATATTATATTACATGGGCACAAATTGGACATTGGTTACTGAATATGGATTGTATGTGTGCGGAAAAAATAAAAAATAAAAGTCGGAACTTGAAAGAAAAGAATAGTTACGAAAAAGAAAAAGAATTGGATCGGGATATTTCACTCAGGAGAAAGTGACATCAGGAGAAAGTGACAGGATAATTTCTGGGGGCAGTCCGGCCTGAAATTTTTATTAATAGGAAATAAAAAAAAAATATCGATATTGAAGAACGTTTTTGTTGAAATTCGAGATGTAGTAAAAATGTAATAGTTCATAACGTTCATGCATGGTAGTTGGATGTTATAAATCATAATGTCCAGTTAATCTGATCGCTCTCTAATTAACAAAAAACACTGTCTGGACGTTATGGTCCATAACGTCCAGCTACAATGGTTTTTTTTTCAAAAAAATCGAAAACTGAAGCAAGTCCGGCAGTGGTTTTTTTTTTGTGAACGTACAACTACCTTGGACGTTATGGACCATCACGTTTTTGCTACATCTTAAATTCCAGTGAAAACGTTCTTGAATGTTGATATATTTTTTTTTTTCTATTAATAAAAATTTCGGCAGTCCGGCAGCTCTTCACAGACGAGTAAAATCCGAGCCGTTAAATAAAATGGACGGCTCAAGATTGTGTTCATGTCAAGATTTATTAGGGTACTCAAGAGTCGGAGGATATGCTCTCCCCGTCT
This sequence comes from Carex myosuroides, assembly GCA_028015225.1. NCBI lineage: Eukaryota > Viridiplantae > Streptophyta > Magnoliopsida > Poales > Cyperaceae > Carex > Carex myosuroides. Next base: position 7,583,833 of record CM051482.1, read on the forward strand.
CCCGACACACCCGTCTTCCTTTTCTCCTTAATTAACAAAACATACATACCTTCACGTTATCCCCCAAATCTCTTCCGATCACATCTTTTGTGGATTTGCATTCGAAGAATCGAATTGGTAAAAAAAACAAATCTGAAGAAACTGTCAGTCACAAACAAAGAAGGAAGAATCGGCGTTACTCGGTCGGACGGTAAGTCTCTTCCGATTCAAGGGTTCTTCCGCTCAAAACGCTTTTGCCCAGTCGGGTCTGGAAAATCGCCCAATAATTGGATCGGATCGCGGGCTGCCGATAGGTATATTTTCCAAACCATGGTTGCAACGCAACAATGGACTGACTATTGCTTGCTACGGTAGAAGGTCCTAAGTTAGGTGGTGCTTCACAGACAATAGAATTGAGGGGTGGGGCGGGGGTGGTGGTGGGGGTACAGTCAATCCCAACGCTCCGTAATAATGGTTACCATTTGAGGTTATCGAGCTCGAAGATTCAGATCTGCTCCTCAGTACTCTCTCAATAAAGAGCATTAGGCACATACCGACAATTATCGATCTTTTTTTTTTCAGCTTAGGACATATAAAATAAGTTTTTTTGTCATAAACTCCCAAATTTATTTTCAATTTAGCTGATTTTATAATTATTTAGAGTCTTTCTTCAAAATGATAGAGAATTTTGCACGTACTGATCCCAACTTTAAGTTTCTGCCAAAGGAACTTTCTAAAGATGAAAGTTATTTATACTGTAAATTACTCCAGAAACCAATGATTTTTTCATTCTGCTTTTATAATACTATTCATAGTTCTGGGGTTATATGAATGTTCCTCACCATTATGTATTGATCTGGTTCTTTGGGTCTGCTTCCATGTTGGGAAAAAAGGAAAAGGGAAGGGAAGGGAAGTGAATGAGAGGATTAAGTCTGTTATCCTCCAAATTGGGAGGAAACAGACTTTTGAAGAATTGAATAGAGTGATTCTCCCCATTTCATAATTCAGCTCCAATTTGATTTGAAATTAAAACTCAGAAGCCAGATTAACATGCTTTATGTTCAGCAGATTGCTGTATTTGCCATACAGGGTTTCAAATTACTCATTGATTCTGTAGAAATTTTATGTTTCACTTTGCTTTTGTTACAACCAACATCCAAAAAGAGCATAAAACAGATTCTATGAATGGCTTAATTGAGACTTATCTGCAACAGTCCGTGAAATAAAGATTAGTAATATTGTTTGCATGATTAAGGTCATTCAGTGCCACTTTAACTGTCTTAATGATATCTAAGCAAGTAGTTAATGTGGTTATGTTTTATAGCGAGTCAGTAATCTTCTATTTTAACCTCTCTCACTTTTATATATTATATCACAGCTGCTGCTGCTAACACCTGAGGAAAACTCGATAAACAAAGATGGCGATGGCAGATGAACCGCTATATCCAATCGCAGTGCTAATAGACGAGCTGAAGAACGAGGATATCCAACTGCGCCTCAACTCGATCCGCCGCCTATCAACCATTGCACGTGCACTCGGTGAGGAGCGCACCCGCAAGGAGCTCATACCGTTCCTCAGTGAAAATAATGATGATGAGGATGAGGTGCTTCTCGCCATGGCCGAGGAGCTTGGGGTCTTCATCCCTTATGTCGGGGGTGTTGACCATGCACACGTTTTGTTGCCCCCGCTCGAGACCCTGTGCACCGTTGAGGAGACATGCGTGAGGGACAAGGCAGTAGAGTCACTTTGCCGGATAGGTGCACAGATGAAGGAGAGCGATATTGTTGATTGGTTTGTGCCTGTTGTCAAGGTGAGATGTTTGTCATGATAACTCTTGATTTGGAATTGTTTGGTTATACAATGTTAGAAGTTTTGAGTGTGACATTTATTTAGTCAACTTGATGTCTGTTGCTTAGCTATTTCATTAAAAGGTGCATAGAAAAATAAAACACATAAAGATACTTATCAGTTGCATGGATTTCCTGTCTCGAGCATTTTTGTTTGCTCTTGTTTGTACGATCTATTAGCTGTTAATCTGCTATTATTCGGATAGATGAATTCGGAAACATTTTTCATTTATTGCCTAAGGTAAAAATTTGATTGTTTGCGTCGATTTTTTAAATTCTTCTATGGAACCCAGAGTATGTTTAGTAAAAAAAAAAAAAAAGTGTCAATGTTTTGGCAGTGTTCAGAACTGAGGTGTGCACAATGACCTGTCTCCCTCAAGAAGTTGTAATATTTCATTTTTAGCATGGTTTTAAAATTCCTTCTAAATCTATATGTCTTTATTCTTTCAGAGGCTAGCAGCCGGGGAATGGTTTACAGCGAGGGTGTCATCATGCGGCCTTTTCCACATAGCTTATCCAAGTGCATCAGAGCAGTTGAAGGCTGAACTTAGAACCATCTATGGCCAGCTTTGCCAAGATGACATGCCTATGGTCAGGAGGGCTGCAGCATCAAACCTTGGCAAATTTGCAGCCACAGTCGAACCAACTTATCTTAAGACAGAAATTATGTCCATTTTTGATGATCTCACCCAGGATGGTACTCAGTTCGAAATCACATTCTGTTGTTCTGTTCCTTATTTCTGTTAAAGCGGTGATGTGATGCCAACTCTTGACTTGTTGAATGTCGAATTTCTAGCATATGAGCAACTAGATCAGTCAAAGTTCCATTTCTTATGTAGATCAGTCAAAATTTTGTTTCTTATATGAGAAGGTCAATAGAAAGCTATGCTGTGATCCTATTAGCCTACTAGTGAAGCCCTCAGATATCTTTCATAACCTCAATAGATCGATCATCTACTGTTTCACCAGGCAATACATGCCAATTGCAAACCTGTATTGCTTCATTCCTATTGAGTTTTTGTTGGCTTTGAATTTAGGTTTTAGTCTTTTAGATGAAAAAATAATTGAATAACACCAATGCTGCTGTTATACTATCTTTGTGTGTGTAGACCAAGATTCGGTGCGGTTGTTGGCTGTAGAGGGATGTGCGGCTCTTGGGAAGTTACTTGAGCCACAGGATTGTGTGGCCCACATTCTTCCTGTCATTGTCAGTTTTGCTCAGGTTAGGGAAAGAATACTTTTCTCTTAGATTTCTTTTTGTTAGTCTATATGTACCTTGTCAGAAATACCCTCCAGCTTTCAAAATCCAAGCTACGCAGTATAGTTTTGAAGCAACACGGTGCAGCATATGCATATAATCATCTGAACATGTGTTGATGATTGGTTGACAGGATAAATCATGGCGTGTGCGATACATGGTTGCAAACCAACTCTATGAGCTTTGTGAGGCTGTGGGTCCTGAACCTACAAGGTAGTTTCTTATATTTATTTCAAGAAGTACTTATGATCAATGATTAGGCAACCATCTACCATTCTGAGTTCTGATTTAAACTTTATTTTGTAGAATTTGTCAAAAGCTAAACAGTTATCATTGATTTTTCTTGCTTGGAATGTTGAATCTTTTGTTTGATTTTGAAGGAATGAGCTCGTACCTGCTTATGTGCGCCTTCTTCGTGATAATGAGGCAGAGGTCCGCATTGCTGCTGCAGGAAAGGTTACAAAGTTCTGTCGCATTCTTAGTCCGCAACTTGCCATCCAACACATCCTTCCTTGCGTCAAGGTATCTTTCTGATCAATGGCTGCTTTGTGAATATTTTATTGTTCCAATCTAGATGTTATGAATCTTGTATCTGATGATATCAGTATTTTCTGATCAACTGCTAATACCCGGCTAGCTGCCTGCTAATACCTGATTAGATAACATTGCAGTACCTCCTAATAGATGAACAATCATACTTGCTTTATTAGAAAGATTTTGGCCATTTAACATGTTAAGCATTTAATTTCAAGTAGGACAAATTTGCTAACATTTTTCCGATTTGACGTGGTTTAATGGAAATCACAGGAGCTTTCTACTGATTCCTCTCAGCACGTTCGTTCAGCCTTGGCTTCTGTTATAATGGGAATGGCTCCTGTCTTAGGCAAGGTACAGGAAAATAAATCAAAAGTATATGTGCAAGTGTTGATGAATACTGAATCTTTCTGACATTTTTTAAATTATCATAACTATATCTTTTGTTGTAGGATGCTACTATTGAGCAACTTCTCCCTATATTCCTCTCATTGCTGAAGGATGAGTTCCCTGATGTTCGCCTCAATATTATAAGCAAGCTCGATCAAGTCAACCAGGTCTTTTTTATTTCATTGAATGCAGCAAGACTTCTTATACCAGAAAACCTGTTCAAGTGTTTTTGCTGTTTTGTGTTAATGAAACTACTTCCATCTCACCTTTTGAACTATTGCTTCAGGTAATTGGGATAGATTTATTGTCTCAATCGCTTCTCCCGGCAATAGTGGAGCTGGCAGAGGACAGGCACTGGAGGGTGCGTCTGGCCATTATAGAGTATATACCACTCTTGGCTAGCCAGCTTGGCGTTGGCTTTTTTGATGACAAGTTGGGGGCTCTTTGCATGCAGTGGCTTGAAGATAAGGTTATCCAATTCTGTTTCCTTTTGACAACCTTTTTTAAACCATTTCAATTCCAAATTCCAAATTAAGTAGTAGCTCTGAAAATGATATGTTTTGAGGCCCTTCTGCAGTCTGCATTGGGGATTGCAATACAATATGTAAAAATTGCTCCAGTGGTACTATATATAGGGGCTGGGGCTGGGTTGAGTACTTGTTTCTTATCTTTGTGTTTATTTTTCACATGCCCATGGCACAAGTAATTTTTTTTGTTCCTAGTTGTGTTTGTTTGGCCTGTTTGTGTATGTAACTGGTCATCTTATGTTCTTGAACTGTATCATTGCTGAATATTCATTTTTCTTGATCAATAGAGAAATAGCATACAGTTTATTTAGCCTTGTTTCATTTTTTTACTATCAGGTGTACTCAATTAGAGATGCAGCGGCAAACAACTTGAAGCGCCTTGCGGAAGAGTTTGGTCCTGAGTGGGCAATGCAGCACATTGTTCCTCAGGTATTTGCTCTATTTCTTTTCATTTTTAGATTCAAAATCGTGGAATATTCATTGGTTATGCAAAACTGAACCTGCCTAATATAGAAGTATATATTTCCAAAGAAAGTAACCTGCCTTCTATTAGTTTCTTTAGAAGTAAAAACTGAGTGGGCCAGGAATAGGAAACCATATAGAAGTAAAACCTGAAGGTTGCTAGGTTAAAAATAAAGTTAAGCTGTCTCAATTCTATTTTACGTCGTAAACTTATTAAATTGTAGTAATTAAATGCAATAAGAAACAATGTGTTGTCCTTTCCTTTCTGAATTTGGTAAGCAATTTAAATTTTTTACTTCACTTCTTGCAGGTGTTGGAGAAGATAAACAATCCACACTACTTATACCGCATGACCATACTTCAAGCAATTTCTCTCCTTGCCCCTGTAATGGGTGCTGAAATTACCTCCCAAAAGCTACTCCCAGTTGTCATCACTTCCTCCAAAGACAGGTCAGATTTTGACTTCGCTTGTATGGTGCCAGACTTGGTACGGTTCACTGTTTCAAATGAGCAAACAATCCCCAATTTAGCCTGAAAAACCCGCAGTCGTGAAATGAGACCTCATAATGATTAGCCGGCCCCAACTAATGACAAATCCTTGGTCCATAATTTATCTGGATTCTGCATCCAAAAGTAAACAAGAGAAAGGCATAATGATATAAATTCAATAGCCCAACTACTTATGGTGCTCGATTGCTACATGCCGTTTAAGACCAGCAATGTAAAGCAGTTTTCTTACAAGGGGAAACAGTGGCTAAGATAAAATTTCTGCCATGGCAGCACATACATGCCTTTAAGGATTGTTACTGTTGGTTATGTAATAAAAAGTGTTGCAATGTTTTCCTTCTTTTATTTGATGAAAAAAATAATGTTTTACTTATCTTACCGTGGCTATTAATATTATCAGGGTGCCAAACATAAAGTTCAACGTTGCAAAGGTTTTGCAAGCTCTGATTCCCATACTTGACAGCTCGGTAAGAAAAGAGGCCCCTTTTTACCGTCAGACCAAATTAACTCCATTGAATCATCATTGGTGACAGAGATAACATGTTTAATTTGATGATACAGGACGTAGAGAAAATAGTTAAGCCATGCCTAGTTGAGCTGAGCGAGGACCCGGATGTTGACGTACGGGACTATGCTAGCCAGGCCCTTCAGTCTTGTGATCAAGTCATGATGTCTAGCTAGACAATTTTCGAATTGAAATTTAACTTCGGGAGGTTGGATCTAGATTTCTTTGGTTTCTACATTTTTGGTTTGCTGACAGATGTGCTGTACTGTACCATGGTTTTCTTTATTCATAGTTTCATTGAACATCAGGGCAAACTCTTGTTATTCTAATATCTAGGGTTTTCTTTACTTTCCGTGTGCTGTTCCTGTTTTATATAGGTTGTTCTTATGTTAATTAATGCTCATTTTACAGTTGGGGTTGTTTTGAACAGAAATCATGTATCTAGGATTTTTGTTCAGTGTGATAAACTTTTATTGTGCTTCTGATATGTATGGCATTAGTTTTACTAGAAATTATAGGATTGAACTCTTCAGACCGGACAAACTTTGGTGAACTTTAATGCCTGACATAGGTTAAAATTTCATTGTTTTAGTGATTTGCCAGCACAGTTTTGTTCTGACACATTCATTTGCATTAGTTTTAGTTATAAGCTTATGATTGGAATAATTGATGAGAGTAGCTTTATATACAAAAAAAAGAGGAATATCTAACCTGTTGATGAATTAATTTGCCCTACTCATTTTCATTTTGCTTATGCCACCATAACATAAAAAAATCACCTGTCCATCTTCGAGAAATCAAACATGAGAAATAAACTTTCACTTTTTATGGAAATGACTAGGATTTTGCAATATTAGAAAGAGGAAAGAAGAACATAAACAAAACATTGGCAATTTGGTGCACACATGGTTGTATTCTGGCTGAAATTTCTGGAATAATTATTCTATCACTTGGGAGATGGAGGCAGGTAGCACAGTTGTCTAGTTGGCTAGAAAAAAAGGGTCTAAGACTGGGAACCAACTCCGCTGCTCGCCAAATAGGCGAGCAGGACCCTGCTATTCTAAATCGAACCGTTCATCTGTGTTGAGATCCGTGCATGAAAAAAATTCAATGGTGTGATTTTGAAAAGCAGGGTCCTGCTCGCCTATCTGGCGAGCAGCGGAGTCGGACCCCTAAGACTGATGTTACTCAAAGATTCAGAGTTCAAGCTCCTCTCACGGTTTTGCAGCTTCTGTGCTTTAAAAAATTATTCTACCACTTGTAGAATTGGCCTTTTTAGTGAGGATCGGATAATGAAGCAGATATGAGGGATCCAGATCCAGATAGAACCAGAGATGGAGCATGAAAAATAGATAGAACAACATAATTTTTTTTAAATGAAACATTATTATAAAATGTTTAAAAAATATGTATATTAAAAAAGAGGAGGGTTCAAATGCCTCTATTTTTTGTGCCTCCATCATATCTCTATTTTTAAAAACTTTAATAGCTCAAAATTTAAAACATAAACGTCAGAATAAAACCGTTAGATGTGATCTATAAGATTTTCACTACGTGCTCATTAAAAAGTTATCACATTTCGATTTTATTTTTATGTGAATCAATAAGTTGAAAAATGAACGTCTAGAAATTATCCACATCAGTACATTTTTACAAGCTCTTGATGACAAATATAACAAAGTTAGAATATCATATTTTTTTACACGTGCATAGATTAAATGATGTAGATCACATCTAGCGATTTTATTTTGACGTTTATGTTTTAAATTTTGAACTATTAAAGTTTTTAGAAAATAGAAACATGATGAAGACACAAAAAATAAAGACACTTGAACTCTCCTCACTAAAAAAAAAAAATAACAAAAGAAATATATTCTTTTAAAAAATTGGACCAGAGATACTGAAATACACATGCCTCCCCTGCACCCTACTGACTATAGTGACAAAATTCGCGTATAATTCGTTTTTTCGAAGTTACCGAACCGAACTCTGAATAAAGCGCAGAAAAACATATAATACGTTTTATTCGCGAATAAAACGCGAGTTGACGAATTATTTGCAAAAAAAATGCGAAATTTGTTTTTTAAATTTTTAATTTTTTTTTTTTTTTACGGTTTTTTTGGGTTTTTTTTTTTTTTTTTGCTTATTTGTTGTACCGAATCATTCCTGAATTATACCCGAATTATACCCAAATCACGAATTTTTGACCTCGCCGAACCGAACCTGAACTATTGATTTGTCACTATGCTACTGACTCCACCCCTGGATAGAGCCACTTGAGTAAGACTAAACACTAGCTTCCTCGGAATATCTGGTATTAAGAGTGGGGTCCAATCCGATAGTTGTAAACCAAATTTGGTCTGATGTCCGATCAGAGCCGTCCACACAAATTTTAAATTTTTTTGCACAAATCTTGATACAAACAGAATAGCTAGCGCTGATTTGACATCGTATCGTTTTGATCTGATGCTCATCAGACAGCCCCCGATTCCCTGATATCAGCTGGAGCAGCTGGTATCTGCATATATGTGTCATACTCGTTACTCCACCTCACCCGCCTCCCCCATATCTGCCTTTTTGTTAACAATGATTTCCAATTGACCTATGGATTGCATAAATTAACCCACACAGTACATCAGTGAATCTCCGAGTATCAGTTACAATTACAACTACATAAAGGGATTTATTTCATTAGTATTTTTAAATTCAAGGTGCCGTTAGTTGCAAAACCACTATTGTACCATGGTGGTGAGAGCATTGGATTGGGAGTATGCAAGTGGGATACTACAATTCATTTTGTATCATCATTGATCTTAATCTTAATTATATTATTTCTAGAAGGTTTGGACCAATTTGATTAATTAATTATTCCTGTACATTGCAGCTGTCACTAATATTTATCTTCTCCTTTTTATTTCTCAACTCATGTCCTATTCAGTGCAAGATCGGATAAGTCTCGTTTACATTAGACAACAAGGGGTAGATAAATTACTAGAGAAGAAAGCCTCCTCTAATCACAATCGCTTGTATTTAAAAGAGAAAATTTCTAGTGTACCTATGTAAACTTCTATAATAGTCAATATTCTCATAAAAATATTATAATATCCTATATTCCCATACCATATTTTTTTTGTTCCATCCCTTTTTATTCATTTCATCTTTTATGTAGTTCTTTTAAAAGTTAAATTGACAAATATACCCTCATTTATCTCAAATAGCTTGTGTTATTCTAATAACCTCAAAGTTCTGATTTTGCTGAAAACTTTTATTCCATACTCAAGGTATTAGTCAAAACTAACTATCAATTAAATTTCATCAGAACTAAAAATAATTGATTGATTTTACTTTAACTTGATTGATTGGTATATCAGTAAAATGAATCTGTATTATTAAAAATTAAGCTTTGAGGTTCATTTACTAAAATCACTCTTTACAATTCGTAATAATAAATCATCTAATTTAATCGGGACCAAAAACATTTTTTTTTCTAATATTTGCCTCCGCTGATCAGAAGAGAAGAGAGACGCGAACGTTATTTTGAAGGGCTTTCATTACAAAACCAAAGGATTTGGAAAGGAACTGGTGAAGTCAGAAATAAAACAAAATTAATTTTGTTATGAAAAGGAGCCGGTAGAAATTGCAACTGTTAAATTAAATGAACAATTATATATATATATATATATATATATATATATATATATATATATATATATATATGGCAAATTCTTCTATGCACCTAAGGACCTATTTGTAAAATGACCATATTTTTATTTTCAAAGTTCAAACAGTCGATCCGACCGTTCAACATTATCTCCATATGAAAATGTACTTGGAGGTTAAATTTTACTTTTTTTTCAATTTTTTTACTATTTATTAAGATGGGTACAAAATTCAATGGTCTGAATTTGACTAGTTTTGTAAAATACTTAATAAATAGTAAAACAATTCAAAAAAATGTAAATTTTGACCTCCAAGTACATTTTAATATGGAGATAATGTTGAACGGTCGGATCGACTGTTTGAACTTTGAAAATGAAAATATGCTCATTTTACAAATAGGTCCTTAGGTGCATAGAAGCATCCCTCTATATATATATATATATATATATATATAGGCAAATTCTTCTATGGGCATAAGGACCTATTTGTAAAATGAGCATATTTTCATTTTCAAAGTTCAAACAGTCGATCCGACCGTTCAACATTTTCTCCATATTACAATGTACTTGGAGGTCAAATTTTACATTTTTTTGAATTTTTTTACTATTTATTAAGATGGGTACAAAATTCAATGGTCTGAATTTGACTAGTTTTGTAAAATACTTAATAAATAGTAAAAAAATTCAGAAAAATGTAAAATTTGACCTGCAAGTACATTTTAATATGGAGATAATGTTGAACGGTCGGATCGACTGTTTGAACTTTGAAAATAAAAATATGCTCATTTTACAAATAGATCCTTATGCCCACAGAAGCATCCCTCATATATATATATATATATATATATATATATATTTAGCAAAATAAGAACTTTGATTTAATTAGAATGACACAGGGTATATTTGTCGATTCAATTTTTAAAAGAACTAAATAAAAGGTTTATTTTTTTTTGAAAGAATTGGTAGCGCTATCAAATTACAAAATGTGTTAAACTCCTCCGCACAACTTCAGCACTTAATACCTTGTTTTCCCTACAACAACTGAGCCATAAATCTGTTTCTTCTTTGATCCTCCCTGCTAGCAGATGGAGGGGCATCTTTTTACCTTAATTAAATAAAAAGTTAAATGAATAAAATGAGATGGGAAAATAATTATTAAGTTTGTAAAGAGATATAAGGCATTATGATGATTTTATGGAAAAATTTACTATTTTAGAAGTAGTTTTTATGGGTACACTAGGAATTTTTTCTATTTGAAATGTGTCCCTTTTTATTTAGTGCCACATCGAGTAGGGTTAAAAAGTCTAATTATTTTCGTGCTCCATTCATGTCCCACATTATTATTTTTGAAACAAAGTTTATATAAGCGATCTAAACTGCTCAACATGATCTCCGTATTAAAATGTGCTTGGAGCTCAAATTTTATATTTTTTAGAATTTGTTTACTATTTTTTAAATAGAAATAAAATCACGGTTTTTGGACCATCCAAAAAACGATGAATTTGTACTTATATAAAAAATGGTAAACAAATTTCAAAAAATATAAAATTTGATCTCCAAGCACATTTAAATACAGAGATCATGTTAAACGGTTCATATCGTCTTTTTGAATTTTGAAAACGGATATAAAGATGCAGGACACGAAAGAGACAAAATCAATGGGGGCATTTTAACCTGCTCAAATGGAGATATATAAATACATCAAAGGTGGTAGACGAGTCGGTAGCTGACTAACATAGCAGGCTTCGAATAATTTATCAATTTCTTCGTCAGTCATTAGCAAATCCCCTTCTTAGTTACAACCCGTCGAGAAACGACAAACAATGATGCACGAAATCATCCCGCAATTTAAAAAGATCAATCGATTTGCTCTGGCAATACATTATTTTCCGACATTTTTATTAATATCCAAAGTTTAATACAAATTATTATTTATGCCCAGAACCTCATCAAATTTCGAAAAATGTCCAAGCCAGTCAGAAAATAGCCGGCTTACTCATTTTTTTTTTTTAGATTTTTTTAGAGACACTATGAAAGAGCAAAATAATAAAATCTAACACTGAAAATTTGAATTTTTTGTTTAAATTATTTGTTAGATTACTTCTTTTGATTTATAATTAGCATATTTATACTAAAATACACTGGATTACTTGAAATTATGTTGATTTACATTATATTAAGTTAAATTATGTTGAATTACACTAAATTACGTTAAATTACGCTAAATTACAATAACTTCGCTAATTACGCTAAAGTAGACCGATTCTGTGCAATCTTTCATGAATCATTAAAAATAGTAAAAAATTCCAAAAATAGTAAAAATTGATATTCTACAAGTTCATTATGTAACTAATTTACTGAGCTACTTAGATTGAATAATAGAAATGAAAATCTTAATCGGAAACTTCAACTCAAGTTTTGAGGCTCTTCTCTTAGTTTTTTTGGCAATTCTGAATTTCGAAATCCGGCATCTTGGGCACGGAGGCATGCGCATTTTCGCAAGCTTTCCGAAAATTGGTCATTTGCTGAAATCGGACACTCGAGCGCCGTTTTATGACCGTTTGAAGTTTCACCGTCGTTTTCGCCTTTTCAGTGAAGATATCGTTCCTATTCATATGTAATTTAGCGTAATTTACCGTATTTTAGCGTAATGTAATGTAGTTTAGTGTAATTTAACTTAATGTAGTGTAATTCAACATAATTTCTAGTAATCTAGTGTATTTTAGTAAAAATATGCTAATTATAAACTACAGAAGTTATCTAACAAATAATTTAAACAAAAAATTCAAATTTTCAGTGTTAGATTTTATTATTTTGCTCTTTCATAGTGTCTCTAAAAAAATCTAAAAAAAAAAAACGAGTAAGCCGGCCATTTTCTGGCCAGCTTGGATATTTTTCGAAATTTGATGAGGTTCTGGGCATAAATAATAATTTGTATTAAACTTTGGATATTAATAAAAATGTCGGCATTATTTCCCCGGATAAAATGGAGTTTAGAATAAGATGCATGCATTAAATTGCAAGACTATTTAGTGATTTAGGATCTACCATACTTTTGATAGGCATCAAATTTTTTCCAGCTATTTTATAATTTATTTGATTGAAAATGATAAACTCCAACAATGCATTTATCATTACATTTTATATATTGCAAAGAATATAATTCATCCATTTTTGTCATTTTCTCTTACTCTATTCAAACAAGAGGAGTGATCACTTAATGATTATTTTGACAATTAAATTTAAAGATGAATTTATAGGTATGTTCTTAATCACATAGATAGTCAAACAATTAAATTTTATACAATTTAAGTATTATTTGATAATGTATTAATAATCATTACTTTTGAACTATTGACATAAGATGTACAGTGAATTGTACATCAAATCTCATAATATTTTATAGACATTATATGTGATTGATATTGATAATGTTTATAATGTTGAATTTTAAATATAAACTTTGTTTTTGAATATCATAAAGATTGTTAAAATAAAGAATTTTCAAGTGAACCCTAACAAACATTATGTGATCTTTCTAATTTGATACCTGTCTAAATAAAATGTTTTTAAACTTCATACAAATCTTTGTTGATGTTGGTTTTCATTCTCAAATCACATCATCTTTTTAATTTTTTTACAAGCCCTTCATTTTTCATCGTTTTATCTCGAATCTCATATCTAACTTAATGTATCATCCTTGTGCAATTTATGTTTAGAAATTTAAACCATACCCTAAACTTAACTATCAAGTTCCTACAAAAAAAAAACTAATTCAGAGAAATACCCTGAATAAAAAAAAACGGAAGTCCATGCTGACTTAACATTATGGTATGATTCAGGCATTTAATAGAAGAACAGGATCAGGTACCAAACTAAACTGGGGGGCACTACGGACTATGGCGAAACCCGGGGTTTGATGGTAATTGATTGTACCTCTCTATTTATACAGAGTAAAGAGGTAGAGGCCTAGAGGGTGAGAGAGAGAGAGAGAGACTTGATCACAATGGCTGGCACCTGGACGAAGGTATGGTTCAGCCCTTCTCAAGTCTTATTAGTAGCACAAATTTCTACTAGAATTTAGTAAATATTGTTATCAGGAGGTAAGTATTCTGTTTACTAAAAAAGTTGTTGAAATTCTTGCAATTTTCTAGAATTCTACAGGCGTGTTTATCCAAAGAGTTTTGTTTTTCACTTTATATTTAGTAAACTGAAATTCACTCAATATTTTTCCAGTAATTGGTTATTCTCTGTAATCTATTAAACTAGATATATTATCAATTACCTTCATTTCCAAAATCCTAAGCAAAATAAACCAAAAGAGCCAAATTCAAACCAAAATCAGAAATCTCATAAATGGTGAAGCCCTTGTTGCTCCTTGCCGCCTTGAGCCCGATGACCGGTGGTTGGTCTCCAATCAAGAACCCGACAGATCAGCATGTCAAGGACCTTGGAGCCTTCGCTGTGTCAGAACTAAGGTCGCCAAAGACAGCTTGGAGTTCATGCCAGTGGTGAGGAAGAGCAACAGGTGGTGGCAGGGATGAACTCTTGACTGGTGCTACATGCGAAAAAACCAATCTCGAGTTGATGTTTTAATTAGATGTTTCTGTTTCTTCTGTAGTTAAAAGTGGCAGGCGCTTGTTAAAATGACCGGCGGTAAGCACGTATGAGTGTGCTCGTGTTTAATAACTTCTGATTATTTTTTGGGGGGTTACAAGCCTGAAGGCTGCCAGTTCATGTCATACATCCATTTCCTTACAAATTGGATAGGTGTACCCTTGCATATCCCATTGATGAACCCTTCCATGTTAGCTAGGATATGAGCAATCTGGATTCCTCTTTTTATTCATGGGTACAATAGCAAGTGATATGAGAATTGGCACAGATTGGCTTCCTATATTCTCAGGTCTCCTTAATTACACACTCTTCCATCATGCTGTTTAGGGTACTCCTTTGTCTGTAGAAAAGTAACAAGCTCCTCTTTATAACTGGATGTCGTGCTTCGGTTAATATTTTTATGTTTCTTTCATTTTGTTCAAAAAGTTAGATTACATCTTATCAATCTATTAAAATCTGAATTTCTGACCGCTCGAGCAATATATAAACATAATGTACAAGTAAACTAATTTTTATCTTTATAATCTCCCTCCCAATTCTGAATGCTTTACATATTTACTTCCCTCAGTTCGCAGAAAATGGGTGTGGACCTGGTGCTAGAAGTTCCCATGCTGTCACCGTTGTTGGAACAAAAGCCTACGCCTTTGGTGGCGAGTTCACACCTCGTGTACCAGTGGACAACAAAATGTACTCCTTTGACCTGACCTCTGAAACATGGTCAATTCTAGATTGCACTGGTGACATTCCACCGCCTCGTGTTGGTGTCACGATGGTGTCGGTTGCCAACACAATATACATATTTGGTGGCCGCGATTATGAACATAAGGAATTGAATGAGTTTTACTCCTTTGACACCTTGACCAACGAATGGACCCTGCTTTCCTCTGGCGAGGCAAGCCCGCCACACCGGAGCTACCACTCGATGACTGCCGATGAAAAACAAATCTTTATCTTTGGTGGCTGCGGCAACTCCGGGCGGTTGAATGATCTTTGGGCTTACAACACAGTTACTAACCAGTGGGCTCAGCTGCCATACCCTGGTGACACCTGTCGCCCGAGGGGTGGCCTTGGGCTGACAGTCGCTGGAGGCAAGATTTGGGTTGTTTATGGTTTCGCTGGAATGGAGGTAGATGATGTGCATTGCTTTGACATGAAGACCGAAAAATGGTCCTTAGTTGAGACCACAGGGGAGAAACCAAGTGCGCGCAGTGTTTTTTCAGCAGTTGCGGTCGGAAAGTACGTGGTTATGTACGGTGGTGAAGTGGACCCGAGTGATTTGGGGCATCTCGGGGCCGGGAAATTCTCGGCTGATGTTTATGTATTGGATACCGAAAGCCTTGTTTGGACCAAATTGGATGATGCTTCAGAGCAGCACCCGGGACCACGGGGTTGGTGTGCCTTCTCTGCGGGAGAGATAGATGGGAAAAGTGGTCTTTTGGTGTACGGTGGCAATTCCCCAACAAATGATCGCCTCGGTGATTTCCACTTCTTCTCTCCTAGTCTGTGACTTGTGGCTACTGCTCTAGAGGTATTTGTGAGTACTGTTGACTGTTGTATTAGTGCTTTGTATTGTGCCTCTGTGTTGAGGCTTAGAAGTTTGTTATGTTTATAAGTTATGGTTGTGTGATTCTCTGTGATAAATAAGCTGGGAAAGTTAATATATCTCAAGCCCGTGCACGTCACTAGTGTAAATCTCTTAAATTTGTACATCATGAAGTACTATAATTTCTTGTTTGTGATCTACATGGAGACATTTTATGATTTAATCAGTTGGTTGGTTTAATTTGGTCTTCATCGAACATCGTTACAGTTTACATATAGCTTCTGTCCTATGGTACTAAGATAATCAATTTTATCAAAAAGAAAAAAAAATGATAAATGTGATCGATTTTTTGTTGATGTTCCGATTAATTTCTAGAAGCCTTGTAATTTCAATAGCCTTTTTGTTTTTGTGAGCGTAGTCAGACATCATGTATTACTGCTTATGAGCTTCTTAATTTTAGTAGAAATCCTGCCGAGCTGACACTAACTGTCAAATAGTGAAGCTTTTAAATAGATTTCAAAATGACCAATATATATCAACACTTTTCCTGGCTGAAATGGTATGTTCAGTTCATCAGAAAATAGGTGCCAAACCTGAGAAATTTTGCACTAACCATTCACCCTTTTCAGTACAAAGGCCGGTAGTACCTGTAGGCTGTAGCTGTGCCTCAATTAAAAGGGAAAATGCTCAGTTTAGCACCGAATGCCTCCGAAATTTTTAATAATAGAAAATAAAATAAATTAATATCGATATTGAAGAACGATTTGGTAGAATTTCGAAACATAACAAAGACGTTATGGTCCGTAACGTCCATGGAACGTTACGGACCATAACAGCCAAGATTAACAACACAACTTAATCACCGAAAAGAAAAAACACGGGCCGTTCTGATCTAGAACGGCCAGGAAGGTGAATGAAAAAAATAAATAAATGCTGGCCGTTATGATCATTGACGGCCAGGAAGTAAAAAAAAAAAAAAAAATCTGGCCATTCGGAACCATCACTGCCAGGTCCAGAGAAATTGAAAAATAATTGATCAAGTTGGCGATGCGACAAAAAAAGCTTGGATTAACTTAGATCTCCATATCGTCCCCTTGTTCTTCCCGTTGAATCACTGACAACCGGGCTCCATTGGGACCACTGTATTTGTAACCCCTTATGTCAGTGAGAAGGGATATTTTATTGGGTTCAATGTTTGATTGGATTATGAAATGATACAAAGGCACAGATACAATGTTATTGGGTTCAAGGTTCAATATTTTATTACGTTCAAGGTTCAAGGTACAATGTTCAATATTTTATTAGGTTCAAGGTACAATGTTCAATATTTTATTGGGTTCAAGGTTCAATATTTTATTGGGTTCAATGTCTGATTAGATTATGAAATGATACAAAGGCACGAAATCTTTTGACTTAGTGAACGTCCTCAAATTATTTTTTTTATTTTTCTGCGCCTAGCCGTCATGGTCCGAACGACCAGACTTTTCTTTTTTTCTTTTCTCCCGGAACGTTATAGTTCCGAACGGCCAGTCTGTGTTCTAATCTTCGTTGTTAAGCGTTGTTAAGCTGGCCGTTATGATCCGTAACGTTCTGTAGGTGTTACGGACCATAACGTCTTTGTTACATTTCAAAATTCCATCAAACTATTATTCAATGTCGATATTAATTTTGTTTTTTTCTATTAATAAAAAATTTCGGCCGAATGCCTTGTTTGAATAATTTTCGGCCTAATTAATACTGAATTGTTAAATCAAACTGCATCGGTCTGAAATAGGCCGACAGCCCAAGACAGGCCCGTTAAATTGTACTATGTGGACCTGACTGGTGCAGTTCTAATGAGACAGGAGTAGGTTCCAATATCGGGCAAGAATGATTTTTTTTTTCTTATTTCTTTTTACTCAGGTGAACAGTAATATTCCCACATCTGACAAAGGTCAAATGAGACTATATTTAATCGCCATTAAGTGCTGAACTTGCTCTCTACTTCATGTGCACAGAGCCATAGATTCTCTGAAATCTTGCTTTCCTTCTGATAAACCAATAAGAAAAAAAAAAAAAAAAACCAGGCAATAGTACTGACGGCTTGCTGATCAGCAACCAATCTTAAAAATACTAAATCACTTCTATAATTTTAAATTTTAATTATGTATATTAAAATTTAATTGAATGTATTTTTTTAAAAAGCTTTTATATGATTCAGCTCTCTCGTAAAATATTAAATGTGTATTTGTAACTTAGTATTTATAATTTTACTTTGTAATTATGAAAACTTAAATTCAAATTTTACCTATCGCATATTGAGCATTTTATGTTTAAGCCCGCCGATCAAAATTTTCTAGTTCAACTGCACGCGTGACGTTTAAGAAAAATATAAGACGGACGCAGGCCAAATCTGGCAAAATCCATATTTTAACTTTGTTTTGCTGTCTTTTAGGAACTAAGATAAAGAAAATATCCTGAAATATGAGCCTTTTCTTTTAAATACCCATTTTAAGTAAATCATGTTCGTAAGCCTGTCATGAGTTTGGTGTCAAGTAACTTCAGTCCAAATAATCCACAAAGTTGAAACTATCAATGATAGCTTAGGAGCCAATTATTGCTGTGCTTCAGTAAAAGGGAAAAAAAAAAATGAAAATTGTTCAAATTCCTTGGAATTTATATGGAAAATTGGTATGTGATATTGTGATGTGATGTTATTCAATTTCGTTCTTTTTTTTATTACTTTCTTGAAGGACAAGAAATGTGCCTCATGAGCCATATTCCTTCAATCATTTCAGATTAAAAGCTCTTTTATGCAAGATTCCTTCTTTTTTAAATATAGACCAAACAAAAAGACAAGGCGAAATAAATTTTACAATTTTATGCTGTCTTTATACTATAAACACTCTCAGATCCAACTCAGCACTATCATTACAAAACAAATTAATCACAACAAACCAACGAAAAATACTAAATACCACCCAAATTGAACCCCCAACCAACCCACCAGCCCATATCTGTTTTTTCCTTTTTCATATCACCATCTTATTTTCCCCATCAAATAAATTGCACAACTAATAAAATCTCCATAACAACGAAAAACCAACAAATCCATCTAGAATACAACCAATGCAGCAAATGCAACCACAATTGCAGCAAAAGCACTCACCCAATTTTCGGCGATCCTTCCAGCAGCATTTTTGTCAGCTGCATCGTCATCATCTGATGACGAGTCCGGAGAATAGGCATCATCGTCCGACGAAGAGTCAGCTGTGGCCTTTCCCTTCTTCTTCTTCTTGTGAGGAGCTGGAGCTGGGGCAGGCGCCAACACAGCCTTAAACATCTCTTTGGGTTGCAAGAACTTGTCGATGGAAAAGATCGACAACGGATCCTCATCGTGGACCATAGCCTTGATCGTAGCCTCGTCGACTTTTGTATTGAGGCTCACTGTCTCATCGGCATTCTTTACTGCATATGTATAGGTCGGCTTCACGCCACCACCGGTTGCGAGAGTGCTTACCACCCCGTTGTTCGACTTCAACTGTTGCATGGAGTAATACACCGGCACACCGTGGTACAGAAGTATTGCGGTCTGGCGTGCCGCTGTTAGGTTCTTATATTTGGGCATGAAGGCCTTTACGGCCGAGTCGATTGGACAGAAGATAGTCAAACCTCCATCTACATTGTCATCGAAAGTAGTCTGTACATCAGCAGTTGCGAGCAGAAGGTCGGCAAAGGCTTTGCATCCCTTGGCATACATGAGCTCGGTTATATTAACCGGTGCAGGGGGTGGTACGGGTGCCTCGGCTTCAGGCGAAGTGAGGACTGAACTGACTTGGATAACGGAGAGATTGTATGGGAACTCCTTCAGGGATTTCACGTAGGTGGCCGGGGACGCTCCGTCAGGGAGATCTTCTGTGGAAAAGGTCACATGCCCCTTTTTGTGGTCTGTTATGTTCACATAACCAGTGGTGCCAGGTGCTGAACCAGTTGCCTGAAAAAAATCAAAATGTCATAGTTAGAAACGTAACATTTAATAGGCAGTTTTAGTGGCAACTGAGAAATTAAATCTCATGATTAATTCTCATATTGCCAATAGGAGCTCCAAATAGTACCTCATTGCAAAAGCTTAATAATCGAAGATGAAATACAAGTCCTTTTCAAAGGAAAATATATATCAATATTAATTTCCAATTTTCATGATGGCATGAATTGATCCCTAGTATTAATTACGGTTATTTTATCTACTCTGTTTGCCATCAAGGGTTCAAGGCGGATCTTCATAGGTGGTAGTATCCTATGCATATAACTATTTGAAAAAGGTGCTTATTTAAAGAGCAACAACAGATATTGAATATAATTTTTGCGAGATGTAAGCGATTGTGGCAAGCAGATACTATCATACTAAGGAAATCAAGCATTTGTATTGGAATGCACGAATAAGCTCGCGCGGAGCAGCTACAACATTTGGGATCACATGCTGGGGCTGGAAATCTGGAACTAACTAAAGTAGCCTAGTGTTTTTTCTTTTCCTTTTTTTTTTCTTTTTTCTAGGAGTAAATGGAAAACCGAAAGTGATAGGAACCGTAATTTTCCTTTTTGGGTGATAAACGGCAGGAGGTATATATGGAGTAGTTTCTTAAGCTCACCAAGTTTCTTTGTGAGCTTAACTCATCGAATTGGTTTCAAACGACGCATTCAAACTGTTGAAACCGGTCTACTTCACGAGTGATGCATTTATATATCAAATTTATAAATTTTCGAACTAATTTAGTATAAAGTCAAGCGGTCAAAAAAATATGGTTTATAAGTTAATTTTAATGTTTTCATTTTTTATCAATTTTTTACCACTTCACTTTGTATTAAATTAGTTTGAAATTTTAAAAACTTGACATGTAAACTCATCACTCGTGAAGTAGATCGGTTTCAATAGTTTGAATTTATCGCTTGAAACCAATTCAATAAATTTTTTAGTTAAGCTCAAAAGAGACTTGGTGAGCTTAAGAACACCCCAGTTTTACTCGAGCCCGGATCCCCTAAAGTAACTCAATTTTTGAGTTTAGACGTGTACGGTGCCTATTCAGTGGTAGCGCAGGGGACCAGTATTATTTGTGGGGTCCAGGATCTTTAAGATTCGTGTTAGAGCATCTTGGACGGTTTGGATCAAAACTCAAAAATTGGGTTAATGCACTGGATCTGAATTCGTTCTACTCGGTATATATGCCCACAACTACAAGAGAGTGATTTTTTATGATTTTTTTTTAAAGTAATCAAAAGGGACCTTACCAAGTTCAATGATTGGGTCCACTTCTTTTCAACTCATTGAAAAACCAACAAAGCATGTGGCTTATTTGTTCTGTTATGAATATTGACAAGATAGATGTACCAACTACATGAATTCACATCCTCCCAGGTACCTGAAAAGGGAATCTTTTACAATTACTAGATCTGGACCGTTCTTTTTAACTTGGCACGCATCTCAAAGCCCAACAATACTGCCCCGTGCATTAGCCCGAATCCCAAACCGGCTGAGAGTTAATCTCAAACCGTAAATAGCTCACTGTAAAAGATTCCCTTTTCAGGTACCTGGGAGGATATGGATTCCAACTACATTGGGTTCTAAACTCCTATCCTCTTGTTTTTTTTTTAAACAGAAGAGCGTTGTAAAGGCCATGATTAGTGACTTCATGGTAAATAAATTCATAATGGAACCCAGAATAATGCACGTGTACGGACCGACGGTGTAACTTTGAGCCTTCTCCGTTTAAAGGGAAAATAAAAAAACAAATAATCACGATTCGCAGTAAACTTGGCCTAAAAAATCTAAACTGTGTTCCAAATTTTGGCTAGTTAAATTAAGTTAACTCCATGTGGAAGTAAAATAGTAAAAAGTATACAGAATTGAAAACAGCAAATGTACCTGAAACAGCGAAGAAGAGAGAGTAGAACTCCGAGACAGCTGGTGGAGCTTCTTAGATCCGTAATAATCCACCAGGATGTGAAGCGACAGCACGTGGCGCATCGTTTGGAGCGTGAAGTGGCGCGCGACAAGCGCTGACATGGCGGAGTTATCGATAGCAAGCACGGTGATCGTGAGCCGGCGGTTGATTTCGCTTGCGAGACGGGTGGCCGTTAGGTAGTGGTTGAACTCTGAGAACTCCGGGTGCTCCGCTAGAATTTTGGTGATGTTGTGGGCCCTGCATGTCTGTGACAGAGAGAAGAGGAGGATGGGGAAGAAGAGCGTCAGAAAGATCTGTTTTTGTCTTGCCATGATGTGCATCGATGGCGCCGGCGACAGAGGAGTAGAGAGAGAAAAATGTGGCCCTGCCGGCGCCGGGAATGAGAGAGAGAGCTACAGAGAGGGAGCAAGGTCAGTAATGAGAGAGCAGTGTGGTCTGTGTGGATCTGATAGAAGTCGGCTTTTTCCTTTTAGTGAGAGAGTCTGAATAATGGACCTGGCTTTTGGCGATATTTACAGGAATGCCATTGCTTGTTTGTGTGGTTACAGTTGTAATGTAGCTTTAGGTGTGGTTTTCTGGGATTTGTACGTGCCAAAGCTGTTTTCCTCTGGTCATAAATGCTTTGTAGAGTGACTTAATTGTTTTTTTTGTTTTCTTATCGTTGTCCGTTAAACATAACACTGTTGATTTTAATATATGCAATTCAGTTGTATAGATGCTAAAAAGGAGTAACATAGCAGAATTTTTCTTAATTGTAGAACTCTAGGATTAGTAAAAAAAATACTAAAATCGTCTTTGCTTATTTGATTTAAAAAGGTTTTGCTTGAGTTTTATACTTGCAAAGTTGTTGCAGTTGACGATGCTATACTTAAATTTTTAAGCTATTATCAATTATACACAAGAATATAAAGTTGTGTTTCATATTCTAATTCATCACAATAAACTCAGATAGCATATACATAAATTGTCCATATTTAATTAACACAATCAACTAAACTAGAATAATAGTGGTTGTATAACTACTGACTAATTACATTAAAATGTAGTAAAATGTAAATAGCATGTTATAAACTTATCATATTTGATGGATCATATATTCATATCAACAGTTATTTGCCTCATATCCCATACATGTTTTACAAATAATTCTTTAAATGATTATTTATCTATAAATTAGTAAGTAATTATGAGAATGTACTCGCCAGAGTGTAGTGCAAGATGCACATGCAGTTTGGAGTCTTTGTACTGCTTACAAGTATTTTTCTTTTTCTTTTCCAATGTACTTAACTTAAAACTAAAGCAAAAAATGTATTTTACTCAGAATCAAATTACAAGCTATAATATATATACCACATGATTAGAATAAATAGTAGGTGTCATAGAATATCTACCGCCAATTTATAGCCCTATTGAGCCTTCTAAACACAGAAATCATGTACCGAGTTACAGTGTCACACATTGCAGACCGCCACAGAAAATCCTGAATTCATCTTGGCGCTTGTTTGCTGATTCGATTGTTGACCGTTGTCTTTAGACTTGTGTCGGTGAAAATAAAAATAATAAAATATCATATAAAAAGAACCCCACTGGCCATTGCACACATGCCCGATTTTTATTCGGATTTATATACATAAATTTTTTATTAAATATTTAATTTTACAATACTTAAATACAATAAAGCAGGATGTAGAGATGTTATAAAAGACTTATGAGTGGGACGCTTGAAGACAACACCTACCTAGCAGATCTGAAACTCATTTAATGGGTTTTGAATATTTTTTAATTTTTTTAAAGCATTAATTCAATATTCGGTCCGAATAGCTATTTTCTATTCAGCCGGACACCGAATAGAAATATACGGCCGAATATTCACCGAATAAAACCAAATTTTAATACACTGCTATTTTTGTTGATATTTTTATTTTATTTTTTAAGTAAAGATTGGAGATTAAGGTTACTTAACTGTTCGATATTTACATTAATTTTTTTAATTTGAGTTTTGAAGCAAAAGTCTTTTATAGAAAAGTATTAATTTTGTCACTAGATCAGTATTTTAAATTTTATTTTTAATGTTATTTATGTAATTATTTAAGAGAGATGACGATGGAAGAAAAATATGTTTTTTCAGAAGTTAAAAGTAGCTTTTATTGAATGGTTATTGTATTGAGCAATAGATCTTTACTTTCTATTTGCAATGTCATCTTCCTGGTAATTTTTCATTAAGATTTTTCTGTAAATTTTAATATAAATAGTTCTGTTCAAATCAAATGCGCTCTGTTTTTTTTTTTTTTGGGAACATAATGTTAAATGTGAGGACCATTCATATTTCTCATTGTCCTTTTCTGCTCTCTCACTTCTATTTTGCAATATAAAATTAAATTCTTCAGTACAGTAAATCCATGATTTTTGTTTTTCAACTGTTGCATTTTCAAAAATAAAAATTTCAAATGATTTTTACAAATTTAATTACATTGACATTAGTATATCTCAAGATTCAAACAAGATAAATTTTTTTTTTTTTCAATTTTAAAAATTATATTTTCATAATTTTGGTACTTCAAATTTTCGTTTAAATTCCAAAGTTCCACTTCTATATATTTAATATTTTCAAGAAGAAATAAAAGCCAACCGATAATATATTCTTAACTCAGAAAATTATTATTCAGATTTTTTTTAACTTCAAATTTTCAATTTAATAATTTCATGTTATAAAATTTTTAAACTTTAAAGTTAAAAATCATAAAACGTGTACACTTCCATAAATACCTGATACTCATAATTTTCTAAAATTAAAATTTTTCGTTTTTTATCTTGAGAATTCAACTTTATTTTCGAACTTTTCAATTTTCTAAATTCCTAATTTTAATTTTCGTTCTTCATAATTTCAAGTTTTAAAATTTTAATTTGTAACTTTACTATTTTATTTGAATTTTGAATATTATATGAGCTTTGACTTTTCAATTGTTGGAATATGTCACTTAGAAAATTAGGTTCTGAAACTATGAAAACTTAGCTATTCCAATTGTGAAATTTGGTAATTCAAATTATAAAATTAGAAATTAAGAAGTGGAGAAAGAAAGAAGATTTTTTTTTTTTTAGAAAGAGGTGAAAGGGAAGTACGATGGAGCCCACAACAAGATTAATTAATTTTTTTTAAAGATGGCATTTCAGTTAAAAATTTCGGAAACTGAAATCAACTCAAAAAAAAAACCAACCACGCCCCAAATTGATACTATTTAAAGTAACTCAAATTTTGAGTTTACATCCGCACCGTCAGATATGTTTTGACCGACCTGTTCATTCCACCTCCGGTCCAGATCTAATTTAAAAACTTAAGGTACTGCAGAGAATGCGTTCTCCAATCACATTGGCACAGCTGTAAAATTCATTGGAAATATAAGACGGTTCACTCAACTATCTCCTATGGATATATTTCTAGAGAGAGCGCCGCAGGGGCCCATCACCCTCTGTCCAATTGGAGGCGCCAGACTGGTTGTCAGTGACCGAAATGGAAGTACACGTGTACGGTGCCAATTGACTTGATGACGTCAGCAGCGATTCCACCGACAGCCCCCGCATAGCAGTGGGCCCGAATGTGATCTAGCACAGCCGATCGGGGCGACATTATTCCTCGTTGGTGAGAAGAGGCTATCAGTTCAATTTTGATTAATTAATACACCGAGAAAAAGAGCTACCCGGCTAATAATACAATTATACAAGCATCTCCGGTTATTATTTATTTATATTTTCTTTTTTCATTTCTTGTGAACAGAGAAGGTATTGCCGTGTTATCAACTGGTTTCGTATTTGTGTAGCGTTGTTAGGGAAAATTAATTAGCATCTGTCAAACAAAGAAAAGGTACAGAAAATTCGGAGTATCGGTGCGTCTCCTTTCTGTGAGAATATTTATGAATAATGAATTTCAATCCAATATAAATGAAAGTTTCAGAAATCATTCGGCAGACTTTTTTTTTCCCCTCGTGACATTTGAGATATATTTTGCAAATATTGTTTGACAGTTTTTTCTTCTAATGTCATTGGAAAAAAATATTCGTGTCAATTTTTTTGCAAAAAAACACTATTTTTATGAGAAAAAAATTTACTAGAACCTAAATTTTTTTTTTGTTCACAATATTTCTTGTGCTCATGCGTTCTTCTATGTTTTTATTTATTATGAATTTGGGACTTTATGAAAATATATTTGCAATTATTATTGTTGATTTTATTGTCGTTACTGTAATTGTTCTTTCTTATATTGTTGTTTTGTTGTTGTTATTATTATTATTGTTATCAATATTTTTTCTATTTGGATAGAGTTATGATAGTTTTATTTATTAACTGTTATTTATGTTTCACCTTTCTAAATAGCAAATGAATAAAATATTACGATATCTATTCAAATAGCAACTTTCATTTTTACTTTTACTAAACAACGTCCAAAAAAATATTGACTTTCGGTTAATTTTTCATGTTAAATTTATTATTTTTGCCAGCATTATGAATTATGGTTAAAATCAATTTCTACAGCATTTTTTAGTAAAGTTGTAGATGAAGTCAACTACTTTTTTATTCACAAGAAATTTTTCATTTAAATTTCAAACATGCTATTTATCATTAGAAAGGCATTACCGTTGCAATTTGGTCCTTTGCTACTCCACCGAATTGATAAATGTCGGATAATCCCCAATTAGCCATCTACTATCCTCTCTTAATTGATAATTGTCGGTTGATTCTCAATTAATATATATATTTGATAGATAAGGTTTAGGGCTAATCATGATACCCTAATTCCCCTACTAAGCATAAAAACTTTTAGAAGGGCAAATGTCACTTTCATTCTCCTCTATACGGAGCCTCCAACATGTCTCACGGAGAGCAGGGTCGTGAGAGCAGGGGCCGATGGACATCGGATCAAATGTGGATTGATAAATGATCGGAGCGGATCGATTTGCATTCAGATTCGTACGCACATGATCAGCAAAAAAATAAATTATTTGTGCAAACTTAACGTGAATCAGATAGTTTAGACCGATCATCAAACTGAATTTAATCCAATACCCATCAGACTGCTCTGATTACGTCCCACCATGCCTACTGATGTTTTTACAAAAATAAAATAAAATACTACACACACTCACACACATTACACTTACAGATTCACGCGATTTATGCAAATAAAGATAAAAAAAAAAAAAAACTTCTGTGTTTTGTGTTTTTCTTTTCGATTGAAACATTTGGCCAGTCTGGATTTGGTAATTGTGGGAATATAATATTAATATCAAGGCGTTAGGTGGTAAGCATGCACATTTGCCATATGTCCAATTAGAAAGATTGCAACTGATAGGGGCACCTAATACGTGACTTTTATTTTTCTAATTTTTACCAGAGAGGTTGCTATGGTCATATTCAATGAGCAAGATGCATGGGGTGCTACAGAACAAATTATCATTTGAAGAAGGAAATCAATTTTATAGTAATTAATTGGAGCAAGTTGGGACAAAAGTCACAGCAAGTCATGACTATTAGATGGTGATTGCCTAACTATACATGTAAATAAAAATTATCAATCATAAACCACCCTATGATTAATTTTATTTGATTTAATTACTTGTAAAATATGTTACATGACCCAATAGCATGGGCAGATCCCAGTGTATTGGAAATGTGGCTAAGCCACCCTTATAATTTTAAAATTATATTTATGTTAAATTATATTTTTTTCAAAACTTTCTATATAGTTCAGCTCCTCTCAATAATAATTAAATATTTATTTGTAGTCTAATGCTTAGAGCTCTATTTTGTAGTTGAGAGGTCTTGAGTTCAAATTCCATTTACCACATCATTTTAATTTTCAGTCCCCTTTATTAAAAATTTATAGTTCCGCCCCTATTCAATAGTATGTTACATTATTATGAACACATAATATGACTTGTCGCCACTTATATACTGACATTGAGGCTTGTCACCACTAATTATCAATGACAATTATTTACAAAAATTGACAATGATTATCAATCACTGTTATTTTTTGACATCAAAAGCAGCAAACTTAGATTCAAACTATATTAACCTCACACTACCGCGAATCAGGGGTGGGAGTGAGTGTTGAGCCAAGGGGGCTATTTTTCCTTTTTAGTATTTTCAAAAGTTATTATCATTAGTCCCTTTTAAAAAAAAAATTACATAAAATTTATTCATCCAATGTCCAATCTCAATTTTTTTATTTCGCTCCATTTAATTATTATTTTTATTTTTTTGTTTGATTATAAGATTATTGATTTAAATTTTTCTAGAACTTACCAACCTTTTTTCGTGAAAATGATCTCAATAACATACCATAATTTGCTCGTGGATTGTATGAAATTGTAAAAAGATAAAATTGTAAAAATTGAGGTGTCAGTAGTTTGCGGGTCGCTTTTGTTAAATGGCAGATATATCATATGTATATCGTTTGATTTGGATAAAAGCTGATACGAAAAAGATGTCCCAACGAGCATGCAAATTGAGCACTGTATGTGAAAATTGAGTTCGGTAGTGATGAAAAGTTTTAGCAAAAATAATGGAGTCTTAATTTAGCAAATAATTCCAAAAAAAAAAGGATTTTAATGTTTTGTGTGATTTTAATTTCTCCGGTAAAACATCGTCTTCACATTGAATTTTTAAGAAACTATATATGTAAAATTTATGACATCAAAATAACGCCTGCGTCTACAATATATGCAACTAATAGTCAATACTTGTAGACGTTTACAAATGGTAAACATTGGTGTATAAAAATATTTCTTGCGGAACTGACAAAATTCTTAGATTGTTTTGTGGAAGATATTTTATCGAATTAATCTGAAAACATTGCAGCTTAATTTGTTATATTTCGGTTCAAAAGTTTTTACATAGTTTTTTGTAACATATCAACATTTTAGATAGTGAAAAAAGCTTGAATCAAGCATGTTACAGTTCTGAGCAGGGATAACGGTGTAGGCTGTCGACTAACTGAAATTTCTAATGAAGTTTTTGACTTTTACAGAAATTGAAGATTATATATCCAACTTCCAAGTTCCAACTGCATGTAATGAATATTTCTTCTTTTTCCTTTTTATGTTATCCTGATGCTAAAAGCAATATTCAACCGTATAAAGTATTAATCAAAATCCAGGGTCACCAAATTGACAAAAAATTTCCAAGACTAAAAATTAAACAGGAAGAAGATGGTGTTCGTTCGAGGACCGTTGTGTAATGTACTGTACTCCTCTGAATCTTTTCTTCACCTCTCAGGACAAATTGAGTCCATGCGAATTCGGACCATTAAATTGGGCCCAAAGAAGGGAATCCAACGAAATGAACCCAGTAAAGAAAAGTCTAGAAGGCCTTGAGTAGGATTTGGAAAGCAGTGGGGGAGGGAGTCCATGGTTCCAAATTGTTTAACTCTTTCACCGATCTGAAGCTCGACTCAATCCGAAACAAAATGATCCTAACTGCTAACATGATATGAAGAAGAAAAACTCAATAGGCCACTTCTATTATTCTACCGCTTGACTCAAAGAACTCGCCTGGACCAGACTCGAATTAGACCCGACCTGAGACAATCCCAAATCTACGTGGATTGGAAGCCGGAGGATTATAAACCTGAATCAATTTGAACGACTCAAAAAACTATCCAAAACAGAATAATCCGATTAATTAAAATGACCCATTACCGATTCGAAGCCCAACCTGTCCAGACCTGAGCTATACCTGATTTGCCAAATTACCACCTCAGTTTACCTATCCGCCCTTCCAGATTTATTTTTTATAAAAGTTCAGGACCCAATTAGCTAGAATGAAAGTTTAGAGGGTCCTTTTGAAAAAATTCAATAGGACCTCAAGCTTTCGCCGCGAAAACCAGGAATTCATATAACCTGAGGTAGCAGAAATTTTATGTTTAGATCCAGACCGTCTGATATGCTTTGGCACGAAAATTGAAGGGTCCCGTGCATTCCACCTCGGCCAGATTGACCCGGATTGGGCGGCCCAGATCTAAACTCAAATATTCTATTACCTCAGAGGTTTTGGACTCGAAAACCCAGCATGTCGGAGTTGGGGTCCTTGGGGAAATTAACGCTCTTTTACTTTCGCTCCAGTCCAGTTAGAGAGAAAGGGAGAGAGAAGAGAAGAGAGAGATGGTGATACTTGTGGTGGCTACGACCGCAGATCCGGCATCGATCGGGCCCGCGTCGTCATTTCTCTCCATGCCCGGCTGGTCTCCTGGCCCCTCCCTCCAGGTTTCCTTTCTATCTGAAGCTCTTGAGTTTCTTTCACGAACTCACAGTGCAACAAACATAAATAAGCTGTTGGGAATAAGATTTTGCTATGTCCCAATTTGTCAAATAATTGACGATTGCTATGTAATCAATGCATAGGAAGGAATAGAAAGCTTTTCAAATGGAGAGGTGCGGTTGCTAAAGCAGGAGAAGAGCATAATTGGAGAGGACGATTTGGATCTCCGATGGGAGGCTGCAACAGGAGAACCTGTTTCTGAGGTTATTTTCCTCAGCCGCCACACTGCGGCCTCTTCCCGCCCTGCTCTCACTGTGCATCCCATTGGTATTATCTTGACCTTCGTTGCTTGTCTTTGATCGGCATATTTAGGGTAAATAAGGTTGGAAGTTTTGTGCTACCAAGCCCAATTTAGCCTAATTACCCTCTGTAAGGTCTCAACAAGCTTATGATTGCATTGATTTAAATTAAATTCAGCCTCTCTTAAGCCTTACAAATTGCATCCAATGCTCAATTTATTGTAAAAATTTAACCCATGATACCTTCAATATTGCAATCAAGTATGCTGGTCCCACCTTCCGTGACAGGTGTACCGCACTTGAGGGATGATGAGACGCCCCCGCAAGGAGGCCGACCTGGCTGGGTTGCTCAACCTAATCCTCGAATTGGACCTTGGTTGCGTCTTTTGAAACAAATCGCTACCAACCAAGGTCTCGTACCAGAGTTTGAGGTGTGTGCATTGCATTTCAGTTCATGATGAGCGGTGAACTTGCATTATTGATTTCTGTTTTGTACAATTACTGCTGATGACTGGTTAAAGACTAGTAACAGAATGGTAGACAAACTTGGTACCGAAGTCTTTAGTCTTGACCGTGTGTGCCTATACTGGCTCGTTATGTACCATCTATTTTATTCATTTATTTTGAGATATCAGTAGACAGATTAGCTTATGCTTTGGTCATGATTTGGGACTTAAACCTCAGTTGAACAAATCCCAATCATAAGCCCCTACTGGAACTGAAAGAAGTGTTTGAAATTGCTGTAGTCAAATTTGGATAAAAGGAAAAGAGAATAATGCCACCCTTTCCTGTTTGACATACAGCCTGAACATATACTTTTCTAAGTATTGTCTTTTTTGTTTGGTCGAAGATTACATTGGAGGCTACTCACCATGGACCGGTCACGAATACACCAACCATGTTTTTGGAGATTGGTATGTCTTTATGTTTGTTATAGTTGTTTACCCATTCCTTGGTGTTGGTTTCTTTTGTCAATTATATATGCAGACCTGACACTTTACTGAGCTCTTCTATAACAATTGTTTATAGGAAGTACAGAAGAATACTGGGGGCATCAAGTTGCTGCTCAAACAATTGCTCTAGTTTCGTACTTCCTGCAACTTGACCTGCATCTCTCTTTCTCCCTCTCTCTCTTTCCAATGCTTATATTCTTAAATTAATTTTAGCTACTTTGGCAAGGACTTGGCCTTGGAGGAGGTACACCAGTAGGCACTTGGAACCGGTATGTAATCAAACAATATTAAGCAAATTATACTATCTGGTGTAAAGTAAATGGGTAACTAGCAGGGGAAAAGGACCTTGCAAACCTTTATTGTGGAACTAGTTAGTCGTCTGCTTATTCATGTTCTCATATTTCTCAAAGAAACAAAATCTGTAGGAGATTATCTTTTAAGAAAGGAAAACAAAATTAATCTATACATGACTGGAGGAACAACTCTTCAATGTTAGATCAGTACACTACTTTTGCATCCTCTAGAAGTTTACGACAATCAACATTAATGTGTGGCTGGTATACATATTGTGAGATAATTAGGAGAGAGGAGAGGCGGGAATTATGCTATTCGAGGGTATTTCTGGTACAAAAGTCGACAGATTCCCAATTTGAAATTATTCTTCTTGCACATTGAATTATGGATAAAGTACTTTGCTATTGCTTTAGAAGTATGTATATCTATTTGAACATTAACCAATGAGTTTCTGATTAAGTTGACCTTTTCTGATATTAATATCGACGGTTATAGATGAGTATTCAGAGTTTATGTTCTTCATGCCTGGAAGCTGATGCAATTTTGGTTTTTAATTATAATGCAGGACAAATGAAAAGGTTCTTCTAGGCATAGGAGGTGGCCACTACACACCTCGACACATGGACATTGTCATGTAACTTTTTACATTTTTAGCTTGCGGGGGATACAGCCTGTCCCAAGCCAGGAAAAAGAGGAGGGTTGTGATAGGCGTGGCGAGCCAACGTAAAATACAGCCTTTTTATGGAAATGAAACCCTCACCGGTTGGGTTTCATTTCTAACCTACCCCCAACTTGTTTGGGACTAAAGGCTTTGTAGTTGTTTTTTAGCTTGTGGGGGATATGTACATTCCTATATGTCCACAGGCCTGATTGAAATAAATCTTTTAGTGCATGATCACATTCTGTACAACAGTGCATTTAGTATGTAACTACATGTTTTGAACCACAAGTTCATTTCCGCTATGCTATATCCAACAAGTTAATGTTGGCATTCAACTTTTTAATTGTACTACTTATATTTGGCAGTGCTATACTGCTATGTGATGTATCGTTCACATGATATCCAGCCTTTGTTAATAGTATAATTTTTATATATTGTGTGCAGTTCTTTTTTTTATTCAAAAATCTTATGATTGATGGGGCCTGTAACCATGGTTGTGGACATAGGTGTTATTATGCATCTTGTAGATAATGCTTGACTTCATTCTTTCTTAACTGTTGATTTTACTTATTTAATTTAACAGAAAGGACGGTGTATGGGTGGGACACTTGTTATCAGGTTATTCTTTGCCGATGGAAGAACCGGCCAAGGGTAATTCAAAATCTAATAGTAACAATCCAGAAATAAATGGAATGTGGAAGCATGCAATTCAAGTTTCATACGAAGCTACCAAATCTGCTTTTCCTGGTGGAGAAATCGTAGCACATCTTGATCACAAGTAAGCATCAGTTGGATTCAACAAATGCAATTGGAACCCTTTTGACCCGTATGTTCTCGGTATGGTTATTTAAGCCCCATTCAAGTAAGCCTTAATTAACCCTAATTGCCTCTCCATTTGAGGATTACAACAGGGTATTTTTGGTACTGCATCTTTGGAATGCTCATTAGATTACGAGTCACCGGTACAACTTTGATCAGTTTTCTGAGTATAAATCTCCGTTCTTCATGTTTCTATATAGTTAAAGACAGCGGTAAATTGAGACAAAGTTGCACAATTGGGTTCTCTTGTAGGACATAGTAAGCTGAGACTTAATTGAACATTTATCGGTGTTAAATTTGGTTAATTTTTATATGGCTTGTTGCTTAATTTTTCATTTAGGATGAACCATTGGCATTGAATGCCTGGTACCACCATATATATGCTGAACTCACTATCCTTTATTACATGATGATTCTGGGGATGATTTTGAAGTGGTTTAAATATTTTCTCTTGTCATTAAAGAATCAAGAAATATACTTTATTTTGTGAAATGCAGGAGTTTTAAGGGATGGCAAAAGAATGCCATAGTGAACTTCTTGACAGAGCACAGCATCAGAGTTGGAAAACCTGGCGACTTCTTCTGAGCAACCTTTTTATTTTATTTTTTTTAGTGATGAGTATTGGATAATTGAATAAAACGCTTTTTGAGCACTCTTGAACGATTTTAACTTAGTTGTACTTGTATAGTTCTCAGTAAAATACAAATTGATATGTGACGACTACTCCTTGTATCATTACAATTGAGAAACTTCTTTTTCCAGTTTGTCCTGTTGCTCTGAAGTAATAAACAAAAATGAGCATTTATTGAAACAAATGAGATCTCCTTGTACATATAACAAACGCTTGTATAGTTGTGGTTGGAGAATCTAGTGTCTCGTACGGTCATAGGTCATGTTTGGTTGTGGTCTAAAGGGTGGAATAAGGGGTTTAGGCCTCTTTATTCCACCAAACGTGACTTAATTGAGCCGGCCTAACATGACATAAGCCGATCTTTAGGCCGGCCTAAACTAAACCACCTCGCATGATGGTTTAATTTTAGTCCACGTCGTGGCCTAACTCGAATGATTATAATAATATCTTATTAGTATATAATTAGTATATTATTTTTAATAATTATTATTAGTATATAATTATATAATTAATATCTTATATTGTTAATATATTAAATAATAATTATAATAATATTATATAATTAGTATCTTTTTATAAATAATTATTATTAATATATAATTATATAATTAATATGTTATATTGTTAATAATATAATTATTATAATAATATTATATATATTATAGTTACTATTAATATATTAATATTATATAATTAGTAACTTATTACTAATAATAATTATTAATATATAATTATATAATTAATATCTTATATTTTATTATATTAAATGATTATTATAATAATATTATAATATATTATATTTATTATTAATATATTAATATTATATAATTAGTATCTTTTTATAAATAATTATTATTAATATATAATTATATAATTAATATGTTATATTCTTAATAATATAATTATTATAATAATATTATATATATTATAGTTACTATTAATATATTAATATTATATAATTAGTAACTTATTACTAATAATAATTACTAATATATAATTATATAATTAATATCTTATATTTTGAGGGATATACATGAAATTCCCCCTATATTTTATTATATTAAATGATTATTATAATAATATTATAATATATTATATTTATTATTAATATATTAATATTATATAATTAGTATCTTTTTATCAATAATTATTATTAATATATAATTATATAATTAATATGTTATATTGTTAATATATTAAATAATTATTATTATAATATTATATATATTATAGTTACTATTAATATATTAATATTATATAATTAGTAACTTATTACTAATAATAATTATTAATATATAATTATATAATTAATATCTTATATTTTATTATATTAAATGATTATTATAATAATATTATAATGTATTATATTTATTATTAATATATTAATATTATATAATTAGTATCTTTTTATCAATAATTATTATTAATATATAATTATATAATTAATATGTTATATTTTTAATATATTAAATAATTATTATAATAATATTATATATATTATTGTTACTATTAATATATTAATATTATATAATTAGTATCTTTTTATCAATATTATTATTAATATAGAATCATATAATTAATATGTTATATTTTTAATATATTAAATAATTATTATAATTATTATTATAATATTATAGTTATTTTTAATATATTAATATATATAATTAGTATCTTATTATTAATATATAATTATATAATTATTATCTTATATTGTTAATATAGTAAATAATTATTATTAATATATAATTATATAATTAATATCTTATATTGTTAATATATTAAATAATTATTATAATAATATTATAATACATTATAGTTATTATTAATATATTAATATTATATAATTAGTATCATTTGATTAATAATTAACTAACTTAGGCTTCTAAAACTTTAGTCCTCCACCAACTCTAACCAAACAAGGAATAACTTAAGTCATAGTTTAACTTTAGACCTCAACCAAACACGAATAATTTAGGCCGGCCTAACATGGAATAACAACTTAGGCCACCTTAACTTTAGTCCACAACCAAACACCACCATAGTGATTGTGCGTCTTGGTTGAATTTGACGGGCATCTTTTTCTTTTTCTTTTTCTTTTTTCTCTTTTGTTTTTT
This sequence comes from Carex myosuroides, assembly GCA_028015225.1. Lineage (NCBI taxonomy): Eukaryota > Viridiplantae > Streptophyta > Magnoliopsida > Poales > Cyperaceae > Carex > Carex myosuroides. Next base: position 7,619,625 of record CM051482.1, read on the forward strand.
GTTCAAGCACAATCGAATATCAAACCACAAAAAGCAAAAAAGAAAAAGATAACCACTTGGAATGGCTGACACCTTTTAGACACTAGCCTTAAAGTAATGATTTAATGCGTGGGTGCACTATCGGGATTTAGGAATTAGGATGCATTTGGTCTGGAAGGCTTTGGTGTGCACCGATCCTTGCACATTGGTTTATATTTTATAGTCATGTGCCCACGGCAACACGCGCCGAAATTTTTATTAATAGAAAATATAATAAAATAATATCGACATTGAACAACGAATTCGCAGAAATTCGAGATCTAACAAAGACGTTATGAACCATAATGTCCAGGGCACTGTAGCTGGACGTTATGGTTCATAACGTCCTCTTAAAATGATCACTAATCTATCTAAGTATCTAATCCTTGATCAGGTCTGCACTATTCACCTACAGTACACTCTACAGTGTGGCTGACAGGAGGGTCCCACCATTCAGCGACACAGGATTTTTCTTTTTTTCCTTTTGGGCCCGCGTTCTTCTACAAAAATTCTTCCAAGCGTTTCTTCTTCTTCCAGCGATCCCCTCTTCCCGAACCCTAGCCCCTCTCACTGAGCCCCGACACAGGAAGGTCCCACTATTCTCTTGTCTCACTGAGCCCCGAGCCCCACCGCTCCGCACCCCTGAGCCCCTCCTTCCAGCGATCCCCTCTTTCCCGAACCCTAGCCCCTCTCTCTTTTATCGGAGGCGATTCCCCTCTCTTGTCTCACTGAGCTCCGAGCCCCACTGCTCCGCGCCCCTGAGCTTCCTCTGCTTCTACGAGAAGGAAAAACAATATTGCGTTTTCCCCCCTTTCTTCTTTGTCATACGCGCACTAACCCGTTTCTTCTTATCCAGTAAAGGATCTGTACTTGAAAAAAAAAATATCGAAAAAAAAAATTAGAAATTGATCAATTGATACATATCTCTTATAATTACTTTCTTACTCTGTTACTAATATGAATAATTAAATAGAAATAAGATGCAATTGCAATAATTCAAACATAAACCAGCTTAAACCAAACAAAAACCAAAACAGGCTGGTAGAGTGCTGCCAACTCATATATTCCTATTAAGCCCTCATTAGAATCTCCCATTTTGTTGCCATGTCAAACCAAATAACAAGTACAATACCAAAACAATTACACTACAATAAAAAAACAACTTAAGACTAATGCCCTTTAGAAATCATGCCATATTGAAAAAAAACATTGCCTTCTCAAGCTGACATTCCATCTATTTAAGTATTATTGGGGGGGGGGGGGGGGGTCTATTTTATTTAATCCGAAATTATGATGAATTTACTGTTGATTCAAATCAAGATAATTATCATGGGGATGTATTTGCAGCATGATGGTTATATTCTTTTCCTTTATTGTCGTGAATAATAAAGAGATTTGCACTATTTCATCAGAAACCTAATTAGAAGTGAAATGAACACAAGAAAAGAACTGTCAAGATTTTATAATGGTGTATTATTTAATGAGTATGACAGACTGGAGATGCAAATGCTTCAAGCATTTGTCCAATAACATCATTGCACTTTGATACTCCGTCCAAAGTTCTTATTTCGGGTGATCAAGCTTGGGCAGGTATGGGGCAAGTATGATGCCATCTTTTATTAATAGTGAATGAAAAATTTGATACTTCGGAGAATATCATTTCTTTGCAATTTTTTGATATATTTTACAATGATCAATCAGATACTTAGCCGAAGCAAAGCGAGGCTATTTTCTAGTGATCTCTAATAAACGAAAACACTGTAGCTGGACGTTATTGTTCATAACGTCCAGCTACAACGTTTTTTTTTTTTTTTTTCAAAAAATCGCTAACTGAAGCATACTAGAAAGCAGGCAGCAAAAAAAAAAAAAAAAAAAAAAACTGTAGCTGGACGTTATGAACAATAACGTCCAGCTACAGTGTTTTTTTTTTTTCAAAAAATCGCTAACTGAAGCATACCAGGAAGCAGCAAGCAAAAAAAAAAAAACATTGTAGCTGGACGTTGTGAACAATAACGTCCAGCTACAGTATTTTCGTTAATTAGAGATCATTAGTGATCGTTTTAACGGACGTTATGAACCATAACGTCCACCTACAGTGCCCTGGACGTTATGGTTCATAACGTCTCTGTTAGATCTCGAATTTCCGCGAATTCGTTGTTCAATGTCAATATTTTTTTATTGTATTTTCTATTAATAAAAATTTCGGCAACACGTGGGGATAGATAGTATTATATTTTTGTAATTTTTCAATACATTAAAATTAAGATAACATGTTGCCAGTTATGAACTCTTCACTTCCTCTTTTCTGAGAACTATCTTTTTCTTTTTTTTTCTTCAGTTTCTTAGGTTTGAATTTTTTTCATTTTTTTGTTCTTTCTTCAGTTTCTCAGTTCTTAAAAAATTTAATTTATAAGGACACAAGATGTGTCTAAATTACAAAAGTCAATCAAAACAGAAAATTATTTGCAAATAAAATAAGTAGAAAAAACCAACTCATAAAACATGAATATTGCGTTGTAGCCAATCTTTACAATAAAAAATAAAGCAACTTAACAGTAGAATAATCAACATTTTTATCTCATAATCTTATGTAACCAAGAAAAAGACATTGTCTTTCTTTACATCAAACTTTTCACGGCATGAACATATTCTAAACACATCAATTTGTGAGAAAAAAATGCACCAACAAATAGTCAAGAGAACTTGACATAGAGAAGAAAAAAAATCAAGGTGCTTCAATCATGCTTCCCGTGCTGATGGACACACTGTAGTCGATAATAATTATAATTAGCCACTTAAAAAAACAGAAAGAGAAACCATAATAGCTCCGACATTTTTATTAATATCCAAAGTTTAATACGAATTAATAAATATACCCAGAATCCGGCCCAATATCGATATATACCCAAGCCGGCCATTTTCTGGCCCGCTATGTACCCTCCCTAAGCCGGCCAGAAAATGGCCGGCTATGTACCTTTTTTTTTTCCCCGCATTAACCCCTATATATACCCTTTTTTCTCTCTCTCCTCTTACAATTCTCTCATCCCAACCGAATTCCGAATTCTCTCTTCTTCTTTGAGGTAAATTTTTTTTTTATCTAATTTAATTTTTAATTTATTTATTTTAGAGTTTAGGATTTAAGTTTTAGGTGTTATAATTTAGATTATGTTGTTGTAATTTAGTGTAATTAGCTAAGTTAACCAATATTTAGTTTAATTAGCACAATTGACCAATATTTAGGGTATTTTGGCCTTTTTTACCATAATTATGCTGATTAAGCGTAATTTTACCGAAATTAGCACGTTTGACCAATATTTAGGATATTTTGGTCTTTTTTACCATAATTAGGCTAATTAAGCGCAATTAGTGTAATTAGCACCGATAACCAATATTTAGGGTATTTTGGCCTTTTTTACCATAGTCATGCTTATTAAGCGTAATTTTACCAAAATTAGCACGTTTGACCAATATTTAGGGTATTTTGGTCTTTTTTACCATAGTTATGCTGATTAAGCGTAATTTTACCGAAATTAGCACGTTTGACCAATTTTTAGGGTATTTTGGTCTTTTTACCCTAATTAGACTGATTAAGCGTAATTTAGTGTAATTAGCACATATAACCAATTTTTAGGGTATTTTGGCCTTTTTTACCATAATTATGCTGATCAAGCGTAATTTCACCGAATTTAGGTTATTTGATCTGACATGCTAAATTTTTTTCAACTTTTGGCTGCGATCAAGGAGTGCGGGCATGGGATCCGCATGCTGGGAAAGAAGAACTGGAGACGGCTTGGGTACCGCACCCTCAAGAAGAATGCGAATGTGGTTGAGGATGCCGGGCACGGTGGAAAGATCATCGGTATGCTGCGAGACGCCAGAGAGAACATCAACTGGCGTGAGATAGATCCGCAGGAGCCCGATCCGAGCCCGGTTCTGTTAGATGATATGCCATCTTCCCCCGATTCACATCCAGAGTGGGACTACCATCGTTGGGTATTGTCCGAAATTGGGTGGACGGCATGGTACGACGAGCATGGACGTCCGGTGCAGCCATATGTATGTCAATGCCGCATGATGGAGAGGCTAGTGGTAGCGGGTCTCATACTCAGCCTGCCTTTGGGACTGGGTTTGCCGCATCTATCTTCGCTACACCTCTGCCAGTACCGACAGTCTCCACGGGCGATGCCAGATGGGATACTGCCGAGCAGATACTGAGGTATGCCGATGCCCCAGATGAGCCCGAGAGAGACGGAGGCTGGCCGCGCTGGCGCCGGGCGAACGCCGGAGTACCGCCTCAGCGATATTCCCCCTCTCCGTTTTAGTTGTATTTTTACTAGTTTTGTACTATTTATATTTGATATACTATTTATGTTTGGTATACTTGGATTATCCTATATTTCGGTTCTTGTGTATGTGTACTTTTATAGTACTATTTTTATATTTACAGATAAAAAAAATTATCATGATAATGCTAAACGGAAAATATTACAACATTAAAATAATAGCACAACATAAAAAATAAACAGAAAAGTATGTTAAACAGCAAAAATAAACTCATCAAGATTAAACCGACATTTTTATTAATATCCAAAGTTGAATAAAAAGTTTGAAAACCATCATCTAGGGTTTCAAAAGTTTGAGCTTAGTCAGAAAACCATCATATGGGGTTTCAAAAGTTCGAATATGAAAATGTGATCACGCCTTGGTTGTAATTAACCAAAAAAAAGGCTGAAATTTTGTAAAAATAAATAAAATATGAAAATAATGCAATTAAGTCAAAATTCACCCTTTATCTATCATTTTATTTTCGAAACGTATCATGTTATAAATTATTTTGAAAAAAAATTTGATTATAAATCGTAAGTCGTAAATTATAGAATGCCATATATCATGTAGTTATAAGAGTATATGTGCTATATTGTTTTATGGCAAATTTTTCTATGAACTAATACCCGACATTTTTATTAATATCTAGAAGTTGAATAATGTGGGTTAAAAAAAAATAGATAGGTACTGTTGTCAGTCAATGTGATGATATTGATGTTATTTTTTAGGTATTTGTTTTCACTATGAGACAAGTCCCATCAATATCATTACATTAATATCATCAGTCAATGTTTCCGACAAGAGTAATAATTAAGCCTGTCCTTCATATTGAATTGTCATATGGTTACAAAAAATTTAAACAAAAAATTTCAAATTTTCAGTGTTAAATTTCAATACTTTGATCTTCATAGTGTCTCTCTCTAAAAAACGGAAAAAAAAGGTACATAGCCGGCCAGAAAATGGCCGGCTTGGGTACATATCGATATTGGGCCGGATTCTGAGTATATTTATTAATTCGTATTAAACTTTGGATATTAATAAAAATGTCGGATAATAGCTTATGAGCATGTCAGGCTTCGAATAAATACTCGATTTGAGATTGACAAAAGGAAAAGAAACATAAAACATACCACAATGATTTCGCTGGCCTGAGGTGAAACACCTTGAAGTTCGTAATAAAATGCCCATGATGTGTTTCGCTTGAAGTTCGCACAGAGTTCGTAATAAAATGACTATAAAATATAAACTGATAGGCTCATATATCAATGGCCCTTAAAAGCCCAGGCATGGCCCAACAAAATACCCCCAGATTCAAATTCGCAGAAGGCCGGCCCAAAACGAAACATGCCACAGCCTAAAAACAGATCGGGACTCGGACCCCCCCGGGGGCCAGCCCGGGACCAGAAAACAACCCGGGACTCAGACCCCCTCCCGGGGTCAGCCCGAGGCCAAACTCAGGCCGAGATTCGGACCCTCTCCCAGGGCCAGCTCGGAACCGAACGAAACAAGGCTCAAAGCCTAATAAACCGAACAACCTGAGAGGGTCGACACACGGCCTCGCTGTTCGGTCTAAGACAGATTATGCGAATACTATTGCCTATTATGCGGACGCCCTCAACAATTATGCGGACCGTCATTAATGCTGACAAGACCCGCTACAGTAGGACGTCCCCTATAGAAGGCAAATAACTCCCTAGAAAAAGGGACCGCATTTATGACAACCAGAGATGGTATTAAAAAGGGTTAGAGCGTTAATACCCCTCCGACACCCCGCGTGTCCACCGTCTCGGTCCGTTTCACTCGAATCGGGACGAGCTACACATTCAGTCGACTGTCCTCTGCACGGCCCGCTCCCCAGGGACAGGACGCGCCTGCACCTTACTGGACCGAGTCCAAGTACGGCTCGGCCCTCTTGGGAAGGGACGTATCATAAACCAATGTGCAAGGATAAACTGCCTTTCTCACAAAACGCCTTGATTTTTTTCACTTCCCTGACTATAAAATATGTTTTACCAGCGAAATGACTATAAAATATAAATCAAGACGTTTCACCTCAAGAGAACTTGACATAGAGAAGAAAAACTTCAAAGCGTTTCTAATTACCTTGAAGTTCGTACAGAGTTCGTAATAAAATACCCATGATGTGTACTCTTGAAAAGGCTCTGAAGTTTCTCAATAGGAAATTACCCAAGACATACCTACAAAACGTGGAAAATATGTACAGCGCCACCTTGTCCATTTTACAGAATGCATAATCTACCTCCCAAGAAGGCAACATTTGATCATTTTGGAAGTGGTGAAATAAATTCAAGTTCAGGTGGTTAAGGAGATCCACCCACGCAAAATAAAGATGCACTTTAAGTCTTTAAGCATTTCAGGGATACATATTTGTTTCCAAAACCAACCCGAAACCCACATGGCTCACTCTTGGAAACTTCTTCTTTTGCCGCTGGCAACCACCCCGCTTTCTAGCATCTTATAACAAAAATAGGAAAAGCTGATTCTTAACCATATAAAGGATATGATACAGTCCGTAAAAAAAAAAAGAGTAATTAAGCATATAGTTAAATTAACGCTGACTTAAGACTCAGTTAATCTTTTATTGTAGACGGTGTAGAAAAACTCAAAACTCAATAACCCTCATTATTTGATTTAACCTTAATTTGGATTTAGCAAAAACTGGCTCAAGCAAAGTGTGTAAAGAAATGACCACACTTGACAAAGAATATTTGAATCGGATAATATTTTTTTTTTTTCCGAATTCGAATGTAAACTTGTGCAGCGAGTGAAAATATTAGCAATTGATGAGGGGAGGCATAATTTTTTATCAACAGTCCATTACCGAAATTGACAATATATATTTTTTTTGTGAGAATTGTCAATGTACTTGTTGAAATATCCACAATTGTTTATTTTCATTTTAATTAAGACTAATTGTTGTCATATTCATAATTTTTTTTCCTAATTATTCAATTTTTCCATCAAAACTTAAAAGTTGCTTATTTCACCACTAAAAACAAATAACCAATCTTTAATCTAATTTTTAAATTTATTTGAGCTTATTATTAATCTTTTGTTTTAAGTGAAATAACTAATTTATCTTTTTCTTCAAACAAACATATTCTGCTATCCAGCTACGATAAATATTATTTTGCATTTAATCAATTAAATGTTGAATGCTAATATACAACTTTAGCTATCTGATTTGTATCGATAACAAATTAAGTTATTTTTAAAAGCACTAAATTAAATTTAAAGTTTTAAAACTTTAAAAGCTTAAAGATTGAGTTATCTAATCAATGCAATATTTTTTTTAAATTAGATTAAAGAAATGGGAAAATGATAATAGATATTTGTTTCTACTTTCTAGTGAGAAAATAAGAAAACTGAATATTTAAAACTTTTGATGAATATGATAACAATAGCGAAAAATCCTCTTAAGAAAAGGTCCGACTTTACCGCGTGCGCTGTGCTAGGACCAGTAGTGATTATTCTGCGGTACCGCAAAGAGTATAACATTTCCAGCGGAGTATCTGAGAACTTGCTTGTACACGAAGGTTTGTTTGATTCGTGTCAGATAAAATAGATGCCTCAAATCTCATTTCACACGGTCGGCCACTGTACTATATCTGAATTCTGTTCGAATAAGCGAGTATACTTCTGCAGCAGCTGCAGTATCGCAAGAAATAAAGTAATTCTTGTCGAGTCAAAATTATATGTAGTCTTTTTAAAATACAGATGTCCGTTTTGAGATTTATGTCAGATTAAACGGACGACTTAGATCTCATTCTACATTATCAGTATCCTACTGGACTTGAAATTCTGAATTCTTGTTGAAGTGGGTATTTTACCGAGACAATTTGGTTATGTAATTCGTGGACCGTTACAGAGACCAAGAGGGGATGCACTCATATCGTATTTTATTTTTTTTCAAAATTTCCATACTTATATATGATTTTCTACTAATAGTTTAAAGTAAAATACAAGAGAGAGTATGTAATATTTTACGACACTGAAGTCATCCTTAAAAATCAATGACATCTATCTTTTTTATATTTTTTCTAACATCTAATCGTTCATTCTCTAATTATTATTTTCTTATTTCAAATTTTTGACATTTCAGGAAAAAGAAAGATTTTTTTGAAGTGGTTGTCTTTTCATTCTATTATGATTCCTTATTTAAGTAGTGGCAAATAAAAAAATAAAATAAATTTTAGTTTAAGCTAGTTAAGAAGGTTTGCGAACTTAATTTATGAAGTTGTCAGCCTGATCTTGATCTATTTAAGAAATCAAGCATTATGCTCTCCATTTTTTTAATCTTAAACTTATTTCGTATAGGATCACGAAGTTAAAAACAAACTATTTTTAGAACATTTTTTTTCTCAACAAATTTCAACCTTTTGATTTCATACAAAATAAGTATGAAAATAAAGTTTTCAAGTACACGATTGATTGATCAAGAAAATTTAATTAATAGTTTAAAATTAATGTAATAATTGCAAGAAAATCCTATTATTATAATTAAACTTCTTCACGAAATTTAGCTCATACTCTTAAAAGTAATGTAATAATCGCACAAAGTTCAATCGAGCCCGGATTGTCCAAGGGAACTCAAATTTCAATTTTGAATCCGGACCGTCCGATTAGAATCGTATCAAAGCAGATCGAATGGTCCGGATCTAACTAAAGTTCGAGTAATTAAGTGATATGAGTTCGGCATCAACCAGGTCAGTAAAACGATTGCTCTCGGTTATATTCTAAACAACCGACATACGAGTGTTTTTATCACCCCCCGTACAGGTAAATTATCTCCCATTTCTTCTTTCCTCTCTCTCCCCCTCCCTCGTCTCTCTGTGTATCTCCTAAACCCTCACTTCTCGTATCTTCCTCTGTATAGAGTTCAGGCGTTCTTCGCCGGGGTCCATGGCGGAAATCGCCAGACTCTTTGAGATCCTACTAGACGAGAGGCGGATCCGCGCCGACGATCTGAGGTCCGCGTCAGCTCGCCTCGGTCTGGAGCGACTTCTCGTCATACTACAATCTGGAATCTCCACAGAAGATGGTAGAGCAGGCTTCGAGAGTTGGACTGGAGATCAGGTCGATTCTCTTGTCATAGCTGTACGAGCTGTTGTCTTGGCTGCACTCTCCAGTCCAGGTTTGTTACTATTACGATCTTAATATTTATTTTTATGACGTTAGAACCAAATATCCTGACTCAGATCAGCTTTGTTGATTATGATTTCAAGCAGCAGAGAAGTATCTGGAATCTGGATTTGTTTCTTGTCTGCTCAGTAGGTTATAGTTGAAGTCTTATTTAACAAAGTAAATCCATATGGAGGTCTTAATTGATCTTTATTGATCACAGGACATGCTTCATGCATATTCTAGTTTCCACGAAGTTTTGCTAAATGTTGATCATTTCCGCAATCGACTTTATATAAGATACCATAGTTCCATGCACACTATATATTTAGTTATCCAGATTCTAGTTCATTATTGAGGGAAAACCACACAAGTCCTTACTCTATATTATGTTTTATAAACTCCATCACATCCTCATTACTATTGTAATATTATTGTTTATTATTTTTCTTCTCCCTTTCAGTGGAGCTGGTCGAACCATTGGTTATAGCAATAATAGGGAAGGCATTGGAGTTCTGTATGCAACTTCTTGAGAAATCTTCCTACAATGGAGATGACTTCAGTTTGCAGGTACACTTCATAATGGTTATTAACTGCTGTCAAATCTGCTAGTTCACACTGTCGAATGAATTTTATTGAGTTCAATGCATATCATCCACCACCATGGTTATATGTAGGGGTGGAGCTAGTTTTTGTCCCTTGAAAATAAATAATACTGAACTGACCTATCATCTGACAATTCAAAAGCATATCATTAGTAGTCTCGGACTTCCAGATGAGTATCATAATACTTGAGAAAGTATATTAAATGAAATCATAGTCAAAACCATGAATACTAAAAAAAAAAGAAAATTTGCTATATTATGGAAGAAGTAATGCTATTAGCCAAAATTGAGATCCTCAATAACAGAGATCAGTGAAATGGATATCTAGGATTTATTATGTGTAATGATCTTAGTAGCTTATGGTCAGAGAAGAAATACATTTTAGCACTTCACAGCTTAGGAAAGCGAAAGAGATCAGGAAAAGAGATATTATATAAACATTTACTATTTTACTTCTATTCTTCAAATATTCTGTTTGTTTTGGGATACATAAAAAAGAGTTGTTGGAGGTCCCATGGGAGAAGGGTTGGAGGGGCTGAGCTAGGTCCTTGGGGAATATTTACATACTGTCCATCTCTAGCTGTTATGCATGAACATAGACTTGATAGGAAGACTGTGTATCATGTAATACATGTATAGTTACATGAACATAAATTCAATGTTCATATATATCTCTCTCTTACCGATGTTTCATGTTAGGACCGTGCGGTACAATTCTTGGATATCTCTCTTGGTAATGGAAGTTTGGAGTTGCTTGATATTCATGATATGAAACCGATAAGCCTAGTGGTTGAGAGGCTCTCATCCATTCCTATCACATCGTCCGCCTCAGACTTGGCCAATATTTGCTATCTATCAGGTGATGCTCGCCATCTTATCTTTTGAGAGAAGTACTTTCAGCAGTACATAATACACCAAAATATATTCTTTCTCAAATTTGGTCTCCCCCTCCACACACACACGCACACACACAAGAAACATAAACACAACCACAACCGTGCAACAAGAAAGAGGAAAAAAAAGAAGCAAGTCCATATAAACTCAATTCAGTTAGGTTGAACCATAGATTGTTATGTTACCACTACTGGACCAATGTTGATAATTTTCTTCCCATTCTTTTTTTTTTTGGGTTGATGGTAAGCAATTTCCCTGAACAGAGTCGAAGGATTAATTAGGCCGCTGTGTCTTAAGTAACACTTAATGCAAAATTGGAGTATTATTAAGGCAAGTTTGTCAGAAACTGTACCAGCCAACTCTGAGAGTGCAGCCCTTGCTTACATGTTATTCTTTTTGCAACAGAATTAAACTGCTTGAAGGAAAACAAGACCTCCTCCACAAGCCTCCTGAATACCCTCTCATCTGAATTCTCACAACCAATCTTCACCTCCAATCAACCAACACTCAATGCATCCTCAAACCTGATAACGTCAGCAGCACGCCACCTGGCACTCATCCACCTCATGTATGGAGCTCGCCTCCTTTCACTGTGTAAATATCTCCTCCAACCACCAGTCTTTTCCGAAAAGCCAGAAGAGACCAACATCGTGCCTAGACTCTCTCATTGCCTTAAGCTTCTAAAATTACTAAAAACCCTAGCTGTAGAGTTCCCACCTGACAATGGTGACACTGAATTGCTGCATTTGGTTGCAAGTTTTGTCGATTCGGTACCAGCTGTGCTCAAGCTGATTATCGATTTCGGTACTGTTGACTCTGCATTATATGGGGATGTCCTCAGTTCTGTCTTGCTTAAGACAGTAGACGAGTTCTTTCAGTTTGTGCGGGTTGCATTTCAGGCTGGTGACGTGTACTGTACAATCGAGGCGTGCTTGGTCGCATCGATGCTTGAAATTCTGAGTGTAAAATCTTTGCAGCATGAGAGGTTGAGCCCATCATTGCGAGCCCCACTTGTTTGCTCTCCTCGGATTGTGCAGTATCTGTTAAAATTTATATCAGCTGGCTGGTGGGTGTCTCGGTCTGAGGGAGCTGAGACTATATGTGATTTGGGCACTGTTTCTGATGCCCCATCATGCCTTGTACGATCTGAAAAGGTCTCTCTCCTAGGAAAGCGAACTTATGAGGAGTGTCGAAGGCTGGTTTTCCCCCCCTCTGAGCAATGGATGGATGATTTAATACATCTGGTGTTATTCCTTCACTCACTTGCAGTAAAATCAGTTGCACTGACTGACAAACCACGCATTGCTTGCTCCAAAACTTCTGCAGTTTCAGATACCGAAAGTGTGGTCAGCCATGATGATGAGGCCATTTTTGGGGATCTTTTTGCAGAGGCAAGTCGGCCTGCTGGCGCATCTGATGCCTCAGAAAAGCCTGTTCCGGGGCCTGGTACGGGCGACAACACTATTGTTTCTTGTTCGCCCATCCAAGTTGTGGCTGAGTTAGTAAGCTTTCTCAAAACATATATCTTCTTGCCTGGGTGGGACCGCAAGGTTCACGAGGATGCATGTCTAAAGGTTAGTTCGGAGCATATAAACCAACTTCTTTCCTTGCTAAGCTGTCAGAATTCTTCTTGTGCTGAGAGAATCTTGGAACCTTCACAAAGTTCTCTCAACGAGCTCTGCTTTGACCTCTTGCATGCTCTGATGGTTTGTCGCGAAATTCCTCTTTCCCTAAAGGAACACTTGGTTCACCAAGTCTTGCTGGTAGAAAATGGTGCTTTTGTGTACAATCATTACACATTAGCCCTGGTTGCACATTGTTTAGTTTCTGGTGATGATCTGGGGGCTAGTACCAATTTCCGATTTGGCCTCTTTGCAGGATATTTGGACTTCCTACTTGGCAAGGTTAATAATGCCATTCTAACCGAGTCAAATGACTTGGCTGTTGCGCTACCTTGTGCATTTCATCTGGAGATGCTTCTCATGGCATTCCACCTTTCAAGTCAGGCTGATAAAGAAGCTCTAGTGGGTCGGGTCTTTTCTACACTGAAAAGGATGGCTGCAACACCACCTCCTGCAACCGGGCTATCTGTTTTGGGCTTGTTGGTTTCACGGGTCTTCCTCCTCCTCCGACACATGCTTTTATACCCATCCAGCTGCCCCATATGGTTGCTCACTCGATTCAGATCAAAGGTGAGGGAGATTCCCATCAGACCTGAAGGTAGTTCCAGTTACATGCATGACCACCTACCATCACTTGCGGCATCAGTTTTGGTGGCCATGTTTGGAGACACTATCAGGGAGTCCCCTGTTACTAGCAGCTTGCTTCCACGGCTAATTGATGTGGCCCCACTTCATGCAGCCTTCTGTTCAGATGGTTTGCAATTGCAAAATTTGGGTCTTGACCTACCGGACATGATTGGTACTGTTTCAACTATTCTGGATTTTTGGAAAGGGCAAAGAGCCGAGTCGCCTGACCTTTTCATAGTGGAGAGGTACCTGTTTATGCTATTTTGGAACACTCTGTTGGCCATTGAACCCGGTACAAAGCACGCATTTGAGGGCCTTGATGCAGATAAGCTCAATTTCTCAGATATTAGTGTTTTTCTCTCGTTCTCACTAAGTTTGGCCAGAGATAGTGGTGCCACTTCTGGGGAACAAATTCCTCCTTTGGCCATAGTCAGTGCTCTCAATCATATGCACGCTGAGATACTGCTCAATTCGGCTCAAGTAGACAATTGGGACTTTCTGAGGAGAAGCTCTGGTCTCTCTCTCCTTCTCTCTGTCGTTAACGCGGGTCTTGATAGCTTCTCTCAGCCGGACCTGCTTGCGGCCGGGTCTTTCTATGATTTTGGAGAGAGCATGGTAAAGTACCTCGATGAAAAGCAGGCAGGTGACTTTGTACATGATCTAGCATGTATTCTTGAGACCTATCTTCGTATCACGCAACATGCTTTTCTTTCTTTCTTGGATCAAGCTAGTTCCCTATCTGTTGATCAGTTCCGTCCTGTTCTTCTGCTCAAGCATACATCATTCGACAAGCTGAAGCAAGATCTCCTTCTTGGCATGGTTGGTTTTGACCTCTCGAGGCTTGAGACCATATATGGTTTGCTACACAAGCTGGATGGAATAAGCACCAAGTTGGGTCCAGGTAAAATTGGTGCTTATTCTCTATCTGGATGTTTGTTTCACGGCTTCCCAGTTTATCCTGACTCTTGCAATGGCACTCTTGTCTCATGCATTCTTGTCATAAAAGAGGTGATTGGTGCAATCGATGGTGTCCTGAAGGTCATGGGAGAGAAAAAGGAGTTCGAACTGGAGGCCAGTGTCACTTGCCGGGTTCTGCGGTTGGTGATGGCCGTGAAAAGTGACCGAATTTTTGGCTCTCTCTCACAGAAATGCGATGCGGTGTTTAACAGTTTAATTAGTGATAGAAAACATCTCGAGGGGTACATGAGTCTCTTTGTCCTGAAGCAATTAGAGGAGTTTTTGACACGCGTCACTTCTGAAAAGGGGCTTGGCTGTGAAATAAGAGAGATGCTTATCAGCAAAGTGGCCGACTCCATAGAGGTACTCAGAAAGGACAGTTCAAAAATCCAGGTCTTCAAGTTCTATCTTGGTTGCGATGACAGCAGATTGCAGGAGGCAGACTCATTGTTCGGTTATTGTCGTGCCGACTTATTGGCCTTGTTCATTGCTCTTGACGAATGCGAGTCCGAAGCAGTCAACCTGAAGGTCATTGGCTTGCTTGTTGATGTATTAGCCGGGGATGTGTGCTCAACTCTGAAAGGGAAACTACGGAAGAGATTCCTTGACATGGATACTGGTTTATTATCACATTGGTTGAAAGTCCGGCTACTCGGTACTGGTGCTGTTGCCGTATCTGTCAGAGATTTGACAGTAGACTTTCTGATGCACCTCATATCACCTCTGACTGAGACAGGGGCCCCTGAGTTACAGACTCAGCTAGGTGAATCCATGCTGGCACTTCTTGATACGGCTTTCTTGCAACGGGACCTCCAAACCGCTGAGCCATACTTCAGCTTCCTGGTCAAGCTTTTGAGTTCTGAATCAGGCTCGATGAAGTTATTATTAGAAAGCACACTGAAATTAATGGAGAAAATGGTTGAGAAAGAGGGCCTTCTTGCTGGTTTAAAGTTTCTCTTCATGTTTTTTGAGGCGGTGATTGGTCAGAGTGCTGGGCCAAACAAGGCCTTCCTGAGGAAGGTCTCCTCCAAAATCTCTTCCACGAGCAGTGTTGCATCTGGATGCATGCTATCAACCAAGCAGCTCAGCAGTTCCAGCAAGAACACAGACAACCTGCCGCTTGCCTCAGGTTCTGTGCTGCTGAAACAGGTGGACATCACGTCATCTGGCGAGGAGGACGAAGATGATGGCACGACTGATGGTGAACTGGCAAGCGTTGACCGAGACCATGAGGAGGAAGACATGAATAGCGAGCGTGTCTTAGCTTCTAAAGTTTGCACCTTCACCTCTAGTGGCAGCAACTTTATGGAACAGCACTGGTACTTCTGTTACACATGTGACCTCACTGTCTCCAAAGGATGCTGCTCTGTGTGTGCCCGAGTTTGCCACAGGGGCCATCGTGTGGTGTATTCTCGATCAAGCCGGTTTTTCTGTGATTGTGGAGCCGGTGGGGTCCGTGGGAGCAGCTGTCAATGCCTGAAGCCTCGCAAATTTACTGGCCATGGCGGATCCACTGCGTCGGCAGCAGGTAATGCAACTGGGTTTCAGACCTTTGTTCCCTACCAGGATGAGGTCGATCCAGTGGCAGACAGCTGCTCTGATTTGGATGATGAGGTGACCTGTGATGCAGCTGACTGTTCGTTCAAGCTATCGGTCCCAAAGGAATTGCAAGATGAGTTACCGGGAATTCTACATGAACTGGGAGTAGAGAGCCAGATTGTGAAGATTTGCAATAAGTTGCTTCCTGGTGTGACCTCCCGGAGAGAAGACAACCATTTAAAGGACAAGAGAGTAATTTTGGGAGCTGAAAAGAGGGTTAATTACACAACTGATTTGTTCCAGCTCAAGAAGGCTTTCAAAAGCGGGTCATTGGATCTTAAAATAAAGGCTGACTATCCTAACTCTCGGGAACTGAAGTTGCACCTGTCTAGTGGGTCCCTTGCAAAGTCCTTACTGAGCATCAGTGTCAGAGGAAAGTTAGCTGTTGGAGAAGGGGACAAGGTTGCAATATTTGATATAGGCCAGCTCATTGGTCAACCAACTGTAACACCAGTGACAGCAGATAAAACCAACGTAAAACCTCTTTCGAAAAACATGGTTCGGTTTGAGATAGTGCACTTGATGTTCAACCCCTTGGTGGAGAGTTATCTAGCTGTTGCCGGTTTTGAAGAGTGTCAGGTTCTGACAGTCAATAGCCGGGGAGAGGTGACAGACAGGCTGGCGATTGAGTTGGCTCTGATGGATGGGGCCTATGTGCGCAAAGTTGAATGGGTTCCAGGCTCACAGGTACAGCTCATGGTTGCTTCCAACAAGTTCGTGAAAATTTATGACCTATCTCAGGATAACATTAGCCCTGTGCACTATTTCACTCTGGAAAACGATCTCATAGTCGATGCTGCCCTTCTACCAGCCTCCATGGGTAAGATTGTCCTTCTTGTTCTATCTGAGGCTGGGGTTCTGTACAAGTTCGAGGTATCCATGGAAGGGGATGTCGGTGCAAGGACATTGACAGATGTGATTCCAGTGGAAGGTAAAGGAATTCAGAGCCGAGGGGTATCTCTCTATTTTTCATCTACTTACCGGCTTCTCTTGCTGGCATATCAGGATGGCACAACTCTGCTGGGTCGTTTAGACCCTGACTCGAAAATCCTTTCCGAGGTTTCACACGTTAATGAAGAACTCGATGGAAAGGTTAAACCAGTTGAGTTGCATCACTGGAGAGAGCTGATAGCTGGTACTGGTATTTTTTCTTGCCAGTTGGGTTTCAAGTCGAACGTGATTCTCACTGTTGTGTTGGGTCCTCATGAACTGACTGCGCAGAACATGAAGCATAGTATGGGGTCAAACTCTGCAACTATGGTTGGTGTGGCAGCGTATAAGCCCTTGTCGAAGGATAAGACTAATTGTCTCATTTTGTATGATGATGGGAGTTTGCATATCTTCTCTTATAATGACACTTCAGGTAGGTATTTTTTAAATATTCTGAAAGAATTTGTGTTGAAGTCTCATCCTAAGCATCTTACTGGTGTTCTTTTTAACATGTGTGATATATACCTTCTGATTTATCAGCCAGTTCACCTCATGATATAACATATACACTTTTTCTATGGACACAACTTTTCCTGTCATCAAGTATTACACCTTTAGGGTTTGTCAACATGGTATATTCTCTTGAAGATTCTCGAGAGCTTGCTGAAGGACATAAGAAATTGGAACAAAAACTTTAAAAATCTAAAGCATATTTTTATGTTAGTTTTTGTTCATGTAAATTGTTAAGTTAATGAATTCAAAATTTGTTAACTGACACAGTTGACAATACTGGGAGGGGCGGAACAACTGTAGAGCAGAAGAAGAAGCTGGGACCAAGCATTCTAAGCAACAAGGCATACGCAGGTGCCAACCCGGAGTTCCCTCTCGATTTCTTTGAGAAAACGGTCTGCATCACAGGAGACGTGAAGCTGAGCAGTGATGCCTACAAGGGAGGAGACTCTGAGAGCATCAAGCAGAGGCTGGCATCAGAAGATGGATATTTAGAGGGCCCGACATCTTCTGGATTTAAGGTGATATATACAATGGCTGATTGATTTTTCATTTTGAGCTGCATTTTGTCCAACACAAGGGAGATATGTTATTTCCAGTTAAAATACACCTAACAGGAACAAAGAAACTGCATAAACAGAATTCAAGAGTATGAGAAATCTTCATACAATCAGTATTTGGCAAAGTACCAGTGCTGTTTGGCACTTCATATTCTGTTATTTAATTTCTTAACATCAAAAGCCTTTGATAACACTTGAATCTCATAATTATCTGTATTGTGGTATGTAGGTGACTGTTTCTAACCCTAACCCAGACATTGTGATGGTGGGTTGCCGGATCCACGTGGGTAACACATCGGTGAGCCACATCCCATCTGAGGTCTCTCTTTTCCATCGCACTATCAAGTTTGACGAGGGCATCAGGTCATGGTATGATATCCCCTTCACAGCAGCTGAGTCCCTCTTGGCTGATGAAGAGTTCACCATTGCTGTGGGTCCCACTCATGACAGGCTCTCGACCTCCCGCCTCGACTGCTTAGAAATATATGGGCGTGCCAAGGATGATTTTGGGTGGAAGGAGAAGATGGATGAGGTTCTTAACTTAGAGGCCTGTGCGCGAACGGGGGCACAGAGTGGGAAAAGGCATCTGACGACCGGAGCTTCCTCAACTCAGGAGCAGGTGTTGGCGGATGCATTGAAGATGCTGGCGAGGGTATACTTTCTGTGTGGACCCCATCTGAATGATGTAGATTTGATGGAGGTAAGAAAGTTGAGGTGTGGTGGTTTACTGGAGATTGTGTTTCAGAGTGACCATGAGCCACTTCTCCAGTTTTCTGCTTGTCGTGTTCTTCAGGCTATTTTTCCTAAGAGGGAGACATATTATCAGGTATGTTTATGTTAAATGCTTTTTGAATTTTTTAAATAGCTTTTGTTGGCATCTTTTACCGTATTTTCTGTCCAAAATATAAACGTGTCATATATGTCTCAGCTGTGGAGCATGTTTCTGTTGTTATATCCGGTCATGTCTCTTGATCTGTTCACTTGCCTTACCCTTACTCTTCTTGGTCTGTACCCAGTATTTCTGTGTGCATCAATCACTCTCACAGGAACCGGTTTAATGCCTATTTTCACTGATTAGAGAGTCTGACTGACATGGCATATGAACACAAAATATAATATTCCTCGTCTTATTATTATTATCTTTGTGCATATGAAATTTTATTATTTTATTCAGGTGAAAGACAGCTTAAGGCTATTGGGGGTGATAAAGTCATTTCCCTTGATCAGTTCAAGAATAGGTGTTGGGGGTGCTGCATCTTCATGGGTTATAAAGGAGTTCATTGCACAGATTCAGGCTGTTTCCAAAATTGCCTTGAGTAGGAAATCTAATATGGCTGCTTTTCTCCAAACTAATGGTAGCCTCTTTTGTTAAGGAGTAAAATTAACTATATGCTTTTCCAAAATTGACATAAAATTGAAATATGGTTTGTGTTTTGTATGCATATAAAATGTATATAATGATATCAAATATCTTCTCCCTATGCTTTAAATTAATGTATTATCATGTTTTTGTTGTCTTTTTTGTTTTGTTTCAAGTTTACATGTTTAACCAGATTGTATCAATGCTGGTAAATAAACATTTTAGCTCACAAAAACAAAGTTTCTAGTACAGACTCGTAAACATTAATGTTGAATATATACTATGCAAACAAACTCTGTACTGTCTGTTTGTTTTGAATTTGGCCAGTCTAATATTATAATGGCATATCAAATTGCAGAAAAATGCAGATCAATAATTATCATTTTGTACAATGTTGTGATGATATATAGGTTCAGAAGTGGTCGACGGGCTGATGGAGATATTTTGGGGTATCTTGAACCTGGAAAGGCCAGACACACAGACCATAAACAGCCTTGTGGTACCTTGTGTGGATCTGATATACAGCTATGCTGAATGTCTTGCCTCAATTGCAGAGGATGAATCAACTATACTTGCCGTTGCCCCGGCTGTTGCTCTTCTCAAGAAGCTACTTTTTGCACCTTATGAAGCTGTTCAGACCTCTAGCAGGTAAACTGTCATATGCTGAAACTCACGCCTATCAAGAGGCATTTTGTAGTAACATGTTTGACATAATAATTTTGTATTTAAAAGGTAGTTATAGCCTTGGCAATTATTTAAGAGTGAGCCTATGGTGCTATGCATAGCACGAATGGGGTCCGTGCTACGGCCAAAAATTTGACTTTTTAAAATCCTAACGGTCGATCCAACCGTTCAATGTGATAATCATATGAATATGTACTTGCAAACTAAATTTTATATTTTTTCGAATTTTTTTACTATTTTTTTAGATAGGTAGAAAAATCAGTGTTTTCTGAAAATTCTGGACCATCAAAATTCTACCTATATACAAAAATAGTAAAAAAATTCGAAAAAATATAAAATTTAGTTTGCAAGTACATATTCATATGGTTATCACATTGAACGGTTGGATCGACCATTAGAATTTTAAAAAGTAAAATTTTGAGCCGTAGCACGGACCCCATCCGTGCTATGCATAGCACCATAGCCTCACTCATTATTTAATATGAAACAGCACCAGGTCACTTCACCAAACCAAAGCAGAATGGTCCCGGTTCCCGTAATTTCTGAATTGCACCAACTTGACCTATTAAAGCCACTTTGCCTTCACATATGAAATTGGTCTTCCATTTTGTCCTGTCTTAGCTTCAAAATGGTCCTACAATCAACTTGCCGAAGGATTGTCCTCGACTACATTTGCAATTTCAGTAGTACACTGGCTTGTTCATATGACTATGGCTCATATAGTTTGTTACTGGCATAGCTGATGCAACATTCAGCTTGTGCTTTCTAAGAGTGTCATCATACAGGCTAGTGTAGTATGACCCCTATTTCCATATCCCTAATTGACTTCATTTATACCATCATTGTAAAGTTTTCCTGCATTAATATAATTTGTTAGTGGGCATTTTACCAACCGACCTTAAATTTTTTTTATTTATAATAGTATTATTTTGCTTTCAGCTTGGCTATATCCTCAAGGCTTCTTCAAGTCCCATTCCCAAAACAGACCATGATCACTCCCACTGATGATATGTCTGAGAGCCGAGTGCAGCCTGCACCATCTGATGCTGCAGGCTCAACAGCAAACACCAACATCCTGATTGAAGAAGACCCCTCTACCTCATCAGTGCAGTACTGCTGTGATGGCTGCTCAACTGTACCAATTGTTCGCCGCAGGTGGCACTGTACTGTTTGTCCTGACTTTGACTTATGCGAGACATGCTATGAGGTGCTTGATACTGACCAGCTCCCGCCACCTCACTCACGGGAACATGCAATGACCGCAATACCCATTGAACTTGACTCAATGGGAGGCGACGGCACTGAGATCCACTTCGCCTTGGATGAGTTGACTGATCCAGGTTCAGTTCGGGGCCTGGCTACCACAGACCCCACCGAGAGGGGGGCACGTGATTCATCTCTCACCCCAGCAGCCCCCTCCTCGATACATGTCCTGGAGATGAATGATGCTGCTGAGCTGGCAAACCAGAGGGTAGTTTCTATATCTGCCTCAAAACGTGCGGTCAACTCTCTTTTGTTGCGTGGTTTGATAGAGGAGCTTAATGGGTGGATGGAGGTGACCTCGGGCTTGCGGGCTATACCCATCATGCAGCTATTTTACCGTCTGTCATCGGCTGTTGGTGGACCCTTCATGGATGGAGTTAAAACTGAATATCTAGATTTGGAGAAGTTTGTGAGGTGGTTGCTCAATGAGATTAACTTGAGTAGGCCATTTCCTGCTAGGGCTAGATCCCCTTTTGGGGAGGTGGCTATCCTAGTTTTCATGTTCTTCACCCTTATGTTCCGTAATTGGCACCAGCCTAGTGGTTCTGGGTCTGACAGTTCTGGCTCCCAGCCAAAACCCGATTCACAAGATAAAGGCTTCATCCAGGTTTCTGCCTTCTCTTCAGCCCCATCCAGCGATGAGCTAGAAAAAGAAGAGTTTACCTCTCAACTGGTGCGGGCTTGTTCCCACCTAAGAAATCAGGAGTTTTTGAACTATCTCTTGGACATATTGCAACAGCTTGTGCAAGTGTTCAAATCCTCGTCTGGTAGTGCTGAAAATGGGTCAGGACCCGGTCCTGGTTGTGGGTCCCTCTTAACTGTCAGACGGGAGTTGCCTGCTGGTAACTTTTCCCCCTTCTTCTCTGACTCGTATGCAAAATCCCACCCCAAGGATCTGTTTGCCGATTATCACAAGCTACTATTGGAGAACACATTTCGCCTTGTGTACAGCATGGTCCGACCTGAAAAACATGATAAATCTACTGAGAAGGATAACAAAGCAAATAGACTATCCATATCAGCTGGTAGCAAGGATCTGAAACTTGAGGGGTACCAGGATGTGCTATGCAATTATATCAGCAATCCAAATACCACCTTTGTGCGCCGTTACGCTCGAAGGCTTTTTCTCCATATATGTGGATCCAAGACTCACTATTACAGCATAAGAGATGCATGGCAGTACTCGCAGGAGGTTAAAAAACTGTACAAGATTATCAATAAATCTGGAGGTTTTAAGAACCCAGTGCCATATGAACGAAGCGTCAAGCTCATTAAATGTCTTACCACTCTGTGTGAGGTGGCTGCATCTCGGCCAAAAAATTGGCAAAAGTATTGCTTGAAGCATCCTGACATCCTACCTTTTTTGACAAACAGTGTATTCTATTTTGGAGAGGAGTCAATTGCTCAATCCCTTAAACTCTTAAACTTAGCCTTCTACACTGGTAAGGAACTGAATCACACCAATCAAAAACTAGATTGTGGTATGGTCGATGTTCCCTCTGCTGGCAAGTCGGATTCAAAGAAGAAAAAGAAGGGAGAGGAGAGTGGAGAGGGTAGTAGCACTGATAAATCGTGTGTGGACATGGAGCATGCGTTAGATATGTTCATTGTAAAGGATGGGGCTCTTCTAAGACAATTTGTGGATACCTTTTTACTGGAATGGAGCTCTGCAAGTGTGCGCAATGAGGCCAAGTGCGTGTTGTATGGTGTGTGGCACCATGCCAGAGGCCCGTTCAAGGAAACAATTCTGAAGGCACTTTTACATAAGGTGAGGTGTCTGCCGATGTATGGTCAAAATATTGTTGAGTATACAGATCTCATGGCATGGCTACTTGGCAAGGGTGCTGTTGCCAATACATGTACTGGTACAGGTGCCAGTAAAACACAGGAGAAAGAGAGGGAGATTGTGAGTAGGTGTCTATCGTCAGAGGTGGTAACCTCCATTTATGAAACCCTACATTCCCAAAATGAGCTCTTAGCAAACCATCCGAATTCACGCATATACAACACTTTAAGTACCCTGGTGGAGTTTGATGGGTACTACCTTGAGAGTGAGCCATGCGTTAGCTGTAGTTGCCCAGATATACCATACACCCGGATGAAGCTAGAAACCATAAAATCTGAGACTAAGTACACTGACAACCGGATCATAGTCAAATGCACTGGATGCTTCTTGATTCAGTCACTGACCATGAATGTGCATGATGCACGTAAGTCAAAATCAGTCAAAGTCCTGAACCTGTACTACAATAACCGTGCTGGTGCTGACTTGTCAGAGCTGAAAAACAACTGGTCACTCTGGAAACGAGCCAAAAGCTGCCACCTGGCGGCCAATCAGACCGAGCTGAAGGTTGAGTTCTCAATCCCTATCACTGCATGCAACCTCATGATTGAGCTTGATTCCTTCTATGAAAACCTCCAAGCATCTTCTCTTGAGTCACTGCAGTGCCCTAGGTGCAGCCGGGCAGTTACAGACAAGCATGGGATTTGTAGCAATTGCCATGAAAATGCATACCAATGTAGGCAGTGCCGCAACATAAACTATGAGAACTTGGACTCGTTCCTCTGCAATGAGTGCGGTTACAGCAAGTATGGCCGGTTTGAATTCCACTTCATGGCAAAACCGAGCTTCTCATTTGATAACATGGAGAATGATGATGATATGAGAAAAGGGCTTGCAGCAATTGAGACCGAGTCTGAGAATGCACACCGGCGTTACCAGCAACTACTCGGGTTTAAGAAGCCATTGGTTAAGCTTGTCTCCAGTATTGGTGAGCATGAGTTGGATTCACAACAGAAGGACACGGTGCAACAAATGATGGTATCTCTACCAGGCCCCTCATGCAAGGTCAACCGTAAAATAGCTTTATTAGGGGTGTTATATGGTGAGAAATGCAAAGCTGCATTCGATTCAGTTAGCAAGAGTGTGCAGACCCTTCAAGGTCTGAGGCGTGTGCTCATGACCTACCTACAACAAAAGAGCTCTGACGATGTGGGCCCTGCTGCTCAGTCTCTACATGTAAATGCGAGATCCACCAACAACTGCTATGGGTGCGCGACCACATTTATCACCCAGTGCCTTGAGCTCTTACAAGTTCTTACTAAGCATCCGACCTGTAAGAAGCAACTGATCTCTTCTGGTATTCTATCTGAGTTGTTTGAAAATAACATCCACCACGGGCCAAGGGCTACCCGTGTCCTTGCACGGGCTGTAATTTCAGCTTTCTCGGAGAGTGATGCTGAGGCGGTGAATGAGTTGAATGGGTTGATAAAGAAGAAGGTCATGTACTGTTTGGAACATCATCGGTCTATGGATGTGGCCTCTGCCACACGTGAGGAGCTGCTGTTACTCTCCGAAACATGTGCACTGGTAGACGAGTTCTGGGAGTCCCGGCTCCGTGTTGCCTTTCAGATTCTGTTTTCTTCGATTAAGGTTGGTGCAAAGCATCCAGCCATTTCTGAAAATATCATTCTTCCTTGTTTAAGGATTGTGTCTCAAGCATGCACACCGCCACGATCTGACTCTTCAGTTGCTGGTAAAGATCAAGACAAAGGGAAATCAAGGCCATCAGTTTTGCAACCAAGAAGCGACAAAGCTGTCTATGAAGGAAATGAGAAGAGTAGTTCTGACAGTGGGTCCCGCAAGGGTGGTCAGGATGACCCTCTTTTGAGCTACTCGGAATGGGAAAGGGGTGCTTCTTATCTTGACTTTGTCAGACGCCAGTACAAGGTCTCTCAGGTGGTCAAGGCAGGCCCCACAGTACAGAAGTCAACTCAAAAATCTGAATACCTGACTCTGAAATATGGTTTGAGGTGGAAGAGGCGTGCCTTAAGGCATGCCTCTAGGAGTGACTTCTCTAAATTCGCACTTGGCTCGTGGGTCTCGGAGCTGATTCTGAGTGCTTGCTCCCAGTCAATCCGGTCAGAAGTATCCACACTTATAAATCTATTGTTTCCAGTTGGTTCAGCCAGGCAGTTCCAGCTCCTGAACTTGCTTGTAAGCTTGCTTCCGGCAACTCTGGATGCGGGGGAGAGTGCAGCTGAGTACTTTGAGCTGCTCTTCAGTATGGTTGAGCCGGAGGTGGCTCGGTTTTTCCTGACTGTACGGGGATGTCTGCGTACAATCTGTGCATTGATAACGAAGGAGGTAGCTAATGTTGAGTCGCAAGAAAGGAGCCTAGCAGTTGATATCTCTCAGGGATTTATACTTCACAAGCTTATTGAGCTGCTTAACAAGTTTCTTGAGGTGCCCAACATTAGAGCCAGGTATTGAAATGTTTGTCTTTTACAGTTTCATTCCAAATTTTTTTATTTTCACCTTTGTGATCTTTCTCCAATTAAGAGGGATATCTTACCACATTTTTGACTCTTTCATTGTTTTCTCACTTCTTAGGCTATCTTAACCTTAAAAGAAAGAGGAAATTGATTCACTTAAGCACTGAATCCAACTATAAGATTCAAAATGAACATGCAGAGCAAAAGCTAAGTAACAAAAAATATAAAACGACTACAAAAGGCCATTCCTGATGAATGTACAGTATAGTTTAAGAAAATTTTAAACACCATATATATAAAAATTGTCATGCAACAAATGTGCTATGGTTGAGCCAGGTTCATGCGGGATGAGCTACTTTCAGAGGTACTAGAGGCATATCTGATAATTCGAGGGCTGGTGGTACAGAAGACCAAGCTGATAAGTGATTGTAATCGCCTCTTGAAGGAGCTACTGGATGGTCTTGTACTGGAGAGTACCGACAACAAGCGGCAGTTCATACGTGCTTGTGTGGCTGGCCTTCAGAAGCATGCGACAGAGCATAAAAGACGAACCTCTCTGGTAAGAAAAATGAATATTATCATGTTAGATTCTTTTGTGTAAATATGGAATTTAGCTGATGTCCTGATGTGAGGTGTTTATAACTGAATATCCTAGTGTGAATATTGGCTGATTGTGCACATGGCTCTTTATTTGTTGTTCCTGTAAAGGTAGTTTTTTTTTCTTTTTCAATGTTTTGATGTGATTACTGTTGAGGCAATAATCTTCACTTTAGATCTTCATTTCAAACAATACAGAAGTGAAAGAAGAAAGAAAGAACATAAAAAAAAAAAAAACACAACTAGTGCAATAAAATGTATCTTTAATGGTTTTCTCTCATTGGCAGTTCATCCTGGAACAACTGTGCAACATGATATGTCCGACAAAACCAGAACCTGTGTACCTTCTTGTTCTAAACAAAGCGCATACGCAAGAGGAGTTCATTCGTGGGTCAATGGCCAGGAATCCATACTCCAGTGCTGAGATAGGCCCACTGATGAGGGATGTGAAAAACAAGATCTGCCACCAGCTAGACCTGATGGGGTTGGTAGAGGATGATTATGGCATGGAGCTGCTTGTGGCAGGAAATATAATTTCCCTTGACCTCAGCATCTCTCAGGTGTATGAGCAGGTCTGGAAGAAGCACCAAAGTGGATCACATGGCACCTTGGCGGCTGCTATAGCTGGTGCAGCAACATCCTCTCAGAGGGATTCCCTGCCTATGACTGTGACCTATCGCCTTCAGGTTGGCTCTTTCAAATTTCCTGTTTACGCAATGAAGTGCACTTGTATATTCTGTTATGCTCAATAGGCCTAACACAAATTTCAACAAGACTATGGAAAATAGACTTGACTGACAATTTTGTGTTTTAATATTAATTAGGGTCTAGATGGTGAAGCAACAGAGCCGATGATTAAGGAGCTAGAAGAGGAAAAGGAGGAGTCACAAGATCCTGAGGTAGAGTTTGCTATAGCCGGTGCTGTAAGGGAATGTGGCGGCCTTGAGATTATTTTAAGCATGATTCAGGTACTCGTCTTTATGTTATTCCCTTTACAAAAAAAAAAAAAAAATATTATTCCTAATGTTACTCTTCCTAAGGAAGGCTCATGATAACAAATTTACATATTGGCACTCAAAATGATACACGAGTTTCTAGTGTAGAACTGAATTAAGATTAAAGATACTTCTAATGTGCTCTTTGAAATGAAGCCTGGCTTAATTCCATCTGTATTTGGATTTCTATTATCTTAATGTATTACAGCGGTTGCGTGATGAAGATCTGCGATCAAACCAGGAAGAGCTGGGCTCAGTGCTTAACCTACTACGCTACTGCTGTAAAATCCATGAAAACAGGTGTGCCCTTCTACGTTTGGGTGCCTTGGGCCTCTTACTGGAGACAGCTCGCCGCGCCTTCTTAGTAGATGCAATGGAATCTGCCGAGGGCATCCTACTTATTGTAGAGAGCCTAACCATAGAAGCAAATGAAAGTGATATAAGCATCACCCAAAGTGTGAGCACCAGCAGCACTGAAGAAACTGCTGGCGTTGGTGAACAGAGCAGAAAGATTGTTTTGATGTTCTTGGAGAGGCTTTGTCACCCTGTGGGCATGAAGAGATCAAATAAACAACTGAGAAATGATGAGATGGTTGCAAGGATTCTACCTTACTTGACATATGGTGAGCCTTCAGCGATGGATGCCCTAATTCAGCACTTTGAACCATATTTGAATGATTGGTCAGGATTCGACCAGGTGCAGAATGAGTATGCTGATAACCCGAAGGACGGTCAACAAGCCTTATGTCAGAGGTCAGCTATTGAGAATTTTGTTAGGGTTTCTGAATCCCTGAATTCAAGCTCTTGTGGGGAAGGATTGAAAAATATGATATTGGCAAAGGGAATCACAGTGGCTGCTGTCCGGCACTTGAGGGATAGTTTCGGGGATACTGAATCAAAGCCTGAGTGTTTTAAGAACAATGCAGAGTGGATCACTGGGCTGAGATTATCATCAGTGCCCTTGATTTTGTCCTTGCTGAGGGGTTTGTCTAAGGGGCATTTTGACACACAGAAATGTATAGATGAGGAGGGTTTGTTGCCGCTGTTGCATGCTCTAGAGGGGGTTGTTGGGGAAAAGGAGATAGGGGCCAAGGCGGAAAACCTGCTGGATACTCTGGCAAACAAAGAGGATAATGGAGATGGGTTCTTAGGGCAGAAGATAGGTGAGTTGAGGCATGCCACTAGGGAAGAGATGCGCCGGCGTGCCCTTAAGAAGAGAGAAGTGCTTCTCCAGGTACGTGTGTGTGAGTGGGCATACATGTGTGTGTGCGTGTATTTTTCCGAATGGCAAATTGAAGTGTTTCCCAGAGAGTGCATGACACTCTTTTTTCTTTGGCTTGTGGCCTTAATGGTGTTTATATCGAGGATGTCCTTTTCCTTTCCTTTTTTTTTTTTTTTTGAGATCAGAGTACCATAAAATTTGTACCTTTCAGTTAGTATCATCCTGCAGGATTTGAACTGCATGGTACAAAGATGCATGTGGCATCTCTTATGCAGAGACACACACGAGCACTCTTACTGAATAATAATAAAAGAGGGAGAAAAAAAATTAAGTAATCTTTTTCAAGAAATTAAGCTAATATTTCCTTGATGCTTCCTACTCTTTATCTCAGGGACTCGGGATGAGGGAAGAGTTTGGATCTGATGGCGGGAAACGAATTTTGGTATCACAACCTGTTATTGAGGGCCTTGATGATGTGGAAGAAGAAACCAATGGTCTTGCTTGCATGGTCTGCCGTGAAGGATACACTTTACGTCCCAATGATATACTTGGAGTCTACTCATTTGCCAAAAGAGTAAATCTAGGTACAAGTGTGCATGCTACTGGAAGTGGTGGCGGCACTGGGTCGACACGTGGTGACTGTGTTTACACGACCGTCAGCCACTTCAACATAATCCATTTCCAGTGCCATCAGGAGGCAAAGAGGGCTGATGCCGCACTCAAAAACCCTAAAAAGGAGTGGGAGGGGGCTGCACTTAGGAATAATGAAACATTGTGCAATTGTATTTTTCCCCTGAGAGGTCCAGCGGTACCACTGGTACAGTATGCACAGTGCGTGGATCAGTACTGGGATAACCTTAGTGCATTGGGTCGTGCTGATGGTAGCCGGCTTCGGCTTCTAACATATGATATTGTTCTGGTATGCAAAACTTATATCTTCTCTTGATTGTTTATTTGTTACAGTTCTTTTTGGGTATAATGATGTTATACCAGTGCTAACAGACATATTACAGCAATTGAGTAGGGCAACGTCTCCATATACATACTGCAAAACCTAATCTTGATGCCCCTTGGAAAGTGATTGGTGTTGCTGATATCCTTGTAAAATATTGAAAGGCTGTTTGTTTACCTCTCAGTTTTATTTTTCAAAACCCCCACAGTTCATCAAGTGACCTTTTAGGATACATTGATACAGAAGTGGGTCTATGGACGATTTTCCTTCATATGAAGGATCTTTTGGATTTTGCATTTATGTACATAAACAATGGAAAAAAATATTTTATTAAAACATACTGGTTTTCTTATGAGTCAATTTTTAAAATGGGTGGTACTTTTGTCATTCTTTCTCAGATGCTGGCTCGGTTTGCAACCGGTGCATCCTTCAACAGCGACAGCAGAGGTGGTGGCCGAGAGAGCAACTCCCGTTACTTGCCCTTTATGGTCCAAATGGCCTCCTACCTTCTTGACCAAGGAAACCCGAGTCCTTGTCCACAGCGTCGCACCATGGCTAAAACAATATCCACCTACCTTTCCAACTCTACTTCATCTACCACCTCCTCCCCACCAATGGCGGGGTCCCGCCTCACCTCTCCAGCTGCTCCAACTGAAGAGACGGTCCAGTTTATGATGGTTAACTCCCTTCTATCAAACTCATACGAAGAGTGGGTGCAGTACCGACCAAGTTTCCTCCAGCGTGGTATATACCATGCGCACATGCAACAGAAGCACAGTTCATCAAGTGACCTTGCTGATAGTGACAAGCTCTTCACAGTCGTTCTGCCTATGCTGGTTTACACTGGGCTGATTGAGCAGCTACAGAGGTTTTTTAAGGTGAACAAGAGGTCACTGGCTAAGGAGGAAGCAGGGTTGGAGAAGTGGGAGGTGCTGATGAGAGAGAAAATGGTGAACATAAGAGAGATGGTGGGGTTCTCAGATGAGATGCTCGAATGGCTTGATGATATGACCACGGCCTCTGATTTGCAAGAGGCGTTTGATGTGATGGGGGCCTTGGAGGACGTGTTCTCTCACGGATTTACACAGTGCGAGGATTTTGTCCGGGCTGCAATTGCCTCAGGAAAGAGTTAGTTTGGTAGAAAATTTAACAATAGTTATGGATGGATATACAAGGCGTGATGTGTTCCTTTAAATTTCTTTTTTTTTCCTCTCCTTCAACCCTTTTCTTCCTTTAATGTTGTGGTTTTGTTCTTACTAAATCTAAACTGAACTAAACCATATTTCAATAAAGATGGTTTTGTTTCTCCTTGGCCCCTGAGCACTTTTATGATTTGTTTTTCAACTGTTGGTGTATGTAGTACTGTGTTTTAGAGACCAATTTTTTTTTTCACCTGACAATTCATCCTCATGTGTGCTCTTCGTTGTTTGCAACTAATATTCTGATATTTTCCCCTTTGGTAATATCAAAATATGAAGTATCTCAAGAAAATATAGAAATAGTTTTTAAGACGAGTGTTAAGTTTCTACCATTGCCATAGTAACAAATTCCTTAATCGAGAATAAGATAAAAACAATAAATTGGATATGCGTTTTGTGCGGGAGTCCGCATCTTCTTCATTAACTCAAAATAGAATCTTTAATGTATCTCAACCGTCTGATCAGGATTGGAGTCAATCCGGTCCATGCCTATGATGAACGGGGCTCTTTAATATTAGTGTGGATTTCAATCGGACGGTCCAGATCTATTAACGGACGTTCTGTTAATGCAGAGTACGAATTCTTTGTGCGGCCTGCATTGGGAAATCGGAAAAGAAACAATATCTATTCAAAATTTCAAACGTAATCATCCAATGCGTACAAAGGAACTTTTAAACAGAAGCTTCACTTTATTATAAACTATTAAGCAGTCACTTAAATTACAGAAACATTATTTGTATATTGTTAGTATTTTTGTTTGGAATTTTACCGTTTGATGATTTTTCTTTTTTAATATATAACGCCGGAGAGTGCAATTGAAGTAAATAAAACTGTTAGATTCGATATTTTATATTTATTCTTTATATGCACATAAAATTATATCACTTTTTAATTTTGTTTTATACGAATCAGTAAGATAGGAGACTGTGTTTTGGTTAGATTGAAAACTTGAGATTGTGTGATTTTAGTTCAAATTTTAAAACATCGAGCATGACTACATATTTTGAGCTAAGTATTAATCGATATTTTGCGAGATATTTCAACAACCATACTATTTCGTAGTTCCAAGCATGTGGTAGGTCAGTTGAACAGAACGACTGAACTATTTAAGTTCTTCCATGAGTCAGGTCCACCAGAAAATCACGATACAACCGAACAACATTGCAATTTGCTAACCTTAATTAACTATCCGTGCTAGGGTCCAGGTCCATACAGGATTTTGAGACTCAACTCTTCTTTGTCGCTTGTTGACGAAGCTAGCTTTTAAACCCCACACTCTTTTTCTTCCTGACCTCTCTCTTTCTTTATATTTTATTTTTTTCTGGTTTTTCTCCTTTGTTTTTGTCTTATTATTATGAATTACTGTTTTCTCTATTCACCCGTTTTCTTCGTGTTATTTCAATAACTTCATTGGTTGTCTCACTAGTCACTTCTGTTGCTTGTACTTGGCACTTGTATTTCCTGTGCACCTGATCTTTTCCCGTCTAGTAAAGAAGAATTCGGGAAGGTATTTGCTCTTGTGATTATTTTCTTTTATCCTTCGATAATATTGTCGAATCTTTTGGGGACTTATAAACTGTTTTCATTTGCTCTCTACATTTATGCGTCTGGATCCCTAGTCAACTGCTCATTTTTTTGTGTTAATTAACGGTACTAATTGGATTTGTGATTGCATTTTTCTTTTTCCCTCCTTTGAATTTAGATCAACCAATTTCTAGTTTCTGTAATAATGTAATAATGTAGTCTTGAATTTTTAAAATTGACTGCTTACTTTCAGGTTTCCCAAACCAAGGGGTTTCTTAGGTTTTAATGGCAGCTATACTGGCTTCTACCAACTCTACCAGTTCTATATCCAATTTAAGATTAGCAAATCCAAAAGTTGCCAAAAGACATTCAAAAATTACTGTACGGGCCACCAAGACTGAGACTGAAAAATATGGAAGCACCAATGGGCGTGCAAACAGGATGGTGCCCACCAAGGAGCTTGCCAGAACAAGCGCGGGCTTCAATGGGTCCAGAGTGGCTGTTAATGGGTCGGGGTTGGTCAAATCTGACAAGGGGCCATCCAGTCTTGTGAAGACCCAGAAAGGAAAAAAAACTGATAAGGATACATCATTTGAAGAGGAGTTGACAATTTTGCCCTCGGATGAAGGATTCAGTTGGGCTAAGGACAACTATAATGCATGGCAGAGAACACTTGATATATGGTCATTTGTGCTCTCTTTGCGGATCAGAGTTCTGTTTGACAACGCAAAATGGGCTTATATTGGTGGATTTTCTGAAGAAGAGCAGGTGACTTCTTTTACTCCAGTTCATTTGTTTATTGGGGTTATATTCCCTTCGTTGTGGATCGCGTAACTTCAAACTTCCAGAAATACTTGAAGAGTTCTCATAATCTTACTTAAATAATATTGAAAAACTACCCCCTCCCTCTCATCCCTTTTTTTTTTTGAAAAAAATGGATTACGCATGAAAGATGGATTGGATATGTTTTCAAGAAATGCAGAGATCGAACATGAGGAATTGTTTAAATATATTTATTGGTTATGGATACACATGAAGCATTTGGGATTTATTCTTTTTTTTTTACCAAAAAGTTTTAATGACAAATGTGATAATAAAAATTAAGCCTCAATGTGTTTGCTTATTCTAATATTCTAAATACAATAGAAAAATAGGAGGAAGAGTACAGCATCATGGCTGAGAGAGCAAGTGCTACAGCTGGGGCCTACGTTTATAAAACTGGGGCAATTGTCGTCTACCAGATCTGATTTATTTCCAAAGGAGTTTGTAGATGAACTTGCCAAATTGCAGGTAATGATATGCACTTTCTCTAGCTTTTTTTTTTTTTTGCCAGGCCATTTCTTGTGGATTAAATAAAATATACTGGGGACATTTTGGATTATGTCAGTGTTGTTCAGGAATTTTATGACTAATATTGCAATTAATGTTTTTAATATGTAGGATAGAGTACCGGCATTTTCACCAGAGAAGGCGAGAACTTTCATACAAAATGAATTGGGTTGCTCCATTGAAGTTTTGTTCAAGGAATTTGAAGACCGGCCTATCGCTGCTGCCAGTCTTGGTCAGGTAGCACCTTTGTAATTTTTCCTTCTTATTTATGCAATAAAATTTTATTTGTAATGTAGTATTATATGCTACTTTGACATCATTTTAAACTCGAAATAGGTGCATAGAGCAGTGCTTCACAATGGAGAAAAAGTAGCTGTAAAGGTTCAGCGGCCGGGTCTGAAAAAACTATTTGACATTGATTTGAGTAAGAGACTTCTTTTCCTGCTCCCTGTCAATTGGTTCTTTTTTTTTTCTACATGTAAAACACAGCATAATAAAAACAAAAAGACTTCATCTTTTTATAGAGTTGTTTACAATAATTTGACCTATTCGTAGGAAACCTGAAGTTGGTGGCAGAGTACTTTCAGAGAAGTGAAACACTCGGTGGTCCCACAAGGGACTGGATTGGGATTTATGATGAATGCTCAAAGTAAGAATTTCTAGCAATATTGCACAATAAACTTAGTAAATGTTTTTCATCAGATCTCTTTTAATTTTCCTGATAAATGTTCTTGAAATAATTTTCATCTTTTCTATTCGAAATCTACATTATTTTGTAAAATTCTGTATTAACTTCTTTTCCTCAGATTGCTTTTGTTGTTTACATTTGATTTGAGTATTAAATTGAAAATATCTGTGGTTTCAGGATTCTATATCAGGAAATTGATTACATCAATGAAGGAAAGAATGCGGACAAATTTAGAAGAGATTTTAGAAACGTAAAGTGGGTTCGAGTGCCTGTAAGTTTTGTCCAACAGTTGATTTATATTTTCTTCTTCTGCATTGAAGAGGGAATTTGTTTACTTACCAAATTATCTTGCGAATTATTTTTCATATATATATTATTTGCAATGTGATATCTTTCTTTGGCAGCTTATTATATGGGATTATACCACCACTAAGGTTCTGACCATGGAGTATGTTCCTGGTGAGCCTCTCTATTCATACTATTTGTTTTTTTTGCCAATAACCAACTAACTGTACTGAGTCTACAACAATTATGATATTCAACTTGATGTCTTTTCTTGTTAGTGATTTAGTGCTCTTTTATTTTGGTATTATTAGCTTACCTGAATTGTTCTTTTAACATAGGTATAAAAATAAATAACTTGAGGCAGATAGATGCACAGGGCTATAGTCGCTCTCGTATTGCGGCGCGCTCAATTGAGTCTTACTTAATTCAGGTTTTGAATTCTGTTTCGTTAGCACACTATTTTCTATTTTAATTGAACATTCCATAATTTGATTGCCTATTTTAAATCAATAAATGCTAATTTATTAAAATGTCCGATTAGCTCTAATAAACCTACTGTGATATTGAGCTCA
The DNA here is from genome assembly GCA_028015225.1 of Carex myosuroides. Taxonomy (NCBI): domain Eukaryota; kingdom Viridiplantae; phylum Streptophyta; class Magnoliopsida; order Poales; family Cyperaceae; genus Carex; species Carex myosuroides. Next base: position 7,654,360 of record CM051482.1, read on the forward strand.
ATTTTATTCACGAATCACTCTCAATTGTTCAGTTACTCCAAAATTTAACTCAATTAGATAATTTCTGTATCATCTCAATAGTATATGTAAATAAACATCATTAATCCATCGTTGTGCTAAGATACATATTACCCAACTCATAGTCAACCAACCCTCAATTGTGCAGCAAAATATACTCACTTATCCTAAATGATTGAAATATTAAAAATACAGATATTGAAAACTGGGTTCTTCCATGCGGACCCTCACCCAGGAAATCTGGCAATAGACAAAGACGGGTCGTTGATTTACTATGATTTTGGCATGATGGGAGAGATCAAATCTTTCACCCGTGAGAGATTACTTGATTTGTTCTACTCTGTCTACGAGAAGGATGCTAATAAAGTACGCTCTCTCTCTCTCTCTCTCTTCTCTCTATCAATGAAGAATAGCAAATAGAGGTAGAGAAATAGGTGATTTTCTATGTTTAAGAGGGCATTATTTTTTTTAATAAATACAGCAATGAATGATTTGTTCCATTCATCCAGGTTATGAAGAGTCTCATTGAACTGGAAGCTCTCCAACCAACTGGTGACCTTTCTCCTGTAAGTATTAAACTGTATCTCTTTTCATACGGACCCTTTAAACATATTTTATTGTACCTTGGTCATGTTTTCTTAAGTTTCCGAAAGAAACTGGGAATGCGATACTAAGAGGGTTGCATAAGTTAGAACATTATGTTATCCATACTTATTAGATAACTAAGGGATTTATTTGCAAACTATAGAGGTCACTTTTAGGTAATGATGATTTTATTTGTAACTAACTTGTTGGTTATCTTCTAAACTAGGTAAGGAGGTCTATTCAATATTTCTTAGACAATCTCCTAAACCAGACGCCAGATCAACAACAAACTCTAGCTGCAATTGGAGAGGTGACATCTAGAGCTAACAATTTTGGTATAAGATTAAGTTATATTGTCCAACCTAACTTGAGTTAATTTGGCTAATGACTTTTTCAGGACTTATTTTCAATAGCACAAGATCAGCCTTTTCGGTTTCCATCCACATTTACCTTTGTTATTAGGGCTTTCTCTACTCTTGAAGGTTAACACCTTTGCCCGTCTGAAATCTTGTTAATTTCTTCTGGTTAAAATATTCTATTCAATTTTGAGTTTTATGTTTTTCCTGTTTAGTGTCTATTACGGACAATATTAGAAGTTAACTGCTGAAGCCATAAAAACTCAACCCTTACAAAGTTTAGGTTATTTGATGAAAGACTAAACAACTTCCGAATAGGTCCAAGTTTGATACATGCCCTAAAATACATCTACAATTCTAATAATTTGGTTTTAATAGTATTTTGGAAGGTACTTCAATGAATGTACCGTAAAAGTTGGATTTTATGCAAAATTACCCTTTTTATTTGAAAACCGATGCATTTCTTGCTTCCTATAAAAAGTTGAAAGAATCACATTGAAACTGAAAATCTTAAATTGATATTCAAAATACGGTTGACTTGTAGGTATTGGATACACACTAGATCCAGACTTTTCCTTTGTAAAAGTAGCTGCACCTTATGCACAGGTTTGCTCTGAATCCCTGTAGTTCTTTCTTTGTGAGATTTGCTAAGCACATGATTTGGCTTGCCGCAAGGTTGCATAGGATCTTCAGTGGCTATTTTTATCCTAATCGTTTACTATTTGTTGATACATAGTCCAAACTTTACCCATGATAAGTTGGCATTTGTTGATATATGGTTGACACTTTATAAGTTCAGAACTGTTATTTGTTTGCACAAATTTGTTTATAGATCTATAGTTAAAAACAACTTAAGAGTTGAGTTTTTTTTTTTTTTTTTGTTAAAAGCTTCGCAGAAGCTGTTGAGTCTTTCTTGTTAATGGTTGATAGACAATGGCTGATACTTATATTTTTTTTCTCTCCATTAATTTTTGTATTTAATGGGTGGGCAAAAATATTTCCCTTTCTCTCGATAAAAACAAGGAAAAAAACCAGTTCATAATATTTGACAAACATAGTTTATCTATACATCAGGAACTACTAGACTTGAAGCAGAAGCGACCTGGGGGGGTGCAAATTGTAGAGGAAATCCGAAAACAAGCCAATGATGTTAGTTTTTCTTACTCATTATTTTGCTCTGGAACTTTGACTTATCTTAGACTTGATCACTTGACTTCATCAAACTACAAGTGGGAAAATTTTCTCTGATTCCACAAAATTTTTTTTATATAAAATTAGGCTAGAAATTCCACAATTTCCATGCCATACCGGGTTCAGAAAATAGAGGATTTTGTGCAGCAGCTAGAATCGGGAGATCTAAAGTTACGTGTCAGAGTGCTTGAGGTATTGAAGGCAGCTATTTTATTTTATTTTTTTGATGTAGGAGTTCTTTCAACCTGTATCCAAATGAACTGGGTGTGGTTTGAATGCTGACCAAACCTAAAATTGCACCTCTCCTTTCATATATTTGTGATGTTTAGTTGTTCAATGACAGTATGTACTATCTATAGTTGTACCCAGTCAGGACTGAGTGCATCATTGAGGCGCTTAATTGGTCATTTGGTCCATGTGTCCGGCTGCAGATACATCATTTATATTCTTACTCTGATACTTTCTCTCCCTCTCTCAAAAGTCTGAGCGAGCAGCAAGGAAGGCAACAATACTACAAATGGCAACTTTGTATACAGCATTAGGTGGGACCCTCCTAAATGTCGGGGTCGCATTGAACGGTCAAGGCAACCAACTGATTGCTAACGGCTCATTTGTTGGTGCTGGTATAGAACCTCTCTCATCCCTTTTCCTCCCAATTTCTTATATATAAATATACATAATCTGATTGATGAACTCTTTATAAAATAACAGGTGTCATGTTGGCGCTAGTGGCACGATCGATGCAAAGAGTGAAAAAACTAGACAAATTTGAGACGATGATTTAACTTGTAGAGTTGTGTAAATGAGCAGCATGATGTTGTTTATAGTATCCATTAACTCTGATTTTTTTTTCCAGTTATATCATCTGCTAAAGGCGGTGGCAAGCATACCATCCCTTGTGTCAAATTTGTAACCTGATTCTATGTAAATAAGTACATTTGTTTATTCGAGTCTTCAATCATTAGCAATGACAAAAACCAGCTTTTGGATATAAATTGTTCAAAAAAAAAAATTTGCTTCTCTACAATCATAAATACAAAAACAGGCAAGTACCTAAGCTATCACAGTAGCAAATACAAACAGGCAAAGCAAACTAAAAAATTCTCATGCAAATTATGGTACAGCATAAAATTGAGATAAATATATTTTAGCATGTGTGGAAAATAAAAAAATAAAATATTCTGTTGATTAATATCAGAACAACTAATTTTCAAGAGCCAGCACTGTAATCCTGTCAGTTTCATCATGCCTTTATGCGTACCACAAATGAACCTAGGCACAATTCAGAAATTGAAATGACAAAAGTCATTAAAGTAAATAATAGAAAGGATGAGAGCAAGTATGTGTGCGTGTGTTGTAAAAGGTAGTGAGCAATGATAACAATTTGGCTGACAGATACCAGTGCAGTACCAGGCCCAAAAGCTACAGGCACCATTAAACTCTCAATTTTGAAACCATGCCTCAACTTACCTGACTTATCTTCGATTAACAACAAATCTGGAATAAAAGACTCAACTAGGTATCAAGTATACGCATTTAACCAAAATTTGCCGTACATGAACTCCGTGATTTATAAGAAAAGGAGAATAATAACTAGCAAGTCCTTTGTTGGATCAGCATACCAAGTGGATACCACCAGTACATGCCACTAACAAAACCTAGCTGACAATGGATGGTGATTCTTCCTGTAATTTCCTATTAAGCATCTACTAGCTTAATTAAATCTCAATTAATCCTCAAATCTATAATTACGTCACATTTAAGTTTGAATTGCTATCAATTGCCCAAATATTTGTAATATTGCTCAACAGAGCTTGCGTGCTCAATCAAACACAAGTAGCCTCAATAACCTTGAATTGTGCAATTAAGAAAATAAGTATAAGTTTTTCCTAATTCATAATCTCCAGAATTCTGCATTACTACCACTCATCAAACCACGAGATGACTTCACAATACCCAGGAAAAAACACTAAAACACTAAAACTACAAGCTGACGTGTATCACAAGGGAACTTACAAGCTGGGAGGTTTGACATGTCGGCAGAGACAGCACAGGGGATGCCAAGGTTAGTGAGGGCCCCACGAATAATACCACAAGGGAAGTATAGCAGCATGCTTGTCATCTGCGCCCCGCTGTCAGCACCTGATTCACCCTCTGACGCTGCCTCAGTGTTTGCCACAACTGCTGGATCCAGTGAGATTCGTGTCAGCCACCTGAAATGGTTGTCTTGCAGCACAAATGTCCCCTACAAATTAATGAATCAAAAGGAAGATTTTTTTCAGGTTGGCTCCTGGAAAATCTCAACGCTGCAACTTTTGCAATCTCATCAAGAGGAGTACCAAAAATCTAATCCTGTTAGCCTTTATTCAGACAACCACGAGAGAAAACTAGTTACAAAAAGAGCATATGCTGTGGTTTTTTAGATAAAGAATTTCCATGTCTGCCACAACAAAAACTCAAAATATCATTCTTTTCCTCAATTTTACACCATGGAAGCCAGTCATCTAGAAAAGAAAAAAGAATATTGATTTTTGTCTTACTATCTGATTTGTTCCCAGCATACCATTTAGAACTTTGAGACCAGTAAGTAAAATTTTGATAAGAGAGTAGACGTGTTATTTGTTTCTCACTCTAAAAATACAAGAGGCCTTTCAGAAATATCTCAGCCTTTGCCACAACAAGAAATTTGTTCCAGTGTACTATTAATTCTTTTTGTAGGGATGCGTAAATATTACCAAAATTTTACTAGGATAGAATAATTCAGATTTTTCCTGAAAATCTAACAAGGATGCTAAGAAAATAATGAAGCTTTTGCCATTTAACTTACAAGTAGCATTTAAAACATAAAATGACTTGCTTGAAATTTTCAAATTTGGAGGGTTATATTGCAGTTAGTCCTAACTGAAATTCAGCGATAAAATGGAAAGATAGCTCATTGCCTAACTATATGGTTAATTTTCACAGGAGCAACATGCAATTTTAGCAAGAGATGTGAACTTTCAAATTTTTGTCAAAAAAAAAAAAAAAGATTTCCTAAACAATCTGTGATGGCCTCTTGGAAAAGATAAAGATAGTGAATAGGACCATGTAAGATATTTAATATTTTGTAGGGGCAAAAAGTGCAATCTGTTGCTAAACTGCACATATACTTTCCTCTTCAAAAAGAAAAGAACATTTACATTTTGTTAATATGCTATTTGTCTTCAAGTCTAGCAACCTCGCATTCAGTACTAGGCACTTCAAAAAGTTTCAAAGTTTCAAATGGGAAGCAACTGTGATTTGTGCGCAAAGTAAACAGTAGAAGTACAAAGGTTTTGCAACAGGAAACTATGCCCAACTTAGCTATCTTACTCCAAGCTATTAACTTAGCTTAAGCTCAGAGGAGTGCGAGAGAAGCTTCTAAATTTGAGAGGGAATCAAATACATTTTGCTACAAATTGGCCTTTCACTTACTCTGTGATTAGTCTTCAAGTTATCAATTTGCTTCTTGAAGACCTCAGTCCAGAAATCCTTACATATGAACTTTATTGCCTCCAAGTGATCAGCAAACCTTGGTCTCTCCATTGTGTATCTTTATTAAATTTAAGGGAAAAAAACAACAATAAGAGACAAAATAGTAGTAAAAATAATTTATAATAAAAATGTTCTTCCGAAGCAGCAAGCCCTATAAGTTCAATTAAACCTCACCAACCCCAACACATTACACTTCAATTGAGCAAAATTTAATCTCAGATGTGTTTGTAAAACCAACAATACCCCAACAACCATTAAGCTTCAATTGAACAGAACCTAATCTCAGATGTGTTTTAAAAACATCTGATAAGCCAAGGGGAAAAAAGAGAAGTTTCGAAACTTGGTTTGTTCGCTATATATTTTTCAAGAGCATGAGATGAGGGTCAAAGCCCCCAAATCACTCCCAGTGGCTCAAACCCGCATCACCCTCACAGAGAGCAATGCCTAAGACCAACTTTGCTAAGTGTGGTTCTCGGCTTAAACATTATATATTTTATATCTACAACTTAAAATAATGAAAATATTGATTGAAAACGGTAATGCCTTTCAAAAGCAATAGTTGCTATACCAAACTGCAGTGCCGTACCTGTCAATATCCTGCAGAATGACCTTTCTTTCTAGCCCCATTTTTTCTAATTTCTATTTGAATATATGATGCGTAATGGCGCATGTTTTACTAATTCCTGATTGCACAATTAACAAAGAATTGAGTTGATCAGGTTTCAGATTAAGCTTTATTGCACATTAAGGTTCAATTGAGGCAAACATGATGCTTAAAATGCATTCAAGAAGTTCCTTATAATTATATACAATACAATTTTCCTATGACAAAAAACTTCAAAAAATAAATGAACTGATACCACTGAATTAATATTCTGGGTCCGCCACTGTAATATGGTATTATTCCAAGCAACAATTTCATTCCTTCCTAAACCCCAAACGCTACAACAAAGACCTGGACTTTGAAAACATGAGAGGAGGTGAGGTTACCGCTCGGACAACTGATGGCCTACTTGATAACCGATGGCTTCGATCCGACGAGCTGCCACATCAGGTTTGGAAGAATAGAATCTAGTGGAATACGCCGATACCATCTCTATTATCACGCCGTCTATACAGCTCTCCGCCACTTCCCTCCCCATCTCTCTCTCTCTCTCTCCAGATCCAGACGTAGAGAAAATACTGGCGAGGTCAAGTGTCGTTTTAGTCGAAGAATCCTTTCCAGGCTTTTAACGGAGATGCCCAGTTTGAACTACTTCGTCGGGAGTCGTGACACTTCAAATTGGGCTTTAACTGTTAAATTTATAGGGCCTAATGGGCCACAATTGATATTGTAGGCAAAAGACCTGATTTGCTTGCAGGCCTGTAGCTATGAAAATACACGAGTCTAGCTTCCAATGGTTTGTTAATGCTAAATCCAAAGATTTAGTAGATAAACCATGTTAGGTATGTATACCTTTTTTGGAGTACTAATCTTCTACTATTACTGTTTCATACCACAGTTTTTTTTTTTTTTTTAAAAAGAATAGGAGTCAAAGCTCCTATTTTATATTAACCGCAATTAGTTACATTTTTTATTTATTTATTTTGAGTTGTAAGTTGTAACCCAAAGTTGTATTTACATAAACTGAAAATAAAAAGAAAGAAATAAAAAGAAAAAAGAAAAATAAAAAATATAAAGCTTGAAATGCAGATCAGTTTTCAAATGCCAAGTCTGTTCAAACCAATACCCATGCTTATCGATTGTAGTCTCCACTGACCACTGGTACTATATTTCAAACCAATCAACTTGCATATCACATCTTATAGTGTAGCTGCTCACAAATTTTGAGATTTATCTTTTGGTCGAATTTTTAAAAAAAAAAAGAAGAATTTGAGTCTTGTCTTTTATGCAAGTAAAATAAAAAAAATTATCGATATAGAACAGAGAAAAAGAAAATGAAAGTTTGGTTTAAGAAAAAAAAATAAGAAAGACAAGAGGATAACGAAATCAAATCTCTTATTACATGTGGGTAGGAATTTCCGGCTACAAGGTCCATTCGTCTATTTATTTATGATTTGAAAGTTAAAATTAAAATATAACTTGTGTCTTCTCAAATACTTTACCGTTTGACTTTGCACTAGATGAATTTGAAAACTTAAAAATTTTGCATGTACACACATCACTCGTGAAGTAGATTGATTTCAAGTTTCAATGGTTTGAATTCGTCGTTTAAAACTAATCTGATAGATTTTGGAATTATGCTCACCAAAACTTCTTGGTGAGCATAGAGTAAGTTAGCTTTACTTCTATTATAATAATATATTATAGACCTTAAAAAAATATAAAATATTATAGAATATTAACGTTACAATTCCTCTTATTAAAGACGCTTGCATATTAACTCCTACCAATTAATGAGACGTTATAAATTCTCTCAAATTTTAAGCTTTGTCATACTTATCTAGTTATCTTAGAATTTAAAGATAAGTATTGCATTAAATAATTGTAAATCATCGTATCGTGAAAATTAGACAGGATAAGCGCACGATTGATATAATTTCTTTACAATTTAATTATGTAAAATAATAATTCATTAATCACAGAAAAATCTCAGTATATCATGACTATAATTTTCTGGATGTATGCCGAATTTTAAATTTATTTTCAAAGTGTCTGTCTTGTCTTTGCGAGGAAAACAAATGCAGTATTTAATATATTTTACAACCATGTCAATAATTTGTTGATGCATTTTAAAATTGAGTCCAAAAATACAAGAAAAAAAAGATAAGAAGATTGTATAATCAACAAAGATTAATCAAACTTTCTTGTAACACCTATTTCTGTTATTGTGATAAAGTTTTAAGAATTAATTATGATTGCTACAAGAGCAAGATTCAAATGTCTCATATCTTTCGTATTTAATTTGTGTCTCGTATACTTAGAGCATCTTCATTCCAGAAATTTATTAGAAATAAAAAACAGTAGAAAGATAAAAAAAAAAAAAGGACAATTCTGACAACGAATGAGATTAATTCTTTTGTCCGATGTAACTTTAGAAATCGGTTTCTTATTGAGAAACTTTTCAGAATAATTGCTAAATAAGCAATTCGTTCACATCTCTGAAATTGAATTAGAATTGTCATGTCATATTAGAAACTGGGATAATTTATGGGATGGAGATGCTCTTATATCTGTTTCAGAGTTCAAACAGTCGATCCGAACTTTAGATAGTTACAAAACTATTGTTTTTAAAAGATTCCGGACCATCCAAAAATAATGATTTTGTACCGATATAAAATTTGGTCTCCAAGCACATTTCTATATGGAAATCATATTGTGTGATTCAGATGGACTGTTTGAACTTTGAAAATATAAATAAAGACGTGAGGCATAAATAAAACATTTGAATAAGTTTGAACCCTTCTACTGTTGAAATATATGAGTAAATTTGGTCTGAGTTTGAACTCACAAAATTTGTAAGTTTAACTTGTATATTATTTGTTGCCGATAATTATTGACAACCTTAAAAAAAAACTTATATATTATCTTATTATTTTCAAACAACTAAATTGAATTGTTTATCTTAATTTACTTAATTAGACAGACCACGCGACGGTAAAAGGGGTCGAAAATGAGACGGACATCCCTTCTCGTGTGCTCAATTTTTTTGTGGAGTTCAAGAGATACCGGGTTATTATTCAAATTTCAAAAAGAGAACAGAAATTTTAAATTTAATTCGTTTGTCTAGAATAAAAATTTTGCGAGAATTTTCTAATTTATGGCGTTAGGATCTGGAGATACTATTTCAGGATAAAAATATTTATTCTTAGAAGAATGGGGCATTAATACAATTGGTTAAAACAAAGTTATATGATTATTAGATATTCAAAGGTCGAGGGTTCGAGCTTCTTTCACCACTTTGTAGCTTCTGTGAAGATTTCAAACAATAACAACTAAGTCTTTAACCTCAAACAAGTCGGGTAGGCTGGATTTGAATTTTTATTTTTGATCCAATACTAATTGTTCAGTGTGCCTACTCCTGATCCGATGTAGTGCCTATCCCTGCCCTGAGCTAGTTTGATTCTTGAACCGATTTCTTTCAAGCTTTGGTTGATTTTGTGTATTACGTTTTTTTAAGATTTGCAATGCTCTATTTTGTAAATATAATGAAGGAGAAATGGGCCGATCGAACTTTTTGGGCCTTTTATTATTCAATACATATATTTCGGTTAAATTTTTATCTAAATTTTGGTTTCAATTTGCTAATTTGCTAAGAGCAATTCTACTTTGAACTGTACCAAATGAACTTTGAATTTAGCTTAGAAAAAATATTTTAATACTGTGTCAATCGATTTTATGATTATAACAAATTGTTTAATAAATATAGTTATAGGGACTGAGTTGCAATTGCGTACCCAATAAGGTAACAGATTTGAACCTAATTAGTTATTTATATCCGATTAGTGCCCTACCTTAATAGAAATCATGGATCCGCCCCTGACTATAAATGAAACACAACCGGAATTACAAAGTACGGTAGGATTTCATTTCCATAAAGAATGTAGTTTTTTAAATTGACTCGCCACGTCTTATCACAATTCTATTTTTTTATTTCTGATTTGAAACAAGCTGGATAGAAACTACATAGACGAAATTTATCTCAAGATTTCAAAAAACAAAAGAAAATTATTTATCCTTAGAAAATATATACGAGGATTTGAATTGCCGGTTAATAAATTGAATGGAAAGCAGATAAGCGAAAGCTCTGGTAATTGAGTAATTGAGCTCCTGCCAAGATTTGTCAAAAAAATAAAAAATAAAAGATAATTGAGTAATTGACCGAATGCTGTGTCACGGATTTTTTTTAAAAACGGTAATTAAAATAATAAAAGTTAAAGAAACGATATGATTGCTTCGTTTGTTATAAAAACAGCAAAAACCGAATTGGCTACTCGGTTAAGTTTTTTTTCTGCTTCACCGAATAGGCTATTCGGTTAAGCAGTCGGTTTTAACAAGGATTGTGGGAACATGGCCACAGAAAATCCTTATTACACTTAACCGAAAAGGAGATTCGGTGAAGTCAATTTTTTTGGCTTAACCGAAAAGGGGATTCGGTGAACCTTTTATATATGTGAACCATTCAGCATTGATGTTGTCAAACCTAATAACTAATTAAATATTGCTTAATTTTAGCAATGTGAAATGGGAAGTGCCTCTATTTAATTTGGTTATTTTTGTTGTCCGAACAGAGCCAGAGCCAGAGGTGATTCATGATTGCCATTCCCACTTGCCCACTTACATTAATATCACAGACATCCGTGATTTTTATTTTTACCAAAAAAAAAAATTATTTTAATATAAATAACCACGTTTTTAAAAGAATTTTATTTCTACCCAAACCGCATATATTATTTGCGGCTTGAATTAACAATTCAGACCGCACAGAATATTTGCGGCTTGAATTAACAATTCAGACCGCACAGAATATATGCGGCTTGAAACGGCTTGAATTGTGAATTCATCAATTTTTTTTTATATGTTATGGTCGTATGAAAATTTCATTTATTATTTTATTAAATGGTAATTTTTCACCGATAGCCCTAGAAATTTATTCACCGATAAGCCTAAAGTTATTTTTATTACAAAGAATTATATTATAAAAATAACTTTAGGGTTATTGGTGAATAAATTTCTAGAGTTATCGGTAGGGCTGCAAACGAACCGAACCGAATCGAACTTACCCCCAGTTTGAGTTTGGTTTGAATTAATTTCGAACTAGGTTTGGTTTGAATTAATTTCGAACGAACTGAATTTCGAATCGAACTCAATTTCGAATCGAATTTTTTACGAACTCAATTTCGAACTTCTTCGAACTTTGTTACGATTTACGAATATCCAAAATTTTCCAAATAGCCAACAAAGTTTTCAAATATCCAAAGTATCAAAGTACAACAGAGGGAAAGTCGCAGCCAACAGCGGTTGATCTTTCACTTGGTCCAACCTTATTTCTAAGGTATCGCAACCTCTAGAGTTTGGTATCGCAATTCGCAGCCAAGAGAGAGAAACTCTAGGGTTTGGTACTTTGGTATCCCAAGTTTGAAACCAACAGAGAGAAAGTCGGCTAGGGACTTGGCTACAGCGATTATGGCTAGTTTTGTTTAATATTTCTATTTGAGTTTTGCTGTTGAATTTTTCTATTTGGGTTTGTAGTTGGACTGGGCTTTTTGTTTTAAGAAATAATTTTCAAAAGTCAGAATTGAGGGCAGCCTTATATTTTCATCAGCGAACATAAGTTATCAGCGGAAATTAACGGTTCACATTTGAGTTAATTTCGAACTAAATTTGGTTTGCGAACCTATTTCGAGCGAACTAGGTCCAGTTTGAGTTTGGTTTGAATTAATTTCGAACTAAGTTTGGTTTGAATTAATTTCGAACTAAGTTTGGTTTGAATTAATTTCGAACGAACTCAATTTCGAATCGAACTTTTTTCGAACTTTTTCGAATCAAACTCGAATCGAATTACGAACTACGAATTTTTTGTGCAGCCCTACTTATCGGTGAAAAATTACCATTTAATAAAATAATAAATGAAATTTTCATACGACCATAACATATAAAAAAAAGTTGATGAATTCACAATTCAAGCCGTTTCAAGCCGCATATATTCTGTGCGGTTTGAATTCACAATTCAAGCCGCACATATTATGTGCGGTCTGAATTGTTAATTCAAGCCGCAAATATTCTGTGCGGTCTGAATTGTTAATTCAAGACGCAAATATTCTGTGCGGTCTCAATTGTTAATTCAAGCCGCAAATAATATATGCGGTTTGAGTAGAAATAAAATTCTTTTAAAAACGTGATTATTTATATTAAAATAATTTTTTTTTGGATAAAAATAAAAATCACGGCACAAACATATATATATATATATATATATATATATATATATATATATATATATATATATATATATATATATATATAGCACCACAGAAATTAACAGCAACTATCCAAAATACAAGAAAAATGGAAAATGGAAAATATAACTAATTAAGCGAAATAGGAGAAAATTAGAAATTGAACGAGGTAGGTGCGAAATCAATTAGGTGGAAAAAGGGTTGCAGCTAACAATATAAAAAAAAAAAAAACTCATAACCGAATACTCTATTCGGTTAACAATATAAAATAAAAAAATAATCCAAACCGAATACCATATTCGGTTTAAAATAAAAAATAAAAAAATAATGTTAACCGAATTCGCTATTCGGTTTATATTAAAAAATTAAAAAATAATCTAAACCGAATTGGCTATTCGTTAATGGGGGTGTTACACGAGTGGTTACAGAGTTGGGGGATCTGTTCCTGTGAAAATCTGCTTAACCGAATAGCGTATTCGGTGAAGCAAAAAAAAACCACTTAACCGAATAGGCTATTCGGTTTTTGCTGTTTTTATAACAAACGAAGCAATCATATCGTTTCTTTAACTTTTATTATTTTAATTACTGTTTTTAAAAAAAATCCCTCGGCTTTCACATTTTTCCTAACTAATTTTATTATTATTAAAAAACAAATAGCTAAATTTACAAAATAATCGAGATAATTAATATGAAGTTGAAAATAATTAGAATAACTTTGCAATAATTTAGTATACTAATAACTGTCAAAATGTATTTTAATTAAAAGAAGATTATAGCTGTCAGCAATTATTAACTGAATTAGTCAAATATATTATGTTATATATGCGTAAGAGGTAATTTGAGAGAAAATTTACTAACTGAATTAGTCAAATATATTATGTTCTTATTAGCTGCTAGTCACATCAACACGTATTCCAAGACTAGTGCGATCCACGTCAAACATTTTTTAGTGCAACACATTTCCACGGATTTTTTTTAAAAACCATAATTAAAATAATTAAATTTAAATAAACGACATGATTACGCCGAGATTTACAAAAATCATCAATACCGAAATACCAATTCGGTCCGATCGAATTTTTTTACTCCGGACCGAATTGGCATTTCGGTCCCCCTCTTTTTCACAACAAATCAAACTTTTTCCGTGTGGCCTACCGTGTGGTCCTCTGGACCGAAATGGCATTTCGGTCCAGAGGATTTTTTCTCCGGACCGAGTTGCCACCTCGGTCCCAGACATATTTCTTGATTTTTATTCTCTCTAAATTTTGTATGTACAAGTTTATCCGGTCCCAAATTAATCATTTTTCAATGCTTCGAATTTTGTATGTACAATTTCATATAGCCATTTTGGCCTTTATCAGTTGATGATTAATTTTGCGAGAACCTTTATCTTGTGATTAATCAAAATTCCATGTAGCCATTTAATCGTAATTGAATTTTCAATCCGGTCGAATTTCTGAATTCGTTAGTGTGTGTTCATTTGATTATCATTGTTTTGGGTATTTAATTAATATGTATGCACGAGATGCAATGAATACTATTAAAATACATTTATTACACATTTTTATTTATTTTATAAACATATTTGTATTTGAGAAAATATATTTGTGCTTTATTTATATTTTTTTATTTAAGAGGAAATAACTTAAACATGAGGAAAAAGGGTATTTTGGTCATTTCAGAACTTGGCTGATCCTTGGACATATTTAATTTTGATTTGGAAACATGGAGAATTTGATTTGGGTTCATTTGGAGGTGGTTTGAGTCAATTTGGACTTAAAATGAAGAAGTTATGGCCAAAAAGGACTTATTCGTAAGTATTTATGTTTTTCCAGGGGCTTATTTACAGAGCTGGAAAGGTGTGGATTTGTGATTTGGGTTTTAGACAAGGTTTTATGTGAAAATTGGGCCTTTAAGGGCTTATTTGAGAGGGTTTTATGCTGTCAGGAACCTTTTTGTAAATTTACAGGCACTTCGCTGAGAATATCGAAAAATCAGAGGGGGTCTTTTATAAAAAGGGTATTGATTTATAATTTTATTTATTGTCTGGGCTTTGAGATATGGGCCGAGCTTCAGGATTCGTGCTGGCTATTTGATTTGTACTTTGGACTTTAAAACCCGTGCTTACATTCAAACCTCATTCTGGCGCCAGAACTGAAGGCCTCCAATTGCTTTAAGATCCGTGCAGATAACATATGTTTTATTTGATTTCCACTTATACTTGACAATTAAATCTTTAAAAATTCATATCAATTTGAAACAAAGTCAGAAAAATATGAACTTTATGTCTATTTTGTGTATTTTGAAATTTTCTATCTAATTATGATGTTTATTTCCTGATTTGATTTTTTTTGTCATTCGGTACTGCCCATTTTCCAACAGCAGCCCCCTTTTTTATTTAAATGCTGATTTTTCTTTTTTTTGAACCTGAACTTTGGAAATTCGTATAAAATCGAAATATAGTCAGAAAAATGCAAACTTTGTGTCCATTTTGTGTGTTTTGAAGTCCTCTATTTAGTGGTGAAGTCCATTTTTCATTTTGGTCCCTGTACCAGTCCAGAAGGTTCTGTTTTCCAGATAAGGTCATTTTGGCACTTTTGAGTGCTTTTTCTTGTGTCGTTGATGCATACTTTGTGATTTGATGTTGGTCCACTGTTCCAGAGGGCATTAGGGACTGGTTTAAAGCATTTACAACTGATTCCATGAATTGAACACTATTTTAATGAACTTTCATGGCCTTTTTGCTACATCTTTGGTACCAATAAACAAAAGGAAAAAGGAGAAAATCCAAAATTCCAAAATAATATTTCTTGAGATGTCAAAAATCAGCCAAAATGTGGTTTTATGCAGGGAAGCCCCTGATTTTGTTTAAAATCATGTTTTTGATATTTGGAGGGACATGTCATTGGGATTTCCTTGGATTTAAATATGCAAAAATCATGAACAAGCATAACTTGTTATTTATTTACATTTTTAAATCCTCCATCTCTCACCATTCATATATTTGAGACATTTAATTTCTTTTAGCATATTTGCTTAAGAAAATCAAATATTCTTTCATACACAAATGGGTCCAAAATGGACAAATCATTGAAATATCATAGGTTTAAAGCATAAGTGACATATCATAGCAAATGCTAATGTCTTTTATACTTTAGACCTCAATTTCTCACTATTTGCACATAGTTTTTAATTTTGCCAATATTCATGCATATAAATGCACTAATTATTGACTAAATCAATCCTTTTGTGCAAATAGGCCCTTTGATCATTTAGGTTGAGAGAATAATAGGGGAGACCTCATGGCTCAACCCTACTACCTCTTGTGTTTAATCTTTTTATTGTCACTTTATTATTCTTTTAACATCCTCACAAAATAATTAATATAGTTTTCATATGAAGGGAGACCTCATGGCTCAACCCTCATACTTCTACTGCTTAATTATTTTTAGAAGAAGCCAAAAGAGTTAAAGAAAGAGAGAAGTATCAAAGATTAAAGCTTTATCATTTTTATTTCATAAGCTCCAAGCAAAGAGATGATAAAAATATTTAATTTCATTTTTAAGAAGAAGTAAGAAAATTCAAATATTCACATACGCATATTTTTGTTTAGAGTCATAGGCTTAATATTAGCTATAAAAGCTACCAAATGCCTCTATTTTATTTTTCATTTTTTAAACCTTTTAATATAATATTTGATTATTATATAAAATGAGTTCATTTATTTATATGATTTCATGCTTCTAAACTCATTCATATGAATTAGAAACACTCAATCCTCATCAAACCCGAAATTAAAAGAAAGGAGAAAAGGAAGAGATTAACAAATAAAAGCTCCAATTGCATAAAAATTAAAGAAAGAAAATCTCAAAGCAAGAACATCTTTTTATTTCTTCATGATTAACATACATGAACACCAAGCTCCATTGAGCTTTTACATTGCAAAATCCTAATCTCTACCTATTTCTATTTTTAATTTTGGTAGAGGAGGAAGAGGTTTCGGCCTTGTAGGTGTGCTGAAAATTTCGGTCTTGTGGAGGTTATATGTTGTGTTTGGTATATGTTGTATATGTGGGTTGTATATATTGTGGTTTTTTATTGTATATCTCTTCTTCTTCAAATGAGGGGTTTATATAGGCTATGGCAAGGGGTAGAGCCTAGGGTTTAGAGGAGCCTTGTTGGCATGATCCCCACCACTCCTTTGCATTAACTCTCATCCAAAGGTTTAGATGCATCCAAGTGTCATGCTTATCCCTCAAGCTTGAAGAGAATATTCTTGGCATTTTAGCATCTTCATTGGTCATGTGACATGTGTCCATGGGAGCAAAATATCTAGAGCATATTCTAGAATATATTCTTCCCTCAATTTGGGCCATGCAATAATTGGGCTAATCATTTTTTCTTTATTGGCCGAATCATGCTATCCCATTTAATTCGCTTCAATTAATTTCGGCAGCAGCTCCAAATCAAATTGTTTCGGCCAAATCAAATTTTAATTGTTTTGCCCCTTTGACTTTTTTATTCGGCCAATGAAGTAACTCAATTTAATTCAATTATTTTTTGTGTTTCGGCCAGTAGCAACTCCATCATATAAATGCTACAATTCTCCTTCTTCTTCTTTTTTTTTTTTTTTTAGTTTATTTCATTTCTTCTTCTTTTTTTTATTTTTTTTTTATATCCTAACTTTTTAGGGTCAAACAGTTAGGTATGTGGTTAAATTTTTTATTTGAAAAAAATATCCGAATTTTATAATTTTTTTCTAGAATTATTTAGTTTAGTTATAGAGTAAATTAGTTTTTTGTAGTGTATTGTAGTGTAATTTCATGTATTATAGTGTGAATTTTTAATTTAGAAAAAAAAAAAACTGAATTTTAATTTTTTTGTAGAATTATTTAGTAATATAATTCTTTGTAATAAAAATAACTTTAGGGTTATCGGTGAATAAACTTCTAGGGTTATCGGTGAAAAATTACCATTTAATAAAATAATAAATAAAATTTTATATTATTGATAAGTTTTTATAATATAATTCTTTGTAATAAAAATAACTTTAGGGTTATCGGTGAATAAATTTCTAGGGTTATCGGTGAAAAATTACCATTTAATAAAATAATAAATGAAATTTTACATTATTGATAAGTTTTTATAATATAATTCTTTGTAATAAAAATAACTTTAGGGTTATCGGTGAATAAATTTCTATAGTTATCGTGAAAAATTACCATTTAATAAAATAATAAATGAAAACGTGATTATTTATATTAAAATATTTTTTTTGGATAAAAATAAAAATCACGGCTCCACATCAATTAACCAGCAATATAATTTAGCATATTTTAAAATTGTATTTTCTCCGGACCGAATTGGCATCTCGGTCCGGCCGAAATTTCCCTCCGGACCGAAATGCCAATTCGGTCCGGACTCTTTGTTGGATTTTATGTGGCGTCGGCTGCGGAACAATTGAAAATGAGGGGGGACCGAAATGCCAATTCGGTCCGGAGAAAATAAATGCGGTCGGACCGAATTGGCATTCCGATATTGATGGTTTTTGTAAATCTGGACGCAATCATGTTGTTTATTTAAATTTAATTATTTTAATTATGGTTTTTAAAAAAAAATCCTTTCACCGGCAAAGTCCTGTTAACAAACTCAATCCAATTGAGACCCAAAACTAAGCCTAACTAGGGGTGTTAGACTGTTAATGGTTACGATTTGGGCAGAATAAAAGCATTTTCATATTCATACTCACTAAGAATTATAATTCGGATAAGATGTCTTATAATTCGGATAGGATAGAAGCATTTTCATATCCATACTAATTAAGAATTGATCTTATCAATATTTTATCTTTACTTATTAAGAATTAACTTTACTCTATCCTACTTTTACCTGTTAAAATTATCGGGTAACGAAACGGTAGCAGGTGAATAACGAATAATACTAATATAATAATTAATTTTATTATATTTTACGAATAGAATATCAAAACTCATTCATTTTACACATATACAATTACATTACTAATAATAAAATAAAAAAATAAAAACAAATATGCAATCAATTCCAACTAAATTATTTTTTATAAAGTAAGAGAATTTAAAAACACAAATATCTTTTCGGAAAAATTCAATTTTTGCGCAGAGTCAGAATCGAAGAATTTTTTTATAAACTATAATTAAATTTTTTTTTTATGAAACCAACATGATTACTTTTTTTTTTACAAAACCCATAGGAACTGAAATGCCATTTCGGTCTTGCTATTTTATTTTCGGGACCGAAATGGCATTTCGGTACATACTGGTTTCACAAGTTTTCAGAAAAAACAGGTGTAGTCGTTGGTGTAACACGCATGGACTAGATGCCATTTCGGTCCAGAGTTTTTTTAGCCGGGATTGAAATGACATTTCGGTCCGAACTTTGTCTCCTTTTTAAATTTTCTGTGGCGGCTGATCTGAAAATTTGTGAAACTAGTACGGACCGAACCATTTCGGTCCGGAATAAAAAAAAATAACAGACGGATATACTATTTCAGTTCTTATAGTTTTTGTTAAAAAAAAAATAATCACGTTAGTTTTGTAAAAATATATTTTTTAATTATAATTTATAAAAAAAAATTCAGAATCGAACTTACTATGCCATAACCGCCGACATTTTTATTAATATCCAAAGTTTAATACAAATTATTAATTATACCCGGAACTCAACTCAATATCGATATATACCCAAGCCGGCCAGAAACTGGCCGGCTATGTTCCTTCCCTAAGCCGGCCATGTACCTTTTTTTTTTTTTTTTAGAGAGAGACTATGAAGATCAAAATATTGAAATCTAACTCTGAAATACGATAAATTTTTGTTTAAATTATTTGTTATATTACTTCTTTGATGTATAATTAGCATATTTATACTAAAATACGATAGATTAATTGAAATTATGTTGAATAACACTAAATTATGTTAAATTACGTTAAATTACATTAAATTACGTTAAAATACGGTAAATTACGCTAAAATACGATATGAATAAGGACGATATCTTCACTGAAAAGGAGAAAAACAACGATGAAACTTCAAACGGTTAAGCTTAAGCTGGGGTAATAAATCTTCTGTCAAAAATAAAATTAACTCAAACAAATAAAATAAGTAAATAAAAAATTAAGTAAATTGAAGAAATTTTTTTTTGTTTTCAGCAAATGAGCACTTTTCGGAAAGCTTGCGAAAATGCGCATGCGTCCGTGACTATTATGTTGTTTTCTGAAATTCAGAATCGCCAAAAAACTAAGAGAAGAGCCTCAAAACTTCAGTTGAAGTTTCCGATTAGGACTTTCATTTCTATCATTCAATCCAAGTAGCTCAGTAAATTAGTTACATAATGAACTTGCAGATTACCAATTTTTACTATTTTTTATGATTCATGAAAGATGAGCAAAATCAGTCTACTATAGCGTAATTTTGTGTAGTTTAGTGTTTTTTTTACTGTATTTCAGCTTAATTAGCGAAGTTATTGTAATTTAACGTAATTTAGTATAATTGAACATAATTTATTATAATATAGTGTAATTCAACATAATTTCAAGTATTCTAGCGTATTTTAGTATAAATATGCTAATTATACATCAAAAGAAGTAGAGGAGGGATCAAGTTACAACAACTATTTTTTTCATTTTCAAAGTCCAAATCGTCGATCCAAACCGTTCAACATGATTATCTAAATAAAATGTGCTTGCAGATCAAATTTTACATTTTTTTGAATTTTTTTACTATTTATTAAGATGGGTACAAAATTCAATAGTCTGAATATGACTATTTTTTGTAAAATACTTAATAAATAGTAAACAAATTCAAAAAAATGTAAAATTTGATCTGCAAGCACAGTTTATTGTGGAAATCATGTTGAACGGTTTGGATCGACGATTTGGACTTTGAAAATAAAAAAATAATTGTTGTAATTTGATCCCTCCTCAAAGAAGTAATATAACAAATAATTTAAACAAAAATTTATCGTATTTCAGAGTTAGATTTCAATATTTTGATCTTCATAGTCTCTCTAAAAAAAAAAAAAAAAAGGTACATGGCCGGCCATTTTCTGGCCGGCTTAGGGAAGGAACATAGCCGGCCAGAAAATGGCCGGCTTGGGTATATATCGATATTGAGTTGAGTTCCGGGTATAATTAATAATTTGTATTAAACTTTGGATATTAATAAAAATGTCGGCCATAACCGCTGTGCTAGCACAGCGTTGGCATGCATTCTCAATTTCGATCTTATCCAACGCAGCGTTACATTGTATAGAAGAACGGGCCTGACAAGCCGCAGATGTAAGCTGTTGCTTTATTTTCCTAGAAGTTGAAGTTCTTCTGTGGCACATGCTTATGTGGGAAAACTGCAATTCTAGAGACTAGAGGTACAAGTGTTAAACATCCATATTATCTATATAGTATGATTTCAATCTTTTTTATTATGTGATAGTCTGTTATTTATAATTTAAAATATTTACGAAATTTTAGCTTTATATTATCGAGATTTTAAAAACCCTCATAGTAGAAATCATAACACAAATATATGACAGTAACTACTAATTTTTAATTTTTTAATTTTATTTGTCCTTTTGCTTTTCCTTTACTTTCTGAACAAGATATCTAGTAGTCATCCACATTATATATAGCTTATTGATAATGCTAAAATGATCAAACTTATAATGCACGATATCCATAAGTTAATCCAAACTAACATATGCTAATCATAGTAAACACATGAATTTCGCTCATGTTGACTTAACTCACAAATAAAGAAAAGAAGAATAACAATAATCAATAAAAATGCCTCATATTGAATTAACTCACCCTGCAAAGATAAAATCTGATTACTGCCGCGTTCCATTACAACAGCGAATCAGCCTTAGAAAATCCAAATGCTGTGGGGAGCAGTGTCCACATCAGATCATCTCTCTTGGCTTGGATTGAGTAAAAGATAGGCATTCAAAATCAAACCAGTCCTTATCCAAGCTGCCACATCAGCTCAATTCAATTTCCAATCCAGCTCCATATATAGAACTCCTAGTCTCCTCTTATCAAATCTCTCCATTTCCTACTTCTGCTAGCACTGATATACAAAAATTACACAAAGCAACAAAGCATCGATCTCCAATGGCTTCTAACTATACATATGGCATAGATGAAGAATCCGACAGGATCACCGCACGCTTAATGCTCCTCTCAGCACTTGGCCGGAACCCTTATGCGGCGATTAACTTTGAAGATGAAGAAGTGTTTGACATACCCGACTGGGCCCCGTCTCGTTCGGCTCCGGCACCTGTCTTTTCAGAGGACAGTTGCCGTACCAGGCCAGCGGCCAGATCAGCAGTCGCCGGTTTGCACTCGACAATTCGGTCCGAAGGGGATCCGTGCAGGAACCAGGCTCCCTGTGCAGTGTGCAAGGAGGAAATTAAGATCGGCGAGAGGCTCACTGTATTGCCATGTACACATTGTTATCATGAGGATTGTATCATACCGTGGTTGAAGGTGCGCAACACGTGCCCCTTGTGTCGGTACGAGCTACCGTCGGATGATGGTCCCGGCTGTGAGAAATGCCGGGATTGAAGAGAGATTTCCTCACAGGAGAATTATTAGTCAAATTGTGCTGTAAGCCAAAGAACGGATAGCTTTTAGAGCCCTGAGCAATGGTGGCAAGATCGTTTACACTTTCAAGCTCTCGCTACGAGTGTTGACAGATAATTTCTCTACAAAGACGGAGGAACTCGAAGTTTGGAATCAAGTACGCCCCGCGATTCAATTGAAGCTTGAGGGAATAAAATCGGTTGAATTGACACATTTTCTTTTTAGGCTACGAGAAGGAAGTTCAAAATGTACATGGTCTGTGTTGGAACTTCATATAGTTTCTGTGTACTAGGTAGAACAGATTTATATCTGACGATAATTACCGAATCATTTAAAATTCGTTTCATATATTGATCTATAGTACACAGTTCCAACTTGAATCTAAACCAAGCATCAATCGATTGCTAACTGGATTAACGCAGCCCAATTTTGCCAATAAGGCAAATGATATTTGTTCCTTTTATCAGTATTTTTTGTTCCGACTGATATTATTTCTTTAGTAAAAAAATACTTATTTGATGGTAGAAATAATAACGTCATTTTTAATTGCAACCCAACTTCACCCAAAAAATAATAATAACAACAGCGCCTGTCGCAAATCGTACACGTTGAAGGCAGGGGTGAAAACGGAGCGAATACGGAGCGGGTCGGATATCAGCCGAATATCAACCGAATAGATATCCGAATACAGATACGAATCCGATTGGATATTTATTAAAACATATTAAAATTTATAATATTTATCTAATTTTAATAGTGAATAACAATATTTTTTTCATAATATATATATACTATTCAGATACAGATAATTGAAACGTAAAATCATATCAGTATCCATATCCACACAGATATTCAGATATCGGATATTCACATTTAATTTTTCAAATACTGATAGAATACGAATCGGATATTATTCATACCGTTTTCACCCCTAGAAGCAAATAAAAAAAAATTAAGAATGGTATATCCAAAACTATTTTCACGAGAATTGAGAAGTCTCGTAAAAAAGTAATTACAATAGGAATTAATAAAAAAGATTAGCACCTAAATTTTCCCCAATTTATTACACTTTCTTAACCCTAGCAAAAGGATTTATGGGCACTTTTAACTCGGCCTGCTGTTTCACATTTCCCGTTGAACCAGAACTGCCCTCCTTTCCAGGAATTTCACTTGTGGCATTGCCTTTTGTCTTGACAAACGTTGCCAGTTTCTCCAATTTGCTCCCGACTTTCCTCTCTTTTGAAATATCTTCTCCTTCCACGAGGTAATCTCGGGGCAAAGAGTGAGTTTTGACCAATTTCAGGGTTTCTGTTGCTGGTGATGACTTGATTTTTGATTTAATGGTGTTTTGTGTTCCGTTGTAGAAATCTGGAGTACTCTCCATCATGGGAGACAAACTGTTTCGCGGTTGAATGCTGTTTGTTGTTCTACCGTTGGATCTGACAGTTGGGATTGGTTCGGGCGTCTTTAAGTCCTCTAACATCCTTTCCTGAGAAAAAGAATCCAATGCTTCAGTAAAAGATACCAAAACTATATATATTTTTTCATAACCAGTTGTACATCACATATCCAGCAACAGCAAGCACAGCAATTAGTAGGTACAGCCATAGAGGTCGTAAAAGACAGGGAAATTCAGATGATTGTACAGTAATGTGCCAAGGACTACATTACTGAAACATGCCAATACCATATCAGATCACTCCACAATTGTTTTACTGTTTTCTGGCTGTTGTAATGTGGCTGACTTACCTTGCTTCAAGTGAAGGATTTTCTGGTCTTTATGAATGTCAATGTGTTGTAACAACAGCATTGAGCTCTAGGGGAACAACAAAGAAGAAATAAAAAGAAAACTATTTGCGAACACAAAATGTCAAAAGAGTGAGGCTATGGTGCTATGCATAGCACGGATGGAGTCCGTGCTACGGCCAAAAATTTGACTTTTTAAAATCCTAATGGTCGATCCAACCGTTCAATGTGATAACCATATGAATATGTACTTGCAAACTAAATTTTATATTTTTTCGAATTTTTTTACTATTTTTTTAGATAGGTAGAATTTTGATGGTCCAGAATTTTCAGAAAACACTGATTTTTCTACCTATCTAAAAAAATAGTAAAAAAATTCGAAAAAATATAAAATTTAGTTTGCAAGTACATATTCATATGATTATCACATTGAACGGTTGGATCGACCGTTAGGATTTTAAAAAGTCAAATTTTTGGCCGTAGCACGGACCCCATCCGTGCTATGCATAGCACCATAGCCTCACTCGTGTCAAAATATCATATATAACCCTGAAGGGAGATGCAATATGTATGCTACCTTCTAGGATTTCCAATGTACCCTATTCCGCTTCATATCCACAAATGCAGAACAATTTTAGCAGAGAGGGTTTTATGTGAATTTCCCTTTGGGTATATAGTTCGATACTTTCTTTTGCATGATATGCATGACTTTCTGATGCTCTTTAAGGGCTTTTCAAAGATGATTAACTAACCTCAAGAATGGCACTGAACTTCTCTTGCAATATGGGCAGCTTAGATGCCGTTACAATTGTTATTGCACCTTTTAATGATTTCTGGGTGCTAAGCAACCTAGCTAGCTCTGTAGCCCGCACCAGCCTATCACCTTCAAACAAACAACTTAATCAATGAAATGTAAAATATATAAAAAAGAAAACAAAATAATTCATTGCCTTCACGGCCCTTTTTGTTTCTTTAACAAAATTTTCTTCGTCAGTCTGGTGCTTGATTGTGCATCTGAGGGTAATCCAGGACTGAATAATTATTAATTATTGTTGTGCAAAAGAAGTGTTGGTTAATTTTTCTTTAGGTGGACTTTGTTGCGTTGCTTTCTATTCGATGAACCACGAATATGTACTTCACTCTTTCCAGGAGTTTGCTCAATTTTCTACCCCTAAGCTTTTTGTTGAACTGGCAAATTAACAAAGAAGATATGTTGTATTCACAGAATCACAGGAAATGGCAAAAGGTTAAATGCAATTCGCAACAATACACTTAATTGATACTTACTGTGACAACAGCTAGCAATTAATTTCAAGATGCATCGATCGAGTTTTACTTCTAGGTTGAATGCCTCATCATCCAAGGCTGTCACATCTAGGCCGCATGCTTCCATATCTTTTATTTTCTTTCTTATCTGAGATTCATGCATTTTAAATATCAACATTCTATTTATTCAAATAATCTCATTATGCCCCAACAATATATCTAAATATCATGCATTTCAAACAAGAAATCACATAGGGCCCACCAAAATATGAACTATCACGGACACTTAATATCCTAAATTCTTAAAAGTTAACCAAATGACTTCTCTAGCTCAGTGTTGTTAAAAAAAAAAAGGACACTCGGTCCAGAGGCACATGCATGGACCTGCAAAAAGATTGTTTTTACCTCAGAAAGTTGGAGATTGTTGATCATAAACTCATTTTCAAGCTCATCGGCCCCCAAATCAGAAGATGCTATTGGGGATGAAAAATCAAGTATGGTCAGCACTGGCTTAGGCATCACCTGAAAAAAGCAAACCATGCCTATTTAACCATTCAATTTTCTAGTTGATCCATTATGACCAAGTTTGGCTGCATTGATCATAATGTACCCCAGATTTTGCAATTACAGACCAGCACTAATAATACACTCACTTCCGTTACCTTAAGATCAGATTGGTATGGTCCCAAAGTTTCTTCCAATAGGAGTTTCCCCAACAGTATACAAGTTCAATTTTTTTTTTTTCATTGAAAGGTTCACTAGCCATCACCAGTCTAAACAAAGCTCAAGTAATCCAAAATTATTCATTTCAGACACCAAGTGACAAGCAGACAAAAAGAGAGAAGCTTTAAATTGATCAACCAGTACTGTCACCATCACAGGTCGGACCATATTATATTAACCTACTCAATGGATTTTACCAGTAAGTAAACTTACAGAAGGATAGGATTCAGGTGATTTGCAGACTACGCAAAATAGTTTTGTTGCATTCAACCCAACAATCCAGTAATTCTCATCTTCCGATTTCCTAGCTTTGTCAACACTGCACAAGTAGCATACAAATCCTTATTACTTCTATCATTATGCGCCTGCTTTTTTTTTTTAAAAATGAAACAATATAAACAAGGACCCAAAACAGAAACAACCCTAAAAAAAACCCATATGAGCAATGCCTTCAGCTAAATGAAACTATCATCAACATCTCACCCCCTTTCACCCTCACCTACTGGCAACACCATATCTGTACCACTTGTACCACTATTAAGCTGCATGCCCCTATATTCTTGCATTATCATGCAGGATTGTTCTATGAATATATACAATCCTTCAATTGGTAAACAAAAAATAGATCAAATGTATGCTTCCACAACATTTCATAAAAAGTTAAGCTTCCTTTTCACCAAGGTAAAATGTCATCTCTTGGCAGAGTAGAATGGTTTATTTAAAGCTGTGGTTACCTGAACACTGGAAGCCAAGAACCACCAAACTGGTCACTATATACTCGCAATATTCCCTGAAAGCCATAAGTATTAAAATAAATCACAACCCCAACACAGGAAAACAACAATGGCAATAGCAATGATAAAGTTTATTGACCTTGGAGTCGAAAGAACAAATTCGGCCATCTTCACTAAATCCAAGCCATGACAGATGGGAAGATAGAGTCAAGGGAAGACGACAGCTTATAGTTTGTGTTGCGTACCTTATGTTAAAAACTTTCATCTCAAGTACCTGAACAAAAATATTTCAACTCAAAATTCCAAATGTACGAGAATATATTTAAAAGAACTAGCATGCTCAACCAACTAGACCTGTTCTCCAGAGGAAAGGCAATCAGAAGCATGCGTCACAACTGCCAAGAGATCTTCAAATCCTGCAAGCGTGACTACTGGGCCATTTACAGAAAGGATATGCATCTACAAGAAAGATAAATAATACATACAATATATGTTAGGCACTAAGAGCTAAATGCATTCATCATATAATTTATTTAGGCATGAATACAAGTTAGGTAAGGGTATTGCCACATATAGACTATCTATCGCACAAACAAATGTTCTATGGTACAGTTTCCATCTTTTATTCGTTAATTCTGCAAATACACAAGCTGCAGAAATAGTTTTTCATTTAAGGTTAGTTGGTGAAAGGCCGGCTAACAATTCCATTAAATTACAATCACAAAGAAGTTGTATGTTGTCCTATTACAAGGAAAATGTTGTATGTTATAAATTAATGTGAGCAGGCACATCTTACAGCAGATCAAATCAGGAGGGTCCCTACAAGTAATCTTTTTTTGTTATTATTTATTTATTTTATTTTTTATTTTATTTTTTGGGGGGGGGGGGGGGGGGGAGCAAGTTGTTGCAAATTGTACACATTGTTTTCCTGTTCATGAAAACAACCACTGTACTCCAAATTTGCAACCAATGTCCAATATCTTTTAGGTTATTAGGAATAACAGAGGTATCAAAATTGCTTCCAAATGACTATCAAAATTGCTTGATATATTTTCGGTTCAGCCAAAGAAAAGAGTCCCCGACTTCCAAATGACTATCAAAATTGCTTGATATATGAGTCCCTGGGAGCTTGTGCCTAGTAAGCCTTCTTAATATACTTCCAGTTTGAACTTTGAAAAATTTATTAGAAACCTTTTATCAAACACGGCTACAAATACATTAAGATTTTCAATATAGCGAGCATAAAAAGAAGTGAGGAAAAACCTGCAAACCGCCTTCAGTGAAAATGCGAAGAAAATTGAAGCTAGTAACAGCAGCTACCCAATTTTTACCTAGCGCGACAGCCTTTACCTCTTCTAACTCAAATCTCATTGACCACTGGAAGAAATTCGGTATATTATTAAATTATCAGAAACAATTAAACCAATTATTATTTTAAATCAGAAGCAAACCAGCTTCAAGGCCCTTTTTGGCATCCTCTTTTCTTAATTTGTTGGTTCAAGTTGCATAAGATAGGATAAACTGAGAACTCATTAAGGCTTACTTGTACAAACAAGGGTTAGCTACATAAATGTAATAAGGCCTAAGTCTAACTTGCCCAGTACAAGAATAACATAAAATATCAGTTTCTTATAGCGTGCCATATGAAATTTGCACTACTTGGGTTATACATAAAGGACAGTTTTGCACACATACCAACAACTGAAGGAGACAAGTTGTGCCAAACTAGCCCTTTATTCTTGTTTGTTAGGTTAGGGAAGGAGGAATGGTACTTTGGTCATTTTCTAAGTAAATAGGGAAGGAAGGTACATGGGGTAGTTTTTTCACATCTTATTGTGGCACAATTCACACCCCCTATTTTTGTTAGAAATTACAAGGTACTTCCAGAAATAGGCGAAGTGACCTATAGTATATAGGTAGCTCCTGAACCAGAGAGAGAGAGAGAGAGACCTCACTATTGTTAGCCCAGCTACCAAAAGGCCGATACATGAGAGTGCTCATATTCTTTTCCCCCTTGAATGGACTTGCGAGCACACAACCGCTTTCATTTAATGCAGCCATGGTGAAGCCAAAATAATCGGTCATGGATGGGACCCTTGGGCCTCTTCCTGTGTCATGAAAGTCGACCTACAAGCAGTTTGGCCGGAATTAGTTTTGAGCTGCATAATTGCTGCATTGAGCGTCTCTCTCTTTCTTTATTTCATTTTATGTGTGATTGCAGGGGCGCAGGGATGATTTTATCAATTAGGAGCTCAAATATAAAGAAAAATCTGCAAGCAACAAAAGGGTGATTGACACCTACTTGGTTGGGCACCTCCTTTTGAACCAAGGTTTATGAATTTGGGGGCAAAACATAAAATTAGCACGCAGGCAATAACAGTGTGATTCGATAACATACTTGCTCGGTGTTGTTTTATCCTTCTTCAATCACTTTTGCCCCAATAGCAAATAAGCATTCTAGGAGACAAATCTGAAGCTCCACTAGATAAAATGTTCGAATAAAAGGTAACCATTCATAACTATCGACATAACATAAGAACAATCAAATATACCCTGCAAAGTTAAGAAAGGTTTTCCATCGTGTTCTTATTTTGATAGGTTCACCCACACATGAAATATTTCGAAAAGATTAGCAAATAAGATCTATCTTCTCACCTCTACATGGGAAAACCCATCATTTTCCAGGGAAGTGACACAACCTAGCAAATTATAGCACAAAAACCGCCTTTTCCCTTGTTCAGTTGGTGTAGACCCCGCCTGAAATGCCTCTTGCATCATCACCCCTCCTCTTTCTCTAACATCACCATCTCCTCTCTTGCACACATTCTCCCTTCTTCTCTTTCTAGACTTGGTCTCTTGCAGGACCTCTTCCCCTTCATCAAACAAAGGTCCCCTCTTTTTCACCTTTTTACTGCTGATTGGAGTGAAATCACCAGCACTTTTCTCGGTGCTATCATCCAAACTTCCTGAATAACAACTAATACCCTTTCCCAGTACTTCATCTTCATCTTCATCTTCATCTTCAAATAAAGCATTTGATTCATTCAAGACCACACCCTCAGTAGGAGACTTCATGCTAATTGGTACCGGGTTCTCCCAAATACCAAACCGACCCATTACATCAATTACTGCCAAGGCATTTCCAACTGGCTTCCAACTCAGCCCACAGACTCTCTCCTCAAACTTTTGCCTCTCTATATCTTGCTTCAAGTCAATATCCCAAATTAAAACCTGCTTATCTAACCCCGAAGTCGCTAAGTATTTGCCATTTGGGGACCAACAAAATGAGCAAACTGATTTTTCATGGTCGCCCTTCAAATTAAACAATTTCTCGCTAGTATCCCTGTCATACATGACAACATCATTTCTCAATCCTGGTACAGCTAGCATCTCACCATCAGGTCGCCAGCTTATAGTATTTAAAACTGATGAATCAGAGTTATGATTTGGGGCTATGGATTTGAGAGTGTGTACCGGTTTACCAGTACTGAGTTCCCAGTAAATGACAGTACCAAAGGAATCAATTGAGGCAAGGTAATCGTTTTTGGGGTCAAAGGAGAGCCCAGTAACCGGACCCTTGTGGCCCTTGAGAACTCTTGAGATAGTCAAATCGATAGTTGAGATTAATTTGATGCCATCATCATCTCCAGCCGCAGCAAGGAGAGTCCCAGATTTGTTGAAGGCTAGGGATTTTATTGGAAGCGTGAAGCGAGTCACGTTGCCCTGAAATGCTCCTCCTAGAGGGTTACAAAATCTAAAGAAGTTAGAGAGTGAAATAGAGCAAATCAAGGATAATGTATCATCACAGACATGTTCCGAAAGTTTGGTCAGCACAGAAGAGCTGACTGGGTCGGCATTGTATTGGCATTTACCATTTTTGTTGGTCATATATGTATTAATGTGTGCTTAAGCTTCGGTAAGTACCTGCCCCTACAGAAAATCTCAATTGGACAGAAAAAAGGTAAAAAAGATCCTATATGAAAGCAAAACAAGATGATAAGATTGAAGAACTGACTACACACAGGGCGGATCTACATTCATTCATAGGGAGCCACCCCTATGATTTTAAAATTGTAATTATGTGTATTGAAATTTAATTGAATTTTAAATTTTTTAGAACTTTTTATATAGTCTAGCCCCCCTTAAAATATAAAATGTTTACTTGTAGCCTAGTGATTAGAACTCTAGTTTGTGGTTGTGGGCATTGGGTTCAAATTCCAGCCACCACATATTGTGCTTTATTATTTTCCGCCCCTTCAAGATTTTCTAGTTTCACCCTGACTACACGTACTTGCAAAGAGTGCTATACAATATAGAGGAACAAAAGACAGACAATCAGTAAAAAGAAACCTAAAAAAACAAGGGGACCGTCCGAGTACCGGTGTACTCTGCTAAATTCGTGTGGAGTCGCCAATACACGTCTCACGCAGCAAGAAAAATAATAAATTAATCAAGCAGATAAGAATTAGAGGCGAAGAAAAAAGAAAAAGCAAGTTCACCTGGGAAACTACATAGTTTGACTGAGTGGTCAATGGAGCCTGACGCAAGTGGACTCGACGTTGGCCCTAGAGCAATTGCGGTGACTCCTTCCTTGTGGTGTCGGAGAACCACCGGTGAACTTACCACCCCGGCGCCGGACCGACCCGGTGGAGGCGCTGACATATCATGAATCAGCACCTCCGTGTCGGAAGCACAGCTCGTTGCCAGGTGGCACCCGTCGTGGGCCCACACGACGGAACATGTCACTGGTGTGTCCGACTTGTGCGCTTCTTTCAGCTTCAGCAATCTACCCATGGGGTTGATTTTCTTTTTTCTTTGGTGACCGTAATATTCACCTCTTTAGCCTTGCTTTGAGCCTTTTCTTTTGAAGGTTTGATCTGAGATTGGGATTCGGTACTTTTACTAGGGTTTGGGGCGCTTAGAAAAATTGGCGGGAAAATAATTAGACCGAGGTTTAGGGGAAACCGGGAAAGGAATGGGAGTCCATATCCTCTGAGGTAACATAATATTTCTGTTTAGATCCGGACTATCAGAAATTGAGAATCCGAGTAAATCTGTCCCGAGGCAGAATGCATGGCCCTTTAATATTCGTATGGATTCTGATCGGACGGTCTGGATCTGAACAATAATACTCTGTAATTTCTGTTACCTTCGGTGATATGAATTCAAGGGATGGATGGGGAGGCTTCGGCGCTTTGATCCGACCGTTAGATCTCCCCAAGATGCTCGTACGTTTATAATCAGACGGTTCCATGACCAACTTGTATATTTTTTTTTCTTATAACGCTCGCGTGATCTATTGTCAGGTAGTGTAACCGTAGTAACATAACTCGCAAATAACGTATATGATTCGTGTATAATTTGTTTTTTTAATGTTTTTGAATCGAACACTGAATAAAACAACAAAATATATTATATGTTTTATTCACGAATAAAATGCGAATCGTGAATTATTCGTGAATAAAATGCAATTTTTTCTAACTATTATTACTTGAAGTGAAGCGAAACTGAACTATTTATTTGTTAACACGTAAGCTTCGCAGTAGGGAAAGTACCAGTTTGACTGTAATATGTACAGTATATCAAAATAGTTAGTTTACTAACAATCGTCTGGAATGATTGTCTGGCAGACTGGCACTCATTTCAAACGTTGTCGTAAATTCTGGGATTTTTTTTTTAAAACATAATTAAAAAAATATTTTTACCAAACCAACATGATTATTTTTTTTTTAACAAAAACCATAAGAACCGAATTGCCAATTCGGTCTGCTTGATTTTTTTTTGGACCGAATTGGCAATTCGGTCCATGTTGATTTCACAAATTTTAAAAAAAAACTGTGTTACCGTTTGTGTGGCTAGGGACCGAATTGCCAATTCGGTCTAGAGTTTTTTTAGTCCGGACCGAATTGCTAATTCAGTCCAAATTCTTTTTTTTTCTTTATTTTTTAGAGTTTGGTTGAATTTCTCACTTGTGTATCATGTATCATATCGGATGTAAGTCAAATTGAATTTGAAACTTAAAGACAATTAAATAGGAAAATTTTACATTGTGTCCTCTTTTTTCAAAACATAGAACAAAATGCCCTCGTCTCAAAATTCTTAACAAAATACCCTGGTGGACCCCACTTTTCTCCTCTCTTCCCTTCCCTCCCACTTCTCCATATTTACTTTTCTTTATTCTTTGTTTAACTAGAAAAATACAACTATAATTTCATTCACGTTTTGAATTTTTTTTTTTGTGTATAACTGATTAGAATTAAGAATTGTAGCGTAAAATTTTATTTGCTTAAATAAAAAAAGCATAATATTAACTTATTTTAAAAATTAGTATTAACTTATTTTATAAAATATTTTTAATTTACATATTATTTTAACATAGACATTCTACCTAGTTTATTCGTTTTAAAATTTCATATTCCTATGTTTAACAATTATAAGAATTTTATCACATCACATGTTAAGAACAATTTAAATTAAGATTGGTCAATTGAAATAATAATTTGATAAATTAGATTCTTAAATGAAATAATAATGTGGCCAATTGAAATTTTAAAACGAATAAACTAGATAGAATTTTAACCGGATCACTTTATTTTATCTTCCATAGAGAATATTAGATGAAATTTGATTTACTCTATTTCATTTTCAATTTTTTTGGCACAACCTAGCGAGTAAGAATTACACATTGTTGTTAATGTAAATGTTTTCTTAACTAAATTTACAATAGCATAACCCTAAAAAAAAAAAAAAAAAAGTTGGGACCGAATTGCCAATTCGGTCCGGAATCTTTTTTGATTTTCTGTGGCCGCCTTTCTAAAAATTTGTGAAATCAACATGGACTGAATTGCCAATTCGGTCAAAAAAAAAAATCAAGCGGACCGAATTAGGAATTCGGTTCTTATGATTTTTGTAAAAAAAAAAAAGTAATCATGTTGGTTTGGTAAAATTTTTTTTTTTAATTATGTTTTTAAAAAAAATCCTAAATTTTTTTATGTGCACGTTATAATTCGTGCACACTAATTTAAGATATATTAAAATTCGTACGCATGATAATTAAAAAGTCTCTTTTTCAAGCTCCTCTCCAGCAGCTGAGATTGACGCCTCCTCTTCATTGTTCGAATTTTCTTAGATTTATTGTTTGTATTCTGCAGCAGCTTAAACGGAGGGTAGATTGAGCAGGTTATACGGACTCTCTTTGATATATGCAAATGAATTCTTGCTATAGAAAATTTGTTTGCGGTCATCAGATTTTTTCTGATTAATTGAAATGAAAATTTTCTTCGTTTCATTCCAATAGGTAATTTTGATACATTTTAACAAGTTAAGAATTCACATTTTGCGTGTTTAATATTTAAAATTTATTTTGTGTAAGATCAGTACATTGAATAATTATCTAATTATTTATATTTGTTTCAACAACTTTTAATTAATTCTATACAAAAATGAAATCAAAATATTATATACTTTGAATATAGACACTTGATTCATTAAGCAGATCAAAATACTTTAAGCTCATCATTCGAAGCCAATCTAGTTGATACCAATCATACTTGCTTTACTCTTAGCACTTCGTCTGTTCTGTTGGTCAAACCATATCAATGTTTCCATTATTTGTCATTATTTTGGGATAAAAGCAGGCTCTAACTCTTTTAGCTCAATTAATCATCCTTTAATCAGAATCAATACTTATTGAAGTATAATACAATTGAATTCAAATGAATTTCTGGGCTGTTATCAGCTTTTCATTAAGAAAAAAAAAATTCATTTTTTTTACCGGAAATCAAGACTTACTGAAGTACAAGTTTTTTCTCGTTCGGAAAATCAATGCTCGTTGAAGTTTAATTCATTTATCTTAAGCAGAGTTCTAAATAGCTAATAGTTTTTTTGGACTTTAAAAACTATAACGCTATCAATCGCTTTTCTTTTATCAGGATTCTAAATAACTACGCAATAGCTGCGTTATAGATTTTTTGGACATTAAAAACGATGACGCAATAATCGCTATTTAGAACCTTGATGTTTTAAGTATGTCAAATACCTGCGCTGGGCTTCACGTAAAATTCCGCCATGTATTTGTTCTGGGGTTGTAAAATAAAAATAAAATACGCTGTTAATTTTTTTGGCTCAATCATATAAAAAATAAAAAAAAAACTGGCTCAAATACAGACAGCAACAATACAGCTACAATAAAAAGCTTAAAAATGACAGAGAGGGTTACCACTAACAAAATGACAAAAAATCAACGTCCTGGCTCCTAAAATACCAAAGTAAAAGCAAACAAGGAAACACTGATAATCAGTAATAAAAAAACTATATAAGCCAAAACTATATTGTAAATTTACTATGTTACAAAAAGGCTAACACAAACTAGAAACAAAAAGATACACACTTATTGATTCATTATGTAGATAATAAAGGAGACTAGAACCACAAGTAAAGCCAACGAAAGGTACTTCCAGCTGGGAATTGCCGGCGTAATATCTCTGACAGATTCGAACCTGAAATCAGTATGAGATTTTTCATCGGCTGGCATACTTCTCTCCGTTTCAACCTCAGTGACCTCACTAACCATCTCTGCTGCAGCTGAATTTACCTAATAAAAGGCAGAAGGCTGTAAAACAAGGGTTATGACAAGCATCATAATTTCAGATAATACATGCAATCTTTCTCTAGTAACCCTCAATTGTCAAATTATGTTCCAACTTAATTTAATTGTTACTAACCCACAATCTTGTCTCTAGTAACCCTCAATAGTCAAATTAAGTTCCAACTTAAATTTAATTGTTACTCCCAACTTTTGAGTTTAAGCACAAACATGATGAGGAAATTCAAACAAAAAATAAAAGCACTTTCCCCCAGTCGGCCAGATAAATACCATAATAGCAGGTGAATTAGCTTCTGCTAGAACCTGACTGAAAGTGTTGGAAACTCTGGGAGTGATGAGTAAAGACGCATAAACAATAAAGGAAAGTATTAAATCCTGGATATATATAAAGCTGGCATTTAAAGGACAACATTTTGCAGTATTTCTTCACCAGGGCTGGTGCACGTACCGGTTTTCCCCAACACCGGCATTAGCTTTGAGTACTCAATGATCAAACAGCCTCACCATTTTGCTCTTATTCTATTTTTGCCTCACCACCAGACCTCCTTTGGTGTATAGACCGTGACTACACCATCGAGGGCTTTTTTGGAGCACCATTTCACAATTAAACACAATTGGCTTAACTCAGGTCTTAATGCTTAGACTTAGGAAAGCAACTAAGCAGATACCACCGGTCAGGCCCAGAACCAAGATTCAAACCCAAAAAACAAATAATAAACTAATAAATATATAGAGAAATCAAATAACTTTAAAAAAGAAAGAAAACTCGCCTTAGTAGGGGTGGCATATTCATTTAATGATTCCACATTGGGACTCTCAAAGGCATTTTTGTTGTGAGCTCCATTCTTTTTCTTAAATTTCTGTGCCATAACTTTATTTTTCTTCGAAAGTGTTGCTATCTACAAAAAAAAAAATTATAGGAAAGGTCCTTTGAATGCAATTTTCCGGCATTAATTTAAAAACAACAATTAATTTCATGTTTTGCTGTTTGAGTGGTACCTTCCCACATCCATACCTGCTGGTATTAGACATTTAGACTCTGTACCACACCAGATGGGAATCACCAACTCGGCAGGTATAAACAACACCGTGCTGGTTTAGTATATATATTACCCAGAACCACACAGGTCTGGTACTGCTATGTACATGCTGTATAACAGGCCTTGTGCAGGAATGCATTAAAAATTGAATCACAAAGTTTTGGAAAGAAATCCAAAAACCTAACCTGTAAATGCAGACGCTCCCTCTCCAAAGCAAGCTTAGAAACAAGGTCTGCTATAACCTTGGCTTTGATAACAATATCCCTTGCAGTGCTAGCTTTTACACTATTCATCTCCTCCAGAGATCTCTCTAACATCCCAACCTTAGACCTCAAAAACCCTACTTCTTCGTTGAGCTCAGCATTCGTCTCAGTCAACCCATTACAGCTGGCCTCTGCCTTGTCAGCCCTCGTTTCTGCCTTTGCAATCTTCCCCTTCAAATCCCTGATCAAAGTATCCATGTCTGACACTGTGCAATTTAGCATACTTTCATTCTCCTTTATAGCCTCAAGTGCTGCATTCGAATGCTCCAGCTGGTTCTCCAAATCCTTCACCTTCCTCTCTAAATTTATATTATTTTCCGTCTGCTCGCCAAGCTTTCCACTCAGATCACCAATTTTGTTTTCCCTTTCACGCAGCCCATTCTCTAGTAACTGAACTTTGAGTAGGTTCACTTGTTCCGCAGAATTCAACTTGCCCGCTATATCCTTAGAAGTACCAAATAGCAAATCAGAAGTGGTTTCAGTCACAAAAGCTCTAGCGAGAAGTGATTCTACCGACTTCTCAAGAAAGTGTGATTCCCTTTCAACTTTTCTAAGTTTAAATTTAAGGTCATCCTCTATGGATTTGGCTTCACTGAGCTTTTCCTCAAGGTCGAGCTCTCTTGCAATTGATTTCTCCAGCATCTGTAACACTTTCCTTTGTTTTCGAGGAGAGAGAATTTTGCCCTCAAGTGAGAGGT
The DNA here is from genome assembly GCA_028015225.1 of Carex myosuroides. NCBI lineage: Eukaryota > Viridiplantae > Streptophyta > Magnoliopsida > Poales > Cyperaceae > Carex > Carex myosuroides. Next base: position 7,691,612 of record CM051482.1, read on the forward strand.
GGCCCGAGTCAGGTGAGCTTACCTCGCTAGAGCCTGCATTTAGTTACACTGAATTAGGACATACTATCTCTTTTTCAGAAGCAAATGAGGATTGGATCCGGAAATAGCATTCTCTGACAGGTGCTTACACTTTTAGCAATAGTCAGGTATAATCGATCCATATGCAATTTTCCCAAACTTATCCTGATAAAACCACAATGAAAAACAACTAAGCTTCAATGCGACCCACTAGATTAAGTGCCAATGATGCAATCTACTTTGGCTTAATTTATTACAGGCCCTCTTTATCAAAAAAATAACTTCACAATCATCTCTCAATTTAACACATCTTCTTAATTAACCCCAGATTGAGTAACTGGGACTCAAAATTAGCACTAATTTGTGCCTCGCCTATGCCCACATTGTGATTGCAATGAGCATCAATTTATTAGGAGTTCAGTTAACCTATTAATCTTGTATTAAAAATGGGAAAGACAGCAAATAATAGCTTCAAACTGGTCAAAGTGATAGCAAAACCCATAATAGTACCATTGTGAAATAGTCCCTATCAGTATAAATCATTACTAAAGTAATACGTAATCCATAATCATAATACTTGTATCAAGCATTATACTAGTTGCAAACTTACGAGATGGATCACCTAGCAAATCTAGGGTTCCCTTGAACTTGGCAGACCCTGCACTGAGATCAGAAAGAAGCTGTTGTAAATCCTCCATGGCAGTCTCCGCTTGCACCATCTTCTCCCCCATTGCGTTAGCAGGTTCTTCACCAACAAGGTGATTCTTCACCTCAACTATATCATCCTTAAGAAATCCTACGAATTCCTCCAACTGCTTCACCTCAGAGTTCAAGTACGCAGATAGTATATCAAATTCAAAAGCCTTTTGCACTGACTCGTTGTCTGGTAAGGAGTCGGTGTCGAGAGTAAGAGAGTCGATCGGGCCCGATCGTGATGCTACCTCCATTCGAAGTATCTGAAGGTTCATGACCTTGTCCGAGGAGTAGGCAAGGTCATGCTGTATCCTTGTTATAGTCTCCATGGTTTGTTACAGAGAGAGAGGGAGGGAGCGAGGGAGAGAGATTGGCCGAGTTGATCTGATGAAGGAGAGGGAACAGAGGTCAGAGGTTGGGTGGGGTAGAGATCGCGAATTCTCTATCGTGATACAAGGTAAAGGATTATTTATGGCTGGTACAAGACCTGTGGGGTGTTGCAAATTCCCGACACTCGGGGACCACATGAAAAGCAGCTCTGTGGCGGATTGGACGGCTCTGATCTCGTTAAATGCCCGCAAACTTTCATCTCGCGAGTAAATTCCATTATCCATAATTCCATATAAATAAATCCCAGGGTGCCGACATTATAATTATAACTCATAAAAGGGAAAATAAATCTGCTGTGATTCTCGGGGAATCACGGGACCTGCGATCCCATCTCAACGGTTGATCTTTCTCGAGATGCGTGCATGAAAGTTTACTTTTTCACAACGTTTCCGAGATCCGCGCACGGAAAAGTTTGAACCGTTGATCTCAGAATTTTAGGATCATGCGATCCATCTCGGAATCGCAGTAGATTCGGACACCATAAAAGGAGAATGGGTGTCACTGTAGCGAGGAACAGTGAACCCCCGTTAGTAACCGTCTTGATGATGGATGAGGCGCCCCATTTTCTGGAATGTTATCCTATGCGGAGCTTAAAAGCTCCGCAGCCTGCGGTTCTTTTAATCTGGTCCGTTAGTGGTCCGTTAGTTTTAACGTTTCACGAATCTAAAAGCACAATAATACTGCCCCCTCCGTTAGCCCGATCACAAAGCGGCTGAGAGTTAATCTGGTTCGTTCATTTGCTCCGCACCTGCGGAGTTTGATGGAACTCCGCAGGGGATAACTTCCCCCATTTTTTACTCTGACGGACGCTGTCGTCATCAACTCAAATTTCATCCTCCCTCGAATCTTAATGTCCATCTGTCTCTCGAACTTTTCCCTTCACTTCCTCCGCAAATTCTACAGGTGTTCCTTGCTCTCCTCCCTTCGACGCCGGCTGCGTCCCCCCCCCCCCCCCACCTCATCCCACACGTGTTACTCGATCCGTCGACTGTGACCTCCTTCTGTTCTCCCCTGCATTCTCTCCCCTCATCTTATTCTTTATTCGGTCAGCTCTTTTGCAGTCTACTCGCGTTGGTAAGATTTTCCTAATTCAATCACCGCTTTTAATTCCTTCCCCTCCGCAGCAATTCCTTACCAAATCTTCCCCATTGCCTAATTTGTGCTAAACTTTCAACTCTTGCACTTCCCTCAACTGGAGGTTAAAAAAAAAAGGCAATTACACAGCAGCGTGAGGAAAATTAGAAGTGCTGCCTCCGTTGCTATTGGGTAGAAACCTCCGTTGGGATTGGGCGGCCCTCCTTACCGACTTCTACCAAGGTAAATTTCTCACCTTCTCAGAGGTTCGTACATGAGAGGAGAAGGGTAGGGAGCTAGGCAGAGAGTTCAATTTCTCTTTTTCTGGTATTGAACTGTCCACCTCTTTGCCTTGAATTTCAACAATTAGGGCCCGTTCGGCAACGGCACTGTTGCCGTGGGAAAAAAAATTACCTCTTGAGTGAATTTTTTTTTCCCACGGTGAACAGTAAAAAGTAGTGCAAAATTTTTGATTCCTATTCCTAGCAGGCTGCCGAACGGGCCCTTAGTGGCTAATCTTAATCTTGCCGTCAGTTTGATCTGTCATATGGTTAAAGCGAACATTGTTTGGAAAAATTGTCTCAAGGTTATTGATCCATTCAATACTTGCATTAATCTATACTTCCCTGGTTCCTTTTCTCCTTGATACTTTTAATTTCATGATTCTCTCTCCCTTTCTTTGACTGTAGATTTCATTTACAATATTTAACATCTGTTTTGTCTATTTATCAGTGCTTTCCACAGATATATGCTTCAATAAATTCCTGTAGGTTGGCTGATCACTTGATATAGTGTCAGGTACAAAATCTGATATATGTGTTATTTAAAGGTTGTCAAATTTATGGGTGTTCAAATGGTTTCGCCAATTTAGTTTCAACTTAACAAAATGTATTTAGTTATATTGATTCGGCTGTTTGATTTGCTTTAAAGTTATTAGTTTGGTTTATAATTCGGTTGATTGGTTTACATTATTCAAACTGGAAGAAAAGTTTTCCCCCTTAGTAATTTGAGTTTGGTCCGAAATGCACTGACCAAACAATACATCTAATGAACCATATCAATCCAATTAGCTACATGCCATGGCTACTATGCAAATTTTTTTTCTTTTTGTTTTCAATTCTTTCCTTCTCCTCCTTACAAACGATGACATGGCCACTGTATCAAATTATTAGTCTCACATTTCTTCCTTCAATTTATAATATTCACTCCTTTCTTGCTCCAGTATGCTGAGTTAATCAGCCAATGTTTCCATAATGCATTTTGTTACATCATTACTTCCCCACATATTTCGTCACATATTATTCTAACTTGAATATGTGCAGTAAACATGCAACTTAGTTAAAGTCAATTTACCTGAGCTTAATCCTAACTAAAAATGTGTCGATTTTCAGACCTCGTATGTCGACCCAGAAACCCACCCACTCTAGCCACCTCAATCTAGTCAATCCCCATACTGTACTGTTTGTGTAGTTGCTCGGGAATTTTATACATTTGGTAGTGCTAGCTTCTCTTGCAAAACCTAAATTCATTTTTGTTTTGCATTTTTTTTTCAGCTACAGCTGAGAGAACAGAAGGTCAACAAGTTAAGAATAACCTCTCTAACAAGAGGAAGAGAATTAAATTTTACTGCCCTTTACTTTTACATTTTTCCATCACTAATCTTTTTACAATTTCTTTACCCAAGCCAACTCCTCATTTTCCCTGTTTCAGCATTTTCGTAACTGCGATGGTACACCTGCTGGGAATCAATCACACTTTCATTGTGTTGTCCGTAATCTCCATAGCCTTTGAGGTATTTTCCTTTACCTCACTATTTACACTATAGTTGCAAGTAAAAATTCCAACAAAGGCCTAAGGATTAGGGGTAGATATTTTCAGATTTGGCTGTCAGACAGGTACAATGAAGTTACCCTAGCAGATCTGTCTTATCGTACTGAAACTGTTATCTACAAATTGAAAATAAAAATTAAACAAACCCTAGGATGTAGCACATTTAGCACATAACTATGTATAGTAGTTCTAAATTTTTTGGAAATGCCTATGATTTGTACCAAAAAATTTAGAAGTTATCTTAATGTATATATTTTTTTATCAGTAGTAATGTGCTAGAAGTTCTCCTCTTCTCCGACTTCAGGTTAGGGTTTCGGCTAAATCACATTTTACTGTTTTGGAATTTGACAAGTGAAGGAGGGGGGTTTGGAAGAAGAATTTGTGGGTGACTCCCCCCTCTTTTTGGTTGCTTTCTGGTACTGATTTTTCACTCTAAATCTCCTTCTCGGTCTGAGGTGCAGATACGACTGATTTTTTGGCTCTAATTTCTGGTACTAATTTTTTTGCTAGTTCTTGCTAATTTATAAGAACAGATATGATTCACAACAGAAAATACCAGAAAAGCCAACAGAATCAGTATGAACTGATCCCATACCAGAAAATATAAAAAGGGAAATATTGAGGTAATATTTCCCGTGCACCTTTCTGGGATTTCAAAATATATAAAATAGCTACCTAAAATGAGTCTGTCCGCATATTCTAATGTTTCAGAAAGAGAACTGAGCCTACCTTCACCAGCTGTTGAAATTCTTCCTCTACAAGTACATTTTGTTGGGCATGAAAAAATTGAATTTTTTTATTTCCCTATTAATAATTTCTTTTTATTTCCTCCTATTCATCTTCATTTAATGTACTACCTTTATTGAAGAAGAAAGTGTACTAGCAATTTTTTAAACAAAATAGGTTCCTTTTCCAATATTGATATAAACTAGGGTTATTTAGCAAATTTCTCTTTTACAGAATGCTCATCGTTACAACTTACAAGTATGCTGGAAAGACGGTTGATGTGCAAGGTCTCAGCATTTTCAAGGTATTCGTTAATTAGAACATGTAGTTTCGCCTCATCAAAATGGTAGTGTGACAGACTTCATTGTTTTTGCAAATTTGGACATTTTACATTCAAAGACAGAATGTACTTTCAATTGTTCCCTCCTTTTTTCCCCCAAAATGTGCAACACTGCAAATAGATGACGTAAATATTTGTTTAAATTTTCAAATTATTATTCCATGGAATCTGAGATACTGGGAAACAAGTTCCATTTCCACATAATTTGTATGGTTTCTTTTCTCTCTGTTTTTTTTGTGTGGATTGGTGTTGGCATATACTTTTCTTACCATTACCTATTTCTTACTGTTGTATTGAAAATTTATGAAGAACTTGAGAAGTACTCTTCTTCCATTTCAGGAATACCCCATTTAACCATATGATATTCTCCATGGAGCCTACCTTAGTTGATACATTAGTCTACCATTTAGGTTTATATTTTATTGCTTGCATTTATCATTATAAAATCTTGTATGGGTTCTTCTTTCCACAATAATTGATTTAACATATGCCTTTCGACAAGGTACAGTCGAACAATATCTTCCATATACAGTTTCCTTTCTTTCACAGGTTAAAATTTCCTCTTAATTATTTCCATGTAGTCAGTGCAAACTTTGAAGAGATGAAGAAGAAACTACGATAATGCTATTTATCTTATTTTATCTTTCTCACTTTTCCCCCTTTCACCGAAGAGAAATATTATTGCTATTTATTAATGCCCAAACTGGTCATTTTTTGGCCGGTGGGATTAAAAATTCTGACCGGCCATTTTCAGGTCGGGATCTTTTTCTTTTTCTATTTGAAATATTTGTTAGATTACTTCTTTTGATGTATAATTTGCATAATTATACTAAAATACGTTAAATTATGGTAATTATGTTAAATTATGCTAATTAAGCTAATTACGCTAAATTATCTTTAATAACGCTAAATTACGCTAATTACGCTAAATTACGCTAATTACACTAATTACGTTAAAAATTTCAAGAGTTTCGTTGTCGTTTTTCTAAGAATGTCGGGTAATTTAGTGTAATTAAACATTTTGCATAATTAATGTCGTCGTAATTTAGCATCATCGTAATTAGTGTAATTATCGTAATTTAACGTAATTTAGCGTAATTTAGCATAATTTAGCGTAATTAAGCGTAATTAGCGTAATTTAGTGTAATTTAACATAATTAGCATAATTAGCGTAATTTAGTATAATTATGTTAATTATACATCAAAAAAATAATCTAATAAATATTTAAAAAAAAAAAGATCCTGATCGGCTATTTTAATTCAACCGGCCGAAAAATAGCCGTTTGGGCATTAATAAAAATGTCCGCTTGTTATGGATACATTTGATACTTTATTTTTTAATTTGGATATTAGAAAAAATGTCGGCCCAAGGTGCAGTGCTGTAAGAAAATTAGCACTTGAGAGACTACTCGCTTTGTGGAGCTTGATGGGCTGGGCCGGAACTATGGTAATTAGGCGGGATGAAAATATGAGCCGGAAACGGAATTAGGACGACGGCAGATTGAAGTATAACACGGTGTTGAAATTTAATGCCTCAGTTGTTATATACATGCCCAATAATGTCCCTCCTAGGGGAATTTTTTTACCATATAAAATATAAAATATATTAAATATATTAAGAGAAAAATATAAATATCATCAATAAATATTTATAAATAGTAGGACCGGAAGGAATTTTAGTATACCGATCCAAATCAGTTTTATTTTTTTATTTTCTCTATTAAAATATAACTTTCTTTTAGAAAAATAGATGAAATATCTTAAAATTTAAATGCACTGGAAGGACTATCTATTTTTATATTTTTTATATTTTAATAGAGAAAATTCTACCGATCTTTCTACTAAAAAAAAATTCATTGATACTCTTTATGTTTATCTCGTCTTCTTTTATAATATTTTCTATAAATGCTTTGGCAGAGCAAGAGTTAGGGGTGTCAGATCGTGATCATATTTACAAATTGCACGGCTTACCCCTCACCATTGTCTCAGATCGTGATCCAGTGTTTACTAGTAAGTTTTGGCAAGAACTGATGAGTAAATTGGGAGTTCAGTTGAATATGGGGACTGCTTATCACCCTCAGTCAGACGGTCAAACCGAGAAGGTCAATCAGTGCCTTGAACAGTATCTTAGAAGCATGGTTTATGATAAACAAAATAAATGGGCTCAATACTTACCATTAGCTGAGTGGTGGTACAATACCAGTTGGCACAGTGCAATAAAAGTTTCGCCTTTTGAAGCCCTCTATGGTTACCCACCTCCACAGTTAGGTTTGGGTAGTACCCCAAGAAGTCAGGTTGAGGCTGTCAATGTCTTTTTCAGAGATAGACAAGCGGCAATGTCCCAATTAAAGCTCAATTTGAAGAAAGCACAGGAACGGATGAAGAGAAATGAGGATAAGCACAGAAGCGAGAGGAAATTTGATAAGGGAGATTGGGTATACTTGAAATTACAGCCGTACCGACAAATAACAGTGGGAGGGATGCGTAATCAGAAGCTAAGCTCCAAATATTATGGTCCATTTGAGATTATCAAACGCATAGGCACAGTGGCTTACAAGCTCAATCTACCCCCAGAATCTCTCATCCACCCTGTATTCCATGTCTCTCAACTCAAGGCGAAGCTAGGAGAGGCACAAATACCATCGCCAACACTGCCAGTACTTGGGCCGAGTCTCAATTTGAAGTCAGTACCTCATTTAGTGTTAGATCGAAGAATGGTGAAGAGGAGAAATTCAGCCGTAACCCAACTATTAATCCAGTGGAAGAACCAGTCTCCTGAAGATGCCAATTGGGAAGATTATGAGGTTATAGCTCACAGGTTTCCTGAATTTATTCGTGAGGACACGAATTTTGTTAAGGGGGGTGGATTGCAACGAAACCCAGCTGATTTGGGGGTTACCGTTGAGAGTTCCAGTTCAATTGGGGAAGAAGAGTTACCGGTCAGCGGGGTCAGGAAGCTGGGGCAGCAAGGAAGTAAAACTGACAAAGGGGCCCTACTCATACAGAACCAGAGAGGAACTGGAGAAGGAACAGGAGAGGGAACTTAGCGAATCCTCAGCGACAATTTCAGAAGTTGTTAGAATTGGTTAAGCCTCCTCAACACTCGCTGCTGACATGGCATACCTGAATTCATCTCAAGAATTCTGTACCCATTTCTTTTACTTTTCTTTACATTTTACATCGCCTATATAAGGCCTTTACTCCTGTGGAGTTGTATGTTGAATTTTGATAATGAAGTAATCGAATTGCTTTGAGCATTCGTGCGTTGGTTGCAGCTGGCACCTTCGTTTTATCTCAAATTACTCTTTCTCTTGTCTCAAGTTTGATTCTTTCTGTGATTTCATACATAAACGAGATCTAAGCACGTTGCAATCACCTAGCAAATCTAGGGTTCCCTTGAACTTGGCAGACCCTGCACTGAGATCAGAAAGAAGCTGTTGTAAATCCTCTATGGCAGTCTCCGCTTGCACCATCTTCTCCCCCATTGCGTTAGCAGGTTCTTCACCAACAAGGTGATTCTTCACCTCAACTATATCATCCTTAAGAAATCCTACGAATTCCTCCAACTGCTTCACCTCAGAGTTCAAGTACGCAGATAGTATATCAAATTCAAAAGCCTTTTGCACTGACTCGTTGTCTGGTAAGGAGTCGGTGTCGAGAGTAAGAGAGTCGATCGGGCCCGATCGTGATGCTACCTCCATTCGAAGTATCTGAAGGTTCATGACCTTGTCCGAGGAGTAGGCAAGGTCATGCTGTATCCTTGTTATAGTCTCCATGGTTTGTTACAGAGAGAGAGGGAGGGAGCGAGGGAGAGAGATTGGCCGAGTTGATCTGATGAAGGAGAGGGAACAGAGGTCAGAGGTTGGGTGGGGTAGAGATCGCGAATTCTCTATCGTGATACAAGGTAAAGGATTATTTATGGCTGGTACAAGACCTGTGGGGTGTTGCAAATTCCCGACACTCGGGGACCACATGAAAAGCAGCTCTGTGGCGGATTGGACGGCTCTGATCTCGTTAAATGCCCGCAAACTTTCATCTCGCGAGTAAATTCCATTATCCATAATTCCATATAAATAAATCCCAGGGTGCCGACATTATAATTATAACTCATAAAAGGGAAAATAAATCTGCTGTGATTCTCGGGGAATCACGGGACCTGCGATCCCATCTCAACGGTTGATCTTTCTCGAGATGCGTGCATGAAAGTTTACTTTTTCACAACGTTTCCGAGATCCGCGCACGGAAAAGTTTGAACCGTTGATCTCAGAATTTTAGGATCATGCGATCCATCTCGGAATCGCAGTAGATTCGGACACCATAAAAGGAGAATGGGTGTCACTGTAGCGAGGAACAGTGAACCCCCGTTAGTAACCGTCTTGATGATGGATGAGGCGCCCCATTTTCTGGAATGTTATCCTATGCGGAGCTTAAAAGCTCCGCAGCCTGCGGTTCTTTTAATCTGGTCCGTTAGTGGTCCGTTAGTTTTAACGTTTCACGAATCTAAAAGCACAATAATACTGCCCCCTCCGTTAGCCCGATCACAAAGCGGCTGAGAGTTAATCTGGTTCGTTCATTTGCTCCGCACCTGCGGAGTTTGATGGAACTCCGCAGGGGATAACTTCCCCCATTTTTTACTCTGACGGACGCTGTCGTCATCAACTCAAATTTCATCCTCCCTCGAATCTTAATGTCCATCTGTCTCTCGAACTTTTCCCTTCACTTCCTCCGCAAATTCTACAGGTGTTCCTTGCTCTCCTCCCTTCGACGCCGGCTGCGTCCCCCCCCCCCCCCACCTCATCCCACACGTGTTACTCGATCCGTCGACTGTGACCTCCTTCTGTTCTCCCCTGCATTCTCTCCCCTCATCTTATTCTTTATTCGGTCAGCTCTTTTGCAGTCTACTCGCGTTGGTAAGATTTTCCTAATTCAATCACCGCTTTTAATTCCTTCCCCTCCGCAGCAATTCCTTACCAAATCTTCCCCATTGCCTAATTTGTGCTAAACTTTCAACTCTTGCACTTCCCTCAACTGGAGGTTAAAAAAAAAAGGCAATTACACAGCAGCGTGAGGAAAATTAGAAGTGCTGCCTCCGTTGCTATTGGGTAGAAACCTCCGTTGGGATTGGGCGGCCCTCCTTACCGACTTCTACCAAGGTAAATTTCTCACCTTCTCAGAGGTTCGTACATGAGAGGAGAAGGGTAGGGAGCTAGGCAGAGAGTTCAATTTCTCTTTTTCTGGTATTGAACTGTCCACCTCTTTGCCTTGAATTTCAACAATTAGGGCCCGTTCGGCAACGGCACTGTTGCCGTGGGAAAAAAAATTACCTCTTGAGTGAATTTTTTTTTCCCACGGTGAACAGTAAAAAGTAGTGCAAAATTTTTGATTCCTATTCCTAGCAGGCTGCCGAACGGGCCCTTAGTGGCTAATCTTAATCTTGCCGTCAGTTTGATCTGTCATATGGTTAAAGCGAACATTGTTTGGAAAAATTGTCTCAAGGTTATTGATCCATTCAATACTTGCATTAATCTATACTTCCCTGGTTCCTTTTCTCCTTGATACTTTTAATTTCATGATTCTCTCTCCCTTTCTTTGACTGTAGATTTCATTTACAATATTTAACATCTGTTTTGTCTATTTATCAGTGCTTTCCACAGATATATGCTTCAATAAATTCCTGTAGGTTGGCTGATCACTTGATATAGTGTCAGGTACAAAATCTGATATATGTGTTATTTAAAGGTTGTCAAATTTATGGGTGTTCAAATGGTTTCGCCAATTTAGTTTCAACTTAACAAAATGTATTTAGTTATATTGATTCGGCTGTTTGATTTGCTTTAAAGTTATTAGTTTGGTTTATAATTCGGTTGATTGGTTTACATTATTCAAACTGGAAGAAAAGTTTTCCCCCTTAGTAATTTGAGTTTGGTCCGAAATGCACTGACCAAACAATACATCTAATGAACCATATCAATCCAATTAGCTACATGCCATGGCTACTATGCAAATTTTTTTTCTTTTTGTTTTCAATTCTTTCCTTCTCCTCCTTACAAACGATGACATGGCCACTGTATCAAATTATTAGTCTCACATTTCTTCCTTCAATTTATAATATTCACTCCTTTCTTGCTCCAGTATGCTGAGTTAATCAGCCAATGTTTCCATAATGCATTTTGTTACATCATTACTTCCCCACATATTTCGTCACATATTATTCTAACTTGAATATGTGCAGTAAACATGCAACTTAGTTAAAGTCAATTTACCTGAGCTTAATCCTAACTAAAAATGTGTCGATTTTCAGACCTCGTATGTCGACCCAGAAACCCACCCACTCTAGCCACCTCAATCTAGTCAATCCCCATACTGTACTGTTTGTGTAGTTGCTCGGGAATTTTATACATTTGGTAGTGCTAGCTTCTCTTGCAAAACCTAAATTCATTTTTGTTTTGCATTTTTTTTTCAGCTACAGCTGAGAGAACAGAAGGTCAACAAGTTAAGAATAACCTCTCTAACAAGAGGAAGAGAATTAAATTTTACTGCCCTTTACTTTTACATTTTTCCATCACTAATCTTTTTACAATTTCTTTACCCAAGCCAACTCCTCATTTTCCCTGTTTCAGCATTTTCGTAACTGCGATGGTACACCTGCTGGGAATCAATCACACTTTCATTGTGTTGTCCGTAATCTCCATAGCCTTTGAGGTATTTTCCTTTACCTCACTATTTACACTATAGTTGCAAGTAAAAATTCCAACAAAGGCCTAAGGATTAGGGGTAGATATTTTCAGATTTGGCTGTCAGACAGGTACAATGAAGTTACCCTAGCAGATCTGTCTTATCGTACTGAAACTGTTATCTACAAATTGAAAATAAAAATTAAACAAACCCTAGGATGTAGCACATTTAGCACATAACTATGTATAGTAGTTCTAAATTTTTTGGAAATGCCTATGATTTGTACCAAAAAATTTAGAAGTTATCTTAATGTATATATTTTTTTATCAGTAGTAATGTGCTAGAAGTTCTCCTCTTCTCCGACTTCAGGTTAGGGTTTCGGCTAAATCACATTTTACTGTTTTGGAATTTGACAAGTGAAGGAGGGGGGTTTGGAAGAAGAATTTGTGGGTGACTCCCCCCTCTTTTTGGTTGCTTTCTGGTACTGATTTTTCACTCTAAATCTCCTTCTCGGTCTGAGGTGCAGATACGACTGATTTTTTGGCTCTAATTTCTGGTACTAATTTTTTTGCTAGTTCTTGCTAATTTATAAGAACAGATATGATTCACAACAGAAAATACCAGAAAAGCCAACAGAATCAGTATGAACTGATCCCATACCAGAAAATATAAAAAGGGAAATATTGAGGTAATATTTCCCGTGCACCTTTCTGGGATTTCAAAATATATAAAATAGCTACCTAAAATGAGTCTGTCCGCATATTCTAATGTTTCAGAAAGAGAACTGAGCCTACCTTCACCAGCTGTTGAAATTCTTCCTCTACAAGTACATTTTGTTGGGCATGAAAAAATTGAATTTTTTTATTTCCCTATTAATAATTTCTTTTTATTTCCTCCTATTCATCTTCATTTAATGTACTACCTTTATTGAAGAAGAAAGTGTACTAGCAATTTTTTAAACAAAATAGGTTCCTTTTCCAATATTGATATAAACTAGGGTTATTTAGCAAATTTCTCTTTTACAGAATGCTCATCGTTACAACTTACAAGTATGCTGGAAAGACGGTTGATGTGCAAGGTCTCAGCATTTTCAAGGTATTCGTTAATTAGAACATGTAGTTTCGCCTCATCAAAATGGTAGTGTGACAGACTTCATTGTTTTTGCAAATTTGGACATTTTACATTCAAAGACAGAATGTACTTTCAATTGTTCCCTCCTTTTTTCCCCCAAAATGTGCAACACTGCAAATAGATGACGTAAATATTTGTTTAAATTTTCAAATTATTATTCCATGGAATCTGAGATACTGGGAAACAAGTTCCATTTCCACATAATTTGTATGGTTTCTTTTCTCTCTGTTTTTTTTGTGTGGATTGGTGTTGGCATATACTTTTCTTACCATTACCTATTTCTTACTGTTGTATTGAAAATTTATGAAGAACTTGAGAAGTACTCTTCTTCCATTTCAGGAATACCCCATTTAACCATATGATATTCTCCATGGAGCCTACCTTAGTTGATACATTAGTCTACCATTTAGGTTTATATTTTATTGCTTGCATTTATCATTATAAAATCTTGTATGGGTTCTTCTTTCCACAATAATTGATTTAACATATGCCTTTCGACAAGGTACAGTCGAACAATATCTTCCATATACAGTTTCCTTTCTTTCACAGGTTAAAATTTCCTCTTAATTATTTCCATGTAGTCAGTGCAAACTTTGAAGAGATGAAGAAGAAACTACGATAATGCTATTTATCTTATTTTATCTTTCTCACTTTTCCCCCTTTCACCGAAGAGAAATATTATTGCTATTTATTAATGCCCAAACTGGTCATTTTTTGGCCGGTGGGATTAAAAATTCTGACCGGCCATTTTCAGGTCGGGATCTTTTTCTTTTTCTATTTGAAATATTTGTTAGATTACTTCTTTTGATGTATAATTTGCATAATTATACTAAAATACGTTAAATTATGGTAATTATGTTAAATTATGCTAATTAAGCTAATTACGCTAAATTATCTTTAATAACGCTAAATTACGCTAATTACGCTAAATTACGCTAATTACACTAATTACGTTAAAAATTTCAAGAGTTTCGTTGTCGTTTTTCTAAGAATGTCGGGTAATTTAGTGTAATTAAACATTTTGCATAATTAATGTCGTCGTAATTTAGCATCATCGTAATTAGTGTAATTATCGTAATTTAACGTAATTTAGCGTAATTTAGCATAATTTAGCGTAATTAAGCGTAATTAGCGTAATTTAGTGTAATTTAACATAATTAGCATAATTAGCGTAATTTAGTATAATTATGTTAATTATACATCAAAAAAATAATCTAATAAATATTTAAAAAAAAAAAGATCCTGATCGGCTATTTTAATTCAACCGGCCGAAAAATAGCCGTTTGGGCATTAATAAAAATGTCCGCTTGTTATGGATACATTTGATACTTTATTTTTTAATTTGGATATTAGAAAAAATGTCGGCCCAAGGTGCAGTGCTGTAAGAAAATTAGCACTTGAGAGACTACTCGCTTTGTGGAGCTTGATGGGCTGGGCCGGAACTATGGTAATTAGGCGGGATGAAAATATGAGCCGGAAACGGAATTAGGACGACGGCAGATTGAAGTATAACACGGTGTTGAAATTTAATGCCTCAGTTGTTATATACATGCCCAATAATGTCCCTCCTAGGGGAATTTTTTTACCATATAAAATATAAAATATATTAAATATATTAAGAGAAAAATATAAATATCATCAATAAATATTTATAAATAGTAGGACCGGAAGGAATTTTAGTATACCGATCCAAATCAGTTTTATTTTTTTATTTTCTCTATTAAAATATAACTTTCTTTTAGAAAAATAGATGAAATATCTTAAAATTTAAATGCACTGGAAGGACTATCTATTTTTATATTTTTTATATTTTAATAGAGAAAATTCTACCGATCTTTCTACTAAAAAAAAATTCATTGATACTCTTTATGTTTATCTCGTCTTCTTTTATAATATTTTCTATAAATGCTTTGGCAGAGCAAGAGTTAGGGGTGTCTAGGGGTGATAATGAGCGAGCATGAGCGAGTTGGGGTATGCTCGACTCATTAGCTTAATGAGCGAGTTGCCGAGTTGTTTAAAATACATCATTCAAAAACTAATTTTCATTAATAGAATTTAACAAATTGTCATAATCCAACATAATTAAACAATACATAATTTAACAAAAAATTGTCCATAAATAAATTTAACAAAATCAAACAACTATCTTTTTGTCGTTCTCACGGCCCTACATGTCACATACTCAAAGCTATCTCCTTGTCACATACCTACAAATTTGCATTATCAAAACAATAATAAAAATGTAGAATTTAGAAATATACAAATCCAGAACTGTACAAATCCAGAACGGTGCATTAATGATCAAATTTTGGGCTATATTTTGAGACTAGTGTATTGATGAGTATGGTCCGAAACTAAAGAAAATTAAGGAATATTGCATTGAATGTGAATTGTAATTCTGCTTGTTTTAGAAAAATTTACAAATTCTTAATATTATTTTTCTGGATATACTAACAGCTATTAGAGAAGTGGATTAGATGTGGCACGATTTATGTAACTTAGTTCTTAATGAGCGAGTTATGAGCGAGTTGAGGTGTGCTCATGCTCGGCTCATTAAGTTAATGAGCGAGTTATAGCGAGTTGATAATGAGCGAGTTGTTAATGAGCATTTAGCGAGCGAGTTATGAGCAATTTACTCACCCTTAGGGGTGTCAATGATACCCTTTTAATCGTTTACCCTACCCGTATCGTATTCGATAAGGTGGGTATGGGTAAGGTTTTTTCGTTAACTTATCAGGTATGGCCGTATGGGTATGGGTAAGGATTTTTATATTTAGCTAAACGGTTAAGGGTATGGGTAAAGGTTGTTTCGTATCTGTTACCCTATCGGGTAATTATATAAAATAAAATCATATGATAATATTTGAGCAATACTTAGTGATGGTAAAATTTATTTGTGGTTCATATAATAATGTTTGAACAATAATTAGTGATGTACTTTTGTTTAGTGTGTATTTTTTGTTATAAGAAAAATATTAAACATATTACTTTTATTTGCATGTTTTATTAGTTAGTTAAATAATTTAATTTGTTTGAAGAAATATTTGTGTTTTTAAATTCTCTTGTTTTATTAAAATAATTTAGTTGAAATTAATTGCACATTTGTTTTTTTATTAATAGTGTGAATGCAGTTTTGATATTCTATTTATAAGATATAATAAAATTACTTTTTATATCAGTATTATAATGCTCGTTGTTCACCTGTTTCCGTTTTAGTAACTGATAATTTTAACGGATAAAGATAGAACTGAGAATAAAGATAGAATAGAGTAAAATCAAATTTTTAATAAGTAAAGATAGAATACATATAAAGTTAATTATTAATAAGTATTAATGTAAAATTACTTTTTCCTACTTGTATCGTACCTATTGATAATTTGACACCTGTAACAAGAGTCAGAGGATGGGCTCTTCGGTTTCTCCCACTTTCTTCGATATATATATATATATTCTGTAGACAACAAATTCTCCCTTTTGGCCGAAATTTTTATTTATACTATAATAAAAAAAAAATCAAAACCCCCTGTTTTCGAAAAATTCAACATTTATCTAGGCCGCACAATGCTCTTGCGTCCTCAAAAACTGGGGCCGTCTAATGCCCCTGCGGCCCTATTGTTTTGTTTTTTGTTTTTTGTTTTTTTGTAAGTGCACATAAAATAAGAAATACAAAGAGTTTTGGAACCGACATTTTTATTAATATCCAAAGTTAATTAGAAATTAATATTTATGCTCAGAATTCCCGACTTTCGCCAAAAATGCCCAAATCGGCCATAAAATAGCCGGTTTACTCTTTTTTTTTAGAGACACTATGAAAAGCAAAATAATGAAATCTAACACTGAAAATTTGATTTTTTTTGTTTAAATTATTCATTACTTCTTTTGATTTATAATTAGCATATTTATACTAAAATACACTAAATTACTTGAAATTATGTTGAATTACACTATATTACAATAAATTATGTTGAATTACACTAAATTACGTTAAAT
Source organism: Carex myosuroides (assembly GCA_028015225.1). Lineage (NCBI taxonomy): Eukaryota > Viridiplantae > Streptophyta > Magnoliopsida > Poales > Cyperaceae > Carex > Carex myosuroides. Next base: position 7,708,479 of record CM051482.1, read on the forward strand.
TATGCTAAATTACAATAACTTCGCTAATTACGCTAATTACACTTAAATACGGTAAATTACGCTAAACTACGCAAAATTACGCTGAAGTAGACCGATTTTGTGTCATCTTTCATGAATCATAAAAAATAGTAAAAAAGTTCTGAAAATAGTAAAAATTGGTATTCTACAAGTTCATTATGTAACTAATTTACTGAGTTACTTAGATTGAATAATAGAAATAAAAATCTTAATCGGAAACTTCAACTCAAGTTTTGAGGCTCATCCCTTTGTTTTTTGGCAATTCTGAATTTTAAATTCTAGCATAGCCTGCACGGATGCATACATATTTTCGCAAGTTTTCCGAAAAGTGGTCATTTGCTGAAATCGGACACTCGAGCGCCGTTTTATGACCGTTTGAAGTTTCGTCGTTGTTTTCTGCCTTTTCAGTGAAGATATCGTCCCTATTCATATGTAATTTAGCGTAATTTACCGTATTTTAACGTAATGTAATGTAATTTAACTTAATATAGTATAATTCAACAGAATTTCAAGTAATTTAGCGTAGTTTAGTATAAATATGCTAATTATATATCAAAAGAAGTATCTAACAAATAATTTAAACAAAAAAATTCAAATTTTCAGTGTTATATTTCATTATCTTACTCTTCATAGTGTCTAAAAAAAAGAAAAAAAAAAGAGTAAGCCGGCCATAAAATGACCGGCTTTTGGGGAGAGAAAACCGGTCATTTTATGGTCAGTTTGGGCATTTTTGGCGAAAACTCAGAATTCTGAGCATAAATATTAATTTCTATTAAACTTTGGATATTAATAAAAATGCCGGGCTTTGGAATTTGAGCATTTGGCTGCTAATTTTTGTTAAAGCTGAATAAATTTATGTTAAAAAAAAATTTAAATAATGGAGCTGCAGGGGCATTGTGCGGCCTCTAAACTGGACCGCATAATCATTGTGCAGTCTCTAGTTTTTGGGGCCACACAATGCCCCTGCGGCTGGATAGTTTTCGAGTTCCTCTTTTTGAAGTGTTTTGATTTATTTTTTATTTTTTATTATGGTAGAAATAAAAATTTCGGCCCCTCCGGCTATACACTTTAACTGGCAACCGCAACTTTTTATTTACGTAAATTTTAAAACATAATAAAAGATCAATTGTATAAAACGAATTTTGCATGGAACGAAAACTTTAGATGAAACTAAACTTCAGCTCACAATTAAAAGAAGTCAAATGGGTCGGGTTTATGGGATTGCCCCGCTGCTAAAGAACTCCATGAAAGGTATCCGGATAATCCTCTCATTCTCTACCAACCAACCAAAGAGTTTCCAAATGCACTCCCACACCTTCATCCGTTCACCTCCGCTCCGGTCCTCCATCCTGCCCCTCCCCCTTCACCGTTACATTACCCCAAAATGCACCCCAACTGCTGTCGCTTCATCTTTGTCCCTGCCTGACTCGGAGCTCTCTTCTCGCGGCTTCTCCATAAACTACTCTCCAACCAACCTCGATCCCACTGCCTTGAATGACATCTTTGCACGAGTCGGCTTCCCCCGCCGCGACACGGCCCGGCTCAGTCTGGCGCTGTCGCACCCATCAGGTCTGAAAATAGAATATCTCATGTTAACAATCTCTGCATGTCAGTAATGGTATACCTAATTACTACTTAATTAGTAACGAACATGACTGATATTGTAATTGCTATCTGTGGGCATTTGTGATTTTGAAAAGCAAATTAGATTGACTTGATAACTTCAGGAAATAAAAATAAAGGAATATAGTGATGCCCCACCAACCATACCCTGATTTTAACTTGATCATTTCAAGAAATTAACTTAGAAAAAGAAACAAGCAGCGCCATAAAATATGCTATGTAATAAAATTTAGTTATGCATTTCTTTCTTTATATATGTTGGAATCAGTATCAAGCTAATCAAAGTAAACATCTAAACTATTATCAGGTTCTCTTGTCTGGCTGTCAAGAACCAAAGAACCAACCAAACCGGTAGCATTTGCTCGTGCAACCGGTGACGGTGTGTTTAATGCCGTCGTGTGGGATGTGGTGGTGGACCCCTCATACCAGGGCATTGGGCTTGGCAAGGCTGTGATGGAACGAGTCATTGCAGAGTTAAGAGAGAAGGGGATAATGAACATAGCTTTGTATGCAGAACCCAGGGTCATCAGTTTTTACCGCCCATTAGGGTTCATACCCGACCCGGATGGAATCAGGGGGATGGTGTACTCACGAAAAAACCTACAGAAGAAGAAGAGGTGACAATGGAAGAGGAAAATAGGATCCATCTTTTGAGATCCTCTGCAATTCCATAGAAAATGGATAATGTCATGCATGCACAGAATTTTTTTCAAAAAGGATCAAAGATAGAGAGTCATGCGCTTCTATCTATTGAGAGTGGAAATCTTCTCTTTTGTTGATTTATATTGCTTTGCCTTGCTTCACCACCATCTTCTCATGTAATCTTGTGTATATATACGCATTGCACTAGTTTTTAACTTTTATTTTTATATTTTACAAATATTAATTTCTTGCCAATTTGTAACAGAACAGAACAACAGTACAAGTGCAATAATACAATTAAAAATAGTAAAATAAATCTTAAACTTTTACTTTTGTCCATAGCAAATAAATTTTGAACACCATTTAATTTATTCAAGGACAACATTGGAATTAGAAACTAGGATCAAATTTTATATGTGTAGTCTGGAATGTGCATTTGGATGATTAATTCCTTCCAAAAGCAATAAACAAAAATAAAACATTCACAATGCATGAATGAAGTCGGAGCAGAAGGTTATATATTTTTGCTGAAATGATAATCTAAAATTTATAGCTAGATAAAATAAGCCGGCCTATATATATGTCTACCTAGTGTTTTTCTCATAAAGGTAAGAGCACCGAAGTCACACATATTTTGAACCTCCATTACACTAGAAAAATAATTCTCGTCAGGAAATTTGATCATCAAAGCGAGAGAAGATATATTTCAAGTGAGACGCTAATTCAAAGCTACACTGATTCACATGTCTACTCATAGTTAACAGCCATGCATATCAACCTATAACAAAGAACATTAATTAAGTGTACAGTACAGAAATTAATTAGAAGATCAAAATTGGCAAAATGCTGTTCCCAAAATCTGACAAATTGGTGGCGCATAGTAGGAATCCACTTCTGATGAGGTAGAAATGAATGTTTCCAATATATATAGGAGGAGGTTAATGGAAACATTGAGATGAGCTGGGGATTTACTTTGTTCCCTATTTTAGACAGGAGAAAAATTCAAGAAAAGCAACAGTAATTAATTTCATTTCATGTACTGCTCTTGAGCAAAAGAACAACATAGTAAGCATCCAAGTTATCTATTGAAAACTAAAAATACATGAACAACTATGTGACGGCAAATGTATTAGAAGGTCGGTACAACACCATAGGCAGAATCTGACAATGCGGCAGCTGAGAAGTACTGATCCACCTCCAGGTCGACATCCGACCTTTTCGCAAACCGTCCCTTGATCCTTGGCCTGGTTTCTGCATATGCTTTTCTTGATGCATACCTGCAGTATAATAGTGATGATATTAGTAATGAAATCAACCTTTTCACACACCTCAGAAAAATTCTCCAATTGTGGCAGATGCGCATGCAATATGAAGAATGTGTGTCGAAAATCCTTTTCTTTTAAAAATTTCCTCTCACCTGTTTTTCCATGTTTGAATGGAGGATTTCTTGAAATGTTAAAAGATCACAAGCTCAAACCGTTCTTGTTAAATTTGAAGGATTTCAAGTCTACCCTTCTCATGTATTGCAAACAAGAATAAAAACAAAAGAAAAATTCTCATTGAGTTATAAAGTGGTCTTCTGAACCTAATGTTTATGTTTGTTATTAGATGATAAGCAACAAACCTAATAGTCTTCTCGAAGCGCCTGGTCTTTCGCTTCTCCCTGTAACGAAGAACTCTGGCCTCCCGGTCGAGGGCCATGAGCTGAGGTGGCAGCTGAGCTGGTGGGGCAGAGAAAAGGTCTATGGTCCCCTTGCAGGCCCTTAAGCAGGAGCTGGTTATGTCTGCAGCTGCAGTGTCTGGAACTACACTTGCATCATGTGATGACATTGAGACCTACATGTGCAACACAATTAAATTGTTGATGGTTAATTCCACATTAACAGAAGTAATTTGTAACTAGTACTAAAGTGAATAGGGTCTTTTGAATTTCATTTATTGGCTCATAATTGTGTGTTTCTTTTCCTAAATTGTTATTTGATATTTTCTAATTGAAGATAACGCATAAAAAATTATGCACGGAATAAAGTTTTTGAAAATATGCACATTAATTCATATTTTTTTTACTCCGAAGCTGAAACAATTCACTATGATACCGTGGGCCTTCTTATCTTTTTTATACCTTTTTTTTAGTACAATTACCTACCAATTCTGTTAATTCATATAGACTAACTCACGCTATGACTGAGTGAAGCACCATAACCAAACCCACACTTTGATCCATCATACATTATATCACCATGCAACCTTTGCTGTTCTTTTTGTAGCTGGTCATTTGGAACCACCATAAAATCTTTCGGATTCTCGCCCGCTGAATCGCCACTGCTCCCTCCAATATCCAAATACTCGTCCCCAAATGCAAAATCCAATTTCTCACTGTTCTTCATAGGCTCGAGCAGCAACCACGACGACGCCTCCTCCTCGTCCTCTTCTTTGATCTCATCATAGTTATCGTCTTCGTATTCTGTTTCTTTGATTTTCATATCGTCATGCCTGTCTGTTCTGACAGGTCCTAAGGCATGGTGGTGGGCCAGGCCAAGCCCGGGTTGAACGACACATCCGCCGGCTCCAGCCGTCCCAGGCATCTGTGTGGACCCTGTCATTTGGACCCGGTGATGGCGTCGGGCAAGTGGGTTTGCGGAGTGCACCTCTGCGTCACATGCTGCACAGAGTGCCGCAGCATCGGCACGACAGTAGACTGTGCACGGCGCTGCCTTGCACGATTCACATGTTTGCGGCACTGCTGAGCCCCAACGACCCATGCCTCCCTCTTCTAACTTCAACATATCATTCATGTAATTAACTGACTCTGGTTCTCTCTCTCTCTCTACTGTGTACTTTGGATTTGGAATCAACTGTGAAGTTTGAGAGATTGAGCAGTGGTTAAGAGAAGGCCAAGGAGGAAAGGAGGGGATAATCGAGTTGGTCACACGTGGCTGTAAATGAGAGGATGAAAACAGCCGGTCTCTTATCTTGCTGTTGCCTGGTGTTGTAGGTGGGGTCAACTGGGTTTTGTGGGGCCCAGAGCAACGAATCTGTAAGAAAAAATTTCTAGTTCATACCTCCTTAATTGTCCATCACTCCGGATGCGTTTACTATTTAATTTTTGTAGCGGATATGTGAGGTATATAAATACTTAATTGTAATTAGTTGTTTTTAACAATAATTCAGTTAATTTTAATTTATCAATAATATAAAACTAATTGATTGTATGTTTTTTTTTAATTATGGGATTACAATATATACTATTCGCAGATCTATAACCGTTGGATCGTATCTTGTAGATGTGAAACAACGGACCTAAGAGAATTGCAGCGGATCTAGGTTATTATCAGAAGAAAACGCATTGAAAAAGAATTCGCATCCTTGAGATATCTCAACTTTTGCGTGTTTTTGGAAAATCTCAACCGTTCAAATACGTTCTGAATCCCAAAGCACAGATAATACTGGCCCCTTCGCTATTCGGAAATAGGTACACGGGATTCATATCCTCGACGGTACCGTTAAAGATTCCTTGAGATATCTCAACTATTACGGTACTGCACTGGATGTGAATTCTAGGTGGATCCATATCCTCGACGGTACCGTAAAAGATTCCTATACAATTAGCTATTTACGGCTTGAGATTAACTCTCAGCCGGTTTGGGATTCGGGCTGACTGAGGGGGCAGTATTATTGGGCTTTGAGATTCGTGCCAAGTTAAAAAGAACGGTCCAGATCAAGTAATTGTAAAAAATTCCCTATTACGGTACTGCACTGGATGTGAATTCTAGGTGGATCCATATCCTCGACGGTACCGTTAAAGATTCCCTATTACAATTAGCTATTTACGGTTTGAGATTAACTCTCAGCCGGTTTGGGATTCGGGCTGACTGAGGGGGCAGTATTATTGGGCTTTGAGATTCGTGCCAAGTTAAAAAGAACGGTCCAGATCAAGTAATTGTAAAAGGCGTGTAATGCATTTAGCCCTGTTGATTTCTGCGCGTGATCCTTGTAGACTATCGTGTGGCGAGCAATTATGATATACTTCATTACACACGAAACAGGAAGAGACGCATAGACTCCGATTCACATCCGTGGCGCTTTGATGCGTTGGCGTTGCGCTGAATCCAGGTGGCACGGGGCCCACACCGCCGCATGTTACTTTCAGTCTTTCAGACCTTTTTTCTCTGATATACGTGAAATTTCTTACCGATCGAAGGTAATGAAAATGACCCACAGTGTCTATCATATAAGAAACATCCATCATTAGCAGAATTTTTCCAAAACGAAAGGAATAAAATATATATTAGAAAAGAATCTAAGAATTATCGCCCGAGATTTTTATTAATACCCTAAAAAAAAAAATAGCAAATCTGTCATCGGTATGATTTTTTTTTTAAAAAGCTCTGACCGCTCCACGTTTAGACGGTTCACTCTCCCTACCTCCCGTTTTTCGCCCCATTCATTTTAAGTTTTCACTCTCTCTCTTCTCTCTTTCTCCATTAGATCAGCGACTTGAGGTAATTTTTATATTATTTATATTATTGTCAATTTTTTAACTTAATAAATTTGTAAATTTTTTAATTTATTTTTTTAAATTAATATATAACTGATAAATGTTTATTGGCTAATTGATCACTCAAAAGTGACCGATGTTATCTTTTAAAATTTATAAACTCAGAAATGCTATTGGTTCGGATCGTAAGCGCACAATCCTATCGAGTAGTATAATCGAGGTCGATCCACAAGGAATATTGGTTCAGAGTCTTGAGCGATCAAATCACAATCTTTCGAAAGGCTAGACAAAATCTGAAAATTTGAGAGTTGAAGTTGTGATTAATGTAAATTTGGCAACAATTAAAAGTAATTAAAATAAAAATAGAGATGAGAATTCTTAGAGTTTCGGCACACTATTGCTACTCAATCATCTTTGATATTCTACTCCTGTCGGGTCTGATTTCCTGTTGTTGTTTATGGAAGACACTACATAGGACACTGAGAGTTATCTTACGCAAATGACAGGACTTCCATCGAGATACTACATAGGACACTGCGAGTTATCTTACGCAAACGACAGATCTCTAAATACACAAGTTACTACATAGGACACTGCGATTTATCTTACGCAAATGACAGAACTTGGTTCGCATTTTGTTGTTCCGATTTATGGTTTCCCCACTAAGGTTTTCTTCACATAAATCTAATGACTCCCAACGAGGCTGACTCGTCCATCATAGTTTCTCTTACCATTAAAGCACTGTCACTACCCTAATAGATTAAACTAGATCATCGATATCAGATGGAGGGATAATAAATCACAAAAGCATTTCAATCAAACAACAAAAAATCATAATCAACATAAAATATATATATCAAAACATCATGAGTAACAAGGTTTACTGCCTAGCCCTTAAGAAAAAAACTTAGCCGCGGAACGACATGATTACAATCACTCCTCTCTTTATCACTTAATCAAATCTAACCAAAATTACAAAAATGATATCTTCTTCTGTCCAGGGTGCTTATATAGGAGTGAAGGGACGTCTGGAGATGAGTAACAAGGTTTACTACCTAGACCAAGTGAGTACGTTCCAACCAGCCGTAGACCAGATGGGACTATGGAGTTTATGAAAAAGGATTTCAAGTATATTGTTATTTTCGGACCTAAAATACTATAACATGTACATGCCAAGAAATCTAATTAGCTCACTTACCTTGTTCTCATGTAATGGCGGTGTGCCGAGTGAGAAACTTCTACGAGGATGATTTTGTCGCCCACATGTACCGTACAGAGTACCTTGCTAGTACTTGGGGTTCATCTTTCCATTCTTATCTCAACCAGCATGCGTGGCTGGCCTTTGTTGTTGATAAAATCCTTCATTCAAAGGGGTGGATCAGGTTAGGGAGAAGGAAACACAAGCGTGATGAAATGACCATGGACCAGATTCAAGGTAGGCGAATGGGACATCAGGCTCGCCGTTCCACTTCTGACAGGCAGCGAGCATGTATATTTCACATTTTATAACTGATTTTATATTTTATTATGTCAATATCATACTATGATCGGTGAATTGGAATGCAATGCAGATGCCATAAACAAAACCAATGAAAGAGAAATGCTATAGTTGTTGTTGAGGCAACCGGTAATAGCCCAGCCCACTCATGTGAGCCAAGCATCTAGTAGCTAAGCTGAGACATCCGGTACTGTCGCACAACCATCTGGAAGCAGACCCAGAACTCGTTGACTTAGTTTGTTCAGACGTCGTCGCTGATTACCAAGTTACTTGAGATGCATGTTGTGAACTATTTTATTTAGATGCATGTTGTGAACTATTTTATTTGATAGTTTGTGAACTTAATTTATATGCTTGGTGTTCGTGTGTTAAGAGAACAAAGTTTCACTACAGCTAGCTGTAGCTTTTAAACCTTATTCAACTCTCGACTAAGATTGCAAGTGCACAATCCCGTCGTGTAGTCTAATCAGGTATCGATCCACAGGGACGACTCAAATTCCGAATTTCTACTTTACTTAGTTAGGTACTAGAAGTTTGAAGGTTGTGTGTTTGTCTATGTTTCCTAAATTCTGTAATAAAGGCAATGACAGAAAGTAAAAGCAATTAAATGTTTTGGTTTTGGACTATTGTATAAAAGGCGTTCCAAGGGTTTCAGATTTCATCTTCAACTTTGCTGCTCTGGACCTGCCACACGACTCGCATACTCTCGTATGTGACTCTTGTGATGTGACCCGCGTGGCCCTCAAGCTACTCTGGACCTGTCACGCGACTCGCGTACTCTCGTACGCGACCCTTGTGATGCGACCCGCGTGCTCTCACACGCGACCCGCATGGCCCCTTGAGCTGAGTCTGCACATGTCTGTTTCTGGTTGTTTAAGTCGTGTAAGGCTCGATTGACCGTACCTAATGTTTGCAAACCTCAACTCTCATGTGTTGGCTTAACAGACCTGGTACGGAAATGCAATTTCACCTTCCTAAGTTTAATCAAGCTGTTTAATCAAACCTAAGTTCTCAGTTCTGCATACTAAAGGTATCCACAAGTGGAAATTTCACCTCTCGGCTACTATTGACCTCACCTTTCGGATCTCAGACCTACCTCAGATACTTAACCTAATTTGCAAGAAACATCAAGGCCAAATTACAAGAAGAAATACCAAAGGCATTCAACAGTAGACAATCAATAATCAATCAAGCAATTTAGGTCAAGCAATCACAAATAATACAAGAATCAAAGAAACACGAAATAACATTCATATTCAATCAATGTGCATCATCAAACAAAGTTTAAGACTACATCTAAACCCCTGAAACTACAAGACTACTCAGACATGATCAAAAACAAAGTAAAAGAGAGAAAGAGAGTGCAAATCATGATGAGAGATGAAGGATTGAAGAGGATCGAAGCTTCTGGCTGAATCTTCTTCTCCAAGTCGAATCCTTCTCGGCTCTAGATCGCCTCTCCTCTGTCCCGCGCCAAAAACTCCTTTCAAACCGATCAGATCTCTTTTTGGTGAAAAATCGTGCCTTGATTTGCGCAGGGCCCTCTGTATATATAGGCTTCTTAACGGGCTTCAATTGGGCCCTGGCGCAATTAATTCGACGCGACCCGCATCAGATGGGATGCGACCCGCGTCAGGTGGAACTGGTGTGAGCAATGAGGGTCGCATCTTAGGTCGCGTCTGAACTGTGATGCGACCCGCGTCAGGTGGGACGCGACTCGCATGGAGGATGTCAGAATTCTGCTTGTTTTCGCCTATTTCCTGCAAAGTCATAACCAAAATGCAGCAGTACCATATTCTATTGATATTCAATATAAAGAATGCAATTTAGTGGTTAAAAACATGATGTCTGGTCTGAAAATAGGTCGAAACAATAGATCAAATAAGGAGACATCACTTGGGTTTCATTTTTTCATAACTTAATTAAATATACAAAAATTGACAACATAAAATATAAATAAACATTAAATTGATGAAATAAAGTCTACAAAAAATAAACACTTAATTAGTAGTACTACTTACAATGAGCTTTGAAAGTATATAGAACAAACTCATCATCCGATGTTGGCGGATCTAGATCAGTCACAGTAGACGAAGTGCTAACCTTACCAGTGTACGTAAGTACAACGAACAAACTCATCATCCGTGGCTAGCCGCTCCGAATCAACCTTTTTTTTTCAAACCATAACCATAGGGGTTTTTCCATAAAATCACTGAAATTTTAAACCGAATAGGTCGCCTAAGAAATTGCTCCATAACACTGACTTGACAGTTCATTTTATCCCTGAAGCATACTTGACAATTCTTTTTTTCTCATTCTTTCCTCGATCACTCATTGACCCTCCTCCGAGCACCTATCAATTAGAAGATCTACATCGATTGTTACTGTCCATCATTCTCGTCTAAAAAAATGAATAACAAAAAAAAAATTAAAAAAATGAATTAAAAAATGAATTAAAACAATAAATTACAAAAAGGAAAATGAAAAAAAAATACTACAAGCATAAATAAAATACTACAAGCCATTCTACAACATAAAATACTAGTACTACATGTCCAGTCTACAACATAAAATAATACAATTCAGTCTACAACATAAAAATCTAACATAAAATAATACAATCCAGACTATGGCTTAGGAGTAGAGGAACTTTCTCCCAACTTCCCCGAAGGCATGCAGCAACACGCAACACACTTCCACGATGGGAAACGATAATCGTTTACCATATCATCATTCTTGTCGATACATTTGGGATGAACTCTTACGCCACAGAGATGACAAAAGAACATCTCTGCAATATCTCTCTTAACACGACATGCGGGGCACACTTCCCAATCGGGTGGTGGGTCGATATCGCCGAAGTTCTCATAAAGAACGCTTCTAATAGTCGGATCATTCGTGGTAGCATATTCTTCAACCTCGTTGGGTGGAAACCCATAACGAGCTAAACGTCTCCTCAAGCGGACTTCACCGGTCCAAAAATTGTTAGCGAGGGCTATGCGAGCATTGCATGCGGTTTCACTTCCTCCTTTTCGAAGTTCAGGTTTGAGTGCCATTGTAAGATCTAGGGTTTCATCAGACCATGATGGATTAAACAATTTATATTAATTCTAAACAATTTCTAACAATTTCTAACCAATTTTGGACATTTTCTAACAATTTCTAACCATTTATATTAATTCCTAACCATTTCTAAAAAAATAATAAAAATAATAAATATAACTAAATAAAAATAATACCTGTCGCTAAAAAAATTGCTTTTCTCCTCCTCCTCTACTTCCTCTTTCAGCTAAGTTAGAATGAATTGTGAGTGGGCAAGAGAGAGAAAACTAACTTTATAGAGGTTTTCATAGCAGACCGCTCCAACATGGGGCGGTCTGGTGTGAATAGTGAACCGCCCAATCATGAAGCGGTCATGGTGTTTTTAAAATTTATTCAGGTTGCGGAACACATTTGCTATTTATTTTTTAATTGAGGGTATTAATAAAAATAGCGGAATTATCGCTGGGGAAAGATAGTTATGACGAAGTGTAGATTTCTATGTGCATCTCTTGTTTGTTTCTTGTAGCAATTTATCTTGATGGAGATTTATTCATATAATTTTGATAGTAAGAGATAACTAAATAAAATTAAAATTGGTAAGTGAGTATGTAATCTATAAAAAATGACATAAAAAGATGCAAGTCCATATTTAACGATATTTGATAAAACATCAAATAATATCGATTGCATAAAAATTTATACACAATCAATATAATTATATAAAGAAAATCAACATATCTATAATTGTTTTCCATCTTATAATTTTTTTGACTTAATTTGAGAAAGTGTTGGGAAAATTATCAAGATTGCCACAATAAGTGTGATTGTCAACAAACTCTTAACCAAATTTTATCATTGGCTTGTATGGTAACTTCTTGTAAATAGACGTTTCATTGATGAACATATTTGTAGCATGCTATTTGAGAAACTTTCAAGTCTAATTAAATTTTTTGTTGCACAATTAATAAAGACAAAATAAAAAAGTATGTGACTGGTATGCTACATGAAATCAAACCAGCTCTGTTAGTATCTTTACCCCGAACCTTTTATCTTCTTCCACACATACATGCAACGAGAGCTTGCCGAAATTTTTATTTCTAACATAGTTAAAAAAATAAATAAATCAAATAACCATCGCTTCTGGAAATTTTGAATTTCACCACGGCCGCACTGGCATTCTACGGACCCATTTCAGCGGGGCCGCATAATGTCGATGCGGACCCTTAAATGGGTCCGCAATATGCCAGTGCGGACCCATATTTTTTAAATAAAAAAATTGAAATCTGTTATTTGTTTTTTTGTTATAGAAATATTTTTTTGTTGTTAAATTTGTTATTTGTTTTAGTTTTAAATGTTGTTTAAATTGATATATTTTTGGTCGTATCGTATTTTAGAAATGTCGTTCGTTTGGAATATTTTAGATATGTCGTTCGTTTGGAATAATTTAGATATGTCATTCGTTTGGAATATTTTAGATATGTCGTTTGTTTGGAATTTTTTTGTGTACGATGAGATAATGAAATCAACAAAATAAATAAATAACAAGAAAACAAAAAAAATAAAAAAACTAATCAACAAAATAAATAAGTATCTGACAAAACATCTAACAATACTACAAATAAGTATCTGACAGTACTCCAAATGAAAGCCTACGGATCAGGACTAAATATCGTCCTCGCCATTTTCTTCCTAAACCCTCGACCCCGCCTAGAGAGTGGCGTCTCGTCAGTCTTTGTTGAGTCTGTAAAGTCCTCAACTCGGACATCCGAAGACTGAACCGGCTCGTCATGAACCTCCTCAATCTCGGATGTCTGCTGGACTCCAGGACCAAAAATCGTAGTCTGTTCAGACTCAGCCTGCGTGAATAAATATGCCTGTCTAGCAATAGGGTCATTGTTCGCGCAGAAGCGCAACGCAAGTTTCGGTACTCTTGAGGGCGTACCTTTTAAAACCGCGCTTACACTTCACGAGTAAGGGTTGCAAGTGCACAACCCCTATCGAGTAATATAATCGGGTATCGATCCACAGGGACGGGCAATTGTTAGGTTAGAATCCACCGAACTCAATTAAAAACTAGAAGTGAGAAAGATTTGGTTTGGTATTTAAGTTCCTAAAAGATCAATTCAAACAAATCTGACAATGCAAACAGATGTAATAAAATGCTAGAAGAAATGTAAACTGTGTTTTGATTATGGATAAAAGGCGTTTCCAGGGTTTCAGACTTCATCTGTGATCTGCCTCTAGTGGTACGGCCCGTACCAAGTTGGTACGTGTTTGACCCTAAAAAGTCAGAAAAAATAAAATTAATTAAATGGCCGAATCAAAAATATTTGGAGCTGGGCCGAATTTAATTGATGAAAATTGGGGCTGCTACTAAATGGCTGAACCAAATTGATGGGGCTGCTGTTGGCCGAAATTAAATAGGCTAGCCCAATTGTTGCATGGCCCAATTTGAGATGATAGAATATGCTCTAAATATTTTATTCTCATGGACACATGTCACACTACCAATGAAGATGCCAAAATAGGAGGGAAAAATATATTCTAAAATATATTCTAGATATTTTGCTCCTATGGACACATGTCACATGGCCATTGAAGATGCCAAAATAGGAGGGAAGAATATATTCTAGATATTTTGCTCCTATGGACACATGTCACATGACCAATGAATATGCTAAGATGCCAAGAATATTCCCTTCAAGCTTGAGGGATAAGCATAACACTTGGATGCATCTAAACCTTTGGATGAGAGTTAATGCAAAGGAGTGGTGGGGATCATGCCAACAAGGCTCCTCTAAACCTAGGCTCTACCCCTTGCCATGGCCTATATAAACCCCTCATTTGAAGAAGAAGGAAGAGACCACAAGAACACAATATATACAACATAGAAGAGAGGCACAATATATACAAGAAAACCCACACATATACACCACACAACACAAAAACACACAAAAAAAAACCACAAGGCCGAACCTCTTCTTCCTCCTCCACCAAAACCAAAAATAGAGATAGGTAGAGATTTTGCAATGTAAAAGCTCAATGGAGCTTGATGTTCATGTAAGCTAATCATGAAGAAATAAAGAGATGTTTTTGATTTGAGATCTTCTTTCTTTCCTTTTATGCAATTGGAGCTTTTATTTGTTAATCTCTTCCTTTTAATCTCCTTCTTCTTCTTTCTCTTATGTTCGAAGTTGATGAAGATTGAATGCTTCTAACTCACATGAATGAGTTTAGAAGCATGAAATCATGTAAATGAAATAAACCCCTTTTATATAATAATCAAATATTATATTAAAAGGTTTAAAAATGACAAATGAAATAGAGGAGGCATTAGTAGCTCTTATAGCTAGCTTTCAAGCCTATGATTCTAAATAAAATATATGCATATATTTGTGACTCTCTTACTCCTCTTCCCTTTTCTTCTTTTCTTTTCCATTTCTTTCTTTATCTAATCCTTTTGGCTTCTTCTAAAAATAATTAAGTAGTAGAAGTATGAGGGTTGAGCCATGAGGTCTCCCTTCATATGAAAACTATATTAATTATTTTGTGAGGATGTTAAAAGAATAATAAAGTGACAATAAAAAAAAAATTAAACACAAGAGGTAGTAGGGTTGAGCCATGAGGTTTCCCCTATTATTCTCTCAACAAAAATGACCTAGATGCATAATTGTTGAAGAAGAGAGCAAATGAAAAGAGGGAAATAATCAATCCCAATGAAATGATGCTCAAGGACCTTCACATAATTATGCAAATGACATAGGACCCACATGCAAATTCGAAATGGCATTGGTAAATGACATATTGTGATACCAATGCCTCTTTTGATTTTGGATGACCAAATCTTGACACAAGGACTTAGATGTAGTCTAATCAAACCAAATACCCATGATATGATATCTCAAATACCCCAAATGACTCAACATGACCTGCTGTCACAAACCGGCCAATATGAACTGATCACGAAATTCAAACCAGAAATACAAATACACAGTTAGATAGAGGACTCAAAAACACACAATTTAGACTCAAACTTTACATTTATAGCATTTTCACACAATTTACTAGCTATTTTTAAAGTTGGCTTTCCAAAAATACGAAAAACTGATAGATAAGCTTGCTGTCCCAGAATATGCCTCTTACAAAATCACAAATTAAAAATAGATTTAGGCCTTCTAAATTCTTGAAACTTTTTTAGGATATAGATCGTGCTTTCCTGAAGATTTTGGTACCAAGAACACTCAAATCGGAGTTGTAATCTATCTTGTACAAATTTTACAAAAATAATTGTCAGTAAACGAAACTGGTGCTGGACTGAAATGACCATCTCTGGTAAAATGATTAATCTAGACCATAATAAAGGCTAAAATGCAAAATGGACTGCACCAAGATGTAAACAACTTCAAAACACACAAGTTGGACACAAAGATCATGTTATTTGGATTTTATTTCGATTTAATATGGATTTTTGAAGTTCAGCTTCTCAAAATGGAAATACAAGAACTGTAGAAAGAAAAACTGCATCTTTTACCAGTCTATCTCTGCATTCAAGCACCTGTTAAAAATGGTTAGGAAAGTGCAAAGATCTTGAAATTTGGCATGCGTATAGAGTAAACTTTCCTCTACACTCTCATAAAAAGAACCAAAAATTTGGCTTTGTAGATTGTCCAGAATAAATTTTTAAAGACTGGTCGTCAGAATAGCAAAACAGCAACTGAAAATAAAACACCAACAAATACCCCTGCCTTTGCATGGTCTTTAAACATGGAAAAAGGAACTCCAAATCCCATGAAATTTTACAGAGTTATAGATTGAATTCCCCTCTGTAAAATCATATAAAGAATACAAAATTTGGTTTAGCCAATCTGTCGGAAATGGTCTTCAAAGTTCAGCAAAACAGAAAACTGCTGCTCTATCTATCAGCAGACACCTCTGCACGAAAACACACATTTGGCATAGCTCTGAATAGAGTTTTGCAAAACTGCTATACATGCATATAGATCACGACTAAACAAACATTTTCATTTGCAGGATACAAGATTTGGTGTAGCCAATTGGCAGGAATCGACCTTCGAAGTTCAGTAGTTCAGAAAAACAGAAAACTGCTGGTCACTACTTGGAATTTCCGTTTGACATAGCTAAACACCATGAAAAAATCATGAAAGTTGGCCGACTTATAGTCCTGATATCACAGTACAAGACGGCAAAATTCATTTAAAACCATCAAGTGAATTGAAAGATATGAAGTCTCAAAAACTGACCAAATCGGTTGAAACCATGCCATCACATGACCAAATCCCATGAAAAAGGAGTCGTTGACATTCATTTAAAGCAACGTCGAAAGCTGACAAGGGTTACTCCTCTACAAATCTAATTCGCAAAAGAATCAACCGAAACCACGAAGAACATGAAGGCAGCAATAGCAAGAGGCCCTCAACACAAACCTTGAAGGATCAATACAGATCGCAAAACCCCGAATAACAAAGAATCGAAACCTTTTTCAAACAGACCCTTATAACAAAAGAAGTCACAAGTGCAGTCCTTCGACGTCCACAAATCAGTCCTTGACGTCTGGCAAACTCCTCAAACAATGTCCTTGGAAATCCCACTTACAGCCCAAACTTCATCTCAAATTCAAATTACAAATCTCAATCCTTTCAACTTCACAAATAAGTCCCTGAAAAACGTAAAGCTTCACAAACAAGCCCCTTTATTCAATTCACAACAAATAGGCTTCAAATCCTGGAATGAACGAGGTATTCAGTATGGCTTGGAAGGGTCATCTGATGTAATTAACAGCGGGAGCTTGCGCCCGCTGGGAGTTAAACGTCCCCACAATCATTAAACTCTCTCGATGGACTGATTGTGAGTCGTAGGTCTGTCGAGGGTGAACCGGAAGGAATAGCGGAAAGAAAGAAATGAATGTTTCGAGTTCGATGTTCTTTAATCAACAGAGAGCATTGAACCACGAGACATTTAAATACACATGCACACACCTTCCCATACCAACAGCTGTGCAACTTTCTGCGCCCTACAGTACGGCTAGGCCGTACTTAACTTGGTAAGGCAAGGCCGCACCACTCTGGTAAGACCCGTACTGGCTTGCCAGAACAGAGCTTACCAGTTCGAGTTGATGCATTTCTTGCTGGTACCTTGTGCTAAACTCTTTAGAAAGGTTCAATTGACCATACCTAAGGTTCCTAAGCCTCAACCGTCGTGTGTTGGATCAAGATCTAGGTTGGAATGCAATTGATTGCCTTTTAGGGATTTCTACACCTCAATTCTCATGTGTTGGTACAGATCTACCCTAGCTGGTTGATTGGAGACCTAAGGCACCCTCTAATCTGTCGATTAGAGGAGAATTCAACCTCTCGGCTTCAATTCGAACAAGTCTACCCTAAACAATTGATTTGGTTGAGAGATTGAGATGATCACATGACCTTGATAGGTTTGATCTAGACCTAGAGGTTCATCATACACAATCACAGCAATCAAAGCAAGAGATGGCAAAGAAAATCACAATCAATCAATCAAAAGAGTTCATACAAGATACAAGTCAAAGAAAGTCAAAGCAAATCAAGAATCCATCTCTAAACCCTAGAAACTGAAATAACTACTCACAGCACATGATCTGATCTAAAAATACAATAAAAGGGATAGAGAAAGCCATGGATCGAAGGGATCGAGAGGATGAAGCTTGATCCGTCGAGTTTCGCCTCTTTCCTCTTCCTTCCTTCTTGCTCCTAGCTCCTTAGCTCTCTTTCTCTCTCTTACTGTGCTCTCAAATAGATCTGGAATGGAATCCCCCTCGAAATTGGAGAGTTCCCCGCTTTAAATAGCCTCTGCCAAAATTTGAATCTGTCAGGCTGCCTTTAGGTACGGCCCGTACCAAATTGGTACGGCCAGGCCGTACCAGGCGTGATGAGCTGAAAAATGGCCAAGTCTGGTGAGACCCGTACCAAGCCTGGTAAGGGTCGTACCTTATCATCTGAATCGCCGTTTCTTCGTGTGTTTTGCTCCAAACCTGCAGAAAACAAACAAACACTCAGCAGTACCAAATTCTAAAGATATATCGATGAAATGCACATGATTCTGGTGAATTAGGGCACAAATCTGGTACTAAAACAGGCCTAAAATAGACTAAATATGCGAGGTATCAAATTCCCCCAAGCTGAACCTTTGCTTGTCCTCAAGCAAAAAGTTTCAAACTCGGGTAAAAAGTGCTGGACAACTAAATCTAAATGCAGATACAAGTCTAAATGTGAAAACCTACGTGAGTCTGCTATAGTCAAGAATTTCTAGAATCGATTCGGTTGTAATTCAAACATCCCTTTATAAACCTTGATTCACTCCACCAATTAGTCAATTGAACTTCTTATTTTGAGATGCTTCTAACAATGGAAAGACTAATTACCTAGGTTTGATCGAAACAATTTCATTCTTTTTCCGAGTCAGTGCTTTTATTCAAGGTGATTTTTCTTTTCATTTTACCTCCCCCAAGCTTGAATCAAGCTTAAGGGTAAGAAAGTTGCGAACGAAGTGTGTTGGTATGAGCAAAATTTTCTTTCTTTATTTCTAATTGGGAGACGAGCTCAAAGGCGCCCATTCGAGGCTTATTGCCAGTACTCTTATGTTCTCCATCTTTTTCATCTTTTTTTTTTTTTTTTTTTTTGCTCATACCATGAATACACACATCTATTGGTATTCATTCATACCAATGGATATTCCAAACTTTCTTAATTTGAAAATCCCAATTCCTAAAGGCACAGTTCAGTTTTTTCGAATAATCTCGTTCGATTAGGTACGGCCCGTACCAAATTGGTACGGCCAGGCCGTACCAGGCGTGATGAGCTGAAAAATGGCCAAGTCTGGTGAGACCCGTACAAGCCTGGTAAGGGTTGTACCTTATCATCTGAATCGCCGTTTCTTCGTGTGTTTTGCTCCAAACCTGCAGAAAACAAACAAACACTCAGCAGTACCAAATTCTAAAGATATATCGATGAAATGCACATGATTCTGGTGAATTAGGGCACGAATCTGGTACTAAAACAGGCCTAAAATAGACTAAATATGCGAGATATCAGTCATCATGGAGGGAAGGGTACGATGCCTGCTGTGAGGACTGTCCAGGGAACTCCGGGATGGGCTCTGTCTGAACATATCCTGGCTGATAGGCTGGAGGTACTGTCTGAGTCGGACTGTAACCGTGAGAATGCAGTCCAACTCCCTCTATGCCAAAATCTGTGGAGATATTGAACCCCAACGGCTCCTCCTCCTCATCCTGTAGTAACTTACAAATTAGATAATGTTTTGAATTTGAAAAAAAATCACAGTTATGTATTTTAATTACAATTATACTTCGACATCCATCCTAGCATGGGATCCCATGGCATGTGCGGCTCCGGCGCATCAACTCGGCACCTCGGTCGAATACCTGACCGACAATCTCAGCGTCATGGACGGTTACAAGACCTCCTCATCACTAGTATATGGGACGTAGACATCAGGCTCGTCGGATATGTCGTCAACCGCATCAACTCCGCCCAAGCCAGCGCATCTCAGTAGAGAGTCGAGATGCGCCAAGTACCCACACTGGCACACCGCGGGTACGTTGTGCTTGAGGATGACTTTCCCGAGCCTTTTCTATTCCTTGGTCACGGCCATCGTAGCCCCTATGACGCAACTCTTGACAAGATATAATGCCGCAAAATTAAAAAAATTATGAAAAAGTTGTACAAATGTAAATATTATTATTTTTTAATTTGAAACTTCAAATTAAAAATACTGTGGCTGTGAACGGTGTGCCAGCGGAGATAAGACCATGGATCCATCCTCTTAGATTCCTCAGCTTCAGTACCCGCTCATGGGTTGTCGGGGAGACACCCCTCCAGAAATATGGTGTACGCGCCGTGATCATGGTACCAATCTCTATAAAGTCTGTACGAATTACAACAAATATTAGATATTACAATCAGAAAGCTATAGTGAAGGTTTTGAATTAATAAAAAAAATTCTTACACTGGCGCGACATCCATGTGACGGTCCGGCTCGGCCAATGGGGATTGCAGATGCTGCCTCGAACACGTAATCGGCACGCACGACTCCCTAGTTCTTCCACACAGTGGGGTCTCTGGTATAATGAAGCCCTCGCCAGACCCCCTCGCTGATCTGTGCCGGGGGCGGAGTTGTCTGACGCATCCCGAACTGTCTCATGACCCGCCCGGGGTAGTGGTGCTCGATGATCTATATATTTAATTATGTTAGGTTGGTTCTATTAAATTAAGTTGCTCGTGTAGATAATTAACGAAATTAAATTACGGTACCTGAAAACATATGAGCGGCGGCTTTGCACGCCCGAAACGCTCCTGCTGTCGACAACGCTCAAGCAATATCTCAAGAAAAGTCCGATGTCCCCCATCCACCAAAACCTAGAAGTATAGATTTAAAATCATATATCAATTCGAACTGAAAAATATGAAGAAAATTTAAATCAAATTTAAAATAAAAGTAAACTTACATAATCTCTCTAGGGCTCCCAGGTCACAAACTCTGGATCATCTCTGAGATGCTCGATCTCCTGTCTCCAGAATGTGATACCGAGTGACGAGCCATGTCCCTGCCCGACCTAAATCTCCGGATAGCAGTACTTGGAGCCGTATGCAGGGCACTTGTCTGGCTCAGGGCTTGCCCCACTCCTGCACATCGTCTTGTTAGCCAGGACTGGACGGCCAACAATGAGATGTGTGTAGGATCAATGTTGTAGTAACATGCATGGTCCAATAAAGATCATGTTTTTCTTCAAGCAAACATTGTTACCCCTTTACAATGTACAAAGTCAGTGTTACTATACTACGATGTATAATATTTGAAAAAATTAAAAAAATATAAGAATATGTTTGTTACCTATATAAGCATGCCAGCGTGGCACCCCCCAGTTGAACCTGCTCGCAGTGGACAAGTCGCGCAGAAGCTCAAGGTAGCACAGCCACACCTGATCTCCATGCGAATCCGAAAACAATCGACATGTGATCATCTCCAAAATATATGCACGCAGGTATCGGTCAATAACCACCTGTTATTTATTTAAATTAGAACATTATTTACAAGTAAATAAATCTTATTTAAATTAAATATTGTACAATTAAATACCTAATCTGGACGATCCGGATAATCCTTGAATTTCGCCCGCAACTTTGACAAGCTGATGTTGCTGGGCGAGATCACGGTCTTCTCACATCTCTTCTTCTCTTTCTGGAGCTCCTCGTACGAGATACCCAACAGCTCCAAGCACAATGCACGGAAGTCCCTGTACTCGATGCCCGTCACCGGCTCCCTGATAATAGTCATACCCCACAGACAACTGACGTCCTGTAGGGTGATTGTCATCTCAGCATGGGGGAGATGAAAGGTGTGCGTCTCGGGACGCCATCGCTCAACGAGGCCGGAAGATAAACCCTCGTCATGGTTCTCCTCGGCCATCTGGGATAGCTGAAACAATCCCATCACACATAAAGTCCCCCCGTACGCCGGCTGGTACCGTAGCCACATGCGGTTGTGACGAACCGTAACCGCATCCAAACCATGCATTTAATTAAAAAATCAGATCAAGTTCATTTATAAAAAAAATTAAGGTTATTAATATTTTTATAAATATGATAAATTTAAAACTTACTCCAGTGACAGCCTCTAAAATTCGATGCTCCGCATTCGGATACCACAAGAAGTCGCTGACCATGTCGGTGCGACTTTGGATACTCGTTTAGTGCGACAGGGCTTCCAGATACCCTGTCGGTGCGACAGGGTCAGACCCACTTTTGTAGCTTGTATGCACGTTTGAATTAATTTGCAGCAAGCTCTAGGCAAAAATGATTTCGGCATAAAGAAAATAATTTTTCGTTACAATGCATGTGCTTCGCAAATACGTGGATTCCCTACAACAAATAATACAACTAATTTGGGTTTCCGGAGCTGAGAATCAGTTTTGATCAAAAAATGATGAGTAACTTGACTCCTAATCACTAATTATAAAAATAAATAAATAAAACTTGGGCTCCAGAGCCGAATTACCGGGTAACATGCACAGGAAACAACCACCTTCGCGACACATAGGAACCGAACTAACTAATGATGTCACTCACTAATTAGCTGTTCCTTTTCAAATGCTGATTTGGAACATACTGGCATACTGCTATCAAGCCACGTGAAAGCCACGCAGGGGATACTCTTAAGTTATGTGGGTTGCTGCATCCTAAAGGCCAGATCACAAAGGACAACTCGGACAATAGTCGAGCTACCCACGTGGCCCAATACTTGGGCTACATTCAAAGAGACATGCCAACCACTTGTCTTTGATTTATCTTTTGCCGTGCAAATTTTCGTATATACTAGGCCATTATTATCTTTTCTCTCACTTTCTTCGTTGCTGTTGTCTGACTGCTACTTGGATTGGATAAGATATGTACTTGGTGCGCTACGACTTGTAGAACAAATAAATACTGATAAATCGAGACAAGACATAGAAAAAGAGAAATCATAAAAAAAAAAATATTATTATTAATGTATAAATTCATATAAATAACAACAAATAATCTAACTTGCATGCCAGGCTACAAAAGTGTACTCCTTTCCTCAACAAGATATAAGATAAATAACAACAAACGAACATTTAATTGTCTGAACAAAAGTGAACAATGACCGAAACTATTATCAAGTGACATATTTTATGGTATTATAATTTCATTTCAAATGTGTATTCTTAAGAGGAATATTTCACAATGAGCTTATCCACGTGGATGATGATGTCATCAATTGTGGGCCGGATTGCAGGCTGAGGCTGAAGCATCCATGTAATAAATTGACGAAGTGGGTCTGGGTATGCCGGGTTTGCACCATCAGCCCATTTTATTTGTGCATTTTTGACAGCTGATTTGAGCCCTCCTTCAGATTCATCAATTTCATAATCAAAAGGAGATTTTCCATACCTAAAGTTTTCACAAAAGTTAGAAAAAGAAACTCAATTCTATTATGTAATTGGTAAAGGAATATCTTATTACTATATCTTTCCAGAATGACTCAGATGCTAGCAAAAATTGAGAATTCAACTAAGTGCTATTGTACCTAAACAAAATCATGCAATGGACCTCAATTGAACCCAACTAATACTCAATTAGGCATCAATTAATTGCACAAGCTAAACATCTTTCCATGTAATCACAATTATAAGGAAGCCTCGATAAAGTCCACTCCGCCTCAATCTAACTTTCCTCAATTATATAATGGTTTCCAATAGTGCAAATTAAAACTCGATCTGATACAATTATAGCTCAAGTATATATGATTAAGCCTTCATTAACCTTTAAAGTAGGGGTGTCAATGAAACCGATTTACCAGATTACCTGAAGCGTGCCATATTCAATTAAGACAGTTTTTTTTTGTTAGCTTATTGGTAAGGATATGGATAAGATTTTTTTTTTTTTTTTGATAGCCTGACCAATAAGAAAAGATTGATTTATGCAATATTACATATAATTTTCACAAATCGTTAGCCATAACGGGTAAGAATAGGATATGGGTAAGGCTAATGTTTAACAAACAAGGATAAGACATGGATAAGATTAATTCTTATTCATACGAGCACGAAAAAACCGGCACCTGACCCGCACCACAACCCATTGACACCCCTACTTCCAGAGATAAGCCTCCATTTCCCTCAAATGTGCAGCCCAACTCACCCATAATAAAACAAAGAAAATAATTGTAGTCAGAGGGAAGAAATAACAGGATAGAAGGGCAAGTACGTACATGATTGCATATAAAGTACAACCGAGAGACCAGATATCAGTTCTCTCGTCTATATCAGCATTGCTTGGCACATCCCATAGTTCAGGAGCCCGGTAAAGAGATGAACAATGCTCTGATGCCCATTCCTACAATTGATACCATTTCAAAGGCGTTCAGATTATTACTTAATCAAATCACCTTTTAAGATCTTAAGCTTTAAGCAACTGGCCCATACTCAGCTTAGTCCCACCAGAACCTGGTACAGACAAATTATCCCCCACCAGAGAAGAGAAAGCGCATCAATTACAAGAGGGGGGGGGGGGGGATGGTTGACTCTCTCTGTTCAATTTAAATTGTGACGCAGCACATGGAAAAAGAAGCAACTGTCTATTCTCTCACGCACACAGAAATAAATTTTCTGGAAACAATGAGAGGTTCACAAAGGAATACACACAACTTACAAAATGTTTAAAACCAATAACCAGGGCTCATTCACAATAGGAAAATTACAACACGCATACCTGCAATTGTGATGCTTCAGACTGGGACCGGATTGATCTCCTAGCAGGTTGGGCGCTCTCAAAATCCATCAACATGGCAAGTGGCTCTTGCCCTTTTCTTTGGGTTATCAACACGTTCTCTGGTCTCACATCATTGTGTGCATGTGGCGGGTCAAAGCTGTGCATGTGCTTCAGCCCTGCACAGAGCTACATAGACGCAAGGATATAAAATGTCAAACTGCATTTGAAAAGACTGATTTATGCAAGCAAAGCTATATGATAATCTCTCTAGTGCCAAGCCTATTGAATTCAATAGCTGAGTTAACCCCTCAAACAAAATCATCATAAAAGTACAAGGACAAGCTCTTCTTTTTATGATTGTTTTTTTTTTCTTTTTTACTCTCTAAAAAAAAGGTTTTTTGTGTCATTTCACAGCCTTTGAACATAGACAGTAGCCAAGAGCAAAAACAAAAGGGAAGAAAGGCCGGAAGATAACCATGCCATTCCTGATCCAATCAAGATAGATACAGCTAAATACTCATGTACTTTTTAGCATACTTTCTGACATTAAAGCCAAAATCAGCTATAAGACACTAAGAGGAATAATGTAAAATCAATTTAAGAAATCACCTGGCGAAATATCTGGAGGACAGTTACAGTTGGGAAGAACTCGTTCTTGGCTTGCATAATTTTGGTCAATTCAGACAGGGTACCATCTAAGTGTACTGGGAATAGCAAATAAGCTTCATAGTTTTGAAGTCCATCTTCTTTTCCCTATTGATAGACAATTATAGTTTATTAATATCAGCAAAGAAATGAAGAAAGAAATCATATCACATGCACTGCAAATTCTGGTCAAATTGATAAACAAGAGACTTAAAGGTTATAACAGCTAACTTGGATTAAAATGAGGATCAATTACTGAATGAGATCAAATTCATAATTAATTGACTTCAATTGAACAGTTCAACAAGCAAGCCTACAAGCCAGCATGTAGCATTTCAACTGGCACCATGCCCTGCAGAACAAGTACTATCTGGGTCTGCCAATCCTCCACAATTATCAAACTTTGCTGTTGTTTCTAATGCAATGAATTACCTTAACGGAAATGATGGCGTGATCAAGAAGGGGAAGCAAATTGGGATGGTTGAATTGAGAGGAAACACGTATCTCTTGTTTAACCAATTCCAACTGTTCTTTGCTATGTATCATAAATTTCTTCATGGCATATGTCCCATCAGCTGAAAAACATATAAACAGTAAAAAAACCATAAGTTCTGACCTGAATTCCAGAACTTGACTCTTGGTTTTTGTGGTTTTATTCTGCGTAGTGACATTGTTGTCAAAGATTTACCACTATACTCCTTATTTCTTTCTTATTTACTTCTTCTATATGTTTGGGCATTTAAAAATCAACATGTTGCTTACCTGAAAGTTAATGTTCAACTTTATCGGAAACGTATCCATAAAAAAACAGAAAAACTGAAGTAGTTTAGTGTTGACCTGAGATCTAAATCTTATGTCAAACAGTATAACAAAGAAAGCTTGAAAGTTCTTCCTTTTGGCAGTAACTAGTGGACAAACAAAATCTGCCCCGGAGAGAGTTTGTCAATATTGACAGTTATTTACAATTACGATTAAAAAATTGTGTTATATTCATCTATTGTCATTTTACCAGCACTAAAAAAGAGTCATTACTCTTTTCTGAAGTAGTAGGCCAAAGAAAATAATCAATTAGTCAATAAAGCTTCTTGTGCAAAACATATAAAAGGTATAATCAATAATTAGTGAATGTAATGCAAACAGACATTTTATCCACCTAAGAAAACCTTAAAAAGGTACCTGCATTCAAATACCATTCGTCAGACCTTACCTCGTCAATCAGATCCAACAAATTGAGATCTGAAATACAAGGCCTAAGCAACAAGGATCTATCTACAGAAACAGATCCACTCCCATTTCTCAGAAAAAAGTCAACTGATAATACAATAGCAAAAGGCCACTACATCACAGAGTCTAATACATACCAAAATTTAAAAGGAAAAAGAAGAAAAACAGCACGAGATTCAAAGAAGGGGTTGTCCTACCCGAGATGTGGGAGGGGTCGATTGATTTCTTCTTGGCGAGGCCGCTAGCACCGTCGGGAAGGTTCTCCTTGACGAGAACGACGGTGGAGGATGCATCCGTACCTCCGATCTGCTTCAAGATTCGGAAGCGGTTGTCGTTGACCCAGACCTCGCCAGTTCCTCCGGCCGCCCCGTAGATCGCGTTCAGCCCCGAAAAGGAACACCCCATTGAGAAGATATGGAAAATGATTCTTTACTTCTCTCTCTCCTGCTTGGTTTAATGGGAAGTAGACTTGTTCAGGAGAGGTGAGAGAATTGAGAGGTACGTTGGAAGAAATTTAATTGTTTCAGGTCGTATATGTTTCTCTCCGTTGGGTGCGGGGAGCTGGGAATCCTGTCAACGGGATGGTCCGAATTAACTCGGATCGGGTAAATCCAAATCCAATAAATACCGCTTATGGTAAACATCCAATGAGCTTCATTATCCATATTGATTTACTTAGTAATTGCCAAATGCCAATCCAATTCGGATCTTGTTGCAGGATTTTAGAGCTCGATACCAGGTAGTACAGTAAGGGCTACATTGTAAAAAGTAAAAGTGTTAAAAAAATTGGATCTTGTTGTGAATTATTATAATATACATGATTTGATACGAAATAGTGTTAAAAATTTAAAAGTTAGAGGAGTAGTGTAAAAGGATGATAATTGCGGATTCGTTTGGTAAATTAAAAAATAGGACCAGAATAGTAAAATTACTATGGAAAAGTTACAGTGTTATGGTAATAAATGAATATTGTTTTGAAAAATAATTAGCGTGTTTGACAACAAAATAATAATAAAATATCATTGAAAAGAGTATTTTATATTTCCATCCATCTTCCCCCTTTTTTTGTTCTGATTTTCTTTAAAATAGAGAAATAATGTTAGTCAGAGTAGAACTCTGGCATTCTTAAGTTTATCAAGTCTCTTGGTGTCTGGTGAGCTCAAATACAAATATGTCATATTAACTTTAAATGATGAATTTAAATTGTTGAAACTGATTGATTGTACGAGTGATGTATTTACATGTCAAATTTATAATTTTTCAAATTAATTTAGTATATAGTCAAAATAAAAAAAATTATATATTAATTGCAATCATTCATTTTGTATTATTTTTTTATCGCTTGACTTTATACTAATTTAATTTATAAATTTTGCATGTAAATATATTACTCATGAAAAAGATTGATTTAACAGTTTAACTTTATTGTCTGAAGTCAATTCGGTTGATTTTAGAGTTAAACTCACTAAATTCTTATCTTTAAAATATTCCAGTTGTACTCGTTATTTTGTATATTTTTCAATAATAATTTTTTTTATTAATAACGTTTGTATATTTTCTCGAGAGTAGTTGGATCTTCTATCATGCACATTGTGTTCTTTGTACAACTTTTTTTAAAAAAAAAAAAGGCTCACGCCCGTTTCATATATTTGAAACCGGTAACTTTCTTTGTACAACTTGCCGAATTAAAACCCGTCATCATTTATTTTGGCAATGCACTTTCACCGAAAACTTCTGTGTTGTACTTCACCGAGTTCAAAGTCAATCTCTTGCTATCTCATACAACAATTCAGGATGCTTCACTGTAATATCGCGCTAACCTGTTTATTAGACTTAATTTGAATAATGGATGTTGGGTGTTGATGAAAGGAAAAAAAAAAGGTAGACCAATCTTTTTCGGTTAAAAGTAGAATATGTTTTCACAGGTGCAGAATCAGATTTTCAAATTACAGAGATTAAACATGAAGATCAATTATATAAATTTTTCATGCTCCGAGTAAAAATCAATTTTATAGTATTTATAGTATTTTTCTCTAAACTATATATAAAACCTTATATGAATGCATAAATTTTGAAAATTGAAATCAATTAACTCTCATTCAATTCAGTGCTAGTGGATATATATGTCCCTGTGTTTTCATTTTTTTTTTATAAACCATATGTTTTCAACTTTTCATTATTCACCGTTGTAAAGAATATGCAATAGAGATGATTCGTTGCAATACCTGACCATACAGAATAAGGCATGAATCGTCTGTTTTAATGTGGCACGAATCTCAAAGCTAACCCCTACGCTTCAAATAGGCTTTGAAACGATTTTGAATCGGCTAGGAGTATTCTCTACCTGTAATACCGCAACGGATACTCAATCGATAGAGATAATGAGGTAGTTTTTTATGTTGTTCAGGATTTACCTCTTTAATAAATATTTTTTTTTCTGGGATTTCATATTTTTGTCATCCTTGTAAAGTCTTTAATATTTGTCTAATAAAAATGGTCGGTTGATAATTTTAATTAATTCTAAAGTATAATATTTGTATAGAATTGTGGATTGACAAATGATCTCTGAAAAAATGATAGTGAAATGTTATTTGCAATAGCACTGACAGCATTTGACAATTTGAACATTGAACAACGCTAGAAAGAGTGCTCTACTGCTCTTCCTTCCGATTTTTTTATTAATATCCTCAATTAAATAAAAATTAACAAAAATGCTCTTAATTTTTTATTTTATTTTGAAAACTACCCTAACCGTCCTACGGTTATCTTCTGAAGTGGACAGCTCCACTGTGGGGAGGTTATCTTTTTTTTTTTTTTGTGGAAAAATCTTAAAATGAAAATAGTAAACTAAATGACTGTAAATGACAAAATAATCAAAAATTAGAAATGAAAAACTTAATCGGAAACTTCAATTCAAGTTTTGAGGTTCTTTTTTTTTTTTTTGCAATTCTAAATTTTAGAAAACGGCATAGCCCTTGCTTGATCCAAGTCAACTCGATATATTTTGAGAGAAGAAGAACTAACTTTATTGTATATTGAATAATTAGGTTTTGATCTAGTGATTAAAGACAATATTCTTTGTGTGAGGTTGCATATTCAAAATTTATAGCATTTCACATATATTATAGGTGGGGATTGTTATCTAGCTTTATATTAAAAATCAATTGGATAATTATGCATGATTTATTTTATCTCAGCCATAAAAACTCGACCTTTGTTTTTTTTTTTAAACTTTATTGTATCACGTAGAACAAATTTGCAGACTTAGAAAGAATTGACGGTAATTCTCCGTGAATCAAAAAGATGGTTCGTGATTCGCTGCCTTTATATATACATTTTTTATTATCAAATAAATATTCTAATAAAACGGATCGCCACAGGTCAAAGATCTCTTGTATCGGTTAGGTCCTTGCATACTTGCTTCTAGTGGTTTGCTCCCGGGTACCTCGGGCAGGGCAGGGCAGTACCCGTCCCGGGCAGCGGCCACAACGGATATCCGGGTATAACGGGCACGGGTAGACGGGTTTTTTTTTTTTAAACTCCGCCCTGCCCGTTTCAAACCCGTGCCCGTCCCGGGTAGACGGGTACAACGGGCACGGGTACAACAGGCACGGGTAGACTTTTTTTTTCCTGTTTTCTGTTTTGTTTTCTTATTTTTTTTACCGTGTCGTACGAATATTATTACGTATTTATAATTCGACTTTTAAAATCTGAATAGTTCAATATCAAATATTGTATATATATATACATAAAATTATCAAGTCACATCTTTATAATTCCTAAATAAATAAAATTTGTAACTCATATATAAAAATTCTTTGTGCGAAAATTTGTATATTTATTCGGCTAAGTACAAGTCTAATTATTTATTTCTTTACACGAGTAATTTTATTTTATTTTCAAACTCTCATTCTAATTATATAGTTTCGTAATTTATTTATATCTCGAAATTTGTAGTTTACATTTAAAAAAAAAATACATATAGAGTATGGCTAAGTATGGCTACATATAATTAGAAATACAACATAGAGTATGGCTACATATAATTAGAAATACAACTATCTCGAAATTTGTTATTTATATCTCGAAATCTAAATTAAAAAATAACTCTAAGTCGAATTCATAATAATCTAATTCAAATTTTAAAATTCTAAGTCTAATTCAAAATAAATACAACTTGTTCTAACTTATTTTAAAAATCTATTTTAATTAGAAATAACTCTAACAAATTTAACTTATTCAAAAAAATAACTCTACCAAATCCAACATATTCAACATATGTAGCCATACTCTAACAAATTTATATGTAGCCATACTCTATATGTAATTAGAAATACAACATAGAGTATGGCTACATATAATTAGAAATACAACATAGAGCCATACTCTATATGTATTTCTAATTATATGTAGCCATACTCTCATTCTAATTATATAGTTGTATTTCTAATTACTTCACATATTCAAAATAACAAATCTAACATATTTTTTTAACCT
Organism: Carex myosuroides; assembly: GCA_028015225.1. Taxonomy (NCBI): domain Eukaryota; kingdom Viridiplantae; phylum Streptophyta; class Magnoliopsida; order Poales; family Cyperaceae; genus Carex; species Carex myosuroides. Next base: position 7,739,467 of record CM051482.1, read on the forward strand.
ATTAAAAATAAATCCGAATTTCAAAAATAAAATCAAACCTATTCAAAACAAATCTAATTACTTCACATATTCAAAATAACAAATCTAACATATTTTTTTAACCTATTAAAAATAAATCCGAATTTCAAAAATAAAATAAAACCTATTCAAAATAGATCTAATTACTTCACATCTAACAAATCCAACATAAAATAAATCTAACAAATTTAAGTACTTAACAAATTTAACAAATCTAACGTAAAATAAATCTAACAAATCTAATTACTTAACAAATTTAACAAATCTAAATTAATCTAACATGAAACTAAATTTACTCTACAAAAATAAATCTAGCATAAACTAAATTTACTCTACAAAAATAAATCTAGCATAAACTAAATTTACTCTACAAAAATAAATTAATCTAACATGAAATAAATGTAACATTTAAATCTCGAGGAAAAATCTTGCGGGAGGTGCCGAACTTCGTAATTCCGATACCTTCGTAATTCCGTTTGCGTATTTGTAGAATGAATTAAATTTACAACTATATTTTTTTCAAACAATAAATTTAAAAACTGAAAATAGTAAAATTTTAGATTGAGAGAATGAGATTATGAGAGATTGAGAGAATGAGAGGGTTTGAAAATATTGAGAGGAAGAGGGGTGAATATATAGAGTTTTGATTGGAGGGAGAATAATATTTGAAATTTAATAAATCCGAAAAAAAAACATAATTGACGGGTGGGACCCACCCGTACGGGACAGAAATGACAGGTGGGACCCACCCGGTTTGACTGATTTGAACCGGTACTGTAGAACGGCTCAATATTTTAACAGAGCAGTTTTAGCTTCATGCAGCGCACTAATCATATGCAGTTCTGTACTCCGTGCGCTGCCTGTAGCCAAAACTGCTCTGTTAAAAGCATGACCCTGTCGCGAGTGGGGGGAAAAAAATTTGAAATAAAGGGTACAGCGGGTAGCGGGTAGCGGGCACGGGCACGGGTACAGGTAGCGGGCACGGGTAAACGGGTGCGGGTACACCCGGGGCGGGTGCGGGTACACAGGTAGCGGGCACGGGTACGATGGGTACGGGTACACCCGGGTTTGTTTCCAAAAAAAGCCGCCCTGCCCGTTTGAGACCCGTACCCGTGTACCCGTTTACCCGGGTATACCCGGGCACGGGTACGGGTACCCCGGGCACCGGGCACGGGTACGGGTACCCCGGGCACCGGGCACGGGCGGACCGGGTTCGGGCAGCCCGTTAGGGGTAGTGTCAAACCACTACTTGCTTCTAGTTATTGCCTTATCGGGGTTGAATTGGTCGAGAACGCTAATCTCCAAGCACATCTTGCACGTTCTTGTATTATTCCAAAGAATCGCATCTTTCCATGCCGATTTTTTTATTAATATCCTCAATTACATAAAAAATTACAAAAATATTCAATTTTAAAAAAATGCTCTCAAAATGATCTATTTTTTTATAGCATATTCTAATATTAAAAAAGTTAAACTAAATTTCAAAATGAAAATATTTGAACTAAAACATGAAAATATAACAAAAAAAAAAATACTAAATCTTAGACTTCATACATGTTATAATCGGGGAAATTTAAATTTAATTAATTACAATAACAATTAAAATTTACAACTAATTAAAGATTTTAGTTAATTAATTAATGAAGTTAAAGGTTATTTGATTACAAAGATAAATTAAATTATATAAAGTTGTTATTAAACTAATTTAAAACTTACCAATTAATAAAGTAATTTTTACAAATAAGATGTTCATGCTTGAAAATTTCAAAATTTGTGACGTATTAGAAATGAGCATTTCTATAAAAATGATAAGGTTATCAAAGACTAGATAAGATGAAGGTTATAAAATGCGATTTTCATGCGGTATGCAGAAGACCACCGCATACCGCATATACGATATACAGTCGCATATGCGGATTGTTATGCGGACTTATATATGCAGATTTTTTCATTAAATATTAAATATTTTGATTATATATGGACTTATATATGCACATAAGATAATTTTATCTTATGATTATAACAGCGTGGTCCAAATCCTTGGCTGCATGAAGAAAATAAAATGAAACCGCAACATGCATGGCCCAAATCCTTGGCCCAAAAATATTGAAATAAATTGAAACCCCGTGAAAGGAAATAAAATATTGAAATCCTTGGCTCAAAACTGCAACATGCATGGCCCAACACTTTTGAATCGGATATCTTTAGTCCCACATGTGTAAAATAACATTATGAAGACGTGGAGTCTCTATGAAGAAAGCCCTCCCCATTTCTTTCAAACCAACTTAACTAGACAATTTAGTCTGGATGAGGATTAAGAATTGGGTTCGGTTTTACACCTGATATCCTTTCTGAAATTATTTTTTTTGAATTCGAATCCAAACTTTTTTTAATAAATAAAATATTTTAAGTGGACTGAATCCGCATATTAATCAGCATAGTCGGATTCTATGCGGCCGAGGACCGCAAACGCATATGCGCCGCATAGAACCGCATTTTATTACACTGGTCCAAACAACTACCCTTTTCAAATGTTTAACACATGAATTCTCAAGTAAATTCGATCAAACAATAAAGTCTACAACAAGCAAGTTATTTCATAGTTCTATTCCGTTATATCGTTGTGGGGAGCGTTTGAGACCATTTTCTGGTTTCTTCGTTGGAGTGAAGATGACCCAAGGACTGGTATTATTTGTGTTTAAATTTGTTTTCTCAAGGGACTCTTTTGCAATTATATACACAAGAAATTCGAAGATTTTGGTTACACAAGCACTTTTTCTGCAATTAAATTCGAAGATTTTGGTTACACAAGCACTTTTTCTGCAACTTTATCAGTACATCTGATTCTTAATGTTTTCACTTTAACAATTATATTATACACTAACACACCTTATCAAACAAAGCACATTATATGTACCTATACAAAATATTCATCTATAAACTCAAATGGTAGTTTCAAATCACCTTGGTCCAGAGAGTTCCATGGCTTGAACCGCCACTGAAGAATCATCAGTAACATCAGAGAAACCACCTAATGACACAGGTTCCTGCCATTTTGTGATAGGCTGAGACGCATCTGCCTCCCATTTCTCGGCAAGACCGTCACCTTCCAGCATTCGTACCACCTCTGACATGAGAGGCCGACGTGCTGGTAGGTATTGAGTGCACAGGAGAGCGACTCGAACCATTTCTTCTAGCTCGACCCGGTCATATCCGTACCCACTCCCATTCCGTAAATCCTGGTCTACAACTGTATCTAGCCTCTTTTCTTGCTGGATCTTTTTAACCTGAATTTAAATTGCAATATCCTGAGGGCAAGATCAAATTTTGGAGAAAAGTTTCTGGTACTAAATTTGTAATTGAGTAGTAATGTAGATGGTTGCCATACTTCCAATCTAATAACCTGTTTCCCTTGGCCCAAATTTGTAATTGAACCTCAAATGGTGCAATTGAGCTCACTTGGACAGATATACTCGATTAATCAAAGGAGTGTTCTCAAGCATCAATTACATTATTTGCCCTAGATTTACCCTCCATTTTTTGACCGTTCCAATATTCCTTTAGCACCAATCTACAGTCTGGTTCAATGAAACACTAAAAGAATGTACAAGGAACCAAACTGAATCAGTTCCTCTAACATTGCCAACCAAACCCTAACAAAATTCACAAAGTTTCAAATTTGGTATTTAATCATTGTTCCTCACCCATTCAAGCATTGCCCCTTTCTGATTGGCTGCCTTTCCAAATTCCATTGCGGTCAAACCTGTCACAAGTTCGAGCAACAAAATCCCAAATCCAAACACATCTGTTTTTTCTGATGACTGTCCGGTTGACAGGTATTCTGGCGCAATGTGGCCAACTGTACCACGTACTGCTGTTGTCACATGCGTATCTCGATGGTCAAGGAGTTTTGCAAGGCCGAAATCACCCACGACAGCCTCACAGTAGTCATCTAGTAAAACATTAGCAGCTTTTACATCTCGGTGAATAATCTTGGGATCACATTGCTCGTGTAGGTACTGGAGACCTCTAGCAGCTCCTAGAGCTATTCTTCTTCTTGTGCCCCAATCTAATGCTGGCTTTTCTAAAGGAAACAAAAACAGTGGTTACAGTTCAGCAATTAGATATAACTAAATACAATATTCGTTTAAACAGGTATTAGTCTTTCTTTTGATCAGGATATGTAAGCTTATGTGGTCTAGACATAAGGACCGAAAATTTGTGACAAGCATATGTACAAAACCTTAAAATGGGCATTGTGATGCTTTCCCAAAGGTTACTGGGAATAAGGTATGTACCTTTCAGACGGGATGCTACACTTCCATTAGACATGTAAGGATAAACCAGAAGCCTCTCGGTTGCGGTCATGCAAAATCCATACAATCTAAGGAGGTGTCTGTGCACTGCTAGGCTTATCATTTCCAATTCTGTTTGGAACTGCTTTTCCCCACCAGCTGCATTTCCATCTTTCAGCCTTTTCACCTGTTTCACTTATTTTAGCTAATAAAAACGTTACAGCATAGACAGAGTTAAAAGCGGAAGCTCCGGACCAGTATCTACATCTGATTGGAGTTTAATATCACTAACAAACCAGTGTCCAAATGATATGGATGATAACAATTTACTGGTGCAGCCACAACTTTGTATATCCGCACTTGAATTTGAAAATTTAACTCATGTTTTGTTATATCTTTCAGATTGATGCCTATGCCTAATGTTATATTCATGTCAGTGCATGCATACATCATAATTAGTTTGGTACCATATTTGAAGCTTTTTACAATGTTAATACAGTTATTTAATATTTGACTGGTAGTGAAATTAAATGTTCATGACATTTCATTGGTTATATTTTTATTTGCAAATTCTGGGCTTCCTATAAACTTGAGCAACTGAAGGCAAAAAGACTTTAGCAGTGTAACTCTGGACTTGTCTTGGATCCAAGCCATACCTACACCAGGACACACTTATCTAATATATCTTTCAACAATCCTGATAAGCAAAGACAAAAACTTCCTAAAGAAGAACAAAAGGAGTAATTAATTTTAGGTACCGCAACAAGAGTTCCATCTCGCAACTCGCCCTTGTACACATTTCCAAAGCCTCCCTTCCCCAGTATTTTCTTGCTGCTAAAGTTATTTGTTGCTACCTGAAGCTCTTTGAATGAAAATCTTCTGAGGTTGCCTAGTGAGACTTCCTCCTCGTGTTGGTCTGTAATACGTTGAAGTTACAAATGATACAAAAAAATAATAATACTCTTACCAATAGCATCTCATGTACCAAACATGAACCATATTGTATTCAATGATCACATTATTATCAAAATTATATTCAATTTATCTTGATAATGCACCAGTAAACTATGTGTAGTAACAAACTCCAATACGCTTATCCCTGACATAACCTAACGTCTATTTCTTGTTGTGTTTATAAAAAAATACTTACAATTGGTATCAAATAAGATCTGCTGATTGTGTTTTCTCCGCCTCCAAATGTACAGACTGTAGCATATTCCGAGCAACATAGTGAACCCCAGGCTCAATCCAACTGCTACAGCTACTTTGCGGTTTCTAGTCTTTCCTCCAGCTACAAACACATTTCAGCTTAGGAAAGAAACAGCACCAACAATAAAACTGAAAGATTGCGAAGATAGCAGCAGCACCACACTGGCCAACAGCCAGCACATATGCCGGAAAGACATTTAATTCAGAACCAAGAGGTCGTTAATCTGAATCTCTTCTTGCCATAGTGTCAGGAGAATGGTGTGATGCAATGGCAGTTCCTCCAAAGTAGCAATAAAGTTTTAATTAAGAATAATTAATGTTTATCAAATCTCAGTTGAGAATTAAAACCTAGTAGTCTAAATTTTGTCTTGCTAACCAATAAGGAAGCCAAAATAAAACAGACACTAGAAACAGGGGAAAATGCAACTGAAAATATACCCTGAGAATTGTTTAAGTTGAAGGAGACCGGCACAGGCATCACTCTGTAGCATTCTTTCTCAGAGCCCTTGGGGCAGATCAAAGGGTTTCCAACAATACTATCATAAAGGCACAAAGAGAGAAAGAATCATAAAAGAATTATTTTTTTTTGGGTTCCTTTGCTTTAATTTGAACATTATTACTATTAAAGAATCAAATCATCAGCAAAGCTAAATAGAAAAATAATAGATAATAATATTTTCATAGAATCATAGTTCAGCCACCAAGTTGTATCGATAATTGCATTCTCTGTGTTCTTGTGTTGAATAACATCAGAATTCTAACCAGATGATCAAGGAGACTGCTCACTCTAAAAAGCTTTTTATGTAATATATTCCTTAATTAGGGATCATACTACAAATTATACAAATAAACAATAGCTTTGCATCATTCAAAGGACTCCCACTCATCCTAATAAAAAGTTATTGGTAAAAAGAAGAACCTTGTTCAATTTAAGGTTGATTAAAGCCTTAAGTCCATCACTTCATTAGTTCTCATTCGAGCTTAGCAAATAATTGTTTTGCATGGAAAATCTAATACTCATGGTTCTGTTAATAATAGGAAAATAAATCTTCACAATTAAATAATCAGAGGCGTACTTGAAAGTTCTTGCCGGTGACTCGGGGACAGGTCCGCTCAAATTATTGAAGGACAAGTCCCTGCAACATAGCATGAAAAGTTTTCATTAATTTTAAAATGTGAAACTTCCACAAAATCATCTTTAGGAGCTAAGCACCTACTGTTAAAACTACAAGTTTTATAAGTTCTAAAAAATGAAATAACACTCACAAAAAAGCAAGCCCTGGAATATCTACCAATGTCTGAGGGAATGGTCCTGAGAGACTATTGTTGTTAAGCCTTCTGTTCAGGACAAGAACAAATCATAGCATAATGTACAATTCGCAGACATATGCATATAACATAAGGTCATTCAAAATAGTGACAAACGTAAACACCACCAATCCAGCAAACAAAGATTGAGCTGATTAAATAAAGAATTATAATTTTGCAAACAACCATAATTTTTTTTTTATCAATACTCACTTACTGTGATGTTTTTTCATCAATGGTTAAAATATTTTTAGGCTTCTCTTTTGTTCTGAACCATCATTATAACAGTTTGCAAAAAAAATTTGAAGGATTTGGTTAGGTTTTTAGTATAATTTGAAACAGTCTAATATATGCATTATATATTACCTTGTATTGCCATGTAGTAGACTACTTCTATTAAAATTGTCGTTTTGAGTTTTTTTCCTTTTGAATTTAAAGAATTGTGCTTTAGTTTTCTGTTAATTCTTCCCAAAAATAATATATATCTCGGGAATGTTATGGTCGTTATTTTTCAAAATAGTCAATAGATGGAAACTTGGAATAAATTAAAATTTATGCAAATATGGCCACTTACAAATACTGAAGTGTCTTAAGTTTGGCAATGCACTTGGGAATATCACCAAAGAAATGGTTATTTGAGAGGTCAAGCTGCTCTAATTTCAACAATTTCCCTATTTCTTGGGGTATTGGCCCTGTTATATTATTGCTCTGCAGTTGCCTGTCAAAAAGAAAAGAAGTAAATTACACAAACATATCATGTTATATTATATATATTATGTATATGCTTTTATGGTCCGGAGGTTTCAGAGTTTTCAGTTTGGATAATAAAAGGCACAAAGTCGCAATTATGGTGTAATAAATTTTGAAGATGGGGATTTATTGACAATGAATTAATTTTATAATCTTAACAAAAAAATTTCTAAATTTGTTATCTGACATTGAGAATGTGATCTATACTGCACATATATCATGCACTGTAATTTTACAACTTTTAATAAGTTAAATTTATAACGGTTCATATTGATCTGCCTTTGATAAAATATGAAATGACACTCGAATAGTTAATTTGAGTCAAATTGTATGAAATTAGATACACAACCTAGAAGGTCAACAACACATCTGCATTTATTTTATTTATAAAAATTCTTTTGTCTTAAATTGAAAACTATTGTCAATAAGATTATCAAGTTAATTTATTGTCAATGAATCTCAATCCAATTCTAACAGACACAAAACACATTTACACGGATATAAAGATGAGAATTTCAGAGCACAGAGGAGCAAAATGGGAAATTACCCATACTAAAGTAGTGTGCATGATCTACTGTAATTAAAATCACTTGAGAGTAGGTTTGATGGGCATCGGACCTACTTTGGTTCGATGGGTTTAATCACCGTCGATTTGCTTTAAGATTCGTGCGGACGCTTTAAACTTCGTGCTGTCTGTTTCAATTTCCGTGCGCACAAATCTTAAATTAGATCGGACGGTCATCATGCTCGTTGAACCTAAAAGTAAATCCGATGGGCATCGGACCTACTCCGTTCTCAATTAAAATTGAGTGTGTTGCTTTCACATCTCTACATTTTTTGAAATACCAAACTTAACTTAATAAGAGAAGTATAGAATGCTGATGCTCGTCTTAGTAACGAATGCATGCATGTGTGGATGGAGGAATCAATGTAGCTTACAAAATTTGAAGATTAGTCAGGTTGCCTATGCTTGGAGAAAGAGTCCCGGATAAGTTCTGGCTTGGAATTCCCCTACAATTTCACTAAAATCAACTTAAACTACAGAAAAAAGATATAAATAGTTCCTTTTTTAATAAGAGGAAGTGCACTCACTGTTGATCTTATAAAATTAAAAGTTCAAGAACAAATTGACAAATTGATCAATCCACCATAGATCGAAATAAATGTTGGTACTGTACACTTATGTAAGCCCTGTCAAAAAAAAAAAAATCTTGTATCTAGAACCAGAAGAGAGGACATGTTGGAGACATAATCCAAATAATTTTACATAGCACCAACTCACAAATAACACGCCGAGAGATTGTCTTCATTTAATGCAAAAAGCAATAGATATTTCTCCTGCATTTTGTTCCTGATTATTCCTTATTTTTTATGAAGGGGCAAGTACTTTATTTGCAGCTGTGATGAGGATTTGAGTCCGCAATTTTAACAATAATTATACTTTCCAAACGATCTTAATGTCCGAACTATATTTGTTCGTCGGCATCCCATCCGTTTACACCATACGCTCAATTCACCAACCAATATACACAAAAAAAGAACAAAGTGATTGGGCTTCTCTCGGTCAGTACAGAATCCATGGGATAGCCGTAAACAAATCTAGGCTGCTCATTTAAAATTTAACGGTCCAAAGACTATTAATGAATAGATGCCCAGATCTCAATTTTACATTTTTACTGGGCACGAGTGATCTGAACCGTCTCATCTCAGATGATGGCCTAAGACCATCCAATGAATTATTTCGATTGGAGAGGAGCTGAATCAGAGGGAGACATTAAGGTTTTGGTGACTGGCTTATTTCAACCAAAAACATTCCTTATATAGAATTGATTGTGTGCAATATATATATGGACATGATAACTTACATGCTGACAACAACATTTTGAGGAGAGCAAAAGACCATGTTCCAAGCGCAAGGATCAACAGCATCCTTGTCCCAATTTACGAGCACTCCATGGGGATCCTTCAATGATTCCTTTATCCCCATTAATGCTTGAACTATACAAATTTTAGTAAATAAAAAAATATATATATATATTAGCATCCAATCTTACTCAGAAGTCAGAACAGAACATCAAATAGTCTAGTACTGAAGTTACGATTTTCTCCTAATGTCAACAATAGCAACAACAATTATTTACAAGAAATCAAGAACAATAATAATTGTCATGTTATTGCTGATTAATTTATGCTCAATTTCTATAATGACTTGTATGATTAATTGATTATGTACATGAGCCTTATGTGGAATTTTTTTTTTATTTCTTTGATAAATCTATCTTGTGTACCTTCAAAGTTGACACCGGTAGGAGAAAGAAGAGCCGAAGAAGAAAACCATGAGAGGGAGAATAGAACCCAAAACGCTTCAACTCTTCCTCTGTTCTCTCCCATTTTCATCTGATACTTTTTTTTTTCTTTCCTCAATTTTGTAAGTCTTTCTTTCTTTCCCAGTTGCCACACTTAAACGAGCCTTTTTGTTTTGTTTTGTCTCTTTGAATGTTTACTCCTGCTTCAGAGTTCTGACAGTGAGTTTCTCTTTCTTCTTGAAAAGCTCATGCTTCTCTCGTCTTTCTCTATGTCACGCTTCTGTCAGTCAGGGGGAGGGGAGAGGAGCATGGAGCAGCAAAAGGCTAGCCTGCGTACCTACTTAATAGTAAGAGAGAGAGAGAGAGAGAGAGAGAGAGAGAGAGCGAAACAGCAACGGCAGGTTTGATCCTCTCCAATTAAACAGAACTATTCAATCGACGGTCCCCGTCAAATCTGAACAGCCATTTCGGATCGTACGGTTGATCAGACTGTAACTTAAAAGTGGTCCGATTTTTTAAGGTTAATCGGAATTCCGGAGCCATTCATCTGAATTTTACACGATTGAGGAGCGAACGCAACCCAGCAACCAATTTTATACGGGTTAGGTCTTTTGAAGGTAGATATCATATCAATCTATTTATTTAATTTTATTTATATTTTGAAAAATATTATTAATATATATGTTGAAAGGTGATTAATTGACAGTTATTTATTTCGACAATCATAATAATCTTTAAAAATATTAAGATAGAAATCCAACATTAATTATGGCATGATATATATTATAAATATATCATGTCTACAAAAATGATAAATTTCATGTATACTTTACGGTACATCAAATTATTTGAAATTTAAACGATTCAATTTAAGGATTCTTGATGCGTCATCAAACCAGTCTAAAAAATATATTAAATTTTATGGTTAGACTATCTATATGTTCAATAACAATACTTATATATTTACTTTTAATTTTAAATTTATTTATTTTTTAAAATATTGTTAAGATTCTCAAAATATTTTTTGTCAAGTAATCACTCATCTATAAGTTGATCATTTTTTTTTTTTTGAAGGTTGACGGTTGAGTACCGTCAACAATATATTGATAAAAGAAAACGTTTAATTACAAGCCTAATCACTAAGTTAGTGATTCTGCCGCCGATACTGAAAAATAAATATTTACATTATCTCGCAAAAATAGCCAGAGCCACATATAAAGCTCCCTGGCTCCCCCCGACCTATGTAAAACGAGTCCACCCAATAACCTCACTTTTTATGATACAATTAAGTTGATCATTTATGAATCAATAAGTATTTATTAGATATGCAAAATGTTCAATTTATGATACATCTATTGTACTTTTTAACACAAATAGTCCAATTCTGAATTCTCAACACATGTTTGGTATTGGACGAAGTCTCATCGACAGTCACCATTGTACTTTCGTTCTATCATCAAATATGTCATGAGAATCGTAAATATATTAGTTTTAAACATAACAAAAAATGTTAAAAGAAAGGAACTAAATGTTTATAAAATAATATTTTTTTTTGTTGAATAAAGGTTAGAAATTAAGCTATTTAACTATTTAATATCTAAAAGAAATTCTTCCATCCGGATTTCGAACCGGCAATCTCCTATACAGAGAACATTGTCTTTGTAGATAACAAATGATGGAAAATGAATGTATTAATATAACTTATAAGCCTTTATTTTTTTAATTGATTGACTTTGTACTAATGAATTCAAAATTTTCAAAATTTTGCATATACACGCATCCAGGGGCGGATCTTAGTACATCCTAGAGGGTGCTAAGGCATCCTATGATTTTAAAATTTTAAATATGTATATTGAAATTTAATTAAATTTTATTACTTTTAAACATTTTATATAATCCAGCCTCTCTCAATAAATATCAAATGTTTACTTATAGTCTAGTGGTTAAAACTCTATTTTGTGGTTGAGATGATATGTGTTCAAATCTCACTCACCACATTGTGTATTTTAATTTCAGCTCTTCTTATAAAAAATTTCTAGTTCCGCTTCTGTACATATCACTCATGAAGTAAATTGATTTTAACTGTTTGAATTAATCATTTGAATATAATTAATTCGATAAATTTTAGAGTTCAGCTCGTCAAATCTTCATAACGACTAACACACTTTAGCCTCCCACCAAATGTTTGTTAAATGATCGTCCTTTTAACTACTATTTAAATGATTCATGATGGATGGTGCATTGGTGCCGCTGGGTATGATTCTTGCCAAGTGTACTTTTTCTTCTTTTAAGTTTTCACCAGGAAATATTTACCGGATTGGAGCTTTTAATTCAGCCAGTGTAATTAATGCGTGCGTGTTATGCACTTTGAGCAGTGAAAATATATACTTTGGATTTGGTCTAGCATTGACTGAATGGATAGATCCAAAAAATGATAAAGACGGCATATACATGTAGGGGTGTTCAAATGTTTCGGTTTGTTCGGTTTTTAACCGAACCGGATAATTTCGTTTAAATGGATCGGTTTTTGAATGACACCGCAGCTGAGCTGCGGTAGACAAATAATATTTTAGTCCGTTTGAAGATACTTTTAAACGTATCGTATTATGCTTAGCTTAATTAGTTGGACTGTCAACATTAATTGTATCAACTAATTGCTAATATATTTGCTACCTTTTTTTTTCGGAAAAAGAACAAATTTAAATTTAAGAGATATTATTCTTAATTACATTCTGCATCTCTTTTATGCATCCGAAGTGTTTATATATCACTACTTTTTTGCATGAATAATCATAAGAAATTTCAAGTTAAAGACTTATTAAATAAGTAAAAATATATCTTCCGAAGTCTTTAATCTAGATAACGTCAGATATTTTTTTTATTATTATTTTAAAGTATAAACACTAAGTTTGTAATTATTAGAAACAATTTTGAGATGCAGATAATAAAAGAAGTGCCATTATGACTCCTCTAAATCTAACTCACCTAGAGTGTTGGTGAATTATATAATATAGATTTTGTTATTGTCTAAAACTAATGTATCAAATCTTTTGGGATTTCTATTTTTTTTTTGGGTAAAGTTGGAAGTCAAATCATCCAACTGTTTTGTATCCACAATGAATTCTCATTTATGTTTCGAACGTGTGATTTCCCACACAAAGAGCATTGTATTTGCCACTAGACGAAATGTTGATTCTCCTTTGAGATCTATATTGATATACCAAAATTTAATTCCAAAAAAAGAGAATTTTAATTTTAGCTTTCATTGATCCTTTTGGCAAACATAGATCTTTTCTTTTAGCAAAGCATTTTTCTTTTAGCAAACATAGATCTTGTCCTTCCAATTTGGTTCTTTTCTTTTTGATAAAATTCTTTTATTTATTTTTTCAGAAGATTTTTGAATTTGTTAACTATTTTCAACATGAGAAGGGATCAAGTTACAACAAATTTGAGGTACAACAAAGTTATAACAACTATTTTTTTTATTTTCAAAGTCCAAATCCACCGTTCAAAATGATCTCCACAAAAAAATGTGCTTGCAGATCACATTTTACATTTTTTTGAATTTTTTTACTATTTATTAAGTATTTTACAAAAAATAGTCATATTCAGACCATTGAATTTTGTACCTATCTTAATAAATAGTAAAAAAAAATATATATATATAAAATTTGATTTGCAAGCACATTTTATTTAGATAATCATGTTGAACGGTTTGGATCGACAATTTGGACTTTGAAAATGAAAACAATGGTTGTTGTAACTTTGTTGTAACTTGATCCCTCCTCTTTCAACATATGCACTTGTTATATGAATTTATGCACAGAGCTATTCATAATATAGTATAAAGTTACGATCATGAACACCTGAATTGGCAAGTCTTAACACCGGATGTTTAAAATATAAACACCAAACTATTCAAATGTTAATTGATCGTACAGGAAAATCATATAAAGACCTAGTATTACATTAACAATTAACAACTAATAATGTACAATATAGATACAATATATTACCAAAACATTTGAATATAACTTTAAACAACGAAATAAGTAGTTCTATAAGATAAAAAGATGTAAATACCTGATAGAGAAGATACAAAATCTAGAAGTATAGATATAAACATCTAACAATGAAAGTATGGACATCCATGTACACATAATTACAGACAAGATCAGTACTCGCTATGGATCGACATGCATGAATTGGAATCAGCATCGTCTAAGGTAACATAATATTATAATTATATTATGTTACACTGCTACAAAGAGATCAATTACAAACTGCTCATTTCTGAGATGTTTCTATAAAAACACATTGTGTAAAGTAAGATGACGCGCGTGTGAAAATGAGGTATAACATAGATTCGCAAATTTTTAAAAGAAAATCTATGTGAGAAAGCAGAAAGCATTTCCACACGGTTGCTTATAAGTGAATCATGCAAGATTGTTTTCATTTACACATGGTTTCGAAAACAAACCATGTATGATTGTTGAAAATATGTGTACACAGTTTTTATTATAAAAACCGTGCATGATTGTTGTCTAGTATTTTGCGGAAAAAAGACGTTAGAAGTTTTTATATACTATTATATCGTCTGAATTGTGAAAAAATATTTTGCATGATTGTTTTGATTGTACATGTTTTTTTTTTCTTTGAATTGATATAGGTGCTAAAAAGTACTATATTTGATAAAAGAAACCGTAAAGAATAATTAGTAAATGAAGTATTAGTACAAACTTTAGCTAAAATCAACACTATTTTTTTAGCCTATGGCAAAATCGAACAAATGCTAGGAAGAGTCTTCCTAACTGTATTGTTCTTTCTTGAATATTTCTTTTCACCATTCTTACTTGAATACAATGTCTTGTTGAGAGAACTTATGCTTGCAAAAAGATGACAAGATATATATTATAGTATTTCTTTCTAATAAGTTAGATTCGCTGGCATCCTAACTTTTCCAGTGAATTCTACCGAGTCCCAGAAATGATAATTTCCCACATTGAATTATGGTCCCCTAATTTTGAATGCAATGATTTGAAAATTGTTGATAAATTAGAATATCAGCCTCAGAATAATCATCATAGGCATAGATAGGCAACAAATCAGCTAGCATTCATATTTGGTACCTAGCTGATTTATAGGATATAATCATGATGTAATTAGGCAACAGATCAGACCAATGTAATTTAGGTAATAGCCAAACGGCTAGTAGAGATATTTAGGCTATATATATTCATGTACAGAGACATGAAAAGATCAGAACAATACAATAAAATCAATTGTTCATCATTTCTCTTTTCTCTAAATTTCACATGGTATCAGAGCGGGAGAAATCCTGACTCAAAAACAAAGAATTCCGCAACAACATCAAAGTCTGCAGATAACAAAGAACTGCAGCCCGTTACCAGAATTCCCAAGAAAATCAGAAATCTGTTCTTATCAGTCTTTTCTCTTTTACCAGCAAAAATCCCAAGCAAATCAGCACCTTGTTCTTATCAGTTTTTTTTTACCAGTAACTCCAAAGGCCAACAGAAAAAAATCCCAAGCAAATCAGAACCTTGCTCTTATCAGTTTTTTTCTCAGCAACCTACAAGCCAACATGTCTCAATCCGACAACACCAAACTCACCAATATCGTACTTAATGGCAACAGGAATTATATTCCCTGGTCTAGGTCAGTAACAATTGGCCTCGGTGGCAAAGGAAAATTAACCTTTGTCACTGGAAAAAAGGAAAAACCGAAAGCAGCAAAACCAACAGAGCCAACTCCCGAAGAAAAAGCAAAGATTGAAGAATGGGAGACAACCGACCAATTAATCATGTCCTGGCTACTCAGCACAATGGAACCACAAATTTCAAACGTACTCATGTACTCCAGCACATCAAAAGAAGTTTGGGACAAAGCCAAGAGAAGGTATGGCCAACAAAAAAATTTTGCTCATATCTTTAGCCTTAAACAGGAACTTGCCCAAATCAAACAGAGTACCCAAAGGAATAATGAACTAGTGACCGAAATCATGTCAAAATGGGAAGAGCTCAATGTATATCTTCCACCAACAACAGACCCAATTGAAACCCAAAAACGATCCGAACAAGACTTAATTTTCACTTACCTGGGGGCCCTTGATCCGAGCTATGAGTCGATTCGGTCTCAAGTCTTGGCATCAGCCGAGATGCCTAGTTTTGATGATGTTGTGGCAAGGATTGAGCAAGAACAGTCCAGGCGGGCCCTCATGAACCCTCGCCAGTCGGACAACCAAGAGAACAAGGCGTTTCAGGTAAAACCCTCAAACCCTAGTTTCAGGGACACGGCCAAAGGGAAAGGAATTTCCAGCACCGAGCAGTGCGACCACTGCAAGAGAGCAGGGCACAACCGCGACGGCTGCTGGTTTCTCCATCCACACCTCCGGCCGGTCCGAGAGAAAGGCGACAGAGGGGGTAAGTGGGGCGGCGCAAAACAGAAGAAGTTCGGGGGTCTTAGCAAAGGAGAAGAGAATGAGACGGAAGGAACTGGATCCGAATCGGTTCACTTGACTCAGCCAAATAATTTCTCTTCCGGTCCAGCAGGATCCTCTGTGGCGCAAGCAGTGCAACTGAATCAGCTGCTAACTCAGCTAAACAGTTTGTTACAGCACCAAAATTCAGGTTTTGTACATTCTAACACTAGTTTTAATTTATCCAAACTCAGCAAGAATGTTACAACAGCAAATATGTGTCAAAATATAAATAGCTGGATAATTGACTCAGGTGCTAGTGATCACATGACAGGGGACAAAAATAAATTAATCAATATTACACAAAATAAAAATTCTCAACATGTAACTGTTGCTAATGGAGATAAAGTTCAAATTCACGGTTTTGGTACAACAAAAATTCTTACAAAAGATGTGAAAAATATTTTATATTTGCCTGATTTTAATTCAAATTTGTTATCAATTAGTAAAATCACCCAAGAATTAAATTGCAATGTTATATTCTCACCAAATAAAGTGACATTTCAGGATCGAGAATCAGGGAAGAAGATTGGTGAGGGATGGTTGAAAAATGGCCTCTATTATCTAGATGAAAATACCAATAAATGTCATATGTCATTAAATTTAGTAGATCGTGATAAATTGTTGCATTGGAGATTTGGTCATCCATCGGATCGAGTTTTGAATAAACTTTTTTGTTATAAATTAGATTCTAAAAATTGTGATGTTTGTAAGTTTTCCAAACAAACTAGATTACCATTTTCTTTATCTACTAATAAGTCAGAAAAATGTTTTGATTTAATTCATTCTGATGTTTGGGGTCCAGCTCCTGTTGATTCTTATAATCATTTTAAATATTTTGTTACATTTATTGATGATTTTTCTCGCACCACTTGGGTCTATCTTTTAAAAGGAAAAAATGAAGTTTTTTTATGTTTTCAAGAATTTAATAACTTCGTCGAAAATCAATATAATGCAAAAATTAAAACTTTTAGATCCGATAATGGGACAGAATACGTAAATAATAATTTCATAGAATTTTTCAAACAAAAAGGAATTTTACACTAAACCACTTGTATTCATACACCTGAACAAAACGGAGTTTCAGAAAGAAAAAATCGACATTTACTTGAAGTCACCAGATCTCTTCTTTTCCAAACTAACGTTCCAAAATCTTATTGGTCCGATGCTGTGCTAACTGCAACATACCTCATAAATAGATTGCCAAGTGTCATGCTTAAAAATATGAGTCCCTTAGAAATTCTTAAGAATAGGAAAGTAGATCTTGATCACATAAGAGTTTTTGGGTGTACATGTTTTGTACACATAAAAAGGAATGATAAGCTAGATAAAAATGCTGTTAAAGCCATATTTTTAGGATACTCATCCCAAAAAAAGGGGTATAAATGTTATGATCCAAAAAATCATAAACTTTATATCTCACGAGATGTATCATTTTTTGAAAATGAACCATATTATCCAACAAGTGAACAAGGAAATACACAAGGTAAACCAGTCGTATTGTCCCCAAATAATTTCATGTTTCCTGAAGAAAAAAAACAGGCACTGGTTGAGCATACAAATGAAGAACAGGTCGGCGAATCAAGTGCAATTCCTTCAGGGGGAGAAGAAACAACTGAGTCACATGAAGACTCAACTCATGAAGAACCAACTCAAGAAGGAATTGGTGTAAGAAGATCTACAAGACAAACACGGCCTCCTACAAAATTGCGGGATTATGTATCCCATCAGGTTATATATGTTAGTGTTATGATCTAGAAGCCAACCATTTATGGATGTATTCTATGTTTGTTCATGAAATGAAAGAATCATTTGTTCCTTGAGTATTTAATTACATTATGGATTTTTCGAGTTGAGGACTTGAAATGTAGAACTCTATAATAATAATATAATGAATACTCTAAATGTCCCTAATCTTGGTAATTAAGAAGGAACACTATTTACCGGTACGAGATTAGTATGTGGATTAAATGATGATCATGTTCTACGGATCATATGGCAAGGAGCTACCAATTTAATCACATAAATACCTGATGGAGATCAGGGGATTGGACATGACCCAAGAATGAAACATAACATGGATTGTGTTAGTGTCATTAATGTTTCATTTGTGTCTTGAATTCTTTGGTATGAGATGATTATTTTTCCTACATGAGATACATGTATCTGTAGGTGTTATCCAACGTTGACCGTAACTGGCAGCTATACAGATAATATCTCAATATGTGTGTCTTGTGCGGAGGAAAATATATTTATCAAGAATACCAGTGTCCCTCATATTTCATATGTGAGTGATGATATCTTCGGGCCCCTTGATGGAGTAATAAAGTATGCATGCAATTATGATCAATGAGTTTGATCATTATTTACTGAATTACTTGGAATCAAGAAAAGAATAAATTTACAAGGATGACACTCTCCTGCCTTGGATTTATTCTCGATATCATGTGGCACGTGAATTGACACAAGCAATTAAATATTGCTTTAGGATCGTGATGTTGATTGGTTCATATCATCTTTATTTGTTGAGTAATTATAATGCATATTGCTAGGTGCCGCTTATAATTTATAGAATTAAAAGAAGTTTTGATTCTATTGTCAACACGATATAGATCCTACGAGGTCACACCCAAGAGAGAAAAACGAAACAAATAAAAGTGTCATGGAGATGACTAACTTGATCTTAGAATAAATTTATTACATGTTGGACATGGTATACAAATTTATTTCTCAACAGAATTGAGCAAATACAATTAATCGTAACAATTGTCGGGTGGGCCAAAAGTTGGCATAAATGGCAAAAACGAAAATGGCATAAATAGAAATTGGCCCAAGCCCAATTTAACATTAAATGGAGAAGTCCATTTGATGAAATGGTTTGGAATAAAGTGGGATAAAAGTGCATCTAATGGAGAGCTCCATTGGATGGCAAAAGTAAAAGTTACTTTTGTCATGTTTAAATCTAGCCATCCATTGTGGTTGAGATGATTAAAATATACCCTAACTTCACACTATAAATACCCCACATTTTTCCAAACCCTAGCCACCATTCTAATCTCTCTCTTCTTCCTTCTCTTGTAAGACAAATTGGAAAAACGTTTTTGTAAGAAGAGGTGAAAAAGAGAAGAGTTTTTGCAATTTTGTCTCCACCATTTTTGCTCATGTGTTGAGCACAACTTCTACACTAAAATTAATAGTTGATTGAAGAGGTAGAAGCTAAGGTTAAGTTAGATTCTTGGTTGATTACCTCTAGCAAGGGAAAAACAAGAGTTTCGTTTAATCTCGGGTGGATACTCGTAGAGGCTTCGTGCGTTCGAAGCGGGTGCCATTTCGAGGCCGACTTGGAGAAGTGAAGGCTCGACAAGGAGGCAACAACCCTACATCTCAAGTCCCTACTTCTTGGTTTAGAGACCAAGATTTGAGGTATAAAGATTAAACAAGTTAAAATGTTAAATACGGTTCATCGTTAGTCAAATAAGTAGATCTATGTTGGTTTCTTTGAGTTAAATTTTTGAAATTTGCTCTTGCATGAAACTAATATTTTCTTCAATATATCCAATTCAAGATTTTGTTTGTTATGAAAGAGTATCTCCTGAATACCAGGCCTATTTAGGTAACATAACTAACCAAACCGAACCAACCAGTTTTAATGAAGCCAATTTGGACCCAATTTGGCGTAAGGCTATGAATGAAGAACTTCATGCCTTGGAAAAAAATGACACGTGGGACATTGTCAACTTACCAAAAGGAAAAAGACCTGTAGGTTGTAAATGGGTATACAAGATTAAATATAATAGTGATGGTACGGTTGAAAGGTATAAGGCTAGGTTAGTGGCCAAGGGATTCACCCAAACTTATGGTATTGACTACCAAGAAACTTTTGCACCAGTGGCTAAGATGAGTACTGTTAGAATCCTGTTATCAGTGGCTACCAACTTAGGATGGAGTCTATTCCAAATGGATGTAAAAAATGCATTCTTTCAAGGAACCCTAGAAGAAGAAGTCTACATGACTCTTCCTCCAGGACATAAAATTACATCAGATCCATTGTCGGTGTGTAAATTAAGGAAAGCAATTTACGGTCTGAAACAATCTCCAAGAGCATGGTATGCCAAGCTAAGCTTTTTCCTTCTAAAAAATAATTTTATTAAAAGCACAGCCGACTATTCCATGTTTGTCAAACACTTAGAAAAATCTACCACCATTATCCTTGTCTATGCAGATGACATTATTATCACTGGAAATGATAATGAAGAAATTAAAAGAGTTAAACAATCCTTAAAAAATGAATTTGATATCAAGGATCTTGGAAAACTCTCATATTTTCTTGGAATAGAAATAGCTCACTCAAGCAAATGATTATTTCTATCCCAAATAAAATATGTCCTTGACCTGTTAAAAGAGACTGGTAAGTTAGGAGCAAAACCAGCTGGTACCCCAATGGAAACCAACATTAAACTTGGGTTAGAAGATGGTGAACCACTATCTGACATAGGACAGTATCAGAGGTTGGTAGGAAAATTGATTTACCTCACTGTTACCAGACCTGATATTGCATTTGTAGTTAGTGTTGTAAGCCAATTCATGCATGCTCCACGTACCAGTCACTTGAGTGCCATTGATAGGATATTGAGGTATCTTAAAGGTACTCCAGGTCAAGGAATCTGGATGAAGAAAAATATTACTAACAATGTGATTGGATATTCTGATGCAGATTGGGCTGGAAGCTGTGACAGAAAATCAACCACAGGATTTTGTACTTTTGTAGGTGGAAACTTAGTAACTTGGAAAAGCAAGAAGCAGAACGTTGTGGCAAGATCAAGCGCGGAGGCAGAATACCGAGCTATGGCATCCACAGCAAGCGAGCTTACTTGGATCAAACAGTTACTTCAAGATATGAAGGTGGAGTGCAAAGAAACTATGCAAATGTACTGTGATAATCAAGCAGCACGGCACATTGCATCAAATCCGGTCTTCCATGAAAGAACAAAACACATAGAAGTTGATTGTCACTTTATTCGAGACAAAGTGCAATCAGGAGAAATTGAGACACCATTTGTCAAAAGTCAAGAGCAACTTGCTGATATCTTCACCAAGGCACTCGACAAAACAACATTCAATAATATACTTAGCAAGTTGGGCTCAATTAATTTGTTCGAGTCCAACTTGAGGGGGAGTGTTGATAAATTAGAATATCAGCCTCAGAATAATCATCATAGGCATAGATAGGCAACAAATCAGCTAGCATCCATATTTGGTACCTAGCTGATTTATAGGATATAATCATGATGTAATTAGGCAACAGATCAGACCAATGTAATTTAGGTAATAGCCAAACGGCTAGTAGAGATATTTAGGCTATATATATTCATGTACAGAGACATGAAAAGATCAGAACAATACAATAAAATCAATTGTTCATCATTTCTCTTTTCTCTAAATTTCACAAAAATCTGACAACAATGACTTAGAAGAATTTACAACAGAATTAAACCTACTTTTTTTTTAAGTAAAAGTTGGAGACTAACTAGTCAAGTTATCTAACTATTAAATATCCAAAAAAAAATTTATTCGAATTTTGAACACACGACCTCTGTGTTTTTGAATTAAACTTACCTTTATCACTAAACCAAAGACTAGTTTTCTTAAACCCATTTTTTCCCAAAATAAATGTCTAATCTAAAATCAAAATTATGTTTTTGAATTAGAATTGCCGTTCCTTCAATTTGAATTTAACAACTGAAATCATTCAATTTACAAGTATTTAGAAAATGGGCTTCTGAGCTTTATTTGAGACACTTATTACAGTACTTAGGTTTGAATCCTTAAATTGAAAATCAAGCGCTTCCATAGTTGCATGCACTTGCCCATTGTGAGCCATAGACGATCTGAATTTAATTGAATCACAAGTGATTATTTATCTTTAGCAGCGGCAAAGTAGCTGTGATGTCTCAAAGTGTCTGTTGAGGACTATTCAATTGATCTGTAGCTGCAGGTACCACATAATCCATCTCTTATAATTAATTAATCAATCTTTAACATATGCAATGCGGCTGAGTGAGTGATAGAGACATAGAGACGACAACCAGACACCGGTGGTGTTTTATTAGTTTGATTTCGGTTTTGAACCATCATCAGGTCTCGGTTCATCGCAGATTCAGTCAGATCTCAGGTGATCCTACTTCAGATCATTCTCGTGTATCGAATTGTTCTGAATCATTTGGATCAAGTTTGAATCAGAATTAGTTGGTTTTGAGTTATCTTTGTTAGAATTATTTTTGAATCCCGTATTGTGTGAGTTCGAGTCGGGTTAGTTAAAACCGAGTTGCTTTTGAGCTGAATTATATTAGACCGCAATTTTCTTGAATGATCAGGTTGAGTTCAAATCGTCTTGGATTTTGGATCATGCGCTTTCAGGTTGTCTTGGATTTTAGATCGTTCATCTTTTAGAATGGATTACGAAAAAATCTGACTCTAATTGCTTGGTTTCGGATCATCACATTTTTTTTTTTTTTTGAAATCATAGATTGGGGTCAAGCCACCCGATACACTTTCAAACCCTTCTGTATATTACAGAGGATTTCCCTACTTTGTGAGTTTCAAACCCATGACGGATCATCTCATTTTTAGATTGTCTCGAATTGAGTTCCGGTCAGTTTCTGTTTGATTTCTCAAAAAGTTGTGTTGGATTCAGATTGTTTTTTTGAAGAAAATGTTGGATTCAGATTTAATTCCAGATCATATTGAAAGGAGTCATACTCTCATGGGAATAAAAAATCAGATAAAACCCAATAACAAACACCATGATTTTGTGCTACACTGTGGTGGACAAAGTCTACCTCTTCAAATTGGGCTCTGTTCTTGCATTGGTATTCTCTTCCGACCTAGAAATCTGATCGGAGACGATTATGTTTCGATCAGAAATTAAAAATGTTAACCATGATAGCATGTAGATTTAATGATTTATTCATGCAAAACACAGTGGGAAAAAAAGAGGACTCATGGTTTAATTTAACATATATATATATATAGAGTATGGCTAATTTGCTGCTGGCAGCATTTCAGCCAAGTGCTGCAAGCAGCAAATCTGCCATTCTGATGTTCAAACAACCGATCCGAACCGTTCAACATGTTCTAAATATTGAAATGTGCTTGGAGACCAAATTTTACATTTTTTGGAATTTTTTTACTATTTATTAAGCCACTTTGAAAATTCCAGATCCGGGTGAACAGTAAAAACAGTCTGGACCATATGATCTGGAATTTTCAAAGTGGCTTAATAAATAGTAAAGAAATTCCAAAAAATGTAAAATTTGGTCTCCAAGCACATTTCAATATTTAGAACATGTTCAACTGTTCGGATCGGTTATTTGAACATCAGAATGGCAGATTTGCTGCTGGCAGCACTTGGCCGAAATGCTGCCAGCAGCAAATTAGCCATACTCTATATATATATATATATATATATATATATATCTCATATGCTTATGTAAGTAGAGTAGCCAACCTCTATATATATATATATATATATATATATATATATATATATATATATATATATATAGAGGTTGGCTACTCTACTTACATAAGCATATGAGAGCATATGCTTATAAGTCATTTTTGCGTTTTCAATATCCAAATGGTCGATCTAAAGCACTCAACATGTTCTCCATATTAATAAGTGTTTGGAAACGAAATTTTATATTTTTTGAAACTTTTTTACTATTTTTCTAGAATTTTTCAGAACAGTGGTTTAATATGGTAAAACAAATAATAAAAAAAAATCTGAAAAATACTATTTTGAAAAATTATAAACAAATAGTAATAAAATTTCAAAAAATGTAAAATTTCGTTTCCAAACACATATTAATATGGAGAACATGTTGAGCACTTCAAATCGACCATTTAGACATTGAAAACACAAAAATAACTTATAAGCATATGCTCTCATATGCTTATGTAAGTAGAGTAGCCACTCACTATATATATATATATAGAGTAAGGCTACAGTGCTTTGCAAAGTAAACAGCCCTCTTTACTTAGGGCCACTTTTTCAATTTGCAAAACTCAAACAACCAATCCGAACCGTTCAACATGTTTTAAATATTGAAATGTGCTTGGAGACCAAATTTTACATTTTTTTACTATTTATTAAGCCACTTTGAAAAAGTCTGATCCGGTGGTCCAGAAAATTTTACTGTTTTTTACTGTTCACCGTTGGATCAGCGATTTTCAAAGTGGCTTAATAAATAGTAAAAAAATTCCAAAAAATGTAAAATTTGGTCTCCAAGCACATTTCAATATTTAGAACATGTTGAACGGTTCAGATCAGTTGTTTGAGTTTTGCAAATTGAAAAAGTGGCCCGAAGTAAAGAGGGATGTTTACTTTGCAAAGCACCATAGCCTTACTATATATATATATATATAATCTGGCTAATATGCTACGCGTATATAAGGGCCCCTCTGTGCTACGGCTCACTTTTTGAGTTTTCAAAATCCTAACAGTCGATACGAACTGTTCAACATGATCTCCATATGAATATGTACTTGCAAACCAAATTTTACATTTTTTAGAATTTTTTTACTATTTATTAAGCCACTTTGAAAATCGCTGATCCAATAGTCCAGAAAAGTTTACTATTGTGTACAAATTAGTGTTTTTTCAAAGTGGCTTAATAAATAGTAAAAAAATTCTAAAAAATGTAAAATTTGGTTTGCAAGTACATATTCATATGGAGATCATGTTGAACGGTTCGGATCGATCGTTAGGATTTTGAAAACTTAAAAAGTGAGTCGTAGCACGGAGGGCCCTTATATACGATATATATATATATATATATATATATATATATATATATATATGAGGAGGGATCAAGTTACAACAAAGTTACCACAACCATTTTTTTCATTTTCAAAGTCCAAATCGTCGATCCAAACCGTTCAACATGATCTCCACAATAAAATGTGCTTGCAATCAAATTTTACATTTTTTTTGAATTTTTTTACTATTTATTAAGTATTTTACAAAAAAATAGTCATATCCAGCCCATTGAATTTTGTACCCAGCTTAATAAATAGTAAAAAAATTCAAAAAAAATGTAAAATTTGATCTGCAAGCACATTTTATTTAGATAATTATGTTGAACGGTTTGGATCGACGATTTGGACTTTGAAAATGAAAAAAATAGTTGTGGTAACTTTGTTGTAACTCAAAATTGTTGTAACTTGATCCCTCATCTGTATATATATATAGAGAGAGAGAGAGGTTGGCTACTCTACTTACATAAGCATATGAGAGCATATGTTTATAAGTCATTTTTACGTTTTTAATGCCCAAATGGTCGATCTAAAGCGCTCAACATGTTCTCCATATTAATAAGTGTTTGGAAACGAAATTTTATATTTTTTGAAATTTTTTACTATTTTTCTAGAATTTTTCAAAACAGTGGGTTAATATGGTAAAAAAAATAATAAAAAAAAATCTGAAAAATGCTATTTTGAAAAATTCTAAACAAATAGTAATAAAATTTCAAAAAATGCACAATTTCGTTTCTAAACACATATTAATATGGAACATGTTGAGCGCTTCATATCAACTATTTAGACATTGAAAACGCAAAAATAACTTATAAGCATATGCTCTCATATGCTTATGTAGGTACTAAGTAGAGTAGCAACTCACTATATATATACATATATATATATTCAAGGGTCTTGGGACCATTATTCTCTAAATTCCAAATTATGAGTGCTTGTACAGCGCGCAACACCTTGTTAGGCCTATACCGAAAAAGGGCTACCTCATTAGAATCTTAAGCTGTCTGATTAAAGCATGTTAATGGGAATGAGAAGAACCCTCTTTAGCAAAAGAAAGATAATCATGCATGTTGGTGTCCGGGCACTAATTTTTAATGGGACCGTAAAAAAGGAGACACATTATGTGGGCAATCTCACCTTTTTTGCATCTAAAAAGGTTGCATTATTTAACTAAGGTCTCTTGTACTCTTATCCGGATTGATCTTTTCATAATGCAATGTGAATAAGATCGAGTCGTAATAGGTTTTGGAAATCAACCTTCTGTCACAAATTTTGGAAAACATTCTTGCATTATTATTATATATGTGGAAGATCAATCGAATGCCTTCGTAATTAACATGAGCAAAAAGAAGTAATAATTTGACTAAGTACTTTAATACATTTTTTTCATAACACTGATTTTGGAGCAAAGATATTGACAAGATTGTTTTATTTTCATACAACATACAAATAATAGAGTCAAAAAAAAAAATACGACTTGTACACTGCTACACTGTCCACATCTTTACCGTCGCTTCTGTAACAACTTGATACTTGTGTCATGGTTAATGTCATTTATTTTTTAGAGTATCTAAAAGGCATCATGTAGCCTATAAATAAATGAGTAGTCATTTGTAATATGTATGAGAGTTGAAAAATATCATTATAGCTTGAAAATTTCTGCTACTCTTTTTCTCCTTACTATTTCTCTCTTCCACTAAATATAAATATAAAACAAAATAACAAAAGGTCCTGATAGGCCAAAATAAGTGGTATCAGAGCATAGGTTGTGTGAGAGTTCAAGTGAGGTTTCTCTAATAGAAGTGTGATAAAAAAGAAGAAGTTGAGAGCACGATGGCTATGCAAGGTAGTGCATGGGAGCTGCACAGGGGCGGACCCAGTGTATTCCAGGGGGGCAGCTCCCCCCCCTGGATTTTGAGTTTTAGTGGAGATTTATCGGTTCCGACCGACTTTGCCCCCTCCTGGAATTTTTTTTGTCCCTCTCTGGACGTTTGATTTGTAATTCGGGTTAAATTTAGGGTTAAAATTGAAATAAATTTGTTGAATTTTGATTGGTAATTAGAATTATAAGCCAGAGTATCATAAATTATAAGTCAAAGCATTGGAAAGTATAAGTTAAAGCATTATTTATTTATCGAGTACTCAATTGATTAATGAATTTAAACCCGATTCGATATTTTTTTGCCCCCCCCCCCCCCCGACGAAAATTCTGGGTCCGCCCCTGGAGCTGCAAGGTGCGCAACTCATTTTTTATGGTGATAATTATGACTATTGGAGTATAAAGATGAAGACCCTCTTGATCGCACAAGATTTATGAAAGAGAGTAGAAGAAGGTTGTGAAGAAAAAAAGATGAGAAGAGAAAATACAAGGTTGAGACGTCGGGAGAGAAAAAGGAGAATAAGAAGAAAGATGTGAATGCTCTCTATTTGATTCAACAAGCCATCATTAACAAGATTTTTCCAAGAATAATCAGCGCGATAAGTTCGTAAGAAGCATGACATATTTTGCAAAATGAGTTTCAAGATGACGCAAAGGTTAGAGCCGTAAAACTTTTAACTCTTAAGAGAGATTCAGAATTTACAAATGAAGGAGAAAGAGACTTTAAAAGAGTATTTTTCTAAGGTGATTGAGTTGGTGAATTAAATTAAAAAGTTGAGTGAAAACTTAACCAATAAATCAGTTTGTGAGAAAATTTTAATTAGCCTCTCACTGAAGTACAACAATATTGCAGCCATTATTGAAGAAACCAAACACCTTTCTACCCTTAGCATCCAAGACTTAATGGGTTCTCTTGAGATGCAGGAACATAGATTAAATAGACCTAGTGACTCTTATCTTGAAAGTGCATTTCAATCAAAAGTTAATTTAAAAGAGTCATCTAACCAATATATGACCAAAGGGGATACATTCCATGATGGTAGAAGTGGAGAAACTCGAACTTGCAATTATTGTAAGAAACCGGGTCATATAGAAAAAAATTGTTAGAATAAGGGAAAACCTCAATGTTACCATTGCAAGAAGTTTGGCTATGTTGAGAAGTATTGTAGATTGAAAAATGAAGAGAATGTAAATTATACGGAGGACAAAAATGGTGATAAAGAAGGTATTGAAAGCACATTTTATGCTTACCAATCTATAGTTGAGAAAAAAGAAGATGTGTGGTATGTTGATAACGGGTGTAGCAATCACATGACCGGAGACGAGTCACTATTTTGCAAACTTGATACAACCGCCACTACTCAAATTATAATGGGTAATGGTGTGGTTGTGAAGTCGAAGGGATAGGGAACTATTGCAGTTGCTTCAAAGAAAGATAAAATATTAATTCATGATGTGTTGCTTGTTCCTGATTTAGCACAAAATTTACTAAATGTTGGACAATTAATTGAGCATGGGCATGCGGTTCACTTTGAGGATGAATCGTGCAAAATTTATGATAAAAATGAGAAAAAAAAGAATTGATGGTGTTAGTGAAAATAAAGAGAAATATAAACTTTCCAATTACACTCAAACCCGAAAAAAATGTTGCTTTGAAAGTTAGTGTAGAAGACTTATCTTGCTTGTGGCATAAGAGGTTTGGTCATGTAAATTTTGAGAGTAAAAAATTATTGCACAAAAAGAATATAGTGTATGAGTTGCCACAAATAGAAGAGAATGGTGATGTATGTGAAGCTTGCACTCTCGGTAAAATTCACCAAAAATTATTTTCAAAAGAGAAGACATGGAGAGCAAATGAACCGTTGGAGCTTGTTCAACCGTTATATGCAGTCCTATGAAAACAACCTCACATGGTGAAAATAGGTACTTATTACTTTTATTGATGATTTTTTAAGAATGTGTTGGATTTATTTTTTGAGACAAAAGTTTTAAAGTATGGTCGAAAGGCAAAGTGGCCGGTTGATTAAAAAATTGAGAAGTAATAGAGGTAGTGAATAAAACTCTAAGGAGTTTGAGAAATTTTGTGAAAATATCGGCCTAGAAAGACTATTGACAGTCGGTTTTATACCGGAACAAAATGGAGTTGCCGAAAGGAAGAATAGAATGATTGGAGAAATGGCGAGGACCATGATGAATGAGAAGGGCTTGCCGATGACATTTTGGGCCGAGGCGACATACACGGCAGTTTACTTGTTAAATCGGTGTCCAACAAAGGCAGTTGAGAACAGGACACCATTTGAGGTGTGATCCGGTGGTAGAAAGTCATAATCACTTAAATGTTTTTGGCTCTATTTGCTATGCACATGTTCCGAAAGAAATGAGACACAAGCTTAAAGATAAATGTGAGGAATGTGTATTTGTTGGTTATAGTACAAAATCAAAGGGCTATAGGCTCTTTAATTTGAAAATAAATAAGGTGATTATAAGTCGGGATGTAATTTTCAATGAGAAAGATAAGTGGGATTGGAAAAAAAAATGTGGAGAATATATTTTTTCCGATTCAAGATGAATCACAAAAGGAGTCAAGTGTTCAACATGAAAGTAGCCATGAAGAAGAAGAAGAGCAACCACAATCTCCAACGACAAATGACGGGTCAAATTCATCTTCTCCAAGCTCAACCACCGGTAAGATTTAGAAGATTATGTGATAATTATGCTACATGCAATTTTTGTGTTGTTGAACCGGAATGCTTTGAGTAAGCGGTCAAAGATGAGGTGTGGGTAAATACAATGGAAGAAGTGATAAAAATAATCAAGAGAAATGAAACTTGAAAATTAGCTGAAAAGCCAAAAGAAAAGAATGTGGTCGGGTTGAAGTGGATTTACAAGAAGAAATTTTTTTTGAAAGATTTGGTGCAAAATTACAAGGCAAATGAAGAAACTAAGAAAGTTGTGTTGAGGAAGATTTTAGAAGATATTGGGGATGATAAACTAAAACATTAAGGGGAGTGTTGAAATTAATGTTTTATTTTGAGAAATAGTAAACTTATTAAATTGGTCAATTAGTCAAATGTTTGGGTTAATGTATTTTGGGTTTTCTAGATAAATTAAATGTTTATGTTTTCTAAGGTTATATTAGAATGTGTAATTCATACACTTGATACTTGTGTCATGGTTAATATCATTTATGTTTTAAGATATCTAAAAGGCATCTTGTAGCCTATAAATAGATGAATAGTCATTTATAATATGAGGAGGGTTCCAATGCACTCTCTTTTGGTGCACCTAACGTGCACCCAAAACTCATATTTTCATTTTCAAAGTTCAAATAGTCGATTCGAACCTTCCAACGTGTTCTTCATATTAAAATGTGCTTTGAGACCAAATTGTACATTTTTTGGAAATTTTTTACTATTTTTTCAGAATTTTTGATTAAACTAAACAATAATTTGAAATTCAGCAAAGTGATGATTTTCAAAAATTCTGAAAAAATAGTAAAAAATTTCCAAAAAATGTAAAATTTGGTCTCCAAGCACATTTTAATATGAAGAACACGTTGGAAGGTTCGAATCGACTATTTAAACTTTGAAAATAAAAATATGAGTTTTGGGTGCACGTTAGGTGCACCAAAAGAGGGTGCATTGGAACCCTCCTCTTATAATATATGTATGAGAGTTGAAAAATATCATTATAGTATGAAAATTTTGCTATTCTTTTTCTATTATTTGTCTCTTTCACTAAATATACAATATAAAATAAAATAACAAAAGGTCATGAATAGACCAACAAAAACACTTCGGCTCGAACTTCTTCAAATAAAAGGAACAAAATTTTGTTCGTATAAAACAAACTAGCTACGCTTTTATTTTGACATATCGTTACTGCATTATATTATGTACTAACAAGTGATATATTAAAGCTTCGTCTTTCTAGAGTCGTTACTTCAGAATTTGGATAGTTATAATTTGAATATACTTTTTTTTGTCATCTAATCCTTCAATTTTGTTACTGAATAAATGCAGCCATCTTTTAAGCTAATTAAATACCTGTGGATTCCATTTTTTTCTCAACATTGGAGAAGCTTTTTGCAAATATCAACAACTGAAAAGATATAAATCTTTGCAGCTAATGAACAATTTAGGAACAATTTTTATATTTCCCTAATAAAACTGAGCAAAGCAAGATTGAAATAAACAAATGACAAAGTTTAATTTCTTTTCTCTCTCTTTATCCTTTTTTTTAACCTGGCAGATATTGCCACAGTTGAAAAATCTATGCACAGTGATACATTCCTTTCCTCCTAATCAATCCATCTATGCAAAAACAAAGACCTTAAAAATGGTCCCAACTCCCAAGGTACTATATTAGGTGCTAAGAGAAGCATATGCCACCAAAATAGACTGGATCTTTTTGTTGGCGCTCCTTTTTCTTATATTAGACGACTTAAAAGTGAATGCACCAGAAAATCATGACAACTTACAGCATCAGAAATCCAGAACAATCAGATATCTGGTTGCAGAGGCGAATCAACATTCATTATATAATTTTAAAATTTTAATTATGTATATTAAAATTTAATTAAATTTATTTATTTTTATTTTTTATATAGTCAAGCTCTTCTCATAAAATATTAAGTATTTATTTGTAGTCTAGTGGTTAGAGTTTCATTTTGTGATGATGATGGAGACTTGAGTTCACTTATCACATAGTGTGTATTTTAAGTTTCAGCTTTTCTATTAAGATATTCTAGTTCCTTCTTGTTGAATCTCTTAGACATACTCCGCATATGCAAATCATAAAAAAAAAAAAAAATTATTGGCCATCAAACATAATACAAGTTTTGCTTAATTTATTCCACTTTTATAATAAGCAGTAAGTAAGGTTCTGAATGAAAATCTTCGCCAAGAGTTAAATCATGAAATACAAAAAAAAAAATATATATATATATATATATATATATATATTTATTTTCGTTTATTATTTGTATTTTTTTAGATTTCGACTTTGTTGAGCTGAACGGACATCAAACTCTAATTACCAATATGAGTGGCATGTTTGATAAATTAGAACAACAATTTAGATTATTTTAATCTTATATAAATGAATTCTCACTTACAGAATTACAGATTTACTTCTCGATCAAGAAAACACCAATTTCAAATTATCTCCGTTTCATTCTATTTTATTGAAATTAATTGAATATCTTCTTATTGTTGGTTCCGATGAAAGTGTAAGTTCAAATTTATTACTATTGTGATCCACATTGAATAGGGTATAGATAGCATTTATAGAATCTACGTTTATAAAATTAGATTGAAATTAGGATAGAAATAACTTAAACTAATTTAAAGTTAATTTCAACAGGCCTGCGCTCATACAATTAATTTTCATCGCTTTTAGCATTTAGAAATTGAAAAAAAAAAAAAATCTCATACATCTCAAAAAAATAATTTGTGAGATGGATAAGCAAACATAAATTAATATTTTTGTCAACATGACGTCTTGAAGACAATTTTATTAACATATATATATATAGAGAGAGAGAGAGGGGTTGGCTAATATCAAAACGTTTGTTCCGAAGCCGTGGTGCAACTAATTTGTTTTCTGATTTTCAAAGCCCAAATGGTCAATCCAAACCGTTAGATGTGATCTCTATATTAAAATGTGCTTGGAGACCAAATTTTACATTTTTTGGAACTTTTTACTATTTATTAAGTCAGTTTTAAATCGCTGATTTTAATAAACAGTGAAAAATTTCTGGATTATTGAAAACAACGATTTTAAAACTCGCTTAATAAATAGTAAAAAATTTCCAAAAATGTAAAATTTAGTCTCTAAGTACATTTTATTATAGATTGAATGTTGAATGGTTTGGATCGACCATTTGGATTTTGAAAATGTAAAAAGCGAAGCGTTTGTTCCACAGCCTAAGAACAAATATTTTGATATTATCCAACCTCTCTCTCTCTCTGTATATATACAGAGAGAGAGAGAGGAGGAGGGCTCAAATGCCTATTGCTTCATGCCCCAATCGTACCCCAATATTTTTATCTTTAATTTCAAAGATCAAACAGATGATCCGAACCGCTCAACATGATATTCATGTTAAAATATGATTGGAGACCAAATTTTATATATATTTATGAAATTATTCCTGAAATTATAAATGCAATTGTCATCTAGAGCATATCCATCCCATAAAGTATCTCAATTTCTAATCTCACGTAGCAATTACTAATTCAATTTCAGTCAATTTTTTATTTAGAAATTATTCGAAATAATTTATTATTAAGCAATTGTTTCTAATAGTCGGCGGAACCATTCGTTCAAATTATTTCTTTCTGTAACTGTGGCGCTCTCTCTCTCTCTCCTGAAATTTGAAATTTAAATAAAATTTACTAATATAAATGTTGTTCTTATCAGCATGACCGTAAAATATGTAATTTATGTCTGGACTGTAATGTAACAAACTTATAAGGCCCACAATAGATAGATGGAATTTGGGCTTAATATAGTCTTATCGGACGGATAATGCGGTAGTCTTATTTATTTAATAAAAGGCCCAGTTTGTACACCTCATAATAGTTTGTCAGGGCCAGGGGTAGTGTGATTAATTAATAACTACCTACCTTACTTTTTGTGGGTCCTGTTTGCACTTAGTGCCTCTAGCTAATTAATAATCAATTTGCAACAAAATACAATTAATTAAGTACATTTTTCTCGCCTAGAAGGATAGCTATCTAAAAATTTCTGTCACAAACAACCATAGGACCTATGATGATTGATGTCTTTTTTTCAAGGATTTTGAGTGCTAAAATACTCTTCCAAAGGGTCCAGTCACATAGAAATCATGAAATAAAGTATTCCATTTGAATGTATAATATGAAGATATTAAAGTGCAAAACATAGAAATTTGGCTATAAATTTTCAGCAAATCCAGATTTTAAATTTTTTCACGATTCCTATTATAAACTTTCAGGAACTAGAAAATTTGAATAGAGAGGTTGTGAAAAAGGCAAAAATAAAATAAAATACATAATATTTTATAAAGGACATCAAATGAAACTATCCACTAGACTACAAGCACACATTTATCATTTTATGAGGGAGCTAAGTATATACAACTTAAAAAAAATGAAAATTCAATTAAATTTTAATTAAAATTTTAAAATCATAAGGATGACTTAATCACCTTTGGTTAAACCTTAGATTTTCCCCTGCTCACCGAACCTAGGTACTACTTTCGTCTGTATAAGATAATTATTGTACGATTCTAAAGAACTGTCGCTTTTTTTATCTATAACATTTAAAAGAAATTAAAATTTTACGTTCAAATTAGAAATATTTTAAATAAATATTATATTTAAGACAGAAATAATAGCATTATTAGTGTTCTGAAATGAAAAAAAAAAACATCAGTATTTTGGATCTGACGAAATACTAACAATACTAGCGTTTGGCTTCTTTATACGTGAATTACTGATAAACTCTATTTCAAAATTCCAATATAACGAAATATTATTATTGTTAGCGTTTCATTAGATTCGAAACGTTAATATTATCAATGTTTCGGAAGAAAAAATACTAGCAATATTAATATCTTCGTAATAAATAAAAGTATTTCTAATTTGACGATACTTCATTTTCTAATTTGAGTGAGGATCTGTTTACTGTGTTCCTTCTTCGAGGTATAATTAGCAACAATTTTAAATAATTTGACAAGGCCCGGTGCAGACTGCAGAACGAATCCGTCCGTATCCCCTCAGGTGCCTGAGGGTGGAATAAAGAAATATCGGCTCTGATTTAATCTCAGCCGGGAAAAAAGAATTCGGTGTGAGTTTTTAGATAGGAATTTGCTTAAAGAGTCGTGCCAGAGTTAAAAGAACGGGTTGATTTTCTCTATTGCACCCTCAGGTAACGTGAGGGGATACGGATTGGAACAGAACCATTTTCCTAAATATTTCGCTACTCGACAGTGGACTCTATACCCCACCGTCTCGAAATTCCCACGCGAGAGAGAGAGAGAGAGAAGCGCGCACTCTCTCTGTTCGCTCTCCCCCAGCTAAACCCCAAATCCTGATCAGACTCTCTAGTCGCACCTCTTACTTCCTATCCTAGTTCTTAAATACAAACAACGCACGCGACGAGATCATGGCGCCCTTAAAAAATCCGAATGCAAACGCCTCTCCAAGTCTTACCAAGAGACCCCAGTTCTTCAGAGTTCTCATCCCCAATCCTTTTGTAAAACTGGTATTCTTTTCTCCTCTCTATACCCCACTAATAGTTTGATCCTTTTCTTGTTTGTTGATTTTGATTGAAATTTGCCGGGATCTATTATCTATGTCTGTACTTTAACTAGTCATTTTCAAATGTTTCGTCTCTTTTTTGGCACCGAGTTGTCCGATCAAGTGCAGACAAAATATTTCTATATTGGTAACAGATTCTGTGATCAAAAGGCGACATTATGGATAACGGAAAAATAGTACCCCAAATTGGTAACAATTTTTCTGATCAAATTTTGGTCGTATACTTTTCAAAATTAAATGTTGTAGAGACAGGAGAGTTATAAGAACTACCGGATAATTACTTCCGTAGTTCCCTTAGCAGCTGTAAAATAGTATAATAAAAAAGGCCTTGCAACGTACAAATTACCCACGTAATTCCTTGTGAAGCGCCCTTCGATTCGTAAGAAGATTTCAGTATTTGCCCTACTGCTAACAACACTTCTTTTAAACAATCGCTGGC
This sequence comes from Carex myosuroides, assembly GCA_028015225.1. Classification (NCBI taxonomy): domain Eukaryota; kingdom Viridiplantae; phylum Streptophyta; class Magnoliopsida; order Poales; family Cyperaceae; genus Carex; species Carex myosuroides. The sequence continues at coordinate 7,775,290 of CM051482.1, forward strand.
CAATTTTGCCTACGTGTGCTAACCGTGTCTTCCACATTGCCTACTCAACTTTAACAAGTGTCAACCATGAACAAATTTAACACAAATCAGGATTAGTATTTGACATGGCAAGCCAAAACATTTCCCTTGTTTTAATTTTCTTTAGTCAAACCTCTTTCATTCTATTTTTTTTTTATTTACATTCTAATATATATTATAATTTATTTATTTTTGTAGCCCATCCCACAAAATTTTATGAAATATCTTGATGGAGACCGGTACAACAAAGCCACATTACTAAGCCCGCATGGAAAATTCTGGCACATCGATTTGCACCAGGAAGGGAATGATTTGTACCTTGATGGTGGCTGGTCCGACTTTGCGAAAGAGCACGACCTCTGTACTGGCGATTTCGTGGTTTTTCGGTACGAGGGCAATATGGTGTTTACCGTTAAAGTGTTTGATGTGACTTGCTGCCTCAAGGAATATGAGCTTGCCTCTTGTAAGAGCCCAGGTTGTAGTTCTACCAGTAACGAGTCCTCAGAGGTTGAGTCTCTGACATTAAGTCAAAGTTCAGAGCACAAGGGTAAGCTTGCATCATTGATTTGAACTTTGTGCTATTCATGATAATTTAACAATTGATCTTTAAAATGGTGGGAAGCTTGTTAGTCAAGTAGAACATGGTATGGTAAAAGGGGTCAACCAGTCTGACCAATTGTGGTACCAGAAACCAACAACTCTTCAATTTATCAGAGCATGCTTCTGAAGTTTGCAATTAAAATCCTGAAGTTAATGAAATCTTTGCTAGTTAATCCTCAAATGTTTGTCTGTGTCTCTATTAGTCAGACCCCACCCCTTGCAATTTATGCAATTGGACTTTTCAACAAGTGAAGCGAGCAATGCGTAGCTTCAAAGAAAGAAATAAGTTAATTAAAGTAAATAACATAAAAGGAGGGCTAAAAGTTGGTCTGACTGGCAGTGTTACCTTACTCGTAAATTTATACCAATTCCTGAGCAGATCTGCATACACTAATATCCAATTTTTTTTAGTTTGAAGTTTTAGCACTTGTGCAAATGTGCTGCCCATTGATCATTCCTTTATTTTTATTAAACACTAGTAGGATAATGCTGTCCTACTTTTATATAATTGTGTTTTTTCTTACTTCTTCTTCTTCTTCTTTTTCGGTAGGGGTTGCTTTTTTTCATATATTATTGGTGCAAACTGACTGCCAGAATGTCCATTCATGGTTTTGGACCTTGTCTATTATACTTATCGAATGACCTGAGTTTTTTCATGTGAAAGATGAAGTGCAGTGTAACAGCACACCTTCGAGCAAGAAAAGGAAATCGATTGAAATCTCCAGAAAGAGAACAGCTTCTCCAGCAACTGCATCAATCAAAAAAACCCAAAAGACTTCTTCCAGCTCAGCAACTCCAACAATCAAGAAGACCAAAAGGATCACTCATGTCTCATCAACTCCAATCAAAAGAATTGGAAAGACCACTCCCAGCTCCCCAACTCCACCAATCAAGAAAGCCCACAAAAACTCTCCTAGCTTAACCTCGCTTCCACACTTTGAAAAGATTGTCAGACCGTACTCCTCTAAGTACATGGTAAGCACCATGCTTTTATCATGATGTTCATATGCTGTTTCTGTTACTTGGTCAGTCCAGATCTAATACTCTTTATCTTTCATTTTTGCCTAATGGACATAAAGGCCTTTGTATTGTGTCTGATTTTACCTTTCTGTGGTTCTATTTACTCAAGTGCACTCACGTGTGCATGTGAATGATGGGTAGAATTTGTATCAATTTCAGAGCTTTCCAAAGAAATTCTGCGTTCGACATGGGCTCATTTCTAGGAAAGGAATAACCTTGAAGAACTTGAAAGGTAAAAGTTATGATGTACTGTTGTTCGATAGGTTTACTGAGGTTCGTGTGGGGAAAGGTTGGAGAGATTTTACTTCAGAAAATGGCCTCAGAGATGGTGACACCTGCATTTTTACGCTCGTCGCCAAATCAACAATGCTCGTTTGCCTGGTACAATGTTTTTCTTTCATTTGATTTTTACCAATTTATTTGATAATTATTGGGATTTAAGTTCTCTTAGACACTATAATAGATAATAACAAAACCAAGTACCATAATATAAAATAAAAAAAATAGTCATCATATTAAAAATAAAATAAGAGAACTAAGCATGACTTATGGAGAAAAGAATTTCAAAATATTGTCTATCGCATATGTCCCCCTTTAGTTTTTTTAAACAATGTCCAATCTGACCCTCCTTCTATCCTAAGCATTTATAGTTAAAAAAATGAGAGGTAGTTTTGGCAATACTGATTGTATAACTAACACCAGCATCAAGTATGATCAAAGTAAAACAATTTTGTAATTATCAACAGAAAGACGTGCTAGGTAAACTCGAAGCACACAAAGATTCTAGGGAGGAAATTGCATGCAACAGTGCACTTGTCATTCAGTATCCACAATTTGAGAACATCGTTAGGCCTTTCAACCTTAGGCTTGGCTATTTTGTAAGTTATATGTTCTTCTTTTGTGCAATAACACTTCTAGTAATATCAATGCTGGTGATATAGACAATTGGGTTGGTCAATGAAAAACCTCAGCTGGTTAGTTCAAACCAATTTTCACTCAATTTATCCGCAACTGTAGAATCATGTTCAACTTGAAACCGGCTCAATTTTCCCACAGACAATATTCAGGCTTGTTTTCTCTTACTTGTATGCAGACCATTCCAGTGTCATTTTGCTTGGAAAATGGGCTTGTTTCAAAGCGGTATGTCATATTGGAGGATTCAGATGGCAAAAAATGGCAGGTACGGTTCTTAATACGGAATGAGAGGGCTAAGTTTCAAAAGGGGTGGTCCAAATTCTCCAAGGCACATGACCTTAAAGTAGGCAAGAAGTGCATATTTACTCTTGTGGGGGAAAATACTTTTCGGGTTATTGTTGAGAAGAAGCAAGCAGAAAATGACGCCTTAGGTTTCTCTAGTGGTCGGGTTATTGTTGAGATGAAGCAAGCAGAAAATGACGCTTAGGTTTCTCTAGTGGTTGGTTGTCGATTAGTGAATAGCCCCATGGGAAACAGTAAGTGGGTTACCGGGTTAGCAATGGAAAGCTTCTTCCAGTTCTTATATGAATTGGGATGTCTTACTGGTATGTTCTGTAATCCTATTACAAACCTGCCGCTAATTTGTCAATTAGTTGGATGAATAATTTTGGTCAGATTTAATTGTTTATTGATTGGCATGGCATGTCTTCTGAGTCTTTCTTCTAATTTGGTCAACCGCTGCATGTTAAATAGGAAGTAAAATATTATACTTGCTCAACCAAATGATGATCGGATATAAACCAAATTAATCCACATTATTATTATTATTATTATTATTATTATTATTATTATTATTATTATTTTGTGCTTCTGTTTTCTTTTTCTATCTTCCTTTTGTCTTTATTCATTCCGCGATACTGTGTCACTCATGTGCAAGCTGAAGATCAACATTACTTATATGGATGTGCACATGATACATTTGTATTTTCTGTCAAATGCTTTTTTTTTATATTAACTCTCGAAATTGAAGTCTAAACTAGCTCCGACACCTATCCTTGTGCTTTTATTAGTCCTCACAAACTCCACAACACACATTTCTAGCATAACAAAAGAAAAATATATTGTAAAAAGAGTTTGCTACGAGCAAGGAATTGTGGGAAAATAAATGAAACAAGAAAAACAAAAACAAAACTCATCAGTGCCCACAATATAGAGCCTCGTTTTATTTTCTGATAAAAGAACCAAAAGGAAAAAAAAAAAAAACAACATGAAACAAAAGAAAAAAGAAAAAGAACACTAAATGACTGGTTCTTTGCTATATTTCACGGAAGGTGAGAAAATACATCACTTTTGGTCACTGTAGCGAAGAATTCCATAAACATCTACTATGCCTGGTGGGAATACTGGGTCTGTAGCTGCTCTTACTGCAACTTTCGCAACTGAGGTTGCACTTACGGGAGGTGTCAAGAGCGGGCCCACCACCGGTAACTTATTAAGTGGTTTAGCGCGTTGTAGCAGCTGTAAAACAACACAAATTTAATTATCATGCTACACTAATTTAAACTAAAGATTACCTCACAGATTGGTTCATCAAGGAACTGACTGAATCATATCAAGTACTGCTAATTTTTTATCTTTGGGGGTGTATCATGGAGGCTATTAAGGCCTGACTAATCCACATAAATTCAGCTAAGCATAAGAAATACGGATGGAGTAAAATGGACAAAAAGGGTAAAAGACACGGTCTGTGTGTGCATGTGTGTGTGAGAGAGCGAGAGAGTACCATTTCGAGAGGTGAGCCAATAAGACCAAGAGGTACTTTCAAGCTTCCCACTTGACGAGTTCCATGAATAAAGCCTGGCCTAATTATAACCCCTGTCAAGCAAAATCATTTTAATAAGCATCACAAATTCACAATAAGGGGTTGAAAGAAGTAAAAGAGAAAAATTCAGTGTAAGAGATATCTCACCTCCATAAGTAAATTTAGATAGCAGTTCTGCCTCTGCAGCCCTCTGTCCACCAAAATAATTTTCATTAAGAAAGAACATATAATGAATATTGGATTTCACAACTCAACTTATCATCCAAGTGCCAAAACCACACTGCTAATGCCAAATAAAATATTGGTGATAGAGAAGCAAATTCTAACTTTTTTCCCGGTTATTCATTCCTGTTGGCTCATTTCATATTTACATAAAATATAGCTTTAAAACTTCATTTCTGTAGCTATCTAGCATCTTGCTGGTACTGCAACTCATTCTTTATAATATACTTATAATGAGAATTGCAGACTTAAATAGCTTGTGGATGCCTAAAGCTTGATTAACAATCCAGGTGAACGTTAAACTACCTTTCCTTCATAATAACCTTGCAACAGAAAGTTCACGAAACCAAAATCAGCAGCTGAGATGTACACAAATCTCTTGACACCTGTATGAAGACACTATTTCTAATTATTATCTAAGCCAATAAATAGATTATATATTTCATCTTAATAAGTAGATAACTGAGCAACTGATGATTAAATGAGGTACAATTGGATAATTTTGGGGCTTAATTGCAAAACTGAAGCTTAATTGAGGCCAGCTTCCCAAATTACAGGTTTAATTTGCTTTATTGGGCCTTATAAGAGATTTAGGGCACCGTACCAAATGAAATTGAAATCATTGGTTATCATAGATTCTATTAATTTGAAGGATTGTCAAATGATAAGCAAGGACTTGATCAAGAAAGAAATATAAATAATGACTCCAGGAAAGAAAAATGTAAATTGGTGACCTTGTTCAGCAGCTACTCTGATAGCATTAATATTGGCTGTGCCATTTATTTTGTACATCTGGGAATTCGTCCCAAAACCTCCCACGCAGGATATCTAATCAACATAAACAAAATTTTATTACTTTTAACTATTTACCTGTTCAACAAAATTGAAGTACCCAAAGTACTGAGCCAGACTAGTACTAAATGAAAATTTAGAGTTCAATTGTGCAATTAGAAAGGACACAGTCATAGAGAAAAAAAATCTGGTCTGCACTCTGCACCCTTTATGGTTCAGGCACTTCCCTGGATAAGCATTAGCTTGCTTGATTAGTAAGATATTGGTCAACCTAAACAAATGATTAAGCAAGAAATAGTACATACCACAGCTGACACCCTACTCATGGCATCCTTCAGGGAATCAGGTTCTAGAAGGTTACCTGCAAAACAATACAAACTAGGCATAAGAACCCAAGAAGAAAATTATTCTTTTCTTTTCATTTACTTTATTTTGTTACTATCTTAGAGTTAGGAGAGACCTTTATGCCATACAACTTTATCAGCCCAGGAAGCATTAACAGATGACCTCCCAGATCTGAATAACAAACATATCCAGTAAACACCAACTAAAATTAAACACAAAAGGAAACATAAAGTAGAACAACAATGATAAACAACTGACCAAGCCATACTGACAAGATTTCAGTTTTTACAGTTTACAAGTTAATATATTTCAATGGTCTTCAAGGAAATATATATTAGAGTAGGTTCTAAATTTAGGTTCAACCAGAAAGATCCGTAAACCCAAGATGGAGGTTATCAGTGCCGAATTTTTGGCATTGGCACATTCATACACTAAGTGTACTAGCAGAAATGAAATTCCTCATGCAAGCCAAAGATTTGAAAAAAAAAAATCTCAGCTGCTTCAAACCATAACATACTAGTATGGATGAGACCTCAAATATTAGCATCACTGAAGCCATGAATTTCATTCATACAACAAGGGTAGCTATAAACCAAAACAAGATAGAGAAAACAAAATCGCTGTCAATAACAGGAAGACTGGTAACAGTCCCAAATGTGGTGACACAAAATAACAAACCTGCTGAGGCTGGCAACAGAAAGACCACGGTCCAAGGCCTCTTTGCAAACGTGTGAACCGACGAATCCATTACCACCCAACACTAACAACTGAAACAATTACAAAATAAATTTGGGTTAGTCATGGTTGAACTGAGGGCTATTCAGGACTTCAACTGAAGCAGAAAGGCATGACTGACTGCTTCAGGTTAATTTGGGTCAAATTGATAACAAGAAAAGGTCAACAATTTAACAAATTGCACATCTGAGTCACAAAGTCTGTGACCACTTGAATAAGGTACCAGTGTGTCCAACTGGGGTTTAGAACATAACTGAGCACTTAATTGGGTTTAAGTGGACCTTAATTCCAACATTGGGGTTTCATCATATATGGCACCGGTACTTGTACCTGATCAGAAGCTGGTGGGTCCATTTTGACAGTCTCCGCCTCCTCCACTTTAAAGGGTTCTTCTACCCGTTTAGGATCGCCAGAGGAAGTATCAGTTGAAAATAGCCTTCCATTACCCAGCACATGTGATGAACTATCAAACAGAAATAAAATAAAAAATAAAATAAAAAAACCGTCACGATATAAAGCATGTGACGTGCAACTCGTTTCCAACGTCACAGCAAGAAAAATCAAATTTTAGTTACACAAAATGAACGCAGAACAATCTCATTTCAGCTCTAATTGTGAAACACTGTCATGCGTCCCTCTTCACATGAAATCCCCTCAATAACAGGAAAAGGTTTGCAAATTTCAGAAAATCAAAAGTAATCTGAGAACCGCATTGGGCTATAATTAAACACTCATATAATACAGATGAAATATGCATCAACCCTCTCAAAAGTAAAATCCTTATTCTGCTAATCCGCTGTGTGCAATGCATGTGGGCTGAGATCAATAACAAAAGGAGGCGATCGCATATCTCAGGAATTTTTTTTTGACAATCATAGCTTATTTTACCATAATTTTTTGACAAACACAGGGTGACGCAAGCGCTATTACGCTAAATTAAGTCAATTTAGGAGTGGGGGGAACGGGACGAGAACACGAACCAGCAGAGGCGAGAGAGGGAAGGTCCGGAGGAATGGATCAAACGAGAAACCGCCGACTTCATATTATGGAAGAGAATCAAAGAAAAGCTCCTTATTTGTGTCTTATTAATGTACTTGTCGATGCAGAGAGTCTATGAAAATTGGAAATGAAGTGGGAAAGAAGCAAGGGACGGAGGGGAACGGGGAGGGAGTTAGATAGGTGTCAAGAGGAGGAGCCTCGGGGAGTCCGTAGCTCTGCATTAACTCAAACTTTGAGTTAACGCATCTCGACCGTCCGATAAGAATCCAAGCCAATCCGGCCAAAGGTGGTATGCACGGGTGACCTTTAATATTCGTGCCAACACTGATCGGACGGTTCGAATTCATTCTTCATTAACTCAAAGTTTGAAGTTAATGCAGAGGAACGAATTCGGCCTCGGGTGTGTTGAAAGATGTGTGGCTCCAAGAAATGAAACGCCGCGCACTTACGGGCGGCCGCATGGCACTGCCTTTTTTTTTTTTCTTTTTTTGGGAATTTCATGTATATCCCTCAAAAACCTCGAAATTTTGTATATCTCCTCTAAAATTCAGAGCTTCATATTTACCCTCTAAATTTCAAAAACTCACAAATTTATCTAATTTATTTATTAAAACTAATTTTAAATTTATAAAATTCGTATTTTATTATTTATTAAAAAATAAAATATGTACTCTATATAAAAAACAATGTTTAGTCTTTTAATTGGCTGATTTTCAAAGGGCAGATGGTTTATTTCTCTACTTGTGATGCATACACAGTGTGCTTGTGTGCACATCACAAGGAAGAAAATGAATCATTTTCTCTCACAGTCTGCCAATTAGAAGACTAGACATTTATTTTAAACATGTTACATATTTTTTATTTTTTATATAAAGGGTAAATTAGTACTTCATAAATTTTAATGTTTTAATAGAAAATACAATAAATTAGATAAATTTGTGAGTTCTTAAAATTTAGAGGGGTAAATATGATATTAAAAAAATTTAAGGGACGAATGAGTAATTTCAAGAATTTTGAGGAGCATACATCAAATTCGTCCAAATTAAACATCGCCTTTTTTTCTATTGTTGTAATTTTGCTTATTTCAGTCAATTCCGAATCGCTTTGAATGAATCAGAACCGTCCATTTAGTCCCAAATTATTGTTTTGAATTTGCCAAAACACTTTTATAGACGGTGCGAATCAGGCCCAGGCCCAAGTTTATATAGAGTGTGATATTAAAAAATTATTGTTTATTGTTAAAAGTCGATAGTTTTAATGTCACAGACTTTTTGTGTTACAAGATATCGCAAACTTGGTTTTTTTATTCATATTTTGAAATTTGAAATATTTTATATTATTTAATATCATTAACAGAGCTAGTTAACTGTGATAGATTAATTATAATATATTCAATTTTGTGCCACTTGTTCTAGTATAAAATGAGTTCTAATAATTACGAAACTTTCTTGATGCGTCTCTCATAAAAAAAGAAGAAGAAACCAACGGTTCGGATTCAACATTTGAATTTTAATAATTGAAATATATATATGAAAAAAGGGTTTGTTTAGTTGTCACAATATTATACGGGATGGGATTTTATGAGAACATTAACCTTCAAACTAATTTGCGGGAACCCATACTCATGGTATGTATAAAATGAATGTTCGATTGTACCATAAAAATAATTGTTAAAAAATATATTTCTCTTTCTAAAATATTTGACATAAATACATTATTCTTTTTAATAATTATTAATATAATTAACTAAAGTGGATTATATAATAACATAACAATATTTTTCAATTATTGCTTCATAACGAGACTTTTGCTCATAATTGTTATCCAATTAATGAAAAAATCAATTAAAAATTAAATTAAAAATTGATTATTACTGATGCTTAATTTGCTTGAAATAAAATACAAATATGTACGTTTTATAATTTAATCATATTGAAAATTACTGCTGTTAATTAATATTCTGAATATTGTTAATATAACAACAAATGCAATAATTAGCTTATGAATTTATAATGACACAACTCAAATTAATCAAATGTTATTTTATAGAATCTCAAGCAACATTTTTTTAATTGCTAATAAAATCAAATTCCCACCGTTTACAAAGGAAAAAAAATGATGAGTTCCAACTTAGATGTTCTTTTTCCCATCAATTTACACTAGAATAGGAATGAAAAATATAAAATAAATTCTATCACATTTAACACAACTTCCATCCAAACTGGCCACGGAAATTTTGTCCCAATTAATTCAAAATTCCACTCATTTCGATGGAATTGAGCCTTTGAGGCCATCCCAACGGGAACTGGGAGTAGGTCCGATGGGCATCGGACCTACCTCGGTTCGACGGGTTTAATCACCATCGATTTTTTTAGATTCGTGCGAAATGCTTTAAAACCCGTGCATTTATGTTTCAATTTTCGTGCGCACAAATCATTACATTATCCTACGGTAGATCTGCCCATCGGAACCAAACAAGGTCCGATGGACATCGGACCTACACCCAGTTCTCCGAACGGGGCCTCAATTTGTGACATTGGATTATTGGAACCGTCCTCTTATTAAAAATGTTTAGTTGCCGTGATATTTCAAGATTTCTCTATAAATAAGACATAATCGTTTAAAAGTTTGTTAGAAAGTTTATGGAATTTGGTTTAGAAAAAATGAAGCAAACACCTTTTATAAGTTCTCTTGATAAGGGAATGAAATTGTTCTAGTTCTAGATGCTAACTTTTCAAATATTTTTTTCTATACAAAATTAATATCGAAGAAGCTTTATAAATTATAATACATACCATGTAATTTTTATAATACAGGCTATGCAATATTGCTAAAAGTTGCTCGCGTGGTTTAGGGTTTACAACAACTTTTTTTTTATCCTTTTTCCTTCATAATTATTCTCATTTTCTCTTTTCTATTATGTTTCTGTTTTTCTATTTCTTTAAGGCTCGTCACTTTTGAGTCGTTATTAGTTTTGTAAACCAGGTTTTAGTTTAAAACCTGAAACTATTTCTCCATCAATTAATATATATACAAATGAGGATTTAGATCCTCATTTTTCTTGAAATCAAAAACATGCATGGCTTTTGAAAGCCACAGAAGAGAACCAACTGCACTTTCCAATTACATAACATTTATTTAAAGATGGGTTTATTTATTAAATAAAAAAATGTTATTAATGTATTTCAAGCCAATTAAAAATATATTGTGAAAACCACAAAATAAGTTTATAAGCAGCACATTATTACATAGATGGCCTACCTATCAGAATTTGTCCAAATAGAGTATTGTTTGATTATGTATTGAGAATTATTAAATTCAGACGTTAAAAGTTCAAATCCTTCAATAAATAATAAAACATGAACAAAATCTCATCGCTTTCGCAAGCACAAAACCATATAGATCAGATCTACAAAATGAATTGCTTATTTCGATTTTATAATCATGATTATTTAGATTGTCGAGTCAAAATATTATCAATAGTCTCTTTATCATATTGTAAATTAAACAAAATGTAAAGATTAATAAACATTTTGTATTAGCATTTTCGCTAGCAAAAGAAAGAACAACTGTGAAGAAATTATTGTACCATCAGAAAAATCTTCTTATGTAAAATATCCAGATCTAATTATTTGCCTTACAGGGACAATATTATTATTAGCAGTACAGGGTACAGACTACTATATGATTCTATCGAGAGGAGAAATATCGTTGCATCTTATAAAATATAATATTTCACTAAATAATGAAAAGGGGTCACCAGGACCAACCAGTTTATATATATATATATATACACATTGGCGGATCCAAGTAATTAGCTTACTAAAAATATTTCAATACGGTGTTAATCGATTTTATGATTATAACAGATTTTATAATACACATAGTTATAGGAATTGAGTTGTAATTGTGTATCCGATAAGTTAATGAGTTTGAACTCAATTAGTGACCTATCCTAACAAAAATTCTCGATCCGCCCCTATATAGAGAGAGAGATCTAATTACACCATTTTATGGTGACACATCTTGATACCATATTTTTATAAGTAATTTTTGCGATTTCAAAGTCCAAACTGTCGATCCGAACCGTTCAACATAGTCTCCATATTAAAATGTGCTTGGAGACTAAATTTTACATTTTTTGGAAAAAATTTAGTATTTATTTAGAATTTTTTAAAATCGCTTTTTTCAATGGTCCAGAATTGTCTGAAAAGAGCAATTTTGTACACATCTTAATAAATACTAAAAAAATTCCAAAAAATGTAAAAAATGGTCTCTAAGCATATTTTAATATGGAGACCATGTTGCACGATTCGGATCAACTGTTTGGACTTTGAAATCGCAAAAATAACATATAAGCATATGGTGTCAAGATGTGTCACCATAAAATGGTGTAATTGGATCTCTCCTCATATATATATATATATATATATATATACATAGTGGCTAATATCAAAATGTCTGTTCATAGCCCTTTGGTGCTACCAAGTGGTTTTCCGATTTCCAAAGTTCAAACAGTCGATCCAAACCGTTAGATGTTCAATCTATATTAAAATGTGCTTGGAGACCAAATTTTATATTTTTTGGTTATTAAGATGGTTTGAAAATCGTTGTTTTCAATGGTGCTGAAAAATACTTCAAAACAGCGATTTTCAAACCATCTTAATAAATAGTAAAAAAATTCCAAAAAATATAAAATTTGGTCTCCAAGCACATTTTAATATAGATTGAACATCTAATGGTTTGGATCGACTGTTTGAACTTTAGAATTCGGAAAACCACTTGGTAGCACCGAAGGGCTAGGAACAAACGTTTTGATATTAACCACTCTATATATATATATATATATATATATATATATATATATATATATAGAGGTTGGCTAATATCAAAATGTTTATTTCGGAGCCGTGGTGCAACCAATTGGTTTTTCTATTTTCAAAGTTCAAACAGTCGATCCGAACCGTTAGATGTGATCTCTATAATAAAATGTGCTTAAAGACAAAATTTTATATTTTTTGGAATTTTTTTACTATTTATTAAGTCAATTTTAAAATCGCTGATTTTAATAAATAGTGAAAATTTTCTAGATCATTGAAAACAATAATTTTAAAACTGGCTTAATAAATAGTAAAAAAATTAAAAAAATATATAAAATTTGGTCTTAAAGCACATTTTAATACAGATTGAATGTTGAACGGTTTGGATCGACTGTTTAGACTTTGAAAATGTAATAACCGAAGCGTTTGTTCCACGGCCTAAGAACAAACATTTTGATATTAGCCAACCCCTCTCTCTCTCTCTCTCTCTCTCTCTATATATATATATATATATATAGATGTTGGCTAATATCAAAACGTTTGTTCCTAGACTGTGGAACAAACACTTCGGGTTTTACATTTTTAAAACCAAACAGTCGATCCAAACCGTTCAACATTTAATCTATATTAAAATGTGCGTGGTGACCAAATTTTACATTTTTGGATTTTTTTTTTACTATTTATTAAGTCAGTTTTAAAATCATTGTTTTCAATGATTCAGAAATTTTTAACTGTTTATTAAAATCAGCGATTTTAAAACTGGATTAATAAATAGTAAAAAATTTCCAAAAAATGTAAAATTTGGTCTCCAAGCACATTTTAATATAGAGATCACATCTAATGTTTTGGATCTACCGTTTGGACTTTAAAAATCAGAAAACCAATTGGTTGCACCACGGCTTTGAACAAACGTTTTGATATTAGCCAACATATATATATATATATATATATATATATATATATATAATCTGGCTAATATGCTATGCGTATATAAGGGCCCCTCCGTGCTACAGCTCACTTTTTGAGTTTTTAAAATCCTAACGGTCAATCTAAACCGTTCAACATGATCTCCATATGAATATGTACTTGCAAACCAAATTTTACATTTTTTAGAATTTTTTACTATTTATTAAGCCACTTTGAAAATCGCTGATCCAATGGTCCAGAAAAGTTTACTGTTGTGTACAAATTAGTGCTTTTTCAAAGTTGCTTAATAAATAGTAAAAAAATTCTAAGAAATGTAAAATTTGGTTTGCAAGTACATATTCATATGGAGATCATGTTGAACGGTTCGAATCGACTGTTAGGATTTTGAAAACTCAAAAATTGAGCCGTAGCACGGAGGGGCTCTATGCTACGCGTAGCATATTAGCAAAATCCTATATATATATATGAGGATGGATTAACCATTTTATGGTAACACAGCTTGACACCATATGCTTATAAGTTATTTTTGCGATTTCAAAATCCAAACAGTCGATCCGAACCGTTTAACATGGTCTCCATATCAAAATGTGTTTGGAGACCAAATTTTAAATTTTTAGAAATTTTGTAGTATTTATTAAGATGTGTACATAATTGTTTTTTTTTTTCAGACAATTCTGAACCGTTAAAAAACAGCGGTTTTCAAAAATTCTAAAAAAATAGTAAACAATTTCTAAAAAAATATAAAATTTGGTCTCCAAGCACATTTTAATATGAAGATCATGTTAAACAGTTCAGATTGACAATTTAGATTTTGCACTTACAAAAATGACTTATAAATATTTGATGTTAAGGTATGTCACCATAAAATAGTAAGTAGATCCCCTCTCTCTATATATAACACTAAATTCGTAAATCAGACTGACACAATCCATATTGTTTATTTGCTCGAATGCAAACATTACAAACATGACGTGTTGGGAATAGGAGAAATATCAATGTTATGTCAATTGCAAGATTTTAATTTAGCAAAGAATCCTTTCCATAAAACATATGAAGTAACAATTTTGGCGACATAAAAGTTGGCTAATTGAAACAAACCAGCATACAATAGGCAGGATGAATGTTTTACTTACAAGTTACAACTGTTAGCTGCCATTAGGATGCTTTGATTACCAACTTGACTAGGTCCCTCTTGGCCACAAACGAGGGAAAAAAATGCTAAAATTATTTAAAAATATTATTTACACCTGTTCGCAAAATTATATGCCGCAATAAAAAGTTTGAAAACCAGACAAAGCAAAAAGATCCCTTTCAAGAATTCCCACTGCCAATCCAAGCTTCACAAAAGGATACTTGTGGCGAAAATAACTTTGCAGTAAAATGTTATAGAACTATAGAACAGAACATTAGATAGCTTTATCCATCCACGAAGGCAGCCTCAAGGAACCTCGCATACCTAGTTTCGTAAGGCATATTGCATACAATATGTGCAACAGGAATACCAGGAACCCGCAATTGAATAAGAGCTGTTAACAAAATAGAGGAAAAATTTAAGAGTCCTGACAATTGTTGACACAAGATTTTCCAGTAAATGGCACTAATGGTCCTTCAAGTTTTACAAGATTTTTATTTTAGAAATAAGTTTAAATTGCGCAAGTTTGGTGCATTGAAAAAATAAAACAAAGGAAAATGCCACATCCACACACTATATGTGAATGCCTTTTTGAGAATAATTTCAAAAGATGAATATAAATGAATTTAATTTTTGCAGTTCTTGTCAGGTTTACAATATTGCTGATCCAGTATTTTCCATTATTATTTCCAACAGATTTTAATAGTAAAACAAAATTTATATTTGCATAAAACTAAAAATGAAATATTCCAAAAAGAGAGGGGTCGAGGTGGGACTTACCAGAACTCCAAATAATATGTAAATGGCTTGCATGGTAGGAACTGTAGAGACGCCTAGCGCTTGAAGGATATAGGTAATAGAAGCATGTATATTTATCGTAATCTACATTTTATAGTCAATTAGAGAGAAAATCTTGAACATCAAATTAGTAAGAACTAAGAACTCCTATGCAATTCTGAAAAGGATCTCAGCATATCTGATGTACCATTGCAAATCTAAGTGCATGCAAGGAGTGGGGACACAAGATCAGTTGGCCCCACTTTTGCAATATGTGGAATTCTAAATAAAGATGTTTCATTGCTTACATGCAAGCCCCCGTAATCCATTATTATCTCACCAAATAAAAGGGTCAGCAAGACATAATCGAGTATCTTTCACCTCATGTCCTGACCAAAGAGGAAGTTCCTGGTCCACCCATACATGAATCACACAACTACATAGGTGAGTACCTATACCCCATTTCTTCCAAAAATTTCTCGATCTAACCCTCCTTTCTCCCTGATATGCAGAGAGAAAAGTGATGAAGCACAGCGAATTGGGCATTTTTAGAGGAAGGCGGTGATATTTCCCCAGCTTTTAAGGGTCTAAGCCACATTTCTCTTTTTACAGAGGGCAAAAAACATTTAGAACTTTAGCATAATACTCTATATTATTCAAAATTATCTTTGAAGTAAAGGTTATAAGATGAGTACCAAAGAAAGTATATTTTCTCTTATCAGGAAGGATGATACCAAAACATAACCACATGCTCCAACTGCACGTGCCTGGATATTAGAATGATAATATCATAAAATCAAGAACTAACATACTAGATTCCGTACCATCCTCATCAGGTCCTGTCCCTTTATATACAAGCCAGAATGGGTATCTGTACCCCGGTTCACCTTTTCTTATTGTCTTAATTTTGAGGCTTAAATGCACGGCTGAGAGTTCATTGAGTTGGGACAGCTTATTTTATGAATCATGTATGTCAGTCCCAGTAATGGCACAGACCAACCATTCCACAGAAAAAAATAAAAATAAAAACATCCAAGAGAAAGTGTTGGACCTTTTAGTAAAAATAGTCATGTCTTAAGAGAGAATAAAAGAAAACCAAGACTATGCAGGTATTGAATATAAAGGAACTAAATATGAATAATTCCTAGTAAAGAAACTAGAGGATTGCAAAAGACTATTACAATGGTAGTTAGGAGGATAGAAAGAGCCCAACTGATTTCAAGTCTGTAACCAAAATAGAAAAATCACAAAAGTGTCATTGTCATCTAAGTGGAACTGTATATTAATGAATACTACTTTAAAAAAAATAAAAATAAAGAAAGACAGTAATAATCTCATATAAAGGCACGATAAATGGTATGATGGTATGCATCTGCCATTCTGCACAGGACCAGTAAGTTCTAGACCAGCATGATGCAGATTTGTGAATGCTAAATATGTAACTCAATTTAGCTTTGATGTGGCAACTAAGAACTATTTGTTCTCAATTAAACAAAAATATACTAGAAAATATGCAGTTCAATCAAGTATTGATGGCATCCAATTTTAACCCACATTAGTCCTGATGATACTTAAATTGATAATATTGATGTGACTTACAATCATCCTCAAATGACCCAGACCTAAATACACACAACATTGTAGATAAACAATGATAGTTCCATGAAGAACCAAAGGTGTAATAAAAGAGATGCATGATTTATTCTTATTTTAGCTAAAACCATTTCTGTAAAACATACAATGTAGCCATTTGCAGGCATAGGCACAGGACCTGACTAAAACAGTAGAAAAGCGACATTAAAATCCTTGGTCATTGACTTATTGGATTTGGATCTAGAGAAAACTCACCTCCAAAGAGATCCCATAACAAAACCAACTATGCCATGCATTAGCTGGAAAAATGCAAAAGTAAAAAAAAAAATACAAAGATTAAATATGACAATACATGTGCCTCAAACCATCTAGCAGTCACATTTTCAGCACAAATGGTTCTACTCTACCAGCTTAACAATAAAATATAGCACAATTTTGTTTCTTTTTCTAGGGACATTCAGCAGAATATTGATGTCCAAGTCCACTTAGGATATGATACATAACCAATCTCAGGAAGCACCAACGATCGGGCACCATTGTATTTATTTTGTTACTTACCCATAAGATTTTGATTATACAATTGTATAATGAGGCAAGTAAAGTTCTTTTAAGAGCATATACCAAGTAATTCAATGCTTTAACTGGACCCGCCAATGTAAGCAGCAAAATAGCAGTGGCCACCTAAACAAAAGAAAGAAGAATTAAAGTTACAAAGAGAAAAAAAAAACAATGAAATAATTTCGTAAGGGCAAACTACTATCATTTAAATTCAATATTCAACCTTTCAGAAATTGACAGTTGAGCAACCCAAACTAAACTAGAAAGAAACTAACCATGGTTTTCCCTAAAAGAAAATCAGATGCCTTTGTTACAATTACCCTAAAAGAAACTAGAAAGAAACTAACTAACCATGGTTTTCCGGCCAGCTGAGAGACCCCACCTGACCGAAGAGATAACAATTGGCAATGGGAAGAAACAGCCAAAGTAGTTCTGTAAGTTGCAAGAAAGAAGTAGAGAGCAAACATTAATAGTTAAAAAAATATCAGAGATCTCCCTCACTGAGTTGTTACATTTTAACCAACAAATTAGAATTTTCTTACACACATCTTGCCTCAACACATTAGAATCTAATAATGATTAATTGTGTGGGTTGGATTTGGATGCGCATGCATGGTTTGGCATTTGCTAGTGGTACTTTTTTTAGATGGAGCATTGTTGGTGATTTTCCACCTCTCAGCCTTAATTGACATATATGAATTTGCAGGTACTTCTTATTCCTTGGTACCCGGTGTCATTTCAACCATTTCACATTGCACCGAAGGTGTTCGGAAAATGCTTATGAAAACCATCTCAAAGTAGAACACTCCCTACACAAAGAAAAAACCAAAAAGAAAAATGGGGATCAACAACTGACTTCTATGGAGAGGGAATTGCTAAGGAAGTACGCGAGGCCTGACACGGATGCAAACATTGCGCACTCCACCAGGCGAAGCGTCTTCTGAAAGGCCTCATCCCCTCCATCTCTATCAACCCCCCCTTCACTCTTCCAGTGTGTCGAGCTAACTCGCCTCTCTGGTTGGCTGGCGTAAGCCCTGGAAGCAGCAAGAGGCGATCGAGGTATGAGCGTTGGGGAATTGGTGAATGGCGACGCGAGGATAGGGATTGAGATGGGAAAGAGAGAGGGACGCTGAAGGAGAGAGGAGGGAACGTGACGGAAGTGGAGGATGGCAGCTGGAGTGGGCATGAGAGTATCAGGGAAGAGGATTGGTGTACGGTGAGTGCGCTTACAGAATCGCAAACTCGCAATTCACTAGCCGGTGGTGAGGGAACACGGAGCAGACTAGCAGAGGTATCAGTCGTACCAGCACAAGTTTTTCTGAAGTTGAAAACTGACGAATACGAATTGACTGGCGGTCCGACTAAAAAAACAAAAGAAAAAAAAAAAAAAAGCTACCGCATACTGCATACATGCAGTTACATATGCATATTTTATATTTTTACGTAGACTTATATATGTGAATTTTAGTAGTATCTCATTCATACAATTTATAATTTTAATTACATTTATTTAAAAAATTATACAGTCCTGTAGCAGTCCATTTGCATATATAAGAAATGGGCTACTCTAAAAATTAATAATAACAGAAAAAACTTGCTGAATTTGCACATATACAACAGCCCATTTGACCCATTAAGATTATATTTTATTTTTTGAACTGAATGCCCTGAGGCGTGAGTGGAAGATTGTCAGCATTTAATAATAATAGATGAACTTCGCGTCAATCTAGGCATTGAATCCGAATTTCGCTGTTTATTCTTTAGTCCCACATCAATTAAATAAATAAAAGGAACCGGCTGGAAGGCTATAAAAGAAACTGGAGACTAAGGTAAATCTCACTTGACTGGATTTGTCCGGATGAGTCATTAAAATTGGGTTGCGGATCCGAATTTGTATTATGGATACGATTCTAGATTTTTTTTAATAAATAAAATATTTTAAGTGGGCTCTATTTGGTTTTGGGTTAATACCGAGACCGAATCCGCATATTAAATCTACATAGTCGGATTTTATGCGGTTGATGATCGCAAACGCATAAAATCGTTAGAGTCTGTTAGAAGGCTTATCCGGAACGTCTGAGTACAAAGTAGGTACAAAGGGCTGGGTACATAAACCTTTTCTCTTAATAATAAGTTTTGAGATTTTGAGAATGGAGACTACTTTTTGAGAATGGAGTCTACTTTCAAAATTCGGTCGGCATTTTTATTAATACCCAAAAAAAAACAAATTATCAAATCTGCCCTCGATGGCAAATTATTTTTAAAAATGCCCTAACCGCCCGCTAGCTGGGCGGTCCAGTTTCCATAGCAGACCGCTCCCTCACTGGGCAGTCCACTATGCATAGCAGACCGCCCCTCTTCTGGGCGGTCCACTCTTTTTTTTAAATTTGTTTTAATGTTTTATAATATGTATATTTATTTGTTTGAATGTTTTATATTTATTTGTTGTAATGATTTATATGATATATATTTATTATTTGTTGACGATTATATTTTTGTAATTGATGATTATTTTTATATGTCATGTAATTGCCGATTACTTATTTGTTTTTTATATAATTGGTTAATGTTTTATATTTAGTTGTTAATGTTATAAGTTTGTTAATGTTTTAATGTTTTCAATGTTTTCAATGTTTTAATGTTTTATATTTATTTGTTTAATGTTAGAAATTGGTTTTTCCGACTGGATAAACAACAAAACTAGGTAATCTAAATGGTAAGTATACAAATGAAATATAACAGTCCAAACATGAATATAATAATCCAAACATAAAATACTAGAAATCTATCAAACTAAAAAAACATAAAAACCCTAACGACGAGGACGAGGGCGACGTCCGGAGAGGCTCCCGTCCCAGCCAGAGTCCTCCACAATCGGTGGACTGTGTTGGAGCATTTGACATCCTATCGCTCTCTAACTTTTTTCTACACACAATGTATTTTCATTATTATTATTAGAAGATGAATAAATAAACTGTTAATATTTTAAGTATGTCAGTTTCATTTAAATATACCGAACGAGCATGGATCGGGCTGAAAGGAAAGTAAGTCCTAGATCCATCACCAGTGAGTCTCCGTCGAAGGGCATCACCGTAGTCCCCCTGTAGATAAACCAACGGCATGCTCCATCTCTGGTACCAGACTAAATATCGCAATCTCTAAGGTCCGACCGGCATAGAGGCATCAATAGCTGAAGGCGGGGTCCATAAGTGATCCTCCGGTGATGCAGCACGCCAGTAATCCTCCAAGAAATGCGTGCTCCAGTCGACCTTGGGCTTGTTGTGTTTAGTGCTGCAATATAAATTAATTAAAGCAGATTATTAGTAATGTGTATGACTGAATAAGTAATAAAATAGACAAACAATACAGTAGTGGGTAGTTACCTGTACAGCTGGGTGGTCTGCTGCTCGTCCAACTCTGGAAACTCCGGGACATAGGCATCCAAGCCAAACTGACAGGGCACTCGATCAAGATAGTGATACTCAACTATCTAGAAACATACGCACGGCCTCTGATAAAACGAGAGATATCTCTACTCTAATGTCAGCCGGCACAGAAGATTCCTACCGAAGAACACACGATAGGGGTACCAGGTGATGCTCGTCTCGGGAAGCATCTGGAGCTGACCCCGGACATACAAAATCCCCACGGTCCTCCCCTTGCCCGTGTTCTCGTATGTGTGGGGACTACCCCATATGGCACCGTATGCCGGACGTCTCTCGGGGTCATCTCCCGTCCATAACCCCTCCTGAGCTGGAGGAACAGGCCGACATACCGGTATATGTGACCAGAACCACTGCTGGAGTAGAAGAAGTGGCCCGGCAATCTGTTTGTTCTTCGCCTAAATTTTAGACATGCGGTGCAATTCTGGTAAATATGGAACCCTAATATTTGTAATAAAAAAATTAAAATATTTGTACAAACTTCCCAGACAAGCATGATACAAGCTCCGGTATAAGTGGGCGAGCACGACTCCACCCCAGTTCCACTTCGACGGCCGCTCAATGTCCCTCAGTAGAGAAAGGAACATAATCGGAACTGCGTCACCGCTGGAATCGACAAACATGACGCTGCCACATAAATCTATGACAAACGCCCTCATATACCTGCAATATAAATTAGTCAACATAAATAACTACAATTATTGTTGAGTCCATAACATATTTTAATTTGTAAATGTTTGTGATTACCTCAAAACGGCCTGCTCGTTAGCTGTATCGGGGGTGATCCTACGCTGGTAGAAGTAAATGCGGAGCGCCGCAAGACTAATGCAATACCCAGAATACCGATACCCCTCCTCCTCTCATCTCTTCTTCTTCTTCTGCAACGCCGTCGGAGCTGCCCCCAGCAGCTCTGGTATCATCCCCGTCAGGTCCGGATGGTCTGAGACACCACCTATGGGGTCGTTATCTATCCATAAACCCCATAAAGCGCTGACGTCACCTAGTGTGACTGTCATCTCCCCAACTAGAAGGTGAAATGTATGCGTCTCCGGTCGCCATCTCTCCACTAGACCGCAAACGAGAGCCTGATCAATATTACAGTGAGGCATGATGGCCAACTGATACAAGCCGAGATGCATGATGCACCGCTCCATCAATGGATGAGCGACGTATGGTATCTCGGGGGTGCGATGCCTCACTGTCGTCATCGTCTCGTCCTGCATTTTACAGTGATTTCAATATAAACGACTGATTATATGTAATATTAGATAATGTTATTTAAATTAGAAATACAAAACCAACGTACCTCCATAGATGCAAGTGAGACACAGTGACTGACATGTGGGATCCACAGAAGAGGACTAAATGTGTCAGGATGGTGAGCGGAATAATCTCCAACGGGAGCCTCTGCACCGGATGCCTCTGCACTGTGATCATGTGAACTCTCCCCCGTCTCCATAGTATCCCATGCACGTCCCCGTCTAGGTCTGGCCATACTACATTTGAAAACAGAAGATTACTACTTTATAAATCCTAATTTATAAACTATAACTCATAAACTCCAATTTTGTCAACCCTAAATCCTAATTTACAAACTCTTATTTTGGAAACCCTAATTTTGAACAATTAAATCGCGTCGGGAAAATCAACAACCCGCACACGATAATTAACAATTCAACCCTAATTTATAAACTCCAATTTTGTCAACCCTAAATCCTAATTTACAAACTCTAATTTTGGAAACCCTAATTTTGAACAATTCAATCACGTCGGGAAAATCAACAACCCGCACACGATAATTAACAATTCAACCCTAATTTATAAACTCCAATTTTGTCAACCCTAAATCCTAATTTATAAATCCTAATGTTGAAAACCCTAATTTTGAACAATTCAATCGCTTCGAGAAAATCAACAACCCGCACACGATAATTAACAATTCAATTTCTACCAATTGTTGCAATGCCAATACAAGATACAAAATATAAATAAAAAAATTTATTTAAAAACTTACCCGACAATATCGCAATGTCGCCGAGATGGCCGACAATTAGGGTTCGGGAGAGAGAGGGCAAGAGAGAGAGAGAGAGGAAGAGAGAGGGAGAGAGAGGGAAGGAGAGGGAGAGAGAGGGGGTAGAGAGGAGGAGAGAGAGAGGGAGATCGGAGAGAGAGAGAGTTCGGGAGAGAGAGGCAGGGTCGGGGTCGGGGTTGGGTTTGGGCGACGGGGCGGCGGGGCGGCGGGGAGGCGAGGCGGAGCAGAGACAGAGGGCAAGAGAGAGAGAGGGGGGCAGTTCGGTCGGGTCGTTTCGGACGGGTCGGGTCTGCCCGTTTAAAAAAAAAATTCATTAGCGGACAGCCCCGTGGGCGGGCGGTCTGCTATGCATAGTGGACCGCCCAAGCTGGCGGACGGTCTGCTATAGAAACTGGACCGCCCAGCTGGCGGGCGGTTAGGACATTTTTAAAAATAATTTGCCATCGAGGACAGATTTGATAATTTGTTTTTTTTAAGGTATTAATAAAAATGCCGGAAAATTCGGCGCATTTAGTGTTAGATATCCTTTTGTCAGAAACTTTTGAAAATAAGAATATTATTGTTATTTTTAAAATTATGCGGTGTATAAATAATTTTTTTGAAGTACCATTCACAAATAATGAATTTAACGTTCACAATTTACACATTCTCCGAAGTACACTCACACAAAGTGCCGACCAGTCTGATACTTTAAAAGGTGCTCAATTTATTTCCACATTACAGTCAATTTCATCAACAATTTCTCCTTCGTCAATAAAAATTCACGAGAAAAATGGCCGAAAATATAACAAAAAATTGCTCGGGTGTTCGTAGCCGGAAGCTAGAGTTCTTACGAGTTTTGATTCCTAATCCTTTTGTAAAGCTGGTAAGTAATCTAAGTTCCCCAGTTTTATTCATTTTCTTTGTGTTTGTTGTGATTTCTTTTTTTGTGAATTTATCCTTTATTACCTGTCCACCTTGTGTGCCTCTGTCGACGGATAGTAGTGTAAATGGGTGTTTGCAACAGTATTTGTGTTTTTTTTTTGACGAAATAATCCATCTAATGGTGATCCATTCCAAATCCGTCAAATTAGGAAGCAGGTTTTGTTTTTGACTCAACCCATTCTTCAAATACAATAAGATCAGCTTGGCTAACATTGGTACATACCAGTCGGTACTGGATGAACCGTTCGGAACGGTATTGAAATAAAGGATTTGATCTCTGCATCATCTCATCTCCTTTTTCGTATTTTTTCTTCTTTTCCCCAGCGAATACCAGGCAAAATTGCTAAATCTCTCCAAAATGAGCCTCATAATCGTGCTACATTGTACATCCCATATGGAAAGTGCTGGCATGTGGGCATACGCCATGCCATGAAGGTGACGACATGTACCTTGATGAAGGTTGGAAGGAGTTCGCAAAGGCACTCGATTTGCGTACTGGTTATTTTGTGCTGTTTCAGTACAAGGTGAACATGGTTTTTTCAGTCAAGATTTTTGACAATACAATGTGCCTCAAGGAGTATGTGCGTGATTCGTTTAAGCGGCTGATCCAGGATCTTTATGAGGATACAGTTGAAATTGTTGGTGCGCCTTATGCTGAAGGTGAGCTTTCTCATTCAATTAGGGTAGCATGTTGAACCAGTCTAGTACCAGTATGTATTGGTTTATATTTTATAAATTAGCATCCATGCCTGGCTATGCCGCAGCGTCCCAAAATCTTCATATAGGTGCCTAAGTTCTATTCTAATACAGCCATAAACCCCTAGCAAACAGCAAGTAAAGAAAAAGAAAATTAGTTCCATTTTTTGGCTTGCGGTGTGTGGCTGTGCACCATCTGTTACTATTAGAATGAGTACAGGTGCTCCACCGGTACATTCACTTAAAACTGGCATTAGACCCAATCAGTTCCACCATGCATTTACTTATTCACATTTTACAACCTCTTAATGGTACTTTTTTTTTTAATTCTCTTAAACGTGCTTGTAGATAATATGTATTGCTCGTTGGATTCATCATGCAAGAGGAAAAAACTAGAAACAAGTCATATTGTTAAAACAAAACAAGGGTTGGAGAAGAGAGAGGAGAGAATAAACAAGGAAACCCTGAAAACAAGCCCCCTTTCACCTTCTTTTCCACGTTTTGTAAAGATCATCAACTCTTCCCACTCAACTTCTAATTGCTTGGTGAGAAACCACCTTTAGTTATCATCCTAGATGTTTGTATTGCTTGCTTGATTGGTTTTTGGTGCTTAATTGCATGACTGAGCATAAATTGGGCAATACAAGCTTTATTGTACAGTCGAGGTTTGGCCAGTGCTTATTTTCATTAAATTAAGGCTGAATAACTGAATTGCATATCTACCCAATACATGTTGCAATTTTACTGGCCAGATTATTTTCATTCGTACACCATAGTGGTTCACTATTTGTATGTTCAATATATGGTAAGAAGTATTATGCTAAAGTGACCATTAGGACTAAATCAATGCTTAATCTGTTGGATTGATGTTATACTGAAAATTTGGTGGCACTGGTTTTCATATCCACTGGATGCAATTATTTCTTCTTCACCCTTGTCCGTGTCTAAATTTGACAGGGGATCCCAAAGAAATTTTGCATGAGGCATGGCCTGGTATCAGAATGTGAAATTTTCTTAGTCAGTACCACTGGAGAGTCGTGGCTTGCACAGTTTTTTCTCACACTTTGCGATGGGAAACTGAAAGGATTCAGAGATTTTGCCAGCGACAATGGCTTGAGAACAGGCGACAGATGCACTTTTCAGCTTGTCAAGAAAAACACTTTTCTAGTGCATGTGGCAAGTTCAATTTATTATTTACATTTATTTTTTTTTGTATTGCAATTGCCTCAAAAATGACAAACGTAAATCACAAAGTAAAATTTGAAAAATGTTCATATTGGTAGTTGTCAAGAACCTCCCTGGCAATGCAGTAAGTTTTATCTAATTTGTTTGTTTATTTTACCAACCATTTGTTGCTCATATGGTGTGGGGATTTTTATAAAGCTGAGGTCGCAAATTGCACCCCAATGGGTAGAAAAGAATTTATATAGCCAGTTAAAAAACGGAGAATTGAAAAGTTGCTGGACTTCGGGCCTTGCCTTCTTTCAAAAAAAAAAAAAAATCTAACCTGCATCATCCCTCTGGCAACTAAACCCCCTCAATTTAACCGTTCAGCCTTAATTTACTCTAATTCGTGTTAGCACAGATCCAAAAGAATTAAAGAAAACACAAAAGGTCCTTATATAGAGATAAAGGATTGTGCAGGTACTTGTCCCAAATCTGATTGGTATACTACCAAATCCAGTTTTGTAATTTAAAAAAGGATGCTACTAATACTCCTCTGAATACATATGTCATCTGGTGCTGAGAAGCAACAATATTCCCCAATATCTGTGCAAAATAATGTTAATTTGATTGTTCCAGAATTCGAAAGAGTTGTCTCCAAATGTTATCTTCACAGCATGGTATGTATTCTTTTAGTTCCACAAATATTTATGTCAGTCAAAGTCAGCTATATTATCTTCTATTATCTGAACATAATCTTCAGAGTTCAGATAGTTTATGTTTGTGTGCTAGAAAGCTTTGCTATCACACTAATGCACTCACCCCCGATCTGACTGGTATATAACCACAGTGGTTCCACAGATCATGCAGTTAACCGTCAATTTCACCAAATTTGTTGTCATGTTGCCTATTTAGTACATTGATCCTTTGGACATGTTTTATCTCTTGTATTGTTTTCAATGGACTTTTTATGTATAACAATTGCAGTACATACCAAATCAAGTTCGCAAGGCCATTGGCCTTGTTTCAGAATGTGGCCTTCTTCTGATGAACCAAGAAGGGAGATCGTGGCCTGTAGAGTTCTTCTTTAAACCCAACGGTGAAGGGCATTTAGGGTTTGGATGGGCAAAGTTTCGGAGGGAGAATAATTTAAAAGAAGGGGATCGATGCATTTTTAAGCTTGTAGAGAAAAATGTTCTACTTGTCAATGTGGTATGAAAACTTACTGCAGTTATCTTTTGTATTGGGAAAGCCACCTTGTCCCAGTCCCATAAAATCTCAACTATATTTAGTGGATACTCTTGCAAAATGAGAATTTCACTATGACATGTTTCTGTATCAATTTCTTCAAAAGATAACCAAGCCTACCCTTTATTCTCCACGCCTCTATTTTTTCTGAATATAGACACACGGACACGGTATGGATGGCATGAATGTTCTACCTCATGAAAAAAACTTAATTTTCTTTTTATATATTATTTTTGGGGGGGGGGGGGGGTTACTTTTGGCATAAAAAGAGTCTGGCGAACTTCTCTTTGTTTTCTTTTTGTATGATGGTTTAATATGTTTTGTGGTGAACTATATATGCAATGCACCTTACATTCTGGTGATGTCAACCTTGTTTAACGGACTACATATTGTAACAAGTTACAACTTTTTGAACTGTACAATGTTGCTAAATCTCATTCATTGCATGTTAATATCATGTTACTATAAGAATACTTATCAGTCTAGTCAGGTATTGGCTAATTCCTGCTCAAATTCCAATTTTTGAATGACAAATGAGCAGATAAGGATCAACATATTCTATTCGTTACAGTAAGCTAACACTTACACAATTTTCTTTCCTTCGCTGAATCAGATGCCCAAAGAAAGTACGAACACATTATGCAAGGAGATGCATACTCCAACACAAGAACCGAACAAGGAGATTATGAGTACCAAAGATTGCTTCAGTTCAGTTCTTTTAGAGAAAGAATTAATTGAAGTAATAGTCCCCAATACCAATGGATCTTTGATTTCAAGTGTTGTAGAGGTACCATCAATCGAGGCACGGGAGGAGTTACAAAACAGTATTATTTATTCGAATTCAACTGGTATTGAGAAGGTACAATCTATTGAGGCACTAGAGAAGGCACAAAAGACTTCGAGTTCAGTTTATGTTGAGAAAGCACAATCTACTGAAGCTCAAAATGATAAGGTGCAGAATACTAATTGTTCAAGTTGTACTGGTACTGAGAAGGTACAGTTAATGAAGGCACTAGAGGCAGCACAAAAGAATATGATTTCAGTTTGTGTTGAGAAGGTACAATCTATTGAGGCACTAGAGAAGGCACAAAAGAATTCGAGTTCAGTTTATGTTGACAAAGCTCCATCTACTGAATCTCAAAAGGATAAGGTACAGAGTAATAATTGTTCAAGTTCGACTGGTATTGAGAAGGTACAGTTAATGAAGGTACCAGGGGCAGCACAAAAGAATATGATGTCAGTTTGTGTTGAGAAGGTACAATCTATTGAGGCACTAGAGAAGGCACAAAAGAATTCGAGTTCAGTTTATGTTGACAAAGCTCCTGTTGCGCCATTCATCGTGTACACACGCAGGCCACACAAGGTGTCACAGGGCGCAACCAATAACATTACCAAAAGTGGCTAGATTGTTATCCAAGTTAATTAGCTAAGTCAGGATATTAGGAATATATTGCTATTATTAGTTGCTTAATTTAGAGATATCTGCTATTATTAGTTGCTTAATTAAGAGATATCCATATCTCTTGTATCTTCCCTATTTTCTATATAAAGTGTACTGAAGGATTGGAGAAAAGACAAGAAAATACTAAGTTACTGTTATTCCTCTTTCCCTCGTGTATGTGCTCATCCTTGCATAGCCCTAATTCCTCTCAATTTCTGAATCACCCTCCTAACAGCTCCATCTACTGAATCTCAAAAGGAAAAGGTACAGAATAATAATTATTTGAGTTCGACTGGTATTGAGAAGGTACAGTTAATGAAGGCACCAGAGGCAGCACAAAAAAATATGATTTCAGTTTGTGTTGAGAAGGTCCAATCTATTGAAGCACTAGAGAAGGCACAAAAGAATTCAATTCAGTTTATGTTGAGAAAGCTCCATCTACTGAATCTCAAAAGGATAAGGTACAGAATAATAATTGTTCAAGTTCGACTGGTATTGAGAAGGTACAGTTAATGAAGGCACCAGAGGCAGCACAAAAGAGTATGATTTCAGTTTGTGTTGAGAAAGCACCATGTACTGAGGCTCAAAAGGAGAAGGAGCAGAATACTACTAATGATTCGGGTTCAACTGGTTATGAGAAGATACCTGTGAATGAGGAAAAGAAATCAAGTTCAATTTGTGTTGAAAAAGCCCTATCTATTGATGCCACTGGCGCTTTGAGTTCAAGTCTTGTAAAGGAGCCATCAATTGAGGCACAAGAAGAATTACAGAACAGTATTAGTGATTTGAGTTTAACTGGCATTGAGAAGGTGCAATCAAGTTCAATTTGTGTTGAAAAAACCCTATCTATTTATGCCACTGGCGCTTTGAGTTCAAGTCTTGTGAAGGAGCCATCAATTGAGGCACAGGAAGAGTTATACAACAGTAGTAGTGATTTGAGTTCAACTGGCATTGAGAAGGTGCAATCACTCAACGCGTCAGACAACGTGCAAAAGACTTTGAGTTCAGTTTATGTTGAGAAAACACCATCTACTAAAGCTCACATGGAGAAGGTACAGAATACTAATTGTTCAAGTTCAACTGGTATTGAGAAGGTACGAGCAATCAAGACACGAGAGGCACAAAAAAATTGATTTCAGTTTGTGTTGAAAAAGCACCATGTATTACGCTCAAAAGGAGATGAGACGGAATAATACTAACAGTTCGAGTTCGGCTGATATTGAAAATACACTTCTAGAGGAACAAAAGAAATCAAGTTCAGTTTGTGTTAAGAAAGTCCCATCTACAGATGCTCAAAAGCAGAAAGTAGAAAAAAGAAAAAAGAATTGGAGTTTGCCTTCTGCAGAAAAGAGGCCGTTGATTGTGGGGCAGGAGGTACAGAAGAAAATGGGTGATTGGAGTTCAACAAGATTTCCCAAAGCTTGAGAAGATGGTTCTGCCTTATAATATTCATCAATATTATACGGTATTTAGTTTTCTTTTTAAGTTTGAAAAATGTTACAAATGATTTCATGTATTCAAACCTCCTGCCAAGGTTAAACTGAGAAAGTGAGAATACGGTACCGTTTTAGTCAAGTCTAGGTACTTTCACTCATTGAATACAATGTACTGACTGAATTTTCTTATTGAGTTTTGGTTAACAGGTTGACCAGCCTTTTAATCCATTTATCCTTTTTCTTGGAGTGTTTTGTGTTTGGTTGAAAAATTGATGGTAAATTTGGATAGGGTCAGGCTTAAACTGCATTAATTGAGGCTAAATTGGGTTGATCAAGACCTACTGCCGTACAATTATTAATATTAACTTAGAGAGCTGATGCAGGTGTTATCAAGGGAGTTCTGCAGGATGGCCGATCTGCATTCGCCTTGTCACTTGATTCTGAAGGATACAGAGGGCAAGACTTGGCGAGTAGGTTACAGCCCTAATAATGGCAAAGGCAGTCTCAGGTGGAAGAAATTCACAGATGATAAGAAGTTAAGAGTAGGTGACAAGTGTATCTTCAAGCTTGTTGCTCGTGATACCCTACTCGTCGTTGTGAGAAAATGAGCTCACCGAATATATTGCATCTTAATGGGCTGTTTAATTTAATTTCATGTTGTTTCTATCCTATGGTGGATAGAAGTTGGTGTAGGTAGCAGCACTAAATTTCATCCTTATGATCAAACTTATAGATCCCTTATCTTGACTTTTGCTATGATGCGGTATGCTTGTTTTGCTATGATGAGGTCCATTTTGAGATTAGTGTCAAATTAAAACCAACGACTCAGATCTCATTCTACCCGGTCAGGTATTGCACTGGATCTGAATCCGGGGGAGGGGTTGAGAATTTGTTGGGTTAAGAGAAATTTGCCGATTCCATTCCTTTTAATAGCCACTGTGTTTGCTTAGCTTTCATAATATTCGGTAGTAAAAAGGTCGATACTGTGTCAGCTAAAAGGCGCCATAGAAGATACATTAGCATACTTAATCAATAATATTGTGTCGTGCCCTTAAAATACAGCTAAAAGTATTACCGAAATGTGAAGAAGCTAAGTAGCGGGGTGCAAGACACACACACACCCACACCCCAAACAAAAATTAAGATATAAAAATACGCACCCAAGAGAATAAGGAACTATACTGTAAAATACTATAAAATGGATGAAGCTTTTTTTAGCAGAAAATGACACTATATTTGCAGAACAATTAATGCCGAACTTAATGTCAGATATACAAATCATACTGCGCCATGTTAAAAATCTTTAGCATATATTGTTAGCAGAACCAAGTTTGAACAACACAAGAAATGTCAGAAAGAGTTCCCACTGAATTAATACAACAAACTCCAGTTATTCTTCTCTTGTTGGAGGGTCTGTTCCTGTAAACGGGCCATCAGCAAAGTACTCCGGATGCTTTAAGTTCACACCATACTGTACGAAACAGAAACATGCAAGTTAGGAAAGGCCTTTTTCACCCTCTGTTTAACAGTCTGAAAAACTTTAGCCCCATCTAGTAGGGAAAAGGGCGAACCAAATCCTAACCCAATTTATTCAAACCAAATGCTTAAACTTTCTCAAAAAAAGATGCTTGAACCAAGTCCAGAATAAGGTTTGACTAGACTATATATTAATATGAATAAAAAAAATTTAAACACTAATACAGACCCAACTAGGAAACTCGAAAAAACACAAACCAACCTTCACAACAAGAAAGGAACAACTATTTTGCCACTACTAAGATGGCACAATTTGATACATTCCAGTAAAGAAGAGAACTACCTCACGAAGAGCTTTTGATAGATCTTCCATCGTTAACACGAGGCGTTTATCCTACATGAAATGAATTGATTTAGCACCATCAACGGGTTAAAGAAAGATATATAGATGGAATAAAATTATAACCTTAGGTTGCTTGCTCTTGTTATCTTTGATCGGTGCTGCTACCCTTGCCTTGCTATGCCTGATCCAGAAACGAAAGTGAACCGGTCAAAATTACAATAAAATCAAGGATAGCAATTTAAGCATTCAGACCCTTGTCAGAATAGAACGATTGCTTGCAAAATGCAAAACAGAATTATTCTTTCCCTGGATCTCCTGGTCAGAACGGGAGAGAAGACGAAACTTTGTTTCGCTGGACATGAACTTGAGGAAACATTACGCCCCGCCCCAATGTGAATCTCCATCAAAACTGGTGGGAGCTTGTGCGAGATGATTCAGAGGTAAGAAAAGAACTATTTTGCTATTTCAAGATTAAACTTGACTATAGCACAAAACACCACCTCTTTCACTCTGTTATCTTCTTTGATTGTTCTTCTCATCTTTCCGTTGTTAACTTCACCAGATCACCTCTCTCCTCTGTTCAAATCACCATATGCCTTCTCAAAAACATTACTTCTCTTCCTGCTGCTGCTATTTAGATGCAATCTAATCTATTTGATAATGTATGTTCCTGCTATTAGTTCCCATTTCATAAATTTGGTTTATATCTGGAATTTCCTTGAGCAAAAAGTGATCCTTTAGGTAAATTAGTTTCTAAACCCTATCTTATCAAGTACTTCTATCATATTTTTTTAATATCATAAAATTTCCATATTTTTTAATATCATAAAATTTCGGTTTGAAATAGAGTTATACATTATGATTATACTCTTTAACTGTTATCTAGCATAATTCACTCTTTTTAGTACAAGTATTTGGTAAATGAACATGCAAAAGAAATGAATTTCCCAAAATTAAACACAGTATTCTATTGCACTTGGAAATTGATAATTCTTTTGCAATAAAATTACATGGACTATGAAGTTCTCTTCTTTTTATTTTTACTGAGCAATTCTCGTTACACACAGAGCCCCTGCTGCATGGATTTCCTATGCATTTCCTACAGCATTTAACGGAGGCCATTTTTTATTGCATAGATATTTCACTAAATCCTACTAAATTACTTTAACAAAACAAAATAAAAGACATAGGAGAAAGAAAACACTTAGCTGTGAAAACTCCGTCAAGACTCTCTATTAAAAAAGAACTTTATGCTTTCATTTTATAATGTTGTCTATGATAGAGATGCATTCGGTGGTAATATGAGGGTAGTGCAATCATTTCGTAGCATGGGAACTAATTTCCCTCTTACTATGTATTCTTTCCCATTAACATCCTGATGGGAACGATATCGGTCTCTGACTAAATGCAAGACAGTATTAAATAATAAGGCAAATCTCTTGATCAGAAAGGAGAAGCGAGCATGAGAAGAGATCAGATAGCGGAATTTTTTTTTTTTAATATCAAGAGCAAAATGGGTTGTCTGACAAAATCAAGAGCAAAAAGTTGTATTTGGTGAGAAACAATTTGGCAGAGGTGAATGTCTGCCGCTGTGTGCCCTTGTTGGCTTCCTTTCAAAGCTAACATGGAGCTGTCACTTGATACATCGAGTCAAAGCTCCAAAAAGTTGATGTTTGTCTACATTCTGTAACTTTGCTCTCAGCTTTATTCTCTCGTGCCCTCTCTCCTTTGTACTCTCTTCCAATGGTATGCAGGTAAACTGAATGAAAAATCCCAGGAATTTGGGAATTCCAAATCATCTCCGTTGATCTTTCTTTAAATCATCACAATTCATGGAAAAATTGATTCCTATAAAAACCTATTTAACTTGAAAAGCATTCAATTCGTCCCCATGACATTCCTGATCAGAAAAATTCACTTAAAAATCATCTCCATTGAATTTCATTCTAGTTAGATACTCCCAAGAGAATTGCTCCAGTCAGACTTAACTATAGTTGTACCAGAGATTTAATGATTCATCCCAACCTTTAACTAAGACCTAAGTGAAAATCCGAGTTAATTCTCAAATATGTTAGTCGTCAGCAGTTTTAAAGAGTGTGCCATTAATTAAAGCTAATATATGCACATTAGCTCATATATATTGATAGGTTTAGGACTTCATCGTTTATTCCCTACTCCATTAAAGAAAAAACGGGTCCACCAGCTGATTTACAACATCGTTAGAAAAACATACAATAATTCCACACGGCCAAGTCTTGTATACCCATTGCAGCAAGAAAAATCTCTCAGAAAGCATCAGGAAGTTGTGTGTGTGTGGGGGGGGGGGGGGAGAGAAAGAGAGAGCCGCTGTCAAGTTTTCAAAAAAAATAGAGAGAGAGACATACTGAAGAGCATCACTTGCAATGTCAGAGATGAACTTTTGAGTTGCCACAGCCACCAGCCTAGTACTGTCAATAAATGAACAACATATATTTACAATTATCCGATAAAACTAAATCCATTTTCAATGGCTACCAAGACCTCTTTTAAAAAAAATATATTGATTAGTCTTTTGTTTTGGTCACACTGCTCCCTTTTTTGGGCTCTAATACAAAGCTTTAGTTGGAACTTCATTCAGGAAGAAACATCCTTTTTTGCATTTTAGTTTTTGTCCTTCATAATTACTTCAGATCAAATTTGCACCCAGTAGGAACAAGGAATAATTAACAAATACCAAGCCAACCCCACTAAAGTCGCAAAAAAGGAGGAACTAAACACGATAATTTAGCAAACTATGTAATGAGATAATAGAAGAAAAGTGAGTACTCACAGTCTCAAGTCAGGGCAATTGAAACCACTTCTCCCCAAATAATGCTCCACCAGCTCATCTGGTATCTATAATTCATTACAATATCTATTCAGTTCCCAAAAATTGAGAAACACAGAGATATCTGTACTTGATCCTTCATTATGAGTTACTAATACCATTTGGTACTGTAATCCGATTTGATCCTGCTCTATTTTGCAACAAAGAGGAAAAGAAACAAAAAAAAGGCTCCTCTTTCCCACTCTATTATCTAATAATCCCTAACAAAATTTGATTATGAAAAGAAATTTATTCATTACTACTCCGATCATAGGTTGAACCATACAACCATATATTCCATCGATTTCGTAAAAGAAAATGCTTCTTCGATAAAAGTTCTAGGCTTTTACTAAAAATTCTTAAGAAAAAAAAGGAGTACTGTAGGTGTGTAATCCATGAGAGAGGATAGAAACTCGGTGAGCGCAGCGTCGTCGTCGTGCCGCCCATCTCCACCCACCGCCGAAGCCGCTCCGCTACTGTTTCCGCTCATCATCTCTCTCTACTTCGAGTAAGAAAATCAGGTTCAGGTGCGGGGGCAATGACGTCGCGCTGCGCTGGGTCGACTAACTTGAGTTCGGGTCCCGTTTTTCGGGCTTAATTCAGCTAGACCTCGGGATATCGGATCGGACTCCTTTTTGTGTTACTGGACCTGAACCAGATTAACCACGGGATTGGCCTGGGCCTCGGGATATCGGATCGGACTCCTTTTTGTGTTGTTGGGCCTGAACCGGAATATCTTGGGTGGGAGTCTCTTACTTCAATTTCCGGAAAGGCCCAGAAATTCGAGTCCGCATCGTCTGCATTAACTCAAAAGAGCATCTTTTGAGTTAACGCATCTTGGCCGTCGATTTTATACAGAGCCAATCCGACCACAGCCTATAATTCAGGGCCCTTAATATTAGCGTAGATCTAGTCTGCACGAATCTTAAATTGAATTGGAAGGTCCAGATACATCAACTCAAAAGATTTTTTTTAGTTGATGCAGAGGATACGAATTCCAGAAATTCCTTTCAAATTATGATTCGAGACTCGAACCGAAATTTTTTTAGTTAGCACCCTAGAAAATCAATATTAAATCAAAACCACACAACTCACTTTTTTTCCATTCATACCACCCACGCGGACCCAGTCCGCGCACCAAATTGGACTGGTGCGCAGACTGGGGAAGCGCACCAAAATTAATTTTTTTTTTGTGCGCACCCTCAGAAGCGCACCAATTTTTTTTTTAGTTCTGTTCTGAATTGCTTGAAATTTTTAGACAATTTTTTTTCCTGTTCTGCGTATAATTTGTAGTATAAAACGTTGATCGAATTGTGCATATAATTTGTAGCAATTTGCGCACCAACTTAGTACAAAACGCTACTCAGATTGTACGTATAATTTGTTATAGTAGGATAAGATAACCCAATGAAATGTGCATACTTAGTCAATCTATCCACCACCACCATTATTACCTTTTTACCTTGGACTTTGGTAAACCAGTAATGAAGTTCATGCTTATGCTGGTCCAAGCCTCCTCAGGAACTGGTAAAAGTTGTGATAGTCCAGGACTTGGAACTAACTCATGTTTGTTGAGTTGGCAGTTGTGACACTTCTGGATATAATGATAGATATCCTCTTTGAGCTTAGGCCAATAAAAAAAATTCTTAATTCTTTGGTAAGTGGTTGTGACCCCAAAATGACCACCCACTGTTGAATCATGCCATGCTCCAATTATCTCTTGCCTCCACCCACCATGACTTCCCACACACATTCTACCTTATATTTCAAAATTCCAGATTGCTCATTAATTTAACTGTTACTGCCATCTTCATCTTCCAACTTCTTTTGCTCTTTTAGCTTTTCTATCCATCCATCACCCTTATAACTCTTTGAGATACCTTCTATCCAGGTTGGTTTTATCTCTACTACAGCTAGAACACTGGCTATGTCTTTTTCTCCCTCAATTCCCATCTTGCCCCCTCTCTTCTTAAAAGGGAATCAGCTACTACATTCTCACAACCCTCCTTGTACTCAATAACAAAATTCAAACCCAACAACTTACTAAGTCCTTTGTGTTGAGTTGCAGTGTAGATCTTCTGTTCTACCAAGTATTTGAGACTGATGTGATCCGTTTTAATAGTAAATCTTCCTCTCATCAGGTAGTGTCTCCATTTGGTTACTGCCACCACTAAGGCCAGAAATTCCTTCTCAAGATGGACAAATCTTGCTTTCTAGGGCACAACTTCTGACTGATGTATGCTATAGGCATCCTTCCTTGTTGTAGCACAACACCAATGCCATTTTTGCATGCATTTGTCTCCAAGATGAATGGTTTAGTGAAATATGATAATGCTAGAACTGGGGCTTGCACCATAGCTTCTTTCAGCCTTTGAAAAGCTGTCAAAGCCTCTAAACTCCACCTAAAAGCCTTTTTTTTTTAAAAGATCTATCAAAGGTTTAGAAATGATACTATAACCCTAGACAAACTTCATGTAATACCCAGTTAGCCCCAAAATTCCTCTCAATTCTTTTAAAGTTCCTGGCACAGGCTATTGAACCATAGCCTCAATTTTTTTAGGATCAGTAGCTACACCCCCATTTGAAATGACATGCCCCCAGATATTCAATTTGTTTCACCCCAAAATCACACTTGCTGTTGAGTATTTTAGATATAGGAATTTCGTACTCTTTTTGCCTTTAGTATTTATAAACATTCGTACTCAATAAATAGGTTAGTTGCAAGCGCACAACCTATCGATCGTAGTATTTAGGTGTCGATCCACAGGGAGATAGGGAAATACTAATTTTTAATAAAGAAAACTACTATTAAGACTATACAATAAAAGTAAAGGGGGGGTTTGTGTAATTTCGTTTTTGAGGAAAATTAAAGTTTCGTAACAAAAAGCAATTAAAAGTCGGGTGAAAATCAAGTTGGAGAAGTCTAGGGGTATTCGGTCCACAATCCCTTGCTAATTCTATTTACTTGGTTTGTTTAAATTTATGTTTGATATGACGAGGTTTCTAACCTAAAATGTTATCCAGGGTCACATCCGTGATTAAATAACGTGCTTAGATCACCTAGACCATGAAGCTTGATGTTAGCCTTTGGAACAAATATTGATACAAATACTTTGGGTGGATGGATTAATGTTCCTCGAATTCTAGGGCTGTCACTAACCTAGAGGGATATTTAAGTCACATGCTCCAAAATATATATCAATATTTGTTCTAAGGTGTCCTAATTAGGTTTTGACTTCACGATTAAGTCATTCACCAAACCCTAACCTTAATTCCTATAGTTCCGGTTTAGATATCAAATTGGTCCTAAGATAAACTAAATCCTAAGATATATGTTTATGATTTCAATTAGTACTTTCCTTACCTTGACCAATGCTAGAATTTAATAAACTAAAGCGGAAAGACACGATCAACGTGATTTCAAGCTACTTCAATTCACTAAACCTAACCAGGTGAACTATAATTCAATTACTAATGAAATTCATAAAGAATAAATCACAGAAATTAACATCAAATCAAACAATCATCATAAAAACTAAAATTCGAGTAAAATAAAATTAAACAAGTTCATGCTACATGACCTAAACCCCTAGAGAGAAAACTAGCCTCTTGTGGAGAAGCAAGCATCCACAAGAAAATACAAGATAAACATGGTAAAAACTGAGAAAATACGTAAGAGAAAAGAATACAACCAATCTCCTAGTTCCTGCCCAAGTTCTTCCCTTGTCGCTCAAGGAAAAGCTCGACTTCTTCCTTCTCTTCCTTCGCAACTTTGATCACCGCAGGAAAGTGGAGCAGAATCACTTCAATTGAGCAATGATGAGTAGTGATCCTTTCTCCTGTGGTCTCCTTAGCCTTATATAACATTTTCTGAACT
Source organism: Carex myosuroides (assembly GCA_028015225.1). Taxonomy (NCBI): domain Eukaryota; kingdom Viridiplantae; phylum Streptophyta; class Magnoliopsida; order Poales; family Cyperaceae; genus Carex; species Carex myosuroides. The sequence continues at coordinate 7,813,490 of CM051482.1, forward strand.
TGGAGATCAAGTCGTTTTATTTTCGGCGCCCACTAACTTAGTCATTTTCTGAACTTGGGAATCAAGTTGTTATATTTTCAGCACCCACTAAGCCTACTAACTTCTATATTTCTAATTCTGTGATTATGAACTTGGAGACCAAGTTATTCTAATTTTGGCGCCCACTAAGCCCACTAACTTTCCATATTTAGCAGTTTTTCAAGCTGGTGCGGCCATTGATGCTGCTATACAAAATTATACATTCCGAATTTGGATTTGTTTCCTTCATGAAAGTTGTAGATCTCTTTGTCCTGGTTCCGTCAAGCTTTGAATCACCCAAATCGGAGTTCGTATGACCAAGATATGGCCAAAATACAAACTGTGTGTCGCTGAGTGCGGATCGAGTGCGGCCCGAGTGCGTCCGCACTGCGCTCGGACTTTTCTGTTTTCATCTTCTGATGGCTGAGTGCGTCCGCACTGGGCTCTGTTTCCTCTGTGTTGTGCTCTGAATTTCTGAACTTCAAATGGGCATAACTCATGATCCGTAACTCCGTTTTCAGTGTTCTACCACTTTTCAGAAAGCTTGCGAGAAGATCTACAATTTGCTTCATTTCCTGTAACTTAAATAGACTTTGGCAGTAACTTAATTCTTGGATGTATTTCATCTATTCTCTACTAAAATACAAGATATTTGGTGTTATTATGTGATAAAAATTAGATCGAATGTGTATATAATTTAGGCCTATCACTTGCTCATCTTAACAAATAGGTTGTTGTCTTTTAGGATTTGGAGGGTTTGTTTTAAGTGGATTAGATGTGAACTCAAGTCTTGGCTGTAAATCAGTATATCATCAAAGAATATCAAAATGAATTTTCTGAGATGGGGTTTAAAGATAGAATTCATCAAGGATTGGAAGGTTGCAGGAGCATTGGTTAGGCCAAAAAGCATCACATTGAATTCATACAGCCCATCATATGTTTGGAAGGCTGTTTGTGTTTATCTTCTTCACGTATTCTAATTTGGTGATAGCCAGACCTAAGATCAAACTTTAAGAAATAGACTGCATTTTTGAGCTCATCTAATAAATCATCAATGATAGGAATGGAGAATTTATGTTTGATAGTATTCTCATTCAACTTTCTAAAATCCACACACATCCTCCATCTTCCATCTTTCTTTTTCACTAACAGTACAGGAGAAGAGTATGAGCTTTGTAAGGGTTCTATAAAGGAGTTCTTTTGTAACTCAGTCACTATTTTCTCTAACTCCAATCTTTGAAAATAGAAAAATCTGTAAGGTCTCAAGGCAATGGGTTTTGAGTCATCTTTTAAAGGTATTTTATGGTCAACTGTTCTTTGATGAGGTAAGGTTTTTGGTTCTTGGAAAACAACTTCAAATTCATCTAAAATGACATGCACCTTAGGATCTTTTGCTACTACCTCTTTCTCTTATTATGTAATGCTGAATAACTGGGCCACAATGACTTGATTACCTCTTTTCATTTCTTTTTGCACATCCACTTCCTACTCACTTAATCTGATTTCAGCTACTACTTCTTCCATTACCAATTTAACCGGTTCCCCTTTGCGTTTCAAACACACAGTTCCTTCATCATAGTCAATTTTAGACCCAAACTTCTTCAGCCAATCAACTTCTAATATGATGTTATAACCTGGAACATCCAAAACTCTTAGGTCAGCTTCAATCTCCTTACCTTGTAATGTGAACACCACACCAGTACATAGCATAGTAGAGAACATTTTCTGTCCATTAGCCACTTTAAAGAAAAAGGGAGTGGTTGTTTTTTCCTTGAGATTTACAGCTTGAATTACATCTGGACTGACAAATGAATATGTGCTCCCACTGTCAACAAGAGCACAAATGGGAACATGACCTAGTTGGCCTTTGAATCTGGGTGTACCAGTATTAACCCAGCATTATTGACACATACACTGATGGTGGCCTGATTTGTCATTGTTCATCCACTATCTCTTCTACTATCAACCCCTCATATTCTCTGATTACTTCCTCTTCATCCCCATTTTCAGCTTCTAAGGAATGTAACCCCTTCCCAACACATTTGTGACCATAGTGATATTTCTCATTGCATTTGAAACATAGACCCATAGCCTTCTTTTGCTCAATAGGCATCTGGTTGTGGTTATGTGTCAAGGCCTTTGGAGCTCCTTGTGTTCCCTCTCCCATCCTTCTGTACTGAATGGTCTCATTACCCCTGATGGCTCTTTGATATATTGGTGATTTGGTTGAGCTCCACTTCTTAGTATTACCCTCAATGGTAATCTCTGTTTTTCTAGCATAGCTAATAGCTATTTAAGTGTGGGGGTTTCAAACAAATCAATATTGTTTCTAATTTCTTCCTTCAACCTCCTATGAAACTTCCCACTTAGAACTCTTCATGGTCAATCTAAGTTCGTTGCATTAACCTAGCCTTAGTTCTCATAAAATTGGATATGTACAACCTTGCCAGTTTGTTGTACTCTTTTAAACTCCTCCGTAGGTTTGCGGTTTGCCCACCTCATTAACAAATTGGGATAATACTTCCTCTTTTAAAATCACCCACGGAGGATGTTGATTATTAATCTTGAAACTACGATGCATAGAGGCCATTCTTGATTTATAATTCTCAGCTACCTGGTAACATTCAAAATAAAAACCGCTCTCCTCAACCCAATCTATCGGGTTAACACCACTAAAAATGGGAAAATCTACTCTAGGTAGATATGCTCTCTGGTTTTGATTATGGTATTCAACAGATTTCATGTCTTTCTCACCTGTGGATTCATATCCTATTTCTTCAACAATCGGTCGCTTAGGATCATATCTGAACCTTGGCTTGTCAACCCTTGAATTGAGCGGTACTGCTGTTATCACCCTTCTCTCATCGTGCTGTGGTCATCATTGATTCGAGCATACTCATCATCTTGCTCAGCACTTGATGGTTTTCATCCGTGGGCCCTCCATTCTGCCAACCCGAGATGCAAGCTCTTGTTGCGATATCTCGGATCTAGTGAACTTTTTGTGAAGACCAGGGATGTCCAAATCTAGCTCTCCTTCGGTCGGGCCAGCACCTTTCCCACGATTAGCCATGGCAGCTCACCGCGCTTTGGTTCTTCTACACTTTCCCAGTAGTAATCGATAGTGCTCTGATACCAAATGTCAAACGCGAGGTCTGACAATACAAACTGAACTCGCAATTGAGCCTCAGAGAGAGCTGCTTAAACGAATTTCAGATAAACAGGTGGAACGGGTTAATAATGGTGAGAAAAGATGAAGAGACGAATAAGATACTTTCATTAAAATTGACATAATCCAACTAGTTACAAGATTAGCCTATATATAGGCGAACGACAATAACAAAGTAATTTGGTAAGTGGTTAAAGGATCTTTCAGTTGATTCTCGATCTGCCATGTCAACATTGTCCATAACAGGGAAATAACCAACTTCTAACAAACGAAAAACAAACTACTAAAATATCACCTCCAGTTGCGTCTCTTTTATTCTCCAGTACTGAGCACGCGACCCCACTTAACAGCTACAGCCCTTACTTAATTCACGGTCTCCTTCTTCTGACCAGACCCCACCTGTAGCGCCTCTATTTCAAAATCTGGGCGGCCCATTCCTACTTCCTTCTCTTTCTTTCTAACTGCTATTTGGTTCAATCCCCATTCGGCGCAATTCTTCCCCAAATCCAACTCCGATCGTGACATAGGGGTCCATTAAGAGATTCGTGCTAGATTGAAACTGACGACTCAGATCTCATTGTCCTCGGTCAGGTATTGTACTGGATCTGAATACCCATACTACCGTAGTTATGTGTTCCCTTTTCCTTTGCTTTATCTTCTCTTAATCTACATTTCTTGTTATTCAGTTGATATTGTTTCATTACTGCATCCTTGCTCTCTCTCCCTACTTCCGTTTATTTTCTCATCTCCATTCAGATCTGAGTCTGGCCCGTACCGGGATCTTGATATTCACCTCCACTCAGAGAGTAAAAACTGAAACTTGAAGATGGAGTTCGTAACCGCAGGTCTATAAAATTTTTGTAAGTTATTGAAATTTTTTCTAAATATTAGTTTGTAAGAACAACGTGAATAAATATATCTAGGTCTTCGCAGCAGGTTGCATTAATTGCAGGAAGTTTTGCATTTTCCGTTAGGGTCATCCTACATTCAAGATCGATTCATGAAATTGAGTTTCTTATTTTTTTTTTATACTATACATGTTCTACTAGATCATATTATTGAACTTCTTCACAGTGCACATTTCATGCATTATTTAACAATTAGGACCAGCACTAGAAACAAGAAGAACTATGTTCATGTTGCAGGTATGAACCAGTTCCGCTTAGGTACTTGTCAAAGATCCATTGCGAGATATTATAAGCATAACCAGTGGCTTTAATAGGGTACACTTCTCGGCTTTTCTGCCAAGAGTTCGTCAGATTGATCCAGTCCCTTCTCCAGTCTTGCAAGGGAAATGACTTTCCAGTTTGCATGCTGTATAAGAGGCACTCAACGTAAATTTTTGCACGGGGCCCATAATAGTCTCTTAGGAGACCACTCCAGTATTTGTTACCTGATACAGAAGAAAAACCTATTATGTATCATGACATATATTTATGTCAGAGAGTTTGTTGAATAATTGCTGTCATGTCAAGTAATTCTTGGACCCCTATTTTTCCTCAAAAAATATAAGTAATTCTTGTTTTGCTTACATAGAATAACTGTATGTTAAGGAAAAGTTTACTTACCGTAGTCACGCAGTAGACTTGCTTTGGTTTCCAAGTTATCATACCACATTGTTATTTGAGTTCTTGCATTCCATTCAAACTACATTAGGAAACTCCAATCAATCTCCCCGCAAGATAATCACCCTGCTAAAGCATACAACTACAACTAGGCCATGTACCCTAAATCCTAGAGAGGAAAAGCTAGCCCAATATGGTATTGACCATCTTATTTCTGGCAAACCTAGTCAATACAGTACAACTTGCCTATACTACTTTTCACTTTATCAGCTGCCCCCCTGGATTTTGAGTTTTAGTGGAGATCTATTGGCCCCGACCGACTTTGCACCCCTCCCCCCCTGAAATTTTTTTTGCCTCCCTCTGAATGTTTGATTTGTAATTCGAGTTAAATTTAGGGTTAAAATTAAAAATATATTTCTTCAATTATAATTGGTAATTAGAATTATAAGTTAAGAGCATCAGAAATTACAAGTTAGAGCATTGGAAAGTACAAGTTAAAGCATTGTTTTTTATCGAGTACCCAATTAGTTAATGGGTTTAAATCCGATTCGATATTTTTTTGCCCCCCTGACGCCTAGATCCGCCCCTGATCCCGTCATCCCGTACATGCCTACCCTGACAAATTCATGACGGGTATGGTACAATTCCTCAAAGAAGTTGCAACTAGTTGAACTTTCTCCTTAATTGTACAGTTGGTTCTTAATTTTGATTCCAGCATTGCCTGAGTTAACACAATCCTGCGCAGTACAGCCTTAGTTGAACAAATTTAGTTTAATTTGCTTTTCTTGTAAATTATGAACCATTCATGCCCAGAAAAAGGACAAAAAATAGTGCAGGAAAAGGGATCAAACAATACCAAAGGAGTAACAAATGGTGCCGAAAGAAGTTCAAAGCTACTGTACCTGTTTGGTTTGATCAGAACCGGTTGCTAAATTTTTGGCACTTTCTAACCACGGTCCGAGCAGAAAACCATCATGAGATGCCAAAAGCGTATCCAAGTCCTCAACCAGCTCAAGAAAATGCTGGCTATGGAAATTTACTTTTGTCAGGTCATTAGATCCGTAGCCTTCTAATGTTTTTAGGAAAACTTCGTTGGCATACTTTGCAAGAGCTTGCCGAGTTAGGTCAACAAGGTCGTATCTGCACATGCATTTAAAAATGGATAAATAAATTACACATTGCAGCCAATGATTTATATGCTGGATTTCAGTACCCTTATTATTTGAGTCTGATTTTTCCAATTTTAAGCTATTTTGATTCCCCTTTTATTTCTTTTTGTGCTCAACAATAGCAATTTGCTAAAGCATAATTAGATGATTAGAGGGATAACAGAAGTTTAATTGACCAAATGAGGGCATATACTTAAGTGTGTGTTTTACATATTATCAAGAACTAAATAGCTTGAAATGACATCGTCAGTCAAGTCTGTTACTGGTATTGCAAAACTTTCTTGTTTCTTTTTTCTGCTCTTATTTGGCACTTTATTGCAAAATCGAGGATAAATGAGCTGAATTCCATAATTAGCAGTTAATTTGAGGTACAATTGCATCGAAATGAGACTTTTTTTCTTTGAAAACCGAAATGAGACTTAATAGTACATTTGAAATAAGGCTTAGTTGCAAGAAGTTAACAAAATGCCTTGCGAGGAGGCTTCAGCTGCCACAAGTTTTTGGTGTCACAATTTCTCTTCCACATTTATGTTTCAGAACCCGGAAACCCAACAACATATGAACTATTAAACTTCTACATTACAAGCGATGGGTTCACATATGAACACAAGTTTCAAGACTATTACCTATAGAATTAAGAGGTCAAAAAATAAATGTACTAAAGTTATCCATTGTAATCAAGTTATGCACTCATTTTCTAAGCCTCTTGTTTTGTTCAAATTGGTTTTGAAATTTTACGTGAAACATCAGTCAGCAACATATAATAAGATCAATGGTTCAAATTTGTCATTTGGGTTTAAGATTTTGAAAAAATGCACTAGAACTATTTCAGAAAAAAAAAGGAATACCCGCCAATTGGATTCCTTCTCTGATTTTCAAATATTAACCTGGAAGTGAAGTTTTAGCAACTTGTGCCATTTTAAACCAACAGTAGTTGAACCCACCACTAAGCAGTTTGGATAACTGGTACATCATACAGTGACAGTTTACCGGTTTTAATTAATACAAGTACGAAGTGAAAATTTTGTATTCCTTGCCTGAATGTAGGGATGTCTGAAACTTCATCTCCATTTTCTAGAAAAATTTGAAGTGCGTGTATCACATCAGCAGTTGAATACCATAAATGTGGTTTCTCATATGTAACATCAGAGGTATCATCTTGTAAGTTTCCTTCTGCTAGCTTCCGTACTAGAAAATTATTTCTAGCGCTAGTTTTATGCAATTTTTCTTCTTTCAATATAACTGATGGTTCGACATCTGGAAATGCTACAATCACATCCCGATTCTTGTTCTGTGACCAACAGTAAAACCAAGGATCACCAGTTTATTTTTTTAGTTCTACTTTTTCTTGGCTGTTTTTCTGCTTAATTGTACATTTCAGGGGTAATTGAGAATCATTCTAATTTCATAATCGAGGAAAAGTGAATACCAATTAGCATGTGCATTTAGCAGTAAGTAATGTGTAAATTAAGAAAAATGGGGTTGGGTTTTAGATAAATCAATATGGATTAAGAAAAATGGTGTTGGGTTTTAGACAATTCAGTCCCATATTGGGTATAATCTCTCTAAGGTTTTTTTTTTTTATTAAAAGTATCTATAAGCAACTGACATAAGCACCATCAGTGCAGTTGTAGAGTGTATGGAGTAGAATTTTCCATGCATATTGTAATCCTTTAATTTGCTTTCCATATCTCCTTGTTGAATACAAATGAAGCCACTCCTGAAATAAAGAACCTTTCAATAACACCAACAAAAATGATGATGGTGATGCCAATAATGAGAACATCCTTATAATTATCACATACAATATACAATATCATCACAATCATGATGTTCCCATCACCATCAATCATGATCATAAATAATGACAAAAACAAAAACAAAAACATCAATACTGATAAAATAAACAAGTAAACAACAATTGACAAAAAGCAAACCCATTAAAAGATATTTGAGAAGGTTTTTTATACCTCCACATCTACAGGATCATGACGAAAAGCCATTTCTGACATGAGATCATACACTACCGGATTTTGTTCAATGCCTTCCATACACATCCCCACACCAATCTGCAGATATGGCACAACAAGTGAAAAAATGAAAGCAGCATCTAATTACTACCTTAAGGGGTCTTAAAAAACTTATAGATACTTACCATAGTGGAATTATAGCTTGACCTAGCTTTTATTGGCCCGAGAGCGACAGCCTCCAAAACTCCATACATCTCATTATTTGCTGCAAAATTGTGTAGCATGCACCTGCATTTAGAAGTGAGAATTTAGAGATGCTATTAGGTCGGGTCTGTGCACTACCATTACCAGACACATTTCCTGTATATGTAACTTCAGTCCAAAAGATAGAACAAGGAATGAGGGTATAATAGGTACTTTCCATATGTATGGTACACCATAAAAGTGATTAGAAGTAGACCATATCGGTTTAACTTCAGCATATAGGTCGAGAACAACCATTCGACCTATAGGAACAGAATGCAACAGAGCCTGTCACAAACAATTAATTAATTCATTAGCAAGAATGTAATATACACATTTCTGAATGATGGAGCATTGCACTATTATTACCTTCATCTGCGGTGGTTGCCAAAAAGGATCATAAGAAAACAGCCAACCCTGGAAGTCAGAAATATTAAATAAATGCTGGCTTTCGTTTCTCTAAGAGCATCGTAAAAAACTGAAAGACATAATGTCTGCCAAAAGAGGAGGGTTGCAGTATTCAAATCATGGCTTATAAAAAAATACTGGGCTTAATGTTTTCAAAAGTTAACTGAGACTTTTGGCTAAATTTGACACTTGATGAATTGGAAAAACTTAAATTGCATCACTCACTTGCATTAACCAAACAGCATCAGAGTCACCACTTTGCATTCCTTTATATATTGCAGCACCTAGTGAAGATATGTAGTGTGGGTTATCTGATGGTGGGGTGTTCTCATCAAATGTGTCACTAATAAAACATGAAAGAGAAAGAATAATGACCAAGTAATAGTTTCAAATTCTGAGAGAGAGAATTTTGTTCTTGCTTTAACAGAAGTACCAATATTGTTATACATCTGCCAATTTGGTACCAGTCTTCGTATATATGACATTTGTATAACACAAGTTCTTTATATATGAATGTATGATTATGCTATTTTGTGTATGTAGTATCTTTCGTTATGTAGTATACATTTGTTGTATAATAAATAAACCGGCCAGTGGGTGGGCTTCGTTTGTAATTGGTATACCATTTTCACAAGGACGAAGTTTTTGAGAAATAAAAGAATCATACCAATTGTATATGTGACTGCTCCTACCATACTCTGAATTAAAAGAGAAACCTGACATTAGTAATTGCACTGTTCAATTTCACAATTCACATAACCCTGCACATAAATATTTTACCTTTAATTTGTTGTTCTATAAAAGACCTTCCTATATCAACAAATAATGGATCGGTCGGATCCAAAAGATATGTACAGCACCACCTTGTATTACTGTTAACTGAAAACCTACATTAAACAAATAAAAGAACAAAAACTCAGCATTCCTGGAAGAAAATTCACACTTGTTTACCTATGTCTGTGCACCAGAAAGATTATTGTTGTCTGCTAGGAAGTTATTTCTGTTTTTATAGGATGTATCTTTTTTCTTTATATAACAATTTTATTTTCAGAGTTTCTAGCTATTATAACAAATCAGGATGTGCATGTGACACCCACTTTAAAAGGAAATAATTAAATACATAACTCTGGCATTTACCAATTTCCAAGTTGGGTAACTCTGGCATTGGGAAATCTCGATTTTATTGCAGCTGGAACGTTTCCAGAGAAGGCTGGAAGAACTGCAAGAAGCACTTAAATTTTAGGAGAGTGCATGAGCAAAGGCCTTGAATTTTAGCAGTTAGATGCAGAACTGGACCCAGAAGGTTTGTATAAGAAGCATGTGGCACAGGTTCCCACATCTTGCAAATTAGGCCCAAGTTTATCTTATAATCCTAATCACTTCAATTTGCAACCAAATTAGTGGTCAGTTTGTCCCAAATTGCTTAGATTACATACAACTTAACAAGAGATAAAAAAGAGAAGCATAGTATTTTCATTACTGTCAAAAGATCTAATAATTTTATTGTACTAGAAAAAATTGAGGAATCACATGAAATAAATTACCAGGAGTCATCCCAAAATCGTACATCCTTTCTAGAATTTTCTTCTGAAGGACAAGCTGGAAGTTAAGCCAGGTCTGAGGAAGTGGTCCACCCCATCTAAATCATCACCAAACAGGCAAATATTTAGAAATCACAGTAAGTTCCTTTTTATGTAAAGACAATTTAAAATTTTTGGGCTGGCACAGACAGTAGCAGTGCTCACTGGTATTGTGGATCAAGCATTGAACCCCAATAATAAACTGCTCCAAAATTTTAGAACAGTCAACCCTCTGTTGTGCAATCAGAACCCCAAATTGCCAAAGTATTTTCTACCCTGACATTGGGCTGGCACAGACAGTAGCAGGACTCACTGGTATTGTGAATCAAGCATTGAACCCCAATAATAAACTGCTCCAAAATTTAAGAACAGTCAACCCTCCGTTGTGCAATCGGAACCCCAAATTGCCAAAGTATTTTCTACCCTGACATTGTGCCTTTTCAGAATTTATCATCCTTCCGAAAATTGGTCATGGGAATGTACAAGCACCGGTTGATATTCCAAATAAGTGGTAAAAAGATGAAAATTAACTCACCCATGCAAGTTGCTCATACGTGACCAAGCCAAGAACGCGGGACCACCAAAGAAATCATCCAAATCAGATGTACTGAAATTAAATTTCTACACGAGATGAAAAAATGCAATTAAATCAGAAATTAGCCTTGTATCGTACAGTATCCATGTTACTGATGCAACTAATGTATAAGCAAGCATTCTCCAACTAAAGTTTGCTATTGCACAGTACTAGTTTAACATAGTTATGCCTCTTTGTGGATTATACTGAGATGTCATGCTTTGCATGGCAAAGTTACCATCTTATCAACTGCTGCTGTTGGTGGTCCTTTTTGTGCAAATACCACCAAAAATATTTCAAAGTTGCAACTCATATCCGACATTTCTTTCTGACTGGTACAATCTGTTATGGAAAAAGTATGCTACGTTTAATATTGACTATTACCCTGTAATTCTAGTTAGTTACTTTTACTTCAGCTAGTAGGAAATCAACGAGGTTTGCTTCAGTTAATGCAATCAGGTACATTTTTAGCTATTTTTGGCTAAGGTTAAGTGATGGATTTAATGATTTGGTATTAGTAGGAAACAAAAGAAATGTAGTGGAGCATTTGAAAATTGCTAAATGATAAAACTTGGTATAATTTCCAAAATCATATAAAATATCAACCTGTAAAACTTTCTGCCAGATGGCCTCCTGGCCAGTGAAAGCCAGAGGAAGATTGATGCCTTGAAGAGCCATCCAATCGATTTCCTTCTCCCATCTTTCCCAATCCCACCAGGCAAATGAATCTTTAAATTGAAATTTGAGGGAAACCAATTAGAATTTTTCACTATATAAATTGAAATAGAAACGCTTCACTTCTGCCTTGTTTCTAGTGGTCTTACAGCTATATCCTGGTCAAGCAAAGTACAATTAAACCGTAAATTATTTATTTTAAAAACTAAATCTCAGAGGGTTAAGAACTTGGATTTATTTTCAGAACGAACATGTATATCCTGGTGTCGGTGTGACCAGCAGATATATGACAACTTCTTTAGCCCTTTATCTCTCATTTGTGCTTTCCTGATTCATCGGTGTTAAACTTAATAAAGGTACAAAAGTAAGAGATAATTGCAAGCTCAAGGATTAAACACTTAAGCAGAAATTGGGACAAGTTGATCTTAATTGGAGAATGGTGTTCTGCCTGAAGCTCAATTCAGCTTAACTGGGGCTTAATGAATTTTAGGGCTCAATTGCTCACAACTGGATGTGACAGCATTCTGGTAGTAGCTCCACTCGACGGGTCTTTGAACACAAATCCTGTCATGAGGGACTGGAGGGAGTGACCCCGGCTTGGGTACGGTGTTCAGCTGGACACCTCCAGTTTTCTCCCAGGATATGTGTGCTGAACAAAAGTACTTGAGATACCAATGCAAGCCAGCTGTAATCTCCACACCGGTGACTCCTTCAATTCTGTAAGTTCGATATATAAGTTTGTACTGTTCTATAAATATGTAAAACTAAGCAGACGAATTAATATAAACATAAGTTGGGACAATAATGCATCCAATCTGACATCACAGAAAAGCAATAGGACATGCATGACCTTAATGAATCTATATAATTAGTTAAAACATCATACAGGTTCAAAAATGAATAGTGAATTGTACGGACATTATTTCTGGAGAAGCATCTTGGTTCCCAGATGGATGATTCCTGATGATAAAGCATACTTTGCCATTGCATTTTTCCTATTGAATTCGCAAAGGAAAATGGAGAAAAATGGAGAACATGTCAATAAGTGAAATTTAAAATATATATGGGGTTCATTTAATTATATAATTAAGCCCTTATTTAGAACAACTCTAGTCCAATTACTTGAGCAACCCCGGGTAGCAAAATTAATAATCAATCAAAGTAATTAAGACTTAAAGAGTATGAACTCAAGTTTGTCTCACTTTACCCTCGATTTTGAAACTGGTTACCAAAAATAGCAAAAAGAACATATGATCAAACTGATGCTCGCTACCATCCATGCAATCAATAAGTTTATACAAACATCGATACCTTGGAGATGATTCTAAACTGGAAGCTGGAAGCATGGGAGGGGAGGAGACGCAAAAGAAGGCCATGAACAGCTGTCTCTTGCACCGATGCGGGTCTCCTCTCCCCTTCATGGATTTCGTATAGACGAGAGAAATAAGGAGAATGAAACTCTTCTTGTTCTTTCGCCACAGAGACGACGATGAAGAAGAAAAGGAGAGAGAAAAAGAGCCATGGATTGGCCATAGCTGCTCTCAGAGGAAGAAATGAGCGCATTGTTGATTTATTAAAAGTGTCTAGCTTTATTAACACTCTCGTAAGCACACTGACGTTTAAAGTTTCCTTGATCAAGGTAAACAAACCGAAGACAAACAGAGTTGGTGACTTGGTGGTCGTATGCAAAATAAGTAGTTCGGATTCTCTGCGGATTTCATTGAGAATTGTATCTTATGGCGAGTCATGAATTTGGAGGCAAGTGCTTCCGAGATGGATAAAAGACCGACATTTTTATTAATATCTAAAGTTTAATACAAATTAATATTTATGCTCAGATTTTTAACTTCGCGAAAAATGTCCAAGCCGGTCAGAAAATGGCCGACTTGGGCCCCCCCTATGTCGGCCACCAAACAGCCGGCTTACTCAATTTTTTTTTTTTTAGAGACACTATGAAGAGCAAAATAATGAAATCTAACACTAAAAATTCGAATTTTTTGTTTAAATTATTTGTTAGATTACTTCTTTTGATATATAATTAGCATATTTATACTAAATTACATGAAATTATGTTGAATTACACTATATTAATTTAAATTACACTAAATTACATTATATTACGCTAAAATACGGTAAATTACGCTAAAATACATATGAATAGGGACGATATCTTCACTGAAAATGCGAAAAACGACGACGAAACTTCAAACGGTCATAAAACGGCTCTCGAGTGTCCGATTTTAGCAAATGACCACTTTTCGGAAAGCTTGCGAAAAGACGCATGCGTCCGTGACTATTATGTTGTTTTTTGAAATTCAGAATCGCCAAAAAACTAAGAGAAGAGCCTCAAAACTTCAGTTGAAGTTTCCGATTAGGATTTTCATTTCTATTATTCAATCTAAGTAGCTCAGTAAATTAGTTACATAATGAACTTGTAGAATACCAATTTTTATTATTTTTGGAATTTTTTTTACTATTTTTTATGATTCATGAAAGATGACACAAAATCGGTCTACTTTAGCGTAGTTTAGCGTAATTTACCGTATTTCAGCATAATTTAAGAGGTTATTATAATTTAACGTAATTTAGTGTAATTCAACATAATTTATTGTAATATAGTGTAACTCAACATAATTTCAAGTATAAATATGCTAATTATAAATCAAAAGAAGTAATCTAACAAATAATTTAAACAAAACATTCAAATTTTCAGTGTTAGATTTCATTATTTTGCTCTTTATAGTGTCTCTAAAAAAAAAAAAAAAAAAAATCGAGTAAGCCAAGCCAGCCATTTTCTGGCCGGCTTGGGTATTTTTCGCGAAAAGTTGAAAATCTGAACATAAATAATAATTTCTATTAAACTTTGGATATTAATAAAAATGTCAGGATAAAAGATGTTAAGGACTTAAGGTCCTCGCATCATATTAATAACTAAAATTCCATGGCATATGAAGTAATATTTTTATGGCTCTCCATTGTTTTTTTAGTATAATTAGAGTGTTCTTGAGCTCATTAAGAAACACAGTAAGTTTAATTCAAAAATATATTAAATTAAATTTCAAACGGTGAATACAGACCGTTTAAATTGATATACTTCATGAATAATGCGGTACTTTTTTTTACTGCTTGTTTTATATTAAAATAATTCAAACTTTAATAATTTTTTTGCATATAAATACATTACTCGTGATGTAAATTAATTTTAACATTTTATATTTATTATTTAAATTAATATGATAGATTTTTTAATTAAGCTCATCAAAAAAACTTTGTGAGCTTAAGAGCACTCTTATTTTCTTCTTTCATTACAAAAGGCAACACAGAGATCATCATGTGTTTCATTAGATGAAATGTCGACATACTTTTATCTTACAATATCAGGTAAAAATTCTGAAAAAAACAAATATCAAAACCTAACCCAACAGAATCTTCGTCATTAGCAAAAATAGTAACATATCAACTTACTTAGCTCATCTGTCAGCTTCAACAAAACTAAATAAAAAATCATCAAGTTCTAAATTCTCACCAACACGATTTTCAATGAGTGCGCATAAACTCTCCTCGCGAGGAGATTTTAACATGGCATTTTTTTGTGCGAACGTTTTAATTTTTATAATTTACGCGCTGCATGAAGTTATAAATCTTTACTCATATTTTGCTTGCACTAATATTTGAGACAATAAATTGTCACACAAAAATAATTTAGTAATTAGCTTTTGAAAATTAATTTACATATCAACTAATATGTCAAATTTAAGAATGAAAGTTTCAAAAAATAATTCATAAATTAAAAAGTTCTATCGACACAGGAGCGGAAGGAGCTTATATGAATGGGGTCAACTGACCCAATTTTTTTTTTTTATTTACATATGAATTTATATATAATTTAGAGTAAAATACCATGAGTACTATAAATTGATCCTCATTTTTAATATGAAAATTTATATATTTGACTCCCATTACGTGTTTGACCCCCATAGTTCGGAAGTTTGGCTCTGCCCCTGTATCGACATATTGATAAAATTAAATACATCAATTTAGGACAACCAATAATCAAGTTTGGTATTCAAGGAAATTATTTAAATTAAAATTAAGTTTGAATTTTTGGAGTGCTTGGCAAGATATATTTAAATAGAAAAATAATGTAAATAAGAATAAACATTGTAATTGCTGATTTAATCAGTTTCTGTTGGTTGTTGTTTGACCATCACAGAAGTAAAGATGTAAATAAAATTGTTTAATTGAGAATCAATTTTTGGCTTGCTATTGATTGAAAGTATTAATTCATATTATCACGTAGCTTATTAATTCACATTAGGTTAAGTCTCACTGGGACTGGGAAGTAAAGGAATTTATTGACAGATTTCGAAATGAAGAGGGATCAAGTTACAATAATTTTGAGTTACAACAAAGTTACCACAACTATTTTTTACATTTTGAAATTCCAAATCATCGATTCAAACCATTCAACATGATCTCCACAATAAAATATGCTTCCAAATCAAATTTTACATTTTTTAAAATTTTTATACTATTTATTAAGTATTTTACAAAAATTAGTCAAATTCAAACCATTGAATTTTGTACCCATCTTAATAAAATTTAGTTAAAATATAAATTTTTTGAAAATAAATAAAGATCAATTCACCTCATTCACTGTGTAGCTCTGCCTCGGAATAACTGGATAAGTATTGAGGTTAGACAAATGGTTAGTTTCATCTGGTGTTGAGCCGAATTTTTTATTTGTAGCATTTTAAAAAATCAAAATTAAAATGTGACTTGTCTTTTCTAAAATAACGAGTACCAGCTGACATGCAGATCTAGTACGCGTGTCATCAGGTACAGTGAGAGATAAGCAGACGATATTTCTATTTTTGTAAAGCTTTCTCTCTACCGAAAGCCTGCTCAAAATGTGAACCAGCACCGCAGCACTTATCTCTATTCAAATTTGCTCATTTTCTTATCGAAAAAGAAAAGGGAACTTTTTTTTTCTTTAACCTTTCTCTCTACCTAAAGCTTGATCAGTTTTACCGTGATTTTTATTAATACCCTCCAAAAATAAAAAGTTCACAAATCTGTCCTCAATTTTTTTATTTTAAATGCCCTGACCGCCCCACGTTTGGGCGGTCCACTATTCATACCAAACCACTCTACGTTTGGGCGGTCACCTATGCATACCAGACCGCCCCACTGTAGGGTGGTTTGGTGTTTATTTTTTATTTTTTTTAGAGACAATATGAATAGCAAGATGCTGAAATCTAACACTAAAAATTCGAACTTTTTTTTAAATATTTGTTCGATTACTTCTTTTAATATATAATTAGCATATTTATACTAAAATACACTAAATTACTTAAAATTATGTTAGAATTACACTAAATTACGTTAAAATTACGCTAAATTACAATAATTTCCCTAATTATACTGAAATACGCTAAACTACGCAAAATTACGCAAAATTAGGCCGATTTTGTGTCATCTTTCATATATCATAAAAAAATAGTAAAAAAGTTTCAAAAAAATAGTAAAAATTGGTATTCTACAAGTTCATTATATAACCAATTTACTGAGCTTAGATCGAAAAATAGAAAAGAAAATCTTAATCAGAAACTTTAACTCAAGTTTTAAGCCTCTTCCCTTTGTTTTTTGGCAATTCTAAATTTTAAAAAATGGCAAAGCGGTCACCGATGCTTCGTAAGCTTTCTGAAAAGTGGTCATTTGCTGAAATCGGACACTCGAGCGTCATTTTATGGCCGTTTGAAGTTTCGTCGTCGTTTTTCGACTTCTCAGTTAATATATCGTCCCAATTCATATGTAGTTTAGGATTTTAGAAATTTCCCGAAATATTTAGAAATTATTAGCAAGTGTTAAGCATCTGTAGAAATTATTCAAATATTAGAAATTTTTACTAATTAATGTAAATTTTTAAAAAAATGTTAGAAATTTAGTAACCGGCTATTTTGAAATAGTATGGCCAGATCTAGACGGGATGAAAATTATAACCATAAATCATTATAAAAATTGGACATGTAAGCTTCAAAATTAAAAATTGGACATGTAAATTTCAAAATTAAAAAATGGCATAGCATTAAAAAAAATTAAACACCAAACGGCTCCACAGTGGGGCAGTCTGGTATGCATAGGTGACCGTCCAAACGTGGGGCGGTTTGGTATGAATAGTGAACCGTCCAAATATGGAGCGGTCAAGGCATTTTTTTTTAAAAAAAATCGAGGGCAAATTTACTATTTTTTATTTTTGGAGGATATTAATAAAAATCACGGTCAGTTTTATGTGAAAAGAAACACACGCACCTAGTCTCATGCGAAAAGGAACATATTCAATCTTTTTTCCGTATCAAGTCACCTAGGGCTGCACAAAAAATTCGTAGTTCGTAATTCGATTCGAGTTTGATTCAAAAAAATTCATAAAAAATTCGATTCGAAATTGAGTTCGTTCGAAATTAATTCAAACCAAACTCAAAATGGACCTAGTTCGTTCGAAATAGGTTCGCAAACCAAACTTAGTTCGAAATTAACTCAAACGTGAACCGTTGATTTTCGCTAATAACTTATGTTTGCTGATGAAAATATAAGACAGCCCAGTCCATAATTGCTCTCAGTTCTGACTTCCGAAAAATGTTTCTTACATACTTTGGATATTTGAAAACTTTGGTGATATTTTTCCTGTTGGCTATTTGGAAAACTTTGGATATTGTGATTGTACTGAACTTTGATTGATTGTACTAAACTTTGGTGTTTGATATAATTTTGGTATTTGTAATGAACTTTGATTTTCAACTTTGGTGTACTATGTAATTAGAATTCAGAATGCCCGAGTTTTTATTGAAGTGTTGTAATTTTGAACTATGGCCCAACCATAAGTCATAACTCATAAGTCCTAACATAGTTCGTAAAAGTTCGAAATTGAGTTCGTAAAATATTCGATTCGAAATTGAGTTCGTTCGAAATTAATTCAATCCAAACTCAAACTGGAGGTAAGTTTGATTCAATTCGGTTCGTTTGCAGCCCTAAAATAGTCACCTTTGAATTTTGATTTTCTAAAATACTAACAATAACAAATTTGAGCATTGACTTTACCCAACACCCAAGTGGTCAGTTACTCCTTTCTTTAGTTACTAAATAATTATAACGCAAAGTTTGTTCAAAATATTATTTACAAGTCATAACTCGCACATATTATTTTATTTACGTACGGTTAATAATATCTCACTGCATGATTGACAACTTCCACAAAAATATTTTTCATCCAGGTCTAACACATAATCCTTCATAAAATAATAATAATAAGTGGATCTAATCAGCTTTAAATAACAAATTTAGACGGTTGAGATCGACCTATTTTACAAGTAATACGTTTACATGTAAATTCTATAAATTTTTAAATTAATTTAATATACATTCAAACGGTTGAAAAATTATAAACAATGAATGTATTAAATTAACTTAAAAATCTTTTTTAACGCTTTATGTTATACTAAATGGATTCAAAAATTGATAAATTTTGTATGTAAAATCTTTTAGCCATTCTTAATCTTTTCTTTTTCGGAATGCTCCCGATAACAGTTTTGTCGTTAATTGCCCCAGGAAACTAGAGACCAAGTTCCAGCCTTGACCAGACATGGCAGGTCTACTCGCCTGGGCAGCCGACGTGGTGGGCGGGGGAGATGCCACGTCAGACGAGGACAACCCGCGGTCCGCCTCAGAGCTGGTGGCATTCACGCCTGACCAACAACGGCGCGCCGATGAGCTTGACCGGGCCGCGACCTCTCTCCGCCGTTCGATCCAGGATCTACGTTTGAGGATCCCCCCTGACGATCTCTCCCAGCGGCTGCCCCATCTCCACGCCGACTCCGTCGCCTCCAACACCGCCCTCGCTCTCCAGTTAAACGCGCATACTACAACAAAAGAACATGTTTTCTTCTATTTTTCCTCGATTGGTTTTGTATCTATTCATTTTATCTGTTCATTGTAATTAGATGATTTGTTCATTCTTGTCATGGATGATGGATCACACCTGCTGCAGCGTTCATTCAGGCTAAATTTAACCTCCTTGCCCTCAACCAATTGTTAATTGTACAATTACACTTAATTTGAGGCAGTTCTACCAATTTACCTCAATTTCAACTTGCTCGATGAATGGTTCTTCAGTTGACAGTTTTACCATAATCCTCCGTTGCACTTTTATGCTTCAATTGAGTTATCCTTCAATGTGCAAATTTGTTTAAATTGAGTCATGATCATTTTTTTAATCCTACCCCGATGAAAAATGTCAGAGAATAAGAAAAGCATAGAGGAAACAAGGGCTGAAACCAGTCTAATTGATACATGTACATGCCATCCAGTACTAACCTGCTCACACCTGTACTGACCTGACTCAAATGATTCCAAAACCTTAGGAATTTTATTCAACTGGCTTGATTTTTAAAAAATTTCTAGGCTCAACAAAGAGAAATTGCTCTGCAAGAGGAGAATTCTGCTTATGAAAAGACTATATCAAACTGTCGACAGAAAATTTATGAGAAAGTACAGGAGTCTGACATGCTTCGAACAAAACTTGAGGTCTGATAATTACTATTTTACCTTAAGGTCTTAGTTTACTCTCAATCATACAGTTTATCCCATTGGCATCTGCGATCAGTTACCCAATGGACCCTCCTTTTTAAGTCAGAACTGTTCCTATCTTGTACAGTTGGCCCTGAATCTTATTTTAGTTCCTCCATTTTTCAGTTTTGCATGAACTTAGCTAGAACTATCCTTGATTGTGATGCTAGGACATGCATGAGACCGCAACTTGGGTTCTGTACCAGAGTAGCCTTAATCAGCACTTGAGAGTAGCCCCGGTTAACGCAATCAACTCAGAGTAGCCTTAATCAGCACTTTGGTATGCAAAAGGCCTTAATTACTATTGTGGTCAAGCATGCACTATAACCATAGCAGGTGTGTATTCTGTACCAGAACTGTGACCTGGAAGTTTATAGGTTTGAAAACAACGAAGAGAGAATCATAACTAAGTGATAAGACGGTGAATTTTTTTTTTCTAGGAATTGGACGCATCCGAGAAACACCTAAAAGATGAACTTGAAAGGGCACTAAAAAAAGAGGAGGTTACTGTTCAATCAGAAACATCAACAGCACTTTCAGATTCGACCGAGATGGAAGCTTCCAGAAGCATGAAGTTGAAGGACTTGGAGGAAAAGAAGAAAGATTTGGTAAATTCAGTACCCCTATTAGACCAAGAAATTGTTTGTATGCCCCTTGAGGATGAGAAATACCCTATCTCCCCATTAAATGCAGGATTTTTTTTTTTTTTTCAAAAATGCCAAAATGCCCTTCATTTGCTGAGCTTTATTGGGTGCACACATTCTGATCTTAATTTGACCGATTGTTGCACTTCTCAAATTTCTAAATATCCTGAACTTTGGGATGTTTTGTATGACACGGGCCACTCCCCCAGAGCCATTTTGTTATCTGGGGCTATGCTGGCAGGAGCGCATGGTACAGTCCAGGCAGGCTGGTGCAGTGTTCCTGTCAAGTTATCTATTGGATATTCTGGATATGAATTCTGCTCCTTAGGATTGCAAAATGCCACCAAGGGTCAAGCTCAATTAAAAAATTACATTTTTACAGTTGTATAATTACTTTTTTTCTTTTTGAAAGTTCTTTTTTTAATATTTCAGGAACTAATGGAAGAACTAGTACAAAAGTTGGAGAAAGAATGGGGATTAATTCAGCGGGAATCAGAAAAGAAGCCCTCAGCTGGTACTTTTTAAGCCTTTAATATGACATTCTCGCAGCTCTTGTCATACCTTATTAGAATTGCCTTCTCTTGGAATAGTCTTTAGAATTCCATACCTTATTTTATGAGATGTCATCAACCAAACTGGCAGCTAACCAGACTACCTGGTAATTTAGTGAACTTTTTGAAACAGGGGTATATCTGATAATATTTGAGTATGTAGTTAGCTTGGGATATTGTCTTTAGTTAGCTTGGTTGATTATGTAGTTGCAAATGAACCTTAATCTGTGACAATGCCGGTTTCTCGTTTATTTCAAGGTTCCTAATATCTTATTTGTTTTTTTCTTCCTACAATTTAGAATATTTAATGCTGTTTTGTCAAAATTCGTAAGTACAAACTAAGTATATATTTATATCTTGTTCTTTTAATGTACAGCTCAAAGAGAGAAGCAATTGGAGAAACAGTTACACAGCCTGATTGAACAATTGACTGCAAAACAAGTCAGTGCAGTTTCTTTTTCTTTTTCTTTTCTCCTTTTTCTGCAAAGATTTTACCATTGGCTCTTGAAAAGTGATTCCCATTTAGATCCCTGAAGTTCTTATTTTTCAAATCTATCCCGTGTTTATAAGTTTGTATTGTTCTGGTCCTTCCGTTGATATTTTCTTGAGAAAGGAACGTCGTAAAGTACCATACTGATTCCATAAGAATCTAATTTAAAGAAATAACTATTATTTAATGTTTCCTAGTGGGAATAATTTCACCAAAGAAGGATTTTGTAAATATATAAAAACATCATTGTAACGAAGGGGCGTAATAATTTTTCTTTTACGTAATTACACAATAAAAACATAAAATTACTTATGTTGTTGCTTTCGCACTGTAAAGATTGGCTTGAAGTATTATTTATTTCTTTTCCTGGAAGTTGTATTCAACGTCTGATAACTATATGCAAAACATTCTTACACATTGTACCTAAGTGGAATCCAATAGAAAGGCCAAATGATTGAATTATTAACCGCAAGGACAACAACCTAAGAATGATATTTTTTTTTAATTTGAGTGATCAAAATGATATTCCTTTTTTCTTCTGCGGGATTTCTACAATCTTGGAGGAGAAAGGGATTATCAATGCATTCCTCTGGAGAACATCAAAATAAGAAAAATATCTCATATACACCATTCCTTATTATGGATATATGCAGTGGGGTGGATCCAGAGCTTTGTGTATTCAATTATATTTATTCATGGATATGCAGTATCAGGGTTGGATCCAAAGCTTTGTGTATTCTATTAAATTCCCAAAAATATGGAAAATAGAAGATATACGTATTATATGGCAAGGTTTTATAATGTGATTTTGAAATTTCAATGTCCAAGTACAATCGCGGTTTACATCTATTGTAAACTAGTCTTTTACTGAATACTATTATAGAAGTTCATAGTTCCACCTCTGTGCAGTATAACTTCTCATGCTTCTTTGTGCTAAAGGCTGTCAGTTTCCTGTGTTTTGTAAAATGAACATGCTATTTCTCAATCTGGCAGTGGTGTGCTTGAAATTCCCTTGTAATCAATCTGATATTGTTAATTTGATCAACAAGGCACAAGCTGAGAGCATCATGGCTGAAATAAAGGCTAAACAGGAGGAACTGGAGAGATTAAACAGCCAACAAAGGATGATCGAAACAGGAACTATGGAAGTAAATACCAGAACAAGGAACAGGTTTGGAAGAAATTTTGCTGCAGCTGACAACTATAGCCAAGGTTTTGATGATTTCAAAGGGAAGAGACAGACTGGGCTGAGAATAGACAGCCGACAGAGGCGTATATTTGTCAGATCAGCTCTTGTCGTGTACATTTTAGCCCTTCATATTATTGTTTTCGTAAGAATCTCGTTCTAAGAAAAAAATAAAAGGAACGTTAGCATTTGTTTGTTTAAATATTTTTTTTTCCACATTCTCTGTATGCTTTCTTATTTAGGTTATATATTTTTTCTTTCAAATTAATAGGATATTTGATGATTTTTATTTGTTTGACGGGTGGATGAGAAAGGAGGATTGAATACGAAGAGCTGCTAGAAAGCTGCCTCCCATATTGGGGGTAAAAATAATGGCATGGCTATTTTGACTTCACGCAACGTACCATCAATGAAGACAAAATAAAAAAAAAGTTATAACTGATGCGCTGCACAAAAAATTCGTAGTTCGTAATTCGATTCGAGTTTGATTCGAAAAAGTTCGTAAAAAATTTGATTCGAAATTGAGTTCGTTCGAAATTAATTCAAACCAAACTTAGTTCCAAATTAATTCAAATCAAACTCAAACTGGATCTAATTCGTTCGAAATAAGTTCACAAATCAAACTTAGTTCGAAATTAACTCAAACGTGAACCGTTAATTTCAGCTGATAATGAACTTTAATGTTTTATTTAGGATAATATTTGGATTTGTAATAATTCTAAGACTTTGGTGATTGTTCTGTACTTCTATTGATATTTAAATTGTACTTTGAATACTTTGGATATTTAAAAACTTTGGTGATGTTGCTCATGTTGGCTATTTGGAAAACTTTGGATTCTATAATTGTACTGAACTTTGATTGATTGTACTAAACTTTGGTATTTGATATAAATTTTGGTATTTGTAATGAACTTTGATATAAACTTTGGTGTACTGCGTAATTAGAATTCAGAATGTCTGAGTTTTTATTGAAGTGCTGTAATTTCGAACTATGGCTCAGCCATAAGTCATAACTCGTAAGTCGTAACAAAATTCGTAAAAGTTTGAAATTCAAAATTGAGCTCGTTTGAAATTAATTCAAACCAAACTCAAACTGGAGGTAAGTTCGATTCAGTTCGGTTCGTTTGCAGCCCAAGCTGCATGGAGCTAAAATAATTTTAACAATATCTTCATTCTTTGTTAGGTAATTAGAAGTTTGTAAATTTAATGCGAGGCTCAGCCGACCTAACAATGCAAGAATTCCATCTCAAAAGGCAATAAAACATCAATGAACTTTTATCGAGTGGTCAATTTAATGTAGATAGGGATGAGCTCAAGAATTAGAGAGGAACCCTCGTCCATGAAAATGTATAAAAGTGAATACAAAATTTTGTATAAAAGAAACTGGTCGGGCGTATCTCGGGAAGTCATATTTTTCATATCAATCGTAATAAAACAAATTAACAAAGGGTCATGCTAATTTTTTTTTCATATTGCGGCAAGTGAACGGAGGAGGCTTAGAACATTTGTATTTCTGCAATCATTATACTTAAATTTATTAACCACATTAATAAATTAATAACTTTTTACAGTCATTTTTTTATTTTTTTTGTTCCTATATGTCTAATTTTACTCATGTGGTAATAAGAATTAATTGTCAAAATTAGTAAAAAGAACAATTGTTTACAATTGCAGGAGCGAGGAAGTTCATATATCACTTATGAAGTAATGGTAAAGCTTGTGTGATATTTCTAGATATATTATTAATTTAATAATCATAGTAAAAGAAAGAATAATTATTTTAGTACCCACAGTTGAGTACCCGCATCGTACCCGCACTTAATTCATTCCCAATTAACTGTCATAACTGTAAGCGGCCCCCACAACTACCAATTAACTAATTTACATGCTTTCCAGTTTGAATTTTAAATTTCCCTTTCTCTCCGTTTCTTCCTTTTTCGAAGCTTCCGCGATTTTGAGGCGATTTTAGATCGATTTCGAGGTGATTTCAAGGCGATTTGGAGACGATCGTCTAGCGATTTCGAAACTGGAAGCGGGGATTTTTCAAAAAAAAGTGCGGGTACGGTTATTTAAGGAAAATTCATATATCATATATGTAGTTCATTGTATAGATATAAATACTTGTCTTGTATAGGTATAAATACTTCACAATGTTACTATTAATACTTGTTAAATAAAATTACAGTGTTGGAACGGTTGTGTGGTCCCCTAATGCGGGTACGATGCGAGAATTTTTCATATATGTAGTTCATTGTATAGATATAAATACTTGTCTTGTATAGATATAAATACTTCACAATGTTACTATTAATACTTGTAAAATAAAATTATAGTTTTAGAACGGTTGTGTGGTCCCCTAGTGCGGGTACGACGCGAGAATTTTTCAAAAAAAGGTGCGGGTACGGTTATTTAAGGAAAATTCATATATCATATATGTAGTTCATTGTATAG
Source organism: Carex myosuroides (assembly GCA_028015225.1). NCBI lineage: Eukaryota > Viridiplantae > Streptophyta > Magnoliopsida > Poales > Cyperaceae > Carex > Carex myosuroides. Next base: position 7,838,802 of record CM051482.1, read on the forward strand.
ATATAAATACTTGTCTTGTATAGGTATAAATACTTCACAATGTTACTATTAATACTTGTAAAACAAAATTACAGCTTTGGAACGGTTGTGTGGTCCCTAATGCGGGTACGACGCGAGAATTTTTCAAAAAAAGTGCGGGTACAGTTATTTAAGGAAAATTCATATATCATATATGTAGTTCGTTGTATAGATATAAATACTTGTCTTGTATAGATATAAATACTTCACAATGTTACTATTAATATTTGTAAATAAATTTACAAGTGCCGACAAAAAAAAAGTTGGTTTTAAATACTTGATATCTTAAGTATAAATACTTGATGAATTACTATTAATATTTGATATCTTAGGTATGAATACTTTCTATTTTGTATGAATACTTTTCATATTTGAATATTTGATACTTTGAAAAACGTGTAAAAGTATGTCATCATGGATCTCATTTGAAAGATAAAATTGTGTAGAACGCGTTCGTGGTTTTAAATTTGTAAAATTCCTCATAGATCGTCCCAAAAATTGGTTAGATTGACCGGAGGAAAAAAAACCACCTTGAAAAACGTGTAAAGATGAGTAGGTATTGTGTCCAGTTTTTTTTTAAATACTTGATATCTTAGGTATAAATACTTGATGAATTATATATGAATACTTGATAATTTAGGTATAAATACTTTCCATTTTGTATGTGAATTAATTTAAGTGCGGTCCCCAAAAACAGTTATGACAGTTTAGGTGCGGTCCCCAAAAACAGTTATGACAGTTTAGGTGCGGGTACAATACGGGTACTCAACTGCGGGTACTCATATCAGCTTCCTAAAAGAAAACAATGCCAACACGGGGAAAAAAAATAAAATTTGCGTCGATCATATATCCCCAACCCCTCTCCAAAAGTACAGATCTCCTGCTGTAATCCAAAATTAAAATTAAAATATCAACTGTTCGTTATAAATTAATATTAATTTTAAAATATTCTCGTAAAATTTTCATTGACCTAAATGTTAATTGAACGATATATTTTCCAAACTCAAATTTTAAATTGATACAGTGAATACAGATTCTCACAACCACAAACACAAAGGATTGATTAAGTCCGGAAAAATAAAATAATCCAACCTTTTAGAAACAGACCATCGAAAGAATTTTTTGTTCATAGAAGAATCGAGAGAGAAAAATAGAAAGAGTATTTTCATTCTTATACCTATAGAAATATCAAAGTCATTGTTTCTGAAAATTCATTGTTGTAATACAAAATGCTGATCAGATTGTGTGTATAATTTGTAGTTCAAACTTAGTACAAACTTTTATTTGTTAAATATGTGTGTTTTATTTTTTACAATTTCTTCATCTTATTTGATGAGAATATATAATTCTAAACATAACATAACATAACATAAAAAAAACTCAGTACAAGAATTTCAAACACAAAAGAACAAAATAAAAAAAACAGATAATTGGTGCGCACTCCCAGCTTGCGTAGGTGGTAAGAATTGAAATTTCGAAAACTAAGTGGTAAGGTGAGAATTTTGAAATCTCAGGATGTAACTAAAAAAAATTCGGAATTTTTAATAAGTAGTTACGATATATGATTAATGCGAAGTCTTTAGCACATTTGTAAAGAACAAAATTCTTCATTTTTACCACCAAGTTCTTTATCCATAGTTGTCGCTATGCTATCTATGCAAGCCGCTCGATTATCTAATTACTAAGAACATATCAATGATTAGCTTGTGACTTAATTGAATTAGTACTTTCTCTCTCTATTGCATCAATCGATAAATTAAACAGAAAAGGTATTTCGAAGAAGAGTAAGTATCGCCGACATTTTTATTAATATCCAAAGTTTAATACAAATTATTATTTATACCCAGAATTGGACCCAATATCGAAAAATACCCAAACCGGCCAGAAAATGGCCGGCTTACTCCCCCCTAAACTGGCTATTTTCTGGCCGGCTTAGTCGTTTTTTTTTAATTATTTAAGAGACATTATGAAGAGAAAAAATAATGAAATCTAACACTGAAAAATTTGAATTTTTTTGTTTAAATTATTTATTAGATTACTTCTTTTGATATATAATTAATATATTTATACTAAAATATACTAAATTACTTGAAATTATGTTGAATTACACTATATTAAGTTAAATTACACTAGATTACATTACATTACGCTAAAATACGGTAAATTACATTAAATAGAGACGATATCTTTACTGAAAAAGTGAAAAACGACGACGAAACTTCAAACGGTCATAAAACGGCGCTCGAGTGTACGATTTCAGCAAATGACCACTTTTCGGAAAGCTTGCGAAAATGCGCATGCGTCCGTGCCCACGATGCCAGATTTCAAAATTCAGAATCGTCAAAAAAACAAAGGGAAAAGCCTCAAAACTTGAGTTGAAGTTTCCGATTAAGATTTTCATTTCTATTATTCAATCCAAGTAGCTCAGTAAATTAGTTACATAATGAACTTGTAGAATACCAGTTTTTACTATTTTTGAAATTTTTTTACTATTTTTTATGATTCATGAAAGATGGCATAGAATCGGTCTATTTCAGCGTAATTTACCGTATTTCAGCATAATTAGCGAAGTTATTGTAATTTAACGTAATTTAGTGTAATTCAACATAATTTATTGTAATATAGTGTAATTCAACATAATTTCAAGTAATCTAGTGTATTTTAGTATAAATATGCTAATTATCAATCAAAAGAAGTAATCTAACAAATAATTTAAACACAAAATTCAAATTTTCAGTGTTAGATTTCATTATTTTTCTCTTCATAGTGTCTCTAAAAAAAAAAAAAACGACTAAGCCAGCCAGAAAATGGCCAGTTTAGGGAGAGTAAGCCGGCCAGAAAATGGCCGGCTTAGGGGGGAGTAAACCGGCCATTTTCTGGCCGGTTTGGGTATTTTTCGATATTAGATCGAATTATGGGCATAATTAAGAATTTGTATTAAACTTTGGATATTAATAAAAATGTCGGTAAGTATCGGACTAAATAAGTACATTCCTATAAATTTTCTTGAGATAGAAGTACAGAACACGACAAAGATATGTAAGAGAATTTCGAGAAAAGGTAAAACATTTTAGCTGCCCCAAAAAACCCTAACAGGAAACCCCAATCATTAGAACTTGGTCTTGGAGAGCTCTTGACAATCTCCGCTCACCAATAACCAGACCCAAGAAATAATATAAAATTAATCCCAAAGACACAGGCCTGTTCATTCACTAGTACACCTGGTGTATTTACAAGGAGAAGCACATGAGTTGTTCTGAGTTTAGTCCCTTGAGGCAGCTTGACAGCTTTCTCTCAGAGTTCCCATCAAATATATTATTCTTCATTTCTCTCCAAAGATCATTGCACCGATGTCATTTATTCTTCATCGGACGGATAATCAGACGGCTCTTACTGCGCCCCAAGTCTTGTTACTTGAAAAATCCAGCCGTCAAATTCGGATGGAACGTTGTATTGAGCGTTAGGAAAACCCTTCTATATTTCGAAGATAGCAGCGTGTATTGGCTAACTTTGCAGCATAATAAGCGGCTCGCAAGGCTGGAATATCGAATAAAGGCGACGCGCCACCACCACCTCTGGCTCTTTCTCTCTCTCTCTCCCTAAATACCCTCCCACTCACATCAGTAGACACACATTACCTAAGAGGAGGAGAAGGAATGGAGGCGGAGGAGGCAGTGGCGAAGAGAGCGAGAGGGGAGGACGGTGAGGCGGCGTCATCAGAGGTTGTCGCTAATGGAATCTCGGCTGTGATACCCGGGTGGTTCTCCGAGATTAGTCCCATGTGGCCTGGTATTTCTTTTTACCACATAAGTACTAATCATTGATATACTCGTTGAATTTTTTTTGTGAAGATTTGACAGTAAATTCTTCTTATGGTTTTTGTTTTATTTTGGATACGACAACGACATGCTGTGGACTATTCTTTGATATATATTGCAAATTTGTCCTTTAGATAAAGTAATAACTGTGCAATCGATATTGTAAAATAATTTGTTCACTTCCAAAAAGTTTTACTGGATCACCTCTATCCTGATTTTTGTTTTAATTTTGTTTGTTAGTTAAATCCATAGCCGTTGCATGTCATTGTTAAAGAGAAGAATAGAAAACTTGTTATAATTAAATGTCTCATGGTCATGGTGGTTGGTGTAATATCTTGTAGGTGAGGCACACTCCTTGAAAGTAGAAAAGATTTTGTTTCAAGGAAAATCAGACTACCAAAATGTGATGGTTTTTCAGGTAAATTTCACCCTACTTTAGTTAATATCTTACTGGACTTTCGATTTTATCAGGTGTTACGTAGAAAGCCGAATTGGTCGGGTCGTTTTTGTTTTGTACTGTCCTACTGACCATCTTTTAAGAAATTTAACAATCTTTTTGGAGCAAATTAATTGTTCAGTCCTAAATTGAAGTGTGATACTGAACTTATCAGTTTATGATTATACTGAATTTGACAGTATTGGGCCACTGCAGTGTGATACTGGCAATTTTTCTTTCTTTTATTTTATTTTATTTTTCTATTTGTTTAATTTAAACTTATCCTATATTCTAACCTTAGCTCTGATTTTCTGGTGTTTTTGCTGATACTGAAGTTGACCAATTTGTTATGGTGCATTTCGGCACCCTACTTTTGTTGTTTTTGAACTCTAATTTCTTATGGGCATTTTCTTTTTCTTTTCGTTGGGGTTGTAGTCCTCGACTTATGGTAAAGTTCTAGTATTGGACGGTGTTATTCAACTGACAGAGAGAGATGAGTGCGCCTACCAAGAGATGATAACTCACCTTCCTCTCTGCTCCATCCCAAAACCTAAAAAGGTACATTATATTGTTTTTGCAGCTGGGGTCCACTTCTATAAAAAATAGTGACATAATTTTAAAAGTCTCAATTTAGAAGTGTAATGAGAAAAAATGGCTACATTTGGTAGTTAAAAAACTAATTTAAGCATTACCAGGAAATTTTTAATTGCGTACCTTTTGATTTGGTTGGCACTTACTATCAGGAATTAGGTGCTCTGTAGGAATTGAGAATAAGATGAAATACGGTTACTCATTCCCAAACAATTCCCAAAAAAGTTCTACTTCCATGTTTTCCTAAAATTGACTTCCTTTTTTTCGTATATGGGTCAAGGTTTTGGTAATAGGAGGGGGTGATGGTGGTGTATTGCGCGAAGTTTCTCGCCACTCATCTATTGAACAAATTGACATCTGTGAGATTGATAAGATGGTTGTTGATGTGAGTCTCTTCCTCTTTCTTTTTCTCTCACTTAACTAAATACAACAATTCATTTGCAAATTGTCTAATGGATGAGTTTGTGCATGTTGTTGTTCAATTATTAAACCTTTTTGTTGTATGTGTGAAGATATCAAAGGAGTTCTTCCCTCACGTGGCCATTGGATATGAAGATTCCCGTGTGACACTACATATTGGCGATGGTTGTTTTTTTTTCTAATACAGAAAATTGATCCCATTCTTCTTTGTTGTTTACTGGATTTGTTCATGTCGGACAGCTTATGTTTGGGCTAAACTTACAGTGTTTTTTTGTCCACGTAATAAACAGGAGTTGCCTTCTTGAAAAATGCAGCAGAGGGTACCTATGATGCCATAATTGTTGATTCCTCGGATCCAATTGGTGAGCTCTTTATAAGCTACCGAGCCTGAAACATCTACTCTATTTTTTTGAAAAACATCTATTCTATTTAAATAACACATGCTCTCTGTATACAAACATAAAATATGGGTTCAAGCATAATATTTCTAGTTTAGAGGTAAAAATACTATACGACAAAGTTGTTTATATACTAGCAAATCGTAGATTGAACAGTTTCAACAAAATTGACATAGTATGAAGCTGCATCTGATAACAAATTGTTTGTGGTATACCTCAGATGCTTCCATACCACATTGTATGCATTCGTCCATCATGTACTAATCCCAACTTCTTCTAGCAAAGACATGTTGTTATTAGCCATAGCAACCTCTTGCAGGGTGGAAGTTACAAATATAGACACTTGGTTATGTTGCTTATTTTTCTAGTGTTTTACTACTGAGCTACAAGTGTATACTTTATAGCACATAAAGAAATGCTAATGCTTGGTTCTTTTTGTATTCATTTATTGTATTTTTTTTGGTATCATATTATAGGTCCGGCGCAAGAGCTATTTGAAAAGCCATTTTTTGAGTCAGTGGCAAGGGCTCTCAGGCCGGGTGGGGTAGTATGCACACAAGCTGAGAGCATATGGCTACACATGCATATCATTGAAGACATTGTCTCTAACTGCCGCCAAATTTTTAAAGGATCTGTGAACTATGCTTGGACAACTGTCCCCACTTATCCCAGGTACAATTCACATTCTGAACCTAGGGTTCTGTTACTTCTTTATACTAGACATGCACATTGAACTTGTTAACAAAAGAGCTCTGTAAGTAATTGCACTGCTGTGATTTATTCATGATTAAATAGGTGTACTGTGCTAATGACGCCAGTATTGGCAGTACATGCAGTTACAATAGTCTAACAATATGTTTCAAAACTGTTTCGGTTTTTGGGGTTTTTGTGTAAATAGGCATTAATTAAGCTTGAAAAATTACCTCAGTTAAGCAATTAATGCATAATTATGCGTGTGCGGGGGATAACTACAGAAGTTTTTTAGCAGGCATGGTGAAATCATATAGGTTTGTGGCTTCATGGCATTTGTTTGCTGATATTATGCCGAGTTAATGTAAATTTAATTTTTCCAGTGGCGTCATTGGGTTCATGGTTTGCTCAACCGAGGGCCCTGCAGTTGATTTTAAGCATCCCGTATTTAACATAGACGAGGATGAGTTCTCCAACGAATCTAAAGGACCTCTAAAATTTTACAACTCTGAGGTAATTCTTCCTCTCTGGTTCTGGTTTGCTCCAGTGGGGAACAAGGCCCTTAAGACCTAAATATTGCGCAATAGAAAGCCTCATTAATGCACTACAGACTCAATTGTCCTTTTTTTTTTTTTTGAAATCAGATCCATTCTGCTGCATTTTGCCTGCCTTCTTTTGCGAAGAGAGTCATCGAATCAAAGGCCGCAAATTAATCTGGCTTCATGTTGTGACTTCTCTTAGAGTAATAATAGTGATAATAATTAGCAGTAGTGCTGGCCTTTGTGTCCTTGGTTATTGGATAATTTGTTGCTTGTAGCAATGGCCTTTGCTGTACCTCAATTTAATGGTTGATTGTTGAATGTTTAAACTTTTTTGGTTGGAAGTTTGGAACAGATTCACGTGCTCGACAAATTTTGGCGTGCTTTAATAGTCGGATCGCTTAGTAATTCTGGCAATTTAAAGCATGTTCTAGTAATCTATTGTAATGACTCAGAAGCATGTGTGGAGATCTGATTGCTGATTTCTATCGCACAGTTCAGATGAATAGAAGTGGAACTTGAATGGTTTATGCAACAGTTGCTTTATTTTAGTCACATATATAGCAATTGGTTATGAACGAGGGATTTAGTAAATTCAAACCTACCAATTAAATTTGAGGGAGGGATTTGGCTAGTTCAAACATACCAATTGGCAATTATGTCTCTTGTGTCTTGATTTAGTAAATTCAAACATACCCAAATGCTCGACAAACTATAGGAGCGTACACATTGGTTTACTTGTATGGTTTTCATCTATTTTAAGCACTAATGTCTCTTGTGTCTTGATGTAGTATACAAAAAGAAAGGATACCATCGTTCCTTCTGATTGTTGAGCTCCCTTGCAAAATCTGCATACTCGGGTGCAGGTTGAAGGGGAATTCGGATCCAGTGAAGTAACTCAATTTTTGGGTTTTAATTCGGGACCGTCCGATTCGAATCCGAGACCATCCATTCTAAAGTGGAGCGCACGCATCACAACAACGGATTCGAATCCTGAGACGATCTCGAGCGACAGAATCGAATCGGACGGTTCCCATCAAAAACCCAAAAATTGGGTTACTTTAGGGGATCCGGACCCGGTTGAAGGGTCCCTTGTGTTGTGCTGTTCCGTGACTTCGTACTGTGTTGTGCTGTGACAAAATCAATTTTTCACGTACCGTGCCGTGATTAAAATGACGAGAGGTGATAATACTAGTGATAATGGTGAATAAATTATAATTCTTTGTGCTAATCTCTACATGACAATATCAATATATATAGTCAAGCATTCTATCTTACCATTTAACTAGTTCTTAAAGTGCTGAATATATATTTTTTTACTAATTATGAAATATTAAGGATGATATTAATTATTCTATGACAGCTATTTGAAGATTCTAGTTAATATTATTCCTAACTTGGTCTATTATGATATTGTGAGACTAATTTTTAATCATTCCTTATTCTCGACGTAATGTCTATAATTTTTCTAATCCACAAGTCATTCTGATTTTTTTTTACGATTTCTATTTTTATGTTCCCATTAAAAAAAAAAAAGGCATGCTAATATTTGTGCAAGTTTGTCTTGCTCTCAGTTCTTCCGTCAGAAGAATGTGGCTTGCTCATCATATGCAAACAACTGAGCATTCTACATACAATAAATATGTAATGTACAAATTTATTTTATATTTTAGTGAAGATGTAAAACATTCGACAAAAAAAAGTACGCCCCGTCTCTGTATTGTGGTGATTCGCATTCGTAAAATTATTATCATTGGTATATATAGTTAGACATAAAATCTGAACGCGGAAATAAACAACACAGCTCATTACCTGAGCCGTTCATTATTCTTTGTTTTTGGTAAATATGGAATTCGGGACAAGGTTTGGTGCGAGATCGAATCAGATCTGAATCAGAATGGTGTTATTTGGTTTGGGGCTTTCATTTTTAGACTGGATGCCGAAAGCATCTTTTTTTTCGTGTATATCATCCAACTGTTTCATAAGAGTAATAAATAGTAATCTTTTTTTTTTTAAAAAAAAAAAAAAGCATAAGCCCGTTCCATTAGCATGAAACCATAATTACAAAGTCATTATTCAGCAAAGTAAAAGCCAAGTGTGTCTAGCAAGAACTACTGATAAGAAGCACAAAATAACCACAAAACAACATAATATGCATAACAACCAAGCTATATACCAAGCTTGCGTTGAGTCTAAGTACCAAAAGTATGCTAAAGAGGCTATAACTAAACCGCACAGGAGGGGGCTAATGAGATATACTAAGTACAAAAATTGATTGGAGAGTGTCTTCACTGTTGACCGGGCATCCCTGGAGACTGATACACCATCTCCATAGGCATATATTGATCTAAAGGAATCGCATCTTCAATAATTGGCATCCAGTCGTCTACTGCTTGCTTCACCTTTGCCTTAACATTTCCTGCCCAATAACAAAGTAGAGATTTAATTAGAAAGATAATCGTTCGAGCTGATTTTGTAGGGCAATTATTAAAGCATCTATCATTTCGATGATGTCATAGTGTCCAGCACACAGCACTTAGTACCAGTAAGAAACCTATTTTTTCAGTCACTGGTAATTGCACAGCAAAATTAAGGATATCATCAAAAGAAAGTCATTCATGCATAACATCTTGACTCTTTCCTAACCAAAACCACATTCTTTGAGCCAGAGTGCAAGTGAGAAACAAATGTGTAATGGTTTCATTATTAGAACAGAATTGACATGTTTGGTCACTAGACCAGCCTCTACTGGCTAAGTTGTCTTTGGTAAGAATTGAGTTATGTGTAGTCAACCACATAAACACCCTGATTTTTGGTGGGACATGTATGGTCCACCATATCAGTTCTGAGCTGGTAGGTAAGACTCCTCTAAAGTTTAAAAAGCTATACAAGGAGTGTGTATTGAACTTTCCTGTTTGATCCCATCTCCAAGCTAGTTGATCTTGGGCTGATGAAAATGAAATGGTACTAATGATGTGTAGAATCTCAGCCCAATCTATCAAATCCACTCCTTCCAGTGGTCTTTTAAACTGAATCCTCAAATCTTGGGAATTAATAACTCCACTCAAATATATGTGTTTATTACTACATTTCCTATATACTACAGGATATATAGTAGTCAATGAGCCGTCCTTATACCATATATCTTCCTAGAACCTACATTGTGATTGCCTACATGGAGTATACTGTACACTAATAGATCTTATATGTTCTAAACTAGATATATTTTTCCAAAATGGAGATTGAGGGGTATGGTAGTACTTATGTAAGATGATAAAAACCACATTATTTTTACTTATGTAAGATGATAAATAATAATCTTTTGATTTTAAAATAATAAAACCACATTATTTTTCACACCCCAAACGAAAACTCATCATTCAATTTGTGTCCCATGTGTATTGTTCCTATCGACCTGTCAGCATGGATATTTATATTTTAAATCAAGAGTAGAACTAGGGTGCTCCTAAGCTCACCAAGCCCTTCCGTGAGCGCGACTCTAAAACCTATCAAATTGACTTCAAACGACATTTTCAAACCGTTAGATGTTCAATTTATATTAAAATGTGCTTGGAGACCAAATTTTACATTTTTTGGAATTTTTTTACTATTTATTAAGATGGTTTGAAAATCGCTGTTTTTATTAAAATTTTGCACCATTGGAAAACAGCGATTTTCAAACCATCTTAATAAATAGTAAAAAAATTCCAAAAAATGTAAAATTTGGTCTCCAAGCACATTTTAATATAGATTGAACATCTAACGGTTTGAAAATGTCGTTTAAAGTCAATTTGATAGGTTTTAGAGTCGCGCTCACGAAGGGCTTAGTGAGCTTAGGAGCACCCTAGTTCTACTCTTTAAATCAAATGTTTATACTGTTGCAATGTGTATTTAACTATGAGTGAGGCTACGGTACTATTTACGCTACGATAATAGTGTTTCTCAGTTCATCCCGTTCGTTCTCTCTCCAAGGGTTTTCTCACTGATCCGAGCTTCGTTTCAGGTAAAATTTCCAACTTCTCGGCTTTATCTTATTCGCTTCGTTTTATTACTCGCCACAGGGCTTTTCCTGTTGCTGAATAGCCGCGCCGGGAGCACATTTTCTTCGCATTTCCTATAACATATCACTGTAATTTTTTCTAAGCTGAGTCGGGTAATAGTTCGTTTTTGTCTAGATAAAGAAACATGCCTTTGCGGTTATAATTTTTTATTTCGTTCCAAATAAAAAACGATCTGATGGCAAACGAAACATCATTTTAATGCTCTGTTAAATAATCGGGATTTTTTGTGTATTAATACCGTATTCAAGTGCTATTTGCGTAGTAATGAAAATGTTATTCCGTTTTGAGTTTTTTATTTTACCCTCAATCATGAGTGGCAGTATTGTTAGTCAATTTGATTTTAATTTTGTTTAATTTTATAGCAGATATTGTTCTGATGCTCATCAACCTGTTTATACACTAAAAGATAAGTTGGGATATTTGTGTAAACATCCCATTCTAATTACACGTGCATTCTTGTAGTGAAAAAAGATCATCTAGGTTTTGAGTTTTAAACTTCATTTACCTGTAGGGTCCACTTGTTTGTGTGATAAAAGAAAGTGTGATATTGTTCATAGTTTTGTTATTGATATCAATTTTGTATTATTAGGTTTTGTAATTGTTCCCTTCATGTTGTACATTAAGCTTGAAAGACTGTTTACAGTATTCTTGTAAGTTGGTACTTGTTTAGCTTTATCCTCAGCACAATTCTAATTAATCTATGTCTGTGAACTTAACATCTGAAAACTGTAGTTTAAAACTCCGGGTGGTGACTATGAACATAACTTCAGTTTTTGGTACTGGTTCATTACACAAGAAATTATCAGAAGAAAAATGTTGCATAGTTTATGCATGTTTTCCTTCTATCTTTTTTTGCACAAAAAACATAATATAGTTAGCTTGTTCAATATTGGTACTATATTTGGGCCTTGACTAAAGTTCTTCTGCTTTTGCAGACCTTATTTCCAGTAGAGAAATAACTAATGTAAACTGTTAGTACTTGATAGTGTTATATTAGTATTATCAGTAGTAAATTTTGACTTTGCTATACAGGGTTCCCTTTATAAACAGCAAAAGTATATCTCTTTGATATATATTGGAGGTATATCTGTTTATATATATGCTGGTCTTGATTTGACTACTTTTTGTATGTAATTTCTTCTGCCTCATTAAGCTATTTAAACACAGCAATATTTCCTGAGTCAATAGAAAGTGCCTTCTTCTGATACCAATTTATCGTCATTCCAGGATTTAGTTCGCAACCATGTCAGACCTCCAGACCCCTCTACGTCCAAAGAGGAAGAAGGTGTTGGTTGACTACCTGGTCCAGTTCCGATGGATCATCGTTATCTTCGTGGTGCTTCCCGTCTCCTCCCTCATCTACTTCAAGCTCTTCCTCGGCGACACCTGGTCGGCCATGAAGTCTGAGAAGCGCCGCCAAAAGGAGCATGATGAAAATGTCAAGAAGGTTGTCAAGCGCCTCAAGGCTCGTGACCCCAAGAAGGATGGCCTCGTCTGCACTGCCCGCAAGCCCTGGATCGCCGTTGGCATGAGGAATGTTGACTACAAGCGGGCCCGCCACTTTGAAGTCGACCTCTCTGCCTTCCGGAACATTCTTGAGGTTGACAAGGAGAGGATGATTGCCAGGGTTGAGCCGCTGGTCAACATGGGTCAGATTTCCCGCTACACCTGCCCCATGAACCTATCCTTGGCAGTTGTTGCTGACCTTGACGATCTGACTGTCGGTGGGTTGATTAATGGTTATGGGATTGAAGGCAGTTCGCACCTGTTCGGGCTCTTCTCTGACACAGTTGTTGCCATGGAGGTTGTCTTGGCTGATGGCCGGGTTGTCAGAGCTACCAAGGATAACGAGTACTCGGACCTGTTTTATGCCATCCCTTGGTCGCAAGGCACATTGGGTTTCCTTGTTGCGGCAGAGATTAAGCTGATCAACATCAAGGAATACATGAAGCTGACATACAAACCGTGCAGGGGAAACTTGAAAGAGCTGGGTCAGGCTTATGCCGACTCATTTGCACCCAGAGATGGTGATCCGTCAAAGATCCCTGATTTTGTTGAGACCATGATCTACACCCCGACTGAAGGTGTTATGATGACTGGTGTCTATGCTTCCAAGGAGGAGGCTAAAAAGAAGGGGAATAAGATCAACAATCAGGGGTGGTGGTTCAAGCCTTGGTTCTACCAGCATGCTCAGTCTGCTCTAAAGAAAGGTAATGCTTACTGACCTGATGGTTATGAAGTTCTGATAGACTTGCCATATTTGATAATCAGATCAAAGAGCGTAAACCTATTCTATTAGTAGTTAATTGTGCCTTTTGCTAATGTTCTGTAAGTACTTTTAATGTATGCTTCTCTAATTGTGTAAATACAAAATAAACCATACATATCTCCACTACCCATACAACTTTAGATTGGTTTGATCAGGAATCATCCTTAACCGTTTGCTATTTTGACAAGTACTTCCATGACTCGTGCTCAAGAAAAATAATTTCCTTTTTTCACATATGCCTTGGGATTTGTCCAGCATGCCCAATAACTATGGTACTGTACCAGTAATTGTCTTCTTCTTGGCTCGGTCCACTTTTCACTAATACATCTGACAGAAACAAACTAATTTTGGTGGTCGCATTGTGCTCATACAGGTGAATTTGTGGAGTACATACCGACAAGGGAGTACTACCACAGGCACACACGGTGTCTGTACTGGGAAGGGAAGCTGATCCTGCCGTTTGCCGACCAGTGGTGGTTCAGGTGGTCCCTGGGCTGGCTGATGCCACCGAAGGTTTCCCTCCTCAAGGCCACCCAGGGTGAAGCCGTCAGGAACTACTACCATGACATGCATGTCATCCAGGACATCCTCGTGCCCCTCTACAAGGTCGGTGAGGCCATGGAGTTTGTCCACAAGGAGATGGAGGTATGCTCTCTCTCTCTCTCTCTAGCAAGTGCTTTGCAATTTGAGAAAGATTTTTGCTTTTAATTTTTGCATTAAGTTTCTGTTGACAGCTTTAGCAAGCCAATAAATTGAAAAGAAGAAGAAATAAGGCATGTTTGAATGAAATCTGACTATAATGGAATTAGGTGTCGGGCTTTTTGCACTGGCACTGTAACTATACTGTTAAGTGAATGTGCAGCAGGATTTATTGACCTTTATCATGAAGTTATCAAAATTTTGTTGCATTCTACAACAGTCTACATAACTGTCACACTAATAGACCAATGTTACTCCTTAAAACATAGTGTTTTTATTTTTTCTCTAATAATACCCTTTTTTACAGGTCTACCCACTCTGGCTGTGCCCGCACCGTCTGTACAAGACCCCAATCAAGACCATGATCTACCCAGAGGCTGGGTTTGAGCACCACCACCGCCAAGGCGACACCCCTTACGCACAGATGTTCACTGATGTTGGTGTCTACTACGCACCGGGCCCTGTGCTGCGTGGCGAGGAGTTCGATGGATCAGAGGCCGTGCACAACCTTGAGCAGTGGATGATCGAAAACCACTGCTTCCAGCCCCAGTACGCTGTATCCGAGCTGAATGAGAAGGATTTCTGGCGCATGTTTGATGCCGAGCACTACGAGTACTGCCGCAAGAAGTATGGCGCTGTTGGTACATTCATGAGCGTGTACTACAAGTCGAAGAAGGGGCGCAAGACTGAGAAGGAGGTTGCTGAGGCTGAGGCGGCCATCGCTGAGTCGGCACATGCTGAGGAAGTTTAGGGTTTGAGACTTCGTTTTGCATGAATAAGTTGGGCTGGCTAAGCAGTGTTGCTGAGAATTTTAGTTGTTAGTTTGAATTAATGTTTTAATTCTAGATGTTTTTTTTTTCTTGGGGATCTTTTTGTTCTTTATGATTTGTCTGGGGTGTCAGTAGACTCAGTACTTTCTAATGCAAGCTTTGGTGATTTCTACGGATTGAACCTATTTCTTGGTATTTTTCTGATTTAGATGTCCTGCTATAGCGTTATGCTGGTTACCGGCCAGTTGTTTTGCTCACTAGGAAAAGAGTCATCGAATCAAAGGCCGCAAATTAATCTGGCTTCATGTTGAGACATCTCTTAGAGTAATAATAGTGATAATAATTAGCAGTAGTGCTGGCCTTTGTGTCCTTGGTAGTTGGATAATTTGTTGCTTGTAGCAATGGCCTTTGCTGTACCTCAATTTAATGGTTGATTGTTGAATGTTTAAACTTTTTTGGTTGGAAGTTTGGAACAGATTCACGTGCTCGACAAATTTTGGCGTGCTTTAATAGTCGGATCGCTTAGTAATTCTGGCAATTTAAAGCATGTTCTAGTAATCTATTGTAATGACTCAGAAGCATGTGTGGAGATCTGATTGCTGATTTCTATCGCACAGTTCAGATGAATAGAAGTGGAACTTGAATGGTTTATGCAACAGTTGCTTTATTTTAGTCACATATATAGCAATTGGTTATGAACGAGGGATTTAGTAAATTCAAACCTACCAATTAAATTTGAGGGAGGGATTTGGCTAGTTCAAACATACCAATTGGCAATTATGTCTCTTGTGTCTTGATTTAGTAAATTCAAACATACCCAAATGCTCGACAAACTATAGGAGCGTACACATTGGTTTACTTGTATGGTTTTCATCTATTTTAAGCACTAATCTCTTGTGTCTTGATGTAGTATACAAAAAGAAAGGATACCATCGTTCCTTCTGATTGTTGAGCTCCCTTGCAAAATCTGCATACTGAGTAGAGTGGAAAAATTGTGTTGTGCTGTTCCGTGACTTCATACTGTGTTGTGTGGTGAAAGTCAATTTTTCACGTACCGTGCCGTGACTAAAATAACGAGAGGTGGTAACAATAGTGATAATGGTGAATAAAATATATTTCTTTGTGCTAATCTCTACAGAATAATATCAATATATATAGTCAAGCATTCTATCTTACCATTTGACTAGTTCTTAAAGTGTTGAATATATTTTTTTTTACTAATTATGAAATATTAAGGGTTATATAATTATTCTATGACAGCTATTTGAGGATTTTAGTTAATATATTTCTAACTTGGTCTATTATAATATTGTGAGACTAATTTTTAATCATTCTTTATTCTCAACGTAATGTGTGTAATTTTTCTAATTCACAAGTCATTTTGATTTTTGGTAATATGAGGGGGTGATGGCGGTGTATTTGCGCGAAGTATCACGACACTCATCTGTTGAACAAATTGACATATGTGAGATCGATAAGATGGTTGATGTGAGTGTCTCTTCCTCTTTCTTTTTCTCTCCCTCTACTGAATACAACAATTCGTTTGCAAACTGTCTAATGGATGAGTTTGTGCTAATATACAACGAACGGATTGGATTAAACTCAACGGGGCGTTAATACAGGTGATATGAATTCGGAACAAAATAGAATATTGTCAATGAGGCAATTAAGTTTGAAAAAAAAAATGTATGGGCCAGAACAGCAATTGTAGTGGGCTAGGCAAAACCAAATTGAAACAATATATGAGCTAGAAACAGCAATTGATATTGGGCTTGATGTGCTTACGGCCTTTATGCCTGATACAACGACCCCACCTCGCTTGTCACGTGCTTTCCACGTGTCGGCTAATCTCCTGGCGGCAACCTCTTTGTAAATCACACGCTTCTCCCGCCATAATACGCACCTCTTCACTACCTTCTCTTGTCAGTTCCTAGAGTTTTCTTACCGATTCGATTCAACCTTCAGTCTCTACTGCGCAGAAGGAGAAAAGAAAATGTATTCGAGCCAGTACGACGGTGGCGCTTTTTCTTCCTCCCAATCAACCCAATCCCCCGATTCTTCAATCTCCAAGGTAAAATTGTAGTTACAACTTGCTAAGTTTCCCCATTTTGACATTTTCCTCTAGGATTCCGTTTTTTTATTTTATCTTGTTCTTTCTGTTCTCCATGATCCAAATGCACTAATTTTTCATCGAAGCTTAATATGTCAAAACGAGATTGATGTTTATGTTATTTGATCTTTTAATTTATAGAGTCGTGGAAATTTAAGCGCTACTGTTCCACTGACAGTGAAGCAAATCACTGATGCCTACGAGTCAAAAGCTCTGAAAATTCGACATTAATAATAGATGGAGTGGATGTTGGCATTTGTAAGATTAAAACCTTTTCTTTTGCACAGTTCATATTTATAGTCTCTAGGTTTTTGTTTTAAAGAACAATAGACAATAGGTAAATTTTAGGTTGCTAATGCAACGTACAGAGCAATTAATTTGATAGCCCCAGTTACAGGTACAGGTCTAGTTTGGCATTGTTCTTTCTATTGATACAGAACCACCTTCGTGACAGATGGCCGCACCAAAGCTATTGGATTGAAAGAAAATAGAACTAAAGAAATTGAATGCAATTAAATGTGAAATACAAATGTTAAGGCAATGCTACAAGTTTTCTTCTTTTCTTCTTTTCTTCTTTTATCCATGTAATTTTCTGATTTAATTGAACCAATAACTCAACATGAGGATGTTTTCTTGAAAAAAGAAAAAAGAACAATGACACTTTTTCTTTTTTGGTGAGTGAAAATATATTGTACTACTGATATAGGTTTTCTCTATATCCTGTTACTGTTTCCTATGGTCATTCTTTGCAACTATCATTTAGCTGGGATTCATTTTCTTATATTTTTTACACTGTGTCTGACTTGGCAGATCGTGTTGGTGGGGATGGTTTGCAATAAAGCCAGTAGAGCTACTGATGGTACCTTTACACATGATGATGGCACCGGTCGCATGGATTTTATTAGATGGTAAACTCTTTTAGCTCTATCTTTTTCACTTATGGTCCCTGCAAAATCTTAAAATGATGTTTGTGTACCTTTATAACAGAAACATTATGCATGACTCTGAACTTTGAGAGAAAATGTGTCACTACCCACACTCACACATTTTCTTTAAATCAGACCCCTATTTCATTACCATTTTCTATGCTTTAAAGGGGTATGTCCATATTATGATATATATTTTTTTCAGGGCCATGCATGATAGTTTGAAGTTACTGAGTTACGTGAAAAGTTTGTTATTTTATTGCACAGAATGCAGTTATTTTAACTCGTAACAATAAATTACATGGTATTATTTGAAATACTTTCTCTAAGTACAATTATGAAACTTTAGGGTCAATGATGCATCAGATGCAAGTGAAACAGCTATTATAGAGTATGTGTTAATCTCTTTGTTTCTTATATAAAATAATTCTAAAAAAAAATTGTGTATATATCTTGTGTTATGCTTGCTTAATTCTTCTTTGCATTTTGTGATGTTACAAAGGAATGGCATGTATGTATCAATTGTTGGTAGCTTTAAGGGATTTAATGAAAGGAAACGTGCAACTGCATTTGCCATTAGGTGAGTAATGCAATTTTGATGATTTGTTTTTAAAAGCTAAACTGAGGAAATTAATTTTGAGTCTCCTTAAAATTATGTCTGGTACCTGTTTTATACATAATTATTCGGGTCTAAGTATTGATTAGGAAAAATGTGTGGGTAATTTTGAATGAAGCTATGGACTGCTGAAATATTAATGTTTATGCACTTTTTGTGACATTTTTTTTTCTTTCAAATTCTCCTTTGTGGGATGAATTTCAGTATGGCGTACTTCAAATTGAAGATGCAAGTAAATTTCATAAAATAAGTTCTTCACATATTTTCAGTCCATACCGAACTTCTATCGTGTGTTTGCGTTAATATTTTGTTAAGTTATGAAAGTTTAAATTGATATGCTATCATCTTTAGACACCAAAATGATAATATGCATTTTCTTCTCTCATTAATCTTTTTTCTTCTTCAGGCCAGTAAAAGATAATAATCAGATAGTATTACACTTCGTCCAGTGTGTTAGAACGCATCTCGAGAACACCAAATTAAAGGTATTATCGCTAATTTGTATTGCATTATATATGGTTGCTTTTGTATTATGTAGTCAGAGATTTTGAAGTAATGTTTTTTTTTTGTTATTCAAATATGTATTGGACATTAGTTATTGAAATTATGAGCTTAAATGTCACATATATTTTACCAAAATGTTTACAACTCTAAGTACAATAATATTAGAATTTTTTTATTGATTCTTAAAAAATAAATGCATTTTAATTGGTTACAAAGTTGAATAAATCTTTTTTTTTTTCTTCCCTTTTTCAGGTTGGAAGTCTAACCCAACCCCAGCAAAGCCTTGTTAATGGATCTTATATATCTAGTGGATCTCCGCAGACTCCTGTTTCTACTAAAGTTCTCGTGCTCTTCTAAATGGTGCTGCTGAGATTTTATTTAATTAGATCTGAGAAAGAATATGTATAAAGGATTTTAGTATTCTACACCAATCATTCTGGTAACAGTATCAATCACTTGGCATGGTATGTTGGCACCTCGACCCAAAATATAAGTCTACTTATGTTATTTGTGGCTAGTTTGGCAATTTGGCGCTTAGTCGTGCAAATATAATTCTGACCAATTTGGTTTTGGGTTAGGCTTTCTTGTACAGTTATTGTGAGTAAGAAATGAAGATTACTGTTGAAATTTGGTATTGTAGGCTTCTGGGAACAGCACAGCACATGGATCTGAGACTGCCATCTACAAGCTGGTTCTAGATGTGTTCCAGGAGCCATCGAGCGTGTAATTTCTCCTTGTTATCTTTTAATTTCCATTTCTTTTTATATATTATATAACAATATGAATCCACTTTTAACTTGGTATATATATTTTATTTTAAAAAAATAGTACCAGTGAGCATGGGATCCATGTTGACGACGTGGTCCAACGCCTTGGCTTGCCAGCTAATAAGATCAAGTCTGTCTATCTTTCTCTCTCCAAAACACTCACACAGCTAACAAGATCAAGTCTGCATGCGTTGACTGATCCCATCAGTAATATTTATAATATCATGTATAAATTTCCTTTTACTTTTTTTTTTGTTTCATCTCAGAAAGTACTTTTTAGCAACTTGTCTTACCTTGTTCTATTACATGTATCTGGAATTTCTGTTTTTTACTTTGTGCTGTCCAACTAATACATCACTTGGACCATGTGCTTCTCTAATTTAGAAACTGTTTTGTGCACTTGAAATTCTTCTCTTGAGAATCATTTTCTTATATATGGCAATTGCATAATGGCAGATGAGGTGTACAAAGGATTTTTTTTTCTATAAAACGGATCTTCCTTTTGGGAAAGTTGTTTCAAATCTCATTTTCTACAGTATTATTAGATAATTAATTAAATGACGACCCAAATTGGCCATTTATTATAGCTAAATTTTATGTAGTTATTTTATATAAAAATATAAGTGCAGCGATATTGTTAAAATCATTTTTAATGGAGGGTTGATACATATATTCTGCTGTCATTATTCCAAAGTTTTCTGTCTTCCCATTAATTCTTAGATCTATCTGTAATAACTGGTGAGTTTTTGAGTTCACTATGTTAAATGCTGGATTTGTGATTGATTTTTAAATTTGCATGTCTTTACTGATGAGAATATATATTTTGCTAGATTTGTTGAATTGTTGTGTGCATTAAATTTTTTTGTTCTTTCTCATTAAGGTAAATCTGTACAGGAATCTGGCACTTGCACATGTTGTTTGCCAATATGATAGATATGGACAGTTTATTTTTCAAATAAAGTCTTGTTTGCTACTTTTGAAAGGGAAATTGTTTCCAATTTCTGGAAATTATATATTGCCAATTTGCCAGTATGATAGATATGGCCCACATATTTGTCCGTTTGTGGTACTTGCTGATGTCTCTTATTTGTGCCATGTATATATTAGGAGGAGGGTTCAAATGCCTCCATTTTTCATGCCTCCACCATGCCTCCATTTTTTAAAACTTTAATAACTCAAAATTTAAAACTTAAAAATCAAAATAAAACCGTTGGATATGATCTAAATCATTTTATCTATGCACGTGTAAAAAATTATGACATTTCAATTTTGTTTTGGTTGTCATCAAGAGCTTGTAAAAAACGCACTAATGTGGATAATTTCTAGACGTTGATTTTTCAACTTATTGATTCACATAAAAACAAAATCAAAATGTGATAATTTTTTATGAGCACATTGATAAAATGATGTAGATCATATCCAACGGTTTTATTTTGACTTTTAAATTTTAAATTTTGAGTTATTAAAGTTTTTAAAAGTGGAGGCATGGTGGAGGCATGAAAAATGGAGGCATTTGAACCCTCCTCATATATTAGATCTATTTTAAACTGTATATTAGCGCCTACGGCTAGGTAAATTCCGGTATTCGGTATCACAAATAGCGAGGTTAACTTATTTTGATCATTTTTTTTAAAATGATTCTATTGAGATTGTAATTATTGTGCAGATGCAATTTTTTTGCATGACCATGAGTTCTCTTGTATTGCACAAATAGTTGCCACACTTTTCAGACTACTCTTACTTTACTCTTAAGCATTAAACATATGCTGCATTCATTTAGATGCTCCATAATACCATGCTCATTTTATTTGTTTTAACTTCATCCCTGATTTGGTGTTGAGGTTTGGAGAAATTGTTTTTTGCTTAATTTTTTATGTAGATATTTCTGTGTAATCTGGTGTTGGGGTTTGGAGAAATTGTTTCTTGCTTAATTTTTTATGTAGATATTTCTGTGTAAATTTTTAAAATAAGAAAGTGATTAAATAATTTTACAACATGTTTGAATTTAGAAGTGCTATAGAAAATTTGCTTGCTGCAGCTAAGAGAATTCTGTGTTTGATGGAATGCTGGGGTCATTTGGTTGACTTAGTCTTAATACTGTGTTCTAGAAAAATACGTACTTTTTTTTTTGAGAAAGAGATGGAGGTCTATGCCTTCCATTATTACAATAAAGGATCCTCCAAAGTTTCAAACTCATGACCTCATACTTAGCATGAGAACATGTGCTTTTGCCACCAGATCAAAGCTAGTTCTTAGGAAAATATGTATTTTTGGTTGCATCATAATATCGCACATATAACAGCTTTAGAGAGAAAACAGAATCAATTCACACTCCCTTAAAACTCGTATTTTGTTGCTCCCATAATTAGGGGGTAACAGAATGAAACCAGACTAACCAAAAGAAGAGGGTGCAAAATAGGGGTCCGGATCCCCTAAAGTAACTCAACTTTTGGGTTTTCGATCAGGACTGTCGCTCGAGATCGTTTCGGAATTCAAATCTGTCGTCGAGATATGTGTACTCCATTTCATAATGAATGATCTCGGATCCGTATCAGACGGTCCCGATTTAAAACTAAAAAATTGAGTTACTTCGCTGGATCTGAATTCGCAAAATATGTAACCTCCCTTTTCTTTCCATTTTCTCTCTCTCTCCAAATTATGCCACTTCAGCCACGTAGAAGTCCAAATCCCACCCCCCTCTCCAAATTATGCATTCATCCACTCTCTATTATCTTTATCTCCTCACTTTGTATTATATAAACATCTCTCCTTTTGTTATTGACAAATGACAATTGGGGACTATGCAAAAGTACATAGTCCCGATCCGGACAGATTTTTTTTTTGTACATAGGTGTGAAATTTCCTTAACCCAAAAATAAGTGATGGAATAAATTGGACCATCGTCGTTGCTTTTTTTTTAAATTGTGATTTGTTAATGAATTAACATGTATATTAAATAAATTCCTCTTTGTTTTGAAAATCTAAATACAAATTATAAATATTTATTTTTTTAAATGTTTTAAAATTTTATTTTTTTTGTAAATGTCCTTAATTATTATTTTCTTATTTTATTTGTACCCATTTTAGTAATAATTTTTATTGGAAATGTTTCATCTATTTAATATTATTATTTAATCTATTTTATTTAATTACATTATTATAATTTTATTAATAAAATTAATTGTATAATTCTAAAAATTAAGTAAAATGGAAATCTTTTATTAATTATCACAATGATCAATTTATTAATTTAATTTTAATAATTATTTTATTAATATTAAGTATTTTAGAAAAAAAATAAAAATTTCTCATAATTATTTTTACAGTACAACCGAATACTAATTCAGTATCCATAATTATTTCTGAACATACTTACGAATTTGAGCTTTCATAAATAAATAAAAAATTAGATTCTGATATTATCAAATATCATCCCGCACAATTCCGGGACCAACGAAGATACCCTCAATTTAAAAAATCCTACCTTACTCTGTCTCAAGCGCCTTTATCATGCTTTTGTTTAATAATGATTGCCAAAAAGCATCAAATATATATATTTATTTATTGGTTAGGTTAATCATGGTAGGTAACTTCTGAGCAGTTCTGTGGCTCTGTCGCTCACGGATGATCCTCAACGGAGAAAAGTGACCCCTCCAGTTCGATTGCAACGGAGAAGATCCAACTCATTGGGATTAACGCCAAATAAATTATTTTAGCTTGTCTAAATAATTGACTTGAGGACAAATCTATACTATATACTTAATCTGTGATAGCGTCCGCTACAGTGAGGCCGACTATTGGGACCCAGTTTTCAGCAGAAAATTGCTTATTTTTTCTTTTCTCCTCTTCTGGCTTTCTCTGGAAACTTCAGTGCCCATGTTCCCTTAAAAAAATAAAAAAAACACAAACCCTTGGGAGAGTGGTCCAGAGAGTTCTTCCTCTTTCAACAACGCTCCTCTCAAAAAATCTCACCGTCGCTATTCTCTTCCACCGGCGCTCCTCTCCTTCGCACCGAGCCCTCTTCCCGACCCTTTCACTGCTCCCCTTTCCGCCGCTCATTCAAATCCTTCAACTCTCCCCCGGCACCAGCTCCAACACCCTTCTACCTCTACCCTTACCTCGAAGCGCAAGGATACAAAGGCAAAACTGTAGCATCCTAACCAGTATCGAGGTGAGCTTCCTTCAGATTCGGAGGGAGAATCGGGCTCCTAACCAGTACCGAGGTGAGATCTGATTTTTTTAAGGAAGAAAATTGGAAAAATCAAAGTACGGTGATTCTTCCTTCAGATTCTGTACCTTAATTCTTAATTCTTAGTACTTTGATTTTTTTTCCTTTCTCTAATTTTCTTCCTAAATCTTTTCAATATAAGTTCAACAGGTAGATATAACTTCTATGGTTATCATTCGGCTTTATGGTTTAACATTTACATGTTTATTTCACTGTCTTTGGTACACAATTATGGTTCAATAAGATTGTTGGTGCTTCATGCTGACAATGTCAAGAGGGTCTAAATGCATAATGTAAAATGTATATCGCATCTTCAATTTCAATGAAGCACTGTTTTATAGGCTGTCAAATATTAATTTTTTTTTCTAAATCTCTTAGTAGAAGCTATTAAGTTGGTACAGTAATAAAAAGAAAATAAAAAAGGAGTCACAAACCCACGGTACCATGTACCGGTCACCTCCAATAACCCTTTAACCCACTAACTCATTAGCACCAAATTTGCTAATTCTCTCCTAAAAAAGAGCCCCATAGTGCACTGTACCTGTAACACCGAATCGCCGTATCATTTCACTCATTATACGCATCACTGTTAGTTTATGAAATGCTGGATTAATGTTACAAATAGGGTGTGCAAATCATATGGATTTTATAAACTATTGTTACTGTAGAAATCTTTTCCAGCATTATTGACATTTATATATTGGATTTTGGGGACACTAATTAAACTCATATTTGTTTCAACAGTTTCGTTGCTGCGATAACGTGCTTGCTGTGAATTAAGAACAGTTCTATCGTGTTGTTTGTGCAACCTTTCAGGTACTTTTTTTAATTAGTTGATTTAATATTTAGACAAATGTGAAATGTATATCAGATCTTGAATTTCAAAACAAACAATGAAGCACTGTTTTATAAGCCTGTGCCTAATTTTTTTTTTCTTCTAATATTCTTAATATAAGCTATTAAGTTGGTACAGTAATAAAAAAAGGGATTTTCTGTGCTTTGAATATAATATGTGAAACTTTATAGCTTTGAATATAATATATGACCATAGATATATTGACCAGAGATATATGAAACTTTATATTGACCAGAGATATATGAAAATTATGTGCTTTGAATATAATATATGAAAATTTTGTGCTTTGAAAACTTTATATGAAACTTTATAGCTTTGAATTCTGTGCTTTGAAAATTCAAAGTCCCTTGCCTTCTAAGATTCTAATATATCTCTGGTCAATATATTAGAAAATTAGAAAATTCATATATCGGAGCTTCAGGTTTCATATAAAGTTTCATATATAACTTTATATATCTGTGCTTGAAGGCAAGAGACCAATCAATGTGCTTGAATGCTTGATTAAAAAATAGTTTTTAATTTAGTAGTTGGAAATTTTTCATATATCTGTGGTCAATATATTTACAAAATGACAAAGGTTTGGGAAGAGGGGTAAAATTTTACATATGAAGTTTCATATATCTGTCCAAGAAGCCAAAAACAAAGTAATAAACCGTTAAACCACAGCTTTCTCTTTTTCTGAAAAATAGTATATGCCACAAATTTTGACAAACCCATCCATACAACATAAAAGAAAGAAAAACAAAAAGATGAACATAAGGCCATGACAAATCTCAAGTTCCTATTATGCCCTCATTACAATTTTCATTTCCTGTTCACACCATATACAAATGAATAGTGCAATACCGAGACAATTACCATTTAGAAACCATCTTACTTAAAAAACATATTTCCTACCTGATTTCAAACTGTTCACAAACGATCTATAAAAGTGCTACAAGTTATGATACAAGATCAATGCCTAAATATACTTTCCCTTTTTTATAACATATTATTTAAAACAAAAAATGTGCACTGCCTATAAAAAAAGCCTGCATATTTGGCAAAAAACACGCATGGTACGCATGACACAACAATTTTTTAATATTTGTGTTCACATATTTTCTTTCTTCCTTTAGAAAAAATAACGTGACAAATTCTCTTTTTTTGTGCAGTGGAGATTGCAGCAAAGCAAAGGCAAAAGAAAGAGAAGAATGATGAGATAATAGATGTGCAAAAAGTATCGCATTTTAAGTTAGTTATAAATATTATATAATTTTGTGTTGGCAAAACTTAAGGACAAAACCACTACCACCTATTTTGTATATACAAAAAACTGTGTTTGGAAGATTTGTCACAATGGGATAACATGCTTCAATAAAGCTGTTATCCCTCTTCCAAACATAGATATAGGCCAATATTAGATGCTCTCTGTTGTACAGTTTTTGTTATGTTAAAATACAAACTTTCTAATTCAACATTTTGTAATATGTCGATTGTACAGTTTTTGCTATGTCAGACTGTAAACTTCTTTCTTACTTCAGCTTTTAACATATCTATATAGCTTTTATAATGCATATAAAACTTTTTTAAATTCAGATGTACTTATATATAAACTTTCTAAGTACAATTACCCATGCCTTTAAAAGAAATTGCCGAAGCAACGCGAGGCTCCCCCATCATCAGATATGCTTCTCTCTTTCTTTATTGTGTTTTGTTTATTTTTTAATTTGTGCGTGAATTAGACAAAGCAAAAGAACTCATGTCATTTTTACAAAGTCAGACAAAGCTAAAGAAGCAGCTGATAGGTAAAGAAGTACACTTTCATACTTTTCATTCAATTATATCACGTTATCTATATACATTGTTCATTCTTGAAAGAATTTTTTTGTTGTTGTTGCGTTACATTTTTTGTACTTTGTATCATCAGCTACCCATGAAACTTATCACAATTAGCATTGCCGAAGCAAAGCGAGGCATTTCTCTAGTTGTATTTATAGTTCTAATCCCGATTTATCCATCTTCTCTGGGTTCACTGGAATTTAATATTCAAAGTTTATTACAAGTTATTTAATATATATACTTCGCTGGAATTTAATAAAAATATCCCTACCGACTATTCTATTTAATCAACTACCGGTCATTTTCTAACCGGTACCCTATTTAATACACTACTAGTCATTTTCTGACCAGTATCCGTACTATATATATGTGTGTGGAGGGTTGGCCGAGCGGATACGCAGCGAGGCAGAGGCTAATGTCATTACACCGAGAGAGAGAGTCTGGCAGGTTCGAGCGAACACCGAAGTACCAGCTGAGCGGTGGTTCCCCGATCCGTGACGGTAATTTTTTGTACTATTTATATTTGGTATACTATATTTGGTGTTTTGTGTTTGGATTATATTATATTTTGGTTCTTTTTTATGTGTGGTACTATTTTTATATTTTCTAGATTTTTTTTCATCACTAACTTACGCAAAATTACGCTAAAATAAATTAACATAATAACACTAAATTAATATAATGAGAATTGTACTAAAATAAAATAAATCATCACGAATATGATAAATTAAATTAAGTTACGCTAAATAGTAAATACTACAACAACAACAAAAATAGTACAACATAAAATCTAAACGGAAAATACTCAAATAAATCCTAAAACAGTCAAAGAAAATATAAAAATAATAATAATACAGCTACCGGCCAGAAAATAGCCGGTAGTGTATTAAATAGGGTACCAGCCAGAAAATAGCCGGTAGTTGATTAAATAGGGTACCGGCCATTTTCTGACCGGTATGGACATTTTTATTAAATCCCATCAAACTTGAGTATATTAACTAATTTGTAATAAACTTTGGATATTAATAAAAATGTCGGCTGCATCTGCACCGGTATGTTTTTTGTTTTTTGGTCTATTCGTTTTTGTTTAACTACAACAATAATATTCTTGTTATTTTTAACAGGTTTAAAACAATATATCTATTTTTTAGACGTGTATATTAATTAATTTTGATTGAACTTATATTCAAATAGTTGAAAAATATACTCCAGTACATGAGAAAGTATGTATTTGTGAAGTAAATACAAAGGTTGCATTTGGATGGGGTAAGAATAGAGTTAACTTTGGGTTAGCTCCACTATTCTTAACCATGGGTGATCCA
This sequence comes from Carex myosuroides, assembly GCA_028015225.1. Lineage (NCBI taxonomy): Eukaryota > Viridiplantae > Streptophyta > Magnoliopsida > Poales > Cyperaceae > Carex > Carex myosuroides. The sequence continues at coordinate 7,866,661 of CM051482.1, forward strand.
AACAACAATTAGAAATTTGGGTTAGCTCAAGAATAGCTCTATTCTACTAACCCATAGAAATGGTGAGTTAACAAGAATAGAGCTAGTGGGGTTAGTGATATTAATAAAAAAATAGTTTTCATTACTTCAATTAGACTTAGTTTATATATTACATTAGTATTAAATAAAATATTTGATTAGTATTAAATAAATATAATATTAGATTAGATTAGTGTTAAATATTAAATTTAATATAATATTATTAAAATATTAAATTTAATATAATACTAATTAAAATATTAAATTTAATATAATACTAATTAAAATATTAAATTTAATATAATACTAATTAAAATATTAAATTTAATATAATACTAATTAAAATATTAAATTTAATATCATACTAATTAAAATATTAAATTTAATATAATACTAATTAAAATATTAAATTTAATATAATACTAATTAAAATATTAGATTGGTCTTACATAAATATAATATCAAATTAGATTAATATTAAATAAAATGTAGATCAAATATAATAAATATTAATTTAAAATTTTAATATAATATAATATTAGTTTAAATGTTAAGTGTTAAATGTAATATAATATTAGTTTAAATAATACATTAGTAAATATAATATCAGATTTGATTAGATTAGTATTAAATATAATATAATATTAGTTTAAATATTAAATGTAATATAATATTACTTTAAATATTAGATTAGTATTAAATAAACTATTAGATTAAATAAAATATAATATAATATTAGCTTAAATATTAAATATAATATAATATTAATTTAATTAAATGTAATGTAGTATAATATTAATTTAAATATTAAATGTAATATAATATTACTTTAAATATTAAATGTAATATAATATTACTTTAAGTATTATATGTATTAAATAAAATATTAGTTTAAATATTAAATGTAATATAATATTAGTTTAAATTTTAATGTAATATAATATTTTAGTTTAAATATTATATTAGTATTAAATAAAATATTAGATTAGTATTAAATAAATATAATATTAGATTAGATTTGATTAGTATTAAATAAAATATTGGATTAGTATTGAAAAATATTAGTTTAAATGTAATATGATATTAATTTAAATATTAAATGTAATATAATATTACTTTAAATATTATGTATTAAATAAAATATTAGTTTAAATGTTAAATGTAATTTAGTTTAAATATTATATTAGTATTAAATAAAATATTAGATTAGTATTAAATAAATATAATACTAGATTAGATTCTATTAGTATTAAATAAAATATTAAATTAGTATTGAAAGATATTAGTTTAAATGTAATATAATATTAGTTTAAATATTAATTGTAAAAATATTAGATTAGTTTAATCAATATTTTATTCATTCCCTCCATCGCTATTCCAAATATACAATCCAAACGATATTTTTACTAACCGGAATAGTCCAAAGTTAGCACTATTCTCAAACGACTCGGATTAGCACTATTTTCAACCACTAACCCAAAAATCGCTATTCTTGCACTAATCCTTGCACGATCCAAACGTACCCAAAGAATTTGACTAGTATGACATCAATGTCATTTCAGCCTATATAACACCAACTTCAAAATCTATCAAATCGACTTCAAATAATGAATTCAAACCGTTCAAAATGATCCACTCATTAGTTGTGCGTTTATATGCAAAATTTATATATTTTTTTAATTTATTTAGTATCAAGTCAAGCAGTCAAATATAGAAGTTTTTAAGTTAATTTTAATACATTCATTTTTCAACATTTTTAAATGCTTGACTTGATATTAAAATAACTCGAAAAAAATAATTTTTTTACATGTAAAAGTATCCCTCTAAAATAAATCGATTTGAATGGCTTGAAATAGTCATTTGAAATCTATCAAATAAGTTTTCCAGTTAGTAGCATATGATACCAATGTCATACTAACCGAACCCAAATATAAACTTGTGAAGCTTTTCAAATATTTAAAAATTCTTATGTTTCGACTCAGCGTAATCTTTTATATAATCTAATCTTGGATGAGCCGGTTACTGTAGCTCTACAGTACCCTCCTATCACTCCTTCGTATGATCCATGTCTAATGGTTAGATCTTCATCGTTTTCATCGGATGGTTAGATCTCTTCGCTTCTCTCTCTTTTGATCAGAGCTCTTCTTTGCTAATATTCTCTCCGTCTTCGTTTCTCTCGAAAGCCCTAAAATTCTCTTCTTCAGCGGTCCGCTCCCACCTTGCCTTCAGCCTCTCCTCTCTTCTGCCATCCCTCTCTCACTCAGATGCGATTATCTTCTCCTCTCTCAAATTTGACCAACCCTATTTCTTCTCCGTCCGGTTGAGATCAACTGTCGAGTCCGCCTCTTCCGTAATCCCTTCTTCTCCTATCAAAAACGCCGCTCAAGCTCTCAACGTCTCTTTCTCTCTCCCCGTTGGGCTCTGAAAGTTTGTTTTTCTCTTCTCCTAATTGATAGATTTTTCTTTCTTCTTAATTTCGTTTGTTGTACTATTAAATTACTGTTTTTTTAATGATTTCTATTATCAACAATTGAGATTACGCCTCTCATGGTGTACTCGATTGAGCTCTTACAATCGTACTAAATTTTATTGTTTGGGGATAAATTTAGTGTCCCTCGCAATTGCCACAGCAGAAATTTCCTCTGCTGCCAATTGTCTGCAGCCTTCTCCACGCCAAATCCTCCTCTGCTGTGGGTGTAAGGTAAGGCTTTTATATACCTCTTAATCTGTGTTGAAATAGGTGGAAATAGGTGTTCAGCGACATGTGTATTCACTATAATTTTATCGTTCTTTTAAGCATGGTAATCAGAAGTTGCGACTTTTGGTACAGTGACTTTTAGTAGAAATTAAGCTTTTGATTTTGCTTTACTCTTTGATTCAAGACATGTCTCTTTAATTATGTTCCAATTCACGTTTCTTACCCAACATTGTCATCGATTGAGTGAAAATGGCCTCATATTACTTTTACAGCTCAATTTTTACTGAGGAAGACTAGCCATTCGACGACGAGTTTCGTTAGCTCCCAACTACTGGTTTGTTCTTTAAGTTCTTTTAATTTTTATTAATATGAATTGTAACTTTCCACTCAGGCCAAAATCTCAACCAGAGCATATTCTCACTAAAAACCATATCAAATACTAAACAATTAACATATATAAATCCTTCCGTCTTTATACTCTTCTATTGTATATGACAACATATAACAAGCAAATAAATACTCTTTTTTCCCTTTTTTTTCCCAATATGCAATTTTTGTGGAAAAATTAACTCAACTATCTGCATGAGTTGCTAAATATAAGAAAAAAAAATAACATGATTACTTCATTTATTAATCTATACCTTACAAAGAACCTTAACTTTCAAGATTTTTAGATTTTTTTATCTATGTCATATTATCAACACAATTATTTTCTTAAGAAAAGTAAGGTTTATATAATTAGATTTTGTAGAAAATAAATATAAGAAAAAAAAATGACATGATTGTTTCATTTATTAATCTATACCTTACAAAGAACCTTAACTTTCAAGATTTTTAGATTTTTTTATCTATGGCATATTATCAACATAATTATTTTCTTAAGAAAAGTAAGGTTTATATAGTTACATTTCGTAGAGAATGCAAATGTGGGAAATAAATTAACGAGAAGATTTCAATATTTTTTTACAATAGCGATTATCGAGCTGACGCTGGAGTTAACTGTTTTCTCAATTTCACCTTCCCCACAGAGTTAATCTATACGAAAACTGTAGGTTGTTGGTTACAACATCAGGCTCATTTATTTGAAAATAATGATTTCTAGAAAGCTAAACAGTCTTTAAGTTGCACCATTCTTGCACAATTTAGTTATGAAAGTTCTGGAAACCACATTAGACTCATTAGGTTATGAAATCTCATTTTTGGATACATTAAAACTCAAAATCAGGTACCAAATCCAATTGCATTGTGATTCTATGAAGTAGGAAGAAAGACATACCTGTTTGGAACGGCAACAAGAAAGACGACATGTACAGCATCAACAAAAACTGCACATCCAACAACAAAGATACCATTATAGTACGTAACTGTTTTTAATTTTTCATCTTATAGATTCTGCTACATGCCTTTCGTAAATCACATCACATCCAAAAAAAATAATGCCTTCTCTATTTCACCTTTCAAGCACAACTTATTTTTAAGAATATAGGTTACAATATCAGGCTTAGGTCATTTGGAAATCATGATTTCTACAAAGTTTAACAGTCTCTATGTTTCACCATTCTTACTAGAAAAGTGTTGGAGGTCACCACATTAATCTCATCAGGTCATCAAACCTTATTTTTCTTCGACAAGCTATGTATAAACATATACTGTAGGTCACTACACTATGCTCATACTCATTAAGTTTACGCTCTTTGAAAATGGAAAAACATTGCTATGCTATAAGAGTGCTATAAGTCTCATACCACTAGGAAATGTTTTTTTTTTTCTGAAGAAGGATTAGGGAATGTTGATTTCTACAAAGTTCAATGGCTTCTAAGTATCACATTTTTTGCACAACATAGTTATTTTATGATTAGTATGATTTGAAATAAACAAACAACTTAACAATCAACAATATAAGAGTAATTTATATTATTATCTGCAATGTTTTTTTAGTTTGCTACAAATCTGATCTAAATGCTCAAATTTTTTTTTTGCCAACCTCATTTTTTAACAGTACCAATAAATGTAGAAACTCCTAGGCTGTCGCTTGCTTCTACTCTCTTCTATTATCTCGGTGAGGTTTCTAAAATCTATTACAGTATTTTATTTTTCCCTTTTTTTCATAAAAAGTGCATGTTTGCTTACACATTTTGTTTTTAGATGTTGACAAAGTGGTGTACTCATCTATTTCCTTTTCTTTTTTTGTATCCTTCTTTTAGAAAAAAAGAATTAGGTGCAATGTAAAACTCTTATTATTTTCCAATTTCTCCATCAATATTATGTCCTTGCATTTTAATCTATCTGTCTTGATTTACATCCTTTTTATTGTCTATACTCTTTCCTTAATTCATTGCAAATGTGATTCAAATACCTAATTTTTTCTTTTCTCTTTACCAGGTTAAATAAAAGGTAGCCAGCAATTGTTTTGTCCCTGGTCTCCATCAGCAGTTTCATACACAACAATCAGTTAATTTTTCTTAACTCTCAATTTGTAATTTGTTTTCCCAGGTTTTCCATCTTCTTTGTTTTTCTGATTCAATTTATGTTTGTTTACAAATATTTAAAACACATTCTTCAAGTCGTATTCATTTAAGAATATATTTACACATGACACCATCTTAGGTCATGAACGAAGGAGAGAATGAGAGATTAAAGAGGTTAGAGATCAATAGAGGAAAAAGAGTACGTCGCAGTTCTTCACTTCACCCGGAAAAACATGTTCGAATGCGTCAGATCGATCCTTATAATATCAATCATGAATTAGAATTTTCTGTTGAACAATATCAAATACAATCTTCTGATCGATCTAATCAAGGCCTGACGATAAGAGGCAATGGTCGTCATGATGATATGCAAACAACATCAACCACTGATGGTAAGTTGATTGATGAGCTTCCGCCAGTGTTGCATGTTTCCCGAATATTTTGATGTGCTGTAAGTATCAGGAATTTACTTCCTTCTTACTATATTTCAATAATTAGTATTAGAAATTGTTCATTTTGAATTTTTTTTATTTTTCTGAAATGTTGGCATAGTTATAGTCTTATACTTTCATGGATGATTATCTCTTTCTACTAATTTAGGGACTCGAAATTTTGTGCCAAATTGATTTTTTTCTAAACTGCACCATATTTACCGTAGATTCAAATACTTCCTAAAATGTTTATATACAGACATTTAGCACCTTTTATTTTTTTTTGGGTTTGTTTAATTAAAAACTCATTGGTTGAGCATATTAGTGTTTGATGAAACTCTTAAGCCAAACGATGATGCCTCAACCTCTTTGAACAAGTGTAACGTTTCAAGTGCCGAAGTGGCATTACTTAATCATGCTGCTTTAACCAGTAAATATATAAATTCTAAACCAAACATTTTGTTTTATTTTAGCTTTATATGAACAAAGAACTTATTGGGCACAATTGTCAATATTTAATGCAATACATATTTTCCAACACAAAGGTCTATGACAAGTATCATTTGCAGATATAGAATAAGAAGTTTCTACAAAAAAAATCTTTTTCTAATGAGAATTTCATGAAAATACCAAGTTCAAAATGTACGAAAAATTTACTAAGTCCAATTTTAAGGTTTTGTTCTATCCTGATATTTACAATTTAACAAAGTACATAAAATTCATTTCTCTGGTAGAAACAAGTGCGAACAACTCACAACAATCTAAAATTTCCTTTTCTAAATTAAATCATTGTCAAAGACCTTTAAATATATCTGTTTCAATTTGACAGGCCTACAAATCTGATGCTTGAGCTGTAAATTCATAACCTAGCACAGCGGTCTGGAAAGGAGCAAGAAAACAATAATCGATCCCTTTTGTCTCTTTTCTATTAGGTAATAATTGTTGTATCAATTATTAAAAAAAAAACTGTCTTTTGTTAGCTTATCAAAACAGTTTTTTTTTTGCTCGATATTAGATTATGGGCTCAAAGAGATCACAAACTTGTTCCAACGAGATAATGGAATGCAGAAGGGATAACAAGCTACTACAAAGCTCTCACCCCTCTTCCAAACGCAACACTAGAGGGAACAATGACTAAGAAGACTAAATCTTTCAAACTTTTGTACAATTTCATGTACGGCTTTTGTCCTAATACAAGTAAACCACAACATCTGTACTATGTTCTTTCTATATATATACTTATTCAAAACCTCTAGCATGCTTCTCCACCGGCCTTCACAACCCATTGCCGAAGCAACGTGAGGCCTATCGCTAGTTTCATTCTATACCTTACGAGATTTGATATTTTCCGCATAGAAAAGAGAAATGTTTAGAGGACCGAAAGTGATAACAACTTGCAGATTGGAAAGAATCAAGGTGAAGAATTTTCATTCATTTTCATCTTTTTAGCTTGATCCTTTTTTTTTTCTTTTTGGAAAAGAACTGGGAGTAGGTCCGATGGGCATCGGACCTACCTCGGTTCGACGGGTTTAATCACCATCAATTTCCTTTTAGATTCGTGCGAAATGCTTTGAAACCCGTGCATTTATGTTTCAAATTTCGTGCGCACAAATCACTACGTTCTCCTACGGTAGATCTGCCCATCGGAACCAAACTAGGTCCGATGGGCATCGGACCGGGCATCGGACCTACACCCAGTTCTTTGGAAAATGTTAATAGGAGTACGATAAACTGCAGATTTTGAAATTAAATCCAAGACATTGAACTCTGCCATGTTCCAGGTGCAGCCAGTAATATGCTCAAGCAAGTTGCAGAAGGATATCAATTTTATGTGACGTCAACCATATGCTATTCTCTGTCGGATCCATGTTTTCGCTTTCACAAATGAAATTTTTACACTATACTACAGATATAATGAATAAAAAATCAGATATCAACAGTGGCGATGTTTTGTCTCTTTCCGAAAGAAATTCCCATTCAACGGAGATTTTTCTGACAACATCACGTGCTGAAGACTGGGGATACTTACAGATCTGTGACAATTCCAATAGCCCGATTTTGACGATCTGCAACGTGCTGCTGGGATTAATACCAGATCACCATGACCCACCGCATGACGGGTCCGGATCCCCTAAAGTAACTCAATCTTTAGATTTTGGATCGAGACCGTCCGATTCGAATTTGTCGCTCGAGATCGTCTCGAAATTCGAATTCGTCGTCGGGATGTGTGCGCTCACTTGGGGATGGATTTTCGCGGATTCGAATCGGACGGTCTCGATCGAAAACCCAAAGATTGAGTTACTTCACTGGATCCGAATTCCCGCATGACAGTCGGAGGCTCGGAGCTTAATACTCCGAGGTAACTCAAATTTTGAGTTTAGATGCTAACTGTCCGATCAGAATCTGATCAATTCGGTCCGAGATGGAATACACGTCAAATTAAATTGGACGGTCCTGATCTTCTCAAGTAACTCAAATTTTAAGTTTAGATCTGGACCGTCAGATCCGAATCGGACTTCAGATTAAAGGGGCCCGGGCGCTCCCCTTAACCGTATTGGCCCGGATTTGAATCGGACGGTCCGGATCTAAACTTAAAAATTGGGTTACTTGATCCGGACCCATAGCGATGAGCGGTAGTCACGTTAATTATCCGAGAATAAAGGTAATCAACTCAAAACGTTTGGCGCCTAGTCGCCTACAGCCTACTCCTCTCTGTTTTCTCTTAATCATCCATTTGTTGATTATATTAAAACGTCATTAAATCGAGATCTCAATTTATTTAAAAACGAAGGGGATATTATACTATCTACGAGGGTTTATTTAAAACCCGCAGTATCTGCTCCACTTGAGCACGAACTATCTGGCATTCTGGCTCCTCTTTCAAGCGCCTCTTGGAGAGAATGTAACATTTCTCTCCTTTTTTCCTCTCCTCTCAGCTGTCTAATCTACTTTCATCATTTTAAATCCGTCAATTTTTTTTGTATATATGCATTTATCTAGGTAGATCACGTCATTCAGCGAATCACTTTTCGATCGGGATTTTTTGGGGCAATCTTATTCTCTAGGGTTTCTCAGTTCATCCCGTTCGTTCTCTCTCCAAGGGTTTTCCCACTGATCCGAGCTTCGTTTCAGGTAAAATTTCCAACTTCTCGGCTTATCTTATTCGCTTCGTTTTATTACTCGCGACAGGGCTTTTCCTGTTGCTGAATAGCCGCGCCGGGAGCATATTTTCTTCGCATTTCCTATAACATTTCACTGTAATTTTTTCTAAGCTGAGTCGGGTAATAGTTCGTTTTTGTCTAGATAAAGAAACATGCCTTTGCGGTTATAATTTTTTAGTTCGTTCCAAATAAAAAACGATCTGATGGCAAACGAAACATCATTTTAATGCTCTGTTAAATAATCGGGATTTTTTGTGTGTTAATACCGTATTCAGCTGCTATTTGCGTAGTAATGAAAATGTTATTCCGTTTTGAGTTTTTTATTTTACCCTCAATCAGGAGTGGCAGTATTGTTAGTCAATTTGTTTTTAATTTTGTTTAATTTTATAGCAGATATTGTTCTGATGCTCATCAACCTGTTTATACACTAAAAGATAAGTTGGGATATTTGTGTAAACATCCCATTCTAATTACACGTGCATTCTTGTAGTGAAAAAAGATCATCTAGGTTTTGAGTTTTAAACTTCATTTACCTGTAGGGTCCACTTGTTTGTGTGATAAAAGAAAGTGTGATATTGTTCATAGTTTTGTTATTGATATCAATTTTGTATTATTAGGTTTTGTAATTGTTCCCTTCATGTTGTACATTAAGCTTGAAAGACTGTTTACAGTATTCTTGTAAGTTGGTACTTGTTTAGCTTTATCCTCAGCACAATTCTAATTAATCTATGTCTGTGAACTTAACATCTGAAAACTGTAGTTTAAAACTCCGGGTGGTGACTATGAACATGACTTCAGTTTTTGGTACTGGTTCATTACACAAGAAATTATCAGAAGAAAAATGTTGCATAGTTTATGCATGTTTTCCTTCTATCTTTTTTTGCACAAAAACATAATATAGTTAGCTTGTTCAATATTGGTACTATATTTGGGCCTTGACTAAAGTTCTTCTGCTTTTGCAGACCTTATTTCCAGTAGAGAAATAACTAATGTAAACTGTTAGTACTTGATAGTGTTATATTAGTATTATCAGTAGTAAATTTTGACTCTGCTATACAGGGTTCCCTTTATAAACAGCAAAAGTATATCTCTTTGATATATATTGGAGGTATATCTGTTTATATATATGCTGGTCTTGATTTGACTACTTTTTGTATGTAATTTCTTCTGCCTCATTAAGCTATTTAAACACAGCAATATTTCCTGAGTCAATAGAAAGTGCCTTCTTCTGATACCAATTTATTGTCATTCCAGGATTTAGTTCGCAACCATGTCGGACCTCCAGACCCCTCTACGTCCAAAGAGGAAGAAGGTGTTGGTTGACTACCTGGTCCAGTTCCGATGGATCATCGTTATCTTCGTGGTGCTTCCCGTCTCCTCCCTCATCTACTTCAAGCTCTTCCTTGGCGACACCTGGTCGGCCATGAAGTCTGAGAAGTGCCGCCAAAAGGAGCATGATGAAAATGTCAAGAAGGTTGTCAAGCGCCTCAAGGCTCGTGACCCCAAGAAGGATGGCCTCGTCTGCACTGCCCGCAAGCCCTGGATCGCCGTTGGCATGAGGAATGTTGACTACAAGCGGGCCCGCCACTTTGAAGTCGACCTCTCTGCCTTCCGGAACATTCTTGAGGTTGACAAGGAGAGGATGATTGCCAGGGTTGAGCCGCTGGTCAACATGGGTCAGATTTCCCGCTACACCTGCCCCATGAACCTATCCTTGGCAGTTGTTGCTGAACTTGACGATCTGACTGTCGGTGGGTTGATTAATGGTTATGGGATTGAAGGCAGTTCGCACCTGTTCGGGCTCTTCTCTGACACAGTTGTTGCCATGGAGGTTGTCTTGGCTGATGGCCGGGTTGTCAGAGCTACCAAGGATAACGAGTACTCGGACCTGTTTTATGCCATCCCTTGGTCTCAAGGCACATTGGGTTTCCTTGTTGCGGCAGAGATTAAGCTGATCAACATCAAGGAATACATGAAGCTGACATACAAACCGTGCAGGGGAAACTTGAAAGAGCTGGGTCAGGCTTATGCCGACTCATTTGCACCCAGAGATGGTGATCCGTCAAAGATCCCTGATTTTGTTGAGACCATGATCTACACCCCGACTGAAGGTGTTATGATGACTGGTGTCTATGCTTCCAAGGAGGAGGCTAAAAAGAAGGGGAATAAGATCAACAATCAGGGGTGGTGGTTCAAGCCTTGGTTCTACCAGCATGCTCAGTCTGCTCTAAAGAAAGGTAATGCTTACTGACCTGATGGTTATGAAGTTCTGGTAGACTTGCCATATTTGATAATCAGATCAAAGAGCGTAAACCTATTCTATTAGTAGTTAATTGTGCCTTTTGCTAATGTTCTGTAAGTACTTTTAATGTATGCTTCTCTAATTGTGTAAATACAAAATAAACCATACATATCTCCACTACCCATACAACTTTAGATTGGTTTGATCAGGAATCATCCTTAACCGTTTGCTATTTTGACAAGTACTTCCATGACTCGTGCTCAAGAAAAATAATTTCCTTTTTTCACATATGCCTTGGGATTTGTCCAGCATGCCCAATAACAATGGTACTGTACCAGTAATTGTCTTCTTCTTGGCTCGGTCCACTTTTCACTAATACATCTGACAGAAACAAACTAATTTTGGTGGTCGCATTGTGCTCATACAGGTGAATTTGTGGAGTACATACCGACAAGGGAGTACTACCACAGGCACACACGGTGTCTGTACTGGGAAGGGAAGCTGATCCTGCCGTTTGCCGACCAGTGGTGGTTCAGGTGGTCCCTGGGCTGGCTGATGCCACCGAAGGTTTCCCTCCTCAAGGCCACCCAGGGTGAGGCCGTCAGGAACTACTACCATGACATGCATGTCATCCAGGACATCCTCGTGCCCCTCTACAAGGTCGGTGAGGCCATGGAGTTTGTCCACAAGGAGATGGAGGTATGCTCTCTCTCTCTCTCTAGCAAGTGCTTTGCAATTTGAGAAAGATTTTTGCTTTTAATTTTTGCATTAAGTTTCTGTTGACAGCTTTAGCAAGCCAATAAATTGAAAAGAAGAAGAAATAAGGCATGTTTGAATGAAATCTGACTATAATGGAATTAGGTGTCGGGCTTTTTGCACTGGCACTGTAACTATACTGTTAAGTGAATGTGCAGCAGGATTTATTGACCTTTATCATGAAGTTATCAAAATTTTGTTGCATTCTACAACAGTCTACGTAACTGTCACACTAATAGACCAATGTTACTCCTTAAAACATAGTGTTTTTATTTTTTCTCTAATAATACCCTTTTTTACAGGTCTACCCACTCTGGCTGTGCCCGCACCGTCTGTACAAGACCCCAATCAAGACCATGATCTACCCAGAGGCTGGGTTCGAGCACCACCACCGCCAAGGCGACACCCCTTACGCACAGATGTTCACTGATGTTGGTGTCTACTACGCACCGGGCCCTGTGCTGCGTGGCGAGGAGTTCAATGGATCAGAGGCCGTGCACAACCTTGAGCAGTGGATGATCGAAAACCACTGCTTCCAGCCCCAGTACGCTGTATCCGAGATGAATGAGAAGGATTTCTGGCGCATGTTTGATGCCGAGCACTACGAGTACTGCCGCAAGAAGTATGGCGCTGTTGGTACATTCATGAGTGTGTACTACAAGTCGAAGAAGGGGCGCAAGACTGAGAAGGAGGTTGCTGAGGCTGAGGCGGCCATCGCTGAGTTGGCAGATGCTGAGGAAGTTTAGGGTTTGAGACTTCGTTTTGCATGAATAAGTTGGGCTGGCTAAGCAGTGTTGCTGAGAATTTTAGTTGTTAGTTTGAATTAATGTTTTAATTCTAGATGTTTTTTTTTTTCTTGGGGATCTTTTTGTTCTTTATGATTTGTCTGGGGTGTCAGTAGACTCAGTACTTTCTAATGCAAGCTTTGGTGATTTCTACGGATTGAACCTATTTCTTGGTATTTTTCTGATTTAGATGTCCTGCTATAGCGTTATGCTGGTTACCGGCCAGTTGTTTTGCTCACTAGGAAGAGAGTCATCGAATCAAAGGCCGCAAATTAATCTGGCTTCATGTTGAGACTTCTCTTAGAGTAATAATAGTGATAATAATTAGCAGTAGTGGAGGCCTTTGTGTCCTTGGTTATTGGATAATTTGTTGCTTGTAGCAATGGCCTTTGCTGTACCTCAATTTACTGGTTGATTGTTGAATGTTTAAACTTTTTTGGTTGGAAGTTTGGAACAGATTCACGTGCTCGACAAATTTTGGCGTGCTTTAATAGTCGGATCGCTTAGTAATTCTGGCAATTTAAAGCATGTTCTAGTAATCTATTGTAATGACTCAGAAGCATGTGTGGAGATCTGATTGCTGATTTCTATCGCACAGTTCAGATGATTAGAAGTGGAACTTTAATGGTTTATGCAACAGTTGCTTTATTTTAGTCACATATATAGCAATTGGTTATGAACGAGGGATTTAGTAAATTCTAACCTACGAATTAAATTTGAGGGAGGGATTTGGCTAGTTCAAACATACCAATTGGCAATTATGACCCCAAATGCTCGACAAACTATGGGAACGAACACATTGGTTTACTTGTATGGTTTTCATCTATTTTAAGCACTAATTTCTCTCGTGTCTTGATGTAGTATACAAAAAGAAAGGATACCATCGGTCTTTCTGATTGTTGAGCTCCCTTGCAAAATCTGCATACTCGGGTGCAAGTTGAAGGGTCCTGAGTAGAGGGGAAAAATTGTGTTGTGTTATTTCATGACAAAGTTAATTTTTCACGTTTCGTACCGGGACTAAAATGACGAAAGGTGGTACTAATAGTGATAATGGTAAATAAAATATATTGCTTTGTGTTAATCTCTACAAGACAATATCAATATATATAGTCAAGCATTCTATCTTACCATTTGACTAGTTCTTAAAGTGCTGAATATATAATTTTTTTAATTCACAAGTCATTCTGATTTTTTTTACGATTTCCATTTTATGATCCCATAAAAAAATTGAAAACAACCAAACAAAAGGCATGCTAATATTTGTGCAAGTTTGTCTTGCTCTCAGTTCTTCCATCAGAAGAATGTGGCTTGCCCATCATATGCAAACAACTGAGCATTCTACATACAATAAATATGTTATTGTATAAATTTATTTTATATTTTAGTGAAAATGTAAAACCTTCGACAAAAAAAAGTGCGCCCGTGTGGTGATTCGCATTTGTTAAATTATTATCATTGGTATATATCGTTAGACATAAAATCTGAACGCAGAAATAAACAACACAGCTCATTATCTGAGCCGTCCATTGTTCTTTGTTTTTGGTAAATATGGAATTCGGAATGAGGTTTGGTGCGAGATCGAATCAGATCTGAATCCGAATGGTGTTATTTGGTTTGGGGCTTTCATTTTAAGACTGGATGCCGAAAGCGTCTAACGGTTATTTTTCGTGTATATCATCCAACTGTTTCATAAGAGTAATAAACAATAGCCTATTGATTTTAAAGTAATAAAAACCGCATTATTTTTCACACCCCAAACGAAAACTCATGCACTCAAATGCATTTAATTTGTGTTCCATGTGTTTTGTTTCTGTTGACCTGTCAGCATGGATATTTATATTTTAAATCAAATGTTTAAATTGTTGCAACGTGTAACTATTTACGCTACAATAATAGTATTTACACCAGTAAAAATGAATAATAAAAAGTCATTTTCTTAATAGGTGCTTATAACTTTTAAACTGAGTGGTTATGCTATTATAATATGTTTTTATACTATTACTATATGAGTCGTATTCACATATGTTAAATGTGGGTTAATTGACATTCATTTATTTTTAAAAATATTTGTATCTATGCATGATTTTCTATATAGTTTAGAAAATAATATCATGGATATTGTAAAATCGATCTCCATAGCTTGAAAATCTAGCTCCATTCCTATTACTACATATGTTCGTAATATTACTTTTTAACCGGATATTTATATTATTACGACAAATGTTCATATTAACGAAAGTAAACAATAAAAAAAAAATTTGTTAAGAAACTTCATCCGATATTTATATTATCAAAACTTGCATTATGCTAATTCATGAATATTTATACGTGAATTCATACCGTAATTGAACTTGCACATTAATTACGGATCCATAAAAAATCTTTTTCAAGAGATAAGAAGAAAATGACAAAATTTTGTGATTTGTAAGAAAGGAGATGAAAAGGCCGAAATTTTTATTTATAACATTAAAATAATACAAATTAAAAAAACATGACATGACATTCAGAGAATTTCGACACTTTTGTTAAATTGTACATGACGAGTTCTTTATTCAGCGAAATTGCATGGATCTAATTCCATTGAATTATTTAGCAAAAATATTTATTTCACTAGATAATTTAACGGAAGGAAACTCTTTTTTAAATTTACACCGAAATGCCTGAATTTCAATCACTTGCACAGTTGCACTTCCGATAAAATTATGAATCAGTAGAAATCATGCACCAATAAGAAGCTAGCAATGCTTACTTCCACAAAGTTTTTCAATCAAATGCTTTGACTCCAAATGAGAAAATAATGTGCTTAAATATAAAAAGAAAACGAAAAGGATAAATAAATATACTTGATGAAAACGAAAATGTTAAAAGTAAAAAAAAAAAAACAGAGAGAATGGCACTGGGTTAAAACTTAAGGTGGTGTTTGGTTGTGGACAAAAGTTAAGGTGGCCTAAGTTGTTATTCTAAGTTAGGCCGATCTAAATTATTTATGTTTGGTTGAGGTCTAAAGTTAGACCACGGCTTAAAGTATTCCTTGTTTGGTTAGAGTCGGTGGGGGACTAAAGTTTTGGAAGCCTAAGTTAGTTAATTATTAATAACAAGATACTAATTATATAATATTAATTATTAATTATAACTATAATATATTATAACATTTTTATAATAATTATTTAATATATTAACAATATAAGATATTAATTATATAATTATATATTAATAATAAGATACTAATTATATAATATTAATATATTAATAATATAAGATATTAATTATATAATAATAATAAGATACTAATTATATAACATTAATATATTAATAATAACTATAATATATTATAATATTATTATAATAAATATTTAATATATTAACAATATATGATATTAATTATATAATTAATAATAATTATTAATAATAAGATACTAATTATATAATATTAATATATTAATAATAACTGTAATATATTATAATATATTGTTAATAATTATTTAATATATTAACAATATAACATATTAATAATAATTAGTAATAAAAAGATACTAATTATATAATATTAATATATTAATAATAACTATAATATATTATAATAATTATTTAATATATTAATAATATTAATAAAAATACTAATTATATAATATTATTATAATAATTATTTAATATATTAACAATATAAGAGATTAATTATATAATTATATACTAATAATAATTATTAATAATAATATACTAATTATATATTAATAATATATTATTACTAATTAATGAGGAGAGGGGTGAAATGGTTGAAGGTGAATGATAGTGGGCCCCAGTAGCGTAAAATTGAAGCCTAAATTTAAGGCATCTCAAGAGGTGGTTTAATTTAGGTCCGTTTAGGCCGGCCTAACTTTTAGGCTATTTCATGTTAGATCAATCAGTTTAAATCATGTTTGATGGAATAACAGTGACCTAGAGCCTTTAAGCCACCTTTGACCACAACCAAACATGGGTAAAAGTTTGTGGAAACGAATCCGGAAACGGAAGGATTTTCTTTTGGATATCTGCACGCCGGTACACTCGCAAATCTTCTGTTCACGTGAACCTAGTCTACTATCAGGTCTTCATGGTCGAAGGAGACAATTGCTAATCTTGCCCCACATTTCAGTAATCGTCATTACGGACTCTCACCTGGCCTATTAGATCAGGTCCATCTGTAAGATTACCGGGGGCAATAAGCTCGATACTGTAGTGGTTCTCTTATATTCTCTAGGGTTTCTCAGTTCATCCCGTTCCTTCTCTCTCCTAGGGTTTTCTCACTGATCCGAGCTTCGTTTCAGGTAAAATTTCCAACTTCTCGGCTTATCTTATTCGCTTCGTTTTATTACTCGCGACAGGGCTTTTCCTGTTGCTGAATAGCCGCGCCGGGAGCACATTTTCTTCGCATTTCCTATAACATTTCACTGTAATTTTTTCTAAGCTGAGTCGGGTAATAGTTCGTTTTTGTCTAGATAAAGAAACATGCCTTTGCGGTTAATTTTTTAGCTCGTTCCAAATGAAAAACGATCTGATGGCAAACGAAACATCATTTTAAATCTCTGTTAAATAATCGGGATTTTTTGTGTGTTAATACCGTATTCAGCTGCTATTTGCGTAGTAATGAAAATGTTATTCCGTTTTGAGTTTTTTATTTTACCCTCAATCAGGAGTGGTAGTATTGTTAGTCAATTTGTTTTTAATTTTGTTTAATTTTATAGCAGATATTGTTCTGATTCTCATCAACCTGTTTATACACTAAAAGATAAGTTGGGATTTTTGTGTAAACATCCTATTCTAATTAGACGTGCATTCTTGTAGTGTAAAAAGGTCATCTAGGTTTTGAGTTTTAAACTTCAATTACCTATAGGGTCCACTTGTTTGTGTGATAAAAGGAAAGTGTGATATTGTTCATAGTTTTGTTATTGATATCAATTTTGTATTATTAGGTTTTGTAATTGTTCCCTTCATGTTGTACATTAAGCTTGAAAGACTGTTTACAGTATTCTTGTAAGTTGGTACTTGTTTAGCTTTATCCTCAGCACAATTCTAATTAATCTATGTCTGTGAACTTAACATCTGAAAACTGTAGTTTAAAACTCCGGGTGGTGAATATGAACATGACTTCAGTAAATTATCAGAAGAAAAATGTTGCATAGTTTATGCATGTTTTCCTTCTATCTTTTTTTGCACAAAAAACATAATATAGTTAGCTTGTTCAATATTGGTACTATATTTGGGCCTTGACTAAAGTTCTTCTGCTTTTACAGACCTTATCTCCAGTAGAGAAATAACTAATGTAAATTGTTAATACTTGATAGTGTTATATTAGTATCATCAGTAGTAAATTTTGACTTTGCTATACAGGGTTCCCTTTATAAACAACAAAGTATCTCTTTGATATATATTGGAGGTATATCTGTTTATATATATGCTGGTCTTGATTTGCCTACTTTTTGTATGTAATTTCTTCTGCCTCATTAAGCAGCTTGATGACCTTGGCCTCTAATGTTTATTCTTCATGCTCTTGTCTCTGCAAACTGGATCATGATTTTCATATTTTTCTCATGTAAAGAGTTTTTTAGAATTGTTTTTCTTGTCTTTGACAATGCAGCAAGCTGCTCAGTTCCTGATGGCAGATTCCAAGAAGAGAGTGGCCTTTACACAACTCACTAGAGATGACCCTGATCCAGATGACAATGAACCTGAACCAGAAATGGGATCCTTTAAGAAGGCTAGTGAAGAGGTTATGGCAACCCGAAGAATCGTTAAAGTAAAACGTGCCCCTCAACAAGCAGCCCCATCGGTGAATCCTTTTTCAGGTATTCGCTTGGTCCAACCTACTGCAGATTCCACTTCCCAAGAAACCGAAATTGATACTAAAAATGTTGGTGAAAGTAAAGAGACTGAGAAGATAGGTCAAAATGAGAATGAGACGATCAGAACTTTACAAAATGGGGATGTGGAAAATGGAGAGGGGAAGGAAATTGTAAAGGAAAACAAAAATGGAGACAAGTCCAGTATTGAGACAGGTGAAAAAGGTAAGGCGGCGGAGGCTGAGAATACTTCCAAGATTGGTACGGAGGAGGTGAAAGAGAATGATGGTTCTGCTTCTAAGGAAGATGTAGAAAGTAAAACCGAAAGCCAAAAGGAAACTGGAAATGAACATGAGAGCAAAGCGGGTGTGAAAGAGACAGTACCAGATCAAGCTGGCTCGATGAGTTCATTTGGGCAGTTGTCCAGTGGTCAAAATGCATTCAAGGGGCTTGCTGGTACAGGTTTCTCAACCTCCTCTTTCTCTTTTGGCTCGGGTTCAACTGAGGGTTCCGCACCCATTTCAGCCTTCTCTAATGCTGGATCTGTTTTCGGTTCCAAACCTGATTCCTCCTTGAAGGAGGTACCAATCGAGACAGGAGAGGAGAATGAGAAGACGGTATTCACAGCTGATGCAGTGTTATTCGAGTACCTTCAAGGAGGCTGGAAGGAAAGAGGAAAGGGGGAAGTGAAATTAAATCTACCAGTTTCTGACAAAGGTAAAAAACCTAGGTTGGTTATGCGTACAAAGGGCAATTATAGGCTTGTTTTAAATGCAAGTCTATATCCTGACATGGCGCTGAAGGATATGGATAAGAAAGGGGTTACTTTTGCATGTTTGAATAGTGCGGGTGAAGGGGAGGCGGCGGGGTCAGGGTTTTCGACTTTTGCCCTAAAATTTAGGGAAGTTGATATCAGGGATGACTTCAGCGGAGTTGTATCTGCACACAAGGGTGAGAAGAAAGAGGAGGCAGATGCTGTGTTGAAGAATCCTGAGAATTCTCCAAAAGAATCTAATGAGTAGATATATTTTCAAAGTTGCTTTTCAGAACCTACCTTTTAGATAAATTTGTACCTGGGTCTTATTAATCATATGGTTTGGAATATATATTTGTTGAACATGGTCAGAGTATGTTCCTGAGGTCCTTTTTATGATATATCTTGAAAAGAAAAAGGTGAGATGGATTTTGAGTTGTTTTATTTCTCAGAGGGAAACCTTTTTGGCATTTATTTCTGTAATAGACACTTTGAACTAATTAGTCAGTGCAATCCTCAAATGTTTGTCCTATTTGTGTAATATAAGTACATATTTTTCATCACAAAAGTTCGATAATAATCAGAGAACTAGAAATTATTATGCATCACAAATACAATTTCCGCGCTTGAGGTTACTCATCTTTGACCTTTATCCGTTGAACTCTGATTTAATCAAAGAACCCACAGGTGACCTATAATTGTTGAACTCTGATTTAATCTAATCGTTTTGTTTCAAAGTCAAATTTAAGAACATAGCTTCTTAACTTAATAATGTTTTGTACTTAATTATTCAAGTGATAAACTTACAGATTTAACTGAATAAACTTTTGTAAAAAAAAAATTGGAACTAAGGCCATGTAATAGCACAAGGCATATCGAATTTGGCACTTAAAAAAAGTTGGTCGAGTATTCATCAAATAACGTCCCAATATTCAAATTACACCATACTTTATCTTCTGCCTATCGAAAAAATAACAAACTTTTGTTTATGGTTAAAACTTAAATCTTACATTCGAACGTCACTTATATTTCATTAACTTGGGAAAAAAGCTCAAAAGTTTTCCAAAATTCAGCATTATTAACCAGCAAATGTGAAGAAAATTTGTTCAGTGTATGACTATGAACTCATTTAACCTGAACCAAGCCAATCAAATAATAAACTGGAGTATCAACTACTGAATCCAGTCTCATTTCATATAAATAAAACAAATATATGGACGCGAAATCACCCAGTCATCAAATACAACAAAATAACACCCCAAACACATTTATTTTTAAGAATTTGAAGGAACCATACGTACCAACTCAGAAACCAATATACATGAAACCTCCTTTAACCAAGATTATATGTTTAGACCAGTTCCATTCCAACACTAGTAGAACAAACAGCGCAAGCTTGAACCACAGATTGTAACTGTTTTATAGAACTGGTCTATGACAAATTTAAGTGAGGTCTTCGTCTAGGTCATCCTTTTCTTGTATAGTCTTCTTGGCTTTAAGGAGAAGTGTGGTTTTCCAAGGATCCTGCCATTCGTAGAAATTGCGAGATAAAAGAAACCATATAAAATTTTAGGCATAAAATGTCTATCGATCATCGGCAGACATTTATAAAGAATACCGTACCCTATCAGCATAGTCTGTAATGCTATTAAGAAACAGTTCTAATAAAAAGAAACAAATTCACACAAAAAGCTAATAACAAAGAAGAAAAGATAAAACCCACCAGCCGAGTCATGCTATCAAACTCCCTGATAGCTTCTGTGAACTTGGCAACATCACCTTCATCCATCGAAGAGGCCAGATCCTGCCACATCAATTTTGCCAAAAACCAATTTGTCGGTTCCATTTAAAAATTGTAATTGGCAAGAGGCTTGGAAAAACATTGCTTTAAAAATATATATATATATAGAGGATGGCTAATATACAAACGTTTGTTCCTGGACTCAGGAACAAACGATTCGGTTCTCCAATTTTGAAAGTCCAAATAGTCGATCCAAACCGTTAGATATTCAATCTATATTAAAATGTGCTTGGAGACCAAATTTTACATTTTTTGGAATTTTTTTACTATTTATTAAGCTGGTTTGAAAACCGCTGTTTTTCAATGCTGCAGAAATTTAATAAAAACAGCGGTTTTCAATCCAGCTTAATAAATAGTAAAAAAATTCCAAAAAATGTAAAATTTGGTCTCCAAGCACATTTTAATATAGATTGAATATCTAACGGTTTGGATCGACTGTTTGGACTTTGAAAATCGGAGAACCGAATCGTTTGTTCCTGAGTCCAGGAACAAACGTTTGTATATTAGCCATTCTCTCTCTCTTTCTCTCTCTCTCTCTCTCTATATATATATATATAGATGAGCTATGCTACTCCATGGAGTAAAACGCGTTTGTACTTCACGCCGTATTTTTATTTTGAAAGTCCAAACGACCGATCCGAACCGCTCAACATGATCTCCATATTGAAATGTGCTTGGAGACCAAATTTTACATTTTTTAGAATTTTTTTACTATTTATTAAGCCACTTTGAAAATCTGAAAATCCGGGTGAACAGTAAAAAACAGTAAAAAATTCTGGACTGCCGGATCAGTGATTTTCAAAGTGGCTTAATAAATAGTAAAAAAATTCTAAAAAATGTAAAATTTGGTCTCCAAGCACATTTCAATATGGAGATCATGTTGAGCGGTTCGGATTGGTCGTTTGGATTTTCAAAATAAAAATATAGCGGCGTGGAGCACCAACGCGTTTTACTCCATGGAGTAGCATAGCTCATCTCTATATATATATATATATATATATCAAAGAGGCAACAATTTTAGTGTTGGGATTTGAATAACCTCAAGTTTTGCACAATGAAATTGAAGGCATCCAGATAAAGCAGGTACAAAGAACTGTGTAGAAGTAAATATAAGGCAAAACGAGAGTAAATAAAAACACTTACAGTCAACAGTCTGTATTCACGAGTTCCTGAAAAGGTTGGGTCCAGATCCTGAAAATAAATAAACAACAGACATGTTAGAGTAATAACATACCAACTAACTGCTACTTTTAGATACATTAAAAAAACCAAAAAAGTAGATAATCACACCTAAATTTAACCCAAGCATTTCCAATATACTAAATTTTGCAATTACACAAAACTAAAGAACTTTCAAGTGAACACGATAGAAAATAAGAACTAAACTAACCAAAATAATAATGACTTCTAGTAAGTCGTATCAATGGTAAAACCATGAATAACTAACAATAAAGTATGCTACCAGGAACCCCAAATGACCAACCAAGGCATCCCAATTAAGTACAGATCAAATTGTTCTGTTAGACTTAATCTGACCAATTTTGCTTCAATTGACCCTCAGTTGCACAATCCTACATGGCCTAACCTTCAATTTAACCCGTTCTCGCACCGACAGGTGACAGAACAGCCAAATATTAAACACGCAGAAAGAAATGTACATATAAAATAAACAAAAAGCCCCAATCATGTCCAACAGTCACAAGAACCATACTAGCTGATGCATACGGGCACGGGACTCTTATGCACAAAAATCTTAGAAACAATTAGAATAAACAATAGTAATAAAAATGAAAAACATGCAGAATAATAAAGAAAAAAGAGAGACCTGATAACGCTCCAAGGCATTTGAGACAGCTACCGGATCGCCTCGGCACAGCTGGCAGATACCTGCATTGAGAAGTGTGCCCTTTGCACTGTACTTTAGAAGGTTGTTGTTCACTTGTTGCCTCGCTATATCTTCTAATATCTTTGTCGCCTTTGCAAAGCTGCCCAAAATTTAAGACAGAATTGAAACGGCAAGCACAACAAGAAACTGGCAACTTGTAGTCTTAAACCATCCGATATTAATAGGTTTAATCATTTTTAAAAGCATAACCACTTAAATTTAATCTTTCTCCAACATATTTCCTGAAATCCCTCCTTTCCACACATCAAACAACTTTAACAGCCTAGAGTCTCTCATTCTCTCTGTTTTTTTTTTTGTGAAAAATTGGCTGCAGCGAGTCTCTCTCTTTTTGAAAACCTTGGCGGCAGCTGCCAAGTAACGAATTTTATTCCAACAAAAAAACACAGTACATCGTTCCATCAACCACATCTGAACCTAACATATACAGCATGATCTCTCAACAACACATTCCAAAACACAACAAGAATAGAGCATGATGAAGTCTCTCTCTCTCCCTGTTTTCCTCCCTTCAGTTTTCAGGAACACTCAAATAAAACTAAATGATCCTAAAAAAAGTTGAAGGGAACTAGCTCAAAAGTTGTATTCTAAGTCTCAAAGAAAAGTTCATTTAAAAAATAAATAAAAAAATCAAGTGTTAAGTATGCCAAAAAAGAAATCATACTCTTCCAACTGAGCTGCAATTTGAGCAACCCTCTGTTTACACTGGCTCGCGCTAGTTGTCCCTTCTTCGCTCATGAAAAGGTCGACTGCTTTATCGAAAAAGTCCATTGCTTTCTCTAAATCTTGCTCTTGTTCATACATGTCCCCAAGATCCTAAATCAATTAAAAAGTCAGCAAAATTAAGATAGATTTAAAAGAGATAACGGGACAGTAGCTCAGATTCAGTGCTTACATTTTTCGCAACAAATAATTTTACAGGTTGTCTTCCATATTTTTTGTTCGTATGACAACCCAAATGGTAATATAAAACATTTTCTATATTCTCTCATATGTATCTTTGCTCTTTTTAAGAGTTCCCAGAAGATGCTTTGGCAGATGAAACTAAATTTGCCTAGAGTAAACATTTAAAAAAGCTTTTCTCACATTATACGAGCATTGATTCAAAATGGAAAGGGAAAAAAGTTAAGATATGCAAAGCCATAAGTAGGATTTCGAGAATTAAATTATCTTATGTGAACATGCAGCACTTTCTTTCAAAGTATCACAAGTACAAATGAACTATTTTGCAATTTACAAAAACTATTTCACTTTTGGTGCATACAAAATCAGAGATCTCTTACATTAGCACCTAACACCCAATTATTTTCAAATATTTGCAAGTAGTAATTGATTGTCACACTAATTTGGTGGAAAAAGGTTTATTACATGAAGTGCTGACAGTTCTGCCTCTACAATAGCTCTTGTTATCTTTCTGTACAAACTATAACAATTTGGGTTATAAGTTGGCACTTGGGTTACTACAATAAGTAGCTCTTGTTATCTTTCATAACCAACTTGGTTGTGCACTTGTGCAAAATGACAAAGCTAGGGATTGCATGTCTGTATCATTACTTCAATATAACCTAAAATGTGATTCTGTGTTAGTTGCATATGTCGAAAACTCGTAGTTTTGCTTGTGTTGATTGCATATTGAGAACCATTTGTCATTTACAAGAAGGGTAAGTAAGCATAAGTAGCTTGAAAATCCCCTCCTGTTTCGATACTAAAATTTCTTTACTTAATTATATATGTATTTTATCTTTTGGCTAATTTTTTTGTCAGTCCAGGTTAGCATGATGGTAGAACTAACAGCAAACAGCAAACATTTCCACTTTATCTTTTCAGAAGTTCCGTTTTAAATTTTGAAGAGCAATAATTGCTGCTGAAAGGTACTTGGGAGACATATAAGTACCTTGCAATATCTTGCAGCCATGTTCAATCGACCCAATTCCATGTAAATATTAACTGCATGGTTTAGTGCTTGTGCAGCATCTGGATAAAAACAAAACAGCATATTATAATTTTATTTAGGTTGGGTATTCAATCTTAAGTTTATTTTATAAAGCTGCTGTATGGTTGTATGGTTATGGAACAAGACCAATATATATATCTTCAGTCCCGGATGAGAAACAAAACAAGAAAGGCAAAATAATCAAATTTAATTTGGTTACATGCCCAACCATTATGAACAAGTGTCAATTACAAGATCAAAATCTTAAATTAAATCCAGTACTACAATTAGTTGCTCTTGATACAAGGAGGTAGCATACTTACTAAATGAAGTTGTATGTTCATGTAATAAAATTAAGAACACTCCTTAAGCTAGGTTACATCAAAGAAATACCTTGAGTGGAGAATTTCTTATAGCTATTAGCTGCTTCAACATAAGCCGAGGCAGCCTCATGCTTGCTGTCAGACTGTCAACAGATTGAAAGGAAAATAGAATGCTGAGATGCATACATAACAATGGTAACATCAGTATTAACTTCCAAAAAATCTCTTCGTTTGTAAACACTTGGAAAGGTCGTACTGGTCAGATTTAAACCAAACTCACTTTTCTCGGTACTCCAAACTCAGGACCAGTACCTACCGCTTCCAATGTGAATCAGCCGATATGGCCAATCCCACATTTGCAAATATACCAGTTTCATCCTAATTTTGCTACTGATCAGGTATTAATGAAGTTATACCAGCAATATTCAATTTGAAATTTGTGCAGGTCTATGGGATGCAATCTGTAAATCAGAAAAGAAACAGAAAACACTATTACCTTCAAATGACAATCAGCAACTCTGAGGTATGCAGTTGCAGCCCGGCTCCCTGTGAAGCAAGTTAATATTCTTTGATTACATAACAATACGGTAATTATCACAAAATTTACTCGAAATGAAACTGACATGTTTGTCCAGAATCATCGCTTTCAAGACTTGTTAATTCAAACAATGGGAATTTGACTGAAATTTCTCACTTTGAGACATGATATAACAGACAAGCTTCCTTTGTGAATTTATGCACTCAATATACTTAATTGCTGTTCAGACCCATCTTTTCACCACTAAATCTAATTTACGTCCAAGGCTCCAAAAAGGCCCTGATTATTCATCGGATCCTATGAAAATCTAATAAAAAAGGCCAAATTACAGTAAATGCGCACCATGCCTCTCTAGTCTCGTCCGAGCAACCTATTCTGACTTGATTTACTACAGCAAGGGAAATTTTTGCCTTAATAAAATTCACTGGCACTTCAGTAAAAAAAAATACACAGGAACAATGTTTAATGAAGGTTAGACCAAATCACTCGGCGAAATCGAAATCCAAATGAAAGAGATCTTACAGTTCTTGGCAAGCTTGAACTGATTGGCAGCTTTATCGAATAAATCAGCCGCATCGTCGTACTTAGACCCGAACAGACCCCAACCAGTTAGCTTTTTCTCCGCCTTCTTCTCCAATTCATCTCCTTTCGCCGCGTAATCGGCCATTGCTTCGAGCTTTCTGCACCGACTTCAACCCCTATGGAGAAATTGTCTGAAAGTTCGATGCCGAAAGGTCCAGAGAAGAAAATGGGGTGAAAGGGTTGAAGTTGGACAAATGAAATACGCTGTATGAATAAAGGAAAAGTTTGCACCGGGTGCAGGCGTTTGGAAAGCTGGGGAATATCCTTCGACGGGGACCCGGAACCCCTAAAGTAACTCAAATTTCGAGTTTGGATACAGACCGTCCGATTTCTCTGGCACGAATATTAAAGGACCCGTGCATTCCACCTCGACCGGTTTGGGCTGGATTCTGATTGGACGGTCCTGTCCAAACTCAAAATTTGAGTTACTTTATGGTATCATGTCTTGGACCAAAAAATATAACATGGACCGTTTATTTTGCATCAAGAATGGTGCCTTATACCGAATTCATATCACCGACGGTACCGTAAAAGGGAATCTTTTACAATTACTTGATCTGGACCGTTCTTTTTAACTTGGCACGACTCTCAAAGCCCAATAATACTGCCCCCTCAGTCAGCCCGAATCCCAAACTGGCTGAGAGTTAATCTCAACCGTAAATAGCTAATTGTAAAAGGGAATCTTTTACGGTACCGTCGAGGATATGGATTCGCCTTATACCAGTCGAGCGACCGATGTGCTCTCCTCTTTTCTCAAAATTTTCAGCAACGTGGTTTGCATAGCCAAATATGAAATGAGTTATTTGATTCTAGATAATACTTTAATAGAGCACCCATCATGCGACGTATCACGTAGATGCAATAAATCGTGCCAAGAGCAGCAACCCGCACATGGTGGGGCCCGCCAATAACTGGAGGACTGGGTGGTTCTGCGACCGTCGATTTAGCAAACTGGACAAATGAAACTATGAAAAGTGATAATGACGGTCTGATAGCCACCGCCACCGCCCACCGGCCACTTTCTTTTTCAAGATAAACTATCGCTCTTCGTCTGCAGTATTCTATGTAGCACGCGTTTCTGAATAAACAGAGAGGACAAACATTACCTGCGCGTGAATGCTGCAAATCTCGACTTGCTGGTCAAAGTACATCGCTCTGCCCGAGGTCAATACTTTTTTTTTTTTTTACATAAGCCCGGCGCACACACTCTCTAATTCAATACTTCAATAGTAAGGATATGGATATCTCACAAATTTTTAGTTAGATCTTGATGAGTACAAAATCCGAATTGTTCAGCGCGATTTTTAAAATAACTTATTTTGGGTGCATTTGGATTTGGTTGGAGCAAGAATAGTGTTAACTCAAAAATAGTACTATTTTTTTAATTAATTTACATTTCGATTAAGAGTTACTGACTAATCTCTGTTTTTTTTTTGTGAATTAGCTCACTATTCTATTAATCTAACAAAAATTTGAATTAGCTATTATTCTCAATTTGAGGTTAGCTCACTATTATGTTAAGTAAGCTTCTTATTCCCTTCATTTCTCTAATTGACATTGACTTTGATGATTTTTGTCCAATTTTGTCAATAATTTCTCATTATAAATTACAATAGAGTCGCTGCTCTTTCCAAGTACATCTGGAGTCTAACAAAATCAATCACAGTTATATATTCACAAATTACAAGGTTAAATTTGTAAACTTTGCTATGTCATTGATCTTATTTGATCGGGTTGATTCTTTCCTATATGTAATACACACATT
This sequence comes from Carex myosuroides, assembly GCA_028015225.1. Classification (NCBI taxonomy): domain Eukaryota; kingdom Viridiplantae; phylum Streptophyta; class Magnoliopsida; order Poales; family Cyperaceae; genus Carex; species Carex myosuroides. Next base: position 7,894,635 of record CM051482.1, read on the forward strand.
AAGAAATTTGTCCATTTGATTGCTTCATTACTCTTGTCTAAAATGTCCATTTAATGCACTGTACCAGGTTTGATGCCCCTGTACCAATTTTTGGAAATGCATTGTACCAATTTTTGGAAATGCACTGTACCAGGTTTGATACATGTACTAAGTTTCATATATTTTGAGATACTGCTACATACTGTTAATTAAGAACTCGTGCCTTGAGTTAAGTCCTGATGACGAAAATTTGTTCTACAATTTTGAAACTAAACCAAGGGTATGTTTCCCATTTTAGCATCCATGGCTCAAGAAGTTTTTGTCGCCCCAGTCTTCACAATAGCTTATGAATCGTGTTTTATGCAGCCAATAGAGTTCTGACTAACAAATAGACGAGATTGGGACCAGATGCATTTAAGGCCCTTATACTACAAGGGAGGTTTCAGGACAAGTCGTGGATCCACATGCCACCGGAACCGAGAGAATTGACAGGCACTTATAGTTTTGGTCCCAATCAGCTTTAGGAAGCTGAGGTTGTCAGTCAACCCAACAAAGAACAAGAACAATACGGATACAATCCGTATATGCACAATTACAAAGAATATGGGTACAATATGTACAATCAGAGTTGGAATTATTAACTTGGTGATGTCTCCTTATTTGATCTATTGTTTCGACCTATTTTCAGACCAGACATCATGTTTTTAACCACTAAATTGCATTGTTTACATTGAATATCAATAGAATATGGTACTGCTGCATTTTGGTTATGACTTTGCAGGAAATAGGCGAAAACAAGCAGAATTCTGACATCCTTCATGCGAGTCGCGTTCCACCTGACGCGGGTCGCATAACAGTCCAGCGCGACCTCAGACGCGACCCTCATTGCTCACACCAGGTTCCACCTGACGCGGGTCGCGTCTCATCTGATGCGGGTCGCGTCGAATTAATTGCGCCAGGGTCCAATTGAAGCCCATTAAGACGCCTATATAAGCAGAGGGCCTGGCGCAAATGAAGGGGGGATCCAGAAATTTCATAAAAAGAGATCTGATTGGGATTTTGAAGAGGGAGCTTGGCGCGCGACAGAGGGAGGCGATCTGGAGCCAAGAAGGATTCGACTTGGAGAAGAAGATTCGGCCAGAAGCTTCGATCCTCTTCAATCCTTCATCTCTCATCATGATTTGCACTCTCTTTCTCTCTTTTATTTTGTTTTTGATCATGTCTGAGTAGTTTTGTAGTTTCAGGGATTTGGATGTAGTCTTAGACTTTGTTTGATAATGCACATTGATTGAATCTGAATGTTATTCGTGTTTCTTTGATTCTTGTATTATTGTGATTGCTTGATCTAAATTGCTTGATTGATTCTTGATTGTCTACTGTTGAATGCCTATGGTATTTCTTCTTGTAATTTGGCCTTGATGTTTCTTGCAAATTAGGTTAAGTATTTGAGGTAGATCTGAGATCCGAAAGGTGAGGTCAATAGTAGCCGAGAGGTGAAATTTCCACCTGTGGATACCTTTAGTAAACAGAACTGAGAACTTAGGTTTGATCAAACCTAGGAAGGTGAAATTGCATTTCCGTACCAAGTCTATTAAGCCAACACACGAGAGTTGAGGTTTAGTAACATTAGGTACGGTCAATCGAGCCTTACATGACTTGAACCATCCAGAAACAGACATGTGCAGGTTCAGACTCAAGGGCCACGCTGGTCGCATGCGAGAGCACGCGAGTCGCGTCACAAGGGTCGCATACGAGAGTATGCGAGTCGCGTGAGAAGTCTAAAGTCGCTCGAGGTCCATGCGGGTCGCATCACAAGGTCCAGAGCAGCAAAGTTGAGGATGAAATCTGAAACCCTTGAAACGCCTTTTATACAATAGTCCAAAACAAAACATTTAATTGCTTTCATTTCTTTCATTGCACTTGTTACGGAATTTAGGAAACATAGACAAACACAAACAACCATTTCAAACTTCTAGTACCTAGCTAAGTAAAGTAGGAATTCAGAAATTGAGTCGTCCCTGTGGATCGATACCTGACTAGACTATACGACGGGATTGTGCACTTGCAATCTTAGTCGAAAGTTGAATAAGGTTTAAAAGCTACAGCTTGCTGTAGTGAAACTTTGTGATACGCTTTGGGCAGAACACTTGGCACTTTTTCGAATATTATTTTATGTACCCTATGCTCAGAAGGCTGAAGTAGGGGCACCGCATGCAGTTGCTAGTAAGCTTAGGAAGTACAGGTTTTCTAGTTAGTTTCAATTTTTTCTATTTTCTAGTTAATTTTCAGCTTTTTTTTATGTGATGATGCCAAATCATATAGCGTAAATCACTATCTTTTTATCCGTAAAATGACCAAAAGAGAATGCGAAGTAGCTATTTTTTCAATTTATTTTCCGCAAACATATTTTTGAGTCATTTCAGCAAGTTTTGGAGAAAGTTACGTATTTAGGCCCAAAACAGAGCAAAAATGTCATATTTCGGCGATTATCAAATAGCCACAAAAATGGGACATCACATGAAGCATGCAACACCTCATACGAAGTGCACAACATGCGAAATAACAAGAAAATCCGCTAAGTCAGAAGACCCTGTGGCCTCCTCCATGTTGTACGCGGCATCATAGTGACAATATACGCGATTAATTTGCATTTTATTCATTTTTTTTTACGTTTCCAAACTAAACTCTAAAATAAAACGCAAAAAAACATATAATACGTTTTATTCGCAAAGAAAATGCGAATCACGAATTATTCGCCATAAAAATGCAAACTTTTTGGGTTTTTTTTTCTTCCTTATTGTACCGAATTGTTCCCGAATTATACCCGAATCATGAATTTTTGACCCCGCCGAACTGAACCCGAACTATTCGTTTGTCACTATGCGCGGCATAGCCCAGAGGCCGCACGAGTTAGCAAGCTGGGCTTTTTAGAAGATCCGCTTTTTCTGATGGGCCACGCTATTTTTAGACAATTCCTGATAAATCATGAATGGACGTCACGTCCCCCATGATCTCCACTACCTCCACTAGTGCTTAGGAGAACTATAAATACCCCTCTTGTAATAGGATTTAGTGTGTGTGTTCAATTGTGTTAAGTCCAGAATTGTAGCTATCAATCCTCATTGTTAGGTTAGGTTATAAAGTCACATAGGGAAAGAAGGGCAACTATCAAAAGTTAAGGAGAAGAAAAGTCATCTTAGGAGACAGAGGTTATTCTATCTTCAATTATGTTGTAATTTATATTCTCTTTATTTATTTATTTTATTGCCATGGCCATAACAAGCTAAACTTCTCATCTTTAGGGTGAGGGTTGTACTTAAATTCTTAATTGTTTTAATATATGTTAATGTTTTGTTTTGCGTTATAATTTGAATTTCTTTTGCACTTTAATCTTTTTATAATATTCTTGCATACATATTTCTATCTACTGTATGTCAATGATATCCACACGCCTTCGATAAGCAATTCAGAGAATTCGTGTGAAGAATTACTCGTAAGTAGTGGTGAGATTGGGACTAACGAGGTTTGGCAGCGGTTAAAAGACTAGGATTATAACCCAGTGGGCTCCTTTGGCAGGATAGTATAAATCGCAACATAGACTAAGTTTGATTCCTATACGGACATATTAGACTTAGTTGGAACAACATTAGAAAATACTTAGTTTAGGTGGGTCTTTGGGATATTTCAACTACGGGGTAGTATAGGGAAATAATATATTTTTCGTATCTAAAACACTTTAGTCTTGATAGCCCAAAAGCCGATCGAAAGATCGAAAAACCTTTCAAATCACATAAACAAACACTCAGTTCACCATGCGGATAGTGACAGTGCTGTACGCGGGGTAGGGGTAGTCTATACCGCATGCGGTATAGATAAACGTCAAACTTATATTTTGCATGATTAAGAATGATAAGAAACAAGAACCCTATAAGCTCTATATTATTGTTTAACCTTATTTAGCTATAATACCTTAATTGCATTTGTCACCACCAACCTTTTTATAAAAATCCCATAACCTAGGCTAGTACAAATTGCTTAAAACTTAATACACTATCCCTGTGGATCGACACCTCAATTATACTATACGGTAGGATCATGCACTTGTAATCTGAACGTAAATTGAAATTATAGTTTATAAATATTTAAAAGTAGTAGTTCATTTTGGATACGTAGAGTATCTAGGTTTCCTTTTTATTGTAAGTTCAGTGATACTGGTACTCATATAGTATTGGTTTTTATTTTCTCTAGTTTAGTTCAATGAATATTTATAATTTGAATGTTTAAAGTAATGTAAGATGCCTACAATCTTTTCTAAAAAAAAAACCTTGCAACATTATTTACTTATTTTAGAATTTTTCATATTTTTTTATATTTTTTTCTAAATTTTCAACAATTTAAATTAAAATATAAAAGAAAAGTTTGACGTGTGACCACATGTGACGTGACCGTCCGCCACTATTTTGATCACGTCATGTGACAAAAAAAACTATTAATCGAAAATAAATAAATAAATATTGCGAAACGGGATGGTTTTGGCAGAAATTCGATATGTAGATAAAACGGGTTAGTTTATCCCGTCCCACTAATTCAAATTATAAACCCAAACTAATTAACTAAGCAGATATGGGACGTTAATATCCATTTCGTCCGGCCCAAAAAAAAACCCTGGGACGGTAAGCTCCATCCTGTCCGGCCCAAAAAAAAAACAGAGAGACTGTTTGTTGCTTTGCTTCGCTCTCGAAATACCCAACTAAAAAAGAGGAGAAAAAACAAAGCCTGGTCGGGGAAACCAAGGAACGTGTATCCTCTGCATTAACTCAAAAGGGAATTTTTTGAGTTAATGAATCTCAACCATCTGATTTTAAACGGAGCCAATCCGGTTCCTGCCTATAACATAGAGGGCCTTTCAATATTGGTGCAGATCTAACTCGCACGAATCTTAAAACAAATCAGACGATTGAGATTCATTAACTCAAAAGATTCTCTTTTGAGTTAATGCAGAGGATACGAATTCGGAAACCAAGAGGCTCATTTACTGCTTCTCATATATTTTCATTATTCAAATCAAACACAAGGCCCCAATAAAATAATTAATTAATCAAATCAAACCAAGGCTTCTTGGATTGGACCATCTATACCGTCTCTAATTTTTTTTTCGGTCGGACGGGAATGAGTATACCGTCCCTGGTTTTTTTTCCTGTTTGGTTAATTTGATTAGCGGTGGTTAGGGCAAACATGGATAAGTTAGTGGGACGGGATAAACCAACCCGTTCTAATTACATTTCGAAATTCCGCCAAAATGATACCCTTTACCGATATTTTATTTATTTATTTTTTATTGATAAAAATTTTGGCAAAAAAAATGGTCACCTCACGTCATGTGACCAAGTCAAGACGTGTTTGTCACGTCACGTCACGTCACGACGCGCTACATATTTGTGGGTCTTTCTCTCTTAATTTTCTTCGAACTTTTCCCGGAATTTTTTGTAACGAAAACTCTGCAGCTAAAGCATAATGGGTAAGAAGTAAGAACTGCTAGATAATAATAACTCATTTCATCGTTAAACACAGAGAACGGACACCGAACGTCATTACATTACGTGCGCGTGGGTAGGAATGGCAAAAAAGCCCAATTGGCCCGGTCATACCCGCCAGCCCGCCTTTTACCCGGTCAGCCCGCCTCTGTAATGGGTCAGGTAAGGCCGGGCCTAGAGACAGGCCAGGTCAGTCCTGGGCTTATACCAAAGCCCACAGGCAGCCCATTGGACGTGTATGTTAAAAATAAACAAGCAGCAGGCCAGCAGGCTGGGTTTTTTATTCGCACCCTCTTTCTCGCTCTCTGACACTTACCCGTCTCTCTCATTTCTCTCTTTCGCCTCTCTGCGTCACTCCGCCAGATCGCCGAGGCCGCCACGACCGCAGCCAGCAGATCACCGCCACTCCGCCAGATCGTATCTAAACCGTACTCTCACTCGCTCGTGCGAGTTTCTCTCTCTACCCCTCTCTCTAGATCTAGATGAGAAGGGTCAGAAGCTGAAGGCGAACTTTCCCTCTAGCCTTCCTACTGCGGTTGAACTCCACCAGATCGCTGACTTCGGTACCAACTCTCTCTTGCTCTCTCTCTTCACACAATAGAATGGAGTTATTTTCCCGGTATCCATGTAAAATACGCAATTTGAAGGAATGCAAGCCAAAAAAATGATCATAAATGGATGAGCTTTGCTCGCACGATTGTAATTTTGGAAATCGAGAGGGTAGTGAAACCAAAGACAATGTTGTACAGCAAGAAGTGACATGTAAATGCGATCAAACCTCAACCAGGCTCAGTTAATAAACAACATTCAGCAGTTCTTCAATTAAGCCTCAATTCAGTGTCAAGTTAACAACTTATACTTAAAATTCTCTACTGGATGCTAAATTCGTATTATAACGATGTTGGACAGTTGGAGTGCTGGAAAATATGCTCCTGCTAATCATCCATATTCATGATCTCTAATTTGCATTCATCGGGCTGCATTGATATTATATATTGCTAAAATTGCAGAGAAGAACCAAAATTTTAGCTGTACCTACTCATGTTTGATTTTAGGCATGTACTATTACATGAGTTCTGTTTACCATAACTCTGTGACCTTTCTTACTATTTTTATTGTTTTATACCAGATAAGTTAACGAACTCCGTCATTTCTGGGATGGAGGCTACTTCAGCTGTGGAGATGCAAGTTGTTGAGAAGCAAGGTTTTGATTTGGGATTGTTTATTGGGGACCTCTCTCTTGATGAAGACGCTATCAGGTTCTTGATTATCCAGTTATTAATTTTGTAATAAATTCATACACACTGCTTAATCATTAATATTGAAATCATATATATTATGTGATACCCCTGCAAATGATTAGTATCTCAGACGTAAATTCATACACACTGCTTAATCATTAATATTGAAATCATATATATTATGTGATACCCCTGCAAATGATTAGTATCTCAGACGCTTCTTTGAAACATTAGAAGCTTTGCATACAACCCTATTTCCTATTGTATTTTTATGTAAAGAAAAAAAAGGTAAGAAAGGTTGGTAATTTGGGTATCCTTTGAAGTCAATATGGGGCCAGTGTGGTGGGAAACATGCTTTTCAAACGTTTTTGTCTTACTTTGCCTCACTGGGTGAGACCTAGTTCAAAATAGGGGGAAGTAGCTCAGTTGGTTAGAGTGCTGGTCTGTCACACCATAAGTCGTGGGTGAGTATCAATAATCTAGCTGTGATGAAGGATGAATTGATTGAGTATATGAAGCAAGACATCTATTTGCTGGGAGGGGTAATGCTAAATAAGAATTATAGCTTGAACTCACAGCTGGAGTGTGATAGCTCTCTCTCTCTCCCCTTCCTCCCTCTCTCCCTTCCCCCCCACAGGGGAATTGCAAACATTATGCATTTTGAAGTGATATACATGAAATCGCCCTTTAATTTATTTGTCTATATATTTTTGTTTGCTTGATGTACGGCTATATTACCCCTGAGCTCTTGGTGCAAGTATGATTTGATTATTCTGCTGTATATCCAAATAGTGCAGTTTTCTTGTGTTTTTTGCAAATGATCAAAATGCCTTGGCAATGGAAAAAAATGGTATTTGCAGGTGTTGGGTTTTGTTGTCATATTTCTTCTTTTTAATTGATAATGCCATTGGCCTTTTACTTTTTGCAGTGATGATGAGTCACTGGATGGGCTACACGATGAACTCGAGGAATGTAAAAATGATGAAGTAAGATTATATTATTTATAAAATCTTTCAATCAGCTGGGGTGGTAACATTCATGTTGTACTGTAATCTTCTAATTCTGGGATTTTTTAACTATTTTTGTGTGATCACTTGATACTTATTTGCGAATTGATTCTTGATTGAGAAGCGTAAGGTATTAGTCTTGGGCTGGTCAGGTCCGGTGCCACAGAGGCGGCCTGAAAGTGTTCATTGGTTAGTCATGCGGATAACTTGCAATTTTTTATTGGTTATGTTTCCCTTTTTGCATAGGAAATCACAAATATTCTTGCAAAAGGAACAAAGCTCCGGGAGTACACAAAAGGTGTAGAAAACAATATTCGACAAGTTGAACTGGATTCTATTCAGGTATGCTGGTCCCTCTCCATTGTTTGTTGGGTGGTGTATGGGGAGAGAAACTTCAAATGACTTAAATGAAAAGAGAGAACTATGCAGTGTGTGCTAGTATTTTTCTTTTAACCCAAGAGGAATCTTGCAATGGGCATTGTCCTAAGTTAAGTGCCTCTTTGTGTGCGCAGGATTATATCAAAGAGAGTGAAAACTTGGTGCTGCTGCATGACCAGATTCGTGACTGTGACAATATTTTGTCCCAAATGGAAACTCTTCTCAGTGGATTCCAGGTAATTTGTTGTGATAATACCTGTTTGCCAGCTTTTTAATATAGAGCTTCTGTTTGCTTCTTGCTTGTTTTCTTAGGCTATATGTTGTCTAATTGATTAAGTAAGAATTAGTCAGGGCTAAACATCATTCAGTTGGAGTTTAGACGAGGCAAGATTTGGTTAACCTGAAGCTTAAGTCGGATTGCATAATTGGTTTTTAATACTGACAAAATTGGGTTAATCTGAAGCTTAATTGAGGATGAATTGCAAAATAAAGCCTCGTTTGTATTAAATTTGATTAAAAGTGATTCTTCTTACAGATTTGCGGTCCAATTACAAGGTGAGTCCTTTTGAGGGCTCATTGTGCTAAATCAAGACATTATACTCGAGGATAATGTATATTATATCTGTCCTGTACCAGCACGATACTGTGCCAAACTTAAGCTCTTTGATGTTATACTCTTTTCTTAACAATTGACTAGGCAGAGATCGGATCAATAAGCTCAGAGATTAAAGTACTCCAGGAAAAATCTTTAGACATGGGTTTAAAGCTGAAGAACCGCAAGGTTTGCTTCTTGTAATTTCGACCTAGATCTTTACTCTTTAATGATTTTAAACATGATTATTAGTCATCAGCTTTTTAGAACCATAGGCCTAGTCTGGATGGTGATAGGAAGATGCAGGTCCGATTCCTGCAAGAGGCATGTAGAAAGCAATTGGTGTCGGGGTTACCGGAGCGCTTTTTTTTTTTTTGAAAAAGAAGAAGTTAGCAACTTCTAAGAAAAGAAAAAAAATGCGCTATTAGCTACTGTACCAACAAGCAATAATACCATATCTGGACCAACATAGATGCAGTAGTTTAACTAGACTACTTTTTGCAAGGTTGCTTCTTAAGGGTCCCATATATTGATCCGCTGAAGTTTCAGTTTGGAGCCTCGGTCGAGTCATATCAAATGTGCACAAAAATATAATAATATTGCTTGTGGTTGTTTCTATATTCTCAAATCATGTTGCTTATTCATTTGTATAACTTTTCTTCTGAAAAAACTTTTGCCCTGAAGCTTCTAATATTATGTGCAACAATTTAAAAGATGAAGAAGATAAAAATGTAGGGCTGGTGAAACCAAATTGATGCTTTTTTTTTTTTGATAGCCTGGCAGAAGCTGCCAAGAGTAAGAAACCAAATTGATGCTAAAACCTTTAAAAAAAAAACTTACATTTTTTTTGCCCTATATTTCACCTTTCCCAGGCAGCAGAGTCTAAGCTATCAAAATTTGTTGAAGACATCATTATATCTCCAAGAATGATTGACATAATTGTAGATGGCGAGGTTGCCCCCTTTTCCATAATCTTTTCATTTTAATTAGTTTTCTCCTCTGTTGATACCAATCTATAACTCAGTAGTAAAGCCAACTGGATGGTAGGCTGATTTTGGCCAATTATGGGCTTTTTGCTAAAGTTAAACAAACGTGCAATAGATAAGAATTTCAAAGAGATGTTAAAACTCACAGTGTATTAAAGATTATCACAATTTTTTTGTCACTTTATTACATACAACTTGAAAGTCGAAGCTAATTTTTCTGTGCTAAATACTTTTATGTGTTAAGATTTTATTGTCATGGAACTTTTGTAGATGCCACTTTAGGTTTTATTATCTCTATCTTCAGGCATAAGTTTGGATCTGTATTTCTTCAAATTTTGTTCTGATAATGTTACTGCTTAAAATAAATATTAGCAATCTAAAGTGCATTTGACTGGTAGCAATTCAGTTCCCATTTGAGATGTAGTAGCATTCATGATATAATGATAGTGTTAGAGATTTGTAAGATCATATATCCCTCAACTCTAGACTTAGTTTTTGTATTTTTAATTACATCATTTTTGTTTATATTATGTAGGTAAATGAAGAGTACATGAAAACACTTGAGACCCTAAGTAAAAAGATAAAGTTTCTGGATGCCGATTTAATGGTTAAAACCGCTCGAGCACTGAGAGATGTTCAACCTGAAGCTGAGAGGCTTAGACAAAAAGCTGTCTCGAAGGTTGGGTTTCCTGACACTTGAGTTTCTTCCTACTTGTTCCTTTTTAATTTATCAACATCATGGTACTGGACCTTAATTCCAGGTACACTATTAGTCCCTATCATTGGAAACTAACCATGTATGATCATTTCTCGAATGCCATGTACTTCTTCCTACCATGTCGTGTCTGTACTTGACTACTTGTATACTATGGCAACACTATATTCTTATTTCTTTTCATTTATGATCATCATTTCTCGAATTGCAGATTTTTGAGTTTATAATTCAGAAGTTTTACGCATTAAGGAAACCTAAAACAAACATCCAGATCCTTCAACAAAGTGTTCTTCTAAAGTACAAGTAAGTTTGCTTTTGTTTTGTATTAAACGTTGGGTTCTTTCGCTAACTGGTTTAAAGAGGTTTTAGAATAGGATAGTTGCAAATTAACTGATAAATTACATTTTATATTTCTAATGGCATGTAGATATGCGATAAGTTTCCTCAAGGAACATGGTAAGGAGATATATACTGAAGTTCGTGCCGCCTATGTCGATACTATGAACAAGGTAGATTTGCAACTTGATTTGTGCAAGCTATTATGATCTGAAGCTGTTTTACTTATGTTTTGGGTACTTATTTAACAAAAGGATATTTATTTTTGTGGTTTTTTCTGTCCATTTTGTTGCTGAAAGTAACACTGTGACATGACTTTATTTTAATTAAAACTATTTTTAGTTCTCTATCCTGGCCCTACCTGTTTTAAGTGGTACTGATACAAATGTGATTTCTTTGTTGCTTTGTATGATGGTTTAGAAACACTAACTCGTTCCCTGTCAAAATATGCAAAGCAAAAGGTGGAGTTAGCTTAATTATTTCTAACTCCTCTTACTCTAGGTACTGAGTGCACATTTTCGTGCATACATACAAGCCCTTGAGAAGCTACAGCTGGATATAGCCACATCAACTGATCTAATTGGGGTTGAGACTAGGAGCACGGGCCTACTCTTTTCTAGAGGGAAAGAACCTATTAAATCTCGTTCTTCTGTCTTTGCCCTTGGTGAAAGAATCAACATCTTGAAGGTAAATTCATGATTTGCTCTCGAACTCCTGTTTCTTCTTCTCCTTGATACCCATGACAAATACTTTGGTTTTAACTTCTATACCAAGAAGTAAGAACAGTTGTTTCCCCTGATGCAAGTTTCTTAATTGATTGAATAATAGTTAATTAAAAACAATTAATTTTGTTCATTATATTTGAAGGAAATTGATCAACCAGCATTAATACCTCATATAGCCGAGGCTAATTCTCAAAAATATCCCTACGAGGTTCTGTTTAGAAGCTTGCAAAAGCTCCTTATGGATACTGCTACCTCAGAGTAATCTCTCTCTCTCTCTCTCTCTCTCTCTATCTGTCCTTCCCTCGTGCTAATTTTATAGCGTCATTCCCTTTTTTAATATCATATATTTTTTTGCTGGGCAGGTATCTTTTCTGTGATGATTTCTTTGGTGAGGAATCTTCTTTCCAGGAAATATTTTCAGGTAGTTAAAACTAATCACCTTGGAATTGTTTTGAATGAACTCTCTCAAATGGTATAAACCATAAGTGCTTTAACTGGAGCGGTTGAATCTCCAGCGCTGAATGCAATAGTGCTAAATGCAATTTGAAGTTCAATTTTGTCTGTTTATTGACTTATATTTATTCCTTCATTTTGCTGTTTTGGTCCCGGAGGTGGTGGGAGTTACGGTTAAACAGTCCACAAAGCAGATTGTGCAAAAATAATGTGCGAAGAAAAACTAGGTTTCATATTTGGGGCTTGAGAAGTACAAACCTTGCAGTTTGTGTACTTGAAAAGCTAAATTGGCATTCTTTGTTTATTCAGGACCGATCCAAGTTATTGATGAGCATTTCAATATGGTACTTCCAAATTGTTATGATGCAATTGGATTGATGCTGATGATTCGTATAATTCACCAGCACCAGGTGGGCCTTAGTTCATAATATTTTTCTTTTCTAGTTGATCGGTTATAATTCTTCATACCAGAGGAGCATGATTTTTTTGTGGTAGCATCATAGCATTTATTACAGTACAGGATCCATTGTACCCCGAATGTTGAGTGTGATTTTATCTGCAACATTACCTGGATTTGCTTGGTACATTTCACCATATTTCATGGCTGTGTAAAATCAGCTTTAAGAAGGATAAACACGGTGCATATCAAAATATTTCTCTCCTGAGACTGGGACTGATACATACCGGTACTGGACCTGGCCTACACTGAATTAAGCTACTCCGCTAACAATTAGTTCCTTCAATTATGCAAATGAACGGCACACAGACCAAAAAAAATAAACCAACACAAACAAAATTGATGCTCAACTTACAACTTTTAAACCAACCCTATTTCTTAAATATTTATGTTGTAACTTGTAGATATGCACTTTTTTCTCTTTTAGTGAAATCTAGTGTCTCTGAGGATGATTTTTTTTTCTCTTGAAGAAATAAGAATGAGCTGGTACCATAACTGAAATTATTCAGTACTGCTTGGCTGATACCATCGTGTTCTAAAAAAATAGTGACTGCCATTTTGCATCTTCCCTCAAATGTTATTAACTTTGATATTTTACACCTTTGACAGCTTATTATGTTTAGGAGGCGTATTCCTTGCTTAGATTCTTACTTAGACAAGGTCAGAACTTGGCATCCATTTTAGACTTCTTGTACTGGTTATGTCTTTCTTTCTATTGCAATTGTTGGTATAAAATTTTTTGTTCTTGGTTTGCGATCATTAATTTCCAGTCCATGCTATCTCTGAAGTTACAAGGTATTCAGAGTAGCATTCTTATTTGAAAAAAAAAAAATCTCTGGCATTATTTTACGAAACCTTTAAAATAACCCTATTGAATGACAAGCTTTTGTACTGTTTAATATGTCCATTTCTAATGTACAACTGCTGAGAACCTCAAGCTAAATAGACGACTATTCAATAAGAACTGTAACAACTGTAAATGTTGCAGTAGCATGTCTTTAGGAGGAGCTGTTGACCCACCGTTATTTATTTTACGCTCGGCAGTACCCAATTTGTACTATGCAAAGGGCTTAGTACTAGCAGCTTAAGCTTATGGACAGCTGTGCTGGAGACTTCATATTCTTGTCAACTGTCTGTTCTTATGGAATCTTGTCTGTGCAAATTAAGAGCATAAACTTGTAAGGGGCTTCATTGCTTTAAATCTGTGCTCATAAATGTGGGATTTGGCAGGTAAACATGTCTCTGTGGCCTCGATTCAAGATGGTATTCGATATGCACCTGAGCAGCCTGAGAAATGCAAACGTGAGAAGTCTATGGGAGGACGATGTGCATCCGCACTATGTAATGAGGCGGTATGCTGAGTTTACTGCCTCTCTTGTGCACCTAAATGTTGAACATGGTGATGGTCAGGTTCGTTTCTTTTTTAGTAAGTTTGCAAATTAGACCGAATATTGTGCTGCATTTCCAATTAACTCTCGACTTTGTTTGGAGTTTTACCAACAAACCAACAATTAGGCTAAGGTGATGGAAATGGCTCCTTTTGTTTTGACGATTTTGTTTCTTACTGCTAGGTTATCTCTTTTTTCGAGGAATATTTAGCCATTTTTTGGTCCCAAGTTTTAACAGTTTTGTAATATACCCAAAACCGGAAAGGTGCAAAGTGCAAATTGCTAGATTGAGAATTTAGGGTATTACTTGCAAATATGGTAAGTATTGGGTATAGTTTGAAAAAATTAAACATGCGCATTTTCTCGACTTCTTTAATTGCTTTGATCAGTTTACCATATAGACTAACATAATGGATTTTGTTTCATTTCTCTGTAAGTTGGTTGGTGCAATGGCGCCAACTGTACCATTGTTAGTTTGACTGATTTCCTTGTTTTGTAAAACAATGGCTCTTTTGTGATCTTTGCTTAGCTTGTTTGTTTCTTAATTGTACTGGAGTCAAGGTTTAATTGATGAATAATTCCATAATTAGAGGAAAATTATGCCGAAGTTGGATTTGAAATGCAGTGTCAAAGTTTACCTGGGTTCAACGAATGCCAAATTTCCAGAACTAGTTATATATTAGGTTGCGATAGATGACCATATATAAGCAATATCCAGTTACTTCTTGCCATTTATGGTTGGCTTATTTTCTATATCCATTGACCATTTTTGTTTCTGTTTTATAGCTTGATCTAAACCTTGAGAGATTGAGAATGGCAGTTGAGGATCTACTAGGGAAGTTGGCCAAATTATTTTCGAAGCCCAAGTCCCAGACCATTTTCCTAATAAACAACTACGACATGATCATTACCATACTCAAGGTAATTGCTCCATTTAAGAATACTTCCTTTTTTTACCTTGCAAGGCCTCGAAATAGCCCATATATGCATGCAGCTTATTTAAAAAAGAAGAGTATTTTGTGCCCTGCATTATGGGAAAAATTCACCATGCCCCTCAAATCCTATTTTTCAGAATTATGTCAATGTCAAATTATCCTCTCTCATAGAAAGGGTGGGAAAGAAGGGTCGATTTCACATGTAATGATGTAACCACACAAATAGCTGGAAACAAGATATATCAGGCACTTCAAGGGTAGCCGTTATAGCGTATTTTTTAGATGTTGCAAATGCCATTGAGCAAACTAATTTCTGATACAACCCTCAGGAAATCATGGAATGTACCAAAACATTACAGTTTGTCCTGCAGAAGTTGGAAATTTGGATGCATAGAGATGTTTAATTGCTTATGATAATTCTGGTTTTGCCAGTAACACTGGGTATGTCCATCCCTCTGAGGTTAACGTGACCATGTTTTTATGTACAGGAAGCCGGCACAGAGGGAGGAAAGGCACAGTTGCACTTCGAGGAAATCCTAAAGAGCAATATTGCAATATATGTTGTGAGTTCTTTTATATAGTTATAATTTCAAGTAAGTATATGCTTAGGTAGGAGCTGTGTATAAACAAGGTTAACATACCATGCTGTACTGCTATTTAGGTCAGATTTTGGTATGCAATGCCTTTGTACCCACCTGTATAGTACCTATTTGACCAACTTGACCTTTTGTCGCATTTGATTTCTTCTTGGCTTCTATGATGCTTAGTTGCACAACTGCAGCTAAACATGAGTCTGATTGGGATAAATTGAGGTAATTGATGCTTGAATGCACAAAGTAGTTGGATTGAATTTGGTCTAAAAAATTCTTAATTGCATAGCAGAGGATTTACTTTAGGTTGTTCACCTGCACCAACAGTATACATCTGTAATTTTTTTTTTCAATGCAATTTTGGCTTTTTATTTTTCTTGAGAACGCGAAGTGCATGGCATTTTGGGGATTGAAAAGTCAAAATCACTCTTACATTTTGTTTGATCTTATATATATCAGCTAATGGAATTTTGAATCTCTTTTCTGTTTTGAATTATTTTGTATTTATAACAGGAAGAGCTGCTCCTGGAGCATTTTAGCGATCTTATTAGATTCGTCAAAACACGTGCATGTGAGTGTGCCTGAGACAGATTTTTGTATGTTGTGTTTTAGTTCATTTTTGTTTGGCATAGGACCATTAATCTAGTGTGGATATTACAAAAAAAAAAAAGAATGAAGAAGGTAAATTTGATGGGAAGATGCTCAGACTAGTACAGTATAGAGCATGATACTGACCATTATGTGTTTATTGTGCAATTGTGCTTTACTCCTTTTCTTTTTTCACTGTAGCTGAAGAATCAGGTTCAGCTGGGGAGAAGCAGCCTACTGTACAAGAGGTAGAACCACTGATCAAAGACTTTGGATCAAGATGGAAGGCTGCCATAGAACTGATGCACAAAGATGTGATAACCTCTTTTAGTAACTTTCTCTGTGGTATGGAGATTTTAAAAGCCACGCTCACCCAGCTTTTGTTATACTACACAAGGCTCTCTGATTGTGTTAAGAGGATTAATGGAGGCTCCGCACTGAACAAGGATTTGGTATCTATTTCCTCCATTTTGTACGAGATCAAGAAGTTCTCTAGAACCTTCTAGGCACTGTAATCAATCTATTATCCGTTTTAAACTATAAGTTACTTGGTTGTATTGTTATTGTCATCATTTATAGTTATTATAGTTCGTTCTAATTCTTTTTGCCAATTTTCTTGTATTCCGAAAGGATAGTGTGTATTTTACCTTGCCTTATTTATTATTGTTTTTTTTTGCTCTAAGTACCTTCCACTTACCTCATGATAAGATAATGGTATTGATAATAATGATAATAATGTGGTAATATTTGTTTCATTTGCGCGTTTTTGAACAGATAAATTATTAGACATGTAAAAGACATTATTTAGAGTTTATCCGTAAGATTTGGTGATCTAATAATCATAATTGAAGCCTAAATTGATAAAAAAAAATGTTAACAACGGCACACAAGCACTATAAATCTCTTATAGAATAATTACAGGCATAATATTAGTTGTATCTATTTCTTATTGCATGGATAAATTGATGCAGATGTAAAAGAATATTTAGAGAGTTTGTATCAAAATACGCACACAAAACGTAAATGCGTTCTAGAATGATTTTATGCATTCTTTTTGTTTTTATTTGCTTGTTTTTGAACAAAAAAATTTAAAAGACATGTAGAAGACATTATTAGAGCTTAGTTGTCAATTTTGGTGATCTAACCGTAATTGAAGCCTATATTGATTTAAATGTCAACAACTACACAACGTACTGTAAATGCATTATAGAATAATTATATGCATATCATTGGTTGTGTATGTTTGTTTTTGTACGGATAAATTTATGTTGATGTAAAACACATTATTTAAAATTTCAATTTCTGTGATCTTACAATAATAATTAAAGCCTAAAAGTCTAAATTGATTAAATATATCAACAAACGCGCACAAGACATTGTAAAATGTAAATGCGTTATAGAATAATTTTATCCGTAATATATTTTATATGCTTGTTTTTCAACAAAAAAAAAATTATAAGACATGTAAAAGGACATTATTTAGAGCTTAACCGACGATATTAGTTGTATCTGTAAACGTGATCCCGATTGATTTAAAACATCAACATGTACAACACACAATACAATGTAAATCTATTTTAGAAGAATTATATGTACACACAATATACTGCAAATACATTTTAGAACAATTATATATGTAATTTCTGATGTATCTGTTTGGTTTTTGAGAAAATAAATTTATGAACGCGTAGAGGACACATATTATTTGACAATAATCAACAAACACGTACAAGACACTGCAAATGCATTTTAGAAAAAAAAATTAATGAGCATGTAGAGAACATATATTAGATACTATTTGACAATTTTAGTGATATTTGAATCATAAATGTAACTATAATTCAATAAAAATACAAAGAAACTCACACAATACACAGCAATTTGGAAGAATTACATGCGTAATTTATTATTATGTATTTGTTTGATTTTTGAGAATAGTGAGTCTATGGTAATATTCATATTACAGAGCGGTCTGCATTATATATTTGTATCTTCGTTTTCAAAATTTAAATAGTCGGTTCGAACCGCTCAACATAATCTCTATATGAAAATGTATTTGAAGAACAAATTTTACAAGTTTTAGAATTTTTTAACTTCCTTTTTATATAAGAGGAAAATCACTACTTTCGCATGTTTTGAAATCTTATGGTCAAGTGATTTTAACACGACAAAGACATAATACTTGTAATATGCAAATGCATGCCTGACACGGTATGTTTGACTGGCGGTTAAGTGCTCAACACGTAAAACGTGCAAACAGGACGACGTGAAAAATAACGCACTAGCTATATCCTAGAGGCACTATTCTGAACCCGAGAAGAAAATTATTTTTGTTCTTCTTTCCTTCCAAGTAGTATATTTTTTAGCAAGGTTAAAATGCACAATTAATTTTGTATTCTTATCATGCTCCGTATTTTTTTTCTCTGTTTTATAATTTCGAACAATTATCCAAACCTCTCAACATCATCATCATATTTAAAACGTGCTTGGAGACTAAATTTAATATTTTTTTGGAATGTTTTTACTATTTTTTAGATAGATATAAAATAACTGTTTTTAGAAGATTTTCTTACCCATTTTAATTTTTTATTATGTTCCTGTTTCTTATTTTTTTTTCTTACTAATTTTCGGGTATTTAATTTTAACAAAAAAATCGAACATATGATCTGAAGTGAGAATATATATACAGTGATGAATTACTTTAGTTCCCAGACTATACGGTGGAGACTGACATCATCATCATATATAATATAATATGTATGACCCATATCTTATTACAAAAATCACTTATTTTATACCTATCTAAAAAAAATAGTAAAAATTCTAAAAAATATAAAATTTAGTTTTTAAGTGCATTTTAATATGAAAATTATATTGAACAATTTGTATCAATTGTTGAGACTTTGAAAAAAAAACACGATTGAAGCACAAAAATAACGATACGTTGTAACCCTACTCTTTTTTTTATATGTTTTCACTGTACTTATTCGAACAACATTTATTATTCCAACACTATTTCATTCAATAATTTATCAAACAGTCATAAGAGGAGGGATCCACTTACAACATTTGTAAGTTACAATATCTTACAACAATTCGGTTTTGCGATTTTAAAAGCCCAAACAGTCGATTTAAACCGTTCAACATGATATCTATATTAAAATATACTTTGAGAATGGAGATTAAATTTTACAATTTTTGAATTTTTTGAATTTTTTTACTATTTATTAAATATTTTATAAAACTGTTGTTTTTAAACAATTTTGAACCATTGAAAAATAACAGTTTTGTAAAATATTTAATAAGATAGTAAAAAAATTCAATAAAATAAAAAATTTGATCTCCAAACACATTTTAATACAAAGATCATGTTAAATAATTTGGATCGACTGTTTGGACTTTAAAAATCATAAAATTAAATTGTTGTAAGATATTATAACATACAAATAAATATTGTTAAGTGTTCCTCCACAAATATACAAATATAGATTTTATTTTTTTTCGAGTAAGGCTAGGGTGTGACGTGCTCACCCAGCCTTTCTGTGAGCAGATTTTTTCAACCATCAGATCAGCTTTAAAACTCGTGCAGACTCAAGTCGCTGATGATAAAATTAAATGAAGCAGATGGGAATTCCTAAAATATCAGTCCGTAACTCCGTTACCTTCTTTCTTCTTTCTTCTTTTTCCATTGTCTCCTCTTAATTTTACAAAAAGAGAAGCGAGAAAGAGAAATTCGTGATCCCGACATCGGTGGGGCCGGCGCTGGACGCGATCCCGACACCGGCGCTGGACGCGATCCCGTCGAGAGTCTACGATGCCTTCGTTTTGCAAGATCTGAAGGTGGTGGTCGCCGAGCCGCGCCTCGTACGAGATTCTTAGGCAGCGCCACGCCAGGTCAAGAGGATACACGGTCGTTCCCACTTCCCATCATCTCCTCGTGCGGTTGTTTCCTCTTTGACCTACCAAATTTCAATTAGCCTATAATTTGCTGACAAGTGACTAATTTGGATATTTTCGTGGTGCTAGTTTGATTCTTGCATTTTTAGCTTATCAAACCTAATCAATCTCCTAATTGGTACAAAATTCCAACTAAACACAAAATCGTTGTTGTGTGGAACCAACAAAAAATCGGCAAATACAATCCTTCTCAGGGTTTAGTAGGTTGTATTGTGTCACCGGTTTATTTGACATCACTTTACGACAGTTAGTATTTTCTTATAATTGTTTATTTTTGTGATCAGTAAGGTTTGCTAGATTAATATTATTTGCTTGATAAAAAATTTCAAATTTGCGTACTCTTTGCTACTTGGTTTTTAGTATTGTTCTTATTATAATTAGTCACTCTTTGAATGTTGGCAACAAAATCTGTGCATAATATAGGAAGAATGGATGTTGCACGAGAATTGTCATTTGATGTGCCCTCAAGTAGCATGATTCCGTTTGAGGAGTCCTTAGTCCCTGCTGGAGATATAGATGAAGATATAGAGATCAAGGTAAGCTTCATTGGTACTGAATCTGGAACTATAAATGTTGTTTAAATAATTATTTAAAAATTAAAATTTGATGTATCTTTGTATGATTTGAACAGGAGCAACTTGTTGACCCTTATTTTGAGCCCTTTGTTGGCATGGAGCTTGACCAATGTTTTGAGCCCTTTGTTGAACAAATCGAGGAACCGCTGGACCAATGTTTTGAGCCCTTTGTTGGCATGGAGCTTGATAGTATCGAAGCTGCTTACAAATTTTACAACAACTACGGGTTCAAAACTGGATTTAGTATTCGGAAAGCACAAAAGTACCATTCTCAGAAAGGAGAGAAAAAAGTAAGTAGTCAAAGATTTGTTTGCTCCAACGAAGGATTATCAAAACGTCAGAAACAAGAGAGGGTTGGGGCGGTTGAGAAGACGCCTCAAAAAGCAATCTCATTTCGAAGGACAGATTGCAAAGCACTAATGAGCATAAGTCTACAATCAAATGGAAAATGGTTGGTAAACACTTTTAGAAAAGAGCACAACCACGAGATGATCCAAAGTCCTTCGAAGAAGCGATATTTTAAGTCTCATGCTCATATTAGAGATGACCAAAAGGAGTGCATTACTATTTTGAGCAACCAAAATGTAGCTCCTGCAAAGATTTACGAGGCAATCATCGAGAAGGAGGGTGGTCGACAGAATGTTCTTTTTTCGAAGAAGTATTTGAGTAATGAGATTGCTAAAGAGAATAGAAAGCTTGTTGGTGTGGACGTTAAGAAATCACTCGAGTACTTCAAAACATTGCAAGAAAGAGATCCAGACTTCTTTTTTGAAATAGAACCTGATGATAACCAAACAGTTAAAAATATTTTTTGGATCGACGGGAGGTCAAGGAGATCATACCAAGCTTTTGGTGATGTTTTAGTGTTTGACACGACTTACAATACCAACCGCTATTATATGCCTTGCAGTCCCTTTATTGGAGTGAATCATCATTGGTCATCTATATTTTTTGGTTGTGCGCTAATTAGGGCTGAAGGGGCAGACACTTTCAAATGGTTATTCCGAACCTTTTTGAAGGCAATGAGTGGGAAACACCCGAATGCTATCATCACTGACCAAGACCCGGCAATGAGAGTGGCAATAGCTGAGGTATTTCCAAATACAAAGCACAGATGTTGCCAATGGCATGTTATGAGAAAAGCAAGAGACAAACTGGGAGCATTGTATCAGCATAAAAAAGGGTTCGAAGAGGACTTACAAGCTTGCATTAATTTGAGCTTGACCATCGAAGAGTTTGAGAAAGGGTGGGAGGATATGCTTGAGAAGTACAATTTACAAGATAACCACCATTTGGACTTGATGTTTAGAACCCGCAAAAGATGGGTCCCTGCTTATTTTCGAGAAATCTTCTTTGCTGATATGTCCACTTCCCAACGAAGTGAGAGTGCTAATTCTATTTTAAAGTTGTGGACTAACTCACACACGTCAATCTACAAGTTTGTCTTACAATTTACTAAGATGGTTGAGGGCATTTTTGCCAAAGAAGATGAAGAGGACTTCAGATCTTCCACAGAACAGCCACAACTATGGTCCTTTTATCCAATAGAAGTTGAAGCGCGTCGGGTCTACACCAGAAAAATTTATTCTATTTTTAAGAATCTCTTTAGACAAAGTACAAGGTACAACATACAAGAAGTAGAGAATGATGAACTATATGAGGTCAAGAGGATACACGATCCTACAACTTCTAATTGGAAACTATGTGCATACCAGGTTCGAGTGAACAAAGCCAACAACGTGGTAAGTTGCAATTGCAAGGGTTTTGAATTTCAAGGTCTTCTATGTTCACATTCCATGGCGGTCATGCAAAACTGTGGGATACACCTTCATCCTCGGTATGTGTTGGCAAGGTGGACCAAAGAGGCGAATCAAGGTTTGAAGAAAAATCAAATTGATATGAGATCCATTGAACGATCTGATGCTGATAGGTAATATGTGCCGTACATTTTAGACTTATATTTCTCCAATTTCTATGTTCTTATTATCACATATTAATTTTAGTTTCATTTTCATAGATATGAATATCTTCGCATGCAAGCCATGAAGATTGTTGATGATTTCTGGAGGCCCTTAGAATTGTACACCATTGCTAGTACAAAGCTTGAAACATGGTACAATGAATTAGATGAAATTGCAAAAGGTATGCGGAGTGACATGTCAAACGAGCATGTTGAAGCCCCTACTATCAATCACCTTATCGAAAGTGGTGAAGCTTGTGAAGAGATAAACTATCGAGATCCCCCTCAATCACAATGCAAGGGAAGGAGAAAACCTCAAAGGCATAAACATCCAATTGAGAAAAAGATGAGGACTTGCTCAAATTGTCACTTGAAAACAGGACACAATGCCCAAACATGCACGAAATTGAAGACTGGTTAGGTCGTATTTAACTATGTGGTTATATTTTGGTATAGGTAAAATTTGTGGTTACATTTTGTTATATGTGAAATGTGAAGGTATATTTTGGTATAGGAGAATTGTTGGGTTATATTTTGTAGAGATTTTAATAGTAATATTTTGGTATATGTTAAATGTTGTTTTAGAAATCTGGATGGCTAAAAGTAATATGTTAAATGTGAAAGTAATATTTTTCTCAATTATTCGTTCTTTTGACTCTGGTTTTATTTGCCTAATGTGCTGGTTTAGTACAAACTTGTAAAAACTTGTAAAAACTAAAATTGATCATGTTAAGGTTCTTTAAAAAAAGAGCAAACTGGAGCATAACAGAAATGATAAATAACATTTACAACAATTGCCACATTTACACTAACATTTGCAATATTTAAATACAACATGTACACAAAAAGCTAAATTAGTTTCCTAAACAACATTTGTACAGCATTTGCAATATCTATACAACATTTACACAAGCACTCAGCACCCTGCAATTACATGATTTTGTAAAGGTGCTAGCTGAAAAAGTTGAATTAGTTTTCTAAACCTCCAATGCCGAATTTAATTTCACAACTATTGTTGCCCTAGTCCCTTTCCAGATATGTCGTCAAGGCCTTGCCATTTCCTGCAACTTAAATAAAAACAAGAGAAAAGAATATTAGCTCAATATGATTACAAAATTGAATGCAAAGTATCCACCTAGACAGTGCTAGGACTGGTACAGTTTGAATGAACCTGGAATAAAATATCATCCTTGATAAAGTTACCCTTTAACATCTTGATACATTAAGTTCATGAATGTTATCAGAATGACAAGCATCGTATCCATGTTTCTCCTGAGTAGAAACCATGTAATGTTGATCAAACGGTCTACTTGCATATCATGCTGCATTAACCCTCCAATTTTACACGCAAATGTAAATGATATTTGGATCGACCGTTTGAATTTCGAACATAGAAACTTAAAGCCAAGTAATGGTAAACCTTTGTGAATCACCTCAGCACAATTCGTTGTATCTATATCAGTAAAATTGGTTGAAAGCAACAATCGACATTCTATTGAAATTGTAAGCAAGTACTAGTTCAATTTCTATTCGACATTCTATTCGTTGTATCTATGTGACTTGCTGGGTTGGAGAAGAAAGGAATAGAGAACCGGTCCCTTTCTGAGTTTACTGACACTCGATGCTCGGCAATGGTCTGACATCTATGTGACTTGCTGGACGGCGACCACCACCTTCAGATCTTGCAAAACGAAGGCATCGTAGACTCTCGACGGGATCGCGTCCAGCGCCGGTGTCGGGATCGCGTCCAGCGCCGGCCCCACCGATGTCGGGATCACGAATTTCTCTTTCTCGCTTCTCTTTTTGTAAAATTAAGAGGAGACAATGGAAAAAGAAGAAAGAAGAAAGAAGGTAACGGAGTTACGGACTGATATTTTAGGAATTCCCATCTGCTTCATTTAATTTTATCATCAGCGACTTGAGTCTGCACGAGTTTTAAAGCTGATCGGATGGTTGAAAAAATCTGCTCACAGAAAGGCTGAGTGAGCACGTCACACCCTAGCCTTACTCTTTTTTTTCTTCTGTCAACCGCGCAGCATTCCACTTTTTCTTATAAATGCACGCACTTTAGAGCGGAAGTGGATACATTTATGAACGACTGGATATGTTCCTTGAAAATATCGATTCAGTTATTAAATAGGAAGTTAAATAATTAATATTTATTCTCTAATTCCGAATTTCTCCATCTAAAACAATCCGGTAACTTCTCGTGTATTTTTTTTGAGCGCGCATTTGCCGCATAAAATGATGATAGCACGGATATATTATACTTTTAAGGGGTCGTGATATTAAAATCAAAAGGTTAATACTATTTCTTAATTTTTAGGGTGATGTAATCTCAATCGTCGAATTTTGATCGGACAGTTTATATATAAAGTGGACGGCAGATGTGGAGCCTTCTACTCTTCTTTCACCGCCCTGAAAATTTTATTAATACCATTTCAAAAAAATAAAATAAACTAAAATACCACTGACTCCAAGTCAATCTGCGGCCCCTCAAAAACCAAAATATCAGTATATTACAGTTCATTTTTTGGTTTTTGGGGGGCTCTGCGCCCTCCAAGAATAGAGCCGACTTAGAGGCCATGGTATTTTTTGAATTCTCCATAATTTGTAATTTTTTTTACTGTGATATTAATAAAATTTTGGGTCTCCAACACTTATTCCCTTATTATTTCTTGCCACAATGTGAAAAGAAAAATTCTAATTCGCATTACTCACTAATGTAAAACTCACAGTTTCATATCAATGAAACAGGGCTTTCAGCCTTTTATCAAAAAATATATATATATATATATATCCTCACTAATATCCAATGCATTACATAGGCACAAAAGCATTAGATGTCATGACAAATATTTGAGCATAAATTTTTTGTAGCTATGCAAATGCGTCAAATACGATTCCAACATTTAATGCAAATCCGTTGGAAATGTACGGAGTTTTCGAGGTTCATCGTCTCTTTAACGTAGAAATAATATAAAAAACAACAACAATTTCTTAGTTATAGGCCTACGGGCTTTTTAGAAATAATATAAAAAACAACAACAATTTCTTATAAAGAATCAACATCCTTCGCATATATTAATAGATCATATGTTAGAAATCAAGCTGAGATATTTAAAACAAAAAAGAAAACTGTTATTTTCAAATGATGTTTAGCATCATCGAATTTATAATACGCGAAGATGGTTAAGCTAGCCTTCAAAATTTGTACTTAGTTTACATCATCTAAATTCTTATTCGTCTGATTTTATTTCTTTCATCATCTATTTTGATCGGATCGGATGATTCATATATCACGTTTTTTATTGAATTCTGATTAACATATATATATATATACATCCTTTTTTTACTACAAATTTTTGCCTCTGCGGCACGTAAAATATACAATGTATGAAATTTGTATAGGTGCAAATGCGTTAAATGTCATGACATATATATATATTTGAGCTTAGAAATTGTGTAGAGTTATACAAATTCGTTGAATACCATTTCAGCATTCAATGCAAATCCGTTGAACTTGTACGGAGTTTCCAATGTTCATCGTTTCTCTAATGTGAATAAAGAATACAGATATCTTTAGTAACGGGAGGTTCATTGTTTCTTTAATGTGAACATTGAATACAAATATTTTTAGCAACACAATGTTCATTGTTTTTTTTAAATATGAACAAGGAATACAAATATCTTCAGTAACGCTCGTATAATAAGATCATATGCTCGAATAAAACTGAGATATCAAAAAAAATATATTGTTTTCTTAATGGGGTGTTCAAAGTCATGGAATTTATAATATACAAAAAGAATTACGCCTTAAAAAATTTATAGTTATTATATATGCATCATCCATATTTTTATTAATTCGTCCGATTTTATTGCTCTTATTATCTATATATTTTGATCTTTTATCTCACTGTATAAAAGATGTGTATAATATATCCGAGATGTAATTTAACTCTTAAACAAGTACAACTATTGGATGTCATAATATATCCGATCTGTTGAATACGATTCCATCATTCAATGCAAATCCGTTGGATTTGTACGGAGTTTCCAAGGTTCATCGATCGTTTCTCTAATGTGAACAATAACTGCAAATATCTTTAGTAACGCGAGGTTCGTAATTTCTTTAAGGGGAGTGCTATTCTACACGCAGTAATTGTGATATCTAGCGCTGAGAGAATATTTTTTGTCTTAATACCTATTTTACCCTCCTAACACTCTCTTTCTTCGGACTCAATTAAGGAATGCACATTTGTCTCTCTTCACTCAATTAAAGAAAGGAACGGAGATTCTCTCCTCCAAATCTAATATCCATAAGAATAGAAACAAATCAAATTGTACAATTTATAGGAAAAGAACTCGGAATGAAATCAAATTTCTGGATATTGATGCTTCTATTGTGTTATTACGATTCTGAAGAGAATCTCAAGAAACCAAACAAGCAAGGAAGCAACTTCGAAATTGGCTAGTACGGTGGATCTCAGCCAGCGAGAAACAACGAAAAGACGTAAGTTGTTCAACTTTTTTGTTGAATTTAACTTGTAGATGAATTTTCTATTGCCAACTTGAGTTGTTCAAGTTCAGACTTCCCATCAAGCAAATGTATGAGCTGAAAGAACAAATTCAAAAGCAGGGACAAACAAAGCTAAAACATTTGAATTTGAGAAATGAAAAAATAGTAAAAACAAAAAATTTAAGAATAATTTTTGCATAGAAATCCTGGTACCTGTGTCCAAAAATATATGAAGGTATTAATATAGGAGTAATTTTGTGTTGTTCTTATGGCAGGATTTTTTTAAATAAGTCCAAAAAAATTTGGTTTATCAATTCGTGGCTCAAGAAAAGATAAGTATGTAGTTTTAGTCTAGGATGCTTGCATAATTTTGCATGCCTCTTTTGTGTTTGATTCTTTACATGCCTGCATAATTTTGCATAGCCTCTTTCAGAGAAAAAACCGCGCGTTCCCTTGATCAACTCATCAGAAGTCTCAAAGCTCAACCTCATTAACTCAAGCTTTTCATTCTCTAAGTCATCGTTATTGATCGGCTCGTTAAGATTCATCTGTTAATAATGTACAAAATAATTCAGAATTATGAATAAATTGTGGCTTTAAGTAACAAATAAAGTAAAAAGTGTAACTCAGTTTTCAGTTGTTGTACCAGCTTATATTGGTACCGACTTGTATTGGTGCAAAATTGAGGAGGGAGAATTATGTACCTACTTATATTGGTAAGGATTGTTTTGTCAAGGAAACCTTTCAAGGATTTGTGTGGATTGGTTTGTATCTCACTAGAGTTTTATGGTAAATTGGAGTGTTACATTGAAGCTCCACTAGATAACACACATTTCAATCAAATTACAATCAGACTAAGAAATGTCAAATTCTGGTAAGGTAATGATACGCTGCTAGGATTGACCAATTTAAATTGCTTACATTTGGCATTTGGATTACCAGGTGAACACATGACTAAAACCTATGGCATCTAATTAGGTAGATGAAATAGTGCTTAGTTTTTGTTTCAAGCATTTCATCGAACACTTTAATGGCATCCATTATTGTTAGCTATGAATAGTTCAGGAGGCCCCTGTACCAAAATGGCATCCATTATAAAATAATTTATTTTTGTTTCCAGATGAAAATTAATCAAGTTTCTACCTTTAATTTGTCAAATGGCCCCTGTACCAAATTTTTTTGGACTTATTTAAAAAAATCCTGCCATAAGAACAACACAAAATTACTCCTATATTAATACCTTCATATATTTTTGGACACAGGTACCAGGATTTCTATGCAAAAATTATTCTTAAATTTTTTGTTTTTACTATTTTTTCATTTCTCAAATTCAAATGTTTTAGCTTTGTTTGTCCCTGCTTTTGAATTTGTTCTTTCAGCTCATACATTTGCTTGATGGGAAGTCTGAACTTGAACAACTCAAGTTGGCAATAGAAAATTCATCTACAAGTTAAATTCAACAAAAAAGTTGAACAACTTACGTCTTTTCGTTGTTTCTCGCTGGCTGAGATCCACCGTACTAGCCAATTTCGAAGTTGCTTCCTTGCTTGTTTGGTTTCTTGAGATTCTCTTCAGAATCGTAATAACACAATAGAAGCATCAATATCCAGAAATTTGATTTCATTCCGAGTTCTTTTCCTATAAATTGTACAATTTGATTTGTTTCTATTCTTATGGATATTAGATTTGGAGGAGAGAATCTCCGTTCCTTTCTTTAATTGAGTGAAGAGAGACAAATGTGCATTCCTTAATTGAGTCCGAAGAAAGAGAGTGTTAGGAGGGTAAAATAGGTATTAAGACAAAAAATATTCTCTCAGCGCTAGATATCACAATTACTGCGTGTAGAATAGCACTCCCCTTAATATAAACACCTCTCAGCAACCAGCGTATAACATATCACACGCTCAAAGAAAATCGAGAGATTAAAAAAGAGAGTTACGCCTTAAAAAAATTATAGTTATTCCACATATCATCTATATTTTTATTCGTATGAATCTATTGTTTTTATTATCTTTTTTATCAAACAACTATTGTGAATTTCTCTACATAAATTATTGCGCATGAATATAATTCTTTCCGACATTTTTATTAATATCCAAAGTTTAATACAAATTATTAATTATGCCCGGAGTTCAAAACTTTCGCTAAAAATACCCAAACCGGCCAGAAAATGGCCGGTTTACTCTTTTTTTTTTTTTACCCGCAAAAACCCCTATATATACCTCTTTTTCTCTCTCTCCTCTCACAATTCTCTCATCTCTCAACCGAATTCTCTCTTCTTTGAGGTAATTTTTTTTTTATCTAATTTAATTTTTAATTTATTTATTTTAGGGTTTAGGATTTAGGGTTTAGGTGTTAGAATTTATAGTATATTGTTGTAATTTAGTGTAATTTGCTAAATTGACCAATATTTAGTGTATTTTGGTCCTTTTTACCAGAATTATGCTGATTTAGCGTAATTTTACCGAAATTAGCACGGTTGACCAATATTTAGTGTATTTGGTCCTTTTTACCATAATTATGCTAATTAAGCTTAATTTTACCGAAATTAGCACAGTTGACCAATGTTTATGGTATTTTGGCATTTTTACCATAATTAGACTAATTAAGCTTAATTTAGTGTAATTAGCACGGTTGACTAATATTTAGGGTATTTTGGTTTTTTTTACCATAATTAGGCTAATTAAGCGTAATTTTACCGAAATTAGCACAATTGACCAATATTTAGGGTATTTTGGTCCTTTTTACCATAATTAGGCCAATTAAGCGTAATTTAGTGTAATTAGCACAGATGACCAATATTTAGTGTATTTTGGTTACTTTGACCATAATTAGGCTGATTAAGCGTAATTTGACCGAAATTAGCACAGATGACCAATATTTAGGGCTTTTTTTTTACCATAATTAGGCTAATTAAGCGTAATTTAGTGTAATTAGCACAGTTGACCAATATTTAGGGTATTTTGGTCATTTTTACCATAATTAGGCTGATTAAGCGTAATTTAGGGTAATTAGCACAGTTGTCCAATATTTAGGGTATTTTGGCCTTTTTTACCATAATTAGGCTAATTAAGCGTAATTTTACCGAAATTAGGTTATTTTAGACATCAGGATGCCTAGAGCACGGCCAGTAGTGGACGAGCCGATCAGTACCAGCAGCACGGAGCACATCAGTCCTCTCCTGTGGATTCCCACAGCGAGCACCGAGTCTCACTGGCTTCTCGTGAGGTACGTTCCTTTTCTTAGATTTTCTTTAAATTTTGTTGGGTTTAAATTTTATTATGTTATCATCATACGGATTACCTTTTTCAACGCAGGACACGGATCTGTTAGATGTGAAGTTGTGGTGCGTTCATATGCAGTATTACGATATGATGGCCCCGTACCTCATCAACCTGGGTCTCTACCAGGTTGTGGACATCGTGCAGACAGAGAAAAGCATCATCAATGCTTCTCTCATCGCTGGACTGGTGGAGCGATGGCGTCCCGAGACGCACACGTTTCACATGCCATTCGGAGAGATGACGGTGACTCTCCAGGATGTGAGTGCTCTTTGGGGTTTGCCTATCCGTGGCACACCCGTCTGCGGCGTCTCTGACAGCACCAGATTCGTAGGTGATGTCGATGAGTTGTTGGGAGCTGATCCGGCCTATATCATTGGGGACAATGGGAGGTCCAAATTTCATTTGCGGATGACGAGGTTACGACAGCACTTCAGCACAGGTCTCTCGGCAGATTCCACCGCGCTGGAGATTCAGAGGTAAATTTTATAACTTGTTTCTATTAATCAATTTATAATACGAGGATTATATTAGAGTACTTATATGTTTTGTATTGCAGATATACACGGGGCTACGTGATGGACTTTTTTGGTTCTGTCATGTTTCCTGATTCCAGCGGTGACCATATGCTGATGATGTATCTCCCGCTGCTGCGAGACCTTGAGCAGCAGGAGCGGTACAACTGGGGTGGAGATGTCCTGGCGTATCTGTATTCCCACCTGTGCCGTAGTAGTGAGGTAAGTCACCAACTCTTAATTTAGTGTAAATTATTTAATCAATCAATCCATCAAAATACACTGACATCTAATGTTCTTGAAAATGCAGCCGAGTGTGAAGCAGATGTACGGGCCGGTGCTCCTGCTTCAGCACTGGTCGTGGTCACGGCTACCGGTGGGCCGTCCTATCCCCAATGCGGTGCTGCAATGGGGAGAGCCGGATATATGGAGATGCCCGGCATACGGCAAGAAGTGGCACGGTGGCAACAACTACCAGAATCAGACCCACGGTGCTACCGTTGGGATCAGGCCAGTCCGGTCAGAGATCCAGAGTTTGCCATCCGTTCTAGTTGAGTGGACGCCCTACGAGCAGTTCTACTTGGAGCACCTCTTGCCGGTCACGGTGATTGACCAGCAGGAGCAGGCGATGTGGTTCTACCGAGGTCCACTCATACACTTCTGGACAGTAGAGCACCACTACCCAGATCGGGTGCTCCGCCAGTTTGATCGACCGGCATTTATTCCCGCAGACCCATCTTTGCCGATGCACACGCACATAGACCTGCACAGGTAAGTCGTAGTCTATTGTCAAATTTCTCATATTACTTGATGGCTTTGTATTGCAACTAACGTCTTCCTTACAGGATGAACCACCGAGGGCGGCTCGATAAGGACTGGTTCACTCATTTTGATGCATACTGCGGGACAGCCCAGGATCCCCAGGATCCTCAGTATCTGGACTTCTATCACGAGCCAGATCCGATTCAGTAGACCCAGGGAGATCCCCAGTTGAGGTACGATACTTGGTACGTGCAGATCGGCATGGCCAGTGTCTATCTGCTGGGCGATTATGTTAGTGTTATGATCTAGAAGCCAACCATTTATGGATGTATTCTATGTTTGTTCATGAAATGAAAGAATCATTTTGTTCCTTGAGTATTTAATTACATTATGGATTTTTCGAGTTGAGGACTTGAAATTTAGAACTCTATAATAATAATATAACGAATACTCTAAATGTCCCTAATCTTGGTAATTAAGAAGGAACACTATTTACCGGTACGAGATTAGTATGTGGATTAAATGATGATCATGTTCTACGGATCATATGGTAAGGAGCTACCAATTTAATCACATAAATACCTGATGGAGATCAGGGGATTGGACATGACCCAAGAATGAAACATAACATGGATTGTGTTAGTGTCATTAATGTTTCATTTGTGTCTTGAATTCTTTGGTATGAGATGATTATTTTTCCTACATGAGATACATGTATCTGTAGGTGTTATCCAACGTTGACCGTAACTGGCAGCTATACAGACAATATCTCAATATGTGTGTCTTGTGCGGAGGAAATGATATTTATCAAGAATACCAGTGTCCCTCATATTTCATATGTGAGTGATGATATCTTCGGGCCCCTTGATGGAGTAATAAAGTATGCATGCAATTATGATCAATGAGTTTGATCATTATTTACTGAATTACTTGGAATCAAGAAAAGAATAAATTTGCAAGGATGACACTCTCCTGCCTTGGATTTATTCCCGATATCATGTGACACGTGAATTGACACAAGCAATTAAATATTGCTTTAGGATCGTGATGTTGATTGGTTCATATCATCTTTATCGGTTGAGTAATTATAATGCATATTGCTAGGTGCCGCTTATAATTTATAGAATTAAAAGAAGTTTTGATTCTATTGTCAACACGATATAGATCCTACGAGGTCACACCCAAGAGAGAAAAACGAAACAAATAAAAGTGTCATGGAGATGACTAACTTGATCTTAGAATAAATTTATTACATGTTGGACATGGTATACAAATTTATTTCTCAACAAAATTGAGCAAATACAATTAACCGTAACAATTGTCGGGTGGGCCAAAAGTTGGCATAAATGGCAAAAACGAAAATGGCATAAATAGAAATTGGCCCAAGCCCAATTTAACATTAAATGGAGAAGTCCATTTGATGAAATGGTTTGGAATAAAGTGGGATAAAAGTGCATCTAATGGAGAGCTCCATTGGATGGCAAAAGTAAAAGTTACTTTTGTCATGTTTAAATCTAGTCATCCATTGTGGTTGAGATGATTAAAATATACCCTAAATTAATATTATAAATACCCCACATTTTTCCAAACCCTAGCCACCATTCTAATCTCTCTCTGCTTCCTTCTCTTGTAAGAAAAATTGGAAAAACGTTTTTGTAAGAAGAGGTGAAAAAGAGAAGAGTTTTTGCAATTTTGTCTCCACCATTTTTGCTCATGTGTTGAGCACAACTTCTACACTAAAATTAATAGTTGATTGAAGAGGTAGAAGCTAAGGTTAAGTTAGATTCTTGGTTGATTACCTCTAGCAAGGGAAAAACAAGAGTTTCGTTTAATCTCGGGTGGATACTCATAGAGGCTTCGTGCGTTCGAAGCGGGTGCCATTTCGAGGCCGACTTGGAGAAGTGAAGGCTCGACAAGGAGGCAACAACCCTACATCTCAAGTCCCTACTTCTTGGTTTAGAGACCAAGATTTGAGGTATAAAGATTAAACAAGTTAAAATGTAAAATGCGGTTCATCGTTAGTCAAATAAGTAGATCTATGTTGGTTTCTTTGAGTTAAATTTTCGAAATTTGCTCTTGCATGAAACTAATATTTTCTTCAATTGGTATAAGAGCTTAAGGCTTTATTTGACTAATTTTTGGCCGAAATTAGCATGAGTAATTAATTTAATTAAGTCTTGGAAGCTTATGACCTTTTGATTAGATCAACCGTCGGTGTTCTTGAACATCTTGCATTTAATTTTAGGATTATTATTACACAATTATTTTGGAGCCTTCTAAGGTGATTAAACATTAATTTGTAATGTTTAAATCTCTGAAATAAATTTATTTAATGGTTAAATTAAATTTATAGCAAATGGATCAAGGAAAGTGAAATGATGAAAAATAGCCTTAATAGGCTCGGGTTCCACTTGGACCAAATGTTTTTCATATTTTTGTTTGAGATTCATTTAATCCATTTTAATAGTGT
The DNA here is from genome assembly GCA_028015225.1 of Carex myosuroides. Lineage (NCBI taxonomy): Eukaryota > Viridiplantae > Streptophyta > Magnoliopsida > Poales > Cyperaceae > Carex > Carex myosuroides. The sequence continues at coordinate 7,928,578 of CM051482.1, forward strand.
TGTCATAAATATCATAAGGAGTGCATTCATGTATAGTTTGCATTTTTATGAGTTATTTAGATATAATCCTAATTTTGAGGTAATTAAGTGCTAATTAACCAAAGTGTGTTATCCCAATAATTAAAATGTATGTTTATTTGATGAAATGCATTTTAAAAGAATTTGGGAAAATTTTATTCCTCTGTTGGAATTTAGAAAATTATTTTAAAGGTTAAAATTGATTTTCTAAGCACACTTGTTAATTAGGCATAACGGGTTGTCTATTGCTTGTGCTATTTGGAATAGTTCAAGGTGTAGTTTGTAAATTTTAATTTGCATGAATTATTTGATAAATCAAACCTTCTCCTCTGTTGAAATTTTGTTTTTGAAACAAATTTTTTATAGGTCATAAGCTTAAGGAATTAATTTAATTAATTGCATATGCATGAATTGTTTATGCATGTATGGTGCAATTTTTGCACATGCACCTAACTTGTTTTTGTAGGGACAAAAAAAAATGTGAGTTTTGTATGGTCATTTCCAATGCCTTGTGGGATGTAATGAATGTTTGTTGAATGGTTGTAATGCGGCCTAAGGTGCCCCATAATAATTAATTAGATTAATAATTAAGGCACAAATGTTAGGATGCCTTTCAATGTAATTCATTCAAGGCTTGCATGCCTATATTTAGAAATTTTAGAAATTCTAAATGTAACTTATTTTCTTTTAAGAAAGTCTTAATAGAAAATAAATAGGCATAGAATAGTTGTGAATAGGGCTGCACAAAAAATTCGTAGTTCGTAATTCGATTCGAGTTTGATTCGAAAAAGTTCGAAAAAAGTTCGATTCGAAATTGAGTTCGTTCGAAATTAATTCAAACCAAACTTAGTTCGAAATTAATTCAAACCAAACTCAAACTGGACCTAGTTCGTTCGAAATAGGTTCGCAAACCAAATTTAGTTCGAAATTAACTCAAATGTGAACCGTTAATTTCCGCTGATAACTTATGTTCGCTGATGAAAATATAAGGCTGCCCTCAATTCTGACTTTTGAAAATTATTTCTTAAAACAAAAAGCCCAGTCCAACTACAAACCCAAATAGAAAAATTCAACAGCAAAACTCAAATAGAAATATTAAACAAAACTAGCCATAATCGCTGTAGCCAAGTCCCTAGCCGACTTTCTCTCTGTTGGTTTCAAACTTGGGATACCAAAGTACCAAACCCTAGAGTTTCTCTCTCTTGGCTGCGAATTGCGATACCAAACTCTAGAGGTTGCGATACCTTAGAAATAAGGTTGGACCAAGTGAAAGATCAACCGCTGTTGGCTGCGACTTTCCCTCTGTTGTACTTTGATACTTTGGATATTTGAAAACTTTGTTGGCTATTTGGAAAATTTTGGATATTCGTAAATCGTAACAAAGTTCGAAGAAGTTCGAAATTGAGTTCGTAAAAAATTCGATTCGAAATTGAGTTCGATTCGAAATTCAGTTCGTTCGAAATTAATTCAAACCAAACCTAGTTCGAAATTAATTCAAACCAAACTCAAACTGGGGGTAAGTTCGATTCGGTTCGGTTCGTTTGCAGCCCTAGTTGTGAAATGTGGTGGCCACATCCAAGGAGTTGGCGCAACAAGTGACAAATGCGAGAAAGGAGTTTTTCGCACAAGGCCATACAAACTCACAACCGCATGATGTGTTTATGTCATTTATGTGTATTTATGAAATATAAGAGTCATAGGATAAGTATGGGTGTATGCTTACATGACCACCATAAATAATAAAAAGGTTCCAAACAAAATCAAGCGTCATTCCCTTCCTTCTCTATCCATGTCAAACTATCGATCGTTAGTCGGTGGGACCTACACAGTAGGCATCGCTTTCTATCTTTAGGAGATGTGGGGCATGACCGTCATGTCAAACCAAATAGAGAGAGGTTTACTTGACATGGATAATCCAAAACAGTTTTGGGCTTTGGGGAATAGTTTGTTCATACATGAGTTGGATGGATAAACACCAAGAGTCACCCGGTTGTGATTAGCATGAGTTACTTACCTAAAATAGCTAAGTTTAAGTTTCATGCCGACGCTGACTTATCTTAGTGAAAATATGGATCTTGGACCTACTACAAATGGAACTAAATTAATATTGTAGTGGGAGTTTTATTTTAAAATAAAACATTGTCATGAACTAAACTCAAACCTTTAAATTGTAGATCATGGCAAAAGAAACCTCTTTCCTGCGATCATTGTTAGACAAAGAAAAACTTAAAAATGACGGATCGAATTTTCTAGACTGGCATCGTGCCTTGAGAATTGTTCTCAGGCATGAGAAAAAGGAATACGTCTTGACTACTCCCATCCCTGATTTACCAGATAATGATGCTGACCAGAAAACTAAGGATAAGCACAACAAGGCCGTGGAAGACGACCTTGAAGTACAATGCCTCTTAGTATCAATAATGAACCCCGAACTGCAGAAGCGGTTTGAGGAGAATTCTTGTTACTACATCATGGACCAGCTCAAGAAAATGTTTCAAGAGCAGGCCTGTGTAGAGAGGTACAATGTGACCAAAAGTTTTTTGGGATGCAAGATGGCTGAGGGTTCCTCCGTGAGTGCTCACATACTCAAAATGATAAGTTATGTGGAGCAGCTGGAGAAGCTCGAGTGTGCCGTGGACAAGAAGTTGGCCACGGACATTGTTCTTAACTCTCTCCCGTCAAAGTATTCTTCATTCATCATGAACTATCACATGCATGGAATGGAGAAAAGTTTGGGTGAATTACATGGGATGCTCAAGACTGCAGAGGCTGACATGCAGAAAGGTGTTTCTCATGTCCTTGCGGTCAGTGAGGGAAGTAGGAAAGTCAAGAAAGGCAAAGGCAAGCGCAAGGGCAATGGCAAGGGCAAGGGAAAGGTTCCAGTGGTGACTGTGAGCACTCCCAAGGTCAAGGTTGCCTCCGATTCTGAGTGCTTCTATTGTAAGATGAAGGGGCACTGGAAAAGGAATTGTCCTAAGTACTTGGAGGACAAGAAAAATGGGAAGGTCCCGTCTTCCTCAGGTATTTTTGTCATTGAAGTTCACTTAGCTACTTCTATCAATGATTGGGTATTAGATACTGGATCATGTGCTCATATTTGTATGAATATGCAGGCACTAAAGGATAGAAGAATGCTAAGAAAGGGTGAGGTGCAGCTCCGTGTCGGGAATGGTGCAAATGTTGCAGCAGTTGCCGTCGGGTGTGTCGAGTTGCATTTACCTAGTGGGCTTGTAATGGAACTTAAAAATGTTTATTTTGTTCCTTCTATTTCGAGAAACATTATCTCTATTTCTTGTATGGACATGGATGGTTTTTGTTTTACCATCAAAGACAATTGTTGTTCTTTTTATAGAGATGGTTTGTTTTATGGATGTTCTTATATAAGGAATGGTTTATACTTGCTTGAAATGGATAAACAAGTTCTGAACATCAGTAACAAACGACTCAAAACTTGTCATGAGAGTACGACTCTCATGTGGCATTGTCGCCTAGGTCACATAAATGAGAGACGCATCAAGAAATTGTAAGAAGTTGGACTTCTTGGTCAATTTGATTTAGAATCACTTGAGACATGCGAACCTTGTTTACTTGGAAAGATGACCAAGGCACCATTCACCAAGAAAGGTGAAAGGGTAAGTAGTTTGTTGGGACTCATACATAGTGATGTGTGTGGACCAATGAGTACAAGTGCCCGAGGAGGTTATCGATACTTCATCACATTTACTGACGACCTCAGTAGATATGGTTATGTCTACTTGATGAGACATAAGTCTGAATCCTTTGAAAAGTTCAAGGAGTTCAAGAATGAAGTAGAGAACCAACTCGACAAGAAGATCAAAGTCTTACGATCAGATCGTGGGGGTGAGTATTTGAGTCACGAGTTTGGCGACTATCTAAGAAATTGTGGAATAGTTTCACAACTCACTCCTCCAGGGACACCACAATGGAATGGTGTTTCTGAGAGAAGGAATCGAACCTTGTTGGACATGGTTAGATCAATGATGAGCCAAGCTGGCCTACCACTCTCATTTTGGGGGCATGCGCTTGAAACCGCCGCATTCACACTAAACAGGGTTCCATCAAAATCCGTGGAAAAGACACCACATGAGTTATGGTTTGGAAATGTTCCAAGTATGTCTTTTCTAAAGATTTGGGGTTGTGAAGCTTATGTCAAACGCATGATGTCTGACAAGCTTCAACCCAAATCGGACAAGTGCATTTTCATAGGATATCCCAAAGAGATTAAGGGATATTACTTCTATCACCAGTGTGAGAACAAAGTGTTTGTTGCTCGACACGGTGTATTCTTGGAGAAAGAGTTTCTCTCAAGAGAAAGTAGTGGGAGTAGTGTAAGACTTGAAGATGATCAATCTACACTACAAAATGAAATGATCAATGATGATCATGTTCAACCACCCGTGGATATTGTGGGCAGTGGGAGTCGAGATGAATCAATTTCACAAGAAGTTGTGGAAGAGATTCAACACTCACCCCTAGAACCAAATTCGCAAGAAGTTGAGAATGAGGATCAAGGAACGAATCCACAAGAGTTTGTGGAAGAGATCTCTGAACCACAAGCACAAGTCCTTCGTAGGTCAATGAGAGAAAGTCGCCCACCTGAAAGATGGTTGGGACTTCACGAGGTGACAGTGTTAGACACTGAAGATCCTTTGACCTATACGGAAGCGATGGCGAGACCCGACTCTGCAGAATGGCTTGGAGCCATGAAATCTGAAATACAATCTATGTATGACAACCAAGTTTGGTATTTGGTTGATCCTCCAAGTGGGGTAAAACCTATTGAAAACAAATGGGTTTTCAAGAGGAAATCAGACATGGAAGGTAATTTGACTACTTACAAAGCACGGCTGGTAGCGAAAGGTTTCAGACAGATTCAAGGTGTTGATTATGATGAGACCTTCTCGCCCGTTGCTATGTTTAAGTCAATACGGATTCTCTTAGCAATTGCCGCATTTCATGACTATGAAATATGGCAAATAGATGTCAAAACTGCCTTTCTAAATGGAGATTTAGAAGAGGACGTATATATGACACAACCGATTGGTTTTGAAGATACCAATCATGCTAAGAAAGTATGCAAGCTTCAGAGGTCCATTTATGGCTTGAAGCAAGCATCGCGGAGTTGGAACAAGTGCTTTGACAAAGAAGTCAAAAAGTTTGATTTCGTCAAAAGCGAGGAAGAACCTTGTGTATACAAAAGGATTAGTGGGAGTGTAGTAATATTCCTTGTGTTGTATGTGGATGACATACTACTGATCGGAAATGACATCCCGTCATTGGATTCTGTCAAGTCTTCATTGAAGAAGGTGTTCTCAATGAAAGATTTGGGCGAGGCTGCTTATATACTAGGCATTAGGATCTATAGGGATAGATCAAGGAGACTCATTGGATTGAGTCAAAGCGCATACATTGACAAAGTGTTGAAAAGGTTCAACCTGCAAGATTCCAAGAAAGGATTCTTGCCTATGTCGCATGGTGTTCATCTGAGCAAGAAGCAATGTCCATCGACATCTGCTGAGCTAGATAGCATGAGTAGAGTGCCATATGCTTCCGCCATTGGCTCTATCATGTACGCCATGATATGCACTCGCCCTGATGTGTCATACCCATTGAGTGTGACAAGCAGACATCAGTCAAATCCAGGCTTGGTGCATTGGACTGCCGTCAAGAATATCCTGAAGTACCTAAAGAGGTCTAAGGATATGTTCCTTGTCTATGGTGGGGAATCTGAGCTCGTTGTAAGGGGTTACACCGATGCTAGTTTCCAGACCGACCATGATGACATGAGATCACAGTCAGGATTCGTGTTCATCCTCAATGGTGGCGCTGTAAGCTGGAAAAGTTCCAAGCAAGAAACAACGGCGGACTCAACCACCGAGGCAGAGTACATAGCCGCTTCAGAAGCAGCTAAAGAGGGTTGTTGGATTAGGAAGTTCTTGAATGAACTTGAGGTGGTCCCCAGTTCCATGGGTGCTCTGGAGCTCTATTGTGACAACAATGGAGCCATTGCACAAGCCAAGGAACCAAGGTCACACCAGAAATCCAAGCATGTTCTGAGGAGATATCACCTGATTCGAGAGATCATCGATCGAGGTGACGTCAAGGTTTGTAGAGTAGATTCGGCCAGCAACACAGCTGACCCACTGACAAAGTCTCTGTCTCAGGCCAAGCATACGCTGTACACTGCATCTATGGGGATTAGATTTGTTAGTGACTGGCTTTGAGATTTAGTACATGGAGTTGTATTAGAGACTACACTTGTTTAGGGCTTTTATGCATATAGATGTATATGGGATTGGCTCTAGTTCAAGTGGGAGATTGTTAGTGTTATGATCTAGAAGCCAACCATTTATGGATGTATTCTATGTTTGTTCATGAAATGAAAGAATCATTTTGTTCCTTGAGTATTTAATTACATTATGGATTTTTCGAGTTGAGGACTTGAAATTTAGAACTCTATAATAATAATATAACGAATACTCTAAATGTCCCTAATCTTGGTAATTAAGAAGGAACACTATTTACCGGTACGAGATTAGTATGTGGATTAAATGATGATCATGTTCTACGGATCATATGGTAAGGAGCTACCAATTTAATCACATAAATACCTGATGGAGATCAGGGGATTGGACATGACCCAAGAATGAAACATAACATGGATTGTGTTAGTGTCATTAATGTTTCATTTGTGTCTTGAATTCTTTGGTATGAGATGATTATTTTTCCTACATGAGATACATGTATCTGTAGGTGTTATCCAACGTTGACCGTAACTGGCAGCTATACAGACAATATCTCAATATGTGTGTCTTGTGCGGAGGAAATGATATTTATCAAGAATACCAGTGTCCCTCATATTTCATATGTGAGTGATGATATCTTCGGGCCCCTTGATGGAGTAATAAAGTATGCATGCAATTATGATCAATGAGTTTGATCATTATTTACTGAATTACTTGGAATCAAGAAAAGAATAAATTTGCAAGGATGACACTCTCCTGCCTTGGATTTATTCCCGATATCATGTGACACGTGAATTGACACAAGCAATTAAATATTGCTTTAGGATCGTGATGTTGATTGGTTCATATCATCTTTATCGGTTGAGTAATTATAATGCATATTGCTAGGTGCCGCTTATAATTTATAGAATTAAAAGAAGTTTTGATTCTATTGTCAACACGATATAGATCCTACGAGGTCACACCCAAGAGAGAAAAACGAAACAAATAAAAGTGTCATGGAGATGACTAACTTGATCTTAGAATAAATTTATTACATGTTGGACATGGTATACAAATTTATTTCTCAACAAAATTGAGCAAATACAATTAACCGTAACAATTGTCGGGTGGGCCAAAAGTTGGCATAAATGGCAAAAACGAAAATGGCATAAATAGAAATTGGCCCAAGCCCAATTTAACATTAAATGGAGAAGTCCATTTGATGAAATGGTTTGGAATAAAGTGGGATAAAAGTGCATCTAATGGAGAGCTCCATTGGATGGCAAAAGTAAAAGTTACTTTTGTCATGTTTAAATCTAGCCATCCATTGTGGTTGAGATGATTAAAATATACCCTAAATTAATATTATAAATACCCCACCTTTTTCCAAACCCTAGCCACCATTCTAATCTCTCTCTGCTTCCTTCTCTTGTAAGAAAAATTGGAAAAACGTTTTTGTAAGAAGAGGTGAAAAAGAGAAGAGTTTTTGCAATTTTGTTTCCACCATTTTTGCTCATGTGTTGAGCACAACTTCTACACTAAAATTAATAGTTGATTGAAGAGGTAGAAGCTAAGGTTAAGTTAGATTCTTGGTTGATTACCTCTAGCAAGGGAAAAACAAGAGTTTCGTTTAATCTCGGGTGGATACTCATAGAGGCTTCGTGCGTTCGAAGCGGGTGCCATTTCGAGGCCGACTTGGAGAAGTGAAGGCTCGACAAGGAGGCAACAACCCTACATCTCAAGTCCCTACTTCTTGGTTTAGAGACCAAGATTTGAGGTATAAAGATTAAACAAGTTAAAATGTTAAATACGGTTCATCGTTAGTCAAATAAGTAGATCTATGTTGGTTTCTTTGAGTTAAATTTTCGAAATTTGCTCTTGCATGAAACTAATATTTTCTTCAGATTACGGTGCCCATCTCCGCGACATGATCCAGACTGATGATGGTTACCATCCCAACGGCCGTTCATTCGCTCGCAACGTAAGTCACCTAAAACTACATAATTTTTCTCTAACTTAATAGTTCATCAAGGTTTGATCTGACATGCCAATTTTGTTTCAGCTTTTGGCGGGGATCAAGGAGTGCGCTCATGGGATCTCCACGATAGGTAAGAAGAACTGGCGATATCTTGGGTTCGCATCCTCAAGAAAAATGCAAATGCGGTTGATGATGCCGGGCACGGTGGGAAGATCATCACGATGCTGCGAGACGCCGGAGAGAACATCAACTGGCATGAGATAGATCCGACCGAGCCTGACCCGGAGCCAATTATTGGACAGGAGTTCCCACCTTCTCCCGATTCGCATCCAGAGTGAGACTACCATGATTGGGTATTGTTCGGCGTTGGGTGGCAGGCATGGTACGACGAGCATGGACGTCCGGTGCAGCCTTATGTATGTCATACTTCAGTATCTGTCAGGTTTTAATAAATTTCTTCATTCAGATCAAATTTAATAATTTATGTGTATAATTGCAGGGTCCGGCAGAGATGCCGCCACAGCCACCACCTGCGAGGTTCGATACTTCTGATATGGACTCCTTCTCGTACAGTCTCCAGGACTACGGGATATTGGATGATGAGTTCAGCTCGGCACCGAGGGTACCCCGATATGGCACAGAGATGTCGCATGATGGAGAGGCTAGTGGTAGCGGGTTTCATACTCAGCCTGCCTTTGGGACTGAGTTCGCTGCATCTATCTTTAGTACACCTCCGCCAGTACCGACAGTCCCTACGGGTGATGCCATATGGGATACCGCCGATCATATACTCAGGTCTGCCGATGACCCCGAGAGAGACCGAGCCTGGCCGCGCTGGCGCCGGGCGAACGCCGGAGTACCGCCTCAGCGATATTCCCCCTCTCCGTTTTAGTTGTATTTTTACTAGTTTTGTACTATTTATATTTGATATGCTATTTATGTTTGGTATATTTGGATTATCCTATATTTCGGTTCTTGTGTATGTGTGCTTTTATGGTACTATTTTTATATTTTACAGATAAAAAAAATTATCATGATAATGCTAAACAGAAAATATTACAAAATTAAAATAGTAGCACAACATAAAAAATAAACAGAAAAATATGTTAAACAGCAAAAATAAACTCATCAAGATTAAACCGACATTTTTATTAATATCCAAAGTTGAATAAAAAGTTTGAAAACCATCGTCTAGGGTTTCAAAAGTTTGAGCTTAGTCAGAAAATCATCATCTGGGGTTTCAAAAGTTTGAATATGAAAATGTGATCACGCCTTGGTTGTAATTAACCAAAAAAAAAGGCTGAAATTTTGTAAAAATAAATAAAATATGAAAATAATGCAATTAAGTCAAAATTCACCCTTTATCTATCATTTTACTTTCGAAACGTATCATGTTATAAATTATTTTGAAAAAAAATTCGATTATAAATCGTAAGTCGTAAATTATATAATGTCGTATATCATGTAGCTATAAGAGTATATGTGCTATATTGTTTTATGGCGACATTTTTCTGTGGACTAATACCCGACATTTTTATTAATATCTAGAAGTTGAATAATGCGGGTAAAAAAAAAGAGTAAACCGGCCATTTTCTGGCCGGTTTAGGGGGGAGTAAACTGGCCATTTTCTGACCGGTTTGGGTATTTTTAGCGAAAGTTTTGAACTCCGGGCATAATTAATAATTTGTATTAAACTTTGGATATTAATAAAAATGTCGGTAATTCTTTCGTGTTTTTCTGCATGACTGAAATATAATAAAACACTTATTTCAAATTCCAATTTCGATGGTAAAAAAGCACCACCTGTCCACCTATGAAAAAGATGGGTGAAATAGAAAATAAAAAAGATGAAAAGATTAATTTTGGAATCAGTCCATTAAAATCATTCCAATAAATCGGCACAAGACCAATATTAAAACCCTAAACATCGCCTCCAAAATTTCAAGCTAAATCCTTCCCTCAAAAAAGAAAGAAAAAAAATAAAAAAGAAAGAAAAATCACACTAGCTGACGTCACTCCCAGTTCTATAAAAGTGTACCACTCTCAAGTCTCAACCGGAGTTTTTGGGTTTCGTTGCACCTTGTTCTCCGTCTCTTTCCCTCTGGCGCGGGAAAAGAGCAAAGTTTCCCCCCCATTTTCCCCATTTTCCCCATTTTCCTTTCTTTCCACGCCAAAACGCTAAAACCCTAACCCTAGATCATCTGAAAACTCCGCCTTTCCTCTTCACTCTTAAAAACTCTCTCTCTCTCTAATCGATTCTTCCAATGGTGGGTTTGGCAATGGGGGAGAATTCTGGGCAAGAAGAAGAGAAATTGAAGCATGAGGACGAGGATGGCGATCAATCGAAACGGTTGATTTCCTTAGATCGCATCTATTCAGCAACTGTTCCTCAAAATTCCATTGGGGACAAGCCAGCGATCGTTTATCAAAGGAAGAGGAAGAGAGAGTCGGAATCTGAGAACAAGAAGGGGAGAATAAGGAGGAACAGCAGCTCTAAAAAAGAGCTGACCAGACTCCGTTCTAGGGTCGAGTTGGGGACTGGGGAGAGGAAGTTCAGAGGGAATGCAGGAATCGAGAGAGAAACCCCTGGGAACCGCAGGGACAGTAGTTACAGGAGTAAGAAGAGGAAACGCGGTGCCAACGGGTTAAGTGCAGGATCCACCAGCAAGGCTTCCGCACAGCTTGCTAAGAAATGGGTCGAGTAAGTTTCAATTGAAGGATTACAATACCGAAATTACTGGGACTGTATTGAGCATGATCAGTAAATATGCCATTTTTGAGTGATTCAATTCACATCCTTTTTACTGGAGTATGATAATTTCTATAATTTTGGTTAGTTTCACTTATTGTGCTCAACTGGTACTTCTTTTATAAGTAGGTTTTTGTAAGTCGGTACTAATTATGTAGTACAATATTCATTAAAAGATGTTACAACTGACGGCCTTTGTGTGAAATTTGGTGATCTACTGCCCTAGTACTTGCAAAACAAGTTGAAACTTGAACTGAAACCAGAAGCTGTGCCAAATTAGCACAAAATGAACAAAAAATCCATCTGTTCTCTATCAGAACCATAGTTTAGTTCCTCTTTCTAATAATATTTTTCATAAAAAAACTTCCTTTTACTTGAATAAACTTATTCCTTGAGCATGAAGGTGGTTTCCTTTTCTTATACTGATTGTTCTTTTTATTTTTTGGTTCCTTTCTGTATAGGTTGGAGATTGAAGGCGCTGATCCTATTGCATTCATTGGTCTAGAATGCAAGGCAAGTTTGATTGAATCAATTTCATTTTTATGTTTATTTATTGTTTTCTCGAGGTATATTTTCAGTTATAATTTTGTTATTCTCTCTACTATAGGTGTTCTGGCCATTGGATAATTACTGGTACAAGGGTTCAATCAGTGGTTATTCCGAAGAAACCAAGAAACACAATGTAAGTAACTTAACTATATCACAAGCTGCATGGTCTTGTTCAGTAGGTTTCACGAGTTACTTCAGAACATCAATGATGATGATCTGGTGTTGATCAAGGTGGATGGTAGGATACTGGCCGGTGCCTGCTCTTTTGGTAGTCCCATGTTTTTTTGGGCCTGACATGCACCTTTTAGGAATTTCTGGTTGAATTAAGGTGTAATTAGGTGATAAGTAGTGTGGCTTTTTAATTTATCAGTAGGTTACCGTATGGGTTCTAGTTAGTGGTTCTCAAAATAAAGAATAAATCTCCATCCTGTTTTGGTGGGTCAAGACCTATTTATGCTGAATTAAATGTGCTTGTGCTATTTTATCACTTTGCCTTATAATTAAGCATGAATTTTATCGCTAAGTTGGGAGGCTTAGGTTATCACCGCGGCACTTGGTGTTAATTGAGCCAAAATCTTAATGGATCAAGGCTTGATTGCACAGTGGAGCCTGGATTGATTAGTAATTGCACAAATTAAGGAAACAAGGGTCAACTGCACAATTTGTTTCAATCGCACTGATTTTTTCAATTGACTCTCAACTATAGATAGGAGAGTCAATTGATTAGTTGGAATATATAGAGGCTAGTTGCAAAATTCATGCTTCAAAACATTGAGATGTACAACAAATTACGATTTAGGTGGAATACAAGGATGGGGAGAAGGAAACAATTAACTTCTCCGAAGAGAGAATGAAGTTCAACATTAGCGCTGCAGAAATGCTACAGTTGAATCTGAAATGCGGCTCAACTAACTTGGAGAAGAATTTACATAACGAATTGATTGGCTTAGCTATGAATTTCCATGACTGCCAAGACCTGGATCCTGGTGATGTTGTGTGGGCCAAGATCACAGGTATTTTTCAGTTACAAGTTGGAGATTGAACTGAACTGAGGAAAGAACTTGGTTAAAAATTGTATTACTGGAAAGTCCTGCAATTTCAACTCATACTAATTCAGCTTGTTCTTAGAGGGGCCTGCCTCACCAGTATTGGTTCCTTTGTTTATACCGATTTATCCCTTAACTGTGCAATTGGCTGTTCGTTTAACCCTCCTTATTTGCTCTAAGTTGTGCAGTCAAGCCACACAGAACCAAAGAAGGAAAAAAGGACAGAAGGGTGGACCTCTGTCCCTCCCTTACTCTTACACTGACACACATCTGAATTCTGTTTCTGATACATGGTTGCTTGGTTGTGACAGGACATCCAACGTGGCCAGCTGTAGTGGTTGATGAATCAGATTTATGCGAGAAAAAAGGATTGAAGCCAAACCGGTTACACCAATCGATTCTTGTTCAGTTCTTCGGAACTCATGATTTTTCAAGGTTCCTGCTATTTCTGAGATCAGTCGATACAACACAAACACCTATTAAAACAAACAAAAGGAACCCTTTAGATATGGCTGGAATTGTACTTCCAACTCATTTTGTTTTTACTGTTTGTAATTTTGATAGAAAGTAATTGAATTGGTGTTGGTGCGGTGTTTGGTAAGTTTCCTTTTTTTTGTTAATGTTCAACAGTACCGCAATAATTGGTTGCGAAATATATTGCACGCCGCAAAGGATACTACGCAATTCAGTCCTTTTACAATAATTGACTCTCTTATGGTTATCCATACTTGAAAACCTTTGAAGTAGCAAACAGATGAGCCTTCAATTATGGCAAGCGTGGCAAAAGATTCAATTGCGATAATACCTTTGTTGCCGTGTTTAATTTCCAATAAAGGCTCAGTTTTCTCTCATATCCCCCCTTCACCCTGGGTCCGGATCCCCTAAAGTAACCCAATTTTTGGGTTTTGGATCGAGACCGTCCGATTTGAATTCGTCGCTTGAGATCATCTCGGAATTCGAATTCGTCATCGGGATGTGTGCGCTGACTTCGGGGATGGATTTTCATGGATTCAAATCGGACGGTCTCGATCCAAAACCCAAAGATTGAGTTACTTCACTGGATCCGAATTCCTTCACCCTTTGGTCAGTATATTAATTGTGGTCTCTGTGTGTGTGTGTGTGATTCTTCCAATTTGGAAGGACTAACTGAACCTGTACGCGGTATTATTAGGATGCTAACACTGCTCTGTCATAAAAGAAGTGGATAATAAATAAAAAGGAATGAATAAAAGAATAAGATTTATATTATTGAATCAACAATAGCCAAAAGCTTGCTTTAGGTATAGTGCCTGATATTCTTGTTTTGATTTCAGGATTAAGCCAAAGCAAGCGATACCATTTCTAAATGGCCTTCTCTCATCTTTGGATACCAAGTGCAAACAAGCAAATTTCTACCGCAGCTTAGACGAGGCCAAATTGTATGTATTTTTACACAACTCACTGCTTTTGTCATTTCTTTTGCAAATTGAACTCAGCATTTTGTCCCTCTTTGCATGTAACACCCTATTTTCCTGTGCATGCTTATCAACGCCCAACTGTTATTTAACACACTGGTTAAGTGGAACAAAAAGATGACTAATTGCACCAGATTTTTTTTTCATATAAACCTGATCACTTTGATATCTGGTTGATCTGTACTTAGCAAATCTGAAGTGCCGGGTTATGGCCTTACTCTGCTTGAGGCACTTATTTCCATATTTAAAATATATATTTTTTGGATCTACTGGTTGATCTTAGTATCTCAAAAAAAGGGGTGTTATCTGCAAAAATAACAAAGGCTTGGTTGTTTAGATAAGATAATGTATGGGGTTTCAGTTGCAAAACTCTGTTTATTAGCCTCTGATGCAAATAGCAGTGCATAATAATAATAATATGCTCATGATGTTTTTATAGTAGATTCATAGTGGTCTCTGCATGCATTTATTTCTAACAATAAATTTTACTTTATTCATTTTTAGGTATCTTAGTACGCAACAACTTCCTGCGATAATGCTTAAGCTTCAAAAGACCATTAAGTACGACAAATCTAAGATTTCTTCTGACTGTGATGATGTAGATTCATCTAGTAACCGTTCAGACATACAGGAAGCAACTGATTTTGTAGAATTGACCCTGGAAAATCTTCGTGTAACTAGCCTAGGCAAGTTTTAGTATACTAAAAATTATTTATGAAAGTAAAGTTCCCAATCTGTTTTAATTATTTATTTTTTATTGAATGTAACTTTTCAGGAAGAATTGTATGTGATTCTGATCATTTTCATACCAAGCAATTTATATGGCCTGAAGGATATACTGCTTTTCGGAAATTCAAATCAACAAAAGGTACAATAATCCAAATCTGCCTTGCTAAATTTCTATCTGTTGATTCTAAATCTGATTGATGTGATATGATTTGGTTTTAGATCCAAGCACAGTGACATCATACAAAATGGAAGTTTTAAGGAATCCCAAATTTAAGTTACGGCCATTATTTCGAGTTGAATCAGAAGATGAATTTCAGGTAGGGTTTAGCCCTAATTTCTTCTATGTCATCTTTTTATGTGTGTATTAGTCTCCTACTGTAAAATTGTTCTTGATATTGTTTAATTTTGCAGATAGAGGGGCCCTCACCTAGTGTTTGTTGGAGGGAGATTTACAGCCAAATAAGTAAAAATCAGATAAATGGTCTTAGTTCAGGAAAGGAGGAAAACCAAAATCCTAAATCTGGTTCACACATGTTTGGCTTCTCTAATTCTCAAGTTATCCAACTTATTCGGGTATACATTCCAATATCTACTCAAAAGCATTAAGTTGTTATTATCATTTGTATACTTAACCTTGAAATGTGCAATTATGCAGTGAACACTACAAAGGGAAAAACACATTTAAGAACAATGAAAGTATTACAGGTTTTAATTGCTTTGTAATTTTTTGGGAAAATACAATTATTAGGGATTGCCGAATGCACAACTATGTACGAAATATTTTGAAAATGAAGATCTTTCACTTGGATATAGAGCTGTCAGGGTTGACTGGAAAGATCTGGACCGATGCAATGTTTGTGACATGGATGAGGTACCAAACAGATTATCTCTCTGCTTATTTACACACACATACTGAATACACTGGTTTTGTTTAGTACCTTGAGATCACAATAAAGTGCCTAGAATTTTGAATTCACTAACTATTTTTAGATTGTGGTCTTTGCACTTCAACTGTCTTTTGCCACCTAAAAACTAGATTTTTAATGATATTCTGTAATTTATTTAATTTTTGAGTTTTGTTTTTTCATTTCTACTTCCAGGAGTACGAGGACAATCTGTTCTTGCAGTGTGATAAATGCCGAATGATGGTTAGTATGTACTGAATTGTCAGCTTGGAATCTATTTGTTTGGCTCAATTGATCCACCATATTTATTTATTTTTATTTTCTATTGATACCTATTTTTTTTAGGTGCATGCAAGATGCTATGGTGAACTAGAGCCCTTAGATGGTGTGCTTTGGCTGTGCAATTTCTGTAGACCAGGTGCTCCCGACTCACCTCCAAGATGCTGCTTGTGCCCTATTACTGGTATTCCTTTTACTTCTGTCATTATTTGTTCATTATTCACGTGTCTGATACTGCTGGTTGAGGTTTTTGATGGAGAGATGGCCAATGTAACTGCAAATAACGCGATATACTATCTCTGTATTTTTTATAATACAAACATCATTTGTTCATATATAGGCCTCTCTGTTTGTTTATAGTTTTTTTCCTGCAATGGCAATTAGATATGAGAATTGAATGTAGTGCCTGTACTGATGCACACTGTTTCATTTTTTTTTTTCGGATTACAGGTGGTGCAATGAAACAAACAACGGATGGTCGATGGGCCCACCTGGCTTGTGCTATCTGGATTCCAGGTTACAAGAAATTTAAGATTTTTTATGTTCTTCACTTGAGAATCCTCGGTTTGTATTCTTAAAAGATCATGAAGCACTCTGTCCACTAAAATACAAATTAAATTGTTCCAGAAACATGCTTAATGGATATAAAGAGAATGGAGCCTATCGACGGGATAAGCAGAATAAACAAGGTTTTGATATTTCTGTTTCTTTAAGTATCACTTTTTATGAATACACAGTACTGCATTCAAGGATGTCAAATTTGAGATCCCAAATTTTGGTATGATCAACGTTTTACTACTATACAATGCTTCACACTTCTGCTTTGGTATCGAATTGCACAATTGTGGGTATACTGAGGCTAGTGTTGGAACTGATGGCAATTTGAGATCAACCACAACTAAATGTCTAAACCAAGAGCTTATTGGTTAAAGTTGGGCTAAATTGCAAGGATTAATTGTTATTATACTTGTGATTGAATGACTAAAATATTCTCTTATTAAACGAAAACATGTGACATGTGCAAATTACAATTCCAGGATCGGTGGAAACTGCTGTGCAGCATCTGTACAGTTCCCTACGGGGCTTGTATTCAGGTACTTGTGGGAGCCTTTTGTTGTAATTTTTTCTTTTTCAAAATTCAGTTTTCTAACTTCTGTTGTATGGCGTGCTTTTGTATTTCAGTGTTCTCATCACAACTGCTGTGTTGCATACCATCCTCTGTGTGCACGTGCTGCTGGCCTCTGTGTTGAGGTTAGTTAATAGTTTTTTATTGGACTGTTTCATATTCTCCCCTGTAAATAATTGTTATCTCTTGCCTGCGCAAGCAAGTCATATTGGATGGATTGTGGGTTTTTTTTATTTCCATATTTTATAAATTCATGTATGATAGTAGCAAGTATGCTCAAGCAAATAGACAGTAAAAAGTCTCATTAAGTAATCCAAAACGAAAACAATTTTTGCAATATTTTAAAATAAAATAAAATAAAATAAAAAGCACACAAGCCCAGAAAAGGAAACAATGATACCCAACTGTTACTGACTCGATAATTCTGCCCCTGTATACATATTTTTTTATTTGTTTATTAGGCTCTTCATTCATTCATTTATTTTTGTGTAGCTTGAAGATGAGGATAAAATCCATCTGATGTCTTATGAAGACGAAGAAGAGCAGTGTATACGTCTCCTCTCCTATTGCAAGAAGCATAGACAACCATCTAAAGAACGCCATCTTTCCCCATCTGAAAACAGCAACCGTAACCCTAATTCTAGCATTAACCCTCCAGGAGCCTCCTCTGGAGCTAACCCCAGCATTCCCCCACCGAATCCTTCAGGATGTGCAAGATGTGGTACATTTTTCTCTTAAGTTGTGGAGCTGACTGGTACATTGTATTCAAGAATGGCCAAAAGAGCCCTACAATTTCATTTTTAAGAAAAAAAGTTGAACCTGTATGAAGTATTAGGTTTATTGTCAGAAATATGCTATCAATTTCTTTCGTAACTGTGAATGACTCTTCAGTAAGATATAGAATCATGCTTTATTTTTAGAACTGGAATTTGCGAATAACTCGTTTAAAGTATATTGTATACAGATTTTAAATAAATTTTGTTTTAGCTTTGCATAATAACATGCGATTCCTCCTTTCTCACAAAGAAATTGGATAAAAACCTTTATGAACTGAAAGACTATAATAGTTCAATCAGTGAGAAACTCAGAAATTTCCATCAGCACGGTCAAGTTAGCACATATATTTTTGAAACATTATTATTATTATTATTATTATTTTTGCATAAATTATGTCCTTTTTAAAAGTTAAGTGGCACCGGGTACCGCACTTTGATCTGTATCCCTTTGGCATTGAATGTAAAACATATGATGTGGCAATGGACTGGTCTGGGGTTGGGTCTTTTTTTCATTATAGTGCTGTGAATAAAAGAAAGTGCCAATTGCTTTGACATTTTTTAAAGAAAGGGGCTAAATGATAATGCATTGGTCAGCCTGGCTTGTTGGATCAAAATTGCGAAATGGCTAAATTATTATTTGATTTGATTAGACATTAGATTGATTTTTCGGCAAATTAGCCTCTTTATTAAAAAAAATAAGAGAATTCAAATCAAGACACAACTGTAGAAGGTCAAGAAATCCTGACAAGGACCCACCTATCTGGGCCAAAGTTACTGGGTCAGATTGTTTCAAAAATTGCCATCACTAGTAGCACATACATGTTCAATTTTATACATTAGGACCTAATTATTTTATTTTGGAAAAGAACCCTACGACTTCCTGAGGAGAAGGGGCCAGAAGCAGCCAGAAGTCCTGGCCGCAGCTTCAGCAAAGCGCCTGTATGTGGAGAACCGTCCGTACCTAGTCACTGGAAGTCGTCAGAATGGTGAATCTGGGCGGATCCCGTGCATCGAGTCCATGCACGGCTCATCTGATGTTCCGGTCCAGCAAGATTCATTGACAAATAACATTTCTTCAATGGCAGAAAAGTACATGCATATGAAAGCAACTTTCAGAAAGAGGCTTGCCTTCGGTAAGATTTGCTTCAGCATTTTCTTTTTAGAATTAACAGTACAACTGTTAAATGCGACAAGCTGATTCATACCAGTACTGAATCCAACTCATATGGTGACCCGGTCCATACCAGGTCTCTATGTGTTTCATTCCTTTCTGATATTACTAGGACACGTAATTGGTTCAATAATTTGCTAACGATGATGTTGCTAAGAAGTTTTCCAACTTAAATGTCATGAATACTTTTTTGATAAATTGTCACCTGATGCATCTGTTACACAATCACGTGATTTCTTGATGACAACAGGTAAATCAAGGATCCATGGATATGGTGTTTTCGCAAAGGTTCCACATAAAGCGGGAGACATGGTACAACTTTTTTTTTGTTTACATATTAATATGATATTAAGAGGTTTTATTACAAAATTATGGTATTTACATACAATTTTCTGTTTCCTTTGATTTTTGATTTCCTACCAATGTACAAATTTGTATTTTGTCAAAATATTATGTAGGTAATTGAGTACATTGGAGAAGTGGTACGGCCAGTGATTGCAGATATAAGGGAGCGGCGTATATACAACTCACTAGTGGTTAGTCAACTTTTGATCATAGTTAGATAAAGAGACTAACTCCCTAGTTTGTAAACTTTTTCTTTTATTAATAAAAATTGTTAGTGGGCAATTTGCCTTCTCCACCTCTTTCTGAACAACATACAACTCAATAAGAAATACTATTGTAGCTGCTGGTTCTATCTGGTTCTATCTGTGGTAAAAAAACAACCTCTTTATGGAAATGAAACCCTCACGAATTGGGCAGTAGTAGTACTAGGATGGGTGACCTCCTGAGAAGTTCCTGTGTAGTTCCTGTGTTGTTGATTCCGGTTGGGTTTCATTTCTAGCCTACCCCAACTTGTTTGGGAATAAAGGCTTTGAAGAAGAATTATATTAAGACACTCAAATGATCAACCTATTGGAATGGTGACTTGTAAGGATCTGACAGCTGTGATTACATGTAAATTGGATGTAGGGAGCGGGGACATACATGTTCAGGATAGATGATGAGCGCGTTATCGATGCAACTCGTTCTGGATCCATCGCTCATCTTATTAACCACTCTTGTGAGGTCTGTCATCTCCCCCACGAAGAAACAAATTTTTCGTATACTTAATTGAATAAGTTTCACCTATACCATTCCTCAGCTGTCCCTCGTTCACATTGAGGGGCACTATGTCCATCTCTTGTAGGATTATACTTGATGTGCTTGTTTTCCATGGTTACTTTCACATTATGAGGCTTTGCAGCAGTAAGACAACTTGTTCATTTGGTTATGCCTTTTGCTCTTAGACAAGTGGGGGTAATAGCAAATCCCCTTAACATCCTTAAAAAGGAGACACAATGCAGTGTTTCTTGAATCTTCCGAGCACTAGTAATCTAATTTTTATTTTTTCTTTTGTATCCACAGCCGAATTGCTATTCGAGGATGATAAGTGTGAGAGGGGCTGAGCATATCATCATTTTTGCTAAACGTGACATTAACCAATGGGAAGAACTTTCTTATGATTATAGGTGGGACCTGCATGCCTTTGTTTCAATAATAGCATATTTGTTTTAATAATAACAGTTTATCGTGTGCTTGCTAATATGCTGTAATATTTGTTATGTTTCAGATTTTTCTCAGCAGGAGAACAGCTATCTTGTTCATGTGGGTCTCAGAGATGCCGAGGAGTTGTGAATGACACTGAAGCGCGAGAGCAAGCAACCAAAATTAAAATACCTAGGAGCGAATTACTTAATCTGATAGGTGAAAATAGGTAAACAATGGTTTCTTTATTTCACCATGAAGCTGCTTGGAGCTTATTACATCAAATTTGAATAAATATGCCTCTCCATGTGCAAACCAAATGGGCTAAAGTAGTAATATGAGTTCAAATACCGCAGAGATCAGTACATAACAGTTCAACAATGAACTTTTCCAACTATAGATTGTTTCTCATAACTATATTATATTTTACTTTGCCAAATATTTTCAGGCCTGAGAACTAGAAGAGGCTTTGCTCCATGTTTCTAGACTGATTAAAAGAAGTAAGTCCCCTTTGTCAATGTGTCATTTTCTGTACTTTTCAGCACCTTTAGTCAATATATTTCTTGTGATTGTTAGCTTTAATATTTGACGTTATGAACTAAATCTTTAGTTGATTTAGGTTAGTTTTTTATTCTCTGATTTAGAGTCTCTCAAGGTTTTAATATGGAATAATTGTTAGATTTGAATTCCCTAAATAGGCTTAAGAGTCTGATACTCTAATATGTTCTACTTGTACACAAGTTGTAGTACAGTGATCCACAATCCTTGTTATACGAACATTGGCATGATGTGTGTACTAGTATAACTTGTTATGCCATTCCTTCGTGTTAATACTTCCCTTGTTGCTACTACCATTTATTAATTGTGAAGGGGGACTGACAACTGAGGTAATCATATTATCTGAAATCAGAAAATGATATAGGTTTAGAATATTTGAAATTAACACGACTTGAATTAAATTCAAAATGTCTTTGGTTCTGGCACTTTGTTTTGTGCTCCCAAGAACATTTTCTGAGCTAATTCAATCTAATTTCTCTCCATATATTTTTTTTTTCGAGAAATGCAGGTTGAGGCTAATGTTGTGCATGGGAGTTCAATAACAAAACCTCTTGGAACTTCTACAGTTTGGTGTCCAAGGATTTTTTATCCCTTATTGAGCATTTTGTAATTATATTATTATTTTTTTAGGAAAAAAAGAGAGATTGTGTATAGCAAAATTTATGCAGTTGAGAACTAGAGAGAGCCTTGAGTATGCAACAAAGCTTATAGCTTATAGTGTACTGTTGAATTTGAATGTACTGCATAATTTTCCCATCGTATTTTGCGTTGTTGGTGTTATGAATCAGTTAGCGACCAAACGAGTATCTCCATTCTCCATTCCATTACTAAGTATGTTGGGTGTCTAATTCGCCAAACGGCTGAGATTGAAAAATGAATTTTCGGATTCAATATGATTCCTTCAATTACATAATCTGTCTTTTTTTGATTGAATGTATTTATTTTAGATGTAGAAGTCTAAATTTAGTTAAAATCATATCCGCCACACAAACGGTCAAACGGTCACAGGATGTTACAATTAAAATTCAATTAAACTGATCGGATCGGAAGTTTTGTCGCTTGAAAAAGTCAGAAGTTTTTTCGCATAACTGATCGGAAGTTTTAGAAGAGACGCTAAAAGACGATACTACCCTTAATTGAAATTGAACAAAATCGGAGAGAATCAATTTCTCCGTTTCCTTTTCCTCGATTCGAAACCCTAGAAGATCTTCTAGGCGATTTGTTCGTTAGTTGTTATCGCATCTATTAGAAAGGATTGATCTTCCCCTAAATTTGCCTTCTATCTGTAGCCATGAATCCAGAATAGTAAGAAATTATTCTCTTATATCTCCTCCTATTTTATCCTTTTAAGTTTGATCTTTTAGGAATACAAAATCGGTGTTGGGTAGTTGGTTTTTTATTCAATCGTGAGTTCCTTGGATTGATCTCGTCAAATCTAGAACATGCTCTTTGAAAAAATGAACAGGATCGCTTTATTATATATTTGATCGAGATCTCACTACTCTTTGTATTTACTAAAGTCTTATGAGGATATAATTTCTAGACGATGCTTGAGAGATGGATTTCATCTTTGATTAATTTTAGCATTTTTTAATGTTAAAATTGTTTCCGTGGGCATATATTTTTCCCAGTAGGTTTGATCTCCGGTGGACTCTTTGTATAGATTTGTTAAAATTTGGCACTTGATGCATATAAATTTTATAAAAGAGTCACGAACATGACTTTGGTTCCTTCCAAAATTTAGTAGCATTCCTTTTGTATGGCATCTCAGGGATGCATTTGAAGTATTATCTGCTTTTGTTTTGGTATTAAGATTTTTTTAATCAATTTATGGGCTCGTTTCATGTTATAAATTAACCAAAATTGGTAGATACCCTACAAATATTAACTGATACTTGATCAAAGATTTATTTGTGCTTATTCTATATAATTCATTATTTTTTGTGCAAAAATGCGGCTGAATTGCATTTATATAGATGTTTTTCAGCCGCATTTTTTGCTTAAAAGCTGCTGGAAAATTGATCAATACTTGTGAGTTATGATAGGAGCTATTATTGCCGAGTTATCTTACTTTTGAATTTTTGTACATAACTCTCATGTATAATGGTATGACACATCCAAATGGCAATTTTCATAATTCCATAATTATCATCCTATAACATTTGATACTCCCTAAGTAGCTTGAAAATTCAAATTTTACTCAACAGCCATACTTTCATGTATAATTGTTTGAAGGAGACATGAAGTGCTTCTCATCTGCAGGGTATATTAATATTATGAGGTTTTGCAGGGTATGTTAAAACCTTTGCATCCTAGGTATGTTATTTTTATTTTATTTTCATCTTAAACTCATATTAATTTTCATAATTTGTCAGTAAGTTGGCAGTTTATCTATCTTTTGTTTGTACATCTTTCTAGAGGTGGATTACTTGAAATATGATAATTGCAACAATGGCAATATAGAACCAAAACAAAGGTATTTTATTTAGAATGATTTATTTACCAGATAATGCAGCTATCAGAGAAATTATAACTAATTTTATTCTGACTTATGCAGATATTAGAGAATGTGCAATGCTCTTCAAACCAGGGTTCTAAATAGCGCAATATAGCGTTTTCGGACCATAAAAGCTATGGCGCTATAGCGGCGCTATATGGCAATAACGTTGTTTTTTTAGCTGTTCCGCTATGACGCAATAAACGCTATTTAAACATTTGCTTCAAACTAATGGAAAGAACATTTTCTTCTCTCTTTGTGAATGGTAAGTAATTAATTTGCTAATTATTTTTCTTCACAATAATTAAAAATACCCCTTGAAATTTAGCAGGTTATAATAAGAAATTCAAAAATAATATTTATACAACGGACAAAATGATCCGGCTACTTGAGCACGCAGTATCAGAAACAATTGGAGAACAATTGGAGATCAAGGACAACTAGAACAATTTTTTTTTATCTTATTTTTCTTGAAAGAGGTGTTCTTATTCCCTTTTTTTATAAACTAATGATTAAAAAATGCTAATTTGTTTTCAATTCATGTAGTATGACATATCGGGCAGATGAGAGTGAGAGATGGGCATCATACGCAGGACCTGGTGGTTGGAATGGTAATTTTCACTCAAATGAAATTTGACTAATTTATGGGTTTCTGTACATTTTAAAAAAAAAATTGAGTAAATTTTGAGTAGTTTTCATCAATTATTTTCAGATCCTGATATGCTTGAGGTGGGTAATGGTGGTATGACTACTGAAGAGTACTGGTCACATTTTAGCATCTGGTCATTTGGTCAAGGTACTTAAATCCCAAATTGACAAAACCATCAAGCAACTATCACTGTAAATTGGGGAAGTATTGGGCTTAAATAGTCTGCTATAAAGTATTGGGCTTAAATCCGCCAACAGCTACGATTGAAAGATGAAATTTCGGATTTAATTTCAGTCTTCCAATCACATAATAAAATTTGAATTAGAGTATTATCTTAATGTGTGCAAGCATGATAAAATGTATATCTGGTACACCTTTTTGTTGGTGTACGTACTTTCAATGTATTTGTAATGTGTATTAATAACAAATAAGAGATGCATTTTTTTTCCGGCCATGGAATAAGAGGAAAATTAAAATTCATGCTTTTTTAATTTTTTTAAAAGTATTGTGTCATAGTTTTAATTTCCTTTAAGACATTATATGAGGTTGTCTCTAGAGCTGATTTTTTTAATATCCTCAAAAAAATAAAAAATTCTAAAGTTTCCCTTGATTTTTTTTTTAAATTCCAAAATTTTTGGCGGTCCTTATTTTTTCAGAACCGTTTTACAAAAATGTCATTTTGTATGAGACTTTTTTTTATTCTCTTATAATATATTTCCGTTGCAACGCACGGACACGATACTAGTTTTTCATTAAGAATATTTCTCGAGCAACAAAAGGGTTGTGTCTTTATCATGTTGCGTTCTTCAACTTAAAACTAGCTCTCGTTAGCTTGGTTGGGCTCGCCCGAGTGTCATAACTCATAAGCTGAGATAGAAATGCGACGCAGTCTTTCCAGTTGGTTGGGGTCTACGTTAAATGATGACTATTATCTTTCAGAAATGAGCAATGCAAGCGGTTCTAATATTTCTCAGGTGATAGACTGATAGGTACGCAACTTTTTTCTGGGTTTAGATCTAGGTTAGTGAGGCTATGGTAATATGCATATTACACAAAGGTTTGCACTATGAACTCATTTATATCTCTGTTTTTAAAGTTTAAACAGTTAATATAAACTGTTCAACATTATCATATGAACTGTTTTTTAATATTTTTTAGATGGGTTGAAAATCATTTAAAATTCTAGATCATCCAAAAGCAACAACTTCCTATCTAAAAAATATTAAAACAATTTGAGAAAAATAAAAAATTTGGTCTACAGGTACATTTTAATATAAATATTATGTTTGACAGTTCGAATCAAATGTTTGAACTTTAAAATAGAAATATGAATGTATAGCACAGGTTGATCCGTAATATGCATATTACTATAGTCTCACTCTTTTAATGATATCATTCATTAAGTTGAAAAAATATTTAGAAATTAACAAAACGAAATTATATATATTGTTAATCTTATAGATTGGTTGTGTATTATTTGTATACAATTTGAACGCCATGTTATGAATATTTAAATTTGTATTAAGTTTTATAATTTTTTCAATCTCTCATTCTCTCCGTCAAGTTCTCTGCCTCCGATCTCTCTCGTTCTCTCTCATTCTCTCTATCGGATTGAAAGAGAAAAGACAACCGGTCAGATTGAAAGAGAAGAGGGAACCGGAAATTGGGAATTAAAGTGTTACATAAATGAAAAATGAGAAAATAACGGCACGATAATTGGGGATTAAAGGGTTACGATAAATGAAAACTGAGAAAATAACAGTGCGTGTTATAAATGGAAGTTTTTTTTCAATTGAACTAGTTGCGGGACGCGTTTGGGTATAATGACTTGGGGGCTCAACATTTTCCTATATTTTAATTATTGAACTTTGAGATTAAAATAATGTTTGATGATATTAACATCCGAGGACTCTTGCCCGAGTGCTAGGACGAAAATTTGAGAATTTGATCCAAAGGACAAAGGACTATTAAAAATCTTCAATGTACCTTTTGATACGGAGCATATGAATTGATGCATCAGAAAAAGTCTAACTCTGTACGAAATTTTACATAAAAAGAATAAACCTTGTATAAATTTTAATTTGTACATAATGCATCATTCTCCACATCAAAATTTGTGTGTGCAGATTTTCAATTTCCGTATGTTCGTTCAAGCAAGCTTAAAGACGATCGCTCGCGGCGAACGAAATCTTTTTACATAAACATGAAATGTTATCGTTGTCTAAATTTGTTTAGTCCCAATTCCCAACAAATTTAGATAACAGTTGATTATCTAAGGGATTCCTAAAATATTCCCAAGCAAATACAGCTAAGGTGGCAATTAAACTTAAAGAATTTCTTTTCAGCTCATGACACCTCCCTGACGAGTCCGATCAGAATCCGAGTAAACCCAGTTCGAGGTGGAATACACATGGTCGCTTTAATATTCGTGCCAAAGCAAATCAGACGGTCCGAATCCAAACTCAAAATTTGAGTGGCATTTCGTTCTTGCTTAATTTTTCATGTATCAGGTCTGTGTCTGTCAAGGTATGATGCTTACAGTCAAGATTCTCCAATCTTTTTAACAAGTTCTGTATGAAGTAAAAACAATTGGTTAATCTGATTTATTAATAGTTTTTAATTGAAAGTGCACATTGTTTTACTAAAAAATGTACACGTTGCAAAAAAGACTAGTTTTTTTTTTTATTATTTCAAGCTCGTACGAACACCTTAACTAGTAAATTGTGGAAGGTTTGTGGAGTTCAATTTGTTTTTTTTTTTTTTTTTGAAAAAAAAGAAGGTGAAGCCACTGATTTCTACTGAAGATAGAAATCATTACATGAATCCAACTCAGAAGTATTTTTTTCTCTAATTAAAAAAACAAAAACCAACTAATACCTAATTTTCTCACATTAGTATAGGACTATAGGTTCTCACATAATCTGCAAGACATTTTGATCTCTGCTCGATACCAAAAAGGCACAATAAGATCTTACTCGTTGCTTCTTTTGTGCTTTGAAGAGAAAGATGTAATCAAATATTCACAAAGAAGTCAAAAAATCACTTCAATTGGCTCAGAAAGTATATTCGGAATGGAAGGCTCTTAATTGATTTTTTTCTCTCAATTTTTTTTTTTCTTTCTTGCGTTGTTGCTCTCTTTGCTACCTTTACTCGTTATATATTTTCAGTGCTTAAATTTAATGATAATTATATTTTGCTAAATGATTTTTAACAACTTATGTAATTACAAAACTACTTTAAAATAATAACAACATAGAGACTTTTATTTTTCTCTGGGAAAAGTACTTCTCACTGATTATTAATTTAACATTTTACACGTGCCTTAAGGGAAAAAATGAATCATTTATTGGTTTTAAGTCAAAGAGGTTTTTTTAGCTTTCAATCACGAATTGAATCATGAAATTTAATATGTACTAATTGAATTTAAATCGAAACTTCTTATATATAAATGAAAAATCTTCCGTATGTATAAATTTGTGCGTAGTTAATGAACGCAACTTGGCTTTTTTCGAAAGTAAATTTGTATGTCTTGTAAAATAAATTCATAACGTAATTTATCTGATCCATTTGATTTAAAATCCAACATTAAAACGAAAGTAAAGGAAGGTCTTCTTTTCTGTGACAGGAATAGTAGCAGGCTAGCAGCACATACATGACCCAGGAGTCCGGGACGGAATTCATAGGTAGCTCACCGTTTGAGTTTGAATCCGGTCCGTTCGTTATACATCAGCACGAATTTTAAAGAGATGTATATCCCCGTCTGAGTTTGGGTCGAATTGGTCCGATTTAATCAGACGGTATGGATTCAAACTCAAACGGTGAGGTAATGCAGAGCATCCGAACTTATTATGCGCGCCGTCGCAGATCAACGCAACGCAAACATTGAAAAAAAAAAATAATAATTAAATAAAAATCTTTCCATAGTTCTATCTCAAAATATCCAACCGAGAGAAGCCGTGAGAGATAGAAACCCAAACAATGCTGTTACAGCCAACACCGATCCGGCCTTCGTTACCCCTCTCTCGCTATCCTTCTCCGCTCTCTCCTCCATTTCTTCCTCTCCGTTCTTCCCTTTCCTTGACCCCCTCAGCTATCTCTGCACGCAGCCGCTCCCACCTCAACCGGCGCCGCCAATCCGACGGTAGCGATGACTCTGCGGGGAACCTAGACGATGAAATTGAGGATGATGGGGAAGCGTTTGAGGAGAGGAAGCCGAGAGGGTTTGTTGCGGGAGGCCTCCATTACGACACCTCACTGGAGGAGACCCTGTTGAAAGAGATTGGACGAAGCCGCAAGGACCAAGCTGTAAATTTGAACAAGGTCAAGGGTAAGAGGGAATCTCCTAAGAACAAAGGACTGAAGAAACCACAAGATAAAGATTCTACCACTGCCCCAAGTAAGATGTGTTAGTGTTTGTTTCTCTTATCTGAACAAAAGTTTTTTTTTATAGTTCTAGGTTCTGGTCCTTTGCATACTACTATTACAACTGCACTGTGTATCTGTGCACTTTCTTGTGGGTATGATTGTAATTGACATGCCATTACAGCTCAGTACCGGTACGATACTTGTCACCCTATGTAAAAACCCTGGATTAAATTTATCTTGATTCTGATTTTTGAGGAATTTTATTGGAGATATATCAATCCAATCAGATACAAATGTAGGTATGATTGTAATTGACATGCCATTACAGCTCAGTACCGGTATGATACTTGTCACCCTATGTAAAAACCCTGGATTATTTATCTCGAGTTTCTGATTTTGAGGAATTTAATTGAGATATATCAATCCAATCAGATACAACTGATAAAACTAGGCAGCAGAGGCTGTCTCAGTGTGCCGATTTAATTAATAAGTATGATATGATAATTTTGAAATTTTATATTCTGAATGATAGTCGATGGAGTAGAGGTATTTGCTAGATTATCTGTAACATTTCGGATAATAGAAATTTACTCTTTCTAGTCAAATAGAAGCAAAATGATTAAATTTTTGTATTCTGAACCACTCAATTTCAGCATTAAGTGCTACAACAAGTGGAATCTGTGTGCGTTTATGGAACCTACCAAAAAAGAGGAACATACATAGAGATTTACAGACAGCTTTTAAAGGATTCCGTGGCATTTTGCATATCAACCCTGCAATTGCTGGAAATAAGAAGACACGTGATCCTATCTGTAAGGGCTTTGCTTTTGTTGACCTAGCAACCAAGGAAGCTGCAACTAGGTGAATACATTTTCCTCTCCTTTTTAGTCTTTTTTTTTCAAATTACTGAGGCGTATGGTACATACTACTTACATACAGACAGACTTTTTTTTTGGTGTATGAAGTAGACTTGCTATATGCAGATACTGGTACCATAATTCAGTGGTTGTTGGCACAGTAATGCGAGTTAATGTTTATGGTATGCAGTTTGTGCAGGAAATCTGGATAGTAATCTTGAAGTTGTAACATATTGGAGTGATTTAACTGAATGGAACTGAAGTTATTGAAAGTCTTTGCATATCTAACACTTCAAAGTTCAGTTTTTTTTTCTCATTTAGCCTCAACTAACTTTTTAATAGATTTGTAGAGATGTACTCGAAGAGAAGCATTTCATTTGGACGGGTTGAGAAACAAATCAGCTGCTGCATTGTAAACCCAAATGCGAATGTGAACCCAAACCCAACAATTAACGAATTCTCTAATTACCGAAAAGCTCCAATTCTACAACCAAAGTTGCACTATGGGTTCATGGGCAAATCTGAAAATAACAACCCATCAGATGATTCCCCAATAATTTTTGTGGAAGATGATGAAGAAGAAGAGGAAGATTCTTTATCGAGCTTTGAAATGATGAAGTTCGATGATGGTGAAGCAGAAGAGGACAAGTTAGATTCGAAAATTACAAGATTATCCTCAGGAGAGCGAAAAAAAGCAGTTAGTTTGAAAAGGAGAAGGGTAAGACCGAGGAGAGCCAACGGCTCCAAGTTGAGCGTACCTGTAAGGTAACTGTTCTAAGCATGGATTAGGTTACCAATTGTACAATAACCTACCAGTTATGTTGTCTGGCAACTTGCTTGCATAATATGAACATGTAATATTTCCTTTTCTGGGTGATTTTTAGTGTACTTTTTTCTTTTTCAGGTTGAAAGGAAGAGAGAGGGATGTGCTAACAGGTGTCTTCTCTAAGTACTCCACAACTTCTGGGGCTACACCAACAAGGAAAAGCTAACAGTTTCCTAATATTTATGTTATTAAGATTTTGCAAATGATATTTCCAGGGTAATTAGCTTTTAGAGTTTCATGCCATTGCTATCTGATTTTTTTTCTTTTTTTGAAATTCTGTAGAGCCAATCAGGGGCAATTTGTTTATTCAATTTCAGTGAAAGCATGCAGATTGGGAAAAAAAAAATCTCAAGTTGGTCGATGATTAAAAAAATAAAAATGGTAACTTGGAACTGGAGCATTAAATGGGAAATTATTATGGAGTATAGTCAGAGCTCGATTTTTAAGTTTCTATACCGGAAAGATTTAAGTTTGCACAAACAAAAGCATATCTGGTCAGGTGCATTTACCTCTCATTATATTGTACTGAAATGGCTACATGCCGTTGTCTTGGAGCCGTTAATGGAGGTGCTCCCTCCATCTAGAGTGCTATATGTTTTCTAAGAGAAAATTGTCCTCTTTGCAAATGTCTTTTTTTTTTGAAAGACTTGGTAACGCTAACAAGCTAAGTCCTCTTTGCAAATGTCGATGGTGATGCTTGCGGGCGATGTGAGGTGCGCAATTGAGATGTGAGCCAGGAAACTTTTCCTGACAGCTGAAAGACTCTCCAGTTGAGCTCTCTCCAAATTATTATTGATTTTGCTTCTTTGGGAACTTGGTTAAGCATGTGGAGTTGGGGACAGATGTCTCGTTTAATGTTAGGCAAACAAAGAATTATGGAGAATAAATATACAATAGCCACCAAGGTACAACCCATTTGTAGTGAAAATAAATATGCTGTGATTCTGGGGGGATCATAGGACCCTGCGATCTGATCTAAACTGTTGGTCTTTCTCGAGATGCGTGCATGAAAATTTACTTTCCGAGAACGTTTTCGAGATCCACGCACGGAAAAGTTTGGACTGTTGATCTCGGAATTTCAGGATCCTGCGATTCCTCTTGGAATTGCTGCAGATTCGGACTCATTCGTAGTACTTAAATTTTAGGGGGAATTTCACGTATACCCCTCAAAAACTTCAAAATTACGTATTCCTCCTCTAAAGTTTGAAATTACGTATTTCCTCCTCTAAACTTCAAATACTCACAAATTTACCCATCAGACTCAAATTTGAATCCGAACGGTTCCTTTACCGTCCGAGCAAGATCTGCACAAATCTTGATGCAAGCACGCACACATATTGAAGTGATGTGTACATATCTTAATGCGATACGTGTCGATCAGAATTGCTTGAGAATACGTGTGTGCTAGACCAGCACAAATATTGAAGCGATGCACACAAATCTCAATATGATGCGCGTGAATCAGACAGTAGAGGAACCCTTCAGATTCAAATTTGAGTCTGATGGGTTTTATATGCTTTTAATAAATGATAAAATGGGAATTTTAAAAATTTTGAATGAGTTTTAATTTAAAAGACAATAAAATAGGTAAATTTTTCAATTTTTAATGTTTAGAGGGAGAAATACGTAATTTTAAGGTTTAGAGGAGAAAATACATAATTTTGAAGTTTTTGAGGGGTATACGTAAAATTCCCCCTGAATTGTAAACAAGCATACTATAAGAAATCATTATTGAAATATTTAGCACTATGTTGGCAATCAAGCGGTCGCTGATCTGGCAATCGCCATTACAGAGTTAGACGTCTATTTGTCGATTTTAATAACCAAAAAAATAAAAGGATACTTCAATTCAGACTCGTAGGGAAGCTGCCAAGGGATGGAAGGTAGGTAATACAATTCACCGGATATTGAGAAACCAGTCTAAACGCATTCATTTGGCTATGCAACTTCAATTTAATAAGACAAAAAAACAAATAACATAAAAGGTTGCTAGCAAGAAGAACTAACCTTTCATCTAGTAACAAAGACATATTTTTTAATGTAGGAGGTCATAGGTTCGAAAAAGAATTGAAGTTGGTAGACTAGCCTTTTATCTTTCTATATAAAAAAAAATTACTAGTGGGAATTAATTGGAGATGTCCTAGAATTATTGGTGGTAATTATAACTTTACAACTTACAACCAAAAAATAGCATCCGATTTATGACTAGCTAAAACCATTATCATCTCTACCTATGATCTTTTCCAACCACATGAAGAACCAACAAAACTTTATAAAATGCTCAAAAAGAAGGGAAGTATTTGTCCATGTTGAAAGGGAGAGAATAAAACTCCTCGCTACGGGTGTCGCTCTTGAAAGACCGAAACCTCTCCCAGAAATGGTAGCCCCTGTCCAATCTTGCATCATGTCTGAGGATTGTGTTGTCTAACCCGTAAGCCACCAACCCAGCAACAAATGGCTTCGACGAGAATATCACGTTGACTATATCATTGAACTGAAAAAAGATTGTAAGGAAATAATAAGTATTAAAATGATATGAGTTGATAATAATGAGAAATTATGCAGATATCAAGGCCAAGAATAACAACAGCAATTATGAATTAATGATGGCAATGATTATGAAGATTCTGGTTTCCAAGGATCTAATTTTGTATCATAGTGCTATGCTGGCGAGGCTCCGTACAACGGTACAAGTATGACAATGCTGTGCCAGATGGAACTCATTTCTTTTTCCTTTTTTTGTTTGTCTGATTTGTCTTGTTTAAGTTCAAATGTACAAATGAACTCCATTCCTATTGAATTTGTTTGTACTAGAGATATAATGCTACCACACTTGCATGAGACTCGATCTGGACAGCAAATTTTGGATCAGTGTGGGTAAACGTGTCAATGGTATACACAAATGGCATTTAGAATTCTGAAAACCTACCCAACGGCCACCAGTGTGTACTGGTCCGTACCCAGCAACGGAGGTGTACTCATTGAAATATTGAGGTACTGAGAAGCCCATAAACACAGAGAACCCTAGAATAAACTTAGTCCTGAAGCTGTTTAAGTTACAGAACTGCAGAAAGCTCAGGCCGGCTGAACCTGTTTATTCATATAAAAATAAATCAAGTAAAATACTTCAGTATTAAGCATTGTGTTCCAGTATCTCGTTAGCCGAGAGATGTTGGATGATGAGTTAAAAAAACAAAATATGATAGAAAACTGGAACAAATTGCAAGAACATGTCAAGAGACAGAAACATAGTTGCAGTTCTGAAGTAAATATAACAAAAAAGAACACATATTAAGGGCTGATATAAGAGCGTACCGACATATGCAAAGAGAATACAATAAAGAGCGGCACTCATGGGTGCAGGAATTGATGCAAAAACAGCTCCAAATTTTCCTATCATAAGCAAATTTTATAAATCAGGTAAATTACATTTTGGATAGGATGCTAGAAAAGGCAGATTTACTCTTCAGCTTTCTGGAACTAATTAGTATGTACTTTTTGTTCTTGTCTCTGAGATGTGAATGAATTGGGATTAGCTGAAGACAAACACAAAGGTACATAATCTAACCAATAAAACAATAAATAGATACCGAGCAACATAAAAGACAGTACCGAGAATAGAAAAGAAAATCATGAATCCGGCTGAAATTTGTATCACCCGCCTGCTGCCAACACGTGTTAAGCCTAACAAACCAGCATTTTCTCTGTCGTATCACACAATAACAAGGTTTTACTAGATAACATGATAATTCTTTATATAAAAGGGAACTTCTCATATATTTTTGCAGCAGGGCATACCATGACCTTCCTCCCCAACATTTACCAATAATAAAGAATAAAACACCTTTATTCTTACTCGTGTATGGACAGAGTGAGGCAAGTTGGATTTTTCTAAAAGGAATTCAGAAAGTTAACATATTGTTATTTCCCATATTTGAAAAGGGTGTGACAGATACTTAAGGTCTGGCAGGCATAAAAGACCCTTCAGAAAGCAGTTAATTAATTTGTTGAAAAAAAAACAGTTAAATTATTGTATTTAGATATCTTACACTGACACAGTGGATCCACTTGCCGTACCGAATAAACCATCCAATAGTATGCCAACGCCCTACAATGATAGTGCACATAATCAATTCACAGGGATAATTTCAGTGAGGAATCCAACATTTTCAAAACCAAAAGATGGCAAAACCCTGCCTAAGTTGTATCAAGCCATGATTACTGGTAGCCTGAAACACTACAATGGCCATTTGCCCAATATGTGTTGCAATTATCTACTTAATGTTTTCTCAACAGGCCTTGATCATATTAATTTAAACAGTAACAAGGAACTACTTAAGTACCCCAGCCCCTCACAAGCAGACACCTAAGAAAGACATAAATATAAAGAATAGAATTTAAGCAGTAGTAGAGAGAAAACTGACGTTACCTGCCAACCTACACCTCGACTCAGAACAGAAGGTGGAAGGGGTGTAGCACTTGCATACCTTGTAACAGCAATAAATGCACCTGTTGACTGCATCAAGCATCAACAGGAATTAGAACCAACCAAAAGCCACAAATGATACCGAATATGAACCAATCTGCTAAGTGAATGCTATGTTAATATGATATAATTTACCTCTACAAGAGCTACAAAGGAAGCAGCCATCATTGCAAACGCCTCTCCGGCATTAAAAGTTGGCGCGCCCCACTGGAAAGGATACGGCACACTAATCCTGAAATTAAACACAAGTATATTCAGCTGTTCTAATTGGTTACTTTCATTTATCTCCATTTTCGGTATAACTGGTTTTAACATTCCCCCCATTTTCTTACCCTCTATAAGTTCTAGAGGAAGTCCACTCTTCTCCTAATTTGGTCAAAATAAAATTCCAAACTAATTCTCTTTTTTCCCTCATCAATTTAATAGAAACAATTTAAGAAGACATTGTTTGGGTATCTTCCTCATCTATCATATTTCTTATTGCTTGCAAGCATGTCCATGGATATCTAATTTTGTAGGGCAGAGACTTAAAACTTCTTAACGAAAAACAATACAAAAAAAATTATAAACAACAACTTTACCAGGGAGCCCCTCCGACTAGGCCAGAACGATCAGTACGGCAGTGGAGCTGAGTCTTAATAGGAGAGTTCTTGTATGCCCCACCAACAGTGAGAAAGAACGCATAAAGCCACACAACTGCAACTGCTATTACCAGACCAAAGCGCTCTAACATTGACTTCGCCAGGTGTACTTTATGTGGGAGATACTGAAAAGGTTTGGGTTGTAGACTATTAATATATCATTGTTTCAACTTACATTTTCATCCCAGCATTAGTAATTAAATAGGCATCCCAGTATGGTCCTATTACCACTTCCCAGAATGGTTAATTAAACCAATTTTTAACCTAACTAAGACTTGCTTAACACTAAATTATTCAGACTACTTTGCATCAGTTGTGCAATTATGCACTAAAAAGCCAAGAAAAACGCAATGGAGCAATAAAGAGCTTAAGGAGTGTGTTCATAAGACAGAGAGCACCAAACAAAGTAGGTTGATTTTGTTTCATTTTTCAATTTTCCTTGGGGTGACATTTGGTCGACAAATTATACATATTTTTATTTAGTGTAAGGTTGTACTAATGCACCTGAGTGAGTGCCACCAGTAGTATAATCTGTGGAAGACCGATCTCAATGCACTTAGCTACCTGTTTATCCATTCAACATCATCAGCAAATAAAGAAAAGTTGAGAAATAGCAACCAAACAAGCATGAATGTAAATAGAAGGAAATACTAAAATAGACGTACACTGGGAAAGCCAAGTTCATACAGTCCAAATCCAGCCAGAGCCACTAAAGGCGCAGCAGATAGTGGACTCAATATCCTGGCAATTATAAGCTGTAAAATTAGTATCGAATTACATAACATAATAAAATCCAGCCAGAGCCACTAAAGGTACAGCAGATAATGGACTTAATTTCCAGTCAATTATAAGCTGTAATAGTATTGAATTACAGAACATAACCAAGTACTATAATATTCACATTATTCAATTATGCAAATTGGCTCATACCTGAGTAGTGCAATTATATTTCAAGCTCAAATACTTAATCCATTTAACAACAACCTGAAACCACAAAAGTCGTATGTAATATGAAAAGCGAGGAGTCCACAAACCTTACAACAATACGCCACAGGCCACTAAAACCGAGAATGATCTGAAGAGTTGAGGCCACTATTAATGCACCTTGTGTCCCACGCATTATTCGAAGAAATTTCTGCAAGCAATTAGTTCATCAATTGCTGCCTATTTTGTGGATGTACCATTCAGAAATACTAGGCCAATATGGATGAATTCTAGTTGCCTACTGCATTCATGCTTTTGGAAAGATTGGGCATCTCAAACTTTACATTTCAGAAAAATGGAGGATGCAAAATTTAACCTGGATTTATACGTTTATTTAAGTTATAAAATTATACCAGTATAGTATCTCTGCATGCAACTATTGGGTCTCAAAGGTATAAGACCAGAATGTCTGGTAGACATTGTTGTGCACATTCTTAAATGTCAAACAAGCAGTCAATAGAATAATGTGTAACAAATAGGGGGAAGCATTATTGAAAGAAACCTCATGAGGATCGACAATGTTGCTGTACCGGCCAGCCAAAATTATAGATATGGTTGGCATGACAAAGGTGTAGGACCCACCAATGACAACCGGCAGCCGGGTCCCACAGAAAGATTGCAACAAGGTATTGATGCCAGATACAAGAAGTATTGTTTGTACCACCTTTGCTTTATCTTCCTAAAAGAATAGGAAGAGGAAAAAGAAACAAAATAGTTATAGATGCCAGCCATTGCAGTTGCTTGTGAATTACTCTAATGGGTCCTATAATTGTATCGAATTTTACAAGCTTACAATTTACAGTTTGGAATAAGTACTTTAAAGTGGATTCTTTAAAGGGGAACCTAATGTTTAAGACTATGTTTGTCTTATCTACAAGTACAAACCAATGGTCCTCAATAATTGATTTTAGTTTTAAATATATGGTAAGAGCCAAGAGGTACTCAAAGAAATATGCTTCAGCTGAAATCAACATTTCAACCCATTGGTCCACTTTCTCACCTACCTCTGTACAATGTACCCACCACTGCACATCTTCTATAGAATTGACATAATTACAGGGACAAACAAGCGAAGAAATTAGAAATTTACATTGTTTCCACCCATTTGCGGTACAAGAGCTGTGGGGATTATAACAGTGGTCCCAAGCATTACCAAGTAGTGCTGAAAACCAAGAAGTATAGCTTCGGCTGAAAAAAAAAATATATACAAATATATAAGAAGATTTACAATCAAATTAGAGGAGCGTAGAGAAATTCAAGTAAGACATCAGCCAGCAAACATCCAAATAAGAATGGAAAAATATTTCTCATAGGTAATAGCAATTTGCATTAAAAATTATTACTCTCTACGTAAATAAGTTAATCATGGAAAAAAGAATTAGGAAAAAACGAAACAGAACTAAAAAAATATATCCACAAAAGATTAATGGCTTCTCAAAAGGCACTTCCATGCTTGAATTGGATTTTCTCATAGGTAATAGCAAATTTGCATTAAAAATTATTACTCTCTACGTAAATTAAGTTAGTCATGGAAATAAGAATTAGAAAAAAAAAAATAACAGAACTAAGAGATAAATCCACAAAAGGCTAATGGCTTCTCAAAGGCACTTCCATGCTTGAATTGGATTTTCTAGAAAATTTCCAATGTGGCAGTACGAGAGGGAGCCATGGACAACGGCCAGCAGTGGCACCACACACAATTGGCTATGCAATTTTACTTTCCTTGTGTCACTGTAGTAGCCATCTATGTGGCAGATCAAGGCCATCTCTGTGTACAATCACATTACAGTGATCTGCTCTATGCTAACCAAAATGCAGAAGTAATCCGTCTTCAAGGACAAATCTAACTATAGAGGTCACTGTAAGTAGGGCCCACGCTACAACCACGATTTCACACACAGATCACCACACTGTACTGACTGTAGAGAATAGAAAAATAAAACCCACGCCAATTCCAAAACAGTAGGTACCAGAGCTATGTGGCGTAATTTAGTCACATTTTTTTATTTGACGAAAGTAATTTGGTCACATTATTGCTACAGTGTGTGTGTGTGTGTGAGAGAGAGAGAGAGAGTACGCCAAGGAGGAGGGCTGGTAATGCAATAGGAGACATTGGGAAGCTGATCCTTGACCGGATGAGGGTTAAGCTCCTCCTGCTTAGGCGCCGGCGCCGCCCCTCCGCCATCACCACCGCCGCCCATTTATATCTCTTGCCTTTCTCCTTTACCCCTCTACTGAATATAAGAAATCTCACTGAAACCTTCGTCACTCGTGACAGTAAGCTCGCTTGGGAAGAGAGCAAGAGTATTTAAGAAAGAGGGGGAGAATCTCTAGTCGTTGCTGAATAATTTAATGGCTCAATCACACTGCATTTAATATTGTGAGATTTTTGTCTTTCTTTGGCCTCTCCCTTTATTGCATTCGGTAGGTGCCTGATGACATGTAGCTGTTTCACTATTAGTCAGGTAAAAAACAAAAAGTTTAAAGATATTTGTCATCTTAAACTTCTCCCATTATTGCATCCAACAAGTTATTGCATGATATGGCTGTTGTCTCCGAAATTTTTATTAATACCATATTAAAAAAAAAACCCACTTTTTTAAGAGAATTCAAAATACACCAGAGTCACAATAACACTTGGCAACCCAATTCTTGAGGGCTGCCATTTGTCTTTGCTGCTCCAAAAATAGAGCCGCCAAGTGTCATTGCAATAAAGGAATACCATAAGACTCATTTTGAACCAAATATACACAAACTCAAAATTAAAAATTATCTAAATTAATTATTTACCTACTGAAAATAAAAAATAAAATTGAAAAGGAAAAAAAAAACTTACATAATAGAAGAGCTCTTGTCCGAGAAGAGAGAATGAGTGAAGATGAGAAATGAAATTATGCCTCTAGGGTTGAATTTATAGTAAAATAGGGACTGCAATGACAAATGGCAGCCACCAAGAAGGAGACCGTAATAACACTTGGTGGCCTCATTCTTGAAGCCGCAACGACAAATGACGGTCTCTAAGAATTGAGCTTGCGATCCTAGTATATTTTGAATTCTCTGATAAAAGTGGTTTATTTATTTTTTGAATATGGTATTAATAAAAATTTCGGCAGTTGTCTAATCACTCGTGATTTTGTCGGATTATAAGACTTAGACATGCATCTGGAGCTTTTAAATTCTCTAAAAGGAATTCGGATTTGGATCATGCTAGGATCCTAAATGGATCGTGTGCATTATTACAAGATGTCATGGAAAAATTAATTATGTGTCATATTAAAAACATAATTATTCGACATTTAGTAATAATTGACACAATAATAGACCAAATAATTATAAGACTTAGACATGCATCTGGAGCTTTTAAATTCTCTAAATGGAATTGGATTTAGATCATACTAGGAGAGTAGAACTAGGGTGCTCCTAAGCTCACCAAGCCCTTCGTGAGCGCGACTCTAAAACCTATCAAATTGACTTCAAACGATATTTTCAAACCGTTAGATGGTCAATCTATATTAAAATGTGCTTGGAGACCAAATTTTACATTTTTTGGAATTTTTTTACTATTTATTAAAATGGTTTGAAAATCGCTGTTTTAGAGTCGCGCTCACGAAGGGCTTGGTGAGCTTAGGAGCACCCTAGTTCTACTCCATACTAGGATCCTAAATGGATCGTGTACATTAATTATTACAAGATGTCATAGAAAAATTAAATACGTGTCGTATTAAAAACATAATTATTCGACGTTTAGTAATAATTGACGCAATTAATAGACAAAATAATTACATAAATAAAATTATGGACACGTTCTCTATAGTTTAAATAAATTATGTATTAAATTTGATACATTTGAAAAATAATAGTCATTCTTAGAGGTGAAAACGGAGCGAACACAGAGCGGATAGTGGTAAAATCATATTCATATTCTTTTTTAATTTTTCAGATACAGATACGGATAGTCAGTCAGATACAGATACGAATATGAATCGGATCGGATATTTATTAAAATAATATTAAAAAAATATCAAAGTTCATAATATTTATTTAATTTTAATGGTGAATAACAATATTTTTTCATAATATATAATATATATCTACTATTCGGATACGGATAATTGAAACGTAAAACCATATCAGTATCCATATCCACACAAATATTCGGATATCGGATATCCACATATAATATTTCAAATACGATCGGATATTATCCATACCGTTTTCACCCCTAGAACTCATTCTTCAAAGAATCTGAAATAAATTCACAGTTTAGTTTATTCACATTGGATTATAAAGCAATTGCCTTGTTCAAATTGTAACAAATTTCATATATAGTCTATTTAAAATGATAAATAACATACTTATAATTTTATTTTTTACATCTTCAACAAACTTTGATATTCGTTGTACTCATCAAAATTCATTTAATGAATTATACTATGATAAATAACATACTTATAATTTTATTTGCAAGACGAAGTGACGAACTGAAGCTTGGATAGTGTTTGAGTTTTAAAGTTTGATTTTTTTTTTTTTTTTTTAGTGAAACCCGTAGTTTTAAAGTTTGATTTGAAATGCTTGATGAGGGAAGAAGGTTATATGTGGGTTAAGAGGGATAAGTTCACAACGGTGAAGGCAGCTGGTGTTTAATTAAATTTTCTCAACAAAGGAAGAGGGGTAATTTTGTCATTGAAATATATTATATATAAGAGTGTTCCGAGAGAAATTATCACCTGTCCAAATTGAGGATGGAACAAATATAGCAATGTTGTTTTGCAGAAAGCTTTAATTAGAGAATAATACTCCGATATTCATGCTTGCCTTACTCTACCTAAAACCTTTTTAAATTGACACGTGGCACTCATGCAGTTGTTAACTAAACTATTCTCCTAATAATTGAATTGACTATATACTGATTAAATACTTGATGATTAAGAAAAGGATATATGATGGGAGATAGGTGTAGGTCCGATGCCCATCGGACCTAGTTTGGTTCCGATGGGCAGATCTACCGTAAGAAAACGGAGAAATTTGTGCGCACGAATCTTCAAACAAACACGCACGGATTTTAAATCATTTCGCACGAATCTAAAATAAAATTAATGGTGATTAAACCCGTCGAACCGAGGTAGGCCCGATGCCCATCGGACCTACTCTCAAGTCATATGATGGACCGCGACAGGACCCTCGTCGATAATTAAAGGCACACTCCGTTTCTACTTTCTACAACATAATACATACACAGGGCCTATATTTCACTTTTTATTGTTATTTTCTTTCCAATACTTGAATGCCGCGTGAATGTACAAGTAGAAAGCAGTGAGAATTGGAAGAAGCGCCGAAAGCTCTTTTGGCCTTTCCTTGGGGGCAGAGAGAAAGGATCCATTGACCATCCGCTAATTGTCTTCTCTTTTTCTTTTCACAAGTAAGAAACTTGGGGTATAAGTAAGCAAGTGCTGCTAGGAGTCTGTAATCATCAACAAAAAAGTTACAAGAACCTGGTCCACAATTTAATGCGTATTGTTTAAATCCCTATAAAGTACAGAAAGTGCTAAAAAGTTGAAAGAAATATATAAAAAAAAAATGAGTGAGCCAATGGTAATGTGCATATTATGGATCTATTTTAAAGTTTAAACGGTTGATTATATTTGCTAAGAGCTGTGATTGAGCCAGGACTAAAATCATTGTGCATTATATAACTCTTATGTATTTACTCGAATTATATGTGCAAATTATGATTAATTTAATTCTAATGCTCATGACTGCATAATTTACATTTTAAACTTTTATGACTTTCATCATATAAAAAAACATCGTGTTTTAGTTTACATGTTTATTTGAATGCAATTTCTTAAATATATGTAATACAAAATCAAATATGAAAACAATGAATTTTGTAAAAAAAAAGTACATTAATCATTAATACCAATTCAAATAGAAACCACCTAAGTATGAAAAATAAAACTTATATTAATTCCTCACAAATGCAATAAGATTGTTTTTTTTATGAAGCAGATCTTCTGTATATTATTAAGTTAAGCAAAGTTAATTCAACACAACTAATATGCTTTTGTCAAAATAATTGTCTTGCTAACTTCAATTATTTTGTTAAGGGAATTATTATAAGTGATGCATAAATGGATAATACAATCTATTCAAAATATACACCATCGAAACTCAAGCTGCAGAAATTTTGAAAAGGAAATATTTGTTTGGGATGTAAGTGACCCAAAATATGGCCTAATTAATGATACTTAATTAAGAGTTAATTCTTTGGCTAGTCAGATTTGATCAATACAAAAGGTTTAAATAACATTTTCAAGTACAATAATGATAATATTGTTTATAAAGCAAAGCTAGAGTGTGATGTGCTCATCAAGAGGGTTTGGTGAGCACAACTCCAAGACCAAAAGTATATCGGATTGGCTTCAAACGGCAAATCTAAACCGTTGAAATCCATGTACTTTATGAGTGATGCATGTACATGCAAAATTTTGAAAGTTTCGAATTTATTTGCTACAAGGTCAAGTAGGTCAAAGAAATGATGAAAAATGAATATATAAAACAACTTATAAAATAACTTATAAAAGGTTCATTTATTTGACCGCTTGACCTTGTAGCAAATGAATTCGAAACTTTCAAAATTTTGTATGTACATGCATCACTTATGAAATACATAAATTTCAACGATTTGAATTCGTCGTTTGAAACCGATCCGATATACTTTTAGAGTTGTACTCACCAAACTCTTTTGATGAGCACATCACACTCTAGCTTTGCTCGTGTTTATATGAATTTCTGACTGCCACACAAGATGTCAAGATGGGTGCATTTGTGTACGCTATCTTCATTTCTCACTAATTAATTGCTGAAAGAGATGCAAAGTAGTTCAAGTTGCAAACAGATTCATTTGTAACAACGAGGCATTTAAAATGTTTAAAAATAGAAGCTCTGAAAAGGTGGCGTACAGATGGGTAATTAGCCTACTGCGATCTAACACACATATGGCTCTGCCGCTCTGTATGGATCTAAGAGCGAAAACATTACCGCAACCCCCGAAATTTTTATTAATACCATTTAAAAAAAAAAAATCAAAAGACTACTAAATTAGAGAATTTCATATTTATCAGAACCGCAACAACAAATGGCGGCTCCATTCTTAGAGGCCACCATTTGTCATTGCAACCCCTAAAAATCCAAAAACTCAGCATATTACAGTGCATTTATTGTATGTAAGGGGTCACAACGACAAATGGCAGCTCCGAAAAATGGGGCCGTCATTTGTCGTTGCGGCCCTGGTAAATATCGAATTCTCCAAAATTTGTGGTTTATTTATTTGTTGAGAATGGTATTAATAAAAATTTCGGCCGCAACCTCTCACTTGCCTATTGATTATTTTTCTTCTAAAAAGTAAACAATCATCGTTCGTGTGCATTCCTTTTTAATTAGTATAAAGTTAGCGTGTACTATTCTCATTAAACTTAAGAAGATCTGGTAAGTATAATCCTAAATTATATTGGATTGATTTCAAACGATGAATTTAAACTGTTGAAATCCATCTACTTCACGAGTGATGCATGTACATGCAAAAATTTCAAATTTATTTAATACAAAATCAAGCGGTAAAAAAAATGAAGGTTTACAAGTTATTTTAATGCATTTATTTTTCAACATCATCAAATGATATGTAATTTGCATAAAATTATAATTGTTAAACTATTTATACGTTTAATAATATACTTATAAATTATTTTTTAGTTTTTAACTTATTTAAATTGATTTGAAAAATTATTTTTAAAATTATCAAAATAGCTGTTGTGAAGTAATGCCTTGTTTATCAAAGGTATGCTCACATTACTCGCACAAAATCTCTAAAATCTGTAACCATTCTTTTTTTAGAATATTCATAATTCTAACTTGGTCAACAA
Source organism: Carex myosuroides (assembly GCA_028015225.1). NCBI lineage: Eukaryota > Viridiplantae > Streptophyta > Magnoliopsida > Poales > Cyperaceae > Carex > Carex myosuroides. Next base: position 7,972,918 of record CM051482.1, read on the forward strand.
TCCAAAAAATAATATATATATATAGGTGCTGCAACAAATTAAATAGTCAGCATTAAGAATTTTAGGACACTTTTTTCTCTCTAAAAATATTTTTAAGCATGGTCTCCATAAAAATTGAGTCAGAAAAAAAATTAGAATGACTCAAATTTTTTCAGAATAACGCACAAATACATGTATATTTTTATATTTTTTTCTAAAATAATAATAACAAAAGAAACATAGTTTGAAAAAAAAATATGACTCACAACTTGTAACGTTTTTTTTTTTTAAAATGAAAGGTGGAAGTCTAGTTTACTAGCTTTTTTCAAGCTTATATTTATATTACAGAAAATTTTTCTACTTTGTAGTTTTTAAATTCATAATCTTTCGCATGAAAGCTATTTGCCTTTACCACTAGATCAACGATTATTTCGTATGAAAGCTATGTGCCTTTACTACTAGATGAACGATCAACTTGTAATGTTTTGTAATTTATAACGTTTGCACTTACATATGACCGACAACTTGTATGATTAAGAAAAATAGCCCAAGTTCAAAATTTTATGCGTCATTTTCCACGTGAATGAGTTTTGTTTTGGCACCTTTCATTTAAGAGTTCTTTTACACGTGTAATGTTTTGTTTTGACAGTCTGTAGTCTGTACAGCTTACCGAGTGGTCTGAATCTGTGAATTGAGTCTCAAGAAACGGCAGCGACCATTGTTGGCAGTTTTCGCATTGCAGAGAACGAAATAGGAAGTGATTAATTGTGCTCAAACTTCTGTATCTAATTTTTACTCAAGTTTAACTGTCACAAAGAAGCACTGATATTGAAACTCAATACCGATAATGTAAAATAAGTATCGAATGTTCTCAAAAGTAACAACTTTTCAAAGTGGTTCCGAGTTAGTTGCTAACTGCTTTGACCATGATCAGGGGCGGAACCAGGGCCTGAGCCAGCCTGGACCCTGGCCCCCCCCCTTGGCCCAGAAAAATATACAGTTCTTTGCATGTTTTTTTAGTTAGGCCTTTGATTTGGTACCTGAAATTGATAGTTAGGCCCCCCCGAGAGCCCTTGGCCCTGGCCCCCTTGGTTCCGCCATTCCTGGGCCCTACCCCCTTGGCCCTGAAATTAGTAGTTAGGCCCCTCCTACCAATATTTTCTTTTTCCGCCACTGACTATGACTACTTAGACAACTTGCAGAACTTTGACCAGAACCACTTTGAAAAGTTTGAGTGAGTTTAGTTTCGAATGTTCTCAAAAGTAGCGACTTTCTCTTCTTCTCTTTCTCTCTTTCTCTTCTGGTGAGTTTGAGTGAGTTGTGAGTGGGATGAGAGAGAAACGGAATATTTATAGTCTGAAACAGAAAAAAAATCCTCCTGACCGGTAATTTTTGGTCAGTTTGGACATTTTTAAAAATACCCAGTTAAGCTGGGTATAATTAATATTTTATAATTAATTTTGGATATTAATAAAAATGTCGGTGTCCGTGATATCCAAATTTGTTACTCCGGCTTTGGATAAAAAAGAAAAAACAACATGCAAGGAGTTGAAATGTATATCAAAGAAAAATTATTCCTTCTCTATATATTATTTACGTTGCAAATTTCTATATTATTTTTGCTTGCACATTCTTATATTTAAAGCTAAAATCTCCATCACCAACACCTTATATTTAAATCTATGTCAAACTCAAATGTATGATTATCTAGTGTAGGAGAAAAAACACCCGAATTTTTTATTAATAGAAAAATAAATAAAAAAATATCGATAATAATTTTTTAATTTCGTGAAAATTCGATTTGTAGGAAAAACGTGATAATCCATAACGTCTAGAGAACGTTATAGACCATCACGGCCATCTTAATAAAATCAAATTACCGCTAATTAACCGAAATAAAATCTGAAACTGGTCGTTGTTGTCTATCACGGCTAGAGAAATTTTGAAGAAAAAAAAAATTCTGGCTGTTGTTGTCTATCACGGCTAGAGAAATTTGTAAAAATTAGATGTGCGTATCATTTACTTGAATGAGAAGGTTAGGTAGTTTGTCTAGTTTGGCCGTAAGCTAAAGTCACTTAAATATGTCAACAGTTAAGGGCATTTTGACCATTTCAATTGAACATTGACTAATCCCCACTTAGCTTGAATAGTTCAAGTAACTTGACCTGAAAGTAAATGTGCACATATCTGATTTTTACAAATTTTTCCGGCTGTGATAGACGACAACAGTCAGAATTTTTTTTTTTTTTCAAAATTTCTCTGGCTGTGATAGACAACAACGGCCAGCTCTAGATTTTATTTCGGTTAATTAGCTGTAACTTGATTTCGATAAGCTGACCGTGATGGTTCATAACATTCTCTGAACGTTATGGACAATCACGTTTTTCCTACAAATCAAATTTTTACGAAATGCTTCATCATTATCGATATTTTTTTATTTTTTTTCTATTAATAAAAATTTCGGAAAAAACACTCCTAAAGCTGGCTTTTGTTTGTTTCAAGAAAAAAGTAACTAAAGCATCCAACGTGATGCTTTTATTGCGACCTTTGTAGTTGAGCTTTATTTATCATGATCAGTCTGGTCAATGTAAATCTCGTCAGATTCTGAAATAACTAATGCGTGTCAATATGAATACCGTTGTTTTATCAATCAAACATTAGAAATTTATAGTTTATAATCATTCGAGAATAGAGATCATTATTAAACACTCAACAAATTATTTTATTTTAATATTAGTAACCACAAATGGAAAAATATTGAAAGGTTTATGAACAGATGCTTTAGTTACTATGATATTGTCATACATAAAAAAATCTCAAAGAAATTAAATCAATATATAACTCATGATCTGTTACAAAATCTAGAATAAAAACAATAATTTTAAACAAATTTTATTCAATCATCTATCACAATCACATAGATCAGAACAATTGAAAAAAAAAATATCATTGAATCTGGACTCCTTAATTCTGTATGTATACAACGGAAATATAATCAGTTGTTATGTTTTGAGAATCATGCTAACACACATTTTAGAGAATACTTACTAATATAAATAGCTCTGACCTATATATTATACACAGGCGGAAATTTTTACTAATAACATTAAAAAAAATTACATAACATATCATGACTTTTATTAAAATTCCAAATATGACATTTTCACTGGATTATCCAGCGGAATTCATGGCGAATTCCGCTGAATTATTTAGCAGAACTAGTTTTTTTTTTTAATTCCCTTGCTCAATTAATCCAGCGAAAATGTTATATTTGGATTTTTTTTCCAAATAGTGTGATATGTTCTTTAACTTTTTTAAATGTTATTAATAAAAAAATTCGGATATTATAGGCAACAACATTAAAGTTCTCCGCTGGTGATACTTGGAGATGGATATCAATGACGACGATATTTTAAAGTTATGCAGCAGAAAAAACATTCACAATTTGCACATATTTTGTTCGCGTTCTTCCAGTCTTTTTTCTTTATTAAATGCTCCATGACCTCTGTGTAAAAGCTCCATAGAAAAGACAACGTGGTCGGTGGTCAGTAGCTATAGCCCTCTCTTACCTCTGTAACAGATTTTATGTCTTCCCTTCTTTGTGAGGCATATGCATATTACTGAATAATATCATAAGAAAATATAGATATCATTACGATGTTGAAAAACTATACAAAATATTACAAAAACTTTGATATACTTTTTTTTATTCATTTTAATTGATTTGTCATGATTAAAGAAGAATGCATGTGTATAAAACAAACTAAAAACAAAGCACAAAAAATTTAGTATTATCATCTAGTGAATAACACACTTTAGAAGTGAATCTATATATCAATCATAGTAAGTTCATAACTAAAGAATAACTCAACAAGTTCTAAAATTCGTTATTCGGATATTTTTATAAAAACTTATTGTTTATAACACAAATAATATACCAAAATATTATTAAGTAGATTTCGCAACTAATAAATAATTAGTAGTGTATTGTTGGTATAATTCTTACAAATTAAAGCAATAATTTGTAAAGGTACTATCAACAAATAATAGATGAGTAGGGTTAAAATTCATTATTAGTTTTGTGTTCCAACCATATTCCACATCTCTATCTCCGTTTTCAAAGTTCAAATAGTTGATCTGAACCGCTCAACATGATATTCATATTAAAATGTGCTTAGGGACAAAATTTTATATTTTTTTGAAATTTTTTTACTATTTGTTTAAATAGGTACAAAATCACTGTTTTTGGATAGTCCAGAAGCAGTAATTTTGTATCTATCTAAAAAATAGTAAAAAGTTTCCAAAAAAATATAACATTTGGTCTCTAAACACATTTTAATACTTAGATCATGTTAAGCAGTTCGGATCAACTATTTAAACTTTGAAAACAGAAATAGAGATGTAGAGTATGATTGGAGCACAAAATCAATGATACGTTTTAACTCTACTCGTAATACATATACCATTTGAAATAGTATTAAACTATTAATTATATAGCTTATCAACCCGGCACACTGTGGGGTCATCTTATGCCGACTCAAACAAACTTTGTGGGATATAAAACCTTGTCGGTACAATGAAGTTGTTGTAATGGGGTGGCATTTTGGTGCGGCGTAAACATTTTCGTAGCAAACTGTTTCAGTTTAAAATTAAGCATAAGCAAACTATTTCACACGGCGCAGGTCATTAAATTTTTACTTGATTATCATACAACGTGAATAAATGTATAATCCCAATTATTTAATATTCCAATATCTACTATTAATATGGTCAATAAGAAGACCATTTCTGGTAGCTTCTACCAAGGAATTCAAAAAAAAAAAAAAAAAAGACCATTTCTGCCTGGCAGAGTGATATCAGGGGAATCATCTAATTAAAAATTTAAATCGGTAATTAAACGGATTTTGGATCTATAATAAAATGTCCACCAATTATAATGAATCCGAATTTTTTTTTTTTTTTGATAAAAGGCATAGAATGCCCATTTCATTTATGATGAAATCAAGTTAACTTATAGCTGAAAACAGAGAATAGTACCGCAGGTCTAATGTAAGATATAAATTTCTAATGCAGAGCAAAACACAAAAGCTTGGCGTTTAAGAAGTCACCATAACACAGTTATGGAAAAACCAACAAGCTAAAACTAAACCACATATGAAAGGGCTAAGGTTACGTAAGGATCCTAAACTCGGATCTATAAAAAAACAACTTGTCTTCATTCTTTCATTAAGCTAGTGAGCCAGCTCCCCTCAAAAGCTGCATAGGGCTGCCATCTCCTTGGTACTCCACCACCTGAGAGTCAGCCGAATCCCATACCCGCAACAGTATTGCATTGAGATCAACTAGAAGCCATTCTTCTGTAGCCGCTTTAGTTCTTTTGTCCATGTGTCATGTCCAATATTCAAATAACGAGATGATTAATAATATGATAGCTCGTACACTTTTCCCTGAACTAGATTGAAAACAAATTTCATTTCTTTGTTTCCAAATTGTCCAACAAATGGCACTAAATATCACTAAAAACCCGATATGTTGAACAACGTTAAATTGACTAGCAAAATCAAAAATGTCAATACAAGATAACCAATTTTCTAAGTATAAGTGACTATTGCCTAACCAAAACCATATCTGCTGAGCTTGAGGGCACATAAGAAAAAGATGGTTAGTATCTTCATGAGAGGTGCAAAAATGACATGTCATTACACCATTCCATCCCCTTTTCCTTGGATTCTTCTTAATTAGTATTATATTATTAAGAACCAACCACATAAAAATTCTAATTTTAGACGGGATTGATAAGTCTCAAATAATAGCAAATTTATTAGCCTTAATACCTCTAAAATTAAGAATGTTGTATATGAATTTGACAGCAAATTTTCTAGAATGCTTCGATCTCCAAATTATCTTATGTGTAAAACTAGATGAACTAATGAGATGAATCCGAATTTTTTGATCTTAATAAAAATGTCTGAACTGATTGATAATTTATTGGTTCCTTACAACAGACAGACCCATGTCACAATCTGGGAAAAGATTCAAATTCAACCAAGCATATCATAATCAATCATAGATTGCATCAGAAATCAGTGATTGCGGAACCTTTTACAATTTGGAAATGGACCTGGATCCCCGTACCTGAAAGGAAACAAAGGAAACACAGCAGGAAAAAATATTTTGTCATTTTCTTTCTTAACTTTTCATAAAGATGATAACGGCTAGTTGGCAATTAGTAGATTAAACTAACTACGATCAGAAATGAGACCAGGTGCAGTTAATTGAATTTATTTTATTATTTGAAATTGGTTTAACCACGTTGATAATCCCTTTTTGCTCCCCTTGCCTTTTATCATTTTGTGCTTTCTCATTTGGATTTTTCCTTGTTTCACTCGAAAATATGATGTGCTTATATGGCATTGCAGAGCTCTCTTTTGTAGGGACATGCAATAATTAATAATTACAACGGCTCTGAACTTTATTTCATTCCTTTTTTTTTATGAAAAAGCGGAGAAATATATTAACAGAGCTAGTTTGATTTCATATATCACATAATTGAGACAAAATGAAAAAGTACATGACTAGTGAATTGTATGAAGTCAAATCAATTCTGTCAAAATATTAGATACATTATATGGTTTTAAATTTTGACTAGTGAATTAATATATATTAGATATATGGTTTTAAATTTTAACTAGTGAATTAATATATATTGTTTTCACGAAGTCAAACCATAATTAATATTTGACTAGTAAATTATATGGCATAGATGCGTTCGGATCATAAAAGCTATGCTATGGAATAAAAATTCGTTAATTTAGCTTACAACCACTATAGCTGTAATAGCTTACTGCTATTACCGCTATGCGTTATTGCTAACCACTATGCTACATGAGCTTCTATGCTTATGTTTCTATTTTTGATGCTACATGGTCCACTATGCTAGGTATGCTAAACCGAACTCTGCGTTTCTGTTTATATTTGTGATTTAGTCTCTCCTTTTATATCGGAAAATATTCAAATATTAATTCTTCCTTGCTTGCTCTTCGTCTAGTATTCACTTGTAAATAATTGTCCTTCGTTTCAATTGAAAACTGATTTCGATTATTCTAATCTGTAAAATAATCAAATAGGTACTGACTTTGTTTCACTTGTAAAATTAATTATTCTTCGTCTATTATAATCTGTAATACGAGATATGAACTATAAAAGAATATTTTTTTTGAATAAAAGGCTGAAAAGCCCGTTTCATGTTAATGAAACAAAAGTTAAATTACATAAGGCAATGTTTGAATTTTATGCTCCAACAGAATAGCACCCTCTATGTGCTTTCTCCATGCAGATTACTATTAAAGAGTGTTAATTTGTAGATTTTTTTTTTCTTATTTGCATGATTGAAAAAAGAATAGACTTAAATTAGTTGTTATTTGATTGCTACCTCAATTCTCTAATGTTGATAATTAGTAAAAATATAGAATATAATTTTTTAAAAGAAAAATAAATATTATGAAAGATAGCTTCCGCTATAGCTACGCTATCTGTAATAGCTTTTTTTTAACCTCTCCACAACAACACAATAATTGCTATTTAGAACCTTAATCCGAATCCGTGTCCCCTCAGGACTCAGGTTACCTGAGATAAAATTGGAAAATCTGGACCGCTCCTTTAACTCTGGCTCCTTTAATTGGAAAATTTTGAATTTTTTTTGGCCATTACAGTACCCTCTTTCATTGCACCTTCAGGTGGAACAAGATATTCCACAGTACCCACAGTACGTTCTTTTTTCCACAGTACCCTCTTTCATTCATAGTCATTCTGATTCATTTTTTATTCAAGATAACCAAAATAAATTATGTTTGCTGGCATCGACAAGGATCCCAATCAGACTGCGTCTTTATTGCCTAATGTTGCCTTTTGGATATACTATACTTTTTTCACACTCTATACCTTTTCCTTTTCCTTTTCCAACTGCGATACCTTTATATCTTACTTTATTTTGATATACGATTTTAAGTTATCATACTTTTTGTCATGTGATATGCTTTTCTGCCTTATTTTATTTAAGAGTGAGGCTACGGTACTGTGCATAGCATGGTTTGGTCTGTGCTACGGCTCAATATTTGAGTTTTCAAAATCTTAACGGTTCGATGAACCGTTCAACATGATTATAAAATGAATATGTACTTGCAAACCAAATTTTATAATTTTTCAAATTTTTTTACTATTTTTTTAGATAGGTAGAAAATCACTTGAATAGTGATTTTTTTGCAAGTACATATTCATTTTATAATTATCGTTTGCACTTGTCATGTAATTTGCGGAATTTTAAGGACGGTAATAATTTTTGTTAACCCTAAACTCTAAACATTAAAAAAACCTTGAAAATTTTAGCTTTCCATTGACCATAAAAAAAAAACTTGTAAATTTTTTAGTTGAAGCCGAAATGAAAGATGCTTGCATAAACCAATTTCAAAAGCTTCATGTATGAAACCTACATCTTTAGGAGAATTATTTTGGTACCTTACAAATAAAACCTGGGAACAACGATGATACCTTGCAATAGAACCAAAAACCTAACCTTCATCAGATGTAGGTTTATGGGCCACATTTCTGGCCTAAACCTAACCTTCATCAGACCCAAAAACCATTTTTTGTCCCAAACCAAGATTTCATCATCTAGGACTCCTTGTGAGATGGACTTGCTTACCTAGGGCACGCAGCAGCCCAAGTTTTCTCAATCCATGTTATAGAGCAAAAAAGAAGGTGGAATAAATCTCTACTTCTTTAGACATATTAATTTATTCAACATTCACTTTGTTTATGGGACCTACTGTTACAATAAAAGTTTATTTTCTAACATCTTACTTCGCCATGCAAATTAATTTAAGTCATGACTTAAGCTGTCAAACAAAATGTAAAATACTTTTGTTTTACGAAGAGTAAAATAAAATAAATAACTAAATCCTCTTTAAATATAATTTATTTAAGTAGAATTCAAACGGAACCATAGAAAAAGAACAGACATCTCTCACAGTCACAGGCTTGCTTTTAATAGTCTGCAACTGTGTGTGTGTGGATTAAGATGAATTTTATTAGTCTATTTAGTCTCACTTCCTCAAAATGTTACTTGTGTTATTTCGTACTTGAGTAAAAGATAAATAAAAGACGAAAGAACTGGAAAATAAAAGTAAACTAGGAGTTGGTCTCTTTATGGTCACCTGCTAAAAACATCCTAATTAAAGAACAAAATAACAATTAGATGATAAAATGGCGCAGCGATAGGAAGATTTTCATTCCAACTCGTTTTATTTTTCTTTTTTTCTTTTCAGTCTCCTATATATGTATACATGTTCAAGACATGAAGAAAATCTCTATACCCCCAACTAAAATCTTACGAAAAATATTCACTCCTAATTTATCTATTCTAATTTTTCTATAATTAAATCCAGGATCGTTGACCTTGCATCAATCCTTCAAAAAGCTGCTCCTTTTGTTCTTCTTTCTGTTGTTCCAAATGGTATAACTTGGCAAACACCCCCACCATCGGTGCCGTATTGTACGTACACGCTTCGGTTTGCATGTAATTTCCTCTTCGATCGTCGAACGCATCAAGCGCATTCGGGCCCCCGACAATCGCACCAGTAAGCACATTCGGGTTTTCTATTCTCCTGGTGTACCACACATCAAATCCCTGAATGCACCCAATAAACCCCTTGTCCTCCTTGAAGGCCACAGTTGATGCTGCTCTGTGGTGCACTTGTGTTGGGTATTTAGGCCCAAAGCCTACTAGATAGCTTAAGCCTTCTGGGTTGGAGCCCAATATATAATCGGCTTGCGATTTCGCAAAGGAGAGGAGTTCCTCGGCCGGTACCAGGCCAGTCGGGCATCTGAGCTGGTGGTTTGACCCAGAGAGGTAGTCCGAGAAAGCCGTTAGAAGGAAAGTTGCACCAACAACATATTGTAGGTTGTTCCACTGACGAATGAACAATAAACCGCCGGGTGTGCGGCGAACATTGCTTTCGTCTTTGTTCTTTCCGAGACATGAGCAAAGGTAGTGCTCTGCCTTCGACCTGAATTCCTCAAGCTTGCTTGTTTGGTTCTTTGTAAGTTCTCTTCCTTCCATGAGTAGCTGCAAGTCAGCAATCATTTATTGTTATCACTTTTCTTTTTCCAATTTTTAGATAAATTACAAACATAAAAGAGAAAGAAAAAAAAACCAAACAAAAGAAACATAATGATTACAATAGGAGATGTCTATGTTTCAACTTAATATATGCTACATTTCTTTCTTTTTGATATGACATAGCGTGCCTTAATTATATATGCAGTACATCTATTTTTATCCAGTAGGACCAGACACATTTTCTTTGGGTCTATCTTTTACATATCAGTACATCTGTATTATTATCATTTTTTTCTTTTTTGATGTGATTGCTGAATATGTCTTCTTTTATTTGGATTTATTCAATTATTGTTGTCGAAGTTCATTAGGTGCTTCATAGTTCCCCAATGAAGAAATATCTACCTAAATAAAAAATCAAAGTACAAGATGTCGTATTCCAAAATGAATATATGCTCTGTAGGTACATATTCTATCAAAGGCACAATTGAATTGATGATGCAACAGGTTGTTGGTGTTAATCATTAAAGTGTTTTATCTAAGAAAGTATTAATTAAAACTGACAGCAATTGATACATAGACAAATTTGTCGTGACTCATGACAGGAAAAATAAATTAAATGGTCGACAGAAACCTGCCATTTTTTTATTTTACTTTAATTTTGCAAGGGAAAGGTGTGGTTAGTATGCCATATTTTTTAAAGTTCCTCTTTAAAATGGAGAAGAAAAAAACAATTTGCAATAGTTTTTCAAAAATTCAAGCCTAAAGAATATAGACGAAATGGAAAGAAGAGAGATTTATGTCATAAGATTCTTTAAAAAAAAAAAAAAAGTAAATTTTATGAGATTCATATATTCTCAAAATTGGAAGTGATTAGATGGATTGACAACCAAGATTTTGAATTATATGGGGTTTGAATCTAATTCGAAACCCAAGAATTTCAATTATATGTGTGGTTTGAATCTAATTCGAAATCTATCAAGTCAGATAAACTTCAAAATATTCCAAAAAATTAGATATTGGTCATAGAGCGATAGTGACTTTACGTTGAACCAACTCGATCGTGGGGACTGTCCCAAATTCCTGCATGTTTAATTAGTTGATTTAAAATTTACATCTTTTTTAACTGTTTACATTAATATGGTTTCTTTTAAGGTACAAGATTTGGATGACCAAATAGAATGGAGGAATGGTTCAACTAATAACTGCTATATATTTATATGAATAGAATCAAGGTGTTTCTATAAAATAAAGCTCACTAATGATTTGGTGAGCTTAACTTTTAAATCTATTGGTTGATTTAAATAAGGATTCAATACAGTTGAAATTGATCTATCTGGTGAGTAATGTGTTTTTTTACATGCAACATTGTTAAAAGTTTGAATTAAATTATTACAAAATTAAATGATTAAAAATTGATGAAAAATGAATGCATTATATTAATTTATAAATTTTAATTATTTTACCATTTGACTTTATACTAAATTAATTCAAAAATTTATAAATTTTGTATGTAAACGTGCAACTGGTGAAGTAAACTTGTTTCAATAATTTAGATTCACTATTTGAACCAAATTTGATTAGCTTAAGAATACCCTAATTCATCAGAACACAAACCATTTTTAATGAAAAATCAATTATCCAGATTATTGCTAGGAAGTAAGAATCTTTAGGTGAAGAATATATTAATTAAAAGGATATATTAAAGTGCACCGTTGTGGCATAATATTTTAATAATTGCTAGCATTGTTGTTGAAGTCAAAAGTGGTAGGAAAGCAGTCTGTTTCTTTCACAATAACCATAATTAAAACCCCAGCGAGATTAGAAAATTAAGAAAGAAAAAGTTGGGAAACCAATCTGTCATATGAGAATATTAATTTGTGTCAAATATCATATTCAACTACAGTTAAAATTATATGTTTAAATGGGGATGATCCTATTATGATTTGCATGAGTTTTCTATGTCATAGACTCTTGACTGCACACCGGTAGATACAGTGCCATATACTTAATTAATATTAATTCTGGTTTGACTTGTTTGCACCTAATCCTTTGTTTTATATATATAGTATTGATCAAATCCATTATCCAGACAAAATGAATCAATACGGATCCTATAATATATATATATATATATATATATAGAGGAGGGTTCCAATGCACCAAAATTTGGTGCACCAAAATGCACCAAAATGCATCCAAAACTCATATATCTTCATTTTCAAAGTTCAAATAGTCGATTCGATCCTTCCAGCGTGTTCTTCATATTAAAATGTACTTGGAGACCAAATTTTACATTTTTTGGAAATTTTTTACTATTTTTTCAGAATTTTTGAAAATCACCACTTTGCTGAATTTCAAATTATTGTTTGGTGATTTTCAAAAATTCTGAAAAAATAGTAAAAAATTTCCAAAAAATATAAAATTTGGTCTCCAAGCACATTTTAATATGAAGAACACGCTGAAAGGATCGAATCGACTATTTGAACTTTGAAAATGAAGATTATGAGTTTTTGGTGCATTTTGGTGCACCAAATTTTGATGCATTGGAACCCTCCTCATATATATATATATATATATATGTATATATTCAAAATTGCATCATTAGTGACGATCTAAGAGAATTATTCAATGAGATCCATTAAAATGAATTTATGTGAATATATGTGTAAATTTTACATAAAATATTAAAAATAAAAGAATTTTATAACTTGAGTGGAAACAAAATTTATTGAAATATGTTTATGCTTAAATCCTGGAAACAAAATATTATTCACTGAACATCAAGCCTGTTTGATATTCAAATTATTCCGTGAAAGACTAATTCAGACACAAATATCTTTTGTTATATCCATTTTAATTTGGATCAAATCAAGTGTAAACCAAAGCAGATTCTAATCAACTTTAGTGCTCTCAGAACTGTACGTAGCGTAACAAATAAGTGCTCTGCGATTTACGGAGACTAAAAGTGGAAACAAATTCACCTCTACAAAAGATCTCCTTGTGTGTTCATTTAAAACAAGAAAAAGAAAATGATAAGCGTGTGAGCGAACTTATTAGGTTAGTCAATACATATATATATAGCACCAGCAATTGTGCATGCTTCACAATTGAGGTCTGAACTCTAGAATATCTCTCTAATAATTAATGCTAACGCGCAACACGGGGATATAATATATATATATATATTAATACACACACACATATATGCACTGAATTCGCGTTGATATTTGACATATTGTAGAGGAAGCTATCTCTCGGCTGTGCTAATTCTTATTTTAGTAATTTAGCAACTTTTTAAATTGAACAAAAGAGTGTGTGTGTGTGTGTGTGTGTGTGTGTATATATATATATATATACTTGAAAGAGACAAAAAGTTTATTTATTCATAGAAGAAGACATGAAAGAGTACTGGTAAGGTTGGGGGAATACCTTAGAAGCCAAGACTTGTACACCAGCATATTTGATGTCCCAGCTGAATTCTGATATTGCCCACCCGGTCCCACCGAACTCATCGGCATTTTCAAGCAGGTACTTCATATACCGGTCGCTGTCGGTGGCCCGATGTAGCCAGAGCGCTGCCCAGAGCAGCTCGTCTCCATACCCGCTCACCGAGGGGTAGTAGCTCTTCACCGCTCTCACGCTCTTGTCGTACTTTCCTCGGTACTTGTCTGCGAACTTGAACAACTGCCCAAATTTTTTAGAATTAATTTAGAACATGAAATTTTAATTGCTTCTTTGCAACATGATATATGTATCGCTACATTGATGTCCACAGCATGGTATGATAAAAAAAATAGTTTATATGTATATTTGATGCACAAGGTTACCAGTAACATGTAAGTGATAAAACAAATATGAATAATGTAATTTCCTGGTAAAAAATAATCACCGCAAAAATAATTAATTCCTATTTTATTAAAACACTTTAATTGATGGCAGACATTTCGCCTACTGATTTTTTTTTTTTTAAAAAAATGGAAACAAAAAAGGTGAAAGATTGAAACTTGAAGGAACATTTATAAAAGGCTACTTTCAGGTAAAGCTAATCATCCAAAATAAGAATTTTATTTTTGCTTTTAGTTTTTAAGTAATATAGATATAGCACTCAAACATTTGTATTTTGTCCTTGATATTTCCTTAATTCCAATTTACAATTTGCTGAATTTAAATGTAAAAGCATAAGACTGCATTTTCACAGAAAAAAATAATAAGATGACATAAATTTGTGATAAAATTTTAGAAAATTACAATATTCTATCTAAAATATAAAAAAATACGCTTAAGAACAATGTTTCACACGATCCAGATAATAATATTTAACTTGATTTATTTTGATTAATTTCTTTACCTATCCGAATTTCTATATTTTAACCCCAACAATAAAGAAATAAAGAAAGAAATTAAAAGTAAAGAAGAAAAGAAGTATATATGTGTACCTGCTGAGCATGACGTAAGAGCAGCTGGGAGTAGTGTGGGTCGGATTGTTTGAAAACAATGGATGCTGCAGCCATCGCTGCGGCAGTCTCAGCTGCCACCTCAGACCCAGGATTGTCTGTGTCGATCCTGTATGCGTGCCTTGATGTTGTCATGTCCTCTGGCCTTTGCCAGCAATAGTGGTCTGCGTCCCCATCTCCGACCTACTTCAAGTTGTTGCATTATTAAAGTTCTCATAAAACATTCAATTAAAGTTCAAATTAATTGCAAAAAGGATATACTAGCAATGAGAAAAGTTGTTGATAACCCTACCAAAACCAAACGCACCAAAAAAAAAAAAATAGCTAAGTGGTACTAATTTTATTTCATTAAACATAAAATCATTTTCCATTATACATTAGTTATGGATAAAGATTTTAACAAAGCAGTTATGGGTTCATGGAACGCACTGACTATAAAATCAAAACAACGCAGAATATGATTCTTGCGCTGCATGTAGCAAAAAATGCTATGTTAAAATATTTACCCGTAGTTATTAATATACAGAGTCTCAATTTAAATAATAAAATTTCCAATTTTCATGCTATAAATAAAAAATATAAATTAGATAAGAAAAAGAAAAATGTGTACCTGTACCCACAAGACATTGGGCTGGGTGTGTGCCTTGATGAAATAGTCTGTGCCCCATTTGATGGCCTCTAAAGCATGGCCATATTCCTCCATATTTTTAACCTCTGTGCCATACTCTAATATGCTCCATGATAGCATGGTAATAGTGAAGGCCATTGGAAGCCCAAATTTGATATGGTCTCCTGCGTCGTAGTAGCCTCCTACCAAATCTACCTACCATTGCAAACGACATGTGCATTTGACTATGACATTCTTCTCAAAAAAAAAAATAATAAAAAATAAAAATAAATTCGTACTTCACCCTAAGAAAAATAAGATAAACATAGCTTGGGTTTGTATAAATTCTATGAGTTATATATGCAGATTAATTTGCCGACGATTTGTATCTTTTTTATTATTATAATTTTTCATGTATTTCCATGTCTTCTTTCCTCCCCAATATATCCAACTACCATTTTGGTATAAGATATATTTGTTGAGTCTGACATTGCTGCTATAGGAAATAAAAAGATGTTGATTAAGACGTTGCTACTGAATCAATGTTTTTATTGGAAAAAAACAATGAACGACCAAAATATAAATAACTCTAGAAAAGGAATTTGTGAAAAACATGCTATCATGGATATATATATATCAGTAATTAATTATCCGGTACCAAAAGTATCATATATAATATCAGTAAATTTAGCTATCATGCATATATACGAGATGATTTACAAAATGCCGATAGAGAAAAAGATGAAACATGAACTAGAAATGCAAAGAAAATATACAATTTGCAAACTCACCCCTTGTTCGAGACCGTCGGTGAGGCCGGAGTGGCCTCGCCATGTCACCCTTTGATTGTATGGCAAGTGACCTGATCGTTGCGCTTCAAAGTATAGAAAACTCTTCGTCAACGCGTCTCTATAATCCAATCCACCTCTTGCCATCATAGGTTGAATAGATAAGAAATAGAGTAAGAAGAATAGTGCTGATCTTGATGAAATGATCTTCTCTCCGTTTGTAATTTCCATCATTTCACAAATACAAAAAAAGAGCTAGAGATTGAGGAGAAGTTGATGAGATTTTGATTATTCCCTTTTTGGGTTTTGGGTTTTGGTTTTGAAATGGTATAAAAAACGGCGGATCGACGCCTTTCAATGTGGGAAGCATGAGCCAATCGTGGGCTGGATGCACTGAAGCACTAACCAATTTATTCTTTCCTAGAATTTATTTTCTCAATGGTAGTGCATTAAATAGGTCGAATGAGAGCAAAGCGGTGTGTAAGGAGAAGGTACTAAGGGAGAAAGATAGAAAGATTTGCTTTGTTGGTCCTACTTAAAACAGAGACTTCGAATGGAATAAGTGAGAAGAGAGAGAGAGAAGGCTGCGTTGCCTGGGAGGGACTTAAATATGTATTTGTTGTTTGGTCAGGGGGAAGAGTTGGAACTAGGAAATAATAATAATAATAATAATAATTGGTTATTTGGTTACGTAGCTTCTATTATAAACTAATAAAGTATAACGACTAATTCAAAAGATAATCAAGTGAATGTACTATTTTATATTTAGTTCCATGCACCATTCATTATATTATTGGAAATTTGAAGGGGTAATAGGAACTAATCAACCACTGTCTGCTTCTCTCCATTTCCTTTGTTTGGTAAAATGTGGCCATTCTTCACCTAGTTCGGATGGTTCCAACTTGAACACTACGGGAAGGAAATGTTTTAATTTTTTTTTCTTTTTTCATCTCTGTCTGTCTCTCTCTCTAACTCTTTTCAGGTTTTGGTGGGGAGAAATTTTGGCTGCACACGGTGCAACCTTTTTTTTTTTTTTTGATATAATTTGTGCTTTCATTAGTGAATATGATATATGGTTGGAGTTTTGTTATTATTATTTTGTTTGTTTATGATCTAGCATATTAAGTGATAACATGTTATATTAACTTTTAAGTTTGCTATATTTTTAAAAACATAAAATATATTAAATGGGTAGTTGTTAAAATTGCACTTCAATATTTTTAAGACATTCAATGCGGAAAAAGAAAATAATAAAATAGTTAATAGTATAAAATAACGAAAAGAATAAAATTAGATTTATACTTACCGAACCTTGGTAAAGTAAATAAAGATGTCATTGCTTCTTTAATCTAGCGATCAAGGGAAGCATATATTTTGTTGATAATAATATGTTGCATAATTAAGTTTAAAAATTAATGATATTTTATATAAAGAAAGTGGACTATTTTCACGCTATCTTTTACATAAATTTGTAATATGAAATAGAAATACCAATGTTCTAAATAGCGCGCTATAGAGTTTTCGGACCAAAAAAGCTATGACGCTATGGCCATATAGCGCCGCTATAGCGCGCTATTTCGCACTATAGCGGCGCTATATGGCCATAGCGCCGTTTTTTCAGCCGTTCCGCTATGACACGATAAACGCTATTTAAACCTTTGTGAAATACTAATGCTGAATTAAAATATCCCATTGCTCGATTGGCTAAGACATTTTTATCTGTTCGACGACAATAAAATATTTTTTTTTCTTTTTTGAGATCTTCTATCGTCACTCTTAAAAAAATTAGTCAATTAGATTCAAAATAATTTGAGTCAATCATAATGTCACTAATAAATGACAATAATTGTTTTAATGCTACTAACAATCTTTTGAATAAGATTTCACATATAATAAATGAATATAGTTATTGTAGTACTTACAAATAATAAATTTGTGAATAAACTACTAAAAAATAGTGAGTTTGCTGAAATTCAATTCAGCAATTTTTTTTAATAAACTTTCACATATAATAAATTACAGAAATTGTTGTAGTACTTAAATATGTACAATAATTCTACTAAAAATAGTGAATTTTCTGAGAACCTTGTGATTAAATATGATTGAATGTATATAAAGAAGTATCGAGCCAAATAAAAAAAGAAAAAAAAGAAATAAACTTTTATTAAATACATTATTTAATAGAAATCCCACAATAATTTCGTGCTTGATAAATGATAGTATGTTGTAATATATTATAATTTACACCGGGCCTACCGAATTTTTTTTATAAACCATAATTAAAAAAAATAATTTTTGAAAACCAACATGATTACTTTTGATTTTACAAAAACAATAAGAACTGAAATGTTATTTCGATCTGCTAATTTTTTTTTCCGGACTGAAATGAGAAGTTTTCAGCAAGGCGGCCACAGAAAATCTGAAAAAGACACCGAACTGAAATGACATTTCAGTCCCGGTGATTTAATTTTTTTTTCCATCCGCGACAGACTGGCTCTGGCCCTCCTCCCTAAAAAAAAAAAAAGAAAAGGATCGGACGAAATGCCATTTCGGTTCCGACTAAAAAACTCTGGACCGAAATGGTATCTCGGTCCGTGGGTATTACACCGACTATATCTGTTTTGCTGAAAACTTGTGAAACCAGTACGGACCGAAATAATTTCGGTCCGGAATAAAAAAAAAATAGCGGACAGAAATGCCATTTCGATTCTTATAATTTTTGTAAAAACAAAAGTAATCATATTGGTTTCCTAAATTTTTTTTTTTAATTATGGTTTATAAAAAAAAATTCGGCCTACCCAAGAAAATATGATGGCGTTGCTGGTATAGGGAGATCCCTCTGTTGACCATCTTATATGAGCCAGAAAGTCCTTGTTGATGAATAGGAGATCTGAGCCGTTGATGGATCTCTAACCAGCCGATCCGATAAGGCATAACTCTGTATGTCATTGTCATGTATGTAGAACTTGTTGCGTTAAATGATTTCCTTCTAATTTTATTATTTCCTCTTAAAGAAATGATTTTAATTTATATCTTTTATTAGTTTAGCATTATCATTTCTTGCTACCTTCCTATTTAAGAGCAAAATAAAAATTACAAAACAAAAAAATTATAATTTTTTTTATCTTTTCTTCATCCACACTAGTAACATTATCATTAACACTAAATAAAAATTACAAAAACAAAAAAAGACACAAACTTATAAAATTGCTACCTAATTCTAACACAAATTACAAACGCGATATTAGAGGTGTAAGTCTAATTCAATTAATCCAACCAATTCAACTCAAGAAATTACGGATTTAGAATTTAATTTGTTAGGTATATATTTTTATTGGTTAGATAAGTAAATTCTCAATACAATTTTGTTAAAAAAAGATTGAATAAAATCCGAACCAACCGTTGTAAATTATTTTTATTAAGAAAAATTGTTTATATATAAATATTATGAGTGAGGTTGTGGTACTATGTATAGCATACAGTAGTCCGCACTATGGATCAATATGTTCAGTTTCAAATTCCAAACAATCTATCTGAACTATTCAATACGGTCTCCGTATGAAAATGTACTTGTAAATAAAATTTTACATTTTTTTTTAGAAATTTTCACTATTTTTTTATATAGGCAGAAAATCATTTGATATAAAATTCTACAACATTCAAAAAATAGTGATTTTCAACCTATCTAAAAAATAGTATAAAAATTTAAAAAATATAAAGTTTAGTCCACATACATTTTCATATGAAATAACGTTGAACGGTTCATATCGACTATTTAAACTTTAAAAACAAAAATATTAATTCGTAGTACGGACCAATATATGCTATGCATAGTACCATAGCCTCACTCAAATATTATTATTGAAATGCGGATACTATAAATTTGTATTTTTAATTAAAACTTTCTGAAAGTTAGTTGGTTAGAGTATGTTATTTTTCATTTGTATTTATTTTAATTATAACTTATTATTTCTTAAGCTTTTTTTTGGATTTTTTTTAAATGAAATTTGTTGAATCCGTAAAACTTGACTGCCTAACATAAAACTTGGATTGAATAATTTTATATTAATTGATTAGTCACTAGTTGAAAATTTTGTAATCCGAATATAGTAAACTAGATTGACCACCTCAATAAAATCCAACCAATCCAGTCCATTTGAACTCTAACCATATAATATTCATTCAAATGAAATTATAAATGCCATCTTGCCAGAAATATTATTAAATAAGAAGGTCGATGACATTGCCAAACTTATATTCATGATGTAGCTTTTTCAATATTATATTTTGATTTTTGCCAAAGCAGCATTGCAATAGAGCTTTGACAAACCTGGTTTTCTTGATAGATGAATAGGTATTATGTAATTTCTTTTTATGAGAAAGGCTAATAGTAATAATTTTTGTATTAAAAGGAAAAATAAATAAATCATAAAAATAGTTTAGTCCTGTTTGGCTTAGTCTTAGTTCCGCCACTAATCGAAAATAAAATGGATTTTATTTAGATCTCATGGATGGCAATGATTTGGACTCGTAAGCATATTTTATGAGACCCAATAATTTCCGTAAGTTGTAGCGTGTCTTCACCACAGAAAAATCTGGATATTATTGAGACTGAAACATTAATTTGATCCCAATATAGTTTGTGATATACGTGGCTCTCTCATTTCATGTATTTTTCTCTCTTCCACCTGAGCCTCCTTTGAGGAGAAACTAATGAAATTGAATTAATGATTTAATATTATTGATTTTCTGTATTGTGTGACCGTTAATGTGACAAATTGTGAAAATCAATTAGATTAACTTATTGGCTTCTCTCCAATGAGAATCGCGCATTAATTCAGTTCCATCCATTTATCGAGAAAAGAAAACAGCTCGTCTTGTTTTTGATAATTTGATTTGTGAATTTCTAAAAATAAAAAAAATTGCATTACAGAGATATCTAATTTTCTAGTCAAAGTTGTGTTTCTACGGTCCTTACAACGTCGAGCGGGCCCACAAAACTCGCCTTGGGATATCTGTGGACCCCTTCACCCCTGCAACGTGTATCAGCTAGCCTGAATCAAAGACAATTATGACCAATATATTGTTTTAACCATATATCCTCAATACCATAAAAACCTCAATCCTTACCCAATACAATACTATTATAAGACTAATTTCATACCAGTAGCCAGTATGGGTACGTTTGGATCGTGCAATGATTAATGCAGGAATAGTGATTTTTGATTTAGTGGTTGAGAATAATGTTAACCTGAGTGATTTGAAAATAACACTAACTTTGGACTATTCGGATTAGTAAAAATGTCGTTTGAATTGTATAATTGGAATAGTGATGGAAGGAATGAATAAAATAATAATTAAACTAATATAATATTGTATCTAATATTTAAACTAATATTATGTTACATTTAAACTAATATTTTTTAATACTAATATAATATTTTATTTAATACTAATCTAATGTTTAAAGTAATATTATATTACATTTAAAATTTAAACTAATATTATATTACATCTAATATTTAAACTAATATTATATTACGTTTAATATTAAAATAATATTATATTATATTTGATCTAATATTTCATATAATACTAATCTAATCTGATATTATATTTATTTAATACTAATATAATATTTAAACTAATATTATATTCCATTTAATATTTAATGACTACAAATGATATTTAATTTAACATTTAATTTAATATTAGTCTAATTTGATATTATATTTATTTAATACTATATTTTAAATTAATAGTATATTACATTTAATATTTAAACTAATATTTTATTTAATACTAATCTAATATAATATTATATTTATTTAATACTAATAAAATATTTTATTTAATACTAATTTAATATTTAAACTAACTCTAATTGAGAAGAATCAAATATTTTATTAATATCACTAATTTCACTAGCTTTATTCTTGCTAACCAACCATTTCTACGGGTTTGTAGAATAGAGCTATTCTTGAGCTAACTCAATTTGCTAATTTGTGTTTGGATCACCAAAATTAGATTTGAGAATAGTAGAGCTAACCAAAGTTAGCTCTATTCTCGGATCATCCAAACGCACCCTAGGTATACATCCCATATAAATTTCAATAACCGATCATCACTATGCAGTGACTCGGCTAGTTTAGACAAGACAGGATCTAAAACCTAATCAGAAATGACTTAAAAATTAACAATTTTGCTTTTTTTGTACCTTATGCTTATGGTCCTAATTGACGCCTTATAGAGTATAGATGCTTCAATCCAAACTTGTCTTTGTTTGATAAAATACAAAACAAACTTAATCATAAATTAAAACAAAAATACCAAGTTGTTCAAATCAACATCAACCGGGTTCAAACAATAATACCAAATTTGCATAATAATAATAATAATAAATATAATAGAAAAATCGGATACATAGCAAAAACAAAAATTGGTTGATTTGAATCATAAATAGAAAGTAAAATTGGCACATCTTTTCTAGATCATTGTTTGAAGATAGACTACCGTTTATTGAATCTATCTCTCTATTCCATAATTTAGATGTCAAATGTCTCAAGTTTTTTCAACATGTGAACTTAATTTTTGAGAGCGTGAAAAAAATAAGATTTAATAGGTAAAAAAAAATACAATATTAAATATTTAAATTAATAAATACAAGAATCTATTTAATTACATAAAATCTGAAAACTATGACTATTCAGGATTTCAACGGCTCATTTATAGGTAAAACAAACATAATGGCAAAAAATTGTGCTGGAAGCCGTTAAGACCATAATCCTACTCATCCACGTGTGCATGAGATCCAGAATGTCACCCACTGCACCCCCGTTCTCCAGAATTCAGATCCAGTGCATTAACTCAATTTTTGAGTTTTGATCCAAACCGTCCAAGATGCTCTAACACGAATCTTAAAGAGAATGGACCCCACAAATAATACTGCCCCTGCGCTACCACCGAATAGGCACCGTACACGTCTAAACTCAAAAATTGGGTTACTTTAGGGGATCCGGACTCCGTTCTCCAACCCGCCAGCGTCCAAAATATGGGAGGGTTGGGATCATGTACAACCTGGAAGGACGATGACAGGTTCTCCCTTGTAATCCTTGTACGATTCTTATTGTAGTCAACTAGTCATTTCTTGTCTGTTTTAGGTTCGATTTGATTTGTTTTCAACCCGTATCGATCCATTCTCTACGTAGAAGATAAAAAATACACTCTATTACTCAGGGAATGTCATTCCCACGTATGCATTTTAATCCAACAAAATTAATCAAAATAATATCAAATTTAAATAGGATTACCGGATCGTGATGCAACTGTCTTTAAGGCGTATTCTGTCTCTATTGTGTGAGACTTGTGGAATCACCACCAAGATAATTCAGAATTGTCACTTCTTTAGTTACGACATAGAAGCCACTGGCGATAATCAGGGATGAATCTAGAATTTTTGTCAGAGAGGAAAAAATAATAATAAATCAGAAACCCATTAGCTAATCGAGTACTAGATAAAAAAATAATACTCTAACTTCTAATTTTTAATACTCTAATTACTTTTAATTTTCAATGCTCTAAATTCAGAGAGGTCAAAATTATTTTAAAAAGGGGACAAAATTTTATAAGTTCGTATCACACGCATTTCATTCATTAATTAAATGTCATAAATTAAAATCAAAATCATTAAATTACTTTGAAAATTAAATAAATAAGAGTCATTCTATATTTAAAAAGAATAGAGAGAAGTCTTAAAATTTGAGATATCACAAATTGGGTTCTTTCATCATCATCATCATGTTGATGATGATGAAGAAGACATTAATGTTTTGAAATGTACACTTAACTAGTGTGCTTCGATATAGCATACATGAAATTTGTGTTAAGATAAGTTGTGGATGAACAAATAAAAATGGAGAACAAATCATACTTTAAATATATATAAATAATTTCTTATCCACGTTTCCAGCATGCGACCTCCCACAAATATTGTCTTTTGACTTTCACCGTTAGAACAAAGATGGATTTTGAGTTCACATATAAATTCTGCTCACTAGTTTTATTCTTTTAAAGAGATTGGGGACCAACATATGCGATATGAGTTCTCTTTATTTTTGTTTCTCTAAAATCTCTCTGATTACAAAGTAACTTGGGATCATGTAACATGTGGATTAGAAGTTGATACACAATAGCAAGATTCATCCACCTACCCCCAAAATATTCTGTTCCAATTAAGTTGTCTTTCATTAATAGGGTGTCCTTTCATTTTCACTGTTTCATATCTTTACAAATGTATCCCCTTTTCTTAAATTATGGTTTATACTTTTTAATGAGGTAATGTTCCACATCTGAATACCTAACAATAGGTTAAAATTGACCAGTGCAACCGAGAGAAGGACTTGACCAAATACACTTTATTTCTGTTATAGTCTGGAATTTTAAATTATTAATTAAAACTAACAATTAAAATTTACAACTAATTACAAGTTTAAATTAATTTAATAAGGAAATTAAATTATATAAAGAGTTGGTTAATAAACTAATTTTAAAACTTACAATTTAATAAATTAAATTTTTACAACTAAAATTTTCATACTTAAAAATCCCAATTTGTGACATATTAGAATATAAGTAATTTTTAAAAATATAATTGTTACTAAAATTTTTGTTGATTAAAGTTTAACAAAATTATAAATAAGTTATAAATTAAAACGACGAATATATAACTACATCACTTGCATATAAACTATTGTTTACAAAATCATATGTAGTTTTATAATTAAAAGTACTTTGACCGTAGATGATCACTGAAGGGATAATTCTGGGTCACATACTGAGTGATTAGTCGCTCACCCACAAGTTGTTTCGTGGGTTTTTAGGTACAGAGATTGGCGGTCAGCAGCAGGATTTGTCAGGAGCTGTCCCCGATGACCACGTAGTTTGATTTGCTATTTATAGGGTTTTGGTTAGGATTTACGAGTCCCGATATTTTTGATTCGTACATCGGATTTGTTAGATCATGTATCACTTTCCTTAGTGTTATGATTTTATGACGTAGGTTGTATGGATTTTATATATAAATGTTTATTTATGGATTGTATGACTTATGTTATTATTGTTATCATTCACGCTTCCGCACTTATTTTATATTTGTATTTGTTTAGCCTTGCATATTTATTGAGTTAATGAACACGAGGCGAGGATTGCTCACACTTTAATTCAGAATTCTCTGTTTGGGGTGTGGAAATTTCAAATATTGATGTGAAAATATTCTGTTGCTTTGGCTAAAAAATAAATAAATAAAAATTTCATGATTTCATACTCCTTATCTACTTAAACGAACTGAACTGAATTGAACACTGCAATGAAAAAAAAAATATGAAGTTCACACTGAATGAAGTCAGCTTTCAATCTGAACTCAATGATGGAAAGACCAAGAAAAGCTCTGCAATGGGCCAATGGCACTTTCTTTCAAAAAAGGAAACGAGGAATTCATATCATCTAAGGTACCTCAAACGGTGAGTTTGAATCCGGTTCATTGATAATATATTAGAAGACTCTTAAAGGAGACTTCATGCATTGCATGATTGGTCCGGATTCAAACTCAAACGGTGAGGTAATGCAGATGATCCTGACTCGCTCATTCCAGAATCCCTGATTAATGTATATTTTTTGCTTTTATATATAATGCTCATGTCTTTTGAAAATAACAAAAACTTTGGGTCAAGCAAATACAATAGACTTAATTTTAAGATTTTTAATCATAACACATCAATTACATCATTAGTTGTCCAATCTTATTTTTTTCTTGTTATGTTTGGACGATTCTTGTGCTTTAATATTTCTTTTCTTTTTTAAATAGAATGTATTTGATATGCTTAACATATATCTTTTTAAAAGCAAAGTCTGTAAAATGAGAGCAACTTGGGCCGATGCCGATCGGATCCAAAGTGGGTTCGATGGGCTCCATGACCGTCCGATCTGCTTTAAGATTCACGCCAAAACTTTCGAGTCCGCTTTAATATTTGAGTCCGATGGGCATCGGACCCAAGCTGCTCTACTGTAAAACTACTCTAGTAGGGTACTAGCTAATAAAAAAGAAAGGAGTACATCACTTGAGTGTCACTTGAGACATCAATAATATCATATCCATATTTGACATGATTTAGACATTCATGTTTAAATAAAAATATTGAATATAATGTGTCGTATCATATGGTGTCGTGTAGTGTAGTGTGTAACACTTATTTTACATTTACGCTATAAAATTATTGCAAGTTAGCTGCTTTTTTTACTTTAATTGATTAACAATAATTAAGCACCTGACATGACAACACTGATTTAATAAATAAAAAAGAAATTAAAAGTGAGTTTCTTAGAAGTGGTAGCGTGGTGCTTTTTGTCAAAGGTAACAAAGAAATTCGTAAACAAATTAGGGGGGAATTATGGAGTTAGTTACGCTATACATTTTCACATTTTCACATCTCACAAATCATTGTCTCTCTTTTCAAGTCTAACACTTGAAGACTTTTAAATTGATGTTCCTAGTTCCTACTTACTTTTTTTGGTTTTCACACACTTTTCATGTTAGCCTTTTGGATTGCTTGCGTATATGTTGCGTCATTTGGAAATAAGAGATTTTGTAAAGACGCGCTTCATTATTTCAATAATTCTAAACTAGTCCTGTTTCCAAAACTTCTTAGATGACAATTTTAAGGGTGCATGATAACTTCATAAATAGAAAGATTTTGTATATAAATTACTTTCAAAACATCATGTTGGCAAATATAATAATTCCAATTCGCTCATCCATCTCATAAATTAATTTTTAGATGTACGAGATTTTTTTTTTTCAATTTATGAACGTTAAAAACAATCAAAATTAATTGCACGAGTACCATGCATTTGAAATTAAATTAAATTATTTATATTTATATTTTAATTTAATTTTATTAATGTAGATGTCTTTAAATGAATGATAGATTTTCTTTTTCCGTCCTATATTTTTATTTTACACAAATAGCATAGATAAAACACATGAGAGGGGATGACGCCTTTTCTGTTTCTCCCATGACCATTCAGAGAAAAGTTGGAGATAAAGAAATTCTATCCGTTTTCAATTCTCAGATGCGTTAGTATCCTCTATTTCTTATTTTTATTTTTATTTTTTGTCATCAAAAGCCCGTGTTACACTTTCATGGGAACCTTCATCCAGAGAAAAATAAATAACCATGTTCTTGATTCAAACTCTCCAGTCTTCACTGTCTAAAACTAGGGAGGGTATGCTCAACACAATTCCACCCATTAAGACGCCCTTGTTTCGCTAAATTGTCCTCCATTTCGTTTTGGCTTCTTTGAACATGAACACAGACAAATGATTTGTTTTCTTGCAACAAACTCCACACTTCCAGTATTTCCTCGAACGCTCTCCAGTCAGCGTTAATTGGAGGCTCTTGACTCTGTTTCTTATTTTACTTGTGTTAAAAACAATTATAGAGACAAAATTTTAAGATTCATCATTACTATTTCTCAAAATTCATTTTTGTTATTATTCTAGAGATATATCTTTATATTTAAATTATATTAAATAAAAAATTGGGTGTTGTTTCATAAAACAGGAGCCATTTTAGTGCTTCGTTTTAGTAAAATATGGAGATGAATTGAAATCTAAACTATAAATAATGTGCATTTATTTATATAAAAACTTAAAAAAATTAATTATTTGTATATTTGTATATTTATGATATCGCACACATGCGTATGGCTGTCGCATTCGTTATTAGAACCATTATATAATAACATGTGAAGCAACAATATCGACATTTTCATATGCAAAACTGTTATTTTTTAAGCCTAAACTATGCATTTTTTTTGGAGGGCATATATGCAAAAAGATAATAACACAATTTTGTCTGATTGTAGTAGGTTACCTTTTCCGCAAAGTCGTTACTCGCTACCTCACCAGCACCTAGTCCACGCAATCAATCCCCTTCGCTCATACTTTATTATAATATTATTATTTCGACTCTCATGCATTGTAGAAATACTAAAATATTCATAATTTGTTAGGATTAAACAGAAAAAGGAAACATCCACCGTCGTAGCTAGAGTGGGAAAAATGGCACGGTTACGGCACGGCACGCGTGTCAGTTACGTATCGTGACTCGTGTGTTCCGTGCTGTGATTATTCGAGTGTCGTATTCATTTTTTGAAACTTTGGCACGGTACAACACGTCACGTGAAAGATCTAGTCACGGCACGGCACGTTTGAACACAGCGAGTCACGAGAGTCACGTTTAGTCATGGCACGTTTGGACAAATGATCACGCGAGTCACGAGAGTCACGTTTGGACACGGCGTGCCTCGTGTGGCGTGACCATTCACGTGCCGTGACGACCCCTTAATATTTTGGTCACGGCATGACACGTGAAAAATTAACTTAGTCTTGATACGGCACGGCACAAGACTAAAGTCACGGCGTGTTAGTCACAGCATGACACGTTTTTTTCACTCTAGTCGTAGCTCATTTACACCAAACTTATGTGATCTTTGACATAAATCATCTCTCTTGTGCTCAGAGACGGAACTAAAATTTAATTTGAGAATTAAATATAAAATACATATGTAGTATTTGGAATTTGAACCAAAAATTTTACGACCAAAAAATAAAATTTTAACTACTAAATTAGAAATACAAATTTAATATTTTATGAGAAGAGGGTCAAACTATATAAAAACTTGTAAATATATAAAATTTAATTAAATTTCAATGTACATAATAAACAATTTTAAATGCACCATGTATAAGATGCAAATCTGCCCATGATTGTGCTCTAATTAGCAATAAAATGCACCATGTACTACTATTTGGATTAAATTGATGGATCATGTCGAGTAATATGAATCAGAGAGAGATATCTATGATAATATACGCAGTTTCTATTTCTAAATAGTTTGTTTATTAGTCTGCTGTTTTTATATTTACCCTCAAATTTTTACTAATCTCGTTTTTAAATTTTTTACTAAATAAGTTGGTCTCTAAACTTAATTTGTTTTTAAACATTATAAAAATACCAAAGATTTAAATAGTGTTTATTGCGTTATAGCAAAACGGCTAAAAAAAACAACGCTATTGCGCCAATAACGTCATAACTTTTATGATCCGAAAACGCTATAGCGCATTATTTAGAACCCTGAAAAATACACATCTGTTGTCAACCAATTAGGTTGACAATTTTCATAACCTTCAAAAATAAATTTTGTTTTTAAAATCCGACAAGTAAAAATGCAATTCATACTTTATACATATCATATTCATAAAAAATGATGAAATTTTATACAAGCTTCGTCGATTATCAAAAAATGTGAAATTTATAATTGTTCATACCTCATAATATTCGATGGACCATTAAATAATATTTAAATTACATGTAAATTGATACATAACCAATATATAAAGAAAACAACATTTTAATATTTTTTAATTAATTTTAAAGTATTTTTAAACGATTTGAAAATATGCTGTCAACATTGTCAAACAAATTGATTCTCAAAGGGATGTTCATCCTTTAAAAAAAATATAGATCTTGAATTTATCAAACTCAGTTTTTCTTTACTCCTAAAAAAACTTGGTTTCTTTATTTTAAGGACTAATCTATATCTTTTCAGTTTAAATTGAATTGGTGTAAATAAAAGTTTATAAATTAACTTGTTTTTTTTTAAAGTTCAACGAATAATTTGATATTTTTTATATTATCAAATTCATAGAGTGAAACTTCTGAATTTTCATGTTATCTAATTATTTGATTCCATAAATTAGTAAAATTCATAGGATTATTTGAAATATTAAACAAATTATCTAATTTTGAAGTCTAAACAACCAGCATTACCTCGGAATTGGAGGCGGTCCGATTGGTATCAGACCAAATTCTATACTATGTCCAGTATGAGCCGTTCGATCCGCATTAAGATTTGTGTGGGTTAAGTGTTCACGAATCTTGATGCTGATCGTACGGTTCTGACGTTGCATTAAACATAATTTGATCGTATTTCTATCAAACCGCTTATCGCTCCCATTAATTTGGTTTGATGCTCAGTATGGGAACTAAATATATTCCATATCAATCATGATCCAAAATGAATCTTTTATAATCATGAATGTCAATCTTTGGAAGAGAGAGACATCCTTTTCCCAAAAGAAATGGACAGTACAGGCACCAGAGCAAACTATATGCATCTCTTGGTCATTGTCAAGGTTTACATAATTAGCGTTAACTGTCAATTTTAATAGTAAATTTGAGTAATGAAGAGATATATCAGGCCAATTTTTAGATAAGACGTTGTGTACTAAAAAAGTTGAAATAAAGAGAATTTAGACCTGATCTTTGAATAACCAACAAACTTAGAATTTTTTCCTAACCAACTGTATTACCTCCCCTTTCAACGGACTTTCACTGTCGTAGTCGTATAATTAATTAGAAAAGTAAAAGTAAACATTTAAATTATAATTAAGTATAATTGTAGCGTACGTATATTCAATTTTTACATGCATTCATTCATTTGATATATTGTAAAATATTATTTAAATTTTAAAATAAAATAATAAATATGTTCTTAAATATTTTAAAAATATCATAAAACATTATAAAGTCATAATGACTCCACCAATAAAAAATTAAAATTGTTTGGTGGAAATCTTAAGGTCTACCAAATCAATCCAGATTTGATATGTGCTATTAAGAAATAAAGAAGATATTTACAGATTTAATTTTTTTTATCTAGAAAAACTATTTTAATGTGGAAGTTTTACATAAATTTTTACCCTAAA
Source organism: Carex myosuroides (assembly GCA_028015225.1). NCBI lineage: Eukaryota > Viridiplantae > Streptophyta > Magnoliopsida > Poales > Cyperaceae > Carex > Carex myosuroides. The sequence continues at coordinate 8,003,690 of CM051482.1, forward strand.
ATAAATTGAAATTTTGATTTAGAACTAGAGGGGACGATTACATATTTACATGTCCATCAGAGTACTTTTAGCTAAGAGATCATTTCAAAACATAGTAGAGAGGAATCAGATATTTATTATAATGGGCCAAATTTAATAAGAATAGCAAATTAAGAAGAGATACCTACAATGAAGCATATATCTATTGCTTGAATTAAGTAAATCTTTAATTAATACAGAGGCAACTATATAATATATATAATGATATAACTTCTAAATAGAAGAAAACATTCATAATATATGCAACTTTCTTTTTTGGGGGAGAAAGGTAGAGATTTGCAATGACTCCAAAATAAAAGACATTAATATTGCAAAAGAGAAAAACATCAACTAAAAATCCTTAAACTTTCAATAAAGTTAAAGTTTTTGTGTAATTGGAGTTATGAATGTGTGTTTTCTATATAAACTTTTACTCAATACTTCATTGTAAACGGTTTTCAAATCAGAAGATTATGTGAACTAATTAATGCTAGATACGCTATGATTAATAAAAGTATCATCTTTTAGTATTTGGGATAGAAAGGGTGGTATTTGAGGTAGAAATATATAAAAAATGGATGCCTAGAGGGACCCGGGGTGGTTAAGTTTCCCTTAATTATGGTTTAAGAGATTATAAACTTCATGTGTAATTTTTGCTAACTTTATTAAAATTTTATAACCCCTCCCTTAAATGAAGTTTTATTTAATTAAAATAATAAATATATCCGAGTAGAACTAAGGTGTTCTTAAGCTCACCAAGTTCCTTTGTGAGCTTAACTCAATAGCTATCGGATTGACTTCAAACGACACATTCAAACCGTTCTACTTCACGAGTGATGCATTTACATGTCAAATTTATAATTTTTCAAACTAGTTTAGTTTAAAGTCAAGCGGTCAAAAAATGATGAAAAATGAACTTATAAATCATCTTTTTTTTTACTGCTTTGAGTTCATACTAAATTAGTTCAAAAATTTGACATGTAAACGCATCACTCATGAAGTAGATAGGTTTCAACGGTTTGGATGCGTCGTTTGAAGTCAATTTGATAGGTTTTTGAGTTAAGCTCACAAAGGTACTTTTTTTGTTTTCTTCTCACATTTTTATAGGGGTCAACAAGTGAAAACAAACTTAAAAAGTATCATGGAAGATCAATGGATGAAGGAGTTGTTTAAACATGTCGATGATGAAATAATTATGAAAAAATTCTCATAGAGAAAAACTCTCTTCATTGACTTAATTATCTAGTATCTAGTTTTTGTTGTTTGTTTTTTTTTAATATGTAAAAAGATAATGGTTTTGTTGTTTTTGTTATGTAAAAGAATATTATTTTGTTTTTTTTTGTCATGTTTTAATTGATAGTTTGATGAGTTGATTATCTAATGGGGTTTTTTTCTAATCATGTTTTTTAATTAATCCTTTTCGTTGTATGTTATATTTAAGTTTCAATTGAAAAGTATACTAATTTTTGTTGTTTTTTTATTTTGTTTTATCCAGTACATGGTTATCTAATGAGTTTGAATCCGATTAACTATTTAAATCCGATTGAATAATTTCTTGCTCTATTGCGGTGAAAATCTTGCATCCGCCCCGCGCTTTATTCAGAATGAAAATAAAGAGTTTGGATGAAGATCCGTAGGACCGTAGATAATAAATTAATCAGTGTACTCGATTTGTACATGTAACACTAATTGATTCAAAGACTTTGGTAATAACTGATTATCATATACTCTAGTCAATAGGCCTCGATTTCTACATTATGCACACCTTGCTGTACTTAATAATCACAGAAACTGTCCTTTCATTTCGCTTACCAATTATATGGCCTTTCCCAATAAAGCAATAGCATCGAGCATTAAATGCAATGAATTTCTCTTGACTTGACGAGTATTTAATTCCGAGATCAGCGTACAAGTCCGTATGATATTTTCAATTATTTAAATTTATATGTGCTTTACAGTAAAAAAAAATTACTAAAATGTTTGCTTTAATTTGTTTTATTAAAACTAGTCTAATATGTTAAAATACTTTCCATCAGGTCTTCACTTTTTAATTTTATAATATAAAAAAGGTTAAAACTCATATGTTAAAATAAAATCGTTAGATGTAATTTATATTATTTTTTCTACATGTACATAAAAAATTATCACTTTTTAATTTTGTTTTTGTGTGAATCAATAAATTGAAAAATCAACGTTCAGAATTTATCTATATCAATATATTTGTGTAAGCTCAAATGTTGTGATTTTTTATATGTGCATATAGAAAATAACATAGAGAAACTTTAATGATTTTATTTTAATATTTGAGTTTTAAATTTTAAGTTATTAACATTGTTTATTAAATGCATGATGAAAGGTACAATATGAAAGCATTAGAACTCTTCTCTTCCAGATAATTGTGTGGCATATTTCTCTAATTTTTACATCATTATTTCTTTAGGACTTGCCCAATTTCTATTTTATGTATATCAAAATGCTTCACATAGAATTTCCACTGTCTTGCAATAATGTTTCACTTAAAAAGTTAGGTCAGGTATGTCGTTGTGCAATGTTATTTTCATTTGAAAAAATTATATATAATGATGTGATTATGGTTTCTGAAATTTAACAAGTAATGTCTTTATAGTTTGTGGTGTAAGTAATGTCTCTTCTGAAGCATATATATATATATATATATATATATATATATATATATATATATATATATATATATATGGCCTTAAGAAACAAATACATACAATATCCTCCAGAAATAAAATGTAAAAGTCTATTTTCAGTCTCAGTCAAGATACCATTCTTCAATTATACAACTGTACTCCGTGTTGACTACTTGGTCAACTATTATAGTCCCAAGGTTATACCACCTCTTCAATCCTACACTCAAAGCAATCGAGAATTAAAAATATGTTTGGTGGTGATACTGATCCAGCTTTTCTTTATCGAGTTGGTGTAACAAAAGCCCGATATGTAAGCGGAAATTATTATAAGAACATAGACAAGCTAGCTAGGTTATCCATCGCAGTTGCTTTAGGTGGGAGCAAGTTTTGACATAAGCATACGCTTCATTAAATTAAAGATTTTTTATAAAAGTTTTTAAAATTTGTCTGTCTTCTATAGTTCTATTTCAATTCGTACGAATAAAAGCCTGATTTCTTAGAAATTTATATTTTAGTCCATCTACTACAAAGTGACTCCTATTCGGCTGGTATATTATTGGATATAAAAGAGGCGGGTCAATGGACTGATGACGTGTGGGTCCTACCAAACTGGTAAAATCTCGAAATATCTCAATTATAATCCTTGTATAAATAACAACGTTCAATCCCTATTCTACCTTTACTAGTTGAATAGTAGTATTCTAATACTAATACTATATTTTTTTAATTTAGCATGTGAGCTCTTACAATTTACAAATTACAATCGTTCCGGATTTTGAACTATTGAGGGGGTCAAGGTCAAGTATTGCATGTCAACTCTGTATTCATATATGAATGCAGATCTCTTGTCTTTAAGACTAATTCGTGTATTAATCGGATTTGATTCAGTCGTTACGAAGTTCAAATCATTCGCATTTCTTAATCATTGGAATTTTGTCCCCAAGTTAGGAGCAGTTTAGGCTGGTTAGGTAAATAATTTTCTAAATCATCGCCGGACATTCAATTTCAGTACTTTAATAATTGTACATTTATTTTGTAAATAATTGCGGCAACAAATTAAGAACATAACAATGCGAACTAATGTATATTTTTTTTAATCATAACAACTATAATTGCCGACAAAAATCAAATTGTTAAAAAGGAGTCATATGACCGTGTCCGTGTCCGTGTCCGTGTCCGTGTGGCTGGTAAGTCAATTTTAGAGATACAAAAAATAAATGAATAATCCTATCTTAGCTGGACTGGAGTCTGGAGCAGCCTCCAAAGTCAAACTGGATTCCTCTTATTATTATTTGTTTTCTCATTCAACAAAATCTAAACCAATTATTGGTTCTGGTAATAATGTCTTTTGTCTGATTTTTTCTTAGTTTTTTAAGTCAAAGCTTTTTCTATCCGTACTTGTATGTATCTAGTTATTTATGCTTTGCCCAGTTTGACTGCCTGGCTACTGCTTACGTAGCATGACGCTGCTACAGTAGTACTAACAAAAGAGTTGAATATATGAGTGTCAATAAGGTGGGAAATAAATCTGCTGAGATTCCAATCTCAACTATTCACATGTTTCGAGATTCGTGCACAAAAATTTATTTTTCAAAAAAATTTTGAATTTCATCGTTTGAATGTTGGAATTAGAATTGCAGGACTCTGGGATCCCTTAGAATCGCAGTAGATTCGCTTCCCAATATGGTGGCATGCAGGAATTCGGATCACCCACAAGTACCTGACTCAAGCAAATTAGAAACGGACGGTCCAGATTAGTACTTCTAACTTGGCACGAATCTCAAAATGGACCCCTATATTTTTCATAGGCACTGAATTAACTTTAGTCCCGCTAGAATTAATCTGGACCGTCTATTTGTAATTTGCTTGAATCAGGTACCTGAGAGGATACAGATTCGGCATGCAGTGCATATTGGTACATATTATGAATTAATATTTTAAAATTTCTAATACTGAACCATTCAACGTAATTTTATATAAAAATGTAGTTGCAAATCAAATTTATATATATTTTTTAAATAGATAAAAAATCACTTGATCTAAAAATTCTGGACCATTCAAAAGTATGTTAAATATTTTTACATTTGTTGAGTATTTTACATGTAAATTGACACTAATTACTTTTATGTTTTCTTAGGATTTGTTTGTTCTATGCTCAACTAAAGATTGAGTAAAGCTGTATATGAGTTTAAGCTCAATAAGAAATTTGCAAGTTTAATCTAAAAAATTATCGAATTAGTTTCAAACAATAAATTCAAACCAATTATATTTTCGCTGCTAGACCAGCAGATTTTCCTAATTTAGGATTTTAATTTTTTCCAATTTGATTAATTTGTATAACAATTAAGAATTCAAATTGCGTGCGAATGCATAAAAATAAATAATATCGTGAAATTTTGATATTATAAAAATGAATTTAAATTAGAAAATTTAAGATACAAATATTTAATTTGTGAAGTAGATTAAGATTAATGGTCAGTATTATCAATTAAAGTCAATTGATGGTTTTCAATATCAAGTTTGTCATTCTCACTAGGTCGTAGTGGAGGATTCCCAGCTTCTTCTTTTTTCTTTTTTCTTTTTTCTTTTTGGCGTAGAATAGTAGATCATGTTATGTTGACATGAATACGAATTCAATATTTAGGTTTACGTCTCTGTAGTCTAACAATAATCAATGCATGTCAATAAGTCATCTTACTTGAAAATTCCACGAGTTAGAACAAAATAAAATATATATTTTACTATAATGGCAACGAATCTCCATTGCATTCTTTAATGTATAAACTAGAAAATGTCAAATGAAGCCGAGACCGTATTAACAAGCAAATATGCATGTTATGTGCTAATTGCAAATAATTTATACTGATGGGTTAAATTGTAAACTAAATCACTTATAATTTAAGAAAATATCAGGGTCGGAATTAGGAAAGATATGAATTGTTAGATGTACGACAATTTCTTGTTTCTTTAGCTAGCTGCCAAATTTATGTACCTAAACTATGCCAGTTAGTTGATTGGTTGGAAACGCAAGGTAAAAATACGGAGCTTAGACGCAATGCAATCAGGGAATAGGAACTTCTTTTGGAAGAATTTTTCCCAGTAATTTTGGCTCTGTACCAAGGAGCAAGGAGAAATAATAAACAGTATTCGATTATTTTTCCTAGGAAGTTTTTTTCTATAGAGGACCAACCAATTTTTACTGAAGGAGAAAATTCCTTCAGATTTGGGACCGTTTTTCCTCACAACCTTAACAGCAGCACACAGCATTATTGAAATTTTGAAACAGAGGAACTTTCCTCTTCCTTCTGAAAATAAGTATTGATTTCAATTTACGTTTTCTTTTTCTTTTTTCTTTCTAGGCATGTTCTTTTTAAACAGTTTGTTGATTTGTTCTGAACAAAGAAATGACATGTTCTCTAGTCACATCCCTTTTACTAGTCTTAAATATTTTTATAAACAAAAAAAAAAAGCAAAGAAAAGGAGAGAGCAAAGAAAGAGGGGGGAAAAACGCTCTGACAAATGTGGCTTTGGGCCATTTGATAGTTTTCGGACTGTTTCATGGCCCAATAAATGATGTTAGGATGATGGGACCTGTGTTTAAATTGACATCTTATTTTATGGGTAAATTTCACCAGAAGTCAATAGAACTTTGTGATTTGTCACAAATTGGTTACTCAAATTTGATTTGTCTCAATGTAGTCATGTAACTTTTTATTAGTCTCAATCAAATCACTTTATAACATTTTCATCAAAAAAACTATCAACAGAATATATTCATTCTTACTCATTTCATCTAAAATACTAATAGAATATGTTCATCCATCTCCATATTACTTTATATATTTTTTTTTTTTATGAAAAAGTTACAGACTTAGATTGAGATAAATGACAAGTTCAATGACTACATGGAGATAAATCAAATCTAAGTTACTAATTCATGACAAATGACAAAATTTAGTGACCTCCAACAAAGTTTATCCATTTTTATTTTATTTTTTATTTTTGTATTTTTAATTGCAACATCTAATTTACCAGAAAAAGGATATTTTTCTATTGATATCTAAAACCAGTGACCAGTTTCTGATTCTAAAATCATCCCTAGAAGATAGGTTACTAGAAACTTGTGGTCTGAAATCTTTCCCTCAACATAGACAAGCTGAAAGCTTTGATCTATTATAAAAAAAGAAGAAGGTAGAACCAAAGATGTAGCCAGCCACACGACAGAATGGAAAAACTGGTTTTCGAGCAAACAATTTTCTCATTCAAGTCACAATTGCAACACTAATTTCCCTAAACAGCAGTCTCAAACTAAACAATTGAAAACCAAAAAAAAAAAAGACAAAATCCCTGGTTTTACATTCATCAAGAGGAAAATTCGCATAAAAACCACAGCCTAAATACTTCAACAAATTGTGGTCTTTAGGGAATAACCATATTGAATTCTACGACTGTACAAGTCCCCACATAAAGGAACAACAACACAAGGAATAATATATCACCAATGCTTTGCTCCCATGGCGCATCTATGTTCACCTTTTCCGCCTCTTTGACTCTACCTACAGATTCAAACCCAAGGCAATAACAAAAGTTTTTTGTTTTAAAAACTACACACCTCTTTGACTACGCACCAGTTTGACTCAACCTTTGTTTTATCTGTTCTATGCTATGAAACCATAGTTTGGCAACATACAAGTCAGGTATTTACCAATGCACGCGTTCATTATTCTTTACTGTTTTTATCAGGGTTGTATAGCCAACTGAGATTGCACTTGGTTCAATCAAACCTCTAAACCTTTTTTTGGTTCAATGATTCAATCAGCCATCTTGTACTGTTACAAGTGGTTATATCAGGACTTTGAACTTTCCGTGGATTGATCAATTCTGAAATCTCGCTTCTAAATACTCTCACTTTGAAGAAAGATAATAGGATGCATATTCAGATCATATTCAGAAGTTCACTAGTTTGTTCTGTCAATTAGCACATAATATAGAAATGTTCCAACTGGTCGCTTTTGAAAGGAAAATGACGTTACTACATGATTTTCAAGTGTAATTAGCAAGTATTAACTAATGCGCCAAAAATTTGTAATAATTTTGTTTATATAATGAAATTAATATTATCTAATTACCTACCAAGAAAAGTATTAACTACTGGAAGACCCAATTGGGTCAGTACAAAAGGCCATAGAAGCTAACTGGAGAATAAAAATCAAGGGGCCAGATTAACTGTGGAAGACCCGGGTGCTGATTGAACAAAAAGGTCTTAACTGAACCAAATGTAATAATCAGGGGTTGATATCAGATTTACCACAAATCAAATGAACATAATTAATAAAAAAAACTAAAACATGAATACACTAATTGATACTGGTCAGAGTGAAAATGAAAGATAAAAACACAGAAGAATTTAAGCACCAGAGTAGACTGGTATCTTTCACTGGTAAATTCTGGTAGTGTAAACCATACTTAGAAAATGGGCAAAAGAAATGTAACTGCTTTTTCTGCATCTTAGTCTCTAACCTTAGGCCCGGTAGAGTCATGATAGGAATTGGCTCTTTTGGGATCATTGTCAGGGGAGCAATCTGCGCAGACAAAGTTATCCAACTTCTTTGCTTGCTCTATTGTCATATTCATGCATGATGGATGGAACCTGCATTCAATCAAAATTAATACATGTTTAAATAAAATAAATGGACACTTACATGAATAAGACCTCAATCGAACACCATACAAGCAGGAGGAGCAAATAAAACTTTGGAATCAAGATTCTAACTGTCACAAGTATGGTAAGGTCAGTAAATTTAAGCTTATGTAAATAAAATTAATGGACACATACATGATATTAGAAGGTTGTTCAGAAAAATGTGAAATGTGACTGGGAACAGAAACTTAAGCCTCATGTTTTGTGATTCATAAATAACAGAACATACAAATGAAATTATGTAAAGAAAGGAAATCTTAATTAAGTACCAGTCCTTGCACTCTTCACATTGCACCATGAGGTCATCAGGGTTATATGGCATCTCACACTTGCAATACCTGTAAGGAGCATAAAAATTAATAAAATCACCTTGAAAGCTTTTTGGAACAACTGCTGTTCCCACCTCAGGTCCACAGAAATAGTGTTTTAAGTACCAATGAGGTTTCCAATTTAGAAACAAAACAAAAGAGAAACTTTACTTGTGCGCTACATTATCTCAAATATGAACGTCTACCCATGCAAAAAATTACAAGACTTATGTACCCCACAAAACATATGAAACGTCACCTCCTGCAAAATTTTCAAGAAACTTCCCAGCCATTTCTTTTCTCATTATCATATGGGAAATGCACAACTAATACAACAGGTAAGTGAATAACATAAACAAAATAAGAATTAAAATACAGACCAATTAAGTTTGGACTTAGTAGCACATACATGACATTATCTATGTTTTGCAATAGTGCGGACAATGGTTCTCATATAAAAAAGAATTAAATAAAATATAACATACACGGCAACACGATCTGGGGTGAAGCCTCCAGTGGACGCCTTGTACTCAAATCTGCAGAAATAATCATCCGCACCAACATTCTCGAGCTTGGTGTAGTTCTTGAATGTGTGCACAGTGCATGTGCCCTCGATGGTGTGAGCGCTTTGCACATCATAATGGTCTGAGAGGAATAGCTCCTTGGCACCATGGAACTGCCGCCGACCACCAATTGATTCCTCTGGCCGGTAATACCAACGTACCCGCACTTTCACATTGTTGCGGTGGTCAGCCTCAATCTTATCTATCCGTGCCACATACGGTGGCTTGTCTGAGTCTGATGGCCGCATCAGCACAGTGTCCCCCACTGGACACATAATTATCAAATAAATGATATGTAAGATAGCTTATTAACAATAAATGGAGTTAAAGAATTGTAGTGGGCATTCCGTCGCTGACAATTTCGCATCAGCATTCTGTCCCCCACATAAAATGATTGAGAGGCCTAATAATGGCTTGCCCAGAGCAATCATATTATAAACCTCAAAATCTATGTCCTTACAAAACCTCAGATCGTTTTACTGTTTATAAACAATAAGTTTCCTTAATGCCCTATAAAAAATGACAATTATCAGTCAAGCCACCCTCTACTAAAATATTCAAAAAATAAATAAATTAGCAGTTTTTTTCTTACTTTCCTTAATAACAATAACAAGCACAGCAACGTCGTATTGTACATTAAACCCTTTTTACGAGTTCATGCGGTATTTCCTATATTTCATGAAACAAGCATTTTGTAGTTCTTGAGGAAATATAGGATAACTTGAGAATGTTACAAGGGAGCATATGAGTTTGTGCCAAGAAAAAATATAATCGCAAAAAGGCTCTCTGTGCAAGTGCTGTTGATTTTCCTCTATTTTCTTGCCCAAAGAGATTACAAATTTCTTAGCTATCGTCTCCAAAGAAAATTTCTTTTAGGGTATCGGTACGCAGCTCAAACATAGATGACAACATACTTTCTGTACACATGTTAGACAGATAAAAAGGGAAAGAAATAGATATCAACCAAAGAAGTGGGTTAAACCCCTAATCCCTCCCCTCACAAAAGGAAAACAAGAAAATGAATCAAATGCTTTCAAATCCAACCTCCATCAACCAGCATTGTTGACAGTTGAAAAAAACCCCTTCTTCTCTCTCTTTTACCTTCCTGTCAATAACAGCGACTATATTTCTTGGTTTCTTTTCCCACCAGTTTCCCACTCTTTACTAATCTCCCCTCAGCATAGCACCCAAGAAAAAAAAAAAAGTAGCTTTGATTTTACCTCGAACCACTTTGTTAGTGCCCTTGATGCTGTATGAATCCAGGTCTTTCTTTCCGGGCTTTGTTTTCGCCATTGATCGGAGCTGCTCCTCTTTCTCTGTCTTCTCCTACTGCTTCAAAGAGATCTGCGAGGGGAAACCAAAAATGGGTCTCTAGAAGTCTCTATTTTGTGTGTAATGCAATAGAGAGAGAAGGTAGAGAGAGAAAGAAACCCTACTATGGGTCAGTGGTATTCCGATTTAATGGCCTCAACAGTGGAGGCGTAGAACATAGATGTATCCTCTCCATTTCAAACAGAACTGGTAAGTTGACTCTTTGACTATCGGTTGCTATAAATGTAGCATGGAAATGGTCACAGAAAGTCGAACATAAGATTATATTTTGTTTTCAATTTTTTGAAATACGAATATAAAGTATCGCGTATTATGATAACAATACGGGTCTAATACGGATATGAAACTTTAGAAGGTAGAGATAATAAGCTTGTAGTTTCGTGTAAAGATAAAAACTTTTCGTTCTTAATTATTATAAAAATTTGAAATCATAACCTATATATTTAATTTAAGTCCAAAAAAATAGAAAACATATCTATTCTATCCAGCTTTTAATATCGATTTTCTTCATGGAACGGTTTAAAAGTGTTACTTTTATTCAATTTTACTTTTATTCAATTCTATTTTATTACAATAAATTCTGTCTAAAACAAGTGAGTATAATGTGCCTTAGATAAGTAGAACCTTTAACCATAGCCATTTGTTAAGGACAAATTAACCAAACGATTCAAGAACCTTACTCATTCTTGCTATAGAATGAAAAGCAGAGAAAAATAAATCTAAATAAATTAACTAATTCAGTATTTAAATTTATCATCTAAAGTCAATTCAATAAGTATAATAATTAAACTCGTTAAAAAAATTGCAAATTTAGAAACATTATAATTCTACGCATCAATATTTGACTTCATTAGTTAACTTTTCTTTGCACTTAAAAACTAGCCTTTGGTCTAGTGGCAAAAGCACATGGCCTCCATGTTAAAGGTCATGAGTTCGAAATCCGGATGGAGAAAATCTATTGTTGTAATAACAAAAGTATTAAATAGTTTGGTGGCATGACCTCCAATTTTTACTTAAAAAAAAAACTTTTATGTGCACTTCGAACTCAACACAATTAATGTGCCCATTATTCTACTCATGCGTAACTTTAAAAACATTATATAGTTAATAAAACCGTACATCCATTTTCTCCGTGCATGTATTTTTATCAAGATATTTTTTGAAAGAAAAAATAGAAATCAAGCTACTCAACTATTTAATATCTATAAAGAAATTCTCTATTCGAATTTCGAACTACAACCTTCTACATGAAAAACATTCTCCTTGTCATTATACCAAATACTAATTCTCACATTTTCATCAAGATATTGTCATATCTCTCAAGACTCTGCATGCTAGAATACTTATCTTTTAAAATACCAATCATTGTACACAATTCTAACCGAGCAATAATTTTATTGAACCAATCGTAGCACGGAGTCTATGAGATTCGTGCCGATTATTTGAAATTCGTACAAGTTAAAACGGATAGTACAGATTTCTCGGTTGGATACCGAATCTGAATCCGCGCACACTAATACCCATTTAAATGGGTCGGGATCCCCTAAAGTAACACAATATTTGGGTTTTGGATCGAGACCGTCCGATTCAAATTTGTCGCTCGAGATTGTCTCAAAATTCGAATTCGTCATGGGAATGTGTGGGCTCACTTCAGAGATGAATTTTCACATATTCAAATCGAACGGTCTCGATCGAAAACCCAAAGATTGGGTTACTTCACTGGATCCGAATTCCATTTAAATGGGGCTGCTAGATTAAAGATAACGGTCCTCGGTAGTTTTCTTTAGTAATTTATGTTAAGTTAATAGTTAAAAATGCCACGTGGAACAAAAAAAGGTTAATTGGCTTTGGCCATCTAAATATATAAGTTTGCAATATATATAAAATAATGCTGCTAAGTGTTGACTGGTTAGTTTAGGAATTAATACATTCATTGTCATGCGGCTTGATTAGAACATCTATATTGACGATTTTCATTTCAATTGTATTAAATTTAACCTGATTATTTCTTTTTCAGTTTTATGAAATGCATGAGAATGTCACAAATAAGAAATTTTTATTTAATGAAATTATTTCAGAATGTCATGTTGACAAAAAAAAAAAAGATTAATAATTTGTTCATGCTTCCTAAAATCAGTTTATGAGATTATATATGAAAATTTATTTTTCAGTTTATGGACACAAAAGCAATAAAAATTAATTGCTCAAGTTATAGTGTTTTTAAAATTAACTTAAAATTAATTTTAATTATTTTAAATTTAAATTCATTCTAAATTTCATTAATAATGCTCTAGTGTTTAATTTAATAGAACTCTTACATCAACGTAGGGGCGGATATCGATAAATTTGTAAGAAAAGCTTGCTTCTTTCATAGTCGTGTATTAATTGAACCCTAGACATTTTTTATTAGACAAACACGTATTTGTAACAAAATTTGAGTGTTCAACTTTAATTGTCAAATAGCTATTTCATAAGTTGAGACGGATCTGGCCTTGCTAATATATAGTAGTAAGATGAAATAAAAGGTGAGTTAATTTGAAGTAAGTTATCTCTTTGGATTGAATTAATTTACTTTATCTGTGTAGGTCTAATGTCATATGACTTTTTAAATCTGTCATCTTGTTTGACGCTCTGCTTTTTAATGTTGACTTGCGGTTATTATATAGGGTAATTACATTTTCTTCCATCTATCTATCCCTCATTTCATCCCCCGACTAACTAACTCCATCTTCTAACTATAATTACAAATTCTAACTACCTAATGGTCCCTACAAATTAATTATCAAATTTTCTCCCTTTATTTCTTTCCGGAGAGTGCTATACTAAGTGCAGAGATTGTAATTCTGAGAGCTGAAATTTTAAATACCGATTTTGTCCTTCACTTTTCTCTCTCTAGTCCATTTAATAATTCTATCAACAGTCCAAGTCCGACCCCACGTAAGGAAAGAATCGGCTCTCTTTCTCTCCAGTCTTGACTCATTTAATAATTCACTCGCGACCCCCTCAGCGGCCTCCGCCTGAGCTTCCCTCTGCACGCTCTCTATCTCCTCACCCCACCCGCCTCTGTCTTCCACACTACTCAGCCTCGCCCCGCTCTCTACGCGCCTTGCCTCTCGCTCGTGACCTTTTTTATTGGACTTCTCTTCTCGCTCCGACCACGCCTCTCTCTCCAGTACTGGAAATTGAGCAGGCAGCTCTACAGAGGCGTGATTCAAAACTGTACATTCATGACATTCTTCTCTCCATGGCATTATCTGAAGTACGAACTAAAAGAAAAATAAAAGCATTGGATGATCTTTTTTTGTCAGGATATATATATTATATATATATATATATATATATATATATATATATATATAGGGATGAGCTATGGTGAGACGTGGAGTAAAACAAGTTTGTACTCCACGCCATATTTTCATTTTGAAAATTCAAACAACCGATCCGAACCATTCAACATGTTCTCTATATTGAAATGTGCTTGGAAACCAAATTTTACATTTTTTGGAATTTTTTTACTATTTATTAAGCCACTTTGAAAATCGCAGATCCACTGTGAACAGTGAAAAACAGTAAAATTTTCTGGACCACTGGATCAGCGATTTTCAAAGTGGCTTAATAAATAGAAAAAAAATTCCAAAAAATGTAAAATTTGGTCTCCAAGCACATTTCAATATAGAGAACATGTTGAACGGTTCGGATCGGTTGTTTGAATTTTCAAAATGGAAATATAGTGTCATGGAGTACAAAATGGTTTTACTCCACGTCTCACCATAGCTCATCCCTATATATATATATATATATATATATATATATATATTTTTAACTTTTGTAGATATGACAGATGAGCCTTTCCCATCTCTTTCTGTAGTGCTCAATTGCAAAGATTGAGTTTGAGAGAAAGAAAGTCTCTCAAGCTTTTGATTTTTCCCATTGTCTTTTCTCATATATGTAGGAATTAACTTGTGCATCCTATTGACATTATCAGTGGTTAATACCTTGAAACAACACTTCCAAAAATTTCTACTTTCATTTCTAACTGTTACACTATCTTTTGGTACCCAAAGATTACACATGGGCTATCTCAAGTCAAGTACCAGTCTGGTAAATAAGGCACATTCATTGGGTTTTTGTAAATTAGCCAAATCGATATATCGGCTTTTTGTAATATCTTGTGGTGCCTTTGGAAGGCGAGAAACGAAGAGGTTTTTACGGGCAGGAAAGAAGATCCTCACACTGTTCTAGACAATGCCAGAGCAATGCAAGTCACAACCAGGCCACCGATATTAAGGCAACCAATGGAGACACCGGCACTAACTGTTGTGCTAAGAGGTACGTCAGTTATGTTAATTGATAGGTCCTGGAAAAACTCTGGAAAAGCAAGCTTAGGGGGATAAAATTTGATTAAACGAGGATGTTGATTGGGGCACAGGAGAGGAGAGAGCAATAAGTGTTGATAATCCATTAGAGACATAAGCATTTGCCCTGCTTTACATGCTTGAATACATCTTTGCAAATCCTAAGCGAGGATAATGGGTTGTATACTCAGATTGCACGGACCTGGTGGATGCAATTAATTCGAGCACTATAGAAGGTTTATCATATTAGAGGTCTACACACACGGTGGCGCAGTGCTTAATCAAATACCGGTTGGTTGCAAGCAGGGTACAGATCAAATACATTACCAGAAGGAAGCTCTAATAACCGCACTTACTGGCAAACTGGGCACAACATACGGATGGAGTTTTTAATGGAATGCCAAGCAGAAGGTTTAGAGAAGAACTGCAGCTTCATATTGTCATAGACAATAATGCATTTGTATTAGTCATTTGATTGTTGTAGGGTAAATTTTCTTTTCGTTTTCTGATTTAAGTTTAGACAGCTTATGCAGGTTGATGCTCACACTTGTATAGGTAGTTTAGGGTAGTCATTTTCTATTTTATTTATATGTCATGGTTTGATTTGCTGTTACCACTTTGAACTTTTACTGGTACAACTTCGATTAGTTGCTGGTACCACTTTTGAACTTGTTGTTATCACTTAAGGATCAGTAGGTAGGGTTAGTAGCTTCAATTTTATTTTGTAATGTGTTTACTGTTTCAAGCTTTCAATGAAATATATCTACGGGGCTATGGGTTTGGAATAAAAAAAGAGTAGTTAGTTTCCCCTTCAGGAATATTTTATGAGAAAAATAGAAAGGTGTATAACATAACTTAATGCAATAATTTTTTTCCTTTATTAATTTTTGTATTAATTATGACAGAATTAATTGTGACAATAAGAAAGAAAGAGTAGAAGGGTAAAATAGGTATTTAGAGAAAAAAAATTCTCTCAGCTCTCAAAATCACAATCTCTGCACTTAGTATAGCACTCCCCTTTCTTTCCTCTTTCTCCCTCTCTCTCCCACCTCCGCCTCCACCCGTCTCTCCCACCTCTCCCTCTCCGCCTTCGCCCGTATCTCCCATCTCTCCATCTCTGCCTCTGTCTCTCACCTCCATGAACTATTTACACTTACACGACGAGGATGAATACTTGCTCGATGAGGGATGAATACTTGCATGACGAGGTATGAATACTTGTGCAACGGACAACTCGAAAGTATGTCATCATGGATCTCATTTGAAAGAGAAAATTGTGTAGAAGACGATGGTGGTTTTAGATTTGCAAAATTCCTCACGGATCGTTAGAAATATTGGTTAGATTGAACGGAGAAAAAAAAACCACCTCTAAAAACGTGTAAAAGATGGGTGAGTGATGTGTCTAGGTTTTTTTTTAAATACTTGATATCTTAGGTGTGAATACTTGATGTATTATAGATGAATACTTGATTTATTATATGTAAATACTTGCGCGCTCTTGTAAAATTAATCGAGATATGCACATATGCTTGTAATACTCTTGATACATGAACTATTTACACTTACACGACGAGGATAAATACTTGCTCGATGAGGGATGAATACTTGCATGACGAGGTATGAATACTTGTGCAACGGACAACTCAAAAGTATGTCATCATGGATCTCATTTGAAAGAGAAAATTGTGTAGAAGACGTTGGTGGTTTTAGATTTGCAAAATTTCTCACAGATCGTCAGAAATATTGGTTAGATTGAACGGAGAAAAAAACCACCTCTAAAAATGTGTAAAAGATGGGTTAGTGATGTGTCCAGTTTTTTTTAAATACTTGATATCTTAGGTGTGAATACTTGATGTGTTATAGATGAATACTTGCTCGATGAGGGATGAATACTTGCATGACGAGGTGTGAATACTTGTGCAACGGACAACTCGAAAGTATGTCATCATGGATCTCATTTGAAAGAGAAAATTGTGTAGAAGACGTTGGTGGTATTAGATTTGCAAAATTCCTCACAGATCGTCAGAAATATTGGTTAGATTGAACGGAGAAAAAAAAACCACCTCTAAAAACGTGTAAAAGATGAGTGAATGAAGTGTCCAGTTTTTTTTTTAAATACTTGATATCTTAGGTGTGAATACTTGATGTATTATAGATGAATACTTGATTTATTATATGTGAATACTTGCGCGCGCCAGTTGTAAAAGATTTTATATATTAGGCGGTCCCCAAATAGTAAGTGGTCACCCAAATAGTAAGTAGTTATTAAAGTAGTCATTGATTGAGGGATGAAATGGGGGATGGATTCCGGAGGATAGCTAGGCTCTCCCTATTATATAATTCTAAAATACAAAGGTATGTCCTTCACTTGGAAAATAGTTCCAGAGCAAACTTTTTTTTTCTTTTTATGATAAATTGTATATATATACCATTTATGGGAATATGTAGAGTAAAACTAACATGTGCTATGTGCTTATCAAGAAAATTTGGTGAGTATAACTTCAAAATCTATCATATTAGTTGAAACCGAATTACTTTATTAGTGACACATGCACATATAAATTTTTGGAACTTCTAAATTTATTTAGTATAAAATCAAGCAGTAAAAAAATATTTCATAAATTATTTTAATATATTTATTTTTCGTTATTTTCTTACCACTTGATTGTACTAAATATTTTTTTTAAAAGGCAATTGCCCATTTCATATTACTGAAATAGTTAATTACATCACCATCCAAAACCTCATCAGACATTACCAGTGCAGTAGTATCATGAGGCAATCAAAACAAAGCATAGAACATAACATATCCATAAATCATTAACATCTAAAGACCAAAAGTAATCAAGAGTTGCTAATACTAAGCCACTTAACAAATGGCTGAGGCTAGTTATCACTAAGGGACAAAAATGATACTGAGACTGCTTCTTCATATGAACTATGGTATCTCAGAAGGTGGGCCTCCAGGCTCTCCTGGTGTCCCATACATAATGGGTGAAATTGTGATCAGACTAATAAATTTTATAATCCGGTTTGCTATCGAGTCAGATTACAAGCGTATAATCCTATCAAGTATTATAAACGAGTGTCGATCCGCAGGGAATAAAATTTAAGGTCTTGAGCTATTAAATTACAATATTTCGAAAGGTTGGACAAAATCTGAAATGAAAGAGTTGTTATTTTTTTATCAATGTATTTGACAAAAATTAAAAGTAAGTAAAATAAAAATATGTGAATTCCTAGAGTTTTGGCACACCGTTGTTACTTCAATCTGCTTTGATTCTTACCTTATTTGATGTTGGTTTTTAGTTGTTGTATGAGGGTTTCTAATCCAATTTAGTGATTAGCGCTTTCGCCTAGCAACCACCCTACCAATCAAGAGATCTCATTAAGTCTTGTCTTGATTGGTGCAAGGAGATCTGTGACTAGCCCAAAAGAATTCAGACTTCACTTATTGGTACGTCGTCATAATATCTTGGTTATATTGGGTGAGTTGGCAAAATGTTTTATTTTCATTGGTTATTGTCGCGACAGTCTTCTAAACTATTACCGTATCTTCTCTCTTTCACGAAAACAAAATTTTTTTCCGTGAATCTCTCTGAGCTCAGACTCCTCTTATCGCAACAAAGGCGGCGCCACTGCACCCTCCTCCCTACCGCCTCAGCCGCACTTACCTCCCCCCTCTCCCTCCCATTCCCACCAGTTCGCCTATCGCAACCCCTGCCAACCCCGCCGTAGGTTTTTCAACCTGAGAAGGGAAGGGAGGTTAGTCCGTTGGTGGAGAGCCCTTCACCTGCCATGGAAGGGAAGCTTGGATCGAGGTATAGCTTGTTAATTGGAGAGTTTTCTTCTGTGGCTACGTTCAATCACTTCCAAGGCACGACATTGGCAGTAATTTTGGTCCTTTTCTATTAAATTAAGTTGCAATTTATTTTTTGACATGGATTTTCATGTGATGAAGATTGGATTGCTAACTAGAACTGATTTGAAAATTTCTTTCATAAATCATTTTGTTGCAAGTTATATAAAAGCATCTAGTATTTGATAGATTCAGCATTAGTTCACAACTTAGGATAGACTTAATAGGAGAGTCTAGACCTAATTTATACTGAAATATCTAAGCCCGAATTTGGGTATGGTTTTCTTTTGAATTAACTACTAAACAATTTTGATACATTAAAAGATACTAATATATGAATTTAATATTCATGCTACCTATATATTCAATAAAAGCTCTTATCTGCATATATATAGAGTCCGACTAATATGATTTCGGTAACATTTCAATTGAATTGCTGCCACATTTTTGACCATCCGATCTGCTTTGTGATGTGAAATTAATTAACGGTGCGCTCTGTTTAATTATCTCTGTTTGCTAGGTTTATGAAATTAACGTTGAAGAACTCATCTCTCTCTTTCTCTCGTACGATTGTGCCTCATCTCCTCATCCTCGATAAACCGACCCCTCTCGTGCCGCTCTCTCGATATGACCTTCCTCTCGCGACTCAGATGCGCTGCGTCGATTGTTCGCTACCTCTCCGCACATCACTCTTTCGAAAGCAACTCCCAGCTGGTTGTGCCTCTCCTAAATCGACTCTCCTTTCGCTCTTCTCAGTCTGATCAGGCTCATCATAATTCCTCTAAGTGCACACGAGGGGGAAATAATGAAGATGAGGGATGAAGACTAGATCAACACCGACCAGAGGGAAGAAAAATAAAATGGAGAGAAAATGAAGAGAGAAATTAAGGGAGGGGTCTGACTTAAATGTAGCAAGTGTGTGTGAAGAGGCGGTTGAGGGGTGATCTCTACACAAGAAATAAATACTAACATGGGTTATAGTTGAGAGACGCGAATGAATCGTACATGGCTTGAACTAAAAAATAGTGTTTGCAAAATGAGCAAAATAATACACGGTTTTTTAATAAAAGACTGTGTATGAAGTGGCACAACTGTACACGGTTCATTATTAACGAACCATGTACAAATAAATGTGACTTACGGATATAGTTCGGAACTTCTAGATCGTGTGTGTATGTGGGAGCTTTTTTTCGCACGAGCGCCTCCTCCCACTACACACTGTTAATCTGGAATTTTTTTACATTCATGTATGATATGCCGTGTCTGGTTGCATTTTCTGTACTAGTAACATATATATTCTAATCAAATTGATAGTAATATCATTCTTCACATAATTGAGATCAAATAATTTTCTCAATTTCATTTCTATATTTTATTCCGAAGATGGAAGCTAGCGCACTTTAGAAATTTTGAGCTTACTCCAACTCTTCTTATTTATAACTCGAGTTACACATCATTGATCACAATAAATCTCAGAAATTGTTTTTATTAAGCTGCTGCATGAGAAATTGTTGGTACTTATGTATTATTGTTGTATGAAAAATTGCTAGATACTGATAAATTCTTTTACTAGTAGTATATAATTAACTGGTTAAACGAGTTATAAACGAGTTGTGAGCCAACTTGAGTTGATAACGAGCTGAGTTCGAGTTGGCTCTACAACTCGTTATTACCATTCCAATTCGAGTTGACTCGCTCATTTATTTAATGAGTTGAGTTCGAGTTGGAGGTAACTCGCTCAAACTCGACTCATTTACAGTCCTAATGTGCATATATATAGGATCTCTTGAATATTTTTACCATTTGATATAAATATCGTGTTTTTCTTATTTTGTAATCTGCTTCGCATGTATTAATTAGTATATTTTTGTATTCTTCTCAATATATAATATCTATTAACATATTAGACTGATATGTTTCCCTTTTTCGATTGGCTTACAATTCCACTGTTGAATAACAACGAATCCAGATTTATGGTATATAATACATATCGTGAGATTTGAAAAGATTTTTTTTTTTCGATTATGATTATCATAATATATATCGTGATAAATGCTTAGGATTTTCAAAAGATTTTGTTGAATATTTTGATTATCACATTCTTAATTATTGCACATGTACTATAATTTACCATTAATGATCGCTCTATTGAAACACACCTATATATATATATATATATAGAGTGAGGCTACGGTGCTATGCATAGCACGGATTGGGTCCGTGCTACGGCTCAAAATTTGACTTTTTAAAATTCTAACGGTCGATCCGAACCGTTTAACATGATTATAAAATGAATATGTACTTGCAAACCAAATTTTACATTTTTTCGAATTTTTTTACTATTTTTTCGAAAATCACTTGATCTGAGCATTCTGGACCATCCAAAAACAGCCTATCTAAAAAAATAGTAAAAAAATTCGAAAAAATGTAAAATTTGGTTTGTAAGTACATATTCATTTTATAATCATGTTGAACGGTTCGGATCGACCGTTAGGATTTTGAAAAGTCAAATTTTGAGCCGTAGCACGGACCCAATCCGTGCTATGCATAGCACCGTAACCTCACTCATATATATATATATATATAGGACAGTGCTACGGTGCTACGCGTATATAAGGGCCCTCCGTGCTACGGCTCACTTTTTGAGTTTTCAAAATCCTAACGGTCTATCCGAACCGTTCAACATGATCTCCATATGAATATGTACTTGCAAACCAAATTTTACATTTTTTAGAATTTTTTTACTATTTATTAAGCCACTTTGAAAAAACACTAATTTGTACACAACAGTAAACTTTTCTGGACCATTGGATCAGCGATTTTCAAAGTGGCTTAATAAATAGTAAAAAAATTCTAAAAAATGTAAAATTTGGTTTGCAAGTACATATTCATATGGAGATCATGTTGAACGGTTCGGATCAACCGTTAGGATTTTGAAAACTCAAAAGTGAGCCGTAGCACGGAGAGGCCCTTATATACGCGTAGCATATTAGCCAGATTATATATATATATATATATATATATATATATATATATATATATATATATATGTTGCATCTGTATGCAGAAAACCTAGGAAGAACAAATAAAGCACCACAAAAAGATATTATTATTATTATTTCACCACCATGGCCTCGTGCATATATATGCTCCTAGTTTTTGCATTATATATGCTTATGAATTGTCAAAGCACCGCGGCGGAAGGCGACGACCGGAACCGGCCTCTACTAGATTGTATATATTCTCTCTTCTCTTATATATAGTTTCTTTTTTATTAATGTGTATATATAATAACCAGCATAAACAGTAATGATCCATAGAAAAATTGACTTATTTCCTGCAAGAAAAAAAAAATATCAAAATTATCACAACCCTTGTCTCAAAAAAATAGAAAATTACTTACTATTTTTGTGAGACCATAATGTACTTTTTATATTGTATATTTTTTCTTTTTCTCTTTTCCTTTTGTTTTGTTAATTTATAGACTTTGAAGGGGTGAATTTCGATCCTTCTGGCCACTCGGCAACAGATGGCTCTCTGGCATTCCTCACCGTCTATTTTTGGAACGTATGAGTCAGATGAGCCAGATCCAAACGAATATTATTTTGGTAAGAATTATTTCCTTATTTCTTTCCATTGTTTTTTTCTTTTCCAATTTAGCAGAGTCTAGTCAAAAAGCTATATCTGAGAGGACATATAGATATGACTGTGATTATTTAATTAGTTATGACAAATGGAAGAAAATTATATCCAACACAGAGATGAACAAATTATTTTTTTAAGCTTCTGGACCTGTCAACCTAGGAATTTTGGTTTGTTACTCTGAGGGTTGTTATTTGAGCCTGTTATAATTGTTAGCAATTCTTAAAGGAATAATATGCACACAAATGCAAACATCAGTTTATTGGGTGGTATTAATGTATAATGTATTATATATATTTTCTCGTAAGTCTACTAAGAAATATAACATGCCTAATTCTGTAGGGTACGGGAAATACAAATGAGACAACAAATGTGCTGCTTCCTTACTCGACGGGACTTGAGGGCTTATTTTATGGTATTATTCTAGTTATACGGTAATACGGTTATCTCTGTTTAATGGTATCTTACAATATATATATATATATATTGAGAGTCTGGCTAATGTCATAACGTTATAATTTCAACCTACGTTATAACGAGTTATTTTTTGTGATTTCAAAGTCCGAACAGTCGATATGAACCGCTTAACATGATCTCCATAATAAAATGTGCTTGGAGATCAAAATTTATATTTTTTTGGATTTTTTTACTATTTTTTTAGATGGATACAAAATTACTGTTTTCAGATAATTTTGGACCATCTAAAACAATAATTTTGTACCTATCTAAAAAAATAGTAAAAAAATTCCAAAAAATATAAAATTTGGTCTCCAAGCACATTTTAGTATGGAGATCATGTTGAGCGGTTCAGATCGACTATTTGGACTTTGAAATTGTAAAAAATGACTTGATATAACTTAGACTGAAATTATAACGTTATGACATTAGCCGTACTCTCTCTCTCTGTATATATATGCAAGATAGCTAAAAGTTTTGGTTAATAATTTAATATGCTTAGTTACCAGTTAGTTAGGATACTAATTTCTGGTTCTGGTGCTAGTGTTTGGTATCAGTTATTTTTTCTAGATTTGTTTTTCTTTCTTCTTTATTTTTTAAATTCATGTAATTATGATTTCCATGCAAATGAAAAACATTTGATTGAGAATGTGTTGATTAGAAAAATAGACAATTTAGAATATATCAAAGAGTATACTAACAATTTTTTTTTTAAAGTTTGAAATTCGAATGATGGAGGAATATTTTTTGTTGTTGTAATAACAAGAATATGAAACTTTAAAACTTGACCTTCGTCTTTTTTTTTTTAAAAGAAAAAAACAATTCTTTTAAAAATTTATAAGAGCCGCCTAGAGCTCGATGCTCCCGTATGAAGATGACTAGGCAAAACGATATCTCTGGAGTTTCGAGAGCATCTAAACTACCTCCTTAAGCTAAGCCCAATTTTATTTATTTTTATTTAAAGGTTGCATTTTCATATTTAACCTTCCACTTTTCCATTTTTGTAAATCAATCCAAGAGTAACTAAAAGAAGACCTAATAACATTACAAGATTTTAATCTTATATTTTGTATCTAATAAAATTTCCATTTCTAGCGTTTCAAATTGTTTTACTTGTAAATATTTTACAGTTTTAAACAAATAATCATATCTTTATTAATCAAACAAAATTCTAAATGATTGGATTAATAGTAATAAATTTCAATGTAACTTTATTATCTCTCTAATATATAAGAAAGATGCTACTTGTTCTTTGAATATAACATATTTGACTGAAAAATGTATTCAGACATTTCATATTTTATTAAAAGATACATTCAAATGTTTCGTACCTTACTTTCACTTATTAATTTTATATACACTTTTTGCATAATGTTACATCTATTTAATTAAAATAGAAAAATCAGATAGATTTCTTCGGCTCCGTCAAATGATGTCAAATCAAATAAAAAACCAGAACTGTCAGAATTCCTGACGGTTCCTTTTCTTTCACAACCGCCAGAAATTCTGGCAGTCCTGAAAGAAAAGGACCGAGAATCTCGACGATCTCGACAGTTTGAACATTTCTAAAATTTCTCAAAAAACCATGAACAGTTTTGTAATTTTCTATTTAATGTTTGATATTAATAAAAAAATTGGCCCGACTTCTCCAAATTGTGTTTTATACTGTTCTTTGAATAATTTGCGTAGATTTTAATTTGAAGTGATGGTTGGTGAGTTTTATTTAAAATTTTATTGAATCAAATTTTAAATAACAAATTTAAATAGTTGAAACCAATTTACTTGATGGTTGATTAATAATACGTTTTTGTGCAAATTTATTAATTTTAATTTTATTTAGAGTAAAATAAAATGCTCAAATATGATAAAAAATGAATGTATTGAAAATAACTTATAAACTTTTATTTTTTTTACCGTTTGACTTATAAAGTAGATCAGTTTCAACAATTTAAATACATTGTTTTAATTCGATTTAATATATTTTAGAGTTAAGCTTGAGTACATATTAGCATCGCTCATCAATTAATGGAGTCTTAGAAATGATGATGGGGCGCCATTTCGATGTGGTTTGTTTAATTAAACAAATCGGAGCACACTATTATGATTTATAGGAGGCTTTTTTCTTTCAGTTTCGGTGTTAATTTGGTTCATCCATTTCAAATCTCATTCTAATATATATATATATTTTTTTTTGAGTAAAAAGGCACAAGATCCGGTTTCATATAAAGATGAAACAAATATTTTTTTATATATAAAGGTGAAGATTATGATATTTTGCATAACACTGTTCAAATAAAGCATTTTTATATACAGGTAAAGATTAAGGTATAACATCTTTAATTTGATTTAATGACCATTTAATTGTAGGCTAATAAAGACCATTTAAATAACAACAAATTTTTTTTTTGAGAACTGGTCATTTAATGGCCGGTTGAGAAAAAAAAATGGACAGGCCATGATCGGTTTGGACATTTTTAAAAATACCCAGCTAACATGGGTATATTTATTAATTTGTAATTAACTTTGAATATTAATAACAGAGGAGGGTTCAAATGCCTTCATTTTTTATGCCTCCATTTTTTAAATCTTTAATAACTCAAAATTTAATACTTAAAAGTCAAAATAAAACCGTTGGATATGATCTACATCATTTTATATATGCACGTGTAAAAAATTATGACATTTCAATTTTATTTTGGCTGTCATCAAGAGCTTGTGAAAAACGTAGACGTTGATTTTTCAACTTATTGACTCACATAAAAACAAAATCAAAATGTGATATTTTTTTATAAGCACATAGATAAAATGATGTAGATCATATTCAATAGTTTTATTTTGACTTTTAAGTTTTAAATTTTGAGTTATTAAAATTTTAAAAAATAAAAACATGATAGAGGTACAAAAAATAAAGGTATTTGAACCCTCCTTTTAATAAAAATATCGGCTGTTTTAGTATCAAAATTGATATTAAAAATTTCACAATTTCAAATAGATAATGAAGAAATTATTCTTTCCAATAACACGTGGCAGTCAATTTGTACTAAAAGTTCCCTTGAGAAGCCCAACAGGCGGAGCCCAGAGAGCCATGTCGTTCGTCCCAAATCCTCTCTCGTTAACAGTCCCCGACCCGGCGTTCGAGTCATGGCTGCGCGACTCCGGCCACCTCTACACCCTCGACACTCTCCCTTCCTCCTCCTCATCCGCTCCCTCCGCCTCCGCCTCCGCCTCCGCCTCCGCTTCTGTCTCCTCTTCTCTTAGTAAACCCACCTCCGCCTCCCCAACCCGTCTCTCCTCCTTCCTCTCCTCCCTCCGTACCGTCGCGACTCTTATCTCCATCAACCCACTCGCCAAACTCGAAGCCTCTGACCTCTCGGGCCCCACCCCCTCTTGGACCCGGGACTTCATCGGAGGTCCAGGTTAAAATTTCGTTTACCGTCTTATCCTGTTTCATGTATAATTAATAATTATTAAATTCTAACTACAAAAGAGTCAAGCAGCTGTAATTGATCCTACTTTTGAATTACTTCGTCTGACCTTTCTCTTCCTGCAATTATAATGTGCATTTTTTTTTTTTTTTGAGAATTAGCTACAGCCACTTAGCTACTAATTAAAGTTGTCCGTGTTATTATTCCCTTTTTTTTTTTAAAAAAAATAGGTGATTACTCGTGGCCTGCGGAGGCCTCTCAAGCTCGAATGCGAGTGCAAGAGAATGTGCGCCACTATGCAAGGAATTATATGTTTCTCTCGCTTCTCTTCTTCACCTGTTGCTTGTTAGTGCCCTCTTGATATAACTACCTAGAATTTCTTTTTTTTTGAGATTCTCACACGTGAAATTTATTTCAAATTTTGGAAGTAGAAGACCTATAATTGCGATTCACAAACTTTGACCTTTCGGTTTATTTATTTTATGTAATTGTATTTGGACCACTGACAGGTATCAAATGCCAATATCTCTTTTGGGATTGCTTGCATGTTTGGGCATTTGGGAAGGTGTAAGGTTATCCATCAAAAGTTGGGAAATGGAGAAGTATCCAGTTTTGCAGCAAGTCATGGTGCAGTTTTCACTGATTAGTAAGTGAATTTATGAAGTGTACATTGTTTTTTTTTTTTTGTGGGATCAGCATGGTGCATGTATGCCTTACCCGAACAGCTCTCCTTTTCTCTTTTGTCTTGGCCTGTCTTGCTTTTAAATTGCTGATGATATCGATTAAATCTGGGAAAATCTGAAATTAATTGGTTAGAGGTTATCTAGAACTGACTGCACTTAAACGAGCTGACTTGGTTTAAGTTGGCACTTCAAAGTTACGGGAAGATGAGTACAGTAATGGTGCTATACCTTACTCTGTCTTTATTAGCCATAATAGTTTGCCAGTTGAAGCGAAATCATGCATTATTTGTATTGCATTTTCCTATAGTATGATGTATGAGGTGAAAATTTTGTACCGGCTGCACAAGCTTTATTTCTCAGTTGTAAAATCTGCCTTTGATTATAGCTCCAACTAACAGGTACTTCCTTTACCTACCTTCAATTATATAGTTACAGCAGTGGTGCTTTACCTATGCAATCTCCAATTTGCACTTGTCTATGCCATCGGCCTTAGTTATGCAGGTTTGATGAAATCTGATTTCAACATCTTATTTTTCTTAAAAAGAAAAGTCTCCTGCTTGGTTCCTGAATTTATATTTAGTTCAACTATCCTTTTGAATTATTGCACTTGGTCCAATACAGTTCTTCCTCCAGTTGGCACTTAACTTCGCTAATGTGGTGCTGGCATGATTACATTGTGAACTGGGCACAGTGTTGGGACATGTTGCGGATGTGGCACATCATCGTATTGTTAGATTGAAACATGTAAATAGTTAATTTAACTGATTTACAAGCGAAGTGGCTTACCAAATGCAATAGTTCAGAGCTGAAAGAAAAAGAAGAAACTTTCTCTAGTTCTTAATCTTGTTTGAACTCTTGTCATGTTTTGGTCCCAGATAAGTGTAAAGCTCATTGATTGCGGTATCTGTTGGGTCTTTTTTGGTTTGTTAATTCAGTTTCTGTTAGCTTTAACTTGCATTTGTATTCACTTCCATAATTTATATCACCTCACCAATTTGTCAAGGATGGTCACCCCTTGCTCTCGTAAACTAAATTTCACAATTTTCTGAATCAGATGATAATATGTTTCCTTTTGTATAATTTTCTTTTCCTGCCAGCAATGCTTATCCATGCTTCTCTTCGCAAGTTGACTCCCTTAAATAAGTCAAATGGAACATGCCAGCCAAAGAAAGTTCAGAAAAAGAGTGTCCAGCTTTCTCTAAAATGATGCTACGTGTGATGTGGAACAAATGGGTCAACATACATATATATAGTTTTTTTTTTTTTCGTTTGGTTCTTGTTGTATCTCGAACAAATCCATTTAAGGCATGCTTATGAAATATTCAATAAACTTTTCGTAGCTTTTACCTAAGTTTTGCTTGGTGAGAGTTTTGATAACTGTTCTTCACAATAGCAGGTCGGAGCAGCTAGTAGTCTTGTCCTTAATGTTACAATTACAAAATTGCTCCTGAAGGCAAATAGAAATTATTATACAATTCTGGCCTTATGTTTTATCCACAACACCTGGGTTATATTGAATATCAACTTTCACATCATTATGAAATTGAAATGGTTGTAATTCAAACAAGAGCAGGTGATGTTGGAACTATCAAACTTCGCAATGTTAAATTCACCTGGATCACATAATTTGTAGGATTTTGAATTATCTTAGTGGCTTTTTCTGTTTGCTTGGGCTAATGTTAAATTCACCTGAATCTTTTCAAATATTTCTCTTTTTTCTGTTATTTTCCTTCTGTCCTGTCCTGTTCTGTTTTCATTTATGTGGTTTTAATGTGTTTGGTCTATATAGTGGTGTTAAATGAATGCTTGGGCATTTTCATTTTCTTAACTAACAAAGGAAGTACGTACATTTAGTCTCCCTGGTAGGATTGATGCTTGCTGTTCTTCTTGCAAACTGTTTTATTTTTTTTCTTTTTTGTAACCTATTTTATGGAACTCAATGGGATGGTTGTTTTGATGCTTCTTATAGAGAGAGGTGATGTGTCATGAGTTCAGCTTTAAATGAAGGTATTAATTTTGCACGTACAAAATTAATTTTATTATGAGATGGATCCATTTCAGCTTATTCCTATAATCACACCTGCAAGAAACCTTAATTTAGAAGAATTTTTATAAATTTTCCTATCTTTGAATTTCTTTTTTTTTCGACTTAGTAGCTTTTACTAAGATTTTCAAAAAAAGATTTTTTTTTTGTTTTTTCAAATAATATACCCTTTTTTTTATTATTAACAAAATATTTTGTGGGGCTTCGTTTCCCTCTCCCTCATAACTCATGTTTACTCTCATAATTTAAATTTTGACTGAAGTTATTTTTGTTTTCATGCGATCTTTTTCTGAATCTTTTAGATGAATCGCATGGAGTAATGAATTATGGCAAACTTCGCATGTCATACTTCAGTGATACTGGTATAACGAGAGTATACTAATTTTTCAAAAGCCTTTTTTATACTTCTGTTTTCATTTTCTGAGCCAAATCTCTTTCATTGAGTTTACTGCCTTACGTAGTATGGATTCTACTAATTTTTCAAAAACTTTTTTTTTATAAATGTTATATAATTTTTTATTAATTATTAGTTTTGAGTTAATAATATTATTTTTTAAATCATGTAATTTACATGATTTGAATTATTAATAAATAATGTAGATGTGTGTATCTTTTAGAGACTTTTTAAACAATTTTTTTGTATGAAATCAACTATGTATAAATGTGTTGTTTGAAATTAAAAATTGTTATATTTGTCCGAGATGCGTTGACTTGTTTACATGTCAAATTTCGATTAAAATATTAAGTCTTCATTCACCATCGTTTCTATTGGTTTAACTTCAATATTTAATTAGTAAGAAATCTGTGTAAAAACATTCAATTCTAAGTTTCTAACTTATAGGAGAAAAAATAAGCAGTAACAAAATTTAGACTAAAATCATAGCATGTGTTAATTTGAAAACTATGAAAATTCTCAAAATTTAACAACCACAACAACATCTTATCAAACACTTGGGTGTGAAAAGAAATTATTTTTCAAATATTATTGTTATTTAGGTTACACTTTATTTTCTTTTCTTTTCTTGTATTAGCGCAAAATACATTGAAACATAATAACCGCAAATTTGAAAAAAAAAATAGTTATTTGAGTTTTAAATAAAACAAAATGCTAGACTTGAGAAAAAAGATAAGCCGGAGGTAGGGAAAGGAGGGAGAGAAATGGAATCGGTATTTTCTTAGATTATCTGAGGATACTACAGACCATTCTTTAACTCAGACATGAATCTTCAAACAGACTCTCTGTATCTACACTAGGTATCAATTTTTTTTTAGCTCGGCTAAGACTAAATCTAGAATGTTTTTTCCTAAGTGTACCCTCAGGTGTCTAAGGGGAATGTTTTTTCCTAAGTGTACCCTCAGGTGTCTAAGGGGATACAGATTTGAGAGAAATGTGGGTTTACAATAGAGGTGTAAACAGATCAGATATTATCTGTTGAATCCGGATCCATATTCGATTAGATACATATATTTGATATATGAATATCCATGCAGATATTGATACGATATAGTTTTAAATTTTAATTATTCATATCTGAATAATAGATATATGATATAGTTAGTGTCCTGGAGCAAATGTTGACTCAATGATTTGTGTTTATAGAATGATTGAACAGTTCAATTTATTCCTAGAGTGTGACATTACTAAGTTCATTTAAAGATGATGGTCATGAGTTATGAAATACTCAATGAACTAAAAGTAATGTCCTCTGAATATCTCTAATCAAAGTAATTAGCAAGAAACACTAGTTGCATATATGATTAGCATGAGAATTAAATGTTTGATAAGATCAAAACGGAAGGGTCCAGTTTAATCTCTCGTGGATGCATATAAGAGTTTATATGGCATTGGATTGACCATACATGAACATCAAATGGATTATGTGTTTCGTGTCATTGATAATTCATGTGGTGTAGTTATCTCACGTCTAAGATGTTCAGTGTTTCATGCTCGAGAAATATATGTTAGTGGTTGGTACCTAACTCTCACCATATCTTCTCCGGCAGTATGTTGTATGAGTGATGATATTTTTGGGCCCCTTGATGGAATTAGATTATACATCATGTATTGTGCTCCCGGTTGAGCACAAGTATCAAGAAACATAATCGATAAGTTGACAGGAATGACACAATCATATTTTGTGTTTATCATTAGAGATATCATGTGATGTTGGATACGACACAGGCAGTGTTATACACATTGTCTATATTGGATCACGATAGTGTTTGGTTACATATCGTATGTATCAATTGAGTAGGCATGACGTATTATTAGATGCTAATCTTGACTTATGGGAAAATTTTCCTTTGCCAACATGATACGGATCCAAGCAGGTCACACCTACAAAGGCCCTAGTCATTTCATCATACAAGTATATATGCCGCTAGTGTACTATAAGATAGTATACGTCGAATCCTAAAAGTATTCACTCAACATACAAGAAGTATAAAGATGATTGATAAAATTTATTTAGTACACAAGATTGTACACAAGAAGATTTAATTATATGAGGATTGGTCGAATCAATTTAGTACACAAGTATGTACAAAAGATGATTCGATTAAATGAGGAAATATATTTGATTAGATTAAACATATTATGGAGTTCATCAATTTTGCTATTTTGTTCAATTAGATTGCAACATGTAATAGAGGATTGAGAGACGAGCGCGTGAATATGTGGTATGCGCAATTTGAACTAACAGTTCAAAATATATGGCCAAGATAGTGAAGTTTGACCATGGTCAACCATGGTCAAACATGATCAATTGTGTTTGACCAAATGGAGTGGAGTAGATGTTGACCTGGTCAACTAAATGAGAGGGATGAGGTTGCTTAGAAGTTAAGCAATCAATATGATTGATTGTTGGATGGACATAATAGAATGTCTATTTATATGTGGGATCCCTCTATCTTTCTTCTAAAGCTAAGTCAATTTCATTTTTGGATCTAGATTAAATCTAGATCAAAAGAGCTTTCTCTTTCTGTCTCTTCTCTCACTCCAGCTCACTCTCTCTCTTCTCTTTAGCCGAGCTGCACCCCCACCCGCTTGGCCGTCGTCGCTGGTCCGCCGGTGCTCCACCCGAGCCGCCTAGTTGAGCTCCGCTCGGTCGGCCACCTCCTCCATTGCGCCACTGCCTTGGGTTGCTCAACCTAGTGCGGGCCCGAGCCACCGCCTCTCCTCCTTGTGCCGTCACTTGTCTAGGCTGCCCATCCTCTTCTCACCTCCTATTGGATCTAGATCCAATCCACTTGATATCTTGAGTCGCGTGATCTAGTGAGGTTTGATTACTTCTTCTTTGATTCGGATTTTTGTGATCTCTCTCTTTTTGCTCCATTTCTCTTGTGTGATTGATTGTGAGGTAGATCAATTGTTTGATCTACATTGAAATTGAGGATTGAATCCGTAAGGGTGTGTTAATTGGGAACCAAATTGATCAATCTAAAAGAGATTTTGGAGTTGATAATCCGTTGTGATTTGATTGGAGTAGGCGAGTGGATCTAGCAGTCACACGAGCTAGCTATTCAATTACCCCTTGGTGTACACCTCTTAGTGTTTTGGAAAGATGAGAAAAAGTGAACGCATTGCGAAGCGACAGCTTGAAGCACCTAAGCCCGTCACCTCGCAAGAGGACAAGGTGTGAACTATGAACACTTGCTTGATCGTGCGTGTGGCACGATCCATAAACTACGTAGGATTGATTGCTTGTTTTACAGTAAGATCGCGTGTTGTATACTAGTAAAATTTTAAAATGTACCTTCTAACATTCACCGCAATCCAACAATATATATTATATAATATAATATGAAAAAAATATGTTATTCACTATTATAATTAGATCAATATTATGAACTTTGATATTTTTTAATAAAAAATAATATTAAAAAATAGATATTTGAGATATCTCCATTCTTATATTATGCACGCAGATGTCCTGATCCGCCAACGGCTATGATTGAAAGATGAAATTTCAGATTTAATATCAGCCCTCCAATCAAATAATGTCTTCTTTTGATTAAATGCATCTTTTTTACGTGTAAAAGTCTAAATTTAGTTAGAAACATATTCGCCACATATCCTGCCACATGATATGTTACAATTAAAATTGAATAGAGAACAAAATTGGAGAGAAAATCAATTTATTCATTTCCTTATTTCTCCTCCCCAGCTATCTCCCATTCCTTATTTCCTTATTTAAGAATCATGATGGATGATCAATTTATTTTTAAGAATATCAAATGCTGATATCTTTTAAGAATATCTTATCAGCATTTGATATCTCCAAATTTAATACACTACTCAATTTAAGCTATGGTGAATCTTTTTACAATTTTACTTCTTCAATTTTGATAAGATAAAATATTCTTTTTTATTAGTATGTTCAGGTTCGTTCTTAATTTCTGCTGTTAATTATCTGGAGAATATATGTTTAGGAGAGATTTTAGTAAAATTATTTATAATTAGTGTCACAAAATAGAGCAACTAATTTATTAATACAAATTTTACTTTCACTAAATATTTTTTGTCCTTTTGGCTTTTCCATATGGGATGTATATATTTCTACAAGTCCTTTGTCTTTTTTTATCAAGTCTCTTTACTTGAATCAAAGTTTGAAATTCAAATTGTACATCAAACTCTTGATCTTCTTCATTCATTTTATTTAGAAATGGGGGCACGCAATTTTTTTTTATTTTTTAATTTTCGAGTTTAATAGATCAAACGTTCCAAAAATAAATACACCAAAATTAACCAATCATAGTTTAATTAGAGTTGTTCATTTTTTTTATCATTTACGGTATAATACAAGATTCAAAAATCATAAAATCTTATGTGAATGTATCTCTCAATAAAATAAACAATCAACTATTTGGATTCAAATTTTAATTTTAATCTTTGAAATATAAATAAAAAAGAGACTTTTTGCATTTTATGATTTGTGGTTTTGGTACCTTTCTAACAAATTGATGGATCTAACTTTTATGAATGGACATGTATAAATTCATCTTAGGATTTCGTGTATTTGTGTTGAATATATCCATTTTTTGTTAGAAAAATTGGGTGAATACACTTGAATATACCCAAGTAGGCTGTGTACTTTAATTTAGGTTCAATTATTGATCTGGTCCATCTCATCTTAATATAGTTTGTTAACATGATGAATTTCAATATTTTAATATAGATTATTGTAGAAGTTTAAACTTGTTTGGTTTCAAGCGGAAAAGTTCATCTAAAGGGGAACTTTGATGCATGCTATTTGGTATTTTTCTCTTTGGTTATTTTCTAATTTGTCTTTTATTTCATAACTGCGGCAAAAAAATGACATGAATGTTAAGAATTAAAGTGTAATTAGTGAATCAAATTTCTTATTTAGAATGAAATTATGTTTTTACGTAGTAGGTTTTCTATAAAAATAGCACCCGGAACTATGAATGTTTGGGCATTTTTTTTGTTATTTCATTATGGTATTTTTCTTTTTAAACGTTATGGTATGCTTAATTATTTGGACTACATAATTGTTGTTCACATGTGCGATGTGTGCAATCACATTTTCTTGTTTCTTTCTGGTTTATTGGTTTTGGTAGATTTCTTTTTTTTTTTATATTGTTACTAATACAAAAGTTGTATATGAAATAGACAGTGTTTCTCTCACTTATATGCTACTCAGGATTTTAAATTAATGAAGGAAAATATATATAGTTTGATTAGTACCTAATTAATATCCTTTTGTGTTGATATGGAAGAAATCATCATATGTACGTATTATGTGTGCTTTCCAATCATCAGCTTATGGACACAAATATCATTTTAATTCAAACGAAATAATTTATCTTGTACTATGTAGAGTTTCCAATAAAAAAACACTTGCACTGTGCAGGACCCTAAATAATTTATCTATGTACAATTTTTTTTCATTGTGATTCCGATCAACAAAGTCAATTGGAACTCATCTCTATGAATTCTTTTGAATTGAAATCACATGAACTCCATTGAGTGATATGATCCGATCAAACTCCAAATAATTTTCAATTGTCATAGAAATTTTTTGTTTGTTTCTCCAAAAAAAAAAACACTTGCGTTATACATGTTTCTCTCTTCTATTTTTGCATACTGATACTTGTATCAGTGCAGTATTGCAAAGTGAGATTATTCCAACAGTTTGATTCCAAATGTTGAATAATTATTCTTCCATTGATCTATTTTTTTGTTGGTAAAAGTGTGTCATTTTGGAGAAGAATTTTTTTGTTCTATTATAATATGTTTCCGTTGCAACGCACGGGCAAGATACTAGTATCCGTTTAATATCAGATCAGTATTTGTATCTGAAAAATAAAAACAGATACACAGATATAAGCAGATACATATATGATTTTATCATGAGTGAGTCTATGGTACTATGCATATCACGGGTTGGTCCTTAATATGGATCAATATTTTTGTTTTCAAAATCCTAACGGTTCCGAACCGTTCAACATAATCATCATATGAATATGTACTTGCATACTGAATTTTATATTTTTTTAGAATTTTTTTTCTATTTTCTAAGATAGATAGAAAATTACTTGATTTGAAAATTCTGGACCATTCAAAAACAATGATTTTCTATTTATCTTAAAAAATAGAAAAAAAATTAAAAAATATAAAATTCGGTTTAAAAGTACATATTCATATGAAAATTATATTGAACGGTTATGATTGATCTATTTTGAAAACGAAAATATTAATCTTTGATATGTAGTACTAGAGGCTTGACAGTACCCTTAACGGGTAACCCGAACCCGGTCCGCCCGTGCCCGGGGTACCCGTACCCGTGGCCGGGTATACCCGGGTAAACGGGTACACGGGTACGGGTCTGAAATGGGCACGGTGGCGGTTTTTGGAAACAAACCCGGGTGTACCCGTACCCGCCGTACCCGTGCCCGCTGCCCGTCTGCCCGCACCCGCCACGGGTGTACCCGCACCCCCGTACCCGTACCCGTGCCCGTGCCAGCTGCCCGCCGAAACCAGAAATTTTGAATTTTTTTCCCCCCACTGGCTACTGTTAACAGAGCAGTTTTGGCTACAGACAGCGCACTGAGTACAGCAATGCATGTGAATATTGCGCTGCATGAAGCTAAACCTGCTCTGTTAATATACTGAGCCGTTCTACAGTTTTGGTTCAAATCAGTCAAACCGGGTGGGTCCCACCTGTCATTTCTGTCCCGTACGGGTGGGTCCCACCCGTCAATTCTGTTTTTTTTTTCGGATTTATTAAATTTCAAATATTATTCTCCCTCCAATCAAAACTCTATATATTCACCCCTCTTCCTCTCAATTTTTTCACAACCTCTCATTCTCTCAATCTCTCAATCTCTCATAATCTCATTCTCTCAATCTCTCAATATTACTATTTTCAGTTTTTAAATTTGTTGTTTGAAAAAAATATAGTTGTAAATTTAATTCATTCTACAAATACGCAAACGGAATTACGAAGGTATCGGAATTACGAAGTTCGTCACCTCCCGCAAGATTTTTCCTCAAGATTTAAAGGTTACATTTATTTCATGTTAGATTAATTTATTTTTGTAGAGTAAATTTAGTTTATGCTAGATTTTTTTTTGTAGATTAAATTTAGTTTAATTTATTTTTGTAGAGTAAATTTATTTTTAATAGGTTAAAAAAATATGTTAGATTTGTTATTTTGAATATGTGAAGTAATTAGATTTGTTTTGAATAGGTTTGATTTTATTTTTGTAGAGTAAATTTATTTGTAATAGGTTAAAAAAATATGTTAGATTTGTTATTTTGAAATTTGAATATGTGAAGTAATTAGATTTCTTTTGAATAGGTTTGATTTTATTTTTGAAATTCGGATTTATTTTTAATAGGTTAAAAAAATATGTTAGATTTGTTATTTTGAATATGTGAAGTAATTAGATTTCTTTTGAATAGGTTTGATTTTATTTTTGAAATTCGGATTTATTTTTAATAGGTTAAAAAAATATGTTAGATTTGTTATTTTGAATATGTGAAGTAATTAGATTTGTTTTGAATAGGTTTGATTTTATTTTTGTAGAGTAAATTTATTTGTAATAGGTTAAAAAAATATGTTAGATTTGTTATTTTGAAATTTGAATATGTGAAGTAATTAGTGTCACACCCCCGGACAACCCGCCGCGCATTTAAACGCAAGGCGTTAAGCACATCACATACATTATCAATAATACAGCCAACAAGCCACTATATTAAACATAAAAGGAGTTCACAAACAAATAGAAAGGGGAAATATGTCAGACATGGCTAGTCAAACAGTCACCGCCATGTCTACACAATATATTGTTCATACAAATGTAAATTAAAACAAATAGTGGCTACTTTAATAACTTCCGCTAATTCCTCACTCGCGGCCTTCCTCTATGTCTCCTTCTTCATATCCTGGAACCCAAATAAAAGGTGGTACGGGTGAGAGATTGTCACACCCCCGGACAACCCGCCGCGCATTTAAACGCAAGGCGTTAAGCACATCACATACATTATCAATAATACAACCAACAAGCCACTATATTAAACATAAAAGGAGTTCACAAACAAATAGAAAGGGAAAATATGTCAAACATGGCTAGTCAAACAGTTACCGCCATGTCTACACAATATATAGTTCATACAAATGTAAATTTAAAGCAAATAGTGGCTACTTTAAGAACTTCCGCTAATTCCTCACTCGCGGCCTTCCTCCATGTCTTCTTCTCCATTTCCTGGAACTCACATAAAAGGTGGTACGGTGAGAGATCGAACTATCTCTCAGTGCGGGATTTAGTTCTAGCCCGGTGTTTTTACAAATCAATGCATTTGATTATCCCAAATAACAATAAAGTAAAGATTTCAAAATTTCCCCCAAATTTCCTATCAATTCAGATATGCAATCATTTCCAAACCATTTTCATCCCCGCCTCTTTTAAATTCACGTTTAAGGTTTTTAAATTCCACACTCTGGAAATCCATGCCCGTACATAGAAATCCGGCGAATCGCCACACAAGGACGACCCGTTCAATCACACTCTAGATGGGCCATTGCGGGGACCCATCCGGCGAACCGCCACACAAGGACGACCCGTTCTGTTCACATTTCACACTCTGGGGTCTGCCACACACGGACAGCCTGATTTTCAAACACATGCTGAGCCGCCTCGCACGGACGACCCTAATTTAAAGAAAACAATTCATTTACATTCCCCATTCCCAATTCACATTCACAATTCTTGTCAATTCAATCCCATGCATCAAGAACTCCTATCATGCAATTCTAAACAAAATCAAACGAATGTTCGACATCCACAACATGCAGTTTATCTACCAGATTTGAAAAATGATTTCTTACCTCAATCCATGCATTTTTGTATTATTTGTAAAAAGACCAGGAACCCGCACCTGTTGTTGTGGAATAGTTCACTGTTGTCTCTACGTCTCTCTCTACTTCGACATGCAGATCTAGACCACGAAACATGATTTCTAAATTAATATTTGTACATGTTTATAAATAAATATGTTAGTTGGTGAAACAATATTTATTAAGTTTAAGATATGAAAATCATCTGTAATATTCCGAAGCATGTAATCATTACTTTGAAATAAGGCAATTATATTTACTAATCGTTTTTACGAAAAATATAATTATATCATTGGTAAGTGTTTAAAATTAGATTCTTTTCAATAAAAATAATTTTTGAATTATTTGATGAATAGACTCTCAGAATCTTCAGTGAAACTTTACTAATTAAATATCTAATAAATTAATGAAACTAAAAAGGACTTTTGATAACAGAAATCATTATTAATTGTACTCCCATCATTACAGATCATTAATAGAGATCTTTACTTGTATGATTTAGGAAGGTTGCCGATGAGAATTTATCAAGCATCTAAAAGTTTGCTTAAATTAAATTAATATAAATAGAAATTGAACTTCATGAAATAAAATTAAGTTTCTTGAAATTCCTTAGTGAATCTATTGATTTCTACAAACGTAAATTCATATTATAAAATTGTCAAAGAAATATTTGAAAATCAATTAGATTTTTATTCAATAATTACTTTAACTAATTGAACAAGCATATAAAATTTCAGAAATCTAACGATAAGTCAAACATATATAATTTTCAGAAATCTTATCAACTAAATCAATTTAAAAGTTTATTTAATCTACTTACTAATTAACCACTAATTAAATATAAATTTGAGATACCTTTATTATTTTCAGAACTTGATATTGGCTATGGTACGGCTTGGGTCCTCCTATTGTGGTTATGAATGAAAGAGGGAATAAAATATTGGATTTCCAACAGGTGTCACGAAGCAAGAGATAATTATGTGGCGTCTAATAACCTTTTTCCTTAGACATGGTAGAAAGTGAAGGGAGAGAGAGAGACATGGTAGATGATAGTTTTATTATCTGTGGAGAGTCGCCAATTGAGGCGGTTATATTTGGAAGTTATTATTTTTATTTGAGTAATTATCATTAATAGGATTTTTCACTACTGCCGAACTATATGCTTAATCGGTCAGTTTATAAAGACACTAACTTTTATATGTTATATTATACGGATATCTGTCACTAAATTTATACTTATATACTAATATATATATATGTTGTATATATATATTATACGGATATTAGTCGGACCACAGAATTTCTATTCGGAGGTTATTTTAAGTTACTTGTTCTTATTAAATTAAGCTATTTAAATACGAGAGGAAGAAATGTTGCTAAGTGAATTTTCATTGTACCTTAACTAATATAGTATTTTCAGTACGTGGTATTACAGAGATCGAACTATCTCTCAGTGCGGGATTTAGTTCCAGCCCGGTGTTTTTACAAATGAATGCAATTAATACCCGAATAACAAAAAAGTAAAATAAACCCCAAATTTCCTATCAATTCGGATATGCAAGCTTTTAAAACAATTTCAACCTCAAACTCGCTTCTTTTCTTTAAAAACTTTCACAATCTGGACCGCCACGCACGGACGATCCAGCCTTTCCTATTCAATCACATTTAAAGTTTTGAAATTCCACACTCTGGGAATCCATGCCCGTACATGAAAACCCGGCGAATCGCCACACACGGACGACCCGAACACCAAACTCTAGATGGGCCATTGCGGGGACCCATCCGGCGAACCGTCACACAAGGACGACCCGTTCTGTTCACATTTCACACTCTGGACTGCCACACATGGACAGCCCAACGAATCGCCACACGAGGACGACGCGATTTTCCAAAATACATGCAGAACCGCCACACAGAGACGGCCCCAATTTAAAACAATTCATTTAAAAACTATCCGTTTTCTCATTCACATTCACCATTCCTGTCAGTTCAATTCAATGCATCCAAAATTTCCTATCAATGCAATTCTACACAAAAACAACCGAGTGTTCGACATTCTCAACATGCAGTTTATCTACCAGACTGGGAAAAAGGATTTACCTACCTTAATCCATGCATTTCGTATTATTTGTAAAAAGACCAGGAACCCGCACCTGTATTCTCAGTGACTTCGTTTGAGCGTGTATTGGGATATCGCGTATTCTCAGCGTCTCCTAGAGGCCCGCAGTTTTCTCCTAAGTTTCAACACACTTGATTAGATTCTCATTTCTACTTAATCTACAGGATTTATATTCAATTTAACTCCCTTAATTTCGCATGAAATTCGTAAAGAAAGTCTTAATCCTATAGCCCTATTCACAATTTATATTTATTTCATGGCAATTGTCATCCAAAGGTCAAGTACAAGTATTTAATCCACATCAATTCCAATGTGTAATTTACAATACCTACAAGTCTCAATTCATTTCCCCACAATTCAATTTAATTAACTAAACTACCACCCTCGATTCTTCCCACCAATTCAATTTGGTAATTAAATTTGAGTAATAACCTTGATTCTTGTATAACTAGACCAATTTTAAAATAGAAGAGGGTTCAATTTGCAATTTGGGTTATTGGGTCTAGGGTTTTCGGTTTTGGGTTCAACCTCAGAGGTTCGGGTCTTGGGCATAGGGTTTCGGGTCTAGGGTTTGTGGTGGCCGGCGGCATCAAGGGGAAGGCTTGGGTATAGGGTTTCGGGTCTAGGGTTTGTGGTGGCCGGCGGCACCAAGGAAGGGGAAGGGTAGAGAGAAAGAGAGGCACGGCTAGAGGGGGAAGGCAACGAGGAGAGGGGGGGCGGTGGTGGGGCTGTCGGCTAGCCAAAGGAGAAGAGAGGGAGATGGCGGCACAAGGGGGAGAGAGGGGTGGGTTCGGCTGGGCCTCTTGTGGCCGGCGGCAGCCAAGAAGAGAGGGGGGGGCAGCCAAGAAGAGCAAAAGAGAGAGAGAGAGAGAGAGAGAGAGAGACTTACAGAAAAATTGAAAGAGGGAATGAGAGGAGAGGAGAGGGTTGGGTTGGGTTGATTATATTATTGAATATGGGCTAAACTTAGAATTGCATATTTATAATTTGGGCTTACTAATTTGGGCTAAGCAATGTATAATTAAAATTATATGCAGAATTTAGATATAACTTTCATGTAAATTTATAAAACGTTTGTTATTTATTTGATTGCCTTTTTATAAATTATTTTCTGAACTATATATTATCTTTATTTTTATCTTGTTCTAAATTGGATTATAAATTTAAAATATACCCGGATTTAGAGGCGTTACATCCTCCCCCCCTTGGAAATACTGTTCAGTCCCCTGAACAGACTCGGCGTCCATCTCTTCAAACAACTCCGGGTACGTTGCGCGCATTGTTTCTTCGATTTCCCAAGTAGCTTCTCGGTTGGTGTGACGTCCCCATTGTACCAATACTTGTCTAATGGTCTTACGTCGGAGACTTATTTCCTTGGTGTCCAGTATTTTCATGGGTCGTTCTTCATACACTAAAGTTTCATCTAGTCCCAGATTTGAAAAGTCGAGGATGTGGGAAGGATCTCGGATATATTTCCGTAGTTGAGATACGTGAAAGACTGGATGTACCTTATCTAGAGTTGGAGGTAGCGCCAGTTCGTATGCAAGTGGTCCGATTCTTCTAAGAATTTCAAATGGCCCCACATATCTAGGACTCAGTTTTCCTGCTACGCCAAAACGTTTCACTCCCCTCCTTGGAGAGACCTTCAACCAAACATGATCCCCGGTTTCGAACTCTAGTGGTCGTCTCCTCAAGTCTGCATACTTCTTCTGTCTGTCTCGAGCAGTGTCTAGTCGGGTTAGGATCAGTTGAGTTCTATCCGCGCAATCTTTTACCATTTCTGGCCCTGTTGGCATTTGTTCCCCGTTGTTTCCCCACCACAAGGGGGTCTTCCAGCGATGCCCACACCAGGCTTCAGATGGGGCCATGTCGATACTGGCATGGTGGCTATTGTTGTATGCGAACTCGGCCATTGTCAAATGATCAGCCCATGACCCTTGAAAATTTATGGCACACGCCCTTAGCATGTCCTCTAAGGTTTGGATTGTTCGTTCCGACTGGCCGTCCGTCTGAGGGTGATGGGCGGTACTGAAATTGAGTCGGGTTCCCATTGCCTCTTGAAAGCTTTTCCAGAAATGTGAGGTGAATCTCGTATCCCGGTCCGATATGATAGTTTCAGGAACTCCGTGATATTTGAACTGATATTGAAGAAATAATTCTGCTAATTCCCCACCCGATGTAGGGGTTCGCAGGGGTATAAAGTGGGCTACCTTGGTTAGTGTGTCTACAATGATCCAGATTGAGTCATACCCCTTTTGGGTGCGCGGTAATCCCGTGATGAAATCCATAGTAATAATCTGGAACTTCATTTGTGCTCTGGAGTTTGGATATAACAATCCTGCTATCTTTCTCCGTTCGGTTTTTACTTGTTGGCAGGTGATGCACCTAGCCACGAATTCTGATACGTCTTTCTTCATGTTGGGCCACCAAAATTGGGTACGAAGGTCCTTATACATCTTTACCTCTCCTGGGTGAATGGTATAACCCGATTCGTGGGCTTCTTGCAGAATTTCCTTTCTCAGTCCCCCTGTTCTGGTACGCACACCCGCTGGTTGGAATAGAGGAACCCATCCTCGTTTTCCTTGAAGGTCGACGCTGGATTGGTACGGGCCAATTCCCGGTATTTTTGGTGCTGCTCGTCGCCTTGGTCCGCGTCCCGTATTTGAGACTTTAATTCCGGTTGTACCGATATAGCCGCTAGGGTGAGTATCGCATTCGTCGCGTCTCTCTTGGTGTCGGTTTGCCCTTGGATCCAGCTGGTGGATACACAT
The DNA here is from genome assembly GCA_028015225.1 of Carex myosuroides. Lineage (NCBI taxonomy): Eukaryota > Viridiplantae > Streptophyta > Magnoliopsida > Poales > Cyperaceae > Carex > Carex myosuroides. Next base: position 8,046,985 of record CM051482.1, read on the forward strand.
ACTCCCAAATTCATGTGTCGCATTTCCTTGATCAATTATGTCTCTTGGGTTATGACTTCTGCCAAATTTGTCGGCCCTTTCCTACTGAGTGCGTCTGCCACCACATTTGCCTTCCCGGCCAAGTACTGTATGTCTAGATCATAGTCCTTCATTAGTTCCAGCCACCTCCTTTGTCTCATGTTCAATTCTTTTTGAGTAAACACATACTTTAAGCTTTGGTGGTCCGTGAATACTCGGCATTTCGCCCCATAGAGGTAGTGTCTCCATGCCTTGAGCGCAAAAATAACTGCTGCCAATTCTAGGTCGTGTGTGGGGTAGTTCTGTTCATGGTTCTTCAATTGCCGTGACCCGTAAGCAATTACTCGTCCGTCTTGCATGAGTACACATCCTAGGCCGTTCCTTGACGCGTCGGTATACACCGTGAACTCTTGGTCTGATTTAGGCAATGTTAATACTGGGGCACTGGTTAGTAGTTTCTTCAAAGTTTGGAAACTCTCTTCTTGACTCTCCGTCCATTTGAAAGTAGTCCCTTTGTGTAGGAGCTGGGTCATGGGTCGGGCTGTCTTTGAGTACCCGGGAACGAAGCGCCTGTAGTATCCCTTAAGTATGTCTTTCTTAACGTGGTACGTCCAGTCGTTCCGAACCTCTGACATTGTGAATGGTTCTGCTTCCATTTCCGCTCTTATAGCTGGGTCTTCTTCTTCCTTCTGGGGTTTCTCCCCGATGAGCTTGTTCTTATTTCCCGATATCTTCCGCATTTCTGCTCTGACTGGTTTCTCGTGGGGTGGCCAGAACACGAGGCTGCGGTGCGCGCAGTCTATCAGCACGTGGTGCTCCTTGAGCCAGTCCATTCCTAAGACCATCTCGTACGCCCCGGTGTCTGCCACGATTGGGTCTACTCGCCATTTTCCATTCTGCGTGTTCACGTGAAGATCCGGACAATATTGCTCTTCTACACTATGTTCGAGCCCTGCGAAGAAACGGCGTCTTCCGGTATTCTTCACCCTGAATCCGCTAGCCTCCACCACGTGTGGCGAGATGACGGAGTAAGGACAATTGACGGAGATTGCAGCATTGACAGTGATTCCGGACAAGTCGACCCATCCAACCATTTCCTTGACTTTTGCGGTGGCTGAGAACGTCCTTAGCCAAGTGGGCTGTCCGTTAAATTGATTTGCCATCTAAGAAAAAAAATCTATTTTGCTTATTTTCTACAAAATTTAATTGGTTCAATCATCCAAGAAAAATATATTTGTAACACTTCAAAATAAGTTGTACCGTTACTACAAAGGCATAATCCGTCACTAAATATTATACACATTTGTTACTAATGGTACTCTCGGCTCACGTAGTTTTGGTCTATGACCTAACGCCGCATCCCACTGCTAACGCTCTCTTAGCGGAAGTTTATTGATATTGTATAACCTGGCTCTGATACCAACTAAGTTGTCACACCCCCGGACAACCCGCCGCGCATTTAAACGCAAGGCGTTAAGCACATCACATACATTATCAATAATACAACCAACAAGCCACTATATTAAACATAAAAGGAGTTCACAAACAAATAGAAAGGGGAAATATGTCAGACATGGCTAGTCAAACAGTCACCGCCATGTCTACACAATATATTGTTCATACAAATGTAAATTAAAACAAATAGTGGCTACTTTAATAACTTCCGCTAATTCCTCACTCGCGGCCTTCCTCTATGTCTCCTTCTTCATATCCTGGAACCCAAATAAAAGGTGGTACGGGTGAGAGATCGAACTATCTCTCAGTGCGGGATTTAGTTCCAGCCCGGTGTTTTTACAAATGAATGCAATTAATACCCGAATAACAAAAAAGTAAAATAAACCCCAAATTTCCTATCAATTCGGATATGCAAGCTTTTAAAACAATTTCAACCTCAAACTCGCTTCTTTTCTTTAAAAACTTTCACAATCTGGACCGCCACGCACGGACGATCCAGCCTTTCCTATTCAATCACATTTAAAGTTTTGAAATTCCACACTCTGGGAATCCATGCCCGTACATGAAAACCCGGCGAATCGCCACACACGGACGACCCGAACACCAAACTCTAGATGGGCCATTGCGGGGACCCATCCGGCGAACCGTCACACAAGGACGACCCGTTCTGTTCACATTTCACACTCTGGACTGCCACACATGGACAGCCCAACGAATCGCCACACGAGGACGACGCGATTTTCCAAAATACATGCAGAACCGCCACACAGAGACGACCCCAATTTAAAACAATTCATTTAAAAACTATCCGTTTTCTCATTCACATTCACCATTCCTGTCAGTTCAATTCAATGCATCCAAAATTTCCTATCAATGCAATTCTACACAAAAACAACCGAGTGTTCGACATTCTCAACATGCAGTTTATCTACCAGACTGGGAAAAAGGATTTACCTACCTTAATCCATGCATTTCGTATTATTTGTAAAAAGACCAGGAACCCGCACCTGTATTCTCAGTGACTTCGTTTGAGCGTGTATTGGGATATCGCGTATTCTCAGCGTCTCCTAGAGGCCCGCAGTTTTCTCCTAAGTTTCAACACACTTGATTAGATTCTCATTTCTACTTAATCTACAGGATTTATATTCAATTTAACTCCCTTAATTTCGCATGAAATTCGTAAAGAAAGTCTTAATCCTATAGCCCTATTCACAATTTATATTTATTTCATGGCAATTGTCATCCAAAGGTCAAGTACAAGTATTTAATCCACATCAATTCCAATGTGTAATTTACAATACCTACAAGTCTCAATTCATTTCCCCACAATTCAATTTAATTAACTAAACTACCACCCTCGATTCTTCCCACCAATTCAATTTGGTAATTAAATTTGAGTAATAACCTTGATTCTTGTATAACTAGACCAATTTTAAAATAGAAGAGGGTTCAATTTGAAATTTGGGTTATTGGGTCTAGGGTTTTCGGATTTGGGTTCAACCTCAGAGGTTTGGGTCTTGGGCATAGGGTTTCGGGTCTAGGGTTTGTGGTGGCCGGCGGCATCAAGGGGAAGGCTTGGGTATAGGGTTTCGGGTCTAGGGCATTGGGTTTCGGGTCTAGGGTTTGTGGTGGCCGGCGGCACCAAGGAAGGGGAAGGGTAGAGAGAAAGAGAGGCACGGCTAGAGGGGGAAGGCAACGAGGAGAGGGGGGGCGGTGGTGGGGCTGTCGGCTAGCCAAAGGAGAAGAGAGGGAGATGGTGGCACAAGGGGGAGAGAGGGGTGGGTTCGGCTGGGCCTCTTGTGGCCGGCGGCAGCCAAGAAGAGAGGGGGGGGGCGGCCAAGAAGAGCAAAAGAGAGAGAGAGAGAGAGCGAGACTTACAGAAAAATTGAAAGAGGGAATGAGAGGAGAGGAGAGGGTTGGGTTGATTATATTATTGAATATGGGCTAAACTTAGAATTGCATATTTATAATTTGGGCTTACTAATTTGGGCTAAGCAATGTATAATTAAAATTATATGCAGAATTTAGATATAACTTTCATGTAAATTTATAAAACGTTTGTTATTTATTTGATTGCCTTTTTATAAATTATTTTCTGAACTATATATTATCTTTATTTTTATCTTGTTCTAAATTGGATTATAAATTTAAAATATACCCGGATTTAGAGGCGTTACAATTAGATTTCTTTTGAATAGGTTTGATTTTATTTTTGAAATTTGGATTTATTTTTAATAGGTTAAAAAATATGTTAGATTTGTTATTTTGAATATGTGAAGTAATTAGATTTCTTTTGAATAGGTTTGATTTTATTTTTGTAGAGTAAATTTATTTGTAATAGGTTAAAAAAATATGTTAGATTTGTTATTTTGAAATTTGAATATGTGAAGTAATTAGATTTCTTTTGAATTGGTTTGATTTTATTTTTGAAATTCGGATTTATTTTTAATAGGTTAAAAAAATATGTTAGATTTGTTATTTTGAAAAGGTTGGATTTTTTTAGTAGGTTATATTTTTCAAATAGGGTATATTTGATTTTTTAAATTCGGATCTAAATTTAATAGGTTAGATTTTATTTTTTGAATATGTTAGATTTTATTTTTTGAAGATGTTATATTTTATTTTTAAATATGTTAGATTTTATTTTTTGAATATGCTATATTATATTTTTTGAATATGTTACATTTATATGTGAATATGTTAGATTTATATTTTACTAGATAAATAAGTTATATTTGTTAGATAAATAAGCTAGATTTATATTTTATTTTTGAATATGTTGGATTTGGTAGAGTTATTTTTTTTATTTATTTACTTTAATTTAGATTTAGATTTTCAACAAGTTGTATTTACTTTGAATTATGATACCTCGCATATTTAGTCTATTTTAGGCCTGTTTTAGTACCAGATTCGTGCCATAATTCACCAGAATCATGTGCATTTCATCGATATATCTTTAGAATTTGGTACTGCTGAGTGTTTGTTTGTTTTCTGCAGGTTTGGAGCAAAACACACGAAGAAACGGCGATTCAGATGATGAGGTACGACCCTTACCAGGCTTGGTATGGGTCTCACCAGACTTAGCCGTTTTCAGCTCTTCACGCCTGGTACGGCCAGGCCGTACCACTTTGGTACGGGCCGTACATAAAGGCGGCCTGACAGATTCAAATTTTGGCAGAGGCTATTTAAAGCGGGGAACTCTCCAATTTCGACATACATTCCATTCCAGATCCATTTGAGAGCACAGTAAGAGAGAGAAAGAGAGCTAAGGAGCTGAGAGCAAGAAGGAAGGAAGAGGAAGAGGCGAAACTCGACGGATCTAGCTTCCTCCTCTCGATCCCTTCGATCCATGGCTATCTCTATCCCTCTTATTGCATTTTTAGATCTGATTATGTGCTGTGAGTAGTTCTTTTAGTTTCTAGGGTTAGAGATTGATTCTTGATTTGTTTTGACTTTCTTTGACTTGTATCTTGTATGAACTCTTTAGTTTGATTGATTGTGATTTACTTTGATATCTTTTGCTTTGCTTGCTGTGATTGTTGTATGATGTGCCTCTAGGTTTAGATCGAACCTATCAAGGTCGTGTGATCATCTCAATCTCTCATCCAAATCAAATGCTTAGGGTAGAATAGTTCGAATTGAAGCCGAGAGGTTGAATTCTCCTCTAATCGACAGATTAGAGGGTGCCTTAGACCTCCAATCAACCAGCTAGGGTAGATCTGTACCAACACACGAGAGTTGAGGTGTAGAAATCCCTAAAAGGCAATCAATTGCATTCCAACCTAGATCTTGATCCAACAAACGATGGTTGAGGGTTAGGAACCTTAGGTATGGTCAATTAAACCTTTCTAAAGAGTTTAGCACAAGGTACCAGCAAGGAAATGCATTCACTCGGACTGGTAGGTTCTGTTCTGGGAAGCCAGTACGGGTCTTACCAGGGTGGTACGGCCTTGCCTTACCAAGTGAAGTACGGCCTAGCCGTACCAACTTGGTACGGGCCGTACCACTAGAGGCAGATCAGAGATGAAGTCTGAAACCCTGGAAACGCCTTTTATCCATAATCAAAACACAATTTACATTTCTTCTAGCATTTTATTACATCTTCTTGAATTGTTTGATCTGACCCTTTAGGAAATTAAACACCAAACCAAACCTTTTTCACTTCTAGTTTTTAATCGAGTTAGGTAGATTCTAACCTAGTAATTGCCCGTCCCTGTGGATCGATACCCGATTATACTACTCGATAGGGGTTGTGCACTTGCATCCCTTACTCGTGGAGTGTAAACGCAGTTTTAAAAGGTACGCCCTCAAGCGTACCGAAACTTGCGTTGCGCTTTCGCGCGAACAAATTAGACTTAGAATTTTAAAATTTGAATTAGATTATTATGAATTAGACTTGGAGTTATTTTTTTAATTTAGATTTACACTTATATTCAATTTAGATTTAATTTAATTTAGATTTACATTTATATTTTCAATAAGTTAGAACAAGTTGTATTTACTTTGAATTAGACTTAGAATTTTAATATTTGAATTAGATTATTATGAATTAGACTTAGAGTTATTTTTTTAATTTAGATTTACATTTATATTCAATTTAGATTTAATTTAATTTAGATTTACATTTACATTTTCAATAAGTTAGAACAAGTTGTATTTACTTTGAATTAGACTTAGAATTTTAATATTTGAATTAGATTATTATGAATTAGACTTAGAGTTATTTTTTTAATTTAGATTTACATTTATATTCAATTTAGATTTAATTTAATTTAGATTTACATTTATATTTTCAATATGTGAAGTAATTTACATTTATTTTTTTGAATAGGTTTAAAAGATGACATCTCCTACTCACGATGAGGATTTACCTTTTGATACGAGAATGTCACTTGAAATTTTTGGCCCGGCTATGCCACCACCTAATAATCCACAAAATTATCCCCAAAATTATCCACAAAATTATCCACAAAATTATCCACAAAATTATCCACCTAATTATCAAAGAAGGGATCAAACGCTAGATTTAAATTATCAACAACCCCCCCAAATGTATGCACCGTATTATACTTCAAACGATCCAAACATGTATATTCCACAAGAAACACATCAACCGACACCACCATATGCATATGGAGGCACTTCTTCTGTAGCATCGAGTCAAGTCACCCCCCTATAGAAGGTACTCCGTCGAGAAGTGTCACTGAAATTGAAGAAGAACCAATCCTTCCTCCGACAAGTGTCCCCCCAGAAGGACAAGTGGTAAAGAAGACTAAAAGACAACCTGAATACAATCAGCCGTGGGCCAAATGGTACAAGATTTCCACAGATGAGAACGGCAACATGCAAACCCTTGAATGTAAGGTACAAAATTGCAAGAAACCGTTTTTTGTGTATAAACAAAATAGTGGTATGACCAGCTTTAAAAGACATGTCGAAATGCACCAAAGGAAGGGTGATGTTATATGTGAAAATGTTGGACCGAGACAAATCCAAACCCTTATGAACGCGGATGGTACTAGAACCAACCCAAAATACGATGAATAAAAAATGCTTAGTGAATTGGCCCGGTACATTACCCACAAAGAACAACCAATAAGCATGGGTGGTTGTATGAGTTTTGCCCGGTTAGTCATTCGGGGGTGTGCTCAACCAATGTACAAGAGGATCCATCATAGAAAGATGGTTGGTGAAATTAAAAATCAGTTTACCAAAATAAAAAATGAGCTCCGAGCTATATTTGCATACCAACAAAATAAGGTCTCAATTACCTCCGATATATGGACTGCCGGTAAACATGGCCTTGGGTACTCGTGTGTTACCGGCCATTGGATCGATGATCAGTGGGTATTACAAAAAAAGATATTAAGTTTTCGTGTGTTAGATTCCTCGCACTCATCACATGTAATTTTCAAATCCATTATTGAGGTGTTAGAAGAGTATAACCTTAAGAGAGATAGGGATAACAAGATTTTTTCTATTTCATTCGATAATGCTAGTAACATTTTTAAACGGTCACTAAACCCGATTATGAATGGTGCAATGTTTCACCAAAAGTGTGCTTGCCACATACTTAACCTCGTCGTTAAAGAAGAATGACTAACAAAAAAAAAGTTAGAACTCCGCCTATGTTATTTTACATAGCCGGTCCCAAGCCCGGAATAAAGGAGGAGGGTAACTTTTATTTTTGAATTTAGATTTAATTTAGATTTAATTTAGATTTAACTTTTTATACCCCTCACAAAACCTAAAAATAAATCACTCAAAATAGCAAATTCGGGCGCTGAACAGAGTTATTGCGGGCCGCAATAACATCTCTTGCGGACCGCAATGAGTGGTGGCAGAGCAAACTAAAAACTGTTTTTTTTCATTACGGGCCGCAATGGGTATGGTTGCGGGCCGCAATGGGTACGGGCAGTTAACTTTTTTTTTTTCCTTTTATTTAATTTAATTTAGATTTAAATTAGATTTGAATTCAATTTAAATTTTAATTTAGATTTAGATTTATATTCAATTTAGATTTAATTTAATTTGCATCTAAATTTAGATTTGAATTTTTATTTAATTTAGATTTAGATTTATATTATCAATTTAAATTGAACGTTTACAAAATATATTATCAATTTAAAATGTTTATTGTTTTAAATTAATTGATTTATATTTTATTTAACCTATTAATTTAGATTTGAATTTAGATTTAGATTTGTTTTTTTCCTTTTATTTAATTTAATTTAGATTTAAATTAGATTTGGATTCAATTTAAATTTAATTTAGAATTACATTTATATTCAATTTAGATTTAATTTGCATCTAAATTTAGATTTGAATTTTTATTTATATTTAATTTATATTTAATTTAGATTTAGATTTATATTATCAATTTAAATTGAACGTTTACAAAATATATTATCAATTTAAAATGTAAACTACAAATTTCGAGATATAAATAAATTATGAAACTATACAATTAGAATGAGAGTTTGAAAATAAAATAAAATTACTCGTGTAAAGAAATAATATTTCGTACGACATGTAATAATATTCGTACGACACGGTAAACACGTAATAAACACGTAATAATATTCGTACGACACGGTAAAAAAAATAAGAAAACAAATCAGAACACAAAACAGAAAACCGGAAAAAAAAAAAATTTCTACCCGTGCCCGTCCTGCCCGTGCCCGCTGTACCCGTGCCCGTTGTACCCGTCTACCCGCAACGGGCACGGGTTTGAGACGGGCAGGGCGGAGTTTTTCAAAAAAAAAACCCGCCTACCCGTGCCCGTTGTACCCGCCTACCCGCCTACCCGTGCCCGTTGTACCCGCCTACCCGCCTACCCGCCTACCCGCTGCCTGGGAGGGGTACTGCCCTGCCCTGCCCGAGGTACCAGTAATACCATAGACTCACTCTTTTATCACTATTCGACCTGTTTGCACTCCCAGTTTACAAAGTTACTCTGTTAATAATTTTAAAAGGGAGGAAATTTTATAAAACTTTCTCCAATTTAGTGGTGCGGATGCCGGCACGGTGCATTGTAACTTGTAAGGCGAGTTAATGAGAGAGAATTAGGTAGTCGCTATACGAAATGAGAGAGTATCGGACATAGAATTAGCACAGCAACGAAACGGAGGATTAGTAATTGAACCCCAACAAAACCCTTCTCGCAGTCTTACTGCCCCCCGCCCCTCTCTAATGGCAGCCAGAGCCTTCCCCCGATCCCTCTCCGCTTGGAGCCGTCTTATCTCTCTCCGTTCTCCTCCCCTCCTCTCCCCTCGCTTCCCTCTCTTTCCTATCCACCTAAATCCACTTTCTTCCCTACCCCGCCTCAATCATCGCCATTTCTCCGCCGATGCTTCGACACGCCAGCCGGATGATTCGACACGCCAGCCGGATGATTCGACACGCCAGCCGGATGATTCGACACGCCAGCTGGATGTTTCGAAACTCCCGCCGGAGTGGGTTCGCGTGGCACGAGCGCTCTGCGCCGAGATTAGGAGAGAGGAGCGCCGTGAAGCTATTGCTGCCGGGATTGAGGTAGAAGAGGAGGAAGAAGAGGAGGAAGAAGATGAGGATATGGAAAATGGGTTGGAAGGAAATGAGGAGGGGGAGGATTACAGCGGGGTGCAACCATCGATTGATCTGGAGTCGGAGGTGGATGACGACGACTACGATGGTCGGCAAGAGTCACCAGAGTTTTGGGAGCAGACAGATTCTGAGAGTGATGAGGATGATGAGAGGTACTGTATCGTACCAGGCTCTACCTGTACGGTGGTCGTTGTCTGTTCTTATTTGCATTGTTTTCATTTTTGGAACATTCAGTAGAATTTATGGTTAACGTTAGTTTTGATTGGACAGTTAGCAGCATGTACCTACTGGTTTGTTGTGACACGAGACGGTACCAGCAAGTCACGAACTTTTTTTATCCTTTTTTTTTTTTGTTTGTGCTTATTTAATGCTTGTAACTAAGTTACACGGGCATTGTTGTTTTATATCAGTCAGTACCTATACATATCACTGGACTGAAATGGGAGTAATATAGGTTCTCAGAAGAGGAGCTCCAGAGGCAAGCGGATGAATTTGAAAGGAAGAGCAAGCGCCATGAAGGGTTGCTCAAAAGCTTTGCGGATGCTGGTATATGCATTATTATTTTTTTAATAAAAAGAAGATACAAATGATACAAAATTGGGAACTTTACGAACTAGGTTTCCTGGCATGTGGTGTGGAGTAAAATGGAGTCCAGCTAGTGTTATGTTGTTTGCTAAATGCCAATTTGACCACTTATTTGACCCTTTATTTTTCGCTGCTCTGGTTCAAAATTTAAGGGATTAGTAGAAGTAAAATTGTGTTAAATTGACACAAAACTGGGTCAAGTTAGGCTTAGTTTAAGCACAACAAGGTTCAAGTTGAAAATTACAGGTCAAGTTAGCCTAGTCACTGGAATTAGTGTTATGCTGAGCTGGCATCATACCGGTCAGGTCTGCTACCGGTACAATGCATCCATATGAGTTTGGTTCTTGCATAATCTTCATTAGTAGGTCACTTCTGAAAGGATGGTGCATCAACATAGGAATGACCTATAGGTTAACACTATGTCAAATTTTCTGATTTTTGTGTAGAGACCCTAGATGAAGCCCACAATTTGATGATGAAGATTGAGAAATTTGAGGAGAAGCATTTTAAGCTTCCTCTGGAGTACAGAGTCATTGGTGATTTGATGAACCGGCTCAAGGAATCTACTGGAAAAGACCGTTTTGTCCTTCTCCAAAAATTAAATCGAGCGTTGAGGATGATGGAAGTCAAGGAGGCTTACGACCCAAACAACCCAGCCAATTTTGGAATTATCCAACACCAGCTGGTTTAATCTTCTTTCTCTCTTTTTCTGCCTCTTTTTTTGTTTATAAGGCAACAACTACTATACCTGTCAATTTGTCATTGCTGAGTGGTACATACTGGGGTCGAGCTTGAGTGTATTATTATGGCTCAAGTTTGGTAAGGGTTACGTTGACTGATTTTGTCTGTCCTGCTACTGGTGCCTGTCAGTCTGGAAACATATGCAATGAAAATGTTGAACTATTGTTCTGTTGATTCATTTAGGCATGCATTAGTGTGCATCATCATTTATTAGCTAGTTTGAATCCTGCGCAGCACGTCCATCTCTCCCATCCCCTCTCTTTTTTTGGGCATTTTTGGTACTCAATTGCACAATTTGAGGGTAAACTGTCTTATGCTGGCTTAACTTTGAGGCATATAAATTCAGAAATACAAATTTAATTCAGCGGAAAAAATTGATACATTAGTCAAACACCCAAACAATTGATGATAACTTATCAAACCTGTACCAAGCCTCAAATTAAACTTAGATTGATGGGCTAATAGGAATAACCACATAATTGAAGGTTTTTATTAGAGCTTTGTTGTGAAATCAAAGTATTTGAGATTAGTTGAGGCCTTTGAGGGTTGATTGGCTAATACCAACCCAATGGTGAGTCAGCAAACATATGGGATATGGATATTTACTTGGCTTAATTGTGCTAACTGTGCTTAATTATACAATTAAGAGTAAATTAACACTAATCTGGTTTATATGAAGCTTAATCTCACAGGCTAGAGTTAATTTAGGCTTAACACAGGTGAGAGTAAAATGGACACTAATTTGCATAGGCATAGTAAACAATGTGATATTTCACATTATTGCGCTAATTGTGCTTAATTATACAACTAGGATAAATGAACACTAATTTGGATTAAATGAAGCTTAACCTCACAGGTGAGGGTTTATTTAGGCTTAATTGGACAACTGATAGCTCAGCCTCACCCTGACAGGTGGAGTCACCAGAGGATTTTGTTGACAATGCTGACTTTGAGAAGCAGAAGCAAATGCTCCGAGGGAAAGGAGAAGGAGAAGGAAAAGTAAAAGGCAAAGGAGAAGGAGAAGGAAAAGTAAAAGGCAAAGGAGAGGATGATGAATTCGATGAGACCAAGGAGGAGGATGATGAACTAAAGGAGAAATTAAGTGCCATTGAGAAGAAAATTGAGGAAAAATTAACTCAGCTTGATCACACCTTCGGTAATGTTCACAAGAAATTGATGGTGTCCTCTTTGGAAATTGTTATCTTTTAGATGGAAGCTATATGTGTTGGAACTAGTCTGTCAAAACATGAAGATATAGTTCAAAAAAGAAAATTAAAGATGACATAACCAAGCTTGATAACACTTTGGTAGTGTTGATTAATAAATTTGTTTTCTTTGTTTTTTTTTCTCTTTTGCCCTTCAAACTATGCTCCTGGTCTAAGAAATAAGAGAATTAGAAATAAATAGAAAAGATACTCAATTTAGGTGAAGAAATGGACCAGGTTTGACCATATCTTTGGCAATGTAAATGAGGATATGTCCTTGTTGTAATTTTCATTTTTGGCATGGAACTCAAGTGCTCGAGGGGATAAATGCCTTCTTCCCAGATAAGGTATCCCCTCCACCCAGATAGCGGTGCCCCGCACCACGTTAGTACACACAGGCAATCCTACCCCAATATACCAATTTTAAAAAAATTGTAGCACTAAAAAAAGTTTAATGCAATGAAAGGAAGTTTTGTAAGTTGATCAAGTTCAACAACAATTTCATAATGTTTATTGAGATTTTTTTATCTACAGCAAAAGAAAGAAAGACAAAGGAGGTAATGTTTAATGTTTATTGCTCTATAACAGGTAAGAAGGGGAGGGTTTTAGAAGCGGAGATAAAGGAGTTAGTGGAGGAAAGGAACTTACTGGCTGAGAGGAAGAAGAGACCACTCTACCGTAAAGTGAGTCCTATTTTGTTATATAAATTGCACTTTTGTCATTTCAGACCTTAATTTTTTTTTTCTTTTTTTCTTCCTCTGGGATATTTGTCTGGAACAGGAATTGATGGGGCTTTAAAAATCTAGTTCTCACTATATTAAAAGCTCAAAAGTCCAACAAGATCTAATTTATTTTCTTTGGTTCCTATATTCTGCAAAGCTAGTTGGTTCCGTTATGCATGCAATTGTTCATTGCTTTTTTTTTTTCTTCTTCTTCTCTTGTCTAGGGCTTTGATGTGAAGGTCATAGATGTCAACCGAACATGCAAAGTTACTAAGGTGATAATTTCATTCATATAAGCTTCTGATTTATGCTGTGCTTTTCTAGTCTATCTAGTTAATTTGGAAAGACCGGCTATTAAAATTTCAAGTTTTTTTAAGGGAAAAATTCAGGTTTTGGTGCTTGAACTTCCCAATGTAATGATTTTAGTTCTTGTATTTTCATTTGCACGAAATTGATCTTTGAATTTTAGTTTTTGAACTTTGGAAAAGGACAAACTTGGTCCCTGAACAGCTGAACTTTTATTTGCACCAAATTGCTATTGAATTTTCGAAGAACTTAGTACGGAAATTTCTCTCAGCATAACCAGATTTGTCCTCAAAAGGTTAATATGGGTAACTTGGTTATTTTAAGAGAGTTCATGGACCAACTAGTTTTTCTGGGGAAGTTCAAGGACTGATTAGGCACAAGGCGGAAGTCTAGGACCAATTTGGTGCAAACAAAAATACAGGACCAATTTTTTTTTTTGATAAAAGTTCAAGAACCAAACCTGAATCCCCCTTTCTTTTAATTTGCTCAATTGTCTGTGGGGCTGTGAGTGATACAATTGGGATTTATTAGAAAGTAGGGTCTTTTTGCTATATCGCATTTTAGGAACTCTTTTGTATAACTCTCTTTTCTTTTACTTTTCTAAGGGTGGTCAAATAGCAAAATACTCGGCTCTGTTGGCTACTGGAAATTACCATGGTGTAGTGGGATTTGCTAGAGCTAAGGGCCCAACAGCTAAAATTGCAATTCAACGTGTAAGTGCATTTTTATTCTAAAATCATTGTTATGAAGGTTCATGTTGACATACTTGTACCCAGATTGCTGTTCAGCTTCTATGAACTGTAGATGTTAGAATTATTCTATTTGTAGAAGTTGAACTCCAGCATAATGCAAATTTATCCAGAAAGAAAAAAGAAAAAATGCACGCTTGACATGACACTGCCCAAATGGTAACTTGAATCTAGTGTTGAGAATCATTTGTAAAAGAATGACATGGAAGAAACTATCAGTAAATAGGAAGATCGTAATTTTAAACTAACTTTCACATTTTTCTTTTTATGCCCCTTGTTATGTACGCAGGCTTATGAGAAATGTTTCCAGAACCTTCACTACATGGAGAGATATGAAGAACACACAATTGCACATGCAATCCAGGCTCAATATGAAAAGACTAAGGTATATCTCCCAGTTATTTTATTTATTTGTTTTATTTCTTCTGGCCTTTTCTTTTTGTGTGCAGTGGTATTTAACTGTTTGAAATCGTTGACCAAATGGAAATCCCAAATGTGCTAACTATGCCCCCCCCCTTAAATTCCTCTATTATTGATGTCAGCCTTATTAACTCTCAAATCCTAGATTTACCTGTGGCCGGGACCATTGAGAAGTGGGATGGCAGCTGGCCGAACAGTTGAGACTGTGCTTTATCTAGCCGGTTTCAGCAATGTCAAGTCAAAGGTATTTTTTTATTTTCTTTCCTCTATTGTATACTTTTTTGCTTTTACTTTATCCTTAAATTTTACAAAGTGAAAGCAATGTAGATACCAAGGGTTACCATTAACTCTAATTGACCCCTTAAGAGAAGACGTGAATATTTTAGATAAAAGTGTATGCTGAATGAAAATCACAAAATGGTATGCAACTGCAATTGAATCAAGTCAGGTCTTAAGCAAATAAAACTATATATTCTATGCTTTTATTACTGTATATTACAAAAGCTTTTTTAGTTGGGTTGTGATTTTGAAAATGTGAATTACTATAGCTACCTAAAAAAATGAAAGAAATGTGAATTACTATAGGGGATATATGCAAATGGATTAGTTTATGTCTGTTTATTAATCTACTTGGCTTTTATATTCTTATAGTTTATTATTTGATCTCTGTGCAGATTGTTGGCTCCAGAAATCATCTCAATGTGATCAAAGCTCTCTTCAAGGCCTTAAATGCTGTAAGTTTATTTTAATGATCTGACTTCGGTTATTGATTACCATACCTGCTGGGATGTACGGGTTTGGTCTTGGACCTGTAATGTGGTATCCTGATTCCTTCGGACATTGTTTTCTTTTCTAATAGAAACAGGTAGTTAGCCTTTCGGTTTTACTATTGACAGTATTGCTATTGTTCTTCACTGATGTATACAATATGTTTGTACAGATCGAAACTGCAAAAGACGTGCAAGAGAAATTTGGAAGAACTGTTGTGGAGTCATATTTGCTGCATTAGTTCTGACCTTATTTGAACTGCATTTTCTTGTTTCCTATTTTTTCTCCTTAATTCTTCTTTTCCTTTTCCTTTTTTTTTTGAGGGGATCTAAAGGACCCTCCTCTCTTCATTTCTAATCTTTCTAGGCTGCGACCTGAGCAAGAGAGATGAAAAGGAGCAAAACTTTCTGTTAGCTTGTATTAATCCTAAGCCGAAATGTGTTACATTCCTTTGGTTTATCATTCTTTTTATTTTTATTGTTGTATGCCTTTTTGTTCTTTTTAAAAAAATGTTCTAGGTTGGAACCATAAAATAAAGAAATAGTTTTTTTGTTAGATACACTTTATGCTAATGTACTACATGAGTTAAAAAAAAGGCTTTAGGTAAAGCGTATTGATTGATTGTATTTTCTAATTTCCTTGGAAAGAAGTTGAGAAAATTGAGATGAAAGAAATGATTTGCAGAAAAATGGCTATCTTGCAGTACTTGCAGTCTGGAAACGATTTCAATCGACAGGATTTCAGAGAGGTCAAATCACGTTAGAAAATCCTTCCCAAATCGATGAGATTTGGCGAGAATTATACGGAATAAAGTGACAGGACTGAAAATCCCGTCCTCTTCTTCTCCTCTGGGTTGTTTGGAGTTTTTGGTTTTTGGTAGAGAATAACTAGCACCGACTGAAGTACTTCTAAGATGATCTCTCTTTCCTCCTATGATTTGTTTTTCATTTGTTTTTATTTTCTGTTAACTCTGCTCAATACTATAAACCCTAGGTGACCTTTTCTGAGTTTTACCAACGAATTCTTCTCAGTGATAACATGCCTTCCAATCAGCAATTTTCAATTCTAATTCGCTTCTATTGAAATCATATCTATTGAATTGAATTGAAATTTTGCACTTTTTAGTTCCGATTAGAGTGTAAATGTCTTGTTTTTTTAGCCAATTTTGGTTGAACCAATATGCATTTAATAATAGTTTTTATTTTTATTTTTTCGAAGGTCTGCTGGCAAGGAAATCAGTTTTTTTTTTTTTTTGTAAATTCAAAACAATAATTTTTTGATAAAGGGTACGATTGTAATATTAGGCATTGCAGAATTGCTGCATTTTTTAGTTTTCATTAAGTTTCCTACCTTGCCTATGGAAGATTCAATAACTAAAAAAATATTATAATATAATATTATGAAACGGGAGGTAGCACAGTGAGCTAAAAAAAGTTTTAAGATTGTCCGATACCCAAATTCAGAGAGTTCGATTTCCGTTCACGGCTTCACAGCCTCTGTGAAGGTTTTAAAAAATATATATATATATATATATATATATATATATATATATATATATATATATATATATATATATATAGAGTAAGGCTACGGTGCTTTGCAAAGTAAACCACCCCGTTTACTTCAGGCTACTTTTTGGATTTTGAAAATCAAACAACCGATCCGAACCGTTCAACATGTTCTAAACATTGAAATGTGCTTGGAGACCAAATTTTACATTTTTTGGAATTTTTTTCCTATTTATTAAGCCACTTTGAAAGTTTCTAATCCGGTGGTCCAGAAAATTTTATTGTTTTTTACTGTTTGCCGTCGGATCAGCGATTTTTAAAGTGGCTTAATAAATAGCAAAAAAATTCCAAAAAATGTAAAATTTGGTCTCCAAGCACATTTCAATGTTTAGAACATGTTGAACGGTTCGGATCGGTTGTTTGGATTTTCAAAATTCAAAAAGTAGCCCGAAGTAAACGGGGTGGTTTACTTTGCAAAGCACCGTAGGCTTACTCTATATATATATATATATATATAGAGAGTATGACTAAGTTGCTGCTGGCAGCATTTCGGCCAGCTGCTGCCGGGGCTATATTTAGCCATACGATGTTCAAACAACAAATCCAAACCGTTAGATGTGATATCTATATTAAAATCTACTTGGAGACCCAATTTTACATTTTTTGGAATTTTTTTACTATTTATTAAGCCACTTTGAAAATTGCTGATCCGGGTGAACAATAAAAACAGTCTGGACCATATGATCTGAAATTTTCAAAGTGGCTTAATAAATAGTAAAAAAATTCCAAAAAATGTAAAATTTGGTCTCCAAGTAGATTTTAATATAGAGATTACATCTAACGGTTTGGATTTGTTGTTTGAACATCGTATGGCTAAATATAGCCCCGGCAGCAGCTGGCCGAAATGCTGCCAACAGCAAATTAGCCATACTCTATGTATATATATATATATATAGATGGGCTATGGTGCATTGCAATGTATAGCTCCTCTTGTGCATTGGACTATAAATCGTTGGATTTGAAGTTCAAACAGTCGATCTAAATGGCTCAGCATGTTCTCCATATTAAAATGTGCTTGGAAACCAAATTTTATATTTTTTGGAATTTTTTTTACTATTTTTTTAGAATTTTTTAAAATCGTTGTTTTTCAAAAATTTCTGAACCATAGAAAAACAGTGATTTTTAAAAATTCTGAAAAAATAGCAAACAATTTCCAAAAAATGTAAAATTTGGTCTCCAAGCACATTTTAATATGGATATCAAATTGAACGGTTTGGATCGGTTGTTTGAACTTCAAATCCAACAATTTATAGTCCAATGCACAAGATGGGCTATACATTGCAATGCACCATAGCCCATATCTCTCTCTCTCTCTCTCTCTCTCTATATATATATAGAGCTGGGCTATGGTGAGTTGTGAAGTAAGATGTCATTTTTACTTCACGCTCATATTTTCATTTTGAAAATTCAAACATAACCGATCCGAACCGTTCAACATGTTCTCTATATTGAAAGGTGCTTGGAGACCAAATTTTACATTTTTTGGATTTTTTTTACTATTTATTAAGTCACTTTGAAAATCGTTGATCCGGTGGTCCAGAAAATTTTACTGTTCACAGTGGATCAGCGATTTCAAAGGGACTTAATAAATAGTAAAAAAATTCCAAAAAATGTAAAATTTAGTCTCCAAGCACATTTCAATATTTAGAAAAAGTTGAACGGTTCGGATCGGTTGTTTGAATTTTCAAAATGAAAATATGGCGTGAAATAAAACGACGTTTTACTTCACAACTCACCATAGCCTATCTCTATATATATATAATGGTACGGTTTTTAGGAACCATTTAACTCTCCCCCGCTCTCTTTCCAAGTTCTCAAATTTTCAGTGTATTAGATGGTGAAAACAGATAGAAATTAAAATAACAAGGATTTCTGAAGGAACCATGACATTGCATTGGTAAAAGAATTCGCAGTCAGTATAAAAAAAATCGCAAGGAAATGGTAGCAATTAATATTATGCTGAGGATCTAAAAAAAAACAGAGAAAAGGCACCTATACATGCAAGCCAGCACCCAGCAAAGGAATTACTCAACTAAAACATGCTGAATTTAATTAATGTTTCGTTATTATGTCTGAAACATCCTTTTAAATCTTCAAAAAAGGAATATATAGCTCGAACTACTCAAATTCTCTTATCTCTAATGTTTGATCATTAATTATAATATATATTTTTTTTAAAAGTGGATTTCACCAATTGGTGAAACCCACTTTTTAAACTGAAACCATAACATCCAGGGACTTGGTAATAAACAGCTGGTACCACCCCTATTGTACTGTTCCCATACGGATTGCATCCATTAACATAAAAAAAACATCATTAATTATAATATTAACAATTGTAACACTTAATGTTTTTTTAAACATAGTTAAAAAAGAAGCAAGTCTTCCACCAAAAAAAAAAGAAATTTAGACTACCAATATAGCGCATATCAAAACTAGATTTTGCTTGAGGATCCGAGAATACAAATACCAAGTTGATACTACTATTGCTTCTACTTGACACCGCAATAAAATCTCTGAAAAGCAGGTCAAATTTATTATTAAGAAAATAGATTCAGTTTTTGAAAACATGGTTAGAAAGAGAAGTCCACTTTCCACTTGACAAAAACTTCTAAGACTTAAAGAGGTGTGCCGAAGTTTTGCCCCCTTGTTTAGCAATAAATCACTGGCTTTTATTTACCTCTTTCTGCATTTTTACTTATCTGATGCTTTCTTGTCCTTCACTTGTGGTTCTGACAAAACAATACAGCGCTGTTAGTTTTACTACATAAAAAGGGAATACCTTCCGTCAAAAGGGTTTTGGTATGGTCACTTCACATGGTTTTGCAAGTTTGAGTTAATTAAAAAAAAAAAGCCTTAAATTTTTTGAGCTTTCCATTCAATCTTGCTACAAAGCAATGATCAGAAGAATAAAGAACATTGTATGAAGGGATTAAAGGTGCAAACGTACTCGAAATAAGGGCTTTTGGCCTGCCCTTGAACAATATTTTGTGTCGAATTACTCCAATAACCTCCAACTCTAGATCATTATTAGAATCAGAGCCCTCTTCTTGGACTGACTTCTTTTTCTTAAAAACAAGGAGGGGTTTTTTCAGAGATACTTTTGTACCAGAGAGCTCGTGATACCCCACGGTGAATGTATAGTTAACCTAAATGAAGCAAAGCAACAAAGAACATATTGAATATTAGTGAAACTTAGATAGCATCAACAACAGTATTCTTAACTACAACCCATATAAGTATTGAATATTGTACAGGACCACCCTATCAAAGGACTAAATTTTTATCAGAAACCTAATAGGCTAATACAGTTAAGCTAGACAGAGCATAAACACCCAAATTAATAAAGTGAACTAGTAAAGGAAAGAACTAAAAATTAGAACAATGTTGCTTTTACCAGTAATTTCAAAATTTAAAAATTAGAACAATGTTGCCTTAATAGAAGCACCAATTATGCACATTACTCACCCTTCATTTTTGTTACTTTTAATGCCCTTAAATTTTTCTGGTGTTAATTGCACAAGAGAGGGTAAAGTGAGGCTAAATTCGGGAATAATTACATATGATCACTGAGTTTAGTCCTTGTGCATAAATCTACAAGCAGGATACATCATGTAATTCTAATTTTGCAGTGTAGAACTTCAAAATCTCTCCGAAAAGACATGAAATGTATTTAAATTAAAAACAACAAATTTTATAAATGCCCTACTTTTTATTATAATTATTCATTTCTTAAAAAAAATATTCAATTTTCATATTCCATAATTTGACTTTTTTTTAATTTACTTTTGTGCAAATTAACTTCTAAAGTTAATAAATTATAAAATTAAGAAGTACAAAATGATTTGTTCAAATTATTAAGGCTTTATAATTTTACAATTTGATCTAATTTCATTATTTTACTTTTAACTTATACATATTTACACTTGAAATATTAAAGTAGATATTATTTTTGCATATTTATAACAAAATAAACGTAAGTGTTGGTGGAAAAAAAATAAAAATGTCCATATGAGAAATTTCTAACTTCAAAAGTGATATTAGATTCAATTTGATTCATAAAAATTTGAAATAGAATACTTGCAAATTTAATCATTTCATAAAACATGCTTGATATATGGATTTTTTTATTAATTTATAATTCTTTTTTTTTTACAATTTTAGTTGATTAAGATATATGATAAATCTGCAAAATTAATATCAAATTTAATATTTCAATCAAAAATATGTATAAGATAAAGGTAAAAAAAATGAAATTAAAAGACCAAATTGCAAAATTATACAAATTATAACTTCATCATTTTAACATATCATTTTGTACTTCTTAATTTTAAAATTTAGTATCAACTTTAGAAGTTCATTTGCATAAAAGTAAATAAAAAAAAAACAGATTATGAAGTATGAAAACTAAATAAAAAAAAATGTTAAAGAAATGAATAACTATAAAATTGCAAAGTATTATATATAAAACAATAGTCTTATTTCTTGTAATTATGGTGCATATTCAAAAAGGGGAAGGAAAAGAGAGCAAAGAAGAGGATAGATGTGAGTACTGCAAGTCCATTTTGTTAATAAATTTGAAGGAGTGATATTTAATTTGATGTTTTTAAAAAAGCAGGATTTTTTATAGAACTCTCCAATTAAAAAATAAATCGATAACAAGATCAATACCAGTGAAGAAGCGGAAGAGGAGCAGCAAAGTCTCCCAATCTCTAAGCCTTGGATCTGATTGGCGATGGACGGCTGCGATTCGACCACGCCCTGGAGCTCAAGAATTGCCCATTCAGGGCATTTCTCCACACCGCAGTTACACTTCACCTTGATCTCCATTGCTACTTCGAAATTAATTTTCGGATCTCTAGTACCTTTCCTTTCCGCACTGAGGGGGACTCAAGAGGGAGAGCGGGAGAGAGAAAGAGGCTCCCGCGCTCGCAAGGGTGAGTAGGCGGGAATGAGGACTTCCTTGCTTACTGCCAAGTGCGTATCCTCTGAGATATCTCATATTTTGCGCAAGGGTGTGTCCGGTGCCTATTCGGGGATGGCGCAGGGGCTTTAAGATTCATGCAGACGTATTTTAACGGTTGAGATTTTCCAAAAAGCCGAGCAATATATGAGATAACTCTTGAGGATGCGAATTCGCTTACTGCCTGCCTCCCAAGTCTATTTTTTTTTAGAAATTTTTTGACTTGTATATCCAAAATTTACGAACCGGTCCCTATAAACTTCTATATGTTAGTTTGTATGTGTAATTAGACTTTTATTAATGTTAACCTGTAAAACACTTGACGTATGGATTCATAAATTGCATATTTGATATATATGAAAATTGTATTGGGTAAATATGTGAGTTATTGTAATTTAGAAAGATAAATATGTTATTGTAGATTTTAGAAGAAGAAATACATAATTTTGTACTTTTAGAGGATATACCTAAAATTGTTCTCTTTTTTTTTTAAGTTGAAAAGAAGTTGGGGGAATTTGTTGAAAATGAGTAGTTGGGGAGTACATATAATATTCCATAATATTATTCATGATTTAAATAGTATGAAATTATTTTAAATTCGATTTATCTTGAAACAAATATGTTTACAGTGAGAATAAATCAATGTCAATAAATCAATATTAATAAAAATGTATATATACATATTGGCAAAAGATGTCTACATCGTATTTTAGTGAGCAGATCAAATTTCAGTGATCAATTTCTGGACAAAATTTGATGACCAAAGAAATTGAGTAAACGTCCTATTTTTATTTCAAATTATGTAAATGAGTGGTTTGATTTGCAAAATACCTATTTTATAGGTCCACATAGGTTAATGAACTCGAGTCCGGAGTCCGTATCCTCTGAGATATCTCATATTTTGCGTGACTGATGTGTCCGGTTCCTATTCGGGGATATGGCATGGGTCCAGTATTATTTGAGCTTTGAGATTCGTGCAGAACGTTTTGAACGGTTGAGAGTTTCCAAAAAGTCACGCAAAATATGAGATATCTCAGAGAATACGAATCGCAGGCTATTCTATTACTATAAATTAAACCTATTCCCATTTGAAAATCGGGGAATCAATCTCGACTGTTCGTCGTAGATACTAGGGACTGGATTTAATCATCAGATATCTGTCAAATTTTAAGAATTGGAGATAAGATGAACCGAACAGTCTTAACCCAATCTAACCTTTCTCACACTCCATTCTCCTCTTTCTTCTACCTCTCTGTCAATCCTAAAACCCTCTTCCCTCTGTCTTCCGCTGACAGCCGCTCCTTGTTCTTCTTCTTCTCCCCCCACCAGCTACAACAGCATGGCGTAAAAGAACCCCTCATTATCTCCGTCTATCTCTCTTCTCTCTGCGTGTTTTTGGGATGGCTCTCCTCTCTTCTTCCTCCTCAGTCTGTTGCTCTTTACCTTCCACCTCATTCCACACTACCAATTTATTCTTTTTGTTCACCAACGAACCTTCTAGAACCATCCGGGTCAGTCACCGAGGTCCGAGACCACTAGCCACTCTAACCACTAATTCCAAGCCGCAAACTCAGCAAGATAGGCTGGCACCACTGCAGGTCCAGCCGGAATCCGTGGAGAAAGGGAAGTATAGCTATGAGGTGGAATCTTTAATAGACCGAATCAGCCGGCTCCCACCACGTGGCAGCATTGCCAAGTGTCTCGAGACATGCAAAAATAAACTTTCAATTTCCGACTTTGCCCTTGTGTACAGGTAGATGATCACTTGTTATGTATCTCGCGGGACATCTTTATCCCTTATTTTTGTCCCCAGGTTCAGGGATACCTGTGTATAACCTGAAAATTTTGCCAGTATCTACCAATTGGACCTAATCGAATCTAGTTCCTTCTGATTTTTCAACTTAAAAAGGACAATTGCTTGGTTAAACAATTGAAAGAAACTCAATCTGGTACGGACCAATGGCATTGGACCAGCACGGTATCAGGCCTATCGGCTCCTATTATTGGAATAGCCCCTAACTAGAGAGTTGGCTTCAATTAATATGTATTTTTTTTTTTTTATCAATGTCACCAAATCTGCAATTACCAAAAGAAGATAGTAAGAAAAAGAACTACAACTACTAAACAAATAATAGAGTAAAAACACAAGTTAAACTGACACCACTGCTGCAGCAATTGCTTAGTTTACATAACAGTACCATACTGAACAGTAGAAATACAACAACTTGTGCGTTTACAGTCATTGGGATTACCAAAACTGGGGATTCTTTGTGGCAGGGAGTTTGCGCGACGGGGGGACTGGCAGCGGTCACTGCGTCTCTTCAAGTACATGCAGCGGCACACCTGGTGTCGTCCTGATGAGCACATTTATGCTATTTTGATTGGAGTTCTGGGTCGCCATGGCCTCCTCGCTAAGGCCCAGGATGTGTTCCTCGACATGCCTACTTATTCCATCCCGCGCACTGCTCTCTCCTATACCTCTCTCATCAATTCCTATGCCCGCAATGGCGACCATGACACTGCTCGTTCCCTCCTCAACCAGATGAAATCTGAGCGCATCCCTCCTACTGTGCTAACCTACAACACCATCATCAATTCTTTTGCACGTGCCGACGTTCCCTGGGACGTATTACTGGGACTCTTTGCGGAGATGCGTCATGACGGGATCCACCCAGATATAGTTACTTACAACACCTTGTTGGCTGCCGCTGGAGCCAGGGGATTGGCTGAGGAAGCAGAGATTGTTTTGAAGACTATGCTTGAATCAGGGGTTTTGCCTGACATAACAACACATAAGTATTTAGTTGACACATTTATGAAGTTGGGGCGGCTTGAACGTGTCCCAGAGCTACTTGATGAGATGGCCAAAGGAGGGCATTTGCCTGATGCCAGTGCCTATAATATATTAATTGAAGCATTTGCCAAGGAGGGCCGGGCCCGTGAGGCCATGTCAGTTCTGCGCCAGATGCAGTCAGCTGGATGTGTACCCACATCAGCAACATATAGTATTGTATTGGATGTGTATGGGCAGAAAGGGCGGTATGATGATGTCAGGGACTTGTTTTTAGAAATGAAGGTGGGGAACACAGCACCTGATGTGGAAACTTATAACATTTTGCTGAGGACCTTTGGTGAAGGGGGTTATTTTAGGGAGGTTGTCACGTTATTTCGTGACATGTTGGATGAGAATGTGGTGCCTAACATGGAGACTTATGAGGTTTTGCTATTTGCCTGTGGGAAAGGGGGACTTTATGATGATGCGAAGTATGCTGTGATGAGGATGAAGAGCGAGGGGTTGGTACCGAGCACCAGGGCTTACACTGGGTTTGTGGAGGCATGTGGTCTGGTCGCGTTCTATGAGGTAAGTAACTTCTATTTTGCAAAATGTACTTTTGAGGGCTACCCAACGTGCTACTGCTTGAACATGCAATCTGGTACATAGTGGTGCTAGATTTCTATTAAGCACATGTGGAAAAGAAAACATTAGCAGAATATGGTTTGAACTGGACATAACAGTCACTAACTTCAATAAAACCCTTAAACGTCCATAGCATGTCAACTAATAACAAATTAGGTACTAAAGAAAGTATATTGAACGAGGAAAAATTCTGGTGTCCTCTGGACCTATCATTCTTAACTGGTAGTTTGTACCAATATTAAAGATTGCAATAGTTTCTTTTCCAAAAGTTGAAAAAATCTTCTCATGTAAAGGAGGCATTTGTGGCATTCAACACCATGCATGAGGTAGAGAGCACCCCAAACATAGAAACCTACAATTCTTTGATATATGGCTATGGCCGAGGTGGCCTCATCAAAGAAGCAGAAGCAGTAGTGCTACGCATGAATGCTGCATGGATGGAGAGAGATACACACTCATTCACAGGCCTGGTTGAGGCGTACTGCCAGGGAGGTAAATATGACGATGCGGTCAAGGCGTACGTTGAGATGCAGAAGTCAAGGTGCAGCCCCAGTGAGAGAACGCTTGAGGCAGTTTTGTGTGCTTATTGCATGGCTGAGTTGGTGGATGAGAGCAGAGAACAGTTCGAGGAGATTAGGTCAGCTAGAGGTGCGCCAAGTATTATGGCCTATTGCATGATGCTCTCTCTATATGCAAAGCTAGATAGGTATCATTTTTTGTTTTATCTCTCTATTGATGTATGGAGTGTGTGTGCTGGTCCACCCTTTCATACACAGAGACAAAAGAACCCACTCAAGTGCACATCCTGATGCACAGAGAAAAGAACAAACAAAATAAGCACACAACCTACCCAAGTTAACAAGCATGCATGCATGTGTGTGCATGTGCGCACCTGAAGTTATTGAGGTAGAATGTTGAGTTTGTTCCTCTTATGTTGTTTCCACTTTATTGGAAATAACAGTGATGCATGTTTGAGTAAAGCTAGCATGAGCTATAAATATTGAGGATTCTAGTGCCATAGCTTTTGGGTTTCACAAGTTGCTACAACCTCACTTTTGCATTGATGTTTCAAAATCCAAAATTCAAATGATGAAACCAAGCCATCAATGTTTTTTTCTTCATGGCAATGCTTCCACATTAAGTTTTGTTGTATTTTGAGTTTGTTTTGTACAAGATTGAGACACCAAAAGATGAATGCATTAAAATGAACCAATACAGTTAAACTTGATCCATTCTGTTTATGTGTCTTGATCTTATGGGAAGCAAATTCGAAAGTTATTAAATTTTATGGGGCACACCATTTGCAAAGACAAACAAGATCGACAGTTTGGATCTGCCATTTGAATTTTAGATATTGAAATGTCAATGCAAAAGAAAGATGGTGGCAACTCATGGCACAAGAAGATTGGCTCTAGAAGGCTTGTCTTTTTTTGAAAACCTTCGCGGAAACTGCGAAGTCGTGAGGGGGAATCGAACTCTCGACCTTTGGGTAACCAACAATCCTAGGACTTTCTTCCTAGCCAACTGTGCTACCTCCCCTTTCTCCTCTAGAAGGCTTGTCATTGTTATTTTTTAATATTTCTTCACAGACAGGTTGTACTTTTTGGCATGTTATTTGTTTTTGTTGTCTAGTCAAATGGATTTACCATCTGCTATTCTTGTCCATAATATTAGGTGGCAAGATGCAAATGAGATCTTGGAGGAGATGAAGGAAAACCGAACATCAAGTACCCATAACATCATTGCATGCATGATAAATGGAGAGTATGATAGCGGGTCCAATTGGCAGATGGTTGAATATGTGTTTGACAAGTGTGGTTTAGAGGGGTGCGATTATGGGCTGAGGTTCTACAATGCACTCTTGGATGCACTTTGGTGGCTGAACCAGAGAGCGAGAGCTGCCAGAGTTTTGACCGAGGCCCGGAAAAGGGGGCTTTACCCTGAGCTTTTTCTCCAGAGTAAGCTTGTCTGGTCTGTTGATGTACATAGGTAAGAAACTTTTGCATATATGCAGCTATAGACTTCTCAACTATATGCACACATTGTTTGTTTATATCACATATTATGTGTAAGGTATACTGTTTGTACTAAATGTCACCCAGATGTATTTCCTTGATTTTTTTTTTTCAATTTTGGCTTTTTTTTTAAATCCCTTTTGCGGAGTGTCTGATTTCTTTGTTAAGGTCCTCTAAATGTATTACTGTAGTCATTTTTTGACATTAATGCCCTCAATTTTGATATAATTGTCCAGTCTATCTGTTGATGCAAACAGGCAAAGCAAATGCCTTTTTTGGTTTTTGCATGTATAACCTTGCAATTCTCCTAGATAATCAGAAGTTATTTTTTATGTGTATCATTTTGGTATGTTCTTGACCTGAACTCTCATTGAAATTGTCAGGATGTCAATAGGTGCAGCCCTCACGGCAGTATCAGCGTGGCTGAATGACATTCACGACAGATTGAAAACAGAGAAGCATCCTCCTCAACTTGCTTCTGTTGTGGTTGCGTAAGATCCCCCTTTTCTTTTTCATTCTTTTTCCCCTCCTTTTGCAGTTTCCTTTGGAACAAGGAGTTTGGGTGAAAAGATTTTGGTAGTCCTTCCCCCAAACTACAGGTTATTTTGTCTTTGTATGGGAAATTGAGTAAACAGAGACGTAGGTAGTTTAGATGAAGGATGGAACAAGCAAGTGAATTGTAACAGACATATGCAAGAGAGAGGTAATGCACAAGGATAACATAAAAGGTTAGGACTGTATAAAGGCAACTACAAAAGTTAGAGGAATAATTTATGTAGGAACTTGGACATCAAGCTGATGGATGATACTTGAAGTTTCACTCTTTGTTCTATAATATTTCACTTGGATCTTTTGCACCAATAATTATTTTTTAAATTCAGGCGTGGGGTGATGGAGGAGAGCAATGCCACAAAAGTGCTATCCCTTCCAAAAGCAGTGTACACATATCTCAAAGAAAGTATTTCCTCATCCTTTCAATTTCCAGTATGGAATAAGGGACGCATTGTGTGCCAGCGTTCCCAGTTAAAGAAGATCCAACCTGCCATGCTGGTCTCTGACCCTGAATCATCATCTGACGAGTTGTCAGAGGAGACAGCTAGTACCACGGATAGCCTAATTTCCTTGACGGACATCCCTATACCTTTCAGTACCCACAGGAAAAAGATTTGGACTGATGATGGAAGTGGCGACAACCCAAGCATTAAAAAGGAGGCTGAGCTTCTTCCTTCGTGACTTGGTTGAAGAGGTGATCAAGATCAATCATGAAGAAATGAAAACTGAAACGTTAGGTCAACCTCTCTCTCTCAAGAGAAAAGAAAAGCAGGCATGGGGGAAACCTGCTGTTTCATGCCTGATTCAACTCCTGGTTACGGTGGCGCTTCAAAAAATATTATGCAATGTAAGGAAGAATGTAAATCGCAAAGCATGCATTGTGTGACCTTTTGTCATTGGAAGAATACTTTTAAAAAATTTTGTCCGGTCGTGCTATAGGAATATGCAAGTTTTTTAAATTTTGCTGTTGCTCTTTTCTCTTAGCATTATAATATTTGCCAGCTTGAATTAACTCTCTAGACCGACATTTTTATTAATATCCAAAGTTTAATACAAATTATTATTTATGCCCAGAATTCCATCTGATTTCGAAAAATGCCCAAGCTGGCCAGAAAATGGCCGGCTTACTCGTTTTCTGGCCGACCCCCCCTTAAGCCGGTCATTTTCTAGCCGGCTTACTGTTTTTTTTTTAGACACTATGAAGAGCAAAATAATGAAATCTAACACTGAAAATTTAAATTTTGTGTTTAAATTACTTGTTAGATTACTTCTTTTGATTTATAATTAGCATATTTATACTAAAATATACTAGATTACTTGAAATTATGTTGAATTACACTATATTACAATAAATTATGTTGAATTACACTAAATTACGCTAAATTACAATAACTTCGCTAATTATGTTGAAATACGGTAAATTACGCTAAAATAGACCGATTCTGTGCCATCTTTCATGAATCATAAAAAATACTAAAAAAATTCTGAAAATAGTAAAAATTGGTATTCTACAAGTTCATTATGTAACTAATTTACTGAGTTACTTGGATTGAATAATAGAAATGAAAATCTTAATCGGAAACTTCAACTCAAGTTTTGAGGCTCTTCCCTTTGTTTTTTGGAGATTCTGAATTTTGAAATCCAGCATAGCTAACACGGACACATACGTATTTTCGCAAGCTTTCCGAAAAGTGGTCATTTGCTGAAATCAGACACTCGAGCGCCGTTTTATGACTGTTTGAAGTTTCGCCGTCGTTTTTCGTCTTTTCAGTAAAGATATGGTCCCTATTCATATGTAATTTAGCGTAATTTACCGTATTTTAGCATAATGTAATGTAATTTAGTGTAATTTAACTTAATATAGTGTAATTCAACATAATTTTCAGTAATCTAGTGTATTTTAGTATAAATATGCTAATTATATATCAAAAAAAATAATCTATCAAATAATTTAAACACAAAATTTAAATTTTCAGTGTTAGATTTCATTATTTTGTCCTTCATAGTCTCTCTTAAAAAAAGAAAAAAAGAAAAAAGAAAAAAAAAGAACGAGTAAGCCGGCCAGAAACTGGCCGGCTCACTCATACCCCTAAGGCGGCCATTTTCTGACCGGCTTGGGCATTTTTCGAAATCAGATGGGATTCTGAGCATAAATAATAATTTGTATTAAACTTTGGATATTAATAAAAATGTCGGCTCTCTAGACTGTATAGTAATAAAAGTTTCAACTGAACAAGTTTACACAAGGTATATATCTCTAATATAATATTCGGCGGGATCATGATGTGCCAATCCGAATTTCTCAAGGACAGTAATCTGCATGGTTTTAACATCTATACTTTTTTTAACATCCGAATTTTTTAAGTAAAAAAATGAGGTTCATCATGACCTGTATTAGGACCATAATTTGCAGTACCACACAAATCAACTAGTCATGCATAAGCACACGGAGGTGGTGTCAATGATTCAATGAACAAATGAAGGACAACATTTCGTGACAATATTAGAGAAAATATTGATTGTGAAGATTTAAGGCAAAATTGGGTTCACCGTTCATATAACAAAACATCTTCATTAGATATCCGTCCATCTAAACATTGAAATTATCTTACTAAAAAAAAAAACATTGAAATTATATATTTATTCATCAATATTTCACTCTTAGATTTCTCCTTAATTAAAAGAACTTTAATTTTAGATTACTTATTCATTTTAGATTACTGATTAAGAGAGAGCTCAATGACATTGAGACTGGTAATTTTAGATTTCTCCTTAGACACGCCATGGAAGCAACTTGACGATAACTCCGTAATATCTAGCAGTTGAGACGGAATACGCTTTAATTTTATATCCAGTCTTTCGTAACATCTTAGATTTCTCCGTAATATCCGTCCATCTAAGCGTATTCCGTCTCATCGTGCAAGATATATATTTATTCATCAATCTTCCGTCTCATCGTGCTAGATATTACTAGTCTCAATGTCATTGAGCTCTCTCTTAATCAGCTCTCAGGACCATTATTGCATTCTTTATATCCAGCCTTTCGAGAAATTTTAGCCGACCAAGAGAAGAGATTAAATAATTAATGGGTTTGTTTGATCAATTAATCAAACCTTCTGTTCTATATAGGATTGGAAAAAACTTGATTTGACTTAATCCTTTAAACATCACATATGCCGTTGACTCACTAACTATAACTTCTAAACGAAGGGCGTAGCGGAGTAGATGCGTTGCCTTTTAATCGAAACCAGAGATGGTTCAACAACCTTAAGAAAACTCCCTTTGTACCTCTTGTAGTGGATGCAAAAGATACTGACTTTGATGGGTTTATGAAGGTAGTAGTACTCTTTTCTATGCCCTACCTTGGCTATTAGTTAAGGAGAAAGACAGTTTCCTTCACCACAAAATTGTTTTTCCTAGATATTAATTGATTGCTTATTATCTTCTTTCGTTTCTATTCATCATTTTATCATTTTTCTTTGCTCTTTTGAGAGTTCTGGTTCAGGTTTTACATTAACAGGTTTAGCACCAAATCTTTCTTATTGGAGGGCCCCACCAAGTGATTTTCTTTCCAAGTGCAAGTACTCTTGGGCCTGATATCGAACCAAGTACTCTTGTTTGTTTTTTTGTTTTTCTTTGAATTACCAGTAACTGATTTTTCAGTTAGCAAACCCTAACTAGGAATTTTTAGGCAATGTAACAGGGTTTTCAGCTTACTGGTATTAGTTTTTTTTTACTGGTATTTGGTTTTCTAGGTTATTGGTATTAGGTTTCTTTACTAGTAATTGGTTTGGTTTAACGGTATTGGGTTTGTTGTTTATGGGTACTTTTTTTTTTTATTGGTATTATCCTTTTAATTTGGTTTTATTGTAAGGATGAACTCAAGTAATGAAGGCCTGCGGGTTCAACTCAAAAAAAAAAAAAGTTCTGATGGGATCAAGATAAGAGACTAAATTTAAATAAAGGGTAAGATTGGTAATTTATAAAATTTAAATGATTTCTAATAGAAAATACAATAAATTGGATAAATATGTGAGTTTTTGAAATTTAGAAGGGTAAATATGATATTATGAATTATAGAGAGGGGAATACGTAATTTCCAAGTTTTTGAGGGGGTATATGGCATTCCCCCCCTTTTTTTTAAATCCCATCAACTAACTAAATTCTCAAGTAGCGTGAATCTAAAAATATTCTCTCTTACCATTACTCCTTCAATGTAATAGAAAACGACTAAGCGAAGAAGGCAGCTCTTACAATTGTACAAAAATAAATTTATTTACGCCATATCAGTAATTTTAAAAAGTATTCCTTGATCACTTTCAAACCATCTGTATCCCCACAATTACATTTTAATTTCAATTTGCAAGACATGTAATTTTTCTTTTAAGTATGTTTTGTTTACATCTTTACGGTTTATTTTTTTTAATACAGGAAATTAACACTTGCGAGCAATTACAAATGATGATGTAACACTTTAAAAAATATTTCTAATTTGATAAAATTACTAAATTAAAAATTACTCTATATCTCTACTATCAAAAAATGTACAACTTCTTTGCAACAAAGTGGAAGGTCTTAGACCCTTGCTTAGTTTTGACAGAGGAAAAGACGTCATTAATTTTGATGGGAAGGGCAAACTTGTCTTCCATATTTTTTTAATTAAATATTTGAGAAAATAATACGCCAGTAGGCAAATATTTAATTTGGATTTTTTATGGGATATATCTAAATCCAAAAGTTTTTAAAGTTCTGATGAACATATAACTAAAATTTCCTTACAACAACAACAACAACCAAGCATTTAGTATCAAACAAGTTTGAAATAAGCTAGAAATAAAACTCAACCGGAGTCACAAAATCAAGATATATAGCCTTTGATCCCAAACTAGATAGTAATAAAATAAAAATAAAAAATAATTATAAATAATAATTACATTAAACAACAAATAAGAGAGAGCGAGAGAGAGAACGAAAGAAGAAAGGGGAGGTAGCACAGTCGGCTAGAAGAAAAATTCTAAGATTGTTGGTTACCCAAAGATTGAAAGTTCGATTCTCCTCACGACTTCGCAGAAGATTCAAAAAAAAAAAAAGAGAACGAAAGAAGACAGCAACACTCTGTTCTATGTTATATTTACCCTTTGATAAATTTGCCTACATCCAAAACAAACTGAAAACGCTCATAATAGCGACATTATATACATCGAAAACAGCACCATCTGCAAGGATACTAGTCCACAAGGGTACAATCCAGCTTGGAAAATTTACAGAATGACCACTAAGAGTAAAGGCAAACTCCTTTGGGAGTTGAACAGGAGATATAGCAGCAGATAAAAAACACCATTTTTCTTCTATAATTCAACACAATCTCTCTATCCCCTTTTTCCTCCTGGCAATAACCCTCTTGATATAAAATATCCACCCCAGCACAGAGGATAATCTGCGCCACCTGACTTTGTATGCCCTCGTATGGCTTATTTCTATCGGTGACCCCCAAAAGCCCCTCAGCGCAACCCCCAAATCAGACGTGTCAGCGCAATCCATGTAAGGCAGACAGCTCTCATCATAAAATGCACTGTTACATTCGTCATACAATGGAGTATCTATAACACGCGGTTCTTTAGTGAGTCCAAGGGCAAACATATCAGGTGACGGAATGTTTGAGTGGATTGGGTCAAATCGGTCGGAGTTTAATAGCATAGTGGAATTATTGTACGGCGGTGACATGGGGTTGTAGGGGTTGCTTACCAAGGATTTGTTGCCTAAAAGTGTGGACATGTCGCATATTGCAAGAGTTTCCCAATTTTTATAGGCCATTTCTGCAGTTGTATTTGCCTCGGCCTGCAAAACCATAGAAGTAAAGTAGTAAACAATTCAATTCAAGGGTGTTCATAAAAGACCATATATCACATATACGGTTTTGCAAACAAAATCCAAACAAAATCCAACTTGCACCCAAATTTTTAGCACTTCCATAAGTCGCAATTACAAGTTACATCTTGTAGTTAGATAATTGAAGTTCTTCAAAAAAGATATAGCATCATTAGGTGTCAATTTTGGCCCCTACTCTCACAAGTTATAGCCACTGCTCTCCCTTTAGTCTTTGTACCCAGATAAGTCATCCAAGTGCCCATACCCGTATCTCATACGTATTGGATATAGATACGTGTCCGTAACCCTACTCTCACAAGCTCAAAGATTCCCTCTTATCCGAAGAGTCTTATGTGATGAACCCTGAATTTTTTTTTTGCCCCTGAATTTTTAACAGTTGTACAGTTCTGTAAATATTTTGTTTTGCCGCTGTATTCTTAGTTTCTTTTTGGCTTTTATAAATTCTATTTTCCCTCCAACTTTTTGTCATTTTTTTTTTCAATACGTAATGTGTTATGTAGTTTCAGTTTGTATATTACATTTGTATATTCTTATTCACTGAAAACTAAAACTTTTATGCTCATAATTTTAAATAACATATTTATATTATTAGTACGTATAAAAAAATATTAAAAAATAAAAAGTATATATAAAAAGTATTGTATCCTTAGATTTTGAAAAAATACCGTATTGTTGTATCCGTATCACAAACAATACGATGCTCGTATCCATACCATGCAACATAGGGCTCCATTATATTGCCGACTAACCCTCAAAAAAAAAAACATAGGGCTCCATTGATGAGCAAAATAGAAAAGAACAAATCAGTTGACAACTTGTCATTTGTTACTTGGCTGAACATTCATTTAATTAGTTCATGCAACATGTACCCCAAATGTGATCAAAGTAATTCGCAAATACTAAAATACTAGGTATCATTTTGCAAATGCGGGGGAGTTCAAGAAAGCAATAATGATAGCTTTTGCATATATGATTATCTACAATAGACACTTGAAATTGGCACAGACCCGTTTGAAATAACCTGGTATATTGCATAAACATGTACATAATCTTTGTGTAACAACCAAAAGAAGGGAAAAAGCATACAGTTTCCTTTTCTGAGAGATCATCAATAGAGACAAACTGCCCTTGCTCAGAGATAACTCCTTTCAACTCTCCTACCACATTAAACACAACAGCTTGTTGTTTCTGGGACCCATTAGGGTGGCGGTACACGTGCATCTGGTTTGCTAGGACACACGTGCGTGCGTGCTCTAGCACGACCTCCCACATCTTTGTTGACATGCCATTGCCGAGTATCTGAGTAACTTACACAATTAAATTTGCTGGATTAACGCTTCCGTGGGAGTATAACATAATCCATGTTACTTCCTGCAGATTACCAGATCTAGAGGCTTTTGGTATCTTCTTGGATGTATTACCTAGTGTTCTTTAACATTATTCTTTCATCCATAGTACGATTTGTTGATAGTTTCTATTTTATTTTCATGCACTCTGAAAACACTACTAAATGTTGATATATATTAAAAAAAAATATGAGAAAAAATTATAGGAGAGACGCACCTTTCTGAGCCTTGCAGGGTCACGATTCAATAAAATAAGAAAATCTTTTACAGTTTTTATGTTTTGTTTGTTCAAGCGCTTGTGGAATGCGCCCTCCTTTCCTATCTTCTCCAGCCGCCAAACCTCATCATCAAGCACTGGGGGATGATGCTTTTTGTACACTGCACAAGACATTATGTTTACTTCTCACGAATTACTGTACATATTAATTTAAAAGACCTCTATAATTATAGCTCTTTTTTCTGATTGATCATTTACTTAAAAACGAGGATTAAAGTGAGACTTACATGTAACGACCTAATGCCATACTCATATGTTACCAGTTAACGCTTGAACTGCAATAACTATTTTTTTTTTAAACTATACAAACCCACCTAAGATACATAAGCAAGCACAAATCCAAGTTTTGCCTCAAGTAAACCTCAATTTAAATTTTTTTTTGCCTTATCTTAAACCCATGAATATGCAATCGTGCAAAAACGATCAAAGGGGTCAAGCCAACACTGACAGCATAATGGTCAGTGCATGCCAGCCCATACTGGCCAGGGCCTCACAATGGTACCAAATCTGTTATATTAATAATCCTGTTTCCAAATGTAGACTCAATATTTTTGTTAGAATTATTAACAAACAACATTTGAAGTGTTAAAAGTACCAAACACTCACATTCACCGCGGTGGTCCTTGACCACAAAAGGCTCCGTTACTGCCTCCTTAATACGAAGCCCATTTAAGTATCCGTCTTCAGCCAGTGCACCTAGCCTAAATCTCCTACTCCGTGTCCAGCTCGAGTTATCAGTAAAAGACAACTCGCCTACAGATCCCAACCCGTGTATAAGTTCAACGAAAACATCTCCACTCAGCAACGGCCGTCTCCCTTCCCTTTCTTTCACTACATAACTCCTAAATTCTTCTAGTGTCCAGTTCGAGTCCTTTTCATTAAGGTCGAAATCTCCTTCCAAAACCACAATCTCGACCTTCAAGGATGATTCAAGGTTACATGAGCTTACACCAGTAGAGCTGTCGACTAGGCTGATAGTGAGAGGGTAGGATTTCTCAGCCTCGATTTTTGCACCAGTAAAAATAGGGAGGGAAAGCTTGGTTGTGAATCGGAGCTGAAGAAATTGGGATGGAGATGGACAAGGGGATGGTGATGGACATATATCTCTTTCACTTTGTCTGGGAAATAAAATAAAATAAAATGTATTGTATTGTAAAATGTATCCAATAAGAAAAGCACCAGCAGATGCTACCAGTACGGGTCATTTTTCCTTTTAAAAAAACAACCAGGCCATAAGGAACCATAGTCAACCAACATATAAGATACTATCACAAATAATAAACCTATATCGGCACAGTTCTGTACGATTCTGTATCAGTAGGGTTGCTTAAGAATCATATAGATGTGAGATACAGGTTCAGGAATGAGGATGCAAAATACAGCTGGCATTTAATCCAGGAAATCCAAATTATTCCTCAAAAGCCTTGACCATCAACTCTACTATGGCCCATTATTGCTTTTAAGGAAAAGGACTAGAGAAAGAAATATGTGTCCATGGCAATCAATCTAGGTCTCTTACAGGAGAAGACGCAACACTCCCCACTGCTATCTGTGACCTTTGGATAAGATGACATAACTACAGTGCTTTTGAGTTCTACCCTTCAAGTCAACAGTTACACCTTCATTTTATATGTGTATTAGATATCTATTATATTCGAACTCACATCAAAATTTCACTTTGCACGCATCAGCTGCCAAAAGGA
Source organism: Carex myosuroides (assembly GCA_028015225.1). Lineage (NCBI taxonomy): Eukaryota > Viridiplantae > Streptophyta > Magnoliopsida > Poales > Cyperaceae > Carex > Carex myosuroides. The sequence continues at coordinate 8,083,770 of CM051482.1, forward strand.
TTGTAAGGATCTAAAACCGATTTGCATGTATCTATAACCAAAGGGATGATAAATTCCAATTTGCATGTATCTATAACCGAAAGGATGATAAATCTACAGGATTGCAAGGATCGCGGCGTGCAACTCTATTTTCATCCTAGCATTTTCATGCAATTAGAAGGTTCCTTAAAAAGGTTAGGATATTTTACATTCTACATAACAAGGATAGAATCCTACCTGGCACCTGCAGTAAAGTGATTTGCAAGGGCCAGTTCAACCTCTTCCTTCACCTAAAAGGAAAATTCAAATGAAATAAATTCTGCCTAACAGACATCAAAGTTGACTCTGTTGGTCAGGTGTTAAAGTAATAAATTTCCACTTTTTGAACTGATTTTACCATTTCTAAATGTGTGTAGCCTTTGGAGGTACTCTTGAAACTGTAACAAACTAATAACATATGCTATAATGGTAAATACACATAGGACGTAATGATGCTTACTACTCTTCGAAGTAGTGGTTCCAAAGCAAGCTGAAACTTATTGATATTTTCAGCTCTAATAACCTCACGTATAACCCTGAAGATCAGACATAATTTTAGGATGATATTAGCAACATAAATAACAACAATTGAATTACTACACCAGCACTTGTTCTATGCAGCACTCATGCCAGTAGGTCCTATGCAGCTTGAAGTACTGCAATTTGGGTATTGCAATTGCATAGTTGGGCTGGGTTCTGCTACAGTAATGGACAAGAGATTATTGCCTTTTCATTTCATATCTCTTATTTTGATTTTTCAGCTCAATTTGGATTCTATGACAAAACTAGGGTTTAACAGGAGACAGTAAGATTCCGTTACAGTTGGGCACATGTTGGTTAAGTGCGGATAATGAATGACCCAAATCAACACGGTACTAAAAATCTGGTACGGTGATCCAATTCATTGACAGTAACGTTATTGTGTAGATTATTCTCTAAGTTTCTGAATAAAAGTAACATCATCAACTAAAAAAGAAGGTAGAAAACCGAAGAAATCACCAACCGCTTCAAAGCTGGAGGCTTTTGGCGCTTCTCCTCTGGAAAGACCTCATCTGATCTCTCCTTTCCCTCGTCTGGCAGTCTCTTCTGTGACATCTCTCTTCCTCCCGGAAAGGGATGCAGACTGAGAATTTAAGAACTAAATAAAGCTATTGAAAGGAGAAACTAGATGTGAGCATAACAGACAAGTTAGGATTGGATCGAGCTGCTATACGGTAACAACGGCTCGTTCTCTGGAGACATCGAAGTAAAATTCTGCTCTTCTTTTCTTTTGATTTGGCATCCTCCAAATTCGAGATCAGAGAAACTAATAGGTACAGCCGTCAGACTACACAAAGTACAGACCGACCAACTTCCATGTGGGACCGAATTGGTTCATCTTTTTGTCTAGGCGCGTTTGTTCTACGCGACTACGCCGATTTGCACGAAGATTACTGGGTTGAAAACGGATCGGATGCTAAAACTGTATCCGCATCCGTTTTTATTTTTGGGCACAAATATATATCGTGTATTAGATATATTTTTGGGCACAAATATATATCGTGTATTAGATATTTATGATGAATAATATTTTTTTTATAATATATATTAAAGTATATGGTATATATTTATTATTCAAATACAGATAATTAAAACTTAAAATCATATTTGTATTCGTGCACAAATATTTGGATGATATTAGATGTTCTTATTTAATTTTCGAACACATATTGGATATTGTTTGCTCCGTTTTCACCTCTAACGAAGAGGCTCATTTGTTAATTGTTACGTAGGTCTATTTGGATCCCATCTGGAACATTGATCTGTTTATACAGGAAAGAGAATCTGCTGCGATCCTTCATGTGAACAGTATCCTGAAATTCCTACTTTTTCAAATCCAGTTGTCGAATTGTTTCGAGATGCGTGTACAGAAAAACTAGCTGTTTCGAAATACGTGCACATAAAAAGTTGGACGGCTGGATTTGAAAAACAGAGATTTCAGGATTACTATACCCAAATTTCGGATCACAGCAGATCCCAATCCGTTTATACAGAGGGTTTGCGGTGTACGGAAAAAGGTAGACCTAGTTCAGCATGTAAATTAAATTTTTTTGTTCATCTGTAATTTCTTCTCATCAGATCAACGGACCTGATTCTGACGTGCTGTGGGACCTAGTGTGGGGCCCAGAGAAGCGCGTCCAAGCCGCGTATAACTTATTCAAAATCCCGACCGTACAATAAAAGGATGCTATTAGCATCCGTCCGTCTATCGTCAGTCGATTTTTTTATTTGTTGCTTTAGAAAGAAAAAATCTAAAAACATTGTTTCCGGAAAATTTAAGGAACACAGCAAAGACGTCATTTTCACCGCAGACGGCTCAATTTTTTTTATTGTAAATATGTTTAGTTCAAAAGGTAGAAAACTAATAAAAATTCAATAGTATACTTTTAAACTAGATAATTTTTCAATTAGATGTTAAATTATTGAATAATAATTTGAGTATCCTCACTCTAGTATCTCAAAATCTCCGCAACTAATTTAGAGAAATTACGTACTATGGTCCCCACTAATTATTATATTATAAAAAGATATTATATGGTTGCCACTAATTATATGGTCTTCACTAATTATTATTCTAATCCTGCAACACTATTCCTCTATGGTCCCCACTAATTATGTGGTCACCCCTTTCTCAGCCTCCACACTCGTCCCCACGTTAACCTTCATAGATATAAATACATAGAAGATAAGATATTAACACTTGAAAAATAAGATATTAATACTTTGATGCGTAACTTATTATGATCATCATTTTTCCAGTCCCCCAATCGTTCCGTGTCAACCTTCCTCTAATGAAGTAGTGGGGACCCCGTATCACCGCATCAACCTTCATCTAACAAAAATAGTTGACCATATAGGTATAACTACTTCAGTGCATAGATATAAATACTTGCAGTATTTGATATTACTACTTTCATACGTTATCCAGTGTCATATGTAAAAAATACTTACTAGTATTGGTATAAATACTTGCACGACGAGGTATAAATACTTGTGTGACGACGAGTCCAAAAGTACGTCATCATGGATCTCATTTGAAAGAGAAAATTGCGTAGAAGATCTTCGTGGTTTTAAATTTGCAAAATTTCTCACAGATCGTCAGTAATATGGACGAAATTGAACGGAGAAAAAAAAAACACCTCTAAAAACGTGTATGGTCCCCCCATTAGTTTGAGTAGTCCCTCACATGTATTTATGGTGCGGGTACGTTTGGAAAATTTGGTTGGGGAGACAATTATTTACGTAAAAATTGTTCACGTTATAGGTATAAATACTCTCGTGCATAAATATAAATAATTCCTTGCATATGTAATTATATTTTAGAAAAAAAAATTTAGTGCTGGAGTTTTTGCGGTCCCCCAGGTAGTTATGGTAGTTATGTTGCGGGTACAGTGCGGGTACTGTAGCGCGGGTATTATTATCAGCTTCCTAAATTATTTGCATAATTTATTTGTCACTAATTAAATTATCTAGTAATTGAAGACTTTTGAGTATAATTGATAATACAATAATAATTATGAAAAATATTTGTTTCAAAAAATATTTAGTTACTTAGTACAAGATATGAACTATTGTCTTATGATTTTATAGGTATGACAGATTTATTATATATATTATACTTATAATGTTAAATTTAACGTTTATCTTTGTTTTTCTGTTTGTCAGAAGTATCGAGAGAATTTATTATCGATAGATCACTTCCGTTTAGATTAAATCAAACTTAATTAGTACAAAAAATTGTTTTGTGAAATAATAATTCATAATATAACAAAACATGTCTAAACTAATATCAATTGTGACTAAAATTTAGTTCAGCATTAACATTCACAGATAACATTTTGATTTGAAAATAAGTATTCCCGAATTAAAAAAAAAAAATCCTGCAAATAATATTATTTACAATCAATGGCGTTAAATTTTGATTATAATTTGAAACAACTAAATAGAATAAAATTATAAAAAGCAAACCTTTCTCTCTTCTGAGTTCTGATCCGCCAAAACGGGAAACCACCTATTTCCTTCAAAGGTAAATGTCCTCCCCCATAGTAGCTAGTGTTTCTTGTTCAATTTTGTGTTTATAATATTTCCTCACATTGTATATATAGATTTTTGTAATAATTTTCAATCGATTTTAGAACCTCTAGTTAAGTATATAAACAATCAAACAAACGTAAGTATGAATGACCAACTACAACTAACTGGTTTCATTTTATATCTGATGACGCATTGATAATTAAGTTTTCCATAAAATGACTTGTATATTGCTTTAGTTTTTAGGGGAAGTCAGCTTTGTTTATAGGAAAATAGTTAGATTATATCTTAATCACGATTATAGATTGAGATGAATTAGAATTATCTTCGACAAATTGCTTCTACTCAATGAGCATGTCCTTCGTTACAAAACTCTACTACACATTTTATCTTAATTCCGCAACAACTAGAATATGTATAGCTATAAATGGAGTCCGGCTAATATGATTTTAGCAGCTTTCACTCGAAATGCGGTCACATTCACAGCCGTCTGATTTGATTGTAGATGTGTGCTGGTGATTATCAATATTGCTTTAACGGAGCGATCCGTTAGCTGATTTTACCAAATGTTGACGCCAAAACCCTCCTCTCCCGTGCTTCCCTCTCCTCCCTTTCTGGCCTCTCTCTTTTACCATCTCCTCGCCCCATCCCTCTCTCGCGAGTTCTCTAAGATGAAATAACAAGTGATGTTAAGATATGTACCCTCTCGCAAGTTCTCTCCTTGCCTCATTCTTCTCCATCTACTCTCCATCACGATTCGATCGGTACTCTTTCAATCCAATTCGGTGAAACCTAGGGCACTCTTGCTTCTTCGATTTCCTCGAAACAGCTCGTATATATACCTCTCCCTCTCACTTGTCTTGACTTTTCCAATTTGCCTAGTTTTTCTATTTTTGTGGTTTATTTCGAGAAAAGATGTTGTCAACCTAAGAGAATATAAGACATATTAGCTGATTTTAGACCTTGTTTTCATAGCTTTTCTCATCTCTTGTTGCTCTTCTTAATGTGCTTATATGTATACATTGTGCTTCAGAATTTTCTTGTGCTTATTGGTTCTTGTCCTCTGACAAGGAAAAAAAAATCAATTTTACTATTTACACCCTACAAAGATTTAATATAACATGTTGAGCAGTACATTGGTACACATTACTAACCTGCATCACAAATTTGAAAATGGTAAGAACAAATTTATAAAAAAATAATTTCGAAATGGTAAGAACAAACATCATATTTGAGGCTGAAGGTATACAAGATAAATATTGAAACAATTAACAAAAGTAAGCAATAACAAGCATTTTAAAGTACCATTCAAGCATTATCATATCAAGATATACATTCCAGACACCACGCAGTACTCTTTCTGTATCAAAATACAACAAGCCCTTTCTATACCAATAAATAACTATTCCTTTCTGTACCAAAATTTGGTCCGACACTTGCTTTCCAGGGTTTTTTCATTCGATGCAACACCTATCTCCTTTGAAATTTGAATCATCAATTTGTACTTTTTGACTCCCTTTGAATCCTTGCTTAGAGCAAACCAATCGCATTGAAGTAATCACACCTTTAGTGTTCTTGTAATGACTATTCATACAAATATCAGTGTTGTAAATAACGGTATGCGGTCGTCGGATGGATGGGGTATCACCAAGTAATTAATCGGTATGCGGCCGATTAATCGGAATTATGCGGATAATTTAACGTTTTTATTAAATTTATGTATATATATATCATAATTTATTAAAAATAATTTAGTTAACTCATTAAACTTATCAAATAAACTTAATTTAACTTAATTTTATTATTATAACATGACACTACGGTTATTTCTTCTTAACACATAAGTATTTTACACGTGTAAGTAACACATTTATTTAATGAAAAAATAAATTTGAGAATTAAGCTTTTTTCAAATACTAATAGCATATTATTTGAAAGAAATGAAACATTCCAACATAAAATCACTAAATTTAGTTTATGATAACAACTTAATTTCATAAATGAACACGTCATTCTGATTGAAAAAATTACATCAGTAAGTAAGAAAAATATATGGTATATAAATAATAGAAGAATTAATCAATTTCAATGTAAGTAAGAAGAAAAAACATATATAAAAAATATTGGATGTATATCCAAGTACAAATAAAATTACAATACAGAATTTATAAACCTTATTATTACACACTATCACAGAAAAAAAATAATGTGAAAATAAATATTCACTGGAATAAACGGGTATAAACGAGAATAAACAGGAATAAACAGACAATTAAATGGTAAAACGGTCGATTAATTGGAAAAAACGGTCGATTAATCGTTTTTATCTGCAAATAGGCATCCGTTAAATGTATTCGTAACGGTTTGACCGCCGTTAACGATTAAACGGCCGTATAATCGGCCGTTAAAACCGTTTTTTACAACACTAACAAATACTAATTAAATCTGAGTAGATTTCCATATGCATTGTAATAATCGCATGCCGCTTGTCGACTAGAAAAATTCATCCCCACATGGGGCTCAAAACATGCCTCTTCCATTGGCGCTTAACCTTTCCAATCCTCATAATCTATCGGCAAATTGTCCATTTCAATTATAACTGCATTGGGAAAGTGTTTGATCAGATTCTGCAAATTTGAACAAGCTCGTTTGACATATTTTATACTTTTATATTGAATCCCTTATACCTCATTGTGAAAGAGTAATTAAGCATGTTTTGCACCATACTTGCATTCTGACATTACAACACTTGAAAATAGAGGGAAAAATACGGATTCAAGTAACAAAGAAACTAACCAAAATTACAACCCAGAAGGTATAATAGGTAAATATCGATATGCTGACTTATCTCCCAATTGTTAATAAAGCTCCAACTGCCTTATCTCCCAATTCCATATTGATTCCAGTGAAAATACTAATTCCACAAAAAGACTGGTTCAAAACCATAGTCATAGTCGATTAAATTGGCACCGTTTGTGCAATGAAGATTTGAGCAGATTAATGCTTTATAAAAACTTAACTTTGAAAATGGATTTAAATCACATATCAAACTGAATGATCAAAACCATAGCCATAATCGTACTTTACTAAGGATTTGCTTACCAGCATCCTATACAGGCAGTAAATACTTGGCATTACGTCTTTACTATGCCCAATCCTTCCCTGTTAAGGTTATAACTCCTAGCAGCTATCGATAGTTACCAGGTGAATAGGGGTTAATTGGATTAATTTTATAATCCAGACAAAATTAAGTTTGCCAACTAAATCAAGGGAAAGAAAATGAGATAGAAGGGAGACTACCTGGGTACGAAAGGGAGGAGGCGAGATGGTAGGGTAGTGGCGCCCGAATCCTTTAGAGAGACGAGAATGGAGGCAGGGTAGCGCCAGCTGCGACGGGGTGAGGGAGCAGCAGCTGAGTCACGAGAGGGGCAGGGCGAGGGAAATTTTTTATCGGTAGTAATTAATAGAAAAGAAGAGAAACAAATTAGTAGTAATATCGGTAGTAATTTTACCGATTTTAACTTTTTTTTAAAATCTGATGTATAGATAGAGAGAATTTTTATATTTAATTTCTAGTAAAATATGAAAAGTTTTGTAAAAAATAGATGGAATGTTTTTGATATATCTAAATTTTAAGTATTTTTATCTATTTAAGTAAAATAATATATATTTTACTAGAAAAAATTAAAAGAAAAAAAAACAAACTGGTTTAGATCGGTAAAATTCCTACCGATCCAACCTTTTTTATTTTTAAGAAAAATTTCCCAGGGCGAGGGTAGCGCCAGCTTAGTCGCGAGAGGGACTTGATGCAGTGCACGGAGAGGTGAGTCGCGAGATGGTCTGAGCACAAGGAGAAAAAGAGAGAGAGAGAGAGGAGCACACGGGAGAGGACGGTTATTGGGCTTTTGGCTTAGCATTTCGTAAAATCAGCTAATGGAGCGCTCCGTTAAAGTAAATAATAAATATTGATAATCACCAGTGCACATTTAGAATCAAATCAGACAGCTGTGAATGTGACCGTATTTCGAGTGAAATGTTGCTAAAATCATATTAGTCGGACTCTATAGATCAAAGCAGGGCATAGTTTGACCCTATCATTTAAAAAAGAAATAATTATTTCCATAGTGAAGAAAATTAATCACGTTGTTATTGGATTTGTCACGACACGTTATGGGTACGATATAACACATCAAATCACATATGTTGGTCATATAAAGTGACTTGTGTGTTGAGTGACGTGTCTATTCGCGCGACGTGTCTTTCTTCAGTTAAAATGACACATTATATCAAGTCACGCGAACTAATTTGAGCACGTCACATCACACATAAGCACATAAACATGTCTTTGATAAAGGAATATCACAACACAAGGTATATTCTATGTTTAGAAGGCTCAGATTTTTTTAACATTGTTTGGTTATAACTTTTTGCACTTTTTTATATATTTTGTGACATTTTCTCTTATTTTTTTCGATGGACTGATTTAAAATTTGAAAAAAGTATTACACGTAAAACAGGTCTAAATGTATTTCATTATATTGTAACCACATGTGACGTTTTGTGACTATCTTTCATTATTTTAATCATGTAACGTAATGTTATAATAAATATAGAAAAAAAAATATTCTCTCTACACTCTACAGGAAGATAAGTGTATTTTATTGACCACTTACTATTTGGGGACCGCCTAATATCTGAAATATTTTACAACTGGCTCGATCAAGTATTCACATATAATAAATCAAGTATTCATCTATAATACATCAAATATTCACACCTAAGATATCAAGTATTTTAAAAAAAAACTGGACACATCATTCACCCATCTTTTACACGTTTTTAGAGGTGGTTTTTTTTCTCCGTTCAATCTAACCAATATTTCTAACGATCTGTGAGAAATTTTGCAAATCTAAAACCACCAACGTCTTCTACACAATTTTTTCTTTCAAATGACATGACGACATACTTTCGAGTTGTCCGTTGCACAAGTATTCACACATCGTCATGCAAGTATTCATCCCTCATCAAGCAAGTATTCATCATCGTCATGTAAGTGTAAATAGTTCATGTATCAAGAGTATTACAAGCATATGTGCATATCTCGATTAATTTTACAAGAACGCGCAAGTATTCACATATAATAAATCAAGTATTCATCTACAATACATCAATTATTCACACTTAAGATATCAAGTATTTAAAAAAAACTGGACACATCACTCACCCATCTTTTACACGTTTTTAGAGGTGATTTTTTTTCTCCGTTCAATCTAACCAATATTTTTGACGATCTGTGAGGAATTTTGCAAATCTAAAACCACCAACGTCTTCTACACAATTTTCTCTTTCAAATGAGATCCATGATGACATGCTTTCGAGTTGTCCGTTGCACAAGTGTTCACACATCTTCATGCAAGTATTCATCCCGCATCGAGCAAATATTCACCCTCGTCGTATAAGTGTAAATAGTTTATTGTTACACCAAAAAGGTATAGTACAAAGTTTCAGTACAGCAAGCTGTACCTTTTAACCTTAAATACACTTTTGGTTTAGACTGCAAGTATACAATCCTAGCACGTAGTATATTGTCGGGTATCGATCACATGGACGGTTCAAGTCTTATCCGGACTCTACTTAAGTTAATTAAAGACTAGAAGTTAGAAAATGTTGGTTTTGGTTGTTTATAATTCCTACAGATTCAATAGCAGAAGTAAAGTGCAAGAAAGTAGATTAAACTGGTTTTAATCAATAATAAAAAGCGTTCCCAGGGTTATGACTTCATCTCAGTTTTGCCTCAAGCTGTCCTGTCCGGGCCGTGTCATTTCCTACACGGTCCGTGTCAACCTCGAGTAAATGCAGCAGCTACTGTTTCTTTGTGTTGTTCCTTTGTGTAGGGTTCTACTGACCAGACCTAATGTTTCTAAACCTCAACTGTCGTTTGTTGGTTCATCAACTTAGTATGGAGTTGCAATATGTGCCCTCGTCGGGTTCTAGACCTCAACTTTCGTATGTTGGTCCGAATTACCTAGTTGCTTGATTGGTATACTAAAGGTCACTCCTATCTATCGATAGGAAGTAATTTTCGCCTTTCGGTTACTACTTGGTTTCCCCTTTCAGATCACAAATCCTACCTCATGTACTTAGTTTGGTTGAGAGACTTTTAAGGGCTAAAATACCTTCTAGATGTGACCATTCATCTAGTGGTAAACCAATATAAATCAAACAATTCAATCTAAGCAATTAAAATACTACTCAATCAATCAAACACAAATTTCAATACAAAGATTCAATAACTAGCATGCAAGACAAAACATTCGATTACATCAAAACCCTAGAAACTAAGGAAACTACTCACACATAGTTCTAAAACAGAAAATACAAATAGAGATAGAGTTGATCATGACAAAACCCAAAGCACAAAGAAGATCAATCGAAAACTCGCGTATTTCGCTTCTCCAATATGCTCTCCCTGTTCCAGAATGCCTTTCTCTGGAGAGAAATCCCGCTTATATGCTTAATTGGTCGACCTTCCTTCATTAGCCTTATTTCCAGATTTCTGGATCTGTTTTTGGAAATGCTTGACACGGGCCGTGTAAGATCTGTCCGGCCCGTGTAACCTGTGTCCTTAGCTCAAATTGTATATCTTCTCGCAAGCTTTCCGAAAAGTGGTCATACACTCAAATCGGAGTTACGAGTCAAAAGTTATGACTGTTTTAAGTTCGGGTGCTGAAACGTGTCTGTGGTCGAGTCGAGGTTGACACGGGCCGTGTAGAATGTGACACGGGCCGTGTAGAAACTTCAGAATTCCAGATTTCTCCTCGATTTCGCCCGAATCTTGCAAAATAAGAATAAACTTGCAGCAGGTGGGAGAGACGGGTGGAGGCGGAGGTGGAGGTGGGAGAGAGAGAAAGAAAGAGGAAAGAAATAAAGGGAGAAAATTTGCTAATTAATTTGTAGGGACTATTAGGTAGTTAGAATTTGTAATTAGAAGATGAAGTTAGTTAATTGGGGGATGAAATGGGAATTACCCTAAAAAATTTTTTTTTTTTAAAGATACCGTCAGCAGCGAGTATGGATCCTCTTCCTATCTATCATGGATCCGTTATCGGCCCACGGGCTTAACTAGAAACAGAGAGATGATTAAAAGAAGTTGTAACAGGCCCGGTTTCGCACGATCAGCGATTTTTGCAAATTACTTCGTACAGAGAAAAGAGAGGTTTAGAGAGCGGGGAGACATGGCGCGGAGAGTAGTTGACGTGGCATTCAAGGCATTGACGGCGGGGCTGGGGGTTGCGACGATCTATCTAACAGTTACCTTCTCCGTTAATGTCTATCGTGGATTCACCTGGCACTCAGCTCAATCCGTAATTTCTCAAACTCTTTTTTTTTAATATCAGATTTAGACTTCAAACCAGCATTACATGTTTCAATATACTTTGTTATTGTTCATTTTTCTGTTAAGTAGGGTTTTATGGATCAATCAATGCTTTCACCAGGCTTTATTATAGCTCTTGTTGATAGTGGACCCTTCTTATTTTTTTTAGTATATTGAAAAAAAAAAATCTGTATCAAAGGTGCTTGTTAGGATTTATTTGTCACGCTGTGTGAATTACTCTCTGTAAGGATGTTTGGGAACTTTAAATGAGCTGAAAAATGTAACTGGTCTTGTTATTTAATAAAAAGCCGTGAAAACTAATTATTTCAAAGAAAACAAAAGAAAAAAGAAACTAAAAGTTAACCTAGGTACACAGGATATCAGTATGCAAGTCCAGAGACAACAGCGGGTAGGGTTCAGTCAAATTTGTGTTGCTCCTTTCCATTGAAGGTCTCTGGGTTTTGGGTTGGGAAGGTAAGTATCTTGGGTCATTTGGGTTGGGGATTTATGTCAATTTGGATTTGATGATCTGACTCTTTAACAAAATATATCCTTGGGTTCTACTTTAGCTTTTCATGGGTCACATCAGGACCTATGTTGGGGTTGAGTGTGTTTAGGAATAATCGGTGGGTTAGCTGGACCGACTGGTCAGCTCGGTATGTAAACTCCAACTCAGGGTCCAGTCGGATTCTGTTTCTGGTAGCTGTATCCAGTCAGCACAGGTCAGAATTTTATAAAAATCTGATATTGTTTGGTGGGTGGGTGGGGGGTGGGGGTGGGGGGGGGGGTGGTGGGGGAGGGGGTTGAATTGGGTAAGATTTCGCCACCACCAAGTGACACGATATATGAGTTCAGTCTTCAGGATTAGCCAATATAGTAAATCTGATAATTTTTTATTTTCTTTTTCTTTTTCAATCATTTTATCGGTTTGGCTAATATCAATCTTCAGCTTCACTTAGTTTGTGGGACTAAGACTCGATTAATGCATTACATATCAACTAAAAAGTTAGCTTTTAATAAACAAGCCACAAAAATTCAATCGAGCAAAACTGTTGTGGGATATTTTTCATTCTGGTGGTACTGGTATAAAATATCATTGGTGCTTTAGCTACATAATCATAATGCTCTCTTTGTAACATGAAATTACATGTGGATGTTATATGTTTGTGTACTTTCTGAAATATCTCCATATTGCAAGTTCGCAACTAATATGTTTTGATTTTCCTTTTCCTTATTTATTGCCAGAAGTTGGAGAAAGAAAAGCCAGAAGAATGAGATGCTAGGAAGCTGTTCGATTACCTCTTGAATTTGCCTAGCTATGAAATAATTTGATCAGAACCATTATAGCGATATTATCCCATCTTTCTTCAATTTGCTATGATGCTTTGTAGAAAAATTTTCTTATACAATTTTGGTTGCAGTTTCTGTTAATGTTGGATACAGTTTCTGTACAGTTGTTTTTGTGGTTGGTACTGGCCAGTTGCATAGATAATTGGTAGCTTACCTATTTTTTTCCTCACTAACCGATTAACTTCACCAAACCACTCATTATTGGAGCAAACGGTTCTGCTAAGAACGATTTGTAACTAAGACGACACTCCAAGGCTGCTAACTGAAAAAGTTGGATTGGAATGGTTTCAGACTGCTGCAATTTCAAATTGCATTTATGTAAACAGTCAGGATAGAAAAGAGCGTTAGCTATTGTTGCCAAAGAGATGCCTCGAAGAAAACTGTAAACAAAATAAACGATCACTACACTGAAATAACCTTAATTCCAAAATAAGTAAATGAGCGATGCTTACTAGAAAAATTAGATTAAGACAGAATACCACAATATAGACTTCTAAATTACATAACAAATTAAACTTTTTAACTTCCCAGACAAACTAAGTCCTGGTGCGTTACTTCTTGCAAAGTTGCAAGCAACTTGGTGATGGTTATCCGCAGCATTGATTATATAATAACAATAATAATCCCTGATTATGGACACACCGAACCCGTGATATACCATGACATCAAAGTGCTGGAACGATGACAAATTGGCCACCAGACATTCAGGTACAAGTACAACGCCTCAGAGGAGCAGGAACGACGAATCATACATAGCTCCAGAGTTCAGAGTTCAGACCGACCCGAACCCGATATGTCCACCGATACCTGGAGCCGTTGATCGGACGTTCTAGACTCTTCCATCTCATCATCTAACGGGCATAGTACAATCTGACGTGTATTAGGGTTCCTCATCCGCCTCCACGCTTCTCTTCCCGCATTGCATCGATCGCCTTAAACCTCCTGTTAATTCCCATTCGATCCCCACCCTCCCTTTTTCAACAATGGGAAAATCCGGCGGCCGAAAGAAGAAAAACCACTCGACCCCCGCCGCCGCAGCGTCCACTCCCTCTCCCTCCCCCTCCCCCACCCCCGCCCCCTCCCCCGCCCCGAGCCAAACCACCTCCGCCTCCCCTCCCAACGCTAACGGCTCCCTCGACTCATCTCTTCTCCTCCGCCGCGCTCACGAGCTCAAGGAACAAGGTAACCGCCTCTTCCAATCCAAGGACTACACGGCCGCTCTCCACCACTACGACCTCGCTTTGAAACTCACTCCTCGCCACCACCCCGACCGCGCCGTCTTCCACTCCAACCGAGCCGCCTGCCTCATGCAAATCCGCCCTGTTGACCATGAACTTGTCGCCACTGAGTGCTCCCTTGCCCTCGAAGCCCAGCCCCTCTTCCCTCGGGCCCTCCTCCGTCGGGCCCGAGCCCTTGAGTCTCTCAAAAGGTATGACCTTGCACTGAAGGATGTGCAAATGCTTCTAACTATTGATTCGGAGAATATGGATGCGCTAGAGCTGGCACGCAGATTGCGAACAGCTGTTGCGCCTGCAACCGGTGGTGTTGTTGACCCTGGCACCAGCCGGCCTTCTCCTGCTGCTCTTGGGGCCTCAGCTGTTGTGGCTGGACTCGGTCCGTCACTTCCCTCTAGACCAATACCAAAGAAACAAGCTGCTGCAAATGCTAATAAATCTAGCATCGGTGTTGGTGGGGGTGGCGGTGGTGCTGCTGTTGGCTCAGTTTCTCCTTTGATCACTAATTCTCAGCCCAAACCTGTTGCTTCTAATGTTGCAGCACCAACAAAGGAGATTTTACCTGCTCAGGAGACTTTGAAGCCAGTGGAACCAAGTGGAAAGAAGAAGAAGATGAAGGTGGAGAATGTAGGGCCAGTTCGTCAGAGGCCGCTGAAGCTGGTGTACGACCATGATATACGGCTGGCTCAGATGCCAGAAAAATGTAGCTTCAAGGTGTTGAGAGATATTGTGGCGAAGAGGTTTCCTTCATCAAAATCTGTGCTGATCAAGTACAAGGATTCTGATGGGGATCTGGTTACCGTTACTGATACACAGGAGCTGAGGCTGGCAGAATCATGTCTCGACCAGCCTTTACAGATGGAGGCAGAGAAAGCAGAAATGGGACTTTCCTTGATGAGACTACATATTGTAGAAGTCAATCCTGAGCAAGAGCCTACAATCATAGAGGAAGATCATGTCGAAGAAGAAGAAGAGGAAGAAGAGGAACCAGAGGAGAAAGCAGAGCCATTCCAGAAAATTGGGAGTTTAGAAGAGCTAACGACCAATAAAGAAAAAGCTTTGGTTAAAGATGGAAAGAAGGGATGTGGCCATGCCGAGTGCAAAGAAGTCGAGATGGACGACTGGCTCCTCCAATTTGCTGAGCTATTTCGCACGCAAGTTGGCATTGACCCGGATGCTCATGTGGACTTGCATGAGCTCGGCATGGAGCTATGCTCTGAGGCTCTTGAAAACACGGTAACTAGCGAAGAGGCACAAGCCTTGTTTGAAATGGCTGCAGCCAAGTTCCAAGAGGTTGCAGCGCTAGCCCTTTTCAACTGGGGCAATGTACACATGTGTGCTGCGAGGAAAAGAATCCCACTTGATGAAAATGCCCCAAAGGAGGCCATGTCAACCCAACTTCGTACTGCATATGACTGGGTACGGGAGCGGTTTGCACTTGCTGGGTCAAAGTATGAGGCGGCATTGAACATTAAGCCTGATTTTTATGAAGGGTTGCTTGCCCTGGGGCAACAGAATTTTGAAATGGCAAAGCTCCATTGGTCATTTGCTGTTGCTGACAAGGTTGATTTAGCAAGTTGGGATAGTTCAGAAACTATTGATTTGTTTGATAGCGCCGAAAAGAAGATGCGTGAGGCAACTGAAATGTGGGAGAAGGCCGAAGAGAAGAGGATGCAAGAGATTAAAGACCCACTCGTAAGTAAAAAGGAGGAGGTATTGAAGAAAAAGAGAGAAGGGATGGAGGTGACAGCAGAAGAGGCAGCCGAACAAGCGGCAGTGATGCAGCAACAGATTCATTTGTTTTGGGGAAATTTGTTGTTTGAGAGATCTCAAGTGGAGTATAAATTAGGGTTTGATGGGTGGAAGAGGAATCTTGACTCAGCGGTGGAGAGGTTTAAGATGGCTGGAGCATCAGAAGAGGATATTAATGTGGTTTTGAAGAATCATGGTTCAAATGCTGATGTGGATGCTGTGGAGTCAGAGGCAAAGACTCTGGGGATACCGGGTTCAAATGAGGTTGGTGCGAATGATGAAGACAAGCATGTGGTGGACAGCTAGGGTTTAGTCCTGGTGAGGATTCTGGGTGCAAATTGGGGTTGCAAGTTCTGCAAGATGTGTGGTGGTTTGAATCAGGGCTCTGGTGCTGGACATGAAACAACAGAGATGTATGGTTTTGGTATTCTTGAAGACTTGAAAAGTGTTGGTGGTAATTAATTTTTTGCAGTGTTAAGAATGCACGCAAATTTTGCCTCAAAAACTTGATTTGTTATGTTTTAGTGGAAATTAGTTGTATCTTTCTTTCCTTTATAAATAAGAGATTAATTATGATTGTTCAACGTAATTATGGTCAAGGCATAGTATTTCATTATAAAGAGTTGTGACATTATCTTTTGACATATTCTCAATCCGACTTTTAGAAAATATAAATTTTCCCTTAAAAATTTATCATTAAAATGCTCATGACATAATTGCCCTATTTTTTTATTAATTGAAAATTATAAATAAAATATCGCGAAAGGGAATCGATTTGGTGAAATTTGATATTTAGGTAAACCGGGATTAATTAATCCCGTTCCACATGACGGGACAATTTATCATGTTCCACTAATCTAAATTTGTAACTTGCTAATTTTTTCTTAAGTTAATAGGTTAAGCAAAAGAAAAAAAATAAAAATTTGTGGGGTGGGATAATCTATTCCATCTCACAATTTTTTTTTTTTCTTTTCTTAGTTAACAAGTTACAGAGGGGAAAATGTGGGACGGGATAGATTAACCCGTCCCACAAAAATAAAATTCTTAGTTAATTAGATTAGCGGGATTACGAATTTGGATTTGTGAAACGAGATAAATTGTCACATCCTGTGAGACGGAATAAATAATCCCGTTTTATCTATATTTGAATTTCCAACATAAACGACGTCCTATCACGATATTTTTTATTTTTATTTTCGATTAATAAAAAATCGGCATTATTGCGGAACGTGAACTTTTTCTCTTTGGTATTACGTGGTACTCTTAACATTTTTTTTTTTTTTTGCAAATTATCACGCCCGTAGGCTTCATTTCCACAGAAACAACCAGTTACATAATTTTTTTGTAACATGATCTTCAGCTACCAGAAATTCAAGTTCATTCAAATCTTAGTCTATGACTCTATGTAAACCATATTACAAATGAAAGGGAGTGTACCATACTCATAAATTTATACATATTATGATTATTATAATTATGACTATGATGATGATTATTATTATTATTTTTCCTACTCATTATTATTATTATTATTATTATTATTCTCGTTAATATGGGAATTGATAAATTGGCAATCAATAATGACAAACATCAAAATACGTCAAAATCTAAAAAAAAATTATCGGTGTACTTCATTTCTTTATTATTTAGATAGACCATGAAATTTGGTGCAATTTAGAAATCAAACGACACTAGACTTTATATAATATTCAAAATCATGGAGAATATGCAATCTTATTTTTTTTATTTAGATAAATACTGAGTAGGTTGTTACTATTGCCTAATAAATTGGTCATCAGCCATCATATTGTGTCATCATCATTATATATTTTTTTTCTTTTGAGGAAGCTATCATTATGTTATATCAATGTTATATAATATATTATCTCATGCCATTAGGTATTCTATTATATTAATAGAAAAATCTATAACTTTCCATTTGCCAATGAAAAGATTTTCAAAACATGGTTTAACATCAGATAACCTATAGATAACAATGTCATCTCACAGCTAACCTCTAACACACCAAAAACTTTGGCCTCTTAAATTCAAGACCACACTAAAGTAAGCTGCTAGAGTTGAATTTTCTTTCATTAATTTAGCCTTGTTATGTTGGTGGGAAGAACCGGTTGAGATTAAAGGGAAGGGTATAAAACTCCTCATTTCGGCTGTCACCTCGAAAGGTGCGAAATTTGACCCACCAAGGCATGCCTCGGTCCTTTTTGGCCTTCACCACATCTACGGTGTTGTCCAGAATTACACTCACAATCATTCCAACCAACGGCGGCGAC
This sequence comes from Carex myosuroides, assembly GCA_028015225.1. Lineage (NCBI taxonomy): Eukaryota > Viridiplantae > Streptophyta > Magnoliopsida > Poales > Cyperaceae > Carex > Carex myosuroides. The sequence continues at coordinate 8,101,862 of CM051482.1, forward strand.
ATAAATATTGTATTGAGAAATGCATTGAACTGCACAACAAAGAAACTCAGAAAATCAGTATGCTAGATGAACGCAAAGTTCTTGTTATACCAAAGTGTGTGGTCCTAATCAGAGGCGGAGCCACATACATTGAATGGGGGTCAATTGACACCCATTCATTTTGAATTTTTTTTTTATACTCTATTTTAATATAGATTAAAGTAAAATATTATAGATAGTGTGAAATTGACCCCCATTCGTAATAGAAAAATTTTATATGCTTGACCCCCATTCACGTTTGACTCCCATACCCCTGATCCTAATCAATCATAATGATTGTTTGTGGAGGGGTTGGACAAGCAACTCCTTCAACACCCTAGTTTTACTTCCTCCAAATTTAAAATTTGAAAAATAGCAAACATGAGTAGGACAGTTGCAAATTTTTGTTGGACACTAGTTTTGAAGCTCCTCCACAAAAGAGGCTGTTTATGATGAAAATAGATTGCAATTTTGTGGACTATAAGGTAGTGTCACTTTAATCGTGAAAATCAATAGTTAAAAAAGTTAACCATATGTAGTAGCATGGGGAAGTTTTTGGAAGACAGGTCCAAATGGTCTTCCTTGTATGTGATCTCTCATCTTTAGGATTGTTAATAGTTTAAACCTGACACTTTTGTAGTACAAAATTTTGAAAATCAATAGATTCCTGTTTTGGGAATCTATTTAAGATTACCAAGCTCTTCAAGCAAAATAACTTTGGTGAAATATTTCTATAACCTTACTCTGAACCGTGTACAGCAAGCAAAGAAAGGAAAAGAAAAATACATCCAATGCTATACAAATCCAGGGTAGCCCAACTAAAGGTGGGGCGTATAAATACTCAGATATTTCGTATTCCGCTAGCAGGGTATATTAGGTCTAAAATGTGAGGCTGTGTTAATTCTAAAGATAAAGAATCTAACCCAACCAGCATTTGAACGAACAGGTCCTCTGCCAGAAGTCGCCAAAGTGTTGTCAAAGTATTGTGGGACTGATATGCCAAGAAATAATGAAAGGCCGACGATCGTCAAATTTCGTATCGAATTCATATTGGTAAATTGTAAGAATGATATCCCCACAGATGCTGCACAATGTAAACAAGAACTTCTGCTATGTTAATTATGGATTTAAGCAACTCACTGAAGCATAACCTAAAATCCACACGTGTTGAAGAAGGTATATTTGTAGTATAAGTGATCAGAAAAGGCATATGGTATGTCACAAGTCCTTTTTGTTTTTGTTTTTGAAAAACTTGACAGTGGCTGTCAAGGGGTATAGGTATGTCAAAAGTCAAATAGGTTTTGTAAAGATGTACTGTAAGCAGCTTTTTTATGCTTATTTTGGTGGCCAATTCCTCTTATTAGAACACAAATGGAACAGTTACACTAGACCAGAAAAACTTAACTGATTTTTGCAATTGACCAGACACTAATTTATTTATTTTTTATGCTTTTTAAATAAAATAAAAGTTTACATGGCATGGGTAGGTTTATATTTTTAATAAGAAAGTATAAAGTTTTAATGTCTAGAAACTGGAAGGTCAGTGGAAGTAAAATGTAAAAGTTTTGAGGCCTGTGGTGCAATTTGTTGTTTATGCTTATGGTATAAGACATTGCTTAAATAATCTAGGAATATAAAAAACTCACTGATTAGGCCGAAAAGAACACAGTACAATGCTGCAAAAATCGGGAATGGTATTGATGCAAATACAGCCCCGAATTTTCCTGAAATGACATAATAATCAACCATTGCACTTTTGGAAGCTGAGAAATGTTTTGGTTCTCATCAAATCTCCATTGTGTAATTCTATTTTTGTCCTCTCAGATGTGAACATAGGACGTGTGGAAGACTTCAAACATTTTCCAAAGTTAAAGAAGTTTAGTGTAGAAGAATACCTAAGATTGAGAAGAATATCATGAAAGCAGCAGATATTTGCACAACTCTTCGGCTGCCTACTCGGGTAAATCCAAGAAGCCCCACATTCTCCCTTCAATTTGTTCAATATATCTTTCAATTAGACTAACTCATGCGACTTCCAAACATAACAAAACCTACTTGGTAGTTGGTAGGGATTTTGTTCTCTTCATGTGAAGATAGGAAAAAAGATTGGCCAATAAAAATTCTTACACGGAGACAGTTGAGCCGGTCAATGTTCCATAAAGGCCGTCCAAAAGAATTCCTACTCCCTACACATGTAGTTTTGTTACTAACTAAACATCAGAAGGATTTCATAATGAATAAGAGGACAGAAACTATATATAAATATATAAACAAACAAACATTTAATATGTCTTACTTGCCAACCGATGCCTCTGCTCAGAACATTAGCTGGAGGAGGCGTGGCAATAGCTAGTCGTGAGGCTGCCACGTAGCCACCAGTTGACTGAAATAGAAAAATGTAAACTGAAATAATTTCCTTTTTACATATCCTTGAGGAGTTGAGAAATATATTGAGTTCTTGTATGCTTTAAATCCAAAAATCTTATGCCTATTAGAGATATTGCTAATACTCAACGCTTTCAAGGGGAACATATCAGATTAACAAACTGATGTAAAAGTAGAGGGAATATATAATTAATGGCTACCTCTGCAAGAGAAACAAGCACTCCTGCCATCATAGCAACTGCATGTCCAGCATTAAAAGTCGGCGGGCCCCATTGCAAAGGATATGGGAACTTGATCCTAATATAAATAACCAGTCATTTTATATTCTTGTATGTTTAGGTACTTAAGATCTCGGTTTCTATGAAAAGAGTTGAGCTAAATGTAAATCAATTACTGAGTGACAGGTACAGGAATTAGTCCATGTCAGCCATACCTGGTAGTATGACCCCCAAAAATTGTAGTTTTCTACTAGATTCATTAAAAGTGTACTGTTTTCATTCACAGTTTTTAAAATCCATGGAGAAAGTAATTACCAAGGGGCAGAAGAAATGAGGTTGGCTCGGTCGGTACGGCAGTTGCTTTGGGTTCTAGCTGGTCGGTGGTTGTAAGCACCTGCGCCTGTTAGAATAGTCGCAAAGACCCAAATCGCTAGCACCGATATCACAACTGGGAACCGCTCGAAAATTGGTATATCCTTAAACGGCCTGTAATTCTTCGCATACTGCACAAGTACAAGGTAGTGGAGCCCATTATTCAGGAAAAGAGCTGTCTTGAACAAGTATTCAATGCAGCATCACACTGGTGTGGATATCCTTGTACTACTAGAAAACACGGGGGAAAAATTATCAACTCTACTGAAAGTTCATAATACCTTATCTATGAAAGTAATGAAAAATCAACAACTAGCTAAATCGATTGACAAGGGGTGGAGGTTTTCATTTGATAATTGGACATAAAAAAATTGGCCACACCAGTGTTTGTTGAATTTTGTAGAATTTGTTTGTATAAGAAATTTTGAGTAGGCATAGTACCTGGGACAGTCCAATAAGAAGTATAAGCATTGGAATTCCTATCTCTACACAATCTCCAACCTGACAAAATATAGCAGTATTATTTTTCTTTTCTTCTTTTGTCTAGCATTTATAATCAATAGAGGGACACAAACGACGAGATGGAAGAAACTGGGAGGACTCTTTGGTTCAGAAGAAGGCGCACAAATATATTTCTAGCCAAGTGAAATCGGGTTTCATCAGACACCCCCTTTCCTAATCCAAAGCTGATATGGCAATTTTATCCCATTGCCGCCACCCAACACAGGTGCACCCACACATAAGAGTTACAGACGCACAGACACATACAACGATTATGTAAATAATGCTCCCAGCCAAATTTCCCATTTGTTCCTGAAGATTTCGCTGCAACTAGATTTTCAACTTCATTACAGAGTTATCCTGATTCCTGACCAAAGAGGTTCTGTGTACTGTAATTCCAGATTTGTTCCAGAATTAAATAATCAAAGGGGTCCCATGAACTATAACTTAAGCCTTCCAGCTTATGGAACTAAACAGGCTCTAGATAGTTCCAGATTTGTTCCAGCATTACTCCAACCAAAGAAGAAAAATATCAAATAGTTTTATACCGATGGAAATCCACGCTGAAAGAGACCCAGACCAACTAGGCCAATAACAGGAGCCAATCCCAGAGGGCTGAAAAACCTGAAATTAACCACACATACTTTACTCTTTAATGACAATAATGCACTCCTTCCCTAATTTCTTTATGAGTTCACATGCTGTTTTCTTTTCTTCCTGTTCATGCAGGGATTAACCGAGGGTAACGGGTAATTCTGTCATAACCCTTATCTTTTTACATGGTTGCTTTATTTTTCTTAATTTAGAAGGTTTCTTCATGAAAATATCATTGATAATAGAATTATAGATACCTAGAAAAGACACCCCAAAGCTGGCTGAAACCAAGTACTATTTGTATGCTTGAGGCTATGATTACTGCTCCTTGAATCGCTCGCATTGTATGTATAAATCTCTATAAGAGAAAAGACAATTTATTACAGTCATATAATACACCTGACCAGAACAGTACAATACATAACAGGTACAGTACCTTTAAAGTTGACAGATGACTGTAACCTGGGTTTGCTATCGTGCAAAACAGATGAAAAACTTGCATCACTTGGGACCTTTAATTTAAAGTTGAGAGCTGACCGGATTCTGGTTTTGCTATAATACAAAGCAAAACAGATGAAAACTTACATCATGTGGGTTGGCGATCTTTTGAAGGGATGAATCATCAATGACGTAAAGGATTGGTATGACATAAGCAAAAGAGCCTCCAATAACAGTTGGTAGTCTGGTACCGAATAATGCTTGTAGGAGGGTATTTAAGCCCGATACAAATTGTAGTGTTTGAATAACGCGTATCTTTTCCCCCTGTACCAGAGTATATTAATCGAGATAAAATAGGCAAAGAAAGATTGTGCAAGGTCCATACAGTGCATACCAGTTGCTGCCAGCCATACCAATCTGTACAATGAAATATTGGTTGATCCTTTTCTTTGTTTCATGTGTGCTCATCTTTTGGTTCTATAAATACGAATAGAAAGCAGAGTACTGGTACTGGCATCTGCTTGATGGAACATGTACTTGAAAGTTACATACTAATTGGTTTAATAGGTAATATGTGTGGTAAGCATAAGTCTTACAGCAGTCCCACCCATTAAAGGCACGAGCAAGGTAGGAATCATGACAGTGGTACCGAGCATAAGAAGGTAATTCTGAAATCCCAACAAAATAGTTTCAGCTGAAAAAAGTTAGAAGTTCACCGTGAGAAATAGCGTACTGTTGAGAAATAATTGGGGAATTATGAGATGTTAAACCTAAATTATAATCAGTTCAGATATTATGGTAAATTAGGCAAGTACATTCTCTAGGCGTCCCTGACATAATTTTTTAAAATATATTATAGAGACTTCCTCTATATTTTTTTTCTCAAGAGATTTGGGGAATTTGACAAAACTCTTTTAGATGTATATTATTTATATTTACAACCTATTGTTGCCATTGTCTGCACAACAAAATTTTTAATTGTCTTTTACTTAAATACTTTTTTACTAATAAATCACACCACAATTCTTACATCAAGTACTTTTTATTTTCAGTGATTCTGATGTATAAAAAAAGATCAAGCATATCTGGTACCATTTGTACTGTCAATTTGCATTTAAGAAAGAGACCATGAGTCAAAAAATTTCCCTCTCGAATCAAAGCATATTAGAATAGTAAATTAATTGTTTTGTTGGTCGTGCCTACCCATAAAAGGTATGAAACCACATCTATTCAACAAGATAAAAATTTAGCACCAGCTCATTCATCTAGTGTACTCAAATTAAATATTCCTGTTGTTTCAATGACAATAATAAATGGCTCGTCTTCACATGAAAAGAAAATATAAAGGGATCAACACAAAGCCTTTTCTCTATTCTTGTTTTTTTTTTAACATAGTGAGGTGTCTCCTCACCGCCTTCTTATTGACACCAAATGTTAATGAATTCAAAGTACCAAACTACTGGTACTTAGATCACAATGTTTATTTTCTCTATTCTTGTAATAACTTTTCTTCTATAATTGCACAAACGGATGAGTTCAAGAACCCAAAAAATATAACCGCTATTTCTTTTCCCAACTTTTGACCTGACATCAACTCTGGGTTTCTTCCTTTTTGTTTATTGTTTGACAAACTTTCAGTAAAATTCAAAAGCACAACAAGCATTATAGGCATGTTTATAGTCTTAATAAGATTCTACTCTTCACATTCCATATTATGTGTGCTCTTGAGCATTGTAGAATTTTTCAGAATAAAGAACTTACATTACATACAAACTTATTGAGTTTCTTTTAGGCTTAGGCCCTGAAAGGAGGTTCTAAGACCAACCAAAAGCATAAAACCCAGTATGCAAGATGGTCATGAAACTTCAATGGCCACATTGTTAATTATTGTTGGATTTAGAGACGTCTAATTATAATAATAAAGTTGGACATGCGTGCATTATGATTATGATATCAAATACTGTCGCAAGATTACATTTATGTAATGATTAAAATATGCCAAATAATGTGATTAATTAAGTCATGGCATTATACGTATTTATATAAGGTTTTGGATACAAATACATATAGAACAATGTTAATCAATATAATTGTTAATGGACCGATTATAGTTGATTAAAATAATAGCAGTAATAAATACAGACTAAAAAAGGAAATCAGAATTTATTCTGATTTATTTCGGTTTTTTCTGGAAGTTCCTGATTTCCAGATCCTTGAAATCCGAAATCAAGATTTCTTGGAAAACTTGTTTTCCAAGTATTAGCAAATTTCGGCTGCCCTAGGTTTGGGGTTTTTGCACTGCTATAAAAGGGCTGAGTCTCCAAGGCTTGCTATCAATCCATCATATTGTCTGCTCCATTGAAAGACAAGATACTCTGTCATAATATTTAGGGTAGCCAGAGAAAAGGATTGCAAGTTCTTGGAAGGACTCGAGAGCCAACAACTCAAGTCAAGACCAGGAGCGTATCAACCCAGAGCCTTGGAAGCTGTCTGATTGATAGCATACGGAGGCCTTTGAAGATGGAAAATAAGTTCCGCTGTGCATTAAGTTTAATTTCTTACAAAGGAGTAGATCTTGGTTGTGGTTTAAAGTAATTAGGAAAACTCACAAAGTAAAATCAACATCAGGATACATCTTTATGACGGCAGGCGGTGCCGTGTCATGGAAGAGCGCTAAGCAGTCATTGGTAGCCTCCTCCACTATGGCAGCTGAATTTGTCGCATGCTATGAAGCATCTAATCATGGCGTATGGCTGAAGAACTTCGTCACAAGGCTGAAAATTGTGGATTCTATTCAGAAACCACTCAAATTATTATGTGACAACAATTCAGCAGTGTTATACGCCACCAACAACCGAAGTTCGTCAAAGTCGAAGTACATTGACATTAAGTTTTTGGTTGTAAAAGAGAGAGTGGAGAAAAATGAATTATATATAGAACACATAGGTACAGACTCCATGATTGCGGATCCTCTTACTAAAGGACTGCCACCCAAGAAATTTCACCAACATGTTGCTTGTATGGGTGTAATATCTGTTTAGGATAATTAGAAAATGTGGGAGTCTGAATATGTTTTAAGTTCTTTTTTTGATGTTATATGTAATGCAATTGTAAACAATTTTGATGATATATACAAGTTGCATTCAGTTTCAGTTTCATTATTTCTTTCTTTAAAGTTTAAATTCTTGGCCTCATACAGTAAAGTGAGGGTGACTCAATTAGAAATAGGCACGTCTAATCACACTTGCGTGTAATTTCTAAACTATATGTCCAAATCAGATTCATGTCATTCAGTTATGTTGGCAGCGTGATTTATGTCGGTTTAGTTGCGAATAAATGTGACAAATGCCGCTTAAGTCCTTTGTTAGCATAATTGATGGACGGAATTGTTTAAGAAATACGATAAGTAAAGACAGAAAAGTTGCATGCAATAAAGTTAAAGATATATAATCAAAAGGTTGCACTTGTCCATGTGGGAGATTGTTGGATTTAGAGACGTCTAATTACAATAATAAAGTTGGACATACGTGCATTATGATTATGATATCAAATACTGTCGCAAGATTACATTTATGTAATGATTAAAATATGCCAAATAATGTGATTAATTAAGTCATGGCATTATACGTATTTATATAAGGTTTTGGATACAAATACATATAGAACAATGTTAATCAATATAATTGTTAATGTACCGATTATAGTTGATTAAAATAATAGCAGTAATAAATACAGACTAAATAAGGAAATCAGAATTTATTCTGATTTATTTCGGTTTTTTCTGGAAGTTCCTGATTTTCAGATCCTTGAAATCCGAAATCAAGATTTCTTGGAAAACTTGTTTTCCAAGTATTAGCAAATTTCGGCTGCCCTAGGTTTGGGGTTTTTGCACTGCTATAAAAGGGCTGAGTCTCCAAGGCTTGCTATCAATCCATCATATTGTCTGCTCCATTGAAAGACAAGATACTCTGTCATAATATTTAGGGTAGCCAGAGAAAAGGATTGCAAGTTCTTGGAAGGACTCGAGAGCCAACAACTCAAGTCAAGACCAGGAGCGTATCAACCCAGAGCCTTGGAAGCTGTCTGATTGATAGCATACGGAGGCCTTTGAAGATGGAAAGTAAGTTCCGCTGTGCATTAAGTTTAATTTCTTACAAAGGAGTAGATCTTGGTTGTGGTTTAAAGTAATTAGAAAAACTCACAAAGTAAAACCAACAATTAGAACTAACAAATTGATAGTTTTCTCTTTTCAAAGGCATGTTTTAATGTTTTATGTAGCGTGCAGATACCGGGTCCTTACACATACTATGAAAGGAGGACCCTTTTCTGCCGATACCGGGTCCTTACACATACTATGAAAGGAGAACCTTTTCTGCCGATACCGGGTCTTTACTCTTAATATGAAAAAAGGGCCTTTCTTGTTCGGTTTGTCCAATCTAAACAACTGGTGATTTTCAGGAAGATTTTTTGACACAAGCTGGTCTAATCCGTCGTGGATCGGCTCGACATGAAAATGAGGACCAATATCTACTATAGATACATATTATATTTTTTTATATTCAAATCAAAAGGAAGACCCTTTTTTCCAGCTAATACCTGCTGGAAATGTATATATTAAAATGAAAACTGTCTTTTCGGAGCTTGATTTGAACATCAATTTCGAGGATATAAAGACCAAAGGAGAAACAATATATATCTTTTTCTCAGAATACGCAAGTACAAAGAGGCATGTGGGTGAGAGAGAGCATGTCAGTCCAATATATGTTAAACCAGCTACCATAACGCGACGAGAAGTTGTTTTTTGGGGGAATAACAACGACAAGTTAAATGGCCTATACAAGCGATTTCTATAAATTTCACCGTTCAACCCTGTTTTTTCTCATATTTCTGAGTAGACTTAACTTAAATTTTTTTTTTCTTTTCAGTGTGAAGACTCCAGTTTTAGGGAAGGACACAAAAAACCCATCAAGGTTCCCCTCAAAATATACGACGAAGATCAAATGAGGAGGGTTTGGGGTGTGGGTGTGGGTGGGAGGGGGGAGGGGGGAGGAAGAGAGAGAGAGAGAGAGAGAGAGAGAGCTTACGCCATGGTGGGTTGGAATCTATGCAGTACTCCAAATCCTGGAGCTGCTCCATGGGAGGGTTAACGATGCTAATATCCGCCATGAGAGAGAAAAGGAGAGGTGCAGAGAGAGAGAGAGTAGTAACTGTATATAGTGTCAGTCTGAAGCCTCTCTTTCTCTCTAGTTAGAGTGTGAAGTGAGATAGAGAGAATCAGATGAGTGGGGGAACCCGCTTTTTAGACTTTTTTTGTTTTTTTGTTCTGTTTGAATTTTTCTTTTCTGTATTGGAAATCGGAATTTTAAGTTCAAAATAAAAACGGGTTCTTTTGTCTGATGCTGACGGTTTTGGGCATCGCATGGAGAACAATATCGAAACTACCATCCACGCTCTCACCTCGTCTCTGAGTCACTCTGACGGTTTCCAGCCCTCTTTTCAGCTTTAATTGGTATTTTTTTTTTTTTACTTTTCCCCTGATTGTTTCTAAATATAAATTCTTAAATACAGTAGACGTGTTTGTATAACGGAATTCACATCCCCTCAACGGACAGTTCATAATTATTCTTTTAACTTGGTACGAATCTCAAAGCACAAATAATACTGGCTTTCTACGCTATCTCCGAATAGACACCGGCTGAGAGTAAATATGGACCGTCCGGTTCAATTTGCTTGAGTCAGGTACATGGGAGGATACGGATCCATGTAACGTCATTTGAAATCTTATGAAAAGTTCCATTGTGATTTTAAGCTATTTTTTTCTAAAATTAAAACTTGATTGGGGAATGGTAAAAAATTTCTGTTTTGTTTGGTCAAAGACAAAATCTAATGGATGATTGCATGACGGTATATTTGGATGCACTAAAAGAGTAGGAGGTTATTCGAGAATAAAGGCTATTCGGAATATTTATGTGTACACAAACAATATTTTTACTATTCAGAATAGCTAGAACAGTTGTTATTCTTTATTTTTTGTAAATGTTGGAATTTATCGCTTAAAATTACATACATTGACAATAAAAGATGAAAATGCTTACTTATTTGATGATTAAAGTATTAGTCTGTTAAATTTGAGTGGGTGTTGTTGAGCTATCTCTAGTTGTACTAAAACAGTGGAAAATTTTGAACAAGTTTAAGATTGTATTAAAGTCGATTTAATAGTTCAAACTGTGTTTAAAAAAATTTAAGCAATCTAAGCAGCTTAATGGATTAGTATTTTTTTGAAGAACCTCTAAAATAAGCAATCTAACAAGTTTAAGATTGTATCAGTTTATTGACAAACTCGTATTAAATTAGTGGTTCAAATTTTGAAAAATGGATTAATTTTAGTTCAACAAATATAATATAATTTTAATTTCTAACACTGTTTTATTACGATAGCTAAAAACTAACAAGATGCAAAAAGCTGAAAATAATTGAACTATTGAGTTCTATTATTTTTGTAACAATATTTTAGGTGAGAAATATGAAATTGTGGGGTTATAAGAGAATCTAGCTTGTTTGTCTTAAATTTTGATAATATTAGATTCATAATTTTTCAGCATAGGATAATTCTAGCGTAATAGTTAACTTTTACGGTATAAACATTCAATATCTTGAAAAATATTGTTTGTACTCAAAATAAAATCATAAATGTATAGAAATTCTCAATTATTTAGACAGAATGTCTGTCAAAAATTTCGATTAAATTAAATTATAAATTAATTGGTATATAATAACCATCATATATAGTGTCGTTAACAATTTTATCGTTAAAATATATTTAAATTACCGACTTACCGTACACACACACATATGAGTAGAACTAGGGTGTTCTTAACAGGGGCGGAGCCAGGAATTCATGGAATGGAGTCAAAAAAAAAAATTAATAAGATTGGTGAGTGAGAGAGAGATAATATTAAGAAGTGTTACACATGAGCTTTTGATTTTTTTTTTTTATTAAAAAAGTTGTAAAATGCTAGAAATCTCTCAAATTATACACAAATCATTTTTTTTTAAGAATGGGGGTCAATAAAGTTTCACAAAAATATGGGGGTCAAGTTCTTGTACCCCGAGCATTTTACTATAATTTATATAAGAGAAGTATATTTTTAGTACTAGTTTTTGAAAGAAAAAAAAATGGAGGTCAATTGACCCTCATTCTTGTATAGTAGGTCCGCCTCTGGTTCTTAAGTTCACAAAATCTCTTTGTGAACTCAACTCTAAAACATGTCGGATTAGCTTCAAACGACCAATCCAAACTGTTGAAACTCATATACTTTTCGGGTGATGCGTCTACATGCAAAAATTTTAATTTTTTGAATTAATTTTATATATAGTGAAGTGTTAAAAAAAAACGTTAAAAAAATGAATACAATAAAATTAATTTATAAACTTTTTAATTTTGACCACTTGAATTTATACTAAATAAATTCGAAAGTTTAAAAATTTCGCATGTAGACACATTACTCATAAAATAGATGAATTTCAACAGTTCGAATTCATTGTTTGAAGCTCATTCGATATATTTTAGAGTTGAGTTCACATAAAAGTTTAGTGAACTTAAGAACATAGTTCTACTCTCTCTATATATATTAAATTACTTGACAAAATGCTAAATGATTTTAACTATGTTCGAATTCGATACCCTCGCTATTGCTATTTAAGAAAATTAACACATCTATAACTTTGACTTTTTTTTAATAAAGTTTGGAGGTTAAGTCATTAATATCTACAAAGAGATTTTACCATTTGAATTTTAAACTTGTGACCTCTCACACGAAAAATATTATCTTTGCCACTAGATCAAAAGTTAATTCTCGTCTATAATCTTAACTCTTGAACAATATTTTTAAAAGGATTAAATAAATATACTCATAAAATTCAAATGTGTAAAAAGTAAAAACTATCCCTGTAATTGATAAGATCCTGTCATGCTCAGCCTCTCAAAACAACTTTTTCTGTTGAGATGCCCCTGCCATCAAGGGACATATATCCTCCCAGGTACCTGATTCAAGCAAATTACAACGACTGGTCCAGATTAATTCTATCTGTGCTAAACTCAATCCGGTGCCTATCGAGATTATAGGAGTCTGTTTTGAGATTTGTGCTATGTTAAATAGGCCGTCCGATCGTAATTTGCTTGAGTCAGGTAACATGAGGTGATGTGAATTCTGCCATCAAGTCTGTATCCTTTGTATTACTTTAGATTTCAGATTTGAAATATCTACCGTGATCCAAATCCGTACCAATCTCGACCGTCTAATATTTGCGTCATATAGATTGGACGCTCCGGATTTGTTTTCCATAAAGCATACGATATGAATTCCCTGGCTATCTCCATAAATCTGTAAGGTTGCGTTTTGATGGGGTAAGAATAGAGCTAACCCAAAGTTAGCTCTACTATTCTTAACCTTGGGTGATCGAAACAACAATTAGAAAATTGGGTTAGCTCAAGAATAGCTCTATTCTACTAACCCATAAAAACGGTGGGTTAGCAAGAATAGAGCTAGTGGGGTTAGTGATATTAATAAAAAAATGGTTTTCATTCCTCTCAATTAGAGTTAGTTTAAATATTAAATTAGTATTAACTAAAATATTTGATTAGTATTAAATAAATATAATATTAGATTAGATTAGTGTTAAATAAAATATTAGTTTAAATATTAAATTTAATATAATATTAATTAATAATTAGATTAGTATTAAATAAATATATTATCAAATTAGATTAATATTAAATAATATGTTAGATTAAATATAATAAATATTAAATTAAAAGTTTAATATAATATAATATTAGTTTAAATGTTAAGTGTTAAATGTAATATAATATCAGATTTGATTAGATTAGTATTAAATAAAATATTATATTAAATATAATATAATATTAGTTTAAATATTAAATGTAATATAATATTACTTTAAATATTAGATAAGTATTAAATAAACTATTACATTAAATGTAATATAATATAATACTAGCTTAAATATTAAATATAATATAATATTAATTTATTTAAATGTAATGTAATATAATATTAATTTAAATATTATATGTATTAAATAAAATATTACTTTAAATATCAAATGTAATATAATATTAGTTTAATTTTTAAATGTAATATAATATTTTAGTTTAAATAATATATTGGTATTAAATAAAATATTAGATTAGTATTAAATAAATATAATATTATATTAGATTTGATTAGTATTAAATTAAATATTGGATTAGTATTGAAAAATATTATTTTAAATGTAATATAATATTAATTTAAATATTAAATGTAATATAATATTACTTTAAATATTATATGTATTAAATAAAATATTAGTTAAATATAATATAATATTAGTTTAAATGTTAAATGTAATATAATATTTTAGTTTAAATATTATATTAGTATTAAATAAAATATTAGATTAGTATTAAATAAATATAATATTATATTAGATTCTATTAGTATTAAATAAAATATTAGATTAGTATTGAAAATTTTAGTTTAAATGTAGAGTAGAACTAGGGTGCTCTCGAGTTCACCAAGCCCTTGCTGAACTCAAGTCCAAAACTCATCGGTTCGGCTTCAAACGACGAATCCGACCGTTGAAACCCGTCTACCTTACGAGTGATGCGTCTACATGCAAAAATTTTAAATTTTGAAATTAATTTTGCATAGAGTCCAGTAGTCAAAATTAGAAGGTTAATAAATTAATTTTAATGCATTCATTTTTTGACGTTTTTTGACCACTTGACTCTATGCAAAATTAATTTCAAAATTTAAAATTTTTGCATGGAGACGCATCACTCTTAAGGTAGACGGGTTTCAACGGTCGGATTCGTCGTTTGAAGCCGATCCAATGAGTTTTGGACTTGAGTTCACCAAGGGCTTGGTGAACTCGAGAGCACCCTAGTTCTACTCTTAAATGTAATATAATATTAGTTTAAATATTAAATGTAAAAATATTTGATTAGTTTAATCAATATTTTATTCATTCCCTCCATCGCTATTCCAAATATACAATCCAAACAATATTTTTACTAACCGGAATAGTCCAAAGTTAGCACTATTCTCAAACGACTCGGGTTAGCACTATTCTCAACCACTAACTCAAAAATCGCTATTCTTGCACGATCCAAACGTACCCTAGAAGAAAAATCTAACAGGTAGTTCTCTCTGTTAGAAATGGAGATGATCTTGAGTTCATGACCCAACTTTGAACTGTTGCATACTTGCATTTATTTAAATAAATAAGGAAAGAACAAAACACAGGTCCAGCGGAGATTCTGACAGGGCAGAAGTCGGGCCCACCTTGGCGTGGTAATCATTTAAGAGTGTATGGTGCTATGCATAGCACGGATGGGGTCCGTGCTACGGCTAAAAATTTGACTTTTTAAAATCTTAATGGTCGATCCAACCGTTCAATGTGATAACCATATGAATATGTACTTGCAAACTAAATTTTATATTTTTTTTGAAATTTTTTACTATTTTTTTAGATAGGTAGAATTTTGATGGTCCAGAATTTTCAGAAAACACTGATTTTTCTGCCTATCTAAAAAAATAGTAAAAAAATCAAAAAAATATAAAATTTAGTTTGCAAGTACATATTCATATGATTATCACATTGAACGGTTGGATCGACCGTTAGGATTTTAAAAAGTCAAATTTTTGGCCGTAGCACGGACCCCATCCGTGCTATGCATAGCACCATAGGCTCACTCATCATTTAAATAGCATCTTTTTTTTTAACAGTTCTCAGTTCTCACGGTCGAGAGATAAGAGATTTCAAATGGACCCGACAATTAAACCTATGTTTAACAAATATCCCCAGTTCTCTTCTCCATTACGACATCTCCAGTTTGTATCTTATTTTTTTTCTATTTTTTTTATTTTGCTTAATTTTCATAATTGGTATTTGTATCTTAAAGTTCATGACTCATTATTCGATAATTATTCGTATCTTAAAACCCGTAATTGTGGATTATCCGTTCCGTGCCAGATCCGTTTAAGGCGGGTTTGATTTTAAATTTTGACTTCTATTTACTATCTGTATTTGTATTTATATTTTCTCATTTATGAATACAAATTTAATATTAGCATTATCTGTTCCGAATCCGCATCGTTTACATCCTTAACGCATACAAAAAAAAATCTTTTGCTAAGAATCTAAAAGTAAAAATTTATATCGACAAGTATTAGTCAGTGTTATTGATGAACTTCCTTCTTTATGGAAATAATATTTTCCGTCAATGTAATTATTTGTAGTCTTATGACTTTTGATACAGGCATACTGATTTTTTTTTTTGAATAAATTATGAGAATGAACATTTATCTATTTATTCTTGTGATAGGTGTAAATTATATACACCGTCGATCTAGTTTTTATCATAAAATAACATCAAATATCTTGTATTTTGAATATAAAGTGAATATAATACACCAATAATCAAGTTACTGCGAACGCTCAGTTTTACAATGCAGGAAACGATGCAAAATGAAGAAAAGTCTCCCAGTGCGGACGCACTCAGTACTTAGTCAAATTTCCAGCACGCAGAATTTCACAGACAAGAAGTCCGAGCACAATGCGTCCGCAGTCAACCTCCAGTGCGAGTGGGGTCATCCGCACTCACTACTTAGCCGATTTTTGCAACTTTCAGATTCTTCAGAAAACAGAAAATTCAAAGGCCAGTGCGGACGCACTCAGAGAAAAACGCAGAAAATCCAGAAAAGGAAACTTGGAACCAAAGGAAAATTGGAGCCAGTGCGACCCAGGACCACCCGCACTCACCACCAGTGCGGACGCACTGGACCCGCAGACAGCCAGAAATTCACATTTTTCAGAGGTTTTCTATTTTCGGCACATAAGGGACACGTTTTAGAGGGCCGAAAATAGGCATGGCAGTCTGAGGAGTGCACCACTAACTCCACTTCTAGCCTCTAAATTGGGCAAGAGTTTTGGCTATAAAAGAGGAAGAATTTCATCTCTCTCAGATCCACTATTACATATCCATTTTCCACAAATTGAGAGAGAGAGATCTGCAGAAATTCTCGAAGTTCTGAAGGCTTTTTCAAGGAAGGAGAAGAAGAAGATTCAAGCAAGGAGTCGGCAAGATCGAGGTTTTTGATCTAAGAAATGGTGTAATCATTTCTTTATTTCATTTCCTATTGCTTTTGCCAAACTTTGTTATGGATCTCTCCATGAGAGAGTAGTTCTCTTTCTAGGGGTTTAGGTCAATGCATGAACTTGTTTAATTCTAGTTTATTCGGATATTTGTTTTTATTATGATTGTTGTATCGGATTTGATTGTTAATTTCTGTGATTTATCATTTGTGCTAATTACATAGTTTAGTACTTGAATTGGACAAGTCCCGCTTTGGATTCGAAAGAACCAAAGTAGTTAGGATGGGATATGAGAGTACCAAATTATGAGTACAAATATCTTAGGATTTGGATTAGAAGCGACCGTACTTTGATATCCAAACCGGAACTATAGAAATTAGGGTTAGGGTTTGGTGAAGAACGACCGTGAAGTCAAACCCATAATCATGACACCTTAGAACAAATATCAATATATACTTTGGAGCATGTGACTTAAATATCCCTCTAGGTTAGTAACAGCCCTAGAATCCGAGGAACATTAATCCATCCACCCAAAATATTTGTATTAATATTTGTTCCAAAGGCTAACAAGAGCTTAATGGGTCTAGATAGCTAGGGTGAAGAACGACCGTGAAGTCCGAAACTATCTAGACACGTTATTAATTCACGACAGTGACCCCTTTTAATATTTTAGGTTAGAAACCTCATCAAATCAAACATGAATTCAACCAAACCGAATAAATAGAATTAGCAAGGAATTGTAGACCGAATGCCCCTAGATCTCCTCAAACTTGAAAACAAACCAATCTTTCTTTCCTTTATTTTTAATTTACATTTATTGTTTGAAACTCCTCTCTTCCGGGTATTGAACCCAAACTTAGGATTTTAGAACAAAACCCCCCTTTTACTTTTATTGTTTAGTTTTAGAAATAATTTTCTTTAATTAAAAATTGGTATTTCCCTATCTCCCTGCGGATCGACACCTAAATACTACAATCGACAGGTTGTGCGCTTGCAACTAACCTATATATTGAGTACGAATGTTTATAAATATTAAAAGCAAAAAGAGTACAAAATTCCTATATCTAAAATACTCAACATCTTGTAAAAGAAATTGAGCGAAAAAATATGTTTAAAAATTGAGAAATAAAGAGTTGCTAAATTAATTTGGTTTTAGGCATTTTCCTACAACCATGTCAAGGATGCTTAGTCACCTTCATAATTTATAAAATTGTAATCATGTTTTATTGAAATTTAATGTTATTAACTTTTTTATTTAGATCATTCTCTCTCATAAAATGTTAAATACGTTCTTACAGTCCAATTATTAAAATTTATTTTGTAATTGTTATCACATTATATATTTTAAGTTTCAATTCTCTCAATCTAAATTTTTTAAATTTGTACTTGCATTTTTCTGGTTGAATTACAGTAGCAAGTGGGTACTTGATGGCAGGTGGTTTCCTATTTGTCAAGAAAGGAACAAATCTTTTAGCAGAGGATAATTAATGAGGTAGCGAGGAGGCGGCATCTCAGGCCACCTTATATCATCCCCCCATATTGGCTTTAAGCTTTTACCCATGATTCTAAAGTAATTTCCACTCATGCCACTGCAAAACCTCACAATTTCATGAACATCCATGCAAATCGTAAATTGTACATTTGTACTGAACATAAAAATTGCCTATATGACCATAATATATAGGAAAAATGCCCTGATAATTTTATGCACGTTTTTAAGACGATCTAAAAGGAGAGCCACATAAGCCTACTTATGACTTTTGAATTTTGATCCAAAATAATTTACAGGGAGCTTCTAATTATCTCTCAAACCAAATTATCTAATGTCCCTTAGGCATTAACTATCTTAAAGACCACTAACTGCTTGGGGGACGCGCAAATATGGGGGACCACTAACTTCTAGTTTATTTCATCTTCTTCTAATAGTTTCTCATCTTATACTGGTTGTCTTTCATATTTTTTTAGTTTTCTTTCATTATCTACTAGTTGTTTTTTTATATTCTTCTGATTGAATTTCATCTTCTTCTTTTTGTCATTAATATTCTACCGGTTGTCTTTCATATTCTACTGGTTGCATTTTATCTTCTTTTAGTTGTATTTCATCTTCTTCTAGTTGTCTTTCATCTTATATTGGTTGTCTTTCATGTTCTACTGGTTGTCTTTCATCTACGACTAGTTGTATTTCATCTTCTTGTAGTTATATTTCATCTTCTTCTAGTTGTATTTCATCTTCCTCTAGTTGTCATTCATGTTTAACTGGTTATTTTTCATCTTGTGATTGTATTTAATGTTCTACTAGTTGTCTTTCATCTTCTACTGGTTATGTTTCATCTTCTACTAGTGTCTTTAATGTTCTATTGGTTGTTTTTCATGTTTCAAGTTATTTTCCATGTTCTTCTAATTAACTTTCATATTCTTCTAGTTATTTTTCATCTTCTACTAGTTGTTTTTTTTACCAGAGTCAAAATGATGATGAATTACGTAGGGTTTTGGCTTAGGTTTTGCATATTATTTCACACTTATGTTTAATTAATTAGAGAAAAAGGCTACTGTCACCCTTCTTTATGTTTTATTGCAGGAAACATGTTTTAGGACTATTTCACATCGAATGGAGCAAGAATAAGGTCAATCGGATAAGCGACGCTCATCGACTAAGTCTCTGTTATGGCCCGCACTGACTGATACGGACCTAGCCGAATACGGACCAGGAGATAGTGCGATACGCATTAAACCCCTCAGCGACATGGTCTCAATACAGACCGTACCAGCTAGTACGGTCCGTAACCAACTACTTGTATTTCATCTTCTTCTAGTTGTCTTTCATGTTCTTCTCTTTAATTTTCTACTAGTTGTCTTTCATCTACTACAAGTTATTTTTCATCTTCAACATGTTGTCTTTCATCTTGTACTAGTTGTCTTTTTAATGTTCTACTGATTGTATTTCATCTTATTCTAGTTGTATTCGTTATCTAGTTGTCTTTCATCGAGTACTCTTTGTCTTTCATGTTCTTCTAGGTGTATTTCATCTTTTACTTGTGTTTTTCATCTTTTTCTAGTTTTCTCTCATCTTGTACTAGTTGGCTATCATATTCTACTTGTTGTGTTTCATCTTTTTCTAGTTTTCTCTCATCTTGTACTAGTTGGCTATCATATTCTACTTGTTGTGTTTCATCTTCTACTGCCTTTCATCTTCTACTAGTTGTCATTAATCTTGTACTGGTTGTCTTCCATCTTGTAATGGTTGTCTTTCATCTTGTACTGGTTGTATTTCATTTTCTACTGGTTGTCCTTCATGTTCTGCTTGTTGTCTTTCATCTTCTTCTAGTTGTATTTCAAT
This sequence comes from Carex myosuroides, assembly GCA_028015225.1. Lineage (NCBI taxonomy): Eukaryota > Viridiplantae > Streptophyta > Magnoliopsida > Poales > Cyperaceae > Carex > Carex myosuroides. Next base: position 8,121,887 of record CM051482.1, read on the forward strand.
CTTCTTCTAGTTTTCTTTCATTTTCTACTAGTTATTTTTCATTTTATTGTAGTTGTCTTTCATGTTGTACTAGTTGTCTTTCATATTTTACTGGTTCTCCTTCATATTCTTCCAGTTTTCTTTCATCTTCTACTTGTTATTTTTCATGTTCTACTGGTTGTCTTTCATCCTCTACTGGTTGTCTTTCATGTACTACTGCTTGTATTTCATCTTCTTCTAGTTGTATTTCAACTTCTTCCAGTTATCTTTCATCTAGTATTGGTTCTCTTCCATGATCTTGTAGTTGTCTTTCATGTTGTACCAATTCTCTTTTTAATGTTCTACTAGTTGTCTTTCATCTTCTATAAGTTTTTTTTCATCTGCAAGTAGTTGTCTTTCATGTATTTCTTCTTCTTCTTGTTGTCTTTCATCTTCTACTGTCTTTCATCTTCTACTAGTTGTCTTTAATCTTGTACTGGTTGTCTTCCATCTTGTAATGGTTGTCTTTCATCTTGTACTGGTTGTAATTCATTTTCTACTGGTTGTCTTTCATGTTCTAATTGGTTGCCTTTCATCTTCTTCTAGTTGTATTTCATCTTCTTCGAGTTTTCTTCATTTTCTACTAGTTGTTTTTCATCTTATTCTAGTTGTCCTTCATTTTCTACTAGTTGTTTTTCATCTTATTCTAGTTGTCCTTCATGTTGTACTAGTTGTCTTTCATATTCTATTTGTTGTCTTTCATGTTCTACTAGTTGTCTTTCATCTTCTACAAGTTATTTTTCATCTTCAAGTAGTTATCTTTCATCTTGTACTGGTTGTCTTTCTTTTTCTTCTTGTTGTCTTTAATATTATACAGGTTGTCTTTAATATTCTACTGGTTGACTTTTATTTTCTACTGGTTTACTTTCATATTCTTTCATATTATTTTTCTTCATGTTCTACTGGTTTACTTTCATTTTCTTCTAGTTTTCTTTCATTCTCTACTGACTGTGTTTCATGTCTACTGGTTGTCTTTCATCTTCTACTAGTTGTGTTTCATCTTCTATTAGTTGTCTTTCATCTTGTACTGGTTGTCTTTCATATTCTACTGTCTTTCATGTTTTACTAGTGGTCTTTCATCTTCTTCTAGTTTCCTTTTCATGTTTTACTGGTTGTCTTTCATGTTCTACTCGTTGTCTTTCATCTTCTACCAGTTTTTTTCATCTTCTACCAGTTTTTTTCATCTTCTACCAGTTTTTTTCATCTTCTTCTAGTTGTTTTTCCTTTTGTAACAGTTTTCTTTCATGTTCTATTAGTTGTCTATCATCTTCTACTTGTAGTTTTTCTTCTTCTTGTAGTCGTCATTCAACGTGTACTGGTTGTCTTTCATGTTTTAATGTTTTTCTTTCATCTTTTATTGTCTTTCATGTTCTACTGGTTGTAATTCATCTTTTTCTAGTTGTATTTTATATTATTCTAGTTGTATTTCACCTTCTTCTAGTTGTCTTTAATGTTCTACAAGTTGTTTTTTTATTTTTTTCTAGTTGTCTTTCATCTACTACTTGTTTCATTTAATCTTGTACTGGTTGTATTTCATGTTCTACTAGTTGTCTTTCATCTCCTTCTAGTTGTATTTCATCTTCCTCTAGTTGTCTTTCATCTAGTACTAGTTCTCTTCCTAATTACTTCTAGTTGTATTTCATCGTCTTCTAGTTGTCTTTCATGTTCTTCTAGTTATATTACATCTTCTACTAGGAGTTTTTCATCTTCTTTTTAGTTGTCTTTAATCTTGTACTGGTTGTATTTCATGTTCTACTAGTTGTCTTTCATCTCCTTCTAGTTTTCTTTCATCTTCTAGTTGTTGTCTTTCATGTTCTACCGTTGTGTTTCATCTTCTTCTAGTTCTCTTTCATCCTTTACTTGTTGTGTTTCATCTTCTTCTAGTTGTCTTTCATCTTCTACAGTTTGTTTTTCATCTTGTATTGGTTGTCTTTAATGGTCTACTTATTGTCTTTCTTCTAGTTTTTTTTCATTATCTTCTTGTTGTCTTTCATCTTATACATGTTGTCTTTCGTTTCTTCTGGTTGTCTTTCATGTTCTACTGGTTGTCTTTAATCTTTGTCTTTAATCTTCTACTTGTTGTCTTTCATGTTCTATTGGTTGTCTTTCATTTTATATTGGTTGTCTTTCATGTTCTACTAGTTGTTATCTTGTATGACTGGTTCTCTTTCATCTACTAATGTATCTTCTTCCAGTTGTATTTCATCTTCTTCTATCTTTCATCTAGTACTGGTTCTCTTCCTAATTTCTTCTAGTTGTCTTTCATGTACTACTGGATTTCTTTTATGTTCTACTAGTTGTCTTTCATGTTCTACAAGTTATTTTTCATCTTCAAGTAGTTTTCTTTCATCTTGTACTGGTTGTCTTTCATGTTATACTAGTTGTATTTAATCTTCTTCTAGTTGTATTTCAGTGTCTTCTGGTTGTCTTCCATCTACTAGTTGTCTTTCATGTCTTTATTTTTCTTGTAATTGTTTTTAATATTCTACAGGTTGTCTTTCATATTCTATTGGTTGACTTTCATTTTCTACTAGTTTACTTTCATATTCTACTAGTTTACTTTCATTTTTCTTCTAGTTTTATTTCATTCTCTACTGGCTGTGTTTCATGTTCTACTAGTTGTCTTTCATCTTCTACTAGTTGTCTTTCATGTTTTGCTGATGGTCTTTCATCTTCTTCTAGTTTCCTTTCATGCTTTACTGGTTGTCTTTCATATTCTACTGATTGTCTTTCTAGTTGTCTTTCATCTTCTTTTAGTTGTTTTTCCTTTTGTACCAGTTTTCTTTCATGTTCTATTGGTTGTCTATCATCTTGTACTAGTTGTCTTTCATCTTGTACTGGTTGTCTTTCATTTCTACTACTTGTATTTCAACTTCTAGTTGTCTTTCATATTGTACTGGTTGTATTTCATGTTCTACTGGTTGTCTTTCATCTCCTTCTAGTTTTCTTTCATCTTCTTGTTGTTGTCTGTCATGTTCTACCATTGTGTTTCATTTGCTTCTAGTTGTCTTCATCTTTTACTTGTTGTGTTTCATTTTCTTCTAGTTGTCTTTCATCTTCTACAGTTTGTTTTTCATCTTGTATTGGTTGTCTTTAATGTTCTACTTATTGTCTTTCTTCTAGTTTTTTTCAATATCTTCTTGTTGTCTTTCATCTTATACATGTTGTCTTTCATTTCTTCTGGTTGTCTTTTATGTTCTACTAGTTGTCTTTCATCCTCTTCCAGTTGTATTTCATCTTCTATCTAGCACTCGTTCTCTTCCTAATTTCTTCTAATTGTCTTTCATGTACTACTTCTAGTAGTTTTCTTTCATGTACGACTGGTTGTATTTCATTTTCTTTAATTTCTATTTCATCTTCTTCTTATTGTCTTTCACCTTGTAGGTTGTCTTTCGTATTTTTTCTATTGTCTTTGATGTTCTTCTAGTTGTCTTTCTTTTCTTCTTCTAGTCGTCATTCATCTTGTACTGGTTGTCATTCATGTTCTACTGCTTGTCTTTTATCTTGTATTGGTTGTCTTTCATGTTCTACTGATTGTATTTCATCTTCTTCTAGTTGCATTTCATCTTCTTCTGGTTTTATTTCACCTTCTTCTAGTTGTCATTAATGTTCTACTGGTCGTTTTTGATATTCTTCTAGTTGTCTTTCATCTACTACTTGTTTTATTTCATCTTGTACTGGTTGTCTTTCACCTTCCTCTAGTTTCTATCATCTTGTACTTGTTGTCTTTCATTTCTACTGGTTGTGTTTCACCTTCTGCTAGTTGTCTTGCATCTTTTACTTGTTGTGTTTCATCTTCTTCTAGTTGTCTTTCATCTTCTACAGTTTGTTTTTCATCTTGTACTGGTTGTCTTTAATGTTCTACTTATTATTTTTCTGCTAGTTTTTTTTCATCTTCTTCTTGTTGTCTTTCATCTAATACTGGTTGTCTTTCATTTCTTCTGGTTGTCTTTCATGTTCTATTGGTCGTATTTCATCTTCTACTTGTTGTCTTTCATGCCCTACTGGTTGTCTATCATGTATTACTGGTTGTCGTTCATCTACTACTGCTTGTATTTTATCTTCTTCTAGTTGTATTTCATCTTCTTCTAGTTGTATTTCATCTTCTTCTAGTTGTCTTTAATCTAGTACTGGTTCTCTTCCTTATTCTTCTAGTTGTTTTGAATGTTCTACTGGATCTCTTTCATGTTCTACTAGTTTCTTTCATCTTCAACTAGTTGTCTTTAATCTTGTATTGGTTATCTTTCATGTTCTACTGGTTGTATTTAATCTTCTTCTAGTTGTATTTCATCATCTTCTAGTTTTATTTCACCTTCTTCTAGTTGTCTCTAATGTTCTACTAGTCGTTTTTGATATTCTTCTAGTTGTTTTTCATCTACTACTTGTTTTATTTCATCTTGTACTGGTTGTCTTTCACCTTCTTCTAGTTTCTATCATCTTGTAGTTGTTGTCTTTCATTTCTACTGGTTGTGTTTTAACTTCTAGTTGTATTTCATCTTTCTAATTGTCTTTCATGTACGACTGGTTCTATTTTATTATCTTTACTTTGTATTTCATATTCTTCTTGTTGTCTTTCATCATGTACTGGTTGTTTTTCATATTCTACGGGTTGTCTTTCATGTTTTACTGGTTGTCTTTCATCTTCTTATAGTTTTCTTTCATGTTCTACTAATTGTCTTTCATGTTCTACTGGTTGTCGTTTCATTTTTTCAGGTTGTATTTCATCTTCTTTTAGCTGTTTTTCATCTTCTTCTAGTTGTCTTTCGTCTTCTTCTAGTTGTCTTTCATCTTCTTCTAATTGTTTTTCATATTCTATTGGTTGTCTATCATGTATTAATGGTTGTCGTTCATCTACTACTGCTTGTATTTTATATTCTTCTAGTTGTCTTTAATGTTCTATTGGATCTCTTTCATGTTCTACTAGTTTCTTTCATCTTCAACTAGTTGTCTTTAATCTTGTACTGGTTGTCTTTCATGTTCTACTTGTTGTATTTAATCTTCTTCTAGTTGTATTTTATTGTCTTCTAGTTTTCTTTCATCTAGTACTCGTTGTCTTTTATGTCTGTCTTCTTCTTCTAGTTGTTTTTAATATTCTACTAGTTGTCTTTCATGTTATACTATTCATCTTCTTCTAGTTTTCTTCCATGTTCTACTAGTTGTCGTTCATCTTCTACTTGTTAATTTTAATATTCTTCTAGTTGTCTTTCATATTGTACTGGTTGTCTTTCTTGTTATACTAGTTGTATTTTATTTTCTTCTAGTTGTATTTCATCTTGTACTGGTTGTCTTTCATGTTCTACTAGTTGTCTTTCCTCTTTTTCTAGTTTTCTTACTTGTTCTACTTGTTTTTTTTCATATTCTTCTAGTTGTATTTCATCTTCGACTAGTTGTTTTTCATCTTTTTCTAGTTGTTTTTCATGTTATACTGTTCATCTTCTTATAGTTTTCTTTCTTGTTTTACTGGTTGTCTTTCATTTTAGTTTTCTTTCATGTTCTACTTGTTGTCTTTCATTTTCCAATAGTTGTCTTTGATATTATTCTAGTTGTATTTTATCTTCTTCTAGTACTTTTTTTTTATTTTCTACTAGTTATTTTTCATCTTCTTCTAGTTGTCTTTAATGTTGTACTAGTTGTCTTTCATATTCTATTGGTTGTCTTTCATGTTCTACTAGTTGTTTTTCATTCACGACTGGTTGTATTTCATTTTGTTCTAGTTGTATTTCATCTTCTTCTTGTTGTCTTTCATCTTGTACTAGTTGTCTTTCATGTTCTTATAGTTGTCTTTCATCTTATTTTAGTTGTCTTTCATCTTCTACTAGTTGTGTTTCATTGTGTACTTGTTGTCTTTCATGTTTTACTAGTTTTTCACCTTCTTATAGTTGTATTTCATGTTCTAGTAGTTGTCTTTCATTTTTTTTCTAGTTATTTTTCATCTTGTAATGGTTGTATTTCAAGTTCTACTGGTTGTCTTTTATTTTCTACTTGTTGTCTTTCATGTTCTACTGGTTGTGTTTCATCTTCTTCTAGTTATCTGTCATCTTTAACTTGTCGTGTTTCATCTTCTTCTAGTTGTCTTTCATCATCTACTTTTATTTTTTTCATCATTTATTGGTTGTCTTTAATGTTCGACTGATTGTCTTTCACTTTCGGGTTGCTGTATTTCATTTTTTCTAGTTTTTTTTCATCTTCTTCATAAGGTCTTTCATTTTATACTGGTTGTCTTTCATGTCTTTCTTCTTCTTCTAGTTGTCTTTAGTATTCTACTGTCTTTCATATTCTACTGGTTGTTGTTCATCTTCTTCTAGTTTTCTTTCATGTTCTACTAGTTGTCATTCATCTTCTTCTAGATGTCTTTCATGTTGTACGGGTTGTCTTTCATATTCTACTGGTTGTCTTTCTTGTTCTACTAGTTGTCTTTCATCTACAACTGGTTGTATTTCTTCTTCTTCTAGTTGTATATCATATTTTACTTGTTGTTTTTCATCTTCTTCTAGTTGTTTTTCATGTCATCTTCTTATAGATTTCTTTCATGTTCTATTGGTTGTCTTTCATTTTAGTTTTCTTTCATGTTCTACTAGTTGTCTTTCATTTTCCACTGGTTGTCTTTGATCTTCTTCTAGTTGTATTTCATATATTCTTCTAGTTGTCTTTCATCTTCTACTAGTTTTCTTTCATCTTCTACTGGTTTGTTTTTCATATTCTATTAGTTGTCTTTAATGTTCTACTAGTTGTCTTTTATATACAACGGGTTGTATTTTATTTTCTTCTAGTTGTATTTCATCTTCTTCTTGTTGTCTTTCATCTTGTACTGGTTGTCTTTCATGTTCTTCTATTTGTCTTTAATCTTATTTTAGTTGTCTTTCATCTTTTATCAATTGTGTTTCTTCTTGTACTGGTTGTCTTTCACCTTCTTAAAGTTGTATTTCTTGTTCTAGTAGTTGTCTTTCATCTTTTTCTAGTTGTTCTTCATCTAGTAATGGTTGTATTTCACGTTCTACTGGTTGTCTTTCATCTTCTTTCATTTTCTACTTGTTGTCTTTCATGTTCTACTGGTTGTGCTTAATCTTCTTCTAGTTATCTTTCATCTTTTACTGGTTGTGTTTCATCTTTTTCTAGTTGTCTTTCATCATATTCTAGTTGTCTTTCATCTTCTACTGTTTGTTTTTCATTTTGTATTGGTTGTCTTTAAATGTTTGACTGATTGTCTTTCATCTACGGGTGGTTGTATTTCATTTTCTTCTAGTTTTTTTCATCTTCTTCATGTAGTCTTTCATTTTATACTGGTTGTCTTTCATGTTCTTTTGGTTGTCATTTGATTTTCTACTTGTTGTCTTTCAAGTTCTACTTGTTGTCTTTCATGTTCTACTGGTTGTCTTTCATTTTCTACTGGTTGTCTTTTATCTTCTGCTAGTTGTTTTTTCATGTTCTACTAGTTGTCTTTCATCTACTAGTACTTGTATTTCATCTTCAACTGGTTGTCTTACATCTTGTACTAGTTGTCTTTCAAGTTCTACTGGTTGTATTTCATCTTATTCTAGTTGTCTTTCATATAGTACTCGTTGTCTTTCATGTTCTTCTAGGTGTATTTCATCTTGTTATAGTTGTCTCTCATCTTGTACAAGTTGGCTTTCATGTTCTACTTGTTGTGTTTCATCTTTTTATAGTTGTCTTTCATCTTCTAGTAGTTGTCTTTCATCTTCTACTAGTTGTCTTTCATCTTATACTGGTTGTCTTCTATCTTGTAATGGTTGTCTTTCATCTTGTACTTGTTGTATTTCATTTTCTACTGGTTGTCTTTCATGTTCTACTGGTTGTCTTTGGTCTTCTTCTAGTTGTATTTCATCTTCGTCTAATTTTTTTTCATCTTCTACTAGTTGTTTTTCATCTTATTATAGTTGTCTTTCAAGTTGTACTGGTTGTCTCTACTTCATCTTCTTCTAGTTGTATTTTCATCCTCCTCTAGTTTTCTTTCGTATTGTAATGGTTTGTCTTTCATGTTCTGCTTGTTGTCTTTCATCTTCTACAAGTTGTTTTTCATCTTCAACTAGTTGTCTTTCATCTTGTACTGGTTGTGCGGTCATGTTGTACAGGTTGACTTTCATTTTCTTCTAGTTTTCTTTGATTCTCTACTGGTTGTGTTTCATGTTCTACTGGTTGTTTTTCATCTTCTACTAGTTGTGTTTCATCCTCTACTAATTGTCTTTCATCATGTACTAGTTGTGTTTCATCCTCTACTAATTGTCTTTCATATTCTACTTCTTCTAGTTTTCTTTCATGTTCTACTAGTTGTCTTTCATCTTCTACTAGTTAATTTTCATCTTAGTCTAGTTGTCTTTGCTGTACTGGTTGTCTTTCACATTCTACTGGTTGCCTTTCTTGTTCTACTAGTTGTCTTTCATCTACAACTAGTTGTATTTCATCTTTTTCTAGTTGTATTTCATCTTGTAGTTGTCTTTCATGTTGTACTGGTTGTCTTTCCTCTTGTTCTAGTTTTCTTTTATCTTCTACTCTTTTTTTTTTATTTTCTTCTAGTTGTATTTCATTTTCTACTAGTTGTTTTTTAACTTATACTATTCATCTTGTACTGGTTGTCTTTCATGTTGTTCAAGTTGTCTTTTATCTCCTTCTAATATTCTTTCATCATCTTCTACTAGTTGTGTTTATCTTGTATATATTGTCTTTTATGTTCTAATGGTTGTTTTTCACCGTCTTATAGTTGTATTTTATGTTCTAGTGGTTGTCTTTCATCTTTTTCTAGTTGTTTTTCATCTGGTAATGGTTGTATTTCAAGTTCTACTAGTTGCCTTTCATCTTCTTTCATCTTCTGCTTGTTGTCTTTCATGTTCTACTGGGTAGTGTTTCATTTTCTTCTAGTTATCTTTTATCTTTTACTTGTTATGTTTCTTCTTATTCTACTTATCTTTCATCATCTTCTAGTTGTCTTTCATCTTCTGCTGTTTGTTTTTCATCTTGCATTGGTTGTCTTTAATGTTCGACTGATTGTCTTTCATCTACGGGTGGTTGTATTTCATTTTCTTCTAGTTTTTTTTCTTCTTCATGTTGTCTTCCATGTCTACTGGTTGCCTTTCATGTTATTTTGGTTGTCTTTGATTTTTTTACTTGTCGTCTTTCATGTTCTACTGGTTGTCTTTTATCCTCTACTAGTTGTCTTTCATCTACTACTACAGGTATTTCATCTTCTCCTAGTTGTCTTTCATATTCTACTGGTTCTTTTCATGTCTTTCATCTACTACAAGTTGTTTTTCATCTTTAACTGGTTGTCTTTTTTCTTGTACTAGTTGTCTTTCATGTTCTACTGGTTGTATTTCATCTTATTCTAGTTGTATTTCATCGTTATCTAGTTGTCTTTCATTTAGTACTCGTTGTCTTTCATGTTCTTCTAGGTGTATTTCATATTTTACTTGTGTTTTTCATCTTCTTCTAGTTGTCTCTCATCTTGTACAAGTTGGCTTTCATGTTCTACTTGTTGTGTTTCATCTTTTTTCTAGTTGTCCTTAATCTTCTACTAGTTGTCTTTCATCTTGTACTGGTTGTCTTTCATCTTGTACTGGTTGTCTTCCATCTTGTACTGGTTGTATTTCTTTTTCTACTGGTTGTCCTTCATGTTCTAGTTGTATTTCATCTTCTTATAGTTTTCTTTCATTTTCTACTAGTTGTTTTTCATTTTCTTCAAATTGTCTTTCATGTTGTACTTATTGTCTTTAATGTTCTACCGGTTGTCTTTCATCATCTACTAGTTGTCTTTCATCTACTACTTCTTGTATTTCATCTTCTTCTAGTTGTATTTCATCTTCTTCCAGTTGTCTTTCATCTAGTACTGGTTCTCTTGCATGATCTTCTAGTTGTCTTTCATGTTGTATTATTTGTCTTTCACACAATGCCCTCTTTCATGTTCTACTATTTTTTTTTCATCTTTTACAAGTTATTTTTCATCTTCAACTAGTTGTCTTTCAGGTCTTTCTTCTTATTCTAGTTGTCTTTAATATTTTATTGGTCGTCTTTCATATTCTACTGGTTGTCTTTCTTGTTATACTGTTCATCTTCTAGTTTTCTTTCATGTTCTATTAGTTGTCGTTCATCTTCTACGAGTTAATTTATTATCTTCTTCTAGTTGTTTTTCATGTTGTATTGGTTGTGTCAACTATCACAAAGTCTGCAGGAACATAAATTTTCAAATTGCACAATTATGTCTTCTAGGATTCCTAGTGGTGATTTAACATAGTCATCTGCCAACTCTAGTTTTTAATACATGGACCTTGGCATAAGACTGACACTAGCCCCTAGGTCACACAATGCCCTTTTTACCTTGGTGTTCCCTATTGAGCATGAGACAAAGAAGCTACCCGGGTCCTTGAGCTTTGGTGGTAGCTCACAGAGTATACCTGCTAGTTTTTCCTCTCTTTCTAACCTTACATCTAACTTATCTAAATTATTTTTGTTAGAAAGGATTTCTTCAAAAATTCTAACGAATGGGTAGTTGGGTTATTGCATTGTTAGCCGGGACGGTAAGATTCAGTTTTTCAACAAGCTAGATAATTTTTTATACAACTTTTGTAGTTCCGCCCTAGCAAGTTTATTGGGAGAGAGGTCAGTTGCTGGGAGAAGTTCATACCTTGGCTCTTTTGCAATTACTTGTGTTGTCTGAACTGCTGGTTTTTCTTCTTTTATCGATCTCTTGTCTGGCTAGGAGTCTTCTTGAACAGAGATTGTCTCCTTTTGTTGTTTTGTTTCCTCGTTGGTTTGACCGCCATCTTCTTCGGTATCGGATTCAATTCAGGAGGTTTTGTCAGGACTCACCGAATTGATTGTGTTATCAACGGTCAAGCCTTCTGACTCGGAATTACTATCTTCTCTAATCTCAACCGCTTTTGCTTGCTCCTTCTGGTTCTCAGATTGAGAGCCCAATTGGATTATCTACTTTTCCAGCATTTTTTGTTGGGTTGTCATATGGTCCACCCTATTGCTCATCTGGCAGATTGCATCTGTCACCGCTGTGTTGGTTTCTCTTTACTACGTAGAGAACCTCTGATAGGCACCCATCATGGTTTCGACCATCTTCCCAAAGTCATACCTGGGTTTTGTTGGTGGAGCCTGATTGTAATTGGGCTGGTTTTGGAACCGGTTGCTACTATCACCCTGGTACTAGGGTCTCTAGTTGTAATTTAGAAATTTTACCTGCTTGGGATCATCCTCGTCAGGTGTGTCACCAAAGATGTTGTTAGTTGCTTGATTTTCCCTCTCACTATTATCATTCGTAGAGACATTGTTCAACCACACTAGTTGGAGAGTTTTCTCTAGTGTAGCTAGCTTGGCTCGCAATTCGGCGACTTCGTCGTCCTTCGGCTCTTTTAAGGTGGTGTTGGCTTTTACTTGCCTTCTTGGTGTCTCCCATTAGTGTTGGTTTACCGCCATCTCTTCGATCATCCTGTAATTCTTTATGGAATTCTTGTTCATGAGACACCCACCTGCAGCTGAATCAAGGTTAGCGCTAGTGGGATATGTGCACCCCTCATAAAAGGTATGCACGATCAACCACTTTTCGAGACCATGGTTTGAGCAAAGACGTAGTAACTCAGAGAATCTATCCCACACTTCTGTCAAAGATTCCTCACCCTCTTGCCAAAAGTTAGTGATTTGGAGAAGGATATGGGTAGTTTTGGAAGGAGGGAAGAATTTGGAGGTCAAAGCGCTACAAAGTTTATCCCATGTGTTTATGGTTGTGGGATCAACAGTTTTTAACCAGGTCCTCGCCTTATCTCTCAAGGAGAAAGGAAAGGTCCTAAGCTTGACTGTTTTTGGGTCAATGTCTCTAAGTTTCATATTATCCACTATTTTCTCGAAGATGTCTAGGTATTGGTTGGGATCTTCACTAGGCGCCCCCCCCAAACTAGGTTGATCATGGAAGTTTTGAGTTCAAAAGGTTGCCCATCGGGTGCTCGATAGCCTCTACGAGTGTTGTGGCTCTTAGGAGCGAGAAAGTCCTTCAGCGGTCTCAAAGCGTTCGGGTTGTCTGCCGCCATAATACCTACCTCTTTCTTGAATTCAAGGGTGGTTGGAGTTGGTGGTGCGACAAAAGTGGAGGCTGTGATCGGTCTCCTTGGCTCCTCGTGAAAGCTTGAAAAGGAAAAAAGAGAGAGAATTTCCAAACGAGAAATAAAAAGAAAAATAAAAAGCCTTAACTTAATTTTTTAAACTAAAAATCGATACTTATCCGTTGTCCCCGACAACAGTGCCAAAAATCTTGTTGTGTATTTATGGTATAGACTTTTGATACACTTTTCGCTTTTTAAATTTATATGTTCCCTACTACTCAACTGAAAGGTTGCAAGCGCACAACCGATCGGCGTAGTATTTGGGGTATCGAACCATTGAGACAATGCAAGTAAGGATTTGTAGTAAAGAAACTAAGGAAGTAAAAATGGGGTTTTGCAAGAGTTGGTTGTTTGGAAGTAATTTAAACAAAGCAATAAAATACTAAATGTAACAAATGGAGAAGTCTAAGGGGTTCTGGCTTTCTCTTATCATTTGGGTCTAATTTGTTAGTTTGATTGTTCTTCTACAACAAAACTAATATGAGAGGGATACAATTTAATTGTTGGTGTTAGGTTCCACTTCTAGGCATCATCGTTACGTGCTTAGAACTAATGTGTTTTCTCACCATACCTAAACCTACAAGGCGTCACGATTAAGTTCTTAGGACTGGAGTGAATTTAGGGCATTAAGTTCCAAAGGTCTAGATATAAGTTGATTCATGCCACGTCGTGGTTAGGTGCATGGAAGGCAGTTCCTCAACTTTGATCTAGAACTCCACAAAGGTTCTAGACATTTCTTTGGCCCATACTAAGACTAGGCTCAAGGTTCCATTTCTTTATGTGTTTCGGGATTTTATTCTAAGGTCATGTATCGTTTTTGGTTCCTAACATGGATCTAGAACTACCCCTATAACCTCGCACCTAAACTACCTATGTGGAATTGTACTCTCACCCTCGCATTACTGTCACACCCCAAACCAGGATTTCCGGATTAGGGTGTGATCAGTCCCCGCTTCGTGTCAATTAATCGAAATGACACGCAAGGCTAAACAAATATAAACAATAATGCACAGCGGAAACAGAATAAACAAACAGCAATAGTCATAAATATCAAATAAACATAAATACATACATAATATCCATACAGTCCACATCAGGATAAAATAACAAAATCTACGCAAGGGGATACATGATCTATCGAGTCCAATGTATATATAACAAAACATTGGACTCGTAAACCTATCAAAAGTCCTAATCAACTAATCAAGCGGCATGGCCATCGGGGACAGCTCCTGACGTCTCCTGCTGCGGACCGTCAGACCCTGTACCTGAAATCCCACATGAAAAGGTGGGTGAGCGAATGATCGCCCAGTATGTGACCCAGTAATATCCCTTCAGGGATTCTCTAAAGTCAAAGCACGTTTTAATTTGAAATCTACGTGAAGTTCGATAATCGTTTCATTTTTAAATGCACATGTTGCGGAAATTAAACCTATCATATTAACTACAAAAGAAAAATAGATACAGTACATGATATGATGCGATTATCCTATTATGCCAACATGATTAAAGTTTCCCAAAATAAAATACAAGCAGAATGAGTATTATAATCAATCGGAGTCCAGTACAATAGGTACTTGTGTACAATTTAATATAGTAATAATACGGATAATTTTGTCACCCCGTGCCGTGTCAAAACAAACCAAATTTGGATTCATATATCAAATGCGACATAACACAAGGACTGCGATCAGAGGGGCAAAGATACCCGATGCCTAATAGCATCGAGCTTTGCCCACACAAGACTTCAACCCGTAGGCAAGTGCACGCTAGCCGATGGTTATATCCAAAATTCGTGTATTTTTCTTATTCTAGACGATTCTTCATCCAAACATATCCAATAGGAGAAAACTACAAGCAGGTCGTAAGAATGAGTTAATCCGTCTCCTCATGAGCAAACGACGAAACTCCACTGTCCGGCCAGACTAATGGGACAAGGACTCGTGATCGGCCCATAACAACAATAAAAATAAAATCTGCCACCGCAACCTCGGTAGCCGTACTAGGCAAGTAGCTCCTAATGTAGGGGGAATAGCTCCCGAATCGTCTCCGGACTCGAGATCGGTCCGCACAAAATGTAAAATGATCGACAAATGATATAATACCAATTTCATGCATATAATAATAATTCTAATAAGACCTCTAAGGGATCAAGTAATCCCTCAGCCCAATGACCCACAAACCGCCTCGCATCCCATGCCTACGAGAACGGAAAGCAGTCATTCGGTCTTCTATCTCACACTCACCTATGCACATGCTTAACTACGATAATATGTTAGAGGACAACTAATATCCTAAATTAATATATATTAATTAATTTACTCTACTCCTACAAAACAGTAAATTCTGATTTAGAAGGGGTTGTACAATTTCCTAATTATAGTTCAGAAAGGATTAAACATGCTCTAATGCAACTACAAAATTAAAGGTGCGAATGTCAGGTCAAGTGGTCGACTGGTAAGAGTACGCCACGAAAGAATAATTCAGATATCCCACACCTGTAGGGCAGTAGTGGTAGTACGCGCTAATAGCCTCCGGGATCCTATACAAGCGTCAGCGGGATCGATCCACGGGTCGGAATTTACGTAGGTCGACTGACCTGTAATTTAGACGTAACTTAATTAGAGTCTAAACTAAGTACTCGTAACCCTTATTACCCCGTTTGATTATTTTCACTAAGTGTTCATACTTCATTAATTAATTAACTAGAGTTCGAATCTAATTATTAATTTAACTCACTTAATTCATTCGTTATATTTTAATTTGAAGATAAACTGCTTATTTACTTAAAATATAATCTACGTGATTTAAATTGTTATTATTTGATCCCTAACTATATATGTGTATTATAAAGGTGTTTCCTAATTAATTTAGCTACACGTAATTTAAATCCTAAGTACTTACTCAATAAACGTTAAATCCTTAATTATAATATTTCTAAAGTCGTACGAATTTATTTTAAAAATTTATACAAAATAATACACGATTATCTAATTATCCTATTAACTAAACTTTTGTAATCGTAATGATTCGAAAATATTAATATGTTGTTAATTAATTGTCCTTTATTAATTAACAACATATTTTATTTGGAAGTTATTTTCTTCAATTAAAATTTGTACTTAACTTATAAAATTCTAATTACTAAATTTGAAACATCTAATTACTTAACTAATTATTTTAAAAATCTAATTTCTTAAGTTATTAATTAATTAAAAATCCTAATTAATCTAAATGTGTTAAATTATTTTAATTGGGTGTGCTTCGGGATCATACAGGTGTCCAATCGGGTTGTATAGTATCTGTTCAAATTATGTTATGAACTCTCACTGAGGCATCAAGACCCTGGATGGTATAATCATTTCCCGAATTAAATTCAAGTTTACATAAGCATCCGATTTTATTCGGTTACATTATTGTTCGCGCAGAAGTGCAACGCAAGTTTCGGTACGCTTGAGGGCGTACCTTTTAAAACCGCGTTTACACTCCACGAGTAAGGGATGCAAGTGCACAACCCCTATCGTGTAGTATATTCGGGTATCGATCCACAGGAACGGTTAATTGCGAGGTTAGATTCTATCAAACTCAATCAAAAACTAGAAGTGAAAAAGGTTTGGTTTGGTGTTTAATTTCCTAAAGGGTCAGATCAAACAATTCAAACAGTGTAATAAAATGCTAGAAGAAATGTAAATTGTGTTTTGATTTTGGATAAAAGGCGTTTCCAGGGTTTCAGACTTCATCTCTGATCTGCCTCTAGTGGTACGGCCCGTACCAAGTTGGTACGGCTAGGCCGTACTTCACTTGGTAAGGCAAGGCCGTACCACCCTGGTAAGACCCGTACTGGCTTCCCAGAACAGAACCTACCAGTTCGAGTGAATGCATTTCCTTGCTGGTACCTTGTGCTAAACTCTTTAGAAAGGTTCAATTGACCATACCTAAGGTTCCTAACCCTCAACCGTCGTTTGTTGGATCAAGATCTAGGTTGGAATGCAATTGATTGCCTTTTAGGGATTTCTACACCTCAACTCTCGTGTGTTGGTACAGATCTACCCTAGCTGGTTGATTGGAGGTCTAAGGCACCCTCTAATCTGTCGATTAGAGGAGAATTCAACCTCTCGGCTTCAATTCGAACTATTCTACCCTAAGCATTTGATTTGGATGAGAGATTGAGATGATCACATGACCTTGATAGGTTCGATCTAAACCTAAAGGGACATCATACAACAATCACAGCAAGCAAAGCAAAAGATAGCAAATAAGATCACAATCAATCAAACTAAAGAGTTCATACAAAGTACAAGTCAAAGAAAGTCAAAACAAATCAAGAATCAATCTCTAACCCTAGAAACTAAAGAACTACTCACAGCACATGATAATATCTAAAAATACAATAAAAGGGATAGCCATGGATCGAAGGGATCGAGAGGAGGAAGCTAGATCCGTCGAGTTTCGCCTCTTCCTCTTCCTTCCTTCTTGCTCTCAGCTCCTTAGCTCTCTTTCTCTCTCTTACTGTGCTCTCAAATGGATCTGGAATGGAATTCATATCAAATTTGGAGAGTTCCCCGCCTTAAATAGCCTCTGCCCAAATTTGAATCTGTCAGGACGCCTTCATGTACGGCCCGTACCAGGCGTGAAGAGCTGAAAAATGGCTAAGTATGGTCCGACCCGTACCAAGCCTGGTAAGGGCCGTACCTCATCATGTGAATCGCCATTTCTTCGTGTGTTTTGCTCCAAACCTGCAGAAAACAAACAAACACTCAGCAGTACCAAATTCTAAAGATATAACAATGAAATGCACATGATTCTGGTGAATTATGGCACGAATCTGGTACTAAAATAGGCCTAAAATAGACTAAATATGCGAGGTATCAATTATTAAAACCTAAATTTTTTTAAAAACCGTCATTTTACTCCGTCAATTCGAGGAAACATTTATCCCTTTTTATTTTTAAAAATCTGCCAAGCCCAATAGATAAAGGCCCAAGCCTCCTTGAATTTATTAATAAATTCATATTAAGACCCAACAGAAATTTAAAAGCCCAATATTAAAATACAGCAGCCACGGCCCAACAGTACCAAAGGCCCAATTTCTAATTAATTTACCAAGTCATGGCCCATATATACAATTAGGCCGAAGCCCAATTATTCAAAAATCACCAATTTGCAGTTTAGTCCCTTATTCCTTTTAATTTACGCAAGGGCCTAATTTTATACAAAAGCCCTCCAACAATTTATATAGATCACAATAAGGTCCCTGTCATTTTCAAGTCAGGTTTAAGATTCAGTATTAGTGGCAACACTGGGCGGGTACCGACTGGTACCAGCATCGCATAACACAGACCGGGTTATTTAGCAAGGCAACAAGGCCTCTCAACAACAACAACAGACTAGAAAGGCCAGTAGAGGCTAATTAGAAGGCTAGCACAAGGCAATCAGGTCAGCACAGACAGAACGAAACAAGGCACAAGGCCAAAGTCCAGCACCATATCAGCATCAGAAACAAAGGAACAAGGAAGACACAGCACCCATCAGGGTACTGGTACGGGGTACCAGTGTGCCAGTCACACAAAAACATGCAAAATAGTGTAGCTAGTAAGCACACAAGCAAGGCAGAGAGGGCAAAGGGGATACAAGCAGCACAAAAATCAAGAAAGGCATCATTGCCCCGCAAATCACAACTTTGGCCGAAATTAATTTATAATCCAAATTGAGAAAATCAACAACTCGAAGTTTGGCATTTAACAATTCAAGTTTTACAGTTCACCATAAAATTGACAAGGCCCAATCCAATTTGGAGGGGTTTGGCTCCTTGTCACACATCAAGAAATCACAGAAACAATCAAAGAGGTGGTTCGGCCATATAGGTCACACATGAAGAAATTGCAAAACAGGGGTATACTGGGCCTTACCCGAAATAAGTGCAAATCGGTGAGATGGCATGATAGGCCGGTACCAAATTCAACAGGCGCCATAAGCTAAAGACACCGCAAGGCACCGCCAGTACTTGATCACTCAAAAGAGAGAAATGTTTCTTTTAATATTTATAAGCTCAGAAATGTTATCGGTTCGGACTGCAAGCGCACAATCCTATCGAGTAGTATATTCGAGGTTGATCCACAGGGAATATTGGTTCAATGCTTTGAGCGATCAAATCGCAATCTTTTGAAAGGTTAGACGAAATCTGAAAATTGAGAGATGTTGTTTTGATCAATGTAAATTAGGAAGCAATTAAAAGTAATTAAAATAAAGATAGAGATGAGAATTTCTAGGGTTTCGGCACACCATTGCCACTCAATCCGTCTTGACAATATATTCCTGTTGCGTCTGATTTCCTGTTGTTGTTTAATGAAAGACACCACATAGGTCACTGTGATTTATGTTACGCAAGAATGACAGATCTTTCACCGAGATTCTACATAGGACACTGCGATTTTCCTTACGCAAATGTCTGATCTCTCAAATACCCCAAATTACTACATAGATCACTGCGATTTACTTTACGCAAGTGATGGAATTTGGTACGCGTTTTGTTGGTCTGGTTTATGGTTTCCCCGCTAAGGTTTTCTTCACATAAACTTAATAAATCTCAACGAGGCTAATTCATACAAATAGTTTCTCTTACCATTAAAGTACTGTCACTACCCTAACGGACTCAAACTAGATCATTGAAATTAGATGAAGAGATAGTAAATCACAAAAGTATTTTGTTTCAACAACAAGAGATCATAATCAACAGAAATATATATATATCAAAATATCAAGAGTAACAAGGTTTACTGCCTAGCCTTAAGAAAAGGAACTTAGCCGCGGAACGGCATGGTTACAAGCACTCCTCTCTTCTTTCTTTAATCAAATCTAACCCTAATTACAAAGATGATTATTCCTTCTGCCCAGGGGCCTTATATAGGAGTGGAGGGACGTGTAGAGGTTGAGTAGGGGCTAAGAAACTGATCTGGAAACAGCTGTCGGCAGTTATTCCCCAAGAGACGCCTTTAGATACGGACCGTATTGGGCAATACGGTCCGTATTAGGACCTTGACGGTTAGGGTTTAATGCTTCCAGCGCTATCTTCTGGTCTGCGCTAGGCCTGGTCCGTATTAGGCAATACGGGCCGTAACAGAGACTTAGTCGATGAGCGTCGCTGATCCGATTGACCTGATTCTAGCTCTATTTGATGTAAAATAGTCCCAAAACCTGTTTTCTGCAATAAAACATAAAGAAAGGTGACAGTAGCCTTTTTCTCTAATTAATTAAACATAAATGTGAGAAAATATGCAAAACCTAAGCCAAAACCCTACGTAAATCATCATTATTTTGACTCTGATCAGTACTGAATAACACTAGCCAGCAACAGCCACCACCGAGAAAAAAGGCAGCTAGAAACCGAGCTCACAACACAAGCCGGAATCAAAACCCTAGAGTTTTGATTTCTTCAATTGACAGTGGAACACGGAAATAGAGAGAGGGGTAGCGGTTTAGGGCTCAACACATGAGCAAAAATTCAAAGAATCACAAAACAAACACAAGAGAGAGAGGAAGGAGATTATATACCCGGGAGAGAGAGGAACCACACAAGGGTCAAGGCAACAGAGAGCAGGTGCGCTAATCGCGCGCCTAAACACAACAAAGTCGTCGCAAGTACATAATCACTGACTAAGGAGAAGACAGTGAAGAAAATTCGATGCAAGAGGCGCGTGGGAGAGAGATTCAATCGGATCCTTTCCTTCTCCAGGAAACAATGAAATAGAGAGATCAGTGCAAGGTGGGGTTCGGTGGTCAGCGACCGAGAGAAAGAGGGTGGGGTTCCCTTAGCAGCGAGAGGAAGGGGGTAAAGAGAAAGGTATCTAGGGCTTGCGCCAAAGAGGAAAGGGGCGGGTCCAGGGGCAGCGATAGAGAGAGGGGAAGAGGAAAAGAGAATAAAAGGCAGAGGGGTCTGCTTTGAGATCCGTGCAGAACATACTTGAACGGTTGAAATAATTCCAGATCAAATGAGCTCAAAATAATTTGGTTCTACAAGATTTGTGTTTATAATTTAGTATATATATTTATTCAACGGTAGTCGTGGTGATTTATAAAAACAATTTAATCGTAATGATAATCTAGTCAGAAAAATTCAAATTCGAATTTTTTATATTTCATATTAAATGAAGCAAATAAATTTTAATCAATTGAGCAAATTTTCAACGAGAATTTATGTTTAAAATTTCTACAATTATTCGCTGGGATTATTTAATAATTTCATTTAATTCTTTTTAATATATAATAATTATGATAGTCATTAATATGAGTATTCTAAATTATGAAGGCGTATCTACAAATTTTGATTTACAATTTGTAAATCCTAAGGTGGTGTTTGGTTGTGGACTAAAGTTAAGGTGGCCTAAGTTGTTATTCCAACTTAGGCCGGCCTAAGTTGTTATTCCAACTTAGGCCGGCCTAAATTATTTATGTTTGGTTGAGGTCTAAAGTTAGATCACGGCTTAAGTATTCCTTGTTTGGTTAGAGCTGGTGGAGGACTAAAGTTTTGGAAGCCTAAGTTAGTTAATTATTAATAACAAGATACTAATTATATAATATTAATTATTAATTATAACTATAATATATTATAACATTTTTATAATAATTATTTAATATATTAACAATATAAGATATTAATTATATAATTATATATTAATAATAAGATACTAATTATATAATATTAATATATTAATAATAACTATAATATATTATAATATTATTGTTAATAATTATTTAATATATTAACAATATAACTTATTAATTATATAATTATATATTAATAATAATTAGTAATAAAAAGATACTAATTATATAATATTAATATATTAATAATAACTATAATATACTATAATAATTATTTAATATATTAATAATATAATTATATATTAATAATAATTATTAATAAAAAATACTAATTATATAATATTATTATAATAATTATTTAATATATTAACAATATAAGATATTAATTATATAATTAAATATTAATAATAATTATTAATAATAATATACTAATTATATACTAATAATAATTATTAATAATAATATACTAATTATATACTAATAATATATTATTACTAATTAATGAGGAGAGGGGTGAAATGGTTGAAGGTGAATGAAAGTGGGCCCCAGTGGCGTAAAATTAAAGCCTAAGTTTAAGGCACCTCAAGAGGTGGTTTAATTTAGGCCCGTTTAGGCCGGCCTAACTTTTAGGCTATTCCATGTTAGGTCAATTAGTTTAAATCATGTTTGGTGGAATAACAGTGGCCTAAAGCCTTTAAGCCACCTTTAGGCCACAACCAAACATGAGGAAATCGATTTAACATACAACTTAATATAATCTAAATTGTAATATTTCGTGAATTGTTTGTTAGATTAACAACATAGCTATATAGTTTAATTATTTTATTTAAGTATCTAATTTCGAATTTGTTTAGCTTTAAATTAAATTTTAAAATTGGTAGAACTACAAATTGATTTAAATAATCAATTGACAAAATCTTCATCATCAGGTTAATTATTAAATCTTTGCTTTGAGCTAAGTAATTAACCCAAATTTTAATTAGTTGCAAAACTCGATCATTAGACTAATTAATTTGGTTTTAAATTTACGAGTTATAACATTTACATAGGTACATATTTATCACTTAATATATTATAAACCAAAATAATATAAGCAATCAAACATAGCACAAAGAAACAAATCTCATATAGAGTAAAAAGACTCAAACTGAGTAAACAATATATATTAAACACCAAAATCAAGTACTACAGACATGGCCCCCAGAGAAGTCTAGCCTCTCATGGGTGCGAAAACAACCATGGTAAGGGTAAGAGAATACATAGTAAATCTGACTAAAAGTAAGAATAAAGAAAGGGGTACACCAATCTCTAAGCTAACTCCGTCTTCTTAGCCGTCTTCTCTCTATAACTCTCTAGACCGTCCCGTTTGAATCCTAACTTGAAGTAAAGGGGAAAGTTAGAATTGAATGGTAGAATGATGAATGCCTTCTCCCTTCTGCTCCTGGCATATATATAGCCCCCTAAGATTGTCTGGTCTTGAAATCGGGAAGTAAATCTGCGATTCTAGCAAGAAACGACAATTTTGGCTAGAAATCAGCAAGTTCTGGAAAGTCTGGCTGGTGCAAATCTCCAGGATCCTCTACGGGTTGTGAAGATTTTCTTCTGGTTATAGCGAGTATGGTGGGTGCAGATCTTCAGGATCCTCTACGGGTCGTGAGATATTCCTTCCTGCCCGTAGAGGTCTGTGTTTCTTTTCCTGGTTGTGATTGGAACATGATTTCTACTATTGTGAAGATATTCTTCCCGGTAGTAGTGGATCTTCTACGGTCGTGGTTTTCTCGGATTGGAATTCTTCTAAGTCTGAAGATGATTACGGTCCAAGAAATGTCTTCTTCGACATATAATATGGGTTGTCTATTACGTCTACTATGCCTCAGCTTCCTTAATTAGATTACGATCAGAAACAAATTAGTCTCGGCACGTAATATGGATATTTTGTGTTGTTTTCCTATTTTTCATGCAATTATGAACAAACCACGACAGTAACTTGATTCTTGGTGAAAACCTAGGTAAACTTAACTAAACTATAACAAAATCAAGAAAATTGGACTAATATTTGAGGTTTATATAATTTACGCCTATCAGTATTTCATCTTCTTTTAGTTGTATTTCATTGTTTTCTAGTTGTCATTCATCTTGTACTGGTGGTCTTTCACATTCTACTGGCTGTCTTTCAACTTTTTCTAGTTTTCTTTCATCTTGAACTAGTCATTTTTCATCTTGTGCTGGTTGTCTTTCATCTTATACTAGTTGTCTTTCATCTTCTTCTAGTTGTATTTCATCTTCTTCTAGTTATCTCTCATCTTGTACTAGTTGTCTTTCATATTTTTCTATTTATCTTTTATCATCTACTGGTTGTCTTTCTTCTTCTTCTAGTTGTCCTTAATATTCTACTGATTGTTTTTCACAGTCTACTGGTTGACTTTTAGGTTCTACAAGTTGACTTTCATTTTCTTCTACTTTCTTTCATACTCTACTGGTTGTGTTTCATATTTTACTGGTTGTCTTTTATCTTCTTCTAGTTGTCTTTCATATTCTACTAACTGTGTTTCATCTTGTACTAGTTATCTTTCATCTTGTACTAGTTGTCTTTCATATTCTACAAGATATCTTTCATCTTCTTCAAGTTTTCTTTCATGTTCTTCTGGTGGTCTTTCATTTTAGTTTTCTTTCATATTCTACTGGTTGTCTTTCATTTTTCTATTGCTTGTCTTTGATCTTCTTCAAGTTGTCTTTCATCTTTTACTAGTTATTTTTCATCTTCTTCTAGTTGTCTTTCATGTTGTGTTGGTTGATTTCATATTCTACTGGTTGTATTTCATGTTCCACTAGTTGTCTTTCATCTACAACTAGTTGTATTTCATCTTCTTCTAGTTGTCTTTCATCTTGTATTGTTTGTCTTTCATGTTCTGCTGGTTGTCTTTCAAGTTCTTCTGGTTGTCTTTCATCTTCTACTTGTTTTCTTTCATCTTCTTCTTGTTGTATTTCATCTTCTACTAGTTGTTTTTCATCTTCTTCTAGTTTTCTTTTATCATGTACTGGTTGTCTTTCATATTCTACTGGTTGTGTTTTATGTTTTACTGGTTGTATTTCATGTTACACTAGTTGTCTTTCATCTACGACTGATTGTATTTTATTTTCTTCTAGTTGTATTTCATCTTCTTGTTGTCTTTCATCTTGTACTGGTTGTCTTTCATGTTGTTCAAGTTGTCTTTTATCTTCTTCTAATAGTTTTTCATCTTCTACTAGTTGTTTTTTATCTAGTACTTATTGTCTTTCATGTTTTACTGCTTGTCTTTCATCATATATTGGTTGTCTTTTCATGTTCTACTAGTTGTCTTTCATCTTCTTCTAGTTGTATTTCATGTTCTATTATTAGTCTTTCATCTTTTTCTAGTTGTCTTTCTTGTTATATTAATTATTTTTCATCTTTTTTCTAGTTGTCTTTCATCAACTGCTTGTTTTATTTCATCTTGTACTGGTTGTCTTTCATGTACTACTGGTTGTATTTCATCTTCTACTAGTTGTATTTCATTTTCTACTAGTTATTTTTCATCTTCTTCTAGTTGTCTATCATGTTCTACTAGTTGTCTTTCATCTACGACTGGTTGTATTTCATTTTCTTCTAGTTGTATTTCATCTTCTTCTTCTTGTCTTTCATCTTGTACTATTTGTCTTTCATGTTCTTCTAGTTGTCTTTCATGTTCTACTAGTTGTTTTACTTTTTCTGCTTCTAGACGTCATTCATCTTGTACTGGTTGTCTTTCATGTTATTTTGCTTGTCTTTCATCTTGTATTTGTTGTCTTTCATTCTCTACTGATTGTCTTTCATCTTCTTCTAGTTTTCTTTCATCTTCTACTTGTTGTTTTTCATGTTCTACTAGTTGTGTTTCATTTTCTTCTAATTGTCTCTCATCTTTTACTTGTCGTGTTTCACCTTCTTTTAGTTGTTTTTCATCTTCTACTATTTATTTTTTATCTTATATTGGTTGTCATTAATGTTCTTCTGGTCTCTCATCTACAACTGGTTGTCTTTAATCTTATTCAAGTTGTTTTTCATCTTCAACTACTTGTCTTTAATCTTGTATTGGTTGTCTTTCATGTTCTATTGGTTGTATTTTATCTTCTTCTAATTGTATTTCATCGTCTTCTAGTTGTCTTTCATCTAGTACTCGTTGTCTTTTATGTTCTTCTAGTTGTATTTTATCTTTTACTTGTTGTTTTTCATCTTATTCTAGTTGTCTTTGATCTTGTACTGGTTGTCTTTAATCTTGTACTGGTTGTCTTTCATCTTCTTGTTGTTGTTTCTCATATTGTACTGGTTGTCTTTCATCTTCTACTAGTTGTATTTCATCTTTTTTTTGTTTTTCATCTTTTTCTAGTTGTTTTTTATCATCTACTAGTTGTTTTTCATTTCATTTTGATTGTCTTTCATGTTCTGCTAGTTGTATTTCAACTTGTATTGGTTGTCTTTCATGTTCTGCTGATTGTTTTTAATCTTTTTCTAGTTGTATTTCATGTTCTACTAGTTGTATTTAATCTTTTTCTAGTTGTCTCTCATTTTGTACTGATTGTCTTTCATATTTTACTAGTTTTAATTATTTATGGGAGCTCGTAAATAATAAGAAACTGTCACCAAGTAAATTCTATACATGGCCAAGTATTGCTCACAATGCGAATTTTTTTGAAGGAAAAAGAGTAAAAACTTGTCCAAAACTAAAACGACCATCTGGATTTGTTATACGAAATTTGAAATATTAGAATGCGCTGTGAAAGATGTGTAAAAGGGAAGGTAATCTTTTCACATGCGCCAGAACCGCAACTATCATTTTCATTCATTTAAATGTTAGTAATGTTCCTTGAACATTTTATGTTGAACACAGTAGAAGTTACAAGATATTTAATACAGAACTGAGGTCATCATTATAGCAAATATTTTTTTTTTTTGGTTAATAACCCGTAGGTATTTCATTAATCAGGACAAAAACCGATTACATTCATCTGTTCGTACCAGTACATAAGTATACCTAAAGTAGTTGTACCAGTACTAAAAATATTACAACAGAGCCCCCTTCTATAAAGCTAGACAAGAAAAAACAGAAAAACAGAACCGTGCTCTGATTACAAAAAGATGAGCCTTTGGGTTGTCGTGCTCAGATTGGTAGATAGCGAGCCTGTATGGTTTTCTGTGCTCGTGCTCAGATTAATAGGTAGTGAGCCATCATGGTTTCTTGTCATTAGCACAAATTGTGCTGTTGTTGGATCATAGCGAGCTAAGGGGATCCAAGAGAGCTTTGGTGCTCAGATTAGGTTTGTGCCTGATTTATTCAGTTTTAAACACAGCAAGACAAGGAGAGCAAGAAGAAGAGGAAGATGGAAAAAGAAGATGGGAAGGAGGAGGAAAAGGGACACATCAGCACATCATCATCATCGTCATCAACCATAAGTCCATAACATGTACCTTATTTATATGTATATATATAGTAGACTACGGAAGAGGTGGAGCGAATTCACAACACCTCCATTCGAACCCGGAGAGTCAAGATGGTGCGAAGAGCGGTGGCCAGATTCGTCAGACAGAAGCACCTGCTCGATTGGAGGGAGGCAAGATAGATCGAAGAGCGGTGGCCAGATCCGTTGGACGGAAGCACCTACTCGAATAGAGTGAAGCGGAGCGACGAGCGGTGGCCAGATCTATTAGACGAAAGCATCAGCTCGAACAGAGTGAGGCGAGGTGGACCGGGTGAAGAAGGAGGGGTGGGGCGGGCGGGGCGGAGGAGCTGATTGAAATTGACGACTCTCAAAATTCTGTCGCCTCAGAATCGCCTTATTTGCTTTAAGCGGAGGTTACGAGGGGACGGAAGTTCCTTTGGTACGAAATATTTCCCTAATTTCTTTGCACTCTTTTCATTATAGCAAATATACTTTTGAGTCCCTTGTGGCTTGTTCCGTATCTGTTTTTATTGATTTAAAACTCTTAACGCGCCAAATTGCTCCAGCATATTTATTGTTTTTAAGTGCTTAACAAGCAAAAAACAGAATTCAATAACCACGAGGGTTTAGACTTTTTTAAATTGCTTTAGACAGAAATTCCGTGCAAAGTTTTGTTTGAACCGTATGATTTAAATCAACCAGCATCCTATCAAAATTAGTGGTAGCGTTCTACTAACTCTACTCATAAGATAATAAAAGTATTTATTTTTCATATTATGCATTCAATCGTACAGCTCAGAGAGGCTTTGTATGACCTCGTCTAAAGAAGCCATTTGAACAGCTCCCAAAACCTAACCATGAATAGAATGTTACAAAGCGGTAAAGAAATACTGCAGCCAAGGACCAAAAAAGAAAAGAAAAAGAAAACACTACTGGAGTGCAAATGCATATGTTCAAACCTTCCAGCTAAAGAGAACTCACCAGCTACCCACCCCACTGCCCCAAATTAGAGAACCAAATTTTTCGTAGTGGTCTAATTAAACACAAAAGCTTCACAATCAACGGCACTACCCCACTAACTAATTAGATGTCCTGCAACAATACAGTTGTTTTTGTATAAAATCAAAAGCAACCTTCTGAGGAAAAAGTAACGGGAGATATCTATCGGTACTCTTCAGGGAGTCTGTAGCCAGTCATAACTATTTTATCAGCAAACATTTTACCAGTCTTCGGCATAATGTGCCAATGCAACGTCAAGTTGAAGTCTTTTCCCTTCAAATTGCTTCCCTGTACAAAGTTTTACCATTCAGATATGAAAAACCTCTGCCAGTAAACAGAGATTCACAAACAGATGATATTTGTAGTCTACAAGTTTTCTGTGAGCATTTAGTCAAAGCTTGCCTCAGACAAGCAGTGGCATATCCTAGATTGACCACTTACAGACCAAACAAGTCCTTGACCAAAATATTTGGTTCGTATCGGTGGTACATACCAGTAGTGATTGGTATTTGCTACATCCTGGCAAATTGAAAGGGGTTCTGAGAATGGCATTGCATTTACCTGATCAACAAAGCGGTATTTATTGGTCGTGTGAATCCAGAATTTGGAATGTTCTTTTGATGGTATAATTCCATCCCACAGAGAAACCTATCATGTTGATGAACAGTAAATATGTAAGATAAACATATCAACTGGACTTTAGCAGTAGCACAAATGCAGTGAATCAAAATTTGTTCTTGTTGGCTTTTGTATAGGTTACATTTCTTGTCATTTTACTATATACTGAGATGAAAAGTAATGTGGATCTGTTTTTTAAGGAAAGGGGATTAATAAAAGCTACAATTTCATCGCTAAGCCTAGAAAAATACATACAAAAACCTCAAATCGCATTAAACTAAAATTGATATACCTGATTTAAGGCATTTTGTGGGGTTTCATACTCGGCAGCCACAAAAACAAATACCTATCATATAACAAACAATATTGAAAACAACGTTAGCATTACTGTTCTGTTTTTTCTTTACTGTCTAAGAATTCTTCAATAAACAACTAGTTGTTCTTATTTTAACAAGGAGCAGTTTGCTGTGTAGGCGGTGTAGCATTGTGCAAAATCCTTACAAAGGAATAGTTTCCACAACCACATTGTCCAATATTCATCCATATCCCTGCCATTGACGTGTTCTACAAACAATATTCAACCATGTCCCCACCAATTTCCTCTAACATAATCTGTCCAATTTTCATCTCAGTTTTTCATGCTTTAGAACTGAGAAGAAAGGAGGGCCAGCTTGATGCTTCTTGTTTTTTTAAAATAGGAAAAAACAAAAAGACTAAGGGTAGGGACATTATTCCCCGTGTTTCTACAAGAGATAATTGGAAATTTCTCATATTGTAGGGTATGCATCATAGCTTAGTGTTGGCAGGAGCAGTTAGACATTTTTGGATTATGCAAGGAGAACTTTCCAATGCAGCCCTTTGAAACATTAATATACTGTTAGTAACTCTGAATACAATTACATAAAAATAAAATAAAGCTAGGAAACCAGGCATAAGGCAATTCCTCTCAAGTCAGGCTTTGCTCTCATTTACTTCTTTCCAAATAAAATAGGCGCCTTAAAAGTATCAGGAACAATTATTTATGCAAAAGTAAGAAGTATTTGTCATACCTGTTTGGTGTTCCAAGTAAACAAGGACGAGAGATCGGATGATACATTTAGAGTCATGCTAACCTAAAATGATAAAATGAACCAAAATAGCTAATCAACATGTTTAATTTCATTTTAGTTAAATAAGCTTAGCAATAGGCTTACTATTAACAACGAGTATCGCATTTGGTCAGGTCACCAAATTTTCAAGTTAACACTCAATAAAAAGAATCATAAATGATAAATACATTCGATCAAACAAACAAGATCTACATTCACACATAAGAATATTGAATTTCTACTGATTCAATTAAATTACAGTGCAATAGTGGATTAATAAACATAGTGTATTAATTTTTTTTTAAAACCAGCTATTACCTCATCGTTACCATTTGCTTGCTTCTGAAACCAGTTAATGTTCAAAATCTACAAAAAAAAAATGAATTAAATGAGGGAAGCACCTATAAAATACGCCTTAGTTAAGCTAGCTATATTACCATACAGACCGATTACCACAGAACCAACTGGTTGAGCCCGCAAAGTGACAAACTGAACTAGATTTCAGAGGTCTGCATCTAAACTCTAATTCAATCGGAAATCCCACACACAGCCTGTATCCCAAACTATACATTTCTCTAACTCTTGACCAGATTTGCAAATGAAAGCAACTGAAAAGGTTCAGGATTAGCAATCCTTTTTAGAAAAAAAAAAACTATGAAGAGAATTTTGATTTGGTAATTCAGAGAGAGGGATCAACTTATTGTTTCTTATCATTCATTTGTGAAAGATGCCAATGGATTTTATCATCCATCCACTTGTGTGATGAATTAATTTACGACTAGGCACCTTCTTTCAACGTAGTCCCGGAAATCTTGAAACGTAAAACTGAACGACTGGTGAAAGGTTTGAGGGAGAAGAGGGGGGAGTGGGTAAATGGTAAGTTTACCTTCACTTCAGCGGAGGGGGAGGGGAGGTTGAAGTTGTCGGAGATAGAGGCCAAGGTGCACATCACCGCCAGCATGGTTACCCCGAAGGTTAACACCGCGTTCGCTCTGTACCAAAACGAATGCATGGCTAAATCTAAAACCCTTCTCTCTCACTCTCGATCGAGGAAAGCAACTTCGATCGATCAAGGAGGGTTGATTCTCGATGAGAAGTGGGGAAAGACCGGACCTAGGTTGGATTCGACAGGACTGGATGGACCTGGAGTATGGATCCGGATAACTCAAATGGACTATGGATCCGGATAACTCAAAATTTTAAATTTTAAATTCGAACCGTCCGATCAGAATCCGTATCAATTCGGTTCGAAGCAGAATTTACGAAACCTTTTCAATAAGCAAATTTTAATCCGAAACTCCGATCCAAATTCAAACTTTTGAGTTACTTTATAACATGAGTATGATCGGAGGAATTCATATCCTCCCCGGTACGGTAAAAGAAAATCTTTTAAAATTAGTAGATCCGGACCGTTATTTTAATCTGTTACTACTTTTAAAGGGACTCCTACATTTTCAATAGACACTGGATTGTAAATTTGAATTGTAAAGTTGTGAACCTGTTCAATACCGGAGAAGATACTTTCCTATGATCTGAGAAGATCAGAAGATGGATCATGTAATTAGTGTAAAGGATCATTGTATTTCAACAAATTACTTCAAATGTATATTATTTCTACAAATTTCTTTAAATCATACTTACTATTACTTTTTTTCGAACGATTAAAAAAATGAACTGGACAAAAAAGTTAACAATTTGTTCCGAACGAACAATTTTTTTTTTCCTTTAATATACAAGTTGCAACATTTAATAGTCACAGTAAATTGTAGAAGATTTTTTTTTGTTGAATAGAAGATGACTATTGTAGCCATACATGCACTAAAAAGTTGCTGAGTAGTTAATTATATTGAGTAGAATGAAGATGCACGTTGATTTTGTGCTCTAATAATGTTCTATATTTTTTTTCTCTGTTTTTAAAATCCAAATAGTCTATCCGAACCACTCAGTATGATCTTCATATTAAAAAATGCTTAAAGACCAAATTTTATATTTTTTGGAATTCTTATACTATTTTCTTAGATAGGTACAACATCACTGTTTTGGATGGTCCATAATCTTCTGAAAATGGTGATTTTGTAACTATCTAAAAGAATAATAAATAAATTTCAAAAATATAAAATTTGGTCTCCAAGCACATTTTAATATAAAGATCATCTTGAGTGGTTCGGATCAACTGATTGAACTTTAAAAATGGAGATAAGAATGTAGAACATGATTGAAGCATAAATCCGATAATGCATTTTAACCTACTCTCTTTATTTTTTAATAAGACGGTTAGGGGTCAAGCCACCCAACACTCTTTTTTAAATCTGTTAATTACAACAAATAATTTCCAACATCCGGATTTAAAACTGATGACCTCCAACATCAGAGGACATGTGTCTTTGCCACTAAACCAAATGCTAGTTCTTATTTTAACCCTACGCTTATTAAATAATTTAATAATGTATTTGAAATTTGGAATTTATATCTAATTATAAGATCGTATGGATGCTGAATTTTGTTTTCTAACTTTAGATGTGTTAAATAATCGTGGTACTAAAAATTTAGTAGATCAGATGGTTGAAGATTTTAATTCAAATTTCTTTTATGCTAATATTTCTAATTTTCTATTGACGGGCATATGTTTTTATCTTTTGTTTTTGTTTTTGTATTTGTAGTTGCAAACTTCTTGCAACTCTGCAATTAAATTGTGAAATTGTGATAGAGAAATGTTACTTCCACGTGCTATAAGCATAAGAAAACTAATTGTAATATTATAGTTGATCTGTGATTAGTGAATTAATAACACTATTGAAAAGTGTGCATTGGAAGAGACGATGGCAGTTAGGGATGTTCAAACGGTTGGTTCGGTTGAAATCGAACTAAAATAATCAAATTAAACTTTTTCGGTTTTGAAAAATAGAACCGAACCGAACCGATTAAACTTATAAACATATTAAGAATCGAACCGAACAAACCGAAATAACTTTCGGTTTGTTCGGTTCAAACCGAAGTAAACCTATTGTCATTATTAACGAAAATTAGACATGATCATACACAAGTTGCTCAATTTCATACAAAATATGTTGATATTCTAAAATATTTAAACTAAAATGAAAGAAAGTAAGCATTGATTGAACCAAACAAAATATAAATCATACTTGAACCAATATAATTCGGTTGGTTCAGTTTAGTAGGTTTTGAAAACTGTAAACCGAACCGATCCATTTAAACCGAAATAATTCAAAATTTCAACCGAACCGATCCATTTAAACCGAAAAACCGAACCATTTAAACCGAAATTTTTTGGTTCGGTTGAAAACCGAACAAATCGAACCGTTTGAACACCCCTAATGGCAGTTTTTAATGATTTTTGCAAAATAAAAGCAACAGTAATCGAGATTTGATGTCTTAAAAAAGCTCTAATATTTTATTTTACCTTTTACCGAGTAATTTGCGGAAATGAACAGTATTTGAAATTTTGAATCGTTCTTATGAAATTAAATCACCCCTTCTCTCAAAATTAATCTACATTTGGGTTTGATCGTACCGTCTGAACCCAAATTTAACCATTCCAACATTTAGCGGACCGACAATATAGTTTTTTTTTTTTTTTTTTTTTTTTTTTGCTGAAGAACACCCGTAGGCATATATTAATCCAAGAGTCCAGATTACAGGCTGGCAGAACAAGTAAAATCAAACCCGCCCCCATAATACAGATTCCCCCGTCCTCCTATTCTCTAAACATAGGGTAAGTAAATCTTGTATAATCCCAATTGTTAATCCTACCCAATTTGGCTAGATAGTCAGCCAAAACGTTTTGACTTCTTGGAACAAAATAGCACTGAAATCCTGTATTTTCCCTGAACTTTTCCCATAGGCTGAATACCTCCTAAAACGCCGTCCATTCTATCTCCATCGGCGGAGTAGCCGTGCGACATACCCTTGCCAGGACGAGATTGTCAGTTAGGAACACACATCCTGTGAGCCCCTGAGCTACCACGAGAGAGACAGCCATGAGTAGGGCAATCGCCTCGGATTGAAGGGGGCAACAGGAGGTCACCCCCACCGATTTGTAGGCATAGAGAATATCCCCTTTGAGAATGACGAAGCCAGCTCCTCCTCGCCATCCATCCGACCACGACCCATCCGTGAAACACCGGAACTCCTCTGAGTGGGGCCTCTGCCCAACATAGAGAAGGTCCGCTTGCTCCAGTACAACCGACTTCATTTGTTTGCTAGATTTAGCAATGTATGTTTCTGTATGGATACGGGAAAGGTAGTCGATGAAACTTTGGATTGAAGGCAGCTTCGCCCCATATACCAGGTCATTCCGGCATCGCCACAGACTCCACAGAATGCAAACAAAGAGATCCCATTGGTTTCCGTCCAATCTATGTGAAATTTCAATGCACAACTCAGAGAAGGAAACCGGGAGGTTATCAGACCTGAGATTCAAAGCTGAACCAAACCAGCAGCCCCTCGCGAAGTGGCATTTGAAAAAGACATGTGAAATAGTCTCCTCTTCAGTTTTACAGAACGGACAGACCGTATCCAAATGGATGCCTCTTCTTACCAGAATAGCTGCAAGTGGGATGGCCGAGTGAGCTACGCGCCAGAGGAATAGCCTGAGTCTGGGCGGAACCGAACCCTTCTTCCAGATAATCTTCCAGAGGTGGGTTTGATTGTGGCTCTGTTGACCCTGTTGCTGCACAAGAGTTTGGTACATAGCTTTGACCGTAAAATTCCCATTGGTTGCCGGGAGGAACACAAGAGTATCCCGTGTGCCCGCCTCAGTTGGCGGCGGTATAGAGCCAAGAATGAGCATGCAATTGGTATAACCAAAGGACTCAATAAGCATTTGAACCTCCCAACCATTTGAAGAAAATATTAGTTTCATGCAAGAGCAAATTTCAAAAATTTAACTCAAAGAAACCAACATAGATCTACTTATTTGACTAACGATGAACCGTATTTAACATTTTAACTTGTTTAATCTTTATACCTCAAATCTTGGTCTCTAAACCAAGAAGTAGGGACTTGAGATGTAGGGTTGTTGCCTCCTTGTCGAGCCTTCACTTCTCCAAGTCGGCCTCGAAATGGCACCCGCTTCGAACGCACGAAGCCTCTACGAGTATCCACCCGAGATTAAACGAAACTCTTGTTTTTCCCTTGCTAGAGGTAATCAACCAAGAATCTAACTTAACCTTAGCTTCTACCTCTTCAATCAACTATTAATTTTAGTGTAGAAGTTGTGCTCAACACATGAGCAAAAATGGTGGAGACAAAGTTGCAAAAACTCTTCTCTTTTTCACCTCTTCTTACAAAAACGTTTTTCCAATTTGTCTTACAAGAGAAGGAAGAAGAGAGAGATTAGAATGGTGGCTAGGGTTTGGAAAAAGGTGGGGGTATTTATAGTGTGAAGTTAGGGTATATTTTAATCATCTCAACCACAATGGATGGCTAGATTTAAACATGACAAAAGTAACTTTTACTTTTGCCATCCAATGGAGCTCTCCATTAGATGCACTTTTATCCCACTTTATTCCAAACCATTTCATCAAATGGACTTCTCCATTTAATGTTAAATTGGGCTTGGGCCAATTTCTATTTATGCCATTTTCGTTTTTGCCATTTATGCCAACTTTTGGCCCACCCGACAATTGTTACGATTAATTGTATTTGCTCAATTCTGTTGAGAAATAAATTTGTATACCATGTCCAACATGTAATAAATTTATTCTAAGATCAAGTTAGTCATCTCCATGACACTTTTATTTGTTTCGTTTTTCTCTCTTGGGTGTGACCTCGTAGGATCTATATCGTGTTGACAATAGAATCAAAACTTCTTTTAATTCTATAAATTATAAGCGGCACCTAGCAATATGCATTATAATTACTCAACAGATAAAGATGATATGAACCAATCAACATCACGATCCTAAAGCAATATTTAATTGCTTGTGTCAATTCACGTGCCACATGATATCGAGAATAAATCCAAGGCAGGAGAGTGTCATCCTTGCAAATTTATTCTTTTCTTGATTCCAAGTAATTCAGTAAATAATGATCAAACTCATTGATCATAATTGCATGCATACTTTATTACTCCATCAAGGGGCCCGAAGATATCATCACTCACATATGAAATATGAGGGACACTGGTATTCTTGATAAATATATTTTCCTCCGCACAAGACACACATATTGAGATATTATCTGTATAGCTGCCAGTTACGGTCAACGTTGGATAACACCTACAGATACATGTATCTCATGTAGGAAAAATAATCATCTCATACCAAAGAATTCAAGACACAAATGAAACATTAATGACACTAACACAATCCATGTTATGTTTCATTCTTGGGTCATGTCCAATCCCCTAATCTCCATCAGATATTTATGTGATTAAATTGGTAGCTCCTTACCATATGATCCGTAGAACATGATCATCATTTAATCCACATACTAATCTCGTACCGGTAAATAGTGTTCCTTCTTAATTACCAAGATTAGGGACATTTAGAGTATTCATTATATTATTATTATAGAGTTCTACATTTCAAGTCCTCAACTCGAAAAATCCATAATGTAATTAAATACTCAAGGAACAAATGATTCTTTCATTTCATGAACAAACATAGAATACATCCATAAATGGTTGGCTTCTAGATCATAACACTAACAATCTCCCACTTGAACTAGAGTCAATCCCATATACATCTATATGCATAAAAGCCCTAAACAAGTGTAGTCTCTAATACAACTCCATGTACTAAATCTCAAAGCCAGTCACTAACAAATCTAATCCCCATAGATGCAGTGTGCAGTGTATGCTTGGCCTGAGACAGAGACTTTGTCAGCGGGTCAGCTGTGTTGCTGGCTGAATCTACTCTACAAACCTTGACGTCACCTCGGTCGATGATCTCTCGAATCAGGTGATATCTCCGCAGAACATGCTTGGATTTCTGGTGTGATCTTGGTTCCTTGGCTTGTGCAATGGCTCCATTGTTGTCACAATAGAGCTCCAGAGCACCCAGGAACTGGGGACCACCTCAAGTTCATCCAAGAACTTCCTAATCCAACAACCCTCTTTAGCTGCTTCTGAAGCGGCTATGTACTCTGCCTCGGTGGTTGAGTCCGCTGTTGTTTCTTGCTTGGAACTTTTCCAGCTTACAGCGCCACCATTGAGGATGAACACAAATCCTGACTGTGATCTCATGTCATCATGGTCGGTCTGGAAACTAGCATCGGTGTAACCCCTTACAACGAGCTCAGATTCCCCACCATAGACAAGGAACATATCCTTAGACCTCTTTAGGTACTTCAGGATATTCTTGACGGCAGTCCAATGCGCCAAGCCTGGATTTGACTGATGTCTGCTTGTCACACTCAATGGGTATGACACATCAGGGCGAGTGCATATCATGGCGTACATGATAGAGCCAATGGCGGAAGCATATGGCACTCTACTCATGCTATCTAGCTCAGCAGATGTCGATGGACATTGCTTCTTGCTCAGATGAACACCATGCGACATAGGTAAGAATCCTTTCTTGGAATCTTGCAGGTTGAACCTTTTCAACACTTTGTCAATGTATGCGCTTTGACTCAATCCAATGAGTCTCCTTGATCTATCCCTATAGATCCTAATGCCTAGTATATAAGCAGCCTCGCCCAAATCTTTCATTGAGAACACCTTCTTCAATGAAGACTTGACAGAATCCAATGACGGGATGTCATTTCCGATCAGTAGTATGTCATCCACATACAACACAAGGAATATTACTACACTCCCACTAATCCTTTTGTATACACAAGGTTCTTCCTCGCTTTTAACGAAATCAAACTTTTTGACTTCTTTGTCAAAGCGCTTGTTCCAACTCCGCGATGCTTGCTTCAAGCCATAAATGGACCTCTGAAGCTTGCATACTTTCTTAGCATGATTGGTATCTTCAAAACCAATCGGTTGTGTCATATACACGTCCTCTTCTAAATCTCCATTTAGAAAGGCAGTTTTGACATCCATTTGCCATATTTCATAGTCATGAAATGCGGCAATTGCTAAGAGAATCCGTATTGACTTAAACATAGTAACGGGCGAGGTCTCATCATAATCAACACCTTGAATCTGTCTGAAACCTTTCGCTACCAGCCGTGCTTTGTAAGTAGTCAAATTACCTTCCATGTCTGATTTCCTCTTGAAAACCCGTTTGTTTTCAATAGGTTTTACCCCACTTGGAGGATCAACCAAATACCAAACTTGGTTGTCATACATAGATTGTATTTCAGATTTCATGGCTCCAAGCCATTCTGCAGAGTCGGGTCTCGCCATCGCTTCCGTATAGGTCAAAGGATCTTCAGTGTCTAACACTGTCACCTCGTGAAGTCCCAACCATCTTTCAGGTGGGCGACTTTCTCTCATTGACCTACGAATGACTTGTGCTTGTGGTTCAGAGATCTCTTCCACAAACTCTTGTGGATTCGTTCCTTGATCCTCATTCTCAACTTCTTGCGAATTCGGTTCTAGAGGTGAGTGTTGAATCTCTTCCACAACTTCTTGTGAAATTGATTCATCTCGACTCCCACTGCCCACAATATCCACGGGTGGTTGAACATGATCATCATTGATCATTTCATTTTGTAGTGTAGATTGATCCTCTTCAAGTCTTACACTACTCCCACTACTTTCTCTTGAGAGAAACTCTTTCTCCAAGAATACACCATGTCGAGCAACAAACACTTTGTTCTCACACTGGTGATAGAAGTAATATCCCTTAGTTTCTTTGGGATATCCTATGAAAATGCACTTGTCCGATTTAGGTTGAAGCTTGTCAGACATCATGCGTTTGACATAAGCTTCACAACCCCAAATCTTTAGAAAAGACATACTTGGAACCTTTCCAAACCATAACTCATGTGGTGTCTTTTCCACGGATTTTGATGGAACCCTGTTTAGTGTGAATGCGGCGGTTTCAAGCGCATGCCCCCAAAATGAGAGTGGTAGGCCAGCTTGGCTCATCATTGATCTAACCATGTCCAACAAGGTTCGATTCCTTCTCTCAGAAACACCATTCCATTGTGGTGTCCCTGGAGGAGTGAGTTGTGAAACTATTCCACAATCTCTTAGATAGTCGCCAAACTCGTGACTCAAATACTCACCCCCACGATCTGATCGTAAGGCTTTGATCTTCTTGTCGAGTTGGTTCTCTACTTCATTCTTGAACTCCTTGAACTTTTCAAAGGATTCAGACTTATGTCTCATCAAGTAGACATAACCATATCTACTGAGGTCGTCAGTAAATGTCATGAAGTATCGATAACCTCCTCGGGCACTTGTACTCATTGGTCCACACACATCACTATGTATGAGTCCCAACAAACTACTTACCCTTTCACCTTTCTTGGTGAATGGTGCCTTGGTCATCTTTTCACGTAAACAAGGCTCGCATGTCTCAAGTGATTCTAAATCAAATTGACCAAGAAGTCCAACTTCTTGCAATTTCTTGATGCGTCTCTCATTTATGTGACCTAGGCGACAATGCCACATGAGAGTCGTACTCTCATGACAAGTTTTGAGTCGTTTGTTACTGATGTTCAGAACTTGTTTATCCATTTCAAGCAAGTATAGACCATTCCTTATATAAGAACATCCATAAAACAAACCATCTCTATAAAAAGAACAACAATTGTCTTTGATGGTAAAACAAAAACCATCCATGTCCATACAAGAAATAGAGATAATGTTTCTCGAAATAAAAGGAACAAAATAAACATTTTTAAGTTCCATTACAAGCCCACTAGGTAAATGCAACTCGACACACCCGACGGCAACTGCTGCAACATTTGCACCATTCCCGACACGGAGCTGCACCTCACCCTTTCTTAGCATTCTTCTATCCTTTAGTGCCTGCATATTCATACAAATATGAGCACATGATCCAGTATCTAATACCCAATCATTGATAGAAGTAGCTAAGTGAACTTCAATGACAAAAATACCTGAGGAAGACGGGACCTTCCCATTTTTCTTGTCCTCCAAGTACTTAGGACAATTCCTTTTCCAATGCCCCTTCATCTTACAGTAGAAGCACTCGGAATCGGAGGCAACCTTGACCTTGGGAGTGCTCACAGTCACCACTGGAACCTTTCCCTTGCCCTTGCCATTGCCCTTGCGCTTGCCTTTGCCTTTCTTGACTTTCCTACTTCCCTCACTGACTGCAAGGACATGAGAAACACCTTTCTGCATGTCAGCCTCTGCAGTCTTGAGCATCCCATGTAATTCACCCAAACTTTTCTCCATTCCATGCATGTGATAGTTCATGATGAATGAAGAATACTTTGATGGGAGAGAGTTAAGAACGATGTCCGTGGCCAACTTCTTGTCCACGGCACACTCGAGCTGCTGCTCCACATAACTTATCATTTTGAGTATGTGAGCACTCACGGAGGCACCCTCAGCCATCTTGCATCCCAGAAAACTTTTAGTCACGTTGTACCTCTCTACACGGGCCTGCTCTTGAAACATTTTCTTGAGCTGGTCCATGATGTAGTAACAAGAATTCTCCTCAAACCGCTTCTGCAGTTCGGGGTTCATTATTGATACTAAGAGGCATTGTACTTCAAGGTCGTCTTCCACGGCCTTGTTGTGCTTATCCTTAGTTTTCTGGTCAGCATCATCATTTGGTAAATCAGGGACGGGAGTAGTCAAGACGTATTCCTTTTTCTCATGCCTGAGAACAATTCTCAAGGCACGATGCCAGTCTAGAAAATTCGATCCGTCATTTTTAAGTTTTTCTTTGTCTAACAGTGATCGCAGGAAAGAGGTTTCTTTTGCCATGATCTACAATTTAAAGGTTTGAGTTTAGTTCATGATGATGTTTTATTTAAAATAAAACTCCCACTACAATATTAATTTAGTTCCATTTGTAGTAGGTCCAAGATCCATATTTTCACTAAGATAAGTCAGCGTCGGCATGAAACTCAAACTTAGCTATTTTAGGTAAGCAACTCATGCTAATCACAACCGGGTGACTCTTGGTATTTAGGCGTTTGTCGGTCCCCTTCCACCTGCAATATGTGGGAGACCGTTTGGCGATCCTCCAGAGGAGTACAAGAGCTGAACCATATGAAGCTCTTGTCGGGCCCTATCCGCTGACCCGAGATTCGAGAGAATGTGTCCAGAATTTGTATCACCCTATGAGCTTCCCCAGCCGTAGCCGCACCCATGACAAGCAAATCATCCGCATAAATACAATCCGTCAAAACTGGAGCCGAGGGTGCCAATCGGACACCAGTCAACCAGCCCGCTTTCACATTAGCCTCCAACATTCGGGACAGCAGATCCATCCCAATAATGAAGAGATAAGGTGATAATGCGCACCCCTGACGCAGTCCACATGTTGGCCTAAAAAAGCCATCCCCTCTGCCGTTAAAGAC
The DNA here is from genome assembly GCA_028015225.1 of Carex myosuroides. Taxonomy (NCBI): domain Eukaryota; kingdom Viridiplantae; phylum Streptophyta; class Magnoliopsida; order Poales; family Cyperaceae; genus Carex; species Carex myosuroides. The sequence goes on from CM051482.1 coordinate 8,162,181, forward strand.
CACCGAGAACTCCGCAGATTGTACACAACCCATGATCCATTCCACAAACCGGCAAGGAAAGCCATACAGCAGCAAGAGATCTCTCAGATATTGCCAATCCATCCTATCAAAAGCCTTTGATAGGTCCACTTTCAAGCAAAAGTCTTTCTGCCTATAAGTCCGCTGCTTAAATGAGTGCAGGATCTCTCTAAGGAGAATTATGTTATCAGAGATAAGGCGTCCAGGAACGAAAGCACCTTGATTGTTTGAGACACAGAGTGAGACACATGGTTTGAGTCTATTGGCTAGCACCTTAGAAATAATTTTATAAGTGACATTGCAAACGGAGATCGGCCTGAACTGTGAAGCCATAGTTGCCTCATCTGATTTAGGGAATAGGATTAAATTGGACCTCGCAACATGAGAAGGGAGCTTTGCTGTTGCGAAAAACTGCCGGACTTCCTTTAATATTGAAGGCCCAAAATGGTCCCAGCCCTGTTGAATGGTGCCTGCATTAAACCCGTCCGGCCCAGGAGCCTTATTGGGCCCCAAGGCTCTCATGGCCGCCAGAATTTCAGAGTCCAAAGGCTCCGATGTCAGCATTTCCATTAGATAGGTTGGAACCCGCGGTAAAGAGGCGATGACTTGGGCCGGTAGAGTGCTCGAGATTCGGTCCCGGGCTCCAGATTGATAGACACTGCGGAAGTGGTTTAGGAAGACAGACCGAATCTCCCTCTCTGAACTTACCCAACCTCCATTGGCATCCTGAAGAGCCCGTATTGTATTTCGCCTTTTCCGAATAACTGCCATGGCGTGAAAGAAAGTTGAGTTCCGGTCCCCCAATTCCGCCCACTGTACCTGGGAACGCTGATGCCAGTATCTCTCCTGCATTAGGAGGCATCGTACATGTTCTTGCTGCAGGCTCTTTTCCTCTTCAATTGAAACTACGCTCGGGTCCCTCATCTGCAAATCAAGCATTCTATTCTCAATTTCCTTAAGCATAGTGTCAGGGGATTTTACCTGACCTCCCCACCTTCTGACCTCTTTTCTGAAGGCCGCCGCCACCCCCCTCCAGTTTTGACCCCCCCGCGCAGCCGCCCTCTGACAAACCTCGGGAAAACCCTCCCTCAACCCCCACCAGCTTTCACATCTGAAACTCGGTCTTTGGCTAACCTTTTTAGGATTTGTGCGCAAGATAACCGGAGAATGATCACTATTAAACCGTGGTAGATTGAAAATCGCTGACTCCGGAAAACGCATGGTCCATGTAAGGTTCGCGAGACCGCGGTCCAGTCTTTGTGAGATATTAGCCCCATAGCCCTGCTTATTTGTCCAGGTATCCGCGGGCCCACTGAATCCCAGATCAATGAGGCCCGTAGAGTGAACCCAGGTCCTGAATGCCCTGTTTGAGGGAGTTAAGGCCTCCGTGCCGCCACTGTTCTCAGTTTCTGACACGATGGCATTAAAATCCCCCATCAGCACCACCGGCAAATCCAGTTGTTCCAGAAAAGTCTCAATATCACACCAAATCCGGGCATTGTCGGATCTGTGCGGGTCCCCGTAAACACCCACAAACCGCCAACGCACGGTACCACCCCTTTCCTCTACATCTGCCACAATGAACGCATCACATTTTGATAAAACCGTAACCTTAATACTCAGATCCCAGATTAACCATAGACCATCTGCCATGCCCCGAGAAGGCACAGCTTCAAAATTGCACAGAGGAAGAGATTGTATTCGGTTTCTATCTTTTTGTACATCACAACGAGTCTCGGAAATAAAAACCAAAAGAGCCCCTGTGCAGCGGAGGTACCTTTTTAGCGTGGAAACTGTCGTGCCTCCGCTCCCCCGACAGTTCCACGCCATAATTCTCATATATCAAGTGCCGGCGATTTTGGGCCCGTGATCACTCAAAAGAGAGCAATGTTTCTTTTAATATTTATAAACTCGGAAATGCTATCGGTTCGGACTGCAAGCGCACAATCCTATCGAGTAGTATATTCGAGGTCGATCCACAGGGAATATTGGTTCAATGCTTTGAACGATCGAATCACAATCTTTCGAAAGGCTAGACGAAATCTGAAAATTGAGAGATGTTGTTTTGATCAATGTAAATTAGGAAGCAATTAAAAGTAATTAAAATAAAGATAGAGATGAGAATTTCTAGGGTTTCGGCACACCATTGCCACTCAATCCGCCTTGACAATATATTCCTGTTGCGTCTGATTTCCTGTTGTTGTTTAATGAAAGATACCACATAGGTCACTGTGATTTATGTTACGCGAGAATGACAGATCTTTCACCGAGATTCTACATAGGACACTGTGATTTACCTTACGCAAATGTCTGATCTCTCAAATACCCCAAATTACTACATAGATCACTGCGATTTACTTTACGCAAATGATGAAATTTGGTACGCGTTTTGTTGGTCTGGTTTATGGTTTCCCCGCTAAGGTTTTCTTCACATAAACCTAATAGATCTCAACGAGGCTAACTCATACAAATAGTTTCTCTTACCATTAAAGTACTGTCACTACCCTAACGGACTCAAACTAGATCATTGAAATTAGATGAAGAGATAGTAAATCACAAAAGCATTTTGTTTCAACAACAAGAAATCATAATCAACAGAAATATATATATCAAAACATCAAGAGTAACAAGGTTTACTGCCTAGCCCTAAGAAAATGAACTTAGCCGCGGAATGGCATGGTTACAAGCACTCCTCTCTTCTCACTTTAATCAAATCTAACCCTAATTACAAAGATAACTAATCATTCTGCCCAGGGGCCTTATATAGGAGTGTAGGGACGTGTAGAGGTTGAGTAGGGGCTAAGGAACTGATCTGGAAACAGTTGTCGGCAGTTATTCCCCAAGAGATGCCTTCGGATACGGGCCGTATCAGGTGATACGGTCCGTATTAGGACCTTGGCAGTTAGGGTTTAAATGCTTCCAGCGCTATCTTCTGGTCTGTGCTAGGCCTGGTCCGTTTTGGTCAATACTGGCCGTAACAGGGACTTAGTCGATGAGCGTCGCTGATCCGATTGACTCGATTCTAGCTCCATTTGGTGTAAAATAGTCCCAAAACCCGTTTTCTGCAATAAAACACAAAGAAGGGTGACAGTAGCCTTTTTCTCTAATTAATTAAACATAAGTGTGAGAAAATATGCAAAACCTAAGCCAAAACCCTACGTAAATCATCATTATTTTGACTCTGATCAGCCCGCCGGCCTCGGCCTCTTGTTAGAAGATGATTCTTGCTGTGCAGAACGACCCACCTCTCCAAACAGTACCAGAGGGGGTACCACTCGATGTTGGGCTCCCCCATCTTCACTGTCATCCCCGCCACCCGGGGAGAGGGACCTTTTGTTTGCTAGCGGGTCCTCACCCGGATTCCGGGGCACAAGACTCGCATTCGTCATCCATTGGCCCCTCCTAGGCCTGAGCACCTCCTTACTCAATTGGATTTCTGGCGATAAGTTGAGGCAAACAATCTCGGTTAGTCTGGTATGCTCATGACATGAGGATATGTCATGTCCCAGGAGTCCACAAAAAGTGCAGATGCGGGTGATTTTTTCATAGACACAGTGTACCAGTACCTCCCCAAGAACCGGGTGCTCTAGAATCACTCTATCCTTGAGTGGCTGAGACAAGGGCACCCCAATTTTCTATTTCATGAAACGGCGGCCGGCCATAAATCCCTCCACCGGTGCCGAGATTGGTGAGCCCAGAGTTTGTACCGCCCGTCGAATGCCCTCCTCATTAATACCACTTACCGGGAGATTGAAAAGCTGCACAGTCAGAATAGCATTATCGATGTGGTCTTTGCGTAAATCAGATTGGGACTGCACCTGACCGAAAGCCACCAAGTCACCCCTATATGTCCAATTTCCCCTGAGCGCCCGCATCCTATCCAGCTCATCACGGAATTCTATGAGAAAGCAGTTGACATAGTTGGGGTCGTGGAGAGAGAGTTGAGGAAGGAAGTTATAGGGATCTTAGAGATGGGGGGAGAGACGAAGGGGATAGATGGGTGTAATAGCTGATTTTTTGGATTTAAGCGGAAATGGGATTTTGATTTGGGAGCGGGGTTGCATGCTGGATTAGTTGTGGCATTCAAGTTGTAGTATGTAACGCAGCCACCATTGCGGTCCATCCATCTAGTTTCCTGGGGGACGGATAAGAGACATCTGGCACTAGGGTTACACAGGGCTGTAGCACTTGGAGGTTTGGCCCTATTGTAGCAGCCAATTACCTGCTTACACGTTACCCCTGTTCTAACGCAGGAATAATCAGATATTCCAGGGAAGGACTCTTCTAAATCAGAGCGGAGGTCAGGTTTTTGTCTGTTTCGGACAGGACCATCGCGAGATGGATTGGCTGTGAGTAGGTTGGGTCTCCAGATTATCCCCCGAGAACTCAGTTCTGGTGGACCATGTGTGTATGAGCGGGCCCCCTCCCCCTGGTTCATTCGGTCCATGGGAATAGGGCCGAGTATACCCTGCCAGTTAGGGGAAATCATGGCCACCCTCGCCGGCCGCATTGCCGGAGGATAACAATTTTCCCCGGCCCCTATGGCACAGCGTCTCCACGGCGAAATATATGGTAGAGATTGGTTACCCGCATTTGAGCGAATCTCATTCCGGCTCATATCTCCCGGGCCTCGGCCTCCCGGTGGTGGCGGGGGGATGTGAGGCTGGGGCACCTCTGGATCCTCAATAGAGACATCGCACACAGTCGCGCTATTTCCATGAGCGACATAGAGTTTACGCGCGATGAGGTTTCTGGCCGGGGTGTCAATTACCAGGCGCACTCTGTAGCGATCCTCACCATTAGGACCGTCATACAACACGAATTTTAGGAACCCCATTGAGGTGACCGCTTGCCAGAAATAAGAGTGGTGATATAGGTCTACCGGGAAGCCACGAATAGAAATAGTAAGTTCAATGAGAGGAGGCAGTAGAATTTGCCTATCAAGATCCCACCACATGGATATCAAGAATCGCTGGTTTTCCCAGAATGTGGCATCGCCAAAGACCAGCTCGTGGGAGATCCACCGAGGTAAGGTGAGTAAGTAACCCATACGGGCCCGCTGCGTGAACCAGTCCTGCAAGTTTCCTCCATAGCGCGACACCAGTAGTCGACACAGACTAGCTTCATTGATGGGCGGTGTTCTGCCAAAGGGACGAAAGAGGAGAGTGTTGTTGAGGGCTGTTCTCAATCTGACATGTGCATCACTGGTTGCAAGAAAGCAGAGTTGGGAGGAGGGAGATTGCGAGATTGGAGAGAAATGGGATGACATTTTTGGGTCAAGGGAGGGTAGTAGGGAGAATAATCGGAGGGAGAATTTTAAGAGTCGCCATTAGAGCAAAAGGGAATCAAGTCCTGACTATATCGACCGACAATATAGTTACGGACACAAATGTAGACTGAAAACTTGGAAGGGTTGCTCCTTCTCCACGTGGCAATCTATCACTGGATATTACACGTCCGATGAGATTTAATGGATTCGACTACAACAGGAGCATAGACCGGAAAACAAAATTGAGCTGTCCAGAGCATAGTAACAAATCAAAAGTTCGGGTTCGGTTCGGCGAGGTCGAAAATTCGTGATTCGGGTATAATTCGGGAATGATTCGGTACAACAAGGAAGCAAAAAAAAAAAAAAAATTCAAAAAAAACGTAAAAAAAAAAAATTTTGGCGTTTTTTTTGCGTTTTTATCGCGAATAATTCGTATCTCGCGTTTTATTCGCGAATAAAACGTATTATACGTTTTTCCGTGTATAATACGGTGTTCGGTGCGGTTATGTTGAAAAAACGAATTATTCGCGAATAATTCGCGAGTTATGTCACTATGGTCCAGAGTCCAGACCAATTGGACTGGAATCCCATTCACACATATATGCTTTTAATTCAATTGTAAAATAATTTCACCATTCCAAAAGATGGAAAAGAAAAAATTTGCTCCCTTTTTTTATTGTTGTCTAAATTTCACCTCAAGTCGCAAAGCAATGCACTCTACGTCCGATTCATACTCTTTAAAAATTTGTTCGTCTTAACGTTTGTTTTTAAGAGAGGATAAACCATTTTTGGTGTTTATTTTTTGAGAAAATTTCATGTATATTTTATAAAAAAATCTTCAAAATTATCATACTTTTCTTATAAAATTTATAATATCGTATTTATCATTTCAAATTTCTAAAAATTGCAAATATAATCAATTTATTGTCTATTCTATTAAAGCTCATTTTATATCTATAAAGATCTTACTTTATCCTTTATTTAAAAATGAAAATATGTAGCTTGTATAAGACAAATATTCAATGTTCTAATTGAACAATTTGTGAGGACAAATATTTTAGTTTTCTACTTATGATTTGTTTGTCCTTACAAGTCACAATAACCGTCCAATTAGAAGACTAAATATTTTCCTTACACATGGCATAATTTTTTTAATAAATAATAAAATGGAGAATTTAATACATTTAAATAAATTTTAATAAAAAGGTAATAAATTAAATAAATCTGTAAGTTTTCGAAATTTAGAAGGGTAAATATGATATAATAATTTTTAGAAGAGAAAATACGTAATTTCGACACTTTTGAAGGATATTTGTGAAATTTCCCTTAGTATTACAAGACTAATTAAAATACCTGATTTAATAAATCGTTGCAAATTGTTGAACTTGCTGTCAAGTTGACCCTCAATACAATGCCGTATTTGCTACGAAATCAAACAACGCGCTCCAGAGTTTGAATTACGATCGCCTATAACATTACATGCTATCCATATCTTCAACAATTTACATATATGCTTTCATGATTGTGCATAATTTGAATTTAAAATGGAAAATTTGACTCTAATTGAACCAATCAAAAATGAAAGTAAAGTGATTATGAAATGACAAAAGAGTTCGTCATCTACAAAATTACCAACATGCATTCGGCATTTTTACTTAAAAGTTAGAAACATAGCAAAGAGCATAAATTAGACTGAAATTAGAATAGACATAACCAAAATTAATTTAATATTAATTTCAAAAATACTGTATTCATGTAATTAATTTTTACCCTCAAACAACTAATTTTGATTGCTTTTAACACTCGGAATTTGAAAAAAAATCTCATACACCTCATAAACTAATTTCTAAAATAAATGAGCAAATATGAATTAACATTTTTGTCAACATGACATTTTGAAAATAATTTCATTAAAATAAATCTTTCTAATTAAGAAATTATCATAGACCCCTGAAATTACAAATAAAATTATCACCTATGATTAGAAATTAGAATAAAATTATTGCTCTAAGCAAACATGAGCTGCATGTATTTTTTATAATTTTAAACTTGGCCAAGATAAATTGCAACAGCATGTCTCCAGTTTCTACATATATTGCAGATCCGTTTTCCAAAGAAATCTTAAACAAAGTTCTAACTAAAAGAAGCCGGTGGTGACTAGGGACTAAATTATTCAATTACCCTCAAACTAAAGGTCCAAGTTTAAAACAGGTACATAATCTTCATCTCTCAAGTGCTCCATCAACCCATCAAGGGCTGAATAAATATCATGACATTGTGCATGAAGCTTATCCCCATTGAAAAACCTATGCAATTCACCGGTACTCGTCTCCACCCAACTTAAACCCGGCGTCTTCTTTACACCCTTTTCTTTCATTGTCACTCTAAGTTGCTCCTTGTCGCTCCACTGAGACGCATCTGCATAAGTATTTGAGAGGAGAACCCAATAGCCTGAATGGTTTGGATCCAAATCAAATAGCTTTTTTGTCACAATCTCAGCTAGCTCCAGCTGGCCATGGATCCGGCACCCATTCAGCAATGCACTCCAGCAATGAGCATCAGGCTCTATAGGCATGACATTAATAAACTCCAAGGCCCTGTATAATTCCCCTACTCTAGCTAAACAATCTACTACACAACAATAGTGACCCAAATCAGGGGTAATGCCGTACTTTGTACTCATGCTCTCGAAATAATACAATGCATCTTTGACCAAAGCCATGTGGCTACAGGTCCATAGAAGTGCTGTAAATGTTATACGATTCGGTCTATAACCTCTCTCTTGCATGGTATGAAATAAAGTGAAAGACTTACCAGGGTTGGTGCTAAACCTGTAAGAGGATATGATGGTGTTCCACGATATCATATCTTTTGACCCAATCTCGTCAAAAACCTTTTGAGCATCTTGTATGCAACCACAGTTACCATAAGTGTCCATCAATGCATTTTGGACGGCAGGATAGGCATCATAAAGCCCCATTTTTAAAATTTGTGCATGAGAGGCCATCGCTTGCTTGAGATACGAGCAAAAGCCGCAACAATTAAGCAGACAACTGAAAGTATACTCATCCGGTCTTACTTCATAAGAGGTCATTTCATCGAACAATTTAAATGCAGTACTAAAATCACAGATCATGGTATAAATAGAGATAATGGTGTTCCAAGAAACTCTATCTTTGTCAAAATTACCTCGGAAAATTCTACCAGCTGCGGTTATATCTCCTCTTTTTGCATACATGGCCATGAGTGCATTACAAACAGATGTATCCTGGTCCAAATTATTTCTATATGCATAGGCATGGATCTCTAGACCCCGCTTTGAGATTCGTGCACACTTAGGCAAAATGAGGGTTAGTGAGAAATTAGAAATGGGTCTTGCATCATACCCAAATTGAAAAGCCATTTCACTAAATATCTCAAATGCCTTTTTATCTTGTCCAGAATGAAGAAAAGCTTCAATTATTGAATTAAATAGAAGATTGATTTTTAACCTTACTTGATGAAATAGCCTGTGCGCATACTTCACTAGCTTGTTGTGGGCATATCCTGAAGCCAGTGATGAAATAACCCGATCTAAAACAACTGGTCCCAACCCAATAAGCTCCAAGTTCTTCAAAATGAATCCGTGCAATTCCTTGATTTTATTTCCTGATGAAATTGAAGGTAATATGGCAAGAAGTGTGTAAAAAGTGGCAGGATTTGGTTTTACTCCACCTTTTGATGTCATTTCCCTCAATACGTCTAGTGCAAGATTGATTTCCCTGCGATCCACGCAACTACATATAACATCATTCCAGGTACTAATTTCTGGTTGGAATCCTTCACTTGTCATCTCATCCATTAACTCAAGACCTAAAAGAAATGATTGGGAAATACATCAAACTCAAGCCTCAAGTCCAATAATTTTTGTTATTTCTTTGGCTTGTCAAAGATACAGGATACTAGATGCACAATGGATATATGCAAAATTGCATACCATTTCAAGGTCTACATTCACTTGTGAGTCTCTTAAGGCCTGTTCGGACGACTTAAGTTCCACGAGATTTTGTGGTTTTCATAACCCATTCAGGGCCTGTTCGGTGCCCGGGTATGGGTGTGGAATTAGGAAAACTTTGAACTAAATTTTACTGTTTCCGTGGGAAAAAAAAATTCACTCGAGAGTGAATTTTTTTTTCCCACGGCAACAGTGGGCGTGTCCGAACAGGCCCTCAGTATTTTTTTTTCCAAGATGTGTTCGGACCACATTTTTTTCATCCATAAATTGAATGTGTTTTTCAACAAAAATCCCATTACAAGTCAAAAAGTTGGGAAATAAATTCACTCCAAAGTAATTTTTTTTTCCACGGACAAACCATTTCTCTTTCACAAAGTGCCATTAAGTAAATAAGATAAAAAAGAAAAATTAAATCTGTTTCATAGTTTAACAATATAAACATATTTTTATGTGATATAAATAAAAAATTAAACACTATTTTATACTTAAATTAGTAATAATGTTTTAACTTTGTAAGTTCCATCATTTATACAATTTAAATTTTTTCAGAATTATATTATTTATTTAACCATTTATATGAAGTTTATTTGATTTATTTATTTTTTTATGCTAGTAAATTCAATGTTTATATAATTAAAAAAATGTGAATAGATATACATATTTTGAAAATATATCAGGATTTCCCACAACTATTCTCACATTATAACTGAATATTTATTTTAGCACATTCTCATAGCCACTATAGTACATACCCATGAGTATTGACTACCGTAAAATAATTTGTGGATTCTCGTAATCGTAAAATCTGATCCCACATAATCCCGTAACAATCGAACATGTACTTGTTTCTACAAACAGATGGTGTACATAGCTTACAATAACTCAGGAGTTGGCTCTCTCACAAAACAAGCAAAACCTCCTTTTTGCCTTTCTGTTGAAGATTATAAAATCTAACTTCAAGTGTAGTTCAAGAATCAAACCTTTCTCCAAGTACCCGTTTTGAGTGCACGCCTTGATCATTGGGTTCCATTTGATAAATTTTCTCTCAGGAATTCTATCGAACACCAGAAGCGCATGATCCAACGAGGCCAGCTTGAGGTACAAATCCAAAATTGCACACGCGCAAAAATTATTGGAAGGGAACAGACCGAGTTTAACGACAGAAGCATGAACCTGGCGGCCCATAGAGAGGAGATTAAGAGAGACGCATGACTTGATTACAAAAGGGAAGGTGTATTCATTGGGTATGAGGTCAAACTGGAGCATAGAGAGGTATAATTTGAGAGAGTGTTCATGGAGGGATATGGAGGTATAGGCGCGAATGGCGTGGTTGAAGGAAACGGTGGTGGCGTGGCGGAGTGCACGAGCATGGAGCTGCTTGGCGGAGGCAAGAGATGGAGCGCTGCAGGACTTGATTTGGTGATTGGATGGAAGGGGGAGAGGAAGGGAAGGGAGCAGGGAGGGTGCAGCCATGAGAGAACTGGTGGATTCGCTCTGATTTAGTTTTGACTGAAGGTTTTCATTTCCGACCTATGGTTTCCGAATTTCGGAGTTCCCAGTCGGAGTTTCGAGCATTATTAATTTAGGATTTAACGAGGAAAGAAGTAGACAAAAATGTCAACAAGATCTTAAAAGAACATATGATATCATGTTATAGAAAAAATAGGTAATTTTATAGGAGTATAAATGAAATTTCCCCTTAAATATATTGGTGGTGTTTGATTGTTGTCTGAGATTAATGTAGGTTTTAGTTGCCGATTTTTTTTAATACTTTCAATTAAAAAAATAACAAAAATACTTTCAGTTTCTTTTATTTTGAAAACTGTTCTAACCGCTCCATTGTGGAGTGTTTTACTTCGGAAGAGGACCGCTCCACAATGAGATAATTCTTTTTTTTTTTTTAAATTGATGAGTAATTGAGTAGTAAATTGTTCATCAATTTATTTATTTAACGATTAATATCAAATTGATAATATAAAACTCTAACTAAATGACAGAACAAAGTATAAATATTGTATTAGTGCAATTAAAAAAACGAGGAACATCATTCTTTTAGACGGGTATATATGAATGCTCCAACAATTATACACGGTATTATTGCATGATCCGTGTGTGATAAAATAAATATAATATTTTTCCACATCATTGATCCGTGTCTTCCTGTTCTAATGCATCTCTATCTATTTTTTGTAACTCATTTCTCTCATTTCTAAAGCAGTTGTAGGTTGTACATGAATTTATCTAAGACATCTCTCGTAAACAGGCAAGGCTAGGGCAAGGGATAAGACAAAAGAGACGATATCTTTACTAAAATGCAATAAATGATGATGAAACTTCGAACGGCTATAAAACGGCGTTCAAGTGTCCGATTTCAGCAAATGACCACTTTCGGAAAGCTTACGAGAGGATGCATGTGTTGGTGACACCTACATCGTTTTCCGAAATTCATAATTGCAAAAAAACAAAGGGAAGAGCCTCCAAACTTGAGTTGAAGTTTCCGATTAAGTTTTTCATTTCTAATTTTAGATTTTTTTTCCCTTTACCATACTTCTTCTTAGGCATTTTTCATGTAAATGTATGTGTTGTTCTATGCAATCTTTTCATTATGCTGTTTGACTAATTTGTAAAACATACAATTACTGAATTTAACGATTTCTTTGTATGAGTGAGTTTGCAGATTCAAGAATATTATAATTGCAAGATTAAATTTGAAGAACTGAAGAAATCAACAAGACTTTACAAAGATTAAGATTACAAATTGTAATATCAAATAGAGAAGTAAAGTAAATTTGAGATTGTTGATTTCTGAAACTATCCATTCGGTACGGAAGCAAACAATTCAGTACATAATGTATTGAATGGTACCGAACGGATAGAGAAGTGTTTCAGTACGGAATAAATGGTTTTGATTGGCAACCGTTCAGAATGGAAAGTTCCGTTCATTACAGGAAATTTCCAGATAGCCTCCGTTCCGAACAGATGCTAACCGTATTGTACGCTATTCAAGTTACACATAATTGGGATGAAATATACTACCCGCTGTACGAAAATAATCGTACCGAATGATTAGTATATAATTCAAAAAGGCAAAAACTCTAATTTCAAATATATTTGCACTATTCATTCGAAAGGAAGATTACCGTATTGAACGGATCGGTTCAAATACCTAGATCTGAAGCTCCCTCTATAAATAGAGTTAATACTATAACTTTAGATTTAAGCACTGATTATGTGTTCTTGAGAGTTTCCATCTTTGAGAGAGCCAAAACTTTAATACTCATTTGATAATCTCAAATCCACTTGACTAATCTACTTCTAGAATAGTTAAGAGTGTTGGTTCGTTGTTCTATAGAGTGGAGATCTACTTTAGTGCTCCTTTCGAATAGTCGTGTGACTTCCCGCTTCTAGGGCATTAAGGGCTCACCGGCTCGAGTATTTGTGCTCACATATATCCATAGTTGTGTGACAATCATCTTCGTAGGACTCTCCAACTCGAGCTTCTAGGCTTAACCTTGTACACGAGTTAGGCAGTGACTTCCAACGTGTGTTGGGCTCATGTGTCAAGAGTTGTATCCTTTCTTTCATTGGATAATAAGAAAGGCGCACCAACGAGGTTGCGTTGCCCCATAGACGTCGGTATTTAAGCCGAACTCCGTTAACATCCCACGTGTCAATTTCTCTTACTCTATCTAATTACTTTTTATTGTTGATTGATTATGGTTGTTTGCTTGTATTACCTACCATCACAAAAAAAACGTCTAAGGTTCTTTAAGATACCATATTCACCCCTCTCTAGGTGCCGTTAGGGACAACAATATGAAGTCTCAGATCTAGAGTTATTTTGTTATATTTTTATTTTTTTAGTTAGAATGTTATTCATGTAACTAATAATATATGATATAATATGTGATACTTTTTCTTAGACATTGTTCATTTAAGTGTATAAAGTATCAAATCTAGAGTTTTTTTATTGTTATATTTTCATTTTTTAGTTCAAATGTATTCATGTAAATGTTTTCATTTTGAAATTTAGTTTAGTGTTTTTGGTATTCAAATCTAGGATATGCTATTAAAAAAAATAATCGATGAGATTTAGTTTAGTGTTTTATTAAAAATTTAGTTTATTGTTTTCATTTTGAGATTTACAAAAATAAAAAGAAAAAGAAAAAGAGAACCGCCCCATCGTGCGGTGGTCCACTTCAGAAGAGACCTCCCCATAGTGGGGGCAGTCAGGGTATTTTTTTGAATTTTCAGAAAATTGAGGGCATTAAAAAAATATCAGCTTCAGTTTGTTATTCTAACTTAGACCGACTAAAGTTATTCATGTTTGATTGAGGTCTAAAGTTAAGTTATAATTAAGTTATTTCTTATTTGGTTAAAAAAATTGGTTTATGTTGTAGTCGGTCAAAGTTATTCATATTACATTTTATGTAATTTTTTATTTAGTAATTTATGAAAAAATTAATTTATCTAACATTTTATGTAGATTTTTAATTAGTATCTTTTGACCAATTTAATTTATACAATATTTTATCATTTCATTTAGTTAATAATTTATATCTTTTAAATAATTTAAAAGAAGATAAAAAATTATAAACGAAATTAAAAATAATAATTATATATATTTTATGATATTAGGTACCTGAATTTAATGTATATATTTATTAGTTATATTTTTGGATTAAATTATATATTATCAATTTATCTGCTAATTTACCATTATTCATTTTTTTAGTTTTATACATGTGTAGTGATCGGTGGAAATTTACATAATTTGCATGATTTAGGCTATGATTTAAGCCTCCACCAAACAAGACCAATTGAGCAACACTTTTTAAATATAAAAAAAAAGTATTTCTTTTGTTATTAATTAATTAATATTCATAGTTGTGTACTGTGGTCTGTGGTTTTAGAAGTCCTGTGGACTTGAGATAAACGAATTTCAAATTTCTACCCAAAAATTTAGTTTAGACATACTTTATTATATAAGTTTACATTTTTACACTATATTTTACTTTTTCATTTTATTTTAGATATATCTTTAAAGCTAATCAATTTGGCTTGAATATTAATATGCCCAATAACTAATTATTGAAAAGTGCCTAACTTTCAAAAATCGAAACACAATTTAAAACAATTGAAGCAAAATTCTTTAGAAGAGTTGCGTGACCCTGAAAGCAAGAATATATGATAGATTAGAATTTGGAATAATTATTTTAGTACCCACAGTTGAGTACCCGCATCGTACCCGCACTTACTCCGTCCCGAATAACTTCCATAACCGTAAGCGGTCCCGCAACTACCGATTAACTTCCAGTTTGAATTTCAAACTTTCCTTTCTCTCCGTTTCTTCCTTTTTCGAAGCTTCGGCGATTTTTAGGCGATTTTAGGTCGATAAAATGCGGGTACGAAGAGAGGATTTTTGAAGAAAAGGTGCGGGTACGGTTATTTTAGGAAAGCATATATCACAAAATGTTGTTCATTGTATAGATATAAATACTTGTCCTGATTAGATATAAATACTTTACACCGGTAGTATTAATACTTGTAAAACAAAATTACAGTTTTGTAAACGGTTGTGGTCCCCACAAGCAGTTATGGCAGTTTAGGTGCGGGTACAGTGCGGGTACTCAACTGCGGGTACTCATATCAGCTTCCTAGAATTTGAGGGTGGATTCTTGTCGGGGAAAGGAAATAAAAAATAAAAAAAAACAAAGAATAATTTGGAGGAAGAATTATTATATCTTGGGATGAATAATATATGAAAAAAAATGCTTGAAATTGAAATTTTGGTATTAGTGGAAAGAGGTAAATTTTGTGATATAACTAGGACACTTTTGCTTCGTCAAAATTGATTTTGTAACATAGTGTTGCAAACAAGTATAGGAAGAAAATACTATTTTATAGCAATGGTGGATAAAATTTAAAAGGGACACACCATACTACTAGGTACTAGCATTGACGCTGCACAATGGTGTTGCAAAAGTACTCAACACCATTCATAACCTCTTGCGGCTCTGGTGTTCTTAAATTCTCATTTTTGTTCTAGTGAGAAACACCTCCTACGAAAACAATATGATATTGTTTGGGAGAGTTTCTAGTGTGCCCATACAAACTTTTAAATTAATCAATTTGTCCATCAGAACTTCAGAACATCATAATATTCAATATTCTCAATAAAATTGTCATTATTTCTTCTATCTTTTATTTATTTATTTAATATTTTATTTAGTTATTTTAAAAATTGAATTGATAAATATACTCTATATATTAAATGAATGTGTCCCTTATATTATATTTTAGATAAAGGTGTCCCTTATTTCCCTTATCAAATTTTTTGTGGACTCCGATTATGATGCTATATCATGAAGTCATTTTGGGGCGGGAAGTGGACTTTCTAATTCCGATTTTTTTATTAATAGGAAAAAAAAATATTGAAATAAGGGCAGGATTTTGTGATATTTCGGTATATAGGAAAACCGTTATGGTCCATAACGTTCAGATGATTCAAACCCCGACATTTCTAATTAACAAATAAATATGGACGTCCTGTAGCAATTTTTTTTTTGGTTCATTTTCTATTCTTCTTAGTAATGGTGTAAAGTTCTAGCATATATAGTTGTGAGGATTGTATATATCATCATGGAATGTTTGTCCTTTATATTTTACATTTTGGAAGGATCACACAGTTCCTCAGAAAGAGATCATTAATTTGCATCGCTATTTTCTTAGTTTAGACACTTCTTATTTCCTTTGTGTATTGAGATTGTATGTTTGGTTTGATAGAAAACTCAATTCAACCATAAAATCAATCTAGCTATTGGTTGGGACTCCGCCCAAAGCATAATGGTTGTGTAATACTTTCTTTTTTCTTCATACTGCTAATAAGGATGACAACATAGTAGCATATGAAAATTTTAATGCCATACAGATTAATGTTAGCGATGAGAACACAAAAGAATAGTATTGCCAATATACAGTGCCTTGGAGGACTACTTGTAGCAATCAATGAACCAACAAGTTTTTACAAGGATTAAATGTGAAATGTAATTAATATGAAACAAAATCAACTATGCTATGAATATTATATGGATTAAGATAATGAAAAGAAGAGGTGCTATTTATGTAAATTTTGATCAAAGTAGTTGACACAAAATAGGAGGATTGTCATGTCGCAGATTATATAACACTATTCACTAAATACATGTAGACACCAGCTCCACTGATGATTGAGTTACTTAAGCATCTAAGAATATGTTTACTGTGTAGTAAAAAGAGAAGTACAAAAGATGAAAATTGCTCAAAACAGTTGAGACAAAGAAATTCAAAATTTAGAAATTGAAAATAAATAAAAACCAAAGAAAATTGAAGTGCCTAAACTATGCTAATAGCAATGCAAATTAATGATCTATTCTGACAAACCGTGATGATATTTACAATCCTCACAGCTATACGCTAGAACTTTACACCATTACTAAAAAAAAGTTGTTACAGTACAAATATTATGGACTATAACATCCAATTTTTTTGGTTAATTAGCAATGTCAAGGTTTTGATTATCTGAACGTTATGGTATAGAAGAAACTAAATAAAAGAGTAAATAAATAAAAAGAAATAGAAGAAATAATGTTAAATTTTAATGAGGATATTGTATATTATGATGTTTTGATGAAAAAAAAAATATATATTTTAGAAGTATACGGACACAAATTCTCCCTATAGACCATTAGAGCCAATCCTAGAAGTGTGAATTGTGAGTAGACCGTCTTTCCTATAGAAGTCCTAGGAGGCAAGGTGTAGAGCGAGATCCAAATCGTCCTTTTTAATCCGTAAATTCAATTTACATTTATGTACACCAAATAAATACACTAGTACTGAAGGAATAGTTAGTGAATTGGGTGTAATAATCATAGACTTAACCAATCCAATTTTTTATGCAATTAAGAGGCTAAAATCCCGGCATTTTGATGCCCAGTTGCCCACCCATATCCACTTGGCCGTTTTGGAACCTGCATCTCTTGAAAGAGAGGCCATGCCTTTCTTCCGCTTAACCATGGTTCTCTTAACTAAAATTTAAAGCATGCCGACTATTTTGCCTCAAAATATGGATCATAAGAATGATAACATTGAATTATCAAACGTATATGTTCTCCTCAATAGCGTTGTAGCAAAAGAATATTATCTTCGGAAAAATCAGTTCCCTATTGATCAATAATTAATTCTGCTAATTCAACAGCTTCAACAGCAAATGCACACTTATGATTCCCTATCATATCTTGACACGACAACTGAAAACATTATCTCAATTTCATTGAAGCAAACTTTGTAGCAATATCCATGGCCTCCTCTACAGCTGAAGCATTGCTTCCCTGAAACCAAACAATTGTCAGTAAAGATATGCCAAAAAATTCAATTTAGTAATTACCCTATCTAAATTTGCATATTATATATTTCAGCTTATAGGTCACATAAGCATGTTAAGATATACCTGTCCTTGTGCAATTCCATTCTTACCCCCACCACCTTTTCCATTAAGTGGGGCCAAGGCAGCAGTGAGCCATTCTAGCACCTTAATTCCTTCCTTTGATGGGGGCACGGCAGCATATACGACAGCCTTATTTGATGCCTCGTCAGAGCTAAATACCATAATTGGCAGACTCTGTACAAGATTAGTACGAAGAGTTAAAATAAATTGGAAACACCATAAATGACCAAGCATTCTTTAAGTATTAACATATAGGTAACTCCTATTTGAATAATTCCAACATCTGACGCTTTACTCAGCAAAAAGCATCAAATCAGATTCAAAATGCGAACTTGATTCAAACCCAACATTGGAGATACGCACCAATTTATCGATGACCTTAATAACAGCTTCACGAGCAGCAGTGGTGTCAACACCGACATCAAGCCGAGCAACGCAAAAAGGCTTCCCCTCAGCAACTGCAGCCTCTGCAATGTCAGTTGCTGCCTTGATGGCCTTCTGGATATTTTCCTCTCCTTGCTTCTTTTTCGCCTTCCTGAGTTGCTCCTGACATAGTCGCATGGATATATCAGAACAGATAGCATATTGTGTGCACATAGGGGTTATACCAATTATAATAGCATAGAAGATACCTCAAGTTTGGAGATCTTCCCTCTTATATCAGCTTTTGTTGCTGCAGGAATAGCAGCCGCATCTATCCGACTCTTCAGAGAAGCAACTTTCTGTAACGATTAAATGTACATAATACATATTCCCTTAATACCACATCTAAACAACATAACTCCAGAAACACCGAAGTTCCTTTTTTGATCAACTTATGATGGTGGGCAAGTATTTTTGCCACAATTCCATAGTTGACACTTGACAAGGGGTTTGCCTAGCCTTTACATTATTCACATTAACAATTATAAATGAATGTCAATTTATGGGGGTTAACTGCTTGGATTTTTTAAGACAGTTTTTTTTTCAATTGAAAACCTTTTTTTTTCAAATCTTTTATATTATTTTTATAATAATACTTATATTAATATTTTTCAAAAACTTTTTTTTTTTTAAGTTTGAAGAACTTATATAACAAATGGTGGAATATACCTTCTCTTGTGTGCTGCCCTCTGATTTGACAACATCCTCAAATTCAGTATAAAACGATGAAGCAAGCTCCATAGCTTTGAAAGCACATTCAGTTGTGACAGCTGTGATCCTTCGAACACCCTTTGCAATGCCCTCCTCTTGTAAAAGTGCAAATGCCTTTGCCTCTCTTGTGTTGGAGATATGAGTCCCTGGTGCAAGTATATTGTTATATAGATGGAAATAACTCAAAAATATGAGAATAAGAAAAATCACCAAATAAATAAGCCTGCTTAGGAACAAACATTATTTATCATATGTACCTCCACACAACTCTGTTGATATGGAGAGCCATTCTTTGTTCTCTGGGTTGCTGAGTAGATAATCAACTTTTTGGCCAATGGAAACAACTCTAACTGGATCAGGGTATATCTGTTCAAATTTGGAGAAAAACAAAAAAAAATTAGAATCACTGAAATAATATTTTTTTAAAGCAATTTTTTTCTTCCAAGCAAAGATCTGAGAATTTGTATCTTTTTCACCATCTTTTTCTTTAACCTTTGTGTCTGTGTGCCTTTCATTTTTCCTACAATTTGATACCTTTACCGATAGGACAATGGTATATACCAGGCATATGATACTGTTTACAACTATGAACTTGTACAAAATGCAGTTATCCTACTTCAAGGATTATGAGTGGAAATAATGAAAAATGAAAGAGGAAAGCTTACTTCTCCGAATACAGCCCTCAGTCCATTTATACGCTTTGCAGAATCAAGGCTTACTTCTTGTGCATACACATCCAGCTCGTCTTTTATCTGCTTGTTTACAATCAACTCAATCTTTTTCAGGTCCTCAGGAGAGACCGGCTTTCCTGTTATTTTATCATATCAATACTTTAGTATTTGGAATGACCGTTTATATTTATCTTCAAGAGAAGAGGAATATACTACTGGATTCAGTCTTTCAAGATGATTGCATCAACATCAACACATGAATGTTGATGGAGAGGTGGTCCTTTTTTTGCACTCAATAAAAACACTGAAATATGCCATTATATCAATTACATAGCAGGTTTAAACCAAGCATCGTACATAGGCACTAGTTTCGACACATAAAGTTGGGCACAGTAATAGTTAAATAGATAAAAGTATGACTTATAAATCTCTACCATGAGAGAAATCATATCTCAGTTTCTCAGGAAGAACAATGGAACCCTTCTGATCAATATGATCACCAAGCACCTCCTGCATTAAGTAAAATTATTAAAAACACTTACTCGGTCAGCTTTCAATTGTCAGCACAACAATCAATCCACATCTACCACAACATGTAACAGGTCTATAGCTAACCCTAGTATTATTACTGATCTGGAAGTAATAGCAACTAATACATGCACTAACGGGGTTAGATTGAGTTAAAAGGAATATGCAGTGTTATTCCAACATCAAGATGTTAAATCTGAAGGAAAACATACCCTTAGCGCAAAATTGAGCATATGCGTGCATGTGTGGTTTGGAGCAATTAGTGTACGTCTTCCATAGTCAACCTAATATTATCATTAAATCTCAATTTAGATACAACAGCCAAAATATCTACAAATGAGATCCTATAAATTTTACAAATTATATACCTTGCATGTAATTTTATCCCCAACCGACAAAGGCTTGCCAACCTGGCTAAGGGAACCAATGTGAAGAACATACCCAGCGTAGACCTGAACATTAGTCACTGTAAATGACCCAAAAGGTCCTTCAATGGATCCGGTATCAAAAATCTGTCAAAGATCAAAAGAAAAAATCATGCCAATTCTCTTACTCTTAGTTCTTCCCTGCAAAATGTTTTGAAATAAAAGGGGCAAACAATACCTGACCACCTTGCTCAGCATAAAAACTTGTGCTTTCCAAAACAATACCTACGTCATGTTCAGAGGAGGAAACTTCTATAAATTCAGAGCCAGTGTATATAGCCTTGACCACGCTCTCATGATCCTAACAATAGGAAAATGATGACAGCATTCAATTAAAAAGAAATTCATTTTAGAGAAAATGCCAAATGAGGAAAACCTGTGAAATATAAAGTCCTAACACACAAATAAATCTGTATAAATATTTTTCAATAACATTAGCATCTCAGTTATTAATAATATGACAAAATAAGATGTTCTTGTCAGACCTTGTGCCAAATAAACTTGTGACTATCATCTGTTGTATTTACACCACTCTTGCGCAGTTGTGCTGTGGCTTCAGCTTCCATTGTAATTGATTCACCTACCACCTGCAATTATTTATACAAGAAAATACTATAATAATATAAAATAATTCCTTTATTCATCTCTCTATCTCTCTGTCTCTTTACACCTTTTTTAAACTTTGTATGTGTGTGTGTGTGGGTGCACGTGTGCGTCTCCATAAACCTTTTCTGAACTGGTTTATGCAGGGGTTTCAGGAGGCAAATTTGATAGAAGAGGACCTTATTTCGGGCATTTCTAGCCTTTTGCCTGGCTTCTTCCATTGCAACATTGAATCCATTCACATCAACAGACAGTTTCCTCTCCTCAGCCATTAGCTATGGACCAAAAGACAACAATAAATTAGAATTAAAAACTGTAGTAATGTAACCCAACACATGAACAAGCTATAAATTACATAAGAACAAAATTATAGAATGCAGACCTGGGTCAAATCTAATGGAAAGCCATAAGTGTCCCATAGAATAAATGCTTCCTGCTCAACAAAAAATGATGCAAGTGCAACTATTAAATTAATAAAAGTAAGAAGTGTAGCATTAAAAAAGAGTGTCAAACACAGTGGAATAAGTAGTTGTTTGCACACAGGTAGCAGCAAAACAATACAAAAAAAGAGGTTAAACAAGCTAGGACATTATCCCAATGAAAAAAATGGTCAATTAACTGTTTGCGAAAGGAAATTCGCATGGAAAGCTATTCTGTACTAGTTTCAACTTTCAAAGCCTCAAGAATCCCATTTCCGGTAGCACTGAAATTAAAACTTGCCTGCCCGCTAAGCATATTCCCCTGAACATCTTGAACTGCCTTTTCAAACTTTTCCTTTCCCTGAAATTGCAGAATCAATTCTGCCAATTATCAGAAAGAATACAGAAGAAACTATCCGCTTAATACTTTTATGCCCCAGTCAAAGTTAAACTAAAATGCCAGGTTAACCTTTGCCAAAGTCCTTCCAAAGCTTTCTTCCTCCTCCTTGATGATTTCTTCAATTTTGGCTTTGTGTTGCCGAAGCTCAGGAAAGACATCTCCCATCAGTCGCACAACAACATCAACAAGCCTAAGCACCAAATAACAGATATTATTAGGACTAGTTATAAAAAACATTAAGTACATATGACACGATATAAAGATCACACCTTATGCTGTTATGTATTGGTATGAAACAAGCATTAACCAAACGAAAACTACTATAATGCTCAGCGAATATTCTACCAACTAGTGACTGCTTTGCAGATGTATAATCAATCCTATATGAATTTTGAATCAAAGCACATACCAGCAGGCATCAGATCCTAACATACATTAGTTTTGATTTGATCTCTGCTTCTACATTATTTTTTTCCCTCCCTTCTTATTTTGGCTTGTGCACAAATCAACACTAAATTGAAGCTTATACACATATTCCAGGACACAAAACAAAAAAAAAACAAACATAGTTGGCAATCAATACAATATCAGCCAGTAACGAACAATACCTGCTAAAGAAACCATTAGGTGCTTTAAGAACATCCCAGCCATAACGAACTGCTCGTCTAAGTATACGTCTGAGGACATATTCCCGACCCTCATTTCCTGATAACATCATTTATAATTCATACCTCCGTAATAATATGATAATATTAAAAACATGGTGCAAACAATCAAGATCTCAAAATAAAAAAAAAAATGCAGCAAGATCACATAACCACAAAGAAAACTAGCAACATGGCAAGTTATCTTAGACAGCCTTACAAAGGTGTAAAAACAATTCAACCATGCTATACTGACCAAGATGATAACAAATTTTGTAATAAATAGCAATACTGGACCAGACCTGAGAGTTCTGGTGCTGAGCCAATGATGCACCATTGGGTGATGTTTTCCTTCATTTTTTTTATTCTTGTTAAAAGCCAAGAAAATCTTAAAAAACACCTCAACAATTCAAATGATGTCATACAGGTCCAAAGTCCAAGTAAAAAGTTGGGCATTTTTTTTCTTTATAAAATACCAGGACGAGAGCCATCAGCAATAGCAAAAGAAAGAGTCCTTATATGATCAGCAAGCACCCTGTAAGCCATATCCTTTCTGTCAACATCATCAGCACCAACTAATCCCGAGTATGGCTCAGCTCCAGTTACCTTCATTTAAAATTGTTAAAAGGAAACTTTACTAATAAGAGAATGGTAAACAGAAATGTGTCCAGCCAACAATGAGGCAATAAATAAAACAAATGTGTACTAGATTAAAGAATAAATAATGTCCAGCCACTAATTAGGCAGCAGTTCTGTAATATATAATGGGTACATTGTGTAATTGTAAACCAGCTTCTACTGAAGTCTCCAAAATGGATATCAGATACAAGTAACACTTTGTAAGTAAAATGTACCTTTTGGATCTCTTCAAAGATGGGCATGAAAATGTCGGTGTCATAATTGCTCATTTTATTTTGAAGCACAGATGTTAATCTCTCGAAACCCATTCCTGTGTCAACATGCTTCGCTGGCAATGGCCTCAAGCTGCCATCCGCTTCGCGGTTAAACTATTAACCACAGTAAAAGATAATACACTTACTATGATCCTTAACAAGAGTAGTTTAAAAATCTTTAGGCAAGGATTGTGAACTAACTTATCACCTTCAAGACTATAGTTTCACCCAATGTCATGCAAGAAATTTATACTTGATAAATTTGATGATAAATCACAATGAACATATGTTTCATAATACCAAACTTTCGCATTTATATAATGCAAATTGTTAATATTTCTTAAGCAATACAACACAACAATATATCAATTCTAACATTGTTAATAACCTCCAAGATGCTAAATAAGATATAACAGTTTCTTACTTCATACACTAAGAGTAACATAAACAACATATTTTAACAGTAAAATTTTATCGGCACTAAACACGCTTCTTCACGAATCAAAATCAGCAAAAATATTAATTTTTTTTGCTTTAGAGACTCAAAACCGACTAAAATGGTTATATCACAAACATTCAGAAGCTGGCTGGTAATAGTAAACAATTGTAGGGTCGACCTGGATTTTCACCCAAGTTAGCCCACCTAAGTTCTCCAATGTAGAATGCCAAGATTTAAGAAAGTGCATGCCTGTACCAGACTAGCCAACCTACCCAAAAAATTAAAAATTTACAAGATATTTTTTGTTGATCATTTTGTCCTCAGTTGTGTTCAGTTGGTTTGCATAGTTGAAATGGTGTGGAAACACCATCTGATATTGGATTTACATAACCAATCGCCGCGGGTTTCATGTAACAAAGAAAGGCAAAAGGAAAACCTGAATGAACACTAGATTCCATATTTCTATACAAGTAGGATCGTCATTGTTTACTAAGGAAGCAGCATCCCTGTTCCCGATTCGGTCAAAGTGGATTTCAGTGCATGGACCGCATGGGCCCGTATCGCCCATCTCCCAAAAGTTATCCTGCCCGTACATAAAATATTAATCACTGTGCAAAATTGATAATGAATCTTTAAACAAGTGCTGCTGAGTTACAGAAATAACATAAAAAACAGAAGCCCTGGTGTACTGTTAGGGTAAGCCTATGTCTGCATTATTTTGGGCAAGTCTTTTCAAAGAAGTTTCTTTTTTGGTTGTCACCTTACAAAACCTCAAAAAAATAATGCATGAAAAATATCTCCACCATTTTGCATCTCTCCTGATTGCTCAGAAATGTTCTTTTGTACTTTTACACGGAAAAACAGTAATTGAAGTCAATTTTTGGGTTTCTTTTAAGATGTGGAATAAAACTAAATATAGAGGCCATTTTCATGTTTTCTAGCAATATCCTCAATCCTTCGGATATTTCTAGGGGCAAATGCTATTGAAAAGATTTTTAGGGGTATATGAAATGATACCGGCACTTTTGCACAGAAATTTTGCTTTGTTCCCTAATTTTTTGGACATTTTTCCATTTTTTTTTTCCATTTTTAACTATTTTTAAACATTTTGGGAAACATTTAACATAAATTCCGGGAAAACGAAATACGTCTTGAAACTATTAAGCATGTCTAAACACAGACGCCAACCTGTGCCGTGCCGGTACCCATGTTGTGTCTAATCCCGACACTATTCGGCACGGCACTTCTTATTTTTATGCCGTCCCGGCACAGCACGGGTACTGAACATAGGTGGGCACGACACCCCTAACACAGCACGGCATGTTCTAGACTCGTATCTGTTCCGTGAGACCCACATGGAGATTCACTCCTTGCCCCCACAAGGATTGCTACATCAAACCACCGCACAGAATCAAATAGATGAACGCATTGGTGGTGGGGGTTGAGACAGTGGAATATAAGATATAATATTCCTTAAACTTAATATTGTTATTCTATAATTAAATAGATGTATAAAGAGCATGAAACTTTATTACCTTGCAGCCGAAAGGGAGTACTCTCTCTTTTGGTAAGAACCTCTCCCAGATGCTCTTAGCTTCTTCGTCAGCCGTAAGGCCTGCCTTTTCATCACCACCAAAGTAGGTGGCATAGATCCTATCTGTCGGCAATTTATATACCTAAATAAAATTTCTAAATAGTTAAAACCATGCATTACAGGCAAAATTTTCAAAGGCATGATAGACTTCAAATTTTAAGCACTGCAACACATCAAGACCAATATTTAAGAGTTACAAACCGAAGTAATATGTTTCCAGCTCAAGTAAACATATATAACTCAACTAAAACCAATGAATCAAGGGGGGAAGGGAATAAATTTATCATGTAGAAAAATATACAATCAAACTGCAATGTTGCGGTCAAACTATGTCTTGTTTATGCAAATTCCAAGCTTAAAAAAGTGCCGGATCAAACCAAATGACAGAACATTTCTCAAAAAGAAAGAAAAAAGAGAAAAAAAAAAAAAGGCACCGATCCGTCACCAAAATAAACAGAAGAGGACAATACACAAATATATAAAAAAATGAAAAACCTTGGTGAGTAATTCCCAAGCCCAGGAAATCGCCTCCTCCTTGAAATAATTCCCGAAGGACCAATTCCCCAACATCTCAAAGAAGGTGTGGTGGTAGGTATCCTTCCCCACGTCATCCAAATCGTTGTGCTTTCCTCCAGCTCGGATGCACTTTTGAGTGTTGCAAGCGCGTGTCAGTTTACCGAGTGGATTTGATGGGTCGACCGTTCCGAGAAAGATCGGCTTGAACTGGTTCATGCCTGCGTTGGCGAAAAGCAAGGTCGGGTCATCTACAGGCACGACCGGGCTCGACTTCCAGTTCACATGAGACTTCCTCTCGAAGTAGGAGACGAAGGTATCGCGTACGCGATCAGCGGTCCAGGTCGCCATGGGAAGTGAGGCGAGGGGTGGGGGGACGGCAATTGTAGCAGTAAGGGTTCTAGTAGAAGTTGAGAGGGAGCGGGGTCGAAGAAATGAAAAACGGCTGAGAGCTGAGAACATGTGAGGGAGGGGAGCAGCTTGGGTCGATGGACATCGGAACTTATTTGGTTCCGATGGACAGGAATAGAGCCTGGAATACCGTTCGATTCTAATTTTCAATTTTTTCGCTTGATTAACGGATCCCTCCTCAGATCCTCTTTTAGACCCGCTAGACCCGCTAGACCCGCACTTTTATATCTCCGTCTCCCCCGAAATTTTCTTTTTTCCTGATCCGTTTCTCCTTGAGCGTTAGGCTGTGCTCGCAGTAATCGTATAACACCTTGTTTTATGTTTTAGGGCTGACAACGAGCTGGCTCGAACCGAGCTAGACCAAACTCATGACTCGCTGAATGAGTCATGAGTGAGCCAACATTAGAGTTCGACTTGAAAAAAATTAGAAGATGAGAGAGAGGGGATGTCGCTGGTGAGAGAGAGGATGGTACGCGTCTACACCGCTATAGATCAGACTTAGAGATAGAGAGAGGGGGTTGAAAGAGGGCAATTGAGAATTTGAGGGAGAACGGAGAAGCAATTGAAATTTGAGAGCAATTGAAGAAGAATAGAGAAGAAATTGAGGGAGAACAGGAAGAACGGAGAAGAAAATATACTTACAAATTTATTACTCAGATTTATAAGTAACTTAGGGGCTGTTCGACAACACATAGGGATTAAATATTAATCCGCGCTAAGGAGGGGTTGTTCGGTAAGCTAAAGAAAGAGACAGGGGATTAAGATAGCTAAAGGAGGCTAAAGGAAGGGAAGATGTGCCTTAAGGAAGGGACAGGGGATTAAGATCCGGACAAAAGGAGGCTAAAGAAGATTGTCTTAATCCGCGCTAAGGAACTGGTGTTCGGCAGGATTAAGATGCGAAGGAAGCTAAAAGAAGGTCATTTAGCCTTAAGGAGGGGGTTGCCCAATAGCACCTTAGGGTCTAAACTGTGAAGGATGTTTTGATGATGTTTTTATTTGTTATATGCACAATTGTGCAACTCTTGCAATTTTGATATCGATTAATTTGATTAGTTTGTTTTTATTCATAGATTTATCCATTGTTGTACTCTTCTTGTTTGTTTTTTTACGGTATGCAATTGAATGGGTTTAAAAAAAAGACACTCAAAAAGCTATCACAACAAAAAAGAAAAAACAATACATTGAGAATTGTCTATTACATCAACAAAAAGCTATAACATATAACAAATAAAATACCCAAATACTCTCAACAAACCTTCACAAAGAACAATCCCAAAATACCCTCACAACCCTTAACAAATAAAAATCACCAAAATACACTCGAGAAACCTGAACACAACACAGACAATATATTCATTAACACTAAAATATCTCTCATGTATTTTGATCAGAGTCAAAATAACGATGATTTACGTAGGGTTTTGGCTTAGGTTTTACATATTTTCTCGCACTTATGTTTACTTTATTAGAGAAAAAGGCTACTGTCACCCTTCTTTATGTTTTATTGTAGAAACAGGTTTTGGGACTATTTTACACCAAATGGAGCTAGAATCAGGTCAATCGGATCAGCGACGCTCATCGACTAAGTCCATGTTACGGCCAGTATTGACCAATACGGACCAGGCCTAGCACAGACCAGGAGATAGCGCTGGAAGCAGTTAAACCCTAACTGCCAAGGTCATAATACGGACCGTATCACCTGATACGGCCCGTATCCGAAGGCATCTCTTGGGGAATAACTGCCGACAGATGTTTCCAGATTGATTTCTTAGCCTCCAATCAACCTCTACACGTCCCTACACTCCTATATAAGGCCCCTGGGCAGAAGAATACATCATCTTTGTAATTAGGGTTAGATTTGATTAAAGAAAGAAGAGAGGAGTGATTGTAACCATGCCGTTCCGCGGCTAAGTTCCTTTTCTTAGGGCTAGGCAGTAAACCTTGTTACTCTTGATGTTTTGATATATATATTTCTGTTGATTATGATTTCTTGTTGATGTATCGAATATGCTTTTGTGATTTATTATCTCTTCACCTAATTTCAATGATCTAGTTGAGTTCATTAGAGTAGTGACAGTGCTTTAATAACTCTTTAAACTATTTGGATGAGTTAGCCTCGTTGAGATCTATTAGGTTTATGTGAAGAAAACCTTCGCGGGGAAACCATAAACCAGAACAACAAAACGCATGACCAAATTCCATCATTTGCGTAAGGTAAATCGCAGTGATCTGTGTAGTAATTTGGGAGATAAGAGACCCGATAGTTGCGTAAGGTAAATCGCATTGTCCTGAGTAGAGTCTCGATGAAAGATCTGTCATTCTGGCGTAACATAAATCGCAGTGACCTTTGTAGTTATCTTTCATAAAACAACAACAGGAAATTAGACGCAACAGGAATATATTATCAAGGCGGATTGAGTGACAATGGTGTGCCGAAACCCTAGGAATTCTCATCTCTATCTTTATTTTAATTACTTTTAATTGTTTCCTAATTTACATTGATCAACAAACATCTCTCAAATTTCAGATTTCATCTAGCCTTTCGAAAGGCTGTGATTCGATCGCTCGAAGCACTGAACCAATATTCCCTGTGGATCGACCTCGCATATACTACTCGATAAGGATTGTGCGCTTGCAGTCCGAACCGATAGCATTTACGAGTTTATAAATATTAAAAGAAACATTGCTCTCTTTTGAGTGATCAAGCTTTTTGGCGCCGTTGCCGGGGAATAACGGTTCATTGTGCAAGGCCTCGAAAGACGCCCTTGCTTTGACCATTGAATCCAATTAATTAGAAACGCCTAGATTTCTTTTTATTTTCTGCATTTTTATTTTTCTTTTATTTTTCAATTTCGTTTTTATTTTTATTTTCTTTTTATTTTCAGTTTTTAGTTTAATTTTCAGATTTTCTTTTCTTTGTAGGAAACTGCACGCTGGCCGAATCATCCGTACGAAGATCCGAGAGGATTGCTAGTAGGAGAGGACAATTCGCTTCCACATCACCGATAAGAACCAACCATAGTTCTTCATCAAGTAATTCTGAAAGCGAAGAAGACTCAGATTCGATCAACATGAATATCCCATCGAACGAACCGATTAACAATGGAAGACAAGACAATGGTGATCAAGGAGTTCACGATGCAGCAAGACCCAAACTTCTACGAGACTATTGCGTACCGCGCGCGAATGATCCTAATTCTAGTATAAACCCGCCAACTGTTACAAACCGTAATTTTGAGATCAAACCTGCTCTCATAAATATGGTTTCGCAACAGCAATTTGGAGGATTTCCACATGAAGATCCACATCTTCATCTGTCAATTTTCCTAGGGATATGCGAGACGATAAAGATCAACGGAGTTACCGATGAAGCAATCAGGCTAAGGCTATTTCAATTCTCATTAAAAGATAAAGCAAGAGCATGGTTGTTTTCCTTACCGGCCAATTCCATTCAAACTTGGGACCAATTGTTTAATGTGTTTATTGCAAAATATTTTCCACCATCCAAAACTTCAAGGTTTAGAAATCTAATTACTAATTTTGAACAAAGGGATTGTGAAACATTGTGTGAGGCATGGGATAGATATAAGGATATGCTAAGGTGTTGTCCACATCATGGTCTAGAAAGATGGCTGATTGTCCAAACTTTTTATAATGGTCTAAACCCTACCGATAGGTTGTCTATTGATGCTTCTGCAGGAGGAGAAATCATGAACAAGGAACCTGACGAGGCCTACAACCTAATTGAAGAGATTGCAATCAACCAACACTACTGGATCCCTGAGCGAAAGAAGCCAAGTTCAACACCTGGCATGCACCGAGTAGATGACATATCCATGCTAAGCGCAAAGATTGATGCTTTGCAAATGACACTTCACAAGCAGACCAAGCAGCGAACGGTAGCAGCAGTCAATGCCGCAACAGCATGTGGCTATTGTGGAGGAGCGCACGAGATGACCGAATGTATGAATGTGACGGAAACTGAGGAAGAAATAGAGCAAGCAAACGCAATTGACAACAGCTTTCGACCTCAGCCCGCCTACAACACATATCATCCGAACAACCGAAACCATCCAAATCTCTCATACGCGAACAATCAAAGGCCTGCTGCACCCCAACAGAACTACCAACCACAGCCCAATTATCAACCAAGATACAACAATCCCCAACAGAATTATCAACCAAGGCAATACAACCAACCACCGCAACCTGACATCACATCCTTAATGGAGAAAGTCCTAGAGAAGCAGGATAAGGCTAACGCCGAAATCGCACAAAAGATTGAATCCTTAACAAACCGCAACAAAGACTTAGAAGACAGTGTCTCTAAGATGGCAAGAGAACTCTCTAGTATCACACGTGGAAAAGGCAAATTTCCGGGTCAACCGGAAGAAAACCCAAGAGAGACTTGCAAGAGCATAACGCTAAGGAGCGGTACAGCTTATCAGGGACCTCCCATGCCCGATCAAACTTCCGATGAGATGCATGCAGAGCCATCACATTCCGAAGAGTACGAGCCGCCACCACTGGAGCCGCCCGTACTTGAAACGCAGGCAGACCTTATTGAGGAGCAGAATGACACCGTAGGTGGAGACGATCGACAATCCGAACCTGAATATATTGCACCACCACCCTACAAGCCACCTCTGCCATTCCCTCCAAGGCCGGCCAAGCACAAGATGGAGCCACAATTCGCGAGATTCATGGAGACACTCAAGCAACTACAAATCACAATCCCCTTCACTGAGGCAATTGCAAACATACCTTCGTATGCTAAATTTTTGAAGGAGATTCTTTCAAACCGCAGTAGACTCCAAGAATTCTCGACAATCCCGCTCAATCTGGAATGTAGTGCGCTCGTGCAAAGTAAATTACCTACAAAGTTGAAAGATCCGGGAAGCTTTTCGATACCGTGCACAATTGGTACAACATATTTTAAGAAAGCTTTATGTGATCTGGGGGCAAGTGTGAGTTTAATGCCAAAGGCGGTATTTGACAAATTGAATTGTGGAGAATTATCACCAACTCAAATGGCATTACAACTGGCTGATCGGTCAATTCGATATCCTGAAGGAGTATTGCTAGATGTACCGATAAAAGTTGGAGACCTTTGGATACCTGGAGACTTTGTTGTAGTAGACATGGAAGAAGATGAACACATTTCGATCATCCTTGGGAGGCCATTCCTCGCCACATGTGGAGCAATGATTGATGTTAAGAATGGGAAAATTTCGTTAAATGTCGAAAAGGACAAGGTTACTTACGACATAAATAGAGCTTTAAAATACCCTTCTGACATTGATCGTGTCTTCAACCTGGGCATCACTGGTGAATTTGAAGAGGAAGAGTATCCATTCGATGAATTTGGAGAGTTCATGGGTATTGAGGATTTGGATAGCCTTCTTGGAAGGGAAGATAATGAAGTACAACCTGAACAAGATGTCACCACTAAACCTGACGAGGTTTACAATGAAACTTGCGCAAGATGCACTACTATCACTGAAGAAGAAGTAATTCCCGTGTCCAAAGTCCTACAACCCATATTTTCCAATATGGGTAGTAACGAAGAGAAGAAGAAGGAAAAGGCAACCTCTCCTCCACAACTCGAGCTTAAACCTCTTCCACCCAACCTACAATACGAATTTCTGGGCCCAAATCGAACCTATCCGGTAATTGTCGGCTCTCAGCTTGACAAGACCCAAATCAGCAAACTCGTCAATACACTCAGGAAACACAAGAAAGCAATTGGCTACTCAATCGATGACATCAAAGGCCTCAGTCCTACCATTAGCATGCACCGAATTCTGCTAGAGGAAGATCACAAACCTTCACGAGAACCACAAAGAAGACTCAATCCAAACTTGAAGGAAGTGGTCAAGAAAGAAGTCCTGAAGCTGCTAGATGCAGGCATCATTTACCCCATCTCTGATAGCAATTGGGTGAGTCCCGTCCAGGTCGTTCCTAAGAAGGGAGGTACCACAGTTGTGAAAGGAGATAACAACGAAATGCTCCAGACAAGAGTTGTTACAGGGTGGCGAATGTGCATTGATTATCGGCGGCTAAACATGGCAACAAGAAATGATCACTACCCTCTTCCGTTTATCGATCAACTGTTGGAGCGACTAGCAAAACATTCATACTTCTGTTACCTTGATGGATACTCCGGCTTCTTCCAAATCCCAATTCATCCTCAAGATCAAGAAAAGACCACATTCACATGCCCCTACGGAACCTTCGCCTACCGTCGCATGCCCTTCGGGTTATGCAACGCCCCAGCGACCTTCCAAAGAGCCATGGTGTCTATCTTTTCAGATTATGTTGAGGAAATAATGGAAGTATTCATGGATGATTTTTCAGTTTATGGGGATACCTTCGACTCATGTTTGAGGAACTTGTCTAAAGTTCTAAAAAGATGTGAAGAAGTGAACCTCATATTAAATTGGGAAAAATGTCATTTTATGGTACAAGAGGGAGTAGTGCTTGGTCACACCATATCCTCTAAGGGATTGGAGGTCGACAAAGCAAAAGTCGAGGTGATTGAAAAATTAACTCAACCAACATGTGTTCGTGACATTCGCAGTTTTCTTGGTCATGCAGGTTTTTATCGAAGATTTATCAAGGACTTCTCGAAGATCGCAAAGCCTCTCTCAAACTTGACCATGAAGGATGCCGAGTTCATCTTCGATGAAAAATGCATCGAAGCATTCAACACACTCAGGAATGCTTTGATTTCAGCCCCAATTCTCCAACCACCTGACTGGGACCATCCTTTTGAAATCATGTGCGATGCAAGTGATTATGCAGTAGGAGCAGTCCTGGGACAGCGGAAGGATAAGAAGCCCTATGCAATCTATTACGCGAGCAAAGTTCTAAATGAAGCTCAATGCAATTACACAATAACTGAGAAAGAACTACTCGCAGTAATCTTTGCAATTAACAAATTTCGATCTTACCTTGTAGGTTCAAAAGTCATCATTTATACAGATCATGCAGCAATCAAGTACCTCATCAACAAGAAGGACGCAAAACCTAGACTCATTCGATGGGTACTTCTCCTACAAGAATTTGATATCGAAATTAGGGATAAGAAGGGCACAGAGAATTCGGTAGCCGACCACCTGTCAAGGCTGAGACAACCAAAAAGTGATGATCAACCAATCGATGATTCTTTTGCTGATGAACACCTTTACTTTGTAGAGACATGCAGACGGCCATGGTACGCAGATCTGGCCAACTACATTGCATGTGGGGCCATCCCGCCTAACATGACATTTCAGCAAAAGAAGAGATTTCTAACAAGTGCAAAACATTACTACTGGGATGATCCTTACCTCTTCCGCCTTTGTGTAGACGGAGTACACACGAGATGTGTCACACACGAAGAATCGAAAAGCATCATCCATGACTGTCACTCCTCGCCATATGGTGGCCATGCTTCATTCCGAAAGACGGCATTGAAGATTCTTCAAGCAGGTTTTTATTGGCCCGACATCTTCAGAGATGTCCAGGATTATGTCTCCCGCTGTGACGCATGTCAACGGACGGGAAACATATCCAAACGCGATGAGATGCCACAAAACTCAATCCTGGAAGTGGAGATTTTCGATGTTTGGGGAATTGATTTCATGGGGCCATTCCCAAGCTCAGGTAACAACAAGTATATCATCGTAGCAGTCGACTATGTCTCGAAATGGGTGGAAGCAATTCCAGCGCCATCAGCAGATGCAAATGTAGTCAAGCGGCTGTTCCAGAAGATTATATTTCCAAGGTTTGGCATCCCTCGAGTAGTGATAAGTGATGGAGGATCGCATTTCATCAACAACCAATTCAATAACCTTCTGAAGAAATATGGCGTCTCACACAAGGTGGCAACTCCTTACCATCCACAAACCAGTGGGCAAGTAGAAATTTCAAACAGAGAAATCAAAAACATCTTGCAAAAGACGGTGTCCTGGTCCAGAAAGAATTGGGCACTCAAACTAGACGAAGCACTTTGGGCCTACAGAACCTCGTTCAAAACTCCAATCGGAATGACACCCTACAAGCTGATCTACGGAAAGGCTTGTCATCTGCCGGTAGAATTAGAACACAAGGCATATTGGGCAATAAAAACGTTCAATTATGACCTTAGAGATGCAGGCAAGAAGAGGCTACTGGATCTGAATGCACTAGACGAACTGAGACTGCACGCATACGATAATGCAAAGATGTATAAATAACGGGCGAAATTCTACCATGACAAAAAGATAAGAAAAAGGGAGTTCAAGGAAGGCGGCATGGTGCTTCTCTTCAATTCACGATTAAAACTCTTCCCCGGAAAATTGAGATCCAAATGGACAGGGCCATACAAGGTCACATGCGTATACCCTTATGGAACAATCCAAATCTGGAGTCAAGAAACCAGGTATTTTAAGGTAAATGGCTAGAGGTTGAAGCACTACATCGCAGGAACAAATGATGAGTATGAAGAAACATATTCCTTCGGGAATTAGCCAAACAAAGAATGAGATCAAGAAGTCAAGCTAATGACTTTAAACAAGCGCTTCTTGGGAGGCAACCCAAGGCCACTTTTGTTTTCTTTTTCATATAAAAATTCAAAAATCAAAAAAATATTTCATTTGAGATCCTAAACTATTATACTAATCACAGGGTTACGATTCTTACCTACATGAGGATATGCTGGAAGGATTTAATAACAAAATTCGAAGCCCGTCACGAAAAATTACTCTCTGTTACGGACTGTATCAGTCTAATACGGAGTAACTCTCCAATACGGGCTTGGGACTTGGCGCAGAAAAAGAAAGGTTCAACACAAAACCGCACAACAGTTACGGACCGTATCAGTTAATACGGACCGTAATCAGTGAGCAGTTTTAACCACCTCTATTTCTGATGCTTCAAGAAACAAAATCCGAATTTAACCAAAACTAACCTCCCACTACCAGCACTTCCTACACATTCATCACATCTTTTCACTGCCATATAAACCCTTCATTCACTTCCCTTTTTCCCTGCACCATTTGTAGAATTTTCAGATCAAAATTCGAAACCTGTCCACAGAAATCCTCCAAGTAAAGCCCGTATCAGCACCGTATCAGCTGAATACGGCCCGTAACAGAGACCGAAACCAGAGAAAAATGGCGCACATCCCTCATTCCTCCGATTCTCAATCCGACAATGAAAACATCTTCGCGACAGCCATGGGGATCAAGTTTCACAGCAAGCAAGAATTCGACCGTGCTCAAACATTGCTCGACCGTACCGTCGCGAACAACAAGGCTATGTGCATAAACACCATAAAAGTCCTCGGATGCTTTGACTATGTGCGCGTGTCCCTTAATAATATCAATTTATGGGATTTGGCAGATCGCCTACGAACCGCAAGAGTTTATTTACGACCCTCCATCGAATTTTTATCAACACTACAATGGGAAGGCGACATGATCACATACTGTTTACTCAACCGCCCATTTGCCATAACCATGGAGGAATTTTGCAAGGCACTGTCCATCCCCACAAATGGCGAAATCGAACTATGCACAAGGGAGAAGCGCACAAAGTATTGGGAGATGATCGCAATCGATGAGCGCAAAATATACCGCAAAGATTCACGCTTTATTTCTTCAATAGAATTGAGGTATATTCATATCATCTTGACTAACTCTATATTCCCAACAGGAGAGGACACGACGGAGGTGCAAGAACGAGATATCTTCATCATGCGTTGCATGAAGAGCCATAAGCATCAACCACATCTCGGCCACCACATCTTGCATCACCTTACTTCCGTAGCCGCCGACATAAAGAACAACCATGTGGTTTCTGTGGGCTGTTTCGCAACCCTCCTTGCACACCACCACAACATACATTTTGACGGCTTTGTGGAAGTATTTGGCAACAACCGCCTAAATATGAACTACCTGGTGAACAACAATCACGTGCAAGCGATATTTAATGCACACACCGGTGACATAAGGTACACATTGAAGATAGGCGAGGGAATGACCCTCCATATCGGAACGGATAAGGGGTCATTCCAGTTTGGATACGAATCTGAGCATGATGCACAAAGCGACGAAGAAGAACCAACCGAGGAGCAACCAATTGAGGAAGAACCAACCGAGGAGGAACCAACCGAAGAGCCCATGGAAGAAACACATAGCGCATCCCACCAATCATCAATCCACCATCATGACATGGCTTTCGTACGCCACCTCATTCCGCCGCGCGATTCCACCAACGAAGCAAACTCCGTGCCAGCACCCACCGGTTGGGAACAAGAGACAACCATATCTCAAGCCCGCGAACCCGGTCCAACCGCGCGTTACGCCAACAACACCCTCGAGAACTTGACAAAACGCACCCGCTATTTGGAGGAATACTTGGACAAGGTAAACAAAGCCCACGAAAATTTCTACGAATATTGCCTTTCCAAGGGAATACCATTCACACCACCGATTCCATTCACCCCACCACCACCCCTTCGCAACGAGTAATATGTGAGATCTTTCTTATCCCTCTCTTTCTTGTTTATTTTCTTGCATTGAGGACAATACAAAATTTAAGCATGGGGGTAGGGGTAAGAAATTAGTTTAGGAATTGCATTGTATCTAGGATCATGGCATGTAGGACCTTATTTTTATATTTTTAATTTTTCGCTAGCAGTTTTACTCAATCAGGACCACTTTTCAAGGATTAACCAAGATAAGTTGGGAGGAACGATTGAGGTTTTTATCTAGCGTGCATATAGGCATTTGCATTGATAGGATCATATAATTTGCATGTAGGTTAATCAAATAGGAATTGTTTTAAATTGAATTAGGCTAAGGTTTAGATAATTGGCCATGATACCAAAAATTCGGAATTTTTAAAATTATTTGTAGTCTCAAAATGAACAATTAATTGCTAACCATGAGAGTTGATCAAAAATTGCAAACCCTAGAATCTTTATTTTGAGTAATTTATTTTTGCAAAGTCTTTTAAATTTGATAGTGTTTTAGAATACCCATTTATTATAGATAGACCCCTAGCGAAACTATGCAATAATTTCTTGTATGAATGAATACTTGAAATTGTGTGTAATCATGGTGCTTGTGACACAAAAATATGTTATTTTTCGAAAAAAAAATACAAAAAAATCGAAAATGAGAAAAATCCAAAAAAATAGAAAAATATAGAAAAAGAAAAAAAATAGATGGAGGATAAAAAGAGTACGGGTGCCTACGCAAGACTGGTTACCAATAGGCTCGAGAAAACCTCCCAAATTCAAATTCTTGTATATATATTTAATTTTTCAAAAATAGTCACAAGTATCAACACACTTAGTTGTCATACTTTGCTCCAATCAATTGGGAAGGAAAATTAAAATTTATATCATTAAAATTCCTATTGATTGGAAGGGATCTATTTATAATCGAAGGGTAAATTAATACTCTCAATTTTAAGGATATTTGTGAAGTAGATTGCTCGATAATAATTTTTCTAGGGTTAGCATAATGAGGTCAATCATGGGGTGAATAAATTGTTCAAGGGAGAGATTATGAATATTTTTAATTCTAGATTTTTATTGTCATACCAATTGTACCTAACCTAAGCCCTAATTTAATTTTTAAACGAGACCTTGAGATTGTATGGTTTAACCTAGACCGGATCTTTGACTAGCTGAGATGTCGTTGCTTGAGGACAAGCAACAATTCAAGTTGGGAGGCGTGATCAGAGTCAAAATAACGATGATTTACGTAGGGTTTTGGCTTAGGTTTTACATATTTTCTCGCACTTATGTTTACTTTATTAGAGAAAAAGGCTACTGTCACCCTTCTTTATGTTTTATTGTAGAAAACAGGTTTTGGGACTATTTTACACCAAATGGAGCTAGAATCAGGTCAATCGGATCAGCGACGCTCATCGACTAAGTCCATGTTACGGCCAGTATTGACCAATACGGACCAGGCCTAGCACAGACCAGGAGATAGCGCTGGAAGCAGTTAAACCCTAACTGCCAAGGTCCTAATACGGACCGTATCACCTGATACGGCCCGTATCCGAAGGCATCTCTTGGGGAATAACTGCCGACAGCTGTTTCCAGATTGATTTCTTAGCCTCCAATCAACCTCTACACGTCCCTACACTCCTATATAAGGCCCCTGGGCAGAAGAATACATCATCTTTGTAATTAGGGTTAGATTTGATTAAAGAAAGAAGAGATGAGTGATTGTAACCATGCCGTTCCGCGGCTAAGTTCCTTTTCTTAGGGCTAGGCAGTAAACCTTGTTACTCTTGATGTTTTGATATATATATTTCTGTTGATTATGATTTCTTGTTGATGTATCGAATATGCTTTTTTGATTTATTATCTCTTCACCTAATTTCAATGATCTAGTTGAGTTCATTAGAGTAGTGACAGTGCTTTAATAACTCTTTAAACTATTTGGATGAGTTAGCCTCGTTGAGATCTATTAGGTTTATGTGAAGAAAACCTTCGCGGGGAAACCATAAACCAGAACAACAAAACGCATGACCAAATTCCATCATTTGCGTAAGGTAAATCGCAGTGATCTGTGTAGTAATTTGGGAGATAAGAGACCCGATAGTTGCGTAAGGTAAATCGCATTGTCCTGAGTAGAGTCTCGATGAAAGATCTGTCATTCTGGCGTAACATAAATCGCAGTGACCTTTGTAGTTATCTTTCATAAAACAACAACAGGAAATCAGACGCAACAGGAATATATTATCAAGGCGGATTGAGTGACAATGGTGTGCCGAAACCCTAGGAATTCTCATCTCTATCTTTATTTTAATTACTTTTAATTGTTTCCTAATTTACATTGATCAACAAACATCTCTCAAATTTCAGATTTCATCTAGCCTTTCGAAAGGCTGTGATTCGATCGCTCGAAGCACTGAACCAATATTCCCTGTGGATCGACCTCGCATATACTACTCGATAAGGATTGTGCGCTTGCAGTCCGAACCGATAGCATTTACGAGTTTATAAATATTAAAAGAAACATTGCTCTCTTTTGAGTGATCATATTTGGACAATATATTCATTAACACTAAAATGCCTCTCATGTATCTTTCAAGAATTTCATAAATCATATAAGAAACATAAGTGCCTCTTAGCTCCAATCTATGAAAAATCGACCTCTTATCATCTTGATAAATATATACTGTTTATATTCTTTCTATCAGCTCACAGCTCCTGCAAGAATTATTAAAAACTATTTGTCAAAAATCAAATGAGGTTTCAACACACTTATTACATGGATAAAGGCAATGTACACGTGCAAAATTGAATTTAGGCAAGGTACATATACTGAAGTGCACTCGGCCCTAAGCTTTGGATCTTATATGGTGATAGGTTCATGTGCCAATGGTCTTCAATAAAGCTTAAACTAGGCCCACAAATAACTTGGGATTCGGATCCCGTCAAGGGTCAGCCCAAAATAGAATAAGATAAGACCCTTAATATGATCACAGCCCAAAAAGACAATTCAGGGCTCGGATCCTCTCGTAGGGCCAGCCCAAAGTAAAAAATAAACTCGGAACACGGACCCCCTCACGGGGCCAGTCCGAGACCAAAAGTAACTCGAGACTCGGATCCCCTCGCAGGGCCAGCCCGGGACAAAGAGTAGACTCGGAGCTCAGACCTCTTCGGGGGCCAGCCCGAGACCAAGAGCAGTTCAGTACTTTGGTCCTCTCCGCAGAACCGACCCGAGACCAGACAGGACGAGGTCTACAGACCAGCCGCCTGTTGGCCTGGCAAGAACTAAGCAGGGCTTCGCTCCATCGATCTGGAGTGATCCAGCCCGCAAAGCCAAGTTGGGCCCTCACTCATGAGGCCCAGTCCAACTTCAACTTCGCGTCACCGCCAATTATGCGGGCACTACTGCTCCTATGCAAACTCCCTAACTGTTTTGACAAGATGTCTCAACGGTCCGGCCCTCCTATTTAAGGCGGGGAATTCCCGGTAACATGGATCGCAATTTTCTGTAACATAGGTATTGTAGATGTTAGAGCACAAATACCCTCAAACCTTCCTCATTCTACTAAATCTCTGCCCATCAACAAAAGGACGGGACGAGCGCATTTCCCACTTTCCGAACTTAATCCCCGTACGACCTGCTCCCCAGGGATGGGACGTGTCAAACACCGTGGGACCCCAGCTTCAACTGAGCAAGATGGCTTCGATGAGCAAACAAGCCGAAGTGAGTGACACTGCCAGTTCAAAAAGGGGTGCCAGTGGCGCGAGGACTGAACAAACTCGGGCTAACCCCAGCGGACAAGTAGGAGGAGAACAGTCTGATTACTCGAGAAAGGATCGTCGCAAAACTTCCCCCAAGAGATGGTGAAAGCCACATGGCCATGATAAGCGATATGATCAAGAAGGGAGTGGAAGAGAAGTTGCCGAGATGGAAAGGGAAAAGGCAGGGGCCCAGTCAGGGTCGACGAACATTTTAGAAGGCCCCTTAGCTCCAGAGCTCTATAAGGCCCCCATAGGTGATTTCAAATATCCTACCGGCCTCACCTACTTCCGAGGCAACGGAGATACCCAAGACCCGCAGAACTTTTTGTATGGGTTCTTGGAAAGACTTCGGCTGCACGGAGCATCGGATGCCATTACGTGTCGTATATTCATTACCTGTTTGACCGGCGAGGCTTGAGAGTGGTATATAAGGTTGAAGCGAGGGTCAATAAGAACTTTTGACGAACTGGCGAAGGTTTTTTTAACTCACTATGACATGCTTCGCCCCCCTGAGCGACTTGTGATTCTCTCCTGAATTACGTTCAAGGACACCAAGAGAAGACCCGAACGTTCGTGGATAGATTTGTGAGGGCCTCCAGGGAGGTCCGGAATTATAATGAGGACTTCGCTCTGGCTGCCATACAGAATGGACTCTGGCAAGAAGGGCTGGGTACCCTCAGATACGATGCTCGGAAGAGAGAGTTCAAGAGCCTACAAGAGTTCCTGGCCTTTGCTGAAGGATATATTCGGGCCAAAGAGGACGCTGCTAAGTTTGCAAGGCTGCGATCTCGGTCCCCAAAACCACAACAGAGTAGCCGACAGCCTGGTGGCAGCCATTCCCAGGGACGAGAACCACCCAGGAGGAATGCCCAGCCCAAGAGAGGAGGAGGTCAGTGAGACGATGGTAGTGAAGGGTACTGACCGCATTATGTGCGGTACGTTCCCTTTATTAAAAAGAGAAATGAGATGTATCACGTCATCAAAGGCATGGCCAACATCCCAAGGCCGCTACCTAAACACATCTTTGAGGAAAAGGATATGACTGTAGAGTGCCTCTTCTATCGCTTTCACGGACACTCCACAGGAGATTGCCTCCAGTTGAAGGATATTGGAGAGAATGGCTAGAGAAGGGAAGCTGATAGAGTATATCAAGCCGGAGTTTTTCAAAAAATATGTTAGCAAATACAATGGAGAGCGGGAGTACAAAAAGAATATCCCATACCGAGACGACTACACTGGGCCCAGGAATCCGGAACAAAAGTCCCGAGACGATAGGGGAAAGGGGCCCGGATCGTCTCGAAGACAGTAGAGCATAAAGATTAACATGATTAGTGGGGCCACAGGGAGGTGAACCCAGAAAGGCATAACCGAGCCGACACCAGGCAGTACCCTACCATATTAAATGTGGAGAAAACCCCTGAAAGAAAGAGACCACGAATGGATGATGCCATATCTTTTTCAGAAAAAGACTTCGGTGATATCGTATGGACTCATGATGACATGGTAGTGTTAAGGCTCAAAATCGAAGAGCACAGAGTAAAGCGAGTTCTGGTTGATACCGGAAGCTCGGCCGACATTCTTTACTTCTCAGCTTTTGAAAGAATGGGGTTGCGGTTTGATGAACCCCGAAAGAAAACAACACTGCTGATAGGCTTTACCGGCGATGCCCTCCGACCAAAGGGGGTTGTACGATTGAAGGTACATGTCATAGCGTCTATGCCTCGGAACACCGTCTATGAAGGTACATGTCATAGCGGGGGCGTTCCGATGCCCATCGCTCTGTTAAGTCTTTACTCATAGCACAAATCGTGGAAGCGGGGGCGTTCCGATGCCCTTGGGAAATATTACATTTTGGAGATATTTGTATTGATTTCCCATAATTAATTTAGTTTAAGAACTTGTGCGTCTATGCCTGCTAAAAGTTATATTTAATCTGAATCAAAATTTAAAATTTGTATAGGATACGTACCATTATCAAAACCATAGGTTAATTCTTTAAGGGATGTATGGAAATAAAATTAGTGTCCGAAGAGTTGT
This sequence comes from Carex myosuroides, assembly GCA_028015225.1. NCBI lineage: Eukaryota > Viridiplantae > Streptophyta > Magnoliopsida > Poales > Cyperaceae > Carex > Carex myosuroides. Next base: position 8,204,903 of record CM051482.1, read on the forward strand.
CGAAAAAATATAGTCGAAAGAGTAGTAATTGAAAAAATGTATTTCATGACAATTCATATGACTTGTTCACATTGATAATACTTATTAAATAATTATGTATTATATTTTCCGAAATTTGTATTTATACCATAAACTCAAAATTAATAAACCAAAACATCCTACTTTCTGGGAAATTCTAAAAATACCCGGGCCACCAAACGTCTCTGTGGCCCCAAAGACTAGGGGCCGCCAATTGACCCTGCGGCTCCAATCTAGAGGCCTCCAAATGGATTAGCGGCCCCATTTTTTTTTTTTAAGTGGCGCAGATAAATTTTTAATTTAAAGCCCTACTGCATAAAGCCAAAAGTTATCTCGCCAGATGTGGCACAAAAAACAAAGTTTTTTTTGTTTTTAAGTTTATGTCTTAATAAAATTTCTAAAAAAAAATGAGGCCGCTATTTCATTTGGAGACCTCTTGACTGGGGCCGTAGGGCTAATTGGCGACCCCCAGTCTTTGGGGCCGCATAACAGTTTGGCGGCCTGGGTATTTCTCGAATTCTCCAGAATATGAAGTGATTTGGTTTATTTTTTTGTGATGACGGTATAAATAAAAATTTCGGTTATATTTGTATTTGTGAGTCAATTGAGCAGGTTATTGATCCCCTGTTTTATTAATTTATCATATGGTTTATTAGTGAATGAAGTTTATGTAGTAATACTCAAGTAAATGGATCATTTGTTAAGTACATGTATCGGGTTTATTTGAAAGCATTCAAGATTGATAACACCTTTTTTAGTAATGTGAGCAGAATTGAGCTGTTGGAGTAGAACTAGGATGCTTTTAAGTTCACTAATTTTTGTGAACTTTAACTCTAAAATTTATTAGATCGATTTCAAACGAAAAATTCAAACTGTTAAAACTCATTATCTTACAAGTGATGTCTACATGCAAAAAATTAAAAAGTTTGAATTACTTTTGTATAAAGTCAAGTGGTCAAATAACATTAAAAACATTAATGCATTAATATTAATTCATAAACTTTCTAAATTTTGACCATTTTACTTTATACTAAATTAATTCGAAAGTTTAAAATTTTTACATGTAGACATATCACTCGTAAGATAGATGAGTTTTAACAATTCGGATTCATCGTAAGATAGACGCATCACTCAGCATAATTTTCCCATCCATAAGATTTGTTTTTCAACAAAAATCTCATTGCAAGTCAAGAAGTTAGAAAAAAATTATGTCGGACCAAAATATTTTTTTTCACATGGACTAAACACCATTTCACTGCTTTACAAAGTGTCATTAAATAAATAGAAAAATAAGAAAAGTTCTTAATATGTATTTCATAGTTAAACAATATAAATAAATTTGTATGTGAAAGAAATAAAAAGTAAACATAATTCTCTATACTTGGATTAGAAATTAATGTCTTACTTTTGTAAGTTACATCATTTTTACAATTTGAATTTTTTCAGAATTTTTTATTTATCTGAACCAAAATGTATAAATCTATTTAATTTATTTAATTTTGATACTAGTAAATTTAGTGTTAATATAAATAAGAAATTTGAATAGATATACATATTTTAGAAATAAATTATGATTTCTCACAACTATTATTATCACGGTACAATCAAATATTTATTTCAGCACATTTTCATAATAATTTCAGAAAATATTCATGAATATGGGTTATCATTGTAAAATTATTTGTTTATGTGATAATTAAACATGTCCTAAAAGTAAAACCATTTAATTACGAATTTTTGTAAATTTCAAAATTAACACGATCACAACATTAACATCAGATGGCGGACAAAACTGGGTGTTTGCCATTTAATGTTGACACATAATTTTTTTTTTATAATCAAAGTTGTTGCATTTGAATTGTGTGGGTCCTATAAACTATTTTAATCAATGTTTAAAAACCAATCAAAACATGAAATCAGTCTACTTCACGTCTGGATATCAGAGCATGAAAACGAAAACCAAATTAATCTGAACAATTAAAGCATGAAAACTAAAGTTTTTTGGTCAAAGCATCGTAAAAATTAAACTTTTTAGAGAAAAAAAATGGGGTGTCCGCCATTTAACGTGGTGGACATGTCAAGTTGTGACCATATTAAAAATATAATTATGAGAAAATAATAGTTATTTGGTTTATTTATTTTTTTTAGGAAATTTCATATATACCACTCCAAAATTTTGAAATTACGTATTTACCACTCTAAATTCTATAATTACATATTTACCATTTGAAATTCTAATAACTCACATATTTATCCAATATAATTTAAATATATTATAAATATACCCAAAAGAAATTAATTATGTTTAAGATTCTAAAAACTATAATTAATTAATAATTAATTAAAACTGGACTCATTCTCCACATTCGAATTGGACTCATATCTTCTCCAGCTCTCGTTGCACCCATTGCATGTTGTTTATAACCTCTCTCGCTGTCTCCTGCATGACTCGTTACCACATTATTACAACCAGCTTCTGACAGCGGGGTGTTAGCGGTTGCAGTTGGCTGCTTACACTGGGTGGTAGAAGAAGGCATGGCCAGACTGTTGTCGCAATTGGGCTTGAATGAGATGGTGATAGAGGATACGTCGGGGTGATCGGAGAAACACGACTTAATGCTATTATCCATTAATTGTCTGAGCGAGTATAGGGGGATGAATCCAGTTTTAATTAATTCTTGATTAATTTTAGTTTCTAAAATTTTAAACATAATTATTTTTTTGTTTTGAATATATTTAATACATATTTAAGTTATATTAGATAAATATGTGAGTTATAGAATTTAGGATGGTCAATATGTAATTATAGAATTTGAAGTGGTAACTACGTAATTCCATAGTTTTGAGTGGTATATATGAAATTCTCTTTTTTTTTTAATGGTAAAATTAACAATTTCAGACTGTGCTGCTCGACATATCCTTGTATTGGAAAGTTAAAACCAAATTTCTCTGGATATCAAAGTAACCTATCCCTATTTCAATGATTTTGAGCAATACACAACTAAATGTTAGGGGTTTCAATGTGCGGATGCTGCTCAGTAGACCACTAAAAATAGGGACTTCAATGCGCGTATCAAATCCCGTGTCAAAGAGTTCTGGACTACTAAGTCATGCATTATTTTTTTAATTTTATTGTTTATTTCATTATTTGTTATATTCAACCAAAAATATAATTTCACTACTAAGTCATGCATTATTTTTTAATTTTATTGTTTATTTCATTATTTGTTATAGTCAACCAAAAATATAATTCCACTACTAAGTCATGCATTATTTTTTTTAATTTTATTGTTTATTTCATTATTTGTTATAGTCAACCAAAAATATAATTCCACTACTAAGTCATGCATAATTTTTATTTTATTTTATTGTTTTAGTCAACTAAAACTATAACTCCATATGTGTTTCTTTGAAGGAGGAATTTCACGCATATCCTTCAAAAACTTTAAAATTACGTTATTTTTCCTCTAAAATTAATAATATCATATTTATCCTTCGAAATTTGAAAAACAAACAAATTTACCTAATATATTATCTTTTCTATTAGAAATCATATTAAATTTATCCTCATTTATTTGAAAAAAATATAACTTGTTTAAGAAAAATGTTTAGTCTTTTAATTGACCAATTGTGGAGACGAATAATTCATTTTCTTACTTGTAACGCACACACGAGTGTATGCCTAAATGTCACAGTGTACGCGTTAAGTTATTTTTCCTCGAAAACTGACTATCAGAAAACTAAACATTTTCTTACACAAACTGTATATTTTTATTTTTTATAAAGAGTAAAAATGAAAACTTCATAAATTTAAAATAAGTTTTAATAGAAAGTACGATCAAGTGAGTAAATTTGTGAGTTTTATTTAGAAGAATAAGTATGTATTATGAATTTTAGAGGAAAAAGTAAGTAATTTAAATTTTTTAACGAATATACATGAAATTCCTTTTTATAATTGCAAGTTGAGAAAACTCAATTGTAATTTTTATAACAAATAGCCAAACTAAGACTTGAATCCATGCTGGTAAACAGTGCACTGCTGTAAATTATTATTTCTGAAACAATTTTTGTGCTAATTTAATCTTAATTTAATCTATATGGAAGGGATCACTTCATTATAAATTATGTCACTTCTAATTTGACAAATAATTTTACTTCTCATTTAATTTAGATGTCTAATTTAAAAATAATTATTTCTGAATTTTTTAAATTTTTCTATCGGTTAAATTAAATAAATTTACAGTACAAAGTAGCAAAATTGTCGCCCAAGTTTACAGTACAAGCTTAATTTATTTTTTAATTGACTTTTAACATGGGCCCAACTTCTTTTCCTCGTCCATTGACAATTAGCTTTTAGGATTATTGGCGCTCAAGTTCTCTCCCAATTCCAAGAATATTTCTTCTTTGGTCATTGGCAGTATTCACGGGTTCTCCTGAGGTAGACAAAATTGTTTATATCTGTATTGCTTAGATAGCGAAACTTTTTTTTTTTTTGCTTTGTTTCAATAATACCTCTATAAAATATTGAAAAGAAACATCAATATAATATGTATTATATAATTACTTATATACTTTGAATATGTAATTGGACATTAAATTAAATTTATCTTTTGCTTTTGCATTTGATTATTTGTAAATAAAATTTATTCAATTAATCCACTTCAGAGACAATATCGCCTAACTCTTTACCATCCAAATAAATTAATCCTAATTAGTTTTTAAGATACTGGTTAGAGTTCAATAAGATTGTTTGAGACTAGCTTGGAAACCCTTAACAACGCATGAACATACAACATCTGTAAAAACACGACACAAACATATTCAGACACAACATGTCTAATAGCTCGTACTACATTCCGCCTGCCCTTAATCGTGTGTGTCGACACGTATATCTGACATGTCGTGTCTTTTACGACATAGTGATAAATCAATAGTTCCGGTTCGGTTTGGCGAGGTCAAAAATTCGTGATTCAGATATAATTCGGGAATGATTCGGTACAACAAAGAAAAAACCCAAAAAAACCATAAAAAAAAAAATTTGAAAAAAAAAATTTGAAATTTTTTTTTCGCGTTTTTTTTGCGAATAATTTGTCAACTCGCGTTTTTTATACGCATTTTATTCGCGAATAAAACGTATTATATTTTTCTGCATTTTATTCGGAGTTCGGTTCGGTAACGTCGAAAAAACAAATTATACGCGAATTATACATGAATTATACACGAATCTTGTCACTATATTTTAAGATAAACTAAACATGATTCTCAAAATAACACGGAGACTACATATAACATTGCCGCACAAGAATTGTCCGGTTCTGGAGCTGATGGTCATGTTAGGAACTTATGACAGTGACCTTTTGCATAAAGTATTGCCCCATTGCCGTCGATGCTGTCATCGATTGACAGCAGAAGTTGACTGGGTAGTGGGTAGTTTAGGCAAAAGAAATCGTGAGAAATAATAAAGCCCCACAAACATACATTAATTTAGATTTTTTTCCTTTTTTTTTTTTTTTGACTCGGAGGATTAACGATGTGTATACTGAATACTAATTTCAAGATATGATCTATTTTTGCAGAAGCTAGGATTTTGTTTTAGTTGAGATCTATTAACTGTTGTTCCGAATAATTTCGCTATATCAAGTTATATTAATTGAGGCCGTTCGGCAACAAAAATTAGATTAAATCTTAATCCATGTTAAAGTGTTCATTTTCGATTGTCTTAGTTCATATTAAAGAGACTTAATTTAGGAGTAGAGGTTTCTTAGATCCGGATATGAATTAAGATTTCAGACAAAAAGAGACTAAATGAGAAATTATTAATCTTTTCTAAAGAACCAATATTTTGAAAGATTAAGAGACTAAAAAAACTAAAAAAATTTAAAGAGACTTAATCGCCCCTTGCCTTGTTATTTTACAAATTTATTTATAATTGTAAACTACTTACATACTTATATGAGGAGGGCTCAAATGCTTCATTGCTTCATGCCCCAATCGTACCTTAATATCTTTATCTTCAATTTCAAAGTTCAAACAAACGATCCAAACTGCTCAACATGATATCCACGTTAAAATTGTTAGTGTAATAATCTAGAAGTCAATCAAAGGATAATTTTATTCTACATGTATTTTGTTCATGTAATGGATGATTAATAAAATTATCATTTTATTCTTTGAGTTTTATCGAATTATGAATCATTTCGAGTTCAGGACTTGAAATTGTAAAACTACATAATAGATGATAAATACTCTTAATAGTCACTGACCGAGGTAATTAGCAAAGAACACTAATTAACCAATTAAAGGTTAGTATGTGGATTAAATGATGGTTAAGTTTTACAAACCATAGATAAAGAGTTGTCATTTTAATCACATAGATACATGTTAGAGAACATGATATTTGACAGACCCCAATGAAACATTATACGGAAATGTGTTCGTGTCATTAATGTTTTCATTTAGTGTTAAGTTCTAAAGTATGAGGTGGTTCGTCGTTTCCTACATAAAAAATGTATATTCGTGGGTGTTGTTTAACGCTATCCGTAAAAAGTAGTTATAACAATGACACTTCAGTATACATGACTTTTGCAGAGGAGAGATGCTCACCAAGAATACTATTGTCCCTCGTATTTAATACGAGTAATAGTATTAGTAGGCCTCTTGAAAAAAAATCAACGCGCGGTATGATTAAAGAATTAATCATATTTGATAAATCTACTTAAGATCGAGAAAAGATTAAGTTTGTAAGGATGACACGTACCTACCTTGAAACTGATCTGATACTATGAGACATAAGAATTAACATGAGTAAATTGTTTACTGGATCGTAATATTGTATTGTACAAAATCATCTGTGTCAATTGGGTAGTAATAATGCATTCTGCCAGGTGCCGCTTATGATTTATAGAATTAAAAGCAGTTTTAATTCTATTGCCAACATAACACAGATCCTATTGGGTCACACCAATAGGAAAGTAATCAGAGAATTAATTTATTTGATTAATTATAAATGTTATAATTAATAAATAAATGTCATAGAGATGACAAGCATAAACACATTAAATTTATAAGCGTGTTCGACACGTATAAATTTATCGCAACAACGAATCGCAAGAAAATATAATTGTTCAGAATTGTTCAGAATAATTATATTAATAATAAAAAGGTTATAATTAATTATACGAGATATAATTAAATTATAAATGTCATTTAGATGATAAGCATAAACACATTAAATTTATAAGCGTGTACGACACGTTGTATAAATTTATCGCAACAACGAATAGCAAGAAAATATAATTGTTCAGAATTATTAAGAATAATTATATTAGAAATAAAAGAATTATAAATATTAATTATGAATTAATATTTTATATTTTGGGCTTAATTGAAATTTGGGCCGAAATTTAATTTTGGAATTAAATTTAAAAGCCCAAAATCAATTCTTTAATTTTGGGCCAATGGCAATTTGGTAAATAACACATTGCTTAGAGGGCATTTTGGTCATTTACCACATTTTCAAAGCCTATAAATAGAGGGGTAGGGGTAGAGAAAAAGATAGAATTCCATTTGAGCCGAATTAGATCGGATCAAGTTTTTCTTTCCCAAATAGTGTTTTCGTGAGAAAAGAAAGAATACGTAATTTGATTACGTATATCTTGCGAGTCGTGAATAGTGTTTGTGGTGAATAGTGTTCTCGGGATTTGTGAATATTGTTTTTGCAAAGTACGCAGTATTTTTGCCGTCAATCGTGAATCATCTTTTGCGAAACCGTGAATAGTGTTTTCGCCTTTCGTGAATAGTGTATTTGTGAAAAACACGGTTATAGTATTTATGGCAAAAGAAATAACCGCTCTCTGGTTATTCCTGGTGGACAACCGATAGAGGCATCAGACGTCTGGTGCTACGAGACGCGACTTTATTCCAATTGGAATTTGGATACACGGTATAAATGTTATCTTAATTTATTTAATTGTTAAATAGATTTAAGTTTTTAGAAAATCAATCATGGAGTAGATTCTCGTAGGATTAAATTGTTATGTCAAGAGAAATACTGGAAATGGACAAATTTCGTTTGGGTTTCCGACGTAACTCTTTTAATCCTAGGGTTAAGTTAAAAGTAAAATTTTTGTTTTACGATCTTTTCGCATACTTAACCTAATCAAAGGGTACAGCAAAACCATACAAAAATATAATTGGAGACCAAATTTTATATTTTTTTGGAACTTTTTTACTTTTTTTTTAAGATAGCTACAAAATTATTGTTTTTCAGGAAATTGTGGACCATCTAAAACAATGATTTTGTACCTATCTTAAAAAATAGTAAAAAATTCCAAAAAAAATATAAAATTTGGTCTCCAATCATATTTTAACGTGGATATCATGTTGAGTCGTTCGGATCGTCTGTTTGAACTTTAAAATTGAAGATAAAGATGTTGGGGTACGATTGGGACATGAAGCAATGAAGCATTTCAACCCTCCTCTACTTAAATTTATATAAAATTTACATTTTACTAAACCTAACAAAGTTTACACTTAATTTTGCACTATGTAGATTAGAATTTTGCACTTGGTAAATTAGAATTCACACGTGATATAATAGTTAATTAGTGTTGTTGTAAGCAATCTAATGTTCTATTTAACTAATTTGTAAAATATATAAATATCGAATTTTATAATTTCGTTATTTGACATATTTGCATATATGAGATGATGAGATGATGAGACGATGAACAGTTGCTATATGGATTGGATAAACCATAATGAGCATCAATCTATTTTATTTAGCAATTTGTAATCAGAAAAATGGTAAAGTAAATTTGAGATTAATTGTGCTTCTTGGGGATTAAACGTTAACAACCAAAATCAAATATCAAATTGTCAAAAATTAATTCCCTAGCATTTTTTAGCACAAAACAATCTAATCGTTGGTAACAGTTGGTCAATTGTTGATAATGGTTGGCCAACCGTCAACGTTTGAGGAAAACACAAATAAAACATGTAGATTAAAGTCAACCGTTATGACGTTTGCTAACCGATCATAATGGTTGAATTCAAATAATAGTTCAAAATTTACTTAAATTTCTCCAATCGTTGTAACGGTTTGCTTGTGCTTCAAACTTCAATATACTTGAGTTGCTCGAATCGCTGTAACCGTTATGACGTTTGCTTGTGCTTCAAACTTATAAATACTTTTAACAACTTCAAATCCACTTCACCAATATTAATCTAGATTGAGATTAGAGTGAATTTCTTATGATTCTTGAGTGTTTGAATTTTAGAGCCTTTAGTGCTCGCTTGATATGCCGTGTGACTTTCCGAAGGATTGTGAGGGCTCACCGGTTTGACTTTGTAACATTTCTCGTTAGGTAATAGAAAGATGCACCAAGAATAGTGGTTGCGACGCCCTGGAGACGTAGCATTGTTTTTCCAAACTCTGTTAACATCTCTTGTGTCACTTCTCTTACTCATATATTTATTTTATTTGCACTCGAGATTTTTCATAACTTGAACAATCGACCAAAATTTTAAAATGCCTCATATTCACCCCCTCTAAGTGTCGTTAGGGACATAAATTAGCAGTGGAATAGAGGTTCTATTTCTGTCGAATAATTAAGAATTGAGTAGAATTGTGGAATTGGATTTGAATTTTTGCAGTCAAAGTTTTATTTTTTATATTTCGGTCCCTCCTCTATTCTTCAATGAGCCAATTTTTTATTTCACGAGGATACTGGAATAGATAAATTGGCCCTTTTTTAAGAAATAAAATTGACTAATTTTTCAATACTCTTCTACGTACTATTCACTCTTTTGCCATCAACCGAACACGCCGGAATAAAATTGGCTCTTTTCCAATTTTTCTCTATTTTTTCACTATTGTCGAACGGCCCCAAAAGTTTTGCTTTGCCGTGCCTCTCTTCCAAAAAAAAAAGTTAATGTTGCCGTCCTCTCGTTTTCCATCTAAATTTCGGTCAAGCTAAAAAATATTCTCTCGTTCACATATACAATATTAACTCAAAATGACACTTAATTTGAATCACCTTGATTGTCCTTGCTCTGAAACAACATTTTTTTTTCTTGATAAAAGTGGGAGACCCACAAATTCTATTGAATCAAAAAGTCAAAAGCAGATAATGGACCAAACAGCTGGTACAAATAACTGCCAGTTATTACAAACAGACCTTAATGAGGCTAAAAATTACAGTATTTTACCACTATGTTAACTAAACCAACAAAATACATCAAAGACCTAGATCATCAACAAAGTTTCACAGATGCTCTGAAGCAACATTTTCAAGCAGGGCCGTACTGGCATTAATTAGTAGTGGGGATGACCTGCCCCATTGTCCATCAGATGGGAGAGGCTCGAATATTTGCACTCCACCGTCAGTCATACCAATGGCAAACTGAGTTGGCTGAGACGGGTGAGCAGCCACCACGACAGGATATGTATTTGACCTAGCAATAATATATATAGTAACATTTTTTCTAATTTCATTGACTTCGCAAATATGAAAAGCAAAATGCAATGTTTAATAGAACAATTAAGCAAGAGCACAAATAGTTACCAGAAGTAGGAATATGATTGATTCAACTCATACCTCTCAAATGGCAAATAGACTCCTGGGTTGATCTGAAACCTCATCTGCAAACACTTTGTGAGTATAATGATGGTTTGGTTAGCCATGCACGAGTAAACCATCTCCCCGTCACAGGAGTACGTTGCAGAAGAGATCATCGTGTCATTTGGGGACCACTACAAAATAAAGGCTCATCATATCACATCATATAGCTCTTATGGTTTGTCAACATGCTAACTAGAACCAATGCTTATATCAGTACTCTACTGACATAGCTGCATTGACCTCTATTTTTTGTAACTATAAGACAAATTGCTTCCTTTTTTGTTTGTTACCGATCGTAAGGCTGACTTGGACTCTAATAAAAACATGACATTGCCAAAGAGTGTGTGCATACATTCTTTCAATTTTTGAAGTTAGTTGCTATGAAATTATAAGTCCTCTTTTAGTACCTTTCCGTCTGGCAACGTGTCGGGAAGCCTAAGAGAGAGGCATTGAGATGGCTCATTGATTTCATTCACGTGAGAAACATAATCTTTGATGGCCTCGTCATATCCATAAGCTTCCTCATCCTTTCAAAAGTATTGTTGGTAAGTTAATGAATATAAGATGGCTTTAGGAGTAATTTTTTAGTTTTTTCATATGCTTTTAAATGAGAAAATATTCATTTGGTAAAGTGCATTAATTGTCCAATTATCTCATTACTTAAATTTAATAGCCTTTTCTCATTAGATAAGAGATTTTGTAGCTTTTATTTAAGTTAGATAGGTATGCATAATTAAGATATAAGTTCTATACTTCTATGCCTCTCAACTGTCTCGGTAGAATAAAAGCATCTTCACAAAGATATATTGACTCAAGTCTTCTATTTGCTAGATTTTATCAAATCTCTCATTACCTTCCTGTTGTTAACCACTGTCTTACTCACAAGTTCAACTAGTGGTTCACAAGATCAATATGGGCATATGCATAATTCAATGTCACCCAAAATATTATCAGTTAAAATTAAATGCAATAAAGAAGCAAATTAATTAATGACAAAGGGACCGGATAAAAGGTGTTACCAGTTCAATAATTGATGTTAAAGGAGCATATGTTCTTTTTCCTGACGTGCTGGTTTCGACATTGGATTCCTGCTTTCAAAAGAGCACGAGAGAGAGATGATAATTTCAATAAAAAATGTGTAGAAAAATAAGAAGGATTAAGGAGCAAATAAGCCTCAGAGTCCTTAATGGGTTTGATTACCCTTAACGGGTTTTATTCATCATAGGCTTAATAAGAAATAAAGGGAGCAACTAAAGATTATAAAGTTACTCAACCTTTATTACTTAAAATAGAAAGTTACCGTTTTATTTTCCAACAGATAGTTTTTTCTCTTATTTTCGCTATATATAGCTTACTGTATAACTTCACCAAATAATCAAGTTATCAATTCTCATCACATTTGCTCTCTGCCTCATATCTCAAATACTATTATGGTATCAGAGCGGGAATGAATTCCTGACTCAAAACAAAAATCAGCAGTACCAGTAACTGCAAGAATAGATAATCCAAGCACACCAGAAGTGCAAACCCACGAGAGACAGCAGTACCAGTAACTGCAAAGCAAGCCCCAGCTCATTTACCAGTAAAGTTACTCAAAACCAGAAAAAACCAGAAAAACCAAGATGGCACAAAATCATGAAAAACTCACAGGGGTGATGCTCAGTGGTAAGAATTACCATATTTGGGCAAGGCAAGTCAAATTTGCCTTAAGCGGCCGAGAAAAAACCAATCACATCGACAAAGACTTCAAAATTCCAAAACTATCCGAACCAGTGGCAACTGAGACCGAGAAAAAAGAATTAGCCAAATGGCGAACAAGCGACCACACTGTCATCACTTGGCTCCTCGCAACCATGGAGCCCAAGGTATCCGATTTACTTTCTTACAAAGATAGCGCTCTTGAAATTTGGGAAAGAGCAGAACAATTATACGGTCACCGCAAAAATTACTCTCACATTTATCAAATTCAAAGAGACTATCAACAAGCCAAACAACAACAAGGTCAATCGTCAATGGAATTATACGGTTACCTTCAAAAGAAAAGAGATGAACTCAGAGTTTATCGGCCTCCCACCATTGATCTCACTGAAATCCAAAAACGAGAAGAACAAGATGCCATCTTTCAGTTTCTAGCAAGTCTAGATTCCAGCTATGAGGCCGTACGGTCACAGATACTGCAATTGGCCGAGTTGCCAACCTCAGATGAGGTGGCGGCTATGATCGATAGAGAAGAAACAAGAAGAACAGTGATGGCATCACAATCCACCGAAAACCCAGAGAACAAAGCCTTCACGGTTATGGCCAGACCTAACCCTAGTTACCGGCCGGAGGCAAGAGGAGACCAAGCAACTGCCAAATGCGAGCATTGTCGGCGAGAAGGACACCGCAGGGAGCAGTGCTGGTTCTTGCACCCTCACCTCCGGCCCAAATGGCACAAGAAACCTGGAGGCGGCGATCGAAAGGGGGAGCGAGACAGAGGCGGAAAAGAAGAGACCGAAAGAAAAGGAGGAGCGGGTTTTCTCGCTGAGGGAAGAATCGGATCCGAACCGCCTATAATAGCTGGTGACGCTTCATCCTCCCAGGATTCTATGCGGCACCTCATCCAGCAACTTTCCGTGATGCTCAACCAAAAACAGGAAAAACAGAAGAACAGTGGTATGATTTCTGTTGCAAATCTTTCATTTTTTCCAGAAAATTTTAGATGGATCTTGGATTCAGGTGCAACAGACCATATGACTGGAAATAAAAATTTATTGACCAATTTTAGAAGTTATGAAACAAAAAAATTTGTTACGGTTGCAAACGGTGAGAAAATGCAAAACCTTGGAGAGGGCTCAATAACGATATTCTCAAAAACAATTCAAAATGTCTTGTCATCGAATCTATTATCCATTAGCAAAATCACAAATGAGTTAAGTTGTGAACTCATATTTTAACGAATAATGTGATTTTTCAGGATCGGATAACCAAGATTATGATTGGTGAAGGATTTCTAGAAAATGGACTTTATTTTTTGAACGAAGAAAAATTCAATTTCAACACTACCAAAAATGAAGAATTGAGTACACTTTGGCATAGAAGAATTGGACATCCTTCCGACAAGATTTTAAAGAGTCTTTTTAATTTTTCAAAATTAGATAATAGTAGTTGTGAAATTTCTAAGCTAGGAAAACATATTAGATTACCATTTAAATTATCAACTTCTAAGAGTGAGAAACCATTTGATTTGGTTCACTCGGATGTATGGGGACCCGCCCCAACTAACTCTTTTAATGGATACAAATATTTTGTTATATTTATTGATGATTTTTCTAAAACAACTTGGTTATATTTATTGAAAGACAAAAGTGAAGTATTTTCACAATTTTTAGACTTTTATAATTTTATAGAAAATCAATACAAAGCTAAAATCAAAATATTTAGATCCGATAATGGAACGGAATTTGTAAATCAAAATTTCTCAAACTTCTTTAAAGAAAAAGGAATTTTACACCAAACAACATGTGTATATACACCTCAACAAAACGGTGTATCCGAAAGGAAAAATAGACATTTACTAGAAATGACTCGAGTACTTTTATTTCAAAATAATGTTCCAAAATCTTATTGGTCAGATGCCGTTCTTACCGCTATATATTTAATTAATAGATTGCCAAGTGTTAATCTAGATTACAAAAGTCCTTTAGAAATTCTTTACCAACGAAAAATCAACCTTGAGCATTTAAAAATTTTCGGTTGTACTTGCTATGTTCACAAAAATAACAAGCAAGACAAATTGGATTATACCTCAATTAAGGCTATTTTTTTGGGGTATTCATCACAAAAAAAAGGGGTATAAATGTTATGACCCTAAAAATAAAAAATTTTACATTTCTAGGGATGTAACATTTTTAGAAAAAGAGCCATATTACAAAGAAACTAATTGTGAGAATTTTTTGAGAGAGTCCTCCAAGGAAATTACATTACCAATTGCAATAGAAAATACAAGACCAACATCCCATGAAAATGAAAATGAAATGGAAAATGAAATTGAGAATGAGGAAGAAATAGAAGACAATTCCGCAAACGAAGAAAATCATGATATTGAAAATCATGATATTGAAACACCGTTGAGAAGGTCGATTCGAACAACACAACCTTCAACAAGGCTTAGGGATTTTATAACCTACAAGGTACAATATCCTATACAAGATTTTATTACATATGATAATGTTTCCGCTAACCATAGAGCATTCGTGACCTTAATTGAAAAAGAACAAGAACCAAACCATTATGAAGAGGCCATGAAAATTCCCAAATGGAACAAGGCTATGAATGAAGAATTGAGTGCCCTTGAAAAAAATGACACTTGGGTAATAGTTCCATTACCAAAAAATAAAAAATTAGTAGGTTGTAAATGGGTATATAAAATTAAGTACAATAGTGATGGCACGGTAGAACGGTATAAGGCTCGTTTAGTTGCCAAAGGGTACACCCAAACCTACGGTATAGACTATTATGAAACATTTGCCCCGGTTGCAAAAATGAATACCGTAAGAATATTATTTTCTATTGCGGTAAACCGAAATTGGAAATTATACCAAATGGACGTAAAAAATGCATTTCTTCAAGGAACACTTGAAGAAGAGGTATACATGTGATTACCACCCGGTTATAAAAAAGACCAAAAATCTACACTAGCTTGCAAATTGAAGAAATCAATTTATGGGTTGAAGCAATCTCCGAGGGCATGGTATGAAAAATTAAGCTCTCATTTAATATCTTGCAATTTTAAAATTAGTAGTGCCGACCACTCATTGTTTGTCAAAATTGACGGAGAAAACACCACAATCATTCTAGTGTACGTAGATGATATTATTATTACCGGAAACAACCAAGAACATATTAGAACAATAAAAGCCAAATTAAAAGAAAAATTTGACATTAAGGATTTGGGCTACTTAAAATATTTTTTAGGCATTGAAATTGCATATTCAAATCAAGGCCTATTCATTTCTCAAAGACAGTAGCAGAGCTACAATACTACAGGGGTAGGCAGTTGCCTATCCCTGGAAATTTTTTTTTTATTTGGACTACGTTCTTTAATGGGTCTTGCCTACCTCTAAATTTGATTCTGCCTACCGCTGGATTCAATTCGGAGTAACAATTGTCAGTTCAGAATTCAAATATGGATGTGTGAGTCGTTTAATATAATTAGGGTAGAAGGGTATTTTTAAATCTTTGTTCATTTAAGATCATCATATCAGATTCGGCCGTCTGGACAATAGATATTTATATTTTTATGGAGGCGATTCGAATCCGAATCCATTTAGAAAAAAAAAATCCGAACCCGATTGATATCTGCCTACCCCTGGCTCAAATCCTGGCTACGCCACTGCTCAAAGAAAGTACACCTTAGACTTGTTGGAAGAAACCGGTAAACTAGGTTGTAAACCGGCCTCAACACCAATAGATGGCAAACATAAATTAAATAGCGAAGATGGTGAACCATTAGAAGACATAAATCAATTCCAAAGACTCGTAGGAAAATTAATATATCTAACGGTAACACGACCGGATATTTCTTTTTCGGTAAGCCAAGTTAGTAAATTTATGCATGCCCCTAGAACATCACATTTAGAGGCAATAAATAAAATTCTCCGGTATTTAAAAGGAACTCCCGGCAAAGGAATTTGTATGAAAAATAATAAGTCTAACAATGTGTGTGGCTATTCCGATGCAGATTGGGCCGGAAACTTCGATAGAAAATCGACAACCGACTTTTGCACATTTGTAGGCGGAAATTTAGTCACATGGAAAAGCAAGAAACAAAATGTCGTGGCACGATCAAGCGCCGAGGCGGAATATCGAGCCATGGCATCCACCGCAAGCGAATTAACTTGGATAAAACAACTACTTTCGGATTTTGGAATCCAAATTCAATTGCCAATGCAAATGTTTTGCGACAATCAATCGGCGCGCCATATAGCATCCAATCCGGTGTTTCATGAGAGAACTAAACACATTGAGGTCGATTGCCATTTTATTCGAGAAAAGATTCAAGCGAAAGAAATTGAGACTCCATTTGTAAGAAGTGGAGATCAATTAGCGGATATCTTTACGAAAGGACTAGATCCGAAACCGCTTGAAGCAAATATAAGCAAGTTAGGGTTACGAGATATCTACACACCTAACTTGAGGGGGAGTGTAGAAAAATAAGAAGGATTAAGGAGCAAATAAGCCTCAGAGCCCTTAATGGGTTTGATTACCCTTAACGGATTTTATTCATCATAGGCTTAATAAGAAATAAAGGGAGCAACTAAAGATTATAAAGTTACTCAACCTTTATTACTTAAAATAGAAAGTTACCGTTTTATTTTCCAACAGATAGTTTTTTCTCTTATTTTCGCTATATATAGCTTACTGTATAACTTCACCAAATAATCAAGTTATCAATTCTCATCACATTTGCTCTCTGCCTCATATCTCAAATACTATTAAAATGAAAAGAACATACATTATTCAGAAACAGAGATATTGCAACAGATAATAAGCTCTTCCCTAGTAATAAAAAAGGACAATAATAATAAAAATCAATGTAAAATGTTTCTACAGAACCGGCTCAACAATAGCAACTGAAGTGTTTGGTCCGCTGAATGGAACAATAGCATCATCAATGTGGTTGCTTGTTTCGGCTGTTAATGGTAGATGTGAAGGCGACAACATCTCGTGATTGTTGGAAATGAATCTCGGATTGTGGTATTGAAAGAAGAGGAGTTTATAATATAATTTCTTTTATTATTCAAGAGGAGTACAAAGTGATATATTTTTCACATACACTCACGCCTCACACTCTAATTCACACAAAATACATAGACCTCTAACCTATTTATACTAAGTCCAATGTCGGTTATACAATTATCTAGATAATTCATATTGTTTCTTCTACCGACTTTGACTAGTGTTGGTTTGGATTAATCTAGAAAACACAAGCTTTAGAATATTCTAGTTTTTTCTTCATCACCGCCTAATTTGGTAATTTCTTGAATATTCTAGAATGAATTTGGGCCTTGGGCCTTCGGTGCTGTAAAATTCAACACTGATCACTTCTGCTTGCCAAAATCTTGATGAAGTTGTCCTTTGCTGACACGGCAAGTAGAGAACCACTATTGTTGAACCTGATTCGAGGAAATGTCTAGAAAAGGGAAAAATAAATTGTCCAAGGTGAATGAATATATGTACTTAAATTAAACCAGGGAAAAAGAGAACCACTATAGTAAATGGTTATTTCAATAACAACATTTTCTTAGCTTCGTTTCATTTTTTTCCATTTTTAATTCCTATTTGTGCTAAATTTTCTTTGAACATACATTCATACTGGGGTTTGGTTGCTCGATTTTCTATGGTGAGTTTACCATTGTAACAGTCCCTTGCCAAAGCCAGCTAGGAATGGTGCAAAAAATGAAAACAGTTGCGGTCACTAGATAGTTATCCTATTCTCCAAGTACATATACTATAAAAAATGAAAGAAAATACTTACTACTCACCGGCAATCCACCCCCAGCATCAACATAGTATAATGGCTCGCACTCGTCAACATTCCAAAACTTGACAATTGAATCATCTCCAATGGCTAGAATATGGTCATTGGCCATGTCAAATTGCAAGGCACCATCGGTATGAGTTGACAAGCCCAAGTAGCACTTAATAATGCCTTCATTGGGCTCACTATATTCCACCAGGAATGGACTTCCAGTTCCGTCCTTGATAGTTCCACATGAAAACAGCCTACATTCAACCCACATTAATGTAAAATAATATTTACTCCATCAATTTGACATTGAGTTATTTTGTAGTTCAGAAACTTGAAATGCACCTTGAACCATCCGTAGTTGCTGCAAGGGAAACAGAGGAACAAATTGGACCTTCAAATTCATGTTCAGGCTCAATCTTGTCAAATCTCCATGACTTGATCTTTCCGTCGCTAGATGCTGAAAGAATGTACTGTGAAATTGACACCACAAATTAGAGTGTATAGTTTCTCCAAAATAAGCTTGATTGAAATTAGCAAACCAAATGATGAAACATATAAGTTTACTTGACGGAATCCTCTCGATCGAGGACAAATTGAAAGGACAGGTGCTGAGTGATCCGCACCGAAGGTATGGAGTAGCAATCCGGATACAGAACTCCACACCTAACAACAAATAATATTTATTGTAAGGAATATGGATGTTCCTTTAACATATATAATGCAAATAAAAAAATACATGTTGCACATGCATTGATATCATATAAAAATCCTACTAATTTCTTGCGCACAACATATATACAGACTGTTAATTAAATTCATGTTCATGCTTGTTACCCTAATTGCGCCATCGTCCCCGCTAGTCACGATAAACATCTTGTTTATTGGTTGAGAAAAGGCAATATCATTTAGCCCACCTTTATGAGCATCAATCTGGGGACGAAAGATATAATTATACAATATAAATTATATAATATTCCTGTACTACTTTTAGAAAGTAATGCAAATATTAATTACAAATATTATTTCACAAATGTATGAAAAATTGACTACTATTACCTCAAATGTACATTGTAGGCCGTCGCTCTTGCCACTAAATTTGTACATTTGAACAAGATGCTTGCAATATGCAACCACTAGGAAAGAAACTTTGCATCAATAATTGGAAAAGGATCCTCAGAACTAATAATTGTTTTCTATGAATATTTGTAAAGATAGATTGTTACAAATAGTTATACATGCATGAACTTACCGAAATGGCACCCGTCAGTACTCCATAGAACACGTCTAACCGAGAAAAAACCATCTTCTTTATCAAGAGCATCCTGCATTATTGAACAGCATGAATTTTCAAGAAGAATGTGTGTGTGTGTGTGTGTGTGTGTGCGCGCACACACAGACACTCTCCATTAGATTTGTTTAGTCCATTATGTACCTAAACGCTAGATATTACTTAACCTAGAGCAAATGATTTGTATATTTCAAGACAAATTTAGAAGGCCTGATTATTGCTTACTTTAGAGATTAAATACTGTTTTGTTTTAATTTCTTGATTACAAGTTTAGCAATTCTGATATCAATAAATATGAAAGGTAACAAACTTTATATAAACTTAGCCTATTAATTATTTACAAGTTAATCTGGATTAGGAAATAGATTGATGAAGAATAAACTATGTCAATGTGTTACCTGAATCGCCACAGAAAAGGCTGGGTTGTCTAAAAGTCCAAAGCACTTCTTATGAATTCTCTCTTTAGAAGAAAGGTCCCATATCAAAACTTCACCCAAGCTTGTCCCAACTAAAACAAGAAATTTAAAATTGTTAGGATCGAGTTGATTACTTCTCCCCTCTGTGCAGCTTTAACTTGTATCCAAATGCATGCAACACAGTTTTTTTTGTCGAATCACTTTTGCTGACAAATTCAAGAAGAAGACATAAGTTGATTGGAAATTTCACAACACCTAAGAGCAATGTCTGCTGAATTGGGTGGAAATCCATTGATACAACTGAAGAGTCTAGACGCAGTTCCATAGCCAATGATGTTGGCAACTTCTCCATATTATCTGACTTCCTTGGAACGATTTGGTGTGCAGACTCCTTAATTTAAAGAGGTAGTCAGGCAGACATAAGCTCAATTGTGAAGTACAAAAAGAGACCATAAAGGTAATAACGCCTTACAGATGTGGAGGGCTCCGAAGCGCGAATTCTTTTTGCGGGAGCAATTGAATAGATATTTTGTGAGTCCAGATGCATATTTTCTTGTCGGGATGATTCTGTATGATTCAAGTACAAATAATATTACGCTGAGATATATTTTTTTCTATTGAAGAAACTACAGTATATCATTATATCAATAGTTCACATCAGCTCCTTCAGGTTTTATGATTCACATAAGCAATCACTACAAGTAAACATACAGAAATGGGTGCATGCATAAATAATTTGCAGCGCCAAAAACTTTACAATGTAAATTTAACTTATGGAATCCCAATGTTTTGGTGATTTATATAAGTAAAGAAAATCATTTTATATTTATATATATTAAATGAGGCAGTAATCAAAGTGCATGCAAAATGCACCTCCATCATTAGCAGCACCTCTAACATCTATGGCTAATCTGCTTGGGTTTGCTGTGAAGCTCAATGACAATGATGGCAATGGCTGAATATATCAAAAGAGAAAGTACTACTTAATTATTAGTCTGACTTCAAAAACAAATGGAAGCTGATGAATGCTTCTAAATTACACTTTGGAAGTAATAAACTTGATATATACATGGCCTTCCATTATATTATGATTGTTGTCTTTACTGAAACATGCACGTTTAATGGCTATTAATACAGCGCCCAATACAAATTTTATGATACTAATTAAGCACTGTATCAAGATGATAGTGACATTCTATTTAGATACTAGCTACTTTAAATATAATATCAGACCATTAATGTTTTTGAGAAGCTGGCATTCCATGATCGTGTTTAATGGCTGCTGAAAGCACTGTTCTGTTCAGTTGCTTGAATGAGGCTAACTAGCAAAATTGGTTGTGGTTTAAACATGAAAAACGTACTGGTGTTATCAGATATTCTTTGTACACATGCACTTGACTATAATGGTGCTTCCAACTTACCTAGATTTTCATTGATGCATGCAGAACATTTTAGGAACAAATTAAATAATACAGAGGTTATGATTATATATTGCAACTCACCGTGAAATTTTGCGCTGGTCTATGCAAAAGACTTGCACTCATTAAGGAGGGAGGGGGCATGAGCTCTGAACAGTTATGGTCAGTGAGAAGGGTCGCCATAGCCGCATTGGGCAGCCTCCTCTCACAAAGGAAATGCTGCCAGTTAAAACTGGAATAGGAAAAAACGAACATGTATGTTACAAAGAATATTGGCTTCAATCACAATATCAGCTATTTGTTTTTCATATTTCTCCCTAAATTGTCCTATATTAAAGGAAGAAAAATAAAATAGAGATTCTTTGTATTGCAGCATGTGCTTTTAGGAGTACAACTCATAATTGTGTTGGAAATTGAAATCCGGATTGTGGATAGTATAGGAGAGAGGAGTTTATATAATATAATTTCTTTTATTACTCAAGAGTACAAAGTTTAGAGTACAAAGCTTGATATATTTTCTCACTCTCACGCCTCACACCCATGCTACACCTATATATATAAGTGTAAAGTCGGTACAAGATTTGTCTAGAATATTTTGATACAAAAGTATAGAACCTTCAAGTACAATATATTATAGTAGTATTTCTAGTATGCTCCATTAATATAAGTCGGTTATACAATTATCTAGATAATTCATATTTTCTTCTACCGACTTTGACTAGTGTTGGTTTGGATTAATCTAGAAAATTCAAGCTATAGAATATTCTAGATTTTTCTTCATCACCGCCTAATTTGGTAATTTCTTCAATATTCTAGAATGAATTTGGGCCTTGGGCCTTGGGCCTTCGGTGCTGTGAGATTCAACACTCCCCCTCAGCACCGACTTGATTCTCTTGACAAAAATTTTATTTTGCTGATCGATTTTCCGCATCCTCTATTATCTCCCCCTTCATCTGAAATCTTGTGTGACTCCTTCACATTATTTTTTTTATCAAGGTAGTTATTTTGAAATGCCGATCCAACGCCAAGTCGATATGATTGCCACTTCTCTAGCCTTCTCATCGGAACATATGTCTCCCAATAGTTGATGTCGGGTTTTTGTATAAAACTTCTGGTCATCAATCTCGTTTTGTGGTTTTTGACTTCGCCACGACGATTTGTCTTGTAGATGCATTTATCACCAATGATTTCACGATCTTTTGGTTGATCTAAAAGCTTCCGAGTGTTGTTCTTCTCGATCATTTGCATTTTGTTCTTCATGGCCTTTATCCAGTTTTCATGCTTCTCGGCCTCTTTAAAGATTTGAGGTTCAACTATTGAGAAATTGGATGACTCGTAAATTTCAGGTAAAGATTTTACTTGCTTGGGGGATGACTCTGATATCGTAGACCCTTCTTTAGCTCTTCGACTAGCTGTCGGGTTTGATCCTGGACTTGTAGTAGTAGTTGAACTTGACCCGTCTTGGTGTTGTGTATCACCTTTCTCTCGTGGCTCGACCACCTCATTTCTTAGTGCCAAATGCGGAGCGTAGCTTATGTGGAGTGGAAAGCTTCTAGACTTCTCCATTTGTATTCTTGCTATCATTTGATTTTTGTTTCTTCGGTCGAAAATTTTGCAGCCTCCATCTTCAAAATGAACTGCATACCCATTTTGCACTAATTGCCCCACACTAAACATATTTTGTTTTAGGTCCGGAACCAGTAGCACATCTCGGATGAATTTTCGACCCATCTTAGTTTGTATGGTAATACTTCCTTTGCCTTTAGCTTGAACAATTGAGCCATTTCCCATACGTACCTTTGTCTCATATGAATTGTCGATGTGGTGAAATAATTCGTTGTTTCCGGTCATGTGATTTGTGCAACCGCTATCAAGGAACCAGGTATCGCCTTTCTCTTCTTTGCCTGAGTGGCACGCATAGAAAATACTTTCATGACTCTCCTTTTCTTCTATGAAGTTTGCTCGATCGTTAATTCTTGTTCTGCACATTCGTGCTATGTGACCGATCTTCTTGCATTTGTTACATCTCTTTGTTGACCAACATTCAGATGTACTATGGTTCGACCTTCTGTGTATATCGCACCATAAATTTGAATAACTCGAACCTGGTGCTTTCTCCTTCTGTGCCGTTTGCTTTTCTGCATCTTGTCGCGGAATGCCTCCTTCATGGATATTTTGTTGGCTTGTGGGGTTAAATCGAGGTCTGAAGCTCAGCTTGGAGTGAAATGCGTCTTCTACCAAATTTCCTTCGCGTTGGAGCTTTCTTTCTTCATGTGACTCCAAGGAGCTCATCAATTGTTGAATCGAAAGTGTTGATAGATCTTTCTATTCTTCTATCGCCGTAACAATGTAGTCGTACTTGTCGGTGAGGCTAATTAAAATTTTTTCCACTACCTTCTGATCTGAGATGTCTTCGCCATACTTCCGCATTTGATTTACAATTTCGATGACTCGTGAGAAGTACTCCTTGATTTTCTCCGACTCCTTCATTTGAAAGTTTTGAAATTGTCTTCTTAGTGTTTGCAGCTTCACTGCTTTCACCTTCTCGGAGCCTTCAAACTCCTCACTCAAAATTTCCCATGCCTTCTTGGATGTAGTTGCTCCACTTATTCGTGGAAATAGACTTTCGGCAATACCTTGTTGAATTAGAAACAAGGCCTTCGCATCGTTCATTTGTTCTTGTTTCTGCTCCGGCGTCAAAACTCCCGTAGTCGGCACCGTAGAATCTTTATTGACTATATCCCACAATCCTTGCGAAAGCAGCAGCGTCCGCATCTTGATCTTCCACATGTCGTAGTTTTCCCCAATTAAAATGGGAACCGTCGATTGCGCCATGGTTGCGCCTCCTGAAGACATCGACTCGTGATGCTTCTTATTTACACGAACGCCCTAGTCTACTTCGCTAACTTCTTACTCGAACCTGAAGCTCTGATACCAAATGTTGGAAATTGAAATCCGGATTGTGGATAGTATAGGAGAGAGGAGTTTATATAATATAATTTCTTTTATTACTCAAGAGTACAAAGTTTAGAGTACAAAGCTTGATATATTTTCTCACTCTCACGCCTCACACCCATGCTACACCTATATATACAAGTGTAAAGTCGGTACAAGATTTGTCTAGAATATTTTGATACAAAAGTATAGAACCTTCCAAGTACAATATATTATAGTAGTATTTCTAGTATGCTCCATTAATATAAGTCGGTTATACAATTATCTAGATAATTCATATTTTCTTCTACCGACTTTGACTAGTGTTGGTTTGGATTAATCTAGAAAATTCAAGCTATAGAATATTCTAGATTTTTCTTCATCACCGCCTAATTTGGTAATTTCTTCAATATTCTAGAATGAATTTGGGCCTTGGGCCTTGGGCCTTCGGTGCTGTGAGATTCAACAAATTGGACAATTCTGATGCAAAATTACGTGTCCGTAACTTTTCATTTTTTTTTCCAATAAACCCAGATAATTATAGTTTTCCGCAGAAACAATTAATCGAATAAATGTAATGAGAAGGGTTAGATGAGGTTACCTTTGAGTTACCAAAGACTGGAGTCTGGAGCGAGGAATGGTAGGGAAAAGAATCTTGTCCATGAGATCAGGGCATCTGAGCACTAAATTCCTCATCTTGGCACATAAAGTTGCCCGTGCCTTCTGCGGATTATCCCACTCCTTAAGAAGTGGATGCTCCCTTCAATATTCAAATAATTCACATTACATTAGATATCAAAGTAACCGAAAATGAAGCAGGATAGGTGAGAGAGAGAGAGAGAACCTGAAGTCCATTAGAGAGAAAAGGTGAATAAGATCCTTGTAGATGTCTTCGTTGGGGCTCAGGATCGACCTGAATTCTGTATCCAGAATATTAAGTGCTTCCTCCCTTTGATGCCTAAAACATCAAGGAGACGTCTCATTACATCCATTTTGAAAGAACTCAGTAGTATCATTGATGCCATGACAATTATATATGAAGCTATTGGATTTATCAAACACATTAATATCTCTGTGTTGTGTTGCAAAGTTAGTAAAACTGAAGTCTCTGAAACATAATTCAGGCTCATGGTACATTGCTGAAATAAAAAAAATAAAAAAAACTTATGTTATACATGTCGTACCAGTATAGAGCTTCATAAAATTTTTGTTTGTATGTCTCAAAGATCAGCTTGAGGCCATGACTGTTGCCTCGTACATCCATGAAATAACCCCTCAGGTACCATTCAACTTCAGCCCACTGTCCAGCAAGAATCAATTCTTCAAAGTACTTTAGGTTAAAGTACAGCTGAGAATCCCTCTCCAAACTTACCAAAGTAAAAAAACAGAAGTTTAAAGGCAACTTAATTAAGTGACATTAAATTTTAAACTTTAATGTAAATCATAACAGGAAGACAATTTAGTTAAATTATGGGCTTAATTGAGTAAATTTCGTTTCTTAAGAACAATAAAACGTGTTGTTTATTATTATTCAAATAAGTGTGACATGTCCCTCAAACGCTTTAAATCATTGTCATGTAAAGAGACCAAGAGAGGAGAGAGGGAGGGAGGGGAATATAGACGATTGAATGAGAAAGGCGCAATTATAATAGAAGATGGAGGAGATATTATATTCTCATGCTTTCCAATATATGACTCCGTAATTAACCCATTTATATAGAAAAAAAAATATGCTAAACTTTATGTTGAAACTTAATTCAAAGGCGGACATGAATTTTTGCAAACTCCAGGTATAACAGCTGCCATATATGATGATATTATTACTTTTGCTACTAATAGTTATACTATTCAAAGAACAGTTTAATTCAACTCGTGACTGGACCGCAATTAATTTTCAAAAGAAAATAAAATTTCACACATTTTAAAACTTAACAGTTTTTTAAACCTAAAGGACCTTGTTAGTAGGGGAAAAAAAATAAGAACAATCGGTGTTCTGTATAATTAATCCCACAAAAGATTCAATCTTTATTAAAAAAAATTGTACTAGAAAATATATAAAGTTAAATCTGAGGGCTGATGCAAATCATCACTCAAGTAATAATCAAATCGAGACTTGTTTTTCACCCAAAACTAAACAGAACAGTAGATCCAGACTTAGATATTTCACACGCCAATCTACCAAGAAGGCATGACTATAGGACTTGAAATATGTACAAATTTATAAAAAAAAAATAAGTGTTTTCTTTTACTACAAAAACTAATACACAGATCTTACTGAGAAAACAAAAGAATTAAAAAAAAAAAAACTCGACGAGAAACTAGTAGATCGAACCTATGAGCAGTCTCATGGAAACCCTTCTCGTACAAAAACTGAAGCACAATAAAGATAATTTCTTTATTAAAACGCGACATGCTTGCAGGCCCTGCACCTTGACCCTGATTTCCAGACATTTATAACTTGGTAGCAGCCTAAAGCAAGAGATATAAACGAAAGGGGAATTGTGAGTGTGTTTGAGAGATTGAGAGAGAGAGAAAGGTGGCACAAAACGGTCCGCTTTTATAGCTGGAGCTGATACGAGGGGTTTGATAAGTAGTTGTACTTATCAAGACCAACTCCTGTTGTTTATGGAAATTTTCTGAAATGGATGCGTCCGTTGGTATGTATATTAATTGCTTTTAATTAGTGGAGACAATGCTTTGAACCATAGACTCCATTATGCGAAGGAAATGGAGGCGCATTTTAGTTGGTTGGATAAGCTTCCAACGATTATCTTTCCATTTTTTAATTTCAGCGCCGTATACACCTTCACTGGTTTATGTTACCCTAATTTTAATTTCGAAAGGGTCCATATATGTTGAAAATTAAATCAGAATCTCCGCTGTAAATGACATATATTAATTTCTACTGTTAATTAATTTGTGAAGCGGTGAGGTGAGAGGAATTTGTATATATCTAGGATCTTATAAATAAGCTTTTTATTATTAATATAGAGTATATATATATTGTTACCGGCGGTTCGCCGGTTAACCCTAAAAAAAAAAAAATTGTGAATTAATTTATTTGATGACATGATTTTTCAAATGAGATGTATTATATTTTGCAGAGCATCGACCAACCAAAAATATAATTTTAAATTTATTTTTTAAGATTCAAACGGTCAAATAAATAACTTATTTAATTCGATCTGGATATAAAATACACCAAAATTGATATTCTTTTTATTTTTTTATAAATAATTTTTTAATTTTAAATATTCATGATCGTCTAATATAAATAGTTCTTATTTGCAACGTTAGAATTCGTTAGGAAATGAAAGATATAAAACGAGTGAAAGGTTCAAAATTGTACGTAAAATAATCTAATATATATATATATAGATGGGCTATTGTGCTTTGCAAAGTAAAACACCATCTTTACGGGTCATATTTTCATTTTGAAAATCCAAACAACCGATCCGACCCGTTCAACATGTTCTAAATATTGAAATGTGCTTGGAGACTAAATTTTACATTTTTTTGAATTTTTTTACTATTTATTAAGCCACTTTGAAAATCACTGATCCGGTGGTCCAGAAACTTTTACTGTTTTTTACTGTTCACAGTGGATCAGCGATTTTCAAAGTGGCTTAATAAATAGTAAAAAAATTCAAAAAAATGTAAAATTTAGTCTCCAAGCACATTTCAATATTTAGAACATGTTGAACGGTTCGGATCGGTTGTTTGGATTTTCAAAATGAAAATGTGACCCGAAATAAAGAGGGTGTTTTACTTTGCAAAGCACAATAGCCCATATATATATATATATATAGAGAGAGAGAGAGAGAGAGAGAGATAGACTATGGTGAGTTGTGAAGTAAAACGTCGTTTTACTTCACGCCATATTTTCATTTTGAAAATCCAAACAACCAATCCAAACTGCTCAACATGTTCTCTATATTGAAATGTGCTTGGAGACTAAATTTTACATTTTTTTTGAATTTTTTTACTATTTATTAAGCCATTTTGAAATTGCTGATCCACTGTAAACAGTAAAAAACAGTAAAAATTTATGGAACACCGGATCAGCGATTTTCAAAGTGGCTTAATAAATAGTAAAAAAATTCCAAAAAATGTAAAATTTGGTCTCCAAGCACATTTTAATATAGAGAACATGTTGAGTGGTTCGGATCGGTTGTTTGAATTTTCAAAATGAAAATATGAGCGTGAAGTAAAAATGACCTCTTACTTCACAACTCACCATAGCCCAGCTCTATATATATTTGACAAAAGTGAGAAACCCCCTACCTGTTTCTTATAGAAATACAAACAGTTCATACAATAACCAATGGAACAGAAATTCCATCATACAAAAGATCCTAATTAATCAACTAAAGTAAATCCTAAAATCGTCAGAACACAGTCAACGATTATGGTATCTCAAAGAGAGCTAAGAGTTTAAACAAGGTAATAAGACATTGTACAAAACACAAATAAACCCCAGACTAACATACTAACAACAATATCCAATCAACTTAGAGCATGTAGAGCAAGCAGCCATAGTGTGACTGGCAAAAGAAGAAGAGCCGGGATCAGAAGAATCAGAATCATAGGGCAAGAAATTGGAAGCAGAATCAGCTCCATCTCTCAGATAATCCGAGAGATCCAACCCCTCTAATCCAGGTCCTGAAAAACCTCCTCTGATCCCTGAAAGCTTGTCTCTTCTGGGATATCAGAATCTGACAGTACTATCAAACTGCCTATGTGGATCAAAGGAGAAACATCCATGGACATAATTAAAGTTAGTTTAAAATAGGTCTTATCAAGTCTAATTTTACACAAGTAAGAGGTAAGAGAAATAATAGAAGATCCAACACTTGCAAGAGTAAAAACATGTGAATTATTAAAACAAAGTTTGTTTCTAGCTAACCATATTATCCAAAGAGTGGCAGCTCTAATTAATTCAACCAAAAAATTATCTTTTAAGAAAATACAGGAATCTAAAAAACATAGATCATCAACAGTCTCACAGTCATGATTAAAACCATTGGGTTGTGTTATCCAAGACCATATAGCAGTGATAAATGAGCATGTAATAAATTGATTATTTTTAGAGATTTAAATTAAGCATCACAGGAACACAAGACTCCCCAAACCTCCCTCCCTTTCTTTTATTTTAATCGAATATTTTTGTATGTCTTACATGAGAATACAGGAATACTATTATAGATGAGAAGATTAGTAATCAGGCAACAATCTGCCATATTACTTCATTCCTTTCCTAGCCTATTTCTTTCTGTATCTTTTACAAAGCAATAAACATAAATTTGGTAGAATTGATTCGGCTCCAGCTGGTGATTCGGCTCTAGCTGATTGCTTTCAATATTTCGTGCCCACCTTCCATCTTTGTATAGCAGAGATTTCCTGTGGCACTCCAACACTCCCCCTCAAGTTGGTATGTACGGATCTGTCATGGCCAACTTGCTTAGTATGCCATGGAATATCTTACTCGAGGTTGCCTTAGTGAGAATGTCTGCAAGCTGTTCTTCTGACTTCACATATATTAGTCAAATTATCTTTGCTTCGATATTTTCACGGAGATAATGTCTGTTAACCCCAACATGTTTGGTTCGATCATGTTGAACTGGGTTGTGAGAGATATCAATTGCTGCTTTGTTGTCACAAAATAAGTCCATCTCTTTATTAGGTGGGAAGCCAAGTTCTGTCATTAGTTTCTTGAGCCACATGAGTTCACAAATTCCTTTAACCACCCCTTTTAGTTTGGATTCAGCACTTGACAGAGCAACAGTGTTTTGCTTCTTACTCCTCCAAGTAACTAGGTTCCCTCCTACGAAAGTAAAATATCCAGATGTTGACCTTCTGCCAGTAACATTCCCGGCCCAGTCAACATCTGTATATCCCATCACATTTAAATGTCCATTCTTTAGAAATTGAATTCCTTTTCCTGGAACTCCCTTCAAATACCTTATTATTCTCATGACAGTTTCCATGTGTTCTTCACTTGGATTATGCATAAACTGACTTACCAGGCTTACTGCATAAGCAATGTCCGGTCTCGTATGTGATAGATATATTAACTTCCCTACTAGCCTTTGATATCTTTCTTTGTTCGCGGGTACTTGATCTAGATGTTCTTCCAGCTTAAGATTCTGGACTATTGGCGTGTCCGCTGGCTTGCAATCAAGCATCCCAACCTCTGCTAGTAGATCGAGAATATACTTTCTTTGAGAGAGAGTAATACCTTGTTTTGACCTCATTACCTCAATTCCAAGAAAGTACTTAAATCCTCCTAAGTTCTTCATTTCAAATTCTCTTGAGAGTCTCTCTTCAAGTCTCTTTATTTCGTCCCTGTCATCACCTGTAATTATCATGTCATCTACATATATTATCAAAACAGTTAGTTTCCCTTGCCTTTTCTTAAATAATAGAGTGTGATCAGAATCACTCTGTTCAAACTCATAATTTTTCATAGCATTACAAAATCAACCAAACCATGCCCGAGGTGACTGCTTAAGACCATACAACGCCTTATGCAACCGACACACTACCGATCGATGTCCCGTGTTTACATACCCGGGAGGAGGATCCATGTAGATTTCCTCCTTTAAGTTGCCATGTAAGAAAGCATTCTTTACATCAAATTGATGTAATGGCCAATCCAGATTTGCTGCAAGAGATAACAAAACTCGAATAGTATTAAGTTTAGCAACTGGAGAGAAGGTTTCCTGAAAGTCAATGCCATAGGTTTGTGTGAAGCCCTTCGCAACTAATCTTGCTTTATATCTCTCAACTTCACCATTTGCACCAAACTTTATTGTATAAACCCATTTACACCCAATTGGTTTTTTTCCTTTTGGTAATTCCACTAATGATCAAGTTTTATTTTTGTTTAAAGCTTCCATTTCTAAATCCATGGCTTGTACCCATTTAGAATCTTTTAAGGCTTCTTCCACATTTTTTGGTACTTCTAGGGACAACATTTTTTCACTAAAGTCTTTCAAAGGCTGAACCAAATTTTCTGTGCTCACATAATTCGCTGTCAGGTATTTAGTCACAACACTTGTTCCATCTTCCGGAACATACCGGTTTGGTGGTTTTCCTCTATTTGTTCTCGGTGGTAGAGTATAGTTAGAGGTACTTACCTGTGGATGATCCTCAGGAGATCCCGGCTCTTGTGGTATTTGGTCCATTTGTATCATTTCTTCAGCTGTTTTTATCCAAACTCGTCTATTCTCTCCTCGTTTAAACACCTTTTGTTGCAGTTTGGATCAGACTCAATCTCCTGCATAACCTGTGGATCCGAATCGGACCCGACCCAAGTTGAATCAGACCCGATCTGTTTATTCAGATCAGACCAGTTTGGATCAGACCCGACCAGATATTGTTCATCAGACCCGACCTGGTTTGAACTAGTCAGATTCGGTCTATGGTCAATTTTACCAGGTTCGGATTGTTCAGTGGCTAACGGATCCGAGCAAGAAATATTTGGATTATGGATGGTTCGGGTTTGAATATTGTAAGGCATGCATAACCTGCTCAGAATATTCGCTCTCACTCATGCTCTCCCCCTGAGGCGAATATGTAGGAAAAAAAGGTTCAGTTTCAAGAAATGTCACGTCCATGGTGACATACCATTTTTTCTCAACCGGGTCATAGCACTTGTAGCCCTTCTTATGTAGCCCAATACCTAAGGACACGCATTTAATTGCACGAGGCTCTATTTTAGATCTTTGGTGTTTTGGAATATGAACAAAGGCAACACACCCAAATATTTTTGGAGGTAAACTTTGGACCGAAGGTATTGTAACAAAGTTTTGAAGAGTTTTTAATGGAGTTTGAAAATTATTTGCTTTTGTGGGTAACCGGTTAATCACATAGACAGCCATACTAACAGCACTATCCCAAAAAATATTCGGCACTTTATATTCAAACAACAAAGCCCTAGCTGTTTCAAGTATATGTCTATTTTTCCTCTCAGCTACCCCGTTCTGTTGTGGTGTTCCAACACATAATGTCTCATGAATTATTCCCTTCTCACCAAAAAACTCTTTAAGAACCCCATTCACAAATTCACCCCCGTTATCACTTCTAAAAAATTTAATTCCTTTGCCATATTGGTTCTGTATCATGTTATAAAATCCTTTAAAAATCGCAATCACTTCATCCTTCTTTTTCAGCAAATATACCCAGGTCATGCGAGTACAATCATCAATAAACAAAACAAACCATTTATACCCACAAATTGAAGTTACCGGGGATGGGCCCCAAACATCAGAATGAATAAGATCAAAAGGAGCAATACTTTTATTACTACTAGTTGGATATGAAGCACGATGGCTTTTTGCTTTTATGCAAGTTTCACAAGAGAACATAGAATTCTTTAAACCAGAAAAAAAAACGAGGGTAACAGTTTTTCCATATAGCCAAAAGAGGGATGCCCTAACCGTCTGTGCCACATCCATATCAGTTTCTCTGAACTTGAACCCCCAATTGCTATATTTGCTTTTCCAATTTTCAAGTCTTCTAAATGATACAAACGACCTTTCTTAATACCATGGCCAATGATCTCCTTCGTGAGGATATCCTGAAATACACAATAATTAGGAAACATGAGAATCACACAATGCAATTCCTCGGTTAACTGACCAACGGATAGAAGTTTAGTAGACAAGGATGGCACCAACAGTGCATTCTTAAGACTAAAGGAATTTGACAGATGCACATCTCCTGTGCTTTTTCTACTGGGTATTCCATTCCATTAGCATTTAAAATCCCATCTCGTATAGGTTTTCTTAAGTTAATCAAATCATTTTTTGAAAAAGTCATGTGGTCAGTTGCCCCAGAATCAATGACCCAATTATTTAAATATTTTTCAGATGATAATTTCATACCTTGACCTGCTTGTTTACCTGCTATTTCAGTTTCTGAAACAAAACCTGCATTACCATAGTTTTCTGCTCGAATCAGATGTGCCTGACCCGACCCAGATGCAACCTCCTGGTGAATGCTGCCTTGGTGCGCTGGTAGAACAAGGTTCGGTTCTGCCCAGTTCGGCCCTGTTCTCTGCTGGCTCGTCTGGTTGCTTTTTAGTTCGCCAGAAATAACCACCTCTGTGTTCGGACTGGTTGTTGCCAAATTTGCCTTTCCCTTCGCCCTTTCTCCTTGTTGCTTCATCCTCTTCTCATGGTACCACTCAGGATATCCAATAAGTTTGAAGCATCCTTCTTTCACGTGTCCCATTCCACCACAATGACTGCATTTCAGTTTAGCCTTGTCTTGTTTATACTGATATTTATTAGAACCAGAATTTACCTCAAAGCGCTTGTATCCTTGTGACATCATGGCCATAGAGCTGCCTATTCCTTCTTCTCCCTTCATCATAACCCCTTGTCGTGAAGTCTCTCTCCGGACTATTGCATATGCTTGTTTTACTGAAGGGAAAGATGCCATCTGCAGGATGACAGCTCTCACGTTGTCTAGTCGGTCATCCAAGCCATCTAGAAAGATATAGACCCGAGATTCTTGAACAAACTCATTGAACTTCGAGATATCTTCGGCATGAACCATAAGGTTGGGACGACGATAGTCAATCTCACGCCATAATCCTTGAAGTTCATGATAGTACTCCTCTACAGTTTTACCCGACTGTTTAAGTCGAGTTACTTTCTTGTTCAGATTGTACACCTGAGCCTTGTCATTTCCATCATAGAATGTCGTGGCAATTGCGTCCCACACTTCTTTGGCGGTTGGATATCGAATGAATGTGTCCTGTAATTTCGGATCTAAGGAGTTAATTAGCCATCCTTTGACTACTGCATCATCCATATCCCACCTCTGAAACAGTGGATCAGTCGGTAGTGGTGGAGAAGCGTTGCCAGTGATATGTTTCATCTTGTCACGGCCTTTCACATACAGCCTCACTGCTTGTGACCAAAGGGTATAGTTTGTGTCATCTAACTTTGTGGAGATTGGATTTGGGTGTATGGGGGCTTCGGTTACTGTTGCAGCATGTAAGGTGATTGTTTGTGGTTGCTGTAGAGACATGATCTGACTCTGTTGTAGGGTTAGGAGTTGGGTCAGTTTTTCTAGAAGTGCGGTGGTTTTCGCTGCTTCTTCAGATTCTGAAATTTTCTTAGCTGTGTCTGACTTTTCTCCAGACATGGTTTCGGTTTTCTGTTTTTCTGGTTACAAAGGAAAAAACGTTTTTTTTTTAGGTGTTTTTGGAAGAAAGATTAGAGAGGGTTTTTAGAAGTCGTATTGTATGAAAGAACCTCTG
The DNA here is from genome assembly GCA_028015225.1 of Carex myosuroides. Taxonomy (NCBI): domain Eukaryota; kingdom Viridiplantae; phylum Streptophyta; class Magnoliopsida; order Poales; family Cyperaceae; genus Carex; species Carex myosuroides. The sequence continues at coordinate 8,239,385 of CM051482.1, forward strand.
ATGCCCCCAAAGATCGAACTAGGCTCTGATACCATGATTATTTTTAGAGATTTAAATTAAGCATCACAGGAACACAAGACTCCCCAAACCTCCCTCCCTTTCTTTTATTTTAATCGAATATTTTTGTATGTCTTACATGAGAATACAGGAATACTATTATAGATGAGAAGATTAGTAATCAGGCAACAATCTGCCATATTACTTCATTCCTTTCCTAGCCTATTTCTTTCTATATCTTTTACAAAGCAATAAACATAAATTTGGTAGAATTGATTCGGCTCCAGCTGGTGATTCGGCTCTAGCTGATTGCTTTCAATATTTCGTGCCCACCTTCCATCTTTGTATAGCAGAGATTTCCTGTGGCACTCCAACATAAATAAGTGGTTGACTGTTTCAAAGGAGCCACAAAAAGGCCAAGCAGAATCACCTTGCCATCCTCTTTTAGCTAAATTAAATTTTGTAAGAATAAAATGATCTAAAGTATATAAGTTGCATAATCCCTTCAATTGAGTTGAGAACATAAATCAGTAAAAGAGACCGTGAAAATTTGAATTTGTTTCTAAAAGGCACTTATTAATACAGAAGATCTCATCAGTGACTGTTCTTTAAGTAACATTAATCGTTACTAACAGAGGCGGAGCCAAACATTCATACTATGGGGTTCAATCATATAAGTTTTTTAATGTTGCGAATGAGGGTCAATTCTACCGTATTTATAGCATTTTACTCTAAAATATATATAAAATCATATATAAACAAAAAAATAATAATAAATGGGAGTCCATTGACCCCCATAGGTTCTTAGTGACTCCGCCTCTGAATACCGATGTCATCCGTGACGGTTTTAGATGAACAATTGTCACTCATGATGTTATTTACAAAAAAAAAATCAACTATCAGTGACGGTCACTGATATTTACTTATCAGTGTCAGATTTTACATGAAGAACCGGCAACGATGAAAATTATTTTTTAGAAAATATATTTTTATAATATGTCTATATATGTGGCTAGCCTTTAAATTTACTAGCCATAAATATTAACAAGTGTAAATTTGCTAGCTATAATTAATTAATTATTAACAAGTACAGCTTCAATAAAAAAAATTAAATATAGAGAATCAACACTTTTACCTTCCATTGAATATACAGAACCATCTGTTTGTAAATGTGGCTAGCATTACTTGAATCAACACTTTTAGCTTCAATTTTTTTTTTTTTGAAAAAAAAAGGCAAAAGAGCCCGTTCTATTAGATGAAACTGATTGTTAAACTACAGCCAACACTGACCCGTTAACCAGTAACCACTACAGAATCCCATACTATTACCTCTATGTAACAGTAACAAAAGATGACCATAACTAGATTAGACAGTACAGAGCAAGACACATATGCATGCTCTTCTCTTAATCAACCACCATCACATCTATTGCCTCAGGCATCCACTCCTCAACAGCCTCCTTGAGTTTCTTGTTTCAACCAAAGAAAATTAGCAAGATGATGTTTCTTGCAATTTTAATAGTAACAAAATCAAAACACACTTCCTTTTTGTGCCATAAGGTCCAACAAAAAGCACTGAACATTATTAGAAATCCTATCTTCTGCTCCCTAGGCAGCTGTAATGCAAAATGAAAAAAATGTCAGTACATTGCTTAAAGTAAAGTTGACTCTGTCCTAACTAGAACCAAATTTGTTGAGGTAATTGACAGTTAAGGAATAAATGGTTTATTGTTTCTATTCCTTAGCAAAACTGACAAGTTATATTGCCGGTCCATTCCTTTTTTCTCAAATTATGTTTGGTCAAAATTCTATTTCTTAGTACTAACCACATAAAGATTCTAATTTTAGGTGGGACTGGTATTGTCCACCATATGACATGTTGATTGGCATTAATACCTCTAAAGTTTAACATTTTATATAGTCATCTAACTGTAAAATTTTCTAAAGGTTCTCATCTCCATTAAATTTTATCTATGTTATGTGTAAAGCTAACCGAACTAATAATATTAAGTAATTCTGCCCATCCATTACTAAGAATACCTCCTAAATGTCTTCTAAATTTAACTGCACTTCCTTGAGAATTAACTATATCTTGTAAAGTAACTAGATTATTACTACATAGCAGATATAGGTAAGGGTATCTAGTGGCCATGGTACAGTTGTCTTGCCAGAGATCCCCTAGAAGGATAGTTGAGAGTAAAGACCTGGTTCATAACTAACACTTATTTTACCTAGCCTCTCTAAATTCATGACTGATGTCCAAAAGGATACAGCTTCAATTAAAACTTAACCATCACTTTTAACAGAAAATCCACACATAATAGATACAGAGAACCAGCATTCCTTGCATTGTATATTCTGGTCTTTAATCATAATTTTCAAAACCATCCCCCAATCAGCAAGATTGTCGTGCTACAATTTTTGCAAATGCAACTCGATCTAATCTGTTATCATCCCACAAATTTTTAACAGATACATCCTGATCTTATACATATATCGGTAAAGAACATGGAAATAATGAATCTAGTGAAGAAACTGACCTATATATATGTTTTGCTAGAAGTTGATAAGATTGCAACTACCAGCTTTACAGCAAGATCCAATATCAACTGTAAATCTCTTTTTCAGCCACCTATTTGATCAAAAGGAGATAATCTCCTATTTCTAACATTTTTTAAAATATATTTCTACATTAATATTTGGCAGTTATATATAAATGTTTCCTACATGTACCCATTCCTCCAAAATCTTTCTTTTCACACATGAAATCCCATTTACACTAGATATATAGTATTTTTTTTTTATCTATTGTGACTTGCCACAAAATATTTTTCTGGTTCATCAATTTTCTTTGACACATTTTTTGGCACTATAAACATAAATAGCATGTGTAATGGCATATAATTGCAATTTAGAACACTATTTAGCAGTACACTCTACCCCCAAGAATCATAATTTTCAAATTAAAAGCTTGCTATCTATCTTTTAGATGACCCTAGCTATTGGAGTCCATTTTATAGATCTTTTCCAACTCAAAGGAGTTCCTATATAATTAATTTGCATCGATCCAAAAATCCTAGCCAAAATCTGCTCCTCTTGGCTGCTAATGTTCATGGCAATGAGCTCTGATTTGTCATGATTAATCTCAGGTCTGACAGATTCAATTTTTTTTTTTTATGTAGGTCATACCTACTTGGTACTTTTATTAAATTAAAAAAAGTTACATTTACAAGAATAGGATAGCTAGAATATACAAGAAGTCATGTCACATAACTATCCTATTTTCTCCAAATTAAAACTCTGCCTTCTCTTTCCTAAAAATAAATAAATAAATAAATAACTGTCTCTCTCGTAACGAGAACTGATAGCTTCCCCGCCATACTGGAAGTCAAGATGAAGATTTTTCGATTTCTCTCCTTGCAGAGATTTCAAAGCCAGACCTCTCCTTTAGATGTTCTAATTAATTTTTTGACCTGACATTAATTTGTTCAAATTCAATTAAAGCTAGCCAGCTTCATATATATATATCCATGTGGATTTATCTTCATAATACAAAATTTTAGATGTGTTTTGTGTTGGTAGTGTACCCTCTATGCTAGTCATAATCCTGGGAGCCTAAGGGAGAGGATGTCGGATGTTTCGTTGATTTCGCTTGGACTTCTCGAATTATCATGAAAGGCAGCATCCTTCAACATATAAATTAGTTTTGTAACTTATCTCATCAAAGATTGTTCAGCCAAATATGTAATACAAATCTAAACTGGAGAAATAATTAATTAATTATCAGAATTGAACCCGGTTTGTCCAACTCACCATTTGAGGGATAGGAGCAACTTGAGTATAATTAGTAGGTTCACTGACTGAAGAAGAGAGCAGTTCTTGACCCCTCTGGCTTGCTAAGACCTTGATATAGTTTCCCTCTGCTGACAATGCTAGCAGAGAATCACTCTTATTAAAGCTGATTCGGGGTGAGGCCTAGAAAAGAGATACATTAATAACCCGAATAAGTTGCATTAACAATATTGAAAAGATGTTTAGCAATACATACAGGTTAGAAATACATGTCTATTAACTTGCTACTAATTAGCATTACATGTTATAAAAAATAAAAAAAATAAAAAAAACTTGTATAGAGAGTTACTTACTGTCAATCCACCTCCAGCATCCGTAGAGCCTATCATATCAGGATAGTCAACATCCCAGAACTTTACTGATGAGTCATCTCCTGTTGTTTCAAGCAATTCTCTTATAGTCTATTTGACTAATTTGCAAAACATATAATTATTGAATTTTACGATTTTCCATATGATTAGAAAGAATGCAGGTTCAAGACAATTGGAATTGCAATTTAGAGCACTTGGACTGAAGAAATCATCAAGTTATTTATCAAGTATTTAAACTGTAAATTTATAATTGGTAAAGTAGCTTTGATGTTGAAAAACAGGGATAAAACGTTGGAACGATTGATAAAACGTTTCAGATGTTTTCTTTGTACAAAATCTGGAGATTAAATCATCTAAAAGCTGGAAAAACAAGTTAAAACGTCCCAGACGTTTTGTAAATCGTCTGGACGATTTAAATTGTTTTTCAGACATAAAATTTGCATTTCAATCGATAAATCTCCAGAATAAAACGTTTTGAAACGTTTTATAATCGTTTGGAACGTTTTATGATATCTCACAGAAATTTGAATTTTGACCTAATTTGAGTTAAAACGTTTTCTACGTTTTACAAAACGTTGGGACGTTTTATGGCAGAATACTCGTTTGAAAGCTGCCACTATAAATAGAACCGTAGGGTTCTCCTCAAATCAACCTAGCCGACCCTAATCTTTTTAAACCTACTTTTCTGTGAGAGCAAGTTCCTCCATTGTTGTGAGAACACGAAATTCAATATCCCTCAACACAACCTCAAATCCACTTCACTAATCTTGAGTTAGATTAGATTAGAGTGTTTACTTGAGTGTTTCTCTTGAGACTTCGAACTTAGAGACTTCGTTCTCGACTCTAGTTGGCTGTGTGACTTCCCGTTGGTTGTAAGGGCTCACCGGTTCACAAGTTGTAACATTTCTCTTTTGGGTAATAGAAAGGCGCACCGAGAAGCGGTTGCGACGCCCCGGAGACGTAGGCATTTTAAGCCGAACTCCGTTATCACTTCTTGTGTCAAATCTCTCTAAACTCTTTTACTTTATTTTATTTGCAATAATTTCTTTATTTCGAATTTAGTGGTGCCTAAGGGACAACATCTCCAACGGCTAATATGCTACCGTTGGTTACCTCAAACTGCAGGCCACCTTGCCTCTGCTGTGACAAACCAATGTATCTCCGCATTATGCATTGTCTCGTTTCGTTCCATTGCAGCAGGAATGATTCCCCGATTCCATCCGTGATAGTTCCACACGAGAATAACCTACATACAAATCACAAGAACGTAAGAAAATTTTCATTCAATATAAGAATAATTTAACCTAGATTAAACAACAATTTGAAATGGACCTTGTTGTGCCAGCCGTATAAACCACTGAAACCGTGGAACAGGCAGGGCCCCTTAGTTCAAGCTGTGGTCCACTTTTGCCGCAGTGCCACAATTTGAACATTCCGTCTCGAGATGCTGATATAATTCTCTACAGTATAGAAATAAAGAAGCTATAGAGATAAATTTTGTAGTCAAACAGTCATAGTCAGCATAGAAGAGTTACCTGCCATATCCCTCTAGACTTGCTACAAATTGAAAGGACTGGTGTTGAGTGGCTTCTTAATGTGTGAAGTATTAAACCAGTTCTTGCACACCAGACCTGTGTAATGACATTTTGTTAGCAGATTATTGCTCATTTTACTCCTGTAAAGTCCAAAAATACATTTTGTTCAAACTCCTTGGATAACCAGCTAAGCAATTGACTTACAAAATAAACAAGTCAAACAGTCTCTTTTATTACCTTGCAGTGTGATCATCCCCACAAGTAGCAATGAACAATTGTCGGCTTCGGCGAATAAACGTGATATCATTTAACCCACCATCATGGGCATTGATCTGAAAATAAAGATGATATTTGTAAGCAAGATGAGACCATGCATGCTTTCCCTTCAAAAAAGTAGTATAGTGGATTGTGATAGGTCGAATTCCAACATTAACTAGTACATTCATGAGTTTTCTAGAGAGTTCTTACATTAATTAACTATTACATTAAACCACTAATTTAGTTTATTATTTTCAACAAATTGATGCAAAAATACAAAAAACAAGATGCGCAAAAGGATATACCATCAATAGACTTTACCTGAAGGGCGCGTGTTGCATTGGTTCTGTTGCTAAATTTGTATAGCTGCACGAGGTGCTTGCAATATGCAACCGCTGAAAAAATAAAGTTAGCAATAAGTACTATTAAAGAAAGCTAATAATTATAACAGCTTTCTATATTTTTCCTGGTATCTAATTTCTTCTTTTGCTATAGTTACACTTGCAATAATTATTACCACTAAATACTGCATAAACCTACCAAAAGAATGGCCATCAATGTTCCATAAGACACGTCTAACAGAGAAGAAGCCAGATTCATTGCAAAGAGAAGCCTATAATATAAAAAATGTGAAGTCATGAGAATAATATACTTATTTATAGAAAAATAATATCAGCTCAAACTTGGACACTTTACACCATTTCAAAGTGGAATTAATAATCAGATTAACAAACAGGAACAAATTGCAACAAAGTACCAGAAGTGAAGAAGACAAGGGTCCATTATTCCAGAGTTGAAAGTCCTCGTGAAATATCTTCACTCTGGAACAGAGATTCCATATAGAGATGCCCCCACAAGTCGCTCCAACTAAAACAATGATTTGAGATTGTTAAGAAGAAATAGTTTAACCACAACTAAATATATGAATTTCAAAATAACTAAATTTGTTGGGGAAGTGAAGAATACCTAAAAGTAAAGTTTGCTGTGTAGGATTATAGTCCATTGATGCCACTGAGGAGCCCTGATGGAGTGACATGACCACAGTTCTCGGTAGCTCGTCAAAGGCACGGAACTTTTCCTGCATGGTTTCAGAACTGACAGGAGGGTACTGGATTGGCGTCTCATCAGCCTAATACATCACACATAAAAATTAACAGAATATTTTTTTGTCTTAATATGTCTTTCTTTTGATGTTGCCAATGCCCAGGTCTCTGGAGCCGTGCTTAAAGATGAGAAATGAGACTTACAGATCCAAAGAATCTGGGGAAACGAAGTCTTTCGGCTGGAACAAAGGATTCATTAAATACAGAAATTAGATCCAGATTGCCTCCATGGGATTGTTCTATATAAATGACCAAAATAGCTAAAGTGTTAACATTATTGCAGCAAGAAACTTCCGCAAAACACGGTTGCGATGCATACAATTTTTTTTTTTTTTCTGGTACCAAAGTTTCCTGAGTAATTTCTCACGAGATTTTTCTAGTTTAACTTAAAATGAAGAGCACCTTCACTGGTAGAAGTTCCGGCTGCAAACCTGTCTCTGCTCGGACCTTCAGGAGGCATCTGCATGATTTGGAGATGATCATTCTAAAAAGAAACCAAGTAGTTAAATAGATGGAAAGAACAAGATTTAGATAAGGCCTACAAATTAACTAAGTCCGCACATGATGCAGAAAATATTGAGAGCTGAAAGATAAATAAAAATTGAGAGAAATCATGGAAATCAAAACTCACCTGGAAATCCTGTGCAGGTCCAGATTGGGTACACCTATGATCCTCAAGAAGCGTCGTCATAACTGGATTTAAATGATTACTCAAGCAAAGGTGATGCTGCCAGTCGAAACTACATATGGAAGAAGAGAAAAAGTTAAGTCTTACTATGGGATATAAGTTTAGATCTCTTTAAAGTTTTAAGTTTTAACCCTTTTATATATTTGCTATTTTTTTCTCCAGTCCTTTCATCTAGTTTTGCATTTCCCCTCAAAAGAAAATATTCCATTTTATTATCACCGGTATGTGTGTGCGTCCAGCGTATTTATCATGACTATGGAAATAATAAGATACTCTCATCTGTTCTTAATTATGCATTATTTTAGGAAAAAATTTAAATAGCGGATAGTGGATTTATAGCGGTCGAGTATTTTTCATATTGGATAGTATCTCTATTGCGGATGCTATTGGTTCATACAATATCTGGTTATTTTAACAGTAAAGTCCAAATATTTAACTAAAGATGACAAAGTTAGAAAAAAAAAAATAGGTATATATTAATTACTGAAAATTTTACAACCATGACAACCAATCCAATGATTGCAAAATATGAAATTAAAGTTTCTATGATTATTTAAATATGTTCTGTGTAAATTTTAGTTAAATTTAAAAACTGATATCACCATAGCGTTTATCATTCTGAAATGCTACAGCAGCCGCTAAGAATGTTATTTAAACCTTTGATTTTTGGTCATTTGTAATTTCCATCTATTCTTGGTAATTTTGTAGTTTATATCAAGAATCTGAAAAAAAAAATATGAAAAATACCTTTGGCTTAAGAGACTGCGTAATCTGAAGGGAGGGATGCTAGGGAAGTTCAGCTTGTCTTGCAGATCAGGGCATTCCAGTACCATCGTTTTGATCTCCATAAACAATAGGCTCCTTGCACTCGGCAGATTGCCACATCTCTCCAACAGTTGGTTTTGACGACTTGAATTTTTAAAATCAAATAAAAATTCATTAGAAAACAATCAAAATTAAAAGGGGGGGTCGGGAGTCTAAAGAGAGGGAGGGAGGGAAGAGAGAAAACCTTTCTTGGTCCAGACCGAGAAGAAGACCAAGGTCCCGGTAGTTTTCGTCTTCATCAGATGGCAGCAGTGGCATGATTTCATTTCGCAGAATGTCCACGGCCTTCAGGGGCTCGTTCCTAACATGTAATTAGAAAAACTTAGTTTATCATCCATTTTAGTACGCTTTACTGTAAATAACGAGTTAATTACGACAGTATTTTGATGCAAGTACACAAAAATCAATTGAGACACTTTGACCAACATTAAATTCCTGTTGTTATTATTCTCTGAACTTCTTGTGAAAGTGCCAATAATTACAACAGATTAATTTGGACATGTAAGCCAAATACAAAATCAAAATTAAAAAGGATATTAACCTAATTAATTTGTTACCTGAATAAAGTCTCGAGATACTTCTGCTTATTTATCTCAAATAAAATCCCGAGAGCATGGCTATTTTGTTGAACATCAGGGAAATAACCTTTTACGTACCACTCTGCGTCGGCCCATGCACCGGCAAGTAGTTTTTCCTCCAGGTAGTCCAGATTAAAATAAGCTCTGGAATCCCGCTCCAAACTTACAAGAATAAAAAAAAAGGGTTAAACTTTGAATATTATTTAACTTTTGGTACCCCAAATATAAAAAAATGAAAAGAAAATTGGTCCTACAAAATTAATCAACCAGCAAAGGTAACAAATAAGAATTGTTGGTGTAATGCAAACTAAGATGATCTGGGGTATCTAAGCTTAAGGAAAGCTTGATCTTGGGTTCACAATTTAAGAAACGGTTCAGAAATGGAGAGTTTTTTTTTAATAACATATGTTAAACATCAAACCTGTGGGCACTCTCATGGAAACCCTCCTCGTGTAAGAACATAACAACAAGGAGGAAAAGGTCTCGACTCAGAGGCATCGATCGAGAATTTGGCACCAGCTCCCGGAGTTGATTTCCAGCCATGGATTTAGCCTGAAAACGCCTTGCACTGTAAGTAACAGGACAAAGAGGGAGAGAAGAAGGAGAGAGGGATGGAGTGGTGGATGGCACAAATGGTGAGACTATATAGCGGAGGCTGATATATAGTTAGGTATGATAAGTACCTGCGCCTATCAAATTATGAAAAAAAAAAAAACGGAAACGCCTTTATTTGTGGATTCTCTCCAGTATAGGAGTACTTGAGACGTCCGGTGATTGTCATAGTGTAAAATTATACACTTCAAATTTCAAAATCTGATTTGAATACTCTCCGTTAATTTAAACTGTTACTAAATACCAATATCCAATTAGTTATGTATTAGTTGTTAATAATTAAGCACTTTAACAGAACGATTTGAATGTTGAAATGTTGTTTAAACCGTCAAGATTTAAAAAAAAATGAAAATTGCATGATATACCATTTAAACTGGAAATATTACATTTCAGAAGAACTATATATGATCGTTAGAATATATTTTAAGCCCACCAAAATTCTGTGAATAAAGCCTGGCTACCAACCCTTTTGTCTTCATTTGACAGATAGTAATCAAAGTCTACATAAAAAACCAAAAGATATGGTATTAATCCATAAAGATGCACTGGAGTTATTGCACCCGTTAGGTAAAAGAAACTGAAAAAAAGGATAAGAATTCAAAGATTTAGTGTTATTGTTAAGCACTTTACGTACGTCAGGCCTCAGATGTTTGTTTATACACAAGGAATTTTGTTACAAGAAAAAAAAAACCGTGAGATACACTGCATTTTGTAACATGTTGGAAGGTTCAAATAGACTATTTAAATTTTAAAAATGAAAATATGAGAGGAAAGTAAAACAATCTCTTTAATTCTCAAAGCAAGTTAGCCCATCTCTCTCTCTCTCTCTCTCTCTCTCTCTCTATATATATATATATATATATATATATAGAGATGTTGGCTAATATCAAAACATTTGTTCCGGAGCCGTGATGCAACCAATTGGTTTTTCAATTTTCAAAGTTCAAACGGTCGATCTGAACCGTTAAATGTGATCTCTATATTAAAATGTACTTGGAGACCAAATTTTACATTTTTTGGAATATTTTTACTATTTATTAAGTCAGTTTTAAAATCGCTAATTTTAATAAACAGTGAAAATTTTATGGATCATTGAAAACAGTGATTTTAAAAATGGCTTAATAAATAGTAAAAAGATTCAAAAAAATGTAAAATTTGGTCTTCAATCACATTTTATTATAGATTGAATGTTGAACGGTTTGGATTGACTGTTTGGACTTCAAAAATGTAAAACCGAAGCGTTTGTTCCATGATCTAGGAATAAACGTTTTGATATTAGCGAACCTCTATGTATATATACACACACGCGACTCCAAAAAAAATAAGCACTTTACTGAAGGGTTAGGTGGTTTGCTTGAACATACAAGCAAGACCGTTACAAGGGTGAAAATGAGATATAGAAACTGCATTTGCTGTAATATAATACAAGATACACATGATATAGTATTAAAAATATGAATTAAGAATATATATCGATATTTTCCTGTCTCGTTTAAACACAATCTGTAGTATCGACACAAGATATATGTTATCCGTGAAAAATATGCTGACGAAAGTTGATCCTTTACTTAATTACTTCGCATATTTATACATCCATCAGATGACGGATGCAGTACAAAATATGAGATCCAAGTGACTCAATTTGCAGATATTGCTGCCATATAAGACCCAAGTGACGCAATCAAACCTTTCTAATTTAAATTCACAATTTAGTGCAGTGTATCTATTCACAATTTAGTACAGAACTAGGTTGTTCTTAAGCTTACCAAGTTTCTTTGTGAACTTAATTAAAAATCTATTGAATTGGTTTCAAACGATACATCTATATTGTTGAAATCAATCTACTTCATGAGTGATTCATTTACATGTCAAATTTATAAATTTTCGAACTAATTTAGTATAAAGTCAAGCGGTAAAAAAAAAAATGGTTTATAAGTTAATTTTAATGTGTTCATTTTTCATTATTTTTTGACCGCTTGACTTTATATTAAATTAGTTTGAAAATTTATAAATTTGACATGTAAACTCATCACTTGTGAAGTAGATCAGTTTCAACGGTTTGGATGCGTCACTTGAAGTCAATCCAATGAGTTTTTGAGTTGAGCTCACAAAAGAGGTTGGTGAGCTTAAGAACACCCTAGTTCTACTCATTGTAATATTATGGGCACTCCGCACTTGAATGAATTTAACAATATCAATGCCATTGCCATCGAACAATATTCAAATTGTGCAAAATTTGAGAGGTAAACTCGCTTTATATATTCAAATATTTTTTATTTTAAAAAAAATCATTAAAGAATTTGGAAAAACTTATCAAAATCGTCAAAAAATTCTATAGTAAGGAAGTCCATTTTTTTTAAGTATCTGCTCTTTTTTATAAAGGGGGGATTTCACTTATACCGCAAAATCTTGAAATTACATATTTTCCCTTCCAAAATTCATAATATCATATTTATCCTTCAAGATTTTAAAAAATCACAAATTCAATCAATTTATTACTTTTTTTATTAAAACTCATTTTAAAAATTGGTAGCATGTGTAACAGATCCAATTGATCGGTTTTTAAGTTCTGACGCATACACAATGACATTTAGATATATCACAAGTGGAAAAATAAATTATTTTGTCCTTTACAAACATGCTAATTAGAAGACTGAATATTTGTACACAGGCTACATTATTTTTTTATTTTTGAATAAAGGGTAAAACTTGAAATTATTTGAAATTATTTTCAAAAAGGCAATAAATTGATATATAATTACTTGAAATTTAAATAGATAAATATGATATTATGAATGTAGAAGGAAATAACGTAATTTCAAAATTGTTAGAGGGATAAACCTGAAATTCCGCTATAATAAAAGTGCACACTCTAATAGTTCGCAACGAGCATTTCGGATTTGATAAACGAAATCAGATCCCGAACCTGTTTCCCGTTCTCGGCCATTTTGTGCGAATGGAACATGTTATCCAGGCCCGGGTGCTATAAGAAGTGGGCTCACAACATGCAAAGGAACGTAAGCCGCTTTAAACCCATGTTAACGCATGCGAGGGTGTGATGCATCAAAATACAAACAGGTTTTCTTTTTTGTTACCACCAAATATTTATTGACCATTGACTCCCTCACCAGAATAACTCCAGGTCAGATCACCCAGTTAAGACCTTGGACATCAATTTACAAGAAAACCACCTCTTCACATTCAGAAGTAATTAAAGAGTATCCAGCAAACTTCAATGGACAATGACCGAACATATGTTTTTCATATAAACTTGAAAGCAGCAGAAATACAATTATGCATGCGTAATTAATTCCAAATATACATGCTTCTAAAAATATATATATATAAAGGAACTCTTGCTCTTGCATAACATCAGCCTGATATGTCACTGGCCTAGGTTTCACCTGATCAGACCATTTGGTCACAACACCGTATATTTGAGGCAACTGAACGATATTTAAATATGCTAGCAACAAATCTAACCAGGATGTAGCTTAGCTATGTGGACATAGGTTAAGTGCTGAGAATAGCATGGTAATACAGCTCCCATCCATATAACCAATTGCGTAGATTGTACTGTTTTTAGGAACCATAAGATCCCCTTCAAGGTTCCTCTCACAACTATTATATAAATAACCAGATCCAAAGAGCTAGTCAACATGCTGCTCCATGTGCAACAAATCCTCAGCCGTTATATTTTCTTCATTATCTGTGGAGCACAAGTCATTAGGAGATGGATGTCTAAAGGTACACTTCATGTAGGGCAGAGCACGAGGACATGAATTCACACAACTAAATTTCATCCATCGTACATTCAACTTAAGAAACAAATTAAAAGGACAAAGTATCATACATATCTGTAACTTATGACAAAGCTAAGCTGTACGGATCTAAAATACATCAGGATGAAAGCGTCCAGGAAGTGTACTGCCTTGTTGTGCTTGCCTGAGATGCATCGTCAGTGCATAATTGTTGACCTGATGTACACAATAAAAATAATATAAAACTGAAACAAAACAATACCATGGATAAAATGTTCTTGTTGTACATATTGTACTCCCAGATCAAAAAGGGTAATAAATAATTTCATAGAGAAGTATACTTGCATTTGTGACCAAAAGTATCATTTTGTACTGGTCCATAAACATACAGGCCACTAGGAACATCTCATGACCTGATACATGAAAATATCCCTTATGCACCAATATAGATATAAATTTCTCTTTCAAAAACATCCCTTCCATTTTTCTTCAAAAAAGATCAGCAAATTACCCACCTCTCTATTACCCCTCTCTGATTGAAAAAGTAGTTTGTTTGTTTTCCATTATTCAGATATTTTGGAGGGATGAACAAAGAATCTTACAATTTGCTAGAAAAAGAAAAAGATCAGTTACCTCGAGGGTCCTGACTTGCTCCTGGTATTGTGATACCATCTGTCTAAGATGTTGTACTTCTTGGTTCTGTTCCACTTGCTCTTTTTGACGGTCATGCTGGATCGCCACTGCTCGTTTCAGAATAGCATTTTCTCGAAGGACAACTTCCATATGTTCCTTTAGCAATGAATTTTCCTATATAATTGAAACAGAAGGGGACAAAGTGCTCAGCAACTCTAGGAACTGTAGCAAAATACTTCACTAAAGTGAAGAAATACACAAAATTAAATAAGATGAAGCAAAATATAAGGAGTACCAAGTATTTCAACACAGTTCTTAGTTGTCCTGTTATGTTCATTTAGGCAAGTTGGAAGTAGGAAATGCAATTTTACTAGAAGAAAATAGGAGGAAAATGGAGCACCTTTTGAACATTCTGCGTGCTTTCTGGGCTAACACGGGAAATGATAGACTTCTCCAAGACCTCAAGCGCTCTCGTGGCGCGAGACCTCGCATCATCCATGTCAGAGGCATTCATCATTTCCTGTACAAACAGCTCCACCCATTCAGAACCACCTGATGGGCAATTATTATCCACACCGGGCATGGAGTCAGCAGCTGTACATATGTTACCATCATTGCCCAGTATTCTTTGTCCTAATATATAGCAGTTGCAACATATTAGAACCAGACTACAAATAGACTTAATGGGATTATACAAAAAAGCAAAAAACAAAAAATATTATGTCCATAAATTTAAATATTGAAAAAAATACTTAGCAAGCACTTCATGCTATTGCTGTATGCTTTATAGTGTATATGCTTTTTTTATTTTTTGCATTCATGACAAATGAAGAAGAACGTACACAAGAAGCAATTATATTCTTAAGTTCTCTTTCTATTTGTCAAATACTTGGGTCAAATCCGGAAAGAAATGTCAGAGGGGAAGGGAGGGGGGTGAAAGGAAATGAGCAAGAAAGAGAGGAGGTGAACTTTTACACCCCAAAATGGAGGGTACAAAATTTCCAATGTCATGTGTCTTTGCTCCCCTTCTGTCCCTTCCACCCCTCCCCTAGTATCCCCTTCAAAATTTGAATTTGTGGAGCAAGGTAGAACATTTGGGCAAGGTAGAGCATCTGGTTCTTCTAAGTAACTGTAAAATAAAGAAAAAGGCCTAAGAAAGGGAAGGTGCAGATACCTTCGGTTGCAAGATGATTTACAGGAGTTCCATCTTCACAAGTCCCTGCAATAGAAGCTAAATTGGTTTCTTCTTGTTCGAGATGCAGATCAGTCAAGCTCTTTATTGCAGAATCTAAATCATTTCCAGCTGCTTCGAGAGCTCTCTCCAGCAACTGCAACCAAAATTTTGTTGAGAAAACAGAAACTTTACATGGTACTTCAGAAAGATACCAGAGGTCAAAGCACTAACGCAAAATGTTTTAATTTATAAAAAAAAATCGAGTCAAAGACCAGGATAAACAAGTTGAATTCATTCTCTCAGATTAAAGAAAACGATCAGACGAACCTTCAAATGAAATCTGACCAGGAGAAAGTATTTATTTGTACAGGAAATGAAATTTTGGGAAATACCTCTTGGTTCATCTGAGGGAAGAGGGAGCGGAGGTGGGACAAGAGGGGATTGGCGTCTCTAGGAGGGGAGAAGCCGCAGCGAGAGCGCTTGGCGGAGTGGTGGGGCTGGTACGGCAACGGCAGCTCGTCGAAGATGGAAGAAGATCGCTTCCCGCAGACCGCGGCGGACATCGTGGCGTGGCGGCGCCAACTCCTATTCGTGCCTTGTTAGCCGAGGATTTTCCTGCCTTCTACGCCGCAGCTCAGAATGACGCGGAGAGAGAGAGAGAGAGAGAAATTAAAAGAGAGGGTTTGGTTCTCTTTTCTTTGGTAAAAAGGGCAAGAAGAGCAAATGGATGTATGGATTAACCGATGTGACTTGTGAGAAGCGTGAAGGTTGTGGTGGCTGGTGGGACAAGTATGCTCTCCAATATTGTAAAAGGTTCCTTTTACTTTACGGTTTGACGGCTTTGGGATTCGGGCTAGCGCAGAGTAGTATTATTGGATTTTGAGATTCGTGCCAAGTTAAAAAGAACGGTCCAGATCCAGTAAGTGTAAAAGATACCCTATTAGGTACGGGGAGGAACTGAATTCGACTTGTGGGGGTATGAATTCGGGGTCCGGATCCCCTAAAGTAACTCAATTTTTGAGTTTTGGATCGAGACTGTTCGATTCGAATTCATCGCTCAAGATCGTCTCGGAATTCGAATTCGTCGTTGGGATGTGTGCACTCACTTTGGGAATGAATTTTCATAGATTCGAATCGGACAGTTTCGATCCAAAACTCAAAGATTACTTCACTGGATCCGAATTCATGAATTCATATCCTCTGCATTAACTCAACTTTTGAGTTAATGCAGAATAAATTCAGATCGTCTGATTCGTGTTGGCACGAATATTCGTGTGGGGTAGGGGTGGTAATGGGTTTCGTATTGGAGGGGAGTTTGGGTTGGGAGTCCGGCCAGGCGAAATTGGATCCGAAATATTTCAGGAGCTAATTATATCTCATAATCCTCCCATGTATCTGACTCAAGCAAATTGAAACGGAGGGCTCAGATTAACTCAAAACGGTGCCTCTTCAGGATGGCGCAGGGACGAGTATTATTAATGCTTTGAGATTCGTGCCAAGTTAAAAGAACGATCATGAGCCGTCCGTTTCTAATTTACCTGGGTCAGATACCTGGGGTGATCCGAATTCGTCACCTAAGGGGGAATTTTAGAATATTCAACAAACAAGGGCTTGTCGATCCGGTTTTTTTATTAATACCTCCAACAAAAAACAAAATATCAAATCTGCCCTCGATCCCAAATTTTTACTAAAAATACCGCCCCACTGGGGGGCGGTTTACTATTTTTTTTTTTTTTAGAGACAATATGAATAGCAAGATGCTGAAATCTAACGTTAAAAATTCAATTTTTTTTTGAAATATTTGTTAGATTACTTCTTTTAAGCATATTTATACTAAAATACGCTAAATTACTTGAAATTATGTTAAATTACGTTGTATTACACTAAATTACTTTAAATTACGCTAAACTCTAAACCCTAAACTCTTATTTTGAACAATTTCTAAAACTCTAAATCCTAAATCCTAAAAATTATCGTACATTAAATGATTTACAATTTTCACATAACATATTTATACAAAGAGGAGGGTTCAAATGCACCATAATTTTTGTGCTCCAATATGCTCCACATCCTTAATCTCTATTTTCAAAGTCTGAACAGTTGATCCGAACCGTTCAACATGATCTTCATAATAAAATATGTTTGGAGACCAAATTGTATATTTTTTAGAATTTTTTTACTATTTTTTTAGATAGGTACAATATCACTTTATCGGATGGTCCAAAATCTCCTTAAAAAACTGATTTTGTACCTATCTAAAAAAATAGTAAAAAAATTCTAAAAAATATAAAATTTGGTATCCAATCATATTTTATTATGAAGATCATGTTGAGCGGTTCATATCGATTGTTCGGACTTTGAAAATGGAGATAATGGATGTGGAGCATATTGGAGCACAAAACTAATGGTGCATTTGAACCCTCCTCTTATAAAAATTAGTGAAATTTAAAAGAAACCCTAAACCCTAATTTCTAAACCCTAGTTTCCAACATTTTTATTAATAAATATACCCACGTTAGCTAGGTTTTTTGTTAGATTATTACTTCTTTTGATGTATAATTATCATATTTATACTAAAATACGCTAAATTACTTGAAATTATGTTAAATTACGCTGAATAACACTAAATTACTTGAAATTATGTTAAATTACACTGAATAACACTAAAATACGGTAAATTACGCTAAATTACATATGAATATGGACGATATCTTCACTGAAAAGGAGTTGAAGTTTCCAATTAAGATTTTCATTTCTATTATTCAATCTAAGTAGCTCAATAAATTAGTTACATAATGAACTTGTAGAATACCAATTTTTACTATTTTCAAAAACAAATTACTATTTTTTATGATTCATGAAAGATGGCATAAAATCGGTCTACTTTAGCGTAATTTTGCGTAGTTTAGCGTAATTTATCATATTTCAGCATAATTAGCGAAGTTGTTATAATTTAGCGTAATTCAACATAATTTAGTGTAATTCAACGTAATTTAACATAATTTCAAGTAATTTAGCGTATTTTAGTATAAATATGCTAATTATACATCAAAAGAAGTAATCTAGTTCCCTGTTGAAAGTCTGGCGAGGCGAACCCTTTTAACGTGATGGCAAGGAGAAAGCTCGTCGCCCTAGAGAATGGCTGGATGACCTATCAACGGTCACACCACCAACAGAGACGCCTAAACCACCGTGGCAGAAGAACTGGCTATCCTCACGTACAAGGGCAGAGAAGAAATGGCTATCCTCACGTACAAGGGCAGAGAAGAACTCATGTAGGACGACAAGACTTCCCAACGGCCTCCAGAGTAAAGCACGGAGCAGGTAAGACTTTTTCTCACACCATAGAAGTACGGTACACCTACAGTCATGGCATTAGTGCCTTATTCCCATCACCCATCACTCAGCGCCGATCACAGGCATGGCAGAAGTACACCCCACGCCTCCCTCCCATTACAAAAAATACACAACACCTAAACCCAGCCTCCACTCTCACTGCACCCCAACTCAAAGCCACCTTCCCAATGACAACAAAGAAGAAGAATCCATCCTCAAACCTTCAGCCACACAGCCAGCCTACCCCCCCATCCCAACTAAACCGAACCACGATGGCCAGGACCCCTACTAGCTCATATGCGCACATGCTTAGGCGCCCCACGACTCTCCCATTCCAGGTTACCCAGAGACACCACCCATGGCAGCTCTTTACAGACCAGAACCCCTGGACCAGTAAAGGTCCGGCATCATCTGACTGGGCATCCCAAACGGAGGATGCACCCCAGGCCTTGCCTACCCCACCCAACCCGAACCACCACCTTTGGCGTGGCCGGTGCTATAACTGCCTTGCCATCGGCCACGACCAACGGGACTGTACCAAAACCGACAGGGTCTGCGCCTCGTGTTGGGAAAGCGGTCATGAGGCGCGCTCATGCCCGAAACCGACTCTGCCTAAGTTTGACCCCCTCCAACCGCGGGGTAACTTGGGGGAAGATAGCATGCCACAAGACAGGCCACACACGGCCACGGTCTTTATGCCGGAATCAAACCAAATGCAAAGAGATCGAGCCGAAATGTCCCGAGCAGTCGTGATAGATGCACGTCTACAAATTAACCCCGACCTCGCCTCGATACAAGAGGTGCTCATGAGCGCATGCAACACGGCTTATCCGTTCCCCTTGACTCACATGACGGGCACCCAATACCTCTTACTACTTCAGCCGGGAGTCGATCGGCACACTTTCCTAATGTCGCACGCTCGCCAACTACAAAAGATGGGCTATGTAACGTACCCTTGGAACCCGGCTGTTAACGGGTACGTAATGCAACTCAAATACAAGTTATGGATTGAGCTAAGCAACTTGGCTCCTCTCACTTGGTCTATCGAACACCTACTAGCGGCGGCTAGCTCCTTCGGTATAGTTCTTGAGCATGCACCGCTCACCAACACCACCTCACTTCATAAAATCATGCTTGTCGTGGCTGTACCAAATTTAGCCTCTGTTCCCAGAAACATAACAATGTGGATACGTGGTATGGGAAGAGATCTCAAGGTCAAAGTGCATGGGTGGGTGGAGGAACCGGTGCAACTCTCTACTCCTCTGGACAGCACCCCCTCGGCACAGTTCTTTGATGAAGTTCAAGCTGAGAATAGAGCAGCCAGCAACACCCTAGAAAATAACCGAGCCGTAGACAGCATATCGATCAACTTTGACACTCTGTTCGCGGCTTGGGAAAGCATGCCGGCAGGAGAACAGCGAGATCAGCTATATGCGGTGCTGCGCAGTAGTCCATGCTACGATGCCAGAGGCAGGTCACCGGCAGCATCACCCTCGGCCCCGGTCCAACCGGACCAGCACCGGGACCCAGACAAGGGCAAAGGAATGGCACTGGACGAGTCCAGTTCGCATGTCACTGGAGATCAGACACCCAAACATAACGGTATAGCATTAATTAAAGGCTCAGAAGGGGTACAGCACGCGCCGCTCAAGAATTTTCAAATTCCTGGGTACGGAACTACAGGAGATAACTTGTTGCTACAGTATGGGGCCCCACCCAAGTCCGCTCACCTTGAAGGCAGCGCTCACCAACTTTCTGTAAAGGAGCCAGCCCAACAAAAATTATTGCAGCAGGCCAACCATTTGCAAACCGAGAGGGAAATGACTCAACTGTGGCAGGCCAAGCAGGCTTCGGCCCAACAACAGATCCTGGCAACCACGGGCCATCTACAGCAGGCCGACCTAGAACAGCCCCACCAGGAAACGGGCCGTCCGCAGCAGACCGACCCAGAACCAATCCAGCTGGAGTTGGCCCGTCAGCAGCAGGCCGAGTTAGAGGCTGCTCACCTGTTGGGTTCGGACCCGCAGCAACAGGCCGAATCAGAGGATATTCTCCAGCAGCCCAACATGGGTTCGGACCTGGCAGTGAATCCTGATGCGGTGGAACAAATGGGTTTATCTGGGGAAGAATTTGAATATGTAGAAGGGACTGACCCAGAGGAAATAACGACCTTAAACCCATATCTCAGTCCGACTTCACAGGGAGAATACAATAGCGATGATGAATATCCAGAAATGGATGCGGATCCAAGGGATCGGTTATCAGACCCGATAGACATTGATTCCTACTGCCTAATGATGGAATTTGGGAAAGGAGGAGAGCAAGCCGCACAGCAGCAGATAGCGAGCCCCCAAACACAGCATTCGCCTCTCACACAGGGTAGTGAGAGTGAAGCACCGCTTGGAGGGGATGAGACGGGCCTGAGGCGCAGCAGGCGGATCCAGGACCGAGGGGGTCCCACCTCCTACGCGGCTCCCAAAAAAACCAAAAGAAAGAGAATGGGCAAGGGACCGGCAGCAAGGGATGATAAAACTAAGGAACACAATTTACTGTTAAAAGCGCTGACTGATGAGACTCTTAAGGAGAACCCACTGGATGAAGGAACCAAGAACAAAGTAAAAGCGTACTGTGGAATGACGGTTAATCCGGGGGCAGAAATTGGCCAAGGTTCGAGGGCAGCGGACCCGGCATAGGAAGAAAATGGATACAAATACTATGAATCGGCTCTAGAAGCCATGCAGTACAACTCCGAGGAGGAGCGCTCGGACGACGAGAGCATCAACCTCTCCGATTAGGGTGGGGTAGCTTATGTTAGGACCAAGTAGTGATCAGTTGGGGGTTTCCTTTTTTGATTAAGCATGTGAACCTCTTTATTTTGAGTCTCAAGTAATGTGTAATGGTCCAATGATTATGAAATCTAAAATTAATCTTTTGAATTGGAATGTCCGAGGATTGGGACATTTTCACAAGTGTGCGACTGTGAAAGAAACTATCATAACTTCTAAATGTGATTTACTATGCCTCCAAGAAACAAAATGGAGTGAGCATTCTATCTTTCGAGTTAGGCAAGTGTGCCCCTCGAGATTTAGAGAATTTATAGCACTAGATGCAGAGGGATCTAGAGGAGGTGTACTGCTCGCGTGGAGCACTGCATACTCGTGTGTGACTAAATATGTCAATAATTGGACCGTCAGTGCGGTCCTTAAAATTGGCAACTTAACTTTTTTCTTAACAGGGGCATACGCACCGCAAGCGGACCGCGACAAGCGCCAATTCCTTGATGAATTGAGGCAATTAAGGCTCCTAAATGACTTCCCTTGGATCATTATAGGAGACTTTAATATGCTTCGCTCTCGGGAAGAATCAACCGGGAGAGCAAGGAATGCGGGCACCATGTTCCAATTCAACAATTTCATCTCCGATACATGCCTCATCGATGTACCAATCCATGGAAGAAGATTCACCTGGACGAGCAAACGACCTAACCCGACCTTATCGAGACTAGATAGAGCCCTGATATCTGGTCACTGGAATTCCCTCGGAATGTCCTACTCTTTAAGAGACTTGCCCCAGCCAGTATCCGACCATGTCCCGTTAGTACTCACTATCGAACAACACGGGAACATGGCACGAAGGCCATTCAAATTTGAGCTTTTCTGGCTTAACTACCAGGAAACCCAACCGATCGTGGCTTCAGCATGGGCTTCCATACGGCACAGTGGCAGTATCGCAAAAACCTTTCAGCAAAAAATTTTTGCAGTTCAGCGAGCGCTTAAAGAATGGGCGGACCGTAAATTCAATTCATCTGAAACCCACCTAAATCGGTCCAAATGGGTGCTCAGGCAACTGGACAGGGCTGAAGAGCGAAGGCAACTCAATCGGATTGAGATGCAGTTGAGGATATCGCTTAGAGAGCATATCTTCCGACTGGCAAGTGAAAAGGAAATGAAGTGGAAGCAGCGGTCTAGATGTAGATGGCTTAACCTGGGAGACAAGAATACTGGATACTTTCATGCGGTGGCCAATGGTAGGAAAAATCAAAATGCCATAATCTCCATTGTGGCAGAAGATGACTCTGAAATAGAACAGCAGCACCTACAGGCCTTCATCCTATCACACTTTACACAGGTCCTTGGCCAGGCACGCACAGACAGACCGACCTTTGATCTAACGGGGTTGGTGGGCCCCAAACTTGACCAGCAACTTCAGCACCTCGACGACGATATCACTAGGCAAGAGATCCTGATGGCACTCAATCAGATGCCGAAGAATAAGGCTAGCGGACCGGATGGTCTCCCGATTGAATTCTATCAGCGGTTCTGGGACATCGTTGCGGACGATCTCTTTAAGCTGGTCACAGAGCTACATAATGGAAGATCCAACATCTCTGGTCTGAATAGAGCAACAATTACACTGGTCCCGAAGAGGACGGGAGCGAATAGACTCGCGGATTATCGCCCAATCAGCGTGATCAACACGGTCATCCGACTTATCACAAAGATCCTTGCCAACAGATTACAGCCCCAACTGCAAAGCATTGTATCTAACACCCATACGGCCTTTGTCAAAGGTAGATCCTTGATGGAATCCTTCCTGGCCGCCAGGGAACTGCTCCATGTCTCACACGATCACAAGACCCCCACGGTGCTATACAAAGTAGACTTCGAGAAAGCCTTCGATATGGTGGACTGGTGCTTCCTAACCAATCTACTCATTGAAAGAGGATTCCCGCCCAGGTGGCTCTCAACGGTACTAAATATACTACAATCCTCGCACTCCGCAATAAAAATAAATGGTAGTATCACCAGATTCTTCAAACACGAGAGGGGTCTGCGACAGGGAGATCCGCTTTCTCCGCTGCTGTTCATCATTGTGGCGGACTCCCTTAAGTGGTTCATATCCAATGCGGGCCCAGAAATGCATACACCGATCCATATCCCCACCACGGTCATACAATACGCTGACGACACACTCATTATCACAGAAGCTCACCCCTCAACCCTTAGGATACTCACACTGGTATTGGAAACATACGAATCACTGTCGGGGCTGAAAATAAATAGGGCTAAGAGCAACTTCCTTCCAATAACAGTGCCAACCCAAGCCATCCCTATCATTCAGCAGATTCTCGCAAGTCCACCGACCCAACTACCAGTAAAGTACCTTGGCCTACCCTTGACAATACGAAAACCGAGTAAAGACCAATTCCAGCCAATCATATTGGCAGTCCACAACCGAATCGCGAGCTGGAAGTCTAACCTCCTATCATACGGAGGAAGACTAGTCTTGGTCAAATCGGTGTTATCAGCACTTCCACTACACTACGCCCAAGCTTTTCGCCTACCAAAGTGGGTCATCAAGCACATTGACCGACAGAGACGAAGGTTCCTTTGGAAGGGTAATGAGCAGTGTAAACCAATCAATTGCCTCATTAACTGGGAAAAGACGTGTGCCCTCAAACAGGAAGGGGGGTTGGGTATAATAGACATCGCTGACCAAAACGCGGCCCTAATGGTCAAGTGGCTGTGGAAATTGCACACCGAAGCAAATGGGCTATGGGCAAAGACACTACTACAATTGTATGGTCTCTCGCACCACGCAGATCTGGGTACTCAGGGATCGTACTTCCTAAAATCCCTGGCGGAATTCTCTCCCTTCTTCAACTGTTCCGTGACGCTTGATCAAACCTCAGATGGCTTAACCTGGAAATGGGCGGAACGGGGTTTTACCACGGCATCGGCTTACAAGGTGTTACACCGAAGAGGAGTTCGGTGTGAATTCTATAAGGTGATATGGAAACTCAAAATACCAACAAAGGTAAGAATCTTTATCTGGCTCTTCATCAATGATAGTTTGCTTACAAGGGAGGTCCTGACAAGAAGGGGATGTACGGTGAGTTGCGAATGTGTCATGTGCACAACGGATGAGTACGAAACGAGGGACCACTTGTTCTGGAATTGCAACTTTGCATTGGGGTTCTGGACGGGTCTCTTCTCGACACTTAATCTGAGGCTTCCTCCTATACATACCACCCTTGCCCACGAAATGTGGTGGAACCAAAGAACCTCACTGGCAGGAGAACAGAGGAAAAGATGGGACGGGGCCTGGGCGGGGGGCCTTTGGACTCTATGGAAGGAGAGAAATCGGCGGATATTCTCCCAAGATCGAAAACAAGTGCATAGATTAATAAATGAAGCGACTGAAGAAATTTTACTTTGGGCAGCCCATTGTTAGTAGGAGAAAGGTCAGGGGTAGAATGGGCATTGAGGACCAGGTTCGGTCCTTCGTGGTGCTAATTAGTGCTCTATTCACTAGCTGAGTAATGTGTAAATAAGAACCAAACTCCTTTTAGGAGATGTAAATATTTTTTTATCAATATATCGATGGCCGGCTTCTGGCCAGCTATCCTTCAAAAAAAAAAAGAAGTAATCTAACAAATATTTCAAACAAAATTTGAATTTTTAGAGTTAGATTTTAGCATCTTGCTATTCATATTGTCTCTAAAAAAAATAGTAAACCGCCCCACGGGGGGCGGTCAGGATATTTTTAAGTAAAAATTTGAGATCGAGGGCATTTTTGATATTTTGTTTTTTGTTGGGGGTATAATAAAAACACCGGCTGCTTGTTGATGTTTCGGGTTAATGCTCCCAAGAAATATTCATCACATGAAAATTAATATTTTTAAAATAAATAACTGCTTAATAAATTTTTCCTTCGTTGAACTTTATATATATATATATAGAGAGAGAGAGGGGCTAATATCAAAACGTTTGCACCAAGGTCCTTGTGCAACCAAGTCGTTTTTTGATTTTCAAAGTCCAAACGGTCGATCTAAACCGTTAAATGTGATCTCTATATTAAAATATGCTTGGAGACCAAATTTTACATTTTTTGGAACTTTTTTGCTATTTATTAAGCCACTTTGAAAATTGCTGATCACATGGTCCAGAATTTTGTTGCACTGTTTTTACTGTTCACCCGGATCAGCAATTTTCAAAGTGGCTTAATAAATAGTAAAAAAATTTCAAAAAATGTAAAATTTGGTCTCCAAGCAGATTTTAATATATATTGAACATCTAACAGTTTGGATCAACTGTTTGGACTTTGAAAATCCGAAAACGACTTGGTTGCACGAGGACCTTGGTGCAAACGTTTTGATATTAGCCTCTATATATATATATATATATATATATATATCTTTCAAACTAACATGATAAATTGTATGAATATTTTTGTAGAATAAACAAAAGAGTTTTATCAATTTTAAGATTTCTTTAATACTTTAAATATATCAAACACATCACTATTAATTGAGGAGAGAAAATAAAAAAACATGAGTTGTATGATAAAAGAAAAAGGTGAAGAGGGAGGAAGAGAAGAAGAAAAAATCGTGATATGACGTGACTAATAAGTTTAGAAACTTATAATTATTTTTATATATTTATAATATTCACTTATATTTCTTTTGTATAAGTGGTTTCTTAAACTTTTAACAAGTTAAAAGCTGGTATATCTATTTGGGTTGTTCTTGATATTATATCCTTTCTATTAAACACAAAAAAAAAATATATATATATATATATATATATATATATATTCTTAATGTTTTTTTGCTGTATTACTCGATTTTCTTTTTATTTTGTTTCCAAATTAGAAAAATATTAATTCGTAAATAATAACATTATAACGTTCGAGGTACCTTCTTATCTAATTTTAGAATTATAAGTGAGATTAATATTTTAATGATCATTATCCCAGTTGTGTGTCACTATTGAGATTTTTCTTTTTAGTAAGAGTTGGATGTCAAGCATCAAACTATTTAATATTCACAAGAGATTCTTTATTTTTTTTTTAGTAAGAGTTGGATTTTTTTTTTTTTTTAGTTTCGAATCCACAATCTCTCACACAGAGATTATTGTCTTTGCCACTAGGTCAGAAGTTGATTCTCGTGTCGTTGTCGAGATTAAAATCTTAAGGGTTGCTTGTCACAAAACCAAAATCTCGTGGGATCTTATTGTGTCACTTGTTAAGTAAAAATAAAATTTAGAGGATTGGTAAAAATAAAATTTAGAGGATTTGTAATATTAGCCATCTCTAGGTAAGTTTGAGTATTCATTCATGGTTTACTGATTTCAATGAAAATCGATAGA
This sequence comes from Carex myosuroides, assembly GCA_028015225.1. NCBI lineage: Eukaryota > Viridiplantae > Streptophyta > Magnoliopsida > Poales > Cyperaceae > Carex > Carex myosuroides. Next base: position 8,266,198 of record CM051482.1, read on the forward strand.
TTTATCCACTACTTTCTCTTGAAAAGAAAAAAAAAATTATCGTAATTAAAAGTCAATAGAGCCATTTGTTACGTACCCCAATTTGTTACGTAAGTAAAAGTATAAACTTGAACAACTAATTAACTTTGATTACTCCACGAGTGAAAGAATTCGTGTTCCAATTTTTTTAATTTGTGGTGCATAAGATCAAGAGGCAGAAAGGTGGATTGTTACACAAGAAAACTCACAAAAATAAATTTAGAATGTAAACACTTGGATCATTTAGTATCTAGTAGACTATGATTGATGTAGTGTATTGACAAAACCCGCACGGTCCAACCCGACCCGCGCAAACCCGTGACCCGGATCCGAACCGACCCGGATCCGACTCAGAACCCGACCCGACCCGTCCTAGAGTGATGGGTCGGGTCTAAAACGGGTCGGATCCGGTTTTCTGGGCGAAACCCGACCTTCCCCCCGCCGAGTCAACCCGTCCACCCGGACCCGACCCGGACCGACCTAAAACCGACCCGAACCGGCCTAACCCGACCCAAAACCCGGCTGAATCCCCCAAACCCGGCCTAACCCGGGTGAACCCGATCTACCCCGACCCTAACCCGACCTAACCCGCGTGAAACCGGGTCAGACCCGACCTAACCCCCCCGAAACCCGGGTCTAACCCGGCGGGACCCGAGTCAACCCGAGCCAACCCGCCCAAAATCCGAAATTCAATTTTTTTTACTGTTTCCAACGGCAAATTCCCCCCCCCCCCCAAACACACCCTTAAATATACCCTCATTCTTCATAAATTTTCACATCTCAATCTCATACTCATTATTCTCAATCTCATACTCCCGGAATAAAGGAGGAGGGTAACTTTTGTTTTTAAATCTATTGTTTTAAAATAATTCGATTTTAAAGATAAAAAATAATTCGGTTTTAAACTAATTCGGTATTTCGGTATATCTCGGTTTTAGAATAATTTGATTTTAACAAAATTCGGTTTTAACTTAATTTGATTTTGTTATAAGTTATAACAAAAAATATATTGAGTTAAAATAAAATAAAAAGAAAAAAAATGCAAAAAAAAAAAAAAAATCTGCCGCTGGCCCTCTGTCTGCCCCTCTCTGCCTCTCTGGAAACAGAAAAAAAAAAAACAGAAAACGAAAAAAAAAAAAAAAAAACCAAACCGGACCGGACCAACCCGGACCGGACCGACCCCCGACCCGATCTAACCCGCCCCGTCCTAACCCGCCGGGTTTAGACCGGGTTAGGTTCGGCCGAGTCAGACCCCAACCGGCCCCCCTACCCGACTCAACCCGTTGACCCGGGCTAACCCGTGCCCGAGTCAACCCGGGGACCGGGCGGGTTTGGACCGGCCCGGACCGAACCGGACCCTTTTCAAGCCACTAGATTGATGGTTCAAATAATTGTTTGAAGCTCATTAAAACGGTCTTTGAAACCAAATCACTCTTTTGGTAATCTGCACCTCGTACTAATTTTACTATTTTTTTTAAGTCTAAAGTACTCTTTTTCCTGACCTAGTATATCAAATTTTAATATGCCCATCAATAAGTCCGATAATACGGTGAACTACAGGTGAGGTTACTTTCAGGGATGAATTAACAAACTTAGTAAGGGGTGCTTAGTTATTTCTGTGATTTTAATATTTTTATTAATTATATATGTAGAAATTTAATTGATTTTTTTAAGTTCTTATTATCTTACAAGTACCGTGCCCGTGCATTGCAATGGGACATATAATAAGATTAGATAGAATATAAAAAAGATCTTTTTTATTGATATTAATATGTTTAACTAATACGTTTACAGAAAATCCAAACTGAATATATGAAGGCCAAGATTGGATAGAATATAAAAAGACTTTTTAATGAAACATTTAGGATTTTCAGTCCGGAGTCTTTTTTGTCTTTTTGAAAACTTGTGAAACCAGTACAGATTAATATTTCGGTCTGAAAAAAAAATAACGGATCGAAATAGCATTTTGGTTCTTATAATTTTTATAAAAATAAAAATAATTATGTTAATTTAATACAAATATTTTTTATTTATGGTTTATAAAAAAAATTCGTTCCCCCATCTCTCTTATCTCTCCGCTCTGTACTTGCTATCGCTGAAGCCCACCTGTCCTTGGCACCCTGCTCTGTCAGAAACATTTACTCGCACTGCCTCTCTTTGACTTGTCTCTCTCGCTGTCCCTTCGTACCGCTGGATCTCTCGCTAAAGTGGTTTCTCTGTCCTTCTCTTCTCCTTTCCCTTCTCCATCTCGTAGAGCCTTTCACTGTTTGAGCATATTCTTGTTGCTCGCTTAGCGATTCCACAAATTCACAAATACTCCCTTGCATTATTGTGGCTTGCTTGTACCGTTCGGTGCACCAAGGACTGTTGATCTCGGATTAAGCAGAAAAGGCGAGATTTCAAAAGAGACATGAGAAATTCATGGTATTCCTCTTTTTCTCTTCTTGCTTTCTTTACGAGTTCACAAGCCGATTAGCCTTGATAATTGTGTTCTTCCTGTGTACTGTAAATTTTGTACATTATTTGATGTGTGTTTGTACCCCACTACACCAGACATGTGTAGTCTGATTGAATGACTTAAATGGGGGCAGGAATTGTTATGTGATGATTGTGATTCGTGTAAATTTGGAATGTAAACACTTGGATCATAGATGATTAATAATTCAAATTATTGTTTGAAGCTCATTAAACTGCTTTTGATCCAAATTTATGCACTCTTTTGATGAGCTGATCGAACCTCATACTAATTTTACTATTTAAAAAAAAAAAAAAACTCTTTGTCCATGCTCTTTTTCTTGGTTTAGCATACCAAATTTTAATATGCCAAGAGAATATATATACCGACCAGTATGTATCAATTGATTTCAGTTAGTTTGTACTCTGTATTATTTCTTTTGCTCAAGCTAATGAATTTCTATTATAAGCTCGACCTTCAGGACAAGAGAACATTATTGAATCATGTAAACTTGGGAAGTGTTGTGAGCAGTCAAGCAGTCAAGCAGTACTTAACAGGTTCTATTAGCTGTTGTACAAATAACCACTAGTATCTATTAGCTGGAAATGGAGGGCATGTTGGCAATTCCCTTTTTCTATTTGAAATGGTTGCATGGTCATTCTTTGTTGGATCTAGTTTTAGACCATTAAAGTTTTCCTTTAATGCTTCAAAATCAATGTAATAATTAATCTTAGGGGAAACGATACAATTGCAATTTTTTCTTTTAAACATACTTTTAACATTTTTTTATAATTTATATTTTAAATTCTAAATGATAAATCCAAACTATATTACTATTGTTGTGTTATACGTATCTGTTTAGAATCTACAGAATTTGGATAACTCAGGAGGTTAAAAATTAAATAAATGTATGAAATAAATTACAACTAGTGATTTAGTTTTTCAACATCTTGATGTTGTACAAAATAAACTCTAAATTTGTAATTATTTTATGCACATATATTGTTTATGAGTTAGAATAAGATTAATGGTAATTATTTTGTAAAACCTATTTTCATTAATTTCCAACTTGGGTTATATAGAGTGCACATATTACATAGAGGTCCCTAAACTATTCTCTAATTACTCTTTTACCAAAATACCCCCAATACATATAACTTTGTTTCTCAACACTCCCTCTCAAGATGGGCGAAAGATATCCAGTTAGCCCATCTTGTCACATAATCTATAGAGACCTGAAGAGCTAAGACCCTTTGTGAGGCAATCCACCACTTGATTCTTAGTTGGAACATGACTTAGCTTCAGTAGTCCACTATTTAGCTTTTCCTTAATAAACAACTTATCAATCTCAATGTGCTTGATTCTGTCATGCTGCACCAGGTTATTAGCAATGCTGATTGCCGAATTGTTATCGCACCATAGCTTTATGTAAGCCCCTTAATCCATTTTCAACTCCACCAGGAGAGCCTTTAACTACAACAACTCAGAAACTCCCAAGGCCATTGCCCTGTACTCGGCTTTAGCAGTAGACCGTGCCACTACCGGTTGCTTTTTGCTCTTCCAAGAGACCAAGTTGCCTTCTACAAAGATACAATATCATGAGGTAGACCTCTTATCATCGGCGCAACTAGCCCAATCAGAATCACAATGGCCCTCAATGCCTAGGTGACCATTGTTCCTGAATAACAACCCCTTTTCTGGAGCGCTCTTCAGGTATCTCTGATAAACTGCGTCCATATGACCCTTCCTTGTATCATGCATGGGGACAAGCCCCCACACACAGGCAACGGAGGAGAGAGGGGCGGACCTTTGCGAGAGTTGGCGGAAAGAGAGAGAGTGGTGGACTGGAGGAGCGGTGCCTCTGTGAGGTTGACATACTCTTTTTTTTTTCCACGCGTAACCTAGCGGACGGATGAAGCGGAGCGGACAGAGAGCAACGGGGCAGCTAGGCTCTGATACCAAATTGTTTTGTAAAACCTAATTTCATTAATTCTCAACTTGGGGTTATATAGAGTGCACATATTACATAGAGGTCCCTAAACTATTTTCTAATTACTCTTTTACCAAAATACTCCCAATACATATAACTTTGTTTCTCAACAATGGTTATTCTTCATTTAAAATTTCAAAATTAAATTACTAATGCAACAAATAATTTTGTCATCATGTTCAACAAAATTTTCTTAAGTTGATCCATTCCCGTTATTTTATAGACGTAACTAATGAAAATACTTGGAACATACAATCTTATTTAATATCCTTCAACTTCTAAGTAGTAAAAATTAAAAGCTTCACATGAAATTAAACAAGCTGACTTTGACATTTTATTTTCTTATTGTAAAAGGGAAAGGTGCTTAAGATTTTTTTTTTTTCTGCTTTCAGTCATAAATAAAGAAAAATATTGGTCAATGTGATAAATATGACTAACTATGAAAATAGATCTTCAATCTATTGTGAGCAATTCATTTAGAATAGAAGTTCTAGGCCAAATTTTAGTAGGTGGAACTTGTTCTTTTAACTAATTTGACAAACTATTGTTCTCTTGTTAGTTCATTCATATCAAATTTTATGTAAAAATTATGTATAATTCTGAAGAAAAAAAGTTATTAATATGCATATGTTGTCATAAGTGGTATTCCAGCCTGTTGGCCTCCACTATGAATGAAGCACACAAGAGTTGCTTAATTCAAGTTCAAAACAGATAGAAGTGTGACATACATATAAAGTATGAGCCAACCCATAGAACTGTACTAAATTTTTATTTGAAAACATAAAATTTCAGGTAAGGTAATTTGTTTGCTTAACTATTTCAAGATCTTCTGGTAGATATAAGTTTGCTTAACTATTTCAATATGTTCTTTTCCGCAAGTACGTTTAGTTGAGAAATCAGAACTATGTGGAGGTGATAGTTGTTTTTGCATTACCCATACATAAACTCATTGGCATCTGATGGTGATTTGGTACCATACAAAGGCGGAGTAGGTGTGTACCAACAAAATCATATATGCAATGCTATCTCAATCACTGTACCATCATCACAAGTCTTGAACTCAATTAGAAATGCAAACTAATGAAATAATAGTTTAGATTTTTTTTTTTAAATTAGATTGTTTCATATTGGCAGAAATTGGGGTTTCGTCGGGAATAATTGAATATAGAAAATTAGAATTGGTACTTTTTGTTTGATATTAACTTACCATATATCGGTTATCTTCGCCAGATGTGGACCGAGTTTATGCTCATGATTTAATTAAATGCAGTCGATCTCTAAAAGATTCACATATATGAAAATTAGGTTACACTTCTTTTATATTGTTTGTTATAAATACCCCATATACCTAGCTCCTCCCTTTCCATCACGTCACAATCCCCTCGCGCCGCCATCCCTCGTTCTTCTCACATCGCCTCTTCCTTCTTTAATTGCATTCATCTCCTAGAAATCCTGCTTGATTATTGCTTTTCAATTATAGATGAAAACAAAATTCCTTTGATCCATTAACTATTGCAACCACAAGGTACAAAAGAATAGTTTTCACAATATATTGTGTGAAAATCTCGACTGTAGCTGGTCGATCAAACCAAACCAGTGGATACTGAAGTGTTTGGCATGGGTGGTCTAGGAAATCCCTGCATGGACAATTATCATCTCTGAGGTACTATTCTTCTGTTTTCACATTAATTATTTGTCTAATTTAATTGAAGCTTGAGTGTGTTTATGGTATTAACTAATTAGTACTGAGGTGTTGATACTAACAATCCAAATCTTACATTTTGTAATTGTCCTAGAAATCAACCGAAACCCTCTATTGTGATCTACACATCAAAATTGGTACAGTGGCACATCTTATATTCTTATAAAATTTTATCTCATTTATCGGATCCGAAAAGGTGCCATATATTAATGGTTCGAAACATATGGCACGGAAATAACACTATGTGCAAAAGAAGCAAATAAGTGATCCAAATTATTAGTTACAGTTGCTACTCCTTGCATTAGTTAGATATGAAGTTTTGGCACATTAAATTAGACCTAATTTCTACCAATGTACTCTTACATATTACCTGTTAATTTGAAAAATAAATTACATCAATTATTATTGCTGATTTCCATTATTGTTAATTTTTTATATCTAGGCTTGCAGACATTATGATCTTTCCATTGTTGATGCAAAAGTTTCTTTCAGGGGTTGCAGATTGCAACCCCCTTGAGCAAATGTACAAATTTGACAGAAAGAAAAAGCTAAAATGTACATTTGAGGTAATACTAGTCAATTTTTCATATATCTGTGCAAAATGCCAAAATCACTTTAATGTTGTTAATATTTGTATTATTTTCTGTAAGTACATGTTTTTTTGTATAATTTAATTGCATAGAACAATCTCCTTGCTCAGATTGATGCTTATTAAAGTAAAATAATGGCACTGCATTTTTCCCAACCAATCAACCAGATGTTCATTATTCTGCATCCCCTAGATTAAAGAAATTATTAACCATTTCTTGCAATAATATTTATTGAACTGGTAATACCTTGTATTTGTTCTCTTTATCATTAAATATGCTTCTTTATTGTATTTAATTTTACCAGAAATTTTTTTGTGGTAAAATTGATCTTGAAAACCACCAGTTGCACTTGTGAATAAGACACAGTGGTTAATAACAGTAAGGTAATGACAGATATGATAAATTCTTGCAAATAGAAGACAAAGTCGATATACCTTTGTTAAGTTGTTTTTATTCTGCTGAGCCAGTTGAGATGACAAGGCCATCAAAGACTATGTTTCTCACGTGAATGAAATTAATGAGCCATCTCAATGCCTCTCTCTTAGGCTTCTCGACATGTTGCCAGAAAGAAAGGTACTAAAAGAGGACTTGTAATTTCATAGCAACTAACTTTAAAAATTGAAAGAATGTATACACACACTCTTTGGCAATGCCATGTTTTTATTAGAGTCCAAGTCGGCCTTATGATCGGTACCGAACAAAAGAGAATGCAATTCGTCTTATTGTTACAAAAAATAGAGGTCAATGCATCTATGGCAGTAGAGTACTGATATAAGACCTTATAATTTTTGTATCAAGATCCATATTATTCTGTTTCTTAGCAATTTGTCTTTTATTGTACATGTAGGTGCACAAATTAGTTTATGCAAATGATGGGGAGTCGGTCATCGCACTTTCATCCAATTGCACTCATAAACTATGGAGATGGAACAAGACGTGTTTTAACCCATCCGGCAAGGTAGAACTAGTCTCATCATTCCTGCTTTCTCTTTCTCTTGTTATACGTAGTAAAATGTTAATGCGTTGCAGGCAACTTCCTGTGAGTCTCCAATACAGTTATTGCCATCAGATGGCCTAATGAATAACGATGTGGGTGTTGTTGACATAGAAGAACATTCATTTGCTCAAACTAAGGACAACAGATACCTCATCTCTACATCAGGAGGACCAGTATCTCTTTTCAATGTCACTGATGCTGACGTAATATTTCAGTTAAAGGTGGTAATTCTACCTCAACCTGACCAATTTGACCAACCGATCAAATTGGTGGTTTAATTGACAGCCAAGACTTGGCTGATCAGAACAAATATTTATTATTCATTTGCATTTTAAAATAATATCATGCTAATATAATTAGTTGTATATACTTCCAGAAATAGAAATAATACCCACACCGATTTGCATACAAAATCTATCAACCTAGTAAAAAGTTGCAATATCTTTGTGTGTTTCCAGAAACTACGAAGTTTCTTAAGACGGCCACCAGTGGCTACAGTGTTCGCATTTCATCACCAAAACAACAACAGGGTTGCCATAGGCATGGGCAATTGCACAATCCTTGTTTTTGAACCCCCAACGTAAAAAGGTTGGTACAATATTGTGGTTTGAGCAAAGATAATCAAATGTAAAGGCAAACAAATTGGTACTTGATGAAAACAAATTAAGAACACTATCAATATTGAGTTAAATATCAATAGTAGCAAACCATAATGTGCAAAAATATCAATTGCACGCACTCCAGAATTAGCATACTTGATGTCAATATGTATGTAGCAATTATAATTGCACTTGTGTGCAATTATGTAATCTCTGTAAGTACATGTACAAGCATTATGCAAGTGTACATGTACACCTCTCAATTTCATTATATGAAAAAGCATATTTAAATTTATAAAATTGTATATTTCTGTAGGTTTGTTGTATTCTCAGTGGTCATAATAAAAGAGTAATTGGCCTCTGTTTCTCTACCAAACTAGATGTTCTTGTTTCATTGGGATTGGATGCTCAGGTACACTCTATTAGCATGACAATATAATTAGCAGTATTTACTTACAAAAAAAGATAATACCCACATCGATTAGCATACAAAATAAAACACCAACGTCAATTTTTTTACTATTTGAAAAAAGAAGATAAATATCTGCCTTGGTCTTTGATGCATATTTTCACGTTAATCAACTATTTTCTTTTTCTTTTTTCTTAGACCTTGCCTCGAATCAGGTCCAACAAAGGTGGTTTTCAGCTAGTTATTTTTTCATACAGTACACAATGCTTTAATGAAATCTGCTAGAGTTCACAGTTCTTTGCTAGTTGAGGCAGTAATTGGCAGCTTAATCAAGATTTTGACGAGCAAAAGTGGTCAGAAAATGTGGGAGCCTTCATCATCAACTGTGCATTGCCTCAAACCAGCAATCACATAGAGGATGCACGTACCAGTATTATTTAATTGCCCATTTTTCAGAATAATTCTTTTGCTTTCTTGTAAGCGCAACAATGTTGGAACCAGCAAGTCAGCAAAAAAAATCTAGATGCTTATTTTCCACCAAGTATTGAACCGATGATGTTCTCATACTTGTTTTTCCATTTTGCACTAATTGCTACCAGCACTAAACTCTTGTACATAAATTGCTTTGTTTGAAAATATTCATTGGATAGAATTTTTTAGAGTTGTCATGTAAGCTTAATTATTTTTAATCCTGTTTACGCACATTTTTAACAAAATTTGTGACAGACAAAGTGGGATTTTGAAAGTTAGTAAAGTAATTAAAATAATAAATCAAAATAAATGTGATAAAAGAACAAATAATTTAAAGGTGTGATCAGCTCTAAATTTAGTTTTCATCTAATCTTGAATAGATTAACCAATTACATTTCAGTTTTTACCCTATCTTAAAATGATTAATCGTAGTAAACAACAAGCTATGTTATAATGGATAAATATCTAGCCAAAACAGCTCTTTGATTACATCTAATTGTTTACCAACCTAGAACAAGCTCTCTAGATTGAGTGCAATAGCTGCATTATTTTCAAAGAACAATAGGGATTAGTCGAAGCAACAAATTCAGAAGCTCAATTTATTTTACTTAGATTGTGTTATCATCAATTATGCATGATCACTAATTTACTACTTATGAACTTAAAGCACAACAATTATGGATTGAAGTCCTAATTCTAATATCAAATTAATATATGAATGAAATAACATGCCTAAACTAAATCAATCATACATAAATGATACCATAAAAATTGAATTCAGAATAACACTATCAATTTTATAAAAAAGTAAGAAGTACGTTATAGTAATTGATTATTAACATGGATAAGAACATTTCCTCAAACCAAAAAATAATAGAATAATTATTTGAGTATCTTTACTCTCAGTACCTTCAAAATCTCCGCATCCATTTAGAGAAATTATATATTATGGTCCTCACTAATTATATGATTCCCACTAATTATATGGACCCTCTTTTCGGGTCCACGCACTCATTCCCGCATCAAACTTCATAGATATAAATACTTGGAAGATAAAATATTAACACTTGAAAAATAAGATATTAATACTTTGATGCATAACTTGTTATAATCATCTCTTTTCCAGTCCCTCAATCGTCTCCGCGTCAACCTTCCTCTAATGAAGTAGTGGAGATCTCGTATCACCGCATCAACCTTCGTCTAACAAAAATAATTGACCACATAAGTATAAATACTTCAGTGCATATGTATAAATACTTGCAGTACTTGATATTAATATTTCATATGTCATCCAGTGTCATATGTAAAAAATACTTTTGCAAATATAGGTATAAATACTTGCACGACGAGGTATAAATATTTGTGTGACGACGAGTCCGAAAGTACGTCATCATGGATCTGATTTGAAACAGAAAATTGCATAGAAGACGTGTATGATCCCTCATGTAGTTTGAGCGGTTCCCTATAGATATTTATAGTGCGGGTACATTTGAGAGATTTGGTTGGAGAGATAATTATTTACGTAAAAATTGTTCACCTCATAGGTATAAATATTTTTGTTCATAGGTATAAATATTTTGTATTAATACTTTTGAAAAAAATTCAGTGTTGTAGTTTTTGCAATCCCCTAGATAATTATGATAGTTATAGTACGGATACAGTGCGAGTACCGCACATGTACTGTTATCAGCTCCCAAAAGAATAACCTATTGTCCCCTACCTCCGAAGAGCCTATTTATTCCTAGGTTACAAAAACTAAGATATCAAGTAATTTGCCCTCAAGAAATGTATCTTCCATAGTGTCCTAACTATTTGATATTTGTTTCCAAAGTCTCCATAATTGTTTCTCCAACGCACAAATGCATATCACGCCTCTTTAATTGTACTAATATTTGGATTATATGTTCCAATTACAGAGATACTCAAAATGAAACAGTTATAGATTTTATTTTCTCAGCTTTTCATAAATATATTATTTAGTTAAATCAGAATTAGTAAGAGAAAAATATGACCAAAATATCAAATGTTGTCAAAACTGTTCATAATGTGTGATTTGTTTCATTTTCGTCGAACTTCTTAATTTGTACCTGACTTTCTGCAATCAAAATAGTAACTTAGTGTGTTGAACTACATACAAAATGGATAAAGAATTCCGATTTTTTTATTAATAGGAAAATAAAAATAATAATATTGATAATGGAGTAAGGTTTCACGAGATTTTGAAATATAGAAAGAACGTTATGGTTTAATGTTCAGGATACTGTAGCTGGATATTATAAACCATAACGTTCAGTTAATCTGATCGCTAATTAAAAAAAATGTAACTGGACATTATGATTTATAATGTCCAGCTACAGTTTTTTTTTGCTTCAGTTTTTCCTCTTGAACAAAATTCAGGATTAAAAAATAATATTGTAGCTGGACGTTATGGTTTATAACCTCAAGCTACAGTGTTTTTCTTTTGTTAATTAGCGATCATTAGCGATGAGATTAATTGAACGTCATGGTTTATAACGTCCAATTACAGTGTACTGGACGTTATAAACAATAACTTTCTTTCTATTTTTCGAGATCTCATGAAAACATACCCTATTGTCGATATTTTTTTTCTATTAATAAAAAAATCGGCAAAGAATTAAGTATTAAAAACATAAATTTATACACTTATCAAACATTTAAAACTAGTCAACATTTTTTCAAAAAAAAATAACCAAAACACCCCGAAATCTGAGCTTTTCAAAATGTACCTAGATCTCACCGGTAATATGCGGTCTCAAATACTGGAGTCCGCACAATGCTGATGCGGCCCCAGCCAGGAGGCTGCAGATCACCGGTGCAGCCCCAGTGTTTTTTTTTATCAGAGAAAGGTGTACTACCAAAAATTTATATTGCACAGCCATATTATTTGGATACCATTTTCTGTGCAAGAATTTTAATAGAACACGTGGCTAATTTCTGTACTCCCAAAAGCCATATTCTTCCAATTTTATATTGCCATTTCTGTGACATGTTCTGAATAAAGACAACAAACAATTAATGCGAGATAATTAAATATGCACTAAATCTAATCTCTCCTCTTTGCTCTATGGGTTGATGTATAAAATAAGCTGGGCTGCATCGGTGATCTGCAGCCTTCTGGTTGGGGCCGCAGGACATTATGCGGACCTCAGTATTTGAGGTCACAGGTCACCAGTGCAGTCTGGGTAGAATTGAAAAACTCGGATTTTGAAGTATTTTGATTTATTTATTTTTAAAAAAATGTTATTAAATCGGTCATACTGCAATGGGCGTTCAAACCATTTCAACAACGGCCACACCTAACTAAAATCGTCCTATGTTTGTTAAAAACTCGTGCAATCGAAGATTAACCTCAAAGTACATTTTTTGAATTATTAATATAACATAATGCGGTCAATGAAGAAATTACATATGAGAATCGGACTTTGGTTTCTAATAATAAAGAAAATATCTTTCGTGTGAAAGGTTGTATGTTCAAAATTTAAAATAAAAAACATTTATTATAGATATTAAATAATTGAGTGATTTGATCCTCAATTTTTATTCAAAATAAGCAAATACAGGCGTGGACAATACGTACGATCAAGTACATTTTTTTCGATTTTGAGCTTTTAGTTCACTGAAGATTGGCGTTCACAGTAGGCAAATTCATTCCTTGTATCATAATGTGCATCTCCAATTCATAGGAGCACTGTTTTGAAAACTCAATTTTCCTGATAAAGAATAGATAAAGAGGAGAGGAAAAGCTAACGGAAGGGAGAAACTTTAGCAATACAGTGCAAGACGAGAATGGAAGGGGGAGGTCGGAATCTGTATCCTCTAGGTACCTGAAAGGATAATATTTTACAATTAGTGGATCCGGACCGTTTTTTTTAACTTGGCACGAATCTCAAAGTCCAATAATATTGCCCTCCGCGCTAGCCCAAATCTCAAAGCGACTGAGAGCAAACCGTAAAGTGAGGGGAATCTTTTATGGTACCTGGGACTCTGGGAGGATACTTGTCCGAGAGATCGCGGGAAAGGAGAGGAAAGAGGGTTGCACGAAGATCGAAGTTTTAGCGGTACAAAATTTGGAATAAGGAGACAAAATGATCTATTTAGATTTTTATTCTCATTAAATTGTATTTTTAAATGATAAAATTGAGAAACAGGTATATTAATAAAATACGTAAGTTTAAATTTAGATGAATAAATAACTAATTTTTAAATTTGAATGAAAAAATATCTAAATTCTCATTTATGACGGATATATATCTAAATTTATCTAAAATATATAACCGCGCGCACCTGCAAAGATTGTTTCTTTTTTTATAACAGTAATTAAGTAGTAAGTCCTAAAAAAAAATTCATACCACAATCCGACTTCTACGCAAATAGAGATAAGCATGGATCCATGACATAAAATGCATGGCATGTGCTACGTACGCATACTAACTACATTTTCATTTTATCTTAATTTAAGTTTGATGCAAATTTTAGCATAATATTTTTTCATATTAGATACTTTCATTAATTTTGAGAGCAGGGTTCAAATGCACTATTATTTTTGTGCTACAATATGCTTCACATCTTTTATCTCTATTTTCAAAGTCCGAATAGTCGATCTGACTCCTCAATATGATCTTCATAATAAAATATGCTTGGATACCAAATTTTATAATTTTTAGAATTTTTTTACTATTTTTTTAGATAGGTGCAAAATCATTTTTTTAAGGAGATTCTGGACCATCCGATAAAATGATATTGTACCTATCTAAAAAAATAGTAAAAAAATTATAAAAAATTATAAAATTTGGTCTCCAAACATATTTTATTATGAATATCATGTTGAACGGTTCGGATAGACTGTTCGGACTTTGAAAATAGAGATAAAAAATGTGGAGCATATTTGAGCACAAAAATTATGGTCATTTGAACCCTTCTCTAATTTTGAACATTTGTAAGTAATTCAATAAATTTGACAGTGATGCTTCTAAAAAACGTCCAAACTTTGCGAAAACTTAATAGAAAACTTTTGAAAGGATATACTAATTTTATACAAAAAGAAAAATAGATGTATTATAGCATTTACAACAAATTGCATGCGTAATAAATATTTTTGATTAATTTGGAATCAATTCTAGTGATTAAAGTCATTAAACCATCAAAGTTGATAGCGGTACTTTAAATAGTATCTGATATTTGCACACTTTCGAATTTAAGCTCGAACTTAAAATTTCATTGAGCGAAGCCGAAGCCTTTTTTTTTTTTTTTTTTTCTTTGCACTCTTGAGCTACTATTGGAAACCAACAGGAAACCTCAATCGACCTTTGCAGTTGCACTTTCAAATATTCGATAATAAAAAGATTAGAAATCCAGGCCCGCACCAAAATTTATACGCCGAAGGCCCACTAACACCCAGACAATTCCTCATGAATTCATATTCTCTGCGCTAACTCAAATTTTGAGTTAAGATCTGAACCGTCATATTTAAATCCGCACTAATATTTAAGCATGGGCCGGCCGGATTGGGACCGAATTCTGATCGCAACCGGTGCGTTAATGCAGAGAGGATGCGGATTCATTCCTCATGTTGTTAGGCACCAGATTACATAATAACTACCACCTCTTGCTCTAAAAAAAACTACCTCCTCTTTTTTTCAGTTCCAATAATTAGGGGTGTCAATCGTATCCCGTATCATATTCAATAAGACGGATATAAGTAATTTTTTTTTGTTAGCTTATTAGATACGAGTATGGATAAGAATTATTTTTCGTTAACCAAATGAGTAAGAATATGGGTAATGACTATTTCGTATCCGTTACTCTATAGAATAATTATAAAATCTAAATATATATTCAATTTAATTTCCAACTCATCTAAATATGTATTGTATTCGTGTTTTAGAATTTTCTTTCTTTATAAAAAATAATTTAGTTAGAATTTATTGCACATTTATTTTTATTTTTTATTAGAAATGTAATTACATATGTGTGAAATAAATGAGTGAAATGAATGAGTTTTTTATATTTAATTTGTAAAATATAATAAAATTAATTATTATATTAGTATTATCCGTTATTCATCCGCTACTGTTTCGTTACCCCATAATATTAACGGGTCAAGGTAAAAAGTAGAGTAAGATCAATTTTATTGGGTATGGTTAGGGTATAGGTAAAGTCAAATTTAATGGGTATGAGTATGAAAATGTCTCCACCTGGCTCGTATCGTACCCATTAACACCTGACATTTTTATTAATATCCAAAGTTAATTACAAATTAATTAATAAACCCATGATTCCCGAGTTTTTCCAAAAATGTCCAAACCAGCCATAAAATGGCCGGTTTCCTCTTTTTTTTTTTTTTTTAGAGACACTATGAAGAGCAAGATAATAAAATCTAACACTAAAAATTCAAATTTTTTGTTAAATTATTTGTTAGATTACTTCTTTTGATTTATAATTAGCATATTTATACTAAAATACATTAGATTACTTGAAATTATGTTGAATTACACTATATTACAATAAATTATGTTGAATTACACTAAATTACGTTAAATTACGCTAAATTACAATAACTTCGCTAATTGATAAAAATGTGGTAAATTACTGTAAACTACGCAAAATTATGCTAAAGTATACCGATTTTATGCCATCTTTCATGAATCATAAAAAATAGTAAAAAATTTTAAAAATAGTAAAAATTGGTATTCTACAAGTTCATTATGTAACTAATTTACTGAGCTACTTAGATTGAATAATAGAAATGAAAATCTTAATCGGAAACTTCAACTCAAGTTTTGAGGCTCTTCCCTTTATTTTTTGGCATTGCCAGCAAGGACCCATACGTATTTTCGCAAGCTTTTCGAAAAGTGATCATTTGCTGAAATCAGACACTCGAGCCCCATTTTATGGCCGTTTGAAGTTCCGTCGTCGTTTTTCGCCTTTTCAGTGAAGATACCGTCCCTATTCATATGTAATTTAGCGTAATTTAGCGTATTTTAGCGTAATGTAATGTAATTTAGCGTAATTTAATGTAATATAGTGTAATTCAACATAATTTCAAGTAATTTAGTGTATTTTAGTTTAAATATGCTAATTATACATCAAAAGAAGTAATCTAACAAATAATTTAAACAAAAAATTCAATTTTTCAGTTTTAGATTTCATTATCTTGCTCTTCACAGTGTCTCTTAAAAAAAAAATTCTAATTATAAATCACTCCGAGGAGGATCGTTTAACTGTAGCAAGAGCACGAAAAATTGAGCGTTTCTTATCACAACCCTTCTTCGTGGCAGAAGTCTTTACTGGTTCTCCAGGAAAATATGTTGGTCTTGCAGAAACTATTAGGGGATTTCAACTGAAGATAAAAGAGAAACAAAAAATAGTTTCTAATTATATATCACTACGAAAACACACAGTAATTTACCAGAATTTACCGTATTTTAGCGTAATTTAACATAATTTAGCGTAATTTAATGTAATATAGTGTAATTCAACATAATTTCAAGTAATCTAGTGTATTTTAGTATAAATATGCTAATTATAAATCAAAAGAAGTAATATAACAAAAAATTTAAACAAAAAATTCGAATTTTCAGTGTTAGATTTCATTATCTTGCTCCTCATAGTGTCTCTCGCAAAACAAAAAAAAAAACTGCCGGGAATTGAGGAAACCGGCCATAAAAATGGCCGGTTTGGACATTTTTGAAAAAACTCGAGAATCATGAGTATATTAATTAATTTGTAATTAACTTTGGATATTAATAAAAATGTCGGCATTAACACCCATACGATAACTGAATGTAAGGAAAGATGAAGCAGGGATCAACAAAGCTACCAGCCTACCATATTTTGATAGGGACTGTTTTCTCTTTTGTACCAGTTTGGCAGTTTCATGATTCTTTCTTGTTGAAACTTTTGACCACTCCTTTCCAAAATTTGGGGTTCCCAGAAGGAGCAAGCAACCAATAGTCCAATACAGTAACATTTATTCCACATATGAAGAATGACAAGACAGGAAGACCTACAAGATCCTGGGACCAGCTAAATTATAAGCAAAAATATGAATACAATCAATAAACGCAACAACTTACAAATTAAGGAACCATTTTCATGTCCCAAGCAAATTAATTATGCAAAACGACAAATTAGTACTAAAATTAACCAATACACTATATGCCAATCAATGAAACTTAAATTAACCAATTAATTAAATCCAGGTATTGAAATCCTCTTGAACTTTCTACCTTCTTTTCATGTTACAAGAAATTATAAATTTATAACCCTCCACTAGCTTTAAATTTAAATCCTAAACGGCCTATATATATATATATAAAAAAAAAAACATTTTTGCTAAGCACCATCACACGTCCGTAGAAAATATATCTAGAACTAAAAAATAGAAAAACCAAATACTTTTAATCCAACAAGTTCTCCGGGTTAGGCGTTTCATTGAGATCTAAACCTCTCCAAGCCTTCCTGTTATCTCTCTCCATTTCACTGCCGCTTTCTTCTTTCACATAACCAGCAGTAGCAAGGCCTGCTTGCACAGCATCAACTCTAGCACCGACCTCAGCCGCCTTTTTCCTGATCAAATCTGCCGTCAGCTCTCCATGGGCTCCGGTTTCGACGGAAACTTCATTGGGGAAATTGAGTCGACCAGACCGGCCTCGTAAATAAAAAACCGCGGTGTCGTATGCCTTTGCAGCCGCAACCGGGGTGCAGTAAGAGCCCAGCCATATGCGGCTGCGCTTGTTGGGCTCCCTAATTTCCGCCACCCACTTCCCCCACTTGCGCATCCTCACACCTCTATACTGTTTCGTTTTCTTTTGTGATTGGTGGCAATTATTGGAGACCTCCATTGGTGTGGGGTTGGGTCTTGTTTTCTGAGCCATAGCCTTAATATATTTGTGCGGGAGAGAAGGAATTTAGATATTTATATTGTGAGAGAGGAGGTTAGTCCTGAACGCTGGCTAAAGTTGATCTAATCCATTCAACGAAAGGGACAGTTTGAAGGACAGGTAATATTGATTTGAAAAAATTGAAGGGGTTGAATTGCAAAAGTACGGTGCCAGGAGACAATAGTTTGCCGACACATAGGCCAATTGTAGGGTTACATCATTTCATCAATTAGCGGTGATGCTGGAGTCGGTGGACCCTATTTCGGCTGTCTTTTCTACAAATGCACCCGGTCCACCATAGAAGATCTATCCTTGTTTCTTCTACTGTTTGCGTTTTAAACATTTAATTAAATGTCAACAAAATTACCTCTAAGAAAGGAATTTAAATATTTCTTATTTATATGTTAATATTTTTGTTTTTAATCAATAAAAAATGATTATTTAAGTAAAATAATCAAACCGTCATAGTGTGCCGTACATAAATTCGGTGTTATTTTGACATAATCCACAAATATAATTTAATATCTTTTTGTGAGAAATGCTTTTTTTCGTCTTATGAATCTTTGTATCATTTATCGTCATAGCATGATGCATATATGTTTTATGCTTACAATTACAAAATTAAATATGAATCTTATATAATTTTTGGTCGAGTATAAATTATATGTATATTAATTCACTATTATTATCAACAAAAACATGTTATAATAGAACAAAAAAAATCTCAGACAAAATGATTTATTTTCATAAAAAAATTAGCTTAAATAACAGATAACATTCCTTAAATAACATATGTATATTTTATCTTTTTGACATATTTTCGTAAATAAATTTCATACAATATAACATATTAAATGACAAATAACATTTTTTAAATAATATTAAAAAGTAGAAAGAATTGAAGACAACCAATCAATTATCAATCAATCTAAAAATTCCTTAAATGACAAATCAGAAAAATAATACGATTTGCATGTGGCGAGTACGTCTCTAAATAAATTTAGATTTGTATACATAAACAAACATAAAAAAGATGCATGAAATTATAATATTTGATCGGAAAGCTAATATTCAAATTTTGATTGACAAATTAGGACATTTACGTGCTTAATATAAGAATAGAGATATGAGTTTTATATTTATAACTGAAAATATGTAACAAAGTGACGGTTATGAAAAGATCCAAATAACTACGTATTTCTCATTTTAGAAAAGAAATCGGAATTAAAATTGTCTATTAGAACGTGCATGTACTGAATATTTTGTATTCACTAGCCTACAGTTATTCATGTAGCCAAATTTTTTTTTGAAAGACTTGATAACGCTACCAAGTCTTTCAAAAAAAAAAAATTTCACTACATGAATAACTGCAGGCTAGTGAATACAAAATATTTAGTACATGTAGCCAAATTTAATAGTATGTACTACCGATTGTTTTTTTTACACGTCACTATTTAAATACTTGTAAATCTTCTATTAACATTTAATTCTTAAACTGCGAAGAAAATGCTTACGATTGGTTGGCCAATCACAGCTAAATAAATAAATTGACGTTTTGAGTTACACAATAATACATGACGGGGGTAAGGTAACTATTAATTCCGCTTTGCCATAAATTCATGGCATTGGAGACCAGGTGTAGCTAATTTCTGCATCACCTCAGATACGCGATAGAGCTTCAAACGTGTATTCTAATAGGTGCATGCGCCTCAAAGCAACCTCCAAATTAATACAATTTGTCGCGACATAAGCTATGAGATGACACGTGACGGTAGTATAATAGGCGACAGTGAAATATTGAAATCGGAGGGGCGGCGCAATTAAACGGTGGGATGTGTGGACGGTCTGATTTGCGTCAAGTGAGTAGGTGCGCGTTAATCGGACGGTCAGGAGCGACTTGATGGAATGATTGGAGAAGTAAGGTCGGTGGTGCCCCTTAGGCTGCCACGACATATTTTATAAACGGTGGCAAAGCGGCGTAAGCAACAGAATAGGCGCAAAGTTTGGTGCGACCTTCACGAAATTCGTTTGATAGTTTGAAGGGCTGCATCTTTTTGTATAAACGGTGGCAAAGCATTTAAACAGTTCAATTTTAATATTCCATTATTCCGGATCTATTCTCCAGTTATTTTGACATTTATAGAAATAATAATGTTCATACTTCTAAAAGACAAATAAACAGGAGTATTGTATTTTTAATAGACAAATAAAAATGTTTATACATATTTTATTTTAAGGGAGCACTGTTTTTTAAGGCCAGCAAGCAATTGTATTGATTCAAAAAAAGTTACAAACCAGCTGATATATTATATTAGACAACGACTGTCTTTGAAAATATTCAGTTGTAAACAAATAAACATACACAAGGGTATTTGTATCTTGTGGACACAAATTTAATCATTCTTACTTGATTGTAATTATGGGAGCCTATTGATTGTTTTCATTGTGCGCATATTTGTCTTGTTTCTTCTGACATACTATATCGTATCGAACCCTTTCTTGTGCACGGTCGAGAAGGCACTGGATCATACCAAATCGGAAACTTAACCACCGGACTAGGACAGTCACCGCTCAGAGAAGTGTATAATCGAGAAGGCACTGAATCAAACCGGACTAGAAACTAAATCAACCGGATCAAGACAGTCACCTCTCAAAGGAAGAGCCACCAGGATTTAAACCAAAAAAGTTCACCGCACTTGGTGAGAAGAGAGTAAGAGGAAAAAAAAAAGAGCACTATTTTGAACGCAAAAATTCTATTATTGAGAGCAAAGAATTTTTTTTCTCTTTTATACCAACTTTATTCTAAATATTTTTTCTTTCAATCTTTATTTTAGATTAAATCACTAATATTAATGAAGAAAACATCTGAGGCTTAACATTACAAGATAGATATAAAATTTGAGTCCGTTGGGTTTTTATGCTTTTAATAAAGGGTAAAATGGATATTTTATAAATTTAGAATGAGTTTTAATATAAAAGACAATAAAATCGGTAAATTTGTGAGTTTTTGAAGTTTAGAGGGGAAAATACGTAATTTTAAAATTTAGAGTGGAAAATAAGTAATTTTAAAGTTTTTGAGGGATATACGTGGAATTCCCCCATTTATGAAAATCATATAAGGAATGCAATTATTTTGACTTTTACCCATATAATCATAATTACTTTATAATTAATCCAAGTTACTTTATCTTAAAGATTAATATATTAACACTAAAATACAATAAACGATTTCCTCAAAATGAAATTATATATTTTAGTTCACAAATAAAATACTTAGAAAATTACTAAACATTTTATTAACTTTTAAAGATTAGTCAATGACTCCTCAATTGAAATGGTTCCAAAATTTACATGTTATATTAATTTTAATTGCACGTATTGGAACTAACAAAATTTGACCATCTTATTTTATATCCAAATAATGTTTGTTGGATCAAAGAGAAAAATTTATTCTACCATTATTTTTTTTACTAATCTCAATTAATTATCTGTCATACTCCAGATTTTTACCATCCAGAGCGTGATTATAACATCATCATTGCACGTTTCTCTGGCCCGTCAACCTGGTTGACGTTGCCAATAGAAAGAAAACAAAAATAACAAAACAGAATCAGCTACAAAACTCAGTAATCGGTTATTTAACGACGCGCTTCTCTACAAAGATAATGATCTTGACAGAAAACCAAAATATAATCAACATCATATTGATAGTTACAAAATTTTCACTACAAAGTAACTATTAGTTAGTTTGCACTATAATTACTTACATTAATATTTAATATGGATAAAAACTAATAATTTGAGCTTAATTATGTAGTAGTCAATCCCAATTCGAGTTTAAATCAGTTTTAGTTTAATAACTTTACTGATTTAGTGTAATCACGTACTAAAATTTGCATTACAAAGTATTTATTAGAAGCACCGATTACATCAATTTCAACTTATCTATCAGCATTCTTTGGTCCCACCACGATATCTTTCTCTAACAACTCTACATAATTTTCTAAAACATGCATTAATGGGCATATATCCTTCACATTACAAAACGACATTAATGTTAGTTTAAATAAGTATCATCACCTTTAAATTTACATCAGAAATTTAAAAAATAACGAAATTATAAGAATTGCAATTAATTTAATTTAATTACATCTTGATCCCTAAAAAAAAAACTCTAATCCTTTCAATCCTATAGTTCAAATAATTTGTACCTCTAATTAATTAACGCTATCAATTTCTTGCTTTCAATGAAATACAGCTATCTATGGACCACAAATCCTCTATAGTATAGGCAATAAAACTAAAATTATTGCACGAGCTATACTATCCCAAATTAATCTACAATCTCAAATTCAGGGCAAAAAGCACATGTTCAACTTGCTATCTCCACAGCAATTTATCCATCTCATCGTTATTCATTCTAAATTTTAGAAAGCTAACTATTTATTATCCATCTCAACTACTATATATAATATGGGGATTGTATCTACAGAAAAAACTTTGTAGATATATAAGTGAGCATTCATGTAGCAACCCATCATGTAGCCCCTTTTTTCTTAATTTTTAGTTGTTTTCTTTTTTTTTGTAGAACTATTGATATCTCTACCATCACTTGACAAAAGGCCTTCTCATTAAATCTAAAACAATATATACTCATAGTCCTCCTTGATTTTTTATTTTATATATAATACTTCACTCCACTAAATTAGTATAATTTTTTTCCTAACAATACTACCATCAAATCACAAAAACCTATCCCTTTTCAACATGTACTTGCATTTTATAAATGGGTAGCCATAAAAAGAAATTGCAAAAAATAATAAAATTTAATAATGTAATTGACCTCCTAAAGTTCCATCCATCTATTTTTTTTTTCTATTTTTTCGATCAAACTATTCCCTTTATCCAATGTATTAGCACTCCTTAATAACAAAATGCAGCCGAACCAATTTGCAAACAAAAATTAGCTAAATGAATTCCTTTTTCCTTTTAATAATATTTTTTACAATGTACTTAAACATTCTCAAAAGGCAATTAGTTTAAAGTTTCAAGCATATATTTTAATAGACGTGTACAATATAATTAGCCACATTGTAAATTTAATAAAGGAACACAAAAGCTAAGTTATATTATTTTAAGAATCATATTGCACCTTAGAATTTAAAATATAGCATTTTATTAGAAGGGACAAATCTCCATTCTTATATTAAGTACGTAAGGCTTTAATTAAAAGATGAAATTTCAGATTGAATATCAGTCTTTCGATCAAATATTCTGATTCTATGCATTCTTTTTATGTTTTTTTACATGTAGAAATCTAAATTTATTTAGGCACGTACTCGCCACACGTATTCTATACATACAAATTGTATCATATTTCTGATTGGTCATGATGTCTTTCTATTTTTTTAAATATCATTTAAGGACCTTTTGAATTGATTGATAATTGGTTGATCTTGTCTTCATTTCTTTCTATTTTTTTATCTCATTTAAGGAATGTTATTTGTCATTTAATATGTCATTTTGTTTGAGATTTTCTTTTATGAAATATGTCAAAAAGATTAAAAAAAAATATGTCATTTAAGAAATGTTATTTAATATGTCATTTAAGAAATATTATTTGTCATGTAATCTATTTTTTCTATGAAAATATGTCTTTTATATGAGATTTTTTTTGTTCTCTTATAATGTTCCCGTTGCAACGCATGGGCACGATACTAGTATGATTATAAGAGCTATATATTCAAAAAATGAGGAGGGATAAATTAAATCAGACGAATGAGAAGATAGATAATACAGTATAGTTAAAAAAATTGATGACTTAACACTCTTTATGGAGTATCGAGTAGAACTAGTGTGTTCTTAAGCTCACTAAGTTTCTTTGTAAGCTTAACTCAAAAACTCATCGAATTGGCTTCAAGCGACGTATCAAAACCGTTGAAACCGATCTACTTCACGAGTGATGAGTTTACATGTCAAATTTATAAATTTTCAAACTAATTTAATATAAAGTCAAACGGTCAAAAAATGATGAAAAATGAACACATTAAAATTAATTTATAAACCATCTTTTTTACCGCTTGACTTTATACTAAATTAGTTCGAAAATTTATAATTTGACATGTAAACACATTACTTGTGAAGTAGATGAATTTTAACGGTTTAGATGTATCGTTTGAAGCTAATTCAATAGATTTTTGAAGTGAGCTCACAAAGGATGAGCTTAAGAACACCCTAGTTCAATTGAAAGTCAAATTGTAATCGCAGCTTTTTTCAATTTTATTAAAACATAATTTAGAATTTTCATATTACCTTTTCTTACTTCAGTGAATTTTTGTTATGTAGATAAGAATGCAGTAAGACAAGGAGATAGTAAAACAGCGGCGGATTTCCCGTAGAAAATGAACCACAATTAAGCCATACCATTCCTTGATTGAAAAATTATATGTATGGAATAAAAAAAGAAATTTAATAAAAAAGTCAAAAAAAAAACAATCAAGTATAACCACTTTAGACTTACAAAATACACTGTACATGTCGAGAAAAGTTTGTTGTTATACTAGATATGTTCAGGAATATATTGTGTATGCCGACCAATGTGCGATAGTGGGTCCGACCGCTTCCTTCTTTATTAAAGATCTGGTCAAAATCCTGCACTTCTACTCGGCTTCGGTGCGGGTGCAGAACGATGTCCGGATCTGGAGATGGACTGCACATGGCAGTTTCACCTGCGCCTCGGCATACAAGGCGATGCATTACACAGGTGTGATATCACCTACGCAGGGAATGCTTTGGAAAATGAAGATACCAATGAAAGTCAAAATTTTCATTTGGTTGATGTTGGAAAACAAAATCTTGACACAAGAAATACTGATAGCGCGTGAGTGTGTAGTACAATTGGGTTGTAAACTGTGCATGACCAGCTTGACAAAAACACGTGACCACATCATGTGGGACTGCCCCTACGCACGTAGTTTCTGGGCAGGACTACTGGCTCATCATAATGTGACCCTCCGAAGAAGGGAACGTAACATAATAGATATATAGCTTAGGGGGATACATGGGCGACCACCACGTGAAAGGGCACGGTGGAACATAATCTGGGCAGTAGGGTCTTGGGCCTTATGGCGGGAGCGGAACAGGAGGGTTTTTTCTGACAAGCGCAGAGTGGTACATCACTTGATCAATAATACAGTACTTGAGATATGTCAGTGGTTGAGCTCCTTTGACAACGGAATAAATTCTATGAGTTTGTAAATTAATTTTACTTATTTTTTTAAAAATTAGGATCTTTGTAAATAACTTTTTTATATCAATATATTTATTGGCGTTCTCGCCAGCCATAAAAAAAGGAATATATTTTGTATGGATATTATTTTGTATATGGATGTTGTACATATATTTTGTGTATGCATGAATGTTGCATATATATTAAATATTTACATTCTATATATATGTTTATGAATGTTATGTACAATTAATATTTCTTGAATTTTGGATGGGTACATGTAAATATATGTTCCATTACTTTTTTAATTATGACAATTAATGTTGAATGATAAAACTTAATTAATTACATGCATTTGTGCATGCAATGTGTGTTATTGTTCTATTAATGATTATAACACAAAAAATATTATGAGCAAGTTAATCTTTAGTTAATTTTCTTTTGAGTTGATATCATGTACGTATGTTATTAAATAATTATCTCACTAATTATAATTGCACCATATATCTCTAAACTTAATTAATAATCCTTTTAGAACATCCCATCGATTCAAAAAAATATCAGAGTTGGTATTGATCAAACTAATACTGACGGCTCATCTACATCACGGATGGTAAAGATCACCACATCTACACCATTAGTACAATAACCCAACTGATATCGTAGAGACACTCAAAACCAACAGTAGAATATAAAAAACGGATGGAAAAGGAGGGGTCCATCAACACCATCAGTTGGTTCAACGCTACCCGATGGTAAAAAGTTCGAAATAATTCCAGTACTGCCACTAGTTACATATATCATCCGTACAGAATGACACCCGATAGTAAAGAGACGATAATAAATGTGTTTTTTGTAATAGTGCAATCAAGTCAACTTCTTTTCTGGAGCAGCTCTTTATTCCGCTGCATCGTTTTATAGTGCTTTTCTATTAATAATTGAATAACAATGATTTTAGCTTCTACAATAATCTTTTCTTTTCACAAGATAATATAGGATGAAAATCTGGTGTTCTCAAGCTTACTAAGTATATTTTTTATGAGCTTAACTTTAAAACCTATCTAATTGGTTTCAAATTACGAATTCGATCAAACAGTTAAAATTAATCTATTTTACGAGGATAAGTTTGCATACAAAGTTTTAAATTTTTTTAATTAATTTAATAAAAATCAAATGGTAAAAATATATTTTAAAATAAATTTATAAATCTTTTAATTTTGACTAAGTAGATGGGATATTTATGCTAGACACACATTGTGTGTGTTTGACAATACAAAATTCACAGGACAATTGTGTCTAGTGTGAAAGATAATTAAAAACTATCAGACATATATGTGTAAATATTTCGTCGGGCACTGTTGCCTACGCTGCATATACAGTCGACTTGATTCTTTCTTGGGTAACAAACAGAAGACGGACCAACACTTCTGCACCGATAACTACATTTCAGGCGCAGCGAGGCAGATATTTGGTTTGGATATGGATAAGGATTCTGGTTAACAGATTTGGCGTGGAGATCTTATGTGGCTTTGGTAACGTAGCTATAGTGACAAGATTCGCTTTTAATTTGCGAATTATTCGCGTATAAACGCTTTTTTAACGTTATCGAACCGAACTCCGAATAAAACGCGAGTTGACAAATTATTCGCGAAAAAAATGTGAATTTTTTTTTAACTTTTTGCAATTTTTCTTATAGAGTTTTTTTTTTTACTTCTTTATTGTACCGAATCATTTCCGAATTATACTTCAATTACAAATTTTTGACCTCGCCAAACATTTCCCAAATCATTGAGTTGTCACTATTAACATAGCTCTGTATTGACGTAGAAGTAGAACATTACGCAATAATGATTCATGACTCATCAAAGCCTCTTTTCTTTTTAGGGATTATTACAAAAAGAGGAGCCTATTAAGGCTTACAAATATTTGCAACTCACATCTATGATCGACAACAAATGAAAAAAATAAAACATATCTTCCGGTGCTTTCTAATATCAAGCATACAATTAAGGCAATGAAAAAAATTGGAAAAAAATGCTTTCGATATTCTCATCTTTTGATATTCTTTATATATTAAAGAGAGATCCATACAAGTAACCAACGACAGAGCCTTTGTAACAAATCAACCAGCCACAGAGCGCATGCAAATGCGGGTATAATGAAATAATTCAAATAAACATTTATCTTTGGTGCTTTCTAGTTTCTACTATCAAGCATACTTGGGGCAATTACCATCCTGTAAAAATTGCGTTCTCCTCTTTTAATATTATTTATAAAACTTATACCCCCAGCATACTAATACTACCAAAAACATATAAGCTCACTAACAAGGAAACATGAGCTAAAAACAGAAAAGAAAACGAAGCTATAAAAGGAGGGCAATAATCAGCAAAATGGCATGCAATTTAGTTAAATCTGAAACATGTTGCAAACTAAAACTTGAAGAAGGAAATGAGAACTGTAGAGTTCCTGAGTAAACATTTCCACCAGTTGTTGGAGTTTGACTTGGCGGTACAGTATTCTTGCAAGCTCCCATTGGTGCTCCAGCCTAAAAAGCAGCATATAATTAGATAACGAACTTACAATTATATCAACCCAACAACTTGCCTCTGAACATCTATTCCAAATTATTTGAGCACATATGGCTATAAGCAAGCTCATAGCCACATATCACTTGATTGTTTAAAAATAAGTGTTGCGACATAACTTTCATGTCAAATGAGGACAACGAGCAATTCCAAAGGTGAGCCATTTTAGTTCACTAAAGATTGTACCAATACCATCACAAATATATTATAATACGTTTCTTAAAAGTTAATTCAATAAAAAAAAAAGGTTCAAATGCTCATTTTTTGTGCCTCCACAATTTATCTAATCTAATTCAATACTTAAATTCTAAAACATAATTCTTCAAGTAAACCATTAATATGATCTATATCAATTATTCCACATTCACATAAGAGAACATTTTTTTTCTGGTAGGCATAAAGACTTTGTGAACATCTACTGATGTGGATAATTTTCTAACTAAATTTTTCGAGCTCTCTATTTCCGTGAAAATGAAGTCGAAATATCATTATATCTTTTATGCATGTAGAAGAAGTGATATAGATAATATCTAACATTTAATTTGTTGTTTGAGTTTTACATCTTTGTGTTACCAAGGGTTAGAAAGTGGAGGGGTGAGGAAAAAAATTCTTCAGTGAAACAGACTAATATTGTATCATGACAGTGTATTAAGTCATTTGTCTCTTATTTTATAAATTTGACAAGCACTGCAATCTCTGAGCTTGGTACAGTTCCATGAGATCTGGTACTTTGATCCAACAAGTTCCAATCAATAAGATACCGATTATCAGTACTGGTTGCAGTTGATCCTTCTATTATTTTTACCTTATTGTTCTTCTTATGGCTGCTTTCAGTTTGATTGTAAATCCGGGGTAGCTTGAGGCCAAACAAGGTTTGGGGGGGAAATTTACAAATAATACTATGGGCCATTGGGCGAGGGTAATCAAGCTAAATGGTGGGTTAAACTGAGGATTAGTGCGCAACTGACAGTAAACTGAGGGAAATTTTGGTTATACTGAACTTAATTGCATATTGAGGGTTTTATTCCAATAAATCTCAAATGATTGCAAAATCCTAGATGCTGGTACCGCACTCCATCAGTAAGTACCAGCCGATGTTTCAGCTTACAAGCCAAAAATTGGACTGATACATTGACGCAAAACTTAAGAACCTCATCTGCTTGACCTCTACAGCATCAACCAAATTGTAGACACGAAGACCACAGAAATATAAAATATGAATAATATACTATATATAAAGCAACAAAGCACCTGACAAGCAGCAAGGGTGCTACAACCACAGAGCGCCAGGCCATTTATTCTGTCTTGAATGTCAAAAACACCCCCACCATCACTCCTCTGTAAAAATAAGAAATTATCATAATCTTGAAGTAGGCTGAAAATTTTATTTTGATGTGTAAATCCTTCCAAAATGACACAGAAATTGCTCTGTTTAAATATGAAAATGTTTATGTCTCTTGTTGTCTCAGGCACTTCGATTTTTGATACTGAACCTCTCTGTTATAAATTTATCCTATCTTAAACCATTTATTAACATAACTCCATTAACAAACAAAATAAAAAGAAGGGTGAGCCAGATAAAAATACACAAAATACAAAGAAAAAAAGGAACAATTTTGTTTCTACCCGTAAAAAGCATATAAATCGCATATACGCCCTTCCAAACCAATTATGCATCACTGCCCACAATTAAAAATGTCAATATTACACATAAAAGACCCCTCAACTTCTCCCTTGTGTCAAGATATTGTAAGGGTAGTATGGAACAGAAAGGATGATGTTTATGTTTTGCAGGTTAAATCTGAAATTCGTATATTTTACAGGGTATATACTAAGCAAGGAATTCAGATTCTGCAGGGATATACATGACAATATGATATTGTAAAGGTATGCGTGAAATTGCCTCCATAGAACTATTACCATGTAGAAGTTAACAGCAATGAAGTTGGGCATTCTATTGCCAGCTGCATTGTAACATGCTTGAACCATCTGAGCAAGGGATTCCGAGTTCTCCTTGCAAGCCTCACTTTCAACTGGAATTGAAGGGAAGTAGTTTTGCAGGAAAAGAGACGCATATCCTGAATTTAAAGGATGCGACTCCTTTCTGTTTGGGCATGAACCTGGCACCATTCCTGGATCTCCAGCTGATTTGTAGCACAGAAACTTAACTTTCAAACTCTTAAGTAGAATCAAATTGATACCGGGTGTAGAAAAAAATATTTTTTTTCATTCTCAGGCTTAATTATATACATAATTAAATGAACTGCAGGCGTCAAATGTACTTTACTACCTTAAATAATTATTACAGAACATATGGTATTACTAGTACAGCTGTGTACCAAACCATACCATACAAGTGGGCATTATACTAGGACTATGGTAATTTTACAGAACACGTTTATACCAACAATTACCATGACTGTTGGAGGCTAGTACCCAGTACTGTGACCTTTGACAGGTAAAACACACACCTAGACATTCTCACACACTCAGAAAGAGAGGTAGACAGATAGGGAGGGAATGGAAGTCTTACATTCATTCTCCAACAAGTACCGCCACTGGTATGCAATCCCCTCACTCGCCTCTTTCGAGGAGTCAGAAGTAAAAACAATCAGCCGGTGGTTCTTTGCCAACATCTCAGTAACAGTTGGCCATTCTTTGCCATTGGCTGGCATGTCAGAGACAGGATACAAATATTTGACCAAATCAGCATTGGTGAAAAGCTTACTCAGACCCATTTGTGTGTGAACATAGTCCTCTATGAATATTGTCACAATTTCTGTTGGGTTTTCGGTCAGGAATGTTTCCACTTCCTTTAGAGTGTTTATCGCCGGTTCCTGAATTAGGTAGACTAAAATCCTTTAAAACATTACCTCTGGTCACTATTGGAAAAATTCATTTGTAAATATGATCAAGTATAATGGAGGAAGAAACTTCACAAAACCTCAACCCCATGGAAAATTCATGTATAAACAACAATAACTAAACATAGATGAAAGATAGACGAACAAATGAGAACTCCATGGATATAGCCCTTGTGTTTTTATCAATTTTGTTAGGTTTCATCCTTTGAGAACATCAAAGGACCAGACGTCCAGACCACAAAGGAGGAAGTTGATACTGATCAAGTGATCACCACCTATGGAAGGCTTAAACAGAATATCCGGCATCCATTACAATTAACAAACAATTCCACGTAGTGCAGACAGAAAGTTGAAGGAAAATTATATAATTTGACCAAGTAGAAGAAAGAAAGCAAGAATAATATTGTCTCTGGTATTAGTAAAACTTTCTCAAGACATAAAAAGTTGAACTTACAAAAGCTGTGAAATTATAGCACTGCCCCTGAAATGAGTGGCAGAGCCAGATGTCACCATCCAATTCATACATATCCAGCATCAATCCCCTGATTCCATTCTACAGTGAAAGGCTTAAATTAGAAAAGATGCACGAAAACACACTTATTCAAGCAACTTCGAGTACCTCTGGAGACAAAGAATTTTGTACCAGTACCCACTGGATACCTGCAGTCCTGTACTGGACTGCTGTTATAGGAACAAGATGGTATTAGTAATCAAAAAGGGGGCTTGAGTTGAAATGACTCGTTATACAGCATTGTAGCAATCATTCAATAGTGGAAGTTAAACTAGAGAAACAAGTATATTGGTTGTACTGTCATAATCTGGTGCTAGCCCATTTGCATGAACTAAATTGCTGTTTGTTCAGTACAAACCAAACATACGCCTATAAAGATTAACAAGGTGAAGACATGTTAAAACTTCTAAGTTACCTTCAATTGATTAGTGACGGTATCTTCTTGGTTGTAGAAGGTGACCCGTTGGACTCCTGTGTTAGATGGCTCATTAACATTGGAGAAAGAGTTATGAGTCACAAGCCACGTGTACCTATTGAAAGGCAAGCCCTTGACCTGTAGCAATAACCAAAGATTTGACCAAAGAAAATATATCAAAGAGGGAAGGAATTAAATTACACATCACCTCACATTACCTATACAGTTCCATATATCTAAAAGGTAACTCCAAGAGCAACCTTTTCTGCTCTGGTCATTAGAACAATTGCAAGTCATTTTGGAATTTTTTTACGAAAAGTCAGTTTAATAGTTGGCTAAAATGACATTAATTCTATGGGAACCAAAAAATTCATACTCCAATCATATCTCTGCTCACTCTCACATTAGCAATTTTGCCTACAAAGATAAAAAACTCAGTTTTCCAATTGAAGAAAAATTGAAGATTCATTAAACTAAAACTGACAAAAATTCATGCACCGTCAGATCAGTAGTAATACTGACGTGTTCAGATTATTCCCGGAAAGAATTATAAAAGCTTCACAATTAGTGGAAAAAAGAAATTTTCACATCCAAGTTGTAAGTCAATCAGAACTAAAGCAAATAATTGAAAACAAAATAAAATAATATAAAACACAAATAATTCCGGTTTGATGCTGAAACAGGATCCAGAACTGAAATCTTGCCATTCACCACCTCAATTTGACACTAAAAGGTTGTAATTCAGAAGAAGAAAAGAGAAACTACTCACAATGGAGGCAGGTTGTATGGCCTGAGCACGGCTACATGATGTCTGTTTTTTACCAGCCGCGGGGCAATTGCCACAATAAAGCCCTGACGCGCAATCATCGCTTGAAGAGCACGCGTCAGAGAGCTGCGAAGCGGGATCCAGTTGTCAGTGTGGCATTGGATCATAGAGAGTGACAAAGATCGAAGAAAAAAAGAGTGTTTACCTGGCAAGTATGGAGGGAGCAGGAGGAGAAGGAAGTGGGAAGAAGGGACGAGACGGAGAGGTAGAGAGCTAGTAGAGAAAACGCACTGAAGAACGCCATTAATTTTTTTTTAGTTGGGTTTCTAGTGCTGTTATGTTCTCAGCACACACTCTCCAGTCTCCCCCCTCCCTTCCTCCGAGTGTCCGACACAGTGAGGAGAGGGGTGAAGGTCCTGGAATAGCTTTTGCTTTGCTATGATTAATTGGTTTGAGCTTTTCACCTTTTATTTTAGCTCCGAGGGAAAAAAAGGAGAAAAAGACAAGGAGCAGGTAAACGAGAAACAATCAGGATCTTTTGTCTCTCTCTTTTATGTATATAGTATATACCGAGTAGGGGGATGAGCACACTAATAATCATAGTGACAAGACTCGCGAGAAATTTGCGTTTAATTCGTGTATTATTCGTTTTTTCGACGTTACCGAACCGAACTCAGAATAAAACACAGAAAAACATATAATACATTTTATTTGCGAATAAAACGAGTATAAAACGCGAGTTGACGAATTATTCGCGAAAAAAACACGAAATTTTTTTTTTGAATTTTTTTCAAATTTTTTTTTTTACTGTTTTTTTTAGGCTTTTTTTTTCCTTCCTTGTTGTACCGAATCATTCCGAATTATACCCGAAACACGAACTTTTAACCTCGCCGAACCAAACCCGAATTTTTTATTTGTCACTATGCTAATAATTAGCTTATTAATAATTAGTTTCCCAACTACATGCTCTCTATGTTGCTCCCAAGAACACAGTATTATTAATTTGAAGTTGTTCGGTAACACTAGTAGGATTAAATCTTAATTCGCACTAAGTAACCGATATTCGGTTGTTTTAATCCGTGAGTGGAAGCTAAGAAAGCTACAAGAAGAGGTAGAAATGTCTTAAGACCAAGCAAGGAATTAAGATCCGGAGAAAAGAAGGCTAAATTAGGTAATCTTAATCCGTGATAAGGAACCGGTGTTCGACAGGATTAAGCGGCTAAGGAAGCTAAATGAAATTTAAAAAAAAAAGCTAAAGGAGCCTTAAGGAGACTTAATCCCTCCTTGCTGAACAATAACACTAGGTCTGAGACTCCAGTTATATAGACATAATAATAAAATTTAACAATTAATAACTCATAATAGTAAAATTCACGAATTATTTACAAATTATTTGAATTTTATTAACGAAAAACAAATCAACAATTAAGAATTCACGATGTATCATGAAAAATATATAAACCGTGTTTTTTTTTTCCAATAATACATCTTTGATTTTCATTATGTGAATGAGTATTAGATAGAACAATAAAACTAAAAACTTGTTTTTTACATGAATGTGCAGGAGAAAAATATAAAGGCGTACATTTATCTAAGTACTTGGCTCTTATTTTTTTTAGTTTCATTCATTTTTGTTTTTCTTTATCGTTGTTAAATCAAATTGTCTTACTCAATTAATTTTTTTTCATGTCAAATTAAGTTGTGTCACTTACTCAATTAACATTTTTTGTACTTTCTCATTTCAATATCGATTTTTCTCATTTTGAGGTATTCCAATTGTATTTAGGAGCTTAAATTCAATGTACCTTGTTCTTTTGTTACGACTTCAAGTTCCTGACAAGTATGCATATAAAATAAATTAAAAAATTGAATCTTATTCATATTACATATGTATTATTCATTTTCAAAATCTTTTTACCAAATAAATAAATTAAATAGGTTTTCAGAAAGAAAGAAAAAAAAACATCTTACATTGCACTGCTTAAAATTTACAAGTAATGCACGATTTATGTTCATACTATTTGCTAAATTTACAATTTTCTAGTATACTGTCTTAAAATTCCCAATACTTTGATATATTATTTGCATAATGTTAAAAGGGAACTATTTTAAATTATTTACAAATTTTAAACCTTGTCGATTTAGTTCTAAACTTGTCATTATAGTATGGCAAAATAAAAAATTGAATGTTTTAGATTCAACATATTATTTGGCAAGTAAAATAAAATAAAAGTAAAAGTAAAGATTATTAGAACTTCATTTTTAAGTGTACGATTGTATGGCAAGATAAAATGTAATAATTAAATAAGTACTATTGATTTAAAAATGAGGAAGTAAATATGGTATTAAACAATAAAATTGTATTTGAAAAAATATCAAAGTACTTCCATTGGTTACGTTAGGTGAAAAAATCAAAGTAGTTCCATTAATTTAGTATTTTAAATTTGAACTACCTACCAAATTATTTTAGTTACTGAAAACAAAAAGGATCATTGTAAAATATTGTTAACAAATCTCCTATTTGACAAGATAGAGTACTTTTAGCATGTAATAGTAAATATTAGTGTTTGTATTAATATATTATTGATAAAGAAATGTCATTGCAAAAACCTTACTATTTCTCCTACAATATTTTTAGTCCATAATCCAGAGACTCAGAGGTCAAATTTTAAATTTAATAAAAATCCATTCCGATCCTATAGGGGGGCTACACAGATTTATGTATAACAGTATCCGCACGGAATCCAAACTGTGCATGACGTCAGCACGATTGCACGAACGTGACCGGTCGTCAACTCGTCATTTTGAAAGACTTTGTTAATTTATTGGAAAATTTCCAGTGTGTTATGTCAACTTTTAAAATAACTAATATTTTTACGAAAATACTTTAATATTCAATATTCTTTCTCACTAAGATTTAACATTTTATTCAATATTATCTTTTATTTATTTAGTTTTTACTTAATTGTTATAAAAATGAAGTTGACAATTATATATACCTTTCATTTTAAACTATCCATTGTCTGTTTTGAAGGAATGTGAGAAACATAATACTTGTATAGTCTGATCGAATTACAACTGGGAGAAACTCGGTGTCGGATTGGAAAGAGGTCAATTTGGGTCTGATGTCCATCGAACTCAAAGTGAGTTCGATAGGTTCAATGACCGTCCGATTTGCTTTAAGATTCGCACCCGCAACTTTTGCGTATGCTTTAAAATTTGTGCGCGCGAATTTTAAAGCAGATGGGACGGTGCCGAAACCCATCGGACCCAAATTTGAGTCCGATGGGCATCGGACCCAAGCAGCTCTCAATTGGGAGAAGGTAATGGAATTTGAGGGTAATATAATATTAATTTACTTGGTATTAATATGAACAGAACAAGGTAGTGGAATTTGGGAGAAGGTAGTGGAATTTGGGGGTAATATAATATTAATTTACTTGGGAGAAGGTAGTGGAATTTGGGGGTAATATAATATTAATTTACTTGGTATTAATATGAACAGAACAAGGGCGAAGCTGTACCTGGTAATTCCGCAGGTCAAAACAAGAACAAAGCTTGTCAGATTGGGGTAATGCGCCTGGTTTCTGTTTCAGCAGCATAGACTTGGAAAATTGAGAAAATAATTAAATTGGCGACATGATCAAAGATTCTATGAACGAGCTCTGTGCTTAATTGCTTGATTAATATAAAAAATATATTTGTTTTTAATATAAAACAGAACAGTATGCGAGAAAAAAGTTTAGAATATATAGATAGAGACAGTTTGTATAACGATATTTATACATTTGACATTATTAAAACAAATATCATTCCTTGTTTTCCAAACTACCCAAGCCAAAAACATATAACCCATGTAATTTCCCGTCCAAACAATAATATTTTGTGAATTTTATGCGAGAAAGCAAGAAATTTTGTTCAAGTTTTATTTTTATTTTGTGCTTCCATCCTTGTGCTTGTGCTATATACAATAAAGAAGATAGGAGAGTTTGAAATCAATGACATAAATGTCAACTGAGTTTTTAAAATAGCTAAATAAAAAAGCTAAATAGATAAAAGGGGATATTGAATAAATGTTAAGTTTTAGTAGAAATACTGGATATTATGGTGTTTTCATGAGGAAATCAATTACTTTAGAAGTTTATATGGACACACCAGACATTTTCCCTTGTTTATTAGTTATCACCTGGTTCTCACCTCAACAAATTTCTCTTTTTTCTAGTGCGTTGATTTTTCAAATGAAATAAATAATATAAATTTTTATTTTACATTTTTTTGAAAACTCTACATTTGCATTTTGAAACACATGCATTCACAATACATAATGTATATGTTCGAAGCGAGGAGGATTCCAACACCTCATGCTTTTCATACCTTATCATATCTCATATTTTATATCTTTGTTTTTAAAGTTCAAACTGTCGATCCGAACCGCTCAACATGATATCCATACTAAAAGAAATTTATAATTTTTGGAAATTTTTTAATATTTTTAAGATAGGTAGAAAATCACTGTTTTTGAACGGTCCAGAAACAATAATTTTGTACATATATTAAAAAAATATAAAAAAATTTCAAAATTTATGAAATTTCATTCCCAAGCATATCTTAGTATGGATATTATGTTGAGCGTTTCAGGTCGACAGTTTGGACTTTGAAAACAAAGATATAAAATATAAGGCATGATGAGGTATGAAAAATATGAGGTATTGGAACTCTCGTCATGTTCAAATAGCTGAAAATGGAGAATTTTCTTTTTAAGTGTCTAAACATAAGAAACATTGAAAGCATACCCTTCAAAAAATTCAAGTAAAATTTTACTTTGTTCCAAACAGAAGGTAAATGCTCCCTATCACCAGCTATGCAATTATACAAATGAAAAATATTTCCTGCCTCATGATTTGCCCCCAGCAGTATAGTGATGCGCTGGACTTTAATTGTGCCTTATTTATTTTTAGTCCCGCCCGAATATTTATAATAACCTGCCCGGTTCTGTTGGGTACCGTTGGCTGTATGCATTAGAGGTCAAATATATATATGAGTCAATCATATATGATTTTTCTGCAGAGTTGAAGATCAATTTTATAGTACCATAATATTTTATTTTAAATTTTATAAAAAATTATACATAAATATAAAAAAATTGAAAAAAAAAATGAAGGTTAATTGACTCATTCCTTCTCAGCACCACCTCTGATTATACATGTAACACGTTGCACATTATTAATGTTCTATTCTTTTTTCCTTTTTGTCATTTGCTTTGTGTCTCTTTCAACCTCTCTCCCACTGTCATGTCCAAAGACGTTGTCGAAAGCTATACTTCCCCTTCAACTATGCAAGTGAACTTGAAATTACTTCATTTTGCTCGCTCTATTCACCCCTCAATTACTGCTATTTAAGCCAATCTGTTAAGCTAAGACATGTATTTTTTTTTTTTCTTGAAGTTATTGTAGACAATGTTATTTGTTATCTTTTATCAATTGCCATTTGCTGTGACATCTCTTATTTAGTTTTTTTTTTAAGGCCCTCTTATTTAAGTTGTTGCTTTTACACGAAATTTCTATTAATTTTTATGTTATAATTTTACTTCAAATTTCATTTCTCAAAAAGAAAATTTACTTAAAACTGTTCATACATGTTTTCTGGGATCTTGTAGAACGCCCACTGGATGCTTACCAAGTTTCAATCCCCTAGCTGAATTGTTCGGCCCAAAATTAACGGCCCATAATGCTTTCTCTTCAGACTTCATAAATCACAAGTCATTTTGCACGACTTACCCAACACCTCTAATAACTTGCGCAAATTAACCAGCACGCATGCCACTGCATCCAATTAGCTTACCCAAACAACTCACCACGATGCATTAAACTTTGTTAGCGTTCTCTAACCTGCTCACCTATGTATTGCTTCATACATGTTGTGCTCAGTATGCCCATTGCGAGTGTCTAGTAAATCTATGGTAAGGATCCAGGAGAAATTACAAGGAAGATATCATGACCCTTGTACAAATAGTGGTATCGTTCCTTTTCCACTCGGGCAATGTAGTCATGGTATTAATCAAAATCCAGTTTTATTTCCCACAGCAAAACAGAGAAGGAGAAGAATATAACGCATCAAAAGTGTGATATCTGCCTGCGCACCCCCCCCCCCCCCCCCCCCCCCCCCCAACAAGCCAAATGCATAAGATGACAGTTGAAAACAAAAGTAAAATTAAGCAACTTTTTCTACAGCTGTCTTAAAAAAAACTAATATGTAAGCAAAAAAACTAAGAGAAGTAGCTGACAAAAAATACTGTTTTGTTTTGTGACAATTTCTCAGAATTCAGTAACATTTTCTCTATGAAAATTCCTCATACTACATCCTAGATAACTACAATGCATGTCCATATATCCAGCAAAAATGCATTAATTGCAGAATCACCTTATCCATCATAGTTGTCTACTCTCCTTCCAACAACATACTGATCGTCCTTTACGAAATTTTGCACTCTAGCAACCCAAGCAGGAAGCTTTGCCACACTGATCCATACCATATATAAGAGAAGGAAGCCAAGCCAGGCATAGAAATACGCTACAGAGTTGGCCAACAGAGTATACCCAAATAGAGGGAATAATCCTTTGGCAAAAATGTAAGGTACACACAGCACAGTAAGCAGAAGAGATATGATTGAAAATATGGTCTCACCAATGGCAGAAGACCATGTGAATGCGATAAGCCATGCTGCTCCAATAATACAAGATCTGTGCAACCTTTGAAATGTTTCAGAATCCTGTATCATTTGATACCCCACCTGCTAGTCAAATGTAAGATCAGAAGGCTAAATATTCAAGTGGAGATATGAAAATTAGATTAATCAGCAGTACACAATTACACAATCTTTTGACCAAGAGCAAAGTCAATGGGCAAAAGGAAACAGACATAGCCCATTAAAATCCAGAAAAAAATATATATATTAGAACAATAGCAAACATAATGTAAATTACCATGGACAACCATATGTTGAAACAAAGTGAACCATTGGCCCAGTTTATGTGCCAGAACAAGATCTGGGTTTCATCCACAGGGACCACAAGAGGTGCAGTAACTAGATCAAGTAGGAGACCTGAAAGTAAGGAAATAACAGAAACCTAAAAAAGAAAAACAATCGAGCTAGTCAGTAAAAGTATAATTTTTTTTTTGTCTTACAGAATTGAGAAACTGTTAAATAGCATATAATCCTTTGATTGAGAGATGAGCTAGTTGAAAACAGATTCATCTTACCCAAATGAGAAACAGAGTCGAGCATTTTAGGGCAGTTGAGCCCATTTTCCAGATCTCTGGTCCAAGAAGGACATCACGATCTTTTATGCAATGTACCACTTTTGTGGCTGTGCCTATGCATTTCCACATGATATACAACCCAACACTGATGGTATAGAAATCTGCAAGAAAGAAGCAATAAGATCATTATGATTAGTATGAGAAATTTGCAGCAGAGAACCTAACATTTTTTAAGGACCAGAGGCTGTTGGTCCCTTTAATTACTTTTTTTCATTTTTCAGTTTAAACTAGAAGTATATTACTGAGAGAAGTTAATAACTGTTAGTCTATTACTGAAATTTAAAACCTATATTTTTAACCTATTTTGAGTGGCACATTCATTACAATAAGTGTTTTA
Source organism: Carex myosuroides (assembly GCA_028015225.1). Taxonomy (NCBI): domain Eukaryota; kingdom Viridiplantae; phylum Streptophyta; class Magnoliopsida; order Poales; family Cyperaceae; genus Carex; species Carex myosuroides. The sequence goes on from CM051482.1 coordinate 8,306,361, forward strand.
GAAGTATAAATTAAACTCTACATTCATTACTATGGTTTATCCAGGGACATTCATGGCTGAAATTTCTGAGTTCTCTATCAATTTTAGATAGAAATAAAATGATAAATTATTCCAGAATCTTGTACCATTGTGCCAGATGACATTAAAGTCCTCAGAATAAGGAATTGCATTGAAAACAGCTGGCCCAATCGAAGCAGGAACGACAAGCATTGTCGTGTTAAGTAGTAGAAGAGTGGTCCATGACAAGACTAGCATTAGCATAATCCGAAGCATAAGGATGTATCTGAAAAAGGATAAAATTTATTATAATTCCTTCTATGTTATTATTATCCATTATATCCTTGAGTGCCTAGGACTTGACAGAGCAGTATCATTCATATTTTAGCAGTACCACCAATATTTTCATTTTAATAATAAATCAGTAAACCAAAGTATCCTAGTCAAGTAGAAATTTCAAAAAAGGCATTAAGGGACCCAAAAACAGATTACTTGCCAAATGGGCGACTAAAACACCACTGACTAGTTCGATACCAAAATATGGAGATTTACTGATAATTACTACACAAAAAGTTATACACATATAGGTATAGCAAGAGCAGGAAAATGTGATAGAAGTACTTACTGGGGTTCTCCTTTGAAAGAAATTGGAGATTCTTCGCTGTAATTTACATTTCCACTGGAGTCGTTTCCAATTGCAGCATTTCCAATTTCTTCAACAATTCCATGATTTTTGGTCACTGAGCAATTGGCTAGGCCAATAGCCCAACCAACTACTGCAAACCAATGATGTAAGAGAGCTCTGATTGTATCTCCGAAATGGAAATCACAGATATGATGTGCTACAAATGGAATGTACACCAAGAGCAGCGCCACAAATTCATGTATGTTGTGCATGATATTGGCGAAGCTACATAAATTTGAATTGTATGTTAAGTTTTGCAAGAGTATACTAAAGGGGAAAGACTAATGTATCATACATTTCTATGTTCTTTTATCTTATTGCAGGAATACACAACACGGTGAGGTCTCCATTGAATTCAACAATATTTGTGAAATTATTGTGACTATTTCTGTAGGGTAGATAACATTTTGCAAAACAAAACATGAAAAGAATGAAGCTTACGTCAAGTCCAGAGGGAAGACGGAAGGGGCTAATCCCACAGCAAGTATAACAGGTAAGAAAATCAGAATCACCACCACCATACTATCAAAACTAATGGACAACAAAAGTCTCAGAGAAAGATTGCTAAAGTGCTCTAAAGCTAAAGTGTTGATCTGATCTGAATTTGGAATCCTATGCCTGATATCCCAAGAGAGGATTGGAAGACTAGTGTGCAACACCTATCATAAAAAGGAAAGTTAATCTGAGAAATTTTTTAGTGATTGTATCTTAGTAATAAATAAGATGTGGAAAAAAAATTATAAAAAAAAGATAGTTCACCTTACCTTTTCAACATGAGAAATGAAGTTTGATACATGGAACATATAACACAATCCAAGCACCAAATAAGCTTCTTAAAGGATGATAATAGAACAATTCGATGCTGTATTTTATTGAAACCCCCCGAACTTCTACGGTGCATGCATCAAGCAAACAGCCAAGAACAAATGAGAAAATGAGAAGCTCAATCACCAGAAAAGTCCCAACCTTGAGGAATGTCATCACAGGTACAATAGCAACCAAGAATTTCCTCAAAAAATATGGAATTGCCCTTCCAACACTCATATTCCCGGTCATCAAAAGCTCAGTTCTAGCCAAGCACTTCCAGCAGAAGGACAGAATTGCCCCTACAAGACCCTTTAACTGTCTCCTCCTAAGATAAATGAAACAAAGTCCAAATATGGGAATATATCCCATGACTAGTGTATCAAAATTAGGTGTACTTGTAGAGTAGAGAATCATTCTTCCCAAGTAAATAGGGACAGCAACCAGGCCAATAGTCCCTGTAGCATTGCATGCAAGATCCTATTTAAAAGAAAAGATATTTTCAACAACATAGCAATAAAGCCAGGATGTAAAACACACCTCATTGATTGAAGAAATTAGCATTTCATAATGGTTGTGTGCCCAATAAGATATTCTTGATTCGCTAATATATATATAGGGGTACACATCTGCAGTACTTTTAGAAGTCTGAGCAAATTAATAAATTGACGGAACTTGCATGATACGTGAGTGCATACCCGTAAAAGTCGCTTGAAGAAAGGGTACATAGAACCTTCCATACCAAAAAGTTCTGCTATAGTTCCATGGTGTACCTCAAATGGAAGAACAATTACCACTTCCACTTCACCAACAAAAGCATCTCCATTTCTAGGCCTCTGGTTGGTCCATTGTCTATAATACATTATCAGACTGAGACAAATACAACAAAGCAGATTCATTCCCACAAAGCATAGCAAACCAACTAAGCAGTCTACAATTGTGAAACTATAGTCAAAGAGGAGAGCCCATCCTTCAGCAAGGGTTTTAATCGTCAGTGTCATTCGCCAAACCCGACGTGTGGTGAACGGCACTATGATAAACCACACAAAGATCACGCAAGTAAGACGAAGGAAGAACAGCAGCAAACTGTGAGCTTTTGTTGCACCCCAGGTCACTATTTCATAAAATGGAATTCTAACAGGGGTGTGGTCAGCATAGATAGGAGAAAAAGAAAAAGTGTGCCTACACATCTGCAGAATACAGAAGAAGCATTTTTATTATTCACGAGGTCCTCAAATAATTGTGTACAACTATATATACTACAGGTTAATGAAATCAGTTTAATTAATTATGAAATTTGGTGAGCGAGTAATAATTATCTGTAAGGCATTGGGAACTACTCTGCAACAAAATTAAGAGAACAGGACCGTTTGCTTCTGGGGCTTGTTCTATGCTTAAAGATCTTAATCTTAGATGATGTGGTAAGTAACTTGTAGTATAACATATTGTTCTGGTTTGTATGCCTAACTTGCAAGGAAATGCCTGAAATTCATTCCAGTAATACACCGAAGTTATAGATTGGAAAAATAGTATGTTGTAAAGGTTGAAATCAAACATGAAGACCAACACTAAATAGTACTTGCTACGACTTAAGAACAGTTAAAAAATTCAGTTGCAATTAGTAGAGCACCTAGAATATTGCCTCTTATCAACGCTTCCAGCCCCCACTCTTTTTCAAGATGTCAAATCTTAAAAATATATATCATTCCAGAATCCTAAGCTGTTATGCATAATTGAAATTCTAAAATATTATCCTACACCCCAAACTTTTTTTCCTTCCTTTCCAAGAACACGAAGAGAGAGAAACATTTTCTACACCTGTACTACAAACTATAAAGTGAAAAATCACCAAACTATAACTAAGAATTACCGCAGCATTAACCACGAGTTAAAACCTTTAGCAAAGAATAATCACGAAATAGTTATTCAACCTCGCAATGGATTTTGTTGCCGACACTGAGCCATTGGAGGAGGCACTCCTCGTGCACATACTTGATGCTGCCGCGACAGACACACGGGTATCGAAGCTGGTTGCCTACACTACCCGGTAAGCGACAGATTCGACACACCTCTCCGTCCTCGTCTGTGTCATGCATCGGCGGAGATGACGAGCCTGGTGATGGCGCGTCGCCGAAGAAGAGAATGTTGCCATCAGCCATGCGACTCTCACTCTAATCCAGAGAGAGAGGGGCGCCAAGGCTGTTGCTATGGAATTTTCTAGAGGAAGCGGCGTATCTCATATACTCGCATAGGGTTGAGTAAATGGCTCACAACAGCTCGTAACTCGCTCGTAATCATTAATAATTCGCTCATTGGCAATTTGTTATAACTCGCTCTTTAACTTAATGAGCCGAGCATGAGCATACCCAACTCACTCATAACTCGCTCATTAAGAAATTAGTTACACAAATACCGCCACATCTAAATCCCATCGAACTTGGAATTTGTATATTTCTAATTTGCAAGGGGACTCTCTGTGTGTTTCTCATATTATTATTATCATGATTTGTTTTGTTGTTAGATTGGAATTGATAATGGTATTAAGTAAATTAGTATTCATTCATATTAGGCATATACAGTATGGTACTAGGTTGGCTTCAGATATATTCCTAAGCTATTCTTATTCATTTTGTTACTGTTAGTATATTCCTGAGCTATTCTTGAGCTATTCTTATTCATTCATATTAGACATATACAGTATGGTACTGGGTTAGTATATTTCTAAATTATGTTAGTATATTCATTCATTTTGTTAGTATATCCATTCATTTTGTTACTGTTTGTATATATTTCTAAATTTTACATTTTTATTATTGTTTTGATAATGCAAATTTGTAGGTACGTGACAAGCCGTGAGAACGACAAGAAGATAGTTTGTTTGATTTTGTTAATTTGCTTATGGACAATTTTATGTTAAATTATGTATTGTTTAATTTGCTTATGGACAATTTTTTATTAAACTTGCTTATGGACAATTTGTTAAATTCTATAAATGAAAATTAGTTTTTGAATGATGTATTTTAAACAACTCGGTAACTTGCTCGGCAACTCGCTCATTAACAACATGCTCATTAACAACTCGCTCATTAACAACTCGTTCTAACTCGCTCATTCAGCTAATGAGTCGAGCATGAGCATACCCCAACTCGCTCATGCTTGCTCATTAATGACCCCTAACTCGCATTTTGTGGGAGAGTGAGGACAAAATTGCTCACTCAGCGTCTCAGCGATTAAACGGGATTCGGGTACTGTCAGCGGAGAACAGGAGTGTATCATGCAATGCGCGCGTTTCTATGGGGTCAGGGGAAAACTAAAGAAGATTGGATTATCTGAGGCGCATATAATACGAACATGCCTCGTGTACGAAACTACGAATTTACTGACAAAGAGACCCGCAGTCCCGCACTTGGCATTCAGAATTCCTCGAAAATGCCTCGTGTACGAAACTACGAATTACGATCGAAACGGGTCCGGATCCCCTAAGAAACCCAATCTTTGGGTTTTGGATTGAGACCGTCTGATTCGAATTCGTCGCTTGAGATCGTCTTGGAATTCGAATTCATCGTTGAAATGTGTGCGCTCAGCAGATGGATTTTCGCGGATTCGAATCAGACGGTTCGGTCCAAAACCCAAAAATTGAGTTACTTCACTGAAGGAGCAGTCTCATTTCTAAATAGCAACTCAGACGGGAAGCCTGCCTACGGGAAATTATCCAGAAAAATAAATAAATAAACTTAGACGTAAGGCCCATTATAATTAATGGGCCGAAGATAGAGGAGACGCACTTCAGTATAATTAATGGGCCCAAGGACCTGAAGTTGGGATAAATTATAGATAACTATTGGCCTAGTATAAGCTTGAACTCAATGAAGAGAGTTTGCGAGCTTAAACGCTCGCATTGGCTTCGGATGACAAATTTTGAATTGTTAATTTTTAGCCTACTTGACCGGGTAAGCATTTTGGTTCAGACTTTTTCAATTTGATTAAAGAATCCCGGTATACTCCTAATATTTTTTAAATGTTATTGTCAAGAATTGAACCTGCATCTATTCGTAGAGAGACGGAATTGCTCATGTCATTACGCTAAATCTGCAGTTCTTAAGTAGTTGAATTTTTTTTTTTTTTTAAAAACTGTATGCACCAAATAATTCATTTTGGGTATCAGAATTGAAGGGTGGAACTTGGCCTTTTAATAAAATTTTCAGGAGTTCAAAATTCCCTCGGCTTTGTATTCCAAGCGGTTTGGCTGAGGCTCCGTAGCACTTGCAGGTCCAATTTTAAGGAAAGATAATTATACCGGGATGCGTCCCAATAATCTTTTAATATTGGACTTATCATAATAAAAAAACGCTACGGTAAAAAACTCGTACACTTGCGCATTGTGTAACTCTAGTTGTGATAGAGCCATGTACTAGAAGTCCCATAAAATTACTATGAGCTGAGTACTAAGTCTAGATAGCAAGTCCAAGAAGCAGGCCTGTTCGAGTAGTCTGTACGCAACTCTAACCTACTTGCCAGCCCGTGAGATAAGTCCGTTCAAGTCGTCCGTACGAGACTTGAACCGACTTACCGGCCTGCAAGATAAGCCCAATCGAGTGTCCGTACGAGACCCAAACCGACCTATAGGCTTATGAATACCCCGAAATTCAATGAGATCGGAACCACAACTCAGTAATACATGGTACATAGAGAATAAAATTACGTACTTGTTGAATCTACACTCAGTTCTTGCTCAAACACGTAATAAAGACACACCTACTTGCACAGACTAATCCCTCTCAAATTAGGACATACTTTGCCTTACCGCGACTTAATCTCTTCGGAGTTAGGACGTATGAAGTTGCAATACTCAGAACTACACGTATATCTATCATAATCGATTTCAATGGAGAAGTAAACATAGCAACATAATGCAGTTGCCTACCGTAAAACTGCATTACATATAAATATTCCGTCTTTATAGAGCTCTCGACATATCAAGGGAAACTACTTTTGGATTCTTTTCTTGGAACCTAATAAGTGAGCACCGTTGTGAATAAAACTAGAGCAGAATCATAACCAAAACAAGTTTATCTGAGCACAAAAGGCATCATTTCTCATTAACTGACTCAACTAAATCATCAAGAAAAAAAAATCAAGGAATGTTCTTTGTTTGCCTGTCGTGAAATCTTTTGGCAAATGTTGCAGCTACCAGCAGGGGAAATGCTATAGTTGCGTCACAATGCACCTAGTTTGGAAAATATAACAACAATAAAAAAATTGCAAAATTAGCACCAACATTAATTGAAGGTAAAATCAAGCACAAAAACTAACAAAAATTAGGGGAACATCACAAAACAGGCTAATCATAATTTAATCCTTCTTTGTCACAGCTTGTTTTGCATCTCAGTAACATACCCTTTGTTTATACATTTAGCTTAGACCAGTCAAAATTCATACCAGCACAGGCATTAAATCCCAGGTTATACATAAATCATTAAATCCTCAATTTCAACTGCTTTCTTAGTCAGGCCAATTTTGTAAGAAAAAACAACATTATACCTTAATAGGTTTGGCAGAGCCTTTGATTTTTCCCCAAGAAACTGCTTCGTCAGGTTGAGCACCTGAATCACTGCCATCAAACTCCTGAGCAGTGTTAATATAAACAGCATAGTCGGCACCATTGCGCATCATATTGGCATTGCATATGTGGTGCTTCGGTAGCCCTCCACCTAAGATTATCACCCCAGTTTTTCTCTGACCAATATGCACCGCCTCCCCATTCATTGACCTAATATCTGCCACATAAAGAGGTGTTGATTGTCAGGCAGGTGTTGAATGGTGATTTGATATGTCCCAAAAAGGTAGAATTTTCATCATCATTATGCAAATTTAAAATTACTATTTTTTCTTACTTTTCTGAAAAGTAAAAATAAGAAAATTTAATTATCGAGTGCAGTTCGATGCATGACCATCCGTATGTAACCATCATATGAAACATATTTATCATATTTAAATCATTAATTAATTTATTTTGAGGATTTTATATCCATATCTACCTCATTTGTAAAAGAACAGGGCCAGAATAGCTCAAAGTAAGATGGTAAATTTGACGGACGTATAACTTAATACCTTGAACAATATCAATAACTAGACCAGGATTTCGCACTGAATGGCAGTAGATCATGTCGCCTAATGATCCATCCGTCAAAGCAGGGCAGTACACAGGGATGCCATTCTAGTTTAATTGTCAAATTTCAGTGCATTCATTGCTTTGAAATAGATAAAATAATAGAAAGGCATGGCATTATGTACACCCTTTTAATCTAATAGAGAACCAAAGCTGGCCCTTGAAAAGAAAATAAAACTGTACCAGGAGTGCCTATTAAAGCCCAAAATACTATCTCACGGGCAGACTTGATGTTCTAGGATTTTGGAACATTATTTATGATATTGCATATAGGCAGTTGAGAAACAGAAGCACCTTGTAAGCCCAGTAAAGGTAGGAGGTTTCGTCATTTATTTCTTTGCCAAGGCGTGCAATCACCTTTGACGGCGTCCAGACCAAGTTCTTCATACAAATCAAAGCATATACATTTTCAAATAAGAACAAAGAAATGTTATAGAATGTCAAGGAAACCGAATTCACAGCATTAGCATTATTTTAATGATTATAATCTTCGATATAAGTGCCACATCTGAGGCATGGAACTTGTACCAGCATAACTAATACTTTGTTCTTCTTGTCACTTGGTTTATGAAAGGTAAATTCAGCAGCAAATGCATTATCAAAGGATATTGGATCAACAAATTTACTGTGTAGAGTTCATGAGTCCACAAAACCAATACCACACGAGTCGGGTACTTCTGTCCCTTAGGTCAAACATCAGCATGAATTAACCACAAACTCAAAACCCAGACAAGATACTCAAATTTCACATTTTAAGCCAAGTTCAAAATCGAGTTAAATAGAGAACAGCTCAAACTATATAGACCTCAACTGCAAATTGAATGGTGAATGAGGTTATAAAGGTTTGAACGCGCGACTAATTCAATATTAATTCAGGGTGCCTGATTAACAACCAGTAATTAGTGAAAATGCCGCCTCCAATGATTCTAGAGGCAAGACCTGATTCTTTTTTTGCAACAATCCGGTGACGGTACTTGGGTTAAATTGGGAGAACAAAATAGGGTATTAATTTGGAAGTTAATTGCACATAAAAATTGAAACCATATTGATCTTGCCATTGGACAAGTTAATAGAATGCAAATTTGGCCAACTTGCCAACTAACTACCATACCTACTACCATACCTCATTGGATTGTTCTATAAGCATGCAATCAAGAAGAGGCATGATCCAATTCTCAAATTTGCAATAGTTATCATTTGGCACCAACAAATTGCCGATGCGGTTCAAGCCCTTGGAACGAAGTTGTGCACCAGGCAGAGAGAATTCTCCTCGGTATGTTGGTGCCAGGCATTTTATCAGATCCTCTTCTATGCCACCAGCGGTCGTCACTATCACATCAACCTGTATCAAGTCATATTCATAGAGAAATATCAAGGATTACAAGTGCATATTTCACAATATAGCAGCACTAGTTTGACCTATGCATTGCAAGCAGGCACGATTTCGGACACTTTGGTTAAAATTATTCATTTCTGCCTGGATCAATACAAAATAAATTCAGAAATTTATATTTTTATATGTATCAACGCCGTTCTTCCTGTATTTTATAAGGACCAGTGGCTGCTGAAATGGCTCTAAGAATGCTTCACATCCAAAATAAATCTATAGAGGACCCGCTCTTTCTTCATTTCCAAAATTTATCTAAATGGTCTGAAATTTCGGTTCCTGTGCCCACTCCTTCTCAAGAAATTTCAAATTCCGCAATTGTTGTTCATTCTCTCGGAGGAGCAGTGAAGGGGAGCTTGAAGATGGGCACAAACTCCCTTTCCATACTCCCCTTCGTGTATACCCTAACACTCGAGAAATTGAGTACATTTCATGAATACCCCAGAAATATTATACACAATTTTAAAAAAAATCTGAAGGGTATGTGTGACACTTCTTTCTTTTCAGGATGCATGACATTTCAACATTATGCTAGGACACATGAAAGCACTGTATTCCTTTTGCCAAGCTCCACGGTTAAATAATAAGATAAGATCAAATTTAGACCAAAGAGTTTATCAAAGATGCATTCAAGGGTTAATTCAGGTGCATATAAAGGATTTAATTTAGGCTTACTTATATTTTCTATCTGTTGTCACATAAATTTGAAATTAATCATACAAATTCAGCCAACCAACTGATACTAAACGGGGTATATTAACATTAGCTTTTACCAATGGAGACCACAAAATCTTGCAACTTACTGTTATTGAGGTTCTAATGGCACCAAGCAGTGTGAATCCTTTCATAAAATTGGTCTAAAACAAAATTGGAATCTAGGTGAAGTTACTAACCATCTTGTGCTGGGTCAGAAACCTGATCACATCCCGAATCCCAGAAGAAACCAGATTTGAAGTAAACCCCAAAAAAATCTTGCATTTGACAGATTCTCTATAGGATGGATCGAGCTCCGAACAATCAGAATCATCAGCTGGCTTCTCATGAGACAACCTCCAATCTAGCTTTAAAAGATGTGAGTCAAAATTTAACAAAAAACATAAGGACGACACAAATTTCATTACAGAAAATAAGTTGAATTGGTTATGATCTAGGATATTATAACATAGAAATCCTTACATTAGTAAGCACAATGCTGGTCTACAAGAACTAAAACTCAACCAATTTAGTAAATATAAAGTTAAAGCACACAAACATACTAAAAGTCTCATTTACTGGGAGAAGAAGCAACTATCAAGCTGGGCAAAACTGACACCTTTAATATTTTTAAAAGGAAGGAAAACCAGTTACCATTTGATTAACTATGGCAATGGCATCACCAAGGTTGGAAGCCTGGAACCCAGTCGATGCCATGGAATTGAGAAGACCTGTAAGATCGAGGCCATGATTGAAATCGTACCCGTTGATCTTAACAAAGTGTTGGTCGTCTAGGGTTTCGGAGGGTTTAAGCACCACTGCCCTAACAGCATCTAGCTCGTCACCGTTCCCGCTTCCAGCCATCATTGTATAAACTTTGTAGGATCACGGACAGGGGCGTAGCCAAGATCTTCATCAAGGGTAGGAAAAAAAAATTATTTATTTTTTTCATTTAATTTATCATTAATTTTTTTATTAAACATTAAAATTGCCAACGCACCCTTTCTTTAAAATGAGGATCCCTTTATTTCATTACAATTTGGTAAAAAGGTCAAATTAAAAAAAAATTCACACTATCAAGATTCAAGCATGCCTTCATTGTACTAAATTAAAAATAATGGAGACATGGTACAAGATATTAACAAACAAAAACCTTACAGGATCAACTATTTTTGACAAATATTACAAGCATTTTAAGCATCTAGCTCAAAAACAATTTAATCCTTCCATCTATATCAAGTTCAAAATAATAACTTAATAGAAAATGAATATAGAAAATGAAAATATGAACATTTTTCTCCATGCTGATATGTGCATCAAGATAATATAGATCAAGTTTTATATCAGTTCGTTATTATATTGCCTTGTTCTACAATGTTGATACTAAAGACTCATGCTGGTTTCAATCAGTTAATGAGCATTGAGAGTGCTCAAGAGGCCCAACAGCATTGCTGTAAAGGTGTAAACCTGGGGATTGGTCTAGCAATCCAACTCTTCCCGTATTGTAAAAACTGACCAGTTAAGCCAAACAACAAATTATAAACTCAAGCCAACTATTGGGAAAATTGTGATTCATGTAACAGATTGCATTCTAAGCACTTGTGATTCTTATTTGGAATGAGCTCGACTGGAATTTGAGTGGAATAAGCGAAAATTGTTAAAAAAAAAATTGCAAAATCCAATATCAATTTGATTTTCTCATTATTCGTTACTTTAGTTCATGCGCATATCATGTCCTGGTCTTAATTAATAAAGCGACATTAGGAAACTAACCAGAAAACCTAGTAGCGTCCAATAGTCCGAAACAGTGGTGAAGAGTCGCTCGGCGCTTCAGCCGCAGGGACGCTGAAAGAAGAGAGGCGCACGGCACGGGGAGAAAGAAGAGGAAGCGAGGTAGCTCCTGGAACACTGTAGCCTCGTCCCTGATTCACGGAACTCTGAAGTAGAGGTCGAGATGTAAAGAAGTGAGGTAGCTGGAAGGAAGGAAGAATGCGTACAACCTAAGCCTTGAGATGCGCCGCGTTGTAATTAGCGGTCCTGATCACGCCTTTTAGAAGTGGGTTGTTTGGCAGAAGGTTCGGCCATGGGCCATCCCATTTCAGATGAATTCAGATCCAGTGTAAAACCTGACCGGCTGACCGGCTAAATGACATCTGAATCGTCGGTATTAATCTGGCACGAATCTCAAAATAAATCCTCTATATTACAAAGAGAGACCGAATTAATTTTGATCTGCTGAAAATATTCTACTCGATCTGGTATACTGTATACGAGCCGAGTTTTTTATTAGTATCCAAAGTTTAATAGAAATTAATATTTATGTCCAGAATTATGAATTTTCGCTAAAAATGCTCAAGCCGGCCACAAAATATTCGGCTTACTCGTTTTGTGGGCAACCACACCTAAGCCGGCCATTTTATGGCCGGCTTACTGGTTTTTTTTTTTTTTTTTTTTTAGAGAGACATTATGAAGAGCAAAATAATAAAATCTAACACTGAAAATTTAAATTTTTTGTTTAAATTATTTGTTAGATTACTTCTTTTGATTTATAATTAGCATATTTATACTAAAATACATTAGATTACTTGAAATTATGTTGAATTACACTATATTACAATAAATGATGTTGAATTACACTAAATTACGTTAAATTACGCTAAATTATAATAACTTCGCTAATTATGCTGAAATACGGTAAATTACGCTACAGTAGACCGATTATGTGCCATCTTTCATGAATCATAAAAAATAGTAAAAAAATTTGAAAAATAGTAAAAATTGGTATTCTACAAGTTCATTATGTAACTAATTTACTGAGCTATTTGGATTGAATAATAGAAATGAAAATCTTAATCAGAAACTTCAACTCAAGTTTTGAAGCTCTTCCCTTTGTTTCTTGGCAATTCAGAATTTCAAAAAACTACAACACAGTCAGTGACGCATGCGTATTTTCGCAAGCTTTCCGAAAAGTGGTCATTTGCTGAAATCGAACACTCGAGCGCCGTTTTATGACCGTTTGAAGTTTCGTCGTCGTTTTTCGTCTTTTCAGTGAAGATATCGTCCCTATTCATATGTAATTTATCGTAATTTACCGTATTTTAGCGTAATGTAATGTAATTTAGTGTAATTTAACTTAATATAGTGTAATTCAATATAATTTCAAGTAATTTAGCGTATTTTAGTATAAATATGCTAATTATATCAAAAGAAGTAATCTAACAAATAATTTAAACAAAAAAATTCAAATTTTCAGTGTTAGATTTCATTATTTTGCTCTTCATAGTGTCTTTACAAAAAAAACGAGTAAGCCGGCCACAAAATGACTGGCTTGGACATTTTTAACGAAAACTCAGAATTCTGAACATAAATATTAATCTCACTTATTTCAGATCGTAGGAGACAAATTGAATTATGGGCCAGGTTCGGAAAAATTTGATCTTACTTGTGAATTTGTATCCTTCTCGATACCACAGTCAGTACAATGAGCTCCAGTGAGTTCCAGCCGTCTTTTTTTAGGAGAATGAGAAGAAAATTGAATCGGAGCTACAAACTGCTTTCGAGTTTCGATTGGAAGGTGAATGAGCAGAAAACTAGATCGGAGCTGATGAAATACAAGTATTCATTTTGCTTCCGAATAAATCTCAAGAGCTGAAAAGAGATAAATAAAGAGAATTTCTCTAATATTACTTCAATATTAATTTATTTACTTTCGACTTGAAGGATAATTTGGGTTGGTTTTAGAATTTAACCCCGCAAAAAATTATCACAGAAAGATTAATTATTCAAGAAATTGTTTATAAAATTATATATATTATAGTTTCAATCTAAAAAAAAAAAAAAATTATAGACGTAATCGTTAAACTTATTAAAAAATTAGACTTAGTTTACCTGTAAAGACAAGAAAAACATTTAGAAAATATATTTAACTTGATTAAAAGCTACAAACTAAGCATATATTTACATCTACAATATTTAGAGCCACTTTATATTGAGATTTTTCTTGATTAATATATTTTACAATAAAATATTGTAAAAGTGTTCAATAAATTATAGGCCAGGGATGGGTCCAGGGGGGCGTTTACTGCTGAGTATAGTGCAAAAAATCTAATCTGAAGTCAGTTGTAAATTTTCAGCTGAAGGGGTGCCTTAATGCGGACCGCATGCAATAAGTTTAATGCAGTTTAATGCAGCCCAGCAGGGACGAAACCAGAAAATTAAGATTAGCGTGACTAAATAAGTTATTGTAGTGTAATTTTATTTTATAAGAAGACTAACATGTATAAGTATAGAAATACTTATATAAATTATAAAATTAAATGACAAAAGTACTAATTTCTAATTAATGGTTAAACAACCTGAAATATTTAAACATAGCACAGTTCAAAAAAAATAAACAAAAAAACTATCGTTTTTGGTTAAATTGAAATCTACCATGACCGCTCCGGTATTGTGCGGCCCTATTTACTGGGGACCGCATAAAATAATACCGATGCGGACTCTAAAATGGAGCCGCACAATGCCGGAGCGATCCCCCAATTTTTTTTAATTTTTTTTAAACCGAAATATGTTATTTGTTTTTTGTTTTATTTGTTTTAGTTTTAGTTTGTAATGTTGTTTAAATTGATATATTTTTTGTCGTGTCGTATTTTAGAAATGTCGTTCGTTTAAAATATTTCAGATATGTCGTTCGTTTGAAATATTTTATTTTGTACGACGAGATAATGATATACTGAACAAAATAAATAAATAACCAAAACAAATAAAATAAATAACAAAGCAACAAAATAAATAAGCGACATAATCTAACAAATAAGTCCAGTATCTGACAAAACATTTAACAAACTAAATTAGATCAGCCAAGGAGCAGCTAATCTTCGCTCAAGATAGGGGCAGACAAGAATGGTAAAGAAAGGAGGTCACCTTCAATGCATATGAGGAAATTGTCAAAGCCTACGGATCAGGACTACATATCTTCCTCTGCTTCTTCTTCCTGAACCCTCGATCCCACCTGGAGAGTGGCGTCTCGTCAGTATCTGTTGAGTCTGTAGTGTCTGTAGAGTCCACCACCTGAACATTTGGAGACCGAACCGGCTCGTCATGAACCTCCTCAATCTCGGATGTCTGTTGTACTCCAAGACCAAAAACCGTAGTATGTCCAGACTCAGCTTGCGTGAATAAATACGCCTGTCTGGTAATGGAGTCATCATGGAGAGCCAGCTGTGAGGACTGTCCAGGAAACTCCGAGATGGGCTATGTCTGAACAAACCCTACCTGATAGGCAAGAGGCTTGATCACTCAAAAGAGAGCAATGTTTCTTTTAATATTTATAAACTCGGAAATGCTATCGGTTCGGACTGCAAGCGCACAATCCTATCGAGTAGTATGTTCGAGGTCGATCCACAGGGAATATTGGTTCAACGCTTTGAGCGATCGAATCACAATCTTTCGAAAGGCTAGACGAAATCTGAAAATTGAGAGATGTTGTTTTGATCAATGTAAATTAGGAAGCAATTAAAAGTAATTAAAATAAAGATAGAGATGAGAATTTCTAGGGTTTCGGCACACCATTGCCACTCAATCCGCCTTGACAATATATTCCTGTTGCGTCTGATTTCCTGTTGTTGTTTAATGAAAGACACCACATAGGTCACTGCGATTTATGTTACGCAAGAATGACAGATCTTTCACCGAGATTCTACATAGGACACTGCGATTTACCTTACGCAAATGTCTGATCTCTCAAATACCCCAAATTACTACACAGATCACTGCGATTTACTTTACGCAAGTGATGGAATTTAGTACGCATTTTGTTGGTCTGGTTTATGGTTTCTGATACCTCGCATATTTAGTCTATTTTAGGTCTGTTTTAGTACCAGATTCGTGCCCTAATTCACCAGAATCATGTGCATTTCATCGATATATCTTTAGAATTTGGTACTGCTGAGTGTTTGTTTGTTTTCTGCAGGCTTGGAGCAAAACACACGAAGAAACGACGATTTGGGATGATCTGGTACGGCCCTTACCAAGTTTGGTACGGGTCTTACCGGACTTAGCCATTTTTCAGCTCATCACGCCTGGTACGGCCTGGCCGTACCAATTTGGTACGGGCCGTACCTAAAGGCGGCCTGACAGATTCAAATTTTGGCAGAGGCTATTTAAAGCGGGGAACTCTCCAATTTCGACATCCATTCCATTCCAGATCTATTTGAGAGCACAGTAAGAGAGAGAAAGAGAGCTAAGGAGCTAGGAGCAAGAAGGAAGGAAGAGGAAAGAGGCGAAACTCGACGGATCTAGCTTCCTCCTCTCGATCCCTTCGATCCATGGCTATCTCTATCCCTTTTATTGTATTTTTAGATCAGATCATGTGCTGTGAGTAGTTATTTTAGTTTCTAGGGTTTAGAGATGGATTCTTGATTTGTTTTGACTTTCTTTGACTTGTATCTTGTATGAACTCTTTTGATTGATTGATTGTGATTTCTTTGCTATCTTTTGCTTTGATTGCTGTGATTGTGTATGATGAACCTCTAGGTTTAGATCGAACCTATCAAGGTCATGTGATCATCTCAATCTCTCAACCAAATCAATTGTTTAGGGTAGACTTGTTCGAATTGAAGCCGAGAGGTTGAATTCTCCTCTAATTGACAGATTAGAGGGTGCCTTAGGTCTCCAATCAACCAGTTAGGGTAGATCTGTACCAACACACGAGAGTTGAGGTGTAGAAATCCCTAAAAGGAAATCAATTGCATTCCAACCTAGATCTTGATCCAACAAACGACAGTTGAGGCTTAGGAACCTTAGGTATGGTCAATTGAACATTTCCAAAGAGTTTAGCACAAGGTACCAGCAAGGAAATGCATCAACTCGAACTGTTAAGCTCTGTTCTGGGAAGCCAGTACGGGTCTTACCAGAGTGGTACGGCCTTGCCTTACCAAGTTAAGTACGGCCTAGCCGTACCGACTTGGTACGGGCCGTACCACTAGAGGCAGATCATAGATGAAGTCTGAAACCCTGGAAACGCCTTTTATCCATAATCAAAACACAATTTACATTTCTTCTAGCATTTTATTACATCTTTCTGAATTGTTTGAATTGTTTGAATTGACCTTTTTAGGAAATTAAATACCAAACCAAATCTTTCTCACTTCTAGTTTTTAATTGAGTTTGGTAGATTCTAACCAAGTAATTGCCCGTCCCTGTGGATCGATACCCGATTATACTACTCGATACGCGGTTTTAAAAGGTACGCCCTCAAGCGTACTGAAACTTGCGTTGCGCTTCTGCGCGAACAAGTTTTTGGCGCCGTTGCCGGGGACGGTAACCAATTGCCTAATTAGATTTTACCTTACTTAGTTAATCTAGATTTTATCTTGTATCTTTCTTGTTTTCTTTTTCTTAATCAAAATCACTAAAAACTGGCTTTTGAACCCCCCCCCCTGCAGGCAAATACAGGTTGAAGTATAATCTGAGAAGCAAGGGCCCACTGTTCGATCAAACTCCTCCAGACTCAGCCGAGACTGCTCAGCCACCCTCTGGTACGGCTAGGCCGCACCAATCTGGTCCGACCCGTACCAAGGCACCTGAACCTGAAGAGATGGCTGGGGCAGAGGACGAAGCCCGAATCAGACTGGAGGCAGAGGCCAGAGAAAGAGAAAGAGAAAGGCGAGAAGAAGACGGTCGTCTGACGGACGATGATGAGGATGTTTTCATGCCTCGGACCCTGCGGGAGTTCAACGTGCCGAGAGCTGGAGACGTGCGAGGTGCGATCCGGCTACCACACATTCCAGGACAGCAACCGAACTTCAATCCGGGGGTTGTCAACATGGTGCAGCAGAACACCTTCCACGGACTCGACCACGAGGACCCGCACGCTCACCTCCAGACCTTCCTCGAGTGCATCACGACCATCAAAACCAACGGTGAGAATGCTGATTACACCAAGCTTGCTCTATTTCCTTTCACTCTTAGGGATAAGGCCAAGAAATGGTTAGGATCTTTGCCTAGGGACTCTGTTAGAACTTGGAGGGACTTGTCCAAATTTTTTCTGACCAGATTTTTCCCTCACAAGAGGACAGCCAAGGTAAGACATGACCTGACCAGCTTTAGGCAAATTTTTGATGAACCCCTGAATGAGGCTTGGGAAAGGTTTAGAGAATTGCAGTACTCTTGTCCACACCATGGTATACCCGACTGGCTTTTAATTCAAACGTTTTACGACGGCCTGAACGAGAGCACACGTGCTTACGTGGACGCTGTTGCGGGAGGCGCGCTGATGTCAAGGGAGCCTTTAGAGGCTATGAACTTGATCGACAGCATGGCGCAGAACCAGCAGTGGTCCGGCCGCGACACGTCACGCCAGCGAGGAGGCCAAGGAGGTAGCCAAGGAGGTGGCAAGTACGAGCTCGATCACATCACGGCTCTCACCGCCAAGATGGACGCCATGCAGCGGGCGATGGACAAGCTCAGCGTCAAGGCAGTCGAACAGCAACCTCAAGTCTGCGTCATGTGCGGAGACGAGAGGCACGCATACGAGCAGTGCCCGCTGGTGCAACAAGACGAGGAGAGTGAGCAGGTCAACTCTCTCAACAACGAGCCTTCCTTCTTCCCAAGACCTCCCTTCAGCCGGTCCTACTCCAAGGATCTGGTTGAGCAGCAGCACTGGAGGTCGAACCAGAACAACCCTGTGCCTTTCAACAACTCTTCGTTCAGACCGCCCTTCAACAACAACAGCTTCCAGAGGCCGCAGTACAACAACAACAACAACAACTGGAACAATCGGGCGAACAACACTGGAAACTACCCCCCTCCGAACAACAACGATTGGAGAGCCCAAGCTTCGAGCAGCAGCAACAGCAACAACAATGGCAACAGGAACTTCTACCAGAACGCTTCCTTTCCCAATCAAGGCAACCGAGCAGCTCCATCTGGCCCCTCAAAGTCGAATGCGCCCGCTGATGTGAACGACTTCACTCATGAGCAGGGCAAGATGAATCAGATGATGTGGGAGCAGATGCAGAGCATGACCACTCAAATGGCTGCCCAAAGCAAGTTGCTGGAGCAGCTGAGCCAGATGGTCACCTCAAGCCACTCTCGACCCGGGAAGCTTCCAGCTCAGCCCGAACCAAATCCAAGAGAAGAGGCTAAGGCGGTCACTCTGAGAAGTGGGACCCAATACGACGAGCCACCAATGCCAAGTGAGAGCACAGTTGATCCGATCCTTGACGCGACACCTGACGCGACCCCGACCCCTGTGTCAATTCCACTGAAGGAGGTTAATCCAGAACGAGCTGAGGTCATCCAACCTCAAGCGAGTGCAGACTGCACCAGCTCGGCAAGACCTGCACAACCTCCATCCGAAGCGTCAGGTAGTCAGAAGAAGAAAGGTGCCGAGAAACCACCTCCATACCGGCCACCTGTTCCATTCCCCCAGAGATTAGCTGAGACGAGACTGAACGAGCAATTCGCCAACTTCGCAAACGTCATCAAGCAGCTGCAGATCACCATCCCTTTCACCGACGCTTTGACCCAAATGCCCACCTATGCCAAGTTTCTGAAGGACATCCTTTCCAACAAGAGAAGCTTAGAGGGGCACGCGACAGTCAAGCTGACGGAGCAGTGCAGCGCAATTTTGAAAAACGAGCTACCCCCCAAATTGGACGATCCTGGAAAGTTTTCCATTCCATGCACCATTGGGAAGGCTACAATCAAGAAAGCCCTGTGTGATCTAGGAGCGAGCGTGAGTCTCATGCCACGCACCATCTATGATCGCATAGGAGTGGGGGAGCTCAAGCCCACAAGGATGACACTGCAGTTGGCGGATTCTTCAGTCCGACTTCCACTTGGTGTGGTGGAGGATCTGCCAGTTCAAGTTGGGAAGTTCTTCGTGCCCGTCGATTTCGTCGTCATGGAGATGGAAGAAGACAAGGAAGTCCCAATCATCTTGGGGCGACCTTTTCTGAGTACAGCTGGCGCGATAATTGACGTGAAGCAGGGCATCCTGACTCTGAACTTTGGAGGAGAGAAGGTGAAATTCCAAATCGATCGCGCCATGAGATATCCGTCACGATCTGAGACATGTTTCCGAGTTGACGGGATAGAGGAGTGCTTGGCTGATCTGGCCAAGGACTACTTTCTTGAACAAGTCAATAACTCGCTGCGCCAAGACGCTGAATTCCTCTCCAAGTTGCCAAGCGAGGCGAGCGAGTCAATTTGTGCAGCAGATGCGATTCCTGAGGATCTGGAGGATCGTACATCACACTCTGAGACGAGGAGTGGAGCGGAGCCTGCCAAGGCCGACGTCTCGACAGCACACGAGTCAGATCACCCAGATGCGACTCGTGACAACGATCAGCCTGAGCGTCCGACTCCCGAACTCAAACCTCTTCCAACCAATCTCAGATACGAGTTCCTCGATCCAGAAAAATCATGTCCTGTGATCGTCAATGCGAGTCTAAACCCCGATCAAACCGCCAAACTTCTGGAGAAGCTGAGATTTCACAAGGGCGCGATTGGGTACTCGATCAAGGACTTGAAAGGGATCAACCCAGCCATCTGCTCACACCGGATTCTTCTCGAGGATGATCACAAGCCGTCTGTGGAGCACCAGCGGCGACTCAACCCCAACCTGAAGGAGGTGGTGAAAAAGGAAATTCTCAAACTCCTAGATGCAGGCATCATCTATCCCATCTCTGACAGCAAGTGGGTGAGTCCCGTTCACGTGGTGCCCAAGAAAGGAGGCACGACAGTGGTGAGAAATGAAAAGGACGAGCTAGTCCCTACTCGTGTGGTATCTGGGTACCGCATGTGTATTGACTACAGGAAGCTAAACGCTGTCACGCGCAAGGATCACTTCCCACTGCCGTTTGTCGACCAACTCCTTGAAAGGCTTGCGACTCATTCTCATTTTTGCTACCTTGACGGGTACTCAGGATTCTTTCAGATCCCCATTCACCCGAACGACCAAGACAAGACCACTTTCACATGTCCCTACGGTACATTCGCATACCGTAGGATGCCATTCGGTCTGTGCAATGCACCTGCCACCTTCCAAAGAGCCATGATGGCTATCTTCTCAGATTTCATCGAGAAAGAGGTTGAGGTCTTCATGGACGACTTCTCTGTCTATGGGACCAGCTTTGACTCATGTCTAGCCAACCTCTGCAAAATCCTGGAGAAGTGTGAAGAGGTCAACCTGATCCTGAATTGGGAGAAATGTCACTTCATGGTCCAAGAGGGAGTTGTCCTTGGACATGTGGTGACCTTCAAAGGAATTGAGGTTGACAAAGCCAAGGTGGAGGTGATCGAGAAGCTGGAGATCCCAACAAATGTCAAAGCTGTGCGAAGCTTTCTGGGACACGCTGGCTTCTACCGCCGATTCATCAGGGACTTCTCGAAAATCGCAAAACCATTGACCAACCTGCTCATCAAGGACTCTGATTTCATCTTCACGCAGGAGTGTGTCAATTCGTTTTGCCGATTGAAAGAAGCCCTTGTCTCAGCACCCATCCTGCAGCCTCCAGACTGGACCTTGCCATTCGAGTTGATGTGCGATGCGAGTGATTACGCTGTGGGAGCGGTTCTTGGGCAGCGGAAGGAGAACAAGCCATGTGCTATCTACTACGCTAGCAAGGTGCTAGACCCTGCCCAGATGAACTACACAACAACCGAAAAGGAGCTTTTGGCTGTTGTGTTCGCTCTCGACAAGTTTAGATCCTATCTGGTTGGTTCCAAGATAGTGATCTACACTGACCACGCCGCACTCAAGTATCTGTTGAGCAAGCTGGATGCCAAACCTCGCTTGATTAGGTGGATTCTCCTCCTGCAGGAGTTTGACATCGAAATCAGGGACAAGAAAGGAGTCGAAAACACCGTGGCTGACCATCTGTCCCGGCTTCGCTGGGAAGATGAGGGCTCTGGTAGCCTGCCAATTGATGACTCGTTCCCTGATGACCAATTCCATTCGATTTCTGCTATGAAGGAGATCCACTCGGTTGGTACACCGATGCATGCGACTCATGCGGTGCAAGATCGGACGTTCCATGCCACTGACCGAGTGAACACCAAGTCAGTACCCTGGTATGCAGACATTGCGAACTTTCTCGCCTCAGGAGTACTTCCTCCTACCATGTCATACCAGCAGAAGAAGAAGCTGCGATCGGACGCCAAGTTCTACTTCTGGGACGACCCCTACCTCTTCAAGACTGGCGTTGATGGCATCTACCGACGATGTGTGCCATATGACGAGACGCGCTCCATTCTTGAGCACTGCCACTCCTCAGCCTACGGAGGACACGCTTCATCCTCCAAGACTGCTTCAAAGGTCCTACAATCCGGCTTCTTCTGGCCTTCACTTTTCAGAGATGCTAGGACCTTCGTCGCAGCTTGTGACAAGTGTCAGCGCACCGGAAACATCTCCAAGAAGAATGAAATGCCTCTCCACTCTATTCTAGAGGTAGACATCTTTGATGTCTGGGGCATTGACTTCATGGGACCGTTTCCACCCTCTTGTGGGAACGAGTACATCCTGGTGGCTGTTGACTACATCTCCAAGTGGGTGGAGGCAGTTGCGTGCAAGAATGCGGACTCCAATGCCGTGAAAAGACTGTTCACTGACATCATCTTCCCTCGCTTTGGAGTTCCAAGAGCCGTCATCAGTGATGGTGGCAAGCACTTCATCAACCGCCAGTTCGACAATCTCCTGAGTCGCCATGGAGTCACTCACAAGGTGACCACATCCTACCATCCTCAAGCCAACGGTCAAGCCGAGATTTCCAACAGAGAGATCAAGTCTATCCTGGAGAAGACCGTTGCTCGAACGAGAAAGGATTGGTCGCTCAAGCTGAGTGACGCACTTTGGGCCTACCGTACAGCCTTCAAAACTCCGATTGGGATGAGCCCTTTCAAATTGGTGTACGGAAAGTCCTGCCACTTACCCGTGGAAATTGAGCACAAGGCATACTGGGCCACACGGGCCATCAACATGGACTTGCTCTCAGCTGGAGAGAAACGCATCCTTGACTTGCATGAGTTAGAGGAGATGCGTCTCAATGCCTACGAGAACGCGAGAATTTACAAGGAAAGGACCAAACAGGTTCACGACAAGCGCATCATGCCTCGTGAGTTCCATGAGGGAGACCTGGTCCTCTTGTTCAATTCTCGACTTAGGCTCTTTCCAGGGAAGCTGAAGTCCAGGTGGTCCGGTCCATTCCGGGTAAGGGCAGTGTTCCCATTTGGCGCCGTGGAATTGGAAAACAAGGAGGGGCAGACTTTCAAAGTCAATGGTCAGCGTCTCAAGCACTACATTGCTGATCATCCCCAAGAAATGCGAGTGAGCTTGGATCTCTCCGATCCATCTCCAACCAAAGCCTGAAGAGAGAAGGTCGAGCTCGAGACCTAAAACGAGCGCTCCTTGGGAGGCAGCCCAAGCCATTTTTACCTGTTTTGCATCTTAGGAACAGATAGACATGCATTCATTCTTCTGCATTGCATCACGAGCGGCTTGAGAAGTCACGAGAAAGAGAAACAAACAAAATTTTTTTGAGGTTGGTACGGCTAGGCCATACCACATTGGTACGGCCTGAAAATTGAAAGCTTGGTACGGCCCGTACCAATTTGGTACGGCCAGGCCGTACCTAGGTCAGGGACGCGAACCGACGCCATAACTGCCGCATTTTCCCTTTTAAACCCCGACCCCGCCCCCTACCCTTCCCCTTCTCTCCCAGCCGCACCTCCCTCACTTTCTCTTCTCTCTCTTCTCTCCTTCTCCATTTTCTCTTCATCTACACCCCTTTTACCTCCTCTTCCACCCTAACCGAGCACAAGGAGCGGCGCACCACCAACACTCCCTTCGGTCCGACCCTCTTCAGTCCGACCCGCACCACCCCACTTGGTCCGACCCGCACCTCCTCACCGGTCCGACACGCACTACTTCTTTAGGTTGGTACTTGTTCTCCATTTTTCTTCCATTCCTCTCTTCCTTGCTCGGTTCTGCCCGTTTCTGTCAAAACCCTAGCTTGGTACGGCCCACCCGTACCAAGTAGGTACGGCCCGTACCAGTCTCTCTGAACTGACACCAAATTGGTACCAGTTTGTACCAATACACCCTACCCAGCCCAGCCTTGTAATTTGTAATCACCTTGTACTGGTTTAGGAGTGAATTGGTTGCAACAAAACCCCATTTCTGTCACTGGTACCAGTTGGTGCGGCCCTTACCAGCCAACACCAAAACCCTAAGTTAGGTACGGCCCGTACCAGCCTGTGCGGCTAGGCCGTACCTACCTAGGTCAGACCAGGCCGTACCAACTAGGTCAAACCAAGCCGTACCTACCCAGTCGGACCCTCAACCAGCCAAACGAGCGTCTGAGAGAAATGCGTCGGCAATCATCTCGCTCCTCCACGCCCTCTGACGCCTCCATCCCTTCCGCCACTGGCCCGATGGCCAACGTCCCTCCTGCTGATGCCCCCACGTCATCTCATCACTCCCACCGGAGTGCGTCTCGGAGTGACTCCCGCGCATCTCGCCACTCCCGGGAGAGTGCAGCCAGGACTGGGTCCCGCCAGAGCCCTTCCCTTCAGGACGCCGTCGATCCCATCTACTACGAGGGCGAGACCACATCCAGTGGGCATCAGTCCGGCTACCGGAGCCCACAGGAGAGCCCCTCCTACCATCCATCTGGAGACCAAGACCAGGGCTCTGACGAGGCCTCTGACCAGGCCCAGGGCTCTGATCATGCCTCCATCCACGACTCCGACCACGCCTCTGACTCCTTTGGCACCGATGCGGCCCTCTCTGATGCCACCCAGCGTGCCGATGCTTACACCGAGGAGTACTTCTTCATGCCGACCCGTCGGCAGTTCAAGTACTTCGACATGCTGCTAAAGAAAAAGATCAACAACACGAGGATTATTGATTTTTCTGCTCTTCAGACGCTGGGACTGGAGGATGAGTTCCGCCGCATTACCACCCGGGTCGGGATCACTCCAGCCTTCTGGGAGATCGCCCAGAGGGGGTACAAGAAGCTCACTATGGAGTTTCTTTCCTCTCTGGAGCTCAAGTACTCGCGGAACAATAACCCGTTCATCAGGTTCCGCATGCTGAGTGAGACCCACCGCGTCTGGCTGTCTGACTTGAGGGAGTGGTTTGGCTTTGCGCCGAACCCGACCACTGACTCCCTCTCTTTCTCTGTGGGCTTGGAGCGCGACAGTTTCTGGGAGCTGATCTCTGGCAGCGCAGCCGGGTCAGCTTTCAACAGGGAATATAAGCAGCTCAATGTCCCTCATCCAGTCATCCGGGTCCTGCTGCGTATCCTCGGTGGCACCATCTTTGCGCGTGGCGAGACGTTCGCCCGCGCCAATGTTGAGGATATGCAGCTGGTGGATCATATGCTGCGTCCCGACAGCACTCTCGAGCGGCCCGATCTGATGCTCGTCATGATCCACCACTGGCTCGGCATCCAGCGGCAGCCCAAGCCGGGTGGCGTTATCTACATCTCGGCCTATGTCACTCTGATCGCCGAGCGCTTACACCTCCAGATCATCGGCGACGAGGAGTGCCGGAGCTCCCGATCTCTCTCTCTCACTCAGTTCACCACCTACAAGTTCATCGAGTCAGCAGCCGGACGCGATGGGCGAGGTGCTTGGTCTTGGCGCATGCCTGACGGGAGGTCCAGCTATGTCATGCCTTTCCCGGTCACTCTCTCCTTCACTGACCGGAGCACTTGGTATTTCCGACGTCCGCCCCGCGTGCCGCCTGCCCCTGTGGCCCCACCCCCACCTCCCCCACCTCCTCCACCACCACCGCAGGGCGATGAGGACATGATCGATGCTACCACCTCTCCAGTCCAGGCTCCGTTTGAGCCGCTGCATCTGTTGAGTATTTTAGATATAATGATTTTGTACTCTTTTGCCTTTAATATTTATAAAACCTTCGTACTCAATAAATAGGTTAGTTGCAAGCGCACAACCTATCGATTGTAGTATTTAGGTGTCGATCCGCAGGGAGAGAGGGAAACACTAATTTTTAATAAAGAAAACTACTTCTAAAACAAAACAATAAAAGTAAAGTGGGGGGGTTTGTTCTAAAATCCTAAGGTTGGGTTCAATACCCGAAAGAGAGGAGTTTCAAACAATAAATGTAAATAAAATAAAGGAAAGAAAGATTGGTTTGTTTTCAAGTTTAAGGAGATCTAGGGGTATTTGGTCTACAATTCCTTGCTAATTCTATTTATTCGGTTTGTTTAAATTCATGTTTGATTTGATGAGGTTTCTAACCTATGTTAGCCTTTGGAACAAATATTAATACAAATACTTTGCGCTTTATGGATTAATGTGCCTCGAATTCTAGGGCTGTCACTAACCTAGAGGGATATTTAATCTCATGCTTCAAAGCATATATCGATATTTGTTCTAAGGTGTCCTAATTAGGATTTGCCTTCGCCTTTCGGTCCTTCACCAAAATCCTAACCTTAATTTCTATAGTTCCGGATTGGATATCAAAGTACGGTCGCTTCTAACCCAACCCTAAGGTGTGTCTTTATGGTTTCAATTAGTAGTCTCCTCATGACCAATGCCGGAATTTAATAAATTTAAAGCGGAAAGACCCGATCAACGGGATTTCAAAACTACTTCAATTCAATAAACCCTAACCAGGTGAACTCAAAGGAACGAGTACTAATGAAATTCATAAAGAATAAATCACAGAAATTAGCAATCAAATCCGATAACACAATCATAATAAAAACAAATATCCGAATAATCTAGAATTAAACAAGTTCATGCATTGACCTAAACCCCTAGAAAGAGAACTACTCTCTCTTGGAGAGATCCATTACAAAGATTGGCAAAAACAATAAGAAATGAGATAAAGAAATGATTACACCCTTTCTTAGATCTAAAACCTCGATCTTGCCGACTCCTTGCTTGAATCTTCTTCTTCTCCTTCCTTGGAAAACCTTCTAAAATTTCTGCAGGATCTCTCTCTCTCAATTTGTGGAAAGATGGATATAATAATGGATATGTACAATAATGGATCCTGAGATGAAATTCTTCCTCTTTTATAGCCAAAGGCCTTGCCCAATTTAGAGGATAGAAGTGGAGTTAGTGGGTGCACTCCTCAGACTGCCATGGCTATTTTTGGCCTTCTAAAACGTGTTCCTTGGAAGCCCAGAATAGAAAACCTCTTGAAAATGCGAATTTCTGGCTGTCTGCGAGTCCAGTGCGTCCGCACTGGAGTTGAGTGCGGGTGGTCTGGGTCGCACCGACTCCAGATCCCCTTTGGTTCCAAGTTCCCTTTTCTGGATTTTCTGCAAAATTTCCTGAGTGCGTCCGCACTGGATCTTAGTGCGTCCGCACTGGCATGTTGTTTTTCTGTTTTCCAAAGAATCCGAAGATTTCAAAAATAGTCAAGTACTGAGTGCGTCCGCACTGGCTGTGAGTGCGTTCGCATTGGCCTTGAACTTCTGTTTTCTGGAAAATTCTGAAAGTCGCAAAAATCGGCTAAGTAGTGAATGCGTCCGCACTGAAGGTGAATGCGGCCGCATTACGCTCGGACTTTTCGTCTGTGAGGTCTGCGCTGCTGGAAAATCGGCTAAGTACCCAGTGCGTCCGCACTGGTGGATAATGCGTCCGCATTGGACAGTTTTTCATCATTTTGCACTGTTTCCTGCATTGAAACATCGAGCGAACGCAGTAACTTGATTCTTGGTGTATTATATTCGCTTTATATCCAAAATACAAGATATTTGGTGTTATTTTATGATAAAAACTAGATCGACGGTGTATATAAAATACACCTATCAGCATCCTCTCTCTCCTCTTGTGCACCCATTCCCCGGCCAGGCTCCCCCCTTCTCCGAGCAGGTACATCCTTCACCCTTTGGTGCAGGTACCTCTTTCTATGGAGCTGGCCCTTCCACGTACCAGACTGGCCCATCCACCT
The DNA here is from genome assembly GCA_028015225.1 of Carex myosuroides. Taxonomy (NCBI): domain Eukaryota; kingdom Viridiplantae; phylum Streptophyta; class Magnoliopsida; order Poales; family Cyperaceae; genus Carex; species Carex myosuroides. The sequence goes on from CM051482.1 coordinate 8,334,031, forward strand.
CCGCCTACGCTGCCGGCCCCTCCACCTCCTACAGTCGACCAGTGTATCCCCCTCCAGTCTCTGAGCCCACCATCCAGGATGTCTACCACCTGATGTACGGCATGCGTCAGGAGCAGGGTGTTGCACTCTATGAGCAGGGTGCTGCCATTCGTGAGCAGGGCGCCGCACTCCATGATCTCACGCAGCGCGTGACTGGGATAGAGCAGCAGTTGAGTGACTGGCTCTGGTACGACCGCTCCCACGACTGATCAGGTTCGCTCTCTTTTCCCCGAGCTTCTTTTATCTCTTTTATCTTATAGTCTTGAAGCATTGAGGACAATGCTCCGGCTAAGCTTGGGGGGATGACATTTGCATTTAGGTCATGTTTACTTTACCGTTATTTTTCCTGCATTTTTTTTCGTATTTTCGTGCATTGTTAGGTGAAGATTTGCGTGAATTGCTAGAATTGAGAATAACTTTGAAACAATTTAGTTGTGATTAGGATAGACCTGAGTGAATTGGAACTAACCCATGATTGGTTATTGAACTGCTTAGGTTGAGATGTTTTTAATAATGGAAACGATGAAACAAACTTAGAATTGAATCGAACGAGATTATTCGAAAAAACTGAAATGTGCCTTTAGGAATTGAGATTTTCAAATTAAGAAAGTTTGGAATATCCATTGGTATGAATGAATACCAATAGATGTGTGTATTCATGGTATGAGCAAAAAAAAAAAAAAAAAAAAAAGATGGAGAACATAAGAGTACTGGCAATAAGCCTCGAATGGGCGCCTTTGAGCTCGTCTCCCAATTAGAAATAAAGAAAGAAAATTTTGCTCATACCAACACACTTCGTTCGCAACTTTCTTACCCTTAAGCTTGATTCAAGCTTGGGGGAGGGAAAATGAAAAGAAAAATCACCTTGAATGAAAGCACTGATTCGGAAAAAGAATGAAATTGTTTCGATCAAACCTAGGTAATTAGTCTTTCCATTGTTAGAAGCATCTCAAAATAAGAAGTTCAATTGACTAATTGGTGGAGTGAATCAAGGTTTATAAAGGCATATTTGAATTACAACCGAATCGATTCTAGAAATTCTTGACTATAGCAGATTCACGTAGGTTTTCACATTTAGACTTGTATCTGCATTTAGATTTAGTTGTCCAGCACTTTTACCCGAGTTTGAAACTTTTTGCTTGAGGACAAGCAAAGGTTCAGCTTGGGGGAATTTGATACCTCGCATATTTAGTCTATTTTAGGTCTGTTTTAGTACCAGATTCGTGCCCTAATTCACCAGAATCATGTGCATTTCATCGATATATCTTTAGAATTTGGTACTGCTGAGTGTTTGTTTGTTTTCTGCAGGCTTGGAGCAAAACACACGAAGAAACGACGATTTGGAATGATCTGGTACGGCCCTTACCAAGTTTGGTACGGGTCTTACCGGACTTAGCCATTTTTCAGCTCATCACGCCTGGTACGGCCTGGCCGTACCAATTTGGTACGGGCCGTACCTAAAGGCGGCCTGACAGATTCAAATTTTGGCAGAGGCTATTTAAAGCGGGGAACTCTCCAATTTCGACATCCATTCCATTCCAGATCTATTTGAGAGCACAGTAAGAGAGAGAAAGAGAGCTAAGGAGCTAGGAGCAAGAAGGAAGGAAGAGGAAAGAGGCGAAACTCGACGGATCTAGCTTCCTCCTCTCGATCCCTTCGATCCATGGCTATCTCTATCCCTTTTATTGTATTTTTAGATCAGATCATGTGCTGTGAGTAGTTATTTTAGTTTCTAGGGTTTAGAGATGGATTCTTGATTTGTTTTGACTTTCTTTGACTTGTATCTTGTATGAACTCTTTTGATTGATTGATTGTGATTTCTTTGCTATCTTTTGCTTTGATTGCTGTGATTGTGTATGATGAACCTCTAGGTTTAGATCGAACCTATCAAGGTCATGTGATCATCTAATCTCTCAACCAAATCAATTGTTTAGGGTAGACTTGTTCGAATTGAAGCCGAGAGGTTGAATTCTCCTCTAATCGACAGATTAGAGGGTGCCTTAGGTCTCCAATCAACCAGTTAGGGTAGATCTGTACCAACACACGAGAGTTGAGGTGTAGAAATCCCTAAAAGGAAATCAATTGCATTCCAACCTAGATCTTGATCCAACAAACGACAGTTGAGGCTTAGGAACCTTAGGTATGGTCAATTGAACATTTCCAAAGAGTTTAGCACAAGGTACCAGCAAGGAAATGCATCAACTCGAACTGTTAAGCTCTGTTCTGGGAAGCCAGTACGGGTCTTACCAGAGTGGTACGGCCTTGCCTTACCAAGTTAAGTACGGCCTAGCCGTACCGACTTGGTACGGGCCGTACCACTAGAGGCAGATCATAGATGAAGTCTGAAACCCTGGAAACGCCTTTTATCCATAATCAAAACACAATTTACATTTCTTCTAGCATTTTATTACATCTTTCTGAATTGTTTGAATTGTTTGAATTGACCTTTTTAGGAAATTAAATACCAAACCAAATCTTTCTCACTTCTAGTTTTTAACTGAGTTTGGTAGATTCTAACCAAGTAATTGCCCGTCCCTGTGGATCGATACCTGATTATACTACTCGATAGGGGTTGTGCACTTGCAACCCTTACTCGTGAAGTGTAAATGCGGTTTTAAAAGGTACGCCCTCAAGCGTACCGAAACTTGCGTTGCGCTTCTGCGCGAACAGTTTCCCCGCTAAGATTTTCTTCACATAAACCTAATAAATCTCAACGAGGCTAATTCATACAAATAGTTTCTCTTACCATTAAAGTACTGTCACTACCCTAACAGACTCAAACTAGATCATTGAAATTAGATGAAGAGATAGTAAATCACAAAAGCATTTTGTTTCAACAACAAGAAATCATAATCAACAGAAATATATATATCAAAACATCAAGAGTAACAAGGTTTACTGCCTAGCCCTAAGAAAAGGAACTTAGCCGCGGAACGGCATCGTTACAAGCACTCCTCTCTTCTCACTTTAATCAAATCTAACCCTAATTACAAAGATAACTAATCCTTCTGCCCAGGGGTCTTATATAGGAGTGTAGGGACGTGTAGAAGTTGAGTAGGGGCTAAGAAATTGATCTGGAAACAGCTGTCGGCAGTTATTCCCCAAGAGACGCCTTCGGATACGGACCGTATTGGGTGATACGGTCCGTATTAGGACCTTGACGGTTAGGGTTTAATGCCTCCAGCGCTATCTTCTGGTCTGTGCTAGGCCGGGTCCGTATTAGGTAATACGGGCCGTAACAAAAGACAGTCGATGAGCGTCGCTGATCCGATTGACCTGATTCTAGCTCCATTTGATGTAAAGTAGTCCCAAAACCTGTTTTCTGCAATAAAACATAAAGAAGGGTGACAGTAGCCTTTTTCTCTAATTAATTAAACATAAGTGCGAGAAAATATGCAAACCCTGCAGTAACTTACAAATTAGTTAATCAAGAAATTTGGAGAAAAATCACAGTTATGTATTTTAATTACAAGTATACCTCGGCACCTATCGTAACCTAAGATCCCATGGCCTTATGCGAACTGGTGCATCAACTCAGCACCTCGGTTGAACGCCTGACCGACGGTCTCAGCGTCATGGACGGATGCAAACAACGTCTCGTCACTAGTGTACGGGACGTAGACATGAGGCTCATCGGATATGTCATCCACCGCATCAACTCCGCCCAAGCCAGCGCATCTCAGTAGAGAGTCGAGACGCGCCCTGTACCCACACTGGCACACCGCGGGTACGTTGTGCTTGAGGATGACTTTCCCGAGCCTCTTCCAGCCCGTGGTCATGGCTATCGTAGCTCCTATGACGCAACTCTTGACCATATATAATGCATGAAAACAAAAAATATGAAGAAGTTGTACAAATGCAGTCATTGTTAGTTTTTAACTTGAAATTTAAAATTAAATATACCGTGGCTGCGAACGGTGCGCCGGAAGGGATAAGACCATGGATCCGTCCTCTCCGATATCTCGGCTTCAGTACCAGCTCATGGGGGTTATCGGTACCCGAAGTTGAAGAGATTGAAACTTCTTTGAATTTATACAAAAAATAAAACCTGCGGACCCCTTTTATAGGCTTCCCAGGGGTCCGCTCCGGCATTATGCGGCCCCTGGGTCTGCTCCGGTATTGTGCGACCCCATTTCAAGGTCCGCATCGGCATTATGCGGTCCCCAGTAAATGGGGCCGCACAATGACGGAGCGGTCATGGTAGATTTCGAATTAACCAAAAACGATAGTTTTTTAGTTTTTTTTTTTTTTTTTTTTGAACTGTGCTATGTTTAAAAATTTCGGGTAAAACAACATTGTGTTCTGCCAGTGCAGCCGAGCACTTAGCATAATTTATAACTTTTAGGGCCGCATTCAGGGTAATGCAGATTGTATTGGAGTCTTGTGATCCTCTGACTTGACGTGTTTTCTTCCAACTCCTGATGCGGACCACATTCAGAGTTAAAATTCTAATGCAGTCCGTAACAGAGTTTAACTTCTCCGTCGATGCTCGTTTTGCCCTAATTCTTGCTCCATGCCTCCAATTCTTCAACATCTGCAATAAGACTCAAAAAGTGCAGCAATACTCTTTTCTCATAAAAATGGGAAATAAAAATGAGATTTTTAAGTAAAATTTAAGTCAAAATCACATGACATTTTCTATATGATTTTTCGTGATCAACTTGCTGAATACGTTTTATTAAGAGAGAATTCAAATGTTTTCATTTAAGATTTTTTATAAATACAACCCATATAAACATTGTTCGCGAACCATATTCTTTTGTTTTTAACGGCCCTTCAAGGGAAGATTAAAAAAAAAAATGAAAGTTTTGACAAGCAGAGATTGTTTACTCGTCAGATATATCGAGCATGAAACTTTTAATTATCTCCACAGAGAGTGTTTGTGTGCCGTTACTGATTGACACATAAATTTAACCATGCTAGTTGTTCCGCTGTGCTTATTTTTCTTTAAGCCGTAAAATTTATTTAGTTATAAAGTTTACTAAGTCAATTAAGATTTGCTTTTTCATCGCAGTTGAGTACCAATTATCAATACACGTAACATGAGTTGCGTACCGTAACATCCCTTTGTCACTGATAATTATTTGAATATTTTTTATTGGACTTTAATTGTGCAAATATAAATTTAGGGCCTTTTGTGAAAAACTCAGGAGTTGCCTTCGGAAAAATCCAAGCAAATAATATAGTCAAAAAATTCAAAAAATAAATCCACATAATAACAGTTTGGATTTATTTCTTAAGTGTTCTATTTAAATTGTTTGAATTTTTCGTGAAACGTCTTAATTACTATTACAGAATAATCTACTAATAATTTCCAAACTTTTTTTCAGTGACAAAACACAACAACTTTCGTGGGAGGTCTTTACGGACATTGAAGTTTACAAGGCTAGACATTCACCTAGGGGTGTAAACGGATCCGGTTTATCCACTCTGAATCCGATCCATATCCGCTTGAGAACCGAATTCGGTTAAACGGATTCGGATATTACTCAGATACAAATCTAGATAATAAGGGCATGTTCGTTTGTCACGGGATTATACGGAATGAGAATCCGTTTTTGAAAAAGCGGAAACCCATGAGTACGGGTACGAACGGGGTTAATTATAGGAATGTTGAAATTGGTGTTCGGTTGTACGATGAGAGTAGTTGTAGGAAATCCTATTTTTCTTTCTAAAATAGTTGATATCAATACAATTATTCTTATTAATAATAATTAGTGTAATTAAATAATATGAATAACATAACAATACTTATTAGTTATTATTTTATAACGATGCTTTTGCTCGTAAACCTTGTTATCCAATCACCGAAATAAATTTAAATTAGAAAATTGATAATTAACCATTTTTAATTTGCTTGAAATAAAATAAAAAATATGTATATTGTTAATTTTGCTTCAATACTATTTTAGAAGGTTGGTTTGTACTATTTAAAAAAATGAATTTCAATTTAAATAAGAAAAAAAAATGTACACTAATATGCTGTAAAAAAAAATTGTACACTAATATTTATACAAAAACGAATATCTATTTTCGTTACTTTCTATTTGAACAAATAACAAAATAATCATAGAAATATATATTTCACAGTAAAATTAATCACTAATTTAAAAATAATTCTTTTTTTTCTTTTTCTTCTTGTTATTTTGCATCAATAATTTCTATTAAATTTAAATGATATCATAAACTGTACTAAGATTGAAAATTCAAACCATATTAAAACAAGATTTGATTATTTTATATGATGATAATCACACCTGAACCATCAACTTTTTGACCATTTATAATAAAAAATACACTTATTGTCATTGATAGTCGTGTAGGAAAAAAATCATTAGCTCTGAGCTAATGTGCAAATTCCTACAATTTTTTTTTTACTTTTTGAACTCTTTCACGAGTTTTACCCATAATCAAATCCCCATAAATCCCACCTTATTTCTATACAACCGAACGGAACCTAATCGAATAAAGTGAATAGGATCCGGATACGAATATATTTTATAATCCGGAAGCGGAGCGGATATCCGGAACCGGAAATGAAGCGGACAATAAATCTGAATCCGCTGACTGACGAGTCCGCTCTCCGGAAAAAAAAGTTTCTTTCGCAAGGCGGAAAAAGTTCAACACATTACTTAGTACTGAAGAGAAGGTTGGAGCATATAAATGATTCACCTTATACTTCTATTTTAATTGTGGGACTAAATTTAAATTCCGGACCGGATAAAAAGTGAGCTCCGGAGAGAGAGCTGGTAGAACCGTAGAAGGAAATGTGATTGGGCCATTGGAGCGCAGGTAAAGCCCAACAGACTTCGAGTCTTGTCTCCTTAAGCAATGGCACAACCCAGCTTGAGTTGTTTTTTTGTTTGCTTTTTTTTCATTACTATAAAACATATTTTCACTAAAAAAAATATATTTTGATTATGATACTTATATTATATTATGTAATATAGGTGGATTATTCATATGACTCAATTATCTGACAATTATTCGATTCGTATTTGTATTCGTAGATTATCCGCTCCGTATTCGTATCCATTTAAGACGGATTTGATTTTGAGTTTTAATATCCGTTTACTATCCGTATTCGTATCCGTATTTGCTCATTGAAATGTGGATACGAATTTGATATCAGCATTATCCGCTCCGTTTACACCCCTACATTCACCTCTCTCTGAAATAAAATAAAATAAAGATACTTGAGCTTTAATTATAAACGGCTTACCACAGAAGTGTGTCTAGATCCTACTAGGGGCGGACCCCGAGGGGCTCTGGAATTTTAATGAGTGATTTGAGTTAAATTTAGAGTTAAAATTAAAATAATTTACTAGAATTCAGATTGGTAATCAGAATTAAAAGTCATAACATCTATTATCTAATATCCGATTAGCTAATAGGTTTGAACTATTTAAATCTGATTCGATTTTTTTTCCGGACAAAAATCCTAAATCCTACAATTTCAAGCACATAAATTAGATAAATGCTAACGGGCTTGCACAGAAGAAACGAAAACATTAATATTACAAAAATTAAAATGTACACAACAAATGCAAATTAACAATATATAAGGCATGGCAGAAAAGTTTGAAAATGATTTAAAAATCGGGCATTTGGGTCGGTGGGACAGGCGTCACAGGGATTGGGAATCCCTGAAAATTTTCAGCAGCAAACACTCGCCGTGATATACGACAGGGGTCTACGGTCCTACGTTCTCTCCGGAAAAATTTCGTCCTTTCCATTACGGTGCACCAAGAACCGGTCCATTTAATTACTACCAAAAATACTGGTCCCGCACCACGCCACACTTGCAATTGCAAGGGGAAGAACTCGCAGGGTCGCAGCGGTCAAAAGAACGGCTTTGTTACTGTTAAAAGACGTGCTGGTCATCCTGTAATGGCCACGCGTCTCTGTTTTATTGGTCGATGCATTTCTGTGGAGAAGCGTTGTACTTAAGTCATGCTCACGCTGCACGAGAAAGAGAAAAAAAAAAAGGTAAAGAAGGGGCGGTCAGAGAAGGCGCGCCGACCCCTTTTCCAGTTTTCCAATTTCCTGTTTCGTGCAATTCCCGTTCTACCCCTGACAGACTTGCCAGTCAAAGCTCAAAACCGGAATTATCGACAGGCCGGCACAAGGTGCGGTTTTTTCTTTTATGAAACCCGCAAGATAATTTCGGTGAAAAAAAAATATCAAGTCCATAGTTTTAACTTTTGGGTAATGCAATGGCAGCATCCTCAAATTTTTAGTTTGTCATAAATAGATTTTAAATATTTTGGTTCCTTGTAGATAATTTCATGAAGTTTTTAATTGGTAATGGTTCAACCCCCAACTACAATTGTTAAATGGTCATAATACACCTGATAAATTTATTATTATTCAAATATTTTTATAAATTTATTATTCTTACTTCGAATCATTTGCAGTTTTCATATATAAATATTTTTATCAACTTTAATTATTTACGAAACTGTATTTGACTATTTTCACACGCACACGCATTATGCATATAATAAAGCATATAAAACGAAATAAGAAAAAAGAAAATATTTAATTCAAGTGCCTATATTTTTATAATAAATTATTAATCAACTTTACAGAATGAAATGTCAAAATCATTAAAATTCATATATTATAATATAACATCCTAGAATATTATGGTCATTTCGTATATAAATTTGAGCACAATGAATGAATTGTTTAGGGATCACTGTTATAAGCTATGACAGCTCAGAAGGAGGATTAGTATCTTCTGTATGCAATCTCAGTCGTGTGATCAATTTTTTTTTGTCAGAGGGGAACACAGAGGTCTTTAAGATTTGTGCTAGGTTCATTAAAATTCATGCAGATTAAAACGGATGGGTGCAGATTCCTCATTCTACACGGTGAGAACTACAGAGGATACGAGTTCTCGAAAGCATGGAAATAAATCTTTCGAATAACATGAACCCGTTATTATGTTCCCAACCGTTCAAATTTTCATGCGCGAATCTCAACGAATAACTTTTCCATTCACAAATCTCAACGAAAATCAATGGTTAGAATCAGAATAATAGGTTCATGTTATTTCTTTGGAATAACAACATATTTATTTCCCAAAAACATACGAATCATGACATTAATGTGTAAATTATCACTTTGCAGTGTGCGGTCAGTTCACTTATTTATCACTTTTCCGGATGTGGTCAATTCACTCATTTATCACTTTGCAGTGTGGTCAGTTCACTCTGATATCACTTTTCAGTGTTCAATTCACTCATTTATCACTTTGTAGTGTGTGGTCAGTTCACTCTGATATCATTTTGCAGTGTGTGATCAGTTCATTCTAATATCACTTTGCAGTGTATAGTCAATTCACTCATTTAAATATTTTGAGAATCTAATATATACAATTATATTAATCATAATAAGTAATTAGTATCAATACACTAATATAGTTTAATTGTAGTATTACATCTTCTATAAAAAGTTTAAAGAAAAGAAAAAAAACATCCTAATAAGTTTCTCATACATTTGCCAAACACCGATATTCTAAAATTTTCGATTGATTAAATGATTTTAGTTTTGACAAATTGAAATACTTATTTTCATATTAAAAAATTTCATTCCTATAAAATTTTGCATGTATTTGTTTTTGTAATACTTATTTTCATACTTATTTTAGTTTTGACAAATTGAAACCCTTAATGTTGTATTTGTTTTTTCAGAACCACATCAAGAGAGGCATAGTGTTGAGAGAATACACACTAGAATTTTCATCCATAAAAAAACTTATTATCATTACATACTTTCCATGCAAAATTTAAACGCACAATTTCAACCCTTCAAAATCACAATTTCTTCCGATCAGCTCAATGTTGCATGTATTTCATCAATTTTCTTTTATAAAAGACGTGCTTTGTGAGGTTTTTTATCAGTCTCAAAAACCCGATATTTTCATTAATACCCAAAAAAAAAAACAAATTATCAAATCTGCCCCCATCCCAAACTTATTTTTAAATCTACCCCAACAGCCCGTCTGTGGGCGGTCCACTTTCCCCACCTGACCGTCCAGCAGCTGGGCGGTCCACTACCCGGATCTGACCACCCAGCAGTTGGGCGGTCCTCTATAAAATCCCTGTAAAAGGGGTTTTTCTCTCTCCTGAGCAGCACAGTATTCATTCCCCCAATTTCCAGAACCGAAAGAGAGGCAATTTTGAGTGATTTTGAGGCTAGTAGAGGTATGGACAGTAACAAACGAGGTAAGAAATCGAGCAACCGAGATCGTGGCGTAGCGAGAGGAGTGTCTATTAGTGATCGAGGTAAAAACGAGTGAAAAAAGTACAAGTGTCAAGTATGTCATGATTTTCTTAATTGTGAGACATGTAAGATGGAGGAATGGAGTAGACGACATGGTCGGTATGAAATTTCAGACGATGACTTTGTGAAAAACCCCTACGGCTTTGGTTTGAAAAAGAAGAAAGCTGATCTAGAGCCTCCAGCATCGGACGACGAGTTTGTTCCTTGTACTGGTAAGGCTACCACTTCGTCTGCTGTGACTGATCCAGATCAGGCAAACTCTGATGACGACTTTGTTTCATGCACTTTCAAGGCTCGTTGTAAGAAGTAGATTTTTTAGGAATTTATGTTGTAGAATTTTTAAGAATTTATGTCGTAGACTTTATTTCATTAGTTTTGTGTTTGTTTATATTTTATGTTGTTAGTTTTTGTATATGTAATTAAGTAATAAAAATAACAAAAATAAGACATATAAAATAATTGAGGCAAATAAAAAATTACATAGTTCACAAACTACCAATTAGAATAGTTCACAATATACATCTAAAATAGTTCATAAAATAATTTAACAAAACTTGGTAATCAGCGACGACGGCCGAACAAACTCAAAACACGACGTCTGGGTCTGGGTCTGGGTGCAGCTGGTTGTGCGACACTACCGGATGTCTCTCCATGGCTACTACCGGTTGTTGGGCTTTCATGAGTGCAGTGGCTACTACCGGTAGCCTCAGCAACAACTTTAGCATTTTCTCTCTCCTTGGCTTCGTTAATGGCATCTGCATTGCATTCCAGTTGAAATAAAATCAAAATAAAATATAAGTAAATAAATAAAATCAACTGTACCTGCTCGCTGCCTGTCAGTTGTTGAACGGCGGGCCTGATGTCTCATTCGCCTACCTTTCATCTCGTCCATGGTCATTACTTGACGCTTGTGGGGTCTTCTTTCTTTTCTGATCCACCCGCTTGCGGGATAGACTCTATCACCAACATAGGGCGGCCACTGATACTGGTTGGGATAAGGATGGAAAGATGCACCCCATGTACTCGCAAGGTAATCGGTACGGTACATGTCTGCGACATAATCATCCTCAGAGAAGTTTCTCTCTCGGCACACCGCCATAACATGAGAACAAGGTAGGTGGGCCAACTGGATTCCTTGGCAAGTGCATGTTAAAGTATTGTCAGGTGCAAAAATAACAACATACTTGAACATCATTTTCACAAACTCCATAGTCCCATCCGGTCTGGACAGTGCACTTCGAATTCCAATTGGTTCTCCCCGTACGGGACAACTCTCATAGCTGCACCTTTCTCCCTATGTTTCCTTAGTTTCCCCTCCACCCTTGTTGAAAACGTTTGATTCCTGGACAGTAATTCGAGGGCTTTAACACGCCGTGCAACAAACCATGTATTTAACTTGTAGAAGGTGTCCTCCATAATTGCTGCCACGGGCAACTGCCGGCTCTGCTTGAAAACATCATTCAAGGACTCAGACCCATTTGTGGTCATAATTCCCCATCAAAAACTTCCATCACGGGTGATACCTCGCATATTTAGTCTATTTTAGGCCTGTTTTAGTACCAGATTCGTGCCATAATTCACCAGAATCATGTGCATTTCATCGATATATCTTTAGAATTTGGTACTGCTGAGTGTTTGTTTGTTTTCTGCAGGTTTGGAGCAAAACACACGAAGAAATGGCGATTCACATGATGAGGTACGACCCTTACCAGGCTTGGTACGGGTCGGACCATACTTAGCCGTTTTCAGCTCTTCACGCCTGGTACGGCCAGGCCGTACCAAATTGGTACGGGCCGTACATGAAGGCGTCCTGACAGATTCAAATTTGGGCAGAGGCTATTTAAGGGGGAAACTCTCCAGATTTCGTATCCAATTCATTCCAGATAGATCTGAGAGCTCAGTAGGAGAGAGAAAGAAGGCTAAGGAGCTGAAAGCAAGAAGGAAAGAAGAGGAAGAGGCGAAACTCGACGGATCTAGCTTCCTCCTCCATCTCCCTTCAATCCATGGCTATCTCTCTTCCTCTTATTGTATTTTTAGACATTGCTATGTGCTGTGAGTAGATCATTTTAGTTTCTAGGGTTAGAGATCGAATCTTGATTTGTTTTGACTTTCTTTGACTTTTACTTTGTATGAACTCTTTAGTTTGATTGATTGTGATTTTCATTGTTATATCTTGCTTTGCTTGCTGTGATTGTTGTATGATGTCCCTTTAGGTTTAGATCGAACCTATCAAGGTCATGTGATCATCTCAATCTCTCATCCAATTCAAGTACATAGGGTAGAATAGTTCGAATTGAAGCCGAAAGGTTGAATTCTCCTCTAATCGACAGATTAGAGGGTGCCTTAGACATCTAATCAATCAGCTAGGGTAGATCTGTACCAACATACGATGGTTGAGGTGTAGAAACCCTAAAAGGCTCTCAATCGCATTCCAACCTAGATCTTGATCCAACAAACGACGGTTGAGGGTTAGGAACCTTAGGTATGGTCAATTGAACCTTTCTAAAGAGTTTAGCACAAGGTACCAGCAAGGAAATGCATTTACTCGAACTGGTAGGTTCTGTTCTGGGAAGCCGGTACGGGTCTTACCAGGGTGGTACGGCCTAGCCTTACCAAGTGAGGTACGGCCTAGCCGTACCTACTTAGTACGGGCCGTACCACTAGAGGCAGATCAGAGATGAAGTCTTAAACCCTGGAAACACCTTTTATCCATAATCAAAACACAATTTACATTTGTTCTAAACATTTTGTTACATCTTCTTCAATTGTCTGAACAGTTTGATTTGATACCTTAGGAAATTAAATACCAAACAAAACCTTTTCAACTTCTAGTTTTCAATCAAGTTTAGATAGAACTTAACCGAGTGATTAGCCGTCTCTGAGGATCGATACCCGATTATACTACACGGCAGAGGTTGTGCACTTGCATCCTTTACTCGTGGAGTGTTAACGAGGTTTAAAAGGTACGCTTTCAAGCGTGCCGAAACTTGCGTTGCGCTTTGCTGCGAACAAGTTTTTGGCGCCGTTGCCGGGGACGGTAACCAATTGCTTAGTTAGGTTTTATCTTACTTAGTTGATCTAGACTTTATCTTGTATCCTTTATTTTCTTTTATTTTGTTTCGTTTCTTTTATTTATTTATTTTCTCTTTTTCAGGAACACTATGGCGATTACTATCTGAGGAGCTCGAGACACCATGGATCTCATGTACAACATGACGACAGACCAACATTGGTTTGGCCGCGACAATTTTCAAGCTGGAGGAGGCGGCCGATCCAAAGCTGATCAGATCACAGCTCTATATGCTAGAGCTGCCGAGCTAGAGGAGGCCATGATCGCAGCTCTATATGCTAGAGCTGCCGAGCTAGAGGAGGCCATGGAGAGTTATTCAATCAGAATGAGCATGAGGGAAGCCAGAAACCAGAAACCACAGCCATGTGCCATGTGTGGGGACAGGAGACACTCTTATGAGTATTGCCCACTGGCTGATTGGAGTGAGGAACCGGAGCAGGATGGCTGTATCAGCAACAACAATTGCAATTTCTACGACCCTGCACCATTCGATGACTCGAACAATTGCGTATTCCAACCCGACCCACCCGAGCCGTACGTTGATCCCGCTGAGATCGAATTCATACACGAGCAAGGCAAGATGAATCAGATGATGTGGGAACATATGCAGAGCATGTCCACTCAGATGGCTGCTCAACAAAATCAAATGGCTGCCCAAAACAAGTTGCTGGAGCAATTGAGTCACATCATCATCTCACGCCAATCTCAACCTGCAAAGCTGCCAGCTCAGCCAGAATGCGAAGGACCAGCCCAGCCAACAGACCAGACCGCACTTGACGCGACCCGCATCATTGAGACACGACCCGCATCACCCACGGAAGAACATGTGGACCCAGGTTGCATCGAGCCAAGTCGACCTGCATCTCCACCTGAAGAGCATGTAGACGAGACCCGCACGCCACCTGATGCGACCCGCATGCCGTGGTCTGATGACCTGGAGACCAAAGGAAGCGATTGGGATTGGTCAGCATGCGATGCCATTCCACCTGATGCGACCCGCGTCAAGACCCAGACAGAGCGGCTGACTCCTGAGCTCAAGCCTCCAGCAGCTCACCTCAGGTACGAGTTTCTAGACCCAGATAGATGTCGTCATGTAATCATAAGCGCAGATCTTGAACCCGATCGGACTGCTACACTCTTGGAGAAATTGGAAGCGCACAAAAGCGCGATCGGGCGCTCGATCAAGAACTTGATGGGAATCTTGCGGATTTTTCTGATGCAAGAGTATGATCGCACGGTTCGTGTTCCTCAGAAGTGGGTGCTCCCACCAGTGCCACCTGATCCACCTCCCACCGATGACTGAGCGGGTATGTTTTCTCTTTCCCTTTTGCTTCTATATCTCTTTATCTTTCAGTCTTGAAGCATTGAGGACAATGCTCAGGCTAAGCTTGGGGGGGAAGACGACTTTTGTATCTTAGGATTTACTTTTGTGTTTTAGGATTTATTTTGATTGCACTTAGGTCATTTTTACTTTTCTCTTGCATTGTTAGGTGAAAAATTTGCTTGATTGTTTCGATTAGGGACTTGTTTGAAAACTTTTGTTTGTGAGTTGGATGATCTTGGAAAATTAGAACTAACCTCATAATTGACCAAACAAAACTGATTACGAACAAATGGTTTGAGATTTGTAAAATTGGAAACTTGAATGTCGAGATAGCATTTAGAAACCGAATTGTGCCTTTCAAAGGTGGAAATAGGGATTTCAAATAAAGAAAAGTTGGGATATCCGTTGGTGTGAATGAACACTAGTGGATGTGTGTATTCATGGTATGTGCGAACAAAAAAAAAAAAAAAAAAAAAAAGAAGAAAAAGAAAAAAAAGAAAGAAAAAAAAAAAAAAAGGATGAAAAGATGGAGAACATAAGAGTACTGGCAATAAGCCTTGAATGGGCGCCTTTGAGCTCGTCTCCCAATTAGAAATGAAAAAAAAAATAAATAAAATTTTTGCACATATCAACACACGAAGTCCGCAACTTTCTGACCTAAGCTTGATTCAAGCTTGGGGGTGCCAAAAAGGGAAAATCTCTACAAACGAAGGCATAGTTTAGTGAAAGAATGATAAATCGATAAATTCGAGTAATCAACTTTGCAAGACTTGAAACATTTAGAGTTTGAGGTTTTATTAATCAATTTGTGAGGTGAATCACAATTGACCAAGGGAAGTCCGAATCATAGCAAAAAGATTCTTGCGTTCTTTTATTGTAGCAATCATGTAAGTTTTCACATTTAGACTTGTATCCGCATTTAGATTTAGTTGTCCAGCACTTTTACCCGAGTTTGAAACTTTTTGCTTGAGGACAAGCAAAGGTTCAGCTTGGGGGAATTTACCTCGCATATTTAGTCTATTTTAGGCCTGTTTTAGTACCAGATTCGTGCCATAATTCACCAGAATCATGTGCATTTCATCGATATATCTTTAGAATTTGGTACTGCTGAGTGTTTGTTTGTTTTCTGCAGGTTTGGAGCAAAACACACGAAGAAATGGCGATTCACATGATGAGGTACGACCCTTACCAGGCTTGGTACGGGTCGGACCATACTTAGCCGTTTTCAGCTCTTCACGCCTGGTACGGCCAGGCCGTACCAAATTGGTACGGGCCGTACATGAAGGCGTCCTGACAGATTCAAATTTGGGCAGAGGCTATTTAAGGGGGGAACTCTCCAGATTTCGTATCCAATTCATTCCAGATAGATCTGAGAGCTCAGTAGGAGAGAGAAAGAAGGCTAAGGAGCTGAAAGCAAGAAGGAAAGAAGAGGAAGAGGCGAAACTCGACGGATCTAGCTTCCTCCTCCATCTCCCTTCAATCCATGGCTATCTCTCTTCCTCTTATTGTATTTTTAGACATTGCTATGTGCTGTGAGTAGATCATTTTAGTTTCTAGGGTTAGAGATCGAATCTTGATTTGTTTTGACTTTCTTTGACTTTTACTTTGTATGAACTCTTTAGTTTGATTGATTGTGATTTTCATTGTTATATCTTGCTTTGCTTGCTGTGATTGTTGTATGATGTCCCTTTAGGTTTAGATCGAACCTATCAAGGTCATGTGATCATCTCAATCTCTCATCCAATTCAAGTACATAGGGTAGAATAGTTCGAATTGAAGCCGAAAGGTTGAATTCTCCTCTAATCGACAGATTAGAGGGTGCCTTAGACATCTAATCAATCAGCTAGGGTAGATCTGTACCAACATACGATGGTTGAGGTGTAGAAACCCTAAAAGGCTCTCAATCGCATTCCAACCTAGATCTTGATCCAACAAACGACGGTTGAGGGTTAGGAACCTTAGGTATGGTCAATTGAACCTTTCTAAAGAGTTTAGCACAAGGTACCAGCAAGGAAATGCATTTACTCGAACTGGTAGGTTCTGTTCTGGGAAGCCGGTACGGGTCTTACCAGGGTGGTACGGCCTAGCCTTACCAAGTGAGGTACGGCCTAGCCGTACCTACTTAGTACGGGCCGTACCACTAGAGGCAGATCAGAGATGAAGTCTTAAACCCTGGAAACACCTTTTATCCATAATCAAAACACAATTTACATTTGTTCTAAACATTTTGTTACATCTTCTTCAATTGTCTGAACAGTTTGATTTGATACCTTAGGAAATTAAATACCAAACAAAACCTTTTCAACTTCTAGTTTTCAATCAAGTTTAGATAGAACTTAACCGAGTGATTAGCCGTCTCTGAGGATCGATACCCGATTATACTACACGGCAGAGGTTGTGCACTTGCATCCTTTACTCGTGGAGTGTTAACGAGGTTTAAAAGGTACGCTTTCAAGCGTGCCGAAACTTGCGTTGCGCTTTGCTGCGAACAACGGGCTTGCAATATCTTCTCATATGCGGGTGGCTCAGCCAGATCGGCGGGATTATTTTTCCCCACCTTGAGTAAGTACAAATTTGCCTTTGGACAGTACTGCAAAAAAAAAATTCAGATGAGAAAATTTAAGTAAATAATTCAGAAAATATAAGTCAACAAATAAAAATATACATACCTTGGCAAATCTTTGAACAACTCTTCCACCCTTCTCGGCTTCTTCTTCTTGCAACCAATTCTGAATGTATCTGCAACCCATTTTTCAGATCCGCAGTTCTTGTATAGGTTGTCTGTAACATGTTGCATACACAGCCTGTGCACACAATCGCCGTTCGCTGTCGACCATTCAAAATCTGGGCGATCAAAAACATATTTGATTCCTTTGTGCTGGTCTGATATGACACAAAAGAACCGGTCGCCAACCACTTGTCTTCTTACGAACCTCACGAAAAATCCCCAGTTTTCCCCGTCCTCCTTCTCAACAATTGCAAAGGCCAAAGGCAACATCTGGTTTTCAGCATCATATGCACATGCAATCAGCAGTCTCCCGTCGTAACGGCCAGACAGGAAGCATGCATCTACACTGATGACCGGTCTAATGTATGGCACAGCTTGAATACATGGAACCGAATGCCCATGCTATGGCCTTGAATTGCAATGCATTGTCGACAATCGGTACTCTTAGATTCTAACATTCAAAGACAGTGCCGGAATTTGTACTTGCTATGGCCTACAGCAATGGTGCAAGCAAGTTGTATGAACCATGCCAGCTACCGAACATTCGGCAAATCGCAAGTTCACGCCCTCTCCACAACCTGTTGTATTTTGGGACGACATGCTTGTAAACCCGTCTGACAGCTCTACCGACCTCCTTAAGGCTCATCGATGGGTTCTCCTTAATGTCATTCTCAATTACATCGGCAATAAGTGAAGCTGTAAGCTGTGCATGGTCTTTCCTTGATGACGCAGCCTTGCATGTGTGATGTGGTTCACACTTCTTAATAATCCATGCCTCGCCCTTACCCACAGGGGTTGCATAGAGACGGAAGTGGCAATGCGCTTCATCGGCACAAACAATTACTAACCTTCTTCGGTCCCTTTTTTGAGTTCTGCACTCCCAGTTGCCGTGAACATGGACCTCATTTATTTTCTTCACAAGTTCATCTATGTTGGCGTAAACCTGCTACGGAGCAAGCTCTTCATTGTACCTGACACGCGGCCCAAAAAATGAGATGTCTGCCTCTTCAAAAGCAGTGGTATCGTTGAATGTGGAGCACGGATGCCTATATGTCCGACATTTAATCGAAAATCTATCTTCCTTAGGTAAATAATCTCCATCACCTTCTGACAGGTGATCAGAATACCAATCCCCTTCCCATTCGTCACTTGTTTCCAAATTTCTTTGTGGTACGGCATCGAGCTCAGCATCAAGGTCAAGGTCTATCCGGGTAGCAACGGGTGACACTATAGGTATTGATGGTGGTACAGATGGAAATCTGGGTTGGATTGGGGTTTCAGGAGGAGATGGTGGTGGTGGTAGATCGGTGGTAAAATCAGGTACATAATTCTCAAAACGGGTGATACAGGCGGTTCATAACTCCAGTGGCGGGGGTTGTCATACCTCGAGTGCTCATGACCCGAGTTGTCATAACCCGAGTGCTCATAACTCGAGCTGTCATAACTCGAGTGACGCGGGTTGTCATAACCTGAGTGATCATAACCTCTATTTTCCCTAGATGTTCCAACCTCGGGTTCACGCTGAACTCTCCTGAAATATAAGTCTATTACCATTACCCCTGTGACTCAAAAGTGTTGTAAACACTCCTCCATAACGACTCATATGTTATTGGATACCTGGTATAGTAAGGTCTACCACCACTTACTGTGTTAATCCGGGTAGCTAAATCTATATCATACCGGTTGGGGTTCACACCGATCTTTTCATACATTATTCCCTTCAGTTCAACAAATGAGGTATTTTCATTTACCTCGAAGCCGTAGGCTGCTTCCTTAGTGTACTGTGCTCCCTCCGCATAAACTTCTCACCCACATACAGTGCAACCAACATATTTCTGTTCTGGAATTACTGTTATGGAAATACTGTTCTGGAATTTCTGTGCTGAAATTAGTGTTCAAAATCGCCTCTTTTTCTCTCTTTCGGTTCTGAAAATTGGGGGAATGAATACTGTGCTGCTCAGGAGAGAGAAAAACCCCTTTTATAGGGGTTTTATAGAGGATCGCCCAGCTGCTGGGCGGTCAGGTGGGGAAAGTGGACCGCCCAGCAGACGGGCGGTTGGGTAGATTTAAAAATAAGTTTGGGGTGGGGACAAATTTGATAATTTGTTTTTTTTTTGTATTAATAAAAATATCGGCTCAAAAACTAACACTATCTGATTGTTATTGTCCTTTTAATTATCTGGATAAGAATATTCTAACGTTATTTCTTAATTTATCAAATAACTTTAGACGGAAAAATACATAATTTTGAAGTTTTTGAGGTGTATTTATGCAAATTAAATTGTATGACTTTTTTTTAGTAAAAGTTGAAAATCAAGCTACTTAACTATTTAATATTCATAAAAAAAAATTCTTTATCTAAATTCTGCATCTGCAACCTTTCGTTAATTGTATGACTTTTCAGAGAAAATTATCAAAAAAATATTATCCTACTGATATATCTGAATGATGTTTGCTAAGAATTTTATCACAAATCTGTATCACCTGTACTGTCTATAGTCTAATTATTTATACATGTGGAAACCGCACTTGTGTTGTTCTAAATTGATATTTTATTGTCTTGTTTGATTGAGGACGAAACGAAAGAATAAGAAGTTTTAGTCCTCATTCTGATTATCAAATGAGAAATAGTTACACCGCCTTAAAACAATGTAATTTTAATTTTAAATTGATCCAATTTAAATCATTTATTTAGGAGATTAATTTTAAATTGATGTAATTTTAATAAGAAGTTTCTTCTCCTTTCTATCTTCTGTTCAACATTTACCGATATAATTTTATTCCACAACTTAACAAACATAACATAACTTATGCTGATTTAACTTAAATTAAAGAGCAAAGCTGGGTATAATGTGCTCACCAAGAAGGGTTGGTGAGTATAACTCCAGAAGTCTATCGGACTGGTTTCAAATGACAAATTCAAACCGTTGAAATTCATCTACTTCATGAGTGATACATGTACACGCAAAATTTTGAATGTTTCGAATTCATTTAATACAAGATTAATCGGTCAAAAAAGTGATGAAAAATAAATATATAAAATAACTTATAAAAAAAATATTCATTTTATTACCACTTAATTTTGTACTAAATAAATTCGAAACTTCTAAAAAAATTCACAAACATGCATCACTAACCAAGACTCCTTATCTTTTGTAGATAGATCTTTTAGCTCCCAAGGTCTTGTGCTCCTATTGATTTGGCTTTTACCTACAAACCACCTTGCGGATCACACCCTAACTTTGCTCTAAATTAAATATTTACTCCTCTAATTTTATTCCACAACACCTCAAGATATCTCCTTAGTCGTTACAAGAGTTGGTATTATTTAACTTCGAAATTTTTTCATCCCCACTTGTATTTCTTGAAAAAAGAGGAAATGTGAGGAATAAGGCTCAATGATGAAAATTTGTAATGATCTTTTTATTTGGTGTTGAGAAATGGAATTTGGTCACCAACGGCAACCCTTGCTTTTGTAAACGACACGGAGGCGAGTCCAAATTAATAAGCAAAATAATTAATACACACCTACTTCGGTCCTGGAAAAAGAAAAGAAAAGTAACACGGTGGCCTTCTATTTTCTTCTCTTTTTTATTTTCTTCTTATTTATTTGACGTAACTCAATCATTTTGTGCTCTTTTTATTCACGGCCTTATTTTAATTGATTAAGTCCGTCTCCCTTTTTTTTTTTTTTTGAATAAAAAAACAAAATAATTTAGTGTGCTAATTGTCGCCTGCTATTGGAGTCATACCATCTCTCCTCTTAATTTTTTTTTTTAATTTCAATTTCGTTTTTGACAATTGTGTTGTGTTGTTAACAACAAATAGTTATATGTTTGTAGATAATTTATATTATTAATCAAACATAGTTTAATATTTGTTAAAATATCATAAGTAGTTTATATTAGAAAAAAAAATATTTCCACAAATCTAAGACAGACACAATGCCGACATTTTTATTAATATCCAAAGTTAATTACAAATTAATTATTATACCCATGATTCTCCAGTTTCGCCAAAAATATCCAAACTGGCCATAAAATGGCCGGTTTCCTCTCTCCCAGAAACCGGCCATTTTGAAATTTAACACTGAAAATTCGAATTTTTTATTTAAATTATTTGTTAGATTACTTCTTTTGATTTATAATTAGCATATTTATACTAAAATACTCTAGATTACTTGAACTTATGTTGAATTACACTATATTATAATAAATTATGTTGAATTACACTAAATTACGTTACATTACGCTAAATTACAATAACTTCGCTAATTATGCTGAAATACGGTAAATTATGCTAAACTACGCAAAATTACGCTGAAGTAGACCGATTTTGTGTCATCTTTCATGAATCATAAAAAATAGTAAAAAAATTCCGAAAATAGTAAAAATTGGTATTCTACAAGTTCATTATGTAACTAATTTACTGAGCTACTTAGATTGAATAATCGAAATGAAAATCTTAATCGGAAACTTCAACTCAAGTTTTGAGGCTCTTCCCTTATTTTTTTGGCAATTTTGAATTTGAAAATCCAGCATAGCAGGCACGGACGCATACATCTTTTCGCAAGTTTTCCGAAAAGTGGTCATTTGCTGAAATCGGACACTCGAGCGCCGTTTTATGGCCGTTTGAATTTCGTCGTTGTTTTTCGCCTTTTCAGTGAAGATATCATCCCTATTCATATGTAATTTACCGTATTTTAGCGTAATGTAATGTAATTTAGCGTAATTTAACGTAATATAGTGTAATTCAACATAATTTCAAGTAATTTAGCGTATTTTAGTATAAATAGCTAATTATACATCAAAAGAAGTAATCTAACAAATAATTTAAACAAAAAATTCAAATTTTCAGTGTTAGATTTCATTATCTTGCTTTTCATAGTGTCTCTTAAAAAAAAGTTTCTAATTATAAATTACTACGAAGATAAAAGAGAAACAAAAAATAGTTTCTAATTATACATCACTATGATGACACATAGTAATTTACCATAATTTAACATAATTTACCGTCATTTAATGTAATACAGTGTAATTCAACATATTTTCAAGTAATCTAAATATGCTAATTATAAATATGCTAATTCAACATAGTGTATTTTAGTATAAATATGCTAATTATAAATAAAAAAAGTAATATAACAAAAAATTTAAACAAAAAATTCGAATTTTCCGTGTTAAATTTTATTATTTTGATCTTCATAGTGTCTCTAAAAAAATAAAAAAAATAGGAAACCGGCCATAAAATGACCAGCTTCTGGGGAGATAAAACCGGCCATTTTATGGCCGGTTTGGATATTTTTGACAAAACTGGAGAATCATGGGTATAATAATTAATTTTTAATTAACTTTGGATATTAATAAAAATGTCGGGACACAATGCATATCCGAATTGTCTTTTTAAAATGTTTGATCATGAGAAATAATAACTAAGTATGCAAAATATGTATATTTGTCTTCTCAATAAAAACTAGTATCTTTCTAAATATTAACAACAATTAGCTAAATGTTTAATAGACTAAAAACTTGTCAATAACAAATATATTATTTTAGGAAACAACACAATTTTTTGTTATCACTACAATATTTGAAGTTGCAAACTTTAAGCGTTGGGTTATTAATGAATATATTTGTCACTTAAATAATTAACAATTCCTTCTTATGTAATAATGTTAGATATTATTAATTTTAAGAGGAAGTTTCAAATGCCTCCATTGTTTGTGCCTCCACCATGCCAATTCCTTCCTGTAATTATGTTAGATATTATTAATTTTAAGAGGAAGGTTCAAATGCCTTCATTTTTTTTTGCCTCCATTATACCTTCATTTTTAAAAAATTTAATAACTCAAAATTTGAAACTTAAAATTCAAAATAAAATCGCTGGATATGATATATATACATCATTTTATTTGTGCACATGTAAAAAATTACGACATTTCAACTTTGTTTTGGTTGTCATCAAGAGTTTGTAAAAAATGTACTAATGTGAATAATGTCTAGATGTTGATTTTTCAACTTATTGATTCACATAAAAACAAAATTGAAATGTGATAATTTTTTTATGAGTACATAGAGAAAATAACATAGATCATATCTAACGGCTTTATTTTGACATTTATGATTTAAATTTTGAGTTATGAAATTTTTTAAAAATAGAAACATGACGGAGATACAAAAAATAGAGACATTTGAAACCTCCACTAATTTTAATTAGCTATAATAAAAAATTATACCGACCTAGATAACTAGTGGATGGACACCAGGTGTACTCTAAAATGATTTTTATTGCAGAACAAATCCTGTTTCTTCAAGAAGTATGGATTTGTTTGTCAGTTTTGTGACTTTGTGTTGCCCGCTTTGCCTCTTTGAAAGCTACGAAAAGCCAACGCCTACAGGCTACAGCTCTCCAAACAACATACACGCGTTTGCCTCTTTTTCGTGCACGCTAAATAAATTGTTCACGAAATATCAATAATTAATGTTTCATTTCAATTCCATATGCAACGTTTTACTTTTTGTCGAAATGGTCATTTTTATAATAATAATTTAATAATTTATTGAAAATTTTAATTTGTGCGTAACAAATTAAGAAAGCTTTTTAAGAGTAGAACTAGTTTTCTCATCAAGTTCTTTGGTAAATTTTGAAATACCGAATTGACTTTAATGATAAAATTAAATAGTTGAATCCGATATATTTAACGAGTAATGTATTTATATGCAAATTGTATGAATTTTCAAATTTATTTAGTATAAAGTTAAGTATTAAAAAATAAATGTTTTAAGATAAACTTACAAACCTTATTTTTTTTATCACTTGACATTAAACTAAAAAAATATTCAAATACTAATAAATAATGCATGTAAATACATCACTCGTGAAATAGATTAGCTTCAAACAATTATAGTTCATTATTTCAAGTGAATCCGATAGATTTTGAAGTAAAATTTATATCATATGAACTTACTAAATAATCAACATAATGTACGTTTTTGAATGTATCCATGCAATCGCCGAACTGATTAAATCGTTTGTACTGGAACCTTTGTTTATGATTTAGACTTCTCTATTACAGTGAGACAATACTTAAATGTATGAGCGGATTCATGATTTTTATCAGGAGGCAAAAAAAATAGCGAATCAGATTTAAATAGCTACCAGGTACTAGATAAAAACAATGTTATAACTTATAATTTCTAATGCTCTCACTTCTAATTCCAATTATCAATCCGAATTCAAGGAATTTATTATAATTTTAACCTAAATTTAACTCAAATTACATATTAGAATTCCAAGGAGGACAAAAAGATTTCTAAGGAGCAAAATTAATCCGGACCTATAAATCTCCATAAAATTTCAAAATTCATGAGAGAGCAACTGCCTCCTTGCTCCACTTGAATCCATCCCTGCTTAAATGATGAACTTCTATACACCTTTCAAATTTTCTCGTCAACCATTTTTACTAATACACATCTTGCATCCTGATGAATCTGGAAGTAAGACGGTGTTTAAGAATTATCTCATTAAGAATGCTACGAGTTTATTCTCTCTAACCACTTTAAATCGGGAGTTCCAAAATTGCTGACAGTGCAATTAAATTTTAATTGAAGTTCTTTTTTCTAAGGTCAAAATTTTATACGAAGTTTATCTTTATTTTTCCTTCTCTTTTCCTCTGTTCTCTTTCAAAATTTATAGTTGTAATCAGCTCTGATAAGATCTGACCAGGCCTTTGTTTTCCTCCACTTCGCTCCATTTTCATCACGTAACTCCTGAAGCTGACGTCAATTTGGGTCTGATCATTGGACTCAAAGTGAGTTCGATGAGTTCAATGACCTTCCAATTTGCTTTAAGATTCGCACCCATAACTTTTATGTCCGCTTTAAAATTCGTGTGCACGAATCTTAAAGCATATCGGACAGTCCTAAAACCCATCGGACCCAAATTTGAGTCCGATGGGCATCGGACCCAACCTGCTCTCCCTGAAGCTACATCTTAACTAGGCTACATGTTGCACATACTGTGTATAAGAGTTTTAGGAGTGATGTTTTAGTATACTAAAACTTTTGAATGCTCTATATTGATTTTTTTTTCTGATAATTATTAATGTTAGGTGCATAAAAAAGTCAGCTATATTCTTTGAAATTAACGTACGTTTTTAAAAAATCTGTTACTATCTATGAAGATAAAAAGTGACTATTGGCGATATAAGTCAACAGAAATTGTTATTTTCAAGAGTATTGTTATTACTGACAGTAGTTTCCGCGACGATATCGACAGTTAAAAATACACTTTTGTTTTCACAAATATTGATAAATTATGTAGTAGAGAATATAAACGGAACCTGTGTACTTCATGCAATCTAATACAACTATCACTAACCAAATGATTGAATTTGTACAAATAAATAAGCACACTAGGTTAATATTTTCATATTCACCTTAATCAATTGAATGTCTGAAACCAATTTTATTTTTTTATGAGAAACTTTTTAGCAAATTTTTCATTTTCAAATATGCTCTAGATTTTTTATTTTCCAAACGGTAAACTTTTAATTGTAGACATATTTTCCATTTTTAGATTGGTATGTATAAGTAATAAGCTTCGCCAAATTTGGATATTATTTGGAGGTTCGTCATCCGACTATGTTACTCGAATATATATTTAAATATTCGTTTTGATGCTTCTCAGCGGATTAGAAGGGTTTTTTGTTGGACGAATTAACTTTCATTTGTACCATACGGATGGGAACATATTAATTTTTTTGTTTGCACAATTTCAATAATACATGCTTAAAATATTAAATAGGCATACTATAATGATAATGAATGCTTACTTTCCTCATAATTTATCTCATATTTTTCAAATGATATTTTCTAGGATCCAAATTTGCTGAAATCCGAGATCATCAACAGGAACTCTGAAATTTCAAAAATTATGAATCTAACCGTTGAACTATTTCGAGATGCGTGCACAGAAAAATTAGACGGATGGATTTCAGATTTCAAAAATTTCAGAGGTGATCTCGGATTTCAGCTGATTTGAATTCTATTTTCCATGCATGCAGCATGATCTACTCCTATGGTTATAGGCTTATAGCGTCACGTTACCAGGAGGATTTCAGTTCCGTTTTGATAATGATATTTTCTTTGTGCTAAGTAAATTTTTATAATTATTTTAGTTCGTGTTGATCAAGACCAAGATTCTTAAAAAAAAAAAAGATGAATGAATCTACTAATATAATTGCAATAGATCGATTTTGATATGTGCACTTTTAACTTCTAGATTTGTATAAGAAAACTAAATAAAAATTAATAAAATTTTATTATACACATCACTCTTAAAAAAACAAAATCAGTAATTAAAATATCGGTGAAAAACAAAATTGCAACAATTTGTCCCACTAAATTTTTTGATGGCGCCAGAATCCTCTTTTTATTGTTAAAAATTATTTAAAAATGCAGTCAATTTCTGACAAGTGCGATGGACACAAGAAAGCTATGGGCTAATACCTCTTTAATATATCCATTGAATTGTCTTAAATGTATAAATTCCAGCTATTTGGGATCTGGCGTAAACATTGTTCTGTTCTTTTCCTCAAAAAAGAAAAGAAAAGAATAAAATTGTTTGTTTTCCCTTTCTTTGTTTTTTGTTTCTTAAAAACTCTCACAAAACCGGAGAAACTAGGAAAAGAAATTTTCAAAGATAAAAGTCAGTCGAGGATCGACCCAACGGTTCAAGCATGAGACGAACCGTTTTCGTTGGATCGACCAACGGTTCAAGCAAAACCAAACCAGGAGGGCCTTATCGTCATTTCAGTTCTGCCACGCGATTCCCAATGACACCTTAAACAAAAAGCCAAATAAAACCAATTAAATGAAAACTCGAGAGTATGTACCCTGATGTGCACTCCACTAGCTCTCGATGGCACAAGGAAAAGTACGCGACTATTCAATCATAAAAATATAAATCATTAATTTTGTGCTTCCGATGTGCTCTACATCTTTTATGTCAATCTGAACCGCTCAACATGATTTTCATAATAAAATATGTTTGGAGACAAAATTTTATATATTTTAGAATTTTTTTACTATTTTTTTAGATAGGTACAAAATCATTGTTTTAAGGAGATTCTAGACTATTTGAAAAAGTGATATTATACATATGTAAAAAAATAGTAAAAAAATTCTAAAAAATATAAAATTTGGTCTCCAAACATATTTTATCATGAAGATCATGTTGAGCGGTTCAGATCGACTGTTCGGACTTTGAAAACAGAGATAAAGGATGTGGAGCATATTCTACTTATGCATACTGCAATAAAAGTATACAACAATCAAGTTGATACATATTATTTTGATTATGTTGAACTTGTATTGATTGTTAATCATACAGAGACAGTCAAGCACGTCTCAGACTGAAAAGCTAGCACAATTCTACTTGAATATAAACCGTACCTCAAGTAAGAAGCAACTTAGATGACATTTTCAGATTTATTTTTTTTAGATTTTTCAGGTATATACAAAAAATTATTAAACAAACTGGTACGTGAACTGGCAAAGTAACGAAGATTAATGCATGAAGAGGCATTAAGTATATGTTCCTTTTTTTTGAGGAAAGACCCGTAGATATATGTTTCTAACATTCAAACCACCCGACCTATCTTCTTTTTAATTTTGATGTGTTTAATATCAATGAGAGTTTGGTCTCATAACACCCTAACTTGTATGGATATAAATTTATTTTGTGTTATGATTTTGTACCTGTACTCCAATTTATTCTAGCATTAGCAAATTCGTGGATGATTTGTTGCAAAAACTTTCGATTTCGATCAAGTCTAAGAACATGCATTACCTACCAAAAGAAAAAAAATAAAAGCATACAAATTCTATGAACTCTTAGTGGTACTTACCATTTTATATTGAGAATAATTATGAAATGTATCCATTTATGATTTGTACGATATGGATGCAATGAAACAGAAAAAATTGCAATATGACTGATCGAAATTGAAGAATAATAATAATAACAAATATTTGTTTACAAAATATATTACTTCCTTCTCTGTACTCAACAATGTTGTACTTCCGAAAAACTCGGTGATGAGAAAATAAAATTAAAATTTCTAACTCTTTATACTATGATTCTGCTAATATTTGCAATAACCATCGAGAATAACAATTAGATTACGATAAACTTGAACTTTTGTTATGTTAGCTTGTTTCACATTAGAAATATACAATAAAACTTTTCTTAATATTAAATTATCATTGGTTAAAAAATTCACAAAGAGAATAAAAATAATGACAATAAATATTTAACTATTTTGTTGTATCAAAATTTCATTCTCTGCTGATCTTTGATTCATTTAAACGTGGTGTATGTTAATTGCGAGTATTCTCGGGTACGCGTTGCAAGAGAGAAAGAAAAGGAGGGAAAGGTTGGGTGGCAGGATAGGGGCGGGAGGTGAGGTGGGAGGTGGTAGACGAAAGCAATCAAGTCGGTGGGTTCGTGGGAGAAGTTTTTTGGGCCCCTCTCCCGCTTCTCTCTCTCTTTCCCCTTCCTGACTTCCTCTCCTTCCTCCCATCTCCATCCTTCCCATCCCATCCCATCCCATCCCATCCCCATCTCATCCCCTCCTCCACACGGTAATCCCTCCCAAAGTTCTAACTCCCTCCATAATTATGTATCCCCTCTCTACCAAGCAATAATCTATCCCCTCTTATCGCAAAAATCCCTCCACCCTTTGCTATCTTCCCCCTTCTGAACTCTCTTATAGTTATTATTGTAATAATTATTATTCCTTCATGTCGAGAATGGCTCAGAGGATGAGAGAAGGAGAAACGGATGTAAAATTCAGAGGAGTCAGGAAACGGCCGTGGGGCCGATTCGCAGCTGAGATACGCGACCCCGTAAAAAAATCGCGGGTCTGGCTTGGTACCTTTGACTCGGCCGAGGGTGCCGCCCGGGCGTACGACGCAGCTGCACGTGCACTCCGCGGCCCCAAGGCCAAGACCAACTTCCCTTTTATACCTCCTGAGGTGGTTGCACGCGTGTCTCCCGTTGCCGCGCCTTCCTTCCCTGTCTACCCAACCACGAGCAATCTCAGCTCGACCGTTGAGTCCTTTAGCGGGCCCCGGCGTACGGTGGCCGTTGTCAGACGAGTGGGGCCGCCTCGTCAGGTTAAGGACGATCAGGACTGCCGGAGCGACTGTGGTTCCAATTCGTCGGTGATTGATGACGTAGAAGGTGACGTGGCGTCCGCTTTTAGGAGACAGCCGTTGCCGTTTGATCTCAATCTGCTCCCGCCGCATGACGACTGTGGCGAAGATACATCGATGACCGCTTTGTGCCTCTGATCTGTAGTAGGAGCGAGTTGGGAAAGGTCTGAAAGACGAAAGAAAGATCCGTTATTTTATTCATGTTTTTTTTATCTCACCTTTTTTTTGTTTTCTCAATTATACATGTTCTTGCTGGTTGGTTGATTGCATAGAAAAAGTTGGTCTTTAATGGAGGATGGGCGGATCTGATATTTTTTTTAATTGGATCTTAATTTGATCTATACACCCGGCAAATTTCTTGTACAAAAGGAAAATGTCTAATTTTATGGATGGGATAGAATACGAGCTAGTTATTTAAGTCAATTTGGGAGTGAAATTTCTGAATACTTTGATGATGAAAAAAAGATAAAAGAGGAAAATCGAAATTTGTTGTTTCAATCAGGAAAAAATTCTCGTCCTCTTTAATATTTCCCTTTCAATTCTATGGTCATAGTGCAATTTGAGCATCGGGAGAATTATTGCATCAAACTTGATTTAATATAGTTATAAACTAGTTAATTTATTTTATTTGATGGATCAGACAATGCTTCAATTATGTACAAGCAAAGTTTTTAGGCAACCTACTTCAATCTGTTCTCAGTTTCTCACGTATCAATGACTGATCCTATATCTTCCATTTTTTTAAAAGCATTTGAATTGCTGCTCCGCGGTAATTATTTTTTAATTTTTCATGTGAAGAAATTTTTTTTTTTTTATATGAGAAACAATGTTTTCCCTACATCTATTGGTAATTAACCGAAATTTTTATTGTTGCCACTCTAAAAAAATCAAATTAAATAAATACCACTGAGGTTTTTTTCAATACTACCACCTAACTCAGTTCGCGCACCAAATTAGCAGGTGCGCGGATTGGGTTGGCGCACCAACTGTTTCGAAATTTTTACAGCTGTTTGGTGCGTTTCACCCAGTTTGAGCACTAATTTTGCATCAATTTTAGTGCGTTAACTCAGTTAGAGCACCAATTGGTGCGCCAACTCAGTCCGTGCACCAACTCATTGGGTGCGCAAACTAGATCCGTGTAGGTGGTAGAATTGAAAATAAGTTCGGCCAGTAATTATTTAATTTTTATTTTTTACTGTGGTAACTAAAAAAATTTCGGGGTAATTAAATCGAAGCGAAGTTGTTTTTGCAAACAGGTATTAAATCTGGATACAACGACTTCATTGATTGAAACATATGGCTTACCATCTTTATCAGAAACGTGTTAGAATTTCTTAGAGAGAGTAATTTTGTTCTCAGCCTCAGTTTTTTATCGCGTCTTATTTAGTTTGATATGATTTGACTGGCACTAATTTCCGTATGAAGAGAAATTTTTGAATAATTAGTTGTAGGCGGTCGGATTCAAAGCCTAATTAATTGGGTAAGGTCCATTAACTAATTGGGTAAGGTCGCAAGAAGTCGGAGAGCTACTTCACTTGATTTTTTTTTCATTTCGAGTGAGTGGAGGGATTTTTTTTGTTTTCGTTTTTCTGTTCGAAGTCAGAGAGCTCAGAGCAGAGAGGTTTGTATTTTAATTTTTTTTTTAAAATTTTTGAGTCAGAGAGCGCAGCGGAGGGGGAGAGAAATTAGAGAGTGAATTCCAATTAACTCAACGAATTGGATCAGCGAATGAAATTGGGCTCTGCATTATATTGCATTAGATTAAATTGTTGGGATATGTTTTAGATTAAAATATATTGGATTGTCGGGCTCACATCACATGTCAGGGTAGGACAGTATTATTTTTCTAGTAAATTGATTTTGGATTTCCTGTATTGAACTGCATCCGCTCTTATTTAGTTGTGTCATGTTTGATAATAAATCTATAAATACGAAATTAGATATTAAGAAATGCATTTTCCATTTTATTCATCCCTTTCAATCTTCTACTTCAACCGTTTCAATTGGAGGGGAGATGATTCGATGGACATCAGACCAAATTCGATCTGATATTTTGCCGGTGCTATTTGATTTGCATTAAGATCGAGCACACTGCCTCCGATTTCGTATTAATTACGCCGTCTCCCTCTCAATTGCATACATGGCGTTCATGTTAAAATACATAAATAAGATTTTCATTATAAAAAAAGAAATAATAGAACGAGCCTTCTACTAATGATCAAACAACTCTCCCATCTTTTTAAACCGTTTTAAATCCGGTTCTCGATAAATCCATAGTGTGACGGGGTTGATCTGGTCTATTTGACAAAGCCCTCACGACAGCCCATCCTGTTCCGGCCCAACGATTCACCAACCATGCATGCTATAATAAGTGCACCCATAACGAAATCTCAAAAACTAATTAAGGATGAGATGACTATTGTAGTATTTTTCAATGCTTTATTAGTATATTTTATATAAGTATGAGATGAGAATTGAATTCTAGAACTTTTAAGCGTATATATTCAAATTTAAACTTGTGATCTTGAAGTATAACAATTTTATTAGCACTTACAGGGAAAAGTATCCTCCCAGGTAGGTACTGTAACACTGTGATCGGAATGGCTACACGATTTCTCAAACGCGAAATGGAAAAGGAATTCATGTCGAGTTCGTGATCGGAAGTGAAGATTAAAGGCAGCGAGAATCGATTCGGCAGAATTTGAGAAGAAAAAAGTCGCTCAACTAAATCGCGTGAAAAGTGGAGGTATTTGGCGAGAATCGAATTCAGCGAGTGCTAAGACGCAATAACCCTCCGTCTTCTTCTCCTTCGTAGTACTGCCGTCTTCTTCTCTTTCAATGGCAGCTTTTGTAAAATAAGTGAAAACTTTGACTTTTTTGCTACTTTAAAAACTGAATTCTCTCTCTACGCTTGAAGCTTCCGATCAATAAAATTCAATTCTGTATCATCTCTTCTCATCTCTTTTCTATTGAATTGAACTCAATTTTAATGTTGAATTGTTCCGATCACAGCCTAAAAGATTCTCCTCACTTTACAGTTTGAGATTAACTCTCAGCCGCTTTAAAATTCGCGCCATCACAGGAGGTAGATATTGGGATTTGAGATTCGTACCAAGTTAAAAAGAACGGTCCAGATCCACTAATCCCAAAAGATTTCCTATTACGTACCGGAGAGGATCTGAATTTCACTTAAAGATGCCGGATTGATATTTCTTTTGCAATTGTAAATAATTAAAAGAAACTTTTAACAGTGAATGAAAGTACATTTTGTTTAGTTTTTTTTTTTTCAACCTAGCTTAAAGAAGATTTGTACCAATCAAATTATTCTTTTATTTTGCGATGAAAAGAGATCAAGTTGTCTAACTTGAACTATTTATCAGAGATCTTCTAATCAAATTTCGAACCTACAATGTTCTACCAACCAAAATCATTCTATTATCTATTATCTAAAAAACTCTTCATGATAATATGGACATTTTAATAGTGAAGCGCACAACTTTTCTTTGTTTAAGCAGATTTTTTTTTTTTTTTTTCTGATTTCTAAAATCTGTTTGCACGCTTGTGTAACAAATCTGCTTATATGAATATGACATCAAGATAGAAAAAATTCCAACTCCAAATTTTCTGACAAAACCAGAGCAGTAATGGCTCAAATCAAAAGGTACTAAAAGCATATCAAAGATAGAAGCAGCTTGTTCGTTTCAGCTTAGCACACTCATTTCGTGATACATTGATTGACCTCTAGCCTCAAATTGGTTACACTGTTAAAATTTACAAATAAGTTCATTAAATTTTATACAATTGCCAAACTAAACAATAAAGTTGGTAATTGCATGTTATAGGGGAAGAGATGTAGATTCTTGCATCTAAGAGAGGAGAAAGAAAGGACAGACAAATTTAAATGGGTGGCAACGGGTTAAGCTAGCTTCCCTGTGGTTAAAAAATATTGTAAATTTTATGTGTAATTTTTGCTATTTTAATAAAATTCCACAGTTTGTCTTTCTTATTAATAAAGTATTTGTTTTATTAAAAAATAAGTTTGTCTTGTTCTTAATATATCTTGCTGAATATTTTATGCCGAGCAAATCGAATTTCTTTTTGTGTCCACTTTGCTCTGTTTCTTTGGAGTTCACGGGATTTAAAATATAGAGGAAATGTAATAGATGGTGAAGCAAATCAAACTGCAGATTCAATTGCCTGGAAATATCGTGATTCTTTTATTTTTTAAGGAAAAAAATGTCATTCGAATGTGTAAAATATTATGATCCGTTTCCCCTGATAGAAATATATTCTCATATAATCACTTGAGAGTAGGTCCGATGGGCATCGGACCTACTTTGGTTCGATGGATTAATCACCATCAATTTACTTTAAAATTCGTGCAGAACGCTTTAAAATTCGTATGTGTCTGTTTCAATTTTCGTGTGCACAAATCTTAAATTAGATCGGACGGTCATCATGCTCGTTGAACCTAAAAGTAGGTCCGATGGGCATTGGACCTACTCCGTTCTCTCATATAATAATTAGTCATAGCAAGCAACCGCAATGTTTAAATACTTATGATCCAATGATCCATTATTAGGTGCATTAATTTATGAGAGTTGAAAAATTCAAGAGTATTTGTTTTCCATATTAAATGAATAAGTCATGATAATTAATTAGAACATAAAGCCTGGCAACATTACCCTTAACAGTTGGTAATTGGAAAAATTCCTTGTCTTATACTCTCCTTCTAATTTGGGTCAATTACTGTATATTTTTAGATTAAATGGTCAATTTTTTATATGCTCCCTGCAATAACCAAAATATCAAATGTATTCTTCTAACACTTAACACATAAAAAGGAACTTGCAAAAATGAAATAAAATGAATAACAAAATACTAGTACTGTCAGGCGTTAATACTGATTAGCCCTAAATATAATTTGTATGCCGAGCAAATCGTTTTCTAAAATTAATGTCTGTGATTATAGAGGTTTTTTCAGTGATTTCTAAACAAAAACTTAGTAACAAAGGTTTTTTTTCCTGAAGTAGCAGAGTTTGCTTCATAATTTTACGCGTTTCAAAATGTCTATTTTACAGCCTTTGAGATAATTCCTTATTATATTCTTGAATAATGGTAAGCAACTGCCAAACCTTTTAAAATATGTCAAAATAGAATGCAACATAGCTAGCAACTTGGGAAATACTAGGTCTTTTGCTTTCTCCTCCTATCTTCTCTTCTCTCGCCAAGAAAATTGTTAAAAAAGATTATTGGTGCAGTGATAGCTCTTCTTCTTCGTGATGTCGGTGAGTGCAATGTGTTTTTGTAGCCCTCATCTTATTTTCCTAATTTTAACTTTAAATTTTGCTTTTCTCGCAACATTTTGTAATTAGCTTATATTTATGAGAGACTGAAGGGAAAAACAAAAAGAGAAGGAATTGAGGAACATAAATGGAAGCTATATAATTTGGCCCCTTTTAAGTTTTAACTTGTATGAAAGAATCGCACAAGAGATGGGAAGATCGGTTTTATATCCTACCGTGCTCTCCCAAGCAGGTGAAAGGGGAGGGAAATGGTAAGGTGTACTGGTAAATGTTCGTTTTGAACTTTCTCCTGAGTTCAAATTATAAGATGTAAATGGAGATAATTAGAGGAGAACGGGAGTAAACAATTTAATATTTGTCCAAATTTCACAAACCTTTTTGAGGTGTAATTTAACTTTCCCAGTTGTGACTACAATCTCAATTTCCAAAATTATATTGCTAATCGAGTTTACATGCAAATTTACTCATAAAACAAAATTTCCTGACTACAATGCCGAAACACATTGGTCTATAAAAACTTCTTGTTGTATTTACGGGTTTTCCTAATTACTTTAAAACCTAAAACCCTAGGATCCTATGCAAGAAAATTAAACTTAATGCACATCGGAACTTACTTTCCATCTTCAAAAGCCTCCGTATGCTATCAATCAGACAGCTTCCAAGGCTCTAGGTTGATAAGCTCCTGGTCTTGACTTGAGTTGTTGGCTCTCGAGTCCTTCCAAGAACTTGCAATCCTCTCTTTCTTTTCTCTAGCTATCCGAAAAATATGACAGAGTATCTCGTCTTTAATGGAGCAGACAATTGTGATCGTGATTGCAAGCCTTGGAGACTCAGCCTTTAAATACAAGTGCCAGGTCCTCAATTTAGCATAACCATAGCCTAAAATTGACGTAACATGCCAAAATAACCATAGCTAAAAAGAACATGCCAAAATAACCATAGCCAAAAATAATTTCAGCTTAGTGCTGAAATTAGTTTACACTAATTTCAAGTCTGTGCCGAAATTATCACATGTATATTAGTTAGACTAATTATAATCGGTCCATTAACAATTATAATTAATCAAATTTATTTCTATACATTTTCGGTTCCAAATCCTAATTGAAATACGTATAATGCCATTCCTTAATTAATCACTTATTTTGGCATTAATATTCGTGAAAGTATTAGACATATAATTATAATACACGCATGTCCAACTTAATTTATTGTATTTAGACGTCTCTAAATCCAACAATCTCCCACTTGGACAAGGGTAACATTTTAATTATATGTTCTTATCCTTATTGCGCAACTTTTCTGTCTTTACTTATCGTATTTCCCGAACAATTCCGTCCATCAACTATCCTAACAAAGAACCTAAGCGGCAGTAGTTACTTTTATATTTATGCATAACTAAACCGACATAGATCACATTGTCAACATAATTGAATGACATGAATCTGATTTGGATGTATAGTTTAGAAATTACACGCAAATGTGATTAGATGTGCCTATTTCTAATTGAGTCACCTTAAACTTTAAACTTTAGTGAGGTCAAATACTTTAAACTTTAAAGAAAGAAATAATGAAACTGAAATTGAATGCAACTTGTATATATCAACAAAACTGTTTACAATTACATTACATAGAACATTAAAACTTAAAACATATTCAGACTCCCACATTTTCTAACTATCCTAAACAGATATTACACCCATACGAGCAACATGTTCGTGAAACTGCTTGGGTGGTAATCCTTTAGTAAGAGGATCCGCAATCATGGAGTCTGTACCTATGTGTTCTATACATAATTCATTATTCTGTACTCTCTCTTTTACAACCAAAAACTTAATGTCAATGTGTTTCGACTTTGATGAACTTCGGTTGTTGGTTGCGTATAACACTGCTAAACTGTTGTCACATAATAATTTGAGTGGTTTCTGAATAGAATCCACAATTTTCAGCCTTGTGACGAAGTTCTTCAGCCATACGCCATGATTAGATGCTTCATAGCATGCGACAAATTCAGCTGCCATAGTGGAGGAGGCTATCAATGACTGCTTAGCGCTCTTCCATGACACGGCACCGCCTGCCATCATAAAGATGTATCCTGATGTTGACTTCATGCTGTCGACACATCCTCCAAAATCAGAATCGGTATATCCAATGACCTCGAGCTGTTCCGATCTCCGATACGTGAGCATATAGTCCCTAGTTCTCTTTAGGTATCTCAACACTCGCTTGGCTGCCTTCCAGTGTTCCATACCTGGGTTACTAAATATCTCCCTAGCATTCCAGTAATGAACGCAATATCCGGACGCTTGCATACTTGTGCATACATGATGCTACCTACGGCTGAGGCATAGGGAATATCTTTCATGATGTTTTTATCTAAGTCAGTTTGGGGACATTGTTTTAGACTAAACTTATCTCCTTTTGATACAGGGGTATCTCCTGGTTTACTGTTTTGCATGCCAAATCTTGGTAGAATCTTATCGATATAGTTCCTCTGGGATAACCTTAGAATACCTTGAGATCTATGTCTAAGAATTTCAATCCCTAGAACAAATGATGCATCACCAAGATCTTTCATTTCAAAGTTCCTAAATAAAAAATTCTTAGTTTGATGCAACATGTCCTTATCGTTACTGGCAAGCAATATATCATCTACATATAAAACCAAGAAAATAAATTTACTTCCACAAAACTTAAGGTATATACATTCATCTACTATATTAGACTCAAAACCAAATGAGCTAACAACTTTGTGAAACTTATGATACCATTGTCGAGATGCTTGTTTTAGACCATAGATAGATTTCTTAAGTCTGCAAACCATAGACCCTGCATCACCTAATACAAAGTTTTCTGGCTGCTTCATATAGATTGTTTCATCAATGTCACCATTGAGAAATGCCGTCTTTACATCCATCTGATGAAGTTCTAAATCATAATGTGCTACAAGCGCCAATATAATCCTTAAAGAGTCTTTCGATGAAACTGGAGAGAAAGTCTCTTTATAATCAATGCCTTCTTTCTGTGTGAAACCTTTTACAACAAGACGTGCCTTGTATTTTTCAACATTGCCTTTAGAATCCCGCTTAGTCTTAAATATCCATTTGCAACCAACGGGTTTCTTGCCTTTAGGCAACGGAACGATATCCCAAACGTCATTGTCGTACATAGATTTCATCTCTTCATTCATGACATTAATCCACATTTGAGAGTTAGAGCTTTCCACAGCTTGTTTGATATTAACATGATCATTTTCAAACATGCCAATGTCAAACTCATGTTCTTGAAGATATGCATAATCCTTCGATTGTGTAGATCTTTTCTCTCTAGTAGATCTCCTAATTGGCACAGGCTCTAGATTTTCTTGAGGTTCAATTACAACTTGATCTTCAACAGGAGGAGGAACATCATTACCAACTTCTGAATCTCCCACAGGCCCTAGGCCATCAACATTGGTCATGGCAATGTCAGGGTTTGGGTTGGATTCAGGTCCATTTGTGTTCTCTATTCCATGTTGAGTTTCTAACTGAGTTGTTTGGGATGATGAAGTTTGCACATTGTCAAAAGATGTATTTCTAAATGCAATCGGAATTTGAACAAAACCAGGACTTTGGTCCATAGTCTCATTCTCATTCGTCTCTTCTTCTTCAAAAATACTATCTTTTGTCATATCTCCCCCCACAAAGTCATTATCCTCAAAAAATTTTGCACTTCCTGACTCGAAAACTATATGTTCTGTTGGATTATAAAATTTATACCCCCTAGATCGTTCAGAATAGCCTATAAAGTAACAACTAACGGTCCTTTCGTCCAGTTTCTTTTCACTTGGCTTATAAGGCCTAGCTTCACATGAACATCCCCAAACTCTCAAATGATTCAAGCTAGGCTTGCGCCCAACCCATAACTCGTAAGGGGTCTTGTTAGTTGCTTTAGTAGGCACTCTATTAAGTATGTATGCTGCAGTCTTTAAGGCTTCTCCCCACAAATTCTCAGGTAGAGTTGTACGAACAATCATACTTCTCACTATGTCTTTAAGGGTGCGATTTCGCCGTTCAGCAACACCATTCATTGCAGGTGAACCTGGCAACGTATACTGAGGCACAATTCCGCATTCCTCTAAGTATTTTGCAAAGGGACCTTGACGCTGTTCTTCTGATCCATCATAACGACCGTAGTATTCACCACCACGATCAGAACGAATGGACTTTATACGTTTGTTAAGTTGTAACTCAACTTCCGTTTTGAATTTTATGAACACGTCTAATGCTTCCGCCTTTTCTTTTATTAAGTAAATATGACCATATCTTGAATAATCATCTATGAATGTGATAAAGTAACGGTGACCATTTCTTGTAGCCTTTGGAAAAGGACCACAAATATCCGTTTGAATCAATTCTAAGACATCATTACATCCTTTTGCATCATACTTACGTTTATTAGTTTGTTTTCCCTTTATACAATTTACACAATCACTTAAGTTTGTAAAATCTAAAGGTTGGAGAATATCATTAGACACAAGACGTTCTATCCTTTTCATAGAGATATGTCCTAATCGCTTGTGCCATAATGTTGCTGATTTCTCACAAGTTAATTTACGTTTTCTATTATCTATATGCAGTACCTCTGAATGTGAAGTGTCTATATCTAGAAAATATAAGCAGACAAGATACTAAAAGCAAGAAGCTTAGAATTTTGACACAAACTGAAATTTCCATTACTAAATGAACATACATAACCATTTTTGTCCAAATAAGATACAGAAATTAGGTTCCTTCTGAAGGATGGAACCACTAAAGCATCAAAACTTAAATAAAATCCTGTCCTACATAATAATCTAAATTTTCCTATGCTTTTCACTTCTACTTTGTTTCCATTTCCTACGTAAACGTAGCGCTCCGCCTCACTTGGCTTGCGATGGCTTAGGCAACCCTGCATCGATATACTGATGTTAGACGTTGCACCTGAATCTATCCACCAAGTATATCTAGATACAGAACTTAAATTAACTTCAGAACAAACTAAAGCGAGAGACATACCTTTCTTTGCCAACCATGCATGATAGTTGGTGCAGAATTTCTTCGTATGTCCTGACGCTTTGCAGAAAAAGCATTTCCTTTCCTCTGCTTCCGCAGAAGTATCTTCCTTCTTGCTTTTCTTTGCGACATTGTTTGCAGCTTCTTTGGTGGGTCCTTTTTCCTTGGCAGTAGACTTGCGCTTCTTGCCTTTACCCTTAGGATTAGATGTTACTACATGAGCACTTTCTCCCTTAGTCATTCTCTGTCTCTCTTCCTCCTGCACCAACTGAGCCTCAAACTCAGGTAGTGTCCACGTCTCTCTTTGACAATTATAAGTCAACTTGAATTGACTAAAGTTAGACGGGAGAGACAAAAAAATGAACTCAATGAGAACCTCATCAGAGATGTCATAATTATGCCCTTTCAAGGCACGTTGCAGTCTTGTCATCTCAATAACATGCTCTCTAACCCCTTCTTTTCCCTTGTATTTTATTGTTGCCAACTTCACAAAGAGTGTACTAACTTCAGTCTTTTTACTCTTTGTGAATTTCTCTTCAAGGGCCTTAAGGTATTTAATAGCGCCGGTCTCTGTATCAGGTATTATGCCTCGAAAAGTCTCATGGATCGTTTGCTTCATCACCATTATGCACATGCGATCTGAATGCTCCCATTTCGTAATATCAGCCTTCTCTTGGGGAGTTTCCTCACCCTCTTTATTAGGCTTGGGGCGATCAAATCTCAGTGCTATGTCCAATTGCATGATCCCTAAGACTAATTTCAGCTTTTCCTCCCACTGTTTGAAATTGTTCCCCATGAGGGGCTTAATCTGACTTAGATTTGACATTATGTTTAGATCTGAAAATTCAAGAACAAGGAAATAATTTAGATACGATGCGTCACGATTTGATCCTTAATCATAATTCTAAAATCTATCTAAAGGCCTGTGTAAAACTATTTGCTCCATTAAATCTTTAGCCAAAACACCATTCACTAATGGAACACCTTTGGGTGCAATCATTACCTTCAGGCACTCTGGTGTAGTGAATAAAGTACAAACATGTAACCTTTTTGTCAATCAACCTTTGGGTCAAATTAACATATCCATGAACTAACGACCAGGCCAGTCAACGGGGGGAGGAGGATCACAGACGGATCGCTTAAGTTCCAAGCCCCCGATGCTTTTCTAGACATCGCTAGTCCATGTGTGTTGCAACTTATTTTTGTACACTACCCTTATGCACTAAACAATTTCAGCAAGCGCTAACCCTCCTTTGGGAAAGCTAACACTCACATCCATTTCTAGCACGTCATTTTAAACTTGTCATGTGCCACCCTGCACTTGTCTCACACAGAGAGGTTCGTTTGCGAACAATCAGTGCTCAACTTGTACAAAATGACACACGTAAATCCTAATTGCCTTTAAATAGATCCTAAAACTATGCCTAAAGCCTATTCTAGGACGTATCCTAAAATGACTACTCGTCCTAAATAGAATATAGTAACTAATGGGAGCTTTAATTAATTAGAATAAACTAATTTTCATATGTTAACTATATTCATCAAAAATAAATACTAGGCTTTAAAAACACTTTAGTATTCTCCAAAATATAATTTTAGCTTTATGCTTTTATTTAGAAATAGCGAAATAATCAGAAATATCCAAATAACTTTATGCTTCTATTTAGAGACAACTAAAACTTTGTGCTTATATTTGGAAATAACCAAATAATCTTATTTAGAATTTACTAAATAACGTTATGCTCAAATTAGCTATAATCATGACAAGAATTTAGTATATATATTTTTTTATTTATGTATTTTTTTTTATCCCACCCTTAATTAGCGTTAAATACTAATTATAGATAATGGCTAAATTCTATAACTAATTAGGCTAATAATAGCATACTTTACTTAATAACTTAATAACTATAGTAATTATAATTAACATAACCTAAATTACAATTACTTACAGTTATTCCTAAGGTCTGTAACCGGTATTGATCTAGAGATAACTAATTTTCAGATCTGGAAATTTTCAAAAAACCGAAAAACTGCAAAAACAGTCTTTATTGCGCCAATTGCTTATTTTTCCAAATTTCAGAAACGAAAAATTATAGTTTGTTGCATAATTAAACCTTTCGAAGGAATCAGCGCACCTTCGTATATTTCACCAAAATGTGATAAATTATGCGAATCAAAATCAAAACCATCAAACAAAACCTCTCCAAGATCGCACGAAGCGCAATGATTGGCACAATTCGAATATTCGATTAAAATACGCATAAAAAATCGATTAAAGCGAATTTTAACAACTATTTGCAACAATAAATTCGATTTGAAAAAACAGAAAATAATTTACAAACAATTGAAGATGGCATAACCTTTTCTCTAGATCATAATTACCATAAATTCCTGCATAGATGGCTCTGATACCACTTGTTGTATTTACGGGTTTTCCTAATTACTTTAAAACCTAAAACCCTAGGATCCTATGCAAGAAAATTGAACTTAATGCACAGCGGAACTTACTTTCCATCTTCAAAAGCCTCCGTATGCTATCAATCAGACAGCTTCCAAGGCTCTAGGTTGATAAGCTCCTGGTCTTGACTTGAGTTGTTGGCTCTCGAGTCCTTCCAAGAACTTGCAATCCTCTCTTTCTTTTCTCTGGCTATCCGAAAAATATGACAGAGTATCTCGTCTTTAATGGAGCAGACAATTGTGATCGTGATTGCAAGCCTTGGAGACTCAGCCTTTAAATACAAGTGCCAGGTCCTCAATTTAGCATAACCATAGCCTAAAATTGGCGTAACATGCCAAAATAACCATAGCTAAAAAGAACATGCCAAAATAACCATAGCCAAAAATAATTTCAGCTTAGTGCTGAAATTAGTTTACACTAATTTCAAGTCTGTGCCGAAATTATCACATGTATATTAGTTAGACTAATTATAATCGGTCCATTAACAATTATAATTAATCAAATTTATTTCTATACATTTTCGGTTCCAAATCCTAATTGAAATACGTATAATGCCATTCCTTAATTAATC
This sequence comes from Carex myosuroides, assembly GCA_028015225.1. NCBI lineage: Eukaryota > Viridiplantae > Streptophyta > Magnoliopsida > Poales > Cyperaceae > Carex > Carex myosuroides. The sequence continues at coordinate 8,377,068 of CM051482.1, forward strand.
ACTTATTTTGGCATTAATATTCGTGACAGTATTAGACATATAATTATAATACACGCATGTCCAACTTAATTTATTGTATTTAGACGTCTCTAAATCCAACACTTATAACTAGTTTGCCTTTGCAATGACTCTTGTGCTTGTCCAGCAGAAAGGAGTTCCGGAATTCGGAGTCTGGAATGATCCAAATGCAGAGAAAGTTAGATTCACCGGTAACTTTGACATGTTACGTAAAGTTAGACATGATAGATCATCTATGGATCGTATTCCAATTCAAAAGACAATAGATACAAATTCACACCACAAAGCATCTGCAACAAACTCTGATATTGGTGAAAGAATGAGGAATGTAAAATCTCCGGATGGATATGATATGGACCAAATTTGGGAGACACTCCCAAAAAGTGCGAAGAGTAATCCTGAGAATGTTGTACCGCAAACTAGGCAGAGCAGGAGGCCGCCACCTGCCTCGGTTGAAAGAAGAAGGCATGACTTGTCACCTGAAAAACATCAGAGAGTTCTGACAAGTCCGGACGATCCCAAAGGACGTCATGAAAGACCAAGAACTGGTACATCATCTGGTACGCATCATAGTTAGTTTCTTCTGTATTTTTTCTCTGATGTTGACATAGATATCATCATAACGGCATCAATTGCACAGGAAGCACCAGTGCTCTTGGATATTTACCACCAGAAAATCGACATCACCGGCATCCGTCTTCTTCAAGCGATAGCAGTAGACGCGACTTACTATCTTCAAGAGAGGAAGAACTTATGGCAAAGGTAACAAACGTATCATAAACCAGTATCAGGCAAATCATGTAAGATGTCTTTTAAAGACCTCAATTTTAGAACTTCTTCTTCAAGGACTGCCCTATTGGTACCAGGATTGTGGTACCAAATGAACCTAGTTTCTAAATGAAAATGGTGGTCTCAGTCACTGTTTAAAAAAAAAGGACCTCACTTTATAGCAATGACCAATTTTATCATAAATTGCCAGGAAATGGAAACCGTTTCTTGTGTAATCCATGCTATGTAAACTATTGAAATTCAACTTTTATTTTTTATGAAGAAATTAGCAAAAGGATTATGTTTTAATTTTAACAAGAAAAACACAGCAATTTCTTTTTTTTGGGATTAATCCGAGATAGTTGTACACACATAACAGAAAGGTCCTACTGCACCTAAATTTGGAAAATGGAATGTCGACCCGAACTTTACTCAAGAGTACACAAAAGAATTTAGTGCAGTTCGAAATCAGAAGGAGAAGTGTGTGGCGACGCCATCAAGTATTCCTACACCACAAATACAATCCTACAACATGGACACCCCTCAACAGAAAAAACACAAGGGAACAAAAGTAAGGGTAAGCATTCTTTTCTGGCCGAATGCATAATGAAATAACACTGCCTTTAAATAGCATATTTTCAAAATTAGTTTCTTTGGTTAACCAGATCTTTACAAACTGTGTTCTGGATCAGCAACCATATATATACAAAGTTTGTCAATTGACTGGCTTTCAGAAAAGGTGAACTTGCGTAGTTCTTGTTACTGGTGAAAATTAATACTTTATGCTGTTGGAATAATTACCATGACCCAAATATTGAAAGCTTTAAAATATATATATATATATATATATATATGAGTGAGGCTACGGTACTATGCATAGCACGGATTGGTCCGTGCTACGGCTCAATATTTGAGTTTTCAAAATCCTAATGGTCAATCCGAACCGTTCAACATGATTATAAAATGAATATGTACTTGCAAGCCAAAATTTACATTTTTTCGATTTTTTTTACTATTTTTTAGATAGGTAGAAAATCACTGTTTTTGGATGGTCCAGAATTTTCAGATCAAGTGATTTTCTACCTATCTAAAAAAATAGTAAAAAAATTCGAAAAAATGTAAAATTGATTTGCAAGTACATATTCATTTTATAATCATGTTGAACGGTTTGGATCGACCGTTAGGATTTTGAAAACTCAAATATTGAACCGTAGCACAGACCAAACCGTGCTATGCATAGTAACGTAGCCTCACTCTATATATATATATATATATATATATATATATATATATATATATTAAATTATAAGATGGTCTCCTAATCTGAGCCTCTAACATTCTTCTTCCAGTGCCTTGGCTGCCTATTTCCTAGAGTAAAGACATATTAACACGGGACATGAAGAGGCCAATTGGAAGTTTCAATTTATGTAATTATGTGTTCCTCCTCCAATGTTTTTGCTTTCATGTAGCGGAGATGCTAAAGTTGTATTATTACTTTATAAGAGAATATTATCAAAGGTTTTCTTTTACCTGTATTAGTTCTTCGGGAGTGATTCTATATATGTTATTAATTGAAAATGAAAGAGCATCATGCATGCTATCTTTCATAGAATTGTTATAGCAGAAATGTGTATTTCTTGATCATCTGATGTACAGCTTTAATATATGTTGTTGTTCTTCATTGCCTTGCTACTGCTTATTTTCTATTCTATAAGGGTATGTTTGGATCGTGCAATGATTAGTGCAAGAATAACGATTTTTGAATTAGTGGTTGAGAATAGTGCTAACCCGAGTGGTTTGAGAATAGCGCTAACTTTAGACTATTCGGGTTAGTAAAAATGTCGTTTGGATTGTATAATTGCCTAATTGGAATAGTATGAATAAAATAATAATAAACTAATTTAATATTTAAACTAATATTATATTACATTTAAACTAATATTTTTTAATACTAATATAATATTTTATTTAATACTAATATAATCTAATATAATATTATATTTATTTTATACTAATCTAATATTTAAACTAATATTATATTACATTTAACATTTAAACTAATATTATATTACATTTAATATTTAAACTAATATTATATTATATTTAATCTAATATTTTATTTAATACTAATCTAATATTTAAAGTAATATTATATTACAATTAAAATTTAAACTAATATTATATTACATTCAACACTTAACATTTACACTAATATTATATTACATTCAATTTTTAAATTAATATTATATTATCTTTAATCTAACATTTTATTTAATATTAATCTAATTTGATATTATATTTATTTAATACTAATCTAATATTTAAATTGATATTATATTACATTTAATATTTAAACTAATATTTTATTTAATACTAATTTAATTTAATATTATATTTAATACTAATCTAATATTTAAACTAATAATTATATTACAATTAACATTTAAACTAATATTATATTACATTTAATATTTAAAATAAAATAATATTATATTTAATACTAATCTAATCTGATATTATATTTATTTAATACTAATATAATATTTAAACTAATATTATATTCCATTTAATATTTAATAACTACAATATGATATTTAATCTAACGTTTTATTTAATATTAATCTAATTTGATATTATATTTATTTAATACTAGATTTTAAATTAATATTATATTACATTTAATATTTAAACTAATATTTTATTTAATACTAATTAATCTAATATTATATTTATTTAATACTAAGGAAATATTTAAACTAACTCTAATTGAGATGAATCAAATATTTAATTAATATTACTAACTCACTAGCTCTATTCTTGTTAACCCACCATTTCTATGAGTTAGTAGAATAAAGCTATTTTGTAACTAATTCAATTTGATAATTTGTGTTTGGATCACGAAGGTTTGAGAATAGTGAAGCTAACCCAAAATTAGCTCTATTCTTGAATGATTCCAACAAACGCACTCTAAGTCAATCTTTGAGTATTTTACATGAAGACTGATGTACAAGGTGATGTTGCATACACAATGCACGGAAATTAAAATAGTATAATTCAACTACTTAAAATAAGTGGGTGTATTTCAAAAAGAATGTAACATTTGATTCCATTTCTATACCAATTAATTATGCCTTTTCCTATAGAATTTCTTTCTCCTCTTTGTTCTCTTCAAAGTTTTTTCTTTCATCTTTTTTTATACGGGCAAGGATGGATATGAACGAGTCCGCAATCAAAATCAGAATTGAGGATTGTTGGTGAAAGAATAATGAGTGCGGCTACTATAACATTAGGCTACTATAACACTAGTGTCATTTCAAACTACATAACACCACATCTTAAACCATTGGATCTACTTCAATATTCGTGCAAGACACTAGTGTCATTCCAGCCCTATCTTGTACACGAATATTAAAATAGATCCAATAGTTTAAGATGTGGTGTTATTCAATTTGAAATGACACTAGTGTTATAGTAGCCGGACTCATAGAGTTACAAAACCAACACTACTATTCTCGGCATTTTATTTCTGTTTGATAACGGCAATAGTTAATCCAAGGATGGACCATCCTCGGTTTGTCCGCATCTACTGATTCAGATGATAGGATCAGAACCGTCTGATCTATTCTCGGTTAATTTACAGACGCCGATATAGTCAACAGTAAACATCTTATTCTCCCGATCCCCAAACAGAAAGGGGAGTCCAGACCAGAAACAGCAGAAAGAGAGGAAAAGAAAATAAAAAAAAAAAAAAGCAAAAACATCCTACTTACTAGTTACTAGTTTGCGAGCGAAGAGGAGAAATGGAGGCGAGAAAGGGACGGTTGGATGGGAAGGTGGCAATTGTGACTGCATCGACGCAGGGTATTGGTTTCGCCATAGCGGAGCGCTTCGGCCGAGAAGGAGCCTCCGTCGTTATTTCCTCCCGTAAGCAGGTCCGCTTTCTTTTATTCTGATCCTTTGTCGCCAATTATTTTTTGTTTGATTCAATCCTTCAGTTGAGACGGTAAGAATGGGATCGGATTCCCAGCAAATTAAACCCAACGAGGTATATAAAGTTTCTTTTCTCTCTGGTTGTCTTCTTTTTGAAATAAAGGTTGTACTTTGGTCTAATTTGAGCAATTAGTGAAACTTAGTACTAATTGAAAGCGATCCGGTAATGTGAAGTTTAATTTTTGTTTCCTTTTTGCCAATTTAGAAGATCCAGAAATACAAAATTTTAAAACTGTCTGACCATCCAATATTGTTTATTCCCGTCAAATATAAATTGTAATTGTTCATGATGTGAAGATTGTTTTAATTGCCTTAGTGTTTTTTTTTTTTTTTTTCTAAGAAGATAAATTGCTGCGGTTAAATGGTTCACCTCTTTCATTTGTGAATTGCAGAAGAACGTTGATGAAGCAGCAGAGGATCTCAGATCAAAAGGTATTGATGCAATAGGTGTTGTTTGCCATGTGTCAAATCCACAACATAGGAAAAATCTTGTTGATGCAACTATTAAGGTTAGTTGTCTATTGAATGACTTTGTATTTCTTACTTCATGCTCCCCCAGCTGTTAGTTATACTGATGGCATATTCAATGATCCCTGTATAATTTTTCTATTGCAGAAATACGGACATATTGATATATTGGTTTCAAATGCTGCTGTTAATCCATCAGTGGATAACATCTTGGAAATGAAAGAGTCTGTTCTCGACAAACTTTGGGACATCAATGTTAAGGCCGCAATCCTGCTCCTTCAAGTACGAAGCATTGATGTTATTTCTTCACCATCTGCAGGATGGTGTTCATTGCATATAACTAGGAACACATTCATTTTTTTTTTTCTCCGTAGGAAGTTGCTCCTTACTTGAGCAAGGGCTCATCTGTAATCCTTGTTTCTTCCATTGCGGGGTACAATCCACAATCATCATTGGCGATGTATGGCGTCACAAAGACTGCTCTACTTGGGCTTACTAAGGTACCACTTTTTGTTACTTAAACGTGTATTATTTTCGAGTGCGAAGCTCGTTCGTAAGCCCAAGTAGATTAATTTGTTAAACTTTGCTAGATTAAATTACAAGTGAAATCTCCTTAACAAAGTCTATGGCTTCAACTTGTAGGTTGTGCTTTAAGTGTCAAGTGCCATACTTGTTTCTCTTTCATATTTTGATTTTTTTAAAAAGCTCTTTAGACCTGGATGGAAGAATAATTTGATTTAATGAACTAATATGTATTTGAATTTTACCTTTTTTTTTTTTCTCCTCCTATTGCATTACAAATTTCCATCTTCTGCCTCTTAGGCCTTGGCTGCAGAGATGGCGCCAAACACCAGAGTAAATTGCATAGCACCTGGATTTGTCCCTACACATTTTGCTGATTTCCTCACAACTAATGAGGCCATTGTAAGTATTTCTTTTCCCTCATTTGGTCACATAATACAGTAAGTTATTAGATTACAGATGCCTTTTGGGTACTTAACTGAGTGGAGTCAAAGCAAAACTACACTTAGTCATCCCTAATCAAATTACAGAACGTAAGGTAGAAACACACCTCATGAAGTTTAACTCTGAAAAATGTTGACGGAGTTATTGGTGAAGCGTGAAATTGGCTATCTTATGGTTAATTTTTTTTTTCTTAGTTTTCTGTAATCTCTTCTCTCTTTTCAGTCATTGTATTCTTTTATTTATGGATAAATTTCTCGGTATGCTACTAAGCTTTGTACTTTGTTTACAAATTAATCACTCAACTTTAATTTGCACCCTCCCCTTCCCCAAGCCATGGAAATTATGATTTCTCGTTATGAAAATAATTTATTATGTGACCTGATTGGAAAATTGATGTGCAGAAAAAGGACTTTGAAGAAAAGACTTTGTTGAAGAGGCTGGGGACAACGCAAGACATGGGCGCAGCTGCTGCCTTCCTGGCTTCAGATGATGCCTCCTACATTACTGGGGAAACAATTGTGGTTGCTGGTGGCATCCAGTCTAGGCTATAGAAATTTCTGTAATTTTTGTGTGCCAGATAGTGCGTCTCTCTTTCTGTAATAAAATATGCTCAAGCAATTGTGTTGATATTCTGGGTATTAATAATCCAACTTGGGACGATTTTAAGGTCAAATGTGAAATGTATTTACGCAATTCTAGAATAGAAGTGGGATGTACATTTTTAGCAGTTTCCTTTCCAATAATGATCAGTATGCAATTTTTATCTGGGGCCTCAAATTTTATGTATTATAGATCTTGAAACGGTTGCATTTCGTCCATTTCACTTTAGAACAGGCACCAGACATATTGGGCAAAACTTTGTTGCGAGGCTGATAGAAATTTTCGTGACACAAATAAAAATGAGAGAATTTAAGTAAGATTCTTCATTTTTGAAAATTTTAATAATACAAGTTCAAAAACTTGTATAACTTAACGGAACTGTTTTGTGTGAATCATATCATTTTCTCTACATGCTTCTAAATAATTATGATATTTTGATTTTGTTTTGGTAGGAATTAGTAACTTACATTAATGAGCACAAAAATTATTTATAATAGTGTAAGTTTTTAATGTCAATTAAAATAAAATCAAAATTTCGTTCTTTTTATGTGTACTTAAACAAGCTAATATAGATCGTCTGACAGTTTTAAAATTGAAGATACAATAAAAAAAATAAGTTATGAACTATTTATAAACTATACACAGTAAGGCAATTTTCAGGGGTTTGAAATCTGAATTTGCATGGATAAAGGATGCAGCAATCCGTTGTATCAGGCTATCAGCAGTCAGCAGATGTTAATGGCTATTCTTAGTTATAATTCCATTTTACAACTACAATGAGGCCTTTTGACTATATTAAATTAAATTAGTTCCCACTCTGTTTTACTGTGGAGCTTAGGCCCATGGGCCCTTCTCTTAAACAGAAACTTCTCTACCGGCGGAGAACAGTCGAGCTAGAGCGAGCGGAATTCGCATCCTCTGAGATATCTCAAACTTTGAGTGTTTGTCTGGAAAATCCCAAACGTTAAAATACATTCTGCACGAATCTCAAAGCATAAGTAATACTGCCCCTCTGAATAAGAACCGTACACGTCAGTCATGCAAAAGTTGAGATATCTCAGAGGATACTCGAGCGAGCGAGCGAGCAATCTTTCCAAAGAGGTAGAGAGAGCCTTGGCGGCCCCTGCCAAGATTTTTCAAAAGAGAAGAGAGAGAGAGAGAGAGAAGAGATGGTGCTGAGGAGGGCAGTGACGCGAGAGTGCCCAAAGAAGTTGGCGAGCCTGATAGACCTAGTCAACCTCCCTACCCCTCTCCGCAATTTCTCGGGGCAATCGCAGATGTCTCATCTCTCCTTCTTCATCAGCGTCTGGTCCTATATCAAGCAACACAACCTCCAGGTGTGTTCATCTGCTATTTTCTCTTTCTTTCTCCCAATTTTCAATTCTTTACCTGTTGCTGGCTCTTAGGGATTTTAAGTGATCTGATTGAATATTCAGCAATTGTTTTAATCAGCACTAAATTAGAGGATGAACATTGAATGGATGTAGTCATGTTGAGTAGGTATTGAGTTTTATAATATTTTAACTAGAACCGCTATGAAGAGCTTGTAAATGGTAGCATAGTACTTTGTTTGATCTTCTTGTTTCTTAATTTTGTCTTTCTTTATAATACTAGTTTGCGTGAAGGTAAGAATCTGCATTGATTCAGGGCTAGTCTTAATTTGACTGAATGTAGAAATTGCATTGTCATTGTTCTTGAGTTACTTAAATGTAAACCTCAATTCCTTTGTCATTTTCAGGGTTCCTCGTAGCAGTATGTAGCATTTCATACTGCTACATTCTATCTTGTATTATCTGTACTGCCTAGTACAGTACAAACACATAAAAACAGTGCTTCATATGTCTTAATTAGATTTCAGTTATTCAATTAACCGAACAAGCCAAGAAAAAGAAAAAAATTGAATCCACACTGGTACAGGTCTGGTAATGCCTGGTGTATGCATACTGGTGAGTCTCATATAGAAGTACAAAACTGTTAAAACTTGATTTACTGTTGACAAATAGTATGGTTGTATCTTCTCACTCTGTTTCTTATTATGAGACCATGTGCAGTTTACGCACATTACTTAATGCTTTGTTACTGTTACTTATCCAGGATGTAAACAATAAAAACATAGTAAAATGTGATGAAAAATTGAAGGGCATATTATTGGGCAAACCCCAAGTTGAACTTGCCGAGCTTCCAGCACTTGTTAAGCTTCATTTCCCGAAAGTTTCTTAATAAGGAGGCGCATTTCTAGGTATTATTTCTCTGTGGTTCATTTCCCGAAAAACTTTTTTACCTTTAGTAATCATGAAGTGATACTATTTTTTCTTAACTTTTAACTTAAATTAGTCTTCGTAGTGGAAAAAAGTTTGAATCAAATAATGACTTGTCTGCATCATCTCATCTGTACTTATCTGATTTGTCAATTAGCAAACCTCACATGCTAGATTGCTAGGTAGATCAGCCAAACTTCATACTTGTATTAGTGACTTTTTATATATAGTACTTTATACTTCTATGTTACTAATGCAGTTTGTTCTTTGCAGGATGCTATTTTATTTGAATAAAATAAAATTTGACCCACTAGTTGCGAGAACAAGTTTTAATTAATTGACACATGTTCTTTCCCTATAATTAATTTTTACCATGCTTATGGAGACTGAAAATTTTGTCAAATCTTTTTTATATCATTTAGCTATATTGGACCATAAAAATTTTGAAATCACCTGATTTCCCATTAATCAAGCTTTTTTCTTTTATAATCGATGATTTTCAAATATAGGCTGTCAGGAGATTAAGAGAAAGATTAGGACAGAAAGAAGATAGATGAGGAAAGCAGCAAAAACAGCCGAGAAAACAAGAGGAAAGCACTTTATTAATAACATTAATTATTTTTGTTCCTTTTTGTTTGTGTTTTCTAAACTAGAAATTTTATTTGAATACCAGCAAATGAATGACTTTGACACACTGGCTTTCAACCAGGAAGTAGCAACAACAAACATTATTTGTGCCTTTAGCTTAAAAGAGAGTTTCTGATATTTTCCTTCAATATTTTTGTCAGTTGTCTGAGCTAAAGACAAAATCAAGACCTGAGCTCCTAATCTCAACAATCACATCTCAAAGTTTTTATTTGTGACAATTTCCTAGTTACTTGCTTTAAAAAAAAAAAAAAAAAGACAATTTCCTAGTTACCGAATTAGAAGTTTAGTTAGCGGATGTTTTCACGAAAATTGGAACAGCGTAGGTTGTTGAATAAGTCTAGCTCTGATTATATTTTCCTTGCTAATTAGTAACATAGAGCAAGACTATTAGACTAAGATACCTACAGCTCTATAATTTAGGGCCCAATTATAAGGAATCTAACGATCGACACAAATGTAAGCCATTGGAGTAGCTTTTTTAGAAGTTTTAGGTCCAGTAGACGTTATATGGGAAGGGTATAATGAAATCTTTCCATCCAAATTTCAAATTTTTTACTCTTTGTTTGTGCAGGCGTATTATGCTTCCAAGTACGCATTTCACCTTCTTACACTAAACAAAATAAAGCTCGTAGGACGTAAACTCGTACGAAAAAGGAAAAGTTATATGATCATGCCACATGATATATAGTATATGTGTATTATCAGTTGAGTGAATGGAGCCAAAAGAAAAAAGGAAAACGGAACGCACTGGTAGAGTAGATGCTGTAGAGTTGAGGGACATTCATAGACTATCATCCTCATAGACTAATAACGAGGGTTAAGGGACCAGACAGTAATGGCGAAGGCAAGCTTCGAAATAACTTAATCATTGATTCCTCCACAGTAAATGCCTCTCCACCAGACGTTCTACAGTAAATGCCTCTCTCCTTCCCCACACGCATTCTAAGCATATCTCCCCACTAACTCCTGCTACCTGCTGGAATCCAGATACTCTTCTCCACTCTCACTACCAACACACCTCAGCAAGCTCGTAAGCTGCACACAAGGTACTCGATTAAATGCCTCACTGAAAAATTGTCCTTCAAAATTCCCTCTCAATTTCTCTCAAATACCCACATACACTCCTTTCCCTTCCAAAATTCCCTTTCCATTTCTTATCTTCCCGTAGAACACTAACCCCATGGACCTCCCCTACCCATACCGAAGACACCAGGCCGAGAGGGTCGCAGTCTTCATCCCTCCCTCCCAAGAATATCACAACTTGTCCGCAAACTTGGACCGCTCAGTGTTAATAATGGGAGCGGACCGCCATAGACCCTGGACCATGACAGGTAATCCGGCAGTTCATCGCAGTATATGGTGGACAACTCTCTGACTACCCAGTTCTCAAAGTGGCCGAAAAGGTATATGTGATGCGCCTACCGAGCCACCTGGATAGGTGCGTGGTAGTGCAACAAATGTTCCAATGGGCAGTCAGATGCCGTCTTCACATTCAGACCTGGGATTCTGAGAGTTGTGTGGGCAATCAGCCACCCATGTATAGAGTTCAAGTGGGGGTTGAACGTTTCCCGCTACAGGTCTGGACACCTCAGGCCATCGATTATTGTCTATCGGCCCTAGGGGAAGTTGAGGAAATTGATGATATGAACATGTGGGGAACAGATAGAACCACGCTGAGAGCTTGGATTAGTTGCCCGGACCCAAGAGCTCTACCTCCATATATCATAGTTCATTTCGGCAGTCACTGGAGGGACTGCAAGGTCAGTGTGCTACAGTGGGAAGAGGCTATGACAACACGGCCAGACGCAATGGACGGGCCGCATGACCAGGACCAAGACCCGTACCGTGCAATAGGAGATAATAGTATGAATTCCCCCACTAGACACTCACTCCTCGCTGCCCATGATGCACGGTGTCGGAACATCGCCAGTGCACCGACGACGAACTCAAGCTCCGACAGCTCTGGGTCGGATAAGGGTGAAGACGGGTTAATGGGCAAGGATGTACGGAAACCCGACACCGATAGCTCTGTGTTGAAAAAGGGTGAAGACGGTTTAACGGGTCAGGATGCAATGGATCAAGGTAATTCGAAACAGGATCCATACCCGGCAAGTCTCCCACAAAAGGACGACCAGGCCTTAACAGTAAGAGTGGGGCAAATCGACATAATTAGAAAAGGGCTAACATATGAAGTGCAGGCAATAAGAGTGCGAGAATGGATTGTACTCCGGTTTGGGTATAAGTCTGAAAAGAGGGTACAGGAGAGGACAGCATGCGTCCCACAGGCAAAACAAATGAGGCAAGAGGACAGGGTAACACATGAAGCGCCGAACCATACTAGCAAAGAAGCGGAAGTCTCAACCAAGGTCAAGATTAAAGTGGGGGAGTTTCTGATTCTGGGAGATATGCAACAGGAAGGTCTTTCACATAAAAAGATTGCATTGGGGGAAACAAACCTGGCTCACCTAAAGCCCTCTCTGACCACCCCCAGAAATAATAAAGATGAGAAAGACAAGCAAAGCTGGCCCAGGTGCATTAAACAGAACAAAGGCACTGAAGAAGGAAATGGGCCAATAAATGGCATAAGGCGGCCCAGCAATTATTGCCACTGCAAGCAAGGGCCCAAGAGTCATACCACCCAGCCAGAAATACAGCTTAGGACATTAATGCAGAAGGAAGGACACGTCTATAAATCTAACAAAAGGGCCCTTTCCAAGCACAAGCCACCAATTCCACACCAATCAAAGAAACTGGGGCGGTCCAACAACAAACACAACAAAATGTCGCACTCTGATGAGGATTTGATCATCAAATTCGCTGCTCTCACATCAGGTGTAGATCAAGAAGAGGCCTACCAGCTTTCCTTACAAGCGGCAGGAACAACAGATTGGGCGAACTGTGCACTAGTAAGGGTAGTGGCGGACAGGAACACAATAGAAGGGCAATTCTCGCTCAACATGCAGCGGGTCTGGGAAGTACATCCGCACACAACTTTCTCGGTGGTAGCAAGAAATTTGTTTCTCGTAGAGTTCATATCAGAGGAGGAACTCATACGGGTAATGAATCGAGGAGTCTGGACGTATAGAGCGGACGCGGTGGTACTTAAAAGGGTGTACGGTGAATCAGACTTGGTGCACCCGGTGGTTGAGGAAATGGAGATTTGGACACAATGGCATCGAGTACCGACAGGGGCCATCACAAAGGAGGGACTACTTGAGCTAGCTGCAACTATAGGGCCCACACTATCTGAGGTGAAAGAAGCAATTTCGGGGGGGGGGGGGGGGATAAGTTCTATAGAATTAAACTGTTACTGCCCATTGATCAGCCTTTGAAGGACATCAAGCAAGTGCACCATCCAACATTGGGTAATCTCTCGATATACATTGTCTATGAGAGACTCAACAAAATCTGTTTGTTTTGCGCTAAGTTAGGCCATGAACATGATAACTGTTGTGACAAAATAAGGTTGGAAAGGATTAAATTGGACCCCCGGTATAGGGACAGAGCTGAAATGGCCAATATCACAAACCTCACAATTGGCCCATGGGTCTCCAATGCAGCTTTCATACCGGTCGGTAAACCTGCTAACTCTAATAGGACGGACCGAACTCAGCCGGTGGACCTAAATAAGAGCCCAAATCCCAACATAGAGCCCGACTCAGGGTCACCAAAAGGACCCCAGCAGGGTCAGCAGCAAGGGGCTGGTGCAACACCAACACGGCCCGCTTCGAGGACTGTAAGCTGCAACACCCAAGACCTCACTCATTGGGGCAGATTACATTATCCTAACGGACTGTAAAGTTCTGGTACGAGCGGTACGCAACAACAACACCCAAGACCTCACTCATTGGCAGGCAGCAGAACTGGTGGCCCGCTGTGCAGCACAATACCAACATATAGAAGGGAATACAATGCTACAGCATGTACAAAGGGAAGCACTCACACAACCCCATCGGTTGGCCAACTGGGCAAGGCAAACAAACGCAGCTTTCAATGGATATCCAAGCATGACACTCATGGAGGAACTGGGGCTACAGTCACACCTGAGCAGTTCCACTTTCGGCTACACATAACAGACACATAGGAAGGACAACACAACCACTTTGCAATTCATGTTTATTTTCAGCATCTAGAATGTAACATTTAGAATCGGGTAGGATTTACTTTTGAATCTTATGTACCAGTAAATGCTAGGTAGGGACAGTAAGTAGGATAGCGACTAGAACTCATTTCCTTTTGCTTTATTTGTAATGTAACGCATCTTTTAATTCAATGCATGCCCAAGGGCTTCCTCTCAAAAAAAAAAAAAAAAAATAACGAGGGTTAAGTGATACAATTTTTATTTTATCTTTTGCCTTTTGTTTGTTTGTTTTGTATTTGAAGAAAGCCGCGCGCAATCAACCTACTTTTGATTTTAACCTGGGCAGCTTCTGCCAGGACTTTAAAAAAAAAACCTACTTTTGATTTTATTTAGAGGGAGAAATATCTTTTGCATTTTAAAGTACATAAAAACACTACACGAGGAAAATATTATTTTTTGAAAAAAGTTGTGTTGGGATGTACGGTCGAGTTAGGCTGCAACATGTGCAACTCAGCACGGACAGAAACTACAAACCATGATATGTGGTATTACCCCTACGCAAAAAACTTCTGCATAGGGCTGTGGTCGCATTATAATCTTCCGCAACGGACAGATACGAGTCTAAGAAAAAGTTGGGACAAGTCGCTCAGAGGGACATCGAAACAAGAACGTATGCACCGCAACAGTATCTGGACAGCAATGCTATGGGCACTTTGGAGTGAGCGGAATAGGAGAGTGTTTACCGGAAAGCAAAAACCGGAATTTTTATTGATAAATGATACAACAATGGATGTTTTATTTTGGGTTCAGCATAGAGTATAGAGGGAGGGGATGGGGTGCAAACCATGCGAGGGGTTATTGTGCCCTCCTAGCGGCTATTTTTGCCAGTTAAATTTGAATTTTATATTTTAATTAAAAGGGGGATTCGCCATCGTTTGGTGGGAAGAATCTTGTAAATAAATCTTTTTTTATATTAATACAACTGTTGGCGGCATTTCAATAAAGAGAGCCCCGCCATGTAAAAAAGAAAAAAAAGTTGTGTTGAAATAGGTTTGGTCCGGACCATAATCCCATTGTCAAGCAGCATTTAAATAAAGAGAGCCCCGCCATGTGCTTTGCTTGGGGACGGGTGGATGAAATAGTACGTTGCAAAGCAACCAAAAAGATAATTAAATAAACCGAAATAAATGAATGAGCTTACGGTGCGTACCCCACCGTCCAAGTTAGTGATGAGCGATGGTTGAAACTTTAGTATTGAATTCAAAGTCGGAAAAAGAAAAATCTATAATGTTCTGCTATCTATACTGAATTCGAGATTTATCTGTAAAGAAAGTACATTTGCGGAAGATATAATTCTCTCGTGTAGGGAGAAGGAATTTCATCTATCTTACAAGTTTCTCAAAGCTGATAGAACAGCAATTATTTAGCTTTTCATATTTTCAATACTCCATGTCAGTAGTTTGTTCACAAATCAATACATGCATGCTTATTACTGAGAAAGATAATACGCTTGCTTAATATAATTCAAACTCAAGATTTCTAGGTAGATATCTTTTTATTCTGTTTTTTTTCCCTTACAAAAACAATGTCAATACTCAATACTCAATACTGTTGATTTGTCATTTACAATATCCACCTGAAAACTCAATCTTCACCACAAGCAATATTAGATCAACCAAATATAGGTTTATAACAACTATCCCAATCTTTGTGGGATGTTTAATTGAATAAATACTTACAAGAAAACATACAATGCATTTCTCACTGTATAATCTGCAATAATCTGGTACATTCGCTCAGTCGGGTGCACAGCATCCCAGAAAACATATTTGCTCGCATCGGGGCAAGTAAGGGTTTTCATGTTACATAGAATTCCTTCCTCAAACAATCCAGTACCACAGCATCCCATCCAAGAATTCTCAAATCCTGCAAATCAAATTTAACTAGTGTCTTTAGATCAGTTATTTCTTATTGTGAAAATTATTATATTGTACTATTTGTTATCTACTGCAGCTTGTGTTCATTATATATGTTGCCAGTCAGCCAGGTTAAATTTTTCAGCATTTTACTTGACAAATCTAGTAAAATGAGATTAAAGGGCATTAACTGAATATCATACTTTTTGTTGGGTGTGGTAGGCAGTTGCCAGGTCCAATAAGATTGAATTAGTTCAAAGATAACAATTTATACAAGCCTAAAAACAAAAGATTTCTACTCAAAGTCCAACTTCAACAAATATATATTCTCTCATAAAACAATATATTTATCATGGTTGATTGAAAACCTTAAACATTTATACTCACCGTAAGCAGTTGGATTGCGAACCACATCCAAGAAGAGATCATACACACCTGCAAATACAATTTTCACTCGGAACAGCTCTTTATTAAGTTTATCCACCAGGGCTCTTAACTTTACATTAAAATACTGAGCAACCATGTTATAGTCCTCATTGCACTCTCCAATCTTAGCTTGGTTTGTCGCCCTTTCTTGTGGTAAACAACCAAATGGTGAAATTCCGGCAAGTTCTATTTTGCGGGCTCCTAGTTTATAAATATCCCGAATAAAACTTCCAGCTATTCCTACAATAAAATCCGTGTATTCTTCTGTCGTGAATTCTGACGACCGATTGCTTCCAATCAGAGCATAGTAGTTCTCGATAAAGTCATTGGTGCCGAGACTGATTATGTGCAATGCTTCACTGATGGTTGCTTGGGCCTTCGCTTCTCCTTGGAAGCTCCTTAGCATATCTTGATACTGCTTGTAGTACTCCAATTGTTGACCAAGTGTGATTACAGACTACAAAACAAGTGATGTGCTTAATGGATGATTCATTAGTCTTGACCAAAAAAAGAAAAATAAAGTTTGTCCATAAATGGGATCAAGCAAACATAGTGATTTTTACTCATTAAACTCACTAGGATATTGGCAGTGGCATTGTCGAAGCCGGTTGCAGCAGAGGCAAAGCAGACACCAGCAGAAAAATGTTCAATGGTGTATTGACTATCAAGAAAGGCAGGGATAATCAGCGGAAGGTTGAAGGTCTCTGAGATAAAGTCCGTCGAAAGACGGCCGTTACAAAACCTACCAGTGGGTTGACCGTCATAGAAGTCACGGCCATAGGGCTCAAAATTGCTTTTCGCTATGGTACGTATAAAGTTGTTATTACCCGCATCAACTGATGAATCTCCAAACACAATTATCGCAGATACACGGGCTCTTGTCTGAAAAACTTGGAGGAGGAGCAATAGTAGTTTTAATAAAAGAATGCATTGCCTGTGTTGTTGCTTCATCTTATGGGCAAGGGAAGCTAATTGGAAAGTTTAATGAGTATGTGCATATATGTTGAGTGAGTATTAGGGGGGTTGGAGGGACAATAAATGAACTTAAAATGTTAAAATATTATTCTGCTTTTCTTCTGGTCCCAGCATATCTTCTAGAAAGCTAATGGATCAGTAAATCAGGCATGGGTTGCAACCATGTTATCTTAACAGTAACAATCTTTATACCTTTTTTGTTGGGAATAACACAACCAGTATATAACAGCATACATCACTTTAACTAGTATATATATAAGGTGAGGTCCCATCATTGACCATTAGAAGCAAAATACCAGGGACCAGGTAAAGCTGGACAGCACCAGTAACCAGTAACCACAGAGCAACGATAAGTGACAGAGGTGGTTTGATGCCATTGCATCCGAATTGATCCCATGGGTGATGTGCCTCCCAGTTTTCCTATTATCGGATTCAAAAACATTAGCTGGTTTGTTGTGATCCGTTAATCATAATTCAAAAATCAAACCCTTGTTACTCCTGCCAGGATATACTTTTTGGACTGGTAGTATATAAAAGGTAACAGAAATTGGTAAAAAAATAAAGTTCAGACAGTGGAACTCTTTTCCTTAGTTTCTATCTTCCCAAAAAAATATCATTCCCTACTGTGCTAGATACCGTTACATATGAAGGATCACGTGTTAGTTACATTAGAAGTCGCAAATTTTAGTTTACTATCAAATCAAATCAAAGCCATAATTATGACTCGGTCCCATATCATTACTTCATTCCAGGTTCTGTACTTCTAAAATAGTGAAATTGGTAAGCGTGTATGATTATGGATTCCATTACTAGCTGCCCTTCTTGCTGTTGGCTTATACAAGGGGTCATGATATCAACACTACTAATTTTTTTATTAACACAACACTATCTAAATATTTTAATATATAGACAAATTTATCCTTCATTAACTATTTCCTTTAAAAATTGTATCTCTCATTCATCATTATAGGATTTTCTTTCCTTAAAAGTATTTTAGAAAATAATAATATTCTTTCACTCTCATAAATTATTATATATTTTTATTTCTTTAAAAGTTAATTAATAAATTAAACAAATATTTGATCATATTCATTATTTATATATTTCATCATACTTTTAAGATTTTTAAATATATTACAAAAATAAAATATTTTATTATATTATTGAAAATCTATCAATATATACGTTTATTTTATCCAACTCCACAAGTATCTACTTAAAGAAAAAAAATTGGCAAAATATTTTTTGTTGGATATAAATCTATCGATACTGATTGTATATAAATTTCACCAACATTATTTTTTTCAGACGAGATCTTTTCAATTATGTTTCGTTGAATATATTCATTACTATATTTGTTATAGATAATAAAACTCATTTAAATGAAGAAATCAAGAAAAAACATGTTAGAAAAAGGGTTTTTCAAAATGCAAAATGTTTATAATATATATATATATCCTTTAAATGAAGATTCCATGTTCTATGTTGTAATATTTTGAAAATTTGTGTTATGATTAAACTTATTAATTGTCGAAAATTTTTTTTGGATGGGGAGAGGAGGTGGGGGAATTTCATGGGGCGGTGGATAAACAAGACTTCAATTCAGATAATAGAAGTTAATCAATAAAAATCAGTTTGTTTCAAAAGAAAAGAGTAGAAAACCAAAAAAGAACCTTCTACTTAGCTTGATAAATAACAATAGAATTATGGCAAATGCTTCTGTGCATACAAGGACCTATTTGTAACATGAGCATATTTTCATTTTCAAAGTTCAAACAGTCGATCCGACCGTTCAACATTTTCTCCATATTACAATGTACTTGGAGGCCAAATTTTACATTTTTTTGAATTTTTTTACTATTTATTAAGATGGGTACAAAATTCAATGGTATGAATTTGACTAGTTTTGTAAAATACTTAATAAATAGTAAAAAAAATCGAAAAAATGTAAAATTTGACCTCCAAGTACATTTTAATATGGAGATAATGTTGAACGGTCGGATCGACCGTTTGAACTTTGAAAATAAAAATATGCTCATTTTACAAATAGGTCCTTGTATGCACAGAAGCATCCCTCTAGAATTATTGATAGTTCCAATCTATTGCTTTTTTTTTCTTATGAAGAAGATAGACAGATTAAGAAAGTACATTAAATAATATATTAGCATTAAAAAGTTTACAAATTAAGAGAGCAAAAGAAGTAATTGATTGTGGAGGGCATTTTTGTCTATCAAATAGAAATTTTGAATTGTGTTGTGTCAATAACATATTTTATAGTGTTAATATCAGCTCCCTTATATAAGTTGTGTATTTGCATTGGATCTAACCACGATTGAGGCTCAGGACAGCATTTAAGGCTCAAAATCAATCATTCAATTAGAGGAAGCTAGGCTCCATTAATGCTACTTGGTTGTACAGAAATGTTGGCTGGCTACATGCATGAAAGATGCCTTTTCCCACTTCGATCTTAATGTACTGGTACAGAAGCAGAGTCGGTCATTTATAGTAATACTGGAATTTAAGAAATTAGTTTCTCTGGTTAGTTAGGTCAGACTGGCATTGACGCTTTATACTTAATAGTTTGTTTTCATGGTTGGCATTATGACAGTGACAAGTGTCATATGAGGTCACTCATTTGCTTAGTCGGACAGAACAGGTGCTTGCTTATTTCAAGACAGGCAAATAGATGATTAATTTGATTTAGAACAGATTAAGAAAATCTAGTAATCTGTAAAGGACGAATCAAAATAGTATCAAATCTTAGCTCTAAAAAGTTTACTAACCTCTAAAATATTTGCCCCAGAAAGAGGAATGGCGTAAACAAAAAGTAAATAGATAACTCATAATTTATTGGGCTAATTATTAGCATTGTTGTATGAAATGATAAAAAATACTTGTATATTTTTAGACATTTGTACGGAAAAAATTAAACATTCATTCAATCTGAACTTTCATACAATCTCAACTTGCATACATTTTATTATAAAAGTCCCTAATAGTGTTTATATCAACTATGCAAAAATATAAATATGTTTGTAATATTTGGATGAGGATAACATGTTGTGGATAATTTCATAAAGACCTCTCGTGCATGCTAAATGTGCGCTTGTAATCTAGTGGTTAGAATTTCATTTAGTTGTTGTACATATTTAAGTTCAAATTCTAATGACCACACATATAATGTATTTTTTTTTAAAGTTGGTGGCTTTAAATGCCTACTAACAAATTTCATTGATAAAAAACATATTTACAATAGATTAAATGACTGTAATTTCTAAATCTACTATTTTATTTTCATAAAATCCTCGAAACTACTTTAATTTTCTAATTCTACTTATATACACTCTTAATCACTCTAATAACTTAATCTCCATATCGCTCTACGACCGGATCCGCTTTATCGACCGCCGTCACGCTCCGACAACAATCGGATCTACTCACCGTTACGCTCCAATCAAGATGGGGACTCTACGCTCCGAGCTTCGATGATACCGCACTCTCGGCTCCGCTCGACTCCGGTCCCTCTCCTTGCGCTTCATGACCGGATCCGCTTCTTCAACCGCCGCCGCGCTCCGACGACGACCGGATCTACTCACCATTGCACTCAGAATGAGATGAAACTCTACGCTCCAAGCTCTGATGATACCACACTCTCAGCTCCGGTCGGCTCCGCTCAGCTCCGATTTCTCCCCTCCGCTCGAGAAGATAGCACCGAGAGAGAGAAGGAGAGATGTTGTGTCAGAGATGAAGTCTAATGAAGTGGAAAAAAAAAAAGAAATTGGACGAAGTTTAAAGAAGAGAAACAGAGTTTTACATATTATACATTTTAAGTTCCAGCCTCTCCTAGTTTTCTAAACTTTCTAATTCCGTCCCGTGCTTAACAGTGATGATCAAGAAAGATATGGATAAATATTGGTGGAAGCTTGAAGGCCTCTCAGACAAGTCCATCAAAAGAAGACCGTTACAAAACCTTCCGGTGCGTTTCCTGCCATAGAAGTAGGGCTGCTCATGAGCCGAGTTAAGTCCGAATCGAGGACAACTTGGATTCAACTCGCGAACTCATGAGCCGAGTTGAGTCCGAATCGCTAATCCAGTTCCGAGTCAGAAACTCCAATTTGGAATCAACTCGCGAGTAACTCGAGTCGAGGTGAGTCGACTCGTGACTCATAATATAGTACACAGTGAGACAATCTAATTTAATTATAACAAAAGATATATTACATAGTTTACCAAAATAATACACAATTAATACACAATTAAAGACAATACAAAATATGATAGCCAATACATAATTAAAAATACACAGTTCTCTTCTCTACTTCTCTTCCTCTTTCTTCTATACTTCTTCTATACCAAATGTATCAATAAAAAAAAAAAAACTGTACCAAATGTAAAAATTAGAAAAATATATATTAGAATTTGATGTGAGTCAAACCGAGTTGATTCCGAACCGAGTTAGGAGTAATTTGGAATCGACTCATAAATCAACCGAGCCAATAAACTCGAGTCAGTTTTGACTCGAGTCAGTTTTAACTCGAGTTATTAGTGAGTTGAATCCGAATTGATTCCGAAATGAGTTTCGAGTCGTGAGCTTTTTGTGCACCCCTACATAGAAGTCATCAGGGGGCGAATTCAGAATTTTCGTTGGGAGCAAAAAAATATTAAATCGGGTTTAAATAGCCAATTGGATTTAAATTTATTAACTAATTAGATACTCGATAAAAAATAATATTTTAACTTATACTTTCTAATGTTTTGAATTGTAATTTCTGATACTCTAACTTATAAATCTAATTATCAATCAGAATTCAACAAATTTATTTCAATTTTAACCCTAAATTTAATTCGAATTACAAATCAAACATCCAGAGAGGGAAAAAAAATTTCAGGGAAGACAAAGTCAGTCCAAACCGATAAATTTCCACTAAAACTCAAAATCCGGAGTAAGCAGCTGCCCCTGGGACTACCTGGGTCCACCCCTGGAAGTCACGCAAGGGCAAAAATTACTTTTTGCCATGATATTTATGTAATTGTTGTTGCCTATGTCAACTGTTGAATCTCCAAACACAATTATCACTGGTACATGGGCTCTCGTTTGCCAGAGGCGGAGGAGAAGCAGTAGCAATTCAAATAAAAGAATGCGTTGCGCATTTTGGGTTTCATCATATGAATGTTTGCATGCTAGTTGACTTTAATGGTGTCAAGTATGAATAGAAAAAAAAAAAAAAAACTGTAAGGACTATTTCTGGTTTTTATGCCTCCATCATGCCTCTATTTTTAAAACGTTAATATATCAAAATTTAAATTATAAACATCAAATAAAAACGTTAGATGTGATCTATGCTATTTTCTCGGTGTGCTCATAAAAAAAATATCACATTTTAATTTTGTTTTTATGTGAATCAATCATTTGAAAAATCAACATCTAGAAATTATCCATATTAGTATATTTTTACATGCTCTTATGACAACCAAAACAAAGTTGAAATGTCACAATTTTTTACATGTGCATAGATAAAATGATGTAGATCATATCCAACGTTTTTATTTTGACTTTTAAATTTAAAATTTTGAGTTATTAAAATTCTTAAAAATAAAAACATGATAGAGACATAAAAAATAGAGGCATTTAAACCGCCGAAATTTTTTTAGTTGACACCCTAAAAAAACGAAACTAAATAATTACCACCCGTTTGAACCTAATTTTAATCCTACCACCCACGCTAACTGGGTTGACGCACCAAATTAACAGGTGCACGCACTGAGTTGGCGCACCAAGTGCGCAGACTGAGTAGGCGCACCTAGATGCGCGGACTGAGTTGGCGAACCGTCGGTATAAACCCTTACCAAAAGGAACAAAACGAAAATGGCAAACCCTTGCCAAAAAGAACAAAACAAAAATATGGCAAATGCCATATCAGAGTGGCGTGCACACGCGGCAGCATCTAAACTGTCATCCAAATTTCATTGACCGGTCAAACATAATAAAAAATTATTATTCAAATGAATTGTCTTGATTCAAACGAAAGTTCTGTATTAATTGCATATTTTGCTTTTGGTCAAACACAATAACATAATTTAAAAGAAGTCCGCCGACCCAGTCCGCGCACCTAGTACGCCAATTTAATTCGCACACCTGGTGCTCCAACTCAGTGTGCGCACCCGCCTACTTGGTGCGTGAACCCAATTGGCGTGGGTGGTATAATTAAAAATAAGCTTCTGGAGGTGGTATTTATTTAATTTGATTTTTTTGAAGTGTCAACGATAAAAATTTCGGATTTAAACCGTCTCTTGAAAAAATATAGAAATTAATGCGGCTTTGCCGCAATATAGTATTTTGCCACTTTGATTTTGAATTATTTTGTGAATCGAATAATTTACGGCTGATAAATGGATTAGAAGTGCAATATCGTATTTTGCCACTTTAATTTTGTATTATTTTGTGAATCGAATAATTTACAGCTGGTAAATGGAAATTAACGGATGGGAATTAAACAGCAAGCTGGACCGTCTCGTGTTTAACTTGTAATTTTTGTTGAATGTCTGTATAAACCAGGTGTATAATATCTATTGCAATACTAAAATAAAACACGCTAATGTTGCACTTGCACGGTTGCACCAGTTGTATTCAACTTGACATTGAGGAGAGAGTGCATGTGAGATCCGCTCCCCTTCTTTTCTGATCTCTTGCGCCTTCTTCTGTGTTTCTAACCATATTACTTCTATAATTCCTACTAAACTACAAATGAATTATTCAGGTTCGGTTCGGCGAGGTTAAATATTTGTGATTCGGGACTAATTCGGGTATAATTCGATAATGATTTAAAATTATCTGGACCGAAGATTTCAGTTCCACAAGGGAGAAAAAAAAATCGAGAAAATTTCGGAAAAAATTCACAAATAATTCATAAAATTCGGAAAATTTTGTAAAGTTCGCAAATAATTTGGTCAAAGTTTGGTCAACCAGATAATTCGACGTTCAATTCATCATTACAAAAAAACAAATTATTCACAAATAATTCGCGAATCTCATAAGTCATAACCAGTAATATCATCCTACTTTGACCCGTTGTACGAGTTAATATATAATTTATGATATTGAAAGTTCGGAAAGTACACTGTTGGTTGTGAGACGAAATAAGGGGAATTAAATAAGTTACAGGAGAAGAAATGATGATTTTATCAATTTTCTTGTTTGATAGTATTTTATTATATTGTCTTAATTTTTTGAAAGCTTTTTATTGACACCTGTTCATTTGACTAGTCATAATTCAATGAACAATCGCAAAACATTGTGTCCGATTTTAACTGTTAATTGCAAACAGATTTATACGAATGAATATAAATTCACACAAATATTAACCACTCCAAGAATTTAAATTCGCACAAATTTTAACCACTCCACGAATTTAACTTGTTCGCGCAAAACTCAGCGCAGATCAAACGGCTAAAACGGAGCATCGCTTCCATGAGAACCCTTAACTCCCCTTTTTCATTGCACTGCATTTGCAGAAAATACAAATTACAAGCATCAAAATATTGGAAAAGACTGGCTTATCAGACATCTCCTTGAATGTTACCCTCTTTATTAAGTTATAACCAACACAGACAAATTCGTTAATATCTGTTCTTAATTTTTTTTTTTTAATTTGGAGCTGGCTGCCAAGCGGAACCCTCTCACACACGCATGCTATTAATTTGCTATTTGTTAGGACTCAAAAGTCCTTTTATAACAAGCAAATCCATAGATAATTGACACCTCTTAAATCATTAACACCAAATTAAAATTATTAACCTGCCAACATAAATTCATCACACAAAAATAGGGCTGCTAATGAGCTTGGCTCGGCTCAGACTCGGCTCGGACTCAATGAGAGAAGCATAACGGCCCGGCTCCAGCTCAGCTCGATTTTGAAAGAAAAGGCCTAGCTCGGCTCGGCTCACGTAAATACTTGGCTCGGCTCAGCTCGGCCCAGCTCAGACCATATTTGAGCCCAGCTTGAAAAAACACTTGATACTAGGCCTAAGAATAATATGAATAGAGCAGTTCGCAAAATAATAATAACATGACAGAACATAGCACTTGCAAATTCATGTTTCTAGAAATTCTACAGAACAGAGCACTTGCAACCATGTTTCAGGTCTCAGATAGCATCAAGAACAAATCTCCAATTTCATAAAATTCACATAACAACTACAAGTATGAAGTATGAACCAGTCAAACCAGCAAAAGTAGAAAAATGTAAAAAAATGCCGAGGCCAATTAAATCAAGATAACCGAGCACAACCTCCAGAGCCAGTAATGAACTAAGCATGCAAGCACTTATTCAAGCTTTAAGCTACCAGTAATGGCTATTTCACCCAAAATCAAACAAAACATAGAAAGAGAAAAATGACTTGTACCAGTATCCCCAAAAACATCCACATATCAGAAGACTTATTTTTACTGTTGCTGATCAAAAGACATCGAAAGAGAGCAAAAAAAAAAAAAACTTCAGGGCAAATACCACAACCATTCTTCAAGCACATCAGAAACTATTCCACCTATATTTAGATAATTAAGAATTCGTTAAGTCTAGAGTTCATGCACTTGCAATTGAACTGAATTATAGTACTTATACATGCTTAAAGCTTAAGCACCAGACTCAATAAACATTGTCAGTTACAGTAACCTTAATAGAAGGCAAAATTGAACTGGATTATGATCGTACGGTTCGGATCTAAACTCAAAATTTGAGTTACTTTAGGGGATCTAAACTAAAAATTAGAAATTATTAGTAATTTAATTTAACCAACTAAAAACTAAATATTCATATGTTAAAAATCAGCATATCATTACTAAAAGAAATTCACTTAATTCACTAAGTCTAATCATTACATCATTACTACAAAATTATTAACAAAAAAATAATTTATATTTTTCTTTTTTTTTCCATGAATGGATATTTGCTATGGCGTCCCTAAGAGACGCCACAGCCTAGAACTGTTTCCCTAGTTTTAAAAAATTATTTTCACTAATTTCATTTTTAATTATTAGTTTTTATGATTTCCTATCAATAAAAAATTCGGCAGAATTAGTTTTGTTTGCTCTACTGGTTAAGAAAATTAATAAATAGAAACAAAATAATGTATGTGTCAACTGTATATGCTTATTATAAGTATTTGAATAAAATTTAAAAAATAATAAATCAAGTTAAACATCTACAAAAATACCCTCGTCCACCCAGTTCCATAATAGCATACAAATATTTTTGAAGAATAGTGGATATATCCACCGATTTCATATAGAAACCATATGAACCTGATTGGTACCTAAAATAGGTACCAAAATCGGACATAAGAGTCACATACAACAGTAATATACAAAAACTAGAAACATCTAACTATAGCATCTACTTACCAAAATAACCAAAGCCTAAAGCACAAAAACAGCCAACAAAAGATCGAACAGTATCATACGACAAAAGTAAAGCATAAATGCTACAAAGTATTAAGCTAATTCCTCCCAGTTGATTTCTTCCCCATCACTCGACTCGGTGCCAGACATTCGATTTTGGAGGTTGCCAGCTCCAAAATCCCGAGTAGAGACTTCCTCTGAACCGTCCCTGTTGATAGACAGCAACAGATCCACTACCTGTGCTGTATCTGGACTGCTGGATTCCTCCTCCAGAAGTAAATCTGGGAGGTCCTTAACATCAAAGGGGATCATTAGATTTAATTTAAGGAATTTTCAGAGTGAGACTTACACCAGAAAGTTGATAAAGAAATTATCTTAGTTCCTATGGCCTTAATAGAGAGAGGATGAGAATTATTAAAACAGACTCTATTTCTTTCTAACCAAATGGTCCAAAGAACAGCAGCCCTCAGTAATTCTACTAACAATCTATCTTTTAAAGGAATGACTGCATCAAGCATCCATAAATCATTTAAAGACTCACCATCAAAAGAAAAATTACTATAAGAAGCTATCCAATTCCAAATTAATCTAATATAAGAGCAATTAACAAATAAATGATCTATACTTTCTTCTTGGTCACAGAATACACAAGAAGTATCACCAGGCCACCCTTTAATTGCCAAATTACGTTTAGTAAGAATCTTATCCCTTCTTACTAGCCACAAAAAAATTTTAATCTTTAAAGGGATATGGGCTTTCCAAATAGTGGTATACTCAAGATTAGGTATGCCCCCATATTCTAACCATTTATAAAAAGAGTGAACAGTGAAGTGATCATCATTAGACCATCTCCAAATCAGTTTATCCTCTAACTGATCTGACAATGTAAAATGTTGGAATCTGTGTTGTAAAGCTAACCATTCTACAAGATATATGCCAGTTAATTGTCTTTGAAAGGACATGTGTAAAGGAGCAGCAAACACCTCAGCAACTGAAATAAATCTATGAGTAACAATAGAGAAGAGATTAGGATATTGGTATTGTAAAGCATGTTCTGTGCACCATCTGTCTAACCAAAATGAAGTAGTCTTACCATTACCTATTTCCTTATTAAGACCTAGATTAATAATAACATGGTCTTTAAGTATTGATTTCCAAAAAGGAGAGCAAACAGAAATAGATGTCTTGTGACCATACTTGCTAAGTAGTATATCTTTCCATCTTCCTTGAACAGAATTATCCAAAAATCTGATCCACCACTTAGCCAAAAGAGCTTTATTCATTAATTTAAGATCTAATATTCCTAGGGCTGCTAATAAACAAAAGCCCTGTTCATGATCGGCCCAAATCGAAATTGAAAAGAACGAGCCCTGTTCATGATCGGCCCGAAACGAAGTTCTTCATGCCCATGTTCAGCCCGTTCATTGTTGTTCAAAACTGAGCCCTGTTCAGACTTGAGCCCTGTTCGGAACAGGCCCGATTCAATGAACAGGGCTGAACTGTGAACAATCAATTGGGCTCTGTTTTGGACAACCCAATTGGGCTCTGTTTTACTTTGGAAAATGTATACAATATGAAAGACACTATATTGCCGAACTCTAATTCTGTGATCCTTTTTAGCATATAATAAAAATGACATAACAAATACATGCCTTAAACTATATCAAAATGCTTAAATCAAGCGACAAAAATCATGTTATCTAAGTTCACCTAACATATCATATAACAGAAATATTAAAAATACAAAATTATCAGATCCAGCTGAAGCACCTCTCTAAAATTGAAAACCTGTTTTTGTACTGCTTTTTTAAAGAAATCCCACAACACTAAAAGAACAACAATAAAAACAGAAATCAGCAATAAAAACAACAATTAAATGGCATTTCTGAACTCAATTTATCAGTCTTGTTGCATAGTATCAGCAGAGGTATCTTCTTTTTCACCACAATTGCCATTGTCAATATATCATACAGGTACCTTCGAAAAATAAAGAGAACAGGGACAAAAGGTAAGTTCTATAGTAAAACAAAAGGACTAAAAAAGGCTTAACCACAATTTGGAACTTTAGGGGCCAAATTTTCTGCTGCTTAACCAACGTCTAAACTTAATTGAAGTGAAAACCTTAAACCCTTCCTACCACCAAAGAGAGGACTAAAAAAGGTCCAGCAAAAGACAGTTGATTATTTACTATTTAGTTGATATTTTTGGCTAAGGCTTTTGGAGGAAACATGTAACATCAAAATCAACAGCAAGAACAACATAAAGAAATTGCCTCTGTTGAATTGTTAACACTTTTGCGAATC
Source organism: Carex myosuroides (assembly GCA_028015225.1). NCBI lineage: Eukaryota > Viridiplantae > Streptophyta > Magnoliopsida > Poales > Cyperaceae > Carex > Carex myosuroides. The sequence continues at coordinate 8,405,882 of CM051482.1, forward strand.
TGGTACAACAATTTGGTGCTATTTTGAAAACTGGTACCAGTCGAACCAGTATAAAATAAATGGTATAAATCAGGGTAAAATCTGTTAAATACCAATTTTTTTGGTAATATTCCCTTGTCAGAGGGAGTAAATGGCAAAATTGCCAAATTAATACTGACCGGCTGAGATTTAAGAAAAGAAATTGAGCTCATGTGACCAACATTGGCTCTCTTTTTAGTAGATGTTAAGTTATGGAAATTTGATATGAGAAATGATTACAACAATATTAAATTGATCATGCCAGCTAAAAGAGCTGCTGTTTTTTAAGTTAATTAATGTGGTTTCCCTTGGTTACTAAGTATGATTGCACACACTATAAAAGAAGTAATTATACTTAATTTTTGCCAGAAAACTGGTACAGGGCTACAAGCTAATCATTTCCAATCTCAGCTCCACACATTTGCATCACAGACCCTACTTAACCTGTTTATTAAACTCACAGAATACAAAGCTAAATTATAGAATGAAATTGCATTTTTGCAGTTTTTGAAATTAAGCAAGAGCAACATATGCATACTGGTATTGACTGGTACTTAGCAAATTTCAAGAGCAAGATTAACTATTTGAACTCTTTTATACTCAAATACTCAAATTGATACTAAACCAAATCACACAACGTTAAAAACCCTAAACTTCAAATTGATTGCTCAGTATGAAGTGTGAAAAGGAGAAACGGTACCATTTTTGCGCAGCGGCTAAGAGACGCAGCAGAGGCGGCGCGACGAAGGAGAGGCGGCGCGACGAAGGAGAAGCGGTGCGCCGAAGGAGAGGTGGCGTCGGCAAGAGAGAGATCACTCGGGTGCCCTAGGCGAAGAGGGAAAGAGAGAGAGAGATCACTTGCGGGTGCCCTAGGCGAAGAGGGAAAGAGAGAGAGAGATCGGACTAAGAGAGAGAGATATCGCTGCTGCTCAAAACCTTTTCAAACGGGCTGCTCAAAACATATTCAAACGGGCTTCTCAAACGGGCTCATGAATGAACATAACCGAACTTTGTTCGGGTCCTGTTCGAATTCTGTTCGTAAAAAAAAAAAATTGAACTGAACTGAACATTGGGCTCAGTTCGGATCACACATCGTTCAACTTCCATTTTTTAAGTGTTCAGCCCGATTTGTTCATGGACGGCCCTGTCCAATTAGCAGCCCTAAATATTCCTAATCCACCTTGATCTTTTCCTCTACCTACTACATCCCAAGCAACTAAAGAATATTTTTTCCTAGTTGAGTTTCCACCATGCCATAAAAATTTTCTTCTAATTTTATCAATTTTATGTCTAATCTTAACAGGCATCCTATAAATAGATAGCCAATACAGAGGTATTGCTGAAAGAACAGAGTTTAGTAGTGTTACCCTGCCACCTAATGATAATAAATAACCTTTCCAACTTTGGAGTCTTTTTTCTATTTTATCTATCAATAGTTGCCAATCAATCTCTGTTAAAGTTTTATTATTAATAGGAACACCTAAGTAAGTAAGTGGTAAGGTAGCTATTTTACAACCTAAAATAGAAGCTAAGTTATTACTATCAACAGTAGGTAAGTTGAGTGGAAACATTTCACTCTTTTCATAGTTGATTTTGAGACCTGAGGCATTCTCAAAAGCTACAAGGAGCCATTTAATATTAGTTAAGATCATAGGGTCAGCTTTGAGAAAAAGCAGAGTATCATCTGCAAAATGGAGGTTCATAATATTACCTATATTAGAGAAATTACCTAAGCCATCAACAAAACCACCTCTTTTAGCTCTTGTAAGAATTTTGTTGAGAGCATCAGTAACTAAAATGAAAAGAAAAGGAGACAAGGGATCTCCTTGTCTCACTCCTCTTTTGCAAGAAAAGTAAGGACCTAAGTTTCCATTAAGGTTGACACAAGTTCTACTACCCTGTAATGTTAATTTAATCCAAGTAATGAATTTCTGTCCAAAGCCTCTAGCTTGTAATACCTCTAACAGAAAGTCCCAATTGACATGGTCAAATGCTTTCTCAAAGTCTAACTTAAACAGGACACCTTTATATTTTTTGACCTTCATTTGATGAAGGATTTCATGTGCACAAACTACATTATCTAGAATTAATCTACCTTTAATATAGGCTGTTTGAGATGAATCAATCAGAGAATCCATTACTTTAGCTAATCTATCAGCCAGTAATTTAGTGATTAGTTTGTAACTACAATTAATAAGACTAATTGGTCTAAAATTCTTAACTGTAATGGCATCTTCTTTTTTAGGAATTAAGCAAATGGATGCTAGATTAAATTTGGAAACATCTAAAGTATGATTATAGAAAGCATGAAATAATTGAAATAGATCATCCTTAACAATTTCCCAGAAAGATTGGTAAAATTGAAAGGACATTCCATCAGGTCTAGGTGCTTTGGAGGGGTTACATGCAAAAACTACTTGTTTAATTTCCTCCATTGTGAAGGGTGCTTCTAGAAAAGCACTTTGGTCTGAATTTAAATTTTCATTTCCCCTCCATAGATCAGGTTGTAAGGTTATAATTCTAGGAGTAGAAGATCCCATGAGGCCCTTATAGAAATCAGTAATATGCTTGTGAATTAATGATTGATCAAATACTAAGGTACCTTCAATTTCTAAGCTACCAATAGAGTTTTTCTTTTTTCTAGTAGAGGCTACTGCGTGAAAAAATTTAGTATTGAGGTCACCTTCTAAAAACCACTTAAGTTTGGATCTCTGTTGCCAATATGTTTCTTCCTCTAAATATAATTTATGTAACTCAGTTTGACAGGACTTCCAATTGTCTAAATCAATGTCAGTAAGACAATTATCATCTAATTGTTGTTCAAAATATCCAATTTTGGCCAGAAGATCAGATTTGATTCTCTTTTTTTCTCCTCTAACATTAGAACTCCAACCCCTCAATTTTTTCCTTAACAATTGCATTTTGGCTTTCCAATTAAGCCCTAAATTAGATGTTAAAGAGATCTCTAACCACCAAGAAGCTACCAAGTCATAAAATCCATCAATAGCTAGCCAGGTTTTGTCAAATTTAACAGTTTTAGACTTAGGTAAAACAACAACAAGAGTGTCTAAAATCAGGGGGTTATGGTCAGAATATGCTCTGGGGAGAGATGAAAGCTTGGCTAGATTAAAATGTGCATTCCAAGAATTAGTACAAAAACATCTATCTAACAAGGCTTGAGATTGAGAATTTGTGATCTAGCCTAAGTAAACTTCCTATCTGATAAAGAGAGTTCCATAAGTTCTGTATATCTAATAAATGAATTAAAACGACTACTAATGACATGATTAAAGGAAGGGCCTGATCTATCAGACCTTCTTCTAATCATGTTGAAATCACCCATGATAAGCCAAGCATCAATTCCCAAATTACCAATGTCTCGTAATTCTAAAAGAAAATCTCTACGAGAAGCAGTAGATAAAGGACCATATACTGTTGTAAAACACCATTCAAAATTATCTATCTTATTTTTAAAATGTACAGTAATATAATAATCTCTAACATAAGAATCAATTAGAGAGAATAAAGTGTCATTATATCCTAAGAGTAAGCCACCAGAGGCTCCAGCTGATGGTTTGACAATCCAATGAGTAACAGTAAAGCTTAAAGCTCTTAGTGTCCTATCCGGAAAAGTCTCTTTTTTTGTTTCTTGGATGCATACCAAATCTATATTATTGTCCTTAATTAAATCAGTTAAATATCTTCGTTTAACAGCTAAACCTAATCCTCTAGCATTCCAGTTAAGGAACTTAACCATTAGCCTTAGATATTTCCCTAATGATATTAGAATCATTAGACTTAACATTATCATCACAAGCATGTAAAATCTCAGGTGTAAGAATTTTACCAGTATGAGCACAATCAGAAATAACTGACTCAAATTTAGGCCTAGATAAAGCCCTCAACGATTGCACTATCTGAATACTATCTTCTAAATTATCACCTAATTTGAACCCACTAATATCATACAATTTTACTAAGTCAAAATCAGACAAAGATGAATAAGGAAATTATTCTATTAAAAATTGAGTACCTGTGGTTGCTTTGGCAGTCTTAATTGGGTTAGCAGTGGGCTGAGTTCCACCTGAAACCCCTTCTTTTGCCCCTGCTAACTGATTCAGTTTCACTCTTAAACTGTTGCGAGGTTCCTCAGCTGAAGGAGCTCTATCATGGCCTCTGCCTTTTCTTTTTTTTTCCTGATCATTATGGATAGCCTCTTCCCAAGGATCTTTAGTATCCTTAGGAGAAGGAGGAGGTGGTGAAGGAACTGATTCAGACCAGGGATCATTATCTAACACAAAGCTGGATTGCAATGTGTCAGAAAGAGCACATAGCGGGGTAAACCGATTAGATATAGAATCCTCTAACTTTTTAGGGGAGCTAGATGATATAGGTAATGCTGGTATCGGCTGAGTATGGGGAGAGGGGAGAGAAGGTATGATTGGCGAAGGCACAGGTGAAGGAGTAACCAGAGGTAGAGAAGGAGGAGGAATGGGCCTGGAAGAGACTGGTTGAGGAGGAGGAGCTTCATGAGAGAGTTTGCGCTTCTGCCAGAAAGATCGTTGTTGCACTGGAACTTTGCCCTCCCCCTCAACTACAAACTGAAGCCAGTAATACCGAGGTTTACCATCAGGTCCAGTAAATAAGAGTTTACGGCACGGTGGAATATCCGATCGAGCAGAAACTCCGATTTTCAGCCTGACATACTTCATGAGTTCTCTATCACGAGAAAGAGGATCCATTTGCAAAACCGAACCTCCCATGTCACTACTCAATTTTTCAACATCTGAAGCACGGGACAGGACAGAGGGAAGTCCAAAGATCTTGATCCAAAAAGTCAGAGGCTCCCAGCCTCCGTCGTACTTGATCGGATCAAATGCTTCCAGAGGAAACACAATATCGCCTAGCAATACCCGACCCTCTTCTAAAGCGATTTGTCGCCAAGATGGGTCAGGCGGAGTAATCACATAACATTCATCATTAAGAGGGATAACTTTCCAGTGAAAATTAGTTACTGGAAATCGTTCTTGCAGACGAGATCGAATAAATTCAGCACCTTTTTGGTAGGAATCTTTGATGACCACATCACGGCGCAAAATAGCATCAAAATCTCTAATCGCCTTAGTACTACTTACACGCATCACTAGGAGAGAGCTCCCAAATACTTTCATCTCCTCCGTGAGAGGGGGACGAGATGAAGAGGGTAACATAGTGATCGCCTTGCAAGTATGGGATCTGTGACCGAGGCGATTGCAAGCGAAACAAACCACGGCGTTGCGACAATCTTGAGCCAAATGACCCAAATCGCCGCAACGAAAGCAAACTACAGACCCCTTTTTAGAAAGTGAGTTGAGAGAAAAGAGCTTAGAGTGAAGGCGAGACGCGGCGGGAACCCTAGAAGTATCGAGAAGCTGCAGATTCTCTGTGGTATGATGTGGGGGAACTGCTGAAGCATGAGGAGGTGCAAGAGCCGCTGTCGCCGCATAAGATCTATTGATAGCGGAATCGAAAGGACGCCATTGGGAGAAGGCGTCGCCAGGAGGTGATAAGGGGGACCCAGCAGCAGACGTAGACGGAGAGGATTGGGGTAAAGGCAAACTGGAGAGAGAACGGATGCCTTCCGCCGACGGGGGCCTACCCGCAGAGAGAAGAGGAAGCGAACTGGAGGCGGAGAGTAGCGAGAAATTGGGGCCTAATGTGCCTCCAGTAAGCGAAATCGCACCTGTCGGAGAGATATGCGATTGAAGAGGCGGAATCTCTAAAGGCACGGTGGAGCGGGTTGGCTCACAGAGAAGCTTCGCACAATCCAGAAATCGCCGCATAGAAGACTCCATATCCGCTAGCACAGATGATAGAGCCATGAGGAGAGAAAAGCAGAGATGAATGGGCCGTAAACTAAATCTTGGAAATCTTGAAAATTTGGGGACGGTGGTTGGCCCAAGAGCAAATTTTGATTTTAGTTTTTCAACCCGGCTTTTGTATTATTAATAGCATACAAATAGAAACCACACAAAATTAATTTTTACTTTTCGTAAAGAATGAATGAATGAATGAATCCCATGCACCACCAATATTTTTAGTATATATGCACTTTTCGGAAATACTAAAGAAATTTCAATTCTGATGCTATGAATGAGAATGAACTTCCAAAACAAGATTTTGAGGATGTCCATCACCTCAGTAGTTAGTCAACATTAATTTGATATGGTTACTGTCATCTCCTTTGAATATGCAATATTATATCTTTAGAAACTTGCATATGTTTTTACACAACTAAGAAAGCATCTCTTCCTTAGGTTTGCACCAGTTCCCTCCAGTCAACATAATTAATTACTCCACAATTATATTTAAGAATAATGAAAAAATGAAATAGAAGCATGAAGAAAGACTCAGTTTCAAAAACGAGAAAGAGCAAAATTTTCTTTCATCGGTTTAATGGTGATTACATTTGTGAACAGCAGCCTCTCTTCTGTTGAACAACTCCTCCACCACTCAATAAACGGCTTCTAAGCCATGAAGAAAAATATTCCAATTCGTCGTCCATCAAAGAATGACCAAGGCCAGGATAAGCCTAAAATTTCAGATCAATGCCATCCAAACAATGAATTCAGAAATACTGATTACATTAGCTAATATTGAAGAAGAAGAAGTAGAAGAAAAAAGGGGAGAAAGAAGCACCTTAAACTCACAGTTCATGCCTAATTCTTGCAAGAACTTGCATCCGGATTCACCAGCCTCGAACAATACAAGCTGGTCATCTGTACCATGTATCCACAGTATGGGTGTCTGCATGGATCAAAATTTAAAAGTTTACATTCGATACAAGCAAATCAATAATTAAATAATAGCTGTAGTGAACATTATTACTGTGAGTAAAATTCTTTTCCTTACACTTAATTGGCATATTAATATAAAATACTCCTCACATTAAATGTCTCTGTTCATGATTTTTTGAACTAATGTCTCTGGTCATGATCAAAGGTTCAATTTTGCAAATCAGATAGCACAAAGTGTTAATAGAAAAAGAGAACTTATTGTTGGATGGAAACAATATTATATAAGTCGAGCAAATTTTGAAAATGAAAATTAAAGTAATGCCTTTGTGGCTTCAGGTACGACTTGTTCTTTGATAGATGGGTTTAGAGGCATAGATCCGCTGAATATGATACCTCCTCCAAGCGTCCTCGGATAAAGCAGTACGCTTGCTATGGCCAAAGCTCCTGGCAAATAACAGTATACTTTTAAATACATGTTTCTCAAAGATAGATAAAAGAACCGAAAATTATTCTAGTAATTTCGGATATTCAAACAGGCTACTGTAGGGGAAAGGCAGTAAAGAAGTAAAATGTGCTGCAGCAGGTCTTGGCATAGACCTATGATTACCATGCATTCTACCCAGAAATACTACTGGCAGGGGATAGCAGTACCAGTTTAAGTTCTGATCATATTATTAGTTTTTTTTTTAAATAAACCAATATGAAAATTTAGTATTTGTTGTGGCCCACATAAACTCACAGTTGCCAGGTAGGAGTACTGTGTCAGGTACTGAAACCCTTGTGGGTTATTATTGAAATCAACCAGAGTCAAGATAGTCTATATATGAATGAATAAGCCTTTCTTAATATACCTCCTTGGCTAAATCCACAGACAAATACATTATTTGGGTCGATGCCATTAGCTATCTGCTTGTCAATCATGCTATGTACATCCTTCACTGCTGAAAGAACCTCTTCGTCATGTCTGACACTTTTCTGTTAGCAATTAGAAAAGAGTTAATTTATACACATATCGGCAATTTGAGTTTGCTAAAATTGCAAATTATGTATCCTTTACTTCATTGCTTATTGTTTCTTTGAAGCAAGTACGACGATAACGAACTGGTACACTGCTGGTATAAAAATACTCTTTTGTGGATTGAATCCATTATTGATTTATAGTGCAGTAAAACAATTTCACTCTTCACAAAAAAGGACATGGAGCAAATAAGACTTACTGAGGTAATAGGTACATCAGTAACATCAAACCATGCAGGCATTACAGCACCACCTAGTGCAAAGAAAATAAAGATATTTAAGATATAATCTATTGATTTTTAAAGATTTGTCATCGCTAAATACATACAAGTTCTTGATACAACAAATCAGAAGAAAGAACATATCCTTCATTATCTAAATTAATGGTACAACGTAAATAAACTTCTCAGGATAGTTACAGTGGAAAATAAAATATAGGAACCAAAATATCCCACTAAAGAGGAAAATCTCCTAAAAAATTAAAGACAAAATTCACAGTATGTAGTAAAAATGAACCAAGATGGAAAGAGGAGGAGGGGGGTTATGGAGAAGTTAACTATATTTAGACTTAAGGGATTTGGATATCAGGAAAGAATATAAGAGGACCAGAGACACACAGTTAAAAAATAAAATAAAAACTAGCTTCGCAAATTTACCCTTTTAAGGTGAATTATAAATGAAACCTTCTTCTAGGTGAAACCCGCAGAATTTTTTTCTCGAAGAATAATCACACAAATGATAAAAGAAAGATTCAAAAGGTAAATTATAAAAGAGATCATACGGTTGACAGTAATGGGCCGAGAAGGGGCAGTTGGCAACCCCCATTTGGTGCTCTTAAAAACAGGATCCGTGAAGTGTTCTTTAATGGATTCATTTGCCGGACCCGAGTCGCCTGACCCGTGAAGCCATAAGATGAAGCTAGCCATGGCTATGATTTTAGATTTAGGAGGATTCTCAGTTGGCGAAGAAGGAGAAGACAGCGCAAACTATTAAAAGAGATGTTAATTAATTATTAAGGAGATGAGGAAATATTAGAGCGGGGTTATGGAACAAGAATGAATCAATGGATAATACAACGCGGATTTAAACGTGGCAAGAATGAAGGTGGGGTTGACTGTTTGAACGTGTGTACTTCAAACTACAGAGTTCAAACAAAAATAGAAAAACAACACCAGAGATATCAGATCATATGTACTATAAAATACTACTTAATTATCAACCGTGGTGATTATCCTTCTCACAGGATATATACTCGGTGGAAAGAGAGATTTCCAGGAGCCGTTAAATCTCTATCAATTATATATTTTTGCAAAGATCATTTTTAATGAAAAAAGATTGTTAGAGTGACAATTCTGTAATCGTGTCATTCCTTGCCACTTGATTATTATTTTAGTTCACAACAACGGTTTTCTCTCGCAAATGAAATGTTTACAACAGTTACAATATTTAAAGATAAAATAAATACTTGACTCTTTTATCTTTTGGATGGTACTATTTCTTAGAGCAAGATTTTGATTATTGAGCTGAAAGAAATTTTTATCTCTTTATATTCAATTTATTCTTACACTTTTTTTTATATATATTTTCACAATAAATTCACAACACACCATAATAAAGAAAGATACAAGAAAATATATTTTATTATTTGTCCATCTTTAATAATGAATACTTGGTACTCTTATATTCTTGCACTCATGTTAATGGAGTTGTAGAAAAATAAATAAATAAATAATAAGAATAAGAAAGTTAAGTACAATTTAGATATTCCTCAATATTTATGCTTGCACTTGATTTATGAGTTTCAATTCTCTCTAAAAAAATATATTTGTGATATAACAATTAACTCTTACTTAAATAGCATATTAAAAAGGGTAATTATATCTTCCCCCATCTATCCATCCCCAATTTCATCTCCCAACTAACTAACTACATTTTCTAACTATAATTCAAAATTCTAACTACCTAATGGCCCTACAAATTAATTACTCAATTTTCTCCATTTATTTCTTTCCTCTTTCTCCCTCCCTCTCCCACCTCTCCCACCTCTCCCACTTCTCCCTCTCCACCTCCGCCTCCACCTCCGCCCGCCTCTCCCACCTCTCCCTCTCGGCCTCCCTCTCCCACCTCCACCTCCGTCTCCCACCTCCCACCTCCGCCTCCTCTTTCTCCCACCTCCGCCTCCGCCGGAGTAGATCCATCACTGTCGACCACCGGGTCAGATCCGAGTTATTTGCAAAGAACAAAGTTTCATTAATGGTGGATTAGAACAGTGCGTACTAAGTACATATGAATAAATACTTAATGTTTTAGAGATGAATACTTCAACGTTTATGGATGAATACTTAATATCTTAGGCATAAACACTTTAACTTATATGTATGAATACTTGATATCTTATGGATGAATACTTTTTATTTGTTTGGTATGCACATATATTTGTAATACTCTTGGTACATTAACTATTTACACTTACACGATGATGATGAATACTTGCTTAATGCGGGATAAATACTTGTATGACGAGGTGTGAATACTTGTGCAACGGACAACTCGAAAGTATGTCATCATGGATCTCATTTGAAAGTGAAAATTGTGTAGAAGACATTCGTGGTTTTAGATTTGCAAAATTCCTCACAGATCGTCAGAAATATTGGTTAGATTGAACGGAGAAAAAAAAACCCATCTCTAAAAACGTGTAAAAGATGAGTGATTGATGTGTCCAAATATGCTTCTATTGCAAAGATGAATACATTTATATAGATGGATGAATGCTAGTTGTGTTACAGATGAATATTTTTTTTGCAAATTTCTAAAATGAGCTGAAGGTAGTTAGAAGTCCCCCACTTAATTAATGCGCTGACGGTTATGCGGTCACCCACTTAATTAATGCTCTGACAGTTGTGCGGTCCCCCACACATGTTGTTTGTCCCCTACTTTCTTGTTGTAATATATCCAAATATGTTTCTATTGCAAATGTGAATACCTTCATATAGATGGATGAATACTAGTTGTGCTACATATGAATACTTCTGCAAATTTCTAAAATACACTGACAGTTATAAATTCTAACTAACTAACTACCTTAATTAATGCAACTGACGGGGATGAAACGGGGGATTGTTCACGGGGGAGAGCTAGGCGGACCCTATTAAAAATTTGAAATAAGTTTAGTGACGATTAGTATCATCATTCTCTATTGGACAAAATTTCAATATAATGGAAAATATTGTAAACATACAGACACAAAATAAATTAAACTGAACATATTGTAAAATTCTTCGTGTATATTTACATTTTGCATTGTAAACTATTTCCATAAAGTTGTTTTTTAAGATGCATTTTTTATCTTATTTTAATATATATTGTTATTTCCTTTTGTACTGTCTATTTATTGTGCAAGATATAATGTGGAAAAAAATTGAAGGACAAATTAAGTACAGAAATAAAATTTCTCTTATCTTTCAATTAACAAAATCACGCCCTCAAATTAACAGGAACCTTATCTGTAACTAAAAAAAAAAAAAAAAAATTATGAGTAAGAAAGTTCAGAAACATACTTTAATGCCAATTTTAGTGCTGATGGAAACAATGTGGTTCTCATGTTGTTGTTAGGTTAGGTGCTGCTCTACGAGAATATTTCTTGGGGTTTTTTTTGTTTCTCATTTTAAGTTTTGACTTTTTTGGACAAAAGTGAGGTTACTTCTCATCGATTTCTATTGAACTCAAATGTAAAAAGATTCAAGTACCAGTTGTGAAATCAAATGTAAAAAGGATCAAGTACCAAACAACTGGTACAAGCTCCTTACAGGTATTACAAAACAAACACTAACAACTTGTCCCTAAAATCACCAAACAAACAGAAATTTAAGGTTGACTTTTAGAATGCCCGTTCTTTTCTTCTTTTCAATATACAATAGCAGCATGAAACACGCTCATGCACGCACGTACACGCAGGGGTAGAGCCAGACTTCCGAATTATGGAGGTCAAACACATATTAGGAATCAATTATATAAAATTTTCATGGTGAGAATGAGATCAAATTACAGTACCCATGCTATTTTACCCTAAATCTAAATTATATAGAAAATCTTATATAAATACAAAAATTTAAAAACAAATGGAGGTCAATTTGACCCCCTATTCATATTACTTAAATCCGCCCTTGTACACGCACAAACGCTCTCGAGATGGGAAACAATACCGGTGTGTATTTATTATGCATCCATAAAGGCCCAGGCCAACTAATCCAAGTAATGCAAATGCATCCCCTTTCAAATCAGTGACTTCAGCTTTATTACAATCGCTGGCCACATTTGAAGAGTAGTTACAAATATATACAAAAACCAGCATTACCTAAAATAATTACAAGCGACCGTGGCAGAAGAGCATTCCAACTTTCACTCTATCCCATTAAGAGCTACTTCTTATGCCAGTCGTAGAATTCAAAAATCGAATCAAATCTCCATACACATCAACACTGGCCTTGGGGCTCAGGATGAAATCAATATGACCATAGTTGTCAAGGTACAATAACTCGGGCTCAGATCTCAACTCACTTAAGGTGCGCTTTACATCAGTCACGTCAGCTAATGCATCTAATCCTCCGTAGCCAATCCAAAGGGGTAACAAGTCGGGTATGTCGTTTAGGTCAAAAGAAGGCGGATGTGACGCACCGTAGCGTTGTAGGTTTCCCCACCACCCATAATCATACTTGGCAAATGTGCCCTTCCTTATCACTGAGTAAATCCACATTGCGGAGGGGTAAATGATTAATATTCACATTTTGAGTATATAGCAAAATGTTGTACCCCCATCCAAAATATAACCAACTCCATCCTTTTCAATTTACAGCCTTGTTACCCAAACTGTCAAATTTTGCAATATTTTTTTGCCCCCCTCCCGTGTATCATAGTCAGAGGCTTGGTGCTAATGCAGAATGAATTATTAATTAATATTTTATTCCAAATATGACACATTTCACATCAGCACTGACCACGATTTCTGACCATGATTTGACTGAGGTGATCATAAGGACCCAAATAATACAAATTGGTCCAGGGACCAAATAGGAACATTTAAAGCTCCTGTGAGCAACACAGGAACTAGATGGCTAGATGCTACTTTAAGAACCATTCGAGTAATCTACTCTCTGGTATCTTGAATTGTTTAGTTCAAGCAAGAATACAAATGTAGCATTTGGAAGAAATTGAGTCAATCGTATTTAAACAAAGATGTTGATTATAAAAACAATATGTTAGTAAATAGTACCCCAGGTTTTCTTTTGACCATCTTTGCAAATATGTCCTGATGTTCCTCATATTTGCATATACAATCAAAACATTTTGGACCATTTGGAAGTAACTCCCTCAAGAGAGAATAGTTTGGTGGGAGAGCCTAATTATGCAATTCCAGGTTTATTTCCTGACAAGACTAAGTCGAACTAAAATCAAGTCGGCAGGATATATATCCGTTGCGAAGTATTCAGGTTAATTGGCACGAAAGGGTTATGGGTATTAGTAAATTTTCACTTGAATTACCCTTAAGTCTAATAGTGGTAAATTATTAGCAGGCAGCCCATAAAAATCTACAGTGTTTTAGTTGTAGCATGAGAAATGTTAGGTTTCATTTGCAAAGAGGGTCAAATATTGAGTATAAATTTTCCAAAAGGAAAAAATCTTCAAAAGAATACATACTTTGAAAAAGATGGCGTAGATTCTTCGTGGATGAAGGATGAGGTTCATATTCTAGGTAGTACTCCACCCGAGATGAATTGAAGCAACAATTGCTTCCTGAGCAAAACTTTCAACTATTAGAAAAAGGGTTAGGATCCCATGACAATGGATCAAGTCGACAATTTCAACAACTGTAAAAAAGAACTTTAATAATTTTTAATCCGATGGTTCAAATGTATTCTATGCACATAATATATATGAAAAAATGATGTTTGTTGTAAGTTTTACCATTCATCATTGAAATTTTCAACAGTCTATACAACATTTGATGAGACATCAAATGAAATTCAAATTGCATCAAAATCTTAAAGAAAAGACTCTCATCATGCACGGAAATGCTAAAATATAAGACAGAGAAACAAGAGAACCTGTTATTGAAGAGAGCAAGTTGCTGCAGTCAATATGCTCATCATCACAGAGAGAATCTAGTATCTGAACACCCATGTTACTGCCTCCAAAGAGGTATTTCAGTACATCAAAATTAAGATAATAATATTCATTAACTAGCTAGTAAAAGCAACTATAAGAGAGGGAAAGAAGATTAAGAATAACAACTCCTATTAGAAAAAAAAAATGATTGTTAATGGAAAAAACAAGATACCCAAGTACCTTCTGAAATTCAATTGATGGATTCCCATAGTCTCAAGCATCTGGAAAAAAAAAAGAGTTTATTGAAAATAAATATTAGTTCTATTTAAGTGCAGTGCCCACAATTTTATATTTTAGTGACAAAATTATCAGTTCCCATAACTAAACACCTGTCTAAGCTTTGAATTTAGCCACCAGACTTTCTATTCATAAAAAAAAACTTGTGAAATATCAATTGACATCTCCTCTAACCACCATGAAAACAGCTATTTGAGAAGTAGGAGAGTTGTATTGCAATAGAAGAGTGAACCTGGTCCCTTTCATGTCTTGATGCAATTTCACAAATGAAAATTCATACAAATCCCACGAAAGGAAACGGAAAAAACCTTGGTGCGTGACTGAAATATTAAAAAAAACGAGAAATTTGGGAACTACTAGATAAAATAACTCTTTATATTTTAAAAATTCAATGCCTTACTTGATCAAGATGCAGTGCAACTGCACGACGAACAAAACGGGAAGTAAGATGATTGAGATAGGAAATGGGGCACAAAAGTGCAGCTGAATGAATCAACTCTGCTATTTCTGGCATTGTGAAAGCAGCCAGACCCATTATAGTTCCCTGAAAGCCAGTTGACAGCTATCAGATGAGAACTCTCTGAAACTGATTTGAAGTCTTAATTGGGTTCACCATTCATGATGATGACATTGGAATAGAAGAAATATAATAAATTTTATACACAAATAGAAAGCTAATATTTTTGACCAATTAGATATACCCTGAGTTCACCTACCTGTGAGTGACCAACATAAATAACTTTAGATTGAGTTTCCAAGTTGACGTAGCTCAGTGTAGCAAGCAAGTCATACTGAGCTAATTCCTGCCAACTCCAATCCCAAAACTCCTGCAAGAGATAAGGTCAAAATATACTCAGTTAAACAAAATAAGAATGTTTCATTTACCAACTTATGCAACCCAGAAACAGATTTCACGGCACAAGTAAACAAATATCTGTACTTCTTTTGTTGCTTAACTGATTAAAATTTGCTTAATTGAGTCATCAAGTTACCTTGTCATGAACGTTAAAAGAGGCATGATTTTTACTCCAGCGTGTACCACGTACATTCCCAACCCAAACATCAAAGCCATTATCAGCTAAGATGTACCCAAGAGACTGTTCGCACGAATTAATGAACCATGCATCTCCTCCCTGTCAATCAACCCATCCAAATTCATGTTACTGTTACAATATTTTTATAATGACTGAAGCCTATTACCTTTCCTTTAATATTTAGAAAGAAGTGAGGTAAACACAATAGATACTCAAGAATCCCAACAGTGCAGTACAAAAGGTAGTTCAACATTTAAATAAAATACACACAACAAAGTTAAACTATAAAACCCATAAATACATGAATAACACAGGTTATTCTCAGTACAATATATATTTTCAGTCAAACTTCCTGTTACAAATGGTTGGATGAGAGTAACATAAGCTTATTTGTATTATTTCTTTTTATTAGATATTTTCCTATTATATCAGACATTAGCTATCATATGCTTTAGTACTCATTGTAATAAAATATTTTACTTATACTACTGCACACTGGTAAAAACAAAAACTTGTTTGCCTGAATAAACAGTGCCAGGAAACTTTAAGGAGGGAAAAAAGCACCTGAAAGAGGCCATGTTGAAGATAAACAGGAGGCCCTTGTTTTTTTCTCAGAGCATTCTTACCATATGGTATATTTTGAACAGATAAAATAAATCCATCCTTTGTCTCGACCTAGACAAGTACATAAAAGTAGTATACAACGTTAGGCAGGATTTTTATAGTAAAATGTAGAAACTTGTTACACCAACAATAGAAACCAAGAGCAGTATACTCACGGGGATACAAGGTAAATAAATACAATACTGTACCCAATCATGTGTTCGAATTTTAATAACTGAACTCAATCAACATAATACACTAACAACTCTCCTTGATCATTTTGATCAAAATTCATAAAATTAATGGCTCATTTTCTTCCATAAAAAATCTCTCAATTCAAATAGAAATCTTCTGCTTATCTTAGCATAAAATGACAAAAAAGAGACGAGTATTCCCGTACAGTGTGTTCAATGCACGGATAGCCAAGTGGCAGGAGGAGGAGATCGCAGAGTCCGGCGGCGTAATTCGGCGATGATCGGCGGAGAGCCTCAAAGTGGGAGCAGCTGGCGTGAGCGAAGAGAAAGAGAAGGTAGAGCAGAGGGAGAAGCTTGGTGGCGGGTAGATCGGCTCCCATTTGGGAAGTCCCTGTGAGGGGATAACTAAAGCAAGAGATGTCCCATGGGCTAGAACAAGTATGGTTTAATCAATTATCTGTTCTACGAGTATTAATAGCAGAAGCCGAATTATTTTTATTTAATAATGTTAAATTCAGATTTAATTCTTTAGACAATTAAGAGATAAGTTCGGGATATAGAAAAAGACAAAACGAAAAAAAAAAATATATTTCATACTCATTATTATTTGAAAAGAAAAGAAAAAAAAAACTAAAGGATAAGTACTTAAAATGCCGAAATTTTTATTTATAACATTTTTAAAAAATAAATTAATAAAATAACCATCGTTTTTGGTCAATTCTAAATCTAACACGGCCGCAGAATACCGGAGCGGACCCATATGGGGGGTACCGCAGAATGCCGGAGCGGACCCTCATATGGGTCCGCAGAATGCCGAAGCGGCCCCTGGGGCCGCAGAATGCCGGCAGCCTATATAAGGGGCCGCTGGGTTCCGATTTCATATCATTTCATTTGAAGTTTCAATCCCTTCGACCTCGGGTAAGTTTTCTTCTTCTTCTCTAGTTTTAATTTTTAGTGTAGAGTAGTAATTAGGTTTAGGTTTAGGGTTTAGGGTTTAGGATTAGGGTTTAGATTTAGAGTTTAGATTTAGCATTTAGAATTAGATATTAATTTAGGATTTAGAATTAGAATTGTACCCAAATTTAATTAGAATTGTACCCAAATTTAATTCGATTGTACCCAAATTTAATTAGATTGTACCCAAATTTAATTAGAATTGTACCCAAATTTAATTCGATTGTATCCAAATTTAATTAGAATTGTACCCAAATTTAAACCGGACTTTGACCAAACTCTCATATTTGACCAAAAATTATCCAATACAGCATGAGTACCAGTAGACCATCCTCCAGTAGACCATCCTCCAGTAGGGGTACACAGCATGCTCCTACAGCCACGCCATACGAGATGTCTCAGTACATCGAGACAGCATTGGCGGATGTTCCGGGTATCCGGAGTCGCACCGACAGGGTCAGCGACTTCTTGTGGTATCCGAATGCGGAGCATCGGATTTTAGAGGC
Organism: Carex myosuroides; assembly: GCA_028015225.1. Classification (NCBI taxonomy): domain Eukaryota; kingdom Viridiplantae; phylum Streptophyta; class Magnoliopsida; order Poales; family Cyperaceae; genus Carex; species Carex myosuroides. Next base: position 8,423,383 of record CM051482.1, read on the forward strand.
TGCCACTGGGGTAAGTAAATTTGTCATATTTATAAATTTGTCATTCCGAATTTTTGATGAATGAACTTGATCTGATTATTTAATTAAATGCAGGGTTTGGATGCGGTTACGGTTCGTCACAACCGCCAGCATCTACGGTACCAGCCGGCGTACGGGGGGATTTTACGCTCGATGGGATTGTACCAGATATCCCAGATGGCCGAGGAGAATGCTGACGAGGGTTTATCTTCTGGCCTCGTTGAGCGATGGCGTCCCGAGACGCACACCTTTCATCTCCCCCATGCTGAGATGACAGTCACCCTACAGGACGTCAGTTGCCTGTGGGGTATGACCATTATTGGGGAGCCGGTCACGGGCGTCGAGTACGGAGATTTTCGTGCATTGTGCTTGGAGCTACTGGGTATCCCGCACGAGGATCTCCAGAAAGAGAAGAAGAGAGGTGAGAAGACTGTGGTCTCGCCCAGCTGCATCAGCTTGGCAAAGCTGCGGGCGAGATTCCAGGTCTTTCCGGATCGACCAGATCAGGTATTTGCTTGTACAAGATTTAATTTAAATAATATTATATTTATTTTCTTGTAAGTAATGTTCTAATTTAAATCTATAACAGGTGGTTATTGACCGATATCTACGCGCCTATATTTTGGAGATGATCACCTGTCGGTTGTTTCCGAATTCGCATGGAGATCAGGTGCGGCTGTGTTACCTCGAGCTTCTGCGCGACCTGTCCACTGCGGGCAGGTTCAACTGGGGAGGTGCCACGCTGGCATGCCTATATAGGTAAGAAACACATTCTTATAAATATTTTCAAATAGTATACATCGTAGTGTAGTAACAATGACTTTGTTTTCTTGTAAAGGGGTCTTAACACAGCCTGCCTGAAGAAGAACAAGACCTTCATAGGACCGTGCATGTTACTACAGCACTGGTCCTACGCACATCTGATCGTTGGCCGTCCAGTCCTGGCCAGCAAGACAGATGTGCCGCAGTGGGGCAAGCCCGAGCCGGACAACTGCCCTGCATTTGCCGCCAAGTACTGCTATCCCAAGATTTGGGTGGGTGCAGGGCATGGCGCGTCTCTCGGCATCACATTCTGGAGACAGGAGATCGAGCATCTCAGAGATGATGCCGAGTTTGTCACTTGGGAGCCCTACAGAGATTATGTAAGTTTACTTTTGTTTTTTATTTTGATTTAAATTGTTTCCAGTTCGAATTGATATATGATATTAAATCTATACTTCCAGGTCGAGGTGGATGGCACACATCGGTCATATCTTGAGATATTTCAGGTACTGTAATTTCTTTATGCTAGTTATTTACACAAGCGACTTAATTTAATAAAAACAGTCTAACGTATTAAAATATATAGATCATCGAGCACCATTACCCCGGACGGGTCATGAGACAGTTCGGGATGCGCCAGCTTGCTCCGCCCCCGGCACCGATCAGCGAGGAGGTTTGGCGAGGGCTGCACCATCCCAGGGAGACCACTGCAGGCAAGGACTGGGGGATTACCCGTGCAGATTACGTGTTCGAGGCAGGAGCTGCATATCCCCCATTGGCCGAGCCCGACCGTCAGATGGATGTCACGCCAGTGTAAGAATTTTTTTTATTAATTCAAAACTTCAACTATAGTTTTTTGATTGGAATATCTAACATTTGTTGTAATTCGTACAGACCTTACAGAGATTGGTACCAGGATCATGGCGCGTACACCATATTTCTCGAGGGATGCATCGGCGACAACCCACATGAGCGGGTACCGAAGCCGAGGGATCGTATGGGACGGATCCACGGTATTATCCCCGCCGGCGCACCTTTCGCAGCCACGGTATTTTTAATTTGAAGTTTCAAATTCAAAACTATTAATATTTACAATTGTACAACTACTTCATAATTTTTTCAATTTTCAGGCATTATATCTTGTCAAGAGTTGCGTCATAGGGGCTACGATGGCCGTCACCAGGGGATGGAAGAGGCTCGGGAAGGTCATTCTCAAGCACAACGTACCTGCGGTGTGCCAGTGTGGGTACAGGGCGCGCCTCGACTCTCTACTGAGGTGCGCTGGCTTGGGCGGTGTTGATGCAGTGGACGACATATCTGACGAGCCCGATGTCTATGTCCCCTACACTGGTGATGAGGACGTGTTTGCACCCGTCCACGGCGCTGAGACGGTCGGTCAGGCGTTCGACCGAGGTGCCGAGTTGATGCGCCGAGCCGCACAGGACGCCATGGGATCCCAGGCTAGAATGCCTACCGAGGTATAATTTAAATTAAAATACATAACTGTGATTTTTTTCTTATTCAATACATTATCTAATTTGTAAGTTACTACAGGGTGGACACGAGGAGGACCTAGGCTTCGATATCTCCACTGATTATGGCACAGAGGGAGATGGACTGTATTCCCCGGGTTACAGTCCCACTCAGACTGCACCTCCTGCCTATCAGCCAGGGTATGATCAAACAGAGCCCATCCCGCTGTTCCCTGGCCAGTCCTCACCGCAGGTACCTCACCCTTCCCTCCACGATGACCCCATTGCCAGACAGGCGTTTTTATTCACGCAGGCTGAGTCTGGACAGACCACAGTTTTTGGTCCTGGGGTCCAGCAGACATCTGAGATTGAGGAGGTTCGCCAGGAGCCGGTTCAGTCTACGGATGTCCAGGCAGACGACTCTGCATCCTCCGCAGATACTGACGAGACGCCACTCTGCAGGCGGGGTCGGGGGTATAGGAAGAAGAAGGCGAGGACGGTGTTTAGTTCAGAGCCGTAGATTTTCATTTGTTGTACTGTTAGATGTTTTGTTAGATTCTTATTTGTAGTATTGGTAGATGTTTTGTCAGATACTTATTTATTTAGTTGATTAGTTTCTTGTTTGTTTGATTTTATTGTTATTTATTTATTTTGTTGATTTCATTATCTCAGAGTACACAAAAGAATTTCAAAGAAACCACATATCTAAAATATCTAAAATATTTCAAACCAACGACATATCTAAAATACGATACGACCAAAATCAATTTAAACAACATTCGAAACTAAATTACAATTTTGTATTTCTAAAATAAAAAATAAAGGGTCCGCTCCGGCATTCTGCGGCCCTAGGGGCCGCTTCGGCATTCTGCGGACTCATATGAGGGTCCGCTCCGGTATTCTGCGGCCGTGTTAGATTTAGAATTGACCAAAAACGATGGTTATTTTATTAATTTATTTTTTAAAAATGTTATAAATAAAAATTTCGGCTTAAAATGAGAAGGGTTCAAAATCTTCATTTTTTTTTAATTCTAATGTCTATTCTTTTATTTTTTTAATAATAATTTTTTTAAATTTATATGTCAAAATAAAACTATTAGATGTGATTTATATTTTTTTTCTACATGCATATAAAAAATTATCACTTTTTAATTTTAATTTTGTACTAATTAATAAGTTGAAAAATTGACATTATAAATTTATCTATATTAGTGTATTTTTGCAAGTTCTTGATATTAACTGAAACAAAATCAAAATATTTTAATCTATTACGTGTGCATAAAAATATAATATTCGATCATCATATATTACAATTTTATTTTAATATTTAAATTTTAAATCATTATAGTTTTAATTAAAAATAGATACAAAAAATAAGACATTTGAAACCTGTTCATTAAAACTTCCGTTCATTCAAAGATGAGTAATTAAATTTTCCGTCTTTTCAAGGATAGACATCAGAGAGCCCATCCCTCTACCTTTTCTAAAAGAAGACGAAAAATGGAGCTTAGAACGGATTTGATAATTCGTCCCATTCACGAAACGGAATTCAATTATACATCGTTTTCTAAGAGCATGGAGATAATTTGACCCTTTTTAGAGTGTCGTAAGAAATGGATAAGGATATTAACTTTTTATTAAATAAAAATTGATGTTCCTTCATAGACTTTGGTTATGAGGTAGGTTTTGCTTGGGAATTGGATTAGCTAGTATAGATCTAATCGGAATGTAATTACACGAGATTAATTTATTTTATTAAAAAGGTTCAATAGAATAGATTAGAATTAACTTTTTATATCAGAAACGATACTGAATGAAGAAAATTTTGATTGGTGATATTTAGGGGGAACAAGAAAATTTTAATAGGAGAGCTGAAATTTAAAATATAAAATAGGTGGGATCCACATTTACAAAATAGAGCTCTAACTATTATACTACAATTAAATATTTTATATTTTATAAGAGAAGCTAGATCATATAAAACTTTTTATATTTATAAAATAAACATCAAACAAATAGCAACCAACCACATAAAATCCTTCAACATATGGTTGACCACTGGTCTAGCCAAATTTGTATGCACCAGTGATCTTTGTAATTTCTGTGTAACAATCATACAAATTCATTTGAAATTTCTATGTAACCCAAACAATTTTTTTTTATCTATGCACACAACCAAATTTAATATGAAATTTTTGCGTAATTTAGCACACTCCTTTCGTCAACATAAAATATGACCAAACCAAATCATCTTTAATCTACCGATGCATTAAACAAAGAGAGAGAGGTGAATTTTGAATCACTTTCGCATTTAAAAAAACAAAATGGTTTTCAATAGCCTAGCACATGCTGAGGATATTTTATTCATAGAAATTATTATAAAACAAGAGAGAGAGAAAAAAAAAGTATAGAAAGATTGGAGAAATTTTTTCCGATCCAAACTTTGAACCGAAAAAATTCTACCTACCACTCCAAACTTTAAAACAAAAATAATTCTACGGGTCCAAACATTTTTTTTTTTTTTGAAAAGACTGAAGAAACTTTTGTAGTTTACTTCTTTATTTTTGAATCAAACAAACATCAACCAACCACATAAGATCCTTCAACCTTTTAATTTGGACCAAGAAGATTTCCAATTGAAGATTTTTTGTGATTTGCTTCTTGAGTTTTGACTCAACAAATATTAACAATATAATACCAACCACAAAAGATTCCCGATTAGAAAAAAAATACAAAAAAATATTTAGACCGGAAAAAACTCCTCCTGTCTTTCTATGGTCTGAAAAACTGAAATATTTTTTCTCTTATTTTATAATAATTTCTATGAATGAAAAATATTTATCGCACACGCTAGCCTCACTCATTGATTTTTATTCTATGATCTCGTACAAAGCAAATTTCATTTTTTTTCCGATTTTGCATTCACAGAACAAACTCAACAGTTCACTTTCGAACTAAAATATAGTTTAAACGACTAATTTAAACCATTTAAACGACTCAACAGTTTATTCTCGAACTAAAATGAGTCCTAATAGTATGACATTAGTGTCATATGACACCAACTCTAAAATTTATTAAATAGACTTTAAACGACTAATTCAAACTGTTCAAGCCGATTTACTTTATGAGTGATGCGTTTACATGCAATATTTTTATTTTTCCGAGTTATTTTAGTATCAAGTCAAACGATAAAAAATGTTGAAAAATGAATACAGTAAAATTAACTTAAAAACTCCAACATTTAACTGCTTGACTTGATACTAAATTCGAAAAATTATAAATTTTATATATAAATACACAACTAATAAAGTAGATCGATTTAAACAATTTGGATTCACCGTTGATTACTAGCCAGACTCTTCTCTGACTGTGGGACCGTACATGTATAACATAGCACGCGTATATTCAATTTTAGAAGTACATGCAATTTCGTAAAACTTGGCGGTAATGCTAGGTGTCTATAAGGGGGCGTTTGGTTCAATCTATCGGAGAGGTATTCCCTGGCATCTCCATGCCCTCTTTCTTATTTCTGCGTTTGGTTAAAACAGGAAGGGCATACATATGGTAATCAGCGATTCCCTGGCGATGAGAATGCCATAGTTGGTGGCTATCGCGATAGCCAAAAAAAAGGCGGAACTTTTTCATTCCCTCTCCGCGGAAATCATACCACAGCGCGCCATATTCTATTTGTTTCCGTCTTTCCCTCTTCTTCTCCAAAATCAGATCTCCGCTCCGACTCTCTCTTCAGTCTCCACTCTGTCTCCGACTCACCTCAACTCCATCTCTGATCAGGTTTGTTATCTCTCTCTCTCTCTCCCTCTCTCTGCACTACCTTTCCCAATTCCAGTCCAGAAATTGAATAGATTACTATCTTTCATCCAAGCTCCGGCTTTATTTCTTTCTTTCCTTCTTTCTGTCAGTGATGTCCTTCGAATCATTGTTCAATAGTAGATTTCCGGTCTTCTCCCTTTCCCGTGCGTAAATGTGAACGCTTTAGTAGTAGTAGTTGACCCCCGGTACCAGATATATTGGACTGGTAACAAACCTTTTTATTATTTCCTCAGTTTTTTTTTTTTGGGAAACTGACAGAACCTGTCAGATATATTGAAATTAAAAGGATTACAGCCCACATATGTACAATTGCCTTGCTATCCTGTTTCTATCTAGAGCACCAATCATTTAGAATGACCTAACATAGGCTAATCACATACAAGAATCACAAAGCAAACTTGAAAGAAGAAAAAAACCAGTAAAGCAACGTACCAGTTGCTACCAGTAAAGCAACGTACCTTGATATGTTAACTATTACAGCCTACTAAGTGATATTAGATTCTTTTAATTATTATTTAATGATGGCTAATTGAGTTAACTTAATTGAGTTAGCTAATTGAAACTAGGATATTCTATTTCAAATTTTTCTATAATTCTATTTCATCTCATCAGAGGAGCTAGATAATGAGCTAGATAATGAGCTAATCAGACATATTGAATCAACCGATGAATGGACCAATTAGAGGGACACTTTAGCTCATGATATGTTTACCATGTGGAGAAGCTCAAGAAATAATCACTGAGTCAATTTCTTATTAGTTGAATGATATAGTCATTTTTCTATTTTGTCATTTAAAAAGTTTATCTCTGTTAGATCGGTTATTTATATATATTGGTACTGAACTAGTGAGAGAATTGATACATTTAAAAAGTGATTACAAATATATATCGGTTATTTATATATTTTGTCATTTTTCTATTTTTCTATTTTGTCATTTAAAAAGTTTCTCTTATTTAAAAAGTTTATCTCTGTTTCTATCTTGGTACTAGCTATATCTCATTTATATATATTGATACTGAACTAGTGAGAGAATTGATACACTGACAAAAAGGAAGCGTACCGGACTGATACAAAAATGTTCTGGTACAAGAGGGAGAACTCAGAAACCTACGACTTTCAATTAAATTTTTTTGTTTGTTTGTTTTGGTTTTCAGATTTTCACATTCAGAGACTTAACTATTGTTTTGAATAAGAATCGATGGTTTAATAGTCGGCTGTCTTCAATATGTAGTGGGATTGTTTAATTTAGAAAAGTTACTGGTAGATAAATTCCACTTGAAACTAAGATAAGTTCAAGAGAGAATTTGACACGGAACATTTGTGTTCAATTGAAGTAGTTTGAATAGGGTTATGGTACTATGCACATTCCTATCTCCATTTCCGTAAAAAATGTACAAATAATATGCTTATTTACTATTATAATATATGATCTGGATTCTCTATTGTCAATTTTTGAACGTGTGTAAATGTATGGAACATAAAGAAACAAAATTTAGTTGATAATTTAAAAACAGTGAAGATACGTTTCGATAGCTATTGCAATAGTTATGTGTGAACCAAACATAGTAATGACATATTCCTTGGAATGTTGAAGTTATACCCATGCTCAACCCAAACATGGTAATAACATATTCCCTAGAATGGTAGTCCTTGGTATTACATTCCTTGGAATCCTTCTATTTCTTTGAATGATCTATAACACGAACCAAACGCCCCCTAAAAGGCTACCATCAAAGCCGAGAAGTTGCCATTTCGTAAAAGCAATTCGAGAAGTAACTTGAAATTTTTATGCACTGAATAGAGTTGTTTTACATCACGAGGAAAAGCAATCATTTTATCAAATTATCTTCAACTGCTAAAATTGGTATTTTACCAAAACCACCTTGTCGGGCACATAATCTTGAGCATGGGAGTGCCGAGAGAGAAAGCTTTACTCACATTTTTGTTCATCAATCATCACCACCAGCAACAAAATGTTATCTTTATAGTGCTTTAAGTCTTCATTTTTATATTATTGGTGTGATTTTTTCTTTAAACAACAAATCTTTCTGATTTCCGAGCATGATTGTCAATTACATTCTCGCAGGTCCCAGGTTCCACTTGCAACTACTGTTTAATTATCCCGTTACATTAAAAACACAAAGATGTCATTTAATCATTGTCGCGCAAACAAAAGATTGTAGAAAAATGGAATTTTATTTTCTCATTTTAATCTCAACCATTTATTTTAGTTGACGGTGGAGATGAAGGATCGCAGGATCCTATTTTTCTTTTAGGATCGCAGCAGATTTTGATCCGGGTTTTGCGGGGATAAGCAAGAAATGAAAATAGAATTTGAGCGTCTCACGAAACAATTAATGGAGAGAAGAATTCAGGAAATCGCATATTGGAGGTCTTCGACGTAGGGCTGTAAACGGGTATGGATATCCGGACGGATATTCGCTCCGAATCCGCATATAATCAAATCCGGATTTAAAGGGATTCGGATATCCCAGATATGGATATCGCGGATAATTATCAATTACTCACAGAAGATCTGAATTCGAATACAGATACGGATAGTAATACCTAAACGGAGCGGATATTCAGATCATCTGAAACCCAATAAATTTTTTCGGACCCGCTAATTAAAAAGAAAATATTTTGCCTTTAAGGGGATTTGAACCCATGTCATGTAAGGTGAGAGTCTCAACAACCAAGCTACAAATCACTACACCACACTATCTTTTGTTACTATTTCTTTATTTTGTTTATATATTATATCAATGGAATGAATATCTTATATCTCCCATCTTTCCAACATCAATATCTCCATCAACTTAAAATTATTTATTTATTTTCATATTTAAATTTTATTAATTATTAATTTTATCTTAAAGTTCATATAACTCAATATCCGACAATTATCCGTTCTATATTCGTATTCGAATCCGTATCTGTAAATTATCCGCTCCGTATCCGTATCCATTTAAGGCAGGTATGGTTTTAATTTTGATATATGTTTACTATCCGTATCCGTATCTGTATCCGCTTATTGAAAGGCGGATACAGATTTGATATTAGCATTATCAGCTCCGAATCCGCTCCGTTTACACCCCTACTTCGACGGAATTGATTCTGGCGAAATGACAGTTTCACCCTCTTCTTTATTTGCTCGATGCCGCATAAGGGCTTTTCATTAAAAAAACAACAATTTTAAAACTGCATTTAAAAACATTGCTCTCAACACCTTGTTCATTTTTTTTAAATAATGAAACACAGACTTATATATGCAGATTTTAAAATGAAAATTCAGATATATATATATAAACAAGTATGTGATAATATGCGCAAATATTCGATATCATACAAACAAGTATGCGATAATATGCAGCCAAATATGCAATAATAATATACGACCGAATATGCGGTAGTAATATGCGGCCGAATATGCGGTAGTAATATGCGGCCGAATATGCGGTAGTAATATGCGGCCGAATATGCGGTAGTAATATGCGACAGAATATGCGGCTGCATATGCGGAACCACATACATATTTTCAGTGTTGTTAAATGCGGTCGCATATGCTTATGCAGCTGGAAATTGCATGAAGATCTTCATGCAGTCTCATATATGCAGTTTTGCATATACAGTCACATATGCAGTCCATACAAACCGAATACATACCACATTATACCATGCAGTCCATACAAATATTTATTTTAATTAATTAAAAAAAAATCAAGTTCTGATCAAACATTTATTAATAAAAAAAGGATTGGATATGCAGTAAAACCTGGACCCAATTCTTTATACTCATCCGGACACAAGTCCAGTTAAGTGAAGCTTCCCATAGTCTATGTAACTTTTTTATAGGCTCTTAAAAAGTTTATTTTTTTTGTTTTTAAGAGTTGGGACTAAAGAAGTGTTATTATACCGGTTATTAAGTCAAGACGGCCATACCAATACACAGAAATAGTTCTCCAGACGGACGCTCTGGGTGAAATTGACGTGAATTTAGTATTTATATTATTTTATTACTAATTTGGGCCGAAGGATTTGAGCAGCTGAATTTATGACCCATTATTGGCTATTGGCTACAAAGGACTTCGAATTAAAGCAGCTTCTAGGTATTTATTTATTATACTTATAAACACACACTGGACTGAGCTTCCATATGAATATAAATACTACATATGAAGAGCTCTATATATACTATATATATGTGTGTGTGTGTGTTTAAGTGTAGTTTCTCATATACTACATATACATGTAGTATAAAATACACGCATATGGATATATATATATCTGAATTTTCATTTTAAAATCCGCATATATAAGTCCGCGTGAAAGTCTGCATATTGCATATGCGATATGTAGTGACCTTCCGCATGCATGAACAAAACCGCATTTAATAACATTACATATTTCTATGCGGATTACAACCGAATACGCATATGTGGCCGTATAAGCAACTGTATAGACCACATTTTATTACACCGGTTGAGAGTGACTTGAATGAGATGATTTTTTTCGTTCGCCGGCTTTTTATATCATTCGTTCTTTTTTTTTCTAGTTTATTTCTTTACTTCACATCTGAAATCTAACTTTTAGAGTGGATGGCATGAATTGTAAATTAAACAACATATGTGAACTATTTAAAATTCGTTGAAAATGAAATCATCAGCTAAAATAGTTTGAATTCTTTTATCAACAAACTTCAAATCACATCATCTCTATTAAAATTGAAATTAGTGTAACAAGTCAAGAAAGACAGCAATAAGTCGGTTAATGGGGCGGCCTAATGGTAAACATGGGCTCTGCGTTGGGCCTCGACTGTGTAAAGCCCAGATCTTTTTAACTTAAAGAGTATTTATTTTCGGTCGCTTTTCCCTATCATTTTTTTCTCATAATCGGGTCCGGGAACCTCTTTCTGGTGACAAATAAACATAAGAAGAATTTTAATGAAAGCTACTGTTAAGCTTATTTTGTTCATTTTAACGGATATATAAAAAATTGTAAAATCTTCGCTGGAATTACAGAAAAATGAATAAAAGGACATAATGAAAGGCCGCGCAACCCATAGACTCTATATTCACACCTTGTGAAAAATTGATGGTGCCCGAGTACGATGACTGGAAATAAGATTCACCATTAGTGAATAGTGATTAAATTGGTGAAACCATCAGAGACTCAAGAAGGTAACATACAGTTGTCAAAGCAAATTATAAAAGAACGGCATTGAAGCATATATATAAATCTAGAGCGTTTATCTAAATTTGTTAAGGGGTTTTGACGAGGGATAGCCATCGACTTCCATCTTGAATCTGAAAGGAAACTCGAAACTTGAAAGAGTAAAGATAAAGCAGCAATTCATAATCTTGTTCAAAGATCATTTGTGCATTATTTTGATACTATTAACGTGTTAAATTCAAAAGTTAGAATGTATGAGAGAATATTGACTTTTGATGGGATTTATAATTTTGATTATTGACGAAGTCAAACTTTTCAAGTTATGGAGATTAAATACACATTGAGAATAAATTATATAATATTAATTTCTAGAGTCAATTTTACAATACTCATTGCGTTTACTCTAAACTAATTCAAAAATTACCCATTACATTTTATCTAAACATGTGTTTTTAAATGCAGTTTTGTTTATACATGCAGAAAACCACTGCATACCCATATGTGAATTTTAATGCGGAAGTACATATGCAATTTTAATCTCGAGTACTTGTAAACTAATTTACAAGAATATGAATTGTTAAAAGAATATACATAAAATAAAACTAATTTACAAAACAAGTGTTCTAACCTAGTAGTTTGTGCTATTTACCACACTCACATAGGTCATGGATTCAAAACTCCACAAATGCAATTCTTATATAGATTTTTTTTCGAATTTGAGAGCAACTAGCGAAAATCCACATGAAAGGGATTGCATATGCAATCAATGCGGCCACATTTAAAATCATTGCTCTAAATTATATAAAAAATCACATATAAGCACATAAATTTTAAAACTGAATATGAATCAATTAACCCGATTTGCTTCATGTAAATATGCCCCTGATTTTGATGAGAAAGTTTCCAATTACAAGACTTTTTAAATTTTAATGGATGTATACCCAATTTTTTCTAGTTTCTAGTTGCTCTCTAAATATTTCCGCACTCTAGAGATGCACCATACGAAATTAAAATTAGTTATTTATATATAACAAAACGACGATATTCTTGACACCTTGTCCAGTTTTTTTATTGGTCTTGAGGTGCAACTCTCGCTAACGTAATATATTAATTCATTCCTCTTATTCAAATTTTTAATAATTCAGCACCAAAACTATTTGGAAAAAGAAATCAAAGCAATTTTCAACAGAAACATCTTTGGAAGTTGGAACACAGACAAGGTTTTGCATTTTTCCCACAAGGAATTGCACGGAGAAACTTTCGGCCGGTAGGAAAGTGAGCCATTCATTAGTCTCTCCCCTCCACGTGGCAGCAAAGGGTTTCACACATACTAACGTGTCAATCCAACAGAGGTGCCACCTCACCAGGAGCTATGGTTGCTTCGTCTATATTTACTCCCGCTGTTCTCCCCTCCAGTGCGGTCTGTTTTCTCCCCCAAGCGATAAAAATATCACAAAAAGGTCAGTTTTGTTTTTTTTATTCCTAAAATTCATTTTACTTTTATACTAGATTTGGTAATTGAACTGCTATGACTATTTCAATACAAAAGGTGCCATGCTCTCCATTTTTTAGATGAAGAAATACAGAGGAATTATACAATAGATTTGTTTTTTTTTTTTTAAAGGTATACAATCGCTTTTATTCATATCGCTAAAATTATTTGTGAAGCATATATATGACAAAATTACATAGCATGACATACATCAGTTCTATTAAGTAAATGGACAGAATTTGACCATAACCAAGAAAAAATGCAAATAAAGGGCATGAACCGCAGGCTTAGCGCAATGACGCGAGCCCCATCTCTCCATGGAGAGGCGCATGTTCGACTATCGAAAAAAAATCTGAAAATGCTGGCTTGTACCAGGACCTTTTAATCAAGAAAAAAGAAAAAAGGGCGTGACAGGAGAGCTAGAGAGCTACTGGCAGTGACTTACCTTTCTGTGTTTGATTTGTCTAAAAGCCTCCAATAAAGTAGCTTCAAACTCATCTAATTCTCTAGCATCCATCTGATTTATATCTGTACCATTTATCCTACATAGTACTTGTTTCATATAAGACTTGATTACATGCTATGTATCATCATTTTCTTTTCTAGATCAAAAGAACGTATTTTTGTACCAGCGAGAAAAATCACTTGGATTATGGAACTTAGTCGCGGTGGAAGCATCTTCGCAATTGATCTGTAATATCAAAATAAATAGTTTATATAATAAGATAGTGTTTTGCCAATAGAACTGCAAAAAGAAAACTATCAAGTCCTCAACTGAACCATCAGCTTTTTTTGAGGTAGAGAACCATCAGCCTTTGAAATTTGAACATAGCAATCCAGCTTTATAGACATTTTCCAATTTGACCTCAATAAAATTCAATTTGCTTGGCTTCAATTTTCTCTTTATGTTTTCCAGGGTTTACTTTGGAAATTGCAAAATTCATATAATGTACAGAATTTTCATTTGTGTACTCCCGAACTTTTTATTCGTTGAATATCTTCAAGCCCAAATTTCAAAATTGATTTCATAAGAGCATATGTGTAAGTATAATTTCTTTCATGCCAAACATTACAAGATAATGTAATTTATAACAATATACCTACAAATCATCAGTATATTCATATATTGCTTAAAACTTTGAGATATGAATAGATGTAACTAGAGAATTTTTATTAGCGTGTATGGTTTTCAAACTTTTTAACCCAGAAAATTAGTGTTATCTTTTAAATAAATCCAAAATGTACAAATAAAAACTTCTTCAGGCCCCAGATTTGCATGTTGATTTTGTATGAGCATAATAAAAATATAATTTCTCCATACCAACGATTACAAGATAACGCAATTTATAATAACATACCTGCAAACCTTCAGTATCTCCATCTATATTTTCTTTATTAGCGGCACCTTCAACTAGCATAAATTGCTTGTACCGGGTGTATATGGTGTCAATGCTGGATTGACCAAAGCAGTAAACCCAGGTCAAAATTATCCAAGTAGAAGTAATGATAATTTATTACAAAAAAAGTAAGACTCCATAAAAAGTATATGAATATTTTTTCTTAACACTGAAAATCAAACATAAATTCAAAGACCATCTCTTTTAGGTCACAGAATACTCATCACAAGTCCCTCTAAATGTAAATATAAATGCATGAATGGTATATAACAGAATGTATTTTTATACAGTAAGGTCAGGGGCAAAACCGGAAAGTATGATAAGGTGGGACTTAATTTTATAATAATTTGAATAACAAGTATATTTTTGTAATTCGTTTTGGAAAAAATATAGCAACAAAAGCATATTTTTCAAATTTTTTGGACCAGGGGGTGGCTAAGCCCATGTGGCTTTGCCCGTGTAAGGTACCATTATAAACATCTGGTTTAGTTTCTCACAAAAATAAAAATAAAATAAACATCTGGTTTAATGTGCTACAATAAAACTTGAAAAGTGGAAAAAGAAAATAAAAGATGGAATGAGTAAAGCTAAGCACTTGTTTATGCCTGCAACACATGCATGCATAATACCAAGCCACATATCTATCAGAACATTTCAGATTGCACCAGAAAATTGTCATTGTATCATCCAAATAAAAATACTAGGTTAGCTTTTAATACCTGTAGCTAGAACTGTTAAAGGCCATAGTTCCATCCTTATACATAAGATGTGAAAAATGCTGCAATATATCTAAAACTAACTTAATTAGAAATTGAGCAATTAACCAAAGGAAATGAGGGGAGGCTCCAAAAGCAGTCAAGGATTTACTAGATTACTAGACAGTCCAGCTTTCAACATAGGAACTTAAAACTACCATCACAAAACATATATACGCTCTCTTTCTTCATACATGATTCTTGCATACAATAATTAATAGGATGTTTAGTTATATTTATCCTCCCCTAAATCCTCTAAAACAAAGCTGTTGCAAGTAATATGTCCTGAATGTCCTCATCACTTCACACTAATTATATCCAAATTCTCTCTCTAATTTTCTTTATTATCAAGGTACTGATAGATCTAGAGCTTACATTCCCCATTTTCTCTTTTGAAACATCATTTGGTGTCTAGGACGTAGATTAGTGCCAGAAATATGTCCTATGATGTTATACTATGTACAACTTATTGTACAGCATGTATTGGATAATTTAAAAATTATTGATGAACATTATATTAGATGTGTGAATGAAAAGCTTCCTCAATTTGCAAGGGCCTCAATTAATATCCTATTACTAGTAGAATGTTGATATATATATATATATATATATATATATATATATATATATATATATATATATATATAGGAGTTGGCTACGGTGCTACGCGTAGCATAGAGGGTCTCCGTGCAACGACTCAATATTTGAGTTTTCAAAATCCTAACGGTCGATCCGAACCATTCAACATGATCTCCATATGAATATGTACTTGCAAACCAAATTTTACATTTTTTATAAGTTTTTTACTATTTTTTTAGATAGGTAGAAAATCACTTGATCTGAATGGTACAGAATTTTCAGATCAAGTTATTTTCTACCTATCTAAAAAAATAGTAAAAAAATTCTAAAAAATGCAAGTACATATTCATATGGAAATTGCTAATATGCTACGCGTAGAATAGAGGGCCTCCGTGCAACGGCTCAATATATATTTGACTTTTGAAAATTCTAACGTTCGATCCGAACCGTTCAACATGATCTCCATATGAATATGTACTTGCAAACCAAATTTTACATATTTTAGAATTTTTTTAGATAGGTAGAAAATCACTTGATCTGAAAATTCTGTACCATTCAGATCAAGTGTTTTTCTACCTATCTAAATAAATAATAAAAAAAATTTTAAAAATGTAAAATTTGGTTTGCAAGTACATATTCATATGGAGATCATGTTGAACGGTTCAGATCGACCATTAGAATTTTGAAAAGTCAAATATTGAGCTGTAGCACGGAGGCCCTCTATGCTACGCGTAGCACCGTAGCCAACTCCTATATATATAGAGGTTGGCTAATATCAAAACGTTTGTTCCGGAGCCAGTGCAACCAATTGATTTTCCTGTTTTCAAAGTTCAAACGGTCGATCCAAACCATTAGATGTGATCTCTATATTAAAATGTGCTTGGAGACCAAATTTCACATTTTTTGGAATTTCTTTACTATTTATTATGTCAATTTTAAAATCGTTGATTTTAATAAAATGTGAAAAATTTCTAGATCATTGAAAACCTCAATTTCTAGATCATTCCAAAAAATGTAAAATTTGGTCTCCAAGCAAATTTTATTATAGATTGAATGTTGAATGATTTGGATCGACTGTTTGGACTTTGAAAATGTAAAAACTGAAGCGTTTGTTTCACGGCCTAGGAACAAATGTTTTGATATTAGCTAACCTATATATATATATATATATATATATATATATATATAGAGTAAGGCTACGGTGCTTTGCAAAGTAAACATCCCTCTTTACTTCGGGCTACTTTTTCAATTTGCAAAACTCAAACAACTAATCCGAACCGTTCAACATGTTCTAAATATTGAAATGTGCTTAGAGACCAAATTTTATATTTTTTGGAATTTTTTTACTATTTATTAAGCCACTTTGAAAATCGCTGATTCAATGGTGAACAGTAAAAAACAGTAAAATTTTCTGGACCACCGGATCAGACTTTTTCAAAGTGGCTTAATAAATAGTAAACAAATTCCAAAAAAATGTAAAATTTGGTCTCCAAGCACATTTCAATATTTAGAACATGTTGAATGGTTCGGATCGGTTGTTTGAGTTTTGCAAATTGAAAAAGTAGCCCGAAGTAAAGAGGGCGGTTTACTTTGCAAAGCACCATAGCCTTACTCTATATATATATATATATATATATATATATATATATATATATATAGGGGCTGGCTACTATGCTTATATAAGCAAAAGCCCACATATGCTTATAACTCATTTTTGCGTTTCCAATGTTCAAATGGTCGATCCGACCGTTCATCTTGTTCTCCATATTAATATGTGCTTGGAGACTAAATTTTACATTTTTCTGAATTTTTTTACTATTTATTAAGCCACTTTGAAAATTGCTGATCTGGGTGAACAGTAAAAACAGTGTTTCCAAAATTCTGGACCATATGATCAGCAATTTTCAAAGTGGCTTAATAAATAGTAAAAAAATTCAGAAAAATGTAAAATTTAGTCTCCAAGCACATATTAATATGGAGAACAAGATGAACGGTCGGATCGACCATTTGAACATTGGAAACGCAAAAATGCTCATTTAAGCATATGTGGGCTTTTGCTTATATAAGCATAATAGCCAAGCACTATATATATATATATATATATATATATATATATATATATATATGAGGAGGGTTCCAATGCCTCATATTTTTCATACCTCATCTACCTCATACGTTATATCTTTGTTTTCAAAGTTCAAATTGTCGATCCGACCGTTCAACATGATATCCATACTAAAATATGCTTGGGGATGAAATTTTATATTTTTTGAAAATTTTTTACTATTTTTTAAGATGGGTACAAAATCACTGTTTTTGGACCGTTTAAAAAACAGTGATTTTCTACCCATCTTAAAAAATAGCAAAAAATTTCCAAAAATTATAAAATTTCATCCCCAACCATATTTTAGTATGGATATCATGGTGAATGGTTCGGAACGACAATTTAGACTATGAAAATGAAGATATAGAACATGAGGTATGATGAGGTATGAAATGCATGAGGCATTGGAACCCTCCTCTATATATATATATATATATATATATATATATATATATATATATATATATATATATATATATATATATATATATATATATATATATATATTGTGTAAACAGTGATCAATACAACAACAATAACAAAGCCTTGAGTCCCCAACTGGGTAGGCTAGAAATGAAACCCAAGTGAGAGTTTCATTTCCATAAAGAGGCTTATTTTACGTTGGTTCGCCATGTGTATCACAACCCTCTACCTTTTTCCTGTCTTGGGACAGGCTAGGCAGGCGGAGTTTGAGTAAAAATATTCCACAATTCTTTTCCAACTAAAATTTCTATTTATTTGTGAGCCTATAGTAGGACAATGACTTGAGCTCAAAGTCCGTAACTTGTTCTAGATTAATTTCAAATTAGTTTCGAATCAACTTCTTCATAACTACTTTGGAATCAGTTTCAAAATCGACTTGCTCTTTTGAATTTTGAGCTGAACTCTGAATCAAACTCGCAATAAAAATAAGTTCAACTTCATCGGAGACCAGGGGTGGATCCAGGATTTTCGTCAAGAGGGGCAAAAAAATATCGAATCGGATTTAAATAGCTAATCGGATTTAAATTCATTAACTAATTGGGTACTTGATAAAAAATAATGCTTTAACTTATACTTTCCAATGCTTTAACCAGGGGCGGATCTAGTGTAGTCCGGGAGGGGCAGCTGCCCCCCTGGATTTTGAGTTTTAGTAGAAATTTATCGGTTCTGACCGACTTTGCCCTCCCCTGGATTTTTTTTTGCCCCCCTCTGAACGTTTAATTTGTAATTCGAGTTAAATGTAGGGTTAAATTGAAATAAATCTGTTGAATTTTGATTTGTAATTAGAATTATAAGTCAGAGCATCAGAAATTACAAGTCAAAGCATTAGAAAGTATAATTTAAAGCATAGTTTTTTGTCGAGTATCTAATTGGTTAATGGATTTAAATCCGATTAGGTATTTAAACCCGATTCAATATTTTTTTGCCCCCCTGACGAAAATTCTGGATCCGCCCCCGGCTTTGACTTGTAATTTTTTATGCTCTAACTTATAATTCTAATTACCAATCAAAATTAATCAAATTTATTTCAATTTTAACCCTAAATTTAATCGAATTACAAATCAAACATCCAGAGGGGGGCAAAAAAATTTCAGGAGAGGACAAAGTCAGTCAAGACCGATAGATCTCTACTAAAACTCAAAATTCAGGAGGGCAGGACTATGTGGGTCCACCCCTGTCGGAGACCCACTAACTCAAAATGGGCTCTGCCGAGTTTCAGCTTATGCTCTAGTCTTAAGCAGTGATGTTTTGTCAATCCATTGATATGCATTCATGGCAGGTTAATTAAGTTTTATTTGTGAATTGTCAAGGATAATTGAAATCACTCATTTCATCCCTATGCACTGCCACATGCTCTCCTTCTCCTAGTTCCATCCTCTCTTTCGTTGTTTTTTTGTAAACTATTTAGCTCTTTTGAAAATTAAAATTGATATCAATGCTGATGGATAGTATTACAATTTAATTTAGCTTAAATTACTATTTGTTTCAGTACGTAAAGTTGATTTTTAAAAAAGCATTTTTCTTAAAATTAAAAAGCATAAAATTTTATGAACAAAATAGCAAGTAATAATTTAATACTTACCATCATAATTAGTGATGTTTGTTGTGCAGTATTATGTATCATTTTTATAACCTTGAAAATTCAGAATTACAGTTGGTGCAGACTTTTTTGCACCTACAAATTCCAAAAATATTTGTCTCCAAGTTTTATTATTATCAATGTTTGCCATCAATTAGCAGTCATGTAATATTTAGCATATTGCCTTTATTTTTTGCACAATTATATTGCTCAAACATCTTTTTTTTCTTTCTTTCTTTCTTTTCAGCATTGAATCTCTTCACTCATGCTCTCGTGTTCACTCTATTTTCAAGAACCCCGAAATTTTTTTAGTTGACACCCTCAAAAATCAAATTAAATGAATACCACCCCTAGGGCCTTATTTTCAATCCTACCACCCACGCTAACCCAATTCGCGCACCAAATTGGCAGGTGCGCGAACTGGGTTGGCGGACTTGGTGCACTGCCTATTAAATTACCATCATATTTAACTGTGCTCATTTCAGTAGACGCAAGGCAGCAGGCAGCCAAAGAGCAAAGAGTAAGTTTTTTTCACTCTAGTCCTTTATATTTTTAAAATTATTTAATTATTTTTTAATTATTTGTAAATTTATTAAATGTTAAGTTTGTTCCGTAATTCAAGTAACTATGATTGGAATTGCTTGTTATTTTGGCGGTGAAGTATTGCAAGAGCCCAATGGTGCTTATTACAGTATCTAACCCTAGAAAATGTTCAATATCGGCCCGGATTTAGATTTCAGAGGTATAACTAGGGAAGTGTACCAGAAACTTGGTATTATCCCGAATTATTACGAACTGGTAATTTCCGCAAGGATCAATATTGGCCAAGGCAACCAAACATGGTTCCAACAGCTCCCTGCACTAGACGATAACAGTTGGGGGTTGTATACCCAAACGACATTGAATTTGACAACACCTTTCAAGTTCCTAGAGTTATATGTGGTTGCCAACCCCAGACATAACCCTAGACAGAACCCTAGTCGGGGCATTGATCATTCAGTGACGGGTCCTACTCGGGCCCTAACTTTAGCGGGTACTAGTCAGTCCCCATCCGTGGGGGCTGGTCCTAGTCAGGGCCAATCTCGGGTTCCATCCTCCAGCTCTAGCGGGGACTGATCTGAAACCCCAGAACCACGTTATTATATTGACAATACAGACGAGGATCCCGAAGAATGGGAGGCAGAGGAAAATTGGGATGCTAGTGACGACGGTGGGCAGACAGTAGATCATAGTGACGAGGAAGACACCCGTCCGTGATGGGTATGCGAAGGTGGCCGATATTAGGTCGTGGAGAAAGACACCCATTCCCAGCTTTTCATGACACTTCGGGATTTCAAGAGGCTGACATTTTTTTTGCGGGTTCAGAGGTTCGTTTTTGAACTTATATGAATTTTTTATTTCTTTGAAAATTTAATAATTTAAAATTTTGAATTTAAAATTAGGTTGGAGAAATATCAAAAATTTCTGAGGGGATGACGTATAACGACAAGAATCAAATGAAAGAAAAAATCCACCACTGGCACATAAAGAAAAATATCGAGATCAAACAGACACACAGCGACACAAGAAGGATGAGGTATAAGTGCCAGAGCGACCGGTGCAAGTGGTCTTTGGTTGCGAGGGCCACAGGCTTTGGTAATGCTTGGGCCATCACGAAGAATGAGGTAAAGCACACATGCCACGCAGATGCATCCAAAGCTATCACAGCTATCAGTGACCTGGTTGCTGAAAGGTACGAGGGCATCATCCCAAAATACTACAAATTGTGGCGTGGTAGAGAGTTAGCGATTGCCCGGGCATTTGGTAGTTGGGAGGGGTCTTACAGGCTTATTGTCTCTTTGTTGGAGGCAATCAAAAGGGCAAATTCGGGAACTATATATGAAGTTGTTTCAAAGCCTTCAGAAAAGGTAGGGTACCGGTATTTCATGAGGTTGGCATGGGCATGGGGACCGTGTATAGAAGCAATAGGTCACCTCAGACCCATCATCAGTATCGATGCTTGTTTCTTGTCAGGTAGATACAAGGGCAAGTTGTTGATTGTCACCAGATATGATGCGGAGAACCAGTTAATCCCACTAGCATTTGGATTGGTAGAGAGCGAGGAGTTTGAGAATTGGGGGTGATTCATGAAGTGGGTGCGGGAGTTTGTAATTGGTCCGAATAGGTTCATGTGTGTGGTCTCTGACCGGCACAAGGGCATAAAAAAAGTGTTCATACAAGATGATCTGGGTTGGTCAGAGGAGAACGGGGAGTGTGCCCACTGGTACTGCTCTCAACACGTGTTTGAGAATTTTGAAAAACACAGTCAGGATAAAATTGCTTCTAAATTTTTCAAGATCATGGTTAAAAAGAAGAAACGAAGAAGATTACAAGAAAGCCTTGATGCCATCGGAAGGCGAAATCATGATTGGTTGACATACTTGTATACATGTGGCAAGTATAATAAAAATGACGAGGAAGAACCAGCTAAGCCATGGAAGGTTTATCAAGCTATGGACGACGGGAATTGTTGGGCCATAATGACCAGCAATGGTTCCGAATCGCTGAACAATGTCTTCAAAACTTCTCGCAGGTTTGTTATTCACAATTTTCATAGTTTACAATTAATGAAATATTTTAAGTTATCTTTATTTTAATTGTAAATTGTAATTCTCGTAGGTTACCGGTTGCTGCAATTATTGAGGAGACGTTTTACAAGTGTGTCACATGGTTCGTTGAAAGAAGAGAGAAGGATGTGCAATGCCAAGAAGAGGGTCAACTTTTCTCCACTCGTACGCACTTGAAACTGAACAAGCACATCCAGAAGACTAGCAAAATGAGTGTGATTGCATTCAATAGATCCGGGAAATTTATGGTGACATCACATGGTGAGAAAATCTCATTTGACATAGAGGCAGGCAAATGGGTGTACACGTCCCAAGACTGTAGGTACAAGGTCGTTGTGAAGAACGACCATGAGGTGGAATGCTCTTGCCAAATACCTCAGCTCACCGGAATACCATGTGTTCATGTGATGTCAGTGTGTCGTATAAGGTACGAATGTGTGTTAAAATTTCATAATAATCCTGGATGATGAAACTTACAAATGTGTGAAAAATATAGGAACTACGATCCAAATGTCTTCGTAAATTACTATTATAACATTCAAACGCTTATCGACACATGGAGTGGAGAATTCCACGTGTATGACAATCAAGGTGATTGGCCGCCGCACGAAGGGGAGATCTTAATGCCAGAGCACCGGTTAGTGAAGTTGGGTCGGAGAAGACACAACCGGGTCCCAATGTGGATGGACATACTGAAATGAAGGAAAAAGGGTCACCAGATCAACAGAGCTACCCTCGAAAGGAATGCGAGAAGGAGAAGGGATGCTAGGAACCGTACTCAATACTGTAATGGTTAGGGCTTTCTATTTATGTATTAAGGTTAGGATTTTCGGTTATGTATTATGGTTAGGGCTTTCGGTTTTGTATTAAGGTTAGGGCTTTCGGTAATATTTTATGTATTGTGTGTTATGTTTTAATGTATTATAACTGCGGAATATGTATTATTGTGTGTCTTGTGTTATGTTTTATGTATTGTGTGTTATGTTTTAATGTATTATGTATTGCGGAATATGAGATCTAAAATACACAACAGAAGAACTAATATCAAAATAATATCTAAATAACATAAGAATTAATATCGAAATAATATCCAAATAGCATCAGAACTACACCACGTAAGAGGCTTGAGCACCAAAATCTCGGCAGATAGGCCGTATGCCGAGAAGAGGTGGGTGTGCCAACCCAGTCCGCGCACCTGCCAATTTGGTGCGCGAACTGAGTTAGCGTGGGTGGTAGGATTGAAAATAAGGCCAAACGGGTGATATTCATTTAATTTGATTTTTGGTGGGTGTCAACTAAAAAAATTTCGGTCAAAAACCTAGCTGGCGCTTGCATTGTACGACCACTAAAGCCTTAGGCACTTACCCAAAGTCTATCACACTTATCTATTGAAATGACAAAAGTGAGTTCAGGAATCCTATAACCAAAATGCAAATATAACCAAGCCATTGGGTTGCCTAGTCTTTAGAATTTTTCATTTAGCTCATAATTAATATGAAAATTACATTCTAAGTACTACACATTAAAAGTCCACATCTATATAACACATCAATGTCCAATATAGTCTAAACCCATAGTGATCATTTTTTATTGAGAATAAAATTGATAATATACAACACATAACATTTTCACATATAAAGCCAATGTTGGATTAACGATTCACCTATGTCAACATGAGCGAACTAGAAAATATTGATAGGGGACTGAAATTTAAAATGCACAATATGAATTTGAACCCAAGTCTCCACACCCACAAAATAAAGCTTCGACTACTAAGTAAACATTTGATATTTTATAGGGGGTTGTACTATATATAAATTATAAGTATTAAAAAAAATCAATTAAATTTCATAATTAAAATTTTGAAATCATAAGGGTGGCGAAGCACCCCAGGCTAACCTTTAGATCAGCCTGTATGCCAATTCAATTATTTCAATTCCTACCCGAACCAAGATCCATGTGCAAAATTAAATCCAAGATAAAAATTACCACTAGCAGCATGCATTGCGCTATTCGCAACTATATCTGTAATCCTCCTTCTCGCTTGCCCGATGTGGGCAGTAATAGTTACTGCGTCTCTACTACTATCCACACGAACAAGTTGGAAAACATCTGTGAGTCGATGTGCTAGCACCTAACAAACAACCCCCTTCTTCTCACTTTCTCTCTGTTTGTCGAAATATGCGTGTATACATATATGTCTGCAAATCTAAGCTGCTGCATATATATAATAACCCTATAGGTTAGCTTTGCACCTATTAAATTACACCAATTCGGAGAGAGTGCAAAAGTTTTTGCCCATAATTCATGCAGCCCAATAATATGGTTTAATCCATATTTAATTTTTAAAATTAACATATTAATTTCGCCTCAAATAATTTCGCCTATAAGACATTTCTAATAGCTTCATCATAAGGTAGGTCGAGACCCAATCGAAAGACTTATGATCAATTAGTTTCATAAGCAGAGTAATTAAGGTCATCACTATCCTTCTAGTTCATGGTTATTTCTCATATTGGTATCTCTAATTTCAGTGATCAAATCTTTTTTCAGATAAATACTAAACATTTTTGTTATACAAGTATTGAGATCTATTCAATGATAATTAAGGAAAAGAAAAATGGCAGTGAACGTGGATTTATGAATGATAGAGTCGAATGATAGAGTCAAACTTAGGTCGCAACATCATCAATTTGGTTGATGTAATCTTTTTAGGTTGGCAATAATGCTTTTAAGCTAGGGTTACAAGAAAATCTTCTTAGTCCTTCACAAAATTGACTTTCACAAAATCTTTCACACAGTCCAGGACCCATGTTTTCAATCTATGGGAGTTAAACTTGATTAGGGGTCAATCATATAAAAAATTTATGCTGCGAATGGAGGTCAAATTTTACAGATTTACAACATTTTTCTCAAAACTATATATAAAATTGGGTACAATTATAATTTTTTTTAAATTAAATGGGGGTATCCCTCCTCCCCTGACAGTCCCTCATATTTTCTACTTAAATCTACTCCAATCGCGCAGTTTCCTCCAAGATGATGCTTGTGGATGGAAAAACATCCTCACTTCTACTCAGTGGCGTAGCCAGGATTTGAGCCAGGGGTAGGCAGATATCAATCGGGTTCGGATTTTTTTTTTTCTAAATGGATTCGGATTCGAATCGCCTCCATAAAAATATAAATATCTATTGTCCAGACGGCCGAATCTGATATGATGATCTTAAATGAACAAAGATTTAAAAATACCCTTCTACCCTAATTATATTAAACGACTCACACATCCATATCTGAATTCTGAACTGACAATTGTTACTCCGAATTGAATCCAGCGGTAGGCAGAATCAAATTTAGAGGTAGGCAAGACCCATTAAAGAACGTAGTCCAAATAAAAAAAAAATTTCCAGGGGTAGGCAACTGCCTACCCCTGTAGTATTGTAGCTCCGCTACTGCTTCTACTAGTCCTATGTTATAATCAATAGGCTCAAACGAACACTTTTTTTCTCACTAATGGAGAGTGCAGCAAGGAGATATCGTCCTAAACCAAAGCTCTTAATTTCTTTCTTAACAACTTATTACTTTACTATCAACATTCCTAAAATAAAAATGGACAGCTGATATATATAGCAGCAAATCAGCCCAGGGTAAAAGAATATTCTTCATGGTGATCGTGTGTTCACATTGCACGTAACAAGTTACTAAAATTAAGCCAAATTTTAGTTAAAATAATAGGAGGGCCGGGGTTTCACTTAATTTAAGTTAAAAATAAAAAATAAACGAAGCACGTGTGAACTCTCTCTATATACAACTCAAAATTTCACCTCGTATCTTTATCAGCTCCATAAAACTCCCAAGTGCGCAGAAGTTTCCCAAAAGTTGGAAGCATGCAGCAACACGTGTACTTGTATGCGTCTATTTCAGAAACAGCGACGCACTACAGCACGCCATTTAACGTCTTCCAAAGAAGGTCAATAAAAATCTATCTGGGCGATCATATCCGACCTCAGATATTTGGCACCCAGGTGTAATCACCAGCTTACTGATGAGGTTGGTAATTAGAAAGAAAAAAAATAACATAACATATGGATTAATCAATTAATTAACCTTGAGCTGGAGTATTCGTAGAGCTTGCCAGCGGGAGAGAAGACGAGGAGTCCCACCTCAGCATCGCACAAAACGGCGAGCTCGAAGGCTTTCTTGAAGAGGCCACTCCGTCGCTTGCAGAACCTCACCTGCCGACTCGTCCTATCCTCGATCCGCCTCAGCTGCACTTTCCCCCTCTTCGGCGCCATGACTGTTTCAAGCTAGGTCAAGGATCTCAAGTTTGAGGATTTCGGGGAGAAGCGTAAGTAGGAACCTATCTAGGGTTTGCGTATGTGTGGAGATGAGAAAGAGGGGTCGGTTAGTGGCAGAGTGGCGAGGGAGAAGAGGGGCCCACATTCTTTTCGATTGGAAAGTGGATCCATCTCCGGTAGTATTTTTTTTTTTTAAATCAATTTCTAACTAATAACTATGAGACAAATTTGCTGCCCGACTGTACGTATTAGTTACTGAATTAACGCTACAAGTGTGTTGAGGGCAGTGTATTAATATTTGGTCTATTCGGCCGAATATTCGGCCGTATATTTGTATTCGGTTGTAATCCGAATAGAAAACTAATATTTGGTTTTGAATATTCGGTCTAAAATTTGTATTCGGTTCTGAATATTCAGTCTAAAATTTGTATTCGGCCCTGAATATTCGGTCTAAAATTTGTATTCGGTATAATATTCAATTCCGAATATATACGGTTCTGAATTTATGTGGCTATGTTGTTTGTTTTCTACTATGCTGCTGTTTATTAATATGAATTTTTATTTTAAAATCTGCATATATACATCCGAATAAAAATTCGTATATTCGACCGCATACTGTATATTCGGTATTCGGTGGCCTTCCGAATACCGAATATAAACCGAATTTTAAAACACTGGTTGAGGGTAGTCTGTTTGTTCGGAGACGGATTGACATCGTTGGATGCCAGATGCTAGATATATATATACCACGTGTACAAGAGAGTTTGATGATATTTATCGGTTGGATCAGTACATCTTTGGAAAATTCTGAAATTTTCCAATATAATAAAGTGCAACATGGTGTTATAGGAAAAAAAATGCTACAGCAAGCTTCGCCAAACATTCATAAACAACACGTGATGTTTTTGCAGCACAGTGTATACATGCGGTCTTATTCTTATGCAGCGACGCGTGGCCCAAATGGAAGGAGATTGGGTCTTTCTGTAATGCAAAGTCTGGAGCTTTCCGTGCAACAACAATGTTTCAACCATTAAATTCAAATAAGCAGAATTCCACGTGTGTATATGTATGTACGTACGTACCTATGACAATTTAAGATCTAGTTAGTTTTCATTTCCAAATTTATAATATCATATTTATCTTGTAATTAAAAAAACTTTCATATTTAACTTCACAATTCGTATCCTCTGCATTAACGGAACGTGCGTTAATTGATCCGGACCGTCCGATTGAAACCCACACTAATATTAAAGGATCCCGTGCATCATAAGTGCAGACTGGATTAGCTCTAATCCTGATCAAACGGCTGAGATACATTAAACTTAAAAGATACACACTAGAAAGTGACTATTGTTACAACATGCATAAGGGCTATTCAAAGAAATAAAAAACAAAAAACTATTGTTACAATATACCAACCAAAAATTAAGATCCTATTTTAAATTATGAACACTGAGAAGTTTTCTTTCTATCAGGGAAGAACTAGAAAATTTGAATAGGGGGGGGGCTAATTTATAAAATCCATAATATGTGAAAAAGGTAACAAAATTATAGTTAAGTGGGAATTGAATCCATGACCTTACAAACACCAAATAGAACTCTTACACTAGACTACAAGCATGCATTTGTTATTTATGAAGAGGCTAGATTATATAAAATCTTAAAAAAACAAAAATTAAATTAAATTTTAATATATATAATTAAAAAAAATTAAATTATTGGGGTGGCTTAGCACCCTGACATACAAGTAGATCCGCCCCTGCTTTCTATTGAACACAAATTAGAATATTACAAAGCTACTTAAGTTTTTGCAATATCTCAAACAGGGGATAAGCACCAAAACTATTCAGAAAAAAAATTAAAGCAATTTTTAACAGAAACATCTTCGGAAGTGGAACAGTGACAAGGGTTTTGCATTTTTCCCACAATTCGGCCTGTTTGGAAAAGTGAGCGATTCAATAGTCTCTGCCTTCCACGTGGCAGCAAATAGTTCCACACATACAAACGTGTCAATCCAGAGAGGTGCCACCTCATCGTGAGCTAGTTTCTTCGTCTATATTTACTCCCGTTGTTCTCCCCTCCAGTGCGGTCTGTGTCCTCCCAAAGTGGTAAAAGGTCAGTCTCTTGTTTTTATGCCTAAAGTTTATTTTACTTTTATCCTAGATCTATAAATTGACCGCTATGAATATTCCAATACAAAATTTTAATTGCTCCCATGTTTTCAGAGCGAAGAAATACAGACCAATTGTACTGTACTTTTTTTTTAATTAAAGGATCCCGATATATCCAGCATTGGATATTATTTTTGAAAATTGAAAATTAAATTTGTCTCTTCGCACCACAACGCTAAGCCAGCAGTTCAATTATTACCTTTTATTTTTATCGTTTTCAAAAGGTATACAGTAGCTTTTATTAATATTTCTAAAATTTATTTGTAAAGCATATGTACATATGCAAATTACATAGCATGACTACATCAGTTCTATTAATCTTATAAACCTAGTAAAATTCAAGAAACACAAGCATTTTTTAAAATGAAAAACGATTAGTGGTTTGTGCAAGGAAATACAATTTTACTAGAAAAAACAAAAATGTTTTTCCGAATTTCATGTGAGTCCTTAAGGTTTTATATTTCCTTGAATTTTTCATGTAGGACCATACTAGGAATTTGGTCAGATTAGATTAGGCACCATACCTATACTCGAGTTTAGATTATTGCTTGAGGACAAGCAAGATTCAAGCTTGGGAGATTCTGATAGGTCGAAAATATATCTATATTTGGCTAAGGTTTTAGTGTGAAATAATACCAAATTCCAAGTTTTTATCTTTGTTTACTGTTGTTTTACTTCATTTTCACTTAATTACGTTTCAAGGATCAATTTACTGTCAAAAGTATGTTTTTATGCAAAAACAAGAAAAACAAGCCAATTTGACCTCTGGTGGGCCGCCACCTCATCATGGAGGGCCGCCACCCCTTTGGAGACATAAAAACAGCTATAAAAATGCTCCTGATAAAATGTCTCATGTACCAAGAGAACCCCATTCAACTAAATTGAGATAGTCTCATGTACACAAATATGAATTCACAAGAATAATAAAACAAGCACAAACAATGTCACAAACAATCATAACATAATTTATTACTAACCGAGTAAGGTAGATTTTAATTAATTCATCAAGTTCTACAAGTCGTCACCACTAGAGAGGTAAAGTAGACTCTCATAGGTGTGTTAACATCCATGAATAACAAAGGGAAAGACATCTTAAATGATAGAAAATAAAGAAGAGAAAAGATAAAACCAATCTCTTGCTTCGTCTCTTGTCACTCCTTCCGTCGCTCCTTGATTTACCGCCAACTCACCTTGATTCCGTGAGAGATTGAGAGAGAACAATGGTAGAGGGAGGCCTAGAATGGCCTAGGGCCAAACTTTTATCTGTTGGAGGCTCTTTTGGACGTTTTATGGGAGTTTGTGAGCATTTAGGAGGGAGCCAAGCAAATCGGGAAACAAATTCCCTCATTAATGTGTAGAGTTGGCAGTCTTCAAAGCAGATGGCTGTCTTTCAAGGCTTGTAGAGACTCACCACTTCATAATTTGAACAAAGTCACAACATGAAAGTTGTAGATCTCTATTTCCTGGTTTTTTCAAGCTTTCATTCACTCAAATCAGAGTTCGTATGACCAAACTGAGGTCAAAATACGAACAGTGTGTAAAGCTAGAATCTGCAGTGGCGGGCCGCGAGCTGGGACCTGCGCAAATCTCTCAGCCAGGAGCGTTTTTACAGCTGTTTTTATGTCTCCAAAGGGGGTGGCGGCCCTCCATGATGAGGTGGCGGCCCGCTAGAGGTCAAATTGGTTTGTTTTCCTTGTTTTCTGCATAAAAATATATTTTTGGCAGTAAGTTGATCCTTGAAACGTAATTAACTGAAAATGAAGTAAAATAGCAGTAAACAAAGATAAATACTTGGAATTTGATATTGTTTCACACTAAAATCTTAGCCAAATATAGGTATATTTTCGGCCTATCATGCTTCCGCAAAATTTGCTAACTCTGATCTTTGGTATAAAAAGACTTGGACATCCTTCCGACAAGATTTTAAATAGTATCTTATATTCTAAAATTTTGAATTATACTGAAGTATGCAAGTTAGCAAAACAAACAAAGCTTTATTTCTCTCTTTCTACTAGCAAAGATGAAGCTGTTTTGATTTGGTACATTCTGATGTATGGGGACCAGCCCCAATTGATTCATATAATGGATTCAAATATTTTGTTATATTTATTGACTTGGTTGTATTTACTTAAATCTAAAGATGAGGTGTTTGATTGTTTTTATGAATTTTTATGTCTTATAGAAACACAATTTAATGCAAAAATGAAAATCTTTAGATTGAATAATGGAACATAATTTATAAACAAAAAAATATCAAGTCTCTTAAAAGAAAAAAATATTATACATCAAACAACTTGTATAAATACTCCTGAATAAAATGGAGTATCAGAAAGGAAAAATAGGCACTTATTAGAAATAACACGATCTTTATTATTTCAAAATAATATTCCTAAAATTTATTGGTCGGATGTCGTAATTTGTGCCACACATTTAATTAATAGATTGCTTAGTGTTACTTTAAAAAATAAAAGTCCATTAGAAATTATTTGTCAATAAAAAATCACTTATGACCATACGAGAGTATTTGATTGTACAAGTTTTGTACATATCAAAAGAAAAGACAAACTTGATTTTGTATCACAAAAAACTATTTTCTTAGGGTACTCATTTCATAAAAAGGGTTATAAATGCTATGATCAAATTAAGAAAAAATTGTATCTTTCTAGAAATGTTACATTCTTTGAAGATGAACCATATTTTAAGGAAAAAGAAACAATTCACCAAAGTTACACAAATAATCAAAATGAATGAAATTGCATGGAAAAAAAAAGGTGACAACTGAGTTATGGAACTTGTTGTCACCTTTTTTTTACCCTCTTGTTTGCCATTTAATGTTCATACATATTTTCTTTGCAATAAAAGAGGGGAAAAACATTCCCAACAAAGAATGTTATGAATATATTATAAATGTGTGGATGTCATTCATTTTGTAACTTCCAATATTAATCCTCAATTTATTTCTCCAATACCCGGCCCACTACTTAAAACTGTGAATTTAGTGTATAAATTAATTTACATTTGAGTTAGAAATCAATAAAACCGAAACAATAGTTTAGTCTCATTGAGAACACGCCAATAGAATCAAACTATTGGTTCAACTTCATTGATTTTTTACACTGTGTGGCTGTTGGTGTGAAAATAAGTGAAATCGAACATTAGTTAGGTCCTGTTGGCATGTTCTCAATAGTTCAGCCCCATCCTTTAATTAAAAAAATAATAATTCATTTTGTTTACATAATTTATTTATTTTTTACTCAATAAATTCTAAAAAAGAAATTTTTTTAGAGCAGAAGAAATAAAAAAAAAATACGTCCCATCCTCCTAATTTCTCGTGTCTATATATTGGAAGTCGGTACCTGCAGAACATGTTTTGCTCACAATTTGGGGTTTGGTTTGGTTCGACTTAAAATGTGGCGCCGCTGGACATAATTAAGTGTGTGATTACTAGAACTAGATCAGGTGCAGTGGGAGGAGCACAAGGGATGTTAATCATGGAAGTTTTCGGAGTATCAAGGCATAATCATGAAGTCAAATGATATTGAAGAATATTGGCAATATATTAAGAGATATGGAGAGTATAATTTTCTGGAGATACTAATTGACGACCAGACTTCAAATAAGTTGTGCTAATTAGGGCAATGTAACACCTTTTTTTTTTCTTTTTTAATACAATCGTTAGTTGGCTATACATCACTAACTTCAAAAAAAAAAATCTATTAATAGATATATAGAAGAAAAAAAAATACTACCGCGTTATCACTATTAAATATTAATATCATAATTAATTTCACGCATCAACAATTTGATTAGTCAACAAAATTTTTTACCAGTCAATATATACTTTTAATTATCAACCTACTATACCTCCAGCAAACCGTCGACAAACCGATGAACCTCTAACAAACTTTGCGAACTTCCGCGAACTATCAGAGATTTGACAAACTTTTAACAAAATATTTTAATGTGCAAAAAATAGACGATGTGAATACTGAAACACTCAACATAAATAGAATAAAAACACAATTAAAGTGAATATATAACAAATTAAAAAAATCATTATCTTTATTGTCAACGGTGTCACAATGGACTATCAGTAAAAAAATATACATATTGACGCACGACATAATCTTTTCGGGTGCATTAGAACTTTCGAGAGGATCGAACCTTCCCAACGGTTCAATGCGTAAAGCAACACGTGGACATGGCGTAGACGTACAAAATATTGCATGCACCTATTAGGGACACAGTCACACAGCGGAGCAACTTCCCTTTCACTTCTCCCAAGAGAAATCAATCATTTTTAGTAGACGATCATTATCATATATATATGATATCCGACCCCAGATATATGTTATGTAAAATCACCAGCTTAATTAGCTAGGGTCATAAACTGATTAAAGAGAATACAGAATAAGCATTAACAAATTAACCTAGATGAGCTGGAGTACTTGTAAAGCTTACCGCTTTGGGAGAAGACGAGCAATGCCACCTCAGCATCACATAACAGAGCCAGCTCGAAGGCCTTCTTGAAGAGACCGCTAGTCCGGCACTTGCAGAACCTCACCTGCCTCCTCATCTTGTCCTTGATCAGCCTCAGTTACACTCTCCCTCTCTTAGCCATGGATCTTCCTATCTAGCTAGGTCTAGAATTTGAAGCTTGAAGATCTCTCGAGGGGAAGTGAGAGGAGGAAGAACCTATCTAGGGTTTACGCTTGTGTGGGGATCGAGGAGAGAGTTTACTGTGGGCTCCGCCTGGCGGTCCATTCATCTTAATTACATCACCTTTGATTTTTTTTCTTTTTTTTTCATATCTGTGGTTATTATTAATGGTTCTATGTTTTAAGCGATAAAAAATAATATCTGACACACAGTCAAAGGCCATAGTGTGGTAATTTTATCAACGCCTACGGCTACGATAAACTATAGTTTGATTTCCGATTAACTGTTTTTGACTGGAGGCTGGAGAAGTAAAAGTGATTGGGGACTGATATGTGAATTCAGAGAGTGTTCGGTTCTAATATGAGATTAGTAGTGAAATTTTTTTTTTCATAAAATACTTGATATCAATACATTATCTTTATTAATAATTATTAATATAATTAAATAAAATGATTAATCAATAACATAATAATATTCATTCATTATTATTTCATAAAAACAAATATTTATTTTCTACAATAAAATAAATTGCATTTAATGAGCTGAATGAAATTAAACTAATTGTTATATTTAATAATACAATGCATAAGAAAGAAAATTAAACTTGCATTAGTATGCAAGTTAATTACTACTTATTACAAGCACCTAGCGTCTCTCTTTGGAAAAAAAATATTCAATCCAACTCAATAATATTTTTACCATCAATTTATATAAAATGGAAAGAGAGATTGGAAAAAATACACATTCTCATATCACATAAATTGTCATCCGAACACATTTGAGGTTTATTCCAACTAATCTAAATTCCAACATATCCTAATGGGATTTGTGCAATCCGAACAGGGCCTAATTAATGTCATTTGCATTCAGCCGAATTAAAGGGTCCTGTAAATCCAATATATAGTTATCAATATAATTTATTATAGATAAACCGAAAAGGAATTCAAATGTTCAATTATTCACGTGTTAGCTCATGCATCCTAATAAAAATTGCGAGAGCTTCGGGTGTTCATCTGGTCCGGTTTAAACGGTTTTAAATCGAACTGAGATAGTTCGGTTTAAACGGTTCGGTTTTCCTGTTAAATAGATTAATTTAGTTTATTTTAAAACCGGTTTAATAGTTTGGTTCGGTTTAGAAATTTAAAAACTGATTAAAGCGAACTGATCGAAATTTTTAAACTCATCTCCCGTCGGAACCAAACATTTAAAAAAATTCAAAAATTATGACAAAAATGTATATTGCTTTCGGTTTGAACCGGTTAAACTGAACCAAACAGTTTTTTTAATTCTTCTTTTAAAGAATTTAAAAAAAATTAATTTTTTTTATGATTAATATCTTATTTCAGTTCAACCGAACAAACTGAAATTTACTATGGTTTGTTCATTTCGGTTCTTATTCAGTTTTAATTATATTTCGATTCGATTCGGTTTAATTTTGAAAACCGAATAAAACTTTAACTTGTCTATTTTAGTTCGATTTGAACCGAACTGAACCGGTGAACCCCCTAGCGAGAGCCTCATGATTCATTAGATCCAACTATTTTGGTATCAGTAAATAAGATGAGTTAACGGGTTGGATTTGGCAGGGGTATGGCCGTATGGATATCTGTCCACATGATCGAACAGTTGGAAAAAAAAAAAAAATAGGGTAAAATTTTGAATTCAAACTAAAAGATTTTGCTCAGTTTGTGTGATGGGTAATAAGCCGTATCAGAAACAACACAAATCGAAAGGTGTAGATGGATGAGTTGGAACGAGTCAATAATTGGGCCGGTCATCAGAACTTGGGCTGTGTAATTAGCCGAGAAGTTATCCACACGATACTCATTTTAAGCCCTACAACTTTTTCTTTCTTTCTTTTTTTAAGAAAGATGAAGTTCATCTTAACAGCCGCCGTCAAGTTTTAAAAAAATACAGAAAGATCAATGTCAAACTTCTAAAATCTAATTTTCATTAACCTGGCAACATTGTCAATAGAGTGAGGCTACGGTACTATGCATAGCACAGTTTGGTCCGTACTACAGCTCAATATTTGAGTTTTCAAAATTCTAACGATTGATTTGAACCGTTCAACGTGATTACAAAATGAATATGTACTTGCAAACTAAATTTTACATTTTTTTCGAATTTTTTTACTATTTTTTTAGATAGGTAGAAAATCACTTGATCTGAAAATTCTGGACCATCCAAAAATAGTGATTTTCTACCTATCTAAAAAATAGTAAAAAGTTCAAAAAAATGTAAAATTTGGTTTGCAAGTACATATTCATTTTATAATCATGTTGAACTGTTTGGATCGACTGTTAAGATTTTGAAAACTCAAATATTGAGCCGTACCATGAACCAATCCGTGCTATGCATAGCACCGTAGCCTCACTCTTGTCAAAATTATAGAGTTTGTGGTTGTGCAAAAGTAAAATTTCGGCCAAGCCAGATATAAAATAAAGGATCGTGATAATTGTTCCCGCACACCTATTCTCCCATCACCCCTCCAATTAACTTTCATATTTACCATGAGAAACCACTAAAACATTAATAAAAAATGATTATTTAACATGAAGCATCAAAGTATTTAACAGGAATAGTTGAAGTATTAAATGCGAATCGTTTTTTTCGCGCAATTCGAAAAGTTGCCTGAACTATTTCTGACATTGAAACAAGACAATCGAAGCACGACAATCGAACCTATGATAAGATCTTGTTGACCGTCTGATCTATCCTAAGATCTGTGCGCACGACAAAACCCTGAAGGAAGACGAAACGTTGCGTGAACTATTTCTGAGAATCGTGATACATTGAAACAGAGTTCTAAATCACAGTTATACGAAAAGTTCCTTCTAAGAAGTCAAAAGGTTTTTTCAAAGAAGAAAGGAGTACATACGAACGAAAACATATGTTAAGATCTTGTTGATCGTCCAATCTATCTTAAGATCTGTGCGCACAAAAATCGAAGCAGATGAGCACGAAATTTAAAGTGTTCTGTGAGATTAGATTGATCAAGTTTTCACTTTTTGATAGCGTTTTCAGCTAAATTTCAAATTTGACTATTTTATATGAGGGATCAAGTTACAACAAATTTGAGTTACAACAATCACTTTTTTCACTTTCAAAGTCCAAATCGTCGATCCAAACCGTTCAACATGATCTCCACAATAAAATGTGCTTGCAGATCAAATTTTACATTTTTTTGAATTTGTTTACTATTTATTAAGTATTTTACAAAAAATAGTCATATTCAGACCATTGAATTTTGTACCCATCTTAATAAATAGTAAAAAAAATCAAAAAAATGTAAAATTTGATCTGCAAGCACATTTTATTTAGATAATCATGTTGAACGGTTTGGATCGACAATTTGGACTCTGAAAATAGAAAAAATAGTTGTTGTAACTTTGTTATAACTCAAATTTGTTGTAACTTGATTCCTCCTCATTTTATATATCAATACTTTTAATATGTGTGCCGAGGACAGCAGCCATTGAGCTTTGAACAAACACCCAAACTAATTATGAGAATAAAATAAACCGAAAGATAAGTCCTTTCTTTCCGTCCGGAGTCGAAATCTAAAAAATAACAAATTACATGCATGAGTATATTCATGAATATTTAACCTTTTTGATAACCTACTATATAAATATCAAACTGAACATTTTATCCACTAAAACTTTATTTAATTTCAATTAAATTAATATAAAAAATTTAATGCATCAAAATATCTTCTCACTAGTGGTTTGCTCCCGGGTACCTCGGGCAAGGCAGGGCAGAACCCGTCCCGGGCAGCGGGCAGGACGAGTACGGGTACAGCAGGTACCCGGGTACAACGGGCACGGGTAGGCGGGTTTTTTTTTTTAAAACTCCGCCTTGCCCGTCCCGGGTAGACGGGTACAACGGGCACGGGTAGAGGGGTATTTTTTTTTTTTCTGTTTTCTGTTTTTTTTTCTGTTTTTTTTTCTTATTTTTCTTACCGTGTCGTACGAATATTATTACGTGTTTATTACGTGTTTACCGTGTCGTACAAATATTATTACGTGTCGTACGAAATATTATTTCTTTACACGAGTAATTTTATTTTATTTTCAAACTCTCATTCTAATTATATAGTTTCATAATTTATTTATATCTCGAAATTTGTAGTTTACATTTTAAATTGATAATATATTTTGTAAACGTTCAATTTAAATTGATAATATAAATCTAAATCTAAATTCAAATCTAAATCTAAATATCAAATATTGTGTATATATATATATATATATATATATACATAAAATTATCAAGTCACATCTTTATAATTCCTAAATAAATAAAATTTGTAACTTATATATAAAAATTATTTGTTCGAAAATTTGTATATTTATTCGGCTAAGTACAAGTCTAATTATTTATTTCTTTACACGAGTAATTTTATACTAAAATACGCTAGATTACTAAAATACGCTAGATTACTTGAAATTATGTTGAATTACACTATATTACAATAAATTATGTTCAATTATACTAAATTACGTTAAATTACAATAACTTCGCTAATTATGCTGAAATACAGTAAAAAAAAACACTAAACCCTACACAAAATTACGCTATAGTAGACTGATTTTGCTCATCTTTCATGAATCATAAAAAATAGTAAAAAAATTCCAAAAATAGTAAAAATTGGTAATCTGCAAGTTCATTATGTAACTAATTTACTGAGCTACTTGGATTGAATGATAGAAATGAAAATCTTAATCGGAAATTTCAACTCAAGTTTTGAGGCTCTTCCCTTTATTTTTTGGCGATTCTGAATTTCACAATCTAGCATAGCTAGCACAGAAGCATGCGCATTTTCTCAAGCTTTCCGAAAAGTGGTCGTTTGCTGAAATCGGACACTCGAGCGCCGTTTTATGACCGTTTGAAGTTTCATCGTCGTTTTTCGCCTTTTCAGTGAAAAATATCCTCCCTATTCATTTGTAATTTAGCGTAATTTACCGTATTTTAGCGTAATGTAATGTAATTTAGCGTAATTTAACATAATATAGTGTTATTCAACATAATTTCAATTAATCTAGCGTATTTTAGTATAAATATGCTAATTATATATCAAAACTCAAAAGAAGTAACATAACTTTGGATATTAATAAACTTTGGATATTAATATTCAACATAATTAATAATTTGTATTAAACTTTGGATATTAATAAAAATGTCGGCATTCTAATTATATAGTTTCATAATTTATTTATATCTCGAAATTTGTAGTTTACATTTTAAATTGATAATATATTTTGTAAACGTTCATTTTAAATTCATAATATATTTTCTAAACGTTCATTTATTTTTAATAGGTTAAATAAAATATAAATCAAAAATATCTTAAATCAATTACTTTAAAACAATAATCAAGGATACGATACGTCTATTATATTATATTATTAGTTCAACACTTGTATTATATAAATTAAATATCAATTCAAAACAAAACAAAAAATATATATATCAAAAGTTTTGGATATAGATTAAGTATAAAAGCTACTTGTTTATAACATCAAATTTGAAGTAGTGTAGTGGTTAAGGCCTTTGGAGTCCATAGCAGTGATCCCGGGTTCGATTCCTGTTGGGCGCTAGAAAAAACGAATTTTTTGGCGCGGTATATGGTGGACTATTCGCTATCCAGGTCCCAAGATAGCGGGTAAACGGGCACGGGTTACCGGGTGCGGGTACACCCGGGGCGGGTGCGGGTACACGGGTAGCGGGCACGGGTACGGCGGGTACTGGTACACCCGGATTTGTTTCCAAAAATAGCCGCCCTGTCCGTGTGAGACCCGTACCCGTGTACCCGTTTACCCGGATATACCCGGGCACCGGGCACGGGCGGACCGGGTTCGGGCAGCCCGTTAGGGGCACTGTCAAACCACTACTTCTCACTAATCACTACTTCCTCTACAGTTTACACGCACGTGGCTTGTCTTTTTTGAAACTTTGACTCGATCAGCACAAAGTTAAGAGACCATGCATGACTTTGTGTGCACTTTTGACGGTGCAGATCTCATGTGCTGGAAAATTCCAGTACATGAGAGAATACAGACCAGACGCCGGACCAGGGGTGTAAACGGATCGGATATTATTCGTTTTCGTCCGGATCCGAATCCAAAAAATTACTTAAATTATCTGTTCTAAATTTGTATCCGATATTATCCTTATTCCTATCTGTATTTGAAAAATTATAACGGATAAGAATATGATAAGATTTTTAATTATTTGTAACTATTTGTATCCTATCATTTACATTCCTAAACTACAACAAAACAAATGTAATCTATGTTCTTAAATTGATTTATTAAATTGCATATACATACCAATTATTTATTAAGCTGTATATACATATATATTCTGATGAACAATATAACACTATGACATAATTAGTAATTAATATTGATAATATAATATATATTTTGTAACTAACAAATTTATTATGAAAAATATTAGATCTAATTTATGAATGAAAAAAATATTTAGATGTTATTCTTTACTATAATGTACATTAGTAATTTATTTTTAATTATTTAAATTATATTCATATTCATATTAGTATCTGTATCCATTTAATATCTGATCCGTATCCGTATCCTAAATTATCCGTATTCGTATTCATATCCAAAAAATTATAACAGATAAGAATATAATTTGACCACTATCGGATCCGTATCCCATCATTTACACCCCTACGCCGGACGCATTGCTCCAAGCTAGGCACAAAAGAAAAGAAAAAAATCAAATTGTGATACCTGGTAATGATAAATTATCAAACCAGAACGTACGGAAATGAAATTTAATAATTCTTTTATCACCTCTTCCTAAAAAAAAAATTTATTTTATCACCGAAATAAAATGAACATTAATTCACGCTCCAGCATACAAGAGCCGAAAATTTTATTTTAGCATTTTTCAACAAAAATAAAACAAAACACTCCTATTTCTGGAGCATTTAATTTCTACTCAGACCTCTCCGGTGTACTGTTTATAAAGAATTTACGTTTTTAGTACATTTATAAATTATATGATATACAATGACTTTGTACTTTTTATTATTATAATATAATTTAGTAAGTATTAAATGGGAAAAAGATGATGTCTTGTAATAATATTTTGATTTTTAAATTATAATCTAGCTAATGGAAAAAAAAAATTCCATTTCAGACTTATTAAGTTTTATTTGTCTACCGTAGACGATATTAGCAAATAAAAGGAACTTTTTTTGTTCTTCGTAAATTAATTTTGCTTGCGAAATAAAAAATATGCAAAAAAAAATACCGAAAAAAAAATTGTATACTTGAATGTTTATTCATACAAAAAATATATATCTTGAATTAAGTAGAACTAGGGGTGTTTTTCCAGCTCACTAAGTTCTTGTGAGCTTAACTTTAAAATCAATCAAATTATTCAAACAATGAATTCAAACCGTTGAGACTAATTTACTTCACGAGTAATGATGGGTTTACATGCAAAAATTTACAGAATTTAAATTAATATAGTATAAAATCAAACTGTGAAAAAAAATTATAAATTAATTTTAATGCATTCATTTTTCATAATTTTTTTACCGCTGGGTTATATACTAAAATAATTCAAAAAAGTTATAAATTTTTGCCTGTAAGCGTATGAAATAGATCGATCTCAACATTTTGAATTCGGCAATTGAAAACAATCTCATAAATTTTAAAATTAAACTCATCAAACAACTTGGTGAGCGGAAGAACATCCTAGTTTTACTATTATGAATGATAATAAAATAAAATATTCTCAAGTGTAAGGTCATGCAGTGTTTTTTATTGACTTTGTGGTGCTAGTATTTTCAAGTCTGAAAGTTGACATTGTCAAAATGTCCATACTATATTTTCAAGTTGTTATTAACTTTTTTGAAAAATAATTAAAGTTTTTGGTACGTTTGAAAATTTTCATGAAATTGTATAGATTTAATTTAGAGTGATGTTATGATGATTTGCAGTGTACATTAGACTAATGTGCTTCAATATAGCAAATATCGAATTTGTACCAAGATACGTGCGGAATGAAAATCAAAGTACATTGCAAATCATCATAGCCTCAATCTTTAATTGTTTGATGGTACAAATAAAAAAATCCGATCCGTACTATATTTGCAAATGAGAATATTTTGTCTATAGAAAATATTTTAAAAAAGAAAGAAAAACTGAAAGATTATTAATAATTTTTTATAAATAAAAAGATCGGGTAAATATTTTACTAATTTAAAAGTTTAGATAGCAGAATTCCTACTATTTAATTTTCTCTATTCAAATTTAAAAGTTTTTTTATTTCTCTATTAAAATATAAGTTTTTTTAGAAAAATCGAAAAACTTAAATCATTAGAAATTCTACCTATTCAAACTAATCAAACTAATTCAAATTTTGAATCCGTAAATTCCTACTGATTTTTTTACTCTCAAAATTTATGGATACAATTTTTGTTTCTCTCTTCTTTTTAAATTTTTTTATAGACAAAATATCCTCTTTGCAAAGTGGGAAAAATGGCACAGCAGAGCCGGTTCCGTCACGGAACAGCACGGCACGTGTGACTGTTATGTGCCGTGACTCGCGTGTCGCACGCCGTGACCATTAGCGTGCCGTGGTTATTTT
This sequence comes from Carex myosuroides, assembly GCA_028015225.1. Classification (NCBI taxonomy): domain Eukaryota; kingdom Viridiplantae; phylum Streptophyta; class Magnoliopsida; order Poales; family Cyperaceae; genus Carex; species Carex myosuroides. The sequence goes on from CM051482.1 coordinate 8,465,393, forward strand.
TTGAAAATTTGACACGGCACGTCATGCGAAAGATCTGGTCACGGCAAGGAACAACACGACACGTGTGACTGTTACGTGTCGTGACTCGCGTGTCGCGTGCCGTGACCATTCGCGTGCCGTGGTCATTTTTTAAAAATTTGGCACGGCACGTCATGCGAAAGATCTGGTTACGGCACAGCACGACACGTGGTCACGCGAGTCACGTGTAATTATAACTGTTAGATCTTGATCAAACGGTGAATCTTGAATAAACTAACCTAAATAATGAAAAAAAATAGTTAAACGTGACCAGTCACGTTTGGACACAGCACGTTTGGGCACGACGTGACTCGCGTGCCGTGACCATTCGTGTTGTGACTATCTTTGACATTTTAGTCACGGTATGACACAGCATGTGTGATTGTTCACTTGATCACGACACGGCATGACACAAAACTAAAATCACGGCATGTTAGTCACATCACGGCACGACACGGCACGTTTTTACCCACTCTAAATATAAGAATCAGTATGTATGTAGGCGTAATTAATATACTTTCTAATGCTAAAAAAAGTCAGGGATCTAATATTGTACATTTATTGGGGTCAAATAGATATTTAGCAGGATATAAAAAGTTAGTTGCTACCAAATTTTCTCCCTCTTTCTCTCTTCTCCTCTCCTTTCTTGAACGAAAAGAGAGAACAACCTAGAAGCTAGCAAATTAGTTAATACTTGGAGAGGAGAAGAGGGCGCCAAGGAGAATTGCCCTGGAACTGTTTCTTTTGTGAACGAATCCGTAAGTCAAGAATTTTCTTATTTATACTGAATTTTCTCAATTCGAACTTTGTTTCTACCTTTATGAAGCTAAAGTACGTCAATTATTTTTGTTCGAGAAATAATTATAGTCCTTTTTTCTGTTTTTGTAGAAACTTTTGGGATAATTGATAATTATTTTGGAGATTTTTTTATGTACATAGTTTTTTTTAATTCAAATCTATATTGATCACGACGATTTGGCCCTTCAATTCGTATGAAATAATGACTTGCCGAAACCCTCTTCTCTCCCTCTCTTCAATCCACCCACACAGCCTTCTTCTTAAACTTATCGGTAAAAAACGAGAGGGAAAGAGAGAGTTAGAAGGGAAGAGAATAAAAGAGAGAGAGAGAAGAGGGAAAGGTGTGTGCCAGCACCTGCGACCTAGAAGAAAAGGAGAGAGGCCAGCGATCTCGGGAGTTCTGAAAATTCTTTGAATTTTTCCATTAATTTCTGGAAATAAACTTTATAGGGATATTAAAGTAATTAGGCAAAGAAGCGTAGACACGCTTCCATTACTTGTTGTAAGACATTTTTGGGTGTTCTAGGGTTTGACCATGGCAAAACCAAGGAAAACCCCTGTACGATCCTTTTTCTTTAATTTTCTCATTATCTCATTATATCGGTGAAGGAACCATGAATTTAGTTTTTAAAATTGTGTCAGTTGAATTTGGGGATTCAAATGATGACATTTTAAATTTGGCAAAAACTGGCCACGAGGTGGGCGACTCTCTATGGCTGTGATTTTCTGGATTCCTTCTCTGGATATGTTTTGCGGTGTTCCATAATCATGGAAAAACTATTTTTTTTTCTAAATTTGACCGGCAGCATGGTTAAATTATTGTCCAGCCATGTTGCCTATATGGTTTGTAATCCCAAGGAATTGAAGGACTGATTATATTTATTTTTATTTACTCTTGTTAGTTGCTTGAATTATAAATATGAAAAACACTGTATCAAACTACAATACTCTTTCACAGAGCTTACTTTATCGAACTGAATCATTTGTCTTAATTGTTCAGGGTGGCCTATCCTTGTAGAATGGCATCTATCGTAAATACAGTAGGGGCACCATGTGCATCTCCAGTGTTACCTGCAATCCCCCAAATTGGATATGGAGGTAAAAGAATCATTGTTAAATTTTCCTAAAATCTTTTTTTTGAAATAATTTACTGTTTAGATTACTGTTAAGGTTTGGAAAGTCATGACTTAATTGAGTCTTAGATCCTTTTAGGTATAGACCCAAGAACTGCAGTCAATCCATGACTATGCCTTACCAGAATGTTAGCTTACATGTTAGGCCTTATGTGTTCTTCACCTGGGTCGTAAATTTGTTTGTAAGCTCATGCATGCAAGTGCCATGTGACATATGGATTGCATTGAAACCATATGCTTTATGCAATTTAAGCTATATTTTCTCGATGTAACATATTGACCTATAATCTGAGGCATAACGTCATAATCATCATCTTCACCTTTTCTTTTTACTATCTGCTTCAATTTTATCTTTCACATTGCTGTTCAAACAGTATTGGTTTACTGATGATTATTTGTCTTAACAAATGAAGGTGCAAGGAGGGAAATTCTAGCACGTAATGCGTCAAGTCCAAGTTCGGTTTCATTTGCCAGGGGGATCCCTCCTAAAGCTAGGTTACGATCCACTGCAATGGTAAAAGCTTTTCTTCAATCATAGATTTTTTGCCAATACCACGAGTTATATGACAAGTGACAGCATAATGGCATTGGTCAGATTGTATGCAGACTGCCATCTGGTATGTAGGTACTGGTACAGTGTCCATAGGCTTCTGTCATACTGTTTTTCCAAAGGGAAAGAAGTAAACAAAAATAAAAACAATACATAGTTGTAGTCATCTAGGCATTGTAATTGACATGAAATCTTTTTTTTTTCTATTTCGTAGGCTGCAACTGGTGCAACTCAAACACAAACAGTTGAAAGGAAATCAACCCGCATTCCTAATGGGATTCCAAGTATGTTATATCTCTTGTTAGCTTTTCTCTTTAAAACATCTCTGAGAACTATCAGGAAAAAAGGAGTTAGAAACCAGCATAATCAAAGGCTCACAGTAGATGCTCACATTGGACTGATTGATACCAATGTTAGTTACAATTTATTTTACTCTATTGGATGATTATGTTAAGACTACAAGATATATTCTACACATAATCTTCTGTTGCGGGCACAAGTTTTAGAATGATAGGGTATTTTTTTTTATATACTAAATGATATGTAAAACTGCACACAAGAATTTTACTGGATTTGCAGATAGAAACAATGTCTCTGTGTTTTCAATTAAAAGCATCAATATCTTAGGTTTTCAGAATTAAAATCCAGCGGTCAGGGCAGTGTGATAAAAATGATATTCACAATTTGGGTCTTCTTTCCAATGACCCTTTCTTTTCAGAAGCTTTCGTACAAGTGAAAATAAGCTGACTGAATTGTCTGTTGGGTTGGTTCCAAGTTAACACGGATAGGTTGTTACTTATTAGGAGATTTAGCTTGAACTAGGATGATAACCCAAGATGTCTTATTGTCAGTCCTTATTTTGTTTACCTTGATTTAGTAAGTTGTACATTTGCATATCACTAAAAAAATGTGGGGTAATATTCTTAAGTTTCATGTTTAATTTTCAAAAGGGGTTTGGTGGCTCAAGCTTACTTTGATTGCATGTAGCTGTTTCTTGGAGGCCTTGCAGTAAGAGATTTGTAATGTGTTTTTTTTTTAGGCAAGGTGGTGGGCCCACAATTAGACCAAGGTGGTGGGGGATTTCCTCCCTACCGTGGAGGTGGCGGGGGTGGCGGAGGCGGGGGTGGCGGCTTTGGAAAGTCATCAGGTGGCTTCGTCCTTTTTTCCATACTTATGTTTTTGGATTACTTGAAAGAGGTTGAGAAGAAATGGTTCAAGTTTGACGATGATGACTATTATAATCAGCTTTCCTTTTAGGCTACAACTATTTCACTGTGTTTGTAGTACCAAAGCAGAGTAGAAAGTGTCGAGGGGGAATAGAGCAATGGTGCTCATGTTGTCTGTGGTGTGATGTCATTTCTATGATGTGCGACTTCATATGCTAGTTCAGGTTGCACTTCTAGTATTATTTTATTCCTTTTGAGTTAGTGATGTACGCAGAAGCATATTTTTTTTTTTTGGTTTCTACAGAAGAATAATTGATGCAGTATATTTCAAATGGGACTTTGAATACGTTTACAATTTGTTGTGATGAGAAATTTTACGGACACTCTTTCAGTGATGCATTGTTTTCTTCTTGTGCTCTCCTTCCTTGTAATGAGGAAAGTATTATATTCACCGAAATGCGGTGTGCAAACTCTCAATATATTATGCAATTTGCGCTATCTGATTCGCTGCTTGAGCCAATCTGTAGTTCTGTACCAATACATCTACTTAGCACACAACCACAAAAATCATCACTCATTTACACAACCTCAAACTGACGAGCAAAATTATGAATATAGGCCTCAATAAATCGTTAATTTACTTAAAAAACATTTTTAAGTTATTTACGTATTTTCGGTGCAATTTATTGGTACCCTGATAACCGACATTTTTATTAATATCCAAAGTTTAATACAAATTATTAATTATACCCAGAACTCAACTCAATATCGAAATATACCCAAGCCGGCCATTTTCTGGCCGGCTATGTTCCTTCCCTAAGCCGGCCAGAAAATGGCCGGCTATGTACTTTTTTTTTTTTTTTATTTTTTATAAAGAGACACTATGAAGATCAAAATATTGAAATCTAACTCTGAAAATTTGAAATTTTTGTTTAAATTATTTGTTATATTACTTCTATGAGGAGGGATCAAATTACAACAATTATTTTTTTTATTTTCAAAGTCCAAATCGTCAATCCAAACCGTTCAACATGATTTCCACAATAAACTGTGCTTGCAGATCAAATTTTACATTTTTTGAATTTGTTTACTATTTATTAAGTATTTTACAAAAAATAGTCATATTCAGACCATTGAATTTTGTACCCATCTTAATAAATAGTAAAAAAATTCAAAAAAATGTAAAATTTGCAAGCACATTTTATTTAGATAATCATGTTGAACGGTTTGGATCGATGATTTGGACTTTGAAAATGAAAAAAATGGTTGTTGTAACTTGATCCCTCCTCCACTTTGATGTATAATTAGCATATTTATACTAAAATACGCTAGAATACTTGAAATTATGTTGAATTACACTATATTACAATAAATTATGTTCAATTATACTAAATTACGTTAAATTACAATAACTTCGCTAATTATGCTGAAATACAGTAAAAAAAAACACTAAACCCTACACAAAATTACGCTATAGTAGACTGATTTTGCTCATCTTTCATGAATCATAAAAAATAGTAAAAAAATTCCAAAAATAGTAAAAATTGGTAATCTGCAAGTTCATTATGTAACTAATTTACTGAGCTACTTGGATTGAATGATAGAAATGAAAATCTTAATCGGAAACTTCAACTCAAGTTTTGAGGCTCTTCCCTTTGTTTCTTGGCGATTCTGAATTTCGGAATTCAGCATAGCTGGCACGGACGCATGCGCATTTTCGCAAGCTTTCCGAAAAGTGGTCATTTGCTGAAATCGGACACTCGAGCGCCGTTTCATGACCGTTTGAAGTTTCATCGTCGTTTTTCTCCTTTTCAGTGAAGATATTGTCTCTATTCATATCGTATTTTAGCGTAATTTACCGTATTTTAACGTAATTTAATGTAATTTAACGTAATTTAACATAATTTAGTGTTATTCAACATAATTTCAATTAATCTATCGTTATTTAGTATAAATATGCTAATTATGCATCAAAGAAGTAATATAACAAATAATTTAAACAAAAATTTCAAATTTTCAGAGTTAGATTTTAATATTTTGATCTTCATAGTGTCTCTTAAAAAAAAAAAAAAAGTACATAGCCGGTCATTTTCTGGCCGGCTTAGGGAAGGAACATAGCCGGCCAGAAAATGGCCGGCTTGGGTATATTTCGATATTGAGTTGAGTTCTGGGTATAATTAATAATTTATATTAAACTTTGGATATTAATAAAAATGTCGGCCCTGATAATCTAGGTGTAAATGAATCTGAATTATCCGATCCGAATCCAGATCATAAGCGGATTCGGTTAAATATCATATATGTAAAAAACAGCCGGATACATCTAATTTGCACACAACCATAAAAAATCATCACTCATTTACACAATCTCAAACTGACGAGCAAAATTATGAATATAGTCCTCAATAAATCATCAATTTACATAAAAAATATTTTTTTAAGTTATTTACGTATTTTCAGTGCAATTTATTGGTACCCTGATAATCTAGGAGTGTAAACAGATCCGAATTATCCAGCCCGAATCCGGATCATAGGCGAATTCGATTAAATATTATATATGTAAAAAACAGTCGGACATAGGTACTATGTAATCCGTAAACGGAGCGGATTCATGCACATGCACCAGTAGAGAGAAAACTCTTATGAATACCCATATTTTTATAAACTTTTATATAGTACCCATACTTTTTTTTTTTTTACAAATTACACGTTCTATATTTAATTAAAAAAATCATATGACTCAATTCATGTAACTATCAAATTACATATCCCATATCTAACAATTAGTATTTTTATTTTAAAGTTCGTATGATTTAATTATTCGATAATTATTTGTTTTGTATCTATATTCGAATATGTATTCGTGGATTATCCGCTCTGAATCCGTATCCATTTAAAAAAGATTTAGCTTTCAATTTTGATATATGTTTACTATATGTATCTATATTTGTATCCGCTCATTGAAAAACGGATACAGATTTGATATCAACATTATTGGTGCGGTGTCATTATTTTTTGACCCAATCATAAATACCACACGTCAAACCATACAAAAAAATGAGAAGAATAGTCACATCACGTCATTGGTACGATGTCAGGTGTGAGAGAGTTTTGAGATTTTACGTGACAGGTTAGGAGGCCAGGTTAAAAAAATTCACATTGCACTACACCAATGGTGTAGTGTAAGACACCTCATTGTGTTTATCGCATCGGTGTCATCTATTTTTTCGAAAATCAACTCCATCTCTTTCCGTTCTGGCGGAAAATTAATTTTTTATTCTAAATAAAAAAATCTCCCTTCTACTTATCATTCTATATAATTACACAGTGCCACGATCTAACGGCTCTAATTACCATACGGTAGCAAATTGTCTGATTTTTTTATTAATAGTAAAATAAAAAAATATACCGAGAAAGGTGAACGATTGCAGGATATTTCGAAATCCAAAAAGTCCTTTATGATTTATAACGTCCACATAACCATTATCGACCATAACATTCAGATAATCCAACCATTAATCTCACCGACATTGCTAATTTAAAAAGAAAAATGAATATTACTGTTCATAACGTCCGGAAATCATATCCACACGTACAGATACAAACACGAAACTGATATTCAATGGAAATGAATTTGGAGTACTTGTGAATATCGATACTACTAATAAAAATACTATTTTGTATTTCGTAATAGATTTCATTTGTTTGAAATGAAATCAAAATAAAAAAAAAAATTGCTACACTGCTAGAAGTTATGAGCCATAAAGTTTAGGTTTTTTTTTTAATTAAAGATATCAGGAAGATTACTTATTAGATTATATAGACGTTATACACAATAACAGTCTTTTTAAGTCTCAAAATTTCACAAAATAGTTCCCCTTTTTGGATATTTTTTTTATTTTCTAGAAAAATCGGGATTCAGATTGCGCCGTAAATGGAGGACAATTTTGGTAAAGAAAATAATTCACAACAAAACCCCGCCTGAGCTTCAGAGGTCTGAACTCTCTCCCGCCCGAGTTCTGACGAGTGACGTGAGCAGGAAACCTCTGCTCCTTGCTCCGCTTTGCTCGTCTAAGAAGCCAAATTACCTGAAAATGGGGACATCTAACCCGAGCGGTGGAGCAGCGCCGAAGGAGGAAGAAGACGAAGAGATGGAAGGCGCCGATGCGGCGGAGGAGGATAAGAGCCAATCGGACGGCTCCGACTCGGCTAACGCCAGCGATCCTGCTCCCTTCTCTGAGGGAGAGAAGGTGCTTGCGTTCCATGGCCCCCGCATCTTTGAGGCCAAGGTATAAACACTTTCTTTTGTCTCTTCTAGGGTTTCCTTCATTTGACACCTAGTAATTCGTTTTTTATTTTACAGATCGTTATTTGAAACCTGAAAGGTGCGCTAGGCTTTAGCTGTAGACAAGAAGTTACATTAAAAATATTCTTTTTTTCTTTTACAAAAAATCTAATTAGAATGCTGTTATTTGTCCCTGAGAAAAAGTAGTTCACCCCCAGGCCTTGAATACGACTTATTAGTAAATTAAAGCATTATAGTTAACTTAATATTAAAGCTTAGAACCATATTTACCAGATTTGCCTCCCACCTATGAACCAAATTCCAATTTCCAAGCCATGTGACCCAAAATGTTAGTTACTGGCAAACTGGCTTGCCGGAAACAGTGAACCGAAGTGTTCTCCTAGGAGAGGATGTGAATTCACCTTTGGGAACATCTCTAGCACCTAAAGCACGGAAAGCAGCTGGCAACCATTTGTAACGATTTTTCCTTTACCTCTTGTCAGAAGGAACAAAAAAAAGCATATACAAGAAATGGGAAATATAAGTGGGCCGAAGATTTTGGTACTGTGTGAAGTTTCTTTAGTTATCTGAGCGCTTGTTTTGATTTTAGGCCTATTTTCTTTGCTCGGCACACAATATAATCTGAAATAGTATTTTAGAAAGTAGTATTTTAGATCAGCCGCGAGAAAGTAGTATTTTCTTTCCTTTACCTCTAGCACCTAATGTCTTGCACATTGTCATTGGCCAGAGAAAGTAGTATTTTAGAAAGCTTCCAGATTGTGTTTGGTTTCTTCCATTTAGAAATGACTATTCATTTAGAGCCATTAGATAATGCCGAAGTTACCAAACCTAAAAACCAAGAACTCAAATAAATGTTTCAGACTGTTGGATAATACCTCTAGCATACACATAAATGGTATATTTCAAACCAAACTTCTGACAACAATACTAATAATTCACATTGTAAGCATTTCGTGTAGAAGTAAGCCATGAACAATGATTTGCTTTATTCTGACTACCTTCTCATAATTTCTTTTATTTAATAGGAATTTTCCTCGGCGTTTCTAAAACTGTGCTTGTTGCATTCCTAAATTGCTATATGAATTAATATTTACTTTTCTTTCTCTGTCAAGATCCAAAAAGCTGTGGTTCTAGCTGGCAGGTGGAAGTTCTTCGTTCATTATCTTGTGAGTACTTTTAGACCTTTTGAAATCTAAATTATTTGTATGGTTTATCTGGCAAATGAACATGGAAAAAGTTTATGGTCAGTAGCTAACTTTTTGAATTGCTTTGCAGGGTAGGAACAAAAAGTAAGTGCATTTATTTCTTCGGGTAAAATCGGTAGAAACAACAGCAGCTAAAATGGTACTTGAGTTTTCATGCATACACTTCAGAATTATCCTAAATCTGTTGTAAATTTTGCAATGGTGTGAAGTTTTACTGGTAACTACATGAAGATAGGAAATTTTGCACATAGATTCTCAGATTGAGTTATAAACCAAATATGTGTAACTTTTTGTGGCATTCATTTTCATTTTATTAAAGCATAATAGATTTTTATTTACCATGTTGTATAAGGGTGCATGAGATTCTTTTTGATATTTGGATACTGACTTGAAGCTTAATTCGAAATTAAATGCTATAAGCTGGGACGAGTGGGTGGTAGCATCCCGCTTGTTGAAGCTCACTGAAGAAAATATGCGTAAGCAAAAGGATCTTACAAAGGACAGCCAAGCACAAGAGAGGAGTGCAAGGTCACGCTTGTCTCAGAAACCGTCCAAAACAGGTACAGTACAATGACACACCATATTATGGAGTACCAGTCAGGTTTTATTAGTTATCTATATGATGTATGCTCTAATTGTTGTTACTGTTACTATTGTTTTTTATGATAACATATGCTCTAATTATGATTTGTAGATTTAAACCCGGAAAAAGAGGATGCTAAGAACCAAGGTTTTTCTGTTAATTAATATCATCAGTTGTTGCGACATTACTATTGTTTTCATATTATCCTAACCATCACATTCTTCCAAAAATAATCATGCAGGATCAAAGGGCAAGAAGCGGAAGAGTGCACCCCCTAACGAGGTGATTTCTTGTTTAGTTTTTTGCTTCTTTTTGTTAACACAGTTTTGTTCCACTAATGATTTTATGTTCGTGCTTTGTTTTGTTTGGCATCTTAACAGGAAAAAGAGAAGGAGAGAAAACCACAAGAATCACCCTTGATGTTGCAATTTCCGTTGACCCTGAAGAAGCAACTGGTTGATGATGCGGAGTTTGTTACCCAGTTGGGTAAGGTATCTCTCTGTCTCTCTGTCTGTCTGTCTCTCTCTCTCTCTCTCTTCTCCATCGTGTATACACTGAGAGTGGTTAAGGTCAAAGTGGTAGTTCCAAGGCTGTGGAACTACCAATTCGGTTTTTACATTTTTAAAGTCCAAACAGTCAATCCAAACCGTTCAACATGATCTCTATATTAAAATGTGCTTGGAGATGAAATCTAATTGGACCGGTTTGTCCGTGGACAACCGGGCTGAACAATAACTGGACATAATTCGGACGGGCTGTAATCTGAACGGGCTCAGATATCCAGTTCAGATTCAATTAAAATTTAATACATGAATTGGTCACGGACCAAAACATGAACAATTACCGAACAAAGTTCGGTTCGTGAATTAAGAGCAGCCCGTTTGTGAGCCCGTTTGAGAGCCCGTTTGAACAACTGTTCGTTGGATCGATCTCTCAGCTCTTAGTCTCACATTCTCTCTCTCACGCTGCCTCTCTCTCAGTCTGAGATCTCACTTGATCACTTACCGGGCTGTGCATCGCCTCTCCTCCGTCACTCCTTTTCGCCTCTCTGGACAATTTAAGGTAGTCATCTTCGCCTCTCCTCCGTCACTCCTTTTCGTCACTCCATTGATCTCTGATGTTACTTTTCCAAATCTTTTTGTGGGTCGATACCTTATCAGGTGTGACTATAACAAGTACTGGGTTTTTGTGCGTTGATCTCTGATTTTTCATTTTCATTGAAATTGCTTTCTTCTAAAGGAAAAGGTTGAGAACCTTATCATTTTTTTTATTCAATATCATTTTTTCGTTTGTGTGCCTGCACAGGAAAGTGGTGTTACCCACAAGGATTGTGATATTTGATTTGGTTAGTACCAGACAAATTAGGTACAGGCAGAATGGGTCTAATAGCCTATGACGTGTTTTCTACAGTTGTTTACCAGTGTGACCAACTATTTCCCCTTTTTTCTTTCTGCCTTTTATTGGGCATCTTACTGTTTGTTTAAAAAGAAACTTGATACTAAATTGAGACTAATTAGTGGTAAATGGATCAAGTACAAATTTGAAGGTTTAGTTGGGTTTAAGTGGCACTCAATTGCTCAGTTCGAGTAACTCGTGCCTTAAATGAGTTCTTTTTGCCTTCTCTTCTTTTTCTGAAAACCTGTTTTGTAGAAACTCAAGCATATATATTGTATAATCCCAATTCTGAAAACCGGTTACTCCTGCCAATTCCAGACTTGTGTAAGGATTGTGATTGACCTTTGTTGACAGACTTGTGTCTCTTGTAATTTACATGTATGCCCTTGGGATTTCTCTAAATTTTGTATTACCAAGCACAGATTAAGAATGAGCATACTGCAACTGTATGTCATAAAGTTGACTTCTTTTGTAAATATTTGTCCTGAATTGAATTTTAAGCCTCAATTTTTCAATTGTCAAACTGGTACGGGTTCTGTATTTTTCACTATCAACCCTGTCTTTTTTCATTATATTCTTGTTCCTTGTAATAGTTACATATATGCCCTTGGACTTCTCTAAATTTTATATGCAATCCAGCTTATGAATGTGATATAGATGAAATCTGAAATCTGAAATCTGATGTAGATGTTTTATTTATTAAATACTTGTATAGGTAATGCCACAATTCCAGACAAGTATTGGTGTCGAGTCCGAGAGCGGATCGGCTGTAAATGATAGAAGCAAATCACGAAAAACATCACAAGTGTGGTTCCATTTTGATGAAGTAGAAGATGAAGAAGGAGCAAAATTAGCTGTGTGCAAGCACTGTTCCAAGAAGTTTGTTTTTGGTAAAAATTTTGGAACAACTCACTTGCGTCGACATATCAAAGTTGGATGCAAAAAAATTGATGAAGCAGAAAAGGAGAAGTTTAAAATGGGAAAAAATGGTGATTTATTTGGACCTAGTTATAGTTTTAATCCCGAATTGACTCGAAGTTTGATGACTTTGCTTTTCATAGATGCAGAGATACCATTTAACGTAATTGAAAGTCGATTTTGGGAACCGGCTATGAGATCTTTGAGACCGGAATATAGAGCCGTTGGGCGACAAACGTTGAGAAACGATTGCGTGAGAGTATTTTAGACGGGAAGGGAGTTGGCATTGACGGAGTTTGAAGGATTGAATTCACGTGTGTGTTTCACGAGTGACATATGGACGTCGAGCGTGCATTTGGGTTATTTGTGCCTAACGGCACATTACATAGATAAGGATTTTAATTTCCACAAGAAGATTATCTCCTTCAAGCAAATTCCTTATCCGCATTCGGGTACAAATGTTTCGGGTTTAATTAAGGATATTTTAATGGAGTGGAAATTGGATGGTAAAATCTTCACGATTACACTAGACAATTGTTCGGTGAATGATAATGCGATTGGACTTATAGAGAAGGAATTTTGGAATAGGACCATTTTTGATGGGAAGCACATGCATACGAGATGTGCGGCACACATCTTAAATATCATGGTACAAGATGGGATGAAGATTATTGAGCCGTGTGTGCTTACAATTAGAGAGTTAATACGGAGTATTTCTGCGAGTGGTAGAAAACTCCAAATGTTTAACGGCATCCTAAAAGATTTTAACTTGCCATCTAAAAAGGGTATGACTCTAGATTGTCCAACAAGGTGGAACTCAACTTACGAGATGGTTAGTGAAGCTTTGAAATACAAAGAGGCTTTATTAAGGTTTGGCAATGGCGTTAGAATGGTTGTTCCTACTCCGGAAAAGTGGAAGGATGCGGAAGATTTGGCGAGGTTTTTGGAGGTATTCCTAGATGCAACGAAGACTTTCTCGACCGTGAGGCGACCATCTTCAAATAGTTATATGAAGGAGGTGTTTTCTGTTCGGAGTGCATTGTTGGAGGAAGATACGAGTTCCAATCCAACTATGCAAAAATTGTCGAATGAGATGCAAAAGAAATTTGACAAATATTGGAAAAGCCCAAATTTGATCCTAACACTAGCATGTGTTTTTGATCCTAGGAGAAAGTTCCTTTTTGTAGAGTTTTGTTTCGAAGATGCATATGGAGAAAACACCGTTGAGTACTATGAAAGAGTGAGCAATGTGCAATCTTCGCTTAGAAAATTCTATGATGAGTATGAGAGGATGAATGACAATACGGAACGGGCGACGACTAGTGAGTCCCCACAAGTGAAAAGTATAATACTTGTCAAAAGTAAGTTAGATATGCGATTCTCTCAATTTAATAATAAAAACCGTACAGTGCAACGAAACAAAATCGAGTTGGATGATTATCTTAAAGAACCAGTCTTGGTGGTGCCCGATGAAGAAGATTTCGATGTTTTGCAATGGTGGAAAAGGAACTCGGAGAAGTGGCCGACTTTAGCAAGAATGGCAAGAGATTTTTTGGCTGTTCCGGTCTCAACCGTTGCATCAGAGTCGGCCTTTAGTGCAGCCGGTCGGTTGACTGATAATTTGCGTAGTTCTATGGCTCCTGAAACAATTGAGGCTCTCATTTGCTCAAAGGATTGGTTTGCCTCCATTGATGGTAGTTTCAACCTGGACCAATTTCGCCCTTTCATGCAGCGTCCTTGATTTTAGAGGTAAACATTGTTGGCTGATAAAGACTTAATGAAATAAACTTGTTAAAAAATCTTATTCATTTTAACTACTGGTGTAATTTATATTGGAGCAGTGATCGTGAGGATAGACTTCCTCCAAGACCTATTTTAGCGAGGTACATCATGTTAGGTTCAATTGTTTTATTTGGGACCTTTATTTTTTTTTGTAAGAAAATTCGTTGTATTTATTTACTTAGCATCCTATTGACCAGTATTGTTTATGTTTTATATAAAAAATGTTGTTGTTCATTTTGCTCTTATATTTGTGGCTTTCTCATATATATCAAATATATATATATTTTTTTAAACTAGGAATGCTTTTATATGCAATGTACTTTTTGCAGCAAAACATCATAACCCACTTTTGTTGGATCTTTCTTTAAAATAATTGTTGAAAATAAAACAGATATCATAATTATTTTTTCACTATTGCTCCTCAAGTTTATTTGCATATTTAGCTTACCAATTTTTTTTTTTTTCCGAAATAGGACCATAAGACAATACAGTTGTTATATTTTCTTGCTGGTTATAAACTTATAATGTACAATTTTTTTTACTATTGTACAAATTCAGGTTTGTGGCATCAGATTTGGCAACAGATGTGGTGGTACATGTCGGTGAAGTTAAATTTTTTTTACATAAGGTTAGTTTTGTCCTTCTCTTTACTATCAATTCAATTAATCATGTAACATGTAACCAGACTGTATGATACTGGTTTAATTGGTTTGTACTGGTAATTTGAGATTTCGCACAAAGAACAATTTGGCCTGGCTTTAGATACACTGAAAATTTGAGATTTCTCAGAGGATACGGACCTGTATTTCTGGTATGGTCCGACTAGTCTTAGAATGACATTGCACAGTGCAATTTTTATGAGTCATTAACTACTGGTACCATCTGGTATAGGTTCTGTACTGTACTGGTACAAAACTGACAGGTACGGTGTAAGTATGTAACTATCCCATGCATTAACTCACCTTCGTACTAACAGTACTTCGAGCAACTCCATGGTACCATTTGTTGTACCTGTAATTTCTAAATGCTATTTGCACAATATTAAACTTGATTCCATTTGGTCTCTACTAGCAGCTCAAGGAGACGGTATATCTAAGAAGAAATTTGATGTGATTCGATTTCTAGATGAAGATAGATACAATATTCATTTTGGAGTTGGTTGTGACTATTGTGGGGTATGTCTGATAATCTCATGAATTATTGTGGAGTTGGTTGTGATTAGCAGTATTTGGATGACATATATGATGATTATGTTGTATTAATTCTTGTTTGTTGTGTTTTTAAAATTCTTGTTTGTTGCGTACATTATATCATTCTCAGATTATGGTTATTATAATATCAAATGGGGAGAATTTCAGACATAAAGTGATTTCTATATATCTAAGGTTATTGTGAGATGTATATTTCTTATGGTGAATGAAATTGATATATATATATATATATCATGTGTATGATTTCTGATGGAATGTATATCTGATACAATCTATTAATATGATAAACTGGAAGGTATATGTTCATTGATTCTTGTAAGGTATATTTAAATATTGTTGCACTTGCACCTGAAGCGAACCGCTTATTCTCTACCTTGTTTCACACACATGGGACCCACTTGGGCAATCTTTATTCAACTGTCCACAAGACTTATAAACTATGTTCCCATACATGCCTTATAATATAATTAAACTTCAGGCGTAACCAAAACAGGGCCCGGGGAGAATTTCGGACAGGGCCCGGGCTTTCAAATGAAACAGATAGCGCCCTTGATGACACGGACAGGGCCCGGGCTTTCCAAATTTAATTTGGTTTGGACAGGGTCCGGGCTTTTCCTCCTCCCATTCAGTTTGAACAGGGTCCGGTTATGTTGTTCAAATTTCTGAACCGGTTATGATTTTGCTGAAAGGTTAGCCCATTAGCAGCCCGAAGTAGAAACTACTAATAAAAATACTATCTTGTATTCGTAATAGATTTCATTTGTTTGAAATGAAATCAAAATAAAACAAAATTGCTACACTGCTAGAAGTTATGAACCATAAAGTTTAGGTTTTTCTTTAATTAACGATATCAGGAAGATTACTTATTAGATTATATAGACGTTATACACAATAACAGTCTTTTTAAATCTCAAAATTTCATATTAGATTATATAGACGTTATACACAATAACAGTCTTTTTAAATCTCAAAATTTCACAAAATAGTTCCCCTTTTTCGATATTTTTTTATTTTCTAGAAAAATCGGGATTCAGATTGCGCCGTAAATGGAGGACAATTTTGGAAAAGAAAATAATTCACAACAAAACCCCGCCTGAGCTTCAGAGGTCTGAACTCTCTCCCGCCCGAGTTCTGACGAGTGACGTAGCAGGAATCCTCTGTTCCTTGCTCCGCTTTGCTCGTCTAAGAAGCCAAATTACCTGAAATGGGGACATCTAACCCGAGCGGTGGAGCAGCGCCGAAGGAGGAAGAAGACGAAGAGATGGAAGGCGCCGATGCGGCGGAGGAGGATAAGAGCCAATCGGACGGCTCCGACTCGGCTAGCGATCCTGCTCCCTTCTCTGAGGGAGAGAAGGTGCTTGCGTTCCATGGCCCCCGCATCTATGAGGCCAAGGTATAAACACTTTCCTTTGTCTCTTCTAGGGTTTCCTTCATTTGACACCTAGTAATTCGTTTTTTAGTTTACAGATCGTTATTTGAAACCTGAAAGGTGCCCTAGGCTTTAGCTGTAGACAAGAAGTTACATTAAAAATATCCTTTTTTTCTTTTACAAAAAATCTAAGTAGAATGTTGTTATTTGTCCCCGAGAAAAAGTAGTTCACCCCCAGGCCTTGAATACGACTTATTAGTAAATTAAAGCATTATAGTTAATTTAATATTAAAGCTTAGAACCATATTTACCAGATTTGCCTCCCACCTACGAACCAAATTCCAATTTCCAAGCCATGTGACCCAAAATGTTAGTTACTGGCAAACTGGCTTGCCAGAAACAGTGAACCAAAGTGTTCTCCTAGGAGAGGAGGTGAATTCACCTTTGGGAACATCTCTAGCACCTAAAGCACGGAAAGCAGCTGGCAACCATTTGTAACGATTTTTCCTTTACCTCTTGTCAGAAGGAACAAAAAAAAGCATATACAAGAAATGGGAAATATAAGTGGGCCGAAGATTGTGGTACTGTGTGAAGTTTCTTTAGTTATCTGAGCGCTTGTTTTGATTTTAGGCCTATTTTCTTTGCTCGGCACACAATATAATCTGAAATAGTATTTTAGATCAGCTGCTAGAAAGTAGTATTTTCTTTCCTTTACCTCTAGCACCTAATGTCTTGCACATTGTCATTGGCAAGAGAAAGTAGTATTTTAGAAAGCTTCCAGATTGTGTTTTGTTTCTTCCATTTAGAAGTGACTATTCATATAGAGCCATTAGATAATGCCGAAGTTACCAAACCTAAAAACCATAAATGTTTCAGACTGTTGGATAATACCTCTAGCATACCACATAAATGGTATATTTCAAACCAAACTTCTGACAACAATACTAATAATTCACATTGTAAGCATTTCGTGTAGAAGTAAGCCATGAACAATGATTTGCTTTATTCTGACTACCTTCTCATAATTTCTTTTATTAATAGGAATTTTCCTCGGCGTTTGTAAAACTGTGCTTGTTGCATTCCTAAATTGCTATATGAATTAATATTTACTTTTCTTTCTCTGTCAAGATCCAAAAAGCTGAGGTTCTAGCTGGCAGGTGGAAGTTCTTCGTTCATTATCTTGTGAGTACTTTTAGACCTTTTGAAATCTAAATTATTTGTATGGTTCATCTGGCAAATGAACATGGAAAAAGTTTATGGTCAGTAGCTAACTTTTTGAATTGCTTTGCAGGGTTGGAACAAAAAGTAAGTGCATTTATTTCTTCGGGTAAAATCGGTAGAAACAACAGCAGCTAAAATGGTACTTGAGTTTTCATGCATACACTTCAGAATTATCCTAAATCTGTTGTAAATTTTGCAATGGTGTGAAGTTTTACTGGTAACTACATAGAAGATAGGAAATTTTGCACATAGATTCTCAGATTGAGTTATAAACCAAATATGTGTAACTTTTTGTGGCATTCATTTCCATTTTATTAAAGCATAATAGATTTTTATTTACCATGTCGTATAAGGGTGCTTGAGATTCTTTTTGATATTTGGATACTGACTTGAAGCTTAATTCGAAATTAAATGCTATAAGCTGGGACGAGTGGGTGGTAGCATCCCGCTTGTTGAAGCTCACTGAAGAAAATATGCGTAAGCAAAAGGATCTTACAAAGGACAGCCAAGCACAAGAGAGGAGTGCAAGGTCACGCTTGTCTCAGAAACCGTCCAAAATAGGTACTACAATGACACACCATATTATGGAGTACCAGTCAGGCTTTATTAGTTATCTATATGATGTATGCTCTAATTGTTGTTACTGTTACTATTGTTTTTGATGATAACATATGCTCTAATTATGATTTGTAGATGTAAAGCCGGAAAAAGAGGATGCTAAGAACCAAGGTTTTTCTGTTAATTAATATCATCAGTTGTTGCGACATTACTATTGTTTTCATATTATCCTAACCATCACATTCTTCCAAAAATAATCATGCAGGATCAAAGGGCAAGAAGCGGAAGAGTGCACCCCCTAACGAGGTGATTTCTTGTTTAGTTTTTTGCTTCTTTTTGTTAACACAGTTTTGTTCCACCAATGATTTTATGTTCATGCTTTGTTTTGTTTGGCATCTTAACAGGAAAAGGAGAAAAAACCACAAGAATCACCCTTGATGTTGCAATTTCCGTTGACCCTGAAGAAGCAACTGGTTGATGACGCGGAGTTTGTTACCCAGTTGGGTAAGGTATCTCTCTGTCTCTCTGTCTCTCTCTCTCTCTCTCCTCCATCTTGTATACACTGAGAGTGGCTAAGGTCAAAGTGGTAGTTCCAAGGCTGTGGAACTACCAATTCGGTTTTTACATTTTTAAAGTCCAAACAGTCAATCCAAACCGTTCGACATGATCTCTATATTAAATGTGCTTGGAGATCAAATTTTACATTTTTTTGAATTTTTTTACTATTTATTAAGTATTTTACAAAACTGTTGTTTTTCAGTACTCCAGAATTGTCTGAAAACAACAGTTTTGTAAAATACTTGTAGTAAAGAGTAAAAAAAATTTTTAAAATGTAAAATTTGATCTCCAAGCACACTTTAATATAAAGATCATGTTGAATGGTTTCGGTCGACTGTTTGGACTTTGAAAATGTAAAAACCGAATGCCTTGGAACTACCACTTTGATCTTAGCCACTCTCTATATACACCTATATAATATAAATCATCATCTATAACTCTGCAAAACAAGATATATCTCATACCTTTACTGATTTCTTTACCGGTGCTGAAATTGCCCCCATTTTATCCTCATTAATCTTGAAATTAACTGCGATTGATATGGGTAGCTGTGGCCTTTATGTACATGGGATGTTAGAGGAACTAAAGATAATTTTTAGACATTCTCTTGTTTTGAATATATGTGCTATTTAATTTTCTTCATTATGCTGGGGTTTATATATTTTATCTTGACATCAGTCATCATTGTTATTATGATTAATACATGAGGTTGTTATTATGCTATTTTCAGCTTGTAAAATTGCCTCGCTCCCCAAATGTAGACGACATTCTAAAAAAGTACTTAGAATATCGTACCAAGAAGGATGGCGTGTTAGTATTCTGAACTATTCAATTCAATTTTGGCATCAGCTTGTATCAATCTTGTTCTAATTTTATTCTTTCTTTTGTTTGTGCCCATAGGATTAATGAATCTGTTTCTGAGATTCTCAAGGGGTTGAGGTGCTACTTTGACAAGGCATTACCAGTTTTGCTTCTGTACAGCAAAGAGAAATCGCAATACAACGAAATAGTCGAGGAGGGTGTCTCACCTTCAACTATATATGGGGCTGAACATTTGTTAAGGCTTTTTGGCAAGTCTAAATTTTAAATTGGTTGAGTTTTATTGTCCCTCCACATATACCAGAGTTTTGTTAATGCACGCATTGTGAAAAGCTTTGCTGCACTTATCAAGCAAAATTGAGAAAAGAAAAGGAAAAAGGTGCATTTTGGTTGATTACCTATGGCTAATGAGAAGTTAACAACAGAACATATTACTCAATTGGAGTTGAAAAATTACTTCTAAACAACCAGGTGACGATGAGGCTGTGCTTGTACTCTGCCACCAGAATAGTAAAATTAGATCTTAAGTATGTTTATTACTTTGGTCCTGCATTGCTTATGATGTTTTGCTCTCTTTCTCATTTGTAGTCAAGTTGCCTGAACTACTTGCGCATGTCAACATGGAAGAAGAGGCCCTCACAAAGTTACAGCAGAAGTTGCTGGATCTTCTGAAGTACGTGTTTTGTCTCTTGCATTGTCATCACTAAATTTTATTTTTATTTGGGTGTTTTAGTATTAGTCATGCCCACTTCCAGTCAATGATGTATATATCAATGTTTTGACATAACAGTGTGGCCAAATAAACCCAACTAAGTCCCTCCTGCAGACAACTGATAGTGGTTCCCTTCTGTGTTGCTGAGGCCAGCACACATACTGGTACAATAGACTGATATTTGCAACTTTTCATGGTACTAGCATTCATACCCACAAGTGATGTATTTGCAACTTCAGTAATAGAGCATGATTGAAATTTTTCTAATGTTGATATTTTTTACTATTTTTTATTTTGAATTGACCAACAGGTTCTTGCAGAAGAACCAGAGCTTGTTTTTTCTCTCTAGTTATGACACCTCTAAAGCTGCTGTCAAGGCAGAATAGGGAGTTCATTGTCAACATTGTAAAGTTAGAAATTTGCCTTTGGAAACTTGAGATGATTGTGTTTTAGTTGCTAACTCTTGATTTGGTTTCCTTTGATTTAGAACATATTCCTAACTTTAAAATATTTGTCTTTTCTGCTAACAATATATTACTCGGCCGAAAATGCATTATGAGTATATACACATCTAAAGTGAAGGGTATTAAATACCACTTGAGAGTAGGTCCGATGGGCATCGGACCTACTCTGGTTTGATGAGTTTAATCACCGTCAATTTGTTTTAAGATTCGTGCAGAATGCTTTAAACTTTGTGTGTATTTATTTCAATTTTCATGCGCACAAATCGGACGGTCATAATGCCGTTGAACCTAAAAGTAGGTCCGATGGGCATCGGACCTACTCCGTTCTCATTAAATACTTATTGTACTTCAGCTATCGGGGGAAGCAAAATTTCTCCACCTCATTGGGACTCAAAAAGTTGTCCTATTCAAAATTAATTTTACACTAGTTTCTACTTGAGCATTATCCTTCTTGATCACTTTATCATCAAACAATAGGATAGAAGTAAAGTTTGTGAATTAACTATGAATTATACTCTACTCCACTTGACATGACTTGACAAACAGAGATGTAAAGTGCAATGCTTAGCCGTCTGATGTGATTGCAAGGACCTTGTTTTCAAAAGCATTGCTATGCTACTTAATTTAACGTCATTGATGTGCTTTCAAAAGCAAACACTAGGAAACAATTAGCCTTTAATACTAGTAGATGCTACAGAAACTAGATATAGCAAAAGCTAAATATCCTACAGGAAAAATACAACTATCTACCAATCTTTGCATCTCGGAAATCTCAAACTGAGGCCATGACAGACATCCATTACAAAATCTAATACAGTTTAAATTGCTTGCAAAGGAGGAAAAAAACATAATAGCCATTGCCTTAATCATCACTGTCATCAGACAGATCCTCACTATTTAGATGTTCACCGTCCTTCTTCGGCTCTTCTTCAGTAATTGTATCCAGTTTGGTCTTCTTTTTCTCCTTTTTGCGTTCCTTTTTCTTCTGGCGTTTCTGGCGTTTCTTTGCTGTTCTTTCCTCTGCAGCCTTTAATCTTTCCTCTCTTCGCAAGTTGTACTCTGCAATCTCTAACCTCTTTTGGTAATCTGTTTCCATGCGCGTCACCCTGTCTTGTTCTTTCCTTCTCATTTGTCGATACTGTTGAATGCATTTGTTCATAACAAAAGTAGACATCAGCAATATTCAACAATAAGCATATAAAAGAAAAGAGTGGAGTTCTAATTTTCAAATTGATTGCTTCAAATTGTGAAGATCCCAATAGCCGCTATCACTAATTTTGAATTGTTTCAGAATCCTGGGATTAAGATAAATCATTAAGTACATTTATAAATTCCTTGCTATTCATGTTCTTAACCTTATCGAGCTTTTACCGAAGATAACTAAAGAGAAACAGCAGAAGAAAGAGAATTTAAGTAACTGCTTTTTTTTTAAAAATCAATTTAACTGCTTCAGTCCCTCAACAAGTTAGCAAACCCTATCAAATTGTAAAAATTCCCTAATTAATACTTCACTTAAGCAACTAGAGTACAACAATCTTAATAACAAATTAACATATGATACCAAAGACCTCTCGGCCATTCAATACTCTTTTTACTTCAAATTATTCCAAATTAAAACTGCTACAAACCTGGTGGAAGTCACCGGAGCCGGAACCAGCGGAGCTACCAGAGGTATTGCTGACACGGACGGGAACATGCTCTATGATTCGTCGGAGCTTGACCTCGAGATCCTCTTCATCCTCGCGTAGCATCACTTTCCTCGTCTTCCCGCCTCCGTCCTCTACTAGCGCCAACTCCTTCCCTGTGCCTCCGCCTCCCGACGAAGAACTCGCCGCCACAAGTTGCATGGTATTGTTGTCTCTCGACGGAGCTGACATCGCGACGAGGCGCCGACGTCCGAGGGGTTCGATTTGGGTTTCGGATCTCTCGTCTCTGTGAATTGGAACGACGCCCGTCTGCGATTGCGAAGCCGAGAAATTTTCTACTTTACCGCGGGTTTAAACCCGGCCCGCTAGCCCGTTTCAGAACTGGAGTTGCGTTTTCAGTCCGTAAAAAACAAATTTTCAGCAGTTTTAAAAATCTGTCCAGCCCGGTACAACATCGTTGTTAAATATGCATTTTTTTTGCTGAAGACATTGGAGTTCGCGGCACTTGAGCAGTGAATAATGAAATAGGCTCACTAAATTTATGATCTGCCTCTATCGAGCAAGGTTCATTACGCAAGAAACAGATATTAAAAAATTGAATTTATCAAACAGTAAAAAAGAATTATAAATAATAAAAAGATACTGTCCTGATTGCCTGCCACATCTATATTTAACAGTGAAGAAATTAACTCATTCAATGAGTATAATCTCGCTCAAAGAATCTTTCTTTGAAAGAGACATAATTCGGAACAAAGATATTAACAAAATTATTTTATTCGGAGTCGGCATAGCGCGTGAATTAGCTTAGCAAATAGAAGAAAGGTCATTGCCTGTGAAGGCGGACTCATACAACAACCGTTTATTAACATTTATTAACATGATACGAGAAACGACCAAATTTAACACGTGTGAAGATGTCCCTCCAGGATAGCATTTATAATATGAAATTATAAGTATAAATAACGTAAAAAAAATCTTATACCGTGATTAAACATATCATAAAACTTTTTTTTTTAAATAAAACATGTTACAAAACTTGATAACACGTCTTGTACAACTTTGTCACGACACGCATGTGTGTAACGTCGTCATTTACATATTGTCTTTAGAGGCAGAACTATAATAGTTCAGGGTTGGACAGTTACTTTATTCTGAATTTTGAAAAATAATTTCAACTCATATATTATTGTGTTTTTGTCCAACTTTAAAAAAAGCTTTTGCCCTATTCTGTGGAGTCCGAGTTTTCCACACAGTTCATATTTTATTTTTCCGCAGCCCACTAACTCATTTTCGCCAGCTCATCAGTATTTTTTTCTTTTCTTCTCTATCTCTTCTTCATCTCTTTGCTCCTAGCGCTTTGTGAAAAAATTAAACAAACTTAATTTAAAAAAAAAAATTAAACAAACTTAAATTTTAAAAAAAAAATCAAATGCAATTGCTCATGTGAATCAAAACATTCGACTAACATATAGTGACCAGTTTTTGCGATTTTAATCACAACATAGTAAAATTTCCCTTAATCACATCACAACACGGGACAAAAATCATAATATATCTAATCACGACATGATACGACAGATTACATCCCCAAAACTGAACATGCCCCTCCACGATATTAATTATCAACCATCATAATTTTCTATCCCCTCAATCTCACAAATTAATCTCAAATTCAAATTACTCAAACGTCACAAAAGGTACACAGATTATTGACCCAATTTAAACTCATACAGCAATACATTTCACCATAAGCAACGCTAACCAAAGCTACGCAAAACAATCTTTATTTTGGTGAAAAAACTTTATCAAAAAGATCAACTAATCCAACATAAGTCAACATGCTAACAACTCATATTGTCATCAATGCCAAAATCCATACATCTTTCATTCCTTCTTTGAGGTCGCATCCTCCGTGGCCAGCGTCTCGTGCACAATTTCCACAGGCTTTATGACATCCTGGGTTTGCCCTGCTGACCGACTGATATCCACTGTTTTTACTGTATGCGTCTCTTCTGAAGATTCTTTGTTTGGGCTAGGTTTTACACTGTCGATCTTGGCCGATGCATCCTGTGCACGCATAGCATATCCGTTAGCAAAGTAACACCATTGTCCAAATAATGGAGACAAATCATATATTCAACATGCAAAAACGACGACAATTTAATTCTACAAGTGAATCCACAAACATCCAGATATTTCGCACTCTTACCATTAATGTAAATATGGGGTAAATTAAGAAATCTTTATACACTGACTAGTTCAAAACAACTCTCTGTTTATTTCAAAAGAAATAAAAATTCCATCAATTACAGGAATCTGGAAGGTGGAAATGAAAGTGACAGTATGTTGCTTAAATTTTCTTGGTATACATGAAGAACCCAAAAAAACTCACTTTTTAGATCTCTCTCAAGCTGTTTTACAGGAATGACTCAATATATTGGACTTCATACAAATAATTCAACTCTTTGAACAACCAGACACCCTTTTATGGAGATGGGGGGCAATTGGGGTTTTTTCTACAAAATTTACTTGTGGATTTCTTTCAACTAAGGGTGTGAAACAAGAACATGCTTTGATATGGTGGGAACAAAAATTACCAATGAAAATAAAAAAAATTATGTGGCTACTAAAGAAAAATAGAATATTGCCCAAAGCTAATTTACAAAAAAAGGTTGGCAAGGAGATCCATACTGCCATTTCTTAGAAAAAAAATATTGAAAATGGAGACCACTTGTTTGTTTCATGTCACCATGTCAGAGAAGTGTGGTACTGGATGGGGCCAATGGACAGAACCTCCAACACACATGAGGTAATGTTCAAGATGCCATGCAATAGGCCTTGAGCAGTTGAGCCT
The DNA here is from genome assembly GCA_028015225.1 of Carex myosuroides. Taxonomy (NCBI): domain Eukaryota; kingdom Viridiplantae; phylum Streptophyta; class Magnoliopsida; order Poales; family Cyperaceae; genus Carex; species Carex myosuroides. The sequence goes on from CM051482.1 coordinate 8,490,659, forward strand.
CACCAAGGCACAACAGCATGCTTTTTTTGTAGTGTTTAGTGCCATTAGCTGGAGTTTATGGAAATTTAGAAATGAAATGTGCTTTTCTCCTTTCTCCTCTTAAATCTGTCGGACAAATGCTAATGATGATTATTGCTATGATTAACTATTGGGTGGAGCTGAGACTTGAACTGGTAGACACTATGTACCAGTCACCGGTACAAAGGGTGGAAGCTTGCTGCTAGTTCTATTAATGAAGTTGTGTTTGAGTTCTGAGACCTTTTATTCTACCTGGGGGTTTACTTGTTTTGGGGAATTTAAGTAGATAAATCTAGGGCTTTGTAAGATACTGATTTTTTTTTGGCATTAGGCCTTTGTCTCCAAAAAAAAAGTACCTCGCAACTCGCAAGCACAAATTGAACGTAAAGAGGAACCGAGAAACAATAATTTGTAGACAAGTACGAAAAATCCAGTATATACGCCAGTCAGAAGACCAGAATAAAATTTCTGTTGTCCATAACACCTAAAATAACCATTGATGCATGAGAAATGAACAAATCTGATGAAGATACCTTTGTCGATTGCATGTTGGAAGCTGACGACGCCATGCTTGAGGAGTTCACAGATGGGGAATTGTGGATTAATTGGAACTGTTATCTCCAGATAGGTTATGAGAAATTGTTGTGAAGCAAAAATAGGGGCGATTAATATAGAAGAAAGGGGAAACAGGTGGCATATTTTGAGTGAAAGGTGTGGCAGCTTTTGGTGAGAGATTACCAACCAGACACGTGTAATGAGAACATTATTTTTTTTCTCGACCGACTTGTAATCAGAATACATAAATATCAGAGAGTAACTACTGTTTTGAAATCGGTAGGATCGCAGTATCGTACAATCCCAAAGCCTCTTTTAAGACTAAGGATTTGGACGAGATGTAAATCCGGAGCAGTACCAGGAAGAACTGGTACCAAAATAGAGATTTAGGTGATTGCTGAAAAAAAAAATTGGTTTTCTTTTATATGTATTTAAGGGTTGTTATCTTTTAGTTCTCTGTGTTTTACAAGTCGCAAAAATTTGAACGCATATATCGAACTTGCTGATTTATTTTAACTCGTTGACAGAAAATATAACCTGACTGATATCTGACATGAATCAATCAATATAATTACTATAATATTAAATATAAATGTTAATTATAACAGTTTAACAATAGAACGTGTTCAACAGGTTTGCAAAAGGATTCGTGCAATAGCATTTTTCAATTAAAATGAGCTTCCTCAAAAGAACAAAAAAGGAAACTCCAGGTACAATTTTGTATTTTATAAATCTTAAGGTAACTGCTTAAAAATAAACAAACTAATTTAAAATGTTGAGATGTTCCCAGGAAAAGGAAACAAAAAGATTTCATGAACAACCCTTAACCTTTACAACAAGCCCAAAACCAACAAGGAACTGCGCACTGACAGCACCTTATAGGACAATTTTGATGATCAAAGATCACCCAAGTAATTGTGGAACTGAATCCCTGTCAACTTCTGAACAATAATTCGCTCACAAGTTCATGACTGAATATACTCTATGAACATTTCTAGTTCAAAAACAAAAATGAGATCTAACTAACCAAGTATTTCCAATTAACCTTTAACTGAAATATAAGCTCATAACATGTCTTGTTGGGTTGTAGCCGATCAGTATCACTGTATGAATAAAAAAGAGGTGATTGTTTAAAAGATTGAGATGTCAGGTATGATTCATATTAAAGCATGCCAAGAAATTTGATTGTGCTTACTTAGAGGAGAAAGGATAATGGCCAGTCCAATTGGATACAAGAAAAATGTAGTTCTATCCAGAAATGGTAATACTGCATCAAAAGTGCCATTAGAAAAATTTTGTTAGCTAAGATGATAAGAATAACATGGCAAAGAGCCAGCTCTAACAAAATAATAAAAACTATGCACACTTCTTGCAGACCACGAACCAGCTCAGAGACCATATCCATAAGAGAACCAAAATACCCTCTCATTTTAATCCATGCTTTTAAAGAGTTGAAGTTAGCAAAGGGACAGTCCAGGCTTGCAGGGGCTACATGTGCTGTTTACTATGTTTTAAAGGTATCTATTGCTACAAAGACTTAAAAAAAAAGGTAAGGTCATATTTGGCATTTTCCAGGGTATACATACGTTCCCAATCACATAAAAGTACTTTGAGACCTCATGTACCTGGAATATACTGCAAATACAACTCATCCCACCCCCACCCATTCTTTCAAATATACCCTCCCGTTGTATATAGAGCAAGATGGGGTGGGTCATATTTTTCATTTTTCAGAAGATGCAGAAGAAAATGGCACATTTCCTAACTTACATAGGAATATATTAGAACTTTCCCTTTTAAGCTTTAATGGACAAAACCAGAAATAATGCCTGAACAAACAAAAAGCATACCGTCATAGCCTAGGAAATTGAGATAATTGTAGTAAGAGATTGCCACCATAAACAGAAGATTTGATAGAAGAACTGGTATGAAACCATGTGCCACCAAAATAGGAGATAGGAAATACTGGATCACTGATACACAACATAAAATGAAACCACTAAGTGAAACTACCTTTAAAAGCCAATAATTGAAAAATATAATGTTTGAACTTGAAAATGAGTACCATAAAGGATGATGAAAGCTGGAAAGAAAGAGTTGCAATGCACATCAAAAGCATAGAGCCTGAACAAAGTTGAGATAACTCAGGATAGTATGATTTTTACTTTGGGGACATAAGAAAATGAAGGTACCTTACAGTATGGTAACTTTCTTACCACTCCACACGCTGCTCGACCACATGGCTATTTGGCTCTTCACGTAGGTACGAATTAGTCAGAAACCTAAAAATTATATAGTTAGGTTTTTAGCATAGATGCCAATGTAATTGATGACCACAAAAATGCAAGCAGAGAAATTGTAGTTTTAGAAAAATAAATTACCAACAGACTGTGGCCAAAACAGTTCCAGCCAAAACAAAATGAACAAACACTACAGAAAAAACAGTCAAAGCACCATGTGTGAAACTTGCTCCATACCTACATATACAAATTTAGAAATTACGTGAAGAGGAAACTTAAAAACAATTCAATCCATCATTAATTTAACTTAACTAACAACGGAAGAGTGTAGCTGGAGAAACCTACGCAGCACAGTATGCTGAAGTTGCAACAACAAGAAAGAGACATAAGATGACCACAAAAGCAGGATCATCCCGAGCCCACTGATTTTTCGTTTCTGAGTTAAAAGAAGTGGGGAAAAAAAATTAAGAATTATACCAGCAACCAAAACCAAAAGAAAGTATTCTTACATAAAAGGAAATTTCTTATAAAATGTCATTGCAACTAAAGAAAGAGTTAGTTTCTTTGTATAAGTTTTATTATTAAAAACAATGAGTTGCTTTAAGCAATTAGCAATTCTCATAACAACCTCAATTTAATTCAAATTTATTAATACATGACAAAGCAGAATATACATGCCTAACGAAAGAGATGTAAATTTAAGGCACATCCTACTAAAAATAAGGAAAATTGGATTTAGATGTTCACAATTTAAACAAAAAGGGGGAATGCTTACGCTTATGGTACTTTGTATGCTGGTAGCTGGCATCCATTATCCATGCAGATGAGGAGCATGCGAAGAACATGGAAGGTGAGTAAAATCATGAAAGAGAACTAAATTGATAAATACATTGGCAAATAGGAGTTTTAGAACCAACAAAGTGAACTAAAGAAAAGGTAAAGATGCATACACAACTTTTGGGGAAGTGCAGAGGTAAAGCATTTGCCAGAAAGTGTACTCTACATCCATTTGTTGCCACTAATTTAAGAAACAAATAGAAACACCGACAGTTTAGAGAAGAATAATTAACTTGAACTTATATATGAGTCATGCAAACAAAATTAACAAATCAGTATCCCAATAACCTAAGTCCCCTCCTAAAAGCCTACTAGAACAGGTAAATGATATAGAAATTTAAAAGTCGCCTAATTTTTCAATCAACAATTGGTTAAAGAGAGATCAAAGCGGACCTTGATGATTCGTCGGAGGTAAGGAGCGAAAATTGGAGCCGGGCGGGAGGCGGAGTGCGCCCGACCTTTCGACGTAGTGGGAAGCATCTAGAACCTTCGCTAAGATCTCTTCTCACTTCCTCGTCTCCTATACTCTTTAGTTCTCTGTAGCTACCTATACTCGAGATCTGGCAATGGCGGATCGCACATTTTTCATTTTTCTTTTTCCTACTATGTTTTAGTTTACTGGGAGGTTGCTATCGGATCTGGATTAGCCCAACCCGCCACAATGAGTTTCAGTTAACAGGCCGTAATCAAACACTAGACCCAAAACATTATAGCAAAGCCTCAAATTCTTTTGAGACTGTAATAAGCCTACAATTGCCAGGTAAGGTCCAGTATTGGGCTTATCTATACAAAGAAGCCCAATATAATAATCCACTTCAGCCCTTGAATTGAATTAGGCCCACATATTGAATAGACTCCTTTTACAAATGAAACAGGAATCACTTGCAAAGAGTCAGCACTCAGCATAATTAAAATACTTATATCCGTCCTAATTTTTAGTGATACTAAAAGTTATACCAATATTTCCATGATCACATATGCTGATGCTGTCTCTCTAACGGTTGTTTGCATGTATATTTCAGCACCCACCAACATGCACTTAACAAACAAGTAGGCCTTCTTATAAAAGTGAAAGCACCATATAAGCAGCCAGAGATTAAGATATGTCATTAAAAAAATGAGCACCATCAAAGTGGAGATGATTGAACTAATTTGTGTAATTAACAATCCAAGACCCATAGGATTCAGTCATTCTAGCCCTGAATTTAAAAACAGATTGTGGTGGATTCAGGTGGTGCATGATTGCAACAAGTTGGACTATCAGTTAATTTAGGTTCAGAGAAAATTGTTCAAAAACAAATATATATTGGATTATTAGTGAGTGGATCCGATATTTCGGATATTGGCAGATGTTGCCAGTGGCCATGGCTCACTCAATTGCAAAAGGATTTCAATTCCATAAATAATTTCCTCCAAATATTTACACAATTTAATATTTCATTTATATTTCAAATTTTAACATCCAAATTTTTAGTTCGTACCATTGATCTCGTACGTTCATTTTCTCAGTAGAGATGTGCTCGCCTAAAATTTAATGATTTTTTGTTTCATTTATTACAAGATTAAAAAATGATTAATAAATAATAAATGAGGTTGTGAAACAAAGGTATAGATTTATTATTTAAATTTCATATTTTGAAATATAACTGAAACAATAAATTTTTGGCGTTATATATATGGTACAAAATAATTTGTGGCACTAGGATTATTTTCTTAATGAGAAAAAAAAAAAAGAAATGACTCAAAGAAGTTACCAAATTTTATCTACTTGTCTCTACTTGCTTATACAATAGTCCCATTAATACATACATATGCAATATATATCTGCTTCATCATCCACTGTCACAGACACTTGTAAAGTAAGCTCCCTGTTCCACAAACAAAATGGCCGCCTCACTAGAATATGAAGCAGCACCATAAGAGCACGCATCAATAGTTAGTCAGTTGCAAAATGCCCTTAAAAAGTTGCAACATTTCGGCAGTTAGTTACAAATCTACTCAACCAAAAGAATATAAAAAAAGCAAAAAGAAGTACTCAACAATTAATATTTGGGCAGTTGGATACGCCATTAAAGAAAACAAAAGAAATCATGTAAAATACTTTGTAGTAGCCACAAAGAAAAGCACGCAGCGCAAGAGGACATATTGGAGGGGGGCTCCATATACCATTAGTAAAAAATAATTCAATAATTGCATGCCGTTTCTTCTCCTCCCCAAACTACCAAAGTGCTTTGATTGATAAAGATGGAACCGAGCATATTTTAAGGAAAAGAAGAAACCATCTTTGCAATAGGAAATAAATAATCAAAAAGTACGGAAAAGAAGCTCAACATGATAGGCATGGAGGCATGGGATAGTGCCGTGGATGCGGATTACATTACTGCTCAATAATTCTCAACTAGAATACGTACAAACATTTAAAGGACATGGAATATGCTATGTTGAAACACAACTATAACATCATCACGTGTACTTCATTGTTCCTATTCAATTTCTTTTGACAATGTACAAAACCCAGGGGTGCAAACGGATCGGATAGTGGTAAAACCATATCTGTATTTATTTTTATTTTTCAGATACGGATACGGATCGGATATCGGATATCCGTAGATATATACATAAATATTTTCATAATATATATTAAACTATATGGTATATATATACTACTCTGATACGGATAATTATTATTCAAAATCATATCTGTATTCGTATCTGCACAAATAATCGAATATCGGATATCTGTATCTAATTTTTAGATACGGATCCGAATACGGTCGGATTTTATCCGATCCATTTGCACCCGTAACAAAACCACTTATTATGCATGCAAGTAAAACTAAGTAAAATATGAATATTGTTAATGTATATCCAACTTTTTAAATACACATATTTAAAAAAAATAATTCAATGTTTAGGTTAATTTGAAAGACGATTAGTTTTTCATTATAAAATTTTAAATTTTTAATGGTGGATTTATAATGACATTATGATGAATAACCAATAAAATTTCAAATTGAGACGAATTTGATACACTTCCTATTCTATCTAAAATATTGAAGACACATTTACAATTTCAATGTTAAATAGCTTGCATTTGCTATGGTCACCGGTACCACTTAGTTGACATTATTGTAGCATTTTGTTGATGTTTGATAAATTGGGTATGTGTGCATATTTGGGGTACACGGAGAAGCACAACAAGAGATCTATGCTCATATTTCGGATTTTATACTAGGCTGTTACCTTGATGCCATCATAGAGATGCTCTGTTCCCTTTATTTAGACAGCCCACCCACCAAGGTCTTATCTTCTGTTATTTTACTCAGTAGAATAACCATTCTAACTTAATTTCTATGTTATTTATCCCACTGTAAGTAGGATAATTGAAACTTAAATTACAATGGGCACACATGCATTCAGATACAGATAGCAAGATGTTTTCTCTGTTTGTAAGGAGTTTGGCCAATCGAAAATATAAATCGCTGCCAAGAGAGTAACAAAAATATTCTAACCAACAGAATTTGTCTATTATGATTCGTATATGATAATCATTTCCTTTCTGATAATATAAGAACACAAAATATACATAACTTGGTTTCAAATTACAAGTTTTAAGCTTTTGCCTAAAAATTTACGAATTGTATGCTTTTATAATTTTATTTAATAGCAGAGGATGCGGATTAAAAGGTTCAAATTCGTCCACTCATTTTAAAATTTCGGATTTAACCCAATTTCTTTATTTGAAGTTGAGCATGCGTCGGATAAAGAAATATCTTTCCCTTGAAATGATATCTAACTCATATTATTATGCATAATTGAGGATATAATGTTTTTAACATTGATTGTAGGCCAGCATTGTTTTGGTCTCAACATTTGATGCGAAATTAACTGATCCAACTGGCTGGCACCCACTTGGGAACCAACAACAAATTTAAAAGAATTCAAAGCCATTATTGGTGCGCCCAGCTTTGAAATACTGAGGCATTTTGATTTTTTAGCATAATTTAAGAGAAGGTGCCATCCTGGTCAACAACAAGAAGTTTCATTCAATTAGTAAACTATACGAAATTATCAAGGGATAGAAAATTCTTGGGGGGCGATGCCCCGCATCTCTTGACGCGTCTACATCACTGCATTAAAGTCGCTAAATGCTAATAACTCATTACAAGTATCATTTATTTTGTCGTATCTGAATGATTGATAATTCATGTGTTTTGAATGAACTATATATATATAAATTCAATTAATAGAAATTACAGCACGCCAATGGCCTAGCAATTCAACTCAAGTGATAGTTCACTAAGATGGCTTCAAAGAGATTATGTGTTCAAAATCTTATAAAAAATACATATATAGAATGACAAATCCTCACTACTTTAAAAAGAAAGAAAAAAGAAACTATGGAATATATACGTTAGTTTAGTAATTAAAGAAAGCGTTGATATATATTCACCTTTTTCTTAAATTCTTGACAAACTAAGTCCTACCACATCTCTCACATGATATGTAATGTCTGGACATTATTCTCGTATATTTATATTTTTTTTGTTATTTTTTTAAGCAGGTTCAAAGGTAATTAGCCTGATGATATTTTCGATATTAACTTGAAGCTCGTTATGATAACTTTATACTTCTACCATATATATACTGGAATTCATCTACATGTAGTTGGGGTCAAGACTAAACATTTGGTTGTATATATATGCATATAAATGCTGGATGTCACATCGATCTTCTCTCAAAAACGATATAAATTTTTTTGTTGTTGAAAACCTTGGCAGCAGTTGCCAACTTTCATTACTAGATCCTAGAACCTCTTTATTTGTTCCAATTAGGAGAGCTCTATTCTTGATACAGCTTTAATAGGAATAAACTGGAGCTATCCATTTCAGATATCACTGGACAGCAAGAGGATGATGTTAGCACTAATGACAAGAGTCGGTTAGACAATAGTTAGTTAGTATTCATGTTTCGTAACAGAAATAAGATAGTTGTAACAGAAAGAGGATTAGAGATTCAAGATCTATATAGACCATCCTGTACTCTGTAATATGTTGAGATTAATGAAATAGTAAATCAAACATTTTATCTCCTTTCGAGTCTTAATTTTTCTTTATGGTATCAGATTAGCCATGGCTGATCCTCCTCTTTCCGGAATTCCTTTCCCAAATTCCAATTCCACACTTACCTCTCTCCTTACTTCTGATCCAATTGTAGTTCTTCATCTCCCAATTTCCACCAAGCTGAGTCGATCTAACTTTCTTGCTTGGAAGGCCCCAAATCTTACCTACACATCATGGCCATGGAATCTACAAATTTCTTGAAGACGAGCCACCTCCTTAGAGGATCATTACTGAAGGTCAGATGCGGGACAATCCGCTTTATTCTCATTAGCACAGGCAGGACCAATTACTTCTCAGCTGGCTCCTTTCGTCTCTGACAAACACGATTCTCGGTTAAGCCGTATCTAAGACCTCGGCTGAGCTCTGGAGGATGTTACAACGCACCTTCTCAGCTTCTTCTCGTGCTCGCATCTCCGAGCTATGGCAATCTCTTCAAACAACCACCAAGGGAGGTACTTCTTGCGGTGACTTTTATCAGCGTGTTCGATCTATAGCAGATGAACTTGCTTTTATTGGCTCCCCAGTTCCTGAAGAAGATTTGATCTTGGTGATTCTTGGAGGTCTTGGCTCATAATTCAACTCACTGGTGGTCACAACCAACGCCAAAGAGGATCTTTCTCTTACTGATCTCTAAGCTATGTTGTTCAGCCATGAAGCTTTGCTTCAGTCTAAAAAATAGTGGTAATTCTTCTCTTCTTTCCTCCAATCCCACTACTTACTATTCCAATCGCCGTCCTGAATCTAGATCTGACTCGGGTCAGAAATCTTACAACCCGAAACCCTATAACATCCAGCTGTTTTCCAATTCCATACCACAATTTACTCAGCCGAAGGGGTTTACTCAGTGTAGTAATTACAGGCCCAAAAGCCAGCCTCCTAATGGCCCACAACCACCAGCCCCATTACTTCCCAGTCCCAGGCCGAATAGCAATTCCTTGTCTTAGTTTACTTCACAAAGGCCGCATGGCAATTCTCATGAGGGTTCTAGTTTTAATCCAGATAGGAATACCATTTGTCAGATATGTTTTAGGCGGGGTCACTCAGCTCAGATTTGTTGGTATAGATATGATGTAGACTATGTACAACTTCTTAACCGGTCTACCAAACTCATCTCGCACAACCCGAGGCTAATGTTGCGCAACCCTCTACTACACAATCTGGGTCCGATTAGTACTTGGATTCGGGTGCCACGTAGCACGTAACTAATGATCTCAGTAATCTTTCTTCCTACATGCCATATGACAGGTTTGATGCTCTTCATATTGTAATGGTACCGGTATGCGCATTAGTCATTTGGTTCTTCTTCTTTGACTTTTTTGAATTTCACATTCTTCTTGAAAGATGTGTTATATGTTCCTACATTCACAAAAAATCTCGTGAGCCTTTCAAAACTTTTAAGTGACAATTCAATTCTTATTGAGTTTGTTTCTTCTTTTTCTGTGATTAAAGAGCGCCTCACTTCGAAGATCCTTCTTCAAGCTAGGCTACTCAATGGACTTTACACAATACCTCTTTTACCCATTTCTCCTCAAGCTCTCATTGGTGAAAGAGTTTCCATGGATCTTTGGCACGCTCGCCTAGGCCACCATTTGTCTTCTACCACCCTCAAGATTTTATATTCACATGCTTTACCTTGTAATATAAATAAAATGACCTTGTGCCATAATTGTTGTTTGGCCAAGAGTCACAAATTACCTTTCTTACCTTCTACTTCTAGCTCTATTTCTCCTCTTGAGCTTATTCTTTTCGATGTATGGGGACCCGCTCTGTTAATGTTAAACAATGGTTTTTAATATTATGTGATTTTTATTGATGAATTTTCTAGGTTTACTTGGATTTATTTCTTACAATCCAAGGATGAAGTGCTGAAAGTATTCATTTTATTTAAGGCTCAAGTTGAAAACCTTTTTAGTGCCTCAATTAAGGTTCCTCGTACGGATGGTGGTACGGAGTATAAACTGGTTGCTAGGTTTTTCCCTTCTATTCTTCATCAAACAACTTGTCTCCATATACCCGAGCAAAACGTCATGTCAGAGCAAAAATATTGTCATATAATAGAGCTCCCTCTATCGATCATGACCCATGCTTCAATTCCAAAAACAATATTGGGATTATGTGTTATTAAGTGTAGTCTATTTGATAAATCGACTACCCTCCTCTAACAATCTTTCCTCACCCTTCTACTCTCTTTTTCACAAGACACCGGATTACAATTTCTTGCGGGTCTTGGGTTGTCTATGCTTTCCCTATACCCGACCCTACAATGTCAACAAACTCCAACCACGCTCTCTTCCTTGTGTGTTTCTTAGCTATGCAAATGCTTAAAATGGTACAAATGTCTTCACTTGGAGCCAAATCGGCTCTATGTTTCTTGACATGCTATATTCGATGAACTAACATTTTCATTCAAACATCTTACTTCAGCTACAAGTGCTTCTGATCACTCATTTTCTACCTGGTTGGCACTCTTACTTGCAGCCCCTGTACATTCAGTTGCACCCGTGACCAACACATCATCTGCCACATTGCATCCAGTGACTTCAAACTATGGAGCTTCTCCCATTGGTGAGGATCAATTTTCGGGTCCTTCTAGTGCAAATCTTGCTTCCATTAATTCTCCTTCTATTGGTGCTTCCTCTCTTCCGGGTACTTCTTATGCTATAGCAGATCCAAATCTTCCCATTGCCGATAGTTTTCCTACTACCCTGCCAAGTACATCACCCATTACAGCGGATCAACAACCTTCTTTTAATTTAAATCTTCCTGCCACTCCTGCGTTGTTACCTTCCTCTATTTCAAACTCTGGAAACAGAGTCCATCTCTGCTCTGGTTTACCACCTAGTGTGTCCAGTCATCATATGACCACTCGAACTCGTGATAACACACGCAAACCGAGGATTTTTCCATATCATGTCGCATTATTATGTGATAATTCACTGACACCGAACCCAAAACATATAATCAAGCCAAGGACCATGCTCATTGGGTCGATGCTATGTCAAAAGAATATGCGGCTCTCTTGTCAGACGGTACTTGGAATCTTGTTCCTTCATCACCTGACCAGAATGTTGTGGGGTGTAAATGGATATTCAAAGTCAAACGACGTGTCGACAAGACTCTAGAGCGTTACTGTAGGGCGCAGAAAGTTGCACAAATGGGGAAGGTGTGTGCACATGTATTTAAATGTCTCAGGGTTCGACGCTCTCTGCTTCCAAGGCATAGAGAGAGAACATCGAACTTGAAACATTCGTTTCTTTCTACAATTCCTTCTGGTTCACCCTCGACAGACCTACTGTTCATGATCAGTCTATCGAGAGAGTTTATTGATTGTGGGGACGTTTAACTCCCAGCGGACGCAAGCCCCCGCTGTTAATTACATCAGATGACCCTTCCAAGTCATACTGAACACCTCGTCCATTCCAGGATTTGTGCATATTTTATGTGAATTGAATAATGGGGCTAAAAGGGGACTCGCATATTGGATTTGGTTTTGATTTGGTTGATTTTGTATGCTTGGATATGTGTGTATGTATGTGAGTTCATATTAAAAATAATGTTTATTATATTTTGAAATATGAATTGGAATATTTGAGAAGTGTATATACATTGTTTGTTTATGTTTGACTCATGACATGTTTATTTACATTTTTGTTAAATCGTTTAAAATTGAAAAAGGGTATTTTGGTCATTTTAGGACTTGGCTGATATTTAAACATATTCAATTTTGATTTATAAACATAGGAAATTTAATTTGGTTCATTTGGAGGTGGTTTGAGTCAATTTGGACTTGAAATGAAGAAGTTATGGCCAAAAAGGACTTATTTGTAAGAGATTTAATCTTTCAAGGGCTTGTTTATAAATTCTGGAGGACTAGTCTTTGTGATTTGGAGTTTTGATGGGGGTTTTGTATGAAAGTTGGGCCTTTAAGGGCTTGTTTGACAATGTTTTAGGCTGTCAGGGACCTATTTGCAAATTATGGGGGGCCACAGTGTGATTACAATTTGTCAAAGGGGCTTATTTGCAAAAGATTTTTGATTTAATGATTTTATTGATTATCTGGGTTTTGAGATTTGTATTGGGCTTTGAGATGTGTGCTTTGAGCTTCAAGATCTGTGTTTCCATTTAAGCTTTGATTTGGCGTCGGAATCAAAGGGCTCATATTGCTTGTATTTAGGTCTGAACTTCAAAAATTCATATTAAATTGAAATAAAATCAGAAAAATATAAGATTTATGTCTATTTTATGTATTTTGAAGTCTTTTCTTTGATTTGGATTTTTAACTGATCTGTACTGTTCATTTTACCAGCAGGTGTCTTTGCTGATTTTTCTGTTTTTAAAACTGAACTTCGAAAATCCATATTAAATCGAAATAAAATTCAAATAATATGAAATTTGCGTCAATCTTGTGTGTTTTGAAGTTATTTACATATTGGTGCAGTCCATTTTGCATTCTTGCCCTTGTACTGGTCAAGATTGGTCATTTTACGAGAGAGGGTCATTTCAGTCTAGTACCAGTTTTGTTTGCTGACAAGCATTTTTGTAAAATTTGTGCAAGATAGAGTACAACTCCGATTGAGTATTCTTGGTACCAAAATTTTCAGGAAAGCACAATATATATCCTCAAAAAGTTTCAAGAATTTAGAAGGCCTAAATCTATTTTTAATTTGTGATTTTGTAGGAGGCATATTCTGGGACAGCAAGCTTATTTATCAGTTTTTTTGTATTTTAGAAAGCCAACTTTAAAAATAGCTAGTAAATCGTATAAAAGTGCTATAAATGTAAAATTTGGATCTAAATTGTGTGTTTTGAAGTCCTCTATCTGACTGTATAGTTTGTTTTTCATTTTGGTCCTCGTACCAGTCTGCACTGGCTGTTTTACCAGAACAGGTCAATTTCACCGTTTTGAGGGTTTTCTTTGTATCAATGGCATTTGCATGGTACTTTGTTGCTAAGTTTGGTTTGGTACCATACCAGAAACAAAAGAGAGAAGATCAAAGTTTCAAAAGTTTATTTAATCAAAAGGTTTTAAATATCAAAAGGATGTCAAAGTATGATTTTTGCAAGAAGACCCTTAGTTTTTGTTGAAATCATGATCAAAGGACATATCATTGAGATATCATAGGTTTAAAGATGTAAATGACATGAAATAGCCATGTCTATTTACACTTTGAACCTCCATTTCTCACTATTTACACAGTTTCTAATTTTGCCAATATTTATGCATATAAATGCATCAATTATTGACCAAATTAGATTCTTTGCACAAATAGGCCCTTTGGATCTTTGGGTTGAGAGAATAATAAGGGAGACCTCATGGCTCAACCCTATTAACTCTTGTGTGTTTAATTTTTTTGTTGTCACTTTATTACCTTTTAATTTCTTCATAAAATAATTAATATAATTTCCATATGGGGGGAGACCTCATGGCTCAACCCTCATACATCCATTATCTAACCATTTTTAGAAGGAATTAAAGGTGTTTAGAAAAAGAAAGAAAAGAAAAGAGAAAAGAAAGGATTTTTCTTTTATTTAATATATTCATGCATATATTATTTTTTTGTTTGATGATCATTAAACTTCATGCTTTGCTTATAAAATAAGCTTAAAACATCATGAAGCTTTCTCATTTTGCATTTTCACAAAAGTTCGAAATAAAATAAAGAAAACAAAAAAAAATATAAAATGAAGGAAGCTCCAAGTATGTAAAGAAAAGAAGAGAGGAGAGGAGATATAATATAAAAAACTATAAACAAAGAATATTCTTTCATTGATTCATGATTAATATACATGAAAACAAGCTCTATTAAGCTTCTACATTGCAAAATCTCTACATGTTTCTATTTTGATTTTTGGTAGAGGAGGAAGAGGGTTTTGGTCTTGTGAGGTTTGTGTTGTGTGTGTTGTATATGTTGTGTATGTTGTGTTTTGTGTGGGTTGTATATATTGTGTTCTTCTTTTGTGTATTGCCTCCTTGTGGTGTCCTCTCTTCATCTTCAAATGAGGGGTTTATATAGGCTAGGCAAGGGGTAGAGCCTAGGGTTTAGAGGAGCCTTGTTGGCATGATGCCCACCATTCCTTTGTATTAACTCTCATCCAAAAGTTTAGATGCATCCAAGTAGTCATGCTTATCCCTCAAGCTTGAAGGGAATATTCTTGGCATCTTGGCATCTTCATTGGTCATGTGACATGTGTCCATAGGAGCAAAAATATCTAGAGCATATTCTAGAGCATCTTCATCTCTCCTATTTTGGCATCTTCGTTGGTAGTGTGACATGTGTCCATGGGAACAAAAATATCTAGAGCATCTTCATTCTTTTGGGCCTATTAAATTGCATTAGGCTATTTGAGCCGATATACCATATTTAATTATTTCAGCCTATTAAACAAGTTCGGTCATTTAAGCATTTGAGTATTCGGCCAGCACCAGCCCCGATTTGATTATATCATGCTTATTTCCTTTTTTAGGCAGCAGCTTTAATAAAATAAAAAATAACTAAGCAACGCCATCTTTTTTATTATTTCAATAAATTTTTTTTTTAAGGGTCAAACAGTTACAAAGCCCGATTAGTTGGTAGAGGAAGAAGAAGGTGTCGATTTCTTTGAAACCCTTAGCCCGGTTGTTTGTCTACAAAAATTCGAGTGGTCCTCACCATTACTCTATCTCATGGTTGGGATATTAGACAATTGGATGTTCAAAATGCGTTTCTCTATGGTGATCCCAAAGAGACCGTGTTTATGCAACAACCACCCGATTTTATTGATGCATCAAAACCAAATCATGTGTGTAAGCTCTCTAAGGCACTCTATGGCCTCAAGCAATCCCCTGGAGCTTGGTTTCACACTATGAGCACTTCTCTTCTTGCCCACGGTTTTGTTTCTTCACCCTATGATCCTTCTCTTTTCACATTATTTTCTCATGGCACTACCCTCTTTGTTTTGGTCTATGTTGATGATATAATAGTTACGAGGAGTAGCCTTGATCTCATCTGAAACCTCATCACTTCTCTTCAGTCCTCGTTTGCCATTAAGGATCTTGGACCCATTGCATTTCTTTCTCAGCATTGAGGTTACCAAAACTTCTCAAGGATTGCATCTATCTCAATCAAAATATGTTTGGGATTTCTTAACTCGAGCTAACATGCATCAATCAAACCTGAATCCCTCTCTACTGGTTCCAAATACCTCTCTTTCTCAATTTGATGGTGATCCATTTAATGATCCCCATATCTACCGTTCTCTAATTGGTGCTCTTCAATATGCTACATTGACTCGACCCGATATCACCTTTGCAGTTAATAAGGTCTCCCAATTCATGCACTCTCCCACTAGATCTCATTGGGTTGTGGTGAAGCGTATTCTACACTATTTGCAAAGTACTATCTCTTATGGCACCACATTGAAACTGTGTTCTAATTTCTCTCTTCATGCCTATAGTTACTCGGATTGGGCCGGGTCTCCCGACGATCGCAAGTCAACTTTCGAATTTTGTGTCTTTCTAAGCTCGAGTACATTTCATAAGGATCTAAGAAACAATCCACAGTTTCTCAGTCCAGTACCGAATCTGAATATAGATCCCTTGTTGTCACAAGTGCGGAGTTAATTTGGGTCTAGTATCTTCTAACTGAATTCAGGGTCTCACTGTCTAATCCGCCTACTTTGTGGTGTGATAATATTGGAGCCACATACTTAGCATCCAACCTAATGTTTCATGCAAGGACTAAGCACGTGGAGATTGATTTTCATTTCATACGTGAATGTGCGGTTAAGAACTTGTACAAATTCGTTTTGTCTACAAGGTACCAAATCGCTAAAATTTTCACAAAGCTACTTGCTGCGCCCAGATTCTCTTTTCTCACATCCAAGCTAACAGTTGATCCTTCCCCATTAGCTTGCGGGAGGTTGATAGGAATAAACTGGAGCTATCCATTTCAAATATCACTGGACAGCAAGAGGATGCTGTTAGCACTAATGACAAGAGTCAGTTAGACAATAGTTAGTTAGTATTCATGTTTTGTAACAAAAATAAGATAGTTGTAACAGAAAGAGGATTAGAGAACAAGGTATATATATAGACCATCTTGTACTCTGTAATATGCTGAGATTAATGAAATAGTAAAGCAAACATTTTATCTCCTTTCTAGTCTTAATTTCTGTTTAAGCTTTGATTTGTCTGTTAACCTTATGATGCATGCGGTAATTCATTTTATTATTGGTAAATTGTCTGTTCACTTGGAAACTGGGGGAAAAAAACGGACGCGCCAATTGCAAATATTAAATACTTGATGGCTAAATTTAATTAGGTTATTTTAGTCCGTAGAACTAAATCAAGTAGCTTACCGACTAAAGCACTACCGGTGGAAAGACAATCAGCACTTAACATCCTCTCTCTCTCTTACGATAATTAAACAATATTAAAGATTAATTTGCCAATAGCGACGTACCCAACTTACGACAAATATCTTCTGATAATTAATTATATAAACCATTAACAACGCTAATTAATGATTAGAATACAATACAATCTCCTCCTTAGAAAATGGCAAGCCCAACCAAAGATGCACACGTACGTTGTACCGTTTGAACAAACCTATCAAAGAAGAAAGAAGCGAAGTAGACAGAAATTAAGAAAATTCTAATCCGGGGCCCGTGCGGAAGCGGGAAAACGAACATGATACAGCATGCATGTACACGTGTACGGTCCTGATCATCTTTCCCTGCCATCGCTATACGGCTGTTGGAAGGAGCTATTCTCAGTTCCATCCAAAAGTCCAACTTAACAACCTTTACGTCCCAACAACTAACTCTCTCTCTATCATGCCCATTCCAGTCAGATTAACACATGTGGCATCGACATGCATACTCTATATGCAGCGGATCACTAACAAACAAATAAATGCACTAGTAGTGATTGCAACAGGAAGTCGTGGAAAGTAACTGCCGCATATAATCTACAGATCAATCTTTTTCACTGGTCAAAGATAGTCAGCAGAGATGCGCTTGTGGTCGAGTAACAACTGTATGGCAGTTGTCAAACTTCCCACGGCACTTCAAGAATTACGACGACGCGCTAACGGAAAGAAAGGGCCATTTTTCTCCTCTTGTCTTTCAACTATTACACGGACAGATATATGGATAGCTAGATGGATAGATACCTCTTGCGCTTTAAATAGTCTAGGTTTTCTTTAAAGGAATCATGGAATAATTTTCAAACCATTCATTTATTTTTTGTGTGTCAGACCAGACACCAGGACTTTACATCCGCTGTGCGGCGGGTAAAAAAGAATAATAACAATAATAAAGAGATATTTAGATAGAGGCAGATCTACATTCATCCGTACTAGAACTAGGCAAACTAAAATAATAATTCGGTTTTTAAAATAAAACTGAATTGAACCGATTTAGCATTGCAATCGAACCGAACCGAATCAAAATTTTATTTCGGTTTTGTTCGGTTTGTTCAGTTATATATTATTTTTTATTTAAAGCAATTGATTTATAATATATCGAAGTATATTAAGAAATAAATCGAAGTATTTAATTAAAGTAATTGATTAAGAAATAAACCGGATATTAAGAAATAAACCGGGACGGTCCGGACCAAATTCATAATATATAAAAGTTCGGTCGGTTCGGTTATTTCGGTTTTAAAAAATTTCAAACTGAACCGAACCGAAATTATAATTCGGTTTTAAAAAGCAAACCAAACCGAATCATTAAATCGAACAAACTGAACCGTTTGGTCCAAACTAATTTGGTTCGGTTCAAAACCGACTAAACCGGACCCAATGAACACCCGTAATCCGTACGGGTGCTAAGCCACTCTTATAATTTTAAAATTTTAGTTATATATATTGAAATTGAATTGAATTTTATTTTTTTAAGAATTTTTTATATAATCTAGCCTCCTCATAAAATATCACACGTCCACTTAAAGTCTAGTGGTTAGAGCATATTTTGTGATTGTGGAGAGTTTGAGTTTAATCTCGACAAAATGTACCAACAACATTTTGTGCATTATAACTTTTACTAATTATGAATTTTCTAATTATGAATTTTCTAATTCTGCTTCTGTATTTATGAAAGACAGCTAGCGGCGGATCATGCTTTATACATAAACGGTTAATGATTTTTAATCAATAATGACAAATTAAATTTTTCTTCAAATATAATTTATTTGGTCTTCTTCGGATAGCACAATCGTTTCTTTTGGGTACAAAGTATATTTTACGTGTATAAAATAAAATGATAATGGAGTCCCTTAAATTTATAGGTTCAACCCCATCAAACATATTTAAAAAAAAATCACCACGGAATATTTTGTAAGAATTATGAGGATTGAAGTGCTTTGAATTTCCGTGCTTACAGTTTTTATAATTTTACTTGTAATTCATACTATTAGCTCTACATATATTAAAAGAATTATAATATTTTAACTTTGTAATAGAAATAATAATTTAAAAATGAACATCTAAAATTTATTAGCATTTGATAAATTTTAAAAAAAATTTGGTATCAAAATAAAGTTGAAATGTCATAATTTTTTTGGTCCGAAATTTTTATTAATACACTAAAAAAATAAGCAAATCTACTCTCCTCACCGAAACAATTTAAAAAAAAACCTAACCGCCCCACGTTGGGGCGGTCAGCTCCTAATACCAAACCACCCCTCAGTGGGAGTCCGGATCCCCTAAAGTAACCCAATTTTTGAGTTTAGACGTGTACGGTGCCTATTCGGTGGTAGCGCAGGGGGCCAGTATTATTTGTGGGGTCCAGATTCTTTAAGATTCGTGTTAGAGCACCTTGGACGGTTTGGATCAAAACTCAAAAATTGAGTTACTGCACTGGATCTGAATTCCCTCAGTGGGGCGGTCAGCTTAAGACCAAATCGCCCCCCAGTGGGGCGGTTTGGTATATAATATTTTTTTTTAAAGTTTGTTATAATCACATATGTTGTATTACTATATATATGTTAAAATTTTGTTATAATTTTTTAATTTACGTTATGATTTATATAATAATTTACGGTTATAATTTTATAGTTGACGATTATAGTTTTATTTATTGTAATGTTTTATAATTTGTTATAATTTTATTATAGTTTTATTTGTTATAATTTATTTGTTATAATTTTGAATAATGTTATAAATTGGTTTTGTTCAACTAGATAAACAACAAAACCAAATAATCTAAATAATAAGTCTACAACATAAATCTAACAATCCAAACATGAAATATAACAATCCAAACATAAAATACTATAAATCCATCTAACTAAAAAAAATAAAATACTATAAATTTTCCCATACCACCTCCGGCCACGTATTCTTCTACCTGGGAGGCCGATCCATGGGAGTGTCGTACAAAGTCGGTGATCCAGGAGGAGCTTCCATGGGTCCGCCCTACATAATCACCGATCTAGGAGGACGATCCATGGGCGGCCGGTGCAGCGTCAGAGATCCAGGAGGGGAAGGATGTGGATGATCAGGAGGAGGAGGACGTTCAGCTGGGGTATCAGCTGCCGCCCAGGAACCACCGTCCACCTGCAAGGTTGGGTCTCTCTTGTCGTCGCCATCATCGTTAGGGTTTTTATATTTTTTAGCTAGATGGATTTGTAGTATTTTATGTTTGGATTGTTATATTTCATATTTGGATTGTTAGATTTTATGTTGTAGACTTATCATTTAGATTATTTAGTTTTGTTGTTTATTTAGTCGAACAAAACTAATTTATAACATTAAACTAAATTATAACAAATAAAACTATAATAAAATTATAACAAATTATAAAATATTACAACAAGTAAAACTATAAAATTTCGGCCACGTTATTAAAATATAACCGTAGATTAAAAAATTATAACAAAATTTTAACATTAATATAGTAATACCACGTTATTAAAAAAATTATTATATACCAAACTGTCCCACTAGGGGGCAGTTTGGTCTTGAGCTGACTGTCCCATTGAGGGGCGTTTTGGTATTGAGAGCTAATCGCCCCAACGTGGGGCGGTTAGGTTATTTTTAAAATTGTTTCAGTGAAGAAGGTAGAATTGCTATTTTTTTTAAGGTATTAATAAAAATTTCGGCCATCAAACATATTAAAAAAAATCACCACGGAATATTTTGTAAGAATTATGAGGATTGAAGTGCTTTGAATTTCTGTTCTTACATTTTTTATAATTTTACTTGTAATTCATACTATTCCTCTACATATATTAAAAGAATTATAATATTTTAACTTTGTAATAGAAATAATAATTTAAAAATGAACATCCAAAATTTATTCACATTTAATAAATTTTATAATTTTTTTGGTATCAAAATAAAGTTGAAATGTCATAATTAATCTTTATAGAAAATCATGCATATTATATCAAACTATTTATTCTGAATATTAAATTCAATTACTAAAATTTTAGAAAATAATCTCTCTTTAATAATTATTTATATTTTGAAGAAAAAAATTTAAGCTTTAGTCACTCGTTAGACCATCTCCATCCAAAAAATTACTTAGCAATTAATTACAACTGTTTAGAAGATAATATAAATTAAGTTAGCAATAATTTCTAAACCGCTTCATTCCTCCAATTCCTTTTAATTTCTACTGAGCGTCACATTAGCAACAATATTATTTCTTTATTTTGCTGAGAAAGTGTGATAGATATTTCAGCGAATAAGAATTAAAAATTTGTGCCAATCTAACCTTAATAAAAAAAATCTTTCTAATTTAAGAAACTTTGTACATCAAAGAAATTAAATTAAAAATTGAGAAATCCATATTTAATTTTTTTTGTTAAACCTTGACAAAAGCTGCCACGGGAGATTGCATTAATATAGTCTATATAATTTTTAGGATGGCGATGCTTAATAGTATCTAGTGTAGAGGACTTGCTAAAAGTTTAGTTAAGACTTAAGACCCAAAGCTATATATATAGAAAAGGAACTGCCAACATTTTGATGCAAAATTGGTATTAGACTAGGCAATTTGAGCAATAGACAGGACAACTAACCTGGTACGTAATCTAGAAATGAAGCAAGCAAGCCTTCTTTGTCGAATCTACATATTCTCGCAACAGTTTGATGCGTCTCGAATTACTTTTCAATTGCAACCGAATGTGAACTGCTACCTGTCTCGAATAACCAGAATACGACCCCAAAATGTAATGTATGCATTATTACAAGGTTTTAATTTCGAAATCAGGGGTCTGTTTTTGACTTTTAGGTGGTTTTGTTTTACGGTTCTCAAATTCAGGGAATGTGCTCTCAATTGGTCACTGCGGCCAAAAGGAATATTTTGTTCTAAAAAGAAACAAAAAATGTAAATTGTTGATCTAGTTTTATGTCAATTGTCAAGAGTAATTTATTGACTTTCAAATCAGAAAAATTGAAGTTTTGAACCAAATCTACAAAGTTTAAAATTCTTTCCACTCAATTAATCACAATGAATCATTGATTTTTTTTTTTTTTTTACATTTTGAATTTGCACAAAATAAACGCTAAATACAATGACATCGAACTATTTCATTCTGTAAAATAACATAATACCAAGGTTTCATATTAGGAGCGGGATGGACATTCAATCAAAATTGATTCAATGTCTGGTCAGAACCATTCTATTTGCATTAAGTTTTTTGTATACTTGATATATTCAAATTTAAAAATATCTCCAAGTGAATCTTAAAGCGAATTGGCTGGTTTCGACCAAAAATCGTACAAAATTAAACTCAATGTCTTGCGGACCACACTGAATTTCTTCATATATTTTTTTCCTATAAAAATACTTGTAGTCTATTACTAAACTAAAAATTATATTATAAGATAGTTATTGTAATAAGCCACCAAAATATGAGCATTGAACTCCTATTTTAAATTCGTTCAATTTAGTTCCTATTTAAGTTTATATTTAAACTAGCAGCTCTGAACGGTTATATCAAATTATAGCAAGTCTAAAATAAAATACTCTTAACGGTGAAAGAATGTTATTTGATGCATGTATGATTCATTTATCTAACCAAACACGAAGTCTGAAGAAGTTGATTTCTTAGCTAATTTTGTCCTCTTTTTGTTGAAGCTACAGAAATTTGTTGTTGTGTTACCTTAATTAAAATTTGTTAATGTCGGATCACTGTCATTGTAACTTGGTGTGTGCATATTTAAGGATGTAGTGTGCTTTCTTGTGTAATTATAATGCCGGAATTTTTGTAAATTAATTAACATGAAATAAATGTTAAATCCGGAAATCAATGGTCTTCACTATTTTGTGGTAACAACATAGTACATGGCATAATATATATTCGGTACATGAAAATGTCTTATTCGCAGAAAAACCACTGGTAAACGACTGGCAATAATTGTTTGTTTTTGGTTGCCTAGTCCGCCTAAGAAAGAGACAGGAGTTCAATTGCAGATGCATCCTGCCCAACAAAATTTTTTCAAATTCATAAAGTACCAACATTTTCCTATATTTATTCGTCCTTATCGTCATGCACCGCCTATTATTCACTTTAAACAGTCTGGTGTCATTCATTGCCACGATTATCCAATCTGTTGCAGACAAATAAAATCATGTAAATTTACCTCCTCTCCTTTTGTTTCCCTTATCTTCTTTTACGCTCGATCGATCAGGTCACCAACCTTTTTCTAGAGGAATTCTTTTTTGCATCGTGCGCATAGTTAATGAGTAATGACATTTGTTGACCTCGTAGTAGTCAACCAATAAATTATTTTTGCGAAATAAAAAAAAAAAGTTGCCGACATCGGACCAAAATTCCAGACGAAGCTCATGCCCCCCCTGCTGCAAGAGACATCGTCTGGCCATGTGTAGTGCATCAACGAACTGACGTGTCAACTGCTAAATGCAATATCATTATATCAACCGATAGTGCGATCCCATTGACACAAATTGAAGTATAACAAACAAGTTTGTTTGAGATTTCGCTTTCAAAAAAATAAATTTTATTTATTTTTAAATGAGATCATTAATACAATAAAATTTGTATTTAATAAATTTTACACACAGATAAATATATAAAAAAAATTACGACAGTAGTAATTTATATAAAGAAAAAGGGTAATATTATACCAGAAGGGGAATTATACCTCAAGTGTGTGTGTCTATATATATAGAGGTTGGCTAATATCAAAACGCAGGAGCCGTGGTCCAACCAATTAGTTTTCTAATTTTCAAAGTCCAAACGGTCAATCCAAACCGTTCGATGTGATCTCTATATTAAAATGTGCTTGGAGACCAAATTTTATATTTTTTTGAATTTTTTACTATTTATTAAGTCAGTTTTAAAATCGCTGATTTTAATAAACAGTGAAAAAAATTTGGATCATTGAAATAGCGATTTTAAAACTGACTTAATAAAAAGTACAAAATTCAAAAAAATGTAAAATTTAGTCTCCAAGCACATTTTAATATAGATTGAATATTGAACGGTTTGGATTGACTCTTTGAACTTTGAAAATGTAAAACCCGAAGCGTTTGTTTCACGGTCTAGGAACAAATGTTTTGATATTAGCCAACATATATATATATATATATATATATATATATATATATATATATATATATATATATATATATATATATATATAGAGAGAGAGAGAGAGAGAGAGAGCTGGGCTATGGTGAGCTGTGAAGTAAGATGTCATTTTTACTTCACGCTCATATTTTCATTTTGAAAATTCAAACAACCGATCCGAACCGTTCAACATGTTCTCTATATTGAAATGTGCTTGGAGACCAAATTTTACATTTTTTGGAATGTTTTTACTATTTATTAAGCCACTTTGAAAATCGCTGATCCGGTGGTCCAGAAAATTTTACTGTTTTTTACTGTTCACAGTGGATCAGCAATTTCAAAGGGGCTTAATAAATAGTAAAAAAATTCAAAAAAATGTAAAATTTAGTCTCCAAGCACATTTCAATATTTAGAAAAAGTTGAACGGTTCGGATCGGTTGTTTGAATTTTCAAAATGAAAATATGGCGTGAAGTAAAACGACGTTTTACTTCACAACTCACCATAGCCTATCTCATATATATATATATATATATATATATATATATATATATATATATATATATATATATATATATATGAGGAGGGTTCCAATGCACCAAAATTTGGTGCACCAAAATGCACCAAAATGCATCCAAAACTCATATATCTTCATTTTCAAAGTTCAAATAGTCGATTCGATCCTTCCAGCGTGTTCTTCATATTAAAATGTGCTTGGAGACCAAATTTTACATTTTTTGGAAATTTTTTACTATTTTTTCAGAATTTTTGAAATCACCACTTTGCTGAATTTCAAATTATTGTTTGGTGATTTTCAAAAATTCTGAAAAAATAGTAAACAATTTCCAAAAAATATAAAATTTGGTCTCCAAGCACATTTTAATATGAAGAACACGCTGAAAGGATCGAATCGATTATTTGAACTTTGAAAATGAAGATTATGAGTTTTTGGTGCATTGGAACCCTCCTCATATATATATATATATATATATATATATATATATATATATGAGGAGGGTTCCAATGCACCAAAATTTGGTGCACCAAAATGCACCAAAATGCATCCAAAACTCATATATCTTCATTTTCAAAGTTCAAATAGTCGATTCGATCCTTCCAGCGTGTTCTTCATATTAAAATGTGCTTGGAGACCAAATTTTACATTTTTTGGAAATTTTTTACTATTTTTCAGAATTTTTGAAAATCACCACTTTGCTGAATTTCAAATTATTGTTTGGTGATTTTCAAAAATTCTGAAAAAATAGTAAAAAATTTCCAAAAAATATAAAATTTGGTCTCCAAGCACATTTTAATATGAAGAACACGCTGAAAGGATCGAATCGACTATTCGAACTTTGAAAATGAAGATTATGAGTTTTTGGTGCATTTTGGTGCACCAAATTTTGGTGCATTGGAACCCTCCTCATATATATATATATATATATATTTCTGATCAAGATAAATTAGAAATAAAAATCAAATCAAATGAGTAAGGCTGTCAGAGCATAGATAATGTGACATAGTTAATAAATTTAAAAAGTAAATTAACTTCATGCAATATAGATTACATTGTATGGCAAATGACAAAAACAGTTCCCTGTATCATACAACCAAATCTCCCAACTACCTAAATTAATTTACTTCGTAAAAGGGTCGTTCAACAAAAAAAAAAACTACCTACTATTTTTAGGGTTTACTTGCAAATATTTAGGGCACAATCCAATTTTTTTACCGTTATACCACAATTGCCCCTAATTAATGTTATCCTGATTTCCTTATTGCAAACTTAATTAATTATTTCCCAAGAAAACTATCTACTAAGATCAAAGGAATAGCTATCCAGCTGTTAGGCCCATTTATTTTATGGAAACAAGTAAATTGCGTTTTTCAAATTTGATTTTCTATGGCTTACATTCATATAGTGTTAACTATAATATATCATGAAGACTAAGATAGTAGTATTAAATAATTCATAAACCTTCATAACAAACAAATCATTTACAAATTTAGTTTGCAAATTTGTTAATTTTCGACATGGTATTGTGATTTATTTGAGAATGGTATATTAATGTTATATTTACAAAAGAATGAAATATTAGAAGAAAAATTACTAGTTTTAATATCAAAGATTTTTTTTTGATTATTTATGTCCGGTCGTGATTATAATGCATAACAACCATTTACTATGTATCTATAAGATAGTTCACAACTACAAATAATAATAATAGTTTCAATACCAAGGATTTATTATAATTTTAATTATTCTTGAATATTTTAAATTATTTTTTGTATATGTCTTTCGAGCATAACAATAATAAAAAAGTTATATGCACTTCCAACAATATACGTAATTTTATGTAATTATATTTGCTTTTGTTATTTTTATTTGTTGTGTGATGATCTTTGTTTCCTTCTTAAAGTTAGATGTACAGTGGTTTAACTAGTAAGTATTTTATCATGTTGGAGTTTACTAAAAGAAAATGACTACATATAAGTTTGTATGAGCACCGGTACATTTGATCAATGTATTTTCTAACAAACTTGTGGTGCTTCCGTAAAATCAAAAGATAAAATAATGCCGAAATTTTTAAATATACTATTTTCTGAAAAAATAATAAACCAAAACACTCCGAAATTCGGGTTTTCTGATTCTACCCAGATCGCAGAACACCCGTGCGGTCCCATTTGATGGGTCCGCACTATGCCGATGCGGCTCCCCTTTTTTTTTGAAATGTAAAATATGTTATTTGTGTTTTGGTTTTTGTTTTTAAAATTATTTTATTTGTTTAGGTTTTAGTTTTTAAAATTGTTTTATTTGTTTTGGGTTTTGTTTAAATGTTGTTTATTGGTAAAATATGTTTCGCTTGTTGGATCAAATATTTTGAAACTGTCGTTCGTTCGAAATATTGTTTGTATATGAAGAGATAATGATATAATGAGCAAACTAAATAAATAACAAAAAACAAATAAAATAAATAACAAAGTAACAAAATAAATAAGTGACAGATAAATTCCAGTATCTGACAAAACATCTAACAAAGTACAAATCAAAGCCTACGGGTTAGGACTAAATACCATCCTCGCCATCTTTTTCTGAACCCTCGATCCCGCTTGGAGAGTGGCGTCTCGTCAGTATCTGCTGAGTCTGTAGAGTCCTCCGCCTGGACATCCTTTGTTTTAACCGGCTCATTATGAATCTCCTCAATCTCGGATGTCTGCTGGACTCCAGGACCAAAAACCGTAGTCTGTCCAGACTGACCCTACGTGAATAAAAATGCCTGTCTGGCTATGGGGTCATCATGGAGCTGATCAGAGTCAAAATAATGATGATTTACGTAAGGTTTTGGCTTAGGTTTTGCATATTTTCTGTTTAATTAATTAGAGAAAAAGGCTACTGTCACCCTTCTTTATGTTTTATTACAGAAAACAGGTTTTGGGACTATTTTACACCAAATGGAGCTAGAATCGGGTCAATCGGATCAGCGACGCTCATCGACTAAGTCTTTGTTACGGCCCGTATTGCCTAATACGGACCAGACCTAGCACAGACCAGAAGATAGCACTGGAAGCATTAAATCCTAACCGTGTCCTAATACGGACCGTATTGCCCAATACGGTCCGTATCCGAAGGCGTCTCTTGGGGAATAACTGCCGACAACTATTTCCAGATCAGTTTCTTAGCCCCTACTCAATCTCCAGACGTCCCTCCACTCCTATATAAGGCCCCTGGGCAGAAGGAATAATCATCTTTGTAATTAGGGTTAGATTTGATTAAAGTGAGAAGAGAGGAGTGCTTGTAACAATGCCGTTCCGCGGCTAAGTTTATTTTCTTAGGGCTAGGCAGTAAACCTTGTTACTCATGATGTTTTGATATATATATTTCTATTGATTATGATTTCTTGTTGTTGAAACAAAATGCTTTTGTGATTTACTATCTCTTCATCTAACTTCAATGATCTAGTTTGAGTCCGTTAGGGTAGTGATAGTACTTTAATGGTAAGAGAAACTATTTGTATGAATTAGTCTCGTTGAGATTTATTAGGTTTCTGTGAAGAAAACCTTAGCGGGAAAACCATAAACCAGACACGTACCAGATTCCATCACTTGTGTAAAGTAAATCGCAGTGATCTGTGTAGTAATTTGGGGTATTTGAGAGATCAGACATTTGCGTAAGGTAAATCGCAGTGTCCTATGTAGAATCTCGGTGAAAGATCTGTCATTCTTGCATAACATAAATCGCAGTGACCTATGTGGTGTCTTTCATTAAACAACAACAGGAAATCAGACGTAACAGGAATATATTGTCAAAGCGGATTGAGTAGCAATGGTGTGCCGAAACCCTAGGAATTCTCATCTCTATCTTTATTTTAATTACTTTTAATTGCTTCCTAATTTACATTGATCAAAACAACATCTCTCAATTTTCAGATTTCGTCTAGCCTTTCGAAAGATTGTGATTCGATCGCTCAAAGCATTGAACCAATATTCTCTGTGGATCGACCTTGAATATACTATTCGATAGGATTGTGCGCTTGTAGTCCGAACCGATAGCATTTCCGAGTTTATAAATATTAAAACAAACATTGCTCTCTTTTGAGTAATCAGGGGCGAAGGGTACGATGCCTGCTGTGAGGATGACCCAGGAAACTCCGGGAAGGGCTATGTCTGAACATACCCTGGCAGATAGGCAAGAGGTACCGTTTGAGTCGGACTATAACCCTAAGAATACAGTCCATCTCCCTCTGTGCCAAAATCTGTGGAGATATTGTACCTGGCGGCTCCTCCTCCTCACCCTGCAGTAACTTACAAATTAGTTAATCAAGAATTTTGGTAAAAAATCACAGTTATGTATTTTAATTACAAATATACCTCGGCATCCTGAGTAGGCATGGCCTGGTCAACGGCTCGGCGCAATGCCTCGGTACCTCAGTCGAATGTATGACCGACGGTCTCAGCGTCCTGGACGGCTGTAAATAATGCCTCGTCACCAACGTACGTGACGTAGATATCAAGCTCGTCGGATATTTCATCGATCACATCACACCCATCCAAGCCAGCGTGGCACCATCCCAATTGTACTTGCCCACAGTGGGCAAATCGCGCAGAAGCTCAAGGTAACACAGCCGCACCTGATCTCCGTGTGAATCCGGGAACAACCGACAAGTAATTATCTCCAGAATATATGCGTGCAAGTACTGATCAACAACCACCTATTATTTATTTAAATTAGAACATTGTTTACAAGTAAATATGATATTATTCAATTTAAATAAGGTACAATTTACATACCTGATCTGGACGATCCTGATAGTCCTTGAATTTGGCTCTCAATTTTGCTAATCTGATGGTACTAGGCGAGATGTGAATCTTCTCACATTTCTTCTTCTCTTTCTAGAGGCCCGCGTGCGAGTACCCAGCAAGTCTATGCACAATGGTCAGAAGTCCCCGTACTCGACGCCCATCACATGCTCCCCAA
The DNA here is from genome assembly GCA_028015225.1 of Carex myosuroides. Classification (NCBI taxonomy): domain Eukaryota; kingdom Viridiplantae; phylum Streptophyta; class Magnoliopsida; order Poales; family Cyperaceae; genus Carex; species Carex myosuroides. The sequence continues at coordinate 8,520,432 of CM051482.1, forward strand.
TAATAGTCATACCCCACAGACAGCTGACGTCTTGTAAGGTGACTGTCATCTCAGCATGGGGGAGATGAAATGTGTGTGTCTCGGGACGCCATCGCTCAATGAGCCTGGAAAATAAGCCCTCATCATGGTTCTCCTCGGCCATCTGGGATAGCTGAAACAATCCCATCGCACGCAATGTCCCTCCGTACGCTGGCTGGTACTTTAGCCACACACGGTTGTGACGAACCGTAACCGCATCCAAGCCCTGCATTTAATTAAAAATTCAGGTCAACTTCATTCAATATTCATAGAAAAAAATATGTTATTAGTATTTTTATAAATATGACTAATTTAGTCATTATCCGAGTGGCAGCCTCTACAATCCGGTGCTCCGTGTTCGGGTACCACAAAAAGTCGTTGACCCTATCAGTGTGACTCCGGATACCCGAAACATCTGCCAACGCGCCGTTGATGTGCTAGGACATCTCGTACGGAGTGGCTATAGGGTCATGTTGTGTATCTCTACTGAAAGATGGTACATCCCTACTAGAAGACGGTATATCTCTACTAGATGCCATGATGTATTTGATATTTTTTTGCTATTAGTGTTGGTACCAATTTTGGTCAAATATGATAATTTTGGTAAAATAACCCTACTTACATTTTGGAATTGGTCTAATTTAATTTTGGTGCTCAAACAATTAATTTGGTTAAATAAACTTAATTATATTTTGGTATTTGTCTAATTTAATTTTGGTAAAATAAATCTCATTAAATTTTGGTACAATCTAATTTAATTTTGGTGCTAAAACAATTAATTTTGGTCTTATTCTAATTAAATTTGGGTACAATTATATTTAAATTTTGGTTCTAAACTCTAAATTAATATCAAATTCTAAACCCTAAATCTAATTACTACCCTAAACTAAAAATTAAAACTAGAAAAGAAGAAGAAAACTTACCCGAGCTCGAAGGGATTGAAAGTTTCTTTGAATGGACACCAAAGAAGAAAACTTAATTTTGAATGGACATTTTTGAAAAAAGTCGGAAATCATGAGTAAATTAATTAATTTGTAATTAACTTTGGATATTAATAAAAATGTCGGCTTGAGGAGTAGCTTTCCTGGAAATTTGTACTTACAGGCATTTGTAACATAAAAAAAAAATAGAAAGTCTGTGACTGCTATCTATATAGATCTATTTTCTTTCCTCCCCATAATTTTTCTAATTCCTTCCAGCTGGAACCTAGTCAGATCTACACTCTCCGTTTGAACCTAATTTGTTGTTCTCCTCCAATTGCTTGTGTAGCAAAACATTAACATTTCACAAATTATTGGTGCAGATTTGGGAATTGGAATATGACACAATACTGTACTAGTCAAGCTGAACCTAGATATTTATTCCAACCCACATATTTAGGCAAATACATGAGCAGCTTATATTTAGTGGAAGTACACGCCAATTTGTCATTTTTGTTTAAGTAGATGCATATTTAGAACTGTTCCATCAGTGGCAGGTAGTGGTCTGCTGAGGGGTACCTCGGGCAGGGCAGGGGTATGCCCGAGGCGGGCAGCGGGTAGGCGGGTAGGGGGGTAGGCGGGTACAGGGGTAGCGGGTAGGCGGGTTTTTTTTTTAAAAACTCCGCCCTGCCCGTCTCAAACCCGTGCCCGTTGCGGGTAGACGGGTACAACGGGCACGGGTACAGCGGGCACGGGCAGGGGTATTTTTTTTTTTTTTTTTGCTGTTAATCTGGACCGTTATTTTTAACTTGGAACGAATCTCAAAGCCAAATAATACTGCTCCCTGCGTTAGGCCGAATCTCAAAGCGGTGAGAGTTAATCCCAAACCGTAAAGTGAAGGGAATCTTTTACACATATTGGAGAGGATCCCGGTTTGGATCCTGCGCTACCAGCCTACCACCCAATAGGCGCAGCGCAGTACCCCACAAATAATACTAGGCCCCTGCGCTACACCAATAGGCACCGTACAATTACTTGAAATTTGAAAAGGGAATCTTTTACAATTACTTAGTGCGCTACAGGTAAAGGGAATCTTTTACAATACTAGGCCCCTGCGCAGGCTGCGCTACACCCCTGAAAAGGGAATCTTTTACAATTACTTGATCTGCACCGTTCTTTTTAAATTGGCACGAATCTCAAAGGGCACGAATCTTTTACAATACCTCTGATTCTCTGTGACAGAGGGATCCCAATTTCCGAACCCAAAAAAAAAAAAAATCTAACTCTAATTTGAACAAAAAAATATAACTCTAATTCAAATTCTAACTTATTCAAAAAAATAACTCTAACAAATTTAACTTATTCAAAAATCTATTTTAAAAAAATAAATACAATTTGTTCTAACTTATTTTAAAAAATATAAATCTAACATATTTATTCAAAAATCTAACATATTTATAGATTCAAAAAATATAAATCTAACTTATTTATCTAACATATTTAAAAATTAATCCGAAATTAAAAAATAAAATCTAACCTATATTAAAATAAATCTAACATATTCAAATGATCAAATAACATATTCAAAATTTAAAAAATAAAATATAACATATTAAAAAAAATCCAACATATTTATAGATCCAACATATTTATAAAGAGGAGGGATCCACTTACAACAAATTTGAGTTACAACAAAGTTACAACATTCATTTTTTTCATTTTCAAAGTCCAAATCGTCGATCCAAACCGTTCAACATGATCTCCACAATAAAATGTACTTTCAGATTAAATTTTACATTTTTTTGAATTTTTTTACTATTTATTAAGTATTTTACAAAAAATAGCCATACTTAGACCATTGAATTTTGTACCCATCTTAATAAATAGTAAAAAAATTCAAAAAAATATAAAATTTGATCGGCAAGTACATTTTATTTAGATAATCATGTTGAACGGTTTGGATCGACGATTTGGACTTTGAAAATGAAAAAAATGAATGTTGTAACTTTGTTGTAACTCAAATTTGTTGTAAGTGGATCCCTCCTCATTTATAAATCCAACATATTAAAACATGAGGAGGGATCCACTTACAACAAATTTGAGTTACAACAAAGTTACAACATTCATTTTTTTTATTTTCAAAGTCCAAATCGTCGATCCAAACCGTTCAACATGATCTCCACAATAAAATGTGCTTGCAGATCAAATTTTACATTTTTTTGAATTTTTTTACTATTTATTAAATATTTTACAAAAAATAGCCATACTTAGACCATTGAATTTTGTACCCATCTTAATAAATAGTAAAAAAATTCAAAAAAATATAAAATTTGATCTGCAAGCACATTTTATTTAGATAATCATGTTGAACGGTTTGGATCGACGATTTGGACTTTAAAAATGAAAAAAATGAATGTTGTAACTTTGTTGTAACTCAAATTTGTTGTAAGTGGATCCCTCCTCTTAAAACATAACCTATTTGAAAAATCTAACATACTAAAAAAATCCAACATATTTATAGATAAACCTAAACATATTTTAATATACACACATATTTTAATATACACACAAATTTTATTTATGTTCCCCAGATGAATGTATAGAAAAGAAAATTTTAATATACACACAAATTTTCTCTGGACCACCTGATATATACAAAATAGAAGATGTAATCTACAAAATAAAGTAATAAAATTATTTTACTTAAAAAAAGTATTTAACACTCATTTTTTTAAAGATAAGTTTGAAGGTAACAAATTCATGCACTTTGACCCTGTGAATATAAATATATTCTTAATGAAGAATATAATATATGCTTCAAAAAATTCAAATTTGATTTATTACAGTAATTCGAATTAAATATAAAAATATGATTTATTCAAATTACATACATTATTTATTACAGAATTAATAAATAATTCGAATTACATACATTATTCAAATTAATTATATTATTAAGTATTATATAAATTAAACTCAATTTGAATCTGTACAAAATCTGAACCATTTACATTCTTTCTGTACGAATTACACGGAAAACTGACCCTCCATTTCAAATAGGGTGTATTTCTCACAAATTTTGCATGACCGACCGTGTACGGTGCCTATTCGGGCAGAGCGAAGGGGGCCAGTATTATTTTGCTATGAGATTCGTGTAAAATGTATTTACGGTTGAGATTTACAAAATAACACTTAAAGTTTGAGATATCTCAGAGGATGCGCGCGTGGCACTGAAGTCTCCAGGCTCCCTGCTCCCACGACCCACGTGCATCCGAAATATTCCGAATTCATATAACCTAAAGTACCTACAATTTTGATTTTAGATCTGGACCGTGCATGTTTTGGGATCTCCACTCTCCAGGCTTCCACATGCATCCAGGCTCCCACCGTCCCACGTGCTCTCCAGGCTCTCCAGCACAGATGCATTTCAGAATTCAGACGGTTCGGAGCAAAATACGTTAGTCCCACAATCAACACTCAAATTAATCTAAAGTCTATTTATAGTACTGCAGTTCAAATAAAGTACTAAAAGTTGAAAAGTAGACTGATACTCGGGACTCGGGAGTTCAAATGTTCCGGTTGCTACAGTAAATAGTCCGGGTTGCTACAGTACAAAACACTAGCGGGCACGGGTACGGGTACGCGGGTGCAGGTACACCCGTGGCGGGTGCGGGCAGACGGGCAGCGGGCACGGGTTTGCCGGGTACGGGTTTGCCGGGTACGGGTACACCCGGGTTTGGCACCAAAACAGGCCACCCTGCCCATTTCAAGCCCGTACCCGCGTACCCGTTTACCCGTCTATACCCGGGCACGGGTACGGGTACCCCGGGCAGCGGGCACGGGCGGACCGGGTTCGGGCAGCCGCGGCGGGCAGTGTCAAACCACTAGTGGCAGGTAGTGGTTGGCATTACTTTTGGTGGATAGTTATATCTTGCATCAGAATTAGAAAACTAAATTTATTCGTACAATTGCAATGAAAAATAACTATTGTTATAATTATCATCGTTAATCTTCTAACTATAACTAACAACAAATTAAAATCTCCATAGTTTCAACATTAGATAATTTTACAATTTTTTGTACAACTACTCAATATATTCTGAGTAATTAAATATTGAGGAGGGTCCAAATGCACCATTATTTTTGTGCTCCAATATGCTCCACATCATTTATCTCCATTTTTAAAGTCCGAACAGTCGATCTGAACAGCTCAACATGATCTTCATAATAAAATATGCTTGGATACCAAATGTTATATTTTTTAGAATTTTTTTACTATTTTTTAGATAGGTACAAAATAACTTTTTTAAGGAGATTCTGGACCATCTGATAAAGTGATATTGTACCTATCTAAAAAAATAGTAAAAAAATTCTAAAAAATATAAAATTTGGCCTCCAAACATATTTTATTATGAAGATCATATTGAACGGTTTGAATCAACTATTCGGACTTTAAAAATAGAGATAAAAAATGTGGAGCATATTGGAGCACAAAAATTATGGTACATTAGAACCCTCCTCTAAATATTTTACCAGAGCAGTGCATATGATTTGTACGCTACATGAAACCAAAACTGCTCTCATAAAACTTTATCCTAAATTCTCCCTGATTAATATTTAATAAAACGGTCTTTCGTATTACATCTTACATGTGAGAATTGAGATACATTAATTAGGAAAAGAAATGCTTTCCGCAAAGAATTAGCGCATATGGAGAAATGTTGAAGAGAGGAAATAATATTAAAATTGAAAAGCAAGGAAACGGACAAGAGGAATGAATGGCGACGCAATATGAGATTAAACTTAGCTGGCAATCAACGACTGAGAGAGACTTTTATGAAATGGGAGGCGGTCTAAGTCAAAAGCACCCCACGTCCCCATCTGAATCGTTCCATTTTTCATCTGGGTCCTTAATTTTGTAATAATTTGTATAGCCTGTTAATTTACTGGCAATACGGTTATACATAAATGGGAGTTCTAATTTTAACTGTGAACCAAATATAACTGCTGTTGATGTGATATTTGAACTTACAAAAGATTGATCTAAGGCAGATTCATGCATCAGTATAAATAATAATTAACCACTGCTGGCTGCTGCCTGCTGCCATTTGAAGAGAAAAAATAATCAGCCAATTATTCTTTAGACACAACTTTTACGAGAAAACGGTGACAATTGACATTCTATCAGCCAATTATTTTGAAACACGAATTTATAATCATATTAAAAGAAAAAGGTTGATGGAACAGATTTTTGGATGGCATAACAAATATTAAAAAACCCAAGGGTGTAAAAGAATAACAGAAGTATTAAAAACATTAGTTCAGATGATTCGTGTCGTAAACGTAATTTTCAGATGGCTCAACGGATAAGTATCAACTAACTATAAGCCAGAGGTTCAATGGTTACAAACTTATATATATATATATATATATATATATATATATATATATAATATAATATCATTAATCATGGATAACTTTACTTCTTGACAGTGACATCCTCAATGCTTTATTTCTTTCTTAGTCTCAACTCTGAAACGCATCCTCTTTATTTAATTTGAGATCTTTCAGTTAAATTCATCTGTCAATGCGTCCAAAACTGGCTGTCTGGCGAAGAAATTGCCAGCGTACCAGATAAACATAATCAGTTGCTCTTAGAAAAGCAATAGCAATACCAGAAAGAAGTTAAAATCAGTCACTAAACTAATGTATTTGATTGGTAACGCCCGGTTTATTACCCCCATCCGGCCATACCATGCACTTTTAAGGCAAACTATGCTTTGTTGAAATTTGTAAACCGCACAAATCAATTTAATTTTCTGAAAGATTCGATCTATTAACCGACTAAGTAAAAAAAAATTATTTGTTAAGATATTGAACTAGATCACTAGATCACTGAGGAAGAGTCAAAAATTAGTTGTGTCAACTGTCAACTATATAATAGATTGGAAATATATGAAGAAATATTAAAAAATAAGCAATATCAATAAAATTTATAATTTCAGTCATATACATATTCTTGCGCTGAACGATTTATGTTCTACGTGAACGTATTCAACTTCAAATTTAGAAGTACATGGAATGCGTCAATTGTTATTTATTTCAAAAAAACAAATTGTATGGGAAGGTTAAAGTTTTCAAACTTGAGTGATGCAGAAGGTTTAGAAGTTTCTCGTTATATTATCAACACCATTGTAGCTATTTTATTTTTATTTTCTTAGAGATATCACTATATTTTTTTATGAGAAGGATTCAAATGTCTCTATTTTTTGTCTCCACTATGCTTCTATTTTTAAAAACTATAATAACTCAAAATTTAAAATTTAAATGTTAAAATAAAAACGTTTGATATGATTTATGTTATTTTCTCTGTGTGCTCATAAAAAATTATTACATTTCAATTTTATTTTCATACGAATTAACAAGTTGAAAAATTAACGTCTATAAATTATCCACATTAGTACGTTTTTAGAAGCTCTTGATGTCAATTAAAATAAAGTTGAAATGTTATAATTTTTTACACGTGCATAAGATAAAATAATAAAATGATGTAGATCATATTTAACAGTTTTATTTTGACTTTTACTTTTTAAATTTTGAGTTATTAAAATTTTTAAAAAATAGAAGTATGATAAAGGCAAAAAAAATAAAAACATTTGAATCCTTCTCATTTTTTATATTGTTTATATTGTAATTTCATTCGCGAAACATTTGTTGATAAAATTTCATAAAATGCTGTAAAACACAACTTACTGTACTGCTATTTTTTCGTCAAAATTTAGACAAATATCTAAATTAGCTTTGCACCCACAAAATATGCAGAATAAATTTTACCATTGAAACTCCCAATATATCATTTAAGTTTCCATTTTTAGGCATCCCAAAATCTTTCACTTTTTTGTCAACCAACAGTAAAAATTGCGAATAAAAAGAGACTGAAAAAAAATTAAGGCGGTTAGCAAAAATAGGAAAAGAAAAGAGAGACACGGAGATCAAATATCCAACGGAAAACGAGCTTGTCATTATTATGAAAAATTAAAGTCATAGTAACAGCACATAAATTTGCAGATCATAAACAATTTCCAATTTAATTTACAATTTAATGAGCATATTAGGTTATTTGTCCATATCAAAGATTTAATTAAGTAATATTAAGTTTTAATTAAGTTATCTCTGCATGAACATTGACAATAGATATCGATAATACTAGGTTATATGCCCATATCAAAGATAAAAGTATATTCTAAATTAATAAAAAATATTATTAACCTGTCAAATTAGACTAGATTCAAATTTGCATCATTTTAAGCATTTTCCGAAATTTTTCTCTCAAAAAAGCAGTTTTCGAAATTCTGTCAAAGGCTATTAACTTGTAAATTTTGAATTGTATGAAAAATATATATAAACTCATATCAAAGCATTAATAATTTAATATCGATGATGTTACTTCTTACAATTGGAACGCCTTTCTTCAATCGAAACCAAAAGCCTTCTCTTTAATTGTCATATCTTTTCTCCACGGGTAAAGCAGAGACGGACACACGGATGGCCATTAGGGGAAAAGTGAAACAAAGGGAGAAAAAAATCAATAGGTCGTTGTAATTTTTTTTTCAAAAAAATAAGACAATATATGTTTTTTTTTAAAACTGCAGCAGTTAGTGGGAAGTTATCCTCTGCGGAGTTTTGGTGGACCAAATTAACTCTCAGCCGCTTGCTTTGTGATCGGGTTAACGGAGGGGCAGTATTATTGTGCTTTTAGATTCGTGCAAAGTTACAGATTAAAAATGACTGCGGAGCTTTTAAGCTCCGCAGAGATAATATTCCGCAGTTAGCTGTCACTTGCCACAATAGTCCAATCTACCGTTACTTTCTCTACCGTCAGTAACCTCTGTTTTATTTCGAATACCACTTGGTGAATCGAAGTATAATATTATATTCAGTAATCCAACAAATCTATGCTCATGAATCCAAATATAATCTAAACATTCAGTAATATTTCGTTAGTTTCTCATTCAAGAATTTTCTCGAACTGAAAATTTAACATTTTTTTTATCTCATTTTCTGTACATGGAATTTATTCCTATGGCCAGAGATAGCCGATGAAGCGAAACAACATGATTAGAGGAAGGAGCCTTAACAAACTAGATAAAAATAAAAAAATAAAAAATACACTAAAAGAACTCGGAGCTAAAGATTTCTAATTTTCAGAGAAACCGCAACTTCTTCTCTTCTTTGAAGAGTATTGCCTAATTAGAAGCTATCTACTCGATTTTTGCAATACCCAATCTTTTCAAGACTGCATTATGGACCCCATCTGTAGCCATACACAGATTTGGTGCGCCACTCTGGTGCTCCAGGTGCGACAGATAATTTACAACCTCATCTCGAATCATCGCTTGAACCATAGCCTTGAACTCTGGGCCGAAAGGAAAAGCTGGTGCTCGAACCGGTGCTGGCTGTACAGGTGCTGCATGTACCGGTGGTGCCGGAACAGTTACCGGCGGTAGGGGAACAGATACAGGGGGAGGTGATACCACAGCTGGCGCTTGAAATTGATCGGACTTCTCCGAACCTGGCAAGGAAAGGGAGAGTTTTAGAGTAGTGCAGTCGTCAACTTCAGTAGACGATCCAACTGGAGGTGTTAACGGCATGGGAAAAACAACACCTCCAGTTCTTGGCACGGGACGGTACACGAGAGATGTGGATGGCTGAGATGAAGACACAGGGGCGATTGGATTGCTATGATGGCTGGATTCTGACAAATCCGAGCCAGAAGGGCTACCCGGACTCGGGCACTTAAACCCATCACTACTGGATCTCTTTAGCGGGCGCAAGACAGACTCATCCAAATCCCCACCAAGATCGTCTACTGGAGTCACAGTTGCCGCCGAGTACTTCCTCTTCAAAGTGGAGTTCCAGTGGTTTTTAATGGCGTTGTCAGTGCGGCCAGAGAGGAGGCGGGCGATGGTGGCCCACTTGTTTCCAAAGCGGCTGTGGGCCCTGATGATGGTCTCGTCCTCCTCGGGCGTGAAGGGACGGTGCTCAACCTGAGGAGAGAGCTGGTTACACCAGCGGAGCCGGCAAGACTTACCGGATCTGCCCGGAATCGATTTGCTGATCAGAGACCAGTTCCGGGCACCATGCTTCTGGACCAGCCTTTGCAACGCCTCGTCTTCCTCTGGGCTCCACGGTCCCTTTATTCTATCTAGATCCTTCGATCTTCCACTCAGAGCCATTGGATCCAAAGATAACAGTTGCTCCGTTTTTAGGAAACTAACTTCGGTTTTAAAGTGGGGTTTAATGGAATATAACAGGGGAATGAAGAGGTAGAGAAGGTCACACGGGAGTTCTGAGAGGGGAGGAGGGATTTATAAAGGGGGTGAGAATGAAAGAAGGGTGACCGGGAGTAACCGGTATGGGAGACCGCTGATAGGACGTTGGTAGGGTCGCTACTTCCAGGCAGTCGGTTGCTTGCATACAGCTGGCAAATGGACACGCGTCGCTTAACCGCTGCGACCCCTCCCTTTCTTAGGCTTTGCTGGGCTCAGTATATCAATGACATTTCTACGTTTATTTACGAAATTGCTAGTGGGCGTATTTAATTGGTTAAAAGCGTTGCTACGTATGTCAGGAATTCAGACGTGTAGTTGGTGACTTGGGCTCACGGTAAGCCGGATACGTTTCCCGAAATATAACAAGCCATAAATACCCTTACTTTCCTTTCAATAATCTCTATCCTTCTCCAGTACGGAACTAAAGACGAGAAGCACGGTGCACGGAGTGCGTTGAAAACGGTTCTTTATTTTTCCTTCGCTGCCTGGCGTTTCCCGTTTTGGGAGTTATCCGTCTATTTCTAATCCAGATATGAAAACCGAAAAAATCTCGCACTTGGAGCCCAAACTATCGTCGTTAGAAACGGGACGCACGAATTTCGCCTGCCTAACCGCTGGGAGGGAGCTGTTAAATTTGCCCAGTCCAGTTTTTTGACACAAATAGGTTTATTTATTTTTATAATCAGAATGTCACTATATTTAGAATTGGTTGAGTTAACACTGAGAAGTGGGTCCTACATTTCATGAGGCGGTAACTTAACCCAAGGTGCAGAGAGATCTGGACTCAAGAGTCAATCTCTATCCATCTGCCCGTGGATCTGAGCCGTTGGTTGGGACCGCTGAGTGAATCCGTACGTCTGTACACGCATGGGCGTACGTACAGGGGTGTGGGGCTCGCTAATAATTGTTGGTTCTAGGCCTAACTGGAAACCGCAACGGGGGGCGGAACCGCATTGTGGGAAAGAGAGAGAATAATGGTAAGAACGGAAAGAGGGTAAGCAGATTTGAGATTTGGAGTGGGGAAGCAAGAGAGTTTAGCATAGTAGTTTTGACCAAGACAGCCTGGACAGCATTCCCCGAGCCCCACAGCCTCCATCTTTTTAATATAATTGAGCACGATTGTGTTGTGTTGGGTTGGTTTGGTTTGGTTTGATCATATTCTTCGGACTATAATACATTTTGTCATTTTTCTTTGGTAATCCTTTAAATATAAAATATATGTTGTATAGTTTTAACATAAGTTTACTTATAAAATTCTATGATGTTTTCATTGTTCTCGACAACATTTGAATTGTTGGAAATAAAATATTGCTAAATACATAAAATTAGATACAAAATACACTGTTAGTTAAAAATAGATTTAAAGTATGATTTGAATATTTGTCAAAACTCAAAACAAATTTTTAGTTAAAAATATAATGTTACATACAATAAGTTTTCTCAACAAATTTTGTTTGCAAGCTGTATCCAATGTAGTCAAAATTGAAATTGGTAGTTTGATGTTGTAACATTTAAGTGTTTCTTACTTTTAGATTTGTTTGGAAAATAAATTATTACAACAAATTATATCATAAATTTATACCTAAATAATCTAAGCAAGCAAATAACTTGAAGACCTTTTCTTTTCTTGGCAACTGTTGTTATTACCTCTCTAAAATTGAACAAAATTTGTCAGTTAAATATAATGTTTTAAGAAGGTTTTGCCCTCCTTTTATCCAAATAAGAAAATTTAAACCCTGTTATCATAATTATTTTATAAGCAGGGGTTCATATGGAAAATAGTAGGGACCACACGGGTAACAGATAGTTTCAAGCGGGAGGAAAATAATAAGGAAAAGAGCATGGGGTTTGGTTTGAATAATAGTGATCCAGGCCATGACGTGGCGAAAAACGACAAGAGCGGTCGCGGAATCAGAGGGAGTAAGAGAGGAGTCATTAGTGCAGTGGTGTCAGAAGCCAGGCTGTCCATCCCCAACCGCACCTCTCAACGGCCACCCTTCCAACCGACACCAGCCGGGTTTCCGAAACTGCCCCTACCCTTACTCATGCCTCTTGCCTTAAGTAACTCACCTTCCTCCCTCTTTCCTTAATCCAATATTTTATCATTATTTTAACAGTTGTTGGGATTTTATCATTTACTATTCCTGCTTTCCTCTTGTTTATTCTCGGAGCCCAAGTTGCCACGCGAACTGGAAAAAAACTTTAGGTGAATACTTTGCCAGATTTGCACATCAGTCCCTACGAACAATTTATTAGCGTACTAACTCAACATTCGTTTTTATAATATTTTGCAAGAATAAACAAAAAAAAGCAGTTACATTTGGACATTTTTTTCCAGGTACATTAACTAAAGGAACTATAATTAGTGCGATCCGCGTTTGCAGTAACCATTTACTACAAGCTATTGATAGAACCATCACCAGAAAAAGTAAAAACAAAAAAGAAAAGAAAAGAAGAAGATTTAGATGAAACTCAGAGCCGTGCATGGGTAAACCAACGGAACATGCAATTCCTCTTTCTTTAGTAATAAAATTGAAATAAAAAAACCAGAAAACAGATCAGGAATTGTCGGATTTTTTATGATATATTAATGATTATAAAATTGTATGATATATCCTTGGCGCACATGGGGGATAAGTCGGTTGCTAATCCTTCTCTTGCCATCCGTGGGAAGTGGGAACGGATCCGTATACTATTTATTTCCCCTTTTAAGTGGATTATTTAAATGATATCATGCCAAACGGCCGAATAAGTATTCCGTATTTTGCCACCAGTTCCTTTCTGTTACACGTACGTCTCTCGTCCATCCAAGCTTGGACCCACCAGTCCAACCAAACTGTTCCAATTTTAGCTGCATTATAATCTCCTCCTCGTGTCTCAGGAAAATAGAGGCCACCTCTGCAAATTGAAGACCAAGACCCACCCACCCCTTTATATATATATATATATAGTTGGTCTACGGTGCCAGACTCATATTTTGTGATTTCAAAGTTTAAAATATCGATCCGAACAGTTCAAATTGATCTCCATATTAAATTGTGCTTGGAAATCAAATTTTACATTTTTTGGAAATTTTTTACTATTTCTTTAGAATTTTTGAAAATTATTGTTTTTTATGGTCTAGAATTTTTTGAAAAACAGCGATTTTCAAAAATTCTAAAAAAATAGTAAACAATTTCCAAAAAAGTGTATAATTTTGGTCTCCAAGCACAATTTAATATGGAAGTCAACTTGAACGATTCGGATCGACATTTTGAAGTTTCAAATTGATGATATAGACGTGAAGTAAAACACTCGTTTTACTTCGCGAAATACCGTATCCCACTCTCTCTCTCTATATATTTTTTTAGATTGCAGATTATAATTTTGAATTTAAACTGTAAAAACTTCTGCCATTTCTATAAATATAATATTTTGAGGTTGCATTGGATTATCTTTAGAGGCGGACAAATATGGGTCTGTTTTTACGTTGCTTACGGACGTCCTAAATTTTTTAAAAATGATTACCAAAAGTTTGTAACTCAAATAAAAAATAGAAGCGTTAACTTACAAGTTATCACCGACTATTTTTGCATTGTAAAAGAATAATTACAGCAGCTTACTATCTTTGTGTTACATTTTATATAGTTTTTTTCGTTCACCTAAAGACAACCAGTGACGAATACGGATACTCACGAGGCATAGTATCAAAGGTGTTATGATTTACTTAGGGAAACATTTTTTTAATATTTTTTATAATAAAAGAAGCATATTTTGAAAATATTTTTTTCTAGTTGTTGGTCCGGCTATTTAGATAATGATTTAAGGGTATGTTTGGATGAGAGCTTGAATAGTTAGAATTGTGAAATTTTGAATTAGTAGATGAAAATAGAAAAAAAAAAATAGTGATTTTTATATTAGTATGAAAATGGTGCTATTCGGATTAATAAAAATATTGTTTGAATTGTACATTTGAAATATTAATAGTTGTAATTAAGAAAAAATAATATTAACAACATGCTAATTAAAGAAAAAATAGATAAGTGAAGTCTCAAACGAATTGTCATGACGTAGAGATGACAGAAGTGGCGTCAATTTTGTTATTTCGGAACTGTGTTGTCGAAAATCCGAAAACAATTTTTTTCTCTCTTCACACTTTCGAATAGCAGTTATTCCAATATTTACATGAAATAGCAAATAGTAGTTGTTCTAGATATTCCAAATAACAAACATATTGTTTATGTGCACTTTACTATTCCAAATAGTCTTATTTTCGAGTAATCTCTATTCGTGGTGCATCCAAACATATTCTAAATAACTAAAATCTTCGATAGCGATAATATTATTGTTTCGCTAAGATCTAAAAAATACTACTGTACTATTTACAGCCAATCATTTTGTAACATTAACAGAACTGTATAATTACAAATATTGCCAGGGGTTTATTGGTAAAGTGTAGATAACTAATTAAGTCCGTGTCAAGGTAGGTAATATGGGTATGGGTACCATAAATAAATAAATTTTCATAACTAACTTTGTATTAACTTCCCTTAGACTAAGCGATCAGACAAACCGCTTAGGCATCAGGTCTTCTGCTTGGTCCCTTTCAATCTTTCATTGCCAACTCATGTGCGTTGAAATTTGCACAAGTTAAATCCCTATCAAGCTTGATAGATATATATACAAGAAATGTAGCAAATACCGACGTTTTTATTAATATCCAAAGTTTAATAGAAATTAATTAATATATTCAGATCCGCTGAGAAGTTATAAAAATATCTGTACCGGCTATTTTCTGAACGGTGTCCAATTTATTTTATTACCGGCCAAAAAATGACCGATACCCAATTTTTTTTAATACAGTACCGGCCATTTTCTGACCGGTACTTAATTTTTTTTTTTTTTTTAGGATGGGCATATCATAGTTGGCTAGAAGAAAAAGTTGTAAAAAACTCAGATTGAAGTCTGCACTCGGTTTGGCTAAGATCAAACAAATGCATTTGGTTGGATGCGTGTGTTGCACTGGTTGCATGTATCGGTGCATCATCAATATTTTTGCAATGAAACATCGGTGCGTCGCTGATGTTTTATTAGACTTAACCTTAGAAATTAAGCAGGGTAGTGCTAAAAAAACATCGGTGCGTTGCTGATGTTTTTGCAATAAAACATCGATGCACTTCTGTCGTCATTAGGCCGTGCATAAAGCATCGGTACTCAATTTTAGAGTGCTGGTTATTGTCAAATTAAATTCACTAGCCGCATGCGAACACTAAATTTTAGTGTCATACGACACTGTAAAAAAAACGTAGTTTAGTGTTCGCATGTGGCTAGTGAATTTAATTTGACAATAACCAGCATCCTAATAAAAAATCGATGTTTCATTACAAAAACATCAGCGACGCACCAATATTTTTTTAGCACTACCCGCTACCCGGCTAATAAAACATCGATGTTTCATTGCAAAAATATCGATGATGCACCGATACATGCAACCGATATAACACACGCATCCAACCAAATGTATTTGTTTGATCTTAGCCAAACCGAGTGCAAACTTCAATCCAAGTTTCCTATGACTTTTTCTTCTAGCCAACTATGCTATGCCCATTCTAAAAAAATAAAAATAAAATTAATTAAGTACCGGTCAGAAAATAGCTGGTATTGTATTAAAAAAAAATTTGGATACCGGCCTTTTTCCGGCCGGTAATGAATTAAATTGAATACCGATAAGAAAATAGCCGGTACGGATATTTTTATAACTTGGATATATTAATTAATTTCTATTAAACTTTGGATATTATAAAAATGTCGGTAGCAAATATTATTACTCTAGGCAATTAAGATGATGACATAACGAGGGATTGGAGCCACGTAATTAGAAAGCTTCGGAAGCTCATGACGCACAAGTACCTCGTTTTTATTAGCTGGGTACCTGTAAAACATATATGATTGGATTTTGCTTTTTGCCGAAACTTTGATTAATAATAAAAAAAATATTAAATTTCAAAATCTACGTTCTGTTTAATAAAATTTTGAAAATTATCTAAATAGCATATTAATTTTCGGTTTTAGGCCGAATTACCGCAAATTTATTTTTCAATTTTGAAATATCAGAAACGGAAAATAAATTTCCGGTTTCGGTTTTGGAATTCCAAAACTGGAAAATAAATTTCATGTTTCAAGTTTTTTTTAAAACAAATAATGTTATAATTTATTTATTTTTGTATTAAAATATTAGAAATATTATATATATTTCTTTGAAAATAGATGGAATACTATATAATTTGATTTATTAGAAAGACTACGACAAATAACCAGATCAACATTTTTCAGGTCGAATTTTTCGTGGTTGTGAAAAAAATTAAAATATTACTTTGTGTGTGTTATAATCCGTAAAATTAATTTAGTTAATTAATATAATAATTAAGATTTGCAACGAATTAAAAATTTAAATTTATTTGTTAGGCTAAATAAAGAATTTTAATTGAGATTTAAAACTTAGAAATTTATGTAGTTGATTAAAAAAATAAAATTTTATCAAACTAAATAAATTGTATTGATTATAAATCATCTCGAATTGCAACTCATAAGTTATAGCGGTTAATTCTTATACATACGAAGCTCTAAATAAAACGTGATCCATTAGTGAACATTCTAATTAATAATTAAAACAAGTTACAAATAAATTCTACTTAAATTAAGAACAATTCGGAAGGTACGCATTAAATTTAAAACGCAAATTTCCGGTTAATCATTTTGAATTATAAAGGAATTACTCTTAATAGATCACCAAATTTAATGCTTGATTGATTTCGAATTTTCTTGACCACTCAAATTTTTGTTGCACGAATCTTGAAGCGGACCTGTGCCTTTTAATCCCTCCCCTTTTCTTCTTCTCTCTATTTCTCTGCCTTCTGGACCCGCCTTCCCCCTTTTGTTTCTTCCTTGCGCGAAACCTAGGCGACTCTCCTCTTCCTTCTTCCGCCGCTCTCTCTCTTGTGTCTCTGTGGCGCCGACCCTACCGATTGTTTACCTTCCCTCCTGGAGAGGGATGTGGAGAGATCCCGCTCGTTTCTCTTTTGCTCGGTTACGAATTTCGTCGCTGTCCCTTCTCTTGTCAAAGGAGGAGTGTACGAGCGACGACTGTTGCACACCCACCCCGCGACTTTGTCGATGTGCCATTGAGTGTCTCTGTGGAGGGCATGCCTACTCCTTGACAGGTTTTGACTGAAAAACCACCCTTTTTGATCTCTCTCGGTTATATATGGCACCCTCTTCTCTTCATTTCCTTCTTCTTCTTTTTCGGTCATTGCTCTCTTTTCGCTCATGTGTTGAGAATCAAAGCTCTCTCCCTCTATTTTTCTGTTTCCCTCTGTGATTTACAAAAATCCGAAACCCTAAAAGGGTTGTCTGTTGATCTAAGCATTGCCAGAGCTTTCGAGCATTTTCCTTGGTGCCGGGTGCTTACTGTGGTACTTGCTGAATTTTGAGAAGGCCGAAGAGCAAGCCGTTTGCTTGGAACCGGCCTAATTCTGACCTCGTTGCGTTTTCCCTCCCTCTCGGGTAACTCTTGAGCCCCTTGTTATTGTTGCTTTGTTTTTGTGCATGTGATGGTCGAGATGGCTAAGCGGGTTGTTGATTTTCCCGTCTTGGTATCCATGTTGACGGGGCAGCTCTTTCTTGTGCTCGAATTTCAGTCACTGGCCCGTACCAGTTTTACTGGTTTTGTTTTCCTTGGTTCTGAGTATTGCTGGCTGTGTGAACCTTTTTGTTGAATTGTGGTCTCTGTACCTTCTTGACTGACCTGTGCCTTTCCTGTTCTGTTTTGCTGACCTGACCTGACCTGTTTTGCTGTTCTGTTCTGTTCTTGACGATCTGGTACGTGTGGTATCGCTATTGTGGTTGTTTTGCTTGAATGTGGTGTTTCTATGTTACATGGCTGATTGCTGGTACCATTAGATGTTTAAAATTTAGTAATAAGAATTTTATAAATTTAGTAATTAGAATTTTTACATAACGAAAATAATTTGTAAAGAAAATATGTTGTTAATTGATAAAGGACAATTAAATTAACAACATATTAATATTCTCGCATCATTCGATTTCAAATTTCGTTAAGTAGGATAATTAGATAATCACGTGCTATTTTACATTTATCAATTTATCGACTTCTATAAATTATTAAAAATAATTCGTACGACTTTAGAAATATTATCATTAAATAATTGACGCTTATAAACTACGTACTTAGGATTTAAAAATTATGGTAGCTTAATTAGTTGAGAAAAACACGTCATTTTACAAGTGAATAGGAAATTAATAATAGCAAATTAAATCACGTGAATTATACCTTACGTATTTTATTGTAAAAATATGCAATAACTTAGGTTAAAAGTCACGACTTATTTAGTTAAACAGTACCTTCTAATTAAAATATAAATAATATTTAAATCACGTTAGATTAAATTAAACCAACTTTGACCTAATTTTACGCTCAATCGGAATCGAATTAAATCGATCGAACCGATTGAGCATGATTTAATGGCAGTGGAGTAAATTAAATTCGAACCATAGTTAATTAATTAATTAAATACGAACACTTAGTGAAATTCATCATACGGGGTAATAAGGGTTACGAATAATTAGTTTAGACTCTAATTAAGTTACGTCCAAATTACAGGTCATCCGACCTACGTAGATTCCGATTCGTGGACCGATCCCGCTGACGCTTGTACAGGAGCAGGCGAGGATTACGTGGATCCCGGAGGCTATTAGCGCGTTCTACCCCTACAGCCATCAGGTGTGGGATATCTGAATTATCTTTTCGTGGCGTACTCTTACCAGTCGACCACTTGACCTGTCATTCGTACTTTAAATTTTGTAGTTGCATTAGAGCATGTTTAATCCTTTCTGAACTATAATTAGGAAATTGCATAACCCCTTCTAAATCAGAATTTACTGTTTTGTAGGAGTAGAGTAAATTAATTAATATATATTAATTTAGGATATTAGTTGTCCTCTTCTCGTAGAGGACAACATATTACCGTAGTTAAGCATGTGCATTGGTGAGTGTGAGATAGAAGACCGAATGATTGCTTTCCGTCCTCGTAGAGTGGGCTGCGAGGCAGATTGCGGGTCATTGGGCTGAGGGATCACTTGATCCCTTAGAGGTCTTATTAGGATTATTATTATTATATGCATTGAGTTGTTACTATATCATTTTCGTTCATTTTACCATTACGTGCGGGCCGGACTCGAGCCCCGAGGCACGGAGACGATTCGGGAGTTATCCCCCCTACATTAGGAGCTACTTGCCTAGAACGGCTGCCGAGGTTGCGGTGGCAGATATTTACTTTTATTGCACGGGCCGGATACGAGCCCTGGTCCCATTAGTCTGGCCGGACGGTGGAGTTCCGTCGTCTGCTCATGAGGAGACAGATTAACTCATTCTTACGTCTTGCTTGTAGTTTTCTCCTATTGGATATGTTTGGATGAAGAATCGTCTAGAGTAAGGAAAATACACGAATTTTGGATATAACCATCGGCTAGCGTGCACTTGCCTACGGGTTGAAGTCTTGTGTGGGCAAAACTCGATGCTATTAGGCATCGGGTATCTTTGCCCCTCTGATCGCAGTCCTTGTGTTATGTCGCATTGAGATATAAATTCAATTTGGTTGAATTTGACACGGCACGGGGTGACAAAATTATCCGTATTATTACTATATTAAATTGTACACACTGTACCTATTGTACTGGACTCCGATTGATTATAATACTCATTCTGCTTGTATTTTATTTTGGGAAACTTTAATCATGTTGTCATAATAGGATAATCGCATCATTCATCTATTATATGTACTTTTCTTTTGTAATTAGTATGATAGGTTTTGAAT
Organism: Carex myosuroides; assembly: GCA_028015225.1. Lineage (NCBI taxonomy): Eukaryota > Viridiplantae > Streptophyta > Magnoliopsida > Poales > Cyperaceae > Carex > Carex myosuroides. Next base: position 8,540,574 of record CM051482.1, read on the forward strand.
TCCGCAGCATGTGCATTAAAAGTGAATAATGACCGACTTTACGTAGATTTCAAATTAAAAACGTGCTTTGACTTAAGAGAACCCCTGAAGGGATAATACTGGGTCACATACTGGGCGATCATTCGCTCATCCCTCCTTTTTATGGATGTGGGCAGGTACAGAGTCTGACGGTCCGCAGTAGGAGGCGTCAGGAGCTGTCCTCGACGACCACACCGCCTGTTATAGATTAGGGACTTTTGTTTAGGGTTTTGCGAGTCCGATGTTTTTGTTATACACATGGGACTCGATAGATTATGTATCCCTTTGACTAGTTTATGTTATTTTATCCTGTTGTGGACTGTATGGATATTATGTATGTATTTATGTTTATTTGATATTTATGACTATTGCTGTTTGTTTTATTCTGTTTCCGCTGTGCATTATTGTTTATATTTGTTTAGCCTTGCGTGTCATTTCGATTAATTGACACGAGGCGGGGATTGATCACACTCTAATCCGGAAGTTCTGGTTTAGGGTGTGACAGTGTGTTATTGGAAAAAAATAAAAATATTTTGAATCTGAGTTATTGATCCCGGTTCAAAAGTCAATAAATACAGAAAGTATTTGGATTCTTCTAGTTTTGAAAAAACAAAAAAGTTTGTTAGAAAAAAATTTCAAACAAAATTTTTATCAGAGTTTCGTCAGAGAATCTTTTAATTTTTTGAAAAATAGAAGGATTATAATATTTTATGTATTTATTTAGAAGTGACTTTTGAACCGAAATCAATAATTCAGATTCAAAACATTGTTATTTTTTTTCAATAACACTCAAAGAAATAGTTTTATTTTTCTTACAGCCGCAAAAAATCTGGGCTGAAAAATGTTGATCCGGGTTATTTGTCGCTGTATTTCTAATAAATCAAATTATATAGTATTTCATCTATTTTCAAAGTAAGATATAAAATATTTCTAATATTTTAATACAAAAAATAAATAAATTGTAACATTTTCTGTTTAAAAAAGAACTTAAAACAGGAAATTTATTTTCCGGTTCTGCGGTTTTGGAATTCCAAAACCAAAACCACAATTATTTTTTGCAGTTTCAGAATTCCAAACCGGAAAATAAATCTGCGGTAATTCGGCCAAAAACTGGAAAATAAATCTGCAGTTTGGATAGTTGTCGAAATCTTGTCAAACAGAGTGTAGATTTTGAAATTTAATTTTTTTTAGATATTAATAAAAATTCGGTGCTTTTTGACTCAGACTCACCTGTGGATGTGGATGTGAAGAAATGTCAAAACTCAACCGAAAATTAATTGCTGTATTTTTTTTTATAGAAATTACTTCTGTGCACTGATTTTCTGTTGAATAACTAATACATATTTAATCGGACGGGAGTAATACATGATGAGGTTTTTTTTTAATTTTACATAAGAATAATTTGATTATAATCCGTTTCTAATAATTGATATCTTGTACTAAAACTAGTAACTAGTTTTTCGATATATGAATATGTTCCTGTGATGCTATATTCCTAATTTTAGTTTCATTTATTTTCTCCAGAGTAACAGTAAATTCACCGTAAGAATAAGATAAAAAAAATGTAAATTATAAAGAGAATGTAATAAAATGTAGAGGTTTAGATTTTATTTTAACGGGCATGAAGAATTTTAAGTATCAAGGGAACATTGAGTTTGTTGCTTTCTTAATACTTAATCAAATAAAATAAAAACAACATAATGCCTTACATGTATAAAATTTAGAAGTCTAGCTTTCATATTATTATTAATGGACATCAGTGGTGTCTTTTATTACAAAAGAAATTGAAGTGACTAGTAAATTAAAATTAATAAGCCACATCAGCAGTAAATTAAACTAATTTTAGCGAATACATGCCAATCGTTTTGCCACGTCAGAGTTTATAAATGATTTCTTAATAAGAAATTATTGAGCAAAGTTGCTAAATAAGAAATCCATCTACATTCCTGAAACTGGTTTAGCAACTGCCACGTCAGATTAGAAACTCTAATAATAGTTTCAGAGATGCAGATGCTCTTACATTTGCTAATTTAACAATTGCACTGCAGTAAAATTAGTATAAAATCATCTAACCTCTGATTATTAACTGCATTAATTCATAAGTAAATAGAGAGATAGAGATTCATAATTTAATCTGTTGGGTGATAAAATATAGAGAGAGATAGATTCATAATTTGATATTCAGTTTTTTTTTTTTTTTAAACGAGCACTTCTCGTAAATTTAAACTTTAAAAGGATCATCAATCAACAATATAGAAAATAATAAACACACGAAACATTCGAGAAGAATTCTCCCCACAAAAATAAATACTAAAAATAAGGGAAACAAGCTGGGGACCTGGGGTCGGAAAGGACTAAAATAACCTCAGCACCGTTTGTATGGTTACTTACCACTTACCAGATCCAAGACGCGGAGGGTCAAAGAGCAAAGGAGGAAAATCCAAAAGAAAAGGTTAAGGAGAGAGTGACTCAGTGAGGTGAGAGAAAGGACAAAAAGGAGCGAGATTTAGGCAATCGTACTTCCAGTATTTGTATTTTGAGCGGTTACAATCCTTGACAGCTGTGTCCACCCTTCTCTCCCCTCCCCTGAACCTATCTTCTCATTTTGCGTTTTCACACGCGGTTTTCCCTCGGGCACGGCCCCTACAGTTTATTATTATTATTATTATTTTATATTCATCTTCGTTAACAAACTTTTACCATTAATTCCCTTGCATTTTCACTTTCGACTTTGAGATCGGTTAGTTGAAGAGTAAAATTAAACACAATTGAATATAAAATGCGCTATTTTTCACGAGTAGAACTAGGGTGTTCTTAAGCTCACTAAGTTTCTTTGTGAGTTTAATTTAAAAATCTATTGAATTATTTTCAAACGATGAATTCAAACTATTGAAACCGATCTACTTCACGAGTGATGTGTTTATATGTCAAATTTATAAATTTTCGAACTAACTTAGTATAAAGTAAAAAAAAATAGCTTATAAGTTAATTTTAATTTGTTCATTTTCATCATTTTTGACCGTTTGACTTTATATTAAATTAGTTTGAAAATTTATAAATTTGACATGTAAACTCAACACTCGTGAAAGGTTGGATTATAAAAACTCATCACTAGATGATAAGAAAATAAAATTCATTAATAATAATAATTGGATTATAAAAACTTATGTGCTTATAAACTATAATTATCTACTCGTAATCTCTTGTAAAGAACCCGTGGTAGAAATACTTACGATTGTAATGATTTATATAAGTTTACGCTTTTCGTTTTTCGTTAATAGTAGCCTCCTTACAAGAGGTTTTAGATTAATTTTAGATTCAACAAAATTTTGGATAAAAATTTAAATTGAGGGAGAAATCGATCCTCGTAGGCCCGTATTATTTACAATCGTCATATAATTAAAACTTTAATTGCATACAATAATTTAATTTTTATCTAATAGTGATGAGTTGTCAGTACGGGTGAAAACGATATAGATAATATCTGATTCGTATTCGATCCGTATTCAAAAAATTAGATGTAGACATTCTATATCCGAATATCCGTGTGGATATGGATACTGATATGGTTTTATGTTTCCATTATCTATTATTTGTATCCGAATAGTAGATATATACCATATATTTTAATATATATTATGAAAAAATATGTTATTCACCATTGTAATTCGATAAATATTATGAACTTTAGTACTTTTTAATTTTTTTAATAAATATCCGATCCAATCCGTATTCGTATCTATCTGATATTCAATCCGTATATGTATCTAGAAAATTAAAAATAGATATGAATATGGTTTTACCACTATCCTCTCTCCGTATCCTCTCACCTATCTAGAAAATTAAAAATAAATATGAATATAGTTTTACCACCATCTGCTTTCCGTATCCGCTCCGTTTTCACCTTTACTCATGAGAGAGAAAATGTAGATTCTATTTTTGCAAAGAAAATATCTTCAAATAATCATTTACAAAGCTTCCTTAATACAATTTATTCATCATGGAACCTTTTAATAAATCACTTTCGACGAAACAATAATTTTATAATATTGAAATATTATTCTGATCTTGAAATAATAGGTTATGAGTTGCTTTGAAAAAAAAAAAATTTACAAAGCTTGCTTCATATACACTATTAATCTTTGTAACCTTTAAAACCACCTTGGACGAAATTAAGATTTCATAATGTTGAAATAACTTCGTGCGTTCTAAATACCATAATGTAAATACTTGAAACCCGTTCGTTTGAATATTAATGCCCGTTTCCTTTACTGCAACCCGTTCGTTAGGAAGTCTATTTGAATATGACACGACGGTAGAGAGCATCTCTTATTCTCTCTGATATTATTACATCTACTAAGGATTCTCTGTGAATATATCCTGTGGTCTATAGTCGGCTAGTCGTAGAAACTGATAAACACTATGCACTTGCAGCGATTGTGCCGAATTTTTTTAGTTAACATTTGAAAAAAAAAATTACTGAGTTGGCATATATCTTTTAAAAAATTTAATGTTAACAGGAACATAGACTTGTTCGGCAAACTGAAATTTTTATTGTTACCATGAGAAAAAAACGGAATTAAATCGTTACCACTGCCTTGGAGCGCTTATCAATACTACCACCCTCGCTAACCCAGTCCGCGCACCAGCCTGTTCTGCCTATTAAGGCACCAACTTACATGGTGTATTAATGTCTATATTACGTGGTATAGTTCTGATGATAGTTGTTAAGGCACCAACTCAGTATTATTTTTATGTTGCGTATTTTAGATCGTTATTTCGATTAGTTTTATGTTGCGTATTTAGATATTATTTTCATATTACTTCTTATGTTGCGTATTTTAGATCTCATATCCCGCAATACATAATATATTAAAACATAAGAACACACCATAGATAAAACATAACACACAACGATACATATTCCGCAGTCATAGTATTTTAAAACATAACACACAATACATAAAACATTACCGAAAGCCTTAACCTTAATACAAAACCGAAAGTTTGTACCATAATACATAACCAAAAACCCTAACCTTAATACATAAACAGAAAGCCCTAACCATGACATTATTGGGTACGGTTCCTAACATCCATTCTCCTTCTCGCATTCCTTTCGAGGGTAGCTCTGTTGGTCTCGTGACCCCTTCTCCTTCCTTCCAGTATGTCCATCCACATTGGGACCCTGTTGTGTCTTCTCCGACCCAACTTCACTAACCGGTGCTCTGGCGTTAAGATATCCCCTTCGTGCGGCGGCCAATCACCTTGATTGTCATACACGTGGAATTCTCCACTCCATGTGTCGATAAGCGTTTGAATGTTGTAATAGTAATTTACGAAGACATTTGGATCGTAGTTCCTACATTTTTCACACATTTGTAAGTTTCATAATCCAAGATTATTAATGAAATTTTAACAGTTGTTCGTACCTTATTTTACACACTGCCACCATTCTGACCTTGTAATACTTCACCACCAAAATAACAAGCAATTCCAATCATAGTTACCTGAATTACAGAACAAACTCAACATTTAATAAATTTACAAAAAATTAAAAAAGTAATTAAATAATTAAAAAAATATAAAGGACTAGAGTGAAAAAAACTTACTCTTTGGTCTTTGCGAGAATGTTCTTTGCTTGCTGCCTTGGGTCGAATGGAATGAGCACAGTATACTGAGTTGGTGCCTTAATAGGCAGAACAGGCTGGTGCGCTAACCAGGTCCGCGCACCACCTGGTGCGCCAACCCAGTCTCCGCGCACCAGCCTATTTGGTGCGCGAACTGGGTTAGCGAGGGTGGTAGTATTGATAAGGGCCCCAAGGCAGTGGTAACGATTTAATTCCGTTTTTTTTTCTCACGGTAACAATAAAAATTTCGGTTCGGCAAATCGTTAGAATAGGTGGTGTTTGATTGAGACCTAAAGATTTGGAGGTCTAATATCGACATCCCAGTAACTCAAATGAGTTTATAAATAACTGTTAACTACTTTTTAGAAATTAAGATTTCTCAAGTTTCTAAACTCTCATATCTTTGAAATTAATTTTAGAGTTTCTATTAAGTCACGTCAGTAATAAATTAAAAATCAGAAATAATTTGATCCAATTATTTGGTCAGTGTGGAGTTTATAAACAGTTTCTTAATAATAAACTTTCTTGCAAAGTTGCTAAATAGAAATTCTCTCACATCTCAGAAACTGGGTTATAAACTCTAAAAATACCAGTGATGTAGATGCTCTCAGTTGGTTATTCTAACTTAGGCCCGTCTAAGTTATTCATGGTTGTTGAGGCCTAAAGTTAAATTATGGTTTAATATATTTCTTGTTTGGTTGGGTTTATGGCCTAATTCATGTTTGTACAATTTATAATTTAATTATGATTTTGGTTTTGTTTGTAATACGATGATCATTTAATTTAAAAGGTAGGACTAACTCCCAATTTGTTTTAGAGGTAAAATTTAATAAAAAGCTGCAAAGTAAAGTTTCCTACAGGTTAGTCTCTCTCTTAATGTTACACACCAGCGATAGAAATTGAAAAAAAAAAAAGTTTTTTTTATTAATTTGGGATAAAACATAATTTTACAATTATTTTATAAATTACGTATATTTTCATAATATTTTATGTACAAAAGTATAATATAGAGATATATTTAATGAGTTAAATTCTCTTAATTAGATCATTTGAGATGATTTAGCAATTTTCTCATTAATTCCCTTTGAATCAACGTTAAGTTAAGTCACAAGGGTGGACTAAATGTTAAACCACCTTGATAGGTGGTTTTAACTTTTTATATTTTAGGTTGGTCTAAAGATCGACTGATGTCATCTTAGTTCGGCTCAATTAAATCACGTTTGGCGGCTTAACTGGGGCCTAAATCCTTTATTCCATGGTCTAGACCTCAACCAAATATGACCATAGAGAAAAAGTGAAATTTGGAATAGGCTTCAATTTCTGAGGTCATGCTCGATTGATGGTGGAAGAGTATTAGTAAATGATCCAAATCTATCTCTTGAAAAATGCCAATTCATCTATTCCACATTTCCCATGGAATGAGGAATTGGCTCATAACACTTGTTCGCACAGGAGAATTGTGATGGAATAGTAGCCAAAAGTGAATGAAATTGAATGCAATAGAGAAAACGTGAAAAAATGGAATTGGAATGAAATATGCAGTCAAACCCTTCTCTTTTGCAGTTTAGCCCCTCTCTATTCCATTCCGCTATTCCATGGTAGATGTGGAATTAGGAAAGAGTGACTTTTTTACATGTTGGAATGGGCTCAATTCCACTCCACTAATCCAAATGTGCCAAACATGATTGGATTTGTAGGGAATATAAGCCTATTGCCTTTTCCACTTCTCCACTATTATTTGTCGAATGGGCCCATAGAGAAATAAAGGAGGGTCTAAAATGTAAAAAATAGAGGTTTGACTGCTAAAGTTCAAATCCAATTCCACTATATCAAATTCCTCAATTCCACTCACTTCTTCTCTTGTTCAGCGGGAATAGAACATAATTTTCACTCTATTTCTCTATTACACTCTTGCCAAACCGCCTATAGATATTATTTCCACACCACTTTGAAAGTGACACACAAATGTTATTTGTGTGACAAAAGAATCTGCACGTGATTTGTCAGATAATTTTAAAATGGATGGATAATTTTAAAGCCACAGAGCTTGTATGGCAATATTTAAAAAAAAATCATTCGGTTTCACCGACTTATAAACATAATTTAATGTGGAAAATATTATGTTTAATCATATTTGTACTCCTGAACAATAACTGTACAATAAGTATATTGATCAATAAAAACAAACGAAATAAGCTAAATTCTTTTTTTCCTATTCATAACCATAGACCTTGGTATGGATGGTTGCATCTGTTATGAACTATAAATGATTTGAAAATGAATTATAAAAGAATTTGAGTGAGCCTATGGTGCTATGCATAGCACAGATGGGGTCCGTGCTACGGCCAAAAATTTGACTTTTTAAAATCCTAACGGTCGATCCAACCGTTCAATGTGATAATCATATGAATATGTACTTGCAAACTAAATTTTATATTTTTTTGAATTTTTTTACTATTTTTTAGATAGGTAGAAAAATCAGTGTTTTCTGAAAATTCTGGACCATCAAAATTCTACCTATCTAAAAAAATAGTAAAAAAATTCGAAAAAATATAAAATTTAGTTTGCAAGTACATATTCATATGGTTATCACATTGAACGGTTGGATCGACCATTAGGATTTTAAAAAGTCAAATTTTTGACCGTAGCACGGACCCCATCCGTGCTATGCATAGCACCATAGCCTCACTCAAAGAATTTTATTAAAGATGTATCAATTTTTGTAGCAAAGAAAACACTCCGGAACATTTTTTATAAACTCTAGCTGATTTAGGCTTTTTGAGGTACAATTTCCCATACAAAAGGTATTACTTTAAACAAATGCGGGATAGATGATTTAAATATTATTAGTTCTAAACAATTCATTAAGAAATGGAATAAGACGTCAGTGACAGCTCGTTTGATTTATTGCATTTGGTTTGCTTGTAAAGGCGATCCAATTTGAATTTTTTATTTTGATATTAGTATTAATAATCTATAATAAATAAATTCGTAAAACTCAGCTCATAGAGAAAGCAACGGGTTTTGCTATAAACAAAATTTCCTTTGAGTTCCAAAAAAAGAAAAAGAAAATTGAAACTCTTTGATTAAACTTTTACCAATTCTCCAAATTGGCTTAAGTAAAATTATTTCCTAATTTTTCCAACTTATCATAATAATTTTAACTGCTGAAAAAATATATATCAGATATTAACATTTGATCTGATAACAAAAATAATAATATTTATTACATAAGAGATCGCAAGTTTAAAATTTAAAAGAAGTATTTTTTGAACACTTAACACTATGATCGGGACGAATTCCAACCCAGACAAACGAAAATGAAAATTATCATTCTCGTCAATTTTCTGATCAAGAAAGCGAAGAGAAACCATAATAGAGATGATTCCGAGAAATAGCGGGAGAAATAATATTAGGAGTGTCCTATTTAATATATAGTATGATATTTTTTTTCAGAGGAGCCTGACTTAGTTGTTGAATTAGTTTACCATATAGGTATATATCTTATTGCTTGCATAGTTGCGTTTATCATTATAATATTTTCTTTTTGACATATAAATGAGAAGTTTGAGATCAATTGATGAGGACAACCACCACAGCAAGGCACTCCTCTAGTTTATTATATTAGTAGAGAAGGATAAGAGATTGCAATTGAAATATCTGAGATTTGCATGTCTTTCCTCAAAAAAAAAAGAAAAAAAAGAGAGAGATTTGCTTGTCCAGCTTAAACGAGACTTAAATGCCAGTGCACCTACTTGTCTGAAATTTCCAAGCAAAAATAATTCAATAAAAACACAGCACCTATTATTTAATGAAATTAAATGCAATAGCTGCGAATCTTGCTAGAAAAACTTCTGTCAACGGATAGTAATCTTGCTATTGTTTTAGATGATTGATTTGATTGTCGATATGTTGTCGTACTTCTGTTCTATACCGCCAGTTCCTTTTTATATGAAATATAAGTTTGTTTTACAATATTAAATGATTAATTTTATTATTCTCTTTATTCTTATTGAAAGTGTATATATACCATTCGTAATTGTATTATTATTTCTGGAGATGGGCTATCATATTTTAGAAAATATTTTAGAAAATAAAAAGAGTGTTTTACTTTCTTTTTATAATTTAAATAGTAAATCTAAATTTCTCAACAAGATCTTCATATTAATATGTGCTTGGTGAGCAAAAGAAATTACTGTTTTCTTTAGAATTTTTGAAAATCACAATTTTTCATTAAATAAAATAATAATAAAAAACAATAATTTTTAAAAATTCTAAAAAAATAGTAACTTTTTTTCAAAAATGTAAAATTTAGTCTCCAAGCACATATCAATATGATGATCATGTTGAGAAGTTTGAATCGATTGTTTAAACTTTAAAAATGAAGATATGAGAAAGAAGTAAAACACCCTCTTTGCTTTCCGAAGCACGATAGTCTTTCTCATTATTTCTGCATAATTTGATAAATTCAATACATCAATGCGAAATTTGCTTATGCCTAAATCACGGATAAGAATAAATAATTATTATTTGTTGATCATGTGTCTTTGCTTATTTGAGCCTCTAGATCTGCTACTGATACTTGATAAGAGGTATATATTTTATATTTTTATATTTTGTTTTAATTACTTCGTACGCGATCAAGAAGTTAAATTGTAAGCACAATAAAATATATATTAAACTAGATTCCATTATTTTTTGTATCCCTTAATCTAAACACAAAAGTTAAAACTTTTATGTTTTAAATTTTACAATGAACGTATTATTTTGTAAAATAAATAACTAAAAAGGACTTTTAAGTTTGTCATTCAAACGTTAATTTTTCAATAAATCAACAAAAACAAAATGTCACGGCACTCAGAAACTTGTATCCAAATTCTTATTACAAATCAAACCTCCCCGAAAAATGGAACGGTGGAGCCAGCTCCGTCACGGAAAGCACGGTTACGGTACGGAATGGCACGGCACGCGTGTCAATTACGTGCCGTGACTCGCGTGTCCCGTGCCGTAACCATTCGCGTGTCGTGCTCATCTTTTGAAACTTTGGCACGACACGTGAAAGATTTAGTCACGGCGGCACGACACGTAGTCACGCGAGTTACGTGTAATTATGACTATTAGATATTGATTTAATGGTGAATTTTGAATAAACTAACATAAATTATGATTAAATGGTCACGCGAGTCACGTATGATCACGGCACGTTTAGGCACGGCGTGACTTACGTGGTGTGACCATTCGCGTACTGTGACCACCCCTTGACATTTTGGTCACGGCGTGTTAGTCGCGACACGGCACAGGATGTTTTTTTCCACTCTAAACCTCCCCTACATCCGACCATTATTGTTTTGTGGGTTCTTAAAAATTTGCTCGCCTAAAATTTTATATCACAATGACTACATCTTGCAGTAAGATTCATCACGAGAGGTTTTCATTTCTTACGAGCTACTAAAGTTAAAACCAAGAGCAATTACATCCTTGTAAAAGAAAAAAATTGGATGTGTTGATGTGGTAGATGTAATTTTAATTAGATGGATGTGAAACAATTGTTGACTCAGCGGTCTTGTAAAGTTAGCAATTTATCTCAAATTGTCAAGTTTTTGCAATTACTTTGCAAGTGATGAGTATCTTTATTTTATAATTGTAAAATATTTTTTTAGGTTATATATCAAAATATTTTGATATATAACCTTAATATTATGGTGCGATTGAACAGTTAAAACTGATCAAACCGGTTGATCCAGCGGTCCGATCAATGAACTATTGACCCGAAGTTTTACCGGATGAATGTCCGATCCGGTTGTGATAACATTGGTAAAGATTATTTTGATTAGAAGAAACTGTAAGGACAAAATCGATTTTTTTCTTACAAGCGTCACGTGGGATGGGTGGGGGAACGGTTGGTTGGTCTAGGTCTCTAGGATTTCCCCTTGTTCGAAGCACCTTCGTCAGGGTGATTTAAATTAATATAAATATAATAATAAAGAGAGAGAGAGGGCAGGGAATAAGTTAGTTGGAATAAGAATACAAAATTCGCCGTATAAAAGCGAAGCGTTACTCCTTTGTTTATCTTTGTTGGGTCAGTGGCGCAGCATCCCACAACAAAACTTGCTTTACCGAGACATCTCTATTCTTTCTTTTCCTCCTGCGCTCCAGGCTCCAGCAGACCAGCACCATTCCTTGCCCTATTACAACTTGCAAGGTTCGGATTGCTGTCTAACAAGCAAATCCCACCGTCTGACTTCAATCAGACGGCCTGGATCCAATGTGACACGAAACACTTCAGATCAATTAAGAAGACTAATGCAATTCGCCTACTTTTTTGGGGATTTTTATAGATTTTTTTTTTTTTAAATCTGAACAAATTATACGAATGTCGGAATATCTCTAATTACCGAATTAATGGGACACTTGATCCGAAATCTTTTCTCAGTGTTGATATGATTGTGCCCACAAATACCTTACCCCATCTTTCTCTTTTTTGGGGTGCTGAATTTTCCAAATCACGGGTGCATCATACCAAAAACATGCTAGTCATCGTGGTCCATAGACCATAGTCCAAGCAAATGAAGAGATGGTTTTATTAGCGACAGAAACAACGCGTTCATTTGAAATTTTAGATGAAAGATTAGGTCTATAATTTTGTTTTTGGACCAATAAATCTTTTTTATGTAATACCGATTCAAGTAGTTCTTTCAATAAACTCCAATCGTGCCCATTTTATTTAAATAAATTAGGAATCAGGAAATTATACAATATTTTTGTGAGATTCGGAAGAAATAAATCTAACAGTTCAAACAAAAGTCGCCGATCGAGTGACAGTTTTTGTTTGAAGTCTGCCGTCGACGATTCGAATATATCTGCTACTTTTTGAGTAGAACTAGGGTGTTCTTAAGCTCTTTGTGAGCTTAACTCAAAAATTTTAAATGACGCATTTAAACTGTTGAAACCGATCTAATTCATGAGTGATGAGTTTACATGTCAAGTTTTTAAATTTTTGAATTAATTTAATATATCAAGCGGTCAAAAAATAATGAAAAATGAACACAATAAAATTAACTTATAAACTATTTTTTTTTGACTGTTTTACTTTATACTAAATTAGTTCGAAAATTTAAAAATTTGACATGTAAATGCATCACTCGTGAAGTAGATCGGTTTCAACGGTTTGAATGCATCGTTTGAAGCCAATTCAATAGATTTTTGAATTAAACTCACAAAGAAATTTGATGAGCTTAAGAACACCCTAGTTCTACTTGCTACTTTTTCTTTATATTAGATGTTCTACTTTCCTATGATCATGTAACCAAGTTAAAATTTTATTTTTCAGCAAATAAAAGGTGACAATATCACCAAGATATTAGCTAGTTCCTGGTTAAACAAAGCTCCAATTTTTTTGGTCATTTAATTTGATCTAACCAAATGTTTAAATAGGGTTTAACATGTCATAGCGAAACGGTTAAAAAAACATTATTGTCATATTGCGCCGTTATAGCGCCAATAGCGTCATAGCTTTTAGGTCCGAAAACGCTATAGCGGTGCTTATAGCGCGCTATTTAGAACTTGGATCTAACTGTTCAAATTAGTCCTGGTTTCATTTGGAATTTTTCGGTAATTTGATCAGTTCTAATTGTTCAATCGCACCGTACTGTGCTCTAAACAAAACATAACAGTGAATTCAAAGGGTCTAACGATTGAGATAGCAAATCAATTATAAAATGAACGGTCCTGATGAGAGCAAACTTTAGTAATTAATATATATGTTAAAGTATGTAGCCACCTGGTGCCTAGTAGGTTAATTTCTTAATTATATCATGATTAATTTGTTTAACATGTGAGTGGATGCAATGATAGGATATGGTCATATGCGTGTGGATGCATATGACCACTGTGGTGTGGGGCCCATAACAGCTCCGGCCTTTGAGAAAAAAAGCGAGCATTTCCAGGCGAAAAACGTGTAAAACGAGTCTACGTACTGGTTTTCTCCTATCCTTTCCTTTCTCCAAATTCCAGTGCATCTATCTTCTTTCTTCTCAACAGTCCCATAATTCAAATTGTACAGCAACTTTTTGTAAATTTTTATAAAGAAATTTTCATTTAAATTTTATGCTACCTAGTACCTACACATAAGATATTTTATTTTGCCACTTAATTCAAAGTTGTTTCTGTAAAAATATATCCAACTTCAATGTCTAATCCAAGTAATAACTGAGCTTCTAAAATTCTAAATAGAATTAGACCCGTCTTCCAAAAGTCTTGAACAGTAAAGATGTTTAAAAGTATAATAAATTTTTCTCTGCCCTTAGTTAAGAACTACTATTGACTATCGTATTATTTTTCACATAAGAGATCATTTGCTGTAAATTTTGTGCATATCACTAGAAGTGATATGAAATTTTGACTCATATTTTATATTACACAAAAAAAAAAAACTTAGCACGTAGCTTTATGCAAAAGATAAATATTTTTTTTGGAATATCGAGTTATGTGGACTATACTGTTTTTATTTTTAAATAAAGTATAAAACTCATAATTAGTCATTATTAATAAGTTTGAAAAATAGTCCTTCAAAATAAATAAGTTTTTAAAAATAAGCAAAACACAAGAGAATAATATAAACTAAGTCCTTAATAAATATCTAAAATGTATAATAACATTATTTAGTGAAATAATATTACTGGTAAAATATAATTAACAGATTTCAGTAACATCATTCACTTGATACATTGTCAATATAATAATAAATAAATAAATTATTCTAAGCTAATAAAATATTAGTTAACTTGAAAAGATTTATTTGCATAGTTCATTCTAAAATTTTAGAGAGATGAAAATTTCATTATATCAATTATGCGAAATTAATCACACTTTTATATAATATTTAAGATCCATAACATACATTTATTTGATGGATTAATGAAAATTTTGCTAATGTTGACTAAAATGAATTTATATCTATTATTTTCTGTAGATGAATCAGTCGGTATTAAACAAATTATTCGGACACTCTAACAAAAATTAATAGACCGAATTGCCCCCTGATACGTCCCTTCCCGAAGGGGCCGGGCCGTACTTGGATTCGGTCCAGTAAGGTGCAGGCACGCCCTGTTCCTGGGAAGCAGGCCGTGCGGAGATTGGTTGCTGATCGCGCGGCCCGTCCCGCCTCGAGCGAAGCGGGCCGGAATGGTGGGCACGCGGGGAATCGGAGGGGTATTAACGCTCTAACCCTTTTTGATACCTCTCCAGACTCCAGGATGTGATAAATGCCATCCCCTTTTCTGGGGGATTCTTTGCCTTATATAGGGGGTGCCCTACTGTAGCGGGGTCTTGTCAGCATTAACGACAAAGACCCGCATACTGTTGAGGGTGTCCGCATATTAGGCTATAAAGTTCGCGTAGTATGTCTCAAGCCGAACGGCGAGGTCGTGTCTCAACCTTTCTGGGCTGTTCGGCATGTTAGGCTTTTGAGCCTTGTTTTGTTCGGTTTCGAGCGGGCCCTTAGGAGGGCTCCGAGTCTCAGTTTGTGCTTCGCCTCAGGCTGGCCCCCAGAGAGGGTCCGAATCCCGAGTAATTTTTGGCCTCGGGTTAGCCCCGGGAGGGGGTCCGAATCCCGAGTAATTTTCGGCCTCGGGTTGGCCCCGGGAGGGGGTCCGAATCCCTAGTAATTTTTGGGCTGTGGTCTGTTTTGGGCCTGTTTGCTGTGAATTTAATTCTAGAGATGTTTAGTTGGGCCAGACCTGGGCCTTTTAAGGGCCATTGACATATGGGCCTATCATTAGCCCCCGAAGCCGGAATGCATCAGTATGATGCATTCGGGTTTTTACTCTGGTGCTGGAGGTGACTTCGGTCCTATTTATGGAAGTTTGTTTTGCTAGTCTCGGCTTGTTTGTTCTATCGTTCGAGTATTAGCCCCCTAGTTGTTCCCGGGTTTTTGTGAGGTATTTGTTTATTATCAGCCCCCGAGTTACCCTTGGGGGTTTCCTGTGTTCGCATTTCGGTTATTTAAAAATTCTCGTTCCTGTGATTTCGCGTTGTGCGGCTTGTTGGTTACATGTGGTTTATGTCAATTTTGTTTTGTCGTTGTATTTCATGATTTCGTTATTTAACGGCCCCGATTTGGTCTCGGCAGTTTTGTATTCTCAGGATAGTTATGACTTGTGTTATTGTTTTTTCAGTAAAGTCGTAACCTTGTCGTTCCACAAGGTTCGCGAGCCTTTTACACGTCCTATCTCGGGTACGTGTACTGAATGAGTGTGTTGGCGTCTTAAGTAGCCTTGGTCGATTAGGCGTGTTTTTTTTTTTTTTTTGGCGGGGAGATGGCTCCCACTTTGGTCATAAGTAACCAGTGCTAGGGCGGAGACCACAAGTAGTCATTGACATTTTGAAGTCGTACAAAGTCCAAATATAACATAATAGTGAAATCATACAACGCCTAATTAGATTAAAGATGGCATGTTTTATGCCGTGCCTGAAAGGACATTTCCATTTCTGTCATGTCGGGCCTTCCAAGTGCCGAGGTGTGCATGTTCCGCAAAGAGACGAGTGTGATGTCGTTTCTCGGACGACATTTAAACGCGCTCATTGTCGGTGTCCTCAAAATGGTTATCCTCGTTGAGTTCCTGCTGGGTAGCAGTGTACAAGCTTGGGCCCCCGGAATTACGGGATAGGCACCCAGGGCATCTCCAGAACCGACGTCGAGGGTCGGAGCGGCCTCGGATGTCGTAGTGTTCGAAACAACTCCACTCATAACACCTCCGGCATTTCACCATCTCGTGTTTGGGGCCCTGGTCGTTGCATATGACACACCAGCGCAACTTTGGCTAGAAATCAACATCATCGTAGATGTTGTTTTCGTCCTCCTTGGTGAACGAGGGTACTCCTGCGAGAGTGAGGTCGATAAGGTCGCAGATCTGGAGGTCCTCGTTATGGAGCATCCACTCCAAGTCCTCCTCGGGAAAGCGCTGGAGTAGAGCCCATCTCTCCGCATGAGAGAGGACCTGTCGTGGGTTATAGGAGCGGCGGGGGGCGGGGGGAGGTTGGTCGCGGCTGCTCTGGCCTTGTTCCAGAGGCCTTTTGGGTTTAGAGACCACTCTTTTGATAGGCATCTCGGAAAGTTCGGTTTGAGGGGGATGAGAAGTGATTGTGATTTTGATGTATGGTAAGGTTGGTATTTATAGGCGTGGGTTTTGACCGTAGCCATAAATAATGTGGGTCCCAGGCCATTTATAGCGTATATCTGCCAACTGCTTGCTTTAAATATCGTCGGGTCTCGGGGGATGTGTTTGCCAAGGATATTTGTGCGCGTAGCGGGAGTGCGCGCGGGACAAAAGTTCGGCCGACGTGAGATGAGAAAGGTTAGCTGTCTGATGCTTATGAAAAGATCCGATCATAAAGTTAATTTTTTGATTTTCATTGGTTGAATATTGATATATCGGAACAGCACACATTTCGTACATAAGTTTTCTTAGGTAAGATACAACAACAGATACATTTGTTCTAGTGAACTATAATATGCAGGACGACTTGTTCCCTGTATACCCGTAAGTTGCCGAGGTGGGACCTGAGGTAGGCGGAAGAGACATTTCCTCTTCGGTCAGCTGGACTCTGGGGTCCTTCTCGGCAAGAAGACGGGTGTGATGTCGCTACTTGAGAAGCATTCAGGCGAGGATCTCGTTATCGGTGTCCTCATATATGTTGTCCGCTTCAAGCTCTTCCTTGGTAGCGGTATATAAGGTTGGTCCTCCGTAGTTGAGGTCGATGCAACGGGGGCATCGCCAAAACCGGCGGCGGGGATCTGAGCGGCCTTTGATATCGTAATGATACATGTGGCACCACTCGAAACATGTTCGGCATTTGACCATCTCGGTCTTCGGATCTTGGTCGCCACATCCCTCACATGTGCGCAACGATGGTGCCGTAGGTTTGATTGCATTCTCGTCCTCTAGGGTGAATTTTGGACATGAGCTAAGCTTGAAATCGAGGAAATCTCGGATTTAGAAATTTTCGTGATCTAACATCCATCCCAAGCCCGGTTGGGATATGTCCTGTAACAGTACCCACCTTTCGCCTTCCGACAGCGTTCGCAGTGGTGGTTGAGTAGGGTTAGGCCGGGGTTGGTGGGGAGGCGAATCGCGGGGGAGGGTAATGTTGAGGCATCGCTGCTCGGGTTTGTTAACCGAGCTGTTCGACGACATTGTAGGGGTGGATGGAGCGAGGATTAGTTTACGGAATGGAGGATCGGTTGGTGAGGAATGATCTTCTTATGGCTGAATGGGTCAATATATAGGCGGGGTAGTGCCATTGGTTATCACGTTCGGGCTCCACTGAATGATAAAAGCTGGGGCTAGGTGGCCTGACTGGACGTGCGTAGGCCTGTCGTTTGACCGGTGTTAATTTCGAAGCGTTTTTGACTTAAGGGGCGGTTGTTTCGAGGCATTTCAGGAGTTATTGAACGGCTATTTCGAGGTGTTATTAGTAAGAGATTCATTATTTCCGGAGCGTTTGAGCTAAATTAAGGGCTATTCGTTGTTGGTTGGCCAAGATTTGGGAAATGTGCGTGGTTGCATATACGAGATGCATGAGTTGGAGTACAGAATGTCTTTATGCCGCGAGGGGGTGTCGCGGGACAGTTATGCCAGTGATTTGCCGAGATTTATTCCTTGATTCGAGTTATCTCGAGTCGTGCCCTTTAGAATAAGGGGAAGGTGGTTTCAGTGCCTGTTTTGTCTAAACTATTTAAGTCGCGTGACATGGGATGTTCTGCTACTGTTTACAAGGTAGCTTTGTTTTCATGCTATTGGTAAGATTAGAAATGAGGCATGTGTGCCCGGGACTGTCCTGAGACAGGGGGTGTACCAATCTCGTGTTGGTGGCGCATAAAGTTTATGTTGCTAACCGACTAATTCGCGGGCAGCATGTCTGTTTTGTTTCGTGATCTACCCGGGGCCGAATGTGTTAGTTTGTAATAATCTAGAAGTCAATAATACGATAATTTAATTATATAAAGCTTTGTTCATGAATTGAATGATTAATAAAATGTCATTTTGTTTCCTTGAGTATTATTGAATTTATGAATCATTTCGAGTTAATGACTGGAATTATGAAACTTCATAATACAGATGATATATACTCTTAAAAGGTCACTGACTGAGGTAATTAACAGGAACACTAACTACCGCTATAAGGTTTGTATGTGGATTAAAAGATGGTCAAGTTTTATAGACCATAGACACAGAGTTGTCATTTTAATCACATAGATACATGTTCCAGGAACATGGTATTTGACAGACCCCGAATGAAACATTATACGGAATTGTGTTCGTGTCATTAATGCTTTCATTCAGTGTTAAATTCTAAAGTATGAGGTATTCATCGTTCCTACATAAGAAATGTATCTGTGACTGTTACCTAACGCTATCCGTAAAAAGTAGCTATAACGGTAGCTCTTCGGTATACATAACTTATGCTGAGGAAGTGATGGTCTACTAAAAGTACTATTGTCCCTCGTATTTATTATACGAGTTATAGCGTCACTGGGCCCCTTGATAGAATAAGATTATCTGCATGCGGTATGATTAACAAGAGTTAATCATATTTGATAATCTGTTCAAGATCAAGAAAAGATTAATTTGCAAGGATGACACAAACCTACCTTGAAATTAATCTGACAGCTATGATACGAAAGAATTTAACACAAGTAAAATAGTTTACTGGATCGTGATATTGTACAGTACAGCATCATCTGTGTAATTGGATGGTCATGATGCGTTTTGCCAGATGCCTCTCATGATTATAGAAGTTAAAATGGTTTTAATTCTATTTACCAACATAACACAGATCCTATCGGGTCACACCAATAGGAAAGTAATCAGAGAATTAATTTATTTGATTAATTATAAATGTTATAATTAATAAATAAATGTCATAGAGATGACAAGCTTAAACACATTAAATTTATAAGCGTGTTCGACACGTTGTATAAATTTACCGAAACAACGACCGCAAGAAATATAATTGTTCAGAACAATTATATAATTAACTAATGGATTAATATATTAATTGTGAATTAATATATTTAAGCTTAAAGCCCATCACTATTTATTGGCCGAAATAATTTGATTGAAATTGTCAAAGGCCAAATTGATTTGATTAAAAGTCAAAGGCCAAATTGATTTGATTAAAAGTCAAAACCCAAATCAAATTAGATTGAATTTTGGCGTAAGAGCACAAATCCAATTTGGATATTTCATTTGCTTGAGCACAAATTAAATTTGATATCTCATTTGCTTAAGCACAAATTCAATTTGATATCTCATTATTTTGAACCGACGTATCCAATGGCAATAGGTAAAAACCAAATTGCTTAGAGGGCATTTTGGTCATTTACCACATATCCAAATGCTATAAATAGGGGTGAAGGGGTAGAGAAAAAAAGATATAGAATTCCATTTGAAACGAATCAGATCGGATCGAATCGAATCAAGTTTTTTCTCCCAAATAGTGTTTTCGTGAGATAAGAAAGAATACGTAATTTGATTACGTATATCTTGCGAGTCGTGAATAGTGTTTGCGGTAAATAGTGTTTTCGCCTTTCGTGAATAGTGTATTTGTGAAAAACACGGTTATAGTATTTCTGGCAAAAGAAATAACCGCTCTCTGGTTATTCCTGGTGGACAACCGATAGAGGCATCAGACGTCTGGTGCTACGAGACGCGACTACAATCCAATTGGAATTTGGATACAAGGTATAAATGTTATATAAATTTATTTACTTGATAAATAGATTTAAGTTTTAGAAATTAATTACGGGAATAGATCCTTAAAGGATTAGAAGAACGATATCATCTTTTAATCCTTGGCTTGAGTTAGACATATAAATTTTTGTTCTACGGTCTTTCCGCAGCTTGAGCCTAAAAGTTAATCAACGGTTTGAACAGTCAAAACCTGGGTTTGAACAGTCGAAACCCAACAGAATGGTCACGAGCTAGGTGGCGCCTATTGATTAGCGATATGATAAAGTTCCGTTGTGATATAACTTGCTGCCCGTTGTAGCGAGGTGATGGTATGGAAGGCGTGTATGAGTGTTGTGCCTTAGTGTTAGAGTCGCCTTAACACAAATATGTTGTAAACATTTTTTCAAAATAAGAAAAGTTATAACTATAGGTAATGTCATGTGGTTTATAGAGTTTTCCTTCTCGACAAAACAAAGTTGTTCGCGGGGTTATTATAACATAAAGGCTATCCCCCATATCGGGGAACAAAAGAGAGAGTAGTAAACATCCGGCCAGGTGGGTGGGGTGACTTCGCGCAATGCATTAATCGCTGAAGTCGCCGTCTGCGGAGGATTCCTCCTCGGGGTCGGTGTCGTCGGACCTGGTGGGGTGATACTGCGGGCCGTCGTCATCATCGTCCTCATCGTCATCCTCGCGCGTGTCATCCCTGGAGTCAAGGATGGCTGTACATTCCTCGCAGTACCAGTGCTCCAGGCCTGGGATGGGGAATAAGTAGGGTGTCTCCTCGGATTGGAAGGCTTGGTGGAATCTTTCCCCGCATCGATGGCATCGGGGCATATCGGCCCGGTTGCCCGTCTTTCCACATGCAGGGCAAGTGCTGCGGATGACAGGCTTGGGCGCAGGGCGTCGGGGGGACGCTACCGGTGGTGCATTGCGGCGAGAGTTCGGGCAGCAGGCGCAATGTTCATAGGAGCGCACTTCCACATCGACCAGGTACTCGATGAAATCCTTCAATTTGTCATTGGGGCTCGCCAGCATCCGATCGAGGTTGCGCGGACTCGGGGAGGTAAGTCTCGGACGCTCGTTGGTCGGCCCGGTTTCGGATTGCTCGCCTCGCCAGTCTCCACGGGTTTCTTTCCTTTGTTATTACAAGGTTTTGGGGCCATAGTTTCGGTATGTGTATGGAAAAATGACAGCTGAATGTTGCAACTGCAGGGGGTTTATATAGGTATCACCGGTTGGTTGCATTTAATGTAGGCGTCCAATCGGCATAACTGCGTCTGACCGTTACTGTAGAGAGGGAAAAAGCGCGACGTTTTGTTCGCACCCGCTCACTCGGAGGGGAGAGAGGGGGGGTGAGATCCGAAAAGGCGCGATGCCTGGGTCGCGTCGGGTCGTCATCGTGGTATGGGGTAGCTAGGTCAGAACATCGGGGCGCCTTGTTTGCGCCTGGTCAGGGTTTGGAGAGGGGGAGAAGGGGCGCCAAATTTCGAATTGGCGCATCGTTTCGTGGCCCTCGGTGCTGACTGTGTAGACCCATCTTTCTACGGTTTTCTACGCCGCGAGGCCAAGGCCTATTGGAGTGTGCCAGGTAGGCTGAGGGACTTCTCGGGGAGAGTGTCGATTAGCCTTATGACCATGTACTGATGCCTATATAAGGGCGCTCGCGACTGTCTGGGGATATCGTCATTTGCTGAGTTTCGCGAGCGTTGTGATCGGACAGTCGCTCGGTTTCGCTCTGCCCAATTTATCGCAGTCGTGACTACGTCTTCGGGAAGGTATCTTCTATTTAAGGTTTTGTAGTTTGTAGTTTTCGCGGGAGTGGGGAAACTACCTCTACCGTCCCCAATTCAGTTGAGAAGTGTGTTAGTGGGTAAGGTTAGTTCTTTTTAGGGTTACCGAGCAGATTTCTCGGTTGACATGGGGAGGCCATTATCTTATACTTGTCTCTTGCTGGTTCTTTAACTGAACGCCTTGGCCTAACTTAGGTTATTTCTAACTATGACTGGGGGGAGCTCGGGAGGCCGATCTCCGAATTGGGGTCTTCTGGATATTGATTCTTCTGGTCGGGGGGCGTCGAGGACGCCAGGTCAGGGAAAAGGTGCCGAAGCTTTGGCTATACTCCTGGCCGAAAGGGAGGAGTCTGCGAGTGGCAATGTGGTGCTTCCTCTTGATGATAGAGCCAAACATATATATGATCGCGATCAAGGTATGTCTGGACAGGTGCGGTTGTCATTGTCTCCTAGTGATCCTAGGTATCACGCTTCTGAGGATACATTGTCTGTTCAACATTCTACTGAGTCCGGGGGACCGAGCGAGGTGCAATGGGATGATGAAGATGATCTGCACGAGGGTCGTGTCGCCTCTTCGCGGGAGGCTTCCGTCTCCGTGCCTGTGGAGGTGCAGGGGAAGAAGGTTGGTCGTAAGAGTGCTTTGTCTCAAACCCCTGATGGGCCAAAACACGTAGCTCGGTCTACTTATCAACCCGGTATTTTTGATGAAGTGGACCGCTTGTGGCCGTCAATACCTTTGTGTCGTCGTGAAGAATGGTGGCGGCAGGTTTTTTACGGTCAGTTGGTGCGCAAGGAGGCGCGGAGGATTATTACGCTGGACGTCCTAGATTTCCGAGTACCTACCATAGGTGACCGAGCGCACGACTCTGAGAAGGGAATGTGCGTGTACTGGAAGATGCCTAAATGTGGGTTTCAATTACCCTTGTCGGAGTTTTGTCAATCTTTTGTTAAGACTTTGAATATAACACCGTCCTAACTAACTAGCAAGGCTTGGTGTTACGTTACGAGCTTTGATAGACTGTTCTCGGATCATTCAGATAAGTTGGAGGGGTTAAAGCCAACTATGGGTCTATTCTCGTAATATTTTAGCATGGGCAAGACATCCGAAGATTTCTTGGTCCTTAAGCGGAAAGGTCCGCACGCCATTGTGTTTGACTCTGGCGAAAACGCTAAGCTTAATAAGATAGATGATTGGAACCGAGGCTGGGTATACCTGTCGCACCCGGACAAAGTTGAGTCGTTGGAAGGTGTTCGGACGACATGGCGTCGGTTGTCGGGGAAAGGGATGGGCCCTCTCTTAATTTTCCGATGTCCGCTGACGATCGGAGGGCCTTAGGGATTCTTAACAATCTGTGTGGTAGATTTCTAACTTTTATTTCTATTCTTAGCAGCTCCTTAACTATTAATATGTATTCGTATGTTCTCTCTTTGGCAGCCAAAACATCTATGGATTTTGCATTTTGGGGCGGCTCCGCGGATCCTAAGCCCATCGTCCCCCTCGTGCCTGGAAGGGTCAAGGCAAAAGGAGGAGAGCACTTGGTGACCGAGGTGGCGAGGGAGGTCGCGGTGGCGGAGCAGGAACCTCCAGTGGAGGAGAGGGAGGCGTCTCCTCCAAGGGCCCCCAAGAGGCGAGGTGGGGCGAATATGAAGGACAGAATGAAAAAGATAAGGTCTACGGCCCAGATTAGCCAGGTCGACAAGGGGAAGGGTCTTGCTGTGGAGGCCTCTGGTAGGGCCCGGGCTAATGTGCCGAGGAGGGAGGAGTTTCCCATTATGATGGAGGGTAAGGTTGCCCCGGGTGGGCTGGGACCGGTGTCCGAAGTTGGGACCCTTCCTGAGGTGGTCGCCGGGGGTGCTGTCTCAGCAGATGTTGGCGGGGTTGTTAGAGATCCGGATCATGGGTCCAAGTCTCCGGGTGGCGGTTCGAGCTTCAACTGGGAACTTGAGAGAGGCTCGATTTGGGAGCATCCGTCCCCCGGAAAGGACCCGAACCACTGCGAGCTCTTCGTCCCCTTCCTAGGGAAGACCATGGAGGTTAGCAAGAGGCCGCCTACCTTGGGGGCCTTTTCTTTCGGGGCCTATACTGGCCTGGAGCCGGCTTATGTTCGACACCGTATGAGGGAAGACCCAGAGCAAGCTCTACTAAACTGTTTGGGTCGGCATTTCGAGGCGGGCTGCGTAATGGCGACGTTGTTGGAGGAACGATTGCTGAAGGAGGGAAGAATGCGGGTTTCAGATGACACCACCTCGGGTTTGAAGGACGCACAGCTCGGAAAGGAGTGCGATGAGTCCCTGGAAGAGCGTTATAGGGAGGCTTTGGATTATCAGCAGACTATGTAGAGCGATCTCGATGTTCGCGATGAAAAGATTAGGCGTTTGGAGGAGGAATTATCCAAGAGGGGCGAAGAAGCCATTGAGCAAGCCAAGCGGCTAGCGAGTGCTGTTGCTGAAGCTGAGGAGTTGAAGGGGGAGAGGGCGAAGATGGCCGAGGATTTGGTCTCCGAAAGGGAGAAGGTTGTGCGGGTGGAGAAGGTTGTTGAGCAACAACGTGTCGACTTAGAGGGGCTGGCTACAAAGTTGATAGACGAGTTCTTCAGCAGCGTTGGGTTTAGGAGCGCGGCGCTTGTGTGCGTGGAGGATTTTGTGCGCCATTTTGTGTATGGGGAAATGTTGAAGCTGGGGAAACTGTACCCTTTTGCTCCCGAGATGGTAGGGTTCGTTAAGGTCAAGGACGAGGAGGCGCAACCAAAAGTTCTGACCGGGTACACGTGGGACAGGGTAGAAGATAGGCTGCGGAACCCCAAGGGTGAACTGGTGTCGGGCCAGATAAGCCTAGTGAGGAGGCAGCCAGTGGAAATCCCGTATTATTGGCGTCTCGTCGCTGCCTGGCCGGATAACATTTGGGTGCGTTCTCTCCCCGAGGTTGATACTGGTGATGGATCGGGGACCAGCGATGTGGCTTGTCCCATTATCCCTTCCGTGGAGGGGAACAATGCGCAGGACCTAGGGGCGGTGATCGAAGAGGATAAATACGGCGAGTAAAAGAGGTATGGTCTCTGATTTGCTCCGTTGACGCATATGTGAATGTCCGTTCGATGCTTAACTCGGGGTTATTTATTCTGCTGTTTATGTTTATGCAGGCCTTAGACGAGGACTGAGGCGTCAGATCGGGGAGCTGCTGAGGAGCGTAACCCTTACGGCCGCAGTCAAAATTTTAATTTATTTGCCTCGTTCTTTGTTTCTTTTATTCGTAGGACCCCCAAGATGTCGGGGAAAAACAGATTTGTTGAAACTTTTGTCGGGTAACTTGGTCGAGATTGTTGCTCGACCGCCCGAGTAACATTATGTTTTATGTATGTTCTTGTTTTAATGTGCTTGTTTGTGGTGTTTTTATTACGGTCCTGTAGAATCCGGCCATTTAGAAATGATCGTATGACATTGCATGGTAAGTCAATCTCGGGTAGGTTTATTCTACTCAATTGTCGAGAAGTTTTAGCGGGATTACTTTGGACCCCGTGTGTTTATTTGGCGTCGTATTGTCTTTTTATCGGTATTAACTGCCAATCCTACTCCTAGCCTTGTGGCGGTACCAATTTGAAAAGAAGAATACCTTGCTACCTTGCGTAGTTTCTTCCCGCGATCTCTTCAGGCTCGTGATGTTCTTAGACCTTTCTTTGTTCGCCCGGTATAGTTTTGTCCTTCGAACAGACACGTTTTGTGTGAGTTCGGGGAGGAGTTTCTGCGTTTCTTTGGGTGCTTGTTATGTTTTTTATTTTGCTCTTTTGAGATTTTGTTCGAGCCTATTATTATGCTTGTTGGTTGTTTTTGTAGAGCCAGTTTGGGATATTCTTCGAGCCTATTATTATGCTTGTTGGTTGTTTTTGTAGAGCCAGTTTGGGATATTCTTCCCCCCTTTTTTTCGGTATTCCTGCGCGACTTTTGTTCGGGCGTAGTGCTACGCCTATCAGTTGTCTTGCGAGGCCGGTAGGGAGATTCTTGAGAGACTTGTTGCTCGGACATGTTGCCATGTCTATTTATCATCTCGCAAGACCAGTAGATCATTCACATCCATTCCACAAGACTTGCGTTCGTAAAATGGCAGAATGTTTGTCCGGTTTGTGCGTGTTCGTTGCCCCGTCGGGCTTTCGCTTACGCTGTGTGTCGGGATCCTCGGAGAGATTTTTTCGTTACCCCATGGGTTTTTGTTATTGTATCTCTCCAAAGCAGGGTTATGCGCATTCGTTATCCCGTTAGGATTTTCATTCGCTTTTTGCATAACCGTCCCTTTAGTTTCGCGAGCCATGTGCATTCGTTGCTCTTTGCAGAGTTTTCATTCGCACTTTTGTGACTCGCGCCTGTTTTGCCATGTTCGTGAGTCACGTGTATTTGTTCATACTATCGTGACTCGCGCCTGTAATCTTTTTTGAAAGATTGTCTTGCTGCTCCTTTCTTCGGGACCTTTGACTTGAGACTTAGCGCGAGTTTTCCTTGCGGGGCGCGTTGTGTGTACTCATCCGTACTTTCCACGGCTAGCGCACGCTCGCTGTTACGGAAAAGTTGTGTCGGGCTGTTTTATGCTCTAAGGCCTTTGGTCCGAAGTTAGTACGGTAATTGTTAGAGAACATTTGTTGCCCATAGGCTTTTATTCCTGTCATAAGAAATGTTGTTGTTTTATTACTGAGGCGTTCGTTGCCGCTTGGGCTTTCGTTTATCCTCTTAAGTGCAATGTTGTTGTCTTTTATTGAAGCGTTTATTGCCCGTGGGCGTTTGTTTGTCCTTGTTAGGATCAGTTGTAAGGAGATCCCGACGGCAATTGCGTGCCGTCGGGTCCCAAATTTGTTAGTCAACATCGCAAACACCGGGCCGTGCTTATAATATCGCACAGACGCCCTCGACCATACACAGTCGTTCCCGTGTTGGTCCAAAAGTACGGGGTACCGGGCTGTGCTTATAATATCGCACAGACGCCCCTGACCTTACATGGGCATTCCCATGTCGGTCCAAAAAAGGTGCAAAAGATAATGATTACATTTTTACAAGCGGCCAGTCCGCTGCTATGCCTGTTCTACTACTATATATATTTTTTTTTAAACATAAAATTTCCGAAGATGGACGACATTCCAGGGTCTGGCGAGCATTTGTCCGTCGGGACCTTCGAGCTCATAGGCTCCTTTGCCGCAGGCGCGAATTACCCGGAAGGGGCCTTCCCAATTGGGTTGAAGCTTACCAACATGCTGTCCGGTAGCCTAGACCTTTTTTAACACTAATTCACCCGGTTCGAATGCCCGGGGGGACACGCATTTATCGAAGGCGCATTTTATCCTTCGCTGGTATTCTGTAGTTCGGATACGGGCCTTGTCTCGGAGTTCTTGTGCTAGCTCGAGTTTCGTGGCTCGTGCTTCTAGGTTGCTTTCTGTGGAGTAGGCCGTCATTCTGAGGGAGGGTGCAATGAGTTCAAGAGGTGTGACGGCCTCCATGCCATACACTAGGGAGTATGGTGTTTGCTGCGTAGCTTCGCGGGGAGTGGTTCTGTATGCCCAAAGGATTTCATCCAATTTGCTGGGCCAATTTTTCCTGTTGGAAGCTACCTTCTTTCTTAATCCATCTAAAATGGTCCTGTTGGTGACTTCGGCCAGGCCATTGCTAGCGGGGTGAAGTAAAGTTGCTGCGGATACCTAGCTTCTCTAGGAAGGACATGGTGACGTCTGCATTAAACTGCATGCCGTTGTCAGAGATCAGTGCGTGTGGTATGCCGAAACGGCACACGATATTCCGCCATATAAAATTTTTGGTGGCTTCTGCCGTGATGTGGGCTAATGCTTTGGCTTCGACCCACTTTGTGAAGTATTCCACAGCCACTATGATCCATTTTTGTTGTTGGGCGGCCATGGGAAAAGGGCTTAGGATGTCGATCCCCCAGAGGTCGAAGGGCCAAGCTCCTGAGATTGTGATCATGTCGTAACCTGGGACGCTGGATAATCGACAATGGTATTGGCACCTTTCACATTTTCGCGCCGTATTGGCCGCGTCTTGCTGCATTGTGGGCCAATAATATCCTGCGCGCAGGACTCTCTTGGCCAAAGTTTTCGCTCCTTGATGGCTACCACAGAGTCCCTCGTGGACTTCTTCCAGCATTGCCTGAGCATCCTTCTCTCCGATGCACTTAAGCCATGGCCGGGCATATCCTCTTTTGTATAACTGATAGTTGTAGATCGAGTATAAAGGGACAATCTTCTTCAATCTCCGAGATGCCAGTGGGTCCTCGGGTAAGGTCCCCGAAGTGAGGTAGGCCCACATGGGGGCGTACCAGGTATCTTCGGGCTCCTTGACAACATAGGCTTCTTTCGCGCCATCCGAAATACTCGACTCGGGAATATCCATTACTATCACGGGGCGGTCCTTGTCGAGGTTTCCTGCTGCCCCTAGTTTAGAGAGGGCATCAGCTTGACAGTTCTGGTTTCTGGACACATGTTCTATCACCACCTTATCGAACTGTCCCTTCAAAGAATGGAACTGCTCTTGGTATCGTCGCAATCCGTCGTCATGTACACGGCACTCTTCGTTAATTTGCCTGACCGCAAGTTCGGAATCACTATGGAGGTGGACTTGTCGGGCTCCTAGTCCCGCGGCTAACTTGAGGCCTGCTATCATGGCCTCGTACTCGGCAGTGTTATTAGTTACAGGGAACTGGAAGTGGAGTGCGTAGTTGAGTGTTTCCCCTTGTGGGCCCGTGAGAGCTACTCTTGCTCCTGCTCCCTGATGGGAGGAGGCTCCGTCGACATAAAGCGTCCACTTGCCTTCTAATTCGTCCGGGGCCCCTGAGTATTCCGCGATAAAATCCGCGAATACTTGTGATTTGATGGCATTCTGGGGGTGGAACGTGACATCGAATTCTGTTAGTTCGAGCGCCCAAGCTAACACGCGACCCGAGGAATCAAAGTTCACGAAGGCCTTCTTCAGGGGCACTCCAGTGTATACTTTGATTGGGTGAGATTGGAAGTATGGTCGTAGTTTTCTTGCCGCGATGATAAGGGCATAAGCCGCCTTCTCTATCTGTGTGTACCGAGTCTCGGCATCCCGGAGCACGTGGGATACGAAATATATAGGTTGTTGCTCGCGTCCTTCTTCCCGCACTAATGCGGCACTGACCGCATGGTTGGTGGTGGCTAGGTACACAACCAAGGTATCTCCTTCTGTAGGTCTGCTGAGGCAAGGCGGACTGGCTAAGTATTCTTTCACTTTGTTGAAAGCCATCGCACATTCTTCTGTCCATTCAAATCTGGTTGACTTATGCATTGCCTTGAAGAAGGGGAAGCAGACATCGCCAGACCGGGCGATGAACCGGTTTAATGCTGCCAGTCTGCCTGTAAGTGACTGAAGTTCCTTGAGGTTTCGGGGGGGTTTCATGTCTAGGATGGCTTGTGATTTGGATGGGTGTATCTCTATGCCTCTCATGGACACCATGAATCCGAGGAATTTCCCTCCTGTCAGACCAAAGAAACTCTTCTTGGGATTGAGTTTCATGTCAGCTTGATTGAGCGTTGCGAAGGTCTCGCGCAGATCTCGAACGTGATCCAGGTCAGACATACTCTTGACTAGGAGGTCATCTACATAGGCTTCTACATTCCGACCTATTTGCTCGTGGAACACCTTGTTCACCATTCTTTAGAAGGTAGCCCCCGCATTCTTCAGGCCGAAAGGCATCACGCGGTAACAGTATAACCCTGAGTGGGTTGTGAAGGCAGTTTTATCCTCGTCTTCTGGGCACATCCTGATCTGATTGTACCCCGAGAACGCATCCATGAAGCTTAAGAATGCGTGCCCGGAGGTAGAGTCTACTAATTGGTCGATCTTGGGTAAAGGGAAAGGGTCCATAGGGCATGCCTTGTTCAGGTCGGTGTAATCAATACACATCCTCCATTCTCCATTTGCCTTTTTGACGAGCACAGGATTCGCCAGCCATTCCGGACAAGTCACGTTTCTAATAAAACCGGCACCAAGCAATTTGTCCACTTCAGCCTTGACCGCTGAATGCTTTTCGGCTCCCATGTTTCTTCTTTTCTGTACTACAGGTTTCGCTCCCGATTTGATGTGCAACCGGTGCTCGGCTATAGATCCCGGGATCCCAGGCTTGTCTGCGGCGGTCCATGCGAACACTGCCAGGTTCTCCTGGAGGAAATCAACCAATTTCTTCCTCGCGCTTCCTTGGACGGCCTTGCCGATATTCAATATTTTACCGTCGCCGAGGTCGACCTGGTCGACCTCGTCGGCCGGCTCAATGGATGTATCTAATTTCTTATCAGTAGGATCCAAAACCATGGGTGTATGCGGAGGTAAGAACTCTCTGCTGGATTGCAAGCGTGGGCCAGTGAGACCTGACCTCGCTCCCGTTTTCACGTCCACTTGATGGACCGCTCCTTCTCGCCCTCCAAGGGAAGTTTGATAGCACTCCCGGGCCACCTGTTGTTGCCCACATTCCTCCCCCACACCGTGGCTGGTAGGAAATTTGATCTTCAAGTGGGGGGAAGACACTATGGCTCCGATTTTGTTCAAAGTGCTCATACCGATGATAGCATTGTAGGCGGAAGGGGCATCCACGACGAGAAAGTCCACCATGACTTCAGTGGTGCGGGGCGAAGACCCAAACGCTACTTTCAGTTGGGCGACCCCTTTTGGCCGGAGGGAGTCGCCAGTGAACCCCACTAGCGGTGTTACTTTTTTCCGTGACTCGCCCAGTTGCATTCCCATCTTCTCGAAGGCCGAGAGGTACAGGATATCAGCCGAGCTCCCCGTATCCACGAGGATTCGCTTGACTCCGAACTCCTCTATTTTGAGTCTCAGTACTATGGGGTCATCATGAGGCCACACAACGGTGCCGAAGTCCTTTTCGGAAAAACATATGGCTTCATCCATTCGGGGTCTCTTTCTTTCAGGGGGCCTCTCGATATTTAGTATGGTAGGGTACGGCTTGATGGTGCTTCGATTATGTTTTTCGGGAGCCGCCACCCTGTGCCCTCCGCTAATAACATTGATTTCTACACTCGGCCGCCTGCCTGATGTTCCTGGTCCTTTTCCCTTGCCCTCTTCGGGCTTGGGTCCCGAGTGCCCACGCTCTTTGTAATCGTCCCGATAGGAAGCTTTCTTTTTGTCCTGGACCTCCCCATTGTATTCTTTCACAAACTTTTGGAAGAATTCTGGCACTATATATTCGATCAACTTTCCTTCCCTGGCCATCCTTTCCAACACGTCTTTCAGCTGGAGGCATTCCCCCGTGGAGTGTCCGTTAAAACGGTGGAACAAGCATCTCGCAGTCCCATCTTTTTTCTTGAAAATGCGCTTGCGTAGCGGCCTCGGGACATCAGGCATGTCTTTTATTACCAGGTACATTTCGCTCCTCTTCTTGATAAAAGGGGCATACCGCACATAGTGGGGTCGGTAGCCCTCCCTGCCGTCTTCGCGCCGTTCTTCTTGGGTATTTCTTTTTTGTGGTTCTCGTCTTCGAGGCGGGCCGCCATCGGGTTGCCGGCCGCGCTGCTGTGGTTTTGGGGATCTGGACCGCGGCTTGGCGAACTGGACGGCATCCTTCTCGGCCCGGATATACCCTTCTGCAAAAGCCAGGAACTCCGGTAAACTCTTGAACTCTCTTTTTCGGGCGTCATACCGGAGGGTGCCCGGTCCTCCTTGCCAA
The DNA here is from genome assembly GCA_028015225.1 of Carex myosuroides. NCBI lineage: Eukaryota > Viridiplantae > Streptophyta > Magnoliopsida > Poales > Cyperaceae > Carex > Carex myosuroides. The sequence goes on from CM051482.1 coordinate 8,572,435, forward strand.
AGCCCATTCAGTATAGCCGCTAGGGCGATGTCCTCATTGTAGTTTCGGACCTCCCTAGAGGTCTTCACGAACCTATTTACGAAGGTCCGAGTCGTCTCTTGGTGTCCCTGAACATACTTCAAAAGGGAATCACATGTCGCTCGTGGGGGCCGAAGCATGTCGTAGCGGGTCCGGAAGGCTTACGCTAGTTGATCAAAGGTTTTTATCGATCCTTGCCTTAATCTCATGTACCATTCCCATGCCTCCCCGGTTAAACAAGTGGTAAAAATGCGACACGCGACAGCATCCGATGCTCCATGCAGTCGAAGCCTTTTATAGAACCCATATACAAAGTTCTGAGGGTCCTGGATGTCTCCGCTACCTTGAAAACAGGGAAGGCCAGTGGGGGTATTTAAAGTCACCCATGGGGGCCTTGTAGAGTTCCGGGGCTAGTTGTCCTTCCAAAATATTCGTCGACCCGGAATGAGTCCCTGTTCTCTTCCCCTCCCTCTTAGCTATCTCTTTCTCCACCCCTTTCTTGATCATTGTGTTTATCGTTGCCATATTTATCCTTGCGGCCTCTGGTGGGGTGAGTGGTCTTCGTCGCCTCTTAGGGGGTGTTCGGCGACGCTCTTCTCGCGAGTGACGAGACTGATCGTCTTTCCTCGAGTGGTGGGACTGATCGTCTTTCTTCGAGTGACAAGACCGTTCCTCAGTTTGTTTGGCGGGGCCTTCTCGAGTCCGCTCTGTTCTCGCTCGACCAGCGCTCCTTATCGAGCTGGCCGCCGCGGATGAACCTTCGCTTTCTTCCCGTTCAGCCCCAAAGGATAACCTCCGTCTCGGTCCACCAACCTGTCTCGTTTCCCCTCGCCTACAAGGGTCTCAAGTTCGGGGTCAGGATTGTCAAAGTCGCCGTCTGTGTTGTGTAGACTGGGCTCTGGGTTGTTCGATCCAGGTCCAGCTTGGATTAATTGTACTACAGGCGGTGGGGGATGAATTATTCGTACCCCGGGAGCTGAGGTGGGAGTTTGGGGACAGTATGGTAGGTTGAGATCGGCCTGTGGAGGGTAGTGTGCTAAAGGGGTAGCTGGGTGCTGTGGGTATGGAGGAGCGTATTGTTGGTACGGAGGATAGTTGTAGGGAGGTGGATATATATATTGTGGAACGTACAATGAATGATATTGGGCGTAGATCATCTGGTTCTGGGTATTTTGGGGAGTCGATCCGATGGGCCCAGTGGCCTGGGCAGTCACGATGGTCGAGTCGATCGGCCTTACAATTGGTGTGGAAACTCCGAGGGACTCCAAGCCCTTCCCTGGTTGGGTGACTGGTATCCCTTCGCGTGGCATGCCCAAAGTGCAGATCGGGAGAACTACAGCGGCAGGGGCTTCTTGGCCCATTTTATCAAGGGGATTCTTACTCGCCGCCCCTACACTTGGGTTACCCGGGGGAGTTTCCTTCGAAGCTTCTTTGGGTTTCCGGCCCAAGGTTACGTTGGTCAGGGGCTTCACCTTCTCAGGTCTTTGGTTAGATCGTTCCGCCCGCTGAGCAATCTCCTCGGGGATGATCTTGCCTACGTCTGTTTGTTTTGTTGCAGAAGTCATCTCGCTCAGTTGAGGCTGGTGGCCCCACGGTGGTTGATACGTCCCTTTCCGAAGGGCCGGGCCGTACTTGGACTCGGTCCAGTAAGGTGCAGGCACGCCCTGTTCCTGGGAAGCAGGCCGTGCGGAGATTGGTTGCTGATCGCGCGGCCCGTCCCGCCTCGAGCGAAGCGGGTCGGAATGGTGGGCACGCGGGAAATCGGAGGGGTATTAACGCTCTAACCCTTTTTGATACTTCTCCAGACTCCAGGATGTGATAAATGCCATCCCCTTTTCTGGGGGATTCTTTGCCTTATATAGGGGGTGCCCTACTGTAGCGGGGTCTTGTCAGCATTAATGACAAAGACCCGCATACTGTTGAGGGTGTCCGCATATTAGGCTATAAAGTTCGCGTAGTATGTCTCAAGCTGAACGGCGAGGTCGTGTCTCAACCTTTCTGGGCTGTTCGGCATGTTAGGCTTTTGAGCCTTGTTTTGTTCGGTTTCGAGCGGGCCCTTAGGAGGGCTCCGAGTCTCAGTTTGTGCTTCGCCTCAGGCTGGCCCCCAGAGAGGGTCCGAATCCCGAGTAATTTTTGGCCTCGGGTTGGCCCCGGGAGGGGGTCCGAATCCCGAGTAATTTTCGGCCTCGGGTTGGCCTCGGGAGGGGGTCCGAATCCTGAGTAATTTTTGGCCTCGGGTTGGCCCCGGGAGGGGGTCCGAATCCCGAGTAATTTTCGGCCTCGGGTCGGCCCCGGGAGGGGGTCCGAATCCCGAGTAATTTTTGGGCTGTGGTCTGTTTTGGACCTGTTTGCTGTGAATTTAATTCTAGAGATGTTTAGTTGGGCCAGGCCTGGGTCTTTTAAGGGCCATTGACATATGGGCCTATCACCCCCCCCCCCCCCCCCAAAAAAAATACCTCAGACCTACTTTACCATAATTGATAAAATTAAAATGGCAAAGTATCCGACCTACTTTATCATCTTCATGATCTTCATAATATTCATGATTCAACATCCAATTAGTATCCGACCATTCCATATAGCTTGTGTGAATTATGTACCCGATAATTCTATCACGTATCCAATCATTCCATATAAAAAAAAAGAGAGAAGAAGTCGGCCAGATTCTGACCGTGGGTATTTTTTGAAATACCCAGCGGTTCTGAGTATATTTATTAATTTGTAATTAACTTTGGATATTAATAAAAATGTCGGCTGCAAAAGTTATCTCCGGCTCTCCGCTGTTCTTTGAAAATACCATTCCTACGCCCGTGTCGTTTTGAATAGGTTTGTCCGGATTCGATGTGCCAGTTATCGCCAGCTGCAACGCACGCCTCTGCAAAATTTATCTACCATCTCAAAAAAAAAAAAAGCAGATTAGGCTTTGCCTTTAGCAAGCCTATTCTTTGAAAATTTATCTACTATCTAGGCTTTGCCTTTAGCAGTTTAGCCCATCTCAAAAAAAAAAAGCAGTTTAGCCTCAGCGGCTGTTTAAATGATTTGAATTCGACTGAATGTGCAATTGTGCACTAATAGAGTTATACATTGGAGATATTAATGATTGGACAATATAAGAGGTGATTGTAGATGTAAAGGTGATTAAGTACGAGATGGTTAGTTTGAAATGTTTATGAATATTCAATATTTAAGTCTATAAATATACTATGTATAATTGTAATGTGACAAAGATCAATACAATATTCTCTCTATTATGAAATTTTTATACCCGTGTGTTGCAACGGAACATATATTATAAGATTTAACATTAAGATTGAATAGAGATGCAAATAATAAATAATAATAAAAAAACAACAACAAATGACTGTTTTAATACAACAACATTATTTGCATGTCAGTGCATACACAATTTTTGTGTTGTAATTCAATTAAATTAAATGTGGAAAGCTGCTGAGGAATAAACAATAATATGTCTTTTTTGTTCTCTTCCAAAAATGAATAAGAGGTAGGCTATTCGGAAATGAGATATGCTATCAAAATCGAAAAAAAATCTTTGTATGCGCCAATCAAATATGGAGAGAGATATGGTAACAAAAATTTAATGCTAATTCTATTTTCTCAATTCTTGGCATTACTTGTGACAATATGTGTGACGAGTACATCTCTAACTAATTTGAGACTTCTACACATAAAAGAGATGCATTTAATCAAAAGATGACATATTATGTGATTGGAGGGCTGATATTAAATCCGAAATTTCATCTTTCAATCGTAGCCGTTGGCGGATCAGAACATCAACGTGCTTAATAATGGAATGGAGATATGCACAAAACGGAGTCAATGACATACGGGACCCACCATCTTTTATTTTTTAGGAATATATTTGTGGCCTTGTTGCCTTTGCTTTATTAGAGGGCCCATCTTGTTGGAAGCCTATCCCTCAGATATTGCACATGCAATATATATATAAGAAATGGTTCAGATTTAATTCCAGTCGGACAAAAAAAAATTGATACTTATTGTAATATAGGGGTCTGCTTTGAGATTCGCGCCAAGCTAAAGAATGATTTAAATTTAATAATTGTACATCAGGTAACCTAAAGGGGATGTGGATTCCATCTTGTTTTTTATTACAAAACTAATATACATATCAACAGAGGAAATAACAGAGGAATAACAAGGTCATGTGATCCCTTTGGAATAACAACAGATTTATATCCATCAACAGAAGTATAAACATTGAAGATACTTAAAATATTCCTTACAAAATATTACATATAAATTTAGGGGGAATTGAGTTGGGCTAAGGTAATAATTAATAATTAACAAGTTGTATTTGAAGCGTAAGAGAGAGATGGGTACACAACCTATAACTTTTTTTGTTTTACAAATCTTAGCGCCTCTAAATTTATGTGTTGTGTCTTAACTTAAAATTGTATAACTAAAACACAAATTTAAAATTTAAAGGAGTATTTTTGTCAGTTACTATTCTTTCAGCTAAAAAAACACAAAATGCCCCGAAGTGTATAGCAAAAATATAGTGTATCGGAGGTCTTGTGCCAGTAATAATGTATGAATCATATTAATTTAATATTTCTAATTTTATTATATGTATTTAATTGTAGTAATTAAATATTTATTTTCTCTTTGGCATATACAAGGTGTAATATAGCTACTACTGTGATATATTCAATTTGCACTAAGTCGACGTTATTTCTCATTGAACTTTATTATACTTATTGTCTTTTATTTATAATTTAAATTTAGAACCAATCTATTTTAATATTATTCATGGATATTATTGAATAACTATTCTTTTCATTGGTATATATTATTTCTGAAAATACATCATTTTTTATGAGATTTTTTTTCTTCTAATATGTTTCCGGCGCAATGCACAAGCACAATACTAGTCTTATACTCTGCAAACCAATGAAAAGAAAAAAAAAATATAACTAGTAGAAGACATAGTTAAAAATTATTCATGTTGATATGAACCGGTCAAGTTTATCTCCATATTAAATTATGCTTGGAGATCAAATTTTACAATTTTTAGAAATTTTTTACTATTTTTTTGGATTTTTTTAAATCACTGATTTTTGATGGTCCATGATTTTTAGAAAACAGTGATTTATAAAAATTCCAAAAAAGAGTAAAATTTTTCTAAAATTGTAAAATTTGATCTCCTAGCACAATTTAATATGGAGATCAACTTAACCGGTTCGGATCAACATGCTCACAATGCGTTGTAGGAAGTATAATCTACAATTAATAATATTCATTATCTTTGTTCTTTTGTGATTGAATTCAAATCGGATATGATACATGACTCCTCAAACTAGCTAGATCCGAACCGTTCAATACAAGTTTATATAAATTTAAAATAGATTCTCTCTATATTTTAAATAGGTTAAAATTCTTTTTAACTTGATTTTGACTAATCTCATGCGGTCGTTCTTTGTGATTAGTGCCAAGCAAAATTTAATCCAAAGAAAGCAACTGCGCATCATTTGTACCAATAACAAGCAGCTCAAGTCAAACATATACTACCATGACGTTGCAACAACTAACTTCCATATATATATATATATATATATATATATATATATATATATATATATATATATATATATAAAGTTGTGCTATTATACATTGCAATGTATTGACCCCTCTGTGCATTGGACTAAAATCGTTGGATTCAAAGTCCAAACAGTCGATCCGAACCGTTCATCTTGTTCTCCATATTAATATGTACTTGGAGACCAAATTTTATATTTTTTGGAATTTTTTTACTATTTATTAAGCCACTTTGAAAATTGCTGATCACATGGTCCAGAATTTAGTTGCACTGTTTTTACTGTTCACCCGGATCAGCAATTTTCAAAGTAGCTTAATAAATAGCAAACAAATTCCAAAAAATGTAAAATTTGGTCTCCAAGCACATATTAATATGGAGAACAAGATGAACGGTTTGGATCGGTCATTTGGACTTTGAATCGGTGATTTATGGTCCAATGCACAAGGGTGCCTATGCATTGCAATGCACCATAGCCCATCTATATATATATATATATATATATATATATATATATATATATATATGATATATCCCCGGATGCCGGATGGTACCAAATGAAATGATGTTTAATCTAGAAAATAATTGAAATTATATTTGATGCATGACAGTTACCCAACTTCCGGCTGCTTGACAAGTAACACTTCACATCGTCTACGGTTAATGATTTAATGTCATTGTTTTCCGCCCGACTGATCGATACAGACAGTTTAGAACTTTAGATGAAATGCAAAAATCATAATGCATTTCGACCTTATATAGAAGCTCTATTATTGCCCAATCAGAGAGGGTTCTTGATAGTATCGCTAAATCAAATTAAGTACGCTCAGGAGCAGATTTGAGCGTTAACTAACAGGAAGTATCTCATGATCTGTTTAACAGTTTTTTTCAGAAGTAAGTGACTTTAATGTCTACTAATAATTCGATTGAACAAAAAAATATTAACAACTGAGTCAAATGACTTTAATTTTTAGATCTATTTCTTTATTCTCACAAAATTCTCTAAATTACTTAAAATTTCTCTAATTACCCTTAATCACCCTCGAAATTCATAGATCTATTCTTTTACTAGATATACTCTTCTAATCTTACTTATATACACTCATAATCACTCTAATATTTTAATCCCATCTTGCTCCATGGCCGAATCCGCTCTTTCGATAGCCGCAACGCTTTTACGAGATGATGACTCTACGCTCCGAGCTCCGAAGATGTCGCGCTCTTGACTCCGGTCGGCTTGACTCCCTTTCCTCTCCCTCATTCTCCTCTCCGCTCAAGAATGTAGAGCCGAGCGAGAGATGAGGGGTATGATGTGTTGGAGATAAGACCTAAAAGTGGTGTAGAGGATGGACGGATGGAGGGTGTGGGACGGGGGGGTCCGATGGCGGCTCTAGGGTTTGTTTGAATCGCTATTTTTTCCAACAGCGAAAGTTTTGCTCCCCTAACCCGTTAGGAGGCTAATATGGAACAAATAATAAATACGTTGAGTTTGACTATTGTGTTATTCATAATACAATAGTATATTGTGTTTAATCTTCAAAATTTATTGATTAAGTTTCAAACAATTAAATCAAATCGTCGAAACTAATATACATTCCGAGTAATGTATTTATATATATATTAATTTTATATATTCATTTAGTATAAAGTCAAGTGGGCCAAAAAATGCCATTTGTAAGTTATTTTTCATATAGTTATATTTCATTATTTTTTAATTGATTGATTTTATACTAGATGAATTCAAAAATTTATACTTTAGCATGAAAATTTCAATTTATTATCGCTCAAAAGAATTTAGGACTCATGAAAAAAAAAATCATCATTTCTAACATAGTTAGGGCTGCAAACGAATCAAACCGAATTGAACTTGACTCAGTTCGAGTTCGAGTTTGAACTAATTTTGAACCGAGCTGGTTTGATTCGAATATGGGTTTCGAACTGAACTAGTTCGAAATTGATGCAGGGTTTAGAACTAAAAAAAAGAGTTTCGAATTGAACTTAACCCAGTTCGAGTTCGAACCAATTTCTAACCGAGCTGGTTTGATTCATTTCAGAATGAACCAATTTCGAACCAAATTAATTACAATTTTTTTTAATCAAACTTAATCGAATTACAAGCTATGAGCTTTTTGTGCAACCCTAAACACAGTTAATAATATTTATTTATTTTAAATGATATTTGAAATAATATTATAAAATAAATAAATAATAATTCTTTATTTTATATTCTATTTTTGAGATGCCAATAAAAAAATTATTATAATTAATATTCATTTTGCGAGAGTTTTATTATTTAAATAATAACATATAAAGGAAGCGCGAACTCAACATGTTAATTTCACATTTTCTTTAAATGTTATTATTTGCATAATAAAACTCTCGTAGATGAAATAATAATTAAAATAAATTTAATATTCCTTCTGCAAAAAATAGATTAAATAATAATAATAATAATAACTAAAGCTCATGAACAACCTCAAATATATACATATATACATATATATATTTACAGGTTCACATCCTCATCAAGAGAAGATCGGACACGCTTCCTTTCGGAATCTTGACGGAGTAGAATGTCGACAACCTTTTATTTATTTTGATCATGTTGGGACTTTTCTGGTGTTTTCCGGACACGATATAAAGATATTTAACCAACAACCTGATCAACGGCTTGTCCCATAGACCTTGAGAAAATTGATGTATCCGGACTAATATACTCGACAAACAAAGCACACAGATTGTCAAAAAGAAGAATATAATGCATAACATTATTCGTGCTTATCCACATTTTGTTAGCCTATTTGGATTCAATTTTGATAATATATAGTACGTTTCGGCCAACTCAACATTCCAACAAAATTTTGGTTGTCCTTTCACGATTTCATATCACTATTTGACTGTCATATCATTGGAACCAGTTTCACATTTGGAAGTATTCTTTCGGTGGTACATTCCTAAATGTTATCCAATTTAAAGATAAATTTTATGTTCGATACTTGATCCAACATCCAACATTAAAAATTATATCCTGAAAAATGTCAGGTGATAATTTAGATTAAAAATAATCTGCTTCGGTTTAAGGAATCGAACTGTGATATATTTAATAAAATGTGGGTTTCTATGTCTAAACTAAAGAAAATTTCATATTAAAGACGGGTTAAATGAAAAAAAAAACAAATGATGATTTGAATGCTCTATTTTCCATTTCATACTAAAACAAACAGTTAAGAGGTGCTTTAATATTCTATAATTTAGTCTCCAAGACATTGAATTCACTCTTTTAAATCATCCCATCAGCCAGGAGATACTAGAAAAAAAAAGAAATCAAAAGACTTTCTCTAAGTATACATGTTGTTCTTGAAAGAGGATTTGATCAGTTAAACCATGTTCATAATTGTTCAGCAAGCACAGACACTATAGCGGTGACCACAGGTACAGACTGGATATAGACAACCACGAGACTATTTTCATGCTCGTCAGCCTATAAATTCATGCATCATACAGGCATTACATCTGCATACTAACGAACACTATGAAAACTGCGAGTCCCAATAAAGGTAATTATTTTTCTCTAGCTAATGATTGATAACAAAATTCTCACTCAAGAAGTCCTTCTAACTAGAGGATGCACGGTGCAACCGGGTTGTGTGCTCTGCCACAACACCATGGTGGAAACATCATACCACTTGATGTGGAATTGTCGATACGCTGTAAGATTTTGGTTAGGCCTGGCTGCCCAACTAAACATACCGTAAATGACCGGAACAAGCCCACCAGAAAGATGGTGGGAGGGACGAAAACTTCTTGGAGAACAAAGAAGGCGTTGGGACACAGCCTGGGCAGCAGGCTCGTGAGCACTTTGTAAAGAGCGGAACTGTCGAACCTTTTCACAGCTAAATAAACCAGAGATCATCCTTATCAATGCAGCATGGATCAATGTTCATAATTAGATGTTTTTCATTTAGGACACAAGTAGGTCGGGAGGGCCTACTGATAACCTTAGTTTTTTAATATTGTTAGAGGGAATTTTTGACAAATGAGAAACTATTGTAATATTTAAACACAAGACTGTGAGAAACAGTCTGATCTTTGTAAATACTTTTTTTTATCAATATAGTTTTAAGTGGATCTTTTCCACTAAACTAAAAAAACAAGAATTTCATCGCCTTGAATTCAGATACGCTTTTATTTTTTTGGTTTAGACTCAAAATAAACGATCTTGGCCTGATTTACAATAGATTTCTTCACTCCAAAATTTATCTATGGCTTATTGAAGTTATGTATTTGAATTAAGTACATACATGTTATTTAGATTATTTGAATTCATGTTGACTTGAATTGTAAAATATTTCTGATACTGGTACATAATGTTCTGTTTAAAGGGAATTTCATATATACCACTCAAAAATTATGAAATTATGTATTTACCACTTCAAATTTTGTAATTACATATTTACCATCCTAAATTCTAATAACTCACATATTTATCCAATATAACTTAAATAGATATTAAATATACTAAAAAAACTCAAATTAATTATGTTTAAGATTTTAGAAACTACAATTAATTAAGAATTAATTAAAATTGGACTTATTCATATTGTACCCGCTCAATGGATAATAGCATTAAGTTGTGCTTCTCCAACTATCCCGACGTGTCCCTTGCCACCATCTCATTCAAGCCCAATTGCGACAACAGTCTTGGCCACGCTTTCTCCTACCACCCCGCACAAGCAACCAACTGCAACCGCTAACACTCCTGTTGTGAGAAGCTAGTTGTAATAATGAGATAACAAGTCATGCGAGAGACAACGAGAGAGGTTATAAAGAGCATGCAATGGGCGCAGACTAGAGCTGAAGAAGAGAAGAGTCCAATCTAAATGTGGAGAATCAGGAATGAGTTCATTTTTAATTAATACTTAATTAATTGTAGTTTTTAGAATCTTAAACATAATTAATTTGAGTTTTGTATATATTTGTAATATATTTAAAATATATTGTGTAAATATGTGAGTTATTAGCATTTAGAGTGGTAAATACGTAATTATAGATTTTAGAGTGGTATATATGAAATTCTCCCGAGTCGGGTTACGGTACTTCGCGAAGTAAAACGAGTGTTTTACTTCACGTCTATATCTTCAATTTCAAAGTTCAAAACGTCGATCCGAACTGGTCAAGTTGATCTCCATATTAAATTGATCAAGTTGATCTCCATATTCTAGACGGATCATATAATACCTAATTATTTTATATATGAATCCGGAGTGAGGCTAAGGTTCTATGCATAGCGCATATTGGTATGTACTATATTTTAATATCTTTATTTTGAAAGTCTAAACGGTCGATTTGAACGTTGAACATGATAAACATATGAAAATGAATTTGCAATTTTATATATTTTTAAATTTTTTTAATATTTTTTAGATTGGTAGAAACTCAATACTTTTGAATGGTCTAGAATAATTGAATCTTTTATCTAAAAATTATAAAAAACTTATAAAATTTAATTTACAAGTATATTTAAAGAATTCTGATTTACAAAAATTGTTATTCTTATTTTAAAATCTCTGTGAAATTAATTATCGGATTAATATTCTGTCAGTCAGTACTGCACTACGGCTACAACGATGCATTAATGACAGGTACTAATTAAAGATCTAATTTTGATTTCCAATTTACAGTCTACAGAGCAAGTGCGGTTCTATCTTTAATTATGAATACACATTGATTAAAAAAAAAATCGAATGCTTCCACTGTGATGCATTACTGATGACGTGGCCATTAGTACATGAACACTGTGATACACATTGTTGGCTTGTTGCTTCTATGGTGGTCTTTCCCTCTCCAAGGAAGCCAATTTGTTTGTGGAAAAAGGAACTTTCTTTTGAATTGTCTATTTACAAGTGCATTGTGAGTGATGACTACATAACATTTGGCCTGGTCGTTGCATCACCTTTTTTTCGTGTAGCGCACATTCATATGATTTTTTTAATTTTATCTTTATTGCTGGTATGGTGTATGAAATTAAAATAATATTTTCAATATTTTACATTATTGACAATTGCAATCCACGGAGGAATTTCTAAATTGTGGTAGTAACTACTATGGAACATGTTGTTTTGATTTTTTTTTTTTAAATATGAAATGTGTGTTTTCTCCCTTCTAGTTGGTAAGGCACTGCACTTTTTTGTCTATCAAGTTCGTTTTGAAAATAAAATAAGAGACAAGCTGGTTGGCTTCTAATTTGAAACTTAAATTTCTTACGAAACTATGCAATTTAAAATTTAAAATTATGGAATTATTCATTCTTTTTTCTAAAAATTACTGGTTCTAATGGGCCGTACTTGTTATCGTATGTAGAAATTCTCTCAAGCCCATTGAGAAAATTGAATCTTCAGCCCGGTAGCTTGAATAATATGATGGAATGAGATTTTTAATAGGCCGTGTCGGCGTGTCTCCTTGATTTATTCATATTAACGGGCCTAAATATTTAAGGCCACCAAATTTCTTTATATTTGCACGGTTAAGCTGTGGGTCTAATAAATTGGGATAATTTCCAGTGTGCCATTTAAATTTTCAAAATAGCCAGTTTTCCCATAAATACACTATAATATCCAATATCCCATATAAACTTAATTTTCTTTCTTCTATCTCCTTTCATTTATTTTATGTTTTATTTGATTATTTTGAAAATTATATTGACCAATTTACCCTCCTACTCATCGTTTGTATTCTATCTAATCATAAGATCAATTTCCGTATTGCAACTGCGCGAGGCTTCAAGTTTGAGAAATCCAATCATTCTCATAACCAGAAAACTGGATATTCTAAATTCAAGGAACTTTTTTTTGAATCTGAATACCAAGTTTGAGAAATCCAATCATTCTCAAAGAACTTTACGGAGCAACTGTGTGGGAGCTCATTTCTGACAAATCTAAAAAAAAGATTTAAAGTAATACGAAGGAAATCGAGCTTACCTGAGAGAATCTGAGTATCAAGATTTGGTTTTCTTGCTGATCATGAACCATATAAACCCAGATTAGGATTTCCCATGTTTTTGACATGGATGGAGAGCTTGCAGTTGATTATAGATTAGTGAAGGCAAGCTCGTTTTTCATTACCAAAAAGGAAATGTTAAAAATCTCGGCGTAGGGTTTGTACCCGAGATAGCAACCATCCGCTTTTTGGCTAGCAAGAAGCGATTAAAGTTCAATTTTAAGATTATATAGTTCTATGACGTGCTTGTATTATGCTCCAAATCGAAGGTTTAGAAAGATCCTAAATTATTCGTTTATATTGTTTTTGACTGGGAGAGTAAAGAGATGCTATTCGGCGGCCGCGCGCATGGGAGAGCAAAGGAACTCATATTCATTCAAGTTCTTAGGAGCCAGCATGATTGGATTTTTCAAACTTGAAGCCTGGCGCAGTTGCGACAAGGAGATTGATTTTAGGAATACAGATACAGTCATACAGACGATGAGTAAGAGAAGGGTAAATTGGTCACTCAACTGTCACGTATCCTAAATATTATTGAATTAAAATTTGTGAACTCTAATTTTCTACTAGTAACATGTAATCAAGGTCATGTTAAATACATGAAGCAGAAAGGAATTGGGCCGAAGCCCAATTTTCTTTCACCAATATACGAAGCCCAATTCGCTTTAACCAATATACAGAAACGGAGAGGGAGAAAATGAACGCAAGCCGTAATAGGAAATTTCAAATTGGTGTATGAAACAGTAAGAGAGAATGAGAGAAGAGTGAGCCTATGGTGCTATGCATAGTACGAATGGGGTCCGTGCTACGGCTTAAAATTTGACTTTTCAAAATCCTAACGGTCGATCCAACCGTTCAATGTGATAATCATATGAATATGTACTTGCAAACTAAATTTTATATTTTTTCGAATTTTTTTACTATTTTTTTAGATAGGTAGAAAAATCAGTGTTTTCTGAAAATTCTGGACCATCAAAATTCTACCTATCTAAAAAAATAGTAAAAAAAATTCGAAAAAATATAAAATTTAGTTTGCAAGTACATATTCATATGATTATCACATTGAAGGGTTGGATCGACCATTAGAATTTTAAAAAGTCAAATTTTGAGCCGTAGCACGGACCCCATCCGTGCTATGCACAGCACCATAGCCTCACTCACGAGAGAATGTTAGTTGAGTGAGGCTATGGTGCTGTGCATAGCACGGATGGGGTCCGTGCTACGGTTCAAAATTTGACTTTTCAAAATTGTAACGGTCGATCTGAACCATTCAACATGATTATAAAATAAATATGTACTTGCAAACCAAATTTTACATTTTTCCGAATTTTTTTACTATTTTTTCGAAAATCACTTGATTTGAACATTCTGGACCATCCAAAAACAGCATATCTAAAAAAATAGTAAAAAAATTCGGAAAAATGTAAAATTTGGTTTGCAAGTACATATTCATTTTATAATCATGTTGAACAGTTCGGATCGACCATTACGATTTTGAAAAGTCAAATTTTGAACCGTAGCACGGACCCCATCCGTGCTATGCATAGCACCATAGCCTCACTCATGTTAGTTGCTTGATTATATTTTTATAGAGGAGGGTTCAAATGTCTTCATTTTTTGTGTCTCTATCATGCCTCCATTTTTAAAAACTTTAATAACTCAAAATTTAAAACTTAAAAGTCAAAATAAAACCGTTGGATATGATCTACATCATTTTATTTATGTGCTCATAAAAATTATCACATTTTGATTTTGTTTTTATGTGAATCAATAAGTTGAAAAATCAACGTCTAGAAATTATCCACATTAGTATATTTTTTACAAGCTCTTGATGACAACCAAAACAAAATTGAAATGTCATAATTTTTTACACGTGCATAGATAAAATGATGTAGATCATATCTAACGGGTTTATTTTGATTTTTTAGTTTTAAATTTTGAGTTATTAAAGTTTTTAAAAATGGAGGCATAGTGGAGGCATGAAAAATGGAGGCATTTGAACCCTCCTCATTTTTATATTGTAAGACTTGTTGATATAATGATTTTGTAACGTGTATTTATTATTTTCTTTTGAAAGAATTTTCACGTAAAATTTTGTCTCTATTTTATTTTTATTGCTTGATTGCTCGTTGTTGTTAGTTTATGTATACCTTCCATATTTTTCAATCTGATAAGGTATTAATGCATGTATACAAGGTGTTTGATAAATTTTTTTTTTGAACGTTTCTATGACCTATCTACAACGGGTGAAAACTAAGTCAAAAATTGTGTCGAACCAGCAAACAACCACCCCCATCCCCCCAAAAAAAAATATATTCCAAAAAAATTTACAATACACTATCAACATGCGGTTCGCACATTCAATTTTTTTCTTATTAAAAAAATCAGTATTTCTGATTTTACAATCTCTTCATTATATTTGAAGACTGTTCCTACATTATTTTGGGAAGTCCACTAACAATTCCTCCCTCTCCTCTTTGATTTTTCTGATTTTCGCATGAAACCCTTTTAACATCCTCCAAAACAAACTCTATTATCTGATGTGTAATAGAGTTTAGAGATCCGACCAATGAAATATTAATTTGTCCCAATAGGAGGGGAATCCGCATCCTCTGTATTATCGTATCGTTTGATTTAATTTATAAACTCTACGATTAAAATTCGGATTAATTTAACCCCCACCTATAGCACACGGTCTTTTAATATTAGTGTGGATTCGAACAACTCAAAATTTGAATTAATTTAGAGTATACAAATTCGAGTCCGTGCCCCCCAGATACTTGAGGGCGTAATTTAAAAAAAAAACATACCGTCCAAATTAATCTCAGGCAGACTAAACTCAATCCAATGCTTATTGAGACCAGTGTTGTAAATAACTGTATGCGATAATACCGTCAAATGATTAATCGGAAATAATCAGAAATTATCGGCTGATTAGTCGGAAAAATTTGTGACAATTTATTCACTGCCAATGACTAATCAACCGATTAATCGATCTAAACGGACACTTTTTACAACACTGATTGAGATTGTAGAGGGTCTGTTTTGAGATCGTGTCAAGTAAAAAGAATGGTCCGGATTCCGGAAGTACCTGAGATGATACGGATTCTATGAATTCACAGTAGGGTTAGTATTGCAATATCATTGGTAGTGTTCGGCACACCCTCCTTAGACCTCCTTAGAGCTCCTTAAGTTTGCCAAACACTTGCTTCTTTGTAAAGTTTAAATTCTCTTTCTTAAAATTTCTTTTGTCTATACTTTTAAGCTTGCTCAAACTTTTAAAGAGTCATTCTATATGACTTAAGCACATTAGCCTCTTTAAAAAAGTTAAGCATCAACGTTCTTAACTTTTTATTGCCAAACATCTGCAGTAGAGTTTAAAACTTAATCCTATTCAATTTGTCGAAGATGGATGGAGGATTAACTGTGGCTTTGACTGGGAGTTTTGTGTGTCGAAGTAGTGATTTAGTTGTCTATTTGCTCACAGCACCTACAGTTACGCAAAAAGTTCCATAATTGTAAAAGGTCGTTATTTTCTTATCTCACAAGATAAACCCTAGAATTTTAAAAACTACAAAAAAGTTTCGGCTAAGGATGATTGCAAATTTTTATTTTTTGCACAAATCTTCTATTAGGAATATTGAATTGGGATATTGTCTTCGTCATTTTCTCTAATTTCACAAACAAAATAAGTCAAATATCAAATAAATATATTTCTTCACTGTTTTCATATTTTTTTCACTTTTTTTCGTTTTGATCCCTACAAAACATAACTTATGTTATGAATAAGAATTATTTTTTTGAAAAAGTTGGAATATGTCTCTCCCATCTGTTGCTCTTCGAAAGGAGAAAACAAGGGCGACATTGAAGACCATCACCAACCTCCAAGCCAACCACTCAAAACCTACCTATGCCCAGGTTACAATAGGAACGCTACCCCAAAAACCATGCCAAGGAACTCCCGCACTAGCTTTTCGCCAGTTCTCTCAGCAGGCAACATTGAAGGCCATAGATGAATACCACCAACTGGAGACAACTCAACAAGGTAATATTTACTCCACAACAGGAACGCAAGAGTTCAAGGAACAACTAAAAACAGCCGGCAAGGACAACAAGATGGTGAATCCATTGCTACAAGGACACACTGTAGAACAACCTTTTAGAGCACCGGTATTCACTCCTCAACCACCATCGGATGAAGAATGGAAAACAGTAAACAGAAGGCGCAAGGCTCAAAACAAAGCACAACAGAGTAAGCACATCAATCCCATGCTTCAAAAGCGTTTGCAGGAACTCAAGGAAAATGGAAAATGCTTTAAATGCATGGAGAAGGGACACACTCAAGCTTTGTGCAGAAATGCTATTAAATGCTACAAATGCAGTAAATATGGCCATATTTCAGCAAGGTGTAGAGTTATCAGGGCACAAACAAAAGACACTACAAATAGAGGCAACACGGTTCACTCTCAACACATTTACACTTCCCAGTCTCAACAACATCACCATCAGCAGCCACCAAAGAAACAACCTTTGCCTCAGACACAAACCGACCCAATGGAAAATTGGCAAACAATGCCGATGATGCACCCAGACCGCATACAGCACCGTCGCACCGACATCATGAGGGTGTTCGTTGCCAACCGAGAAGGTCTTCACACAACAAATAGAGGTTTAGAGAGAGCAGCAGTAGTGCACTTCGGCCCGAATGTAAGCGAGCGCAGCGCACAACACCGTCTTGCCAACACCTTAGCCGCGCACTTAAACTGTCACCCCAAAGACTTCCTTATTGGCAAAGCCGACCCGGGTGAAGGAGACATGATGGTCGTCTTCCCAACTGAAACAATGCGAAACCATGCAGTTCATGTGGGAGTCTTTGCAATCGACCACGACTCACATGTGCAACTTGCAAAATGGAAACAAAGTGAACGAATGGTTTACGACCCGACTACGCACAAGGCACGTCTCACACTTGAAAATGTCCCATACAACAACTGGAACATGGAGAGCCTAGAACAGCTCCTCTCAGGGGTTGGGCATGTCCTTAAGATGGCCCCGGTCATGGTGAATGGCAATTTCGACACTCTTCGGGTACTCGTCGCGTGCCACAACCCGGTTTTTATCCCACCGACTCTACTAATGACTACTCACCCTTTCTCAACAACGGTTTACATTAACCTTGAGGGATGGCTACATGTGCCGTCCGGGACCTTACCACCACCTAGAGGAGATCAAATATTTCGCAACCACCCGCGAAGAGACAATCGGCCACCGTCACCCAGAGCAAGGAGACAACCCTCTGAGTCAAGTGAATATAGCAGAGCAATAACAGATGAATACCAGATGGGAGCGGACTCTACGTATTCAAGAAGAACACAGCAGCTACAACAAGAGATATCCATGGCAGCACTGGACACTCCATTAGAGGGACCAAATGGAGATCAGCTAACAGAGAACAAAAGGAAGAGTGTAATCCTCGTACAGAGGGATGGAACGGCACTGCTGCCTTTACCCGAACAAGTACCGAAAGTACTGGTCAAAGAGTCCTTGAATAGAGTTTCTCTCCACGCCCAAAAAGGTGACATTGAAATAAATATCTCTTTTCAAAAACCTACACAAGATTCAAACAAAGAGGGGTACAGCTGGTCAGCACTAGCGTACAGCAAATTTGGACTGTTGCAAGATGGAAAAAAGACATGTTGCATTACTGAGTTAGAAGAGACTGGCGGCCCAGTATTTGAGGCCGAAAGTCCAACAATAAAAGAGATTAGCAGCCCAGTACCAAGCTTTCAGGAGATTGGCGGCCCAATAATAATCTTGGAGGCCGAAAGCCCAACAGTGATCCTAGATTTATCAAGAGAAGAGCAACAGCCCACTATCCTTCTAAATTCCACAGGTTATAAACCTACCACAGCCATTGCCCAACAAACCGAAGACGGGTCCCCACCAGGCTTTGAGGGCCGAACAATTATAAAGGAGATTAGGCGCAGCCCACGCTTGATGAGGAAAAATGAGGGCAGTTACATTTCACCCGAGAATAAAGCAAGAAGAGTGTTGGGATATGAAGAGGTGCCGACTAGACCAAAGACGATCAAAAGAAAGACGGCAGGATCAGAGGAAACAAAAATCACCTACATGCAAGAGTTCGAACCACTATCGATCTTTCAAGCAGAGGCTGTCATTGGAGCAGCAGGAGTGGAGTTAGATGAGAAAATGCAGGAAGGGCTGCGCACCATCTTCAATACCTCGACAACCGCAATGGACCCGATACCGCAACAAGGGTAGAGACCATGCAAGCACCAAAAGTTCCAAGCTGTAATACACTGTTTTAATGTTAATTAGGGCTAATTTTATGATTTGGGGGAAGAGGATTGCAATAAGTCGAATTGGGTTAGCAGAAAGGTGGAGTCTTTTTAGAAATCAGTATACACTTGGAACTATGTCTTGCTTATGGTTTTCAATTGGAAAAAGTTGGAGTTCTTGTTTTTAATGAATCAAACCACCCAATTAAAGTTTATTTCGTGGAATGTCCGTGGATTAAATATGAGACAAAAAAGAGTGGCAGTAAGACAAACTTTCCTAATTGAGAAGCCGGATTTGATTTGTTTGCAAGAAACAAAAATGGAACACATAAATGCGACGGAAATTCGCGAGATTTGCGGTGCAAATTTAAAAGAATTTGAGCTGTTGCCGGCACAACACACAAGAGGGGGGGTCTTAGTAGCATGGTCATCGAGGAAATTCACCTTGCTACAGACTCAAATAAAGACATATAGTGTCAATGTGCTACTACAAAATAAGACGGATACAACAACCTTCTGGTTCTCCGGAATTTACGGACCAGCAACACCACAAGGGAGACAGGAATATAAAGAGGAACTAAGGTCAATTAAACCAACTGATGGAACTCCTTGGTTATTGGGAGGGGACCTAAATGTTACCTTATCTTCAGAAGATCGAACGGGCAACAGCCAACGGGAGTGGAGAACAACTCTAAATTTCGCCAATCTAATTTCTTCTTTGGAATTAATCAACATCCCTTTAAGTGGACGCCGATTCACTTGGTCAAATGAGCGTGAACAACCACACCTTGCAAGACTTGATAGATTTTTAATATCGGACGAATGGAACAGGACATACCCGAGATCAGACCAAAAAGCTTTGCCGAACACTTCATCCGATCATTGCCCAATTTTATTCACTGCCACTACTAGAATCAAGAAGTCGAGACTCTTTCGTTTCGAGAACTGTTGGTTGCGATTCGAAAATTTCAAGGAACATATTTCACACACATGGCAACAGCTGGAGGTAGCAAGCACACCCATCCAACTGCATAACAAGCTACTCAAAATTCAGCGGACTATTAAAGAATGGACAAAAGACAAAATAAACAAGGTGAAAATTCAAATCAACATCTGTAGGGAATTTTTGGGTTGGTTGGACCAAGTCAAAGAGAGAAGGTCACCAACGGCTCTAGAAAAGTATGTAGCAGCAATATTAAAAAGGAGACATGTGACACTTTCAACAATTGAAGAAGACTTTTGGAGGCAGAGAGCACGCACCAGATGGGAGATTCAAGGGGATAGAAGCACAAAATATTTTCACAATCTTGCTTCAGCATCAAATAAGGTAAATACAATTCAGCAACTTGAATATAACGGAACCTCATGCACCGATCAGAATTCCAAGGCGCAAGCATTTTTTCAGTTTTACACGGGATTGATAGGAACTCAATCACAACCAACCCCACCCATTTGCTGGCAAAATCTTTACCCAACTGGCCTACAGAGTTCGGACTCTAAGGAATTGATTGAAATATGCACAGTGCAAGAAATCAAAGAAGCTATAAAACAGTGGCCTAGAAATAAAAGTCCCGGACCGGATGGCTTTTCGGGAGAATTTTACAACCAGTTTTCTGATTTGATAGTCATAGACCTAAATGCAGTTTTCACATATGTCCTTCAAAATAATGTCTCTTTGGAACCACTAAACACATCACACATAGTCCTTTTACCGAAAAATGAAGCTCCTCTTACAGTCCAAGACTTTCGACCGATTAGTTTACTTCATGGTGTGCAAAAAAATTTCTCCAAGTTATTAGCCAATAGACTGCAACAAAAGATTCCAATGCTGCTTCATAGTGCACAGACGGGCTTCTTGAAAAATAGACAAATATGTGAGTGCTACCTCTATGCACAACATGTTCTCCACAGAGCCAAGGTAGAAAAATTGCCAATTGCACTATTTAAAGCGGACTTCACAAAAGCTTTCGATACAATCAGTTGGGACTTCATAATACAAATTTTCAGAGCACAAAGGTTTCCAAGATCATGGATTAGCTGGATAGAAAATTCGATTCTCTCAGGCTCCTCACAGATACTGATCAATGGCCTTCTCGAAAAGAAAATAATTTTGAAACGCGGAGTAAGGCAGGGGGACCCACTATCACCACTATTGTTCATCATGGCCATCGATTTCCTAGCAAGATACGCTCAAAAATTAGCAAACATACAAGCACTTCGGCTACCTTTTGAGGGAATGTCACCATGTCTATTATACGCGGACGACGCATTGTTCTTTGTCAAACCAGAAACACAGCAGCTTCAAGTTCTTCAAATAATGCTCAAAGCTTTTCAACACATCTCGGGTCTCTCGGTTAATTTGGCTAAGTCAGAATTGATAATAACAACAGGTACGCAACACATGCAACACGAACTAGCAAATGTAATTGGTTGTCATCTTGGAAACTTCCCATTTACATATCTGGGGCTGCCGCTATCGAATAATAAACTGTCAAGACAAGCCTTTATGCCACTGCTACAGAAACTGAACAAAAGGCTAGCCGGGTGGGCAGCGAAGAATCTCACCATTGCAGGCCGAATAGTATTGCTAAATGCTGTCCTATCATCTATACCCACCTATTTCATGTCTTGCATGAGACTTCCGGATTGGGTGATCAAAGAAATCGATAAAATAAGGCGCAACTTCTTATGGCATGGAGTTTCAAATCAACCAAAGAAGATGTCTTTAGCAAATTGGGATTTGGTGTGTCAACCGAAAAATGTTGGTGGTTTAGGAATAATGGACCTAACAAAGTTTAATCAAGCTTTGCTTATTAAATGGTACTTTCAATGGGAAAAACCGATCAAAACTCTTTGGAAAACACTCTTCCTACATTCACTGCACCCAAATGAATTACTCCCAGACTCACCTTTGTTCAACAAGATCTCCATGACAACAAAGCATTTTTGCCAAATGTCTTTCATACACGAACCGGGGAACGGTAAGAGAATCTCACTTTGGAACCACAATTGGGGTCACGGAATATTGTGCAAGGAATTGCCGGATCTCTACTCACATGCCTTAGCCTCTAACATCACATTACAAGGGGCAAAACAGTCAACTACACTAACATCTTTGTTTAGACACACCTTAACAATTGATGCACAGGACGAATTAGGGAAGTTGACGGATATGCTGCAACAAACACAACTCACGGAACAGGAAGAAGATGATGTCAAATGGAGATGGACGGCCTCGGGAGACTACACGGTCAAGACGGGATATCGTATGTACAAAGAAGAACCAAGGTTACAATCACACATTGACAGGATTTGGAAGTTACAAGCACCACCGCGCATGAAAGTCTTCGCATGGCTAGCATTACTCAACAGACTACCGACAATAGACAATCTAAATAAAAGAGGATGGCCAATTGTCAATAGATGCGTATTGTGTAAAAATGCACTTGAATCGGTCAAACACTTGTTCAAGGACTGTACATTTTCGAAGGAGCTATACAGGGCAGTCGCAACTACAGAGCCTATAACGCAGCTACGGTTCATGATAACATCTCGGATACCAAAGAAACAAAGGTCGATTGCATTAATTACTCAGTTCATATTGTGGCGTGAGCGTTGCGCAAGAACCTTTACGGATGCGAACAAAGATATACAAGACCTCAAGGAGGAAGTAGTTTGGCAATTGAAGTTTTATTCAACAGAACCGAATTAGAAAACGAATGCCACAAGGAGATCATCACTCCAGAGAAGGCGCCATTGACTACGTTTTTTTAATATTATCTCTATTATTTACAGTTCATTTTCCTTATTCTCCTTTTTTTTCCCTTCTTTACTTATATTAGGCTCAATAGCATTGAGCACATTGTTTTGTACTTTACTATTACATCACTTGTGTAATGGACAAAATATTGAATGAAATAGGGGCTAGACCCATATTTTTCTTCAAAAAAATAAGAATTATTTTTTTCCAAGACATTTTTTTTATCTCTCATTTTGTGAGTTCATAAGAAGAAAAAGGGACAAGTTTTCGATTTTTCGTTTTGATTGCAATGGTCGAATAAATTGAATTATGCATAATTTATGTTCATTTCCTTCCAAGATTTGTGAATTTAAAACTAAACAATTTTTTTCTGCATATATGTTGGAATATTAAACGTATTTTGTTGTGCTCCTTTAAAGTTTAGTTTATAATATTTTTTTTTTAATATTTGTCTTTGTTGAATATTGTAGTTGTATACACTTTCTAAAATCTATTAAATAACGCTTATCAATAATTTAGTTATGTTGTATAAATAATATTTGTGCAACAACAACAACAATAGAATGAAGCAAGACGAGGCTTCAATATTAGTGTTTATATTAGTAATTTATTATTTCTGAAAAAAAAAATAGTGGGGACTGGCAGTGGAAGCATCCCAATAAACAGGCGATGGTCAAACTAAACCCCAGCATTAGCGAGCAACCGCCGCCGCCTCCCTTCCGCCGCGATCCTCACTCAGCCCTTCTCGCCGCCAACTCCACTCACGCTGCTATCCTCACTCAGCCGGTCAGCCCCTTTCAAATAATTCTCCGCTTATTGAGCCTAAGAGTAATGACCGCATGAGATGGCCACGCCCCCTCCTTCCCCTCGTCCTCTCCCACCCCACCTCCACCTCCACCTCCCTCTCTTTCGCCGACGAACTCGTCTCCTCCCTCCCGTATATATCCTCTCTCCGCCTCCTCTCCCCCTTCCTCGATTCCAACCTCATCACAAAAGCCCTCCTCTCCCTTTCCTCCCCTCTCCCAGCCTTCCGCCTCTACCTCTTGGCCTCCTCCCGCCCCAACCTCCATTCCATCAAATCTGTCAATCGAATGGTCACTCTCTTCCTTAATTACCCCGATTCCCTCCCCCATGCATTGGATCTCATCCAGCAAGTTAAATCCGACGGCCGGAATTACATCGAGGCCACTGCCTTTGAACCATTGATTGCTGCATATGCTAAATCTGGCCAAGCTGGGAAGACAGTTGAGTTGTTCGAGAGAATGCTACCTGATTTTGGCTGCCAACCGAATTCCCGGGTATATGGCATATTGCTTAAGATGTTTGTGGAGAAGGGTGTGGTGTTACTTGCCTTGGCAGTCTATAACCAGATGTTAAAGTCGAATTGCAAGCCCTGCATGTATAATTATGTCACTGTCATGGATGGTTTGTGTAAAGCAGAGATGGTGAAAGATGCCGTGCAACTGTTCGATGAAATGACTCAGAGAGGCATTTATCCCAATGCATGGGTGTATAACATCTTAATTACTGCATCTTGTCGTGCCGGGAAGTTTGATGACGCAACTCAATTACTGCACTTGATGAAGGAGAAAGGATGTGAGCCGAGGGAAGCTGATTATAATTCAGTACTCGGTGCATTATGCAAATTGGGTCGGGTAGATGATGCATTTGCACAGTTGGCAGTTTTTCAGGATGCAGGTTTCGTTCTTGGATTAGAAGGTTATAGTTCTCTGATTGATGGGTTATTTAGGGTAAGGAGGTTCAATGAGGCCTGCTGGTACTTCCACAAAATGTTGAATGAGAATGTGAAACCTGATGAAGTTATATACACAATCATGATTAAAGTCTATGCAGAAGAAGGTCGCATCGAAGATTGCTTTTCTTTGTTAAAGCAGATGACGGATGGAGGTTTAGTGCCTGGTGCTGTCTTTTACAATACCCTTATCAAGGCTTTGTGTGATGCGGATCAGTTAGACCGAGCCCGGTCACTTCAATTGGAAATATCAAAAAACAATATTGTCCCTGATTCAGCAACATACAGTATAATGATAGGTGGCTTATGTAATGCTGGGATGGTTGATGAAGCCCAAAAAATATTCGATGAAATGTCTAGCCTAGGAATTCAACCAACAATTCACAGCTATAACTCGCTGGTCAACGGGCTTTGCAAATCAGGTCGGATGGACCAAGCACAATTACTGATTTACAAAATGGAGATGGGGAAAAACCCATTTTTATTTCTTCGGCTTTCGCAAGGCACGGACCGGGTCCGTGACAGTGCGGGTTTACGTAAGCGAATCGACAAATTGTGTCAGTCTGGTCAAGTTCTAAAGGCATATAAGCTTCTCCATGGCATCCTTAATAGTGGGGTCATGCCAGATATAATCATTTACAATACGTTAATCAATGGGTTCTGTACAATTGGTGATATAGATGGGGCTCTAAAGATTTTCAAGGAGCTACAGATAAAGGGGCACTCTCCTGATGAATTTACTTATTGCACGCTTCTCGATGGGCTTTTGAGGGCACGTAGAGATAAAGATTTTAATAAGCTCTTTAAACATCTTGTGCGAACAGGGTTCAAGCCGATTGCATCGGTGTACTATCAATTCATGAAAAGCCTTGGTAGAAAGAAAATGGTTAACCAGGCTGTGATACTTTGGCTGGATTACTTGGCTCAAGAGTGTGCTGAAGGTGAAGCAGCCAAGACCATTTCTGATGTAAGAGAGCATTATGAAAATGGCTCCTTGAAGGATGCAGTTCGTGGATTGCTTGAGCTGGACCGGGTCCATGGGTCAGTCGGTCCTGACCCATACACCATCTGGCTTACAGGGTTCTGTCTTGCAGGGCGCGTAAAAGATGCCTTTACTATCTATATACTGTTACGTGAATATGGTCTTGATCTGACACCAGCGAGTTGTAGCATCCTGATTGATCATTTGTGTGTGACCAATAATCTTGGTTGGTCAGTTCATTTGGTGTTTTATTCAATTAAGAAAAGGTTCGTCTTGTTGAACAAGAATGGCATTAATCGTTTAATTGAGAGGCTTTGCTTGCAAAACAATAGGTCACTCGCGCAAGTAGTCATCTCAAGACTCTGTATTGTCGGGTACAACTTGGAGGAGTATATTTCAGAGAACACGAAGCAACTGTTGCTTAAAAAAAGTTGGTCGAATTGAAGTTATGTTGAGGGTAAATTCATGCATAGCCCAATAACTGTGGCATAATATACCTTTTTCCTAACCTGACCACGGGGAATTTTGAATTGCTAGAGGTAATAGGTTTCTTTCTTTAGTGAAAGCGGTTTTATTTTTTTTTAAGGTTGAAAGTGGTTTCATTGAAGCACACAATCTTTGCTGTTTAGATTATGATCAATTTCTTTTTGCTTTCTTGATGGGTTGTCTTGGTTCACATAATGCACTGAGTTTGAAAACATCCAATAAATGGCCATTCAGAGCAATTTTACAGTTTTTGGCATTTTGTTTGCTCTTTTCGCTTATCTGCAAAATATTTCTTATTGCTTGCAAAGTGATTTGCACATTTATGGCGCGAAATAACACTTGCCTTGAAATTAGTAAAATCTAAACTATCTTTTCCGTCTGGTACAGTGGTACTATATAAAATGGCTGATACTGAATCAAACCAAGAGATGAAGTTATTCTTGGCTATGTCGTATATTCTGTAGGCCTTGCAGACCAGGTAACCAGAACCAGCTTGGTAGCAGTAGCAGTCTGTTTGGGTTTCTATTTGTATTTGGAATATTCGATTTTTTTTTGTATTTTATTATACCATTTTTTTTTTGTGTTGTTTTAACACGATGCTTCGTTGCTTCGGGGTTACCTGATAAATTGAGCAGAGGCAGAACTGGAAAAATATCATCGGGATACAATATGTCAAGTGAGATTTGAACTCAAGTATCTACAACTACAAAGTGTGATACTAACAACTAAGCTACAAATAAACATTTGATATTTACCGAATAGGTTTAAATTATATAAAAAAAATTAAAAAACAAAATTCAGTTAAATTTCAATATACATAAATAAAATTTCATAGCATGATGAAGCCGTGTAGGATTTTTAAAAAGAGGCTGGATAGCTAGTTTGCATAAAGCATTATGCAGTGCTAACTTCAAAAAAAGAAGAAGCTTTATGCAGTGCGGACCGGATGTGTGTGTGTGTATATATATTTTATTTATTTTGACTTTATTATTCCGGCCCTGTATAAAGTCAAACAAATTTTGTTAATATCTTCACCCCTCGGCCCTTGAAATTAATACGCAGGGTTTTGAGAAAAATATTTGACGCCTTGGCCCAAGTAATATTAGCCCGGCCCGTGGGGGTGAAAGAAATATTCAAATTCTAGGAGCGGAAGAAAGGCAAAACAATGAAAAAAGAAATGACACTTTTTACGATACCATTCAGTACTATTTGGTAGAGTAGAACTAGGTGCTCTCGAGTTCACCAAGTCCTTGGTGAACTCAAGTCCAAAACTCATCGGATCGGCTTCAAACGACGAATCCGACTGTTGAAACCCGTCTACCTTACGAGTGATGCGTCTACATGCAAAAATTTTAAATTTTAAAATTAATTTTGCATAGAGTCAAGTGGTCAAAAAACGTCAAAAAATGAATGCATTAAAATTAATTTATTAACCTTCTAATTTTGACCACTTGACTCTATGCAAAATTAATTTCAAAATTTAATTTTTTTGCATGTAGACGCATCACTCGTAAGGTAGATGGGTTTCAACGGTCGGATTCGTCGTTTGAAGCCGATCCGATGAGTTTTGGACTTGAGCCCTTGGTGAACTCGAGAGCACACTAGTTCTACTCCTATTTGGTATCATTGTTTCACCGTATTCTGGTACTATTTTGTATATCGCTAAATGATTTCTCAGACAAAATCGTTGAAAAAGAAAGAGGAGAGGAGGAAGGGGCACTTTTGGAAATGAACATTCAGTTCATGCGAGTGTTGGTAGTATGGTGGTTTGAATAATTAGAATTTTAAGAAGGCTAATGTTTATATTGATCTAGACAAGTGTTTATTTTAATTTAGATAAATTTACATTTGAAGATTGAAAAATAGTGCATTTTGTAGAATTCGATTAATGACTTCAAAAGTTTAAGATAATTGTCAAGTTTTGATCTTGATTAAATCATATGACAGATATGAACAAGTGTTTTAATAAGTCAATAAATACTTTAATTAAAATTGATATGTCACTCAGCTGTCAGACACATCACTTGGTTAGAAATACAACGTGTTGCGTGCATTGTAAGAAATACAAAATAATTGCACCACAGATTGGTCTGAACGATAACTAATTGCATCTTTTTACAGGGATAAGAAATTGAAAAGGAATCAATATATTTTAAGTTATTAATTATTTGACTAAAATCCTATTTAACTCAAACTTCGGTTGCATACCAAAGACTTGGGAAATTATATATATTACTGTTTCCGAGCGTTTTTCTTTTATCTAAGCATGAAATGTAAAATTTCAAATAATTCTGGCAATTATGAAAATTTATATAAACTGAGATCATACGAAAACAGCAAAAAAAAAAAAAGAGAATTTTAAAAGACATTTTATACAGACCGACAATTGTCGGCGTCAGATAAAATTAAATTAATAAACACTTACAAAGCATCTTGCTAAAAAATCTAAAAAATTCTCGTTTCATACTAATTTTTCTAATTTAAAATTTAATTGCTTAGATCTTACCAAAAAAAAAAAGAAAAAAGCTAGCGTACACTATGTGTACTCATCAAGAAGACTTGTTAATCATAATTCCAAAATCTGTCGGATTGGTTTCAAACGACGAATTCATACCGTTGAAACATATCTACTTCACGAGTGATGTGTGTACATGCAAAAATTTTAAATTTTCGAATTCATTTAGTACAAGTCAAATGGTCAAAAAATACTGAAAATAACTCATAAACCTTTATTTTGTTTACCGCTCAACTTTGTATTAAATGAATTTGAAAATTTGAAAATTTTTATATGTATACACATCATTTGTGAAGTAGATATGTTTCAACGATTTGAATTCGTCGTTTGAAATCAATCCAATATATTTTAGAGTTATGCTCACTAAGCTTCTCGATTAGCATAGCTTTATGTAAAAAACAAGATTTCAAAAATAAAAAATAGTGACACTTATATTTCATTCTAAAAAGGAGATGTGATGTTTGAGGCTATGTTTGGATGACAAAATAATAGAGGCTATTTTAGAATAGAAACTATTCGGAATAGCAATGTGCATCCAAACAACATTTTTACTATTCGGAATAGCTAGAATAGCTGCTATTATCTATTCATTGTAAATGTGGGAATAGCTACTATTCGGTAATGTGAAATGAGAAAACAAATACTTTCTTTTTAGATTTCCGCCAACACAGTCTCGAAATGACAAATTTGATACAACTTTCCGCTATCTCCATGTCGTGACAATTCATTTGAGATTCCACTTGCCTATCTTTCCTCTTAATTAGCACCTTATTAACACTATTTTTTATTGGTTACAGCTATTCACTATTTCACATATACAATCCAAACAACATTTTTACTAATCCGAATAGCACCATTTTCACACTAATATGAAAATCACTATTTTTTCTCTATTCTCATTTACTGCTCTAAAATTTCACTATTATAGCTATTTTAACTCTTATCCAAACGTACTCTTAAGAATTAAGGATCACCGAATCAGATCACGACAAACAATTTCTGTGTGAGGGGTCTCAAATTTAAAATACGGATAATCTTTTTTATAGATATTAAAATTTGAAATGATATAATTTTACCTATGTAGTTTACGGTAAAGTCGTATGAAAAAACTTTGTAATATCCTGTGTTGAATGTTGACTGACTTGACTCTTCAAGGGACCTTGATTCCGAGTCAATTTAATTTATGTTTTGTTTCAAATTTAAGCAAGTGGAGGTGTGTTGGTCGACTGGTAGCCGGTCAATGGTCAGTCAACCCGTTTGTCACAGTAGGTGCAAGATAGTTCACGGTGTTTTATAATATAATTACCTGATATAAACCTACCTTAGCTAAAAACGAATAAAAAGAACCCGAAATTTTTATTAATATTAAAAAAAAATCAAAAATTCAAAATCTGCATCAATTTTCAACTTATTTTCAATCTGCCCAAATGGGAGAATTATTTTTTGAATTCAACGTCTCTTTCCGGAAAATAATTCTCTGAATTGAAAGGGTCTTTTTCCGGAGAATTATTCTCTGACTTTTGAGTTTTGGAAAATTATTCTTCGGATTTGTTTTTTTTAATTAAATAGAAAATGTTACAATTTATTTATCTTTTTATTGAAATATTAGAAATTTTTTTATATTTCTTTGAAAATAGATGAAATACTATATAATTGGATTTATTAGAAAGACTGCGATAAATAACCCGGATCAACATTTTTCAGAGCGGATTTTTTGCAGATTTATTAGAAGGACTGCGATAAATAACCACGATATTTTTTTTATTTACTCAGAAGTGACTTTTGAACCGGAATCAATAACTCAGATCCAAAATATTTTTTTTTCAATAACACACAAATAAATATTTTAATTTTTCTGACAGTTGCAAAAATCCAGCCTGAAAATGTTGATCAGACTTATTTGTCGCAATCTTTTTAATAAATTCAATTATATAGTATTCCATCTATTTTTAAAGAAATCTAAAAATATTTCTAATATTTCAATACAAAAAATAAATAAATCATAACATTTTCTATTTAATTAAAAAAAATCCAAAACCGGAGAATAATTCTCCGAAAAGATAACCTTTGGATCCAGAGAATTATTTTCCGGAAAAAGACACTGGATCCGGAAAATAATTCTGAAAATAAGTTAAAAATGGGTGCAGATTTAGAATTTTAGAATTTTTTGGGATATTAAAAAAAATTCGGAAAAAGTACAATAAAAAATGTTTAATTTAGTTGATTATAGAAGTACCTTTTGTGTGTGAGAAGTAGGTTCCAAATTAATTAAGATGGTTTCGACGGGATATTACAAGTAGAGGTTCTTGAAACATTTTAGTTAATTAAAATAAAAGAAAGAGAAGATGACTTTTTATACTAAGAGTAATCTTTAGGTAATCTTTTAGAAACTTCTAGATAACTTCAAAACTGACTCCATGAAAAGTATATATTATTACTCCCCACATTGAAAGTTTATATATAACTAGGTGCGTTGTTGCGGCTCCGCCACAACTGTTTTTTGGTACATATTGATGTACATGGGTGACATTTTATTTCACTTCTTATGCTTACTAATTACACATATTCTCCTCAGAATGAGAAGCGGAATTCGGCAAAATGAAAGTGTAAGCAAGTTCATAGAACCACTAACACAATAGATTCTTCTTAGTGGTTCTCAAGTCAAACATGAACAAAGAGAATATATAACGAATAGTCAACATTTCACAAATCTTATTATTGCGATCTATATAAGGAATTTCATATCGTACCGATCATAACAATTAAGTAAATTCATTTTCAGCACTACAAATAAAAAAACAACTAACAAAAGCAGACCCAACCTAATGACCCAATTCAAGTTGACTTGCAAGTAGATCTAAACCAAAGCAACTCAGTGTGATCTGATAAATATCAGGGGACCATAAAAAGAAGTAATCAAAGCTTTATGAGTAATTTTGAGAGAGAGAAACAAAGCTGTAAGTAGCAAGAGAACACTGGCAGCTTTCGGCAAACTTTAAAAAATAAGCAAGAGATTACAGAAAAGACAAAAATTTGACATTCCTTTATGTCAGCTTTCTGTCAGCCTTCAATTCATCCTCGGCAGTTGGAGTTTCAGGTAAAATTTGATATTCCTGTCTGAAAAAACAATTTGTCAAACAATTGTTGAAATGGGTAAAATCAAATCCATAATGAAAACATCAATGAAAAGAAAATAAGAAAAATTATAATCCTAATTCTTTTAAATTTGTTAGTATAGTATCATGCAAATAAGATGAGGAATAAATTGGAACAACATCTATTCAGTTACATTGCACAATTTGTGAATATTTTTTTTTAGATTGATGTTAACAGATAAGGCAACTGCAGGATTATCTAATAAACAGAGAATAGACTGTGACAAATCTATTGTAAGAAATTTTAGTCATACCATTAAGTCAGGCTTCGTTCCTCACCCTCCCAATGCTATCAAAAGGAAATAAAAGCGAAAAAGAGACCAAGTTAGAAGCACATGTTTAAAAAGCAAGAAATATTTCTTAGTCATAGTCACTCGTGTCCTCAAAGAGTATGTCTCCAAGTCCATATGTGCCTCAAGGGAGGATATATGGAAATGCTTGAAATATTAGAGGATTTGTGAAGGTGTCCAGTCATTCTCACCTCCAAACCAATATTGCATAGGTGTGTTGGATGCATCTACAAAGTTGCACATCTTTGCATCACCTCTCTTTATATTTCATTGTTTTTTTTTTAATCGCTGATAAAAAGTTTACCTTTAGGTGCATCTGTCTCAAAAAAACGACAACTGAAATTCAGTGTTGGAGCAAATGAATTTTGAATGTAAAACAAACAATTATTTTTTAAAAGATAAAGAAGTATCATTAGCAGTATAGAATTTTTAAACATAAAAACAACATTTTATGCCCCAAAAGTGCTAATTTTTCTTTTCTTTTTTATTCTAACCTCTGATAAAAAAAGTTTACCTTTAAGGTGCATCTGTCTCAAAATAATAATAATTGAAATTCAGTGTTAAAGCAAATGAATTCCTTGGATGTAAAACCTAAAAATAATTTCTGAAAAATAAAAAAGTATCATCAGTTTTATAGAAATTTAAACATGTAAAGCAAAATTTTATGCCCCAAAAATGCATCAGCACGTATGATCTACTTTTCATCAAGGACCGCAAAGACCCTTCTCAAGTTCCCACTTGTATGGTCCAATGTGAAACAGAAATAGAAGGAAAGTTCAAAGTATAGAAAGGGCAGCTGATTTGTCCTATCATGCAATCAGTTTCTTGCTTTATGCACACCACACTATTACCAGTATTTGTGGTGCAGTACTACCACTGCTCTTTTTAAGAGGTTGGCTGCCTATACTAGATTTTTCAATTTTCAATAGGATCCCGGGATCGATCTGGAGGGTAGTGAGTTTAAGACAATTACATGCTTGTAGCTCTTTTATTTATTGGTAAAAATTTGTTTAGTTAGAAAATCTAATAGATTTGCTAATGTGTTGCACCTTGAATCTTGCCAACAGAGTTTACTTCGAGGTATGGTATCAGAAGAGTTGCATTCAGAGTTTTGGCTACAACAATAGCATCACATATCTGTAAGGAATAAAATAAGAAAAATTTCAATATTTCCTCCTGAAGATGGAGTGAACTGAAATTTTGTTCATTTGAACATGAATACCAATTAGTTATGACTTACAAGTAATGAAATTGAGACAAATAAATCTGAGCGAGAAAGATAATCATACCCCCATTCTTTGTTGGTTCAATCCACCATCAAGGAATACTTGAATGCATCCATTTTGTTGTTTAGGAAATGCTGCATGCACAATTGATAGGAAAAATAAAAAATAAAAAAGGAGAATTTTGCATCCTACAGCTTTTGTTGTTTCTCCTCAACATAAAAGAGGAAAGAGATAATTAAATAAAAGACTCATCAAACTATACACCTGAGGAAATACATGGAACCAAAAGCTTTACTAATGCAATATCAATCACAAACGGACCTTCAATTTTCTTTGTTTTTGCTCAAAGCAGGAGTTTCTTCCTTTCTCTTCAAATCCTGAATAGATAAACATAAACAAATGGTAATTCAATCTAATATAAAATGTACAATAAGAAAATACGAAGTGCATGGGGAAAACAATTAAAAGATTAAATAGATGTAATTCAAACCTCTCTCGGGCCATAGAGAGTTGCAATAACTCGTATACTTTTCCCATCTCAAAAAGAGTGGATCTGCTATTATCATTTGAAGACATCATAAACAATACAAGTATAGAAACTATACTAGAGGGGTGCCTCGCTCTGCTTCGGCAGTGGCTATTTAGATTAAATACCGTTAAGTACATATTCAAGGGGTTTTATATTCCATGATATTCCAGGGTTCTTATTTACAAAGAACAATAGAACACAATATATTTAGTAAGAGATTTGACCCCTTTCTTGTGTTAGGTAATGCGAAATGTTCGGTGGTTGGTTCAATGGAATTATTGTAATTTTGATCTGTACCAGTCTTGATCATTGTTAGCTTTTCGAGCAATGGCTGAAGACAAATCTGCAAATAGTTGAAGAAAATTATAATAGAAAAAAAAATTAAAAGAGAGAGATAGTTGAAAATCAATCTGCAAATAGTTTATATAATTACATAAATAATATTTGGAGGCCTATAGAAGTACATACATTTTTGTGGTAGAAACCTCAAGAGTGAAATTGGAAATTGTGGCCACTTGCTTCAATGGCAACAGAGACGAGTTGGTTCGCCACATCCTTTTAAAAAAACACACATTTTTATTGTTTCTTGTTACATCCTGGTACCCGTCAGTCATCACCACCTGAAATTTCTCCTGAGAAAAAAAAATGAAAATTTTCCTTAAATAAATTATGACATGTCATTTTAATGACAAAAGTTACGATTCTAATCAAGAGTTATTCATATAATCGTGTATAAATAGTGCCTAACCAGGTCCTCAGTACTGGAATCACAACTGTATACTAAAATACATTGTACCAGTACCAAGAAGGTAATTTTGTCTTTCTCTAAGAATTTATTCCTTAGTAGCAATCAATATACTAAGCGCCATTTAAAGTGATAGAAGGCAATAAAACAATGTAAAAAAACTTGATAAACCAAGAACATGTACCTACACCTGTACCATTGACTGGTTTAGTCTGAGTGGAAATATTATCTGGAAAAATAAAGATGTTGGTACATGGTTACCTACCAAGGAATTGTTGCATGACCACTGCTCAGCCAGATAAAGATATATTGTCTGTGGTAAAGCCACCATTCTTCTTGATATATTCAAATGCATAATTCGTAAGACTTCAATTGCATCCATAGTTTTAACTGGTGTCGCAATTGACTAATCGTTGTAGAGTCACCATGCTTGCTCTGCACAAAGAAATTTATAAATAGTTAGTCAGCAAGTGGAGCTGTGTGCCTTTTGAGAAATAGGAGGCCATTTGCTTGTTCATATTGCCATAGAAGTCCCAAATTTTAAGAGATGTGGAATCAATTTCTATGATTTTACATTTTTTCGTCACTTTGAATTTGGAACTCATATAATTCCAAACGAAAAAGTATAATGATAAAGTAAGATAGGATTGCATCGGCAAAACACACCTGACCACAGTAATTCCTTGAGTTCACCTCCGCTCCCTTATCCAGTAAAAGCGAGAAAATCTGACACCGAAGTTAACAAATTCACCAAAAATCAAAGAAAATTGAACGAAGCGAAAAGGAGAAATAGAATATGATCGATCTCTCTAGTCACCTCATTGTGCCCCTTGGCTGAAGCGAAATGTAGAGACGAGTTCAGACCGCCAAAGGTCGAGTAGCGAGGCAGACTCGGACTCAGCTCAAGGAGCATACGCGCTTCAACCAGGTCGCCATCTCGCGCCACCGAGACCAGCCTCTCTCCGGTGGAGGAACAACCGAGTGAGTTCCCCATCGGAAGATGGGGAAAAAGCGATCCAAAGAGGAGAGAGAGGCTGTGGGAGGAACTTGGAGGCTTTTGTAGAGAGAGCTTGCAAGAGAGATGAGGGGAAGGCGCTTTAGGTCTGGGTGTGGTGAGGAAGCGCCGGAGAGAAGCGGCTGGGGAAGAGGAATCGGGATTGAAGGGGAGAAGGATTGTCCTAGCAAGGTTTTTGCCAGAGAGGAAGAAGGCGAACAAAATAGCGGCAGGGAAAGAGTGATTTTTTGAAAGAGAAATAGGACGTGGCGAGCGGAGGAAAATGGGCAGGAACAGCTGGCACTAAATAGGCGAAATCGAGCGGCGAGATGGGTGTAGTGCGAGGTGACAGCAGCCAACGTCAGCGAGAAACGATCACAACCATCCATTTAGAATCCGACGATAAGTAAGATGGGTGTTACTGTAGAATGACACGCGTTTTGGAGTTGACGGAGAGAGAGATAGAGGAAAGTGAAGGGGAGGATGAACGTTGAGATACGGTTGAAGAAGGAATTTAGGAGTCATGACGGAGGATGACATCAGTTGAGATAATTTGAGTCGTTTATTGAAGATCAGACGGCAGGGAATGGGGGTGTCACTGTTCATCGCTACAGTAACACCCCATTGCCCTTTTACTATATATAATTCTGTGGAGATGATAATTTTTGGGGTGATTGAAAATTGACAAATTATAGAGGGATGCATTAAATATTGATAGATTAATCGAATGATTATTGTAAATTTCTGCTTCAAAGAACAATTGTTACTAGTTTAAATATTTAAATTAAATTTAAATTAAATTAAATTTAAATATTTTGATGTCTATAACAAGACGCTAGAATGGCAATATTTTTGAAATCCTATGAATGTTAAGCTTGTTTTTTCTTAAGCGAAAAGAAAAACTTCAAAAAAAAAAAAAAAGTTGAAATCTCTGACATGAGATGTACTGTCGATCTCTTCTACAATTTTTGCACTCTCTTCTCTTCTCTCTTTTTAAATTCGAATCATGCAAAATACCTGACATGATCAGTTTAAATCCGAACCGTTTAATTCAAATTTGCACGAACTTAAAATTGAATCTCTATATTCAAAATAAGTCCGAAAAAATTAAGCTTTAACTAAACTGATACGGACAGATACCGTATGAATATTCTTCTCTCCGATTTTTTTTTATTTACTATGTTAAAAAAATATAAACCATTTAACTCTACTTTTTTGAAAATTTTCATATTTATCAGGACCGCAGTCTGAAATCTTTCAACATTTAACCCTATCTTCATTTGCAAAGTTCAAATAGTTGATCCGAACATTTCAATACATGATCTCCATATTAAAATGCTTAGAAACTACATTTTACATTTTCTTTGGAATTCTTTTTCTTACTTTTTTGTATTTTTTATAATTTTTGATAATTGTTGTTTTTTTATGGTCAAGAATTTTCTCAAATAACAATTTTGTACCATCTTAATAAATAGTAAATAGTTTTTAAAATATGTAAAATTTGATCTCCAAGCAAATTTTAATATGAAGATTATATTGAAATATTCGGATCGATTATTTAAAATTTGAAAATAATGATATGAACATATATTCAAAAAGTTATAATATGCATATTACAATAACCATTGAATTTTTTTTCTAAATTATTAATACCTTTATACAAAAGTATTGATAGGTGTAAATTATATACACCGTCGATCTAGTTTTTATCATAAAATAACACCAAATATCTTGTATTTTGAATATAAAGTGAATAGAATACACCTAGAATCAAGTTATTGCGTTCGCTCGGCTTTACAATGCAGGAAACGATGCAAAACGAAGAAAAAGTCTCCCAGTGCGGACGCACTCAGTACTTAGACAAATTTCCAGCATCGCTGAACTTCACAGACAAAAAGTCCGAGCCTAATGCATCCGCAGTCATCTTCAGTGCGAGTGGGGTCATCCGCACTCACTACTTAGCCAATTTTTGCAACTTTCAGATTCTTTAGGAAAACAGAAAATTCCAAGGTTAGTGCGGACGCACTAAGATCCAGTGCGGACGCACTCAGAAAAATCAGCAGAAAATCCAGAAAATGAAACTTGGAACCAAAGGAAAGTTGGAGCCAGTGCGACTCAAACCACCCGCACTCAACCAGTGCGGACGCACTGGACCCGCAGACAGCCAGAAATTCACGTTTTCAAGAGGTTTTCTATTTTTAGCACATCAGGGACACGTTTTAGAAGGCCAAAATTAGACATGGCAGTCTAAGGAGTGCACCCACTAACTCCACTTCTAGCTTCTAAATTGGGCAAGATCTTCGGCTATAAAAGAGGAAGAATTTCATCTCTCTCATCATCCATTTTCCACAAATTGAGAGAGAGATTCTGCAGAAATTCTCGAAGTTCCGAAGGCTTTTCAAGGAAGGAGAAGAAGAAGATTCAAGCAAGGAGTCGGCAAGATCGAGATTTTTGATCTAAGAAATGGTGTAATCATTTCTTTATTTCATTTCTTATTGTTTTTGTCAAACTTTGTTATGGATCTCTCCAAGAGAGAGTAGTTCTCTTTCTAGGGATTTAGGTCAATGCATGAACTTGTTTAATTCTAGCTTATTCGGATATTTGTTTTTATTATGATTGTTTTATCGGATTTGATTGTTAATTTCTGTAATTTATCATTTGTGCTAATTACATAGTTTAGTACTTGAATTGGACAAGTCCCGCTTTGGATTCGAAAGAACCAAAGTAGTTAGGATGGGATAGGAGAGTACCAAATTATGAGCATAAATACCTTAGGATTTGGATTAGAAGCGACCGTACTTTGATATCCAATCCGAAACTACAGAAATTAGAGTTAGGGTTTGGTGAAGAACGACCGTGAAGTCAAACCCATAATCAGGACATCTTGAATTGAATTGGATATTGGTATGAAGACCGACCGTGAAGTACCAATATTTGAGGATATGATAGACTAACAAGAGCTTAATGGGTCTAGATAGCTAGGGTGAAGAACGACCGTGAAGTCCAAAACTATCTAGGCACGTTATTAATTCACGACCGTGACCCTTTTTAACACTTTAGGTTAGAAACCTCATCAAATCAAACATGAATTCAAACAAACCGAATAAATAGAATTAGCAAAGAATTGTAGACCGAATGCCCCTAGATCTCCTCAAACTTGAAAACAAATCAATCTTTCCTTTCTTTATTTTATTTACATTTATTGTTTAAAACTCCTCTCTTCCGGATATTGAACCTAAATTTAGGATTTTAGAACAAACCCCCCCTTTACTTTTATTGTTTAGTTTTAATAGTAGTTTTCTTTTATTAAAAATTGGTATTTTCCTATCTCCCTGTGGATCGATACCTCAAATACTACAAGGATTAGGTTGTGCGCTTGCAATCGACCATATCTTTGAGTACTAGGTTTATAAATTTAAAAGTCTAAAGAGTATAAAAACCCTATACCTAAAATACTCATCAAGTATTTACACTTATGCACGAAAGTATTCATACCTATGAGTTGAGCAATTTTTACGTAGATAATGCCCCCAACCAAATCCCCCAAACGTCCTCGTACCATAACTACCATAACTGTCTGGGAGGACCGCCAGCGCTGAATTTTTTTCTATAGTAATACCTATGCACAAAAATATTTATACCTATGAGGTGAATAATTTTTACGTAAATAATTGTCTTCCAAATCAAATCTCCTAAACGTCCTCGCATCATAAATATATGTGGGGGATCACTCAAACTAAATGGGGGACCATATACGTTTCTAAAAATATTAATATTGCTATAACTATCTGCGGAGACCGCAAAACATATATTTTTTTTACATATGGTGCTGGATGACGTCTGAAAGTATTAATATCAAGTATTGCAAGTATTTGTACCTATGCTTTGAAGTATTTATATGTATATCTATTGTACAAAGAATAATCTTCAGGCGTTCGATCATATCAACTTACACATCAAGTATTAATATCGTATTTATTAAATATTAATATCTTATTTTGCAAGTATGATATCTATGCACTGAGTATTTATTCCTATGAGGATAACTATTTTTGTTAGAAAAAAAAGTTGACGCGGGGACGATTAGAGAATGTTGATGCGGGGATACGGGGTCCCCACTGCTTCATTAGAGAAAGCTTGACGCGGAGACCATTAGAAGACTGAAAAAAGAATGATCATAACATATGCATCAAAATATTAATATCTTATTTTTCAACTGTTAATTTATACCTATAAAAGTTGACATCGGAACGAGTGTGAACTGAAAAAGAAAGAAACATATAATTAGTGAGGACTACAGTAACTTTCTTCTATTCTTGCTGTGGAGACAGTGGAGAAACTGAGAAGGGATCATATAATTATTCAATACACTTTGCTAAAGTCTCGATCTCAAGTCAAGTCCAAAAAAGATAATCGCTTCAAAGATGGACCAGACCTGATCCGTTTACCTACAAAATTATATTAAATATTTAGAAATAAAAAGAGGAAAGTAACGATAAATATGAACTTTTATGATAGATTGTTCAAGTTTTATTTATACAGGTAACTTTTTTTAACCCGATAAACTCCACATGGAATTTTGAACGGTTAAAGAAAAAGTTACCAGTCAGGAGATTTTGACTGAAGATTGACCTGGGAGACTATTATCATGTCTAATTAAAGAAAAAAATTAGGTTGGAGCTCATGTTTGGTTTTCCCACGAGTTTACTTGCATCGTATATAAAACCAAACATATTCAGCGTTATATAATATCCAACTCAACAATAAAATAAATAAAAAAAAAAGAGGATCTTTATTGGGAACGAAATTAGAAAAATTTAAATTTAGAGTTAAAACGTAAAGTGGTCACAAAAATATAAAATACACAATGTTTCATCATCGGGTATTTAAGTTTTCATTTTCACAATCATAAAGTAAAATTCCAACCTTTTAAATTACAAGCACATATTTTTGTATTTTATAAAAAGAAGTGAACTATATAATTTTTTTAAAATATAAGGAAAATTAAATTAAACTTCACTATATATAAGTAAAATTTTAAAATTATGAGATGAAAATTTAAATTAAACTTTACTATATGTAATTAATTTTTTTAAAATTACGAGATAATTAAGCATCCTGACTTGACCGCAGATTCTCTTACGATAAAAAATGATGTTCTCTTGAAATTTCATGAATTTTTTTTTAAATCATGAGTTGAGAGTCAAGTCACCCAACATACTTTCAAACTCCTGTATATAATATAGAGTTGTGAGTTTCGAACCCACCAAAAACAAATTCATTTTCATGAAATTCAGTATCACCGAACATGTTTTAGTGTGTTCAGAAAAACCAGACAACAAAAGAAATTAATTTTGTTGAGCAAATTAAGGAAAAAATAATGACTCTCCTTTACTTCAAATATTTGTTTGTTGGAATATAATCATTAGTCAATACAAAGATCACGAAGTTGCCAATGAGTTAGTCATTAAGTGAGAACACATGGTCATGCTGGGCTGCTGGCGCTACTAAACAAATAAAGGCCCAACTGCAATTTATAATATTCGAAAACAACCGCCTATATAGAAAATGATGAAAGGGTCTTCAAATTTCCAAAAGATTAATAAATTTAATCATACGGCATGATGAATTTTAACTGCCTTCATACTTGGATTAGATCTCCAATTTAAAAAAAAAATTGAAACATGTTGAACTCAAATATTATTAGAATTGTATAATATACATCACATACGAATATACATGTCTGGTTCTTTTTACTATAAATAATAAAAAAAAATAATATTAGATAACAAAAATAATTATTTTAATTTCAGTAAATTTTTACCAGGTATGATAACTAAACAATAAAAATTGTAGTAAACATAGTGCAATTATAAAATCAAATACAAAATAACTTAATTACGAACTGCATGCC
This sequence comes from Carex myosuroides, assembly GCA_028015225.1. Lineage (NCBI taxonomy): Eukaryota > Viridiplantae > Streptophyta > Magnoliopsida > Poales > Cyperaceae > Carex > Carex myosuroides. Next base: position 8,613,669 of record CM051482.1, read on the forward strand.
TATATATATATAGAGAGAGAATGGCTAATATACAAACGTTTGTTCCCGGACTCAGGAACAAATGGTTCAGTTCTCTGATTTTCAAAGTCCAAATAGTCGATCCAACCCGTTAGATATTCAATATATATTAAAATGTGTTTGGAGACCAAATTTTACATTTTTTAGAATTTTTTTACTATTTATTAAGCTGGTTTGAAAACCGCTGATATTATTAAACTTATGCACCACTGAAAAACATCGGTTTTCAAACCAGCTTAATAAATAGTAAAAAAATTAGAAAATGTAAAATTTGGTCTCCAAGCACATTTTAATATAGATTAAATATCTAACTGTTTGAACTTTGAAAATCAGAGAACTGAACCATTTGTTCCTGAGTCCAGGAACAAACGTTTGTATATTTGCCATTATATATATATATATGCGGTTGCATACCACAATATGTTAACTTCATATGTTGTCAGTTGTCACATATTGGTGTCGTATATTTTTGTCTGAATATTAATTAAAATCATATGTTACTTTTATTTCGAATAATTAAAAACAGATGCATGTGCAATTGTCGCCGCATGTGCAATAACTGTATTTTACAATATTATCGCGGTAAATAACGAAAAGAAGATAATTTTAATCACTGAAAACAATTTTACTCTCATCTTACTGTTGATAGATGTGTGCCACCTCGTCGACGAATTAGAGAGAGTCAACGCTCTCTCCTGTTGACCAATTGGCCCTTTGGAACTTTGCAGAGAACAATACTGGTAATTTCCTTGTCCTTTCTTCGTAGTAAGGTGACAAAACACATGGAGTCAGAGTCACCAAATGTCAAAAAGAAAAAAGAAAAAAAAAAGTTGGAATATGGATGCCGATAGAGCCCCTTCAACGATAGCAAACACCTATAAATAGTCTCAAGTACTAACCATAGTGCCACCCATCACCTCATTCTACCTTAAAAAACAGAGACCTTTAACAATCCTTCCTGCTCAATCGGTCAAGACAAAGTCTAGCCAACAATGGAGTACTTACCACCATGGGCCATGAGCTCTTTAGTAATGGTGGCAACAATCATTCTGCTCAAATCTATCACTTACATTCGTGGCCGCAAAAAGTACAACCTTCCTCCAGGCCCCAAGCCGTGGCCTATAATCGGCAATCTCAATCTAATCGGCACTCTCCCGCACCGATCACTCCATGAACTATCCACGAAGTATGGCCCCTTGATGTACCTCCGCTTCGGGTCCTTCCCCGCGATTGTTGGATCATCGGTTGAACTCGCTAGATATATTCTCAAAACCCAAGACGTGAAGTTCATCGATCGACCGAAATTTGCAGCTGGGAAGTACACGACCTATAATTATGCGGACATCACCTGGTCTCAGTACGGTCCATACTGGCGGCAAGCACGCAAGATGTGCCTGATGGAGCTGTTCAGTGCCAAGCGGCTGGAGTCCTATGAATACATACGCATCGAGGAGATGCGCAACCTTCTTCGGGACCTATTTAAATCCTCTGGGAAGGTCATGATGTTGAAGGATTTCCTGTCGACGCTTAGTTTGAACGTGATAGGCCGGATGGTGCTGGGTAAGAACTATCTAGACAAGTCGGAGGGGTTGATCGTGACACCTGAGGAGTTCAAGTCGATGTTAGACGAGTTGTTTTTGCTCAACGGCGTGTTGAACATCGGGGATTCGATACCCTGGTTGAATTTCCTAGATTTGCAGGGGTATATAAGGCGGATGAAAACCCTGGGCAAGAAGTTTGACAGATTTTTGGAGCATGTGTTGGATGAACACAACGAGAGGAGGCAGCAAGAGGGGGAGAACTTTGTGGCCAAGGACATGGTGGATGTCTTGCTGCAGTTCGCCGATTCTCCTACACTAGAGGTTAAGCTCGAGAGAGATGGCGTTAAAGCTTTTACCCAGGTAATTAATTAGTTAATACAACGTTTTTTTTTTTTTTTTGCTTAGAGCTTTATCTTTTGCATCCATGTCATTTGTTTGACTTGACCAGGAAATTCAGAACGCAAATGACAGTATACTGTATACATCTACATCACATAAAATGGACTTATTTGAATTATTTATGTTGGCATTGTACAGTTGACACATGGTCTCTAACGAATTTATATAAAATTATGCAAACATCATGCAAGTTCATCAAGATAATGAAAGGCAGAAATATATATTTTTTTAAGTAGGTCACTTATGCCTTCTTTAATCTTGAAAAACAGAAATATTAAAAAAAAACATTTTTTCTATTATATCAGGATATGATAGCCGGTGGAACAGAAAGCTCTGCCGTGACGGTAGAATGGGCAATTTCGGAGCTCATAAAACGACCTGAGATCATCAAAAAGGCCACAGAGGAGCTTGATCGAGTCATTGGACGAGACCGTTGGGTCGAGGAGAAGGAGATTCAGACACTTCCATATATCGAGGCAATCGTAAAGGAGACTATGAGGTTGCACCCTGTGGCCCCAATGCTGGTGCCACGCCAAACCCGTGAGGATGTCACTTTTAACGGGTACGACATCCCAGCCGGTACACGTGTATTCGTGAACGTCTGGACAATCGGACATGACCCAGCCGTCTGGGAAAACCCCGACGAGTTCAGGCCCGAAAGATTCCTTGGGAAGTCGATCGATGTCAAGGGCCATGATTTTGAATTGCTCCCATTTGGGTCGGGCCGGCGAATGTGCCCCGGTTACAATCTCGGTCTAAAGGTTATTCAGGTGAGTCTCGCGAACCTGTTGCACGGGTTTAACTGGAGGCTTCCTGATGGGATGAAGGATGCTGATCTGAGCATGGAAGAGATTTTCGGGCTGTCAACCCCGAAGAAGGATCCGCTACAGGCTGTCGTTGAGCCGAGGCTCCCCACTCATCTTTACGGCGCTTGATGTGCTTTACAGTAGCTGATGCAGCAATGCAGTTGAAGCAGATAATGTCTGGTTGTTGCGGTTAGTAATTGATATGTTATGATCGTATTAATTGTGAGATATTGTTATACAATTATTATAGTTAAAGTGCCATACAAAATAAAAAGGGTTGGATGTATATTTTAGTTGTAATATCATGAATCAAAATTTAATAGTGTGTTCTCCTCTGTATAAATAATTTCCGAGGTAGTTAGCCATCATAGTCTCTTATCTAAGCTATTCAATCAAAAGCAAGGTACGCCAAAAGCAGCTCTATTTTGTCCTTTGATAATACCAGTGGGCAGTGATAGGATATCTTACTTAAAATGTCTACAATAGTAAAATATATGTATGATATCAGTGAATGTAATATTTTTTTATTAGTATAAATATACAAATTATAAAAATAACTTCAACTAAGCTAATTTATAAGACTAGCTATGATGTAAGATTTAAAGCATGCTTGACGTATGTAGTTTTAAAACAACTCATATCATATTTATTGTATTGATCATTTATCGAATTCTTATTTCTTAACAGATTTCGGATTCAGATCGTGCAACATCTAAATACGAATTCAATTAGTAAGACGAATTCATATGCAGATTTGTTCATAGAAATTCGAATCCAATAATCCGAGAGCATCTACATCCCTGAAACTATCAGAGTTTCTAATCTGATGTGGCAGTTTCTAAACCAGTTTCAGGGATGTAGACCAGTTTCTTATTTAGCAACTGTGCTCAAGAATTTCTTAATAAGAACTCGTTTATAAACTGTGAGTTGGTAAAATGATTGGCCGGTGTTCGCTTAATTTTTTTCTTTATTTTATTTTATTGCTGATGTGTCATTTTAGAAACTCTTAAATTAGTTTCAGGGATGTGAACCCTTAGAAACTCCATAGCCTATAATTTCTGAAAATTAGTTAGTAGTTACTTAGAAACTCTAAGAGTTTTAGGGATGTAGATGCTCTGATTATAGATATTACTTGAAAGTCAATTAGTTATCCCCACGACTGGAATGTCTTGGGCTTTAAAATATCTTGGGCCTTAGAATGTCTTGGGCATACTTCCTTGATTTTTGGGCTCAGCACAATTGGATAAAGGCATTTGTGAAGAAAATGTATTTCCTCGTCTAAATCAGGAGATCAATAAATCAGGTACGATATGGTCAGGTGAAAGTATTTTTAAATCTGTATTTGTTAAGCTAACGATTTTTTTTATTTTTATGTATATCTAATAAGCTAATAAAAGAAACTTTATCCATACACATCTTATTCGAATACAATACACATTGGATAAACAAATAAAAAGAAGTCATTCATATTCCGATTTGTGTTTCCTGTAAAATATTTTTCAAAAGTATCATAAAGAAAGAGAAAATGAATAATACAACTAATGTCTTATGAAAGTTTGGTAAAGTACGAATTATATAAAACGTTTCAGCTCTTTCGTAGAAATTTGAATGAACGGTTAAAACATGGATGAAAAAAAAATTAGAGTTATATCATGTATATTTGAATCGCGAATAAATTTATATCATATCATACTATCTATATATACAATTCTAATTTTAATATTTCTCTATAAATAGTCTTTATCTGTATCTTATCATTAAGCTAACATGAAGAAAATTTATTTTTATTTGTATCTGATAAGTTGACAAAAAAAATCATATCCATATTATGTCTTATCAAATGTGATACATGTCGAATAAATGAATAAAAGAACTTCATTAACACCCGACCATTCCGATAATTTGTGTATCCAAACGACAAATTCGAAACTCTTATTTTTACCATCTTAAAAAAGATAAAAAAAAATGAACTCTTTTTTTTTTAATTCAATTTTTACCAGGTTGGCTGGGATCGCACCGATTGGATTGCAGATTCAATCTGCCATCCCAGCCAAAAGGATCGCAGATTAAATCTGGATCCTGGTATTTATGGAATTTCCATAGAAATAAAAGGGTTATTTGGTTTATTTATTTATTTTAAGATGGTAAAAATAAAATTTTGGGAAGAGAAATATCATATGTAATATGGAGAAGAATTTAAACCAGAGTGACCGTTTTTCTCATCAAATAATTGGAGTAGGTGCAAAGTGGATAAACTGAAATTTTCAACAACCCTCTCAGTCTCTCATCTTTTGACTTATAACGTTGATTTGGTGAATTTGGAGTCAGAATTTTCTCACAACCAATCCATAAACTCGGAAGCGTTATTGAGTTGCAATTACTTATTTTCATTCATTTGGTTGGTTCACTTGTATGTCCTGACAAATACGATTACAGTGTTAGCATTGATGACGTCAGCACATTTGTAGGTAATGAAAGATACAAATAATGCATTAGGTAAGAAATCAATAATGAATACAAAACTTATATTAGAAGATATCATCAATTAATAAAGTAAAACAAAAAGATATATGTAAGCTATCCAAATTTTATACGAACTAAAAGTACCTCATCTTAATTATTAGAACGAAAACTAGCAAATTATATTTCTATCATCATATACAGCAAATGTCAATTGATTTATAAATAAATATTTATTACTTGTTATTTTATAAGTTAAGTTGAATAAATATCAAAGTATTAGGTTCTATATATATTAATTGCATTAAGCTGTAAGGACACCACATATTCAGCATTTTTTTTTTTTTGCAAATTTAGGGCATAAGAATAAGTATGATACTTAACAAAATCATTATATCAAATATGGGAAAAATTCACGAGTAGAACTCAGGTGAACTCAACTCTAAAATTTATCGGATTGGCTTCAAACAACGAATCTAAACCGTTAAAATTCATCTACCTTACAAGCGATGTGTCTACATGCGAAAATTTCAAATTTTTGAAATAATTTAGTATAAAGTCAAGCCGTCAAAATTAGAAAGTTTATAAATTAATTTTAATGCATTTATTTTTTGAATGTTTTTTTACCACTTAACTCTATACAAAATTAGTTCGAAAATTTAAAATTTTCACATGTAAACGCATTACTCGTTAGGTAGATGGATTTCAATGATTTGAATTGATTGTCTGAATCCAATTCAATAAATTTTAGGGTTGAGTTCAAGAAGGAATTTAGGGCCTGTTCGGCTCTGTTACTGTGCGCGTGGGAAAAAAAATTCAGTTCAACTTCGTGTTTTCTGTTTCATGCACACAGTAAACATCAGTTCAAAATTAGAGTCCAACCCATTGCCGTTCCCGTTCCCGCCTGTGCCAAACAGGCCCTTAGTAAACTTAATAACACCCTAGTTTTACTCAAAAATCATTATGCACTTTTTTAACCCAAGCCAAATATAGTACGTTACGCTTACGCATATACGTGCACAATATGTCAAACAAAAATGATTTAAAAGTTAAATAACAATTGATTTATTATATTTCATATATTTATATAGGTTTCGTAAAGAAATGATTGAAATCCAGCTATGACAAATTAATTTAATAAATTTAAGCACTATAATAAATTATAATTTTTAAATATAAAAATCGCTAAGTCTCAAAAGATTTATTATAATTCAAATCAAACTCTTACAAATACATATTTTTTTTTTCAACTAAAATAAACTATTTAATGATTTAAATATTTTTTTTTATTAATTTTGAAAAATAAAGGTGGGTCCAATATATATAGATAAAGTTCATCAAGTTTTTTTATGAGTTCATCAAATTTTTTGATGAGTTTAACTCCAGAACATATCAAATTGATTTTAAATGATGAATTCAAACCGTTGAAATTGATTTATTTCACAAATGATGAGTTATTTTCTTCTAACAAAAATGTGAAAAATCCACTTATTTTCATTAAGAAACTTAAAAGTGATCCTCCAATTTGAAAAAAAAAATTTCCAATTTGTTTTATAAATTTTATAATATTGTATAAAGTCTAGCAGTAAAAAAAATATTATATCATTTTTGACCAGTTGAATACATACTAAATAATTGAGTTAGATTTCTAATTTTAAATAGGCAGAAGAGAATTTCCAATTCAATTTCAAATGAAGAGAAGACTCACTACTCTTATTTAGAAAACGTTATTTTATTTTAGCTACTAAATTAAATGTTGATTTTCTTTAGATATTTTTATTGAAATAGATATTATACTGACCGTTTTTTTATAAAAAAATAAAAATATATGTTCTAAAATTCGATTTGTATGTGAAATTGAACTGACTATTACTGTTTGAGATACCTAGAAGACTGACATTTTTATTAATATTCAAAGTTTAATAGAAATTAATTAATATATCCAGATTCTTTGGGAAGTTATAAAACTATCCGTACCGGTCATTTTCTGACCAGTACCCAATTTAATTAAGTACCGGTCTGAAAATAGCCGGCACCCAATTTTTTTTTTTTAATAAAGTACCGGCCATTTTCTGGCCGGTATTATTTTTTATTTTTTTTTTAGAATGTGCATAGCATAGTTGGCTAGAAGAAAAAGTCGTAGCATAGATGGGCATAGCATAGTTGGGTACCGGCCGGTAATGAATTAAATTGAGTACCGGTTAGAAAATAGCGGATATTTTTATAACTTCTGAATATTTAATTAATTTCTATTAAACTTTGGATATTAATAGAAATGTCGGCCCAGAAGATGCAGAGGATTGTTGGGGTTTTTGCAAAACTAGTCATTTATTTATGCGAGAAAGGAAAACAATTACAAAATCTACGACGTTTGGCGGGAGTTTGATAAGAGTTTTGAGACAATCTGACGACATGACGCTCGATGGTCACAGGGAATTTGGACTTGATGACAGGTGTAAATTACAGGTACACAACTCGCATCATCCGATTTTTTTTATTAAAGGTCTCCAGTGCACTTCATATTTTTTTTAGATACTATTTAGATCATCGTTAATCAAAATTTATATGAATTCAGATCCATTGCAACACCTGACCGTGTAAAATGAGATCTGAGTTGTCCGTTTTAATTTGACACGGCTCTTAAAGTAAATTCTCTATATTTTAAATAGACACCGAATTGATTTTGATTCAGCTGTGAGTATTTTATATGGTCATATATCTTAGAGGATACTCAATTTATATCACCCAAAAGCTTGATCGTTTTGAGTTACAGATCTTATGTATTACGGAATCAAAAATGGTCTGATATGAGCATCAAATCAAATTTGATATGATATCATTAACTGTCCAATTTGTATAAAGATTCACATGGATAACTTTAAAATCCATTATGTTCAATTGTACACAAATTTTGATACAAATCAAACAACTCTGACGTAACATCTCAGTCTGATATCCATTAAATCGTTCCTACTCTGTCCATCCGAGCTGGTTAAATGGATCTAATTTATTGAATAAAAGAAAAATTGAGCGGAGTAGCTCCCATGAGTTTCGGATCTACTTTAGGTCAATGGAATCCAAAACCGTCCGATCAGTTTTAAAATTAGTGTCCGTACGAAAATAGAAGCGATCCACACAAATAATAAAGTGGTGAGCACAGATTTTAAAACTAATCGGACGGTTTCAGAGCCATCGAATTAGGCCATCGTACCTGAGTGCGTATCCTCTGAGATATCTTTTTGAAAACTTGACTGATGCAGCCAAGGGATTTATTGAGCCACTAAAGTGTTTTACAGAGCTGAAAAACAACACACACCACTTTACATATTTCCTCCCTTTGCCAAGAATGGCATCTGCCGTAGTGCTAGCAGTATTTCCTCCATAACTCCCATTCTTCAACTATGTTGTGTGCCAATATACGAGGGTGTAGCTGCTTGTCACGGAAGATCCTTGTGTTCCTCTGCTTCCAAATGTGCCAGCAGGTACAAATGAATTTGGGAGTCCATTTTAACCCTGTTAGCCCCCCAGTCCGTCGTGCTAGCAATGCCGATTCCTCCCAGATCTCCGGTAAGTTGTCAGCCGGGGACATGATCGAATATTTGAGAACTTGATGCAAGTGCTGCCACACCTGTAGAGCATATGAACACAGAAAGAAAATGTGCACCAGTGTCTCCACAGCACATTCATTGCATATGTAGCAGTGGGAGACTCGAATCTTCTTCTTTGCATAACCTCGTGCGTTAGGATTTTCTCCTTTAGTAGCAAATAGGTAAAAACTTTTACATTTGGTGGTGCCTTCGCCTTCAAATCAGCTTATACTTCCAGGTTAACTTACCCCCCCAATCATGGTCTTGTATACCGAGACTGCCGAATAAATACCATCCCGATTCTATCTCTAAATCAACTCATCTTGAACCCCATGCTGTAGGTTCAAACCTGAATATACCTGAGGCGCCACCAAATTTAAAATAGGCAAAGCTTCCTTTAAGGAGATATTATGTCATGCCACTCTGTTGAAACCACTTTGAGCTCTTAGAATAGGCATTTCACACCAGTTATCATACCAGAAAGATATTGAGCGCCTGTCTCCAATCGTCCAAGTACTGCTTCATTGAAATAACGGGTAAATCTTTCTCAGTTGTACCCAGAAAAATGAGCCCGCCGTGAGCCATAACCTGGGTCCCTACATGATGTTTCCCTTGCCCTTCAGAGCTATCGCCATAGATGCCCAGAGACTGTCAAGGACTGCATACAGCCGCCACCACCACCTTAATAGCAAAGCATTGTTCCGTAATTGCAGGTCTGGCACCCCTAACCCCCCCACTCCTTTGGCAAGCAAATTGCATTCCAATTTAAAAGTGGTATTCCACCCGATCCACCCCTCCTACAGCCCCAAAGAAATCTTCTTCTTACCTTGTCAATTCTTTTAATTGCCCATTTTGGTAGCAAAAAACAAGCCATGAAGTATATTGGGATGGAGGAAAGAATTGAGTTGACTAGAACGAGTCTGCCGGCTCTAGAAAGTATTCCTTGCCAACCTGCGAGCTTTCTTTCAATGCTTTCCACCAACGGCATAAATTGGTCTCTAGTCGGCCTCTTAATGGTTAGGGGCATTCCTAAGTATGTTACGGGAAAATCTGATCTTTGGCAGCCCAGTATAGTGCTAACTACCTCCACTTCTTCTATGTTAATCGGTACGAATGAGCTCTTTGCATAGTTAACGTGCAAACCGGAGATCTTGGTAAACAGCTGGAGTATGATTTTTACCGTGATGAGCACTTCTACATTGCCCTTTGCTATTAGCGCCGTATCATCTGCATATATTACAATGCATAGATTGATTGGTCGGCTCTTCGCGAAATTGATGTGGAGAGCAAATTATTAGCCAATTGCATCATTCTTGGGAAGACATCCACCGCGATAGGATATCGCCTTGACGCAAGCCCTTCTTATGAACAAAGTATCCGATGGCTCCCCGTTAATAAGCACTCGTGTTGAGGAAGTGGTTAGCATGACCTGTATCCATCTCATTGGAAACCCTTTGGCCTATAACATCGCAATTAGGAAACCCCAATCAACCAAGTCGAAGGCTTTTGCAAAATCAATTTTGAAGAAAACAGCTGGATTTTTAGAATCTTTAATGTGATGTAACAGTTCCCTTGTTGCTATGAAGTTCCCTGAAATTTGTTTGCCTTTGACGAAAGCGGTTTGACTGCTAGAAATGAGGCCGGGCAGCACCTAGAGTGTTGATTAAACCCGAGCGGGTCGACCCGGACCGAGCAAACCTGTGACCCGGACCCTGACCGACCCGAACCCTACCCTAAACCCGGACCGGACCGTCCTAAAGGGTTGGGCCGGGTAAAAAACAGGCGGATCCAGTTTTCTGGGCAAAACCCCAGCATACCCTACCCGTTTGAACCCTCCTACCCGAACCCGACACGGACCGGCCTAAACTCGGACCGGACCGCCCGAACCCGACCCTAAACCAGACCCAAATCCCGGGATCCGGGTCTCACCCGGCCGAACCCGACTAAACCCGACCCTAACCCGACTAAACCCGACCCGAACTCGCCGAAAACCCGGCGGGACCCGACCCTACCCGTCCCAACCCAACCCAACTCGGCCAATTTTGAAATTTAAAAAAAATGGTGCAATTCCCCCCCCCAAAAAAAAACCCCATAAATACACCATCATTCTTCATACATTTTCATATCTCATACTCTCATTATTTGCAATCTCTCATTCTCTCAATCTAAAATTCTCATACTCTCAATATTTTTATTATTCTCAAAATTTAATTTTATTGTAAAAAGAAAAGAGTTCCAAATTTATTTCATTCTACAAATACGCAAACGGAATTACGAAGTTCGGCACCTCCCGCAAAATTTTTCTGCGAGATTAAAAGGTTAGATTTATTTTTAGTAATTGTTAGATAATTAGAATTAGTTTAAATAGGTTAATTTAATAATTGTTAGATAATTGTTAGATAATTTTTAGTAATTGTTAGTAATTGTTAGTAATTTTTAGTAATTGTTAGTAATTGTTAGTAATTTTGAGTAATTGTTAGTAACTGTTAGTAATTGTTAGTAATTTTGAGTAATTGTTAGTAATTTTGAGTAATTGTTAGTAATTGTTAGTAATTTTTAGTAATTGTTAGATATTGTTAGTAATTTTGAGTAATTGTTAGATATTGTTAGATTTATTTTTCAAATAGGTTATATTTGATTTTTTAAATTCGGATCTAAATTTAATAGGTGATTTTATTTCTTAAATTCGGATTTATTTTTTAATATGTTAGATTAATAAGTTATATTTTATTTTTGAATATGTTGGATAATTAGATTTATTTTTAAACATGTTAAATTTATTTTTAATAGAATACATTTGAATATTTTGAAATATTTTAGATTTAGTTTTAAATAGGCTAGATTTTATTTTTTGAATATGTTATATTTTATTTTTTAAATTTTGAATATGTTATTTGATCATTTGAATATGTTAGATTATTGTATTTTTTTTAAATTCGGATTTAATTTTAATTGGTTAGATTTTATTTTTTAAATTCTTGTTAATTTTTAAATATGTTAGATAAGTAAGTTAGATTTATATTTTTTGAATATGTTAGATTTATATTTGAATATTTTGTAGATAAATAAGTTAGATTTGTTAGATAAATAAGTTAGATTTATATTTTATTTTTGAATATGTTGGATTTGGTAGACTTATTTGTTTGAATAAGTTAAATTTGTTAGAGTTATTTTTGTAAAATTTATTTTTAAAATAAGTTAGAACAAGTTATATTTATTTTTTTGAATAAGTTAAATTTGAATTAGAGTTATTTTTTTTAATTTTTGAATAAGTTTTAATATGTTAGATTAATAAGTTATATTTTATTTTTGAATATGTTGCATAATTAGATTTATTTTTAAACATGTTAAATTTATTTTTAATAGAATACATTTGAATATTTTGAAATATTTTAGATTTATTTTGAAAAATTTTAGATTTATTTTTAAATAGGTTAGATTTTATTTTTTTGAATATGTTATATTTTATTTTTTAAATTTTGAATATGTTATTTGATCATTTGAATATGTTAGATTATTGTATTTTTTTTAAATTCGGATTTAATTTTAATAGGTTAGATTTTATTTTTTAAATTCTTGTTAATTTTTAACTATGTTAGATAGGTAAGTTAGATTTATATTTTTTGAATATGTTAGATTTATATTTTATTTTTGAATATGTTGGATTTGGTAGACTTATTTGTTTGAATAAGTTAAATTTGTTAGAGTTATTTTTGTAAAATAGATTTTTAAATTCGATTTTAAACTAATTCGGTTTGAAACTAATTTGATTTTAGAATAATTCGGTTTTACATAATTCGGTTTTGTTATAAAAAAAAATATATTGAGTTCAAATTAAAAAAAAAGGAAAAAAAAAACAGCCGAAAACTCCCAAACAAAACAGAAAAAAAAATCGAACCGGCCCGGACCGGACCGTCGACCCGACCCGCCCTGCTCCGGACCGACCTAACCCGCCGGATTTAGACCAGGTTCGGGTTGGCCGACCCAAAAAAAACCCAGGTACCCCTACCCGACTGAACCCGTTGTCCCGGGCTAATCCGTGTCCGGATCAACCCGTAGACCGGGCAGGTTTGGACCGGACCGATCCGATCCGGTCCGTTTTCAATACCCTACCTATTTGCCAAGATTTTGGAGATCAATTTAGGGATGAGATTAACAATGCTGATTGGCCGAAAATCATGTACTGTTGAAGGCGCCCCTTTTTCGGCACCACAACTATGTTGGCCTTATTTGCCTTAGCCAAATCTAACCTGACGTGATTGGTCGGGGGCAGTATTATTTAAGCTTTGAGATTCGTGCAGAATGTATTTGAACGGTTGAGATTTTTCAAAAAGTCACGCGACATATGAGATGTCTCAGGGGATGCGAATTCATCGGACCTACTCTGTTCTAATAGAGGAATCAGTGTTTGCGGGCCCCACCAAGGCACGACTCGTGTCGTGTCGGAATTCAGATCCAGTGCATTAACCCAATTTTTGAGTTTTGATCCAAACCGTCCAAGATGCTCTAACACGAATCTTAAAGTGCCTGACCCCACAAATAATACTGGCCCCCTGCGCTACCACCGAATAGGCACCGTACACGTCTAAACTCAAAAATTGGGTTACTTTAGGGGATCCGGACTCGTCGTGTCGGGGGTTAAAAAGATGAATCAGTGGATCTAATTTCCAAGCAAATGTCCTCTTCCGGAGACCAAAGATTCTCTTTTCCCATCTTTCAAGAGTACCCCAGTAATATGTTAAAAACTTAAAACGAATATTGTGTTAATCTCTGCGCAGGAGCACAGCAAAGCAGATATATGGGAAAATAAATCTGCTGTGATTCTCGGGGATCACAGGATTCTGCGATTCCATCTCAATTGTTGGTTTTTTTTGAGATGCGTGTATAAAAATTTACTTTTTCAAAAATGTTTCCGAGATCCGTGCATAGAAAAGTTTGAACCGTTGATCTCGGAATTTTAGAATCCTGCGATCCATCTCGGAATCGCAGCAGATTCGGACTCGATATATGGTCCTAATAATTAATAAACGTTCTATCTTTTATTCGCCACAAGCTGATGTGTCTGATCCCTTAGAAAGTATCTCTAATTTTTAGTTTGAATCCGGACCGTCCGATCAGAATCATAATTAATTTGATTTAAGTTGAAATTTTACCAGGCTCTTTGTGTTGATTCTGATTCAAACTCAAGTTGGGTTACTTTAGAAGATCGTATTCACATGGTGGTAGCGTTCAGATCAGATCAGGTGTCACATACTAGTGCAGAACACTAATCGACGGACTATATTTTATTAAAATTCGTGCTTTCTAAGATTCTTATCAAATAATTCTCTAAGATGTATATTATTGCCTGAGCGGTGACTAAGCCTCTATGGCGTACTCCGTATGTTCGTCCATAGCTATAATTTTATTTTATTTCAAATTTAATTTTGCATAACATGTGCAGTTGTGCACATACCAAAACTTAGTTCAAGATTAATAATTTGGTTTTGCTCTTTGGCATGAATAGAATTTGCACATATAATGGTGCGAGTGCCCCCTTCTATTCTCAATTTGTTCTGACAAAGAAATAACAATTCAAGAGATGACTGAGTCTCAAGGGGAAGCAGTAGGGTTTAGAAGATAACAACTGGGAATGGTGTGAAATTCTCAATATTTTAGGCAACATGTCTTATAGACATGGACATGATCAGATCTCCTTATTTTCCGAAGATGTTATAATCACAGGGTCAGATTTATTTCCGAAGATGTTATACGCTATTCCTGGAAAGTAGATTTGTAAAATAATTTGTTCTTTTTTTGTTCAAACTTAAGTAACAATGGTTCATTCGTTAATAATTGTACTTGCAGTGTTGCCTCAGCCTTTTCCTTTGCTCTTTAACCATTTTCTCTCCTAAAGTCAAGACTGGACAATCTTTGGTAAATCCCCTGCTTTTCAATTATTTTTTATTTTAACAAAAGCCCAGAAGCAGGTGAGTCTCCCAGTTATATTGTTTCAGTTCTCATATTAAACAAATAAAAAATCTGAAAGCTGGCTTGACAAAGTGAAAGCTGAGGCACTCTGATTTGATGGGAGCTGAAATTTTCTCCAGTTCACCGTACTGGTGAAATCCATTATTCTCAAAATGCTTACTTATTTTGGTAAAACCGGGACTTACTAAATGAAGTGTATCTCACATTCTCACTCTTGATTGTTTCAAGTTTCAACCAGTTTTTAACTTTTTATCAGAGGAGAGATCATTTGACTTCACAATTTCGATAAGATTTTAAATCAATTTAAATAAGATTGAAAAAATTAAGTAAATCTATAATTATATTATTAGACATATAAATAGCTCGATAAAATATACATCAACTCTCATCATTTTCTATAAACATAATATGTTCATCACATGCCTATAATACTGAATTATTAAATAAGTGATTGCTAATGAAAACTAGCTTTTGATATAGTGGCAAAAGGCACTGAGAAGTCGGTGGTATGAAACCCGGATGAAACAATCTCTTGTGGATATTAAATAGTTAGAATAACTTGACCTCTAACTTTTACTAAAAAAAGTAATTGTGAAGTGATCTCTCTTTTATTATTCATTAATTATGCTTTATGATATATTTGTGTAATGTAATTCTTACGATAATTGCCGATATGCTTTAGTAATGAATAAATGAATCTCCAAAAATTCTATATTAGTTTAATTGTGTGTCTAGTTTGAGTTTGAGAACATGATGTTTGTTGCAACACTAATCTAAATGATTATATTTGCTCTTATTTTAGAAGCAAGATGGAACTGAAAAATGTGATAAAACGGAACAAAAAATTTAAGTGAAATACATATATTTTTATATTATTTTCAACTACAAATATATTATTGAAATTTTATGAGTGAGAGAGGCAAATATACCCTCTAGCTCTATTTAGATCCGTCTTAATTTAAGGACTTCTCAAATTAATTTACAAATTATGAAATACTTAGTATTTATTTAATGAACATAATTCGATCAAAAAAAATTAAGAACTATGTAAATGAAGAGTGAAAAATCCATTCTTCCAAAGAAAAAACCAACCGACTTATTTTTTGTTTTAATTCTTTTAAAACACTATAACTACAGGACGCCTCCGGTAGCTCCAGAGAAAAGAGGCTTCAAGGTAACGTGACGATCTGTGCTGCAGCTTCTCTATAAAAGTTGACCGGAACAAGTTGTGACCATATTTTGCTTGGAGTAACTATAGTTATGACCGGAACAAGTTGCATGATTAATGCTGAGAGATGTTCAAATACATTATAAGGAACTCCCTCTATAAAATTGATAAATGATGTTTTAATCCGAAGTGACGCATATATCTGAAAAAAATATTTGTGTTGCAATAATAATGTGTGATATTTATGAAAGTATGAAATAGACTACAAACTTTGCATCGGTGGACCGAGATGTGCAATGCAGCCACTTACAAAGGTGCAATTAACACAGCTGAAAAATCTTGAATTATTTTTTAGGATTAATTACTCATATCTCTATCAAAACTTTTGAAATTGTTTATTTCCCTATCAAAAACCTTTCATATTTTCTCTTTCTTTATTTAATTAGAATAATCTCAATTATAATTCACTTAATCCATCGTTAATCTTTTACCCTCTCATCCCTAACTAGTAAAAAAACTTATTACTATACTATTTTCTTCAATTTAAAAAAATATATGAAATTTTTTATATCACAGTTAAATGAATAATAACACTAAAAGGGGTGCAAAAATGAAAGGAAGTAATTTCTGTCTTCAACACAAGGATAATAATGAATTAAGTGACTTTTAGTTGAAATTATCTTGATGAAATGAAAAGGCAGAAATACAAAATGTTTTTTTTTTTTTTTACTTTTGATATAGAGATAAGTAATTTTGAAGTTCCGATGGGAAAAATAAATAATTTCAATAATTTTGATGGGCAAAAAGCAATTAATTCTGTTTTTTTTATTGCTAACTAGCAAAACAAAGCTTTTGTTTTTTTTTCCCTCCTTTTTCCCTTTCACCACTCGTTGATTTGGTGAGCAACTCTTAATCCTTGCACCTTTATCACATCCCCACTGTCTTCCCTCCTCGCTCTGTCCCTCTCTGAGATCATGCATTGCTCCTTTTCATACCACAAACATGAACCCCTCAAGAGAAGCCTCCATTAATTCTCCATCTTACATCTCTCTTACCGTTCTACTATTTCTCCTTCCTTCTCCTCTACTTGCTATCAACCCAGATATACCATTGCTTCTCTCTTTCAAGTACTCCATTCTCTCTGATCCATCATCAGTTCTCTCCAGTTGGGGCTATTTCGACACATCACCATGCTCATGGAATGGTGTAGTTTGCATGGGATTCCCTCTTACCAGCGCTGTCAGCACCAATATCACCACTAATACAAGCAGTAGTATCAGTAACACTACTGACAGTTCCAGTTCTTCTAACAGTTGGGCTCCAACATTTTCGAGAGTCATTGGTTTAGTATTGCCCAACTCTCAACTTCTCGGTCCCATTGCGCCAGAATTAGGGATGATAAAGCATCTTCGCCACCTCGATCTATCGGGAAATTTGTTCAATGGAACCCTTCCCGGTACACTGTTCAGTGCCACCGAGTTGCGCGTGCTTTCTCTCTCCAACAATGAGATATCTGGCGAGATACCCCAGTCAGTTGGACAATTGACAGACTTGCAGGTGCTCAATCTTGCAGGAAATGCACTTACCGGGGTTGTGCCAACCAATATCACACTCTTACCAAATCTTACCACTCTCTCTCTATCAAATAACTACCTCCATGGGGATCTACCGACCGGCGGATTCAGCAGCCTTGAAACACTTGATCTTAGTTCAAATCTTTTAAACGGTACTCTCCTGGCCGAGTTTGGTGGTGAGAATCTCAAGTACTTGAATCTGTCGGATAACCACCTTGCTGGTAAAATACCACCGGAACTCGGGACAACAATTCCACCAAATGCCACAGTTGATTTTTCATTCAACAACTTCACCGGGCCTATCCCACAAACCGGTGCATTTCTCGCACAAAAACCTACAGCATTTTTGGGCAATCCTGATTTATGTGGGGCTCCGCTTAAGAACCTTTGCACAATCCCTTCAACACTTTCAAACCCACCAAATTCCACTGAACCAGTGGAGTCTGAAACTCCTCCTGCTATTGCAGCTATACCAAACAATACAAGTGGAAGTTCCACAATCAACCGTGGTCGGGCAGGCAAACAAGGTGGCAATAGAATGGTCACAATATTAGCAATAGTCGCAGGAGATTTAGCCGGCATTGCTGTGTTATCTGTAGTGTTCATGTATATTTACCTTGTTAAAAAGAAAAGGCGACAAGAAGGTGAACAAAGAGAGTCAAGTGTTGTTAAAAAGACGGATGCAAATGAAAATGGAGTGGTATCAGATAAGGCAGGAGCAAGCGGAAGCGGTCTTGCTTGTTGTTTGAGAAAGAAAAATAGAGATGGAGATGAAACCGAAAAAACTTCTGAGAGTTCTGAGACAGAAGCAGAGACACCAAAAGATAGCAGTGCTCTGCAACAGATAAAAAAATTTAAATCCAAAGAGGAGAGAAATAATCTACAACCGGTACTGGTAACCATAGAGGGCCCACCTGAGCTAGAATTGGAAACTTTATTGAAGGCTTCAGCATATATTTTAGGGGCAGCTGGACCTAATATCGTGTACAGAGCGGTATTGGCAGATGGTACAACATTGGCAGTGAGAAGAATAGGGGAAAATGGAAAGAGCAATGGGGGTGACAAATTGAAGGATTTTGAGACGCACGTACGAGCCATTGCAAGAATTCGACACCCGAACGTGCTACGAATCAGGGGTTTTTATTGGGGTCCCGAAGAGAAGCTCCTGATACATGATTATGCGACGAATGGAAGTCTTGCAAATATCTCCTTGCGAAGTAAGAATTTATCCTTCTATCAATTATATATGATTTGGGGGTAATTAGATTTTTACAAATGATATACAAAGAAATTCAGTCTTGGTATTAAAGGCTCAAAAGTCATGAAAAAAAGGCGAGTAATAAATGTTTCAGAGCCTAATTTGTGCTAGTATCAAACCAGTACAAGTTAGTTACTGTACATTGCATATTTTACATTCAAGTGTTATATGTGGTAACTTTTGTTAAAAAGAACAAACAAATAGGTAGAATGTAACTTCAAAGAATATATAGAAAAACTTCTTCATTAAAAATCGAAATCAAATTTACAAGGTGTTCCAACGTTATATCAAATGTATGTGTTATTAAATAATCGGGGCGGGGGGGGGGGGGGGGGGGTGGGTTGGCAATGTAATTGAACTTTCAGTATACAAAACATCAGCCTTATTTTGATTTTTTTTTTGAATTATTTTGTAACAGATAAACAAGGGTCCTCGCCATTACATTTGAATTGGAACACAAGAGTGCGAATTGCAAAAGGAATAGCAAGAGGCCTCTCATATATCCATGAAAAGAAACAAGTGCATGGAAACATAAAACCAAGCAACATACTACTAGGCTTTGAATTTGAGCCTCTAATTGGAGATTTCGGGCTTGATCGATTGATCAGACCCGACCCGGCAAACCGGCAATTTGAGAGCAAACGATCAGCTTTAAGCCTTCCAGATCTCTCCCCTTCACTACCCATGAGTCCATTTGCGGGGCCTTTGTCTTCATTAGGGACCAGTGCTCCTTATCAGGCACCTGAAATGTTAAAGAACCTCAAATCCAGCTCAAAATCTGATGTGTACTCCTTTGGGGTTGTTTTACTTGAGTTGATATCGGGTCAGGTATTTTCAGATGTTCAACTGTGCCAGTTAAACTCTGTCATAGAAGAAGTGGACGGGGTCTTAAGGATGGTTGATGCCGGGTTAAGAGGTGAAGTTAGAGGCAAAGAGGAGGCTATCTTGAGCTTCTTCAAGCTAGGGTTTTCTTGTTGTGCCATGTTACCTCAAAAGAGGCCATCAATGAAAGATGCCATGCAAGTGCTTGACAGAATACCATATGATCTTAATTAAGGTTCTATTTTCTTTCTATAAAAAGGGTTTGTTTTTATTTTTTTTATTAGTCATTAAATGTAAAAGATGTTTTATCTTGTTCACAAACATTAGGCTTTGCAAGGGAATGGGTAGATTGATTTGTGTGAATTAAAGCAAGGGTTATAATCTCAGCCGGTTTTGTATAAAAACAGAAATAAAATGTCTGAGTGCCCAGCAGCTTAGTGCGTCGTGCTTCTCTTTGTTGAAGTTCATACCATCAGTACCTAGTAGTACAGTAGTACTTGAACCTCAAACCTGAAATCGATAACAAATTAAAGATTAATAAATACATGTTAATGGTCTCTCACCCGTCCAGGACTTTACCCAGTATACCTATAAGCGTCCATGTTTTTTTATGAAACTTGTATTGTAACCGCATCTCAGTTCTGTGGATACCAGCAAACCTCCGGAAATTTTTTTGGGCCTTCAAGAAATCTACTAATAAAAATTGTTAAAATATTATATCGGGAAATTTTACAAACTGCCCCACCTCTGAAAAGATCAAACAAAATACCCTACCACTAAATTTTTTGACAAAATGCCCTTGTGGAACCCACCCACGTTAAAACTTCCCCTCCCTAAGTTTACTTCCATCTTGATTTACAAACGGGTACCTCAGGCAGGGCAGGGCAGTACCCCTCCCGGGCAGCGGGCACGGGCGGACCGGGTTCGGGTTACCCGTTAAGGGTACTGTCAAACGCTACTTCCATCTGTGCTTCTTTCCTTCCCATCTCTTCGCCTCCCCCTCTGTTTTTTTTTCTGTGGGGCTTCGAACGAATTTCAAACTTATAACTATACACTGTTGTTGTTTCTCATAACAGAAGTTCCTGGCCTAGCTTAGACCAAACACAAACCGACAACATAGCATGCAACTATACTTATGTAACAAAAATATTCTATATTGCAAACAATCAGTTTGAAAATATACAGTGGGAATAACGCAAAACTAGTGGACCTGAGATTATGTCAGTAATTGGTATCCACAAATTCAATACCAACTTATCATTCCTTGAGTAACATATGCATAGAACTTATTTGTAGAAAATACTGTGTTAAGTAACATATGCATAGAACTTATTCATAGAACCCATTCGGCATAAGAAACTCTAAATAGATATAAAAGCCATTTGTAAATTTTGAGTCTGTATTCGTTATTTTCTCTTTTATTTGAAAATTTTAATTTAGGAAACATTAAAATCCTAGGTTTCAGTGAGAGAGCCGAAGGAACTAGTTGTACTCTGTTGGTTGTTCTGCCCCTGCTGCTGATTCTCATCATTTTTCAAGTGAGGTCTGAATTTATATTTTATCTACTTCTCCACCAACAAAGCTAATTGTAAAGTCGTCTCGCAAACTGTCTCAAAATTACATGTTTCTTTCAATGTCCGATAAATTAATTAGCACCTAATAGACTTAATCACAAGTTTTTAACAGTAAAGCAAAGCATCATTTGAAATGAATCTCTGATTCTCAATGCGTTCCATGATTTTCAGATCTAATCCTTATTTTAGATCCATTTTAATATCTGCTTTGTTATTTGATAATAAGCTGTTTTGAAAGAAAGTGTAATAATAAAAAGAGTAGGGATCAATCCGTAAGTTTTACGTGAACTCATTGTCGGATAAGAATCGATAAACATAAAATTGATTTCATAAAAGATAAACTTAAGTCAACCTCAATGGGAATTGAATTGATTTACGTGATTGAAAGAGGACAAGTATGAAAAGCTGACACTATAGTTTTCAAGTAAATAGTAAAGTTAAGTAAAAGCGACAAAGGTTTTGAAGAACGACGAACAAAGCAAAAATTTGGGGAGGCGAAGAGATGGGAAGGAAAGAAGCGCTGGATGGAAGTAAACTGAGAGGAGGGGAAATTTTGACGTGGGTGGGTCCCAAAGGACATTTGTCAAAAAATTTAGTGGAAGGGCATTTTGTTTGAACTTTTTTAAAAGTGGGGTAGTTTGTAAAATTTCCCTATTATATCTTACTTACTAATACAGAGTCTGGCTAATATGACATCAGTGTCATTTCAGCCTATATAACACCAACTCCAAAATCTATCGAATTGACTTCAAACAGTGAACCAAACCGTTCAAACCGTTTTATTTCATTAGTTGTGCGTTTACATACAAAATTTATAATTTTTCAAATTTATATAGTATCAAGTCAAGTGGTCAAATGTGTGAATTTTTAAGTTAATTTTAATGCAATCATTTTTCAACATTTTTGACCACTTAATTTGATACTAAAATAATTAGAAAATATAAATTTTTTACATATAGACGCATCACTCATAAAGTAAATCGGTTTGAACAGTTTGGACTGTTCTTTTTTAACTTGACACGAATCTCAAAGTCTAATAATTCTGCCTCCTCCGTCAAAGCGACCGGGAGTTATTCTCAAACCGTAAAGTGAAGGGAATCTTTTACGGTACGGGGAGGATTTTTGTCCCAAACTCCCAATGAGTTTGGTACGGTGGACATCCAGAGTAGTGGTCTGCTAAGGGGTACCTCGGGCAGGGCAGGGTAGTGCCCGAGGCGGGCAGCGGGTAGGCGGGTAGGCGGGTAGGGGGGTAGGCGGGTACAACGGGCACGGGTAGGCGGGTTTTCTTTTTAAAAACTCCGCCCTGCCCGTCTCAAACCCGTGCCCGTTGCGGGTAGACGGGTACAACGGGCACGGGTACAGCGGGCACGGGCAGGGGTATTTTTTTTTTTTTTTTTTTGCTGTTTTTTGTTTTGTATTTTGATTTGTTTTCTTATTTTTTTATCGTGTCGTACGAATATTATACCGTGTCGTACGAATATTATTACGTGTCGTACGAAATATTATTTCTTTACACGAGTAATTTTTTTTTATTTTCAAACTCTCATTCTAATTATATAGTTTCATAATTTATTTATATCTCGAAATTTGTAGTTTACATTTTAAATTGATAATATATTTTGTAAACGTTCAATTTAAATTGATAATCTAAATTAAATAAAAATTCAAATCTAAATTTAGATGCAAATTAAATTAAATCTAAATTGAATATAAATGTAAATCTAAATTAAAATTAAAATTGAATCCAAATCTAATTTAAATCTAAATTAAATTAAATAAAAGGAAAAAAAAATGTCTACCGAATTTCAAAAGAAAAAAAACAATCTAAATATAAATTCAAATATAAATTAATAGGTTAAATAAAATATAAATCAAAAATATCTTAAATCAATTAATTTAAAACAATAAACATTTTAAATTGATAATATATTTTGTAAACGTTCAATTTAAATTGATAATATAAATCTAAATTAAATTAAATAAAAATTCAAATCTAAATTTAGATGCAAATAAAATTAAATCTAAATTGAATATAAATGTAAATCTAAATTAAAATTAAAATTGAATCGAAATCTAATTTAAATCTAAACTAATTTAGCATATTCAGATAAATAAATGAATTAAATCTAAATCTAAATCTAAAATCTAAAATCTAAAATTCAGATAAATAAATGAATTAAATCTAATTTAGCATATTAAATTGATAATATAAATCTAAATCTAAATTCAAATCTAAATCTAAATATCAAATATTGTATATATATATACGAGCTTGGCTACTATGCTTATATAAGCAAAAGCCCCCATATGCTTAAATGAGCATTTTTACTTTTCCAATGTTCAAATGGTCGATCCGACCGTTCATCTTGTTCTCCATATTAATATGTGCTTGGAGACTAAATTTTACATTTTTCTGAATTTTTTTACTATTTATTAAGCCACTTTGAAAGTTTCTGATCTGGTGGTCCAGAATTTTGGAAACACTGTTTTTACTGTTCACCCAGATCAGCAATTTTCAAAGTGGCTTAATAAATAGTAAAAAAATTTAGAAAAATGTAAAATTTAGTCTCCAAGCACATATTAATATGGAGAACAAGATGAACGGTCGGATCGACCATTTGAACATTGGAAACGCAAAAATGAGTTATAAGCATATGGGGGCTTTTGCTTATATAAGCATAGTAGCCAAGCTCATATATATACATAAAATTATCAAGTCACATCTTTATAATTCCTAAATAAATAAAATTTGTAACTTATATATAAAAATTATTTGTTCGAAAATTTGTATATTTATTCGGCTAAGTACAAGTCTAATTATTTATTTCTTTACACGAGTAATTTTATACTAAAATACGCTAGATTACTAAAATACGCTAGATTACTTGAAATTATGTTGAATTACACTATATTACAATAAATTATGTTCAATTATACTAAATTACGTTAAATTACAATAACTTCGCTAATTATGCTGAAATACGGTAAAAAAAATCACTAAACTACACAAAATTACGCTATAGTAGACTGATTTTGCTCATCTTTCTTGAATTATAAAAAATAGTAAAAAAATTCAGAAAATAGTAAAAATTGGTAATCTGCAAGTTCATTATGTAACTAATTTACTGAGCTACCTGGATTGAATGATAGAAATGAAAATCTGAATCGGAAACTTCAACTCAAGTTTTGAGGCTCTTCCCTTTGTTTTCTGGCGATTCTGAATTTTGAAATCCGTCATAGACGGTTCAGACGCATGCGCATTTTCGCAAGCTTTCCGAAAAGTGCTCATTTGCTGAAATCGGACACTCGAGCGCCGTTTTATGACCGTTTGAAGTTTCATCGTCGTTTTTCGCCTTTTCAGTGAAAATATCCTCCCTATTCATTTGTAATTTGGCGTAATTTACCGTATTTTAGCATAATGTAACGTAATTTAGCGTAATTTAACATAATATAGTGTTATTCAACATAATTTCAAATAATTTAACGTATTTTAGTATAAATATGCTAATTATATATCAAAACTCAAAAGAAGTATTATAACTTTGAATATTAATAAACTTTGGATATTAATATTCAACATAATTAATAATTTGTATTAAACTTTGGATATTAATAAAAATGTCGGCATTCTAATTATATAGTTTCATAATTTATTTATATCTCGAAATTTGTAGTTTACATTTTAAATTGATAATATATTTTGTAAACGTTCATTTAAATTGATAATCTAAATCTAAATTCAAATCTAAATTTAAATGCAAATTAAATTAAATCTAAATTCAATATAAATGTAAATCTAAATTAAATTTAAATTGAATCCAAATCTAATTTAAATCTAAATTAAATTAAATAAAAGAAAAAAAAAACCATTTCAGCCTATGCTGAATTTCAGCTTCAGCATCTGCCGAATTTCAAAAAAAAAAAAAAAAAACAGAGCAGTTTTAGCTTCATGCAGAGCACAGCGTTGTCAAATTTCTGTACTCCGTGCGCTGCGTGTAGCCAAAACTGATCTGTTAAAATTACTGTAGAACCGGGGGGAAGAAAGTTTGAAATAAAGGGGTTCGGGTTCGGGTGCTACAGTACACGGGTAAACGGGTGCGGGTACACCCGTGGCGGGTGCGGGCAGACGGGCAGCGGGCACGGGTTTGGCGGGTACGGGTACACCCGGGTTTGGCACCAAAATAGGCCACCCTGCCCATTTCAAGCCCGTACCCGCGTACCCGTTTACCCGTCTATACCCGGGCACGGATACGGGTACCCCGGGCACCGGCCACGGGCGGACCGGGCACGGGCAGCCCCAGGCGGGCAGTGTCAAACCTCTAATCCAGAGTAGAGATTTAGTTAATTAAATGTTTTATTCGAGGTAAACAGCTTTATTGCTGGACTGCATGCTCCTTTTGCTGGTCTGTCTCTTTTCTTGTCTTATTCATTTAAATAAGTTGCAACTCCCAATATGATGATCATATGTATCTGGCCGACGTTTTTATTAATATCAAAGTGTAATAGAAACTAATTAATTTATCCATATCTGCTGTGCTGAGAAGTTATAAAAATATCCGTTGGTCATTTTCTGGTCAGGTCAGTAATCAATTTAATTCAGTACCGGTTGAAAATTAGCCGTACTTAATTTTTTTTTTAATACAGTACCGGTTATTTTCTGGCCGATACTTAAATTTTTTTTTTTTAAGATGGGCATAGCATAGTTGGTTAGAAGAAAAAATCGTAGAAAACTCGGATTGAAGTTTGAACTCGGTTTGGCTAAGATCAGACAAATGTATTTGGTTGGATGCGTGTGTTACATCGGTTGCATGTATCGGTGCATCATCGATGTTTTTGCAATGAAATATCGATGTTCTATTAGCCGGGTAGTGCTAAAAAATCATCGGTGCGTCGCTGATGTTTTTGCAATGAAACATCAATGCACTTCTTCCGTCGTTAGGCCGTGCATAAAGCATCGGTACTGAATTTTAGAATGCTGGTTATTGTCAAATTAAATTCACTAGCCGCATGCGAACACTAAATTTAGTGTAATACGACACTGTAAAAAAAACATCGGTACTTCAATCCGAGTTTCCTACGACTTTTTCTTCTAGCCAACTATGCTATGCTCATCCTAAAAATAAAAAATAAATAAAAATAAGTACCGGCCGAAAAATAGCCGGTACTGTATTAAAAAAAATTTAGGTACCGGTCATTTTTCAGCCGGTACTGAATTAAATTGAGTACCGGCCAAAAAATAGCCGGTACGGATATTTTTATAACTTTCCAGCGGATCTGAGTATATTAATTAATTTCTATTAAACTTTAGATATTAATAAAAATGTCGGTGTATCTAGCCTTAGTACTTAAAAATGTTTTGGCTCTGCACTAGTAGTGAACAAATAATATACCATCTTCTCAAAGTAGGAAATATTTTATTTAAACAACTTCATTAATCATCAAGATGAAAAGTTCATTTAACTTGCCATTCTTTTCTTATTTCTTAAGATTACCTCGACCAGGGGCGGATGCAGGATTTCTGTCAGGGGGGGCAAAAATCGGATTCAAATAACTTATCGGGTTCAAACCCATTAGCTAATCGGGTATTATATATAAAAAATTCAATAAGATAAATCCAAATTATCTCAATTCAAAGTAAATTAAAATTCAAGGAATATATGGTACAAACCCAAATTCATGGCCTTAGAATGTGCAACTGATGCTTTCTTATGTAAAAAAAAGAAAAGAAAATAGAAGTTTGATTTCAATTCAACAAAATAAAACAAAAGTCACAAAGTCAACTTAGTAATTGGTACCTGATAAAGTCTATATGCCTTTGAATATACTTTTAATTAGTACTTCGTACTTGATAGCATTGGGCTAAATAGCATTGGGCTAAATAACAACAATAATGAAATAATAGAGGGGTGCGTGTGGTATTCAGATTACATCTCAATTAAAGGAATGCACTAACTAATGGCCCAGAGCGGATTGCGTTGATAACCCAGCACGGATTGAGATGTTGGCCCGTTAGTATTTTCCACATAACTTATTGAAGGATTGAAACAGTTTTGGACTTAATGGGTCCAGAGAGGGGCAACACATTTTTCAGGGGGGGGGGGCAAATGTATCACTAGGCCTATTTTTTCCATTAAATCTGAAAATCCAGGGGGGCGGGGCAACTGCCCCCCTCTGGGCTATACTGGGTCCGCCCCTGACCTCGACTGACTTGTGTAGTTACATACCAAATAGTATAATCATTCTCCTACAACCAGATATTAGGTTATTAGGCCAAATCATTCCTAACAGAATCTTGCTAGAAATAAATGCTAAAAAATATAGACAATTGCTAGATCCAGATCTATACGTGTCACGTGTGATTAGACAAAACAACTAAACAGATTAGTATGATAATGCATTCGACTAAAAACAAGAAAACCTCAATTGGTTAACAATTCAATCAGTACGCCCCATGGGCCATTCTGTCGAGAAAGATGAGAAGAAACCAAAATCTAAATATAAGATCACTGTCTCTTCGGCTCATTCTATAGTGGCTAAGAATAAGATGCATTCGAAAATGAATGGGTGAAGTTCCATTCAGGTTTTGTACTCAGGTGCAATGAAGTAAATATATATGATATGCCAATTAATTTAGGAGTATTATTACAAAACATAGAGAAGTAGAAATGAAATGAAATTGTATTTTCCTTGATCGATCTTTGATTACAATTATGCTCTATATATAGAGTCTTGTCTAATTACAATTCTACCACTAACAACTAGGCCTGCTAATGAGCCGGATCAAACCCAAAACTCGGCCCGGCTCTATCAACCTTCATTAAAGGCCCAACTCGGACTCGAATCAAATATGAAGGAAATAGCCCAGCTCGACTCAGTCCATTTGATTCGCTCAGCTCGGCCCGAACTCGATCGACCCAAAACTCAGCTCGCTGTTCGCTATTAGCCTACTAAAGAATTGTGCATCGCTGTTCGCTACTAGTCAACTGAAAATGAATTATATTTGTTTAACAGCTCGTTGCCACCTGTAACCTGTTTGATAAGATGAATTCACAACCCGTTTGCCATCTGTTTCTTATCAACATTAATAATATCTATTTTATATTATTTTATTTATTTGGTTGCTTGTTTAGAAAATAATGCAACCAAATTCTGAAATTCTAATAACGCATTAAATTGAACCACAAATTACACCTGATAATTCAAAATTATAACACTAATAATTCAAAATTTAGTACGTACAGTAGAAAATTCACTAAAATTCAAAATCAAACTGCCGTAATCAAACTGAGCATCACATAATGAAGCAGCTCATGCAATCATGTAACATGTGTTGCACTAGCTCAGAATTTATCAACTAAAATTATAATTCAAAAGATGATTGAGCACTGTAAATGAAGTCATCCAGCTTGCTGGTGCAACAATAGCCTGAAACAATTGATAAATAAATAAAAATTTCAAAAGTAGAAACTTTCTAATATTAGAGACTAACCAATATAAAGCATCCATATTTTATGCATACTGCTATTGTGTGAAACCCTTCAAAAATTATAAGTTAAACATTTAGAGCATTGAAGAAACATTGAAGAAAATTTTTTGTGCAACTAAAATTTTTGGTGCACCCAACTTAATTCAGAACAGTTAATAAACATCCACTAAATTAAAACATGAAAGGAAGACTCCTAACTTGAATAGTGGCTGGTACCACCTGCTATATACCAGTACCAAATTAGTTCATAAGGTACGTTTTTCTTTTAGTTGATCTTTTGAAGTGAAGGTTAGAAGAGATAAATGCAATTTACACGACTGATATGTTCTCCTACTTTCTAAGTTATAAATGAACTGTATCCTTTGCATTATCGCATCAG
This sequence comes from Carex myosuroides, assembly GCA_028015225.1. NCBI lineage: Eukaryota > Viridiplantae > Streptophyta > Magnoliopsida > Poales > Cyperaceae > Carex > Carex myosuroides. The sequence goes on from CM051482.1 coordinate 8,642,711, forward strand.
AGAGAGAGAGAGAGAGTAATTCTACCAGGGGATTGTTTTGTAAGATTCCTTGAACTATCTACTTATTGACATGTAACAAATGCTTTTCATTTTGCCAATTCTTGTACTTTAACCTAACTCTAGGTGTACTGGTCAGTCATGGCTAATACCAGTGTTCAGTAGCTTGAAAACAATTTTAATGTGCCAAGTGTTAAACTATGTATTTCGTTGAATGGCAGTGTTGACCAGAAGGTCAATAATTACCTTGTTCACTTTTCCTATTCTAATATAAAGAACTTTTATGGTGAAGTAAAGAGAAACCATACAGAAATGAGATTGAGGAAAATAATGTGATTCTCAGGTACTCCTTTGCGAATAAGCAAATCTATAGCCTGATTTGTGCAGTTCCCTAAGAAGAGAGGGAGAGAGAGATTTAAATTTGTCGAGGTCTCATTAAGAATCAAACCAACGAAGTAAAGAAACAAGCAGAACTACTGCTCAATTTGTATACAACTCAATTGTCAATTGTCAATTTTGTTTATCAAAATTGTCAATTCATGATTACATATGAAGCTTAACTAATACAAATAATTTTATGAATGTTTTGACAAGAGGGCTATTCTGAATGTTTTGACAAGAGATTTTCAGAATCACTACCAGAATAACCAACCACAGAGGGCTATTCTGGTGCAGAATTACTACCAGAATACCAGTATTTTTTTGAACTGGTATAAGAGTGGGTTGTACTGTACCCAGATTTGACAGTAAATAAATAAAGTCAAATGCTTTATTGGGTAAGTATGAAGAAGTGAAACAAAATGGCAGAAAGAAAACAAACGAAACTGAATGGAGAATTCAAGAGATCAGGAGAAGAGAGCAAAAAGGGGGGTTATGATACCAGTTGTGGCGAATCCGACCCAGAAGAGAGATAGCAAGGCGTGCGCGAAGAGGGAGCGAAGAGATAGCGATCTCGTGCGCGAAGAGGAGGAGGTGGTTCTCGTGCGCAAAGAGAGGCGAGCAGCTTGGGAACGAAGAGGAGGGAGACGACCCAACTCGGCAACTCAACTCGGCTCGGCTCAAATCGACTCGGTTAGGTTAGCGCTACTTTTTTTCGAGTCCGAGCCGAGTCTGGACTCGACTCAAATTGAGCTCAGCCCAATTTGACTCATTTAAGAGCCCAACTCAAAGTTTATGGGTCGGCCCGACTCATTTAGCAGGCCTACTAACAACTCACTAACTAACAACATGATTAGTAACTAACTCACACTAACTGAATCATAACCGTATACATCTCTATAACAAAATCTTGTGTGTCATGTTGTCCAGTAGCATCACTATTGGAGATCTCCATTGGTTGTCTATTAGCCTCCCTCAAGCGAAACATGGTGCGGGGTAGCAATGTTGAGCTTGCTCCGAAAAGAAGAAGATGAGCTTGGAATGTCAATGCCAATATCTCAATGCCATTGTTCTTGCGATTTGAATCGTCATTCGGGTCTCCTTGAAGATAGAAGAAAAGAAGGAAGAGAGAGAAGAAGGAGCTCTATTAGCTCAATAATGCTTCCATGTACTTGAGAGGCTCGTTTGAGTCCTCTTTGAAAAATAAAAAATAAAAGAAAGAAAAGAAAATTGAATAGCTCATGGCTTTGTAACAAGTACATGGGTTCAAGAGGTTTTTTAGCTCTCGTCTCATTTTTGTTTGAGAAGCATTTTGTAGATAGGGAAAAAGAGAAGAGAAAAAGGAGCCCGTGCCGGTTTGGCTTGGTGATTTGATTTGAGGAATTAGAGGGGTTTAACAGAATTTGACCAAAGAAGGTAGGCATGAAGGACATAATACGTGGGATTGAATTAATTTCTGTTCAATTCAATTTTTTTTGTTTTTGGAAGAGATTTCGGATCTGGTTAAGAAGAAACAACATGGCACCCTTAGCCCATTCAGCATGTGGGAATTCAAAGTGGTTTTATGGATCTCGGTAGAAAAGAAAAATAAGAAGGGGAATGAATGTTACAGCGGGCTTTCAATCCAGCCCAAAAAAAAATGAAAGATTCAAGAAAGAGATCAGAGAATTGTAACCGGGAACTCGTTTCTTGCAATTTGTTTAATCCAGTCATGGCGGCGGACCGGAAATCCGTCTCTTGCAATTTGTTTAATCCAGCCATGGCGGCGGTGGATCTGAACATCAGCCTTAGCACGCTCCGCTGCGACCAATCTGAGGTTCTTCTTCGTGGTTCCCATTGAAACAATTCGAGTTCGAAAAACAGCTTTCTCCCGGTGCGCTGAACTGTTGCTCGCCTTCTCAGCAGCAGAGATGTAGCGAATCGAAGCACGAGGGTGATCAGTGACGCTCGTCGAGAGAAGAATGATCGTCTCAAGCTCACTGGCAACTGCTCCATTGCTGATTTTTAGAGAGCGATCTGGTCCTAGGATCAGGATCTGAGAAGCGTCGAGTTAGCTCGTGAAGGTTCGTCTCAGGCGATGAGGCACACCCTTGGGTGGAGAGAGAAGTGCTCCAGTCGTCGATCTTTTCGTCACCGCTCAATCTGGTCGGGTGCTTGGTGCGGCAGGCCGGTGCAAGGCCGAGACGAGTGATGCGGTGGATATGGCTGATCTGTTGGCCGGCACGACGGCGACGGCTTCTCTGCCGTGACAGAGGTGTTGTTCTTTTTTTCCTTTTCTTTAGAAGAGAGTTATGTAGAATAGAGGGGAATAGGGAGGGATTAAGGATTGGGGGAATAGAGTAGATAAGAAGTATATGTGGAGACAGGGGCGGAACCAAGGCCTGGGCCAGCCTGGGCCTTGGCCCCCCCTAAGCCCAGAAAAAATGCAACCCCCCTTTAATAAAAAAAAAATTGGCACCCCTCTCCGCACAGCCTCTGGCACCCCTCTCCGCACCCCCTTCCTCTACGCACCGCCTCTGGCACCCCGCACGGCCGCACCCCGCTTGTCTTCCTCTCCGACTCTGAGACTCCGACCCACTGAAGCCGCTTGTCTTCCTCTCCGAGACTCCCACGGTCCCACCCACTGAAGCCCCGTCTTCCTCTTCCGCAGTTCCGCCCGTCTCCGAGACTCCGACTGGCTGTGCTGGTTTACAACTATTCGGGTAATTATGAACACCCTTTCTGATTTTTATTCATGCCTTGTTGAATTTCTTGAGATGCCGTACTGGCTGTGCTGGCACTGGTACCGAATTTGAGATGTTCTGTGTACCGAATTTGAGACTGGTACTGGCTGTGCGCCTGTGCTGTTGCCTGGTACTGGCATTGGACGCCCCTGCTTGCACTGGTACTGGCTGTGCGCCTGTGCTGTTGCCTTTCTTGATTTATCAGGGCTATGCCCTCTCTTTTGTTTGCTTAAATGGAGAAGTATTACACAATTGATAAAGGAATCTGAACGGCTGAACCCATTAGTCTTGAAATTGTCTCTGAGATTTTCACCAGCCCATAAAATAAACCTCGATTCAATATATTTAATATTTTAAAAGTAAACCCTTACTTCTGAATATAAGTTCAGAAATTTACAATGGCAGATAGCAAAACAAATGCAAATGGTAAGGTCAATTTTGGCTCTGTTTGAAGCATATTGCAAATCAATTGTGTTCATGTTTTCTTTTTCTTTTCTTTTTTTGTAATATTGTAGGAATGGAGAAGTATTACAAACATTCGTCAAGAAGCAGTGAAATTGAAAGTAGGTTGTTTTGATGTTTTGTTTTGACTTCAAGACATGAAGAACGAGTCATCAAATAGGTGCTTTGTTACTTAATCTAATTTTTATTTTTGTTAAATATTTTATTTTAGAAGTAAAAAATTATGACAATTGATAATTGTTGAATTTTTTTTTAATCATTTAATCGTGTAACATGAAACTAAAACTTATATTTTGAGAGAAACTAGTTAGGCCCCCCTACCGATCATTCCTGGTTCTGCCACTGTGTGGAGAGAGATTTGGATTAGGAGAATAGGGAAGAATAGAGAGATTTAGACTGGAATTGAAAGGTGTATTTTTTTTTATAAGCTGGAATAAGATGGGAATAGGGACATAATTTCTGAAATAGGCATTAGCCTAATTCCAGCACTACCTAGAGCTCTGATACCATATTACAAAACATAGAGAAGTAGAAATGGAATGAAATTGTATTTCTCTTGATTGATCTTTGATTACAACTATGCTCTATATATAGAGTCTTGTCTAATTACAATTCTACCACTAACAACTCACTAACTAACAACATGATTAGTAACTAACTGAATCATAACCGTATACATCTCTATAACAAAATCTTGTGTGTCATGTTGTCCAGTAGCATCACTATTGGAGATCTCCTTAAGTATATAGCTGAGTTGGCGTCATCCATATATTAATAGACGATAATATTGGTTAACTGTTAATTTTTCAGTTGAGGATAATTTGCAAAATACATGTAGTCAAATTTCTTTGGTCCCAATAAAAAAGAGCGGAAATACGAATCCATGACCAAAGAGGCAAAAGACCAAAAGAAAAGTTGGCTGAACCAAGCACAATTCACCAACCAAACCATCAATTGGCTAACCACATTTGACCCTGTCCAATCATGGGTGATTACATGGTAACAAATCCACTTTCATGACCTAGGATGGTGGTTTGATTAAAGAATCTGGACCAGCAAAAAAAATAAGAGAAAAATGAAACACATACAGATGAAATTTCCAATAATGAATTGCAACTTCAATAGATTAAAAATGTAAAATTCTAAATTCTACCAGAATAATACAAGTCTCACGTATAGATAGCATGCTAAAATCATAACAAATCTCTCTCACCTCAACCTCCGCCGAAGTGCAATCAAATGCCCACATTAACATTATGATGTGCTTTCAAAACCAAATATACGAAACACACCTGCAAATTACAATCCGTCCAAAAATCAGAATCATATTTCTTAAGAAAAATTAAAGAGGAGAGCATTTGAGTGCGCACAATAGAGATCAAACTATTATCTTTGCAAGGGCATGTATGTTTAGGGCCTTCAATGGATATAATAATTCAACTACCCAATGAGAATCTAAATGAATGGATCAGTGTGTCGATCATGAAAACTAATTTGATAACTTGTTAGATTTTACATGTGGATCTTTTAGATGGATCCTGTAGATTATTGGGCCGGTTTGATTTAAATTCAATGGAAAGTCAAATCTATAAATAGTCTTTAAGTAGATTCAAGATGCATGATGCATAAATAGTCTAACTGGATCCTAATATTTTCTTTTATAGTTCAAGTAATGGAATTGCAAGAAAAAAATGGGTTCTTCATTGATTCTCTTTTTTGTTGTTTATGATAAGATAATATGTGGTGTTTTTTATGAGGTATACATTTTGCTATTAATTGAAACAAGATCCCACATAGGATTCAAATCCAATATCCATCTAGTAATGTATATCGACTTGCACTGGATCCAGGTACTCTTATGGGGGCTGTTCGGCTGGGAGGATTAAGGGGTTGAGGATTAAGAGCTTAAGGAGCACTAAGGAACCGATGTTCGGTTGTCTTAATCCGTGGGTGAAAGCTAAGGAAGCTAAAGGAAGGGGTATAGGTGCCTTAAGGTCCGGGCAGGGGATTAAGATCCGGACAAAAGGAGGTAGTCTTAATTCGCGCTAAGGAATCGGTGTTCGACAGAATTAAGAGGCTAAGGAAGCTAAAGGAAGCTCCTTTAGCCTTAAGGAGGCTTAAGGAGGGGTTGCCGAACAGCACCATGGGGTTTGGACCAGCTGTTGGATCCTCTAAATCTTCCATCCATTTGAATTTGATCTTTTGACAGCTCAATATATGTTACAAAATTATAGTAATCTAAGACGTACCCTCGTCATTTTGATACTTGTTCTTGTCATCTCCAGCATAAGCCAGAAGGTTATATTTAGGGTTCCACTCCACACTATTCATGGGAGCTTTAGTTGGTATTTGATAGACCGACCTTCCTGTTTCCACATTTGCCTGAAAAAATATTTATAAATGTTATTATATCAATTTCACATCTAAAAAGAAACATCTTATACTCTGGTATGTGCTCTACAGTAACCTGCAAGAGGTCATATTAGCAGTTCAAAAGCACTTGAGAGTAGGTCCGATGGGCATCGGACCTACTCTGGTTCGACGGGTTTAATCACCGTCGATTTGCTTTAAGATTCGTGCGGAACGCTTTAAAATTCGTGCAGATCTGTTTCAATTTTCGTGCGTACAAATCTTAAATTAGATCGGACGGTCATCATGCTCGTTGAACCTAAAAGTAGGTCCGATGGGCATCGGACCTACTCCGTTCTCGTTCAAAAGTAGTAGCTTTATAGATATTAACATACAATATCCACAAAAGGATCTTCGCTGGCTGAAGCAATGAATTCTCCTGTGTGGTTGAAACCGACGGTCCTTACTGGCCACCTGAAGTGAAACAATTGCAAGTAAATGACGCACGTCCATGAAACTCCAAGTGCAGTCTACATGCTTTTTGCAAATCACCCCAAAAGTTTACCATATTTGCAAACAGCACCCAGAATATGATACAGTTGCCATTAACACCCACAATTTGTCGTCATTTCCAAATACCAAAAAAATATAGTATTACATTTAAGTGAACAATGGTTAATTGCCCTTTATTATTTTTATTATTAACTGAATCGGTTCTTTTCAATAACAAGTCTAACACCAACAAGCAAGTCCTTGGCTTATAATTTGAACTTGGGCAAAAAAAAAGGTCAAGTCAGATTAGGCAAAAAATTGACTATACTTCAAAAGACATGCATTGTATCTTTGATAGCACTCTCGTCTATGGTCGGGTATTATTTGCAAATGTCTTAATAAATATGTGGTGGTAGATACAAGTACTGGGAAGTGGAAAGTTTTGGGATGTTTGTTGCAAATAAAAAACTATGGAGGGTGCTATTATTTGCAAAAGGACCTTAACAAATGGACTTAAAAGACATGCATACTCCATTTTTGTTAATGTTCTGATGCACAGCATCTCCTTCACATCCCAGAGGCTGACGAGCGAATCAGCACTTCCAACTGCAAAATACCTAAATGGCAAGGACCACAGTTGAAATAATTTCAAAGAATGAAGAAGAAATTACTGATCTATCAGAGAGATGATTTTGAAAAAGGAAATATGAAAACTAACCTTCCCGAAGGATCAACCGAAATACAATAGCAACCCGCAGTGTGAGCAATCAAATTGTGACGTAGCTTTAGGGATGGGTAATCAAATACCTCAATTGTACCTATAAGAAACCAGAGAGAGAGAGAGAGAGAGAGAGAGAGAGATTAAGTCTTTTATAATAGTTTGTTATCACATGTAAAGGTACTAGGTTTTCCAAAGTGGTAATTCCCTACTGTTGCTTTCAAATATTGACCGCAACCAGCATACTTTTATTTCTAGATTTCTAATTCCATATTGAGAAGGGTTCCAATACCTCATGCTTTTTATACCTCAGCATGCCTCATACTTTATATTTTGTTTTCAAAGTCCAAATTGTCGATTTGAACCGCTCAACATGATAATCATAGTAAACTATAATTGAAGACCAAATTTTATAATTTTTGGAAATATTTTACTACTTTTAAATAGGTAGAAAATCACTGTTTTTGAACGGTCCAGAAACAGTGATTTTGTACCTATCTTAAAAATATTAAAAAAATTTCATCCCCAAGCATATTTTAGTATGGATATTATATTGACTGGTTCGGATCGACAGTTTGAACTTTAAAAACAAAGATATAAAATATGAGGTATAATGAGATATTGGAACCCTCCTCTTCCATATTTACTTTAATGATTGTATTATTCCTGTCACTTTTGCTGAACGAGTCTTAACGCTTTCCAGTTGTGCTAAATATATATTAATTGGTAAAGAAAAAGAGCCCATTGAAAGATGCAAAAATTTTAAGAATTAAATATTAGACAGAATTTCACATATACCATTCAAATATTTAAAAATTATGTTCTCCTACAAAATCCATAATATCATATTTATCCTTCTATATTAGAAAACCTCTTATATTTGCCCAATTCATTATCTTTTCCATTACAACTAACTCCAAACTCATAAATTCACATTTTTCCCTCACGGAAAATGAAAGAAACCGCTTCATATTTATCCTTCTAAATTAGACAAAACTCTCGTATTTGCCTAATGTGTTATGTTTTCCATTCAAACCCTAAACTTGTAAATTCCCATTTTGCTCTTGTTGAAATGAAAGAAGCCAGTATTTAAAACAAGACTGCTTGTGTGTCAATAACAGCAGCAACATGTACTAGAATTAAGAACCCATTTAAGTGTTGTGTCTCCTTCCTATGAATGTTCTAACACGTTACAACAGCTCGAGCAGCTTTGTGTACCTCTAATTCATGTTTAAAGGAAGGAGTTTTCAGTTTTCTTTTAAAAAGTCCTTTTCACTTGGGAGTATTGCTTGGCAACAGAATGGAGAGTAGCAGTAAATTAATCCATAATGCATTAATAACAGTTTTTCATTTTATTTTAATATTTGGGTATATTTGATACATTTAAAAGGATAAATATGATGTTATGAATTTTGGGCTTTTTGAATGGTATACGTGAAATTCTGCGAATATTACCATTGCCAGTAGTGATAAAAAACCGATCTCCAGCTTTGTTCCATGCAATCTCATTAATCTGAAAAGCAATAACAAGCAAAAATTTAGCAACTTAAAAATATAAAAATTCATGTTCCACTGTTCAAGATAGAAATGGTATATGAAATTTAAAATTATTAGGAGTAAAGACAAGATCAACCTCGTAAGAGAACTTGTGTTTGTGAACTGTCTTCAACTTTCTAACGTCTAATATAGTTAACTCATCATCCTACAACAATACAAAAGAGAAAAGGCATGAATACAGATCAAGTATTTACACACAAAGCTTAACGGACAAAAGTCTATGTCATTGTTAGTGTTAATTTGTCACATCTCTATTGAATCATAATTTGATTTTCTTAACAAGCTAAAAGGGGTAAATAGATAGATACCCTGTTGCCAACAGCCATGTTAGTGCCATCATGCTTGTATGCAATATTGATGTTTTCTCCACTGAGTTCAACACTTTGTGCACATTTACCACCTGATAAAATGTAAAAAAAAAAAAAATTAGGACAACTACGAGCACGGCAAAAGCAATCCAGTTTGCAAGGAAAAAAATTGAAATCCTGACTGTGGTTTAAACTAGCCAAGTGACTGGTAGAACGACAGAAATTCATGCATCATTTATTACGACTTGTTATCTCCTTGGCAGTTCAAAACCAAGAAACCAACTTAGCGGGGACTAGCCCCAATACCTGAGCTACTAATTATTGGTTAGTTAGGTCAAATTATATGTTGGAAACACCAGAAAAATAAGTAGGTGTAATTACTGCGAGTGTCCCAAAGACGAACAGTCTTATCTCCAGAACAAGTGGCAACAACATCGGGCTGCTTTGGGTCCCAGCATAGCTGATCCACGCAATCTGTATGCCCTTTTAATTCTATATCCTTCACTTTTCCCTGCCAGTGACATTTTCTCTTTTTAGCACTCACTGCACAAGATTGCTAGTTATCAAATCAAACTCGAGATATTGTCAAAACTTGCCTCAACAAAGCAATCAAATAATATGCAACCAAAAGTAACATCAATATCAATGAATCATATTAGATGAAAGTAAGAATGATTGGAAAAACTGATAACTTAAACAGGAAATACATGGCTGTGCGGATCAATGTTCCAAACCCTTGCGGTGTGATCAATAGAGCCTGAAGCCAGCTTGGTGCCTATGCAATTCCAGGCAACTGAATGCACCTAAGACAAAAATATACCCATTAAAAGGGGGGAAATTGCATCAGTGATTTATTTTATAAGAAAATAAATGCTTGATTACATGGGAGAATTATTTAAAGATTGTAAATTTGAGCTTGCTTTGACATAAAAGTGATGAAAACAGATAAAGAGTTTGAGTGCCCCGGATAGAAAGGGCTCAATAAAGCTCTTGTTTGTAACAATTGAATAACTTTTAGACAATTTATGTAGGTGTCTAGAAATTTCAGCAAATGAAATGATACCCAGTCATATAGACTATTTCTCACGCATTAAATCTATTTTTTGCCTCAATTACAAAGAAAGCCCATATAAGCTCAAACATAAGTAGTTAGCATTTCGAAATCAGCAACAGCTACGAGCACTAAGAGCTCATGGAGATCCTCTGAATTATTGCTGCCCTGGCATAGATTACGGCACTGTGATCGGGAGACAAAACAAGAGACGGAGTTGATCTGAGAAAGGAAAATATTAGGTTACCTTTCTCTTGTGACCGAAGTACTCTCTAGAGCACAAGTTTTTGAATTCCGCGGACTTTTCTTCCATGAGAGCGCTTCCACCGAGTCAGTGTCCTGTGAGATGATAAAGGGAAGAGAACGAAGGACGCGGTCGGAAGCGGTACGCTGTCCTACTCCCAGCGCTCGTTCGCTCGTTCGCTCCTTCTCGAAAATAAGGCAGGGGCTGCCTCGCTCTCTCTCAAAGTCGCTCTTTAAATCCCTCTCTAATTTTCGCCGCTTCGCCGGTACGGAATCGAGTCCGGAAACGAGCTGGGTGGTTTGATAACCTGTTCTGTTCAGTCAGAGTTTGCGTATGCTGTTCTAAAATCACATAATAAGTATATTTTGTCCATCTTCTTTAAAACTTTAATAACTCAAAATTTAAAATATAAAAGTCAAAATAAAACCGTTAGATATGATCTACATTATTTTATCTTCAAATTATCTATGTACGTGTAAAAAATTACGATATTTTAACTTTATTTTGATTGTCATCAAGAAATTGTAAAAATGTACTAATGTGGATAATTTATATACATTGATTTTTCAACTTATTGATTCACATAAAAACAAAATAGAAATGAGATATTTTTTATGAGCACGTAGAGAAAATAACATAGATCACATCTAGGTTTTATTTTGACATTTATTATTTAAATTTTGAGTTATTAACGTTTTAAAAATGAAGGCATAAAAAATAGAGGCATTTGAACCCTCTTTTTTTTTAATATTTAATTATTTATATGTCATATTTCTCTTTGTGAATAAAAAAAACTAACGTTTATCTGATAATCGTTAAACATATTAAACCAAATATTTTAAAATAAGGACTTGTGTTTTAACTTTGACATCATTTTTTTAGATACATCTTACGAAAATCTTAAATAAGAGAGGTCATCATCTGTGTTAGACTTGTGGTTCACTCAAAAACTCAAACCATAATAAAGTACTTACTGTTTAAAGATTTCAAGTTTTACTTTAGTTAACAATTTATGGGCTAATGTATCCTTTTCCTTCTTCTTTCACAGCTGAACAATGCCACCAAAAAAAAAAAAAGTTTCCTGAGCTTTGCGTTATTCCGATCTTCTTCTATCCATTGTCGTTCTTCTTCCTATCCACTCGAGAAGAGACCATATCAGTTTGGTTTAAAACAAAGTGTGTGATTAGTTTTAATGAAAAAGATAATAAATTATGCAAATGTGCGATTTTTTAAAAATCAGCATAATAAATATGATATAATGAATTTGGAAAAAAAAATGTACGTGATTTCTGAGATTTTATAAAAAGTATACACAAATTTCTGCCTATTCGGTTTCTGGTCTTATGTTCCGTGTGGGAGATTTAATAAAAGTATACACAAATTAGCTGGGTGCCAAAAGAAAATTTTCCAATATCGATGAAACATGCTTCCTGAAACTAACAATTAACCACAGAATAATCCGCATCATAATTTGAAATACTAAAAAATTGAGTGAACCTCCAATATTTGACTATATGTCTATACCTATCCAAGTACCCCGACCTCTTATTGCTAGTTTCTAACATGGAGGCTACTAGTTTGAACTACTAGAATGTTACTTGTACAAGTCCGAATCTACTGCGATTCCGAGATGGATCGCAGGATCCTGAAATTCCAAGATCAACAGTTCAAACTTTTCCGTGCACGGATCTCGGAAACATTCTTGAAAAAGTAAATTTTCGTGCACGCATCTCGAGAAAGACCAACAGTTGAGATCGGATCGCAAGGTCCTGTGATTCCCCGAGAATCACAGCAGATTTATTTTCTACTTGTACAGATCCTCTAGAATAGGAAAAAAAAAAAAACTTCAACCAGACATTACTATCACTGAGCATGTAAAATCCACTCCAGTGGCAAAAATGTTGGAGCCTAGGAACCAGAAACAAACGGAATATGAGCCACCACTGAATCAGGCAATACCGGTAGGTGGAGATTTCGAGCTGCCAAGTAGGTGATAATGCCGGCGGCATAACCAGCAAAGGCAAATCCACTCACCTGTTTTGAAAAGATCATACAAACAATTGTTAAGAATTAAGAGCTCAGTACCAAGGATTACAGTACCAGGCTAGCCACATTTTCCAAAGTTTACCTTGCGAAGATACCAGAAGAAATCAATCTTTTCCATCCCCATGAAAGCAACACCAGCTGCTGATCCAATGATGAGCATGGATCCCCCAGTGCCCGCACAAAATGCAATCAACTGCCAGAATTCCGAGTCTTGAGGGAAGGAGGTGAGGTCGTACATGCCCATAGTTGCAGCGACTAATGGGACATTGTCTATAATTGCAGAGGCCACCCCAATTGCAGTTGCAATCAACTCAATGCTCGGGATATGTTGGTCCAAATAGTTTGCGAGTTCTCTTAACACACCAGCTGCCTCCAAACTACACGAATGTGAAAAAGACAGCAACATCAACAAATTGGAAGAAAACCAAAAGGCAAACCAGGCAAATTTGCAGTCCTTAGGTAACTAAGAAATACAAGAAAAGCATGTCCTTTGTCAATCTCTTACAAGAAAACCCAACTTCATTGAGATATTTCAGCTTGAATTTTAACACTTCTACTTTACAACTTTGCCAAGGTGACTGACTAATGAAAACCCGACAAACCATCCATCACATGGTTTACACCCTAAATTATCTTTAAAGGTAATCAACCTTTTTTATCAAGGTTATTTTTCGTTGATAGAGGCCATTGTCATTATTTACGAACTAAATCCTTTAATAACATGAAGTATGAAGCATGTTACTGAAGGCCAGCTAACATAAAAAAGAAACTGATGATTTAAGCTTGCCAATATATTAAGGGTTTTCTTGCATATAGTGAAAATGGAGGGGCTCTATTGCTACTCCCTGAAGTTTAATTCGTGCACAAATGAACAAAAAGAACAAATTATAATAATTGTACAGATAATTAATAAAAAAATGAAATTAAAAAAATCATACCTGCTAACAGAGAGTAGTATTCCTAAGAAGAAAAGCACCCCTTGTGTATCGATGCGTGACAGCGCTTGCGGGACCTTTAGTTTCTGTCTCTCAGATTCCCCGTAGTGGATTGCATCAGTAAGAACCCAGAGAACGCCGAGCCCCAACAAAATGCCGATGTAAGGAGGCAGCCCGGTCAGTGCTTTAAAAACCGGAACAAAAACCAGGGCACCCAACCCAACCCCAAAGACCAGCTGCCCTCGTGGGGCCATCTGCTCAGATGCAAGCAGCCCTGAACTCTTCTGGGAGGATCCATTCACTTCGCTATGTGGGAAACAGATAGAGAGGAAGTGTCATGTCAAAAAGACTCGATTATTTTGTTGTCTTTGCAGCCAGGACCAGCAGAACCATCTATTGTTACAAATTTTACTGGACCATTCGACTGTTACATGTTAAAGGTATAGCCCATCAAAAGTTTGATAAAGAAACCCTCGCAGCATGCCTTTATTCTGGGACTAGAAGTTGTTCCACACTGTTAATTGATTGAATGTGAAGTGATGGTTGTGTTAACTTAATGTAACTTGATACCTTGATTTTAGCAACTGAGTGCTACTTACAAATGCAATATATGCCTGATGTTATTTGCAAGCAGCAAAAACGTTGGGTGTTGCTCGAGAATGTCATATTATATTAGGCCTAATTTGAAATATTATACATAAAGTAGTTAAATAATTAAACTAAGGACAATGATTTAGGTCTTATAAAGTGACAACCCTATCAGCACTGTGGATTTGGGTGTGTTTCATTGGGGAGCACAAGCATACATGAATACATGATACATACAGAATTATCAGGAGTCAGGACCACAGATGCATTGTTAAAGGAGTTCATGTAGTAGTGTAGCTGATATAAAATGACATCATCACTAATGAACTTGTAGACAATCTATAATGACTGGTCACAGTTTAGACTTTAGACAGTACATCACCAGAAAACAAATAAAATCGATTGAAACTAACACAAAAACAAACAAAAAATTACGCAGGACAGCAATCCAATAGGTAAAACTGACCAAAGTCAAACAAGAAAAGAAAATGTAAAAGTTAACAGTTTAAGAAATTATGGAATCAAATTCTTCTACCCTTGAAATGATGTCATGTAGTAAACAGAATAAATTTGGGAAATGTAATCTAATGCGTAATAATATGCTTCGACATTTAGCATAATTAAAAGAATAGAATATTCACCTTGTAAGTGACATGAGAGATAGTGGCACAGCTAAAGAAATAACTGATGGAACAAAAAGGCCCTGCCACCATATATTGAAAAAGACTCGTGTATTTATAATGTTCACAGTATTCAATTGAAATTTCTATTTTAGATAATGTAAAAGAAAAGTAAAACCAACCTTCATGATCTCGAAAGTAGAAATCTGACCATGGATCCAAAGCATGGTTGTGGTGACATCTCCAATAGGTGTCCATGCACCGCCTGCATTTGCTGCTATTACTACGACAGCTCCTAACAACCTGCAAAAACAACACACAATTTGTTATAATCCGTAATTTTAAATGTAATTAATTAGTCTAATAATTAAAATTTTAATTGAATTATCAAGAAACATAAATGTTAATTAGTTAAACGAATAAATTAACTTGTATAAATTTATTTTTAAACCAATTAGGAAATTTTATAAATAAATTATGAAATAAATTCGAGAACATTCGATAAATTCGTGTAGAATTTTAAACGCAAAATTTCGTTAAATTAAATTAATTTTAGACCTTTCTCATATTGATTGTTACTTCTTTGATTTGAGAAAAATCTCAACCGTTCAAACTCTGTCTGCATGAATCTTAAAGCACCCCATTTTGCCAGGAGCTGCCTAATTTACTAAACCCTTGTGTAACTGTTACATAAAATCTAAAAATGGATAGGTTTCCCTGCCTAATTTACTAAACCCTTATGTAACTGTTACATAAAACAAGCTTCCGCTTGCAATTATACTGGATACTTTCTCGTGTTTGCAAAAGAGAGAAGGAAAAAGTTCCCAACACATCTCACGTTTGCAACAGACACCCAACTGCTAAGCAAGGTTAAGCCAAGCAAAAATTAACTAATCTTACTTTGCTAACTCAAACTACAGCCTTCCAAACCAATTCACCCATACTTGGACCAAACCAGTAAATGTGCTTCACTTGACTCCTAGTCCTTGGACATGGAAAAACTCATTTAGCACAAGTTTGACAAAATTATGACAACAACTTTTCTATTGCTCAGATCTAAATCAGTAGTTGTTGTTGGGGTTTTTCCTTACCAAACGATGAGTGCTCTAAGAATCAATTCAACAAACACCTTGTGCATACCAAAGACCCCCCCCCCCCCCCCCCCCCCCACCACCACATGATATGACCAAAAGAAAACAAGAAAAATCACCAAATCAAGAACAACCACACAGACAAAACCGGCTTCATTCACAACACCAATCATTCAAGAAACCACCATGCATGAGAAAAATGGAAATCAAAAGCAAGAAAATAAGGACAATCAAGAGAAATCACACTAGAGAGCAGCAATACCAAACCAATGACTCTGTCATGTCTACTCCACTGGGAGGGAACAGTTGATTGCTAGATAAAAGAAATCACTCAGCCTCTCAAGCCCACAAACAAGCTCTCTCTCCTCTCTAACAAGGTGTCCCTCTCGATTTATCTCCAGCATTAAGCATCCTTTCTAACCCCACAAGAAAATGGCTATGCCAAACAACAAAAGATGAAACAAGCAAAAGTCTGGTGAGACTTCTTTTTTTCTGCTGAGTAGCATGCTTCTTCTACCAAAGAAAAAGATGTAACCCACCAGCCTCTTGGTTGGTCCCACCAGCATGAAACACACACTAAGCATGAGAAAACCAACCAGCTATTGACTCTTTAGTTGTTGGCTGATATTGGGCCTTAAATCACAAGAATTATTTGCAGCTGTATAAATCATGTTGGATTAGTTACGAGTTTAGGAAATGCTAATGTAATTTGAAAATTTGGTAAAAAGTGGTGCGAAACTTGCAATAAACCCTAACAAAAGGTAAAAATAATTGTACAAAAAAACATACTTTCTATACTCGGATGGAGGTACCAACTTCCGTAACAAAGAGACCATTACAATTGTTGATGTCAGATTGTCAAGTACTGAGCTCAAGAAGAAAGTCACAAACCCAACCTGAAAAAAGATTCAACAAAGGCAATTATTACTCCATAGATTTCTAAAATATGAAGAAGTATGAAAAAGGAAAGAAATATCTAATGATGGAACAGTCAGGTCAGCATTGTTTCATTAAAACAAAATAATTTATAAATCAGGATTGGGTGCAGTACAACTACATGCCTGATCCATTGACCCCCTGGGTGATGCAATGGCCATCACTTACTAAACTGCCAAAGTTGCATATATATACATATATATTTTGTTGTTTTCGCCAGTAAACAAATTTTGTTGTTACAAACATTGGGGCTAATAGAAAGCATTTTCATATGTCAATTATACTTTAGCCAAAACAAGTAGGTTTCCCAACCTGACACGTTGACCCAATAGATTCGCCTTAAAACTGGTCAGTGGGGGACACTTGACTAGTTGAGTCAGGAACAGTGATAAAAGGAAAACCTTTTCTGAGAGTTTTTTCATCATAAATTCATCAGATAAAACTTACTTACCACCCAAAGGAGGGTTCTAGGGTTTCGAGTGGTTATATTATCAGTGACCAGCTTGAAACCCTGATGCGCATCTACAATTTCCACAATAGTCATGGCACCAAGCAAGAAGTACACAATTTCACTCACTTCTGCATTTGCCCTCGTCAACTCAGTTACTGCTATCTCTGTTGATGGGGCCTGCACAATACACAATATTACTAATGGGCTATACCAGTCATTAAGTTTTATTACAAAGCTAATAATATAAAACTAAGAGATTCACCCCGATGCTTCTGATAACCCACAGACAAACAGCCATCAACAAACCGACACCGCTTTTGTTGAATGCAAGAGACTCCTCGAAAATTATACCAGCATAACCAAGAACAAATACCAGCACCATAGCCACATTCTGCGCTCAGAGAAGAAAAGGAGTCGAATTAAGATAAAAATGAGTATTAACTATTTATACTGCTGAGAAACTGTATTTTGATAATCAACTACTTTAATAGTAAAGTAGCTTGAGACCTGATTAGCAGCAACCCAGGAGTGATTTATAGCGGCAGTCCCGGCAAAGGCTAGCCCAAAGACAGCCATAGCCTTGAGGACATCAGTTTTGGGTTGATAATTTGCCTCAAAGTACTGGGAACTGACATCATCAAGAGAGCACAAGGGGTCACAGTTTCCTGATTCATCCAATAACTGTTACAGGTTGCAGCCGCAAATACGTCTTGGTGTTAATTCGAGCAAAAAAAAAATGAGTAAATTCACTTTTGTTTGTTCAACATAATCAGTGCACATAAACTTGGGATACAACATCTTATCGCCCTTTGGCTTGGTTTCTGTTCATTTTGTCAAAATTTAATCCATTCAATTAAGGATAAATTTGTCAATTAGTTTCACTATTTAGGCTTCAGTTAACAAAGTTATGCAGTAATGAAAAATTTAACAACTGCCTGATGTATAGAAACATGTTGTCCGTACTGGTACCAGAAACCTGACCAGACCAATGTTATCAGCATGATCTCTTCGAGTTTTATTTATGGAATCAAGTGTTCAGGGCTTGGTTCAGATTTTAACATGAGACTAATAATCAATATAGGAGAAAGGAAAAATCACATCCAAACTGGTAAACCAGCAGTAAATGCGTACAGTGTCAATATAGGATTTTTTTTCGACCGGAAATAGTAGTCCATCGCTAATACGCAGCTTTAAGCCCTTAACGTATTATAATTTTAGTAAAACTTCAATCTGATATAGAATAAAAATTGCACCTCATAGTCACGAGGCTCGGTGCCAGGGTCAGGGTCAGGCGAAACTGAAGATAAGTTCTTGGCCTTCTCTTCGACTCGTACAATAAAACCAATATCCCGCCATTTTCGAGAGCTCAACTTCTTCAGGGAAGGTGTTGGTAAGGTCAGGGGAAGAGGACAGAGAAGCGATTGGCGCTGTCTCAAAGAGGAGGAGAGATTGTGTGATTTAAAGAAGGATTGAGAGGAAAGCAAGTGGCTGGAGAAAGCCATTACAGACGGAGGGAGAGGGTCAGAGGGGGGAACGAGGGTTCTCTGTCGGTCTACGTGAGGTGGGGAGGCACCGAGGCAGTGGCAGTGACAAGATACGTTTACAAAGATACCTTACAAAAAAACGAAAGAAGGGGAAAATAAAAGATGCATTTTGTTGGGAAGGAAATTGATTTCTTTTTTGTACGATGCCGTTGGTATATTATATATCTAAATTAAAATCTAATTCGCTTCATTGAAAAAAATATTATGGTTAAAATTTTGTTAAAATATATTTACAGTGAGTTTGAATATGTTTGATCGAAACATTAAATTAATAAATAAGTTTTATTTTGGGAAATGTTCTGGCCCCGAACTATTATATTTGAGGCGCCCTCAACTAGTTTAACGGAAAAAAATTTCTAATTTTGTCTAACTTTTATTTCCAGAGCTCATAACCAAAAAATTTAAAATTTTGTTTACAGTATTTTAAATGCTACTTACAAGTTAGTATTTAAATTCTAAATCTGACTAATTTTAATTCCTAACTAATTTTGTTTTCAAATCACAAAAACAAAGATTTTTTTTCACCCATTCTTTTGTTTTTCCTCTCTAATCATTCTCGTCAATTTCTTATGACCCGTGATGAATTTTGTGAATCTAAAAATACGAATGTTTTCTACTCGATTTTTTTTTTCAAATAAGATCCATGAAAAAAAAATTTTTAGTTATTTTCAAGTCATTTTTTTAAAGTAAAGCCCATAAGCACATTAAATTCTCAAGCTTTTAAACATTAGTCTACAACCATTTAAACCTCTGATGTCTGTCATTTAAACTACTACGTTCATTTCTAAAGTTCAAATTTACATTCTTTTAGACATGTTAGAAATTCTTGTTTTTTAATTAATGTATTTTCTACCGATCCAAACAAATACTAAATAATTCTAAAAAAACATAAAATTTGATCTCCAAGTCCATTTTATATACAACGGTTTAAATCGACTGTTTTAACTTTAAAAACGAAGATGTCAATGTTAAATAAAGCATGATCTTTACTTCATGAAACATATTTGTCCTACTCAATTTATCTTTGTTGAAATAAAACAAATAAGTTAGTTTGGATTTTAATTGAGTAAAGCTAGTGTGTGTTATGCTTATTACAGATTAACTTTAAACGACGAATTCAATATGTTGAAATCAATCTACTTTATTAGTGGTATACATGTAAAATTTTAAAAATTACGAATTTATTTAGTATGAAATCAAGATGTAAATTAAGTTTATAAGTTATTTTAATATATTTATTTTTATTATTTTTTAGCCGCTTTATTTTGTACTAAATAAATTTCAAAAAAAATATATATATATACATGCATTATTCGTAAAGTATACAATTTAAATTCGTTATTTAAAATCAATTTAATAAATCAAGTTGCACTCGTCAAACTCTTTAGCTTTGCTGGTCATGTTTGGTTGTGGACTAAACACTGGAATAAGGACTCTATGTCTCACTCATTCCGCCAAACGTGATTTAATTGAGTCGGACTAAGATGGAATAAGCCGACCTTTAGGTTAGACTAAATTGGCCTAAACTAACCCACCTCTCAAGGTGGTTTAATTTTATTTGGATATGAGGTCTTAACTTTTCATTGTTTTATTATTTTTAATCATTTTTTAAGGAATGTAAAATAAGCAATTAATTTTGTTTCCATTTAAGTATAAAGAAACTTATAACTTTATCAATTATAGAATAAATAATTTTTTTAAATGACGTAACTTTCTAAATGAACAAAATATGCAATATAGAAAATTATTAAATACAATATTTTTGAAATTGTACTACAATTAAATAAATTTTTTGTTCAGCAACCCAACATATTTCTTACAAAATAAATTGTTATACATATACGTTTAATTAAACAAGATTTACTAAATGCAATGTGCATCTCTAAAATATATAATTATTTTGTACATAACTCATTTTCTTGTACAATTTATTTCAATCAAAATGAATAAAACATACGAACAATAATTTTATTATTAATATTACAAATTTTGTAAGACAAATAATTTATAATATCAAATTATACCTTAAGCCACTAAATTCTTACCAAACAAATAATAACTGAAGTCAAAATGAACTAAACGTGAATAATTTAAATCATAACCAAGTTAGATCTCACACCGCTGTGCCAAAACTCTCTCTTTTGTTTCTAGCTTTCGAAGTCCGGATATTCAATGATCTAGTCTAAACAACAAAACCCCAACAAAATCTGCTACTCTCAAGTCTCATCGTCCTGTCAGGCTATCTGTCAGTCACCATGGCGCGGCCCCAGATATGTCTCGTCCTCTTCTCCCTGTACAGTCTCTTCCACCTCCCCTCTCTGACAGCTAGCGGAGCCCACCCCGCCTACGCCGATCAACCCTCTTGCTCCGCCGTCTCTTCCGATTCAACCCCACTCCGAAGAGAAGAGTTTGACGGAGGCAGAATTATCGACATCACCCACTTCTACCGCCCCGACATGCCCGCGTGGGAATCCACGGAGGGTGTCGGGCAGTTCCTCTGGCTGCCCAAGTCCATGACCAATGGGTCGCTCGCCAACAACTCGGAGATGAAGCTGGGGGCGCACACCGGGACGCATGTCGATGCCCCCGGTCATGTCTTCCAGCACTATTTCGAGGCCGGCTTCGATGTCGACACCCTCGACCTGGCTGTGCTCAATGGTATGCTTAACTGTCTTCTATTAACTTTTCTCCAATTCGTGAATTAGAGATGTATATGTAAGCTTGCTAAGCGTGTTCTATTAATTTTGGCAGGTCCGGCGTTGCTAGTGGATGTTCCCAGAGATAGTAACATTACAGGTGCTTTGCTACTGCTGCTGCTGCTTCTTTTTCCTTTTTTTTATTTTTTTATTTTTTTTGAACCGCTAAAGATATTTCTTAGTAGGTTTTTGTTAATAATATCTGTTTATCTTCAGCTGAAGTGATGAAAGCTCTGAATATTCCTCGAGGAGTTCGTCGGGTCCTTTTCAGAACACTAAACACTGATAAGTATGCCATTGTGCCTAGTTTATCTTCCTAATTCAATGTACCTTTAACAATGCCATATAAGTTAAGTTCACAAGAAATTATGGATATGTGAATACATAAATGGAAATTATATTACCAAAATTCAGACTTAGAATTTCAATTTAAGTCAGAGCGTACAATTTTTCACTATATAATAGGCAACTAATGTGGAAGAAGGAATTTGACACAAGTTATGTTGGCTTTATGAGAGACGGTGCACAGTGGCTCGTGGATAATACTGATATTAAGCTTGTTGGTTAGTTTCAAATATCTTATGATAGTTTTTTATGTGTTAGCTAGAACTTAGTGATAAACAGCCTAAACTCTAGGACGGGCTTTATATGATCTGTTTAGACTAAATCACTTGAGATAAGCATATCCAATACTCCTTTTATAAATTCTCTGGAATTGACCACTCAAATAACAAAGGCTTGTGGAACCCGCCTGTCAATGACAACGAGCATGCTCTATTCCAGTGGATCTAAGAACCTGGAATTGAAATAGGCATAAAATTTTGAATTACTGGCAATCGTTGCTCTCACACCTTGATCCATATACCCTTGCGGCTCTGATCGCAACACTTTCTTACATACTCGGTGCCTTTTTTAATCAAAAAGTATCATTTAAATCAATTTGTTAGTACCAATTTCTCCAATTGCTTTTCTGTGAAGCTTCATTTCACAAGAAGGTAACAACATTTTCTTGTTAATTTAATATTTTATCTCTGTAATGATTTGCAGGAATTGACTACTTGTCAGTTGCAGCATTTGATGATCTCATCCCTTCACATCTAGTCTTTCTTGAAAGCCGGGTACATAATCTTCATGACTTAAAATTTCCTTAATTTTGTTTTATGATTTTCTAATTACTACTAAGCTAATGGAGAATAGGCTTTTTAGAAAGTGAAATTTGCAAGAAAAGCTCCCAACTTAACTAGTATTTGCCAAAAGAGCCCTTTGTTGTTGTAGAAGTTTTTAATAAAAGGGCCTCCAACTTTAGTATCCTTCAGCAAGAGAAATATGTTTTAACAGTGTGGTGGCTATGAGACTGACTAAAATATTTTATCGAAGTTAGAAATTAAGCTTTTTCAGAGATCAATTGCTAACGTCTTGGCATTGCCCATTGATAATTAGTTATTTTAATTTTGAAGTTGTTCCATAAAATGACAGGTGGGAGATCATTTTATTTAAATGGGCATTGAGTTGTTGATTAACACATATTACTAGAGGTCTTGAAAGGTTAACAAGCAACTGGTCTCCTCTCATATTATTTTATACAGCCAATTAATTTGGACTCTTTTCAGCATGTAGTGGATGGCCTGGGAGGTGCCTTATTGCAAGTTTTTCCTCTTTAAAATAGGATTTATTTGAATGCCCCCTGAAATTTTTTTGTTCATTTTTTGTTTATGGTAATCACATATTTCATGGTCATTGCATGGCAACGTCCTATTGAAAGTCTACTTCGAGCAGTAGTTCAACCATACAGTTGCAACTAAGTGAAACAAGCTGCAAAAGGACAACTACATTGTTTTTTTTTTTTTTTTTAAAACAAGTCCTGTAGGAGTCTTGTACATGACATTTCAAAATTAGGCAGTCAATTCTGGTACTTATACTTTAATAAACCTAATTGACATGCTTGGTTTTTACTGCATTATTTTCTTCGAGTTAATTGTACATCAGATTGGCACTTATTGTCATTTTATATGTTTTCTGTTTAGGACTTACTGTTGTCTCTTAAGTTTGTTAATTGACTGATCTGAAACAAGATGCATTTGGCACTTTCTTTTCCTTTGTTGTAGGAAATTATACTGGTAGAAGGCCTGAAACTTGAAAGTGTCAAACCTGGAATATACTCCTTGCATTGCTTGCCTCTCAGACTGCGCGGTGCTGAAGGTTCCCCAATCAGGTGCATTGTTATCGATTAACAAAGTTTCCTTTTGGAATCAGTGATGTCGAAAGAGTTCCACCACAGGATCCCCTGCAGGACACTGGTGGTTGCATGAATTATTATTCTGTATCTCATGCTTTGATATGGAGCCTCTTAGAAACTGGTAAATCCTGTAGAACAACGTGATTTTGTGATACTGCCGAATTTGTTTTCAGATTTATTTCTTTTTTCCTCTCACAAGGTTTACTATCCTACTGTTAGACTGTCAGTTGACACTTGATAGCATATGGTAATGCAACTAATATAAATGCTGTCAGCATAATTATTATTATATTAGTAACAATGTACAAGTAGCTTAATAATTTGGCATGGCAGTATCTGATTTTTTTGTCAAAATTACTATGATGCAAATGAGATCGTGATCTTTTCTTAAATGAGGCCATTAACAGTGCTGGGCGAATATTATTTTTGCGACCAATTTTTTTTTCCTTACATCTTCCAAAAAAAAAAAAAAAAATTAAACTCAAAAGGCAACTTTTTTTTGGAAAATTCCAGAATTACTGGGTCCTGAGATATCTTTTGCGCAACTAGAGTCGTGAAATCAATATCTGCGTATATCAGTTTGGTTGCGCATATAAAAATACAAAAAATAGTGAAACCTCTTTCAGGTATGAACATCATCAGTTATCACTTATTACAGACAAAAGCTAGCATGTCAGCCTGAGATGTGCTCACTAAGAGAGTTTAGCGAGCACAACTCTAAAAATCTATCGGATAGATTTCAAACAACGAATCTAAATTATTGAAATCAATATACTTTATGAGTAATGTGTGGACATGCAAAATTTTAAAAATTTCAAATTCATTTAGTACAAAATCAAGTAGTTAAAAAATAATAAAAAATGAATACATAAAATAGCTTATAAAAAAAAAAATTTTACTGCTTGACTTTATACTAAATATTTTCAAAACTTATTTTGTATGTACATGCATCACTCATGAAATAGATTGGTTTCAACAGTTTGAATTCGTCGTTTGAAGTCCATCCGATTTGTTGTTTGTATTTACAATTTGATGAGCACAACACACGCTAGATTTGCTCACAAAATAATGTTAAAAGCAAAAGAATTTGCATATTGTTTTTCAGGACAAGTATCCTTTCAGGTATTGGATAGTGAGGACCCACAACTTTACAGTCCAAATTAACTCCTAGTCGGGCCTAACTCAATCCGGTGCCTCTTTGACTATAGGGGTTCCTTTAAGATTCATACAAAGTTAAATGAACGGTCCGAATCTACAAATTCTAAAAGATTCCCTTGTTCGATATCGGGGAGGATCCAAATTCTTGTTTTTCATCCCCTGCTCAATTCTTGCATTGTAACCCAGAAAATTGACACTAATCCCAGAGGTGTTGTTTGGAGCATCTCCACATATTACAAAATGAATTGTAAAATTCTAATTGACACTTTCAAAATTTTTGTTGTCACTTTCAATTTCATGGATGCAGTGAAATTATAAATTTTGAAAGATTTCACTAAATGAAAGCTTTCATCTCCGCTTTCACTCTCTTATAGTCACATCTAATCAAATTCGCTGACCTGGTAATAATAATCAATTGCATGGATGTAGAAGTTGTAAAATTAAGTTTGAAATTAATTTCTCTTTACTCTTTAACAACTATTTGAAATTAATTTATTTTTATTTTTTGACGGCGGATTGAAATTGCTAATTAATTTCATGAATAGAGATGCTCTAATTGTACGTCGAGTCATTTAAACGAGCCTTTGCACGATAACTAGTTTATACAACAACAATTTGGAGGAACAAAACTTGCGCGATTCTAACGTCAGTACGAATTTGATGCATTGCGCGAATCCAGAAGTGAAGGGTCATTAAGAGTACGTAAAGGGAGAGTCTGCATCCTTTGCGTTAACGTATCGTTTCAGTTAATTTTCATACTCATAATTCGGATCAATTCGGCCTCACAAACTTGATATCTCTCTTGGCTGTTATGCCTTTTATGTTGCTATGAACTATGCTAATGCACCTCCCCTGTGATGAGGTCTCAGTCCAGCTTACTGGATAACTGGTTTTTGTATTTAAATTTTTCAGAAATGAAATGGACTTTTGCCTCTTTTAAAAAAAAAAAATATTGGACGGTTCAGATATTAACTCAAAATTTGAGTTAACACAGAGGATACGAATTCGTAAAGGGAGGGGACGAAAAAGGATAAACGCCTCTCTGTACTTCGATTTGGAGATATAAAAGTTGAAAAGTATGTATACAGACTCTTCTTTTCTCTTCTATCTCTTTCATTCAAATTTTAATGTTTTGAAGAAACATGATTCGGTCAGATTTGGTTACTCCTTTCCTTCTCCTTCTAGATTTGGGTATTTTCTCTATAGATCGTTTTCAGCTATAGATGTGGTGGATTTGGGTATTTTCTCTATAGATCGTTTTCAGCTAAATTTATGCCAGTCTTACTTGTATTAACACAGTTGTAAGGGCATTTATGAGGATAATCACATCTACCCGACAATATCTATTTTTTCAGTTATTAAAGTTGTGTTTAACATGGCAATATCTGAAAAAATCTTTTAGTTAAAAAAATAACATGATAACTCCAGATCCAAAATTAATAATAGTTACGGTTATGCTATTTATTGTTTTGAAGGCAGCGTTGACTATGGTAATCGAGTTTTTGACTTGCTGGTATGATACCAGTGGTATCTACTAACACAGTAGGATCCAAATTCAATTCGATCAATATAACACATAAAAGTTGAATGGGGTGTTACTGTTCATTCTACAGTAACACCTTCTCTGTTTACCGTTCGATTCGAGATAGACGCTTCAGAATGGTTTTCGCTGACGTTGGTGTGCGTCATCTCGCACTCTACACTTCCCGCTTGTCCATTTCGCTTCTTCTGTGCCAGCTGTACTTTCTCACTTTTCCTCCGCTTACCACATCTCCCTCCCTTGCTGCTCGCCGCGCCCTCCTCAAGCTCCTCCTTATTATTTCTCGCAGTTTCCCCTTCTTGGAGACATCGGTCCCAATTTCCTCTCCCTCATATTGCTGCTCCGATCTCTCGGAGTTCGCATCTGTCCTTCCCTCTCGCGTGCGTACTGTGTTGGAGACACCACTGACCATTTCGACTTTCTCCTCTTTCTTGCCACCTCTTCGCCATGTCCCTTACCTCAAATTCGAAAACGAGGGAGCTCTCGATCAGCAAACACAAAAGCTCTCCGTCTCCTCCGCCTGGACTTAAAACCCTAGCGCAGCGTCGCCCGCCTTCGATTATCTGTCTTGGTTACGAAAACTTTTTATCGTCGAGGTAATCTCTCTCTTGGAGCTTTCTGTGAGCATACTGATATCTTTTTGCGTGTGATCAGACTCGTAACGTAGGCTTCTTAATTTATACCGAAGTTATCCTCTTTGCTTATCTCTATTTTTTTTGCGAGTTTTATGTTTTTCTCAATCTGATTCCGAATTTTGGATATCCCTGATTTGTAATTATAAATTCTTAAAAGAAATTCTTTCCTTAGGCCAATAATATCACTGATTTTGGAATAAGTTAACGCCCTAATTAATTAATTGTTAAATCTTTCCTCGTCTAATAATAGGAGACATAGCAAGCCTAATGGGGAGAAGGAAGCTACTGACGCTGCCGAGAAGGTTGAAGAACTTAAATAACAATGTCAAAAGAAAGTAAATGTGTGGGTTCGAGTTCAGCTAAAGAGGAGATTGATGCTACTTCCAATGCTAATAGAGTAGGCGATGATGAGGATGATGATCAAGCCCAGTCTCAATATGCTGACGCTGGTAGCTTATTTGAAAGAAAACACGTCCAATGCATTTAGTTCTACATCATAATTTATATTTCTTACTGTATCTTACTTGTCGAATTGTTTACTTACAACAGGAGCTGCTAAGAAAAACAAATCAAAGTGAACATCCTTCTTGACATCTCCATTATCTTCCCTTATTATCAGTCGATGTTTAGTAGCTCACTTTAATTTTCACAAAAGCCCCTAGAATAATGAAAATATCAGCAAATAATTGATCCCCATACAAAACATGACTATATAACATTCGTAGAAGAATGGTATTTTGGGAATATCACGCGCACTAATCGGTTGGTTTTGTGATAGAAAGTATAATTAAAGAGGGAAATTTTTTGCAGGTAGTGTTGTTGCATGCAGGCGTACATTATAAATTGTACTTTATGAATTGTACATTATGATCTGGTCGTCCTTGAACTTATCTAAAAAATTATTAAAAAGTTACTAAAATTTGTAAAATTTAGTCTGCAAGTACATTTTCATACGGAGATCATGTTGAACGGTTCAGATCGACTATTTGGACTTTGGAAACAAAATATTGATCCATAGCCTCACTTCTCAAAACTTTGTTCTGGTACTAATATTAAACTTCAGGGACCATAACTGTAGATTTAAATCACTGTAACTAGAATCAAGCCCGGGTTTATAGTTATTTCTGTTATTATATACTGGATTTTTTGTTATTTATAAAGCTATATTATGTCAGGACACAAGTTTCTGGTGCCAGGTGCGACAGTGGCTGATATGCTTATGCTTGGTATTTTTCATGCGCGACGTCTCTGTGATGATAAAAAAAATGTGCATTTCCTCCATCCCTAATGCACTCTCTAACTAAATAAATTGGTACCATTTTCAATATTGCACCAGTCAATTTTGGATTGCATTTTCCTAAATTTTGGTGTGTCTACGTACCAGTTGGGACCATTCCTTTTCTGATAAATTTGATGACTACAACAAAAACTGATGCATAGAGAATTATTTGAGACCCAATTAACCCTAACTTCTAACAGGAATTGTTAGCGGAAGAACAAAAATAAATCCTCTGCAAAATCTAATCAGGGATGATTAAAGTGTGCCTGTGGTACCAATTTCCTATTTGAACCTTAATAAATTAGCAGGATAATGCGTTTTACATGTTGTTAAAGTACAGTCTCTTTGGTAGTTTGTAGGAATGTCACTGTACCAGTAAATTTGTATCTGACATATTCACATTTTCTTGCACTTATTTTTTATTAATGCATTTTTTTTCATGCTTTGCATCTTAATCTGAAAAGGTTGACAATAGGAAAGAGGAAGGCATTGACCCTGAGTTTTCACCTAATGTAAAGGTAATGAATTGATCGGTCAAATTTTATTTAACTTTGTATGTTTTCTTATCAAATGTTAAAATTATACATAGTTGCTTGCTGGTGAATTCCAGGCATCTTTCATGAAACTTCTACATTTGCGCTCTACGTCAAGATTTTGGGGACGCATGATGAAAATGGTGTGTATATACTCTGCTTATGATGTTAATATTGAACGTTTGTTTTGTTTTTCTTCTCATATATTTTTTGTTTTATTTTTCTGCAGCAAATCCAAATATTTCTGCACCCTACTGTGTACAAAGCCGGGGCCCGTGCTTTTCATTCAGGTACTTCTATTATTATTGTTTGTTGTTTATATTATTTATAAGAACATTATTTCACCTATCATGTTGAGATGTATGAATTGATCTTTAGACATAGTGGCAGAACCACACGGGCCCAGGGGTAGCCCATGTGCTTCTGTTACTATGATTTTTCCAGAAAAAAAATGTAATAATATGTTTGTAGTTCAAAATAATTACAAAATTATGCACCACTCTTATTGACTTAAACTTATGGAATGGGTTGAGCATCTACCGACATGATTATCTCTAGATCTGCATAATGTTTAATGTGTTGGTAAGAAAATATTACTTAATATAGCTCGAGCTATGGATGTTCTACAATATAAAGCATTCCATTTCTATGAAGTTCGATAAAATTGATGGTTGGACGGGTTCAATTTGTCTTCTTTTCCTCTCTGAAATTTCAAAGAGTTTGTTTGTGATCTTTTTATAATGTAGATTTGGAAGAGGCAGCACTGCCACTAGAAAATTATGCATCATTACAAAGAGTTTTTCTCTGCAAACTCAAAGAGGGTTCCTGACCAATCGACACAGACCCAAATTGTCTGGTAACTGATAACCATAAATTGTATTTGTTTTTATTTTAATCAAGGGAAAAGAAATAGAGTTGCCTATTTTATTTGATCAACATGTTAGGCACATTCTAATGTTATTCTTCTTACAAGAAGTTTTCTCATTCCTAACCAAAAGTCTCATGTTATATATTATCAATTGAGAATAGAACCAAGTGGCACAATATGAAATCATATTAAATGCGCTATAAGAGTAATAAATATATTTTTTGCAAGACCCATACAACATACTACTTTACTTGCTACTCTCACAGTTGCAACTGACTTTCACATATCCATTTTCAAAATATTTCAGAACAATTTAGCTTGATTTGTGTGTCACTTGCAAAAATTATGAAAGATGTTTGGTGTAATTTGTAAAATCCCTCAAATAATCTTCCTATGTGCATGCAGAGAATACTATTTATATGCTAAAGAAACAAACTTTGGTGGCTAGACTCCGTTGTAAACAGTTCATTGTGAACATCAGTGAGAAAATAAAATATAAGAGAAACATAGAAAAAACTCACGAGTGAGCAATGTTTTGGAATGCATTATGTATATTTATGACCTGAGGTAATTTTCTTATTCAGCTTGAGATTCATTAACAACAATTTAATTTGATATTTTTGATAATTTTAACAGCTTTTCTTTTACATTCAAAAATAAAAGAGAAGAGAAATATGTTTACATAAAAGATGTTTGCTCCATAGAATAGTTGCATATCAAATTTCATGCAATTTAAATGGCATCTAAGGGCTGTTCTATAGTTCAAGTTTTATCTGTTAAACATAAAACTTTATAAAAATTTCTTCACTTCTACATAATGTATAATTTATACCTTTTCGGATTTCAAAATCACATATTACTTTCAATAGTTGTGAGATTCCCAACTTAATTCGAGGTTTGTGCTCTTTTAATTTGTCTTACTATTTATTAGTACCTCTAAATCATGAGATTCTGATGAGATCTCATGACATCACACTGATTTATAGGGTCTGCGCATGCTTCTAAATTAAATAGGCAATTTGTAAGTAGTCTTTGGAATTCTCTACAGGTATTTCTCTTTCTCCTTTTTTATTCTCTTGTCATTATGTACAAATATTTTCTGAGTATTTCTATGTTACTATGCAGAACACACATGACCTAATTTTTTTTTACTATTTCTTTATATAGGTACAAATTTACTTGATTTAAAGTTTTCAAATCATTCGAAATGGTGATTTCTAATTGACCTACGGAAAAAAGAAAAACAGTAAAAAGATTATACAAAATGCACAATTTAGCTACCAGTAACATTTTCGTACAAAGATTATATTGATTTTTTTTCAGAAAACAGACGGGATAAAATCCCATTTCTTCATTTGATTTCTTTTATTTTTATGTATTAAAAAAAACACACTAACATTAATAGCTCATGCCCTCTTGAAAACAGTCGATATGCAAACTGATTTGTGATCATGATGGTAAGAATCTAAGCATTTTCTTCTTGGTTTTTTTAATTATGAACCATCTTTATAAAAAATAATTACAAAAATAAATAGGCTTTAAGTTTGGGTTGCTTCCTATCAAGTTTCAGTGTATATTGAATGTGCCTGATTGAAGGTGGGAATTCTTCACACCTTTAAGCAGTTGGAAGGTTCTTCTTTGATTTATCTGATACTACAATCCAAATCTGAAATTGATACAAATGCAAACACTAAAAAAATTAAATTTTTTACAATTTCAAAATAACATACATCTTCGCCCAGCTCTATCTATATGACTTTGAGGTTTTAGTTAATTGTAATGCTATGTAGTTCTCCATACCCACTGCTATGGATCAAGTCAGACTCCGCCTAATCATGTGCTAATGGTGTTGGAATTGATTAAATGTTTTCTTCATTATTTTCTATTTCACTGATGTTTTTTAGTTGTGTGTGTATCTTTCTCCTGATAGGGGATATAGGTAAATTTGTTGGATTGAATAAAGGTGATGGTCGCGAGTTGTAGGCGGTCTGACGAGGTGGTGGACCCCAGCATAGAGATGAAACCATCTACTAGGGCACTCAAAAGGGCATTTCTGATGGCTTTGAGATGTGTTGACACAGATGCTGACAAGAAACAAAATGTGGCGGTGGTATGCGTACTTGACGCTGATGAGTCCATCCGTCGTTCGGTATGTTCCACTTATGCACATATTATTTTGTTCCTTTTATTTTCCTGTTAATCAAATTGGCTCAGTTCAAAACATTTAATTCATACTCTCGTCGTCCTTTTTTTCCACTGTTTTGTGTATCAGTTAATCAAGATGATTAGATTTGATGTAAATACAAAAAAGTCACCTTTGTTTGTAACAGATTGCCTTTATGTCGCCACAACCTCTATATTAAAAATTATGTCATTGGTTTAGTAGAAGTGGCCTTCTTTGGTCATTCTGACGAAAAATAGAGTAGATGCAATGTGCGAATATAGGCTTCATGTCGTCATAATCTTTCATCATTTGGTTACCGACTGAGATTTATCTTCAATTAGTGGTAAAGATTTCTAATTTATGGGTTACAATCATGTCCCTTTAAAATTCAGTAATGACATACTAATTCGTAAAAAATTGCAATACCATAAATGAGAAACACTTGCATCTTTCAGAAAAGGGCTACGCTTTGTTGCTTAATTATTTACCCATTGCTATGTCTACCTATACCATTTCATACAACAGGTAGTTTGAGTAAGAAAATCTCTTTGCATGGTGCATAATATGTTTTACGAGGACTGCACCACCAGAGGTAATATACACTATTTCTAAATTTCGATATTTGGGCTTCAAATTTACCATACAAGTTAATCAAAAAAAGTTTATTCCAATTTTTCTCCACTTTTTAAAGTTTTTTCTTATATTCTTAGATGTATGTTGTGCAACTCCCTCACATACTTTTTAATCTCTTTTTCTTAATAAAAGTTGAAATGCATACAGGGGAGGAACTAGAAAATTTAATTAGAGGGGGCTAAACTATAAAATACATAATATTGTGAAAAGACAAAAACAAAATGTGGTTAGTGGGAATTGAACCCAAAAACTCACAAACACCAAATAGAACTCTAACCACTAGGCTATAATCACACATTTGTCATTTTATGAGGGGGGCTAAGCTATATAAAAACTTTAAACAAAAAAAAAATTAATTAAATTTCAATATATATAATTAAAATTTTAAAATCATAGGAGTGGCTTAGCTACCTTTGGCTAAGCCTTAGATCTGCCCCTGATGCATATCATCCACTCATTATTAATGAGAAAAAAGTAGAAGGTTCAGGATAAATGAAAGGAAAAAAAGGGAATATACATCCATAGGCTGCATAGCCCCCCCCCCCCCAAAAAAAAAAAATCCTAATCTGAGAAGACCCCAAACCTAAACTGGCGTGTACCAAAACGGTCAATCAGAACCTGTAACAGATGGCTTTGAGTGTATCATCCTAAATTTTCTGACAATTTTTAAAATTTTACCACTCAATTTTGATTTAATATATTCCTATATCTTTCCAGCCTTCTAGATGCTCTTCGGAGGGATAACATTGACCCGACACTGGTACAAGAGGTCTATTTTGGTAATGTGTTCAATGCTAATTGTTTACATGCATGGAAGAAATGTTTACTCCTTTCCATGTTATCATCTCTGTAAATTCCATTAAAAAAAATGAGAAGACAAGAAAAGGGAAGTACAAATTAGAATAAGAAATAAAAGACAATCTAAAGAAAACATTACAACATATAAGTAATTGCCATTAGCTAATAATGTGTAGCCCATGTAATTTCCACTGACTTACAAGTGTGTACAACTTTTTCTGATCTCAACATCCGGTTCACTGGCGACATGAGATGCTTTCAGACTGGTACCATCCATTATCTCCTTTTCATTGTAAAGAACTTAGATTGCATCTGATCTATTAAAGGGATCCAACACACACCTATTATCTGACTCACTGCTAATGGATCCCTTCCCCTGATCATGCTTTTGTTAACAAGCTGGGATCATTACAAAATATATAATTGTTTCAAAGTATTACTGGAGTTTTGCGAGGTTAGGTACTTCATTGGTTTTGTGTGTGTACGAATAAGAACTATTTAAATGATAATATTTGTATGAGAAAATAATAAATCTTTATATCAAAAACATTCCACAAGACACTACAATATTATAGAATCTTACTTTATTTGTTTTTTTTAGATACTACATTAATATTTATATAGATGTGCACATGCAAAGTAGATGGAGTTGGATCGTAACATATGACTGCCACAAACGATGGCACCAACAAATCTTTCAAGCGAGATCAAGCTTCACATAGGGGACATTACTGTCTCTCATGTATTCATCATTGATTACTTGACTAGCTTCCAATTGGATTCAGAAAGAACTAGGTATTGGTTACTTCGACATTTTCTTACTCACATGCTTCATTGAACATTTCCCTTTCCTTTTTGTTTTTCTTATCGAGTCAGTAAATATTTGTCTGATCTGTAAACAACTGCTGTAAATAGTATCAATTATAACTTCGTAGATTGATTTCTGAACCGTATCAAATTTTATCAGAGATGATGTTTACTTCTGTCCTATGTACTACAGTGAATTTGCTCATAGGCTACTGTATAGTGTCAATCTTTTTCCCATTAACTAATGCTTAGTGTTACCATTTACGCCAACATATATTAAAAAAAATAGTTGCGGCGATGCACCTAGTTTTCTTTGAAAGAAAAAAGGCATCCTCCTGTTCTTTTTTTCTCTCTGTTTCTTTCCTTCTGGAGAGAAAAAAAGGAGGAAAAAATGGAAACGACTTTTCTTTGCTTTGGTAAAAGTCAAAAGGTAAGGCAACACCTTCAAAAACAAACAATAATTAAATAAGAAAAAATAAAGATCAAATACTCATCCGATCAAATTTTTCGGGTAGATCTGTTATGGCGTAATTGAAATTCGCTGGAAAAAATATAGATTGTCTCCATACTGAATCAAAATCTTTTAATTTCAATAAATCAAGGACAATAGCTGGCCTTGGCACAGAATCAAGGATATTTAAGAGCTTGCAACAGAGTTCAAGTGTCCGAGCAATCTTTCCAGTGCTAACTCCAATATCACAACCGGCTCGCCGGTGCTGGCACAAATCCCAGACTCTCAGTTGTAACTGGCTTAAACACCCTCTCAACATCCTGCTCCATCACCTCTGCCAGCCTCGGCCACAGCCGTGCACTAACAAACCATGAACCATCTTTTCTCGGGCTCTTAAAAATGGTGAAGAAACCAGATCCAAGCCGGCTCGGCCTCAACCAAGGCAATGTCATGACGGGAGAACCAAACCCAAAATCCAGTTCAACCTGAAATGACAAAAATGAACTAATTACAATAGTCGGGGCTCCTAATCCGACCCCTACTGTCTCAGTCCATTTACCAGCAGCTTTATGTTCTTCCATCCAATCCACCAGTTGCTCAAACCGTTCTTCACGTGATCCTTCTTCTATTGCCTCCCTCGCCAAACCCGCCCCGTATACCAGAGACTGTTTCTTAATTTCATCTACACGCGCTTCTCTTGAAGTGTAGCATATGACATTACCTAGGTAACCTTGTATGGCTTCCTTATACTTGGGGCCTAGCCTTTTTCTCCCATCAACAATCCATGCCAGCCGACAAGTGGTATCCAATTCACCTGTAGCGGTTGCGAGCAGCTTCCACACATACGCTGAAATGGCTTCGAGCCTTGTTGCCCTAACATGTCCGCTTGCACCCCCACGGATCCTGTCTATATCAGTAGCCTCAACCCGGTATATTTTTCTCAAGAGACTCGCGCCACTAAGAACATTGATCAATGCATTTGGTTTGTATAGTGTGAATTCTTGGTTTAAAGAAGGGTTATACCGTGGCGGTGACCGTGGAACAAATACAGATCTCTCATGGTTAGGGGACTGCAACAGTGTACCGGTACGTATAAACTCGGACCAAGCATTTGGTAAGGCGGTTAGACCATGACCGTCTAGGAGTAAATGACTGGTGCTCCATGAGAGAGAGAACCCACCGCAAGCGAACCGCACCAGCTGGAGAGAAAGCGCGAGATCAGCGGCGAATGGGAGTTGTATGAGGTTGAAAGATCGATCCACATCTCCAAAATCAATGCTAGAAAGTGTTGTTTCAGACTCTGCAACAACGAATTCAGCACCAGAATTGTTGCAAATAAGATAAGGGAGGTTAGTTACAGGGTCGGGTTCGATACGGCCAGCAAAAGGGTAGAAGTGGTTGAGGAAGCCAGGAAGGTTGGTTTGGATGGTGGAGATGATGGTTTCAAATTCAGAAGAGGAAGAGGGGTAAATAGAGATGAGAGAAACCTGGAAGTGGCCGAATATGAGGTCCAGGTTAGAAATGGTGGTTTTAGGTGGAGACTCTGGTGGATTTGATGCTTTTATTAAGCTTCTTCGTTTTATATTTATGGGGATCGTGCCTTTATGATAGCTTTTCATTGTTTACTTGAGCAAGACAAGAAAGAGGTGAGCGGAGGGGGAGAGAGAGAGAAGACACACCCCTCTGTTGTCGTCTGCGGCTCAAGTAGTCAAGTAGCGCACCTGTCAAAAAAGAATATGGAACAATTAAGAGGCAGTGATCAAATTGAATACGATATTTTTTTTTTTCAATATAGAAAATTGGACTCTATGAAGCAGTGACACTGATTGGTTTGGTGCCTTTTTTTTTCTAAATAAAGGAAAACTATTTCCATTTGAATCTGAATTTCCTCGTCTATCAATTTTTTTTTTCTTTTAGAAAGAAACAAAACTATCCAGAATTCTGAAGTTGCGGAGTCATGCTTTGTGTTTTTGTACACGCAGCTCCTGTTTGATGTTTTACTGTGCGCATGGAAAAAAAATTATAGGGCCTGTTCGGCTGCCAAGCGGGAACGGAAATGGACTTGGGTTCGGATCTAATTTGAATAGCTAAAACACTGTGCAGAGTGAATTTTTTTTTCCCACGGGCACAGTGGCAGCCGAACAGGCCCTTCCTCTGTTTTCGTGGAAAAAAAATCTCATGCGCACAGTACCGTTTCAGTTCAAATTAGACCCGAGTCCATATCCGTTCCTGTTTCCAAGGCGGAGCCGAACAGACCCATATTGTGTATTAAACCGGGCGCTTTCATTTCTTCAAATATTGGACCCTATAAAACCACTAGAAATATTTCGTTATACATGAGAAGTTAACAAATCTTTTTTTTAAGAGCAAATACAATTTTCGTCCGTTAGATCTTCTTGCACAACCCATGAAATTACAAGATCAAACAATAAGAAAACCTTATCCTATTTGGAGCATGAAACAAACCTGGAAACTTCTACATGTTTAAATTAATTTAGGTACGATACTAAATATACCTAAATTGAAATATATGCAAATTCACTAATATGACCTGACGTCATCAATTATTACCAAATCAACACAAATATCAAACTAATAAGAAATGATAATAAAATTTAAAGAATTGACTTAAGGGTAATAAACTCTAAAAATAAAGTTTATCTTCAGGTCAGAATTTACTTTCATGGGTTAGCTGTTGCTTGTTAATTAACTACTACCATGCTCCCAAATCCCACATTTCGGTTAGCAACTTCATTTTTTTGGTTTAGCATTCTCAGGGTAAGCTTTAGTAAGCTAACAGATGAATGTCATATGCAGGCCTTCTGTTGCATGATAGGAAGTGCAAGCATGAATCTATGATTTTAAATAAACATTATTTGAACAGAAGAAAAAATGACCTAATCTGTAATGTATGAGTAATATCTGTATCATACTTGTACATAACTTATTGCTATTTTTTGTTAACTTCAATTTAGACAAGAAGGTGAGTACTAGGGAAGGGAAATCAGACACAAAATCAGCTGAAAAAGTAAAAGGTGCATGTGCACTCTACTAGAGAAGGGAAAGTAGACACGAAATCAGCTGAAAAAGTAAAAGGTGCATGTGCACTCTAGTAAAAGGTGCATGTGTACTCTACTAGGGAAGGGAAAGCAGACACAGAACCACACTTTAATGAGGTCAATTTGGGTCTGATGTCCATCGGACTCAAAGTGAGTTCGATGGGTTAGATGACCATCCGATCTGCTTTAAGACCCAAATTTGAGTTCGATGGGCATCGGACCCAACCTGCTCTCCACTTTAATTACCATCAAGATTCAGGAATACAAAAGTAAAATGTGTATGTGCACTCTATTAGAAGTTGCCCCCACACTTTAATTACCATCATGATTTAGGAACACAAAAGTAAAAGGTGAATGTGCACTCTATTAGAAGTGGCCCTACATTTAAATTTTGTGTGACTGTATTGGCTGGTACACATTAAACTGTGAGACTCAATGTTCTCCACCGACACACTTTACGAATATTTTAATATTCAAAACTCCAAAGTTTGACACCATTTAGTTAAAATATCCATAAAGTGTGTCGGTGGAGAACATTGAGTCTTTTCTCTCACAGTTTTTACCAACACTTTTTTTATTTTTTCACTTGTCACCATCCAGTAAAAAGAAATCCAGACCCATGCCTACCTGGTTTGGAGCGAATCAAAATTATTCTACTCCCAAATGCTCCAAAATTTTGCACCATCTGATCTCCATAAAAAATCGTGCAGATCAAAGGACACTTAAGCGCAAAAAATTTCCAAAATTTTTATCAATTGAAAATAAATAAATAAAATATCGCGAAACATGATGGTTTTGACGGAAATTCAATATGTAGGTAAAACGGGTTAGTTTATCCTGTCCCACGGAACAGATCATTTTAACCTGTCCCACTAATTCAAATCTTAAACCCAAACTAATTAACTAAGCAGATATGGGACGCTAATAAAAAAAGAAAAGAAAAAACTGGGACGGTAAGCTCTATTCCGTCCAGCCCCCAAAAAAAAAAAAAATCGGTAAGAGTTGTTGGAAATTGAAATCGGATTGTTGTACAAGAGAGGAGTTTATAAACTTTAATATCTTTTTATTACTTAAGAGGAGTACAAGGTTTGAAAGAGGCCCAAAATTCACTCTATAAAATTGCCCGAGCTAGTAGCGAGCTGGCTTGCTAACAGCTCGGTCCACTATCGAACGAGCTGTTAGTGATCGAGCCAGAGGCGAATCACGAGCGATCCACAAGTTGTGAGCTTTTTTGCCAGCCCTACCTCCAGTACTGTGCATCTCCTCCTCTGCTGTTTGTTGTTGACCAGTTATCGGGCTCACATAGGTGGTGTTGAGGTCCGGCCCCTGAAAGGCATGTTCTGCTTGTTTGGTTGGTCTATTCGGACTTGGTATTGTGCGGTTTGGTACAAGGCCAGAGGGTTATTAGTCCATTGTGCCCCTGGCCACCAGGGCCTGAACAGACATAATAGGCTGGGTTTTAAGGTTGGAGGGCTGTTTGGTTTTGGCTCGGTGGTGGTCTTGCTCAGTGTATTAATATTCGGTTCTCATTCGGTATTCGGAAGGCCACCGCATACTGCATATACGGTATGCGGTCGAATATGCGGATTCTTATTCGGATTTATATATGCGGATTTTGTTATTAAATATTTAATCCTACAATACTTAAATACAATAAGGCAGCATGTAGAGAGGACTTCTGAGTGGGATGCTTGAAGAGAACACATACCTGGCGGGTCTGAAACTCATTTAATGGGTTATAAATTCGGATCCGGAACTCTTTTAATGAGTTTTGAATGTTTTTCAATTTTTTTAA
The DNA here is from genome assembly GCA_028015225.1 of Carex myosuroides. Taxonomy (NCBI): domain Eukaryota; kingdom Viridiplantae; phylum Streptophyta; class Magnoliopsida; order Poales; family Cyperaceae; genus Carex; species Carex myosuroides. The sequence goes on from CM051482.1 coordinate 8,681,853, forward strand.
AGCATGAATTCAATATTCGATCCGAATAGTCATTTTCTATTCGGTCGGACACCGAATAGAAATATACGGCCAAATATTCACCGAATAAAACCGAATTTTAATACACTGGTCTTGCTTGGTCATTTTGGTAGGTCGTGTTTTGTTGGTGTTGTTGGTTTTGGCGGGGGAGTAGGGTTGGGTCCGTTATCCATGGTCCAATGGACGGTTTGGTCAGTTGTTTCATGTCCTGTCTGTCCCGGAACCGGGGGTCTAATTTAATCGATCCATTCTCATTTTATCCTGGCATGTGGTCTGGTCATGACCCACCTTATCACAGAAAAGACACACTTTGTTTAATCGTTCATAAGAGAGGTAGATTGGAAAAACTCCTACCACCGGATGGTCAACCGGGAGGGAATCTTTAAGCGGTTGGTCAACTGGCACCATGATTTGTATTTTACAGAATTTGTTATTCCCAGAGAATACTTCCTTTACCTCAGTGAGTGGAGACCCAATTTTTTCAGCAAGTTCCAGGAGGCCCGCATTAGTACCATGTGATGTACCATGTGCCCCATGTGAGCATGTATTTTCCAGATACTTCTCATCTGATGCATTCAAAAATGAGTAGAACTAGGGTGCTCTCGAGTTCACCAAGCCCTTGGTGAACTCAAGTCCAAAACTCATCGGATCGGTTTCAAATGACGAATCCGATTGTTGAAACCCGTCTACCTTCCGAGTGATGCGTCTACATGTAAAAATTTTAAATTTTAAAATTAATTTTGCATAGAGTCAAGTGGTCAAAAAACGTCAAAAAATGAATGCATTAAAATTAATTTATTAACCTTCTAATTTTGACCACTTGACTCTATGCAAAATTAATTTCAAAATTTAAAATTTTTGCATGTAGACGCATCACTCGTAAGGTAGACGGGTTTCAACGGTCGGATTCGTCGTTTGAAGCCGATCCGATGAGTTTTGGACTTGAGTTCACCAAGGACTTGGTGAACTCGAGAGCACCCTAGTTCTACTCTTCAAAAATTTATGTTTAGTTTCTCTAAAAAATAATTATGTTTAGTTATTTTATTATCTCCAATACCAAAAACAAATTTTCTTGAGTAATGCTCAAGTACATTAAAACAATTTTACACGGCCCATATTAATTTCATCAAATAATTATAATTTATTAGAAAGTTTTTAATCAGACTTATTTAAATTATTGGAATCAATAGACTCCGCTTGTGTCTAGCTCTTAATTATTACAATTCGATCTATTAAATTATTTCTTACAAAAAAATGTTAAACTAAATGTTTACTTGTTTACGTCGACCTTAGTTAATTGAATACCTGAAATTAATACTGATATTTTTCTCTATTGAAATGTAGTGTAGGGGAGAACAATTATGTTTTATATATATATTTTAAAGAGGAGGGTTCAAATGCACTATTATTTTTGTGCTCTAATATGCTCCACATCCTTTATTTCTATTTTCAAAGTCCGAAGTCGATTTGAATCGCTCAACATGATCTTCATAATAAAATATGCTTGGATACCAAATTTTATATTTTTTTAGATAGGTACAAAATCACTTTTTTAAGGAGATTCCGGACCATCCGATAAAGTGATATTGTACATATTTAAAAAATTAGTAAAAAAATTCTAAAAATATAAAATTTGGTCTCCAAATATATTTTATTATGAAGATCGTGTTGAACGGTTCAGATCGACTGTTCGGACTTTAAAAATAGAGATAAAAGATGTGGAGCATATTGGAGCACAAAATTTATGGTGCATTTGAACCCTCCTCTTTTTGAAATGTGATAGACAAAATTAATATTGCTTAAATTTTTGCTGATGTATATCTATATAGGAGGCACCTTTTATATACCATTTTTTAACTATAGAGCAGTGGCCAAACGGGAGACCAAAAATATGAGGTCGCCAATTATTACTGAAAAATAATTTTTGGGAAAAAACCATTCGGCTGAAAGAATCATATACATCACTTGCTGTCACAATTGTGTCCTGATCTGTTCTCTGTGTTAACTGTGATATACTTAATCAAGTAATTTGAAAAATTGAAATGGGTTAAAAAGAAAATGACATTGCTAAAATGATAACTTTATCACCTAAAATCATTACTTTTTTCCGGTATATAAGCAGATTCATGATCTTTTGGACTTTTCTCGGCCCATAATTATGACCAGGCAAATCCTCTCTACTTTTTCAAATTCCACCGGAAAATGACTTGAAAAGCACATGAGCACCGTAAGCAGAGGAGAATTTTTTATTCATAGAAATTAATAAAAAAAGAGGTAGAAGGGTGGGAGTCTTGCAATATATTTAGAAAGATCGGAGTTATTGGTTCCGATTCAAAGTTTTGGATTGCATTAAATGATCCAGATCTAAGGTATATATATGTATATATATATTTATTTTTTTCAATCTGCACATATTGAAAATTTGCAGCAAGATCCGAAGCCACACAAAATCAAAGTGAGTTTGAATCGGAATCATTAAATCCAATCCAAAAAAGACAAATTTTCAAAACTGCTAGCGTCTTTCATCCAGTCTATGTTTTACTGCCTGTGATTCGATAAATAAAACTGTGTAACAAGTTATTTTCAAGAAACGAAATAACCCGTTCCATAGAAAACTAGAAAATAAGTGATACATGAAGGTTTGGACCACTTAAGAAACTTCCTATCTTGATTCCCTCACAGAAATGTCCAAGTCCGAGTTTTGAAATTTCCAATTTTGGATCGGAACAGTGGTGCCGATCCAAACTCTCTTTGATTTTATGTGACTTTGAACCTTGCAGCAAATTCTCAATACGTGCAAAACAAAAAAATAAAAGATAAAATTTTGGATCTGAATCATTCAGTCCGATTCAAATCTTTGGATCCGTAACATTGATCCAGATCTTTCCAAGAATATTATAAGATCCCCACTCTTTCTATTTTCCTACCTATTTTTTTATTAATTTCTATAAAAAAATATTCTCTAAGCAGAGAGGGATATTCTACAGTTCAACCACAACCAAATTAAAAAAAAAAAAATTAATCAACAACCACCTGCAGATAGGAATTTAATTCGCGAATAAACTGGTGCTAGCGATTCACGAGTCACGACGAACTGATTGCAGAACAATAACTGGCCGAGATATTTTTCGACAACCCGCCGTATAGGATTGACCACATAAAATCCGAGCATAGTTAGTAGCAGTGTAGTGGATGAATGGATGAATATTGAATAATGCATGGATCATGAATTCATGATAGATTGACAGACCAGATCACCAGACCTTCAAATAAGTTTAGATTGTGGCAGGTACTACTGTTGACCTACTGCAATGGGTCATCTTTAAGTTTGACTGTTTGGTAATTTTAATTCTACAAGTCACTTGGCAATTGCCATTATATAATACCCTTTCTAAACCCTATGTCAAGTCGATTATATTTTGCTTATTTATGCAAAATGAATAATTTATAGAGTATCATCCCAACGGAGTTGACTTTTTTTACTCATATTGGATGAGAATTTTAATGCTACACAGTAGCTATTAAAAAAACTATTCAAAAATCTACAGACTTTAATTAGATGCAAAAAACAAAGTATTAAATATCAAATGTTGCGTTAAGATTCGTAATTATATGTCTACAGACTTACTCTAAAAAATCATAACTATATTATTTTATCTACGTGATGGTGTCATAATCACAAGTTAATAAGATTAAAGTGGTAGTTCTTGAGATTTTAGTACTACCAATTCGTTTTTGTAGTTTCAAAGTTCAAATAGTCGATCTGAAGTGCTCAACGTGTTATCCATATTAAAATGTGCTTGGAGACTAACTTTATATTTTTTAGAATTTTTTTACTATTTTTTAAGAATTTTTGAAAATCATTGTTTTGAATAATAAAAAAATAAAAATAAAAATCTGAAAACAGTGATTTTTAAAAATTTCCAGAATGAATCTACTGTAAGATCATTTATTTATAAGTGTAACAGAATAGTATACAAAGTCAACGGTCTTAACCACTCGTTATTTAATAGAAGATAGTAAGGTATGCTCCATGCCGTAGTCTCGAAAACTCGAGGAAGCACAAATTTCATTTGGGGGCTGATTTCAAGCACCAGTGACAGGTTGAGGTTGTTAGTAACACCATCCAAGTTGGCCTCATTCTCCTCAAAAAAAAAAAAAAAAAGAAGGCCTCATTTGTAATCACACAATAGGCCCGAAATCCGATCCAGACACCAAACCCCACCGTGTCTCCAAGCCTTCCAATAACAAAAGAATTAAGCTGGGCCAACGGGCTCCTTAGTCATAGCATTTAGTCCTGTTTACCACTAGTATCTCCCTTCGAAACCACGAGACCGAATCTCCTGCCCCCCCTGAGGGCAGGAAATTCCTGCCTTTACAGTCACAGCCGGTGGGTCCGAGGTGACTCTAGGGGCAGAAATTTAAATGTTAAAAGTGATCCCGGTCCCACCCGGCAGTGACTCTAGGCGCAGGAATTTCCTGCCCCCCGGGGGGCAGGTGATCTCGTTCCCGAAACCACTGCGAGGGTAATACCAAGTAACCCCTCCAGTCAGGCCTAAACCCCAGCTCAGGAACACCCCCTTTCTCTCTCCTCCCGGTTCTGCTCTGGAAACCCTTCCCAATGGAAGACACCGTCTCCTACCAGCGTTTGCCAAAGGTACGGATCCGCGAGATGCGTGATGACTTCATGAAGTTCGAGCTACGGGAGACGGACGCCAGCATGGCGAACGCTCTAAGGCGCGTGATGATCGCCGAGGTGCCCACCGTCGCCATCGACTTGGTGGAGATTTCAGTGAACTCCTCCGTACTGAACGACGAGTTCATAGCGCACCGCCTCGGCCTCATCCCTCTCACCTCCGACAACGCCATGGAAATGCGCTTCTCCCGGGACTGTGACTCCTGTGACGGCGACGGCCAGTGCGAGTACTGTTCCGTCGAATTCCACCTGTCTGCCAAGTGCGAGTCTGATCAGACCCTGGATGTTACCTCCGCCGACCTCCACTCTGTTGACCACCGGGTGGTCCCTGTCGATGTGCAGAAGGCGTTTGATTCGGATGGCTATGATCCTAATCAGAGGTAATGAAATTTTTGGATTCTTTTGCTTCCTCTTTGTTGGTTAGACAACCCAGTGTCTGGAGTTTACTAACATTTTTGTTTGTTAATTAGTTTCACAAAATTGATGCCATGTATATATAAATTTTGTTAAGAAGTTTTTTGGATTAGACAGTTAAACCTAATCCTAGGTCCCTCACTCAGAAAAATCTGTGAACGAATTGCTTAGACAATTGTAATTAAACCTTAACACTGAGATTTCTGTGAATGTTCTTTCAGTTTTTCTAAACATGCTAGAATTCCAACTGTTCTAATGACTACGGCAGGTTCATGGCGAGGATTTTATTGGTAGTGCTGTAGTATGGTGCATCAGTGCATGTCTGTGCCCCATTATTAGTTATTAGTTATTAGTTCAGCATTGATTTACCAATCTAAGATTTTTGATCAGTTAAACATAGTCAGGGTGCTTTTATATGGTGAAACCTACATGTCTGGTACTGGTAAGGGATTATTGATGTTTAGTAGATTTTCTACCTTCTTTTGGTTCATTGAGTTAATTTGGGATACTTATTTGTAACTCCTATGTAGAAGCACTTCAGATATTGTATTTGTCCATTACCAACGAAGAGTACAAGGAACATGATCATATAGTCACATATTGGATGATAGAGCTTCTAATCCGAGAACAACTTCAAAAGCTGTAATGAAATATCTCATTATTTTTACTGTTGTTACAGGGGTATATTAATTGTGAAACTGCGGCGTGGCCAGGAGCTGAAATTAAGAGCCATAGCCAGAAAAGGGATTGGCAAAGATCATGCGAAATGGTCTCCAGCTGCAACTGTGACCTTCATGTACGAGCCTCAGATCCACATCAATGAAGAACTGATGGAGACGTTGACATTCGAGGAAAAAGAGAGCTTGGTGGACAGCAGCCCCACCAAGGTTTTCAGTATTGACCCTGATACCCAACAGGTCACCTCTTAAATTTTGAACAGATATCTTCATTTCCAATTCTTAGCACAACTTTACTGATTTTTATCTGAAATTTTTTCTTTTTAACATTTTTTATCAGGTGGTGGTGATGGATGCAGAGGCGTACACATATGACGAAGAGGTGATAAAGAAAGCAGAGGCTATGGGGAAGCCTGGCTTGGTGGAGATATATGCTAAGGAGGATAGCTTCATCTTCACCGTTGAGTCAACTGGTGCAATTAAGGCTCCTCAGCTGGTAATAAATGCAATCAAGGTGCTGCAGCAGAAGCTGGATGCTGTGCGGCTCCAGGATGACAATAATTTTAATGAGCTTGATGCACACTTGGGGGGTAGCTAACTATGCTAGCTTTATTTTAGTTGTGTTTAGGCTGATGTGGCTAATTCATGAAGCTCTGAGAGATGAAGAGATTGAGTTTTCTTCATGCATTGTTGCTTGATGCCACCTTTTAATTTAGTACGGGCTAGTGGTTATATTGTGAAGCCTGAAAATTGATCAAGTTTGTTTTATGTTCTGCTATGGGCTTTTTGGAATGATGCTTGTTTACTAAAACTGAGGGGTTTTGGGTTGTGTTTTGTGAATGTTAAATTTGCTACATCATCTCCACCAAACTCTTTCTTTTCTTTTTCTCCGTTTCTGTGGGTTATGATTCAGATATACTTGAATCCTGCCCCGTTGATTTAGATGCACGGGATGAACAGTTCTATGTTTATTCGATCTGAAGAAAATTCCAGTTGGAATCTGTTTATATTTTCTAGGTGGTCACTGCTCAGGTTAATTGAAATGATCAATCATTTTGTAAACTTAAGCCTCATTGAGGAGACCCTTATTCAAGATGGCTTTTTTTTATCATATTATTGCATGGTGTGAGTAAACTTGTAAATAGGGAATCGTAATAGGGAATCTTTTACAATTATTGGATCTGGACCGTTGTTTTTAACTTGGCACGAATCTCAAATCCCAATAATACTGCCCCCTGCGCTAGTCTGAATCTCAAAGCGGTAAAGTGAAAGGAATCTTTTACAGTAATGGAGAGGATACTTGTCCCTAGACATCAGGCTTTTCATAGGCTGATTTTTACATGGGCCTTCGTGCTGTTATTTATAGGTTTGACCTAACCATTGGTAATAAAGCTCAGTGTAGTGCAACCCCTTCTTGCCAATTGTTCATTGGACGAACTTATAATCCTTTGTAAAAATAGATAAAATTAAAAAAAGTATCACCAGGAGGATTGTGTCTCTACCATTTGATTTTTGGGCTTAAAATTTGACCCAAATAAAAATAACCAACCAATAAATCGAACATGCAAATATGATCCTGATACGATAAAATGTAAAAAATGATTGATCTAAATCTGCCATCACCCGAACACGAATAAATTCGATCCGGATAAATGATTCGAATATAAAATTATCTAGTAATTCATGGGTGATATATACCCGTATGTGAATTAATCAAAGCCAACAATTTACGATCTATATAGCGGTATATATCACCCATAAATATTCTACAAGTCATTAAGTGCTCTGAAACTTGGATAAAATCTGAACTTGTAATGATCGAATGGTAATTCAAACTTGAAAGTACCCCCCAAATCACAAATAAACTGATTCGAAAACAATACGGTTCTACACTGATTTGATATAAAAAACGATTTAAATCTGACTCGTCTAATTTGTTAGGTTTATTTTAATGCTTTAGGTGATAAAGAAGATATTCCCTTGTGCTTTAGTGTAGATTTTTTAATCATGTATAATATTTTTGACTGGTAACTTTCCATTTTTTTGTAGGTTCTTTCGCCGACATTTTTATTAATATCCAAAGTTTAATACAAATTATTAATTATACCCAGAACTCAACTCAATATCGAAATATACCCAAGCCGGCCATTTTCTGGCCGGCTATGTTCCCTCCCTAAGCCAGCCATAAAATGGCCGGCTATGTACCTTTTTTTTTTTTTTTTTTTAGAGAGAGAGACACTATGAAGATCAAAATATTGAAATCTAACTCTGAAAATTTGAAATTTTTGTTTAAATTATTTGTTATATTACTCCTATGAGGAGGGATCAAATTACAACAATTATTTTTTTTATTTTCAAAGTCCAAATCGTCAATCCAAACCGTTCAACATGATTTCCACAATAGACTGTGCTTGCAGATCAAATTTTACATTTTTTGAATTTGTTTACTATTTATTAAGTATTTTACAAAAAATAGTCATATTCAGACCATTGAATTTTGTACCCATATTAATAAATAGTAAAAAAATTCAAAAAAATGTAAAATTTGATCTGCAAGCACATTTTATTTAGATAATCATGTTGAACGGTTTGGATCGACGATTTGGACTTTGAAAATGAAAACAATGGTTGTTGTAACTTGATCCCTCCTCTACTTCTTTTGATGTATAATTAGCATATTTATACTAAAATACGCTAGAATACTTGAAATTATGTTGAATTACACTATATTACAATAAATTATGTTCAATTATACTAAATTACGTTAAATTACAATAACTTCGCTAATTATGCTGAAATACAGTAAAAAAACACTAAACTACACAAAATTACGATATAGTAGACTGATTTTGCTCATCTTTCATGAATCATAAAAAATAGTAAAAAAATTCCAAAAATAGTAAAAATTGGTAATCTGTATGTTCATTATGTAACTAATTTACTGAGCTACTTGGATTGAATGATAGAAATGAAAATCTTAATCGGAAACTTCAACTCAAGTTTTGAGGCTCTTCCCTTTGTTTTTTGGCAATTCTGAATTTCGGAATCCAGCATAGCTGGCACGGACGCATGCGCATTTTCGCAAGCTTTCCGAAAAGTGGTCATTTGCTGAAATCGGACACTCGAGCGCCGTTTTATGACCGTTTGAAGTTTCATCGTCGTTTTTCTCCTTTTCAGTGAAGATATGTCCCTATTCATATCGTATTTTAGCGTAATTTACCGTATTTTAACGTAATTTAATGTAATTTAACGTAATTTAACATAATTTAGTGTTATTCAACATAATTTCAATTAATCTATCGTATTTTTAGTATAAATATGCTAATTATACATCAAAGAAGTAATATAACAAATAATTTAAACAAAAATTTCAAATTTTCAGAGTTAGATTTCAATATTTTGATCTTCATAGTCTCTCTCTCTAAAAAAAAAAAAAAAAAAAAAGGTACATAGCCGGCCATTTTATGGCCGGCTTAGGGAGGGAACATAGCCGGCCAGAAAATGGCCGGCTTGGGTATATTTCGATATTGAGTTGAGTTCTGGGTATAATTAATAATTTGTATTAAACTTTGGATATTAATAAAAATGTCAGGTTCTTTCGGGCCAGTCAGACTTAGAGCTGTCGGTCATCAAAGAACTTAAATCAATAAATAACGAAAGAAAAAGAAATAGATATATAATAGATTATGTGAATTAAACCGCGAGAACCACTTTTCTCACATACTGTATCCAAGTCTACCTTCATGTCGTACGACAAATTATAACATAATGTATAAAAAAATATAGTATATATGATCGGCACGAGTTACTCCTTGATTGGTGGTAACAAATTCCTGACAAAATAACCAGGCGCTTCCTCCCTTCAACGCTTATCATAATCGCTCATCATTGAACTCGAGCAAAAATGGATACCTTGCCTAGGTCCCACAAAGTGTAAGTATCTAACACTAAAGTAAAAGTTCCTGATTGGGGTGGTTTATTTTCTTGTATGTATCTATTGCCCATCATGTCGTGGTTGAAATCTGGTTAATATGTTCGTTATATTTTTGTTATATCTTTATAAACAATTTTTTAAGGGTATTTGGAATAATTCGGAAGTTTTTACGAGCCTGAAAAAGGAAAATAAAATGGAAGTAGGAGTGATAATTGCACTTCTTATTATATGTTTTTACTTTTTATGTATTTTTAGATGTGTTATATTTTATAAAAATATTCATACTTGATCGCATTTTATTATACTTTTTCGACAAAATCGTAAACTTAAAACTTATTAATGATCATTTAGACAAAGAAAAATGATGATGAGCACCTTGTATGTTTGATATAAATACATGTGAATTCGTATATGAACACTTCATATGTTTAGTTTAAAAAAATTTGGAGTGTAGATAAACACATAAAATCATTCAAAATAATTCCTCTAAAATTAAACCATTTGCTCCTAAATCCTAATTCGGCTTACAGGAAAGGCCTGCGACTTTCCATGTCAAATGTTATGTTCATTCTTGCTTAAGCTAGAAACAACAAAGAGGGAGATAGCCTTAGGGACAAAACTCAAAAAAATATTATAATAGGGGCTGGATCTGGTAAAAAATTATATACACTACTTTGATAGACCTACTTCATCACTAAATGTGTGATATATTATGAGATGTATATTACAAAATGACTATGTAAGAGAGAATTTTTAGAGTGTAATATATGATTCTGTGAACTGGATGATGTATCTGTCTAATTTCCAATTTGATAGAGAAATTCTAAATGTCTGTGTCGAGTAGGGTTAAAATGCACTATTGGTTTTGTGTTCCAATCACCCTCCACGTCTTTTTCTCCGTTTTCAAAGTTCGAACAATCGATCCGAACCGCTCAATATGATCTTCATATTAAAATGTACTTGGTGACAAAATTTTATATTTTTTGAAATTTATTTACTATATTTTTAGATAGGTACAAAATCACTGTTTGGATGGTCTAGAATCTTCTGAAAATAGTGATTTTGTACCTATCTAAAAAATTAGTAAAAAAATTCCAAAAAATATAAAATTTGGTCTCCAAGGACATATTAATACAAAGATCATATTGAGCGTTTCGGATCAATTGTTCGAACTTTGAATACGGAGAAAAAGACGTGGAGCATGATTGAAGTACAACACCAATGGTGCATTTTAACCCTACTCGTCTGTGTCGTTTTGCACACTGTTTTAGGACAGATTATTTGGATATTTGCCAATCATCAAATTAACTAATATACATAAGCTGATATGTTTTCATGTAAGTACTAAATTTAAAATTGTGCACATGAAATTAAGAATTGCAGCGTTAGTTCTGCAAAAAAAAAATGTAAAATTTCATAGAACTTTATTTGCAAAAAAAAAAAAAAAAAAATTACATTGCACTTCAAATACTTTTACTGTCATATGGGTTCTTTTATAGATTTCCCGCCAACCCCATTGTATCTTTTGGATCGCCAAATTGGTACATAGTTCAACCGAGCGGTAGCAAGGAGCCAAAGAAACAGCTAGAGAGAACATTAAATGCATCTCCTCGCATATTAAATGTGCTTTGTTCTATGATTTGGCATTCAAGTATTCGTTACCTTGTCCCCTTATAAGTTGCTTTAAATTTCTTTCACCACTTCACAGTTCAGAATAAAGCGTCAGTACCCGTGAGAGGCATCATGCTCATGCCAACTTGCCAACTCCTATATATCAGATTTAATTTACATACTTCTCCTGCTTTAAATGTGATATATACCGGTATATATATTTATTTTTGTTTGTTTCTTTGCCCCACCAATTGATTGACTTATCACTGAGCCCTAGCTCCATGGGTGTCTCCAAATATGGAACTTGATACTTAAATTACTACAATATCAGATCAAGAATACTGCTAAATGCTAATGTCTGTGTTTGTTTAAAACCGGTAAATAAAAGGGAGAAATGGGCAGAAAAAAAATGGCCCGTTCAAGTGTTCAGCTAGGTACTCGGATTGATGGTATCTAATAATAATAATAATAATAATAATAATCTCCAACCTTTACTGAAATAATAGTAATAACAATATTGCTGTTTTTGTGTTGATGATGATGATGACAAAAGCAATATTAAAATTAAAAATTACTTCATGCATGGTTCTCAAACGGTATTATGAAGTTATATAAGTACTGGTAAAAAATTACTCCATGCATGGTTCTCAAACGGTATTATGAAGTTATACAAGTACTGGTAACCAAAAATATGTTATAAATCAGAACAAAGTACGTGCCCCAAAATTAGTAGTTATATAGGTAATGGCAGCCAAAAAAAAGTTATATAGGTAATTTTTTTTTGAGAAAAAGTTATATAGGTAATTTGCACTTCTAGAAGTTATATAGGTAATTCTATCCAAACAGTGATGATTCCACACTTTATCTTAATTTGTTTGGATATAATTTGTGTCGTAGATATTGTTATGTTGTTTTTGTTTGACTTTTTTTGTCAATAAATTAAAATAGGAATTTGACTACTATGACATGAGTATTATTTTAGCAATATTTATATTGGCTCCAAAATTCATCAAATAAGTTTCAAACAACAAATTCAAATTGTTCAAACTGATCTACTTATGAGTAATGTATTTACATGCAAAATTTATAAATTGTTGAATTCATTTAGTTTTATATCAAGTGGTAAAAAAATAATGAAAAATGAATGTATTAAAATTAACTTAAAAACCTTCTTTTTTAACCGTTCGACTTCTAGACGAAATGAATTTGAAAATTATTTTGCCTGTAAATGCATCACTCGTAAGGTAGACGGTTTAAACGATTTGGATTCTTTGTTTGAAGCCTATTTGATGGATTTTGGAGTCAGTGTCACGGAGGTTGAAATAACACCGATACGGATGCCATGATAGCTAGACTCGATAAAATAGTTTAAAACAAAAAGGATTAAATTGTTCTCATGTGTTGTGTTAGTATGTAAAATGAGCCGAAATTTTTATTAATACCATAACATAAAAAAAATAAACAAAAAAACCACCGTTTTTTGAAATTTCAAAATTCACCACGGCCGCACTTTGCCGGTGCGAACCCATTTCAGGGAGGCCGCACAATGCCGGTGCGGACCCAGGGCCGCACAATGTCAGTGCTCACCTTGTTATTTTTTTTTTATCAGAAATGTATAGTTTGATTAGGATTTTGTTTTGGAAGTTGTTTAATTGTTTGTGTTTCAAATGTCGTTTAATCTGAAATTTTTGTTCGTTTGTTTGATCAAATATAAAGAAACATTACTAATAAATATAAATGAGACATATAAAGAAGCATACAATAGAACAATGCTAATGTTATCATACATTACAAATATGTCTAATAAACCGAAAATAAGCAACGTTTTTACGAATACAATTAAAAATAGATAAATATCCCATCCATTGATAGACTCTCAACCTGCAAATGTATGAAATAGTAACTGTTAAATCTGATTGTTTCAATATTTTATTAGAAGTAGAAATTGATTAGTAAAAAAAATAAACTACCTCGAGCAGCTCTATTCTGTCATTCCTGTGTATCTCAGCCGGCTTGGTGTCTCTTATCCTATTATTTAGTACGTCCATTCACATCGGAATTCGGTTGTGTCGTCTTCTACCCAAAGAAACATTTTTATCCTCTGGAACAAGGACCATGCCATCATTTTCAGGCCATTCCGACTGATTTTCATACACATGCCATTCAGCCCTCCATGTGTTTATCAGTGTCTGGATGTGGTAGTAGTGACTTACAAAGATGCTAGGGTCGATGCCTCGGAGACGACATACAGACAGAACATGAGAACATAGTATTCTGTCCAATTGAGGCTTCTGGCATGTGCATTCCACCGTGTGATCATCCCTGATTATCACCGTTTATTTGAAATTAGCCTTGGTAAACTGGCCAGAATCGTCAGGTATGAAAGCGTGAACTCTCTCTTGTGTGGAGGTTACCTCGAACTCGTTGTAGTTGCCAAACCCCCCAAGCATCTTCATAGTATCAGACCTCTCGAACCGTTTGTTAATCAACTACGAAAAATTAAAAAATAATAAAGAAGTCAGATTTTTTTAACGAAGTTAATAAAAAATTATGAAGAAAAAACTTTACATAAAAATACCTGATGCACACGACACGAGAGTTGTTGACCTTGACTGGCTTCAAATTTCGCTTTGGCCCTCATTTGTGCAAACCATGTGAGACATTTGTAAAATGTGTCTTCAATTATTGCTACCACCGGTAACTTACGAGATGACATGAAAACATTATTTAACGACTCGGAACCGTTTGTAGTCATAATTCCCTAACGGTAACCACCGTCCAGTGCTTAGAATATCTTTCATGGTTTCAGGCACTCGTTCTCATCTTGATCCAAATATTTACCCACACCGTCCAGCCAATTGAGGGCACAATCACATACATTCCCCATTGCTTGCATTCCTTGCTCGTATCTCCTCATCTTCCTCTTAGCCACACATATTCTAAAAAACTTGATTACTGCATCACTGCAACCGTTCTTCTTCATGTTCTCGGCTAGTGAGTAGCACAAAGACGGTGAACACATTGATCCTCATCCTCATCGTTCCACCCCAGATCATCTTGTCTGAACACCTTCTTGATACTCTTTCCCCTATCAGTGATGACACACATGAATCTGGAGCGAATTATATTACGGCGCAACCATTGCATGAACCACGTACAATCTTCGAAACTCTCTGATTCTACCAGTGAAAAAGCCAATGGGAGGAGCTGGTTTTCTGCATCGTACCCGGTTGCAATCAACAATTTGCCTTTGTACCGGCCTGACAGGAAACATGCATCAACGGTGATGACTGGTCTGATATGTTGAAAAACAGCTATGCACGGTCCAAATGCCCAAGCCGCCCTATGAAAATACTTGTATGGTCCAGGTTTACCGGTGGTAAATGAGGTCACCTCAAACAATGTTTCTGTCAATAAATTAAAAAAAATAAGTTCAATTATTGATTTTGTTACAATGACGTAAAAAAGGAAGGAACAATATAGTACCTGGGTTGCTTCTCTTTATTGCCTCAAACAATGGAACTATAAGAGCGTATGACCCCTCTCAACTACCAAATTAACGGGCAATTGCCAACTCACGGTCACGCCACAGTTTGTTGTAAGCCGGTATCTGACCGTTGTATCTTTCAGCAACAACGATCCTAACAGCTTGAATACTCAAATCAATATCGTTCTTTATGTGAGCCGATATACAATCGGCAACCATACTAGCCGACAACTGTGCGTGATATGTTCTTGTCGCATCCGCGTGACATGAATATTTTGTTGGGCACTTGGAGACACGCCATTGTGTACCATAACCGGTGGCCTTTGCGAGTATGTACCAGCCACAGTAACTGTCCTTGCACTTGAACCTAATTCTTGTGGTGTCATTGTGCGTATTCCTTATCTCTTTGTTGCAGAGTATGTGAAACCAGGCAATTGCGCTCTTCATTTGCTCTTTTGAGTCATATGTTTGTCCCTTAGATAATTCATTCTCATACTCTGCCCTCCTTCCAAACAAACCCGAATTTGCTTCAATAAACACTAATGTGTCATTGAAAGTCGAAATCGGGTGCTGAAACCTGCGATCCATTATCCGAAACCCGCGATCGACCCTGAAAGTCTGCTCTCATCCAAGCACAGGCCCGGTATCTTCCTCGTCACTATGATCACTCATACCCTCAGGATCAACATCACCCCAATTTTTCTCTGCCTCTAGTAATTCTGGATCCACTGTTTCATCGGTTTCATCCGGATCACAAGATTGACCCCAATGAGCGGTCCGACTAGATGAAGACTGGTCAGTTTGGGGTGGGGCCTGACGGGAGGGCCAACTACTGGAGGGTCGGTCCCTCTGAACTGGGACCCGACTACTAGACGGTTGGTCAATTTGGACATGGGACGGACTAGAGCCGAATGAGTTACCCTGACTACGACCCTGGATTAACCTCATAACTGGGTTGAAATGCCGGACTCTGGTAACCTCCACATATAGGTCAATTATCTTGTGTGCACCCCCAGAAAAACTCATGGTTTGGTTGTACAATACCTGCCAGACTCCCTCATTTTGAATTGGAAAGAGTTGGAACCAGGTTTGTGTTGAACTAGTCAGCATGCTAATTTTGGCCTCAATTTTAAGGTCATACTGACCCTGATCCAACCCCAAATTCTGACATATACTCGATTTAAGTCTCACATAATCAGTATCCGGCAATACCGAAATCACAGTAACAGGTCCGATACTATAATAAACCCCCTTAGGACCTGTTAAAACATCATCACCAGTATGGATGGATACCATAAGAGCCATTTTCAATCTAATACACAAGAAACCTAAAATTAAAAATTAACTAAATTAATTATTAACCTACTGAAAATTAAAAAAAATGAAAAGAAGAGAAAAAAAACTTACAGATTAGAGACCTAATCCAGGAGAGAGAATGTGTGAGAGTGTGAAATGAAATTTCCCTGGAATTGAGCCTATAAGAGAACAAGGTCCGCACCGGCATTGTGTGGCCCTGGGTCCGCACTGGTGTTGTGCGGACCCATTTCAGGGTCTGCACCGGCATTGTGCGGCCTCCTTGAAATGGGTTCGCACCGGCAAAGTGCGGCCGTGGTGAATTTCGAAATTTCCAAAAACGGTGGTTTTTTGGTTTATTTTTTTTGAAGTTATGGTATAAATAAAAATTTCGGTAAAATGAGAGTATAAAATGACAAAAGTTAAAGAATTTAATAATTTAACTTAACTCCATCTATAATATGTATTTTAACTTTATTTCCCCTTAAATCATCTTAAGACACTTTTATTTCATAGATTATCATAAAATACTTATAATCATCATTGCTACGCTTGTCAAACCCTCACTATAATTGTATTAATTCCTTGGGAATTTCTTTTACATATCTTTTTACTTTTTTGTTGTTGCATGCATGATTAAAATTACGAATGATTACTTGTGGTTTTTTATGCATGGACTGAGAAGAATTCAAATATATAGGCATCAAGATACAGGAAACATAATAGACTGATGTCGCGCGCGTGCATGCATGACCACTGATAGCTAAGCAACGAGTAGGATTGTATTTGTATACCTCTGTTCAAAAGTGAAAACCGAACAGTGCATTTTTTATATATTTCGTTTTCATTTAATGTACTAATAGAGGTAATTTATTGCAAATTTCCATAAGTATATTATATATATGTGCATTAACAGTATATATATGGCTAAAAAGTATATATATATACTCAAAATTGTCTGGGAATATATTTTCTGCTCTGTCGTAGTAGAGAATTCCTAGAGTTCTGTAAACTTTGTCGGATTTTTATATGTTTTGAAATGAAATTAAAGGTGCACATATGTAATTTTGTTAGAAAGAAGTGGTAAAATTGGTTGGCGGTTTTGAGGATAGAGACTGTCTGGTGCTAGTTAATTCTGACTACTGTCTACTGAGGTATATATATTGGCTGTTTTTAGTTTATTTTATATAATGAGGAAAGTAATTAAATGCTAAAAGTAATGTAAGAAGATTAACAAAGATAACTCGATTAATATTCCATTTTATTTAAGATAAGAATTTTTTAATTTTATATTAATGTTTTTAGATGCCTTTTAATTATGAAATTTTAATTTCTTTTTATTCATATAGAGGAGGAGCTAGGTCAATCACAATCACCATCCATATAAGGTATACAACTTTCAATATTTCATTCCTTAATTAATCCTAATACATTGCATATTTTTAAATAACACTGTGATAATGAAATGATCTCTTAAAAGACACTAAAATAGTAGAATAGGCGCGCAGCAATACTATATATTTTGTGTTTTCTCCAAAACAAGATAGGACGCATGGGAGAGAAGACAATGATGGCACCTGGGACAAGAGAATCTAGTTAAGGTACTTCTATTATTCAGGATGAGCTCTGGTTTGCATAGCTCTGCACTTAATTAATTCGCTACTGATAAAGTTTAACTCTAAACCTTGAGGTATGAATTTATGGGCATACATATTGGGTTTATGAAGTTCATCTCAGGATGCTTCTCCAGACTTGATCTCAAACAAAAGATAAGTTACGGAACAAAATTGCTATAGGCTTATTCCTTTGTGCTATTTTAAATAAATATTTATGTTTGAGAACTAATTTTTGGTTTAGTAACAAAGACAATGTTCTCCGTGTGTGTGAGATGTCGCATATTCGTAACTTGAAAGAGAATTCTTTGTAAATATTAAATAGTTAGATAATTTGACCTCCAATCTTTACTCAAAAAATAAATATCTATGTTGATCATTTCTGACCCTGGCGAATATCTTCTCTTAATTAACCACGTTCTAATTTTTCTAAACACTTTAACCTTACCTGTTAGAAAATCAATCACAACCGAAAATAAAAAGAGAAGGAAAAAAAATATCTGCACTCCTTGCTTGCCCCCCTTCTATGTGCTGTTGAAGTTTGTATTTAGGAGTTCACTGTCAATTAATGATAATAGATAATGAATAAATAATACATAAATACGGCATTCCTATTTACTACTTATACTGAAATTGAATCGACACAACACAAAGTTAACATTTATGCATAATAAATAATGAAGAAATAATACATAAATACCGCATCTCTATTTACTACTTATACTGAAATTGAATCGACACGTACAACACAAAGTTAACATTTATACATAATAGATAATGAAGGAATAATACATAAATACCGCATCCCTATTTACTACTGAAATTGAATCGACACAACACAAAGTTAACATTTATGCATAATAGATATTGAAGGAATAATACATAAATACCGCATCCCTAATTACTACTTATACTGAAATTGAATCGACACAACACAAAGTTAACATTTATGCATAATAGATAATGAAGGAATAATACATAAATACTGCATTTCTATTTACTACCTATACTGAAATTGTATCGACACAACACAAAGTTAACATTTTGCGGTGATAGGACCATGTTCCAAAGGCTAGCTCTTAAAAACTACCCCTTCACGGCCATGAAAGAACTGGGATTTGGACCTTCTTAAGAGGCCAACCCGGAGTCAATACGAAAAGCTCAGGATCTATCCAAACAAGTCTTAATAAAAAGCCTCGTAAAGCCTCATGAGGCTCAGCCCGAAATTGGCTTGCACCGACTCCAGGTGGGATAACCGCCGATACGGTTTGCATAACCATCCAGTCTCCCATAACTGCGCGGCATAACGGTTATGGACAGACTATACAAGGCAAGAAGGCTCATTAAACAAGGGTCGAAACTTTTGCTAAGAGAGATATCGTATAGGTCAGAGTCCGAATATCTCCAATCCAATCCGAATTCTAAACTCCACACATATCTCGGCCTGTCATCCCGTGACAGAGCGAGCCTAACCCATTTCCCATACGGCCTACTCTTTTCGAGATAGGACGTATCATGCCGGAAAGGAATCCAACCGGGGAGGCAAATTATGAACTACTTTGGCTTTAGTGTAGTAGCTCGTGTATGCTAAAAATTTAACCATATAATATGCAGAGAAAAAGAAGATACAAACATTTCTAGATGCCTTGCTCCGTACTTGCATATCTTTTGCATGGCTAAAAACCTAACAAGTCGTCGGTAGAATTTTGGCAAAACTGTTTCTCAGAGAAAAATAATCATAGACAATTTCTTTACTAAAATGAATTTGAACTAAAGACACCATGCATCTTTGAAATAGCTACAGAGCTACAGTAATTTGGACATTTGCAAATGTTGAAAGCTAGACTAGACTAGAGCAGCAAATGTCCCTTGGTCTAAAAGCTAACGCCCTTTAAATGGCGCCCTTTTTCAGAGACCTTTATGCCCTTTATGCTGGTTCATGCAAAGCTTCTGCGAAACTGCGACTCCATTAGCATTCCATCGTAGCTGCTTCAATGGCATGCAATGAATTTCTCAGTCGCCAGTGCACTCTTGACTCATTATATTTCTTTCCAACCAATTACATCTCCTCTGTTATTTCCTCTTTATTGCATGCATTTCCAATTTATAGTTACCCATTATTTATTTCATAATTTATTCTATAGATTTTTTTTTTCTTTCTGGTAGCCAGTGTTATTCCTTATTTCCATAAGATTTAATCTACTAATTATTATTTTGTTGCAAGAGTTCTTCAAATTTCATTTAGGAATCTCCGGTGAATACTTAAAATTAAACGGCTTAATTTCATCGATCTTTTATCTTAAAAAAAATTATTTTGTTGCAAACATCAAATTATCTTTGGATACAGTGAAAGATTTAAAACTAAATAGATACAAACAAATGGTCCCAAAGTCGAAAAATCCAAAAAAAAAAAAAATGAAACTTAATGATTATGTTGCAAATAGACATGCTTAGTCAGTTATAACTTATACGTGCATTTAACTTGTTTACATGCTAATTTGGCCAAGGACTTTGCTGGTCCACATAAAATTCATACATAATTATTTTCCGAGCATCTACATTCCTGATACTATTAAGTTTCTAATCTAATGTGACAGTTTCTAATTCAGTTTCAGGGATGTAGAAGAGTTTCTTTTTTAGAAACAATGCAATAAAGTTTTTTTATTAAGAAACTGTTTATAAACTCCATGCTGACCAAATGATTGACTTAAATTATTTCTTCTTTCTAATTTGTTGCTGACGTGGCTTAATAGAAACTCTAAAATTAATTTTAGAGATGTGAGAGTTAGAAACTTTAGAGACTTTAATCAGTTATTTAGAAATCCATTTGAGTTGCTGGGATGTAGATGCTCTAAAATAGTATCGTTCATCCTAATTTAGGATTGACGTTGGAGGTCAAGTGTTGGAATTTCATTCGTGGTATATTGATGAAATTATACTGAAATAAGAATAAAAATAATTTAAAATAATTAAAATTTAATTTTAAAAGTACTAAATTAATTATTATTGCTTTTAAGATCTGATATTGAAAAAGAAATTTTTATACATCCTAAAAACTAATATTTGAGATGGATAAACAATATAAATTAATATTTTTACCAATATGATATTTTTTTTATTAAATGTAGGAGGTCAAGTCACTCAATTATTTAATATCTATAAATAATTGTCTCTTCCAAATTTCGAACCTGCAATCTCTCACACAGACAGAATTGTCTTTATCACTAGACTAAAAACTGATACTCACCAATATGACATTTTGAAAGAAATTTTATTAAAACTATTTTTTTTTCTCTGTATAAAACTATTATACAGAGTCCGGCTAGTATAACATTGGTGTCATTTCGGCCTATATAACACCAACTCCAAAATCTATCGTATCGACTTCAAACGGTTAATCCAACCGTTCAAACCCTTCTAATTTATGAGTTGTGTGTTTACATGTAAAATTTTATAATTTTTTGAATTTTTTTAGTATCAAATCAAGCGGTCAAATGTGTGAGTTTTTAAGTTAATTTTAATGCATTCATTTTTCAAGATTTTTGACCGCTTGATTTGGTACTAAAATAACTAGAAAATATTTTTTTTTTGCATGTAAACACACAACTCATAAAGTAGAAGGGTTTGAACGGTTGGATTAACCATTTGAAGTCGATACGATAGATTTTGGAGTTGGTGTTATATAGGCCGAAATGACACCAATGTTATACTAGCCGGACTCTATTATACATCTCTAAAATTACAAGTTGTAATAGAATTACTCGTACTGTCGTACAAATGCTCTGCTTCAATTGGCACCTCTCCAAAGTGCTATTGCAATTTTGTTTCTCCGATTTAGGGCAAATCACAGAGCTTGCAAGGTGCTCTCCAGCGTTCCGCTCTCTTACCCTCTAACACCCGAAATTTTTATTTTTAACATTTTAAAGAATTAAATTAATAAAATAACCACCGTTTCTGGTCAATTCCATATTTAACACGGCCGCAGAACACCGAAGCGGACCCATTTGGGGGCCGCCGCAGAATGCCGGAGCGGACCCCCATATGGGGCCGCACTATGCCGGAGCGGACCCTGGTCTTTTTTTTTTTCTGATTCTGAATTTGATTATGGTTTTGTTTTGGAAATTTTTATCAAAAATGTAACGTTTGTCTGGAAGTTGTGTATAATTACTTATATTTGAAATGTCGTTTAATCTGAAATTGT
Organism: Carex myosuroides; assembly: GCA_028015225.1. NCBI lineage: Eukaryota > Viridiplantae > Streptophyta > Magnoliopsida > Poales > Cyperaceae > Carex > Carex myosuroides. Next base: position 8,703,797 of record CM051482.1, read on the forward strand.
TGTTTGTCGTTTGTTTGATCAAAAGAAACATTACAATAGAACAAGGAGCCATATAAAGAAGCATACAATAGAACATGCGAATGTTATCGGAAATTACAAATACGTCTAATTAACCGAAAATAAACAATAGTTTTACAAGTACAATTAGAAAAACAACATTAACTCTCAATCTCGTGCAGCCCGAGCAGCTCTGTTTTGTCTTTCTTGCGTATCTCGGCCGGCTTGGTGTCCTCTTCTCCTATTATGTAGAACATCCATCCACATCGGAATTCTGTCGTGCTGTCTTCTGCCCACAGCAATATTTTTTTTCTCTGGAACAAGGACCGGGCCATCGTGTGGAGGCCATTCCGACTGATTTCCATAAACATGCCATTGTGCGCTCCATGTGTTGATCAGTGTATGGATGTGATAATAGTGACTTACAAATACGCCAGGGTCGATGCCTCGGAGACGACACACGGACAGAACATGAGAGCACGGTATTCTCTCCAATTGAGGCTTCTGGCACGTGCAAGTTACCGTGTGATCATCCCCGATTATCACCGTGTATTTGTAATTGGCCTTGGTAAACCGACCAGAATCGTCAGGTATGAAAGCGTGAACTCTCTCCTGTGTGGCGGTTACCTCGAACTCGTTGTTGTTTCCAAAGCCCCCCAGCGTCTTCATTTTATCGGACCTCTCGAACCGTTTGTTGATCAGCTACGAAAAATTAAAAAATAATGAAGAAGTCAGATATTTTTTTTAACAAACTTCATTAAAAATTATGAAGAAATAACTACAAATAAAAGTACCTTATGCACACGACACGAGAATTGCTGACCTTGACTGACTTCCCATTCCGCTTTGGCCCTCCTTTGCGCAAACCATGTCATACATTTGTAAAATGTGTCTTCAATTATTGCTGCAACCGGTAGCCTACGAGAGGACTTGAAGACCTTATTAAGCGACTCAGACCCGTTTGTAGTCATGATGCCCCAACGGTAACCACCGTCCAGTGCTTGGAATATCTTCCATGGTTTGGGGCACTCGTTCTCATCTTGATCCAAATACTTACCCACACCGTCCAGCCAATTGAGGGCAATGTCACATGCCTGCCCCATTGCTTGCATTCCTTGCTCGTACCTCCTCATCTTCCTCTTAGCCACACATATTCTAAAAAAACGGATTGCCTTATCACTGCAACCGTTCTTCTTCATGTTCTCGGCTATGTGAGTAGCACAAAGACGGTGAACACATTGATCCTCATCCTCCTCGTTCCACCCCATATCATGTTGTCTGAACACCTTCTTGATACCCTTTCCCCTATCAGTGATGACACACATGAATCTGGAGCGGATTACATTACGGCGCAACCATTTCATGAACCACGCACAATCGTCATAACTCTCTGATTCTACCAGTGAAAAAGCCAACGGGAGGAGCTGATTTTCAGCATCGTACCCGGTTGCAATCAACAGCTTGCCTATGGTTAAAACCCATTTTGTAAGAGCCGAAATCAACTAAAATAAATAAAGTGAAAACAACCAAATTAGTTACCTTTATACCGGCCTGACAGGAAACATGCATCAACTGTGATGACCGGTCTGATATGTTGAAAAGCAGCTATGCACGGTCCAAATGCCCAAGCCGCCCTATGAAAATACCTCCATGGTCCAGGTTCACCAGTGGGATATGAGGTCACCTCAAACAATGTTTCTGTCAATAAATTTAAAAAAATAAGTTCAATTTTTGATTGATAATGAAATAACGTAAAAATTGAAGGAACAATGTAGTACCTGGGTTGCTTCTTTTCATTGCCTCCAGCAATGGAACTACAAGAGCGTATGACCCCTCCCAACTGCCAAATTGACGGGCTATTGCCAACTCACGGCCACGCCATAGTTTGTTGTACGCCGGTATCTGACCGTTGTACTTTTCAGCAACAGCAATTCGGACAGCCTGAATACTCAAGTCGACATCGTTCCTCATGTGAGCGGATATACACTCGGCAACCATAGCAGCTGACAACTGGGCGTGATATGTTCTTGTCGCATCCGCGTGGCATGAATGTTGTGTTGGGCATTTGGAGACACGCCATTGTGTTCCATAACCGGTGGCCCTTGCGAGTATGTACCACCCACAGTAACTGTCCTTGCACTTGAACCTCATTCTTGTGCGGTCACTGTGCGTAGGTATTAACTCTTTGTTGCAAAGGATGTGAAACCTGGCAATTGCGCTCTTCATGTCCTCCTTTGAGTCATATGTTTGTCCCTCGGACAATTCATTCTCAAAATCTGCTCTACTTCCAAACAAACCCGAATTGGCTTCCATAAACCCTGATGTGTCGTTGAAAGCATGAATCGGGTGCTGAACCCCGCGATCCATTATCTGAAACCCGCTATCCATCTTGAATTTCCTTGATAGTCCGAGCACAGGCCCGGTATCTTCCTGGTCAGAATAATCGCTCATACCCTCAGGATCAATATGACCCCAATTTTCCTCTGCCTCTAGTATTTCCGGATCCACTTCTTCATCAGATTCATCCGGATTACAAGTTTGACCCCAATGAGCGGTCCGACTAGATGAAGGGTGGTCAGTCTGGGATGGGGCCCGACGGGAGGGTCGGTCCCTCTGAACTGGGGCCCGACTACTGGACGGTTGGTCAATTTGGACAGGGGATGGACTAGAGCCGGATGAGTTACCCCGACTACGACCCTGGATTAACCTCTAAACTGGGTTCGAACGCCGGGCTCTGGTAACCTCCACATATAGGTCAATTATCTTGTATGCACCCCCAGAAAAACTCATGGTTTGGTTATACAATACCTGCCAGACTCCCTCATTCTGAATTGGAAATAGTTGGAACCAGGTTTGTGCCGAACTAGTCGGCATGCTAATTTTGGCATCAATTTTAAGGTCATACTGACCCTGATCCAACCCCAAATTCCCACATATACTTGATTTAAGTCCCAAATAATCCGTACCTGGCAATACCGGGATCACAGTAACGGGTCCAATACTGTAGTAAACCCCATTAGGACCTGTTAATACATCCCCACCAGTGTAGATGGATACCATAAGAGCCATTTTCCAATTCAATACAGAAGAAACCTACAATTAAAAATTAACTAAATTAATTAATTTAAATTAATTATTATAATTAAATTATTGCTAAATTAATTATTCTAATTAAATTTTTAATCTACTGAAATAAAAATAAAAAAATTAAAAGAAGAGAGAAAAAACTTACAGATCAGAGCTAACTCAGGAGAGAGAAGGTGTGAGAGTGTGGAATGAAATGTTCCTGTCATTTTCGGGATATAAAGACTAGGGTCCGCTCCGGTATTCTGCGGACCCGGGTCCGCTCCGGCATTATGCGGCCCCATATGGGGGTCCGCTTCGGCATTCTGCGGCCTTCCCCAAATGGGTCCGCTCCGGTGTTCTGCGGCCGTGTTAAATATAGAATTGACCAGAAACGATGGTTATTTTATTAATTAATTTATTTAAAATGTTAAAAATAAAAATTTCGGCTCTAACACCAACTTTGTGCTGCATATCTGGTCGGCCACCAACAATATCTTCTATTTATTTTTATTTTTCAGCAGTAGAAATTCACATGAAGAGGTCACAATTTATTTTATTAATAATTCAAATATTGATAATTAATATTTTTAGGAACTCTAAGAGAGTAAGAGGTCACATTTCTTCTATTCCTCAAAATCAACATCATATTTTTCCCAAATAATTTAATTATAAATTTTAAAATTACTAGAAAAAAATCAATTTTTTTAACTCATTCGTAGTGAATAAATAAAATACGACATACCTACACACCATGGACAACTATCGGCACAAGACATGTCGTGCAACTACATACTGTATTTATAGATGTACACAACACTGCAAGCAGAGTCAGACTTTCAAATTATGAAAGTCAAGCGTAAATGAAAATCAATCATATATAATTTTTATGCTGAAAATGAAAAGTAATTATACAGTATCCATGACATTTTACTCTAAATTATATGAAAAATCATACATAAATAAAACAATTAAAATAACAGAGGTCAATTGACCTCTATTTCTTGTTCATGCATCCGCCTCTGCACAACATAACATGAGTTGTATTCATTACTGACAAGTATTTAGCACTAGAGGGTACGCCACTGTCTAACCGGCTAGACGTGCCAACACAACACGACACATCTAACAATTACGACTTAATATGACAAGCATGACACGACACTGAATTAATTCACTATTTATACAATCGTTAATTTGTGATTATTGCAACTAACGAAATATGTTGTGTATATATGTGAATTACTAATTCGACTTTGATGAGTTGATCAGATTTGGCCGATCTGATAGCTCACTTGAGAGTAGGTCCGATGGGCATCGATGGTTCGATGGGTTTAATCACCGTCGATTTGCTTTAAGTTTCGTGCGGAATGTTTTAAACTTCGTGCGCACAAATCTTAAATTAAATTGGACGGTCATCATGCTCGTTGAACCTAAAAGTAGGTCCGATGAGCATCGGACCTACTCTGTTCTCCTGATAGCTAGGTAACTAAGTCAGGTTCAGGTCTCATTATTCCTAACCCATTTCAATGATCTGACTCTTTTTTTTCTCTCCTTTTTTTGACTTTTAAGAAATTGTTTTTTTTAGAATATTTACATAATACACAAGATAGACGGCGATTTTCAGTTTTGGAACTTCAAAATTGAGCTTTACATGACTCGATCGATCTTGAGTCAGCATTCATATCTTCCAAAGTAACTCAAAATTTGAACCGTTTAATTGGAATTTGCATGAATATTAAAGTAGCTTGTGAATTAGATTGACTCGAATACTGATCTGAATTCAAATTCAAGTTTTGAGTTACTTTAGGAGATCCGGACCTGCAGCAACAAGCATCCAAGTCAAGACTCTAGTAGTCTGCATCCTTTGCATCCCCTGCATTAACGCACCGTTTGAGTTTAGCTCATGACCGTCAGATTATAATTCGGGCAAGTCTGAATGTCTGATCCATGCCAATAATATACAAGATCATTTAACATTTGTTTTGATTAAAGTTGGACGATCCAGATCTAAACTCAAAATTTGAGTTAACTTAGAGGATACGAATTCTTAGTCCGCTCAACTTTTTTTTATGTTGAATATAAAAAAAATATTATTTTTTATAATATAAGGTTAAGTTATAATGGATCGGATTAGATTGACTAGATTGCGACGTGACAGGTAGGGGTGTAAATGGTCGGATATGGATTGGATAGTGGTCAAACCGTATCCTTATTTGTTATAATTTTTTGAAAACAGATACGAATACGGATAGTTTCGGATACGGATAAAGATCGGATATTAAACGGTTATGGATACGAATTGGAAATTGGAAATCGGATGGATACGAATACGGATATAAATATAATTCGGATAATTAAAAATAAATTACTAATATACATTATAGTAAAGAATAACATATAAATATAATTTTTTCATTCATAAATTAGATCTAATATTTTTCATAATACATTGGTTATTTACAAAACATATATCATATTGTTAAAATATTAGTCACTAATTATGTCACAATGTTATATTATTCATCAAAATATATATGTATATGCAGTTTAATAAATTATTGGTATGTATATACAATTTAATAAATCAATTTAAGAACATAGAGTACATTTATTGTGGTTTATGGATGTAAACGGTCGGATACGGATAGTTTAAAAATCTTACCGTATCCTTATCTGTTATAATTTTTCAGATATGAATACTAATACGGATAGTCTCGAATACGGATACGAATCGGATAATTTAAATAATTTTCCGAATTCGGATCCGGACGAAATTGGATAATATCCGATCCGTTTACACCCCTAGTGACAGGTCATTTTGATTCGAAAGCGAGTCGGATCGGGTCCAATTCGTTTAAATAATATAATAAAATATTATTTATCTGACTGTGTATAATTGCACAGTTATATCACCAGGTTAGTATTCTAAGCAAAATATAATATTCTGTTTTTTTTTTCTTTTGAAATGTTGGGAATAGAGTTGTCAATGAAACTTTTTTTTGCTTGTTTATCCTATCAGTATTGTATTCCATGAGGCATGTCAGGATAATAATTTTTTCTTTACTTTGAAAATGAGAGTATTGGTAAGAATATATTTTTTTTCAATTAGCTTATTGAATTAGAGTATGAGTAAGAACGGTTTCGTATCTATTATTTTATAGGATAACTGATTATTTCAAAATTACATATGATAATTTTTTATTCATACATATAATTATATAATATATTGTAATATTTTTAAGACAATGTTGAGATTGATTAGTAATTTATGACAAATTTTATTTATACAATATGTTATACAGTTTTATCTAATAAGTAATTTATATTATTTGATGAATAATGGATCAATAATAATAAATTTTTAAATTTTATGATGTGTTTAAAATAATATTTTTGTTTGTGTGTTATATTTTTTAATTAAATTATAGAAATTATAAATTTTAATGAATGGCAATCAAAACTCTATTATTTATATATTATGTAATTAATGATTAAGTACATTTTAACACAAATTTCATGTAGATACTTTGTTTTTTTTCTCTCTTTCAGATTTTTCATGTCTTATGTAATTAATACCTAACCTAACTTGATATCGTTCAGATAAAATTACAAACTTTGTAATAATCAATTTTAAATAAATTTTCAAATTCCGCAATTTAGTCCAGTGCAGTTCAATCAATGTTTCTTTTACATTGCACGCTCATATCTAGGGCTGCACACGAATTAAACCGAATCGAACTTAATCCAGTTCGAGTTTGAGTTCGAATCAATTTCGGACCGAACTAGTTCGAAATTGAAGCAGGGTTTCAAATTGAAAAGAAGAGTTCGAGTTTGATTCGGTGCGATTTGAATCAGTTTCGAACCGAACTGATTCAAAGTTGAAACAGGATTTAGAACTAAAAAGAAGAGTTTCGAACCGAGTCAGACTCAGTTCGAGTTCGATTCGAACCAATTTTAAACCGAACTGGATTTCATTGGTTTCGAACTGAATTTTTTTTCCAAATCGAATTCAATCAAATCACGAGCTACGAGCTTTTTGTGCACCCCTACTCATATAGTTAGAAAAGTTGATATTCGTTTGTACAGCAAAAGGCCGCAACACTTTGTTTACGCATATAGTTGTACACAATGTGGCACACAAAATCCAAAATTGTCATGACTCATGAGACAAACCAAAGAAAAGACAAAGGTGTCCCAATTAAATAAGAAAACACACCTACTAAAGAACTTAGAGTAGAACTAGGGTGCTCCTAAGCTCACCAAGCTCTTCGTGAGCGCAACTCTAAAACCTATCAAATTGACTTCAAACGATATTTTCAAACCGTTAGATGTTCAATCTATATTAAAATGTGCTTGGAGACTAAATTTTACATTTTTTGGAATTTGTTTACTATTTATTAAGATGGTTTGAAAATCGCTGTTTTCCAATGGTGCAGAATTTTAATAAAAACAGCGATTTTCAAACCATCTTAATAAATAGTAAAAAAATTCCAAAAAATGTAAAATTTGGTCTCCAAGCACATTTTAATATAGATTGAACATCTAACGGCTTGAAAATGTCGTTTGAAGTCAATTTGATAGGTTTTAGAGTCGCGCTCACGGAAGGGCTTGGTGAGCTTAGGAGCACCCTAGTTCTACTCAAAGAACTTAATCCATACTAGTTCTGAAGTTAAAAAAATAAAAATAAATAAATAACTATAATTTTTATAGTTTTTTTGTACTGCTTTTCAAATTTTAAATTGAAATAAATCTAGTCTGAGGAGATTATTTATTTGTTACTGCAGAAACAAGTTTGATAATTTGTAAATAAAAAAATATATACACTATAGCAAAAGAACAAAATATATTTGGTGATTTCTAGTCTATATTTATGAAATAAGGATAAAGTTAGATAATAAGTTTATTACTTTGGTGACTTAGTTTATTTTAGCAAATTAGAGAAGCAAAACTTAGTTTGTATATTTTAATTTTATTATCATTATTGGTTATATTCTAAAAAAGTTTGATCAAATGGTATTTATAAGGGGTACAATTTTAAGTTGTCGATTGAAAGCGAAAGCAAGCCAATTCTTCAAGAGGAGGGTTCAAATGCACAATAATTTTGTACTTTCAGACAAGGAGCCAGGAAGAAGAAGCCAAAAAGATTGAAAGAGATGTTCAAAGAGTTTGTTGTGATATGTCTAATTTATAACTTTCCGTTTAATTATTTTATAAGACTATGAGGAAAATGAAGTAACACCTCTTATTTTTTGTGCAGTAAATCCAAGGTGTAATGCATTTTTAAAGAAGGTGGGCAAAGTACGTCCCAATGATGTGATGGATCCGTCCAATTATGAGAATATTTTCCAAACCTGTGATGGAGGATACTGATTTGGTATCATGACAACAAACGGCTCCGAGTCGCTCAGCAATATCTTTCGAGTTAGCCGTAGAATGCCCGTGGCTGCCATAGTGGAGGATACGTTCTATAAGTGCAACAAATGGTTGGTTGAGCGGCGGAAGCGAGCAATGGACTTAAGAGATGCAAATCAGTTATTTCCCGACCGAGTTTTGCAAAAGATCAGAAAACGGTGGACCAAAGCTGTAGAAATGCATTTGGTCCCTTATACGCACGGTGAAGGTCAGTACCAAGTTTCATCCCTAAATGAGTACGTTCCAGTCACCCGCAGTGCCAATGGAAGTATGGACATCATTCATAGGGAGTTCCAGTACATTGTGACACGCGGGTCCGACAACAAAATAGAATGTACATGCAGAGATATCCAATTAACATTTCTTTCATGCACTCATATCTTTGCGGTTTATCGTGAACGAAACTGGAGCGATGATCAATTTATTGCAGACTAGTATACTCCGCTATCTTGAAAGTACTTGGAGTGGGGTGTTTGTTTCTTTTGGCAATATGAAAGAATGACCAACTTGTAATGAACCTAGAATTCTTCCTAGCAAGACCTGGATTAGGGTTGAGAGGAAAAAACACACCCATCATGTAATGACCATGGATGAAATACAAGGTAGGCGAAGGGGACATCAGGTTCGTCGTTCCACTACCGATAGGAATCAAAGAGGTATGTAACATTTATCAAAAATTATATTTCTTTTTAAATTATACCAACTTACTAAGTAACAAATACAATACAGAGGCCAAAAACGCAGCAAATGCGACAGAAAATGAGCGAGTTATCGCAGAGGCAACTGAGTCACAAGGGTCACAGCTAAGCACAGCTACAAGCCGTTTAGCTGCATATGCTATGTTTACAGAAGCAATGAGAGAGATAGTTGCCATAGGAGGAGAGACGGTTGGGGTGCAAGGAGAGCCATTTGGAAGCCAACCAAGGAGGTCAACTGGTAGGCGACAAGGGCATTTGGAAGTCAAGCATGGGCATCTGGAAGCCAAGCAGAGCCATCTGGTAGGTCATCTTCTGCAACTGGTCGGTTTCTAGGATTTAATTTTAGGCTTAGTAGTAATAGGTGATTTAAATTTTTCTCATTTGATGCATGTTGTGAACTTGTTTATTTAGATGCTGCTTTCAGAATTATTTTATTTGCAATTTGTGTGGACTTTATTAAGACTAAGTTATGATTATTAAGACTAAGTTATGAGTTAGTTAAATGTAAGTTTTTATAACTTTACTGTTTTTTACCATATTCAAATGTAGAGAAATATCAAGTCTACATGAATGTCAATACATTAAGTCTAAAAACTCTAAATTGATGAAATAAAGTCTACAAAATAGACACTAAATAAACTAAAAAATTTTACAACCCTAATTCATCAAACTAAAATGCCTCCAACTCAAATGCGTTCAAATTTTAAATCCTAATAATACTACTTCTTAGTACGAGCCTTGAAAGTACATGGAATAAACTCCTCATCCGATATTGCCGTATCTGGATCAGTCACAACAGACGAAGTGTTAGCCTTACCAGTATAAGTACATGGAACAAACTCATCATCCGATGTTGGAGGCTCTGGATCAACCTTCTTTTTTTTTCAAACCAGAGCCGTAGGGGTTTTCCACAAAGTCATCGTCTGAAATTTCATACCGAATAGGTCGTCTAAGAAATTCCTCCATCATACATACTTGACAGTTCTTTTTATCACAGCATACTTGACAGTTGTTCTTGTTTCCCTCATTTTTACCTCGATCACTAATTGACCCTCCTCTCGCTAGGCCACGATAGGACGATCTACCTCAGTTGTTATTGTTCATCATTTTGGCCCCCGGGAAATCGCCTCAAATCGCCTCAGAAATCGCCTTCTCTTTCTCTCTTTCTCTTCTGTGAGTTGAGTGAGTTGTGAGAGGGAGGAGAGGGAAATATGGGTATTTATAGGGTCTGAAACAGCAAAAAAATAAATTGAGAACCAGCCATTTAATGGCTGGTTTGGGCATTTAAAAAAAAAACCCAGCTAACATTGGTATATTTATTAATTTGTAATTAACTTTGGATATTAATAAAAATGTCGGCTTTCATTCAAGCGCCTCTAGTTAGTTAAATTAAACTAAAGAACTTAATCTATAAAAGGCAGGTAGCACAGTTGGCTAAGAAAAAAAGTCCTAGAACGGTTGGTTACTCAAAGGTCGAGAGTTCGATGCCCCTCACGACTTTGCAGCTTCTGCGAAGATTTTCAAAAAAAAAAAAAAATTAATCCATACTTGCTAGTTTTGAAGTTAAAACAAATAAAAATTAATTTTTGAAATGAAAGGTGGAGGTCTAGCCTACCAGTTTCCTTCAAATTCCTGTTTATATTACATAGGATTCCTCACTTTGTGGGTTTCGATTTTTGAATCCATGACCTCCCACATGTGAGCCATGTGTCTTTGCCACTAGATCAAAAGCTAGTTCTCACAAATAAAAAAAATAAATAACTATAATTTTTATAGTTTTTTTTTTGTACTGCTTTTCAAATTTTATATTGAAATAAATCTAGTCTGAGGAGATTATTTATTTGTTACTGCAGAAACAAGTTTTATAATTTGTAAAAAAATTATATACACTATAGCAAAAGAACAAAATATATTGGTGATTTCTAGTCTATATTTATCAAATAAGGATAAAGTTAGATAATAAGTTTATTACTTTGGTGACTTTGTTTATTTTTAGCAAATTAGAGAAGCAAAACTTAGTTTGTATATTTTAATTTTATTATCATTATTGGTTATATTCTAAAAAAGTTTGATCAAATGGTATTTATAAGGGGTACAATTTTAAGTTGTCAATTGAAAGGAAAATTAAGAAAGCCAATTCTTCAAATATGAAATATATGATGTTTACAAGGACATAACAAAATTTAGTATATAAATTTCATTTGATAGCGACGAGGTGTCATAAAAAGTCAAAATTTCAACTAATCGACAAAAATTAACAGTTCAGTAGTTCACTCAATAAGTCAACATGTTGTTGTTTTTCCCATACCATCAATTTCTCAGCCTGGTTTAGCAAAGTCCATTTGTTTGTCACTCGCTGTTCCCAGGCATGTCCCCCCACTGGCCATGTTACTCGTATGACATTTTCTATGACTGTTTTTGGCTTCTACGAAGACGCTGTTGGATTTAGAGACGTCTAAATACAATAATTAAGTTGGACATGCGTGTATATAATTATATGTCTCATACTGTCACAAATATTAATGCCAAAATAAGTGATTAATTAAGGAATGGCATTGTACGTATTTTAATAAGGATTTGGATCCGAAAACGTATAGAAATAAGATTTAAATTAATTATAATTGTTAATGGACCGATTATAATTAATTTAATTAATACACATATTATTTTAGGTTAAAATAAAGTTTAAAATATCAATTATGAATCTTCATGATTTTACGGAAATTTGGAAACAAATTTCGGACAAAACGGAGTTCGTATGAATTTTCGGAATTATTCGGAATTTGCTACAGTACCGAATGCTACAGTACCGCGTGCTACAGTGTCGGTTGCTACAGTTTTATTTGGAATAAAATCTGAAAATTTGTAATTGATATTTTTAGGAGAAGGAGATTAACCTGAAAATAGAAAAACTAACTCACTAGGGTTAGTTATGACCAAAATAGAATGCCATGAGAGCTAATTTTGATCAGATTGATGTGTATATAAAGGCTGGGTTTCCATGGCTGCAATGATCACCAATTTTGCTGCTCCATTACAGAAAATATACTCTGTTCTTTGTATTCGGAAAGTTCAGAAAAGAGAGGGTGTGATTGCGAAGCCCTGGAAGAGCCCAAAAGCCAACCGAGTCAAGTTCTAGGAGCTCTCAAGTCAAGACAAGGATCTCAATCAACCTAGAGCCAAGGATATTGTCCGATTGACAATAAGGAGGCCTTTTGAAGATGGATAGTAAGTTCCGCTGCACATTTACTTTATTTTCTTGCATAGGATCCTAGGGTTTTAGGTTTTAAAGTAATTAGGAAAACCCGTACACCCAACAAGTGGTATCAGAGCCATCTATGCAGGAATTTATGGTAATTGTGATCTAGAGAAAAGGTTATGCCATCTTCAATTGTTTGTAAATTATTTTCTGTTTTTCAAATCGAATTTATTGTTGCAAATAGTTGTTAAAATTCGCTTTAATCGATTTTTTATGCGTATTTTAATCGAATATTCGAATTGTGCCAATCCTTGCGCTTCGTGCGATCTTGGAGAGGTTTTGTTTGATGGTTTTGATTTTGATTCGCATAATTTATCACATTTTGGTGAAATATACGAAGGTGCGCTGATTTTGCCTTCGAAAGATTTAATTATGCAACAAACTAGAATTTTTCGTTTCTGAAATTTGGAAAAATAAGCAATTGGCGCAATAAAGGCTGTTTTTGCAGTTTTTCGTTTTTTGTTTCAGATCTGAAAATTAGTTATCTCTAGATCAATACCGGTTACAGACCTTAGGAATAACTGTAAGTAATTTTAATTTAGGTTATGTTAATTATAACTACTATAGTTATTAAGTTATTAAGTAAAGTATGCTATTATTAGCCTAATTAGTTATAGAATTTAGCCATTATCTATAATTAGTATTTAACGCTAATTAAGGGTGGGATAAAAATATATATATATATATATATACATAAATAAATAAATATATATACTAAATTCTTGTCATGATTAAAGCTAATTTGAGCATAACGTTATTTAGTAAATTCTAAATAAGATTATTTGGTTATTTCCAAATATAAGCACAAAGTTTTAGTTGTCTCTAAATAGAAGCATAAAGTTATTTGGATATTTCGGAATAAAATTATTTCGCTATTTCTAAATAAAAGCATAAAGCTAAAATTATATTTTGGAGAATACTAAAGTGTTTTTAAAGCCTAGTATTTATTTTTTGATGAATATAGTTAACATATGAAAATTAGTTTATTCTAATTAATTAAAGCTCCCATTAGTTACTATATTCTATTTAGGACGAGTAGTCATTTTAGGATACGTCCTAGAATAGGCTTTAGGCATAGTTTTAGGATCTATTTAAAGGCAATTAGGATTTACGTGTGTCATTTTGTACAAGTTGAGCACTGATTGTTTTCGCAAACGAACCTCTCTGTGTGAGACAAGTGCAGGGTGGCACATGACAAGTTTAAAATGACGTACTAGAAATGGATGTGAGTGTTAGCTTTCCCAAAGGAGGGTTAGCGCTTGCTGAAATTGTTTAGTGCATAAGGGTAGTGTACAAAAATAAGTTGCAACACACATGGACTAGCGATGTCTAGAAAAGCATCGGGGGCTTGGAACTTAAGCGATCCGTCTGTGATCCTCCTCCCCCCGTTGACTGGCCTGGTCGTTAGTTCATGAATATGTTAATTTGACCCAAAGGTTGATTGACAAAAAGGTTACATGTTTGTACTTTATTCACTACACCAGAGTGCCTGAAGGTAATGATTGCACCCAAAGGTGTTTCATTAGTGAATGGTGCTTTGGCTAAAGATTTAATGGAGCAAATAGTTTTACACAGGCCTTTAGATAGATTTTAGAATTATAATTAAGGATCAAATCGTGACGCATGATATCTAAATTATTTCCTTGTTCTTGAATTTTCAGATCTAAACATAATGTCAAATCTAAGTCAGATTAAGCCCCTCATGGGGAACAATTTCAAACAGTGGGAGGAAAAGCTGAAATTAGTCTTAGGGATCATGCAATTGGACACAGCACTGAGATTTGATCGCCCCAAGCCTAATAAAGAGGGTGAGGAAACTCCCCAAGAGAAGGCTGATATTATGAAATGGGAGCATTCAGATCGCATGTGCATAATGGTGATGAAGCAAACGATCCATGAGACTTTTCGAAACATAATACCTGATACAGAGACCGGCGCTATTAAATACCTTAAGGCCCTTGAAGAGAAATTCACAAAGAGTAAAAAGACTGAAGTTAGTACACTCTTTGTGAAGTTGGCAACAATAAAATACAAGGGAAAAGAAGGGGTTAGAGAGCATGTTATTGAGATGACAAGACTGCAACGTGCCTTGAAAGGGCATAATTATGACATCTCTGATGAGGTTCTCATTGAGTTCATTTTTTTGTCTCTCCCGTCTAACTTTAGTCAATTCAAGTTGACTTATAATTGTCAAAGAGAGACGTGGACACTACCTGAGTTTGAGGCTCAGTTGGTGCAGGAGGAAGAGAGACAGAGAATGACTAAGGGAGAAAGTGCTCATGTAGTAACATCTAATCCTAAGGGTAAAGGCAAGAAGCGCAAGTCTACTGCCAAGGAAAAAGGACCCACCAAAGAAGCTGCAAACAATGTCACAAAGAAAAGCAAGAAGGAAGATACTTCTGCGGAAGCAGAGGAAAGGAAATGCTTTTTCTGCAAAGCGTCAGGACATACGAAGAAATTCTGCACCAACTATCATGCATGGTTGGCAAAGAAAGGTATGTCTCTCGCTTTAGTTTGTTCTGAAGTTAATTTAAGTTCTGTATCTAGATATACTTGGTGGATAGATTCAGGTGCAACGTCTAACATCAGTATATCGATGCAGGGTTGCCTAAGCCATCGCAAGCCAAGTGAGGCGGAGCGCTACGTTTACGTAGGAAATGGAAACAAAGTAGAAGTGAAAAGCATAGGAAAATTTAGATTATTATGTAGGACAGGATTTTATTTAAGTTTTGATGCTTTAGTGGTTCCATCCTTCAGAAGGAACCTAATTTCTGTATCTTATTTGGACAAAAATGGTTATGTATGTTCATTTAGTAATGGAAATTTCAGTTTGAGTCAAAATTCTAAGCTTCTTGCTTCTGGTATCCTGTCTTCTTATGATAATCTTTATTTTCTAGATATAGACACTTCACATTCAGAGGCACTGCATATAGATAATAGAAAACGTAAATTAACTTGTGAGAAATCAGCAACATTATGGCACAAGCGATTAGGACATATCTCTATGAAAAGGATAGAACGTCTTGTGTCTAATGATATTCTCCAACCTTTAGATTTTACAAACTTAAGTGATTGTGTAAATTGTATAAAGGGAAAACAAACTAATAAACGTAAGTATGATGCAAAAGGATGTAATGATGTCTTAGAATTGATTCATACGGATATCTGTGGTCCTTTTCCAAAGGCTACAAGAAATGGTCACCATTACTTTATCACATTCATAGATGATTATTCAAGATATGGTCATATTTACTTAATAAAAGAAAAGGCGGAAGCATTAGACGTGTTCATAAAGTTCAAAACGGAAGTTGAGTTACAACTTAACAAACGTATAAAGTCCATTCGTTCTGATCGTGGTGGTGAATACTACGGTCGTTATGATGGATCAGGAGAACAGCGTCAAGGTCCTTTTGCAAAATACTTAGAGGAATGCGGAATTGTGCCTCAGTATACGTTGCCAGGTTCACCTGCAATGAATGGTGTTGCTGAACGGCGAAATCGCACCCTTAAAGACATGGTGAGAAGTATGATTGTTCGTACAACTCTACCTGAGAATTTGTGGGGAGAAGCCTTAAAGACTGCAGCATACATACTTAATAGAGTGCCTACTAAAGCAACTAACAAGACCCCTTACGAGTTATGGGTTGGGCGCAAGCCTAGCTTGAATCATTTGAGAGTTTGGGGATGTCCATGTGAAGCTAGGCCTTATAAGCCAAGTGAAAAGAAACTGGACGAAAGGACCGTTAGTTGTTACTTTATAGGCTATTCTGAACGATCTAGGGGGTATAAATTCTATAATCCAACAGAACATATAGTTTTCGAGTCAGGAAGTGCAAAATTTTTTGAGGATAATGAGTTTGTGGGGGGAGATATGACAAAAGATAGTATTTTTGAAGAAGAAGAGACGAATGAGAATGAGACTATGGACCAAAGTCCTGGTTTTGTTCAAATTCCGATTGCGTTTAGAAATACATCTTTTGACAATGTGCAAACTTCATCATCCCAAACAACTCAGTTAGAAACTCAACATGGAATAGAGAACACAAATGGACCTGAATCCAACCCAAACCCTGACATTGTTATGACCAATGTTGATGGCCTAGGGCCTGTGGGAGATTCAGAAGTTGGTAATGATGTTCCTCCTCCTGTTGAAGATCAAGTTGTAAATGAACCTCAAGAAAATCTAGAGCCTGTGCCAATTAGGAGATCTACTAGAGAGAAAAGATCTACACAATCGAAGGATTATGCATATCTTCAAGAACATGAGTTTGACATTGGCATGTTTGAAAATGATCCTGTTAATATCAAACAAGCTGTGGAAAGCTCTAACTCTCAAATGTGGATTAATGCCATGAATGAAGAGATGAAATCTATGTATGACAATGACGTTTGGGATATCGTTCCGTTGCCTAAAGGCAAGAAACCCGTTGGTTGCAAATGGATATTTAAGACTAAGCAGGATTCTAAAGGCAATGTTGAAAAATACAAGGCACGTCTTGTTGCGAAAGGTTTCACACAGAAAGAAGGCATTGATTATAAAGAGACTTTCTCTCCAGTTTCATCGAAAGACTCTTTAAGAATTATATTGGCGCTTGTAGCACATTATGATTTAGAACTTCATCAGATGGATGTAAAGACGGCATTTCTCAATGGTGACATTGATGAAACGATCTATATGAAGCAGCCAGAAAACTTTGTATCAGGTGATGCAGGGTCTATGGTTTGCAGACTTAAGAAATCTATCTATGGTCTAAAACAAGCATCTCGACAATGGTATCATAAGTTTCACAAAGTTGTTAGCTCATTTGGTTTTGAGTCTAACATAGTAGATGAATGTATATACCTTAAGTTCTGTGGGAGTAAATTTATTTTCTTGGTTTTATATGTAGATGACATATTGCTTGCCAGTAACGATAAGGACATGTTGCATCAAACTAAGAATTTTTTATTTAAGAACTTTGAAATGAAAGATCTTGGTGATGCATCATTTGTTCTAGGGATTGAAATACTTAGAGATAGATCTCAAGGTATTCTAAGGTTATCCCAGAGGAACTATATCGATAAGATTCTAACAAGATTTGGCATGCAAAACAGTAAACTAGGAGATACCCCTGTATCAAAAGGAGATAAGTTTAGTCTAAAACAATGTCCCCAAACTGACTTAGATAAAAACATCATGAAAGATATTCCCTATGCCTCAGCCGTAGGTAGCATCATGTATGCACAAGTATGCACGCGTCCGGATATTGCGTTCATTACTGGAATGCTAGGGAGATATTTAAGTAACCCAGGTATGGAACACTGGAAGGCAGCCAAACGAGTGTTGAGATACCTAAAGAGAACTAGGGACTATATGCTCACGTATCGGAGATCGGAACAGCTCGAGGTCATTGGATATACCGATTCTGATTTTGGAGGATGTGTCGACAGCATGAAGTCAACATCAGGATACATCTTTATGATGGCAGGCGGTGCCGTGTCATGGAAGAGCGCTAAGCAGTCATTGGTAGCCTCCTCCACTATGGCAGCCGAGTTCGTTGCATGCTACGAAGCATCAAATCATGGCGTATGGCTAAAGAACTTTGTCACAAGGCTGCGAGTTGTGGAATCTATCCAGAGACCACTAAAATTATTATGTGACAACAATTCAGCTGTGTTGTACGCCACTAACAACCGGAGTTCATCGAAATCAAAGTACATTGATATCAAGTTTCTGGTTGTAAAAGAGAGAGTTCACAATAATGAATTATGTATAGAACACATAGGTACAGACACCATGATAGCAGATCCGCTTACTAAGGGATTGCCGCCCAAGAAGTTTCACGAGCATGTCGCTCGTATGGGCGTCATACCTATTTAGGTTACTTAGAAAATGTGGGAGTCTGATTTTGTATTTTGTTTTTCAGAGATGTTCTATGTTATGTAATTTGTAAAAGGATGTGTATAAAGGAATATACAAGTTGCAATCAGTTGTTATCATTATTTCTCTCTTTAAAGTTTAAAGTTTAATGACCTCACTACAGTTTAAAGTTTAAAGTTTAAAGCTGACCCAATTGGAAATAGTCACACTATAATCACATTCGTGTGTAATTTCCAAACTATACGTCCAAATCAGATTCATGTCATTCAATTATGATGACAATGTGATCTATGTCGGTTTAGTTACGCATAAATATAAATGTAACAACTGCCGCTTAGGTCCCTTGTTAGTATAATTGATGGACGGAATTGTAAAGAAAATACGATAAGTAAAAGGCAGAAAAGTTTGCATGCAATAAAGATAAGGACATATAAATTAAAAGGATACACTTGTCCAAGTGGGAGATTGTTGGATTTAGAGACGTCTAAATACAATAATTAAGTTGGACATGCGTGTATATAATTATATGTCTCATACTGTCACAAATATTAATGCCAAAATAAGTGATTAATTAAGGAATGGCATTGTACGTATTTTAATAAGGATTTGGATCCGAAAACGTATAGAAATAAGATTTAAATTAATTATAATTGTTAATGGACCGATTATAATTAATTTAATTAATACACATATTATTTTAGGTTAAAATAAAGTTTAAAATATCAATTATGAATCTTCATGATTTTACGGAAATTTGGAAACAAATTTCGGACAAAACGGAGTTCGTATGAATTTTCGGAATTATTCGGAATTTGCTACAGTACCGAATGCTACAGTACCGCGTGCTACAGTGTCGGTTGCTACAGTTTTATTTGGAATAAAATCTGAAAATTTGTAATTGATATTTTTAGGAGAAGGAGATTAACCTGAAAATAGAAAAACTAACTCACTAGGGTTAGTTATGACCAAAATAGAATGCCATGAGAGCTAATTTTGATCAGATTGATGTGTATATAAAGGCTGGGTTTCCATGGCTGCAATGATCACCAATTTTGCTGCTCCATTACAGAAAATATACTCTGTTCTTTGTATTCGGAAAGTTCAGAAAAGAGAGGGTGTGATTGCGAAGCCCTGGAAGAGCCCAAAAGCCAACCGAGTCAAGTTCTAGGAGCTCTCAAGTCAAGACAAGGATCTCAATCAACCTAGAGCCAAGGATATTGTCCGATTGACAATAAGGAGGCCTTTTGAAGATGGATAGTAAGTTCCGCTGCACATTTACTTTATTTTCTTGCATAGGATCCTAGGGTTTTAGGTTTTAAAGTAATTAGGAAAACCCGTACACCCAACAGACGCTTCTTCTTTAGCTTACCGTCAAAGCATTTTCTCCTTACCTAGATTTTACAGTTTTACAGGATTAAAAAAATTAACTAGTGACAAACTTTTCACATGAGAAGTTTTATAGCTAGTTTCAGGAGGTACGCGGAGAGAAAGAGAAGAACTAGGAAAATTAAGATTTGTTGGAGGGGGGTGGTAACTAAGTTATTGTACCGCAATCTTATTTAGAACTAATATGTATAAGTATTTATATAAATAATAAAATATAAAGGATTCAAGTGCTAATTTTTAATTTTATGGAGGTGGCTTAGCCGAATCCGTATCACCTCAGATATCTGAGGTGCAAGTGGTAAATTCAAACCGTTCAACGTGATATCTATATTGAAATGTGCTTGGAGATCAAATTTTACATTTTTCGAAAATATTTTACTATTTGTTTAGAAATTTTGAAAATCAGTATTTTTTTCTAAGTTCAGATTTTTTTGAAAAACAACAATTTTGTATCCATCTTAATAAATAGTAATAAATTTTCAAAAAATATAAAATTTGATCTCCAAGCACATTTTAATATGGAGAACAAATTGAAAAAGATTAAATGTTTGTATTTTTTTTTTACTTCATTATATTTTTATATTTTAGACTCTTAATAACAAAATTTTAACCGATAACTTAAAAAATAAAATTATTAAATATGATCTATATTATTTTCATTATTCATATGAAAAAGATTGCTGCATTTTCATTGTTCTTTGAGGAGAATCAAGAACCTCAAAAATTAATATCAGAATTTGTTCGCATCTATAGATATTTACAAAATACTTTATGCATATCAAAATGAAGTCGAAACATCACATATTTTCATGTGCGTATATAAAAAGTTACATATATCATACTTAATATTTTATTTTAAATTTTGATTTTGAGATTTGGGTAATTAAAATTCAAAAGTAGAGATACTATGTAAGCATAAAAAAATAGAGTTACTTAGAACCCTCATTGGAAATATGTATTCCTAATATAAATAAATTAATCTATGTAAAAGTTCTGATGAATCTGCATTAGCTACTAATTACTTAAAATACGGTTTAGATACCTACTTTTCCCGCACAACATTTTGTATGAATTCGCATTTCGGACTATTACGATACCTAAGGGTCTGTTCGGCTTGTCACTGTGTCCGTGGGAAAAAAAAAATCCACTCAGAGTGAATTTTTTTTTCCCACGTGTACAGTGTTTTAGCCATTCAAAAATCTTCATTCCCCAACCCATTTCCATTCCTTTCAATCTGCCGAACAGGCCCTAAATATGATTTGTGGATCATTAGAGAGAAAATTTTCTTATACCTCTTAAAATTAAAATAGTGAACACAATAATATGGGACATGTGTATATTATAATTTCAAACACAATAAGATGGCACATGTGCCATCGAAGGGATGATAATTACTACCCAAAAATCACAAATATAGATAGATTTTGAAAAGTTCTAGGTTTAAAGTTGGAACACCAATAAATCGACAATTTGAGTAAAAGGAGAGAAACATTTTTTTAATATCTATGCAACTTTTTATAATAAGAAATATTTTGTATACTATTTTTATTGGTACTATCATCGTTACTACTAAATCGAGTCAATAAATTTAAATTAATCAAATAAGGTGAATTCTTAAAGTATTTACCAAAATCATAACTCTATTAAGATAAATCACATATTGTGTAATTTGGTTGAAGAATCTTTTATATGAAATTTTCCGATTTTCAACTCCATTGTTAATTTTTCCGTTCACTGTTAGATCAAGAACTACTATTAAAAATACTTAAATTATATAACTAAAGAGGAGAGTTCAAATGCCTTTATTTTTTGTGCCTCCACCATGCCTTCATTTTTAATACGTTAATTACTCAAAATTTAAATCATAAACTCTAAAATAAAACCGTTAGATGTGATCTATGTTATGTTCTCTATGTGCTCATAGAAAATTATCACGTTTCGATTTTATTTTTATGTGAATCAATAAGTTAAAAAATCAACGTTTAGTAATTATCCACATTTGTATGTTTTTACGAGGTCTTAATGACAACCAAAACAAAGTTGAAATGTCATAATTTTTTACATGTGCATAGATAAAATGATATATAACACATCTAACGGTTTTATTTTAACTTTTATGTTTTAAATTTTGAGTTATTAAAATTTTTAAAAATAAAAGTATGATGAAGACACAAAAAATGAAGGCATTTCAACACTCCTCATAACGAAATCATAATTCTGTCAACGTGAATTCTTGATACATTAACCATGACATAGCACTGATAGCAGTGTAGATATTAATATATCAATTCTCTTAATAAAATTAAAATAGACAAAGCCTATTTTTCTTGAAAAAAACAAAGGCTCTTTTTTCAACGTAGTATGCAAACAAAAGAGATGTTTAGTCCGATGTTTATCGATCCAATTGTGGTTTAGTGAGGACCTTTCGTTTCAATCTGAACAATTGATTAATCCGTTTTTATCAATTTTATATTTTTTCAATTAAACCAAATAAAGTTAAGTGTCAATTTTTGTTTAGTGGACTTCTTGAGAAAAGGGTCTTATTGTATTATTGTATTGTGTTATTGTATTGTGATGCTCACATGTCATCCAATAACTATAATAAAAAGTTAAAGGACCTATCTAAATTAATTAAGAATTATGTCTAACACAGTTAACTTAAATGTTATGTACTTACATGTATGATATTGTAGAATGAAACTTAATACTTGTTACATAAAATGATTTTGAGAACATTTAAAAAAAATAAAGTTAAGGGTCAAATTTCACAATTTCAAATATTTATAAAGAAATTATCTAACCAAGTTTTAAATTTATGACTTCTTACACGGAGAACCATCAATTGTCTTAATCATTAAGTAAGACTTTTAACCTCACCTCCTTTTGAAATACATCTAAATTAATCATTTGATAAATACCAATATTTGTATGCCTTCATCAAGTTTATTAATTTATATACTTCCGTTTTTTGCAGGAAATTTAACATGTGTGAAACATAAGATTGTGCGTGTTTCTGTTTGTTTTAAAGTTGTTGGAAACTTGGAACAGGAGAAAAATTGAAAATAAATAAATCTGGATTGTGCTCTGGAAACCAAATAGAAAATGCCAAGGGGGACTGAGAAAGTGAAATGGAGTCACAGAACTGGCCTGTCTTTGTTCTTTGAGCTCTGTACTATTTTCTAGTAAAAAAAGCGAGAGCTGAGGCTTAATTAGCAGCCGGTAAACAAGGAGAGAACTCAGGAGCCTGAGGCCGACCAAATCCCGTGCATATCTTGCCGACATTTTATTTTTAGCATTTTTTCAAAAAAAAAAAAAAAAAAACCAAAACACTCATGTTTATGGAGAATTCGATTTTTACCCAAGCCGCTCCGGTGTTCTGCGGCCTCAAACACTGAGTAGAAATTGAAACGGCTTGAGTAGAAATTGAATTCTCTAGAAACAATAATGTTTTGGTTTATTTTCTTTTTGGAAAATGCTAAATAAAAAATTTCGGCATATCTTGGTACCTCAGGTTTGCAACTGTATTACTATTTTTTCTTTATTTTTGATAAAAGTAGGAAAATTCCATGAATTTCATATAAAAAGTAATAATTGTTTTTACAAAAGAAAATACCAAACCACTAGCTAGTACCTCTAAACCAAAAAAAAAAGTAAAACATAAAATACCTAAAAACTACATTGTTCAGTTAAAGCTAAAGTAGTACATTTTGGACCAACGGACAAGAAAGTTTAATAAGAATCAACATTTGGTTTAGTGGTAAAAACGTATGTTCTCTGATATGAGAAGTCATTATGAGATCAAAAATCTGAATGTGAAAAATTATTTGTTGTATAACGGTATAGAATTTGAAAACTTGGCATTTATCTTTCTTTAAAAAAAAAAAAGTTTAACAACTGAATCACATAGTAGAGAATCAACTTTTGATCTAGTGACAAAGACTGTCATTTGTGTAGAAAGTTACAAGTTCGAAACCGGATGCAAGATCTCTTGTGAATATTCCAAAAAAAACCATCGAATCTCATAGTAATTTTAGAAACATAATTGCTATCATAAACCGATTGGTCATAGTTCCTCTTATCAATTTCTTCAAATTCAACCAAATCTCTATGGAAATTAGCTAAATCTTCCCTTTCTAGTCCATACGCATTTGTATTATTATTATTGGTTGGTTTCCTAGTATTTTAATATTTAGATATTGCCCATTAAGTAATGGTAGTACATTTATAAATCAATAATTATTAGCCTATAAAAATTCACAAATCCCTGATATTATTAACAAGTTTTTTTTTTATAAAGGAATTAAGAAGTTAAATTGTACGTACACTGTTAATTGAAGTTGGACATCACACAAAAATTGAAGTCCTTTTGTCATTAATTGAAGTTGGATGGTACACTGTATAATACTTGTGACCTTACTTAGTGTTTACAGAAGCTAATAACTACTTGGTATTTATTAATTTTTGCTTTGAGAAAGAGATGAAGGTCAAAGCCTATTAACTCACCTCACACTGAATTTTGAACATGACAAATACTTGGTAATTAAAGAAGATATCCAAAATTATAAGGCTTAGAAGAAAAAATAACAGTTAATTAATTCCAAAGGCTTTGTGTATTTTGCCCTTTTTTTGTTTGGTAAGAAGATAAATTTGGTTATATTTTGCTGATAGGAAGAAATATGAGAGCATTGACTGAGATTAAATGACTCAAATATTATCTATCAATTAATGTTGACAGGATGATTTAAATTATTTTGAACAACAAAGGACTTATTTAAGAAGGCAGGAAATTGCAGATTTTGCATGCATTAGGTGTGATCCCCTTCAGATTTCTGTTCTTTGCTACTTCCTGCTGCAATATATATATCCAAAGTTCATGCAAAGTCCAATGCCATACTTTCAAGTAAGATTTAATGAGTAGGGACTTCATTAAATTATTTGTGCCTGGACCAACAAATTCATGCATGCTTCTTTCTTAAAAAATATTTTCATTTTTTCAAATACGTACCAACTTCCATTTAATTCCTAGCCTAGCTACAACACAACACAAAGTGCATGTGACGAGAAAAATTATCTGTTTGATATAACATGTAATGATTTTAATAGGTTGTACGTGCCGAAATTTTTATTTATACCATTTTAATAAAATAAATTAATAAAATAACCATCGATTTTGGTCAATTCCAATTCTAGCACGGCCGCAGAACACCGCTGCGGATCCATATGGGGGAGGCCACAGAATACCGGAGCGGACCCCCATATGGGGCCGCAGATTCATTCTGCGGACCCCTTTTTTCTTTTTCCTTTCTGTTATTTTACCGAGGCACCCCAGGGGAGACACGAGGCACGAGGCATTAAAAATTGTTTTCCTAAATCGATGTGCATGCATTTTAATTTAGTGGAGACACGAGGCACCCCAGGAGGCACGAGGCACTTTTGACAATAATTGACCAGGAGGCACCCCAGGGGTCAAAAGTGCTAAAAAAAACTGGATTTAAAAAAAAAAAAAAAAGGGTCCGCAGAACCATTCTGCGGATCCATTTAGGGTCCGCAGCGGTATTCTGCGGCCCCGCTCAAATGGGTCCGCAGAATGCCGGTGCGGCCGTGCTAGATTTAGAATTGACCAAAAACAATGGTTATTTAATTAATTTATTTTATTAAAATGGTATAAATAAAAATCTCGGTTGTACGTGTGCCACACAAAGCTAACAATTGCTCCCATGAAGGCGACAGCCTTAGCATATATACTCATTTCCACAAGTCATATCATATGTAATTTTGTAGATATCAACGCATTGGAATAAAGCCAGAAACCTTTTGCTAATCAAATTAATACATGCTGCATGTCCAATATGTTCTCACATGATTATATGTTCCTAAAATTATAGCTCTGTATTTCCCAGTCAACAAGCAAGCCCTCCGTGACAATATATATTTAATTAAACTTAAGCTGTTCAATCCGGCTCACTCTTTCTGTTCATGTTAAAATTTAAATTTGTGATGACGTAGGAAAATTTTACAGGAAGTCTGGAACCATAACTTCTGGCCACCAATTTTATTTTTTCATTTGTTTTTCTAAATTTGTATTGCCTTATTTGTAAGTTCCTTGTTATGATATTTCTCTTGTAATTTTTTGTTATACTCTGAAAATTTTAACTAATTAATTAACTAACAAATTATAAATTTTCAAATAATTAAAGATTTGTAGTTAATTAAATAGGTAAAAATTAATTATATAAGAGGTTATTAAAAATAACCTAAAACTACAAAGTATTAAATTAAAAATTTACGAATAGGATTTCATAAAGTGAAATACAAAATTTGTGACATATTAGGAATAAATAATTTTTTAAAAATGAAAATGTTAATGAGAATTTTGTTAATAAAAATGTAATAAAGTTATAAACAAGTTATAAATTAAAAACGAACATTCAGAAAATTCGTATAAAACACCACCCCTCATAACATAACTTGAGCAGATACAAACATCTGATTGGACAATATTTAATCTCGAAACACATTAAAACACCACCCCGTAGTTAAATAAATTAGCACTTACAAATCTTTAAACTAAAAATCTAAATTTATAAGTTGTTAATTAATTAGGGCAATTAATTAACGACGTATAAAGCGTATCTTTATACGTATTTGAAAATATTTTTAAATTATTACAAGTATAGTAATTAATTAACAAACATACTTTTATCTTATACGTATCAAATACAACTAATTATCGCAATAATTAAAATAATAATTAACCTACGTATTTTTATCGTATAAGTAATTAGTAGAACCGTTTATTATTATAAGAATTAAATAAATAATTTATCTTCAAATTAAAATTATAACAAGCAGTTTATCTTCAAATTAAATTAACTGAAATTAAATTAAATTAACTACGATCAATTCGAAAGCATCAGACTGACTGAACCGAACACAGTCAGATTGACTGAACTAATTAAATATTATGAACCATAGCTAAATGAAATAAATCTGAACACACTAATAAAATAATACGGAGGAGAGTGTTAAGGGACTTTAGTTTAGAATTTAATTAGATTACGAATTTCAGGTCATCTAGCCTATCTTGATTCCGATCTATGGCTTGATCCCGCGGATGACAATACCGGAGTAGGCGAGGATCCTGTAGACTACGCCGGTGTCTAGCGCTTGCACACGGCTCCCGCTTTACATTCAGGTGTGGGATGTCTGAATTATTCTTTTCGTGACGTACTTTTACGAGTCGACCCACCTGACCTGTCATGTTTAATTAATTTAATTAGTTGTAGTGAAAACTGTAGATCATATTTATCCTTTCTGCATTGTAGATAAGACTTGCATAATTCCTGAAAAACTATAATTTACTGTATTTTAGAAGTAGGGTAACTTAAAGATATAGTATATAATATTATATTATATTAGGTTATTAGTTTGTCTTCTTCTTGTAGAAGACAATATATTATTATGTAGTCGCATGCATGCATTGGTGAGCGTTGAGATAAAAGACCGAGTGACTTCGTTCCGTCTCGTAGGATGGGATACAAGCCGACCCGATAGCCACTGAGCTGAGTGGCCACTTGATCCCTCAGGAGGTCTTCTAGGATTATTATATGTATAACTTTGATTTATATACTTTTCCAGTTTCATTTTTACATTTACGTGCACCGGTTCGAGTCCGGTGTACGAATCGATTCGGGACTTTCCCCCCTACATTAGGAGCTACTCACCATATACGGGTGTTTTTTATTCGAGACTGCATAGGTCCTGATTCCGATCATGATTTGTGGCTGGTCGGATTTACCCTGTACGGTTCGAGGCCGTGGGGAGTTGAGTGCACAGTTCGAGTCTGTGGCACTGGTTACTATGTCCCATTAGTCTGGCCTGATGAATGGAGTTCTCTCCTGCTCATGAGGGACGAGATTAACTATATTTTACGTCATACTTGTAGTTTTCTCCTATTTTATATGTTTGGCTGAAGAATCGGTTTAGTGTACGAAACTCGAGATTTAGATATGTCCATCTGCAGGCGTGCTATTTTACATTGAGGGCGATGCTCGTTGTCACTAGACAGCGTGTATCATCGCTCTCATTGATCGCGGTACTTGGACAATATTTTATCCGATTGGCACGGTACGGGGTGACAGGGCGATTAATTTTCCATATTATTATATTAACTTTCACACACAGTATTTAGGTACTGGACTTCGATTTGGATATGGATATAATATTCTCCTTGTGTTTTATTTCGGAAATCTTTTGCATGTTGACATAATAGGTTAATCGCATCATTGAATAGCTGCACCTACTATATGTATTTTCTTTTAATAGTTAATAAGCTAGGTGATATTTATATATAACTAAATAACTTACATATGAATCACACATACGTAATTTTATAATTAAAAGTACTTTGACCGTAGAGGATCCCTGAAGGGATAATTCTGGGTTACATACTGAGTGATTAGTCGCTCATCCACAAATTGTTTCGTTGGTTTTTAGTTACAGAGACTGTTGATCAGCAGCAGGATTTGCCAGAAACTGTCCCCAATGACCACGTAGTTTGATTTACTCTTTATAGGGCTTTTGGTTAGGATATACGAAATCTGATGCTTTTGTTTCGTACATCAGACTCGTTAGATCATGTATCCTCTTTCTTAGATTTTGTTTTACTTTATTATGATTTGGGTTGTATGGACACTATATGGTATGCTTATTTACTGATATTATGACTTGTGCTTTTGTTATAATTATTCACGCTTCTACACTTGTGTATTATTTGTATTTGTTTAACCTTGCGTGTTTATTGAGTTAATGAACACAAGGCGAGGAATGATCACGCCTTAATCCGGAATTCCTTGGGGTGTGAAATTTTTTTTTTGTTATTTCTCATTATTGTAGTCAATGATTTTTCATATATAAAAGCTGCACCATATATTTTATAACACAACATCATCTAATATAGAGAACAATTCTCTTTGTATTACTGCTATTTACATTAACGTCAAATTTACAAAGTAAAATTTTGACTAATTTTACCTTTAAATCCAGACTAATAAATATTGTACTTAATATTTAATAAAATTGTACTTCATATTAATTATCCAAATCTACTAAAACGTACACCATATCAAAATCCTATTTACAAACACTCATCTCAAACCAAACAACATTTAGGCCCACAGTTAAAATGATTTAGATATAGTAGAAACACTACGAAATATTTTTCAAGTAAAAAAAATTAAACTATTTCTTGGTGTGTTACTGGAAAAAATTAAAAAAGTTTTGAATCGGAATTAGTGATCCCAGCTCAAAAGTCACTTCTAGATAAATAAAGAAATTATCGTGATCCTTCTAGAACATTCAAATTCTAAGGTACTCCATCTATTTTAATATATTCCTAAAATCTCTTCTAGAGAAATAGATGGAGTATCTTAGAATTTTAATGTACTAGAAGGATCAGGATAATTTTTTTATTTACTTAGAAGTGACTTTTGAACTGGTATCAATAACTCAGATTTAAAACATTTCTAATTTTTTTAGTAACACACCAAGAAATAGTTTAATTTTTTTTACAACCAGAAAAAATCTTGCCTAAAAATTGTTTCGTAGTGTTTCTAGTATATCAAAATTATAAGATATTTTATCTATTTTGTTTGATGTTCCTTCTAACATATTCAAATTATAAGTTGTTCTTTTTATTTTTAAAAATTAATAAACAAATAAATTCATTTCAGTCGTTCAATTGAGTTTTTTTGGCTGTTCGCTATTTGAAACCAAAAAGTGTATGCCATTTCAAATGACGGACGTACTAAATATGGAATTTCCAGATTTTAGTTGTTTTTTTATTTATTATTTTTGGGCAGGGATATTTCTAAAAATTTCGGTGAGATTTTTGTAAGCAAAGAAGCTTTTTATTTAAATAAAAAGCACTCCACTATTGTTGTAACTTGTAAGTATACACGAGTACATGAGTTGTTTCTCCAGGATTTAGATCAGCTGAAATTCCGAAACCAATGAACAGTAATCCTGAAATCTCTGCAATCCGAATTCAACTATCGAATTTTTTCTGAGAACGCATCTCGAAACAGCTGGTTTTTTCTTGCACGCATCTTGGAATAGTTCGACGGCTGGATTCGGATTGCAGGAATTTCAGAATTACTGTTACCGGTCTCGAATTTCAGCAGATGCGCTTTCATTTCTCCAAGCCCTCTAAGGCCCCCAGTTTCCAAGTAAATAGATTTCATTCTAATAGTAATTACCAGAGCACGATTGGAAGGGACCTCCAAGCTGCATGAAGCTCATCTGAAAAAAACAGCCATCCATTTTCGGTAATGGTTATGTAAAATATATAGAGTCAAAATAAAAAAATATATAACTTGTGTGTTGCATAAAGTCAAAAGAGTGAGTCTATGGTACTATGCATAGCACGGATTGATCCATAATACGAATCAATATTTTCGTTTTCAAAATTCTAACAGTCAATCCTAACCGTTCAACATGATTCTCACATGAATATGTACTTGTAGACCGAATTTTATATTTTTTAGAATTTTTTTACTATTTTTTAAAATTGATAAAAATATAACTTGATCTGAAAATTATGTACAATTCAAAATCAGTGATTTTCTAATATCTTTATCAACTTTGTAAAATAAAGTCAAAATAAAGTTGCCAATATCTTTATCAACTTTGTAAAACTTGCCAAATAGCATATCAACAGCCCTACTAGAAGACTTTTTGTTCAAATAGGCCACAGTGACGTGGACAATTTGGGAAGACAGGGATTTAGCAAATTCACATCACCCTAAGGTAACAAAATATTTGTTTAGATCTGGACCATCTGATCAAAACTCGTACGAATATTAAAGAGGTATGTACATTTTACCTCCAGCTGAATTGGTCCGAATGATCTAAACAGAAATACTCTGTTACCTCAGAGGATTTAGCTCTCCCTGAAGGATGAATTTATGGTACAACTGTAGTACTCGATTTCAAGTTTTCAACTATTTTGAGTATTCGACCAGAATTCAGATCCTCCCCGGTACCGTAATAGGGAATCTTTTACAATTACTTGATCTGGACCGTTCTTTTTAACTTGGCACGAATCTCAGAGCCCAATATTACTGCCCCCTCTGTCAGTCCGAATCTCAAAGCAGCTGAGAGTTAATATCAAACCGTAAAGTGAAGGAAATCTTTTACAGTAATGGAGAGGATACTTGTCCCGACCCGAATCGCGCAATTTTTTTTAAAACTTTCTAAAACAATTGCAGTGTGATTTTGATGTGTCTGATTCAAATTAAACGGTCAAGACTGCATATCATAATTGCGTCATAAATGCAATTATGATGGTCCAAATATAGGTGGATATGGTATATGAATTAGTGAAGTTTAAACTAGCAAGTCCCGTGCTTCATTAATTTTCCGTCCTCTAAAATCACTATGTGCAGCATTTAATAGGACTAATAAGTATTTAATTTTTTATCAACATTCCCGTAGGAATAAGATAACATTATAATGTTCATGAGAGACAACTAACACAGAGCCCCTTTATATATCTCCGCAACCAATCTAAACTCCAAGAGAGAATTCAACCCACAGTCCTCATTTTTACAATTCAAAATAAAAAAAAAAAATTCACTGCAATTCACTGACCTTGAAAGCTTTGAATCTTCTCTTCAATTCGATCAACCACCCGTCTCGCATGCCAGCAGTGACTCTGTGCGACATCACCCGCTGTTAAATCCTTGCGCGTTTTAGGTTAAAATGGCATTTTCCACCATGATCGACCCCCTTTATTGTCAAGAAGAGCACCTAGACTTCCTTGATCACCACCGAGAAGAAAATGAAGAGAGAGAAACAACCACACCGGCCTCCATCGCTGAAGAAGAGAGAGAAACCAATCTACACCTCCTGTCTTCTCTCTCCCACAAAGAAACAGAGACCAACCCAAAAGCCCAAACAGCAAACCAAACATCATGTTCTCTCGGTTACCTCTTCTCTGGAGCGAGAAGAGACATGGTCGCATGGGTGGCATGTGCCGTGTTGACGCACGGTTTCACTACACAAACCGCTCTTCTCTCTGTCAACTACCTCGACCGATGTTTCTTAAGTGGGGTATTACAGTTGCAACCTGACAAACCATGGATGGGCCGCCTTGTGGCAGTTGCTTGTCTCTCTTTAGCGGCCAAGATAGAAGAGACCCAAGTACCTCTCATCCTTGACCTACAGCTGCCAGTTACCTGGGAAGAGGAGACCGGTACAGATGGTGGTGCCGGGTTTTTGTTCGAGGCAAAGACTGTTAGAAGAATGGAATTGTTGGTTTTATCGGCGCTTCAGTGGCGATTAAATTCCGTCACCGCGTTGTCTTTCGTGCAACCCTTGGTTTCTCTTCTCTATTCTGAGAAAAGGGGTGATTACCTTACCGCCCGGTGCGAAAGGATCCTTCTTTCGGTTTTAGATGGTGGGTGTTTGTTCTTTTATTTTCATTTTTTCTGTTTGCTTAAATTGATTTTGGGAACTAAATAATTTCTCCCTTTGTTAGATTGGAGATGGGTTAAGTATGCTCCATCAGTCTGGGCAACTGCAGCACTTCTTCACGCATTGGAGCTTAATGAAACAGAGCGTGTCATATCTCTCATTAAGGTTTCAAAGGTTGGTACAGGATATATCTTTCCTCAATTACATAATATATTAATAATAAACTTTGAACTAATTGCGTAATTAAATGCAGGAGAAGGCACAAGAATGTTATGATCTGATACTAAAGGGAATAACGGCTAGCAATCGCAAGCGCAAACATTTCCTCTGTAACTTTTATCCTGAGTCACCACCGGCAAGCCCGAATGCAGTGATCAGTACATGTTTCAGCTGTGAGAATTTGTCGAGCAGCAATGATTCGTTCAGGTCGTGGTCTTCATCGACAACCTCTTCGCCTGAACAGCCGGTGAAACGAACTCACTATAGTAATATAGCGGATTACAGCAGTAGTCTTTTGAGAGAGGAAGAGAGTAGGCAAGCATGGGAATTATAATAACTACATAATATTAATTGTGGGTTCATTGCAAAATTTTATTAAAAAAATTGAGACCATCAATGTTCTCCATCACCATGAGATGATTATTTATCAATTCCTTCGGATCGTGCCGTACGGCTCATGGCAAATCTAAGTTTTGATATTCTGAGGTTCTCTGAAAAATACACTAAAAATTCCGCCCTTCGAAGAATATTATAACATTCAATGTTAGAATTTTGGTTTCTTACGTGGGCAGATATCAGTTTTTGCATGAGCTCATCCTTACAACAAGCTCGAAAAAAAAGTCATTACATGAGTCATCCATGTAAGAACTACTCATATTATAGGTCTTCATGCAAATACTCAATTTCGACTTGAGAGTAGGTCTGATGGACATCGGACCTACCTCAGTTCGACGGGTTTAATCACCATCGATTTTCTTTTAGATTCGTGCGAAATGCTTTAAACCCCGTGCGTGTATGTTTCAAGTTTCGTGCGCACAAATTACTCCGTTCTCCTACGGTAGATATGTCCATCGGAACCAAACTAGGTCCGATGGGCATCGGACCTACACTTATCTCCTCAATTTCAGACTTGTTACATGAGTTACCCTTGTAATAACTTTTTCTTGTCTCTTTACATAAGACTGCGCATGCAAGTCTGAGATTTGGCACCTGCAAGAAATATTTGCAAGGTTAGAGAGCGTGGGTCCAATCTTAGTATTTGTAAGGATAGAGAACTGAGTAATTGCAAGGTTAGAGAACGTGAGTCCCACACGGTTTATTGCAAGGTAAGTGAACTGAATAATTACATGAGTAGAGAAGGTGCCCCCCCCCCCCTGTTTATTTGAATGGTTAATGAAGGTGAGCCCCACTAGGTTATTTGCAAAGATATCGTTAGTACTTTTTTCATGCTCTATAATTCCTAATATTTGCATGGATATTCCAATGCAAGTAATGACCACATTCAAGCATAATATTAAAATGCCCTATTTATACAATCTTTACCGTACCAATCTTGTACCAGTCCAATACTTTTTTACATTTTCCACCTCTCATTAAACCAAATTAACATAAACACATTGAAATATAGAGAGAAAGCATGTAATAAGAATTAATTAACATAATATAATTGTCATACATTGTACCAAAAGACCAAAAAATATTACAACAACATTCATTCGCACACAAAAAACCTAACATAGCACAACAATTGATCACAACTTTGTCAAGTTTTTGTCGTTTGTTATTGCAAATAGCACACAACATTTCTTTTATTGAACTACCACACATTTTGGATTATTTGCGACACATGTTTGATCATTAAGGGAAACAAATGCTAAGTTAAGTAAGAAATTGAGCAAGTTGTAAAATAGCAGCACTTGTGAAATTATATTTAGCCGTGTATGGCTTTGATTTTGAACTAATTAACCTTTTTAATATGAGGGAATAGGCTTGTTTAAGTATCTTAACCTAATGCATTTTTTGATGTGTTGTGCAGGTCGACTGCACATTGGTAGAGACATGGTCATGAAAAAATTATCTTTTTCTAATTACCTTTTCTAAATTCCTATATTGGTAGAGACAACAGTATTTTTGTTTGAACTAGTGTTTGTTGAGGAGTTTACTTATTTGTGATCAAAGACATTTGTATTTTTATTTTGGGTTTTTTTAGCCTTTTTTTTATCTTAATCAGTGTTAATCAATTGCTTGAATCAATTTTGAATTTCAATTAGTTGTTATAAATTGTTGTGAGGAGTTTATTATATTTATCTGACATAAAGCAAATTCCTACAAATACATCATTATAACTATATTAAATAATCATGTTTAGAATGACACCTATTTTATCTTGAAACAATTATAATTACATTATCTTGAAAAATAATGGTCTGGATCTAGATTACTGGTTTTAAAGCTAATAGTCTTGACAATCCAGATTAATTACATGGGCAGTGTAGGACTTTTTACATGAGCCTTTAGAATAAAATAATAAAAACAGAATAATCAAAACTTGTTACATAGGTAAGCCATTGGAATTGTTTAGTCTCAATTCTGTAGACTTATTACATGGGTATGGGATGAGGTTTTTGAATGGATCTTCATTAAAATATACTATCTAGCACTACTGGCGGGTCATGGGTCAATAAGAGACAATTGCATGGTTAAACATCAAATTTTTTACATGCGTTATTTGTTCCATGGGACTGCCATGCAACAAGTTTTCTGGTATCAGAAATGTCATTTCTTTTGCATAAGATCTTCACTACCATGTAACAACTAAGTGGTACCGTATAAGAAGTCAAAATTGTAGTAGTGATTGTTTTGTACACAGCAACATATATTTCAACGGTAGTTGGGAACAATTTGAAATTTTACATGCCGGATGATGAAATTAAATTTCTTGTCACTTACTGGAGTCAAAATGAAAAGCCTGTGAGTTCCTGTGCAAGCTACTATGTTACATTCATTAAATGTTGCAACCGCAAAGAGGGAGACAGGCAGACAGCCCATTTCACATAAGTTCTTCAATAGACCCGCGCGCGTACTTCATTGTTAAAGGCAAAGTTTTCAAATAACTTCTCGTGCATCTGGCCAATGCATGTTAATGTGTACGAATTAAATAGAATTTTTAAGAAACTTTTAGTCAAAATAATAAAACATAATAAGATATTAACATAATCTTCGATTACTTAAAAATAATATAATATTAATTACAAGATGAAAAATTACAGTAAATTATGCTAATCATGCAATATTAAATTAAATTATGCTAAATTATGCTATTTATGCTAAATTAAAGTAAGTTATGCTAAATAGGCTAACATATACTAAATTATGTTTAATATGCTAAATTATGCTAAAATGTGCTAATTATGCTAAAATGTGCTAATTATGCTAAATTAAGCTAATTAAACTAAAATGTACTAAATTAAGCTAAATTTTGCTAATTTAACTAATTAAAATTAAAATATACTTAATTAAACTAATTAAAATTAAAATATACTAATTTTGGTACATTTCTAACAAATTCTATCAATTTACAACTATTAAACTAAAATATACTTAATTAAAACTAATTAAAACTAATTAAACTTAATTAACACAAATTAAAACTAATTGAGAATTAAATTATACCAATTTTAGTATATTTCTAACAAATTCTATCAATTTACAATCATTTTAGACTTCAAATAAATTAAAAAGGAATAAAGACTTGCAAAGTGAGAAGAGGAGGAGAAAATTTGGAGAAAGAGAGAAAGTGAGGAGAAAGAGTGTGAATTTTGTGAGAATGAGATTTTTGACAAAAACCAGAACCCTTGCTATTGTTTTATAAATATTCGAGCCAGTCATTTTTTGGTTGGTTGGATTTTAAATTGTGACCGGCTATATTTTAGCCGGTTGTGAAAAAAATTAGAATCGGCCAAAACATGACCGGTTTGGGCATTTTTAAAAATGTCCAACTAAACTAGGTATAATTATTAATTTATATTTAATTATGGATATTAATAAAAATGTCGGGTACACGCGGCTCATGCACCGTATTTTCAAGCACTGACTAAATATTTGAATGTGATCTACGAACGTATTATAAAAAATAAGAAAATTCAAATTATATAATAAAATATTAGAATTTTATATGGAAGTTCAAACTTATATCATTATATGTACTGTCATGTGAATTTTATACAGCAAAAATTTCGGATCTGACATGTTACAATCAAGTTTCGCGCCAACCCCGTTATATCTGTTGGATAATGGATTGGCAGACCCGCCGAACGGTAGCAAAGAGGACCCAAAAAGAACAGCTAGAAAACAACATTAAATGCATCTCCTCGCATATTAAATGTGGGTTCTGTTCTATAATTTGGTATACATGTACCTGTTTCCTCGTCCCCATTTAAGTTGCTTTAAATTTTTTTCTCAAAAAAAAGTTGCTTTAAATTTTTCTTAGCAAGTTCAGAACAAAGAGCCAATACCCGTGAGAAGCATCTTATGCCAACTTGCCAAGCCTATCATATTCAATCTACTTGTTTCTCATGCTTTAAATGTTGAACTGCTATATTGATTTTTATTTTTTTTTCTTCTTTTTATTCGTTTTTCTGCCGCTCAAATTCACTCGATAGTCGATAGTATATGCTTCCCTTGCTAATCTTGTGTCCCCGGATATGGTCCAAACTTACCACTTTATACTGATTTCTTTTTCTCTGTTTAGAGTTATCTAAACAGATTTAGCCATACCTTGTTATTTTCTTCTCTTGTTGCATGATTAAAATTAGGCATGCATGATGATTGCTTGTGGTTGTTGAATGCATAAACTGGGAAGAATCCGACTGGACAGTCACGCAGATGCTGTATACAGAGCAGGCTGACGTCCCCGTGCATGACAATTACTCATCAGAACAGAACAATGCCTTACTTTTTAATTAATTGATAGTGGTCAATTGGTCATCTCCAACTATTACACTTGCCTCTGTAACTAAACTTCAGGAATCCGAGGCCAGTTTGCTGTTTTGGTGAAGTATGAGAGATTGAGAGCATGTATATGACACAGAGACAGACAACACATTCTGATTTCTAACGCTGTTAAGAACTGCTTGTGTTTCCATTTTTTCTAACTGAAACAGAATCAGGTATATCGCTCGTACTATCATACATCATAATCAGGAGTGGAGCCAGACTTTCAAACTATGGGAGTCAAACATAAATAGGGGGTCAAGCATATAAAAATTTTCTACTACAAATGAGAGTCAATTTCACACTATCCATAATATTTTAGTTTAACAATATTAAAATAAGGTACAAATACAAAAAAAAATTGAAAATGAATGATGGTCAATTGACCCCCATTCATTGAATGTGGATTCACCATGATCGTAATCTACTAATCAAAATACTGTATTGGGAAGATTCCACTGTAATTTATATTTATACATGTATTAAGTTATAAAAAGATTTAGTTTTGCGTTGAATTTAAGAATAAAGAAAAGGTTATCGTGGAGAAGTTTAAGTTATAATGATGGGGTAATTTAAAAATGTCTGGCAATTATAATACTGTGATTGATGGTGTTATGATTAAAGAAGCTTTTGTAATTAATTATGAGATAATATTCTCTTTTCCCGGTTCGCTCTAATTTCGTCTCTCATATATACATAGTTCAGTCTCAGTTCTTTTATTTTCAACCTCTCCATCAGGGGCGGAACTAGAAAATTTTGACAGAGGTGGCTGAAAATTAAAATGTACAATTGTGGTGAGTGAGATTTGAACCCAAGACTTTTCAACCATAAAATAAAATTTTAACCACTAGGCTACAACTAAACATATGTTATTTATCGAGGGTAGCTAGACTATATAGAAAATTTAAAAAAGATAAAATTCAATTAAATTCCTATATGTATAATTAAAATTTTAAAATTATAAAGGTGGCATAGCCACCTCTGGCTAAGCCTTAGTTCCGCTCCTGCTCTCCATTTCCTTGCACTTTTCTTTTTGGGTAATATACTTTTCGTCCTTCTATTATATTTTTTCTTTTGACAAAATTCCTTCTCCAAACCCTTCATTTTCGCTTCTTTTGGCAGGTTCTTTTTTACATTTCACAATTAATTTCTAAAATGTGTAGTTGTATGAATTTTTGCACAAAGATGTTAAACACATGCTTTTGCAAGTTTAAAATGCTAACTGGTAAAAATTTAGTATTTAAAAACCGGACAGTGCAACTTAAATTCTAAACTCTAAATCCTAAATCAATATTTGATCTCGTAGCAAAGACAATGCTCCATGTGTGAAAGATTGTAGATTCAAAACTCAAATAAAAAAATCTCTTAAGAATATTAAATAGCTAGTGACTTGACTTCCAACCTTAATAAAAATTTAATCTTTCTCTAATATACTCCTTTTGAACCTAACAAAACAATAGTCGCTTGGGTTTTGGCAGGCACTTGAGAGTAGGTCCGATGGGCATCGGACCTACTTTGGTTCGATGGGTTTAATCACCGTTGATTTGCTTTAAGATTCGTGCAAAACGCTTTAAACTTCATATGTGTCTGTTTCAATTTTCATGTGCACAAATTTTAAATTAAATCGGACGGTCATCATGCTCATTGAACCTAAAAGTAGATCCGATAGGCATCGTACCTACTCCGTTTTCTGTGGCAGGACTTTAATTATTTGAGCGAGAAACAATTCTAAACAAGCTATACTGGATTTCTATTGGTCGAGAAACAGTACTTGGGCCGAAATGAATTGGGCTTAAAGATATAAAAATAAGATTGAACAAACCTAACCTTGCATTGTTGAAAGTTAGACTAGACTAGAGCAGCAGATATATGTCCTCTGGTTCAAAGGCAATGCCCTTTATATATTTTGCTCCCTTTTAGAGACAGTACCTTTTTTTATGCTTGTTCAGTTGTTCATGCTAAAGCTTCTGCGGCTCCATTAGCCTCGGTAGTGGCTGTTTCCATGGCATGCAACTGTAGCAGTAATTAATTCCTCAAGTTGTCAGTGCACTTTTAATTCCCAATCTCTTCCAAAGTTGAAGCCAATCTTTTTCAAAATACCTACTTTTTGAAAAATGCTTAGAGACGAAAAAAAACTAAAATTTCATATTTGTTTGTAATGATTCATTTATTCTGGCACTAATTCTTAAGAAAAATAAATTCTATGGATTTATTAAAAGGTCAATTCATTCATTATAAGTTCATAATATTAAAAGGAACTCTGAGCTATGAATTAAATAGACCTAAAAGCTACAAAGAGGGGATAATGAACAAATGCAAAAATTAATTTCCTTGTTATTTCTTGTATAGTACATGCTATTACACATGAAGTCGTACTCAATTCGACAAAATTGTTTGATTTGAAAGGAGATCATGAGATCATCTATAAATTAACCTCATTCTACTTTGAGTCCTAAGAAATTAATATGGACACCATTTTTCTATACTACAAATGCGATCTCCTAACTTATTTTAGGAGGAATTCAATTACCACATTTTTGGTGTCCTATATGACTACAGTTCTATTTTTCATTTATAATTTAAATTTAAAATTTTCAAATCATAAATGTGAGCCATTGATTTTTTATTTTATTCTTAAAAAATTCACATAAAAAAATTTAAATTTTGAGTTTGTTTTGTACAAGATCAAATGGTGCAAAAAAAAAAAAAAAATTGTGCATATTAATTAAAATAGCCCGTTGATATTTTTAGCGTCTTGACCCAGTACATACAAATTTTATTACAAGATTTGATTTGAATATAGAGATTATATTGAACAATTTAGATCGACTTCTTAAATCTCAAAAATAGAAATTAAAGTCGCAATACCGGATGATTGGTGGTAAACTGGTAATGTGTTAGATACAGCACAACGGTCCAACTCAAGAATGAGAACGGAGTAGGTCCGATGCCCATCGGACCTACTTTTAGGTTCAACGAGCATGATAACCGTCCGATCTAATTCAAAATTTGTGCGCACGAAAATTGAAACATACACGCACAAAGTTTAAAGCGTTCCGCACGAATCTTAAAGCAAATCAACGGTGATTAAACCCATCGAACCAGAGTAGGTCCGATACCCATCGGACCTACTCTCAAATCCTCAAGAATATATGACCTGTAATAGAAAGAAGATGTAATGCACTTCTTTTGCTGTAGTTTTTTTTTTTTTTTTTTCTAATTTGATGATGGGATAAACATTACTTAGTGTGGCCATAATTTATCCTATGATTTGAAACATCAATTATTTAAATGAACCTACAAATTTCAACTGAATAAGTTTGATTTGCATGTTTTTTCTAACTAATAAAAAAATATATATACCAGAAAAGTATTAAGAGAAATATTATGTGCGATTTCTTTGATAACCCTTTTTGTTACTTATATACTTACAAGTTATAACATATCTTTAGTGTTAACATATAAAAACAGATCCAAACTCTGCAAAATTGAATAAGAAAAAAGTTAATAGTCTGAAAAATTAAATAAAAAGATGGTTAACTATTAACTAACGAGGTAAAAAGAGAAGAGACGTATATAGAAAAAGAAATGATTTAGACTACTTTACGATTCATACATATCAAGTGAGTACGAACCTTAACGCGAATCGAACAGTTTCGACCGAACATCAAATCAAAATCGATCCGATGCCAATTAGAACGCTCGAATTCCACAAATTAAACCTTTCTTCCACAAAGGCGACACTGCTACAGATTGATCCCCACCTGTACAAGGAATTCGTATCACCTAATAACAGAATATTTCTTTTTGGATCTGGACCGTCCAATCAAAATTCACAAGACTATTAAAGCAGCTTTGTGGGTTCCACCTCGGACCAAATTGGTCCGGATTCCAATCGAACAGTCATGAAGTTACCTCTGACTAACAGGGGCGGAGCTAGACTTTCGAACTATGGGGGTCAAATATTTATGGGGATCAATCATATAAAAATTTTCTACATAAATTAGGAGTCAATTTTACAATTTCATGATATTTTACTCTAAATTCTATAAAAAATCATATATAAATATAATTTTTTCTTTTAAATATGGGAGTCAAATTTTTTTTTTTTATTATAGCCCATAGGCAACACACACTTTTTCCTACTTTTAGCAGGATTCAAACCCACGTTCTCCGTAGGAGAGTGGGGGAAGTTATCCTCTGCGGAGTTCTATAAAACTCCGCAGGTGCGGAGCAAATGAACGGACCAGATTAACTCTCAGCCGCTTTGTGATCGGGCTAACGGAGGGGACAGTATTATTGTGCTTTTAGATTCGTGCAAAGTTAAAACTAACGGATCACTAACGGACCAGATTAAAAGAACCGCACGCTGCGGAGCTTTTAAGCTCCGCAGAGGATAACGTTCCGGAGAGTGGGGTGTCCTAACCAGCTGCACTAGGCAGCAGTGATGGGGTCAATTGACTCCATATCTTCTTTCCTCCATCCGCCACTGCCTTGAGGATATGGATTCCCATACAAGTACTTTGCTTGGCCACAACTAGGTCTCTCTCTCTCTCTCTCTTCGCGCGTGCGTGCATGTGTGTGAGAGAGAGAGACTGCATAAGCTATAAAAGAAGCTAAATAACTCTACAGCAGCTGGACGGGAGTAGTCTACTTCTTTATTTTCGGG
Organism: Carex myosuroides; assembly: GCA_028015225.1. Classification (NCBI taxonomy): domain Eukaryota; kingdom Viridiplantae; phylum Streptophyta; class Magnoliopsida; order Poales; family Cyperaceae; genus Carex; species Carex myosuroides. The sequence continues at coordinate 8,745,610 of CM051482.1, forward strand.
CTCCAACTCGTTAAGAATTCACATCCTCTTCATTACTACACAAGATAATTTTTTACAATTAGTGGATCCGGACTGTATTTTTTAACTTGTCACAATCTCAAAGCCCAATAATACTGCCCTTACGCTAGCCCAAATCCCAAAGCAGCTGAGATTTAATCTCAAACGTGAAGTGAGGGAAATCGTCTAAGGTACCTGAGAGGATACGGATCCACTCATTAATGACCAGCATTTCAGAACGAAACATTCCACTTTACGGCTTTCCCCTAGATTAAAGCTCTTCAATTAATCATATTCAGAAAAAAGAATTTGATAATTTAATCATCTGATTCTTCATTAGAAGATGGCTTAGCTAGCTTAACATATTGAAATTTGTTTGTAATATCCCTTGTGAAAAGGTGCATCAACCAAAAAAGGATAGTACATTCTATGGATTCGCATTGGATGTTAGTGCATCAACAAGAAGAACAGTACATTCAACGAATTTGTGTTGGATGATTACTAGCTAATTTTCAGAGGATAGTTGTAAAAGATGGCATAGAATAAATGCTTAAATGGAACAGAAGTTTTGAACTTGGGCTCTGGCATCATACTAGCAATTGTGGGCCTTGGCTATGTCCAATTAAAGATGCTATGAAGATAGTACCTTCTATATAATAAAGTGTAGCATCTAATCACCCAAAACATCATATGGATCACATTTCCACACACAAAAAAAAAAAAAACCTAATTTGTTTCAATCCCTGAAATCCAATTTTCCTTTTGTGCAAGTATGCAGCTATTCTTTCAGTCGATGAAAAAAGGCAAGTTCAGGAATGAAGTAGAGATGACTTGCATTTCTAGGGACCAGAATAATTGAACTACAAATTAGACTGGTAGGCACTTCTGATATGAACTACTTCAAGCTTCTTTTAAAATGCTCCTTTTAAAATGCTCCTTTATAAATTTTTCAGCATAAGAGGGGTACTTTTTCCGTATATATGAGAGGAGGCACTTCTGATATGAAAAATCGATCCAACCACCGTCAGTTCGTAGGACAAAAAGGCATCTTGATTGAGTGAACTGCGGATGTTTGTCAACCTTCCAAATAACATAAAATAATTACTATTACTCATACAGAAAGCAAGCTATATCAAATGAAAGTCTACATTAGGCAAGCATGTTCTCCTGTGGGCAACAGGGGTGTATATCAAGTTACAACTCTACTCCTGAGATTGTTTCTTGAAATTCAGGGTTGTCAACTGAGAACCCCATTCTGTTAGTGTGGTCTGCTCCTTTTGAAACTTAAATTCTATACATACAGGACAATTTTTTAAAATTGTAATGGGCCCAGTAACTCTAACCTTTCATGTGGCTCCTGCCACTGATGCCATGCTGCTTACAAAAGAACGTCTTCATTTAAATGACTTGTTGTTCTCAGATTAGTATGTTTAATGGTACTGATAATATTTTGTTCAAACCAGGACAATTTGAAGGTCTTGCTCCCAATTGAATTGTAACAATTCAGGTTGGTCTGATTTGTAGCAGCGTGTTCCTAATCCCATTTCCCAAGAGATTAGGGCAATTATGTTTACCTTCGTAGTCTCACATGTAAACAAGAATTATATCATAGGTCACTACATATATGAATTCATCGTCATCCTTGCTTTTCCACTTCATTCAAGCATTTCCAAAACACCTCCCACCACCCATCCCCGAAAAAAATAGCATCATAACTAACAAGCAGTAAAAAGAAGAAAAAAAAACAGGGATAACATTACCATGATAGCTTGTAGACCACAACCAATCTTATCTTCGGCATGAGGATGATATGCAAGAAGCTTTAAAATAATAAATTCTTCATCCTCTTTATTTAGTTCTTCACCGTCCATGTATCTGATTAATATATATATAACATCTCTATTACGCCATTTTAAATAACAATTTCACGATCACTTACAAAACAGAAGTTATACTCTAAATATGTAAAAGGAAGATACATCATGAATGAACAAAAAAATAAAAATATTTGTGTGTGTGTGTGTGAGTGAGAGAGAGAGAGAGAGGCAGAGAGGGGAGGGGGTGGATTTGTGAGCCAATAGATCAACTATAATCTCTCCCAACTTTGAAATTAACTACATATATGAAGTTTAGAATTTGAAGCAAGTAAAGCTGCTACCTGCTACACATTATTTATCTTTCAAAGTCTCTTCCAGAATATGATTGAAGTTTTGGCCTTAAAGAATTAGTTTAGTATAAGTCAAGCGGTCAAAATTAGAAGGTTTATAAGTTAATTTTAATGCGCTCATTTTTTGAACGTTTTTTTACCACTCGACTCTATACAAAATTAATTCGAAAATTTAAAATTTTTGCATGTAGACGCATCACTAGTAAGGTAGATGGGTTTCAAAGGTTTGGATTCGTCATTTGAAGCCAATCCGATAGGTTTTAGAGTTGAGTTCACAAAGAGGCTTGGTGAACTTAAGAACACCCTAGTTCTACACGTCAAAATATGCTATAATATTAGTAGTACAATTCCATCGTTTCAAACTTTCAATACCCAGTATTTTAAACAGTTGTTAGCAGTTCATAGCAGTGAGGTCTCAATTAAATTGGGCTATCGTAAGGAAGCAATACCCTTAGCCCGTTCGGCAAGGGTGTGAAGATTAAATTTTAAACGGCACTAAGAAGAATCCATTCGGCAATAAAATTGAAGAGTAACTTCCTTAAGAATGCTTTATGCTGGACAAAATGCTAAGCCATGTAGAGTCATGGCTTAAAAACTTGAGCAAGCTTAAGAAAAGTGGGGAAAAGGAAGACTAGGAAAGTTGTTTTAAGCTTTGAAAAGGAGCACTTCTTACAGTGCTAAGGAGCTCTAGGGAGGATTCATCCAAGTGTGCCTAACAGGTACTACTGTTTTGCATTAAAAAAAAAAATTCTAATACTATAGAATTAGAAACCATTGATACCATATCCGTACTATGGTGCTACAACATAATACAAAACCATGTATAACAGTTTTGGTACCATATCCGTACTATGGTGCTACAACAAAGCTACTAACATATGGATAGTCAATTAACCATGCGACTATATATAAGCAAAATAAAAAAATGCAAGTGAATTAATTTGAGCATAATCTCACATTGCATTATAATTCTTTTTACTCCCCCGAAAAGACCCCTGGAATCACTGAAATATGCAAGTGGATTAAGACTCTCTTCTAAGCCACCTGTACATTTAATAAAAAATATTTGGAACCAGACTTTGGAAATTCAAAAAAAAAAAAAGTTACCAGTTTTCTGCTATGACCACTGTGGATAACTGCTATAGAGAAACACTACACCACTGTAGCTGTAAAATCAGCAATGATTTTACAGTTTTCTCCAGCTTTATAGCCACTGGAGTCTCAAATGGATATAACACACTGATTACAACATTTCAAATCCAGCATAATGGGAAACTAAGACCTTCACTTTTCTCCTCCTTGCATACAATATTTGATTCTATAAAGCAGAGATCATTATTAAAATCAAACTCATATTGGAAACCATTCACAGTGTACCTGTTTGAGTGGAGAATCTCCTTGGCAAGCTGCACAGTCGGCTTGATATCCCTCAGCATCTCCGCCTCCTTTTCCTTCCACTGTCTATAATCCGGCTCCTTGATCCATATATCCGTTACCGACTTCGTCGGCGACGGCGGACCCGGCTGCCGCACAGGTGGGGTAGACGGGTCGTCGGAGGATCCGGATAGGTGGCGGCGGGAGAATGCAGCCGCTATCACCGCCGCGGCGGAGGCGGTGGTAGAGCGGTATGTGAGATAGCGGAACGGGAAACCTCTCGATAGCAGAGCTGAAGCCATTTCTTTCGGCTTCGAGAGGAAGTGTGCGCTTTGGACTGAAAAGGGATATAGGATGAAAATTGTCCGAAGTTTTTCGGGGCCTCTAGCCCAGTTCGCCATATGTAAAATTGGATGGATGGGGCTGTAAAAATGGTCACAAATTCGGTTGGAAAAAAATTAAGGCCCAATTTTACTCGTGAATAAAATTTCAGGGCCAGTTGTCTTTTTATATGACATTTCTTTGCAATAAGATCTTCTGCGGAATTATGTAACAATTTTTTTATTAAATAGACTTGTTTCCCCGAGGGCTTTTGTTTTAATTTGTTTCTGAACATAAATTCACATTTTTAATCATATGAACTTACTCCGAGTGGTGTTCTTATGAAGTCTAGACATTGAAATTTATTAGTTTATTAATCATTTATGTGTGCTTGATTGGATGAACTGGCAACAGTTGAAATGGTCCGCTTCTGTTGTGCCAACTTTTTATCTGTGGTTTTTTTTTTTACCTCGATCAACTATTGAAAAGGGACAAAGGAGGTCAATGAAGGAGGAGGAAAGAAATAAGATGGACCTGTTAAAATTTGTAGTAGGAGCAGAACCAAGTGTTAGATCATTATTTAATGATGGGTTAATTTGTACAATTATTATAATTATGAATTGTATATTAAGAGAATTCAAATAAAAGTTATTATTGTGGTTTATAATATGCTGAGCATTAATGTGTCATATAGAATATGAATCTTTAACGTGTAGAATTTAAAATGTAATTTTAATAATAACGATGAGCTAAATTAAAAAATTACAGAAATGACTGGGCAGGCCATTGAGTGTTTTGATCCTCATAATACAAAGAGTTTGAACTCACTCTTGTTATTTCATTGAACAAGTGTAGAATTCTAAAGAGATTCTCTAAAGAACCTTTCTATTCTAGAAGAACCAAATCGATAATATTCTCACGTACAAAGAACTCAAAACTCAAAATTTAAGTTACTTTAGAAAACCCGAATTCGATTAGAGAAGGCTGCACGGATTATAAGTGATGAGGTTGAACAACAGATTACAACTAAGACACCTTGAGGTGGTAGAAGATTGAAAAACAAATTTCTAATTCTTCGAGATATTTCGTGCGCGGAAGGAAATTACGTCGGGATATATTCATATCGTAAAGTAATCCATGAAAAAAAAAGGCGACTTCTTCTTGGAAAAAACGGATTTAGAATATCTACGCATTCAATCATTAAAATTAATATTCACCTCTCAATATTTTATCGTCTTTAATATTTCCTCTCAGATTAGAATGACCTACAATAAGTTCGAAGTATGGCGTAATACATGCACAAGTTATGAAACTATCCTTCATAACATTTATCCTTTTCTTCTTCTCTCAAGCAAGCATGTTGGAATTGGGACCAACCGAATGTTTTATAATTCTGATTTTTTTGTTTTGTTTAATTTTATCTCTAAACTCAGCATAGGTAATTTAAACTGTTAATTTTTTAAAATAAATATGAAAGTGGAGCCATCCAACTTTAATTACTTAGATGACATCCGACGACGACGACTCTGTACAGTAGATTAATCGTTGTAAGGAGGACGACATATTTGGATGTGTTCAAAGTAAACCCTGGACCAAAAATGGGCTTCAAGTTACTATTCTCAGTTTCCAAGTCAAAGAATGTGAACTACTCAACTACATGAAGTCTTGAAAACCCTTCAAATCCGACGACTGTGCCAGGATCCACGGGATGGTATATAGAATTGATTTTCTGGGACAAGAGTTCCACCAAACGTGCCACTTCCCATGCACCAATCAGAACACTCACATGACTGACTAAGAATTTTCCAATAAGCACTTGCAAACAAAATTTTTAGACAAATCTTGGGAAAGTTAAAACAGCTCAGCAAGGTTGCACATTTATTTCCGTAATTTTCTAAATTTTCTTTTTTCTACATTTAATACTAAATTCAGTCCAAAATCCAAATACAGAAATTATCTATTTTTTTAATATAATTTCTTCTTTTTATGGTTTGAATTTTGAAAAATGCATTTCCGTCTAAATAGTGGAGTTAAGTGTAGGTCCGATGCCCATCGGACCTAGTTTGGTTCCGATGGGCAGATCTACCGTAGGAGAACGGAGTAATTTGTGCGCACGAAACTTGAAACATACACGCACGGGGTTTAAAGCATTTCGCACGAATCTAAAAGAAAATCGATGGTGATTAAACCCGTCGAACCGAGGTAGGTCCGATGCCCATCGGACCTACTCTCAAGTCCTAAATAGTGTATTACCAAGTCAGAGAATTCTGATGGCCAACCTACTCATATCTTTGCAGTTTAACAACAGTAGGTTACCTCTGAACACATTCAAATCCCAGCAGAAATTTTCCAGAGAAAATTTTGGGACAGCATACAGTGAACTTCAGAATTGACAGCTGCAAATATAGAATAACTAACTTTGAAAAATCAAGCAGGATGGTGTTTTGAATTCCAGACTTGGTTTTATAAATGCGCACTGCCGGATTTCAGACTCCTGCAGTAACATTAAATGCCTATCATAAATTTTAAAAAGATACCAACGACTATGGCACGGAAGTTAGCCTATTATAAATTCTTCAACTACACCCAGATTTTAACAGTCTGAACTTCGGAATTTTTAATATTTGTCAATTTGATTTGGAGGTGTCCGTGTATAGTTAATCTATCCAAACATCATTTTCCCCATTTTTAAGAACCTTATGAAAGACACGGGGCAAAGCCACAAAACATTCATATGCGAAATTTTACAACTAATGTGTGAACCTAGTTCTCAAATAATGGTTCTTCTTTGAAATAGACAATTATGATCTTATCAATATCATAAAAAATGTCTAACAAAACTAATAAACAGATAAAATTTAGGCAGCTACTTTATCAACATTCAGACAGTAGCCCTAGTCATGACAACTACAATGCCAAAAAAACATTTGAACCAAGTAATGGGGTGTGGTTGTGCTGTTTATTGTGACCCATGCAGTCTCCTAATAGCTGACGCAAAGAAATTCCTGCCAGTAAAAAAACTCACCCGAACCTTCCAGGCTGACATGCGGGTCCCGCCATTGAGAGTATTACCATTAGACATTCCCAGTTGCTCCCCAATGACAGAGCGATCATCCATATCCCCATCGCTTCCCACAATCTCCACCATCTCACTGACATCTGCGGCTCCATCTGTCGGAACAGACACATCAAAATTCACAGCAAGCGAGCCTCTGCTCATTCTCAACCACTCAGCAAACTCAGCTGTCACACCACGGCATTTCTTAACCTTGACTTTGATTAATCTAGGGCATCCCTCAGCAAGTGCCTCCATGCCGAGGTCCGAAATGGGACATCCCTTGATACATAACTTCTTTAAGGCCAGACATTTTGCAGCTATGCAAGATATCTCGGCATCCCCAAAAGTCTCGCTGCCGCACAGTGCAAGTCTCTCTAGATTAGCACAATTGGTGGCGACCAATTCAAGACTGCGAGCAGTTGGGTTGACCCCAATCAACACCAATTCTTGCAAATTGGGGCACCTTTTGGCGATTGTGATCAAACCCTGATCACCAATTCGGTTAGTTTTCCAACCATCTATGTGTATTTTCCTTAACAAATTACATTTCTCCGCTAGTGCGCTTATTCCAGTATCAGTGCATCCTGGGGTTTTGACAAGGTGAAGCACCTCCAAATTGGGGGATGCAGCCAGAGCCATTAGACCTCTGTCACTGACCTGGAGCTTTTCTAAATGGATCTCAGTTATACCTGGAACCTTAACGGATATATCCTCAAGAAGCGGGTCCCAGTCGCCAGAGCACCGGAACAGCTTTAAAACCTTCAAATTAGGGGAATTCGATATAATAGTTGAAAAACACTGACCATTATGCAACTCTTTAAGACAAATTGCGCGCAAGGACTTTGCCACCAGATCAGCTGAGATAGGAGGAGATGCATTGGAGTCTGACAAGCCCTTCAGCCGCTTGATAGATAACTCCTCAAGATTCATGCAGGCTCGGAGCACCGCCTCAATTCCCTTTGAACCAAAGGAACAGGATCCAACAGAGAGTTTGCACAGGTTCGGGCACGAATCCGCCAGAGCCTCCATACCCACATCAGTAACAGCACGACACGCCCGTAATTTCAACCGGGTCAGACCTGGGCAGCGCCTCGCAATCAAGGCAATCGCCTCATCTCCTATGCTATCAGACCTACGGTCACACTTGAGAGCTAATTTAGAGACTGAAGAGAAGCGATCCAAGAGACAAGGGATTGAATCTGACAAGGAGTATTGCGCGTTAAGAGCAAGCCTCTGGCGGCTCTGACCTTCTAGAAAGAACCATCGGCGGCAAACCAGCGAGCAGCGCTTGCGGTCACCGGAGGGGAGTAGGTGGAATACAACGCACAGCACCTCGTCTGGGAGCTCGGAGGTGTAGTCAACGGCAGGTGGTGGTGACTGCCCCGGCGGTGAGGTTAAAGGCAAGGCAAAGTTGGGTGAGGCGAGGAGAGGAGATTTGGAGTTTGACCGGCGGTTCGAGAAGGAGGGAAACCGGGTTATGGGAGCTGAACCGGCCTGGCCCATTTTCAGATGAGGTTAGCGGAGAGAGCGAGAGAGAACGAGAGGATGAGAGAGGGATGGACGAGATCTGCGCGGAGGGTTGATCGTCAGCTGATGGACGTGAAGTGAGAATTAAATGTAGTTGAGAAGGGAGCAGCTTTTTATATGGGTTTTGTGTTTTGTTTTTATAGAGGTTTCTTTTTAATATTTAATTTGGTAACATAGACTGAGAGACCGAGATTGGAGTATTGGACTGGTCCGGGTTTGTGTTTGGGTCTCGGCGTGGGTGGGGTCAGTGGGATAGGCCAGCTTTGGTCAGACCTTGGTCGCAACGGACTAATGGAGGGAGTATTGACCGGTCTGGGTGTCCGGCACGGAGGGGAAACGGTCCAGGTATTATTACTGGTCAGATTGAGATCATCTCAAGGAATATGTATTTTAATGAAATTATTTTTGAATCAAACCAAATCCATGTCTCAATAATAAAGTTCTTATCTAAGAATAGGAGTGTAACTAAGTTATTCTTCACTCACCAAGTTTTAAGTTTTTGACTAACTTAATTTCAAAATATATTGAATTAGTTTCAAACTACTAAAATAGATCTACTTCACGAATGACGTGTTTATATATAAAATTTATAAATTTCGAATTCAATTAGAACAAAATCAAGTAGTTAGAAGAAGAAGGTTTATAAATAAATTTTATAATATTCAAAATCATTTATGTTCAATTCTTTCAATCGATCTTTTCAGAATCATTTATGTTAAATTATAAATGCAAACTAAATACACCAAAGTGTATGAGTTCATAGCAATCAAATCCGTGCAATTAGATTTTCTAAAAGAAACATGTACTTCAAAAGGAGTTGTTCTACTTTTTCTCTATTCTCTCTTATCAAATAAAATCCTGCACTACATGTAACATATATTGCGAGACCAAACTATAAAATATTATACACTTTTTAAGTGTTATGTTTATAATTTTTCATTTTAGTCAGTCACTAATGAGTCCGGCTAGTATAACATTGGTGTCATTTCGGCCTATATAACACCAACTTCAAAATCTATCGTATCGACTTCAAACGGTTAATCCAACCGTTCAAACCCTTCTACTTTATGAGTTGTGCGTTTACATGCAAAATTTTATAATTTTTTGAATTTTTTTAGTATCAAATCAAGCGGTCAAATGTGTGAGTTTTTAAGTTAATTTTAATGCATTCATTTTTCAAGATTTTTGACCGCTTGATTTGGTACTAAAATAACTAGAAAATATTTTTTTTTTGCATGTAAACGCACAACTCATAAAGTAGAAGGGTTTGAACGGTTGGATTAACCATTTGAAGTCGATACGATAGATTTTGGAGTTAGTGTTATATAGGCCGAAATGACACCAATGTTATACTAGCCGGACTCGTCACTAATATAAAAATTATAATTTTTAGTCTATATGTTGAAAATGGTAATGATCTCATAATTTCTTCATAGATCATGATCAAGAGAAAAGATTTTGTCAAGTGTAGTAATTAGAAATTAGGTTGTAATTAGAGGACTTCCATTAACAGAAATTGAGAGGAGTGCCATGAATGCTAATACGCAGTCCGACGACTGTTGATGGAAAGCCAAGCATTCTACTCAAACAAATCTCAAAACCCTAACTCGCAAAAGGGTAAGGAGAAGCAAGCAAGTGACAGTGAGAGGTGAGACAATTGCAAAAAAAAAAAAAAAAAAAACAGCACACACAAGAGAGATTCTGGTCTTTTTTAACCGCATCTTAGGCCCAAAAGGAGAAAATGAGGAGGCAACGATCATAACGAAGAAAGGGGAAGAATGAAGTTAGGATTTACGCAGCCCTCAACACATTAGACACAGGAAAAAACTCTGGACCAAGCCGAACTCAACCTGAAATGGCGCGGATCCGATACATGCAACTCTTGAATGTGTATCCTCTGAGATATCTCAACTTTTGGATGACCAACGTGTATGGTGCCTATTCGGAGATAGTGCGGAGGCAGTATTATTTGTGCTTTAATATTTGTGCAGAACATATTTGAACAATGAAATTTTCTAAAAAAACATTACTCTTTGTGATGCTTTTCAAACATAACAAGATTTTTTTTTTTTTGAAACCCTATAAATATCACAACAATACATGTTATGATGTATATTTGAGTTACTAATGGAACAAAGGTACACGTCATTGGTATAAGAACCATTAAGATCTTCTCATATAAAATTATAAATGTGTTATATATAAACTCATTTACAACAAACTTAATTTCAATAAGTAAGATTACACAAGAATTCAAGAATTCAATTGTAATGTATTTTTTTCAAAAAGATATGTTACACTTAAAAGGACTAAACAACCGTGTGATAATGATTGGTGAGGGGTTCTATGACAATGGACTCTGTGTTTTGAAATAAACTTATGGTACAAGAGATTCGGACATTCTTCTTATAGGATTTTGAATTCATTTTTAATTTTTTTTATATAATTGTATTGATTGTGATATATGCAAATTAGCAAACTAAACTGAACTTTTTTTGTCAATAAGTAAAAGTGAATCGCCTTTTGAATTAATACATTATGATATATTGGGGCCTGACCCCTACTATTTTGTATGATAAATTTAAATATTTTATTATATTTATTGATGATGTTTCTCGTATTACTTGACTATATTTACTTAAATCAAAATGTAAAGTTTTTCTATGCTTAAGAACTTGTTAGCATAGTAGAGAATCAATTGAATACAAAAATTTAATTATTTAGATCAAATAATGGCACGAAACTTGTAAATAATAATTTCTCTCATTTTTTTTAAATAAAGAAAGTGTACATCAAACAATTTGTATAAATACACCCGAACAAAATTATGTATCCGAAAGAAAAATAGATACTTATTAGAAATGATAGGGACACTTTTATTTCAAATGAATGTTACGAGACAATATTAGTCGGATGCAATACGCATGACCATATATTTAATTAATAGACTTTCCAACGTTTTGTTAGAAAATAAAAGTCCATTAAAAATTCTTTACCAAAGTAAAATTAATATTGATCACTTAAGGGTTTCTGGTTGTGCTTATTTGTTTAGAAAAAAAAAAGAAAAAAAAATTGATACTACATCAACTAAGGGTATTTTTTTTATGTCCAACACGTAAAAAGAGATATAAATATTATGATCCAATTAACAAAAAAAATATTTATCTTAAGATGTGTCGTTTTCAATGAAAATGAAATTTATTTTTCAAGAGAAGATATTATTGATCTTGTTACCAATAACTAAGACAGTGATCAACAATACATAAATTATTCATCATTTTCTTCACTATACTTTGAAATCCCACATCATATTAAACGGGTTAAAGATTTAGGTTTTTGAATTAAGTTATTTATTCCTTTTGGAATAATTAAATCAAGAATCCAACATTTTCCTCATATAATTTTGAGTACCGGTGACTTCAATAATGAAGATATCTTTTAACTTAAAATACAGTGAAGTTTTAACGCCGCTTTTTTTATTAATACCCAAAAAAAAACAAAATATCAAATATGCTCTCAATCTCAATTTTTTACTAAAAATGCCCTGACCGCTCCACTGGGGGGCGGTCCACTATTCATACCAGACCCCCCCCCCCGTGAGGCGGTTTGGTATTTTTTTTAAGAGACAATATGAATATCAAGATGCTGAATTCTAACGCTAAAAATTCGGATTTTTTTTAAATATTTGTTAGATTATTTTTTTTATGTATAATTACCATATTTATACTAAAATATGCTAAATTACTTGAAATTATGTTAAACTACGTTGAATTACACTAAATTACGTTAAATTACGCTAAATTACAATAACTTCGCTAATTATGCTGAAATATAGTAAATTACGCTAAAGTAGACCGATTTTGTGCCATCTTTCATGAATCATAAAAAATAGTAAAAAAATTCCAAAAATAGTAAAAATTGGTATTCTACAAGTTCATTATGTAACTAATTTACTGAGCTACTTAGATTGAATAATAGAAATAAAAATCTTAATCGGAAACTTCAACTCAAGTTTTGAGGCTCTTCCCTTTGTTTTTTGGCAATTTTGAATTTTGAAACCTAGCTAATGTGGCACTGACGCATGCGTATTTTCGTAAGCTTTCTGAAAAGTGGTCATTTGCTGAAATCGAACACTCGAGCGCTGTTTTATGGCCGTTTGAAGTTTCGTCGTCGTTTTTCGCCTTTTCAGTGAAGATATCGTCCCTATTCATATGTAATTTAGCGTAATTTACCGTATTTAGAGTAATTTAATGTAATTTAGCGTAATTTAACGTAATTTAGTGTTATTCAGCGTAATTTAACATAATTTCAAGTAATTTAGCGTATTTTAGTATAAATATGCTAATTATACATCAAAAGAAGTAATTGCTATCTAGAAAAGGCTAACGCCCTCGTGTTTCAGAACCCCTCTACAATGGGAAAAGTGCCATGATTTGTGGATAGCGTTTCAAAACCTCAGAAGGGTCCGGAAACTTGAAGGTTACGTGAGTATATTTATTAATAAAAATGTTGGAAACTAGGGTTTAGAAATTAGGGTTTCTTTATCACTAATTTTAATAAATATGTTATGTGAAAATTGTAAATCATTTAATGTACGGTAATTTTTAGGGTTTAGGTTTTTAGAAATTGTCCAAAATAAGAGTTTAGGGTTTTGAGTTTAGCGTAATTTAAAGTAATTTAGTGTAATTCAATGTAATTTAATATAATTTCAAGTAATTTAGCATATTTTAGTATAAATATGCTTAAAAGAAGTAATCTAACAAATATTTTAAAAAATTTGAATTTTTAGCGTTAGATTTCAGCATTTTACTATTCATATTGTCACTAAAAAAAAAATTGGGGTTGAGGATAGATTTGATACTTTGTTTTTTTGAATATTAATAAAAAAAGCGGGTTTCAACGCATGAACTTTATTCTTATTTGCCGGTGTAAAATTAAATTAAGAATCCAACCTTTTCTTCTTATTTGCCGGTGTAAAATTTAATCTCAAGCACATGATAATGTTTGAGTGCTCCCCTCGATTTCTCTTACAAATATTTTCACCTATCCAATTTCCATCAAACTATTAGATATTACGAAATGATCCAGCTCAGATTTTTGATAGTTTTAAGAGGCATTTTGATTAGCATTATTAGAAATGGCACTGTTAGTTCGTTGTTGTCAAATAAAATTTTATTATTAAAAAGAATTTCGGAAGAATATTTCTCTGCAATTTCAATCAAACTTAAATCGCAAAAAAATACTTTTCCTAGCTAGTATACTCCGTTTTTCTTATTACCAAACATGTTAAATATTATTAAGAAAATATTTTCTGAGTATTTTCTCGCAATATGAAACTAAAAATCGTAAAACAATATTTGTAAACTCCTACATATTTGGGTCAATGTTCAAAGTCCAGTTTGAGAAAAATACAGGAAAAATATTTAGAATTAGATTGGGCACCGACAGGTGGGGTCCTTATTCCTTCTCGTCGGCGGCTTCCCAGACTGATTTGTGGACCAAATTACAAACGGAACGCGTTTACGATTACGAATGAATCAATTACGACTCGACTGAATAACAACTACTAGTAATCAATTAAAATTAAAAAAAAATAGATAAATTAAGTTTCCATTATTTGATTTAGACTAGTCAAAGCAGTTAACTTTAAAAGAGTGGATTGTGGAAGGCGAATGGGTTTTTGTCCTGTGGTCGTTGCATGCATTCGGTGGGGGCATTTGCACCGCAATTCCTGTTTGATTTCGTGGGGATAATGATTCATTATTTTCGAGAAGAGAGCACCAATGGATGGTTAAGGTTAATCGTCGTGTATTTATAACTATATTGTTGAAAGGATGATGACAGCGTGTAGCGATGATTTTCTCGGAATTCGCTGAAGAACAAAATGTACCTTTTTAGTCTTTATATTTCCTTGGGAGCAAAACCACAGTATATATTTCAGTTACTTTCCGACATTTTTATAATATCCGAAGTTAATTAGAAATTAATATTTATATCCAGCATTTTCAAAAATATTCAAACCCCTCTTTTTTTTTGGAGACACTATGAAGAATAATAAAATCTAACACTGAAAATTCGAATTTTTTGTTTAAATTTTTTGTTAGATTACTTCTTTTGATTTATAATTACCATATTTATACTAAAATACACTAGATTACTTAAAATTATGTTGAATTACACTATATTACATTAAATTACGCTAAATTATGTTAAATTACGCTAAAATACAGTAAATTCCGATAAATTACTGTGTGTCTTCATAGTGATGTATAATTAGAAACTATTTTTTGTTTCTCTTTTATCTTCATAGTGATTTATAATTAGAAACTATTTTTTTTTAAGAAACACTATGAAGAGCAAGATAATGAAATCTAACACTGAAAAATTAAGTTTTTTGTTTAAATTATTTGTTAGATTACTTCTTTTGATGTATAATTAGCATATTTTATACTAAAATACGCTAAATTACTTGAAATTATGTTGAATTACACTATATTACGTTAAATTATGCTAAATTACATTACATTACGCTAAATTACATATGAATAGGGACGATATCTTCACTGAAAATGTGAAAAACGACGACGAAACTTCAAACGGCCATAAAACGGCGCTCGAGTGTCCGATTTCAGCAAATGACCACTGTTCGGAAAGCTTGCGAAAATACGCATGCGTCCGTGACCACTATGTCATTTTTTGAAATTCAGAATTGCCAAAAAATAAAGGGAAGAGCCTCAAAACTTGAGTTGAAGTTTCCGATTAAGATTTTCATTTCTATTATTCAATCCAAGTTGCTCAGTAAATTAGTTATATAATGAACTTGTAGAATACCAATTTTTGGAATTCTTTTACTATTTTTTATGATCCATGAAAGATGGCACAAAATCGGTCTACTTTAGCGTAATTTTGCGTATTTTAGCGTAATTTATAACATTTTTATCAATTAGAGAAGTTATTGTAATTTAGTGTAATTTAACGTAATTTAGTGTAATTCAACATAATTTATTGTAATATAGTGTAATTCAACTTAATTTCAAGTAATATAGTGTATTTTAGTATAAATATGCTAACTATAAATCAAAAAGAGTAATCTTACAAAAAATTTAAACAAAAAATTTGAATTTTCAGTGTTAGATTTCATTATCTTGCTCTTCATAGTGTCTAAAAAAAAAAAAGAGGCAACTGGCCATTTTAAAATGGCCAGTTTCTGGAAGTTGGCCATTTTAAAATGGCCAGTTTCTGGAAGTTGGCCATTTTATGGCCGGTTTGGACATTTTTGGCGAAACTGGGAAATTCTAGGCATAAATATTAATTTCTAATTAACTTTGGATATTAATAAAAATGTCGGGTTACTTTTAGGGCCTGTTCGGCCGTTTAATGTTCAACTGCCAGGCGGGAATGGGAATAGGCTTGGGTTTGGGTTCAATTTGAATGGCCGAAACACTGTGCGCGTGGGGAAAAAAATTCACTCTGAGTGAATTTTTTTTCCCACGGACACAGTGGCAGCCGAACAGGCCCTCAGACTTCACAAAAATCAGCCCACGCGCTAGTATTTTGTCAGTTCAAAAATTTTCATTCCATCACCCGTTCCCCTTAGTGTTTTCTTCTTTTAAATATTTTCTACGAACTTTCTAATTAAATTTTCGAAAAAAAGTAATAAATATATATTAATTTTGCTTTATGTGAATGTTCATTTCAAAACAATTCAAACTATGATTTTGTATATTTTAAATACCGAAATTTTTATTTCTACCATTTTAAAAAAGTCAATTAACCAAATAACCATCGTTTGGTGGCAATTCGAATTCTAGCACGGCCGCATCGGCATTCTGCGGACCCATTTGAGCGGGGCCGCAGAATGCCGCTGCGGACCCCTGGCTGGATCCGCATCGGCATTCTGCGGACCCATATATATTTTTTTTTCATCCCGTTTTCAACTTTGACTTTCATTCCGTTTTCAAACATTGGCACGCATCCCTAGAAACCAACAAATACTAAACAAACCAAAACTTTGAGATATGTAGCTGTGCGGCCTATGCCTCGGTAAAAAAAAAAAAAGGGTCCGCAGAATGGGGGTCCGCTCCGGCATTCTGCGGCCGTGTTAGATTTCGAATTGACCAAAAACGATGGTTATTTTATTAATTGATTTTCTGAAAATGGTATAAATAAAAATTTCGGCTTTAAATATTAATTTGTCGACGGTTGTTAAAATGCATTTAAATTTTTTAACTTTGATAATAATATATAATTATGATGATTGTCAATAGTTGGTTTTAACCGAATAGGTGCAGACTAAGATTCCTTTTGATGCAAACAAAAAGAATTTTATTAATTAATCATGTATTTGTTGATCAAAGTTTCTCTGATTTTTAAGATTACAGGGCATGTTCGTTTGTCACATGATTACACGGGATGGAATTTGACAGGGATGAAAATTCACTTTTAAAAAAGTGGAAACTCATGGGTACGGGTACGCACAGGATTGATTATGGGAATGTGATGAAATTAGTGTTCGGTTGTACCGTGAGATTAGTTGTGGGAAATTCTATTTTTCTTTCAAAAATGTTTAATATCAATACAATCTTATTAATAATTATTAATATAATTAAATAAAAAGAATAACATAACAATATTTATCGGTTTATTTTATAACGATATTTTTGCTCGTAAATTTGTTATTCAATCACCGAAAAAAAAATTAAATTTTAAATTAGCAAATTGATAATTAATAGTTTTTAATTTGCTTGAAATAAAATAAAATTTATGTATCTTTTTAATTTTACTTGAATTCTATTTGAGAAGGTTGGCTTTTACTATTTTACACTTAAAATATTTTGTGAAAAATGTTATGTTAATATTAGAGGATGTAGGCATTCTATTTACCTTGCGTCAATAAATACTTTTTGTACCATACTTTAGGCCGAAATTTTTATTTATAACATTTTAAAAAAATAAATTAACCAAATAACCATCGTTTCTGGTCAATTCTAAATTTAACACGGCCGCAGAACACCGGAGCGGACCCATTTGGGGGCCGCCGCAGAATGCCGGAGCGGACCCGGTTCTTTATATCCCGAAAATGACAGCGAAATTTCATTCCACACTCTCACACCTTCTCTCTCCTGAGTTAGCTCTCTTATCTGTAAGTTTTTTCTCTCTTCTTTTAAATTTTTTATTTTTATTTCAGTAGATTAATAATTTAATTAGAATAATTAATTTAGCAATAATTTAATTAGAATAATTAATTAGAATAATTAATTTAATTAGAATAATTAATTTAGTTAATTTTTAATTGTAGGTTTCTTCAGTATTGAATTGAAAAAATGGCTCTTATGGTATCCATCTACACTAGTGGGGATGTTTTAACAGGTCCTAATGGGGTTTACTATAGTATTGGACCTGTTACTGTGATCTCGGTATTGCCGGGTACTGATTATTTGGGACTTAAATCAAGTATATGTCAGAATTTGGGGTTGGATCTGTTGTTTCAAGCAATTCTCTTTTAGTTTATTTGACTAATTTGCAAAACATACAATGATTGAATTTTACGATTTTCTATATTTTAGAAAGAATGCAGGTTCAAGACGATAGGAATTGCAATATATAAAGTGCTTGAACTGAAGAATCATCAAGTTATTTATCAAGAATTTAAACTGTAAAATTATAGTTGGTAAAGTAGCTTTGATGTTGATTCACAGGGACAAAACGTTCAGACGTTTTACCTCGTGTAAAAGATCTAGAAATTGATCGATTAAAAGCTGAAAAATGCTCTAAAACGTTGCAGACGTTTGTCAAAACGTCTGGACGTTTTAATTCTCTTCTCAGACTTCAAATTAGGCTGAAAAATACTCTAAAACGTTTTGGACGTTTGTCAAAACGTCTGGACGTTTTAATTCATTTTTCAGACTTCAAAATAGCATTTTAGTCGATAAATTTCCAGACAAAAACGTCTTGCAACGTTTTATAATCGTTGGCAACGTTTTAGGAATTCTCACAGAAATTTGAATTTTTGAACTAAATTAAAGTAAAACGTTTTCTACGTTTTACAAAACGTTGGGACGTTTTATGGCAAAAAAACTCATTTCAAAGCTGCCACTATAAATAGAACCTTAGGGTTCTCCTCAAAATAAGACAGCCGACCCTAATCATTTCAAAAGCTAATTTTCTGTGAGCTCAAGTTCCTCCATTGTTGTGAGAACAAAAACTTCAATATCCCTCAAACAACCTCAAATCCACTTCACTAATCTCGAGTTAGATTAGGTTAGAGTGAGCCTTTGAGTGTTCATCTTGAGATTTCGAACTTAGAGACTTCGTTCTCTACCCTAGTTGGCCGTGTGACTTCCCATTGGTTGTAAGGGCTCACCGGTTCACAAGTTGTAACCTTTCTCTTTTGGGTAATAGAAAGGCGCACCGAGAAGCGGTTGCGACGCCCCGGAGACGTAGGCATTTTAAGCCGAACTCCGTTATCACTCCTTGTGTCAAATCTCTCTAAACTTATCTACTTTATTTTATTTTCAATTATTTCTTTATTTTCGAAATTAGTGGTGCCTAAGGGACAACAAAGTGGTATCAGAGCGCGTTACTCAAATTAAGACTCACTTAATTTGAGTTTTATCGATCTATAAAAATGGCACCAAATAGAATTGTGAAGGAACCCCCAATTTTTGGCCTTACAACTGAAAATTTTAGTTATTGGAAAAGAAATATGATTAACTACCTAAAATTTCATGAAGTTTGGGATATTGTAGAAAAAGGGTTTGTACCAAAATTTGATGACAAAAATGAATTGACCATTGAATCCAAACTTGGAAAGAAAGATAACATTTATGCAATAAATTATATAATTGCTAGTGTTAGTGAATCTGTTGGAATGTTAATTGATGATATGAGTAGTGCCCACGAAATGTGGGAGGATCTAATAAATCGTTATGAAGAAAATACTCAGATTAAACGGATTGAGACAAAGATGGATGATCAAGATCTCAACCTTGCGTTGATGGCAAATGATAATGAGAGTCTGATGATGGTGGATGTTAAGAACAACAACATAGAGTTGGATGATACAAGTAAAGCCTCAACAATTCTTTCTAAAGAGGTAACACTAGAACTTGAGAATAATAATTATGAGTCCGAAATTGAAATGACAGATGAAGAAGAAGGAGGTGAAGAATGTGATTGTATAATTGATACAAGCACTTTATTGGATAAGGGTCAAACACATAATGAGGAAATTAGATTAACAACCATTCTTGATGAATCCAATAAGATATCACTTAGAAAAGATGATATCATTCAAGAGTTAAGATCCAAAATTATTCAGCTTGAGTCCAAAGTTGTGGAGTTACAAAAATCAAATGGGACCAACATATGTCAATCACATGTAGGTGAAATAGAAATTTTAAAGGTGAAAGTACAAAACTTGAAAACCGAAAATTTGGCTCTAAGGTCTCAAATTGAATCCACTAATCCTATTAGTTTAAATCTTGATGAAGTGGATAGAATGTTTGAGAAACGACGATATCCAAATGATAAGTCGGGTTTTGGATATAAGAAGGATCATTCACGTGATGCCAAAAGCTCAAAATCTCAAGAGAAAAGGGAATACAATAAAAATTTAAAAGATAAACATAACCAAAATAGAGTTAGGTATGGTTTCAATTGCAAAAACTTCATGGATAAATATGACATTCAATACAATGGTAGACGCACATTAATTCCACAAGGGAAACAATTTCAAAACTCAAATGCCAAGAATTATGGTTCTAGAAAACAAAATCACGCGTTTATGTATAGGAACAATAATATTAAATACAAGGATAAAATTGCACATAGTAATTTGAAAAATACATTCACACCACAAGGGTCAAACAAAATCTACTTTAAGGGACCCGATGGATGGTTTTATGAATTAAAGGATAAAAATGATTCACAAAATGGAAGTCAAAGAAATAGTACATTAAGAATCGCTTCCCGATATAACAATAAATTTGATTCACACAAAAACAAAAATTCTTCATCCAAGTTTTCAAATAAATTTTCAAATACTTCTCGGAATCGAACTCAAAAGCAAAATAGTTATTTCCAAACTCGTTTTGAAATGGGTCCGGCATTAAGTGCTAAGCCGAATGTTACATTTTGCAATTATTGTTGTAAGCTTGGTCACTCCTCATTAGAATGTAGGTTTAGGAAAGGAAACAACAATACAAATGTTGTTTGGATTCCTAAAGCTAAACTAATGTAATATTGTGCTTAAAATCTCCCTAAATCATCCAAATTGCTAAAGTCAATAATGGGGGAGATTAAACAAAGGGTATGGTATGGTGGATTTATTTTTATTTTCTTTCTAACTAAAAACAAATTCACAAGGGGTAATGAAAAGATAGGTTTGGTTCTGAGATCACATGACGTCTAAAATTACAAACCCTAAATACAAAGTAATGTAAAGAAAACAATCATTAAACATGACGTCTGTTTAAATACAAACCCTAAAACAGAAAATACATAAAAGATACATCAAAAACCCTAAAAACTCTAAAATTATAAAGAAAGGTCCAAAAGTCCATGAAGGAAGACTCGGATCGCGAATCTGAGCCCGTAAAATGGGCGAAATGAATCATAGATTGTTTCGGATCCGGTTTTGGGCTGTGGAGTTCCTGTTAAAATTTCAGCCCGATCCGACGGACGGATCAAAAGTTACGCTCCTTTTTGTGAAGCATGCGTAGGACCATATTGCATCAAAACAAAAGGTTTGGTATGGTAGAATTATTTTTCCTTCACAAGGAGTAAAATAATATTATTTTTAGTTCAACTAATGCGGCACTTGCCGAGGAATTTTCTTCTCTTATGAGTAGTGAATTCGAGATGAGCATGATGGGTGAACTGAACTTTTTCTTGGGGCTACAAATCAAGCAACTCTCGGATGGCACCTTTGTGAGCCAAACCAAGTATGCCAAGGAGTTGGTGAAGAAGTTTGGAATGACCGAGAGCAAGACGAGTCCAACACCAATGGCTATCAATGCAAATCTTGACTCGGATCCAAGCGGCACACCCGTGGACATCACTCAATACCGAGCCATAATAGGTAGTCTACTTTATCTAACCGCTAGTAGACCCGATATTATGTTTGCGGTATGTCTATGTGCTAGGTTTCAATCAAATCCCAAAGAGTTGCATTTGAAAGCCGTTAAACGAATCGCTAAATATATCAAAGGCACTCTAAATTTGGGATTGTGGTATGGTAAACAATCGGAATTAGATTTGATAGGATACACCGATGCCGATTTTGCCGGAGACCGAATGGATAGAAAGAGTACAAGTGGTACGTGTCAATTTCTTGGCGGATCACTTGTCTCATGGTCGAGTCGTAAACAAACCTCGGTTGCGCTTTCCACCGCGGAAGCCGAGTATGTTGCGGCCGGTAGTTGTTGCACACAAATTTTATGGATGATCCAAACTTTACATGATTATGAAATTCGCTTCCGCAACGTACCAATTATGTGTGACAATACCAGTGCCATAATGATATCCAAAAATCCAGTTCTTCATTCTAGAACTAAGCACATAGAAATAAGGCATCATTTTATTAGGGATCATGTTGAGAAAGGTGAGGTCCAACTCATTCATATTGATACCAAAAATCAAATTGCCGATATTTTTACCAAGCCCTTAAATACTCAACAACACAACGAATTGCGATTTAAATTAGGCATGCTTGAATTTAGGGGAGTAAGAATTTTTAATTGGAAGCATAGCAATCAATTAGCTCATTTTAAGACAAAAACGCCAGAGAAAAACGTCTCAAAACGTTTCTGAAACGTCAGAACGTTTATGAACATTTGTCCAGATAATATCTCAATGACCTAAAACGTCCCAGACGTTTTACAAAACGTCTGGACGATTTGCTCATTCCAAAACTCCGAAAAATTCATCTGAGAAAATGACCTGAACGTCCCAAACGTTTTACCAAACGTCTGGACGATTCAGTGTTCTTTTACTTCAAAAATTCTTCAAATTCCTTGCATGACAAATAATTTTGAAACGTCTGAACGTTTAGCCAAACGTCTGAACGTTTGTCTGCTGAATTTTTAACTTCACAGAAATCTGTCAAAATGGCTGGAACGGTTGGTCAAACGTCGTGACGATTCATATTCGATATTAATCTTCAAAATTTCAAAATATATATATGGCAAAAAGTACAAAACATCCTAGACAATTTGTAAAACGTGGAGACGATTTAATGTTACGTCAAAATTCAAAAACGAAATTTTCGTCTCCAAAAGTCCAGACTAAAACGTTGTGAGACGTTTTATAAACGTCTCAGACGTTTTCGGCGCAGCATCCCAAATACACCTGTGAACCGACGCATTTTTTTCTATCTCCCTTAGCCGCCTCTCTCTCTTCTTCAAATCTTCTCTCTTTCTCTTCTTCTCTCCGCCACCCTTGCCCTTCAACCTCCATTACAACCACCATACACCACCAAATCACTTTTTTTTAAAGTGCTTTCTCCTCTCCTCTTAACCCTCCTTCCATTTCTCCACTTAAAATCAAGGTTTTCTCCCTCCTTCTCTCTCTCCACCAAAACCCTAACTCTCGCCACCTTTTCAAATCCGGCAATCCGACCGCTCAATCGACGATCCGTCTTCACCATTGTGCTTGTAGAGTCGCTCTCTTCACGGATTCGTGCTTCATTCTTCAATCAGTAACTTTAAAATTCTCTCTCAAACCAATGGCTCCAAAACTTGCCAAAATGAATGCACTTAGAAAGAAAAGGGCCCGAACCGAAGCGGGTCAATCAAGTAGAACTGAAATTGCCCCGTATACCAACCTTTTTCGATCTAATACTTACCTATTCCGGAATCCAATTGCTCACACAAATTTCACGGGCCAATTTACAAATCGGAAGTTATCCAATTGCTACTATTTTAACAAAGCCTCGGTTACCTTTCGATTTCCCGAAGATGACAAAATTATCCAATTTATCAACCATTGGCCATGGGAATCCTTGCTCACTTGTGATGAACCCTATAGCGAACTAATCACCAAAGCTTTCTACTCCAACTTAACATTCACCGAAGACCCCTTTCTAGTAAAATCCTATGTATGCGGGCAAGAAATTGTCCTATCTTTGGAGAATGTAGCCAATTGGCTTGGTTTGTCAAATAAGGGTGAAGAAACCTATCTCCTTCGGAATTGGCCCGATCAAGCTTTAGAATCCGCCGATCACTACAAAACCTGGTTTGATCGCCGTAACCATGGCGGTGGACCCCTCTATGCATCACATCTTCCATCCCTACATCGCTTGCTTTTTCTCCTAGTCAACAACATTCTCGTACCCAAAGCAACAATCAAATCAAACATAGAGTGGGGTCCAATGTACTACATGCGACATCTCATTTCCATGGATGAAAAACGGTTCAACATTCCCTACATAATTCTCCGCCACATGATTGTTTGCTTCACTAGCTCCGTTTCCACTTTACCTTTCGCTCATGTGATTCATCGCCTAATTCGTCAAAGTGGCATAACCGTCCCAAGTCATCTCATTGCTAACGCACCACTTTATTTGGTTGATGTTTTACCCAAACATGGTTGGATCAAAGGTCATTCCGACTCGGGTTTACCAATGCTCAAACCCGACGGACGACCCATCAATGATTGGATAAATGCTCCCAATGCCCAACCAAACCAATATTGGGATCCGTATGAAGAAGAACCACCGGTACACAATGAACCACCACCGGTACCACCAATGGCTCAAGGTGAGATACCTCAAGGAGCGGAAAATCAATTGGCTTGGATTATTCAACACATGCAACAATACCAATTAACCAATACCAATGAATTTACCGCGATTAAGAATGATCTTAAAGTCTTGAAGGAAGATTCGCGCAAAATCCGAAACCGAGGTCTCAAAAACGCCAAAGCCATTCATGATGTCGATATCACTACCTCCGAACTTGCTCGGCGCTTTGTGCAACAATACGGTGCTTCTAGTGGTGCGACCTCTAGTGCTCCTTATATTCCGTCCGAAGATGATGACGAGGATGATGTTGAAGATGGTGGAGATGACGAAGATGACCCCTCATTCTAAACTTCTCTAGTTTTTAAATTAAAATTCACTAAATGGTTGCTATGTTATGCTATCCCTTAAACTTGTTTTATTTTGCTCCTTATCTTGCATGAATTGATTCCCTTTTGCTCAAGAATATTTATGATATTATTATGACTCTTTGATTTATGGTATTGATATGAATGTTTGCATAATGGTTGCATGATTATTTATAAATTTACTATCTTACATGCTTATCTCATTTGTGATGCTATTCATAACTCTCAAACTCTCAAATTTTATTAGTCATATATTATCAAATTGAGGGGGAGTGCATATTTTGAGGGGGAGCACTATTGATTGTGCTATTTAATGACTTTTGGTCTCCCTTTCGTCGATTTCCAAAAGGGGGAGAAAATGCAAGACATGCAAAAAAACCGATTAATTGGGAAATTAATTTTTTTATTTGGGAAAAATCGATTTATGCACTTACTTGCGTTGTATGTTTTGCAAATCGTCAAAAGGGGGAGATTGTTGTTTCAAGCAATTCTCTTTTAGTTTATTTGACTAATTTGCAAAACATACAATGATTGAATTTTACGATTTTCTATATTTTAGAAAGAATGCAGGTTCAAGACGATAGGAATTGCAATATACAAAGTGCTTGAACTGAAGAATCATCAAGTTATTTATCAAGAATTTAAACTGTAAAATTATAGTTGGTAAAGTAGCTTTGATGTTGATTCACAGGGACAAAACGTTCAGACGTTTTACCTCGTGTAAAAGATCTAGAAATTGATCGATTAAAAGCTGAAAAATGCTCTAAAACGTTGCAGACGTTTGTCAAAACGTCTGGACGTTTTAATTCTCTTCTCAGACTTCAAATTAGGCTGAAAAATACTCTAAAGCGTTTTGGACGTTTGTCAAAACGTCTGGACGTTTTAATTCATTTTTCAGACTTCAAAATAGCATTTTAGTCGATAAATTTCCAGACAAAAACGTCTTGCAACGTTTTATAATCGTTGGCAACGTTTTAGGAATTCTCACAGAAATTTGAATTTTTGAACTAAATTAAAGTAAAACGTTTTCTACGTTTTACAAAACGTTGGGACGTTTTATGGCAAAAAAACTCATTTCAAAGCTGCCACTATAAATAGAACCTTAGGGTTCTCCTCAAAATAAGACAGCCGACCCTAATCATTTCAAAAGCTAATTTTCTGTGAGCTCAAGTTCCTCCATTGTTGTGAGAACAAAAACTTCAATATCCCTCAAACAACCTCAAATCCACTTCACTAATCTCGAGTTAGATTAGGTTAGAGTGAGCCTTTGAGTGTTCATCTTGAGATTTCGAACTTAGAGACTTCGTTCTCTACCCTAGTTGGCCGTGTGACTTCCCATTGGTTGTAAGGGCTCACCGGTTCACAAGTTGTAACCTTTCTCTTTTGGGTAATAGAAAGGCGCACCGAGAAGCGGTTGCGACGCCCCGGAGACGTAGGCATTTTAAGCCGAACTCCGTTATCACTCCTTGTGTCAAATCTCTCTAAACTTATCTACTTTATTTTATTTGCAATTATTTCTTTATTTTCGAAATTAGTGGTGCCTAAGGGACAACAGGATCAGGGTCAGTATGACCTTAAAATTGATGCCAAAATTAGCATGCCGACTAGTTCGGCACAAACCTGGTTCCAACTATTTCCAATTCAGAACGAGAGAGTCTGGCAGGTATTGTATAACCAAACCATGAGTTTTTCTGGGTGTGCATACAAGATAATTGACCTATATGTGGAGGTTACCAGAGCCCGACGTTCCAACCCAGTTATGAAGTTAATCTAGGGTCGTAGTCGGGGTAACTCATCCGGCTCTAGTCCATCCCCTGTCCAAATTGACCAACCGTCCAGTAGTCGGGCCCCAGTTCAGAGGGACCGACCCTCCCGTCGGGCCCCATCCCAGACTGACCAGCCTTCATCTAGTCGGACCGCTCATTGGGGTCAAACTTGTAATCCAGATGAATTCGATGAAGAAGTGGATCCGAAAATACTAGAGGCAGAGGAAAATTGGGGTCATGTTGATCCTGAGAGTATGAGCGATTATTCTGACCAGAAAGATACCGGGCCTGTGCTCAGACTATCAAGGAAATTCAAGATGGATCGCGGGTTTCAGATAATGGATCGCGGGTTTCAGCACCCGATTCATGCTTTCAACGACACATCAGGGTTTATGGAAGCAAATTCGGGTTTGTTTGGAAATAGGGCAGAGTATGAGAATGAATTGTCCGAGGGACAAACATATGACTCAAAAGAGGCAATGAAGAGCGCAATTGCCAGGTTTCACATCATTTGCAACAAAGAGGTAAAACCTACGCACAGTGACCGCACAAGAATGAGGTTCAAGTGCAAGGACAGTTATTGTGGGTGGTACATACTCGCAAGGGCCACCGGTTATGGAACACAATGGCGTGTCTCCAAATGCCCAACACAACATTCATGCCACGCGGATGCGACAAGAACAGATCACGCCCAGTTGTCAGCTACTATGGTTGCCGAGTGTATATCCGCTCACATGAGGAACGATGTCGACTTGAGTATTCAGGCTGTCCGAATTGCTGTTGCTGAAAGGTACAACGATCAGATACCGGCGTACAACAAACTATGGCGTGGCCGTGAGTTGGCAATAGCCCGTCAATTTGGCAGTTGGGAGGGGTCATACGCTCTTGTAGTTCCATTGTTGGAGGCAATCAAAAGAAGCAACCCAGGTACTACATTGTTCCTTCAATTTTTACGTCATTTCATTATCAATCAAAAATTGAACTTATTTTTTTAAATTTATTGACAGAAACATTGTTTGAGGTGACCTCATATCCCACTAGTGAACCTGGACCATGGAGGTATTTTCATAGGGCGGCTTGGGTATTTGGACCGTGCATAGCTGCTTTTCAACATATCAGACTGGTAATCACAGTTGATGCATGTTTCCTGTCAGGCCGGTATAAAGGTAACTAATTTGATTGTTTTCACTTTATTTATTTTAGTTGATTTCGGCTCTTACAAAATTTATTTTACCACAGGCAAGCTGTTGATTGCAACCGGGTACGATGCTGAAAACCAGCTCCTCCCGTTGGCTTTTTCACTGGTAGAATCAGAGAGTTATGACGATTGTGCGTGGTTCATGAAATGGTTGCGCCGTAATGTAATCCGCTCCAGATTCATGTGTGTCATCACTGATAGGGGAAAGGGTATCAAGAAGGTGTTCAGACAAAATGATATGGGGTGGAACGAGGAGGATGAGAATCAATGTGTTCACCGTCTTTGTGCTACTCACATAGCCGAGAACATGAAGAAGAACGGTTGCAGTGATAAGGCAATCTGTTTTTTTAGAATATGTGTGGCTAAGAGGAAGATGAGGAGGTACGAGCAAGGAATGCAAGCAATGGGGCAGGCATGTGACATTGCCCTCAATTGGCTGAACGGTGTGGGTAAATATTTGGATCAAGATGAGAACGAGTGCCCCAAACCATGGAAGATATTCCAAAGCGGAATGGGAAGTCAGTCAAGGTCAACAATTCTTGTGTCGTGTGCATCAGGTACTTTTATTTGTAGTTCTTTCTTCATAATTTTTAATGAACTTTGTTAAAAAAACCTGACTTCTTCATTATTTTTTAATTTTTCGTAGCTGATCAACAAACGGTTCGAGAGGTCCGATAAAATGAAGACGCTGGGGGGCTTTGGAAACAACAACGAGTTCGAGGTAACCTCCACACAGGAGAGAGTTCACGCTTTCATACCTGACGATTCTGGTCGGTTTACCAAGGCCAATTACAAATACACGGTGATAATCGAGGATGATCACACGGTAACTTGCACGTGCCAGAAGCCTCAATTGGAGAGAATACCGTGCTCTCATGTTCTGTCTGTGTGTCGTCTCCGAGGCATCGACCCTGGCGTCTTTGTAATCACTACTATCACATCCATACACTGATCAACACATGGAGCGCACAATAGCATGTCTATGGAAATCAGTCGGAATGGCCTTAACACGATGGCCCGGTCCTTGTTCCAGAGAAAAAAAATATTGCTGTGGGCAGAAGACAGCACGACAGAATTCCGATGTGGATGGACGTTCTACATAATAGGAGAAGAGGACACCAAGCCGGCCGAGATACACAAGAAAGACAAAACAGAGCTGCTCGAGCTGCACGAGATTGAGAGTTAATGTTGCTTTTTTAATTGTACTCGTAAAAATGTTGTTTATTTTCGGTTAATTAGACGTATTTGTAATTTCCGATAACATTAGCATTGTTCTATTGTATGCTTCTTTATATGGCTCCTTGTTCTATTGTAATGTTTCTTTTGATCAAACAAACGACGAACAACAATTTCAGATTAAACGACATTTCAAACATAAGTAATTACACACAACTTCCAGTACAAACTTGATAAAAATTTCCAAAACAAAATCATAATCAACTTCAGAATCAGATAAAAAAAAAACGGGGGCCGCTCCGGCATAGTGCGGCCCCATATGGGGGTCCGCTCCGGCATTCTGCGGCGGCCCCCAAATGGGTCAGCTCCGGTGAACGATGGTTATTTGGTTAATTTATTTTTTTTAAATGTTATAAATAAAAATTTCGGTACTTTAGGCATTCTGTTTTGTTTTGATGAATGACTTGTTTCTACCGTTTCCTAGTGATTTATAATTTTTTAGAAAAAAAAATGTAACTATATTTTCCGAAGAGCAAAATTGTAGCGATCATTCTTTTTTTTTATAAATATCATAGTTATCTATAAAATCTTCAATTAGTAATAATATTTTATGTGTTTTTTATCAACTTTTTCTGAAAATTGAATAAATATAATTTTCGATTCAGTTCAATTTAGACGAGTATTCATTTCATTTCAAACAAATATATTCATTTCAATTTAGATAAGGATGTATGTTCGAGTGATCACATAATCAATCTGAAATTTTCAAGATAGCTGATAATGTTGTTAAAGTCTATTTTGACTCTGTTTAAGAATATATGACAATTATTTTTTGTTCAAAATAATGTGTATTCAATTCCGATGTAATCGAATACTAATTTAAGATGTACAAAATATTTGAAAGTGAGTCTCTAGCGATAATCATCCGACTCATTCCTCTTTATATTCAAATATTTAAAATAAAAAAGGAATAAAGAAATACCTGTGCGCTACTTAAAAAGTGCAGCAACCATCATGATTTGCTGCAACGAATCAAACCGAATCAAACTTAACCCAGTTCTGAGTTCGAGTTTAATTCGGTGCGATTCGAACCAGTTTGAATTGAACTAGTTCGAAATTGAAGTGGAGTTTAGAACTAAAAAGAAGAGTTTCGAACCAAGTCAGACTCAGTTTGAGTTCGATTCAAACCAATTTCGAACCGAACTGAGTTTGATTTGTTTCAGAACCGAACTAGTTTGATTCGTTTCGAACTGATTTTTTTTCCGAATCGAACTCAATTAAATTACAAGCTACGAGTTTTTTTCGAATCTAAGAGTCATAAGTCATCTATAATGGTACAATCATAAGTAAAATTATTATGGTTTGTAATCCAAGACCAAATTTAAGTTATAAAGGCGTAAGTGACAAAAAGATGATTAATTGTCTCATAAGCACCACGAAATAGGCAAACAGGGTTACCATGCCAACCTCTTTGTAATAAATTTGATTTAGTAAGAATTTTATCTTTGTCATAAGAGCCATAAGAAAACTTTGATTTTTAAGGATATTTTGGCTTTCCAAATAGAAGAAAATTGAGTATTTTAAAAGTGGAGGGTTAAAATGCACCATCTTTTTGTGCTCCTAACGTACACTCTTCCCTCATATCTTTATTTTTAAAGTTCTAATAGTCGATTCGAACCTTCCAACGTGTTCTTCATATTAAAATGTGCTTGGAGATCAAATTTTACATTTTTTGAAAATTTTTTACTATTTTTTCAGAATTTTAGAAAATCATCACTTTGCTGAATTTTTTATTATTGTTTAGTTTAATCAAAAATTCTGAAAAAATAGTAAAAAATTTCAAAAAAATGTAAAATTTGGTTCCAAGTACATTTTAATATGAAGAACACGTTGGAAGGTTCGGATCGACTATTTGAACTTTGAAAATGAAGATATGAGGGGAGGGTGCACGTTAAGAGCACAAAAGTGAGGATGCATTTTAACCCTCCTCATTTTAAAAACCCCATATTCTAACCACAAATATAGTGAATGGACCGTAAATAAACCTGTAGAGGTCATCTCCAAATAATAAAGTCAGGTGTATTCATAATAGAGTAGAACTAGGGTGCTCTCGAGTTCACCAAGTTCTTGGTGAACTCAAGTCCAAAACTCATCGGATCGGCTTTAAACGACGAATCCGACCGTTGAAACCCGTCTACCTTACGAGTGATGCGTCTACATGCAAAAATTTTAAATTTTGAAATTAATTTTGCATAGAGTCAAGTGGTCAAAATTAGAAGGTTAATAAATTAATTTTAATGCATTCATTTTTTGACTTTTTTTGACCACTTGACTCTATGCAAAATTAATTTCAAAATTTAAAATTTTTGCATGTAGACGCATCACTCATAAGGTAGACAGGTTTCAACGGTCGGATTCGTCGTTTTAAGCCGATCCGATGAGTTTTGGACTTCAGTTCACCAAAGAGCTTGGTGAACTCGAGAGCACCCTAGTTCTACTCTTCATAATAGGTTGAAATAAGATGGAATGTTGCATTTTAGACCATTCAATAAGTAGTATTCCAGTTAGCTGCCTAGTGAAAGTTAAAGATGGATGAGAAGAAGACCGACATTTTTATTAATATCCAAAGTTTAATACGAATTATTAATTATGCCCAGACTTCCAAACTTTCGCTAAAAATACCCAAACCGGCCAGAAAATGGCCGGTTTACTCCCCCCGTAAGCCGGCCATTTTCTGGCCGGCTTACTCCCCCCTTTAGTCTTTTTTTTTTTTTTAGAGACATTATGAAGAGAAAAAAATAATGAAATCTAATACTGAAAATTTGAATTTTTTGTTTAAATTATTTATTACATTACTTCTTTTGTATATAATTAGTATATTTATACTAAAATACGCGAAATTATGTTGAATTAGACTATATTAAGTTAAATTACACAAAATTACATTACATTACGCTAAAATATGGTAAAATTACGGTAAATTACATATGAATAGAGACGGTATCTTCACTGAAAATGTGAAAAACGACG
Organism: Carex myosuroides; assembly: GCA_028015225.1. NCBI lineage: Eukaryota > Viridiplantae > Streptophyta > Magnoliopsida > Poales > Cyperaceae > Carex > Carex myosuroides. The sequence goes on from CM051482.1 coordinate 8,777,331, forward strand.
ACGAAACTTCAAACGGTCATAAAACAGCGCTTGAGTGTCCGATTTCAGCAAATGATCACTTTTCGGAAAGCTTGCAAAAATGCGCATGCGTCCGTGCCCGCGATGCCGGATTCCAAAATTCAGAATCGTCAAAAAACAAAGGGAAGAGCCTCAAAACTTCAGTTGAAGTTTCCGATTAAGATTTTCATTTCTATTATTCAATCCAAGTAGCTCAGTAAATTAGTTACATAATGAACTTGTAGAATACCAGTTTTTACTATTTTCGGAATTTTTTTACTATTTTTTATGATTCATGAAAGATGGCACAGAATCGGTTTATTTTAGCGTAATTTACCGTATTTCAGCATAATTAGCGAAGTTATTGTAATTTAGCGTAATTTAACGTAATTTAGTGTAATTCAACATAATCTATTGTAATATAGTATAATTCAACATAGTTTCAAGTAATCTAGTGTATTTTAGTATAAATATGCTAACTATAAATCAAAAGAAGTAATCTAACAAATAATTTAAACACAAAATTCAAATTTTCAGTGTTAGATTTCATTATTTTTTTCTCTTCATAATGTCTCTAAAAAAAAAAAGACTAAACCGGCCATTTTCTGGCCGGTTTAGGGGGGAGTAAGCCGTCCAGAAAATGGCCGGCTTACGGGGGGAGTAAACCGGCCATTTTCTGGCCGGTTTGGGTATTTTTAGCGAAAGTTTGAAAGTCTGGGCATAATTAATAATTTGTATTAAACTTTGGATATTAATAAAAATGTCGGAGAAGAAGAGGAAAAAACATCAGCAATAGAAATAGTAGGATCAGAAGCTACTTTGAACAAATTAGAATATAAACAATATAAACTACACTCACCATGCCATCTCTCAAGCCAAAAAGCTGTGGCTTTACCATCATTGACAATTCTATTAAGACCTAAGTCAAGATAAATCTAAAACTAAGTATATCATTCTAAAAATGAGTTGATCTAGAGGCATCTAAACCTGAGGGGCTATACTTCTCAGTGAGGATATCTTTCCATTTATCTTTAATTGTGAGGTCTTTAAATCTAAACTACTATTTGACAAGAAGAGAAGTATTAATTTCCAAGCAATAAGGTGATATTTCCTTTTTTTTCAGAGGAGCTGCCAGACCAAAGAAAATTAAAATTAGATATAATTAAGGTGATATTTTTGGATGCATTGACATTTGGTAAAGAGTTATTCTTTCATGTGTATTGGAATTCATGCACTTAAATTTAAAAGACGTTGATAATTTTTAGTGTCAAAAAATAATTAAAATTCAAGATAATTACGAACAACATATAAAATTAAAATGCGTCAAAAATAATGAATTATGTCGTACAAATTTAAATTCATACAAAGTTCATCTTCTTCGCCACATCAAAATTAGTGCACGTAAATTCTAGCGGACAAGTTTAACCAAAATTAACTATTGTATTTTCGATAAAAATTCAAACTGATCCTTAAATTATGAAAAAAAAACCAAGTTAATTGTTTTTATTTTCAAAAAAGCTCAACTTCTTTAGAAAAACTAAGTTTAAGGACCACTTTTGTGTAAAAAAGTTCACGAACCAAATTAGTATTATTTTTTGAAATAAAATAATTTAAGCATTAATTTTTTTTTAAGGAAGAAACGAGACTGCTACAACTTTTCAAATCAACTTGGAACGATTGTAAACATAAAATATTTTTGAGTTGGTGCACAACTGCACAAGCATCCTGCATGCGACAAAGATATGACGCACAAACACGTTATTCATTATTTAGATTCAAAGAAGCGTACACGAAAATTCTGGTGTACTTATCCATTAGCAATACACAAAATATATATATATATATAGGAGTAGAATTAGGGTGCTCTTGAGTTCACCAATTCCTTGTTGAACTCAAGTCCAAAACTCATCGGATCGGCTTCAAACGACGAATCCGACCGTTGAAATCCGTCTACCTTACGAGTGATGCGTCTACATGTAAAAATTTTAAATTTTGAAATTAATTTTGCATAGAGTCAAGTGGTCAAAATTAGAAGGTTAATAAATTAATTTTAATGCATTCATTTTTTGACGTTTTTTGACCACTTGACAATATGCAAAATTAATTTTAAAATTTAAAATTTTTGCATGTAGACGCATCACTCGTAAGGTAGACGGGTTTCAACGGTCGGATTTGTCGTTTGAAGCCGATCCGATGAGTTTTGGACTTGAGTTCACCAAGGGCTTGGTGAACTCGAGAGCACCCTAGTTCTACTATATATATATATATATATAGGATTTTACTAATATGCTACGTGTAGCATAGAGCCCCTCCGTGCTACGGCTCAATTTTTGAGTTTTCAAAATCCTAACAGTCGATCCGAACCGTTCAACATGATCTCCATATGAATATGTACTTGCAAACCAAATTTTACATTTTTTAGAATTTTTTTACTATTTATTAAGCGACTTTGAAAATCATTGATCCAATGGTCCAGAAAAATTTACTGTTGTGTACAAATTAGTGTTTTTTCAAAGTGGCTTAATAAATAGTAAAAAATTCTAAAAAATGTAAAATTTGGTTTGCAAGTACATATTCATATGGAGATCATGTTGAACGGTTCGGATCGACCGTTAGAATTTTGAAAACTCAAAAATTGAGCTGTAGCACGGAGAGGCTCTACGCGTAGCACCGTAGCACTGTCCTATATATATATAGGATTTTGCTAATATGCTATGCATAGCATAGAGCCCCTCCGTGCTATGGCTCACTTTTTGAGTTTTCAAAATCCTAACGGTCGATCTGAACCGTTCAACATGATCTCCATATGAATATGTATTTGCAAACCAAATTTTACATTTTTTAGAATTTTTTTACTATTTATTAAGCCAATTTGAAAATTGCTGATCCAATGATCCAGAAAATTTTACTGTTGTATACAAATTACTGTTTTTTCAAAGTGGCTTAATAAATAGTAAAAAAATTCTAAAAAATGTAAAATTTGATTTGCAAGTACATATTCATATGGAGATCATGTTGAACGGTTCGGATCGACCGTTAGGATTTTGAAAACTCAAAAAATGAGCCGTAGCACGGAGGCCTCTATGCTATGCATAGCACCGTAGCACTGTCCTATATATATATATATATATATATATATATATATATATATATATATATATATATATATATATATATATATATATATATTAAAGAGGACCAAATGCCTATTACTTTCAATACTCCGTAGTTTCCACTCGGAGCTCAGTATTTGAGCATTCAAATTTCAACAACCAATCAAATCATTGACTCCAACCTAAAAAAAAACAACAAATCAAATCAAATCAAATCTGAATGATGAACTCCGTGAGCAATATAATGTTTTTTTTTTTAATTCAAGTACAATTTCAATGTCTTTTTTAAGTATATCAACTTTAACTCTAGTGATTAAAATATTTTCTTTGGAAATCAGACTAAATATATCTTGTATATATTTAATTTAAAATGATGGACCCTTAATTTATCACAAATATTTTTGCCTCCGTCCCTGCTACATTTCAACATATTCGGTTTTGATGCTATGAATAAAAAAATCGGCTCCATCCATCTCAATCTCTTCATTTCCTTTCGCATTACGTTCTTTCTCCTCACGTCTCCTTCAAATCATTGGATATATTCATATATAAAGTAAAAATCGATAAAAAGAAAGTGATGCTAATCAAGAATTGAAAAGAGATAATTTGAATGTAAAATTCGCCCCGTTTGATCGATTGATGTAAGAGAGGTGAAAGTACATTTATTGTGACAAAATGAAATATCAACTTCGGAAAGGACAAATACAGATTCTGTCGTATGACGAATATGACTGTGTGCCAAACATTTTGCATGCTCTGATGAACACCTTCAGAAAAAAAAAACAGAGAGAAAATCGTAGTAATTGTATTTGTTTGCAACAAATTTGAGCATAAACGAACTAGATAGATTAGACTAGCAAAAACAAAATCGCAAATGAAGAGACTTATAGCAAAGCTGATTTTAATTTTGATAGTCAGTAAGGCTGTCAATACAATTACACAAACAAAAAATCTGCACATTCAGAGCATCGACAAATGAAACATATATTATTACAAGCAAACCCTAGCAAACCAAACACATGTCAATCAACCTCCTTACAATATTTATAAAAAACAAAGTAAGAAATAAAATAGGCAAAACATATATAGCACTGCCTCCACACGTCAGATATCCGTCTGGGAGTTCATTTGCCGGAGGCGAAACCAGTTTAGTATTTTCCTTGGTGAGATGTAATATCTGAATTCAACATGCTCATGCACAAAAGAATGTTGCCTTGTGCTCTCTTCTCTATATGCATGTTTAGCTGTAGATGCTTAAAATTTACACCTAAAGCGCATTACACTATTATAAACATTTACAGAGCCCAATTATCACGGCCGAGTTAACAAAAATGAAAAAAAAAAAAAAGTCAGGGCTTCAGAAGCATTCCCTTTCTTCATACAACCTTGTGGAAAGAGTGAGGTCTAGGGCGGGCCCGCATGATTGTTTCATCGCTGTGACGAATGAGTTCAGAGAGCTTCCAGGGTTTTTGCCATTTCCATTTGAATTGTAACAACCATTGGTGGTGGCTTCTTTTCCATCTCCATAATTTTCCAGATTGGCCGGCCATCGCTAGCTTCTTTCCAACTGGCAATTGTGCAATGGGTACCATCTGCTTTTTATTATTAAAAAAAGGAAAAAAAAAAAACTATTCGTTACAACCTGATACAAAATAAACATGTTGGCTTGGATGCAAGGATTGGAAACAAAGGAAACCTTGAGAGTCTGGTTGTTAAATGCGTGATTCTTGTTGCTTGGGCTATTTGCAATTCCTGCCATGTACTTGAGCTGTTTCTGTGCAGGTACTGCAACTGGAGATAGTGGTGTGCCACATTCGTCAGCAGAGTGCTTGACTGAACCATTTACATTGCCCTGAAATTTACACAGTAAATCGAGCTGCTCAGTTACATATCTTAGGGTATTTTTCTTAAATAATGTGAAACTTTCCAGAAATAAAAACTTACAGGAGAAGGAGGGGGTGTGGCAAGTGCTTCTGCAAAGGCTTGCTCCCTCTGTTTTATGTATTTTTCCATCTCTTTCCTCCTTCCTTCGCTGTGCCTCAGAATTCCCACAAGCTCATTCAGTTGCTCCTTGAGTTCCTTTATCTCTGTGTCCTTATCTGCTATCTGGCATCTATTACCACAACCAAAATAAGGCATAGCACGTTTGCATATGATTCTAATATACTGAAGTAAAAGAAAGATCAAGGTAAGGAAACTAACCTGGAATCAGCCGCAATATTGAACGCGTACTGGAGAAGGTTTTTAGCCTCAGCCATGGACCTCAGTTGGTTCCAGCGACTGCGACCAGAGAAGGTGCGCTCCCTCTCCTCAGCCTCTGACAACTGAGAGGCCATTGCTACCAGTGTATTTGATGAAATGCTCACCATACTCTCCAGAGATGCTATCCTTGCCATTCTTGCATTTGGTGACATGTTGGACACCCTGTACAAGATTGATCAGCTAGTTGATCACATATCATTTATGTAGGTATCACATCACAAAAGCATATGACGTGATGATTAGCACAACATATTAACCGAAGAGAAAATATTTGGATAATTTGGTAATTTAAAATTTATTTCTCTTGTGTCATGAACTAAGCAAAATTTTAAACAGATATTTACCTAGAACTTCCATTTTTGCCCCTTCCTGGACTAACTGCACCTGAAATCGCATCCTCCTGCTTCATGATTGCTAGCTCCTCAGCAAGTGCAGCACGCCTATCCAACCCCCAAGAAAACACAAAGCAAATAGTCAGGAAAAAAAAAAGAGTTAAAGCAGGAAGCATGTGGAAATGAAACTGTAACTAAAACAGAAATCCTATTAAAGCTGGTGCTTGCTTAGCATGTATCCGAAAAATTTGTAACTAGTTGGGAAAGATTTAATAAGAAAAAAGGACATGGACGTGCTTGAACTTTATTCTGAGGCTTTTCTTCTTATTTTTTACTATTTGTTTAAATAAAAAAAAAAACAGAACCAAGAGAAGGGAACAATAGAGGTGTATTTTAGTCAGCAGCTCTTTATTTTTATATGAAGCTGATAAATTACCAATTGTGCCCATGATTATTTAGAATTTATTTTCATCATAAAGGATCATACTAATAAATTACAATTAGAAATTATTTTCATTGTAAGGGAAGATAATAGTTGGATCTGCTGCAAAATTACTTATATAATTAAGAAAAATGTAAAATACTGACAATTGGCTTTGCTTCTCATATTCATTACGGACTTCATGGACATGCACCATTACTTCAAGCTCCTGGTCCAGCCATCTTTGCAAAGCTTTCTCGCTCATCTGAAATTTAACAACAACAATTACTCCAACTATACATACATGCGGGTATTAAAGTTGACAAGGATCTCTGGCGAGATCGAAAAAGCAATAAATCACTGTGTACAACAAACAAATAAAATAAGGAAAATATCAAGCAAAAAAAGAATGAGCAAATTACCAGGCTTGTTGGAGAGCTGCCATTAGACATGCCTGCTTATGTGAAAAGATGTCTTTAGAGTTTTAGACTTTCCTTGTATAACTTTGAACAAGAGTAAGTAAATAAATTAAAAGACAGGAACCTGAATTTTCTCGAGCAGATGATTTCCGGGCCTCTAGAAGCTCTTTTAGTTTCTTGGTCGCTATGGCTGCCTCCTCGGTTTTCCTCTGGAGCACCTGTAAGAGTTATGATATATATATTTTTTGCAGTTCTTCGTTAGTCTTTGAATTCAAATTCAGTGAGCCTCGAGAATAAATGTAAGGTAGAAGCAGGGTAGCTCTTACCAGTTTTTGTCGCTGGTTCAGTGCCTGAAGCTTATGGCGCTCATATTCATTTCTCCTACCTTCTTTCCTTAGCTGTTTAAAAATGCAAACCAAGGATGACCAAATTTTCATTTCAATTTATTAATCAATCTTTTTTTCCTTCTTTTTGTTTGGAAATAGGTTACCTGTAGAAGCTCCTTTTCACGAGAAGCCTTCCACTGACGGAACTGTTCAGCCTCTTGCTTAATTTTATGCTGCAATTGAACCTTTTGTTGCTTCATAAATTGAATCTCCTCTTGTAATTTCTTGGCTGACTCGTCACTTTTTTGTTTCTCCTTCAAAAGTTGTACTTGGTTTTCCTGTTTCTTTTTCAGATCTTGAATCTGGTAGAAGTAAAAACCTCAGGTCAATTTGAGAAACTTTTTAATATAGTAAGAAGATCAGCTATTTTGATCTACGGAGACACCTGTGATTCAAGGGACTTGAGTTTCTGCAACTGCATATCCCGCAACTTGTTTGCCGGACCATCTGCATTAAGACTCTCCACTTCAGCCAACAACCTATCTCTTTCTTGCTGAAATGTTTTAGCTTCTTAGAATTAGATACAAGGAAAAAAAAAAAGAGAGAGAGAGAGACAAAAGTTTCCGAAAATGAGTATAGAATGTTTGAGCTGAAACTAACCTGAACAGCTCTTTTTTCCTCTTCAAGTTCCATGAGTTTCTTCCCAAAATGCTGTTTGAGTGCAAGTGTTTCGATTCCTCCATACATTTTCATCTCAGACTGTCAAGTTTTAAAAGGAATTTTATTTAGCATCCTTTGTTTTAACAAATATAAGCTTGCTTTTCAGGAAACAAAGAACAATACCTCTTTTTGTTCGAGTTGGCGGTTTAGCTCGCTTAACTCCTTGCCCAGTGAATCTTGCAACATAGTGTGCTCCCACTCTTTTGCCACCTCATCTTCTATCTCCTTGCTATTACCACTTTCTGGTGAAGCTTAGGAAGATGTCAAAAACTCAGCCAATTAAAGATGTGCTAACACAAACATTATAAGTAGGAAATCTTCTATGTATTTATTTAGAGAATTCCTTTTTAGTATTTGTTAAAATCTTACTGGAGGCCCAATGAACTAAACAAGGTTTTACTCTATGATGTGCTTTTGAAAACAAAAACAAAAAGACAAAAAAACAGAACACTATATGTATTATAAGAAAACAATTAAAAAATGGTTATACATAGAATCCTGCAAAATGAAAACATGAATTGAAGCAGGAAATACCTCTTAGAGGGTCAGCCATTTGAACATCCAGCAATTCTGTGCTTGATAGGCTCCTTTTGAGCCCTTCTGCTTTTGGTAAGCAGGTCCCATTTTTCTATAGAATGGAGGAATACAATTTATTACCGCATTGCTTTTTCTTTGGAAAAGGTTACTTCTTATGGAAAATGTAATGATAACAAAATTACAAGGCGGCCAAGGAATAATTTGACAGTGAGAAAAAAGGGTGCACCTGAATCTCTGTTTCAAATGTGTCAACCTGGCCTGACCGGTTGCGATGCACATATAGTTCCCTGCATAGTTCATCATTTGTTGCCTCTAGCCATGATATTCTTTCCTTGAGCACCTACACATATACAAAGGAAAAGGTAGGAATTTTTATCTGATATTTAAACTTATACGCAGAGGGCTAGTGAGTGGCTGAGTGCATTAATTGTGAAGGTCATTTGTCAAGAAAATGAAAAACATATATTCATTACAGCTGAAGAACTTTTAAAACTGGCTAAGTTCTGCTTGCCTGAATTACCACATAAGTTTGTGTAGTATAGCTAAAAACCCACTACCACCAGCTCAACGACTATGTGAATATTTGTGTCAAATATGCCATTTCCTTACTTGAATTTCATCATGTCGGGTTCCTCCCCGAGCTGAAAGCAGCTCTGCTTGTAAGTTGTCAATTTGCTGTCTCATCCTTTGCATCTCATCAGAGATTTGATTTCTATTCACCTGTGAAAATTCAAGATAAAAAACAAAGCAATAACATCGGAAATTACATAATACAGAGTCAAAAACTAATATCAAAACTGATGTCTTTTTGTATGCTAATGAGTGAGTGCATACAACAGGCTTATTTCGAATATTGCGAGCACGATTGGCATATTTTAATGTGTTCAGTGTCTCCTCTGCATTAATGTCTGCTGGGCTGATACACGCTGTATCACAACAAAAGAAAAGAAGAAAAAGAGATCAGGTACGTTTGACATCTAAATTAATAATATTTAAAAAAAGTATCTTATCTTACCTATCATGACAGTCCTGCTATTTCCTCCAAGCGAGTCCTGCAATAAGATAATATTTGAATTACTATTGAATAAATAAAAAAGGGAATGTGAACTCTCGAATGAAATAATTTCCTCATGAAACCTGCAAAAGCCGAGTGAGTTTGCTATCCCGATAAGGAACATGAGCTCCTTCTTTCCTCTTTTTCTCATCTCCTAGTGCACTTATAACATTTCCAAGTGCCAGGAGTCCTTTGTTAATGTGAACCCCTGAATGCATGCAAAGCATTGTATTGTCAGCATCATCCCCACAAAAGGGGTTAAAAGAGCTAATAATATGAAAGATTTTTTAAGTATCAGCAGTTCTTTAAACAAATTAATTGGGACCTCCCCATTTTGATCCCTTAGTGTCCCTGTATTTATAATTTTGGTCTGGCCATTTTTTACAAATATAACGAGATCTATCACTGAATGATATTTCTTTATTAACTTAGAAATGACTAAAATCAATAATTGCATATAATCATGAATTAAAATCTCGGACCATCTTTTTAAATGAAAAATTACCACATACAGAACAAATGGTACAAAGTTGGCTTAGGGATCAAAATAGAAAATCTAAATTTCAGGGACCAAAAATGGAAATGCAGATATATCAGGGACAATTTGTCTAATTTATCCAACAAGAAACATAGGAAGAAAGAAGAAACAGGAATTTACCTTCTTTGAAGCGGAGGCCGTCAGATCCGGTTCGCTTAGCACGTTCAGAACCGGCAAGATCTACCAAGTGGAGCTTCGCACAAAGGTAATCCTCGTTTAATTCCTCCAGTGCAATTCCCTCACAACTTATTATTGAATCCATCTTGCGCATCTGCTCCAATGTGATAGTGAAGATTGCATGCGAACGACTATCCAGGTCCCAACATAAGATTGAAAGAGTATACATAGATCAGGAGGACAGAAAGAAACGTTGTTTGTTACCTTAATATGAAATTAAGAAAATGAAGGCACTAACCTCGATTGATTGTTCATGTTTGTACTTCCAGTTGCACGATTAAACGAACCTTGGTCCAAGCAAGTCACCATCTCTTTTTGACTTGCAACATGGATCTCAGTTGACCCAGAAAGAGTTATTACCCCATTAGATGCCTCGCGGATCTGAACTGGAGGCTTGCCAGGTACATTTGCAACCTTGGTCATGTTCCCATTTCCATTCTCTATTTTTCCTACTGCTAGTGCTGGATCCAGCAAGTCTCTCACCTCTTCTTTCAAAATCTTCACAAAACAGAAAATAGATTTATAGGAATGATTTACTGAAAAATGCAAAATGTAGAATGATCCCAGTAACAGAACAAAACCCTTTAAGTTGGTACCTCAATGAATGAGACTCGTAATTGGAAATCGACTTGGTGCTTCAACTTGTCAATCTTGTTGAATAAGACATTCATTACCTGCTGGATCAGCCCAACATGAGACCCCTCTCGGCATGCAGTTCCCATTGTATATGTTTTCCCTGATCCAGTCTGCAGAGTTTTTACCAAGAATAATATTTCCTCATTTAAGGCTCAAAAAGACAAGTTCAGAAAAACTAAATCAGGCAAATGCATATCAGAAAAACAAGTAAAAAAATTCATGAATGCGTCAGGCAATGATTTCTCCTCCTTGGGCAAATCTGTAATTTTGTTTTTACCTTTGGTTGAATGTTGGATCTCAATTTAACAGCCAAGTCAAGTCGAATTAGAAAATATAGTGCTTATAGTTTACCTGACCATATGCAAGAACAGTAGCATTATACCCTTGAAACAAACCATCAACAAGAGGGGCCACACATTCGTCGAACATGGCAGAGGATGGTGTACCAGCGCTACCGTACACATGATCAAATGTGAAGGAGTGTGTACCAATTTGTACCTGCACAGTGTATCTAAAATAATAAGCATCATTTCTGTTTATCAATAACATAAGAATATTTTTGCACAAAGAGCATTTTTTTTTTTTTAAATTCATAATGCAAGTCTTCGGCCTAAGCAGCTTAGTGGCCCTATAGCTAATTGAAACCAAATGCTTAAACCCGGTTATCGGTTGAAACCACTCTGACCATATGTGATCATATCAGTACTTTTTAAGTAATGCATAAAAGATACACAAGAAGGGGAGCAATAATGCCATGAGGGTGGGTAAGGAGGCACCAGCATGTTTTCATGTGGTAACTTATCATTCTATTATCAATTGATGCTATCATAACAGCACTTTGCAACCCAAAATCAATAAATGGCATGGAGATTAAATAATAGCAACTAGATTTTTGGGAAATATAAGTTGCTGCAATTAGCAAATTAAGCTGATTGAACACAAGTTGCAAATGAAAGGAAGCAGAATAGTGGAGAAATAGTTGGCAAATTGGAAGGTAGTGGATGGAATTAATTAAAGATTAAGATAAAGATATCTAAATGATTCCTAATCGAGTGGCCAAATCTATTGACTAATGTGGCTCATGTGATTCCTTGTGACAGAGTGTTTCTTAGAAGCACACAGATTTTACTTAATTGCACAAGGAAGCTCAGTAGATAAATTATATTTCTACAATATTTTATAGAAATTCCGTTTTCTCAATATTCTCAAAAAAGAAACCTTGTGAGATATGAACAGAATGCAGTGAAGGAAGGTTGATTTCAAAAGAGGAAAAAGTCTAATTAACTGAACAAAAAAACAAAAATGTATTGCACTTTTCAGATAGAATCAGTAAGAAGGCTCCCAATTTGTTTAAATTTCATAGAGGATACAGGAAGGAGGAGTTGCTCAGATAAAGAAACAATATCAGTAAAAGTACATGGTAAAAATGATTGCATTACAACAAAATGGTGTCGTGCGGCCTTATTTCCCAATGAATTGAAATAGCTTAGCCCCAAAAAAGACCAAACTAAAGTGGGAGTAGGTACAAGAAGAGCTACAAATATTATCTCTGAATCAGAATCAAATTATAATTTAAATTAAAAATGTTTATGATCAGAGTGAGTGAACTAAAGAATATTTAACATAAGCACACAAATTCAACTAAAATTGAGTTTATTACCGACCGATAAGTTTCAAGCAACAGAACCATGTAAATAGAGAAAAGAGAGAACAAAAAAAAAAAAGGAAAACAAACGAGCCTCTCACTTCCTTGCTCATGCAAATTTTTGGCACAAAAATTGCACAATATCCGCACCTTAGCAACAACACGCAATATCGAAATACCATCACATTTGAGTTGAATTTGCCCTAGTACCCCAGAAAACTATATACAATAATAAAAACCCTTTCCTTCACCCAAATCATTAAAAAACAGATCATCCAGAAAAGGGAAAATCAAACGAAAATTGAAGGAAAAAGCTTAATCAAAGCAAGAGAGAAAAAAAAAAAAGAGCAAAAGAGAGAGACAAAACCTGTGGTTGTCTCGGGGGGACACAAACACAATCTTTACATCCTTGTAATTTCTCATCGGGAACTAGGGGTCTAATATGCACAGCTACTTTTACACAGCAATCCTCCCCATTCTCCATCGTCATCTTTTCTTTCACTAAATCACACACTTCACAATTGTAATCCCCAATGGGCACCAATTTACTTGAGAAAATACCCCAAATCCCAAACCCAGAGCAGTGCGATCAATAGCTAGATCAGAGAAAGAGAGAATCAGATGATAAAAAGGGGTGAGAAAGGGATGTCTGGAACTGCAGCAACAGCTATTAATTATGGTTTCTTGGGTTTCACTTCAAGCTCCAGCATACCAAATGGAGGTTGCAGGGAGAGATAGAGATTGAGAGATGGTGATGGTGGCAGTGTTGGTGGATGATGGAGGTGGAGGTGGTTACTCTTCCTCCCTGGGGAAAAAACGGACTCCTTTTCTTAATATTTTATCGTTTCAATGAGAGAGAGAGGAGAAAAGAGAGGAAATGATGAGCTACAAGAGAAGAAGAGAGAGAGAGGGTGAAAGTGAGGAGGTGCTAGTACTACTAAGAGTACTCTGTTTATTATTAGTTTATTACTGTACCTGCGGTACAGCGACATGGCATCTTCCATGGATTATACATTACATTAATCGTCATTTATTATTAACTAATCCTAGCAGCTTTTACTTTTTCTCGCTTTCTTTTTCTCTGATTTAGAATTAGTTGGTAATGCGTGGGTATTTTTGTCCGGGCCTCCTCGTGTGAGATACTGTCAGTCTCCTGCAGATTTTGGCGAAATAAACGAGACGAGACGAGACTCTTGTTTTACCTCTGTTAAAAAATAATTACTCATGATTGAAAAGAAAAATGACAAGCTTTGGATCCTCTCTCTTTTTTATTTTCTTTCGATTTTTATCAAGTGTCGTAGATTCTATATCCATAATTTATTAATACTGGGACTTGGACTCGGGAGTCGGGAGTCGGGACTCTCAACAATTATTCCTAATATTCGTTTTTAATTATTTATCTGTTCTTATTTTTGTTTGTAAGGCCTCTACATGTTTTCGGTTTGTAGGGAAGATTGGATCTCTTGACACCTTGCTTATAGGATAGTAAAAACGAGGAATGAGCGAGAAGAAGAGAATTTTTATAAACTAATTTTGTTTTTTTTTTTTGTCAAATTGTCTGTAGGCATATATTATATTTTATTAAGCAAAAAAAAAATAGTACATCAAAAAAAATTACATTCTAGCGTGTACAACATATACTATCAGGGTACTAAGCTGAAACATAATATGAGACAATAAATATCTTTAAAAACATTCAGCTAAACACAAACTAAAAAAACACTAAAATATGTACATCTTATGAACACAAATTTAAACTAATTTTGTTAACCTCCTACAAACTTTTAAAAACTTATATTTAATAATCAAACAAGAGTCTAAAGATACAGTAAGTAGATTATACTATTTTCGAATGTGCTTTTACTTAGCAATAATGCATAGTAAGCAATGATTTATATATAACACAGGATAATTTAATCCGATTCATCTGAAATGGTTCCGGACCGTTGAATACTTCCAAATACCGCTCTATTAATTCCAATTCCTGCCGTACCAGTGTATGTGATAGCCGTGGAAAACGAACCATGGTTGAGTTAGGACCAGGTTAGGATTTTTTTTAAAAACCATAAATAAAATAATTAAATTTACCAAAACAACATGATTATCCGAAGATTTACAAAAAACCATTAGAACCGAGATGCCAATTCGGTCCGAACGAATTTTTTTTCTCCGGACCGAATTGGCATTTCGGTCCCCCTTTTTTTCACAACAAATCAATATTAAAGCTTGTGGCCGATCGTGTGGCCCCCTTTGGACCGAACAGGCCTGGACTGAATTGCCAATTCGGTCCGAAGGATTTTTTTTTCTCCGGACCGAATTGACAATTCGGTCCAGTTTTTTTTTTTTTTTTTTTTTTTAGAGAAATACTAAGAAGAACAAAGTAAAGAAATCTAATACTGAAAATTTAAATTTTTTGTTAGATTACTTCTTTTGATTTATAATTAGCATATTTATACTAAAACACACTAAATTACTTGAAATTAAGTTGAATTACACTATATTACAATAAATTATGTTGAATTACACTATATTACAATAAATTATATTGAATTACACTAAATTACAATAACTTCGTTAATTATATTGAAATACGGTAAATTATGTAAAAGTAGACCGATTATGTGTCATCTTTCATGAATCATAAAAAATAGTAAAAAAAATCCAAAAATAGTAAAAATTGGTAATCTGCAAGTTCATTATGTAACTAATTTACTGAGCTACTTGGATTGAATAATAAAAATAAAAATCTTAATCAGAAACTTCAACTCAAGTTTTGCAGATCAAATTTTACATTTTTTTGAATTTTTTACTATTTATTAAGATGAGTACAAAATTTAATGGTCTGAATATGACTATTTTTTGTAAAATAGTTAATAAATTGTAAAAAAAATTCAAAAAAATGTAAAATTTGATCTGCAAGCACATTTTATTGTGGAGATCTTGTTGAACTGTTTGGATCGACGATTTGGACTTTGAAAATGAAAAAAATAATTGTTGTAACTCAAATATGTCAAAATAAGTAATCTATCAAATAATTTTAAAAAAAAATTCAAATTTTGATTTTTTTTATTTTGCTAGTCTAAAAAAAAAAAAAAAAAAAAAACCTGGACCGAAATGGAAATTCGGTCCAGGCTAAAAAAACCTCTGGACCGAATTGCCAGTTCGGTCTGGCCTTTTTTTTTATTTTCTTTGATTTTCTGTGCCGCAACCCGTGAAAACAGCGAAAAACAGCCAGACCGAAATGCCAATTCGGTCCGGAGAAAAAAAATTCGTTCGGACCGAATTGGCATCTCGGTTCTGATGGGTAAATTTAATTATTTTATTTATGGTTTTTAAAAAAAATCCACCAGGTTAGGCTTGCTGAGTCAGACACGGTCCCCAGTGAATACCGATTCATTCTATGGTTTCGGAGCTTCAGTACATGACTCCCCCACAAAATAATTCAGCAGTACAAATTGTTTTCCTTCTGGAAAATTTTACCCACGGATCACTGCTATAGTGCGCTATCTTCTTTTTGTGAAATCTGACGGCAGCAACGGTAAAATCTGGATCCGAATCCGACCATTTTGCCTAGTAGGCGATAATCATATAAATATCAGAAAATCAAATGTATGATGAGCCTCAACTAATATTTTATTTTATTTTAAGATTGGTGGTGAAGATTGTCACCACGATATATTAATAAAAGAAAGTGATATTTACATATTTTAAAAAAGTAAACTCGGTACTTAAATGCTAAATCTTATTTCTACCTAGCATCTATTGCTGCTAGCAATGTACAAAAATCAATAATAAAAGATATGAATCTAAACGCTATTTGACAACGCATATACTGCAATTAAATAATAAAAAGAGTAATTCTACAGTATAGTGATTTTTAATGAAAAAACTTCCGGACAAAAATTTATTATAATTATATTTTTTTTATGAATATTATTATAATTATATATTCACCAAAATATCTGATGGAATCAAACATGAGTGCATGACTAAATAGTACAGTATCCTTTGTTTCATTCTGTTTAATTGTTGTAAAGTTTTAAACTAATTAAGTTCTCAACACACTGGATCTCTGTTAAATCAATATCCCTAGCAGGAGATGTGAATCAATATTCTGTAGGATAACTTGGACTGCTGTTAGGATTTAGTTGGAGGCCGTTCATCCGGTGGCGCATGCAACTGCTACGTTATTAACTGCAACAGAATGAGGGGCTTGGTTTATTTTGGAAGCCTTAAACATTACTGCACAGACATTTCACCATCAAATGATCTATTTTACCTAAGCAGATTTATCACATTAAAAATTTGATTTGTTGGATATAAATAATAGGCGGTATAAACCCACTTCACCCACTTCCTCTGTTCTTTAGGTAGCATCTACCTTTCTTCCTTTGACTAAAATAATTAAGGCGCACCAGAATTTACCCGTCGTCTATCACCGGATTTTAGAAAGTCATCCAAATATATTTGGTCCCAGAAGTGACTAAGGTAATAAGGTGGAATCTATATATGCGTTGTTGCATCGATCCTTTTTATTATTTTATTTATTATCATCTATTTATGGTAAAGAATATAAAATGTGTTTTTAACGGAAATTATATTATAATAGATGAGGATGGATTTAATTACACTATTTTATTGTAACACATCTTGACATTATATTTTTACAAGTCATTGTTTCGATTTTAAAATCCAAACAGTCGATCCGAACCGTTCAACATGATCTCTATATTAAAATGTACTTGGAAACCAAATTTTACATTTTTTGGAAACTTTTTTACTATTTATTTAGAATTTTTTAAAATCGTTATTTTTTAATGATCCAGAATTATCTGAAAACAACAATTTTGTATACATCTTAATAAATACTAAAAAAAATTCAAAAAATATACAAGTTTGTCTCTAAGAATATTTTAATATGGAGATCATGTTTAACGGTTTAGATCGACTGTTTAGACTTTGAAATTGCAAAAATAACTTATAAACATATGATGTCAAGATGTATCACCAATTCACCATGAAATGATGTAATTGGATCTCTCCTCATAATAGATAATAACATTACTTTTCTCTTAACGATAATAATATTTATTTTGAATTCTAAGTTATAGAAACAACGAGCAAAATAAATCTCTTTTTTTTATCAACTTTTAGTTACTACTTAATTAGAGACCCCTAAAAAAATGAGACACATAAGACATTTCATGTCATGTGAAAATTATTGTTAATTCATATATAAAATGCTCATTACAATTTATGTTGGTTCATACATAAAATGCACATAAGATTTTTCATACTCATTAAATAAAATGCTCATACTAACAATACCGTTGATTCATACATAAAATGCCAATTACATAAAATTTTCATGTCATGTAAAAATTATTGTTTAATATTACTTTTGCAATATCTTTCATTTATATATACCATCCAATTTTTTGAACAAAGAATATTTTGCTTCAGAAGAATTTCTTTTCTTAAAACTTTTATTAAAATATAGGAATTTTTAAAACGTGCATAAAATGTTGAAGAAAACCAAAAAACACTTCATCCTTTTACTTCCACTGAACTACTGATTAAATTCCAAAGTATTTTATTATAAATTCAACATCTAAATTATATTTCATCATACTTCCATATAAATTGTCGACGACGAATGAAATCAGAATAAAATATTACCTTGAGTTCATCCCACTTGCCTATCTCATGGGTTCGGATTTCATCTTCAGCTGTTTGTTTCATTCCTTGACCACTTCTTCATCACCGCCTTTTTTAATAGCCACGTGATCCACTATCCCTCTCTCTTATCTCACCACTCAGAGATTAATTTTACAAAAATGAATGATGATTTTTTCCACAACAACGCGACTTATATAAACTTTGTTGAATTCAGTAACTGTGCAATGAAAATATCAAGCAAGTTACCAAACTCGTCCGAAATGTGAAATTTATACTAAATTATATCTGGACAAAATGGATAAATTGAAACAATAAAATAATTACAGTGATAATAATTGAAACAATAACATAATTAAATAATAATTTTTATAAAGATACAGATAACTTTTTGTGAGTTGTGGCGCGTGAAACCATATTAATAGGATTCAAAAAATAAATAATTTATAAAGATTTTAGAACCGGATATCCAAGCAAATGAGATGACTTTTTTTATCATGTATCAAATATTGAACAACAGATTACAACATTTCGTATTTTAAATCAGCAAATGAAAAAAATAGAAATTACGTAAAAACACTTTATTTTTTTTACAATTTAATCAGTTTGGAATATATAAAACAGTGGAATTTCATTTACCACTTAACCAACATCCAATACACCATCAAAGATGGAAACAAGGTGAAGGGATAAAGATTTTCATTGTGCTGCTTTGATATCATGCAGTGCACGAATCGTATTTTTTTTTTTTTTTCATTTTGATTTTATTGCACTACAAGAATGTGACAGTATCTGCGAGAGTAAAAGACAACAAAAAAACACTGCCAACATTTTTATCCATATGTGAAGGTGAGGAGAAAGACAACAAAAAAAAGTAAAAAAAAAAAAATTTATCCATCTTGTATTGAGATTTTGATTTTCTTATTGTCGTTTTAGAATTTATAAAGTAAGAAAAATTGCAGACAAACTAATTTTTCGTAGGCATTTCGATCAATATTGGACTGCAAATATAATATATATAAAATTTTAAATCAGAATGAGACAACTAAAATATTAATGCTATGCACCTTTGATTTTCAGATTCAACAAAAATTAAAAAGGGTGGGCTTCATAAAATATTCCCTTTAAAGGATCATTTTATCAAATACCAAGCAACAAATTTTATAATCTGCAAACTCAGAAAGAAGTAAGATGCCGCCTGTGCAATTGCATTTTTGGTGTTATCTAATTAATGTTAGACAACCAGAAAATATAGCTTTTCTGCGTCTTAAAATTTAAACGTGGAAGTGTTTCAATTTTTGTACATATAGCACTCAACCAGTATCAAATAAATCGTTGAAAAGATTTCACTTATCACTAAATCAACACAAACAGACAATGTGTAGTTCTGAGAAAATAAAACAAGTGGAAACATTATTTTTGACGAGAATTGCAAATATATATATATATATAGAGATGGGATATGGTGAGTTGCGAAGTAAGGATCTTGTTTTACTTTATGCTCATATCTCCGTTTTCAATGACCAAACAATTGATCTGAACCGCTGAATATGATATCTATATTGAAATGTGCTTGGAGACAAAATTTTATATTTTTTTTGGAAATTTTTTACTATTTTTTTAGATATGTAAAAAACTGTTGTTTTTGAATGGATTCTAAATCATAAAAAACAATGATTTTGAAATATTCTAAAAAAATAGTAAACAATTTTAAAAAAATGTAAAATTTGATCTCCTAGCACATTTTAATATAGAGATCATATTGAGCAGTTCGGGTGTCACCTTGATGTTTCAATATAGAAAATATAGGCGTGAAGTAAAATAAGACCCTTACTTCGCAATTCTCCATAGCTCAACTCTCTATATATATATACAGAGAGTTTTTCAATCTACATAAAAAAAATGTATACTTCTCATGTCTTAAAATATCTAAACTTACAAAAATTGAAGCATTATATATATAGAGTGAGGCTATGGTGCTATGCATAGCACGGATGGGGTCCGTGCATAGAATTTTGATGGTCCAGAATTTTCAGAAAACACTGATTTTTCTACCTATCTAAAAAAATAGTAAAAAAATTCGAAAAAAATATAAATTTTAGTTTGCAAGTACATATTCATATGGTTATCACATTGAACGGTTGGATCGACCGTTAGAATTTTGAAAAGTCAAATTTTGAGCCGTAGCACGGACCCCATCCGTGCTATGCATAGCACCATAGGCTCACTCATATATATATATATATATATATATATATGAGGAGGGATTAAGTTACAACAAAGTTACCACAACCATTTTCTACATTTTGAAATTCCAAATCGTCAATCCAAACCGTTCAACATGATCTCCACAATAAAATGTGCTTCCAGATCAAATTTTACATTTTTTGAATTTTTATACTATTTATTAAGTATTTTACAAAAACTAGTCAAATTCAGACCATTGAATTTTGTACTCATCTTAATAAATAGTAAAAAAATTCAAAAAAATGTAAAATTTGATCTGCAAGCACATTTTATTGTGGAGATCATGTTGAACGGTTTTGATCGACGATTTGGAATTTCAAAATAGAAAAAAATAGTTGTGGTAACTTTGTTGTAACTCAAAATTGTTGTAACTTGATCCCTCCTCTATATATATTTACCATTTCAATGTTCTTATGTGAAAAAAAATATTCATATGTGAAACAACTATGTTCTTTCTTTTCGCCAATCAATCCAAACGAGCAAAATATAGTTTAATTTCATGTTTTGAATAACTTTTCGTGCCATCTTATTGATACGGAACGAAAGCAACATATATATTTAGTTATTAAAATATTCGAGAATCATCATATATTTATGAATGCAATCTACAAAAAAATATAACATATAGCCTTCCAACTTAGCCACAACACATTCAATGTTATATTTTTCATGTTTACTCTCATCCAATGTTGCAAATATTGATATTTTTTGCTTTTCTCATAAAATAAGATGACATTACAATAACTTATTCAGTCATATTTTAAATTTTCCGATTCCATCTCTGATCTCAGGCCAACTGAAGTGTTAAAAAAAAAACAAGTTTACAATATGTATTATTGTTGTATATTATAGCAAAGAATCAACCTCTAAGCGTAATGGGTCAAATTAGACATTAAAAATTTGAAGCAAATAGTTTCGAAATTTTTGAAGAATATCAAGGGCCGGATCTTGAAACTTGAATCGTAGTTTTAGAATCCGAAAAAAATTGCAGAGGATTGGAGCTCAAGTGTCACTGTGTTTTACAACTACGACCGCATTTATAAAGTTCGGTACTTTTCAGAGTACCTATGGATTCGTGTGTGGTGTGTCAATTGCTACCAAGTTGTAACGCAATTAAACTCGAAAAATACATAGAAAAAAGGTTCGATTAATTCTTCTTTTCTGGGTCCATGTAACTTGGATGGCAGTGGAAATTAAGTCGGTTGTTTCTAATTTATTTTTGTTTTGTTTTGTTTTTGGGATGGAACAGCGGACAGCCTGCAAATAAAGGAGAAGTCGTAGCGGTGTCAATACCAGTCCTTTTTATACATATACAGCTGGACTGGTCGTGGCCTCGTGGGTCTCTCTACCAAGGAAGCAAGCAAGCAAGGCATCTCCAAGTGTTGAAATTTGGGAAGTTGTTATGGCATGACAGATGGCACAGCACGTGACACTTCCTTCCATCAAACCAACTCCTCCTCCTAGTCCTAGGCACCACGCCACCACACTTCTTTCATACAAAACAAATAAATACCAAGTAGACAAAATCATTCCTTTTTTCTGTTTTTATCTCAGATACATCCATCTACTCATGACTCAACCCTCCTTGGATCCATGCTACAAATTTTACAAGGCAAGTTTGCATGTCTTATCTAAATAAAATATTTTACAATGAGCAAATTATTAATAAATTTAAAAATTTTAAATAATAGTTTCTTAAAATTTAATTAGGTTATGTGTCAAATGTTATAATTTGAATAGTAATTGTGATGGTCATTTATAGATCTGCTTAAAATATCAACAATTTAATTTATTGACATTTTTATCAATGATCAACTAACTTGTAACAAATTTGACACAACATATCTGTAATTCTGTTTTTTTTTTCGGTAATTTTTTATTAGTTGATATTTTATAAATATGATTGTCAATATATTTAAGTTAATAGTTATTTTTAATAGAATTACAAATATTATAACTTAATTAAGGCCATCATTTCTGGTTGAGTGTGCATTTATTTTCCGTACAAAATTTAATAATTTGAATAAGACGGAGTATGATTACTTATTAGTTGCTTGACTAATAATTAGGCATCTATTTTGAAGCACAAAATAAAAAAAGTAATATATAATAATTTGCTCCCTTTGACAATAATGATGAGCATGCCATCATCTAGTATATGCACTTTATCTCTAATATCAATTTATAAATCTAATAAATTTAAATTCCCTTAGAGGTTATTCTTTTAATATATTTCGTTCAACACGTGATTATGCCACGAATTAGGTGACCGTGGACCTCGTTTTTTATGCAACATTATGGACCCTAGTTGCATATTTCCATCCGCTAATTTTGATTTGATTACAAGCAAATTGTAAACGAATTTTAACATATTTATTAACAACTCCATCCAAATTTATATTGTAAGCAGTTGCGGAGCTACTACATTGAATCAAGGATTGACAACAACTTAGGGCCTGTTCGGACGCCCCACGGCAACAGTAAAATTTAGTTCAAATTTTTTTTGATCCCACACTCATACCCATTCCTAAGGAGGCACCGAACAGGCCCTTATTTCTGAATTTTGAAATTCAAGTAGAAATTTATGCATAATCTGGTTGTTTCCTGAACAATCCACAATCTGAATTGATTGATTTACGACAGTCCGCAACTCACTTATCATATATGTATAATTTTTTGCCTATATCTTATAAAAATCCAGACTACACTCCTAATTATAAAACCAATACATGTATGTATCCATATGTCACTATTTATCACTCTACATTAGCCCCACAATGCCACGAATTCAGATCTTCTCCGGTACCGTAATAGGAAATCTTTTACAATTACTTGATATGGACCGTTCTTTTTAACTTGGCACGAATCTCAAAGCCCAAAATACTGCCCCTCCGTCAACTCGAATCCCAAAGCGGTTAGGAGTTAATCTCAAACCGTAAAGTGAGAGAATCTTTTACAGCAATGGAGAGAATACTTGTTCCAATGCCACACACTACTACCATACTTGGCCTACAAAAGAATCAAACTCCAACCCAACGGCCATGCTTCTAGCTAGTAGCTAGAGCAAGCCATTAATTTGCTCTCTTGGTCCCTCGTCACATGCAAAACAGAGAGAAAGGATGTGAACAATGAACATGCTTGTGGTCTTCTTTAATTAATTCAGATGACAAATAAAGTTTTAGAGATTAGATATTTTCTGAGGGAACAAGAATATAATTTATATGCTTCTTTCACGAATGAATGCTCCAAATGATTTGGCTCGTTTCATCTCCCAAATCATCACAAACGAATGTCTCAGCTTCTACTGTAGCAATTTTGATAAGACATCACCAACTATTTTATCAACTAAGAGGAAATTTTTTGGATTTTTCCCGGATCGATATATATATATATATATGGACAGTGCTACGCGTAGCATAGAGGCCTCCGTGCTACGGCTCAATTTTTGACTTTTTAAAATTCTAACGGTCTATCCGAACCGTTCAACATGATTTCCATATGAATATGTACTTGCAAACCAAATTTTACATTTTTCAGAATTTTTTTACTATTTATTAAGCCACTTTGAAAAAACACTAATTTGTACACAACAGTAAACTTTTCTGGACCATTAGATCAGCAATTTTTAAAGTGGCTTAATAAATAGTAAAACAATTCTAAAAAAATGTAAAATTTGGTTTGCAAGTACATATTCATATAGAGATCATGTTGAACGGTTCAGATCGACCGTTAGAATTTTGAAAACTCAAAAATTGAGCCGTAGCACGGAGGGGCTCTATGCTACGCGTAGCATATTAGCAAAATCCTATATATATATATATATATATATATATATATATTGATGTAAATGAAGATTATGAATGTGATTATGTTATTTAATTAATTTGTTTTTCCTAAATCAATCTGTATTGTTGACTCAGCGTATTTTACTCGAAGTTAATTAATATATAATTATATTTTTCATTTGAAATATTTAAATATTACAATAGCATAAATTAAACATTTATTATATGTAAGTGTTTTTTTAGATTTATCATAAAATAAATAAAAATAGATAATTGAATAAATTGTATCTAACAAAAATGACTATTAGATTTTTTTTTTTGTTTAAGTTAGACTATTAGGCTATTTAATTTTACATTTTAAGATCGAGGCTTGGTAGATTGCATATCATGTATTGGCCGGTACTATGTTTATTTTATCTTGGTTTTTTATATTCGATAAGCTCATCTGAGTTGCTGGTATGCATAACGAAATCTCGTAGGTTACTAGCCTACGAGCATTTTCATCAAAAGAAAAAAAAATCTCATAGGTTACAAAATTTGATATTTTATTAGTTATTTTTACTACATTTCTAGATAGAAAGAAAATCACTAATTTTTAAAAGTTTTAGATTGTGCAATAGAAATTATTTTCTCCTTTCCATATAAATAATTTAAAAAATATGGAAAAAATAATAATTTTTTTTTCATCCAAGATCTTGATATATAGATTGAAACAAGCTGTTCAGATCGATAATATAACTAA
The DNA here is from genome assembly GCA_028015225.1 of Carex myosuroides. Lineage (NCBI taxonomy): Eukaryota > Viridiplantae > Streptophyta > Magnoliopsida > Poales > Cyperaceae > Carex > Carex myosuroides. The sequence continues at coordinate 8,801,958 of CM051482.1, forward strand.
ACGAGATTTTGAGCCGTAGCACTGCGAATTCGGATCAACCCAGGTACCTGACCCATGCAAATTGGAAACGGACGGCTAGGATCGTCTTTTAACTTGGCACGAATCTCAAAGCACAAGTAATACTGACCCAGCGCCATCTCTGAATAGACACCGTTTTGAGTTAATCTGGACCGTTCATTTCAATTTGTTTGAGTCAGGTACTTACCTCGGAGGATTCGAATTCAGCATCACGAGAGGGGCCATCGTATTATGTATAGTGCCGATTGGTTAGTGTTATTACTCTAGCTCTTGATTTTTTATATTTAAATTCGGATCAATTCTGACAAGAACTGCTCAATTTTGATCTACATATCTAAATCTTGCAATAAACCAATTTTTTTATCTTTTTTAAAAAAAAAACTACTATTTTTTCGGCACGAAAAAATGATTAATTAAAAAAAAAATCGGCAACAAACCAATAAAAATTATTATTTTACCGTAAGTCTCACTCATTTGACCTGAAATGGTACCAAATAAATTTTGTAGAGTACTCCATAGAGCTGGTTGTTGATAATTCTTTTCTAAGTTTGTTGACATTAATTAATCATCTGAAAACTGCTTCATAAAAATTTAAATTTTGTAGACTTGTAATATTTTTCTTAATTAATCCCAATTGTGCTTAACTTAGGCCGAAAGCAACGAGAAAAAAAGTGTTTTAAATTTTTCAGGAATTAAACCAGCACAAACTTTGCTTTTTGGAAGATCAAATGTGGCATGTACTTAAAGAAAAGTGTCGAACTAAGCAAGTTAATTTTTATGTCTATTATCCCGTTTATCAAAAGGACGCATATATATCCGAAATTTTTAAAGTTACCATTCTCTCAAAAAAAAATAAACCAAAAAATCACGGAATCTGGATATTTTTAGATCTACCATGGCCGCAGAACACCGGTGAGGCCTCAAATACGCGTGACCGCACAGACATTCTGCGGCCCCAGTCAGGGATCCGCACAGGCATTCTGCCGTCCCTTTTAAAAAAAAAAAACAGAAAAATTATAATAAAAGAAGAGAAGAGGGGCACAGAAACCAAAGGGTCAAAGGGCTCAACCGTTCAAATACGTTCAAAGTCAAAAGAATTAGAATTTTTCTACAAAAAAAAAAAAAATTGGGCCGCAGAACGCCTGTGCGGTCAGGGCTGCACCGGTGTTCTGTGGCCATGGTAGATTCCAAAATACTTAGATTTCGTGGTTTAAAAATTTCGGCATATATATTCGATCTGTCATAAAAATATATTAATTTTGGACTCGTATGTTACTCGGAATAATGAATGTATTTTCTTTTAATATGAATTAATTATATATCAGTGGGGTCTATATTTCAGAAAATGATGCAAGTCTTGAAGATGAACTTGACACGAGAAATGCAGAAAAAATAAAAAGGCATGAGAAAAAGGGTATGATTTCATGCGCATATCAAATGACATGACATGTGATATTTGTAAAGAATAACTAAAAATTTAGCAGTGAGACTTAGAATGTGCTCTTAGGTAGAGTGATGAGGAATAAAATCTGTTGCTTTCTTTTATACAAGTAGAAAGATATTTTTTTTTCATCATAACTGTTTAAATATTTTTTAACAATTTAGAGATGAAATCTGGCGAAATTTTTTTTGTTACCATAAGAAAAAAATCAAATTAAATCGTTACCACTCTGGTTTGGCCCGTATCAATTCTACCACCCACGCTAATCCAGTTCGCGCACCAAATAGGTTGGTGCGCGCACTGGGTTGGCGCACAAGATGGTGCGCTGACTGGGTTGGCGCACCAACCTCTTCTGCCTATTAAGGCACCAACTTAGTATACTGTGCTCATTTCATTCGACCCAAGGCAGCAGGCAGCAAAGAACATTCTCGCAAAGACCAAAGAGTAAGTTTTTTTCACTCTAGTCCTTTATATTTTTTTAATTATTTAATTACTTTTTTAATTTTTTGTAAATTTATTAAATGTTGGGTTTGTTCTGTAATTCAAGTAACTATGATTGGAATTGCTTGTTATTTTGGTGGTGAAGTACAACAAGGGCCCAATGGTGCTTATTACAGTACCCAACCCCAGAAAATGTTCAATATCGGTTCGGATTTAGATTTCGCCGGTATAACTAGGGAAGTGTACTAGGAACTTGGTATTGACCTGAATTATTACGAACTGGAAATTTCCGCTAGAATTAATATTGGCCAAGGCAACCAAACTTGGTTCCAACAACTCCCTGTACTAGACGATAGCAGTTGGGGGTTGTATACCCAAATGACATTGAATTTGACAACACCTTTCAAGTTCCTAGAGTTATATGTGGTTGCCAACCCCAGACAGAACCGTAGACAGAACCCTAGACAGAACCGTACACAGAACCCTAGTCGGGGCATGGATCAGTCAGTGACGGGTCCTACTGGGCCCTAAATTTAGCGGGTACTAGCCGGCCCCCATCCACGGGGGCTGGTACTAGTCGGTCCCGATCCATGGAAGCTGGTCCTAGTCGATCCCCATCCACGGGGGCTGGTCGTAGTCGGTCCCCATCCGTGGGAGTTGGTTCTAATCGGGGCCGATCTCGGGTTCCATCCTCCAGCTCTAGCCGGAACCGATCTGAAACTCCAGAACCACGTTATTATACTGACAATACAGACGATGATCCTGAAGAACGGGAGGCAGAGGAAAATTGGGATGCTAGTGATGACGGTGGGCAGACAATAGATCACAGTGATGAGGAAGACAATCGTCCCGTTCTGGGTATGCGAAAGTGGCCGATATCGGGTCGTGGAGAGAGACACCCGTTTTCAGCTTTTCATGACACTTCGGGGTTTGAAGAGGCTGACCACATTTTTTTTGCGGGTTCAGAGGTTCGTTTTTGAACTTATATGAATTTTTTATTTCTTTCAAAATATAATAATTTAATTTTTTTGAATTTTCAATTAGGTTGGAGAAAGAACAATGGTTTCTGAGGGGATGACGTACAACGACAAGGATCAAATGAAAGAAAAAATCCACCACTGGCACATAGTGAAAAATACCGAGATCATACAGACACACAGCGACAGAACAAGGTTGAGGTTTAAGTGCCAGAGCAACAATTGCAAGTGGAGGTTGGTTGCGAGGGCCACAGGCTTTGGTAATACTTAGGCCATCACGAAGAATGAGGTACCGCACACATGCCACGCAGATGCATCCAGGTCAGATCATGCGCAGTTGACGTCCTCTATGGTCGCCAAATGCATAAAACTTTCTTTAGAAAAAAATGCTGATATTACTATCAGAGCTATCAGGGACCTGGTTGCTGAAAGGTTTGAGGGCATCGTCCCAAAATACAACAAATTGTGGCGTGGTAGAGAGTTAGCGATTGCCCGGGCATTTGGTAGTTGGGAGGGGTCTTACGGGCTTATTGTCCCTTTGTTGGAGGCAATCAAAAGGGCAAATCCGGGAACTGTGTATGACGTTGTTTCCAAGCCTTCAGAAAAGGAACATTACCGGTATTTCATGAGGTTGGCATGGGCATGGGGACCGTGTATACAAGCAGTAGGTCACCTCAGACCCGTCATCAGTATCGATGCTTGTTTCTTGTCAGGTAGATACAAGGGCAAGTTGTTGATTGTCACCGGATATGATGCGGAGAACCAGTTAATCCCACTAGCATTTGGATTGGTAGAGAGCGAAGAGTTTGAGAATTGGGGGTGGTTTATGAAGTGGGTACGGGATAATGTAATTGGTCCGAATAGGTTCATGTGTGTGGTCTCTGACCGGCACAAGGGCATAAAAAAGGTGTTCATTCAAGATGATTTGGGTTGGTCAGAGGAGAACGGGCAGTGTGCCCACAGGTTATGTTCTCAACACGTGTTTGAGAATTTTGGAAAACACACTCAGGATAAGGTTGCTTCTAAATTCTTCAAGATGATGGTTAAAAAGAAGAAGCGAAGAAGATTACAGGATGGCCTTGATGCAATCGGAAGGCGAAATCCTGATTGGCTGACATACTTGGATACATGTGGCAAGTATAATGAAAATGACGAGGAAGAACCAGCTAAGCCATGGAAGGTTTATCAAGCTATGGACGACGGGAGTCGTTGGGAAATAAAGACCAGCAATGGTTCTGAATCGCTGAACAATGTCTTCAAAACTTCTCGCAGGTTTGTTATTCACAATTCTCATAGTTTACTATTAATGAAATATTTTAGGTTATCTTTATTTTAACTGTAAATTGTAATTCTCGTAGGTTACCGGTTGCTGCAATTATTGAGGAGACGTTTTATAAGTGTGTCACATGGTTCGTTGAAAGAAGAGAGAAGGCCGTGCAATGCCAAGAAAAGGGTCAGTTATTCTCTACTCGTACGCACTTGAAGCTGAACAAGCACATCCGGAAGACTAACAAAATGAGCGCGGTTCCATTCAATAGATCCGGGGAATTCATGGTGACATCACATGGCGAGAAAATCCCATTTGACATAGAGGCAGGCAAATGGGTGTACACGTCCCGAGACTGTAGGTACCAGGTCGTTGTGCAGAACGACCATGAGGTGCAATGCTCTTGCCAAAAGCCTCAGCTCACCGGAATACCATGTGTTCATGTGATGGCAGTGTGTCAAATAAGGTACGAATGTGTGTTAAAATTTCATAATAATCTTGGATGATGAAACTTACAAATGTGTGAAAAATATAGGAACTACGATCCAAATGTCTTCGTCAATTACTACTACAACATCCAAACGCTTATCGACACATGGAGTGGAGAATTCCACGTGTATGACAATCAAGGTGATTGGCCGCCGCACGAAGGGGATATCTTAACGCCAGAGCACTGGTTAGTGAAGTTGGGTCGGAGAAGACACAACAGGATCCCAATGTGGATGGACATACTGGAAGGAAGGAGAAGGGGTCACGAGACCAACAGAGCTACCCTCGAAAGGAATGCGAGAAGAAGAAGGGATGCTAGGAACCGTACCCAATAATGTCATGGTTAGGGCTTTCTGTTTATGTATTAAGGTTAGGGTTTTCGGTTATGTATTATGTATTATGGTACAAACTTTCGGTTTTGTATTAAGGTTAGGGTTTTCGGTTATGTATTATGTATTATGGTACAAACTTTTCGGTTTTATGTATTGTGTGTTATGTTTTAATATACTATCGTTGTGTGTTATGTTTTATCTATGGTGTGTTCTAATGTTTTAATGTATTATGTATTACGGGATATGAGATATAAAATACGCAACATAAGAAGTAATATGAAAATAATATCTAAATACGCAACATAAAACTAATCGAAATAACGATCTAAAATACGCCACATAAAAATAATACTGAGTTGGTGCCTTAATAGGCAGAAGAGGTTGGTGCGCCAACCCAGTCAGCGCACCATCTTGTGCGCCAACCGAGTGCGCGCACCAGCCTATTTGGTGCGCGAACTGGGTTAGCGTGGGTGGTAGAATTGATACGGGCCAAACAAGAGTGGTAACGATTTAATTTGATTTTTTTCCTGTGGTAACAAAAAAAATTTCGCTGAAATCTGTTATTCTTTCTCTTTCCTTCAAAATATGAAAAAATATAGAAGGAAAAAAAAAAGGAAGATTGAGTGTATGATTTTTTTATCCTTCAAAAACTCAAATTTTTCATTTTCAAATCAGAGAGTAAAAATATGAAATAGAAATCACTCGAATAAGTTGGCTTCATTTTTGTTTTTGAAATAAGCAAACATCATTTCAATTTTTCCTTGTTTAAAATATCCTATTTTTTTTTCTCAACCCTCTCCTTTTTTATTGTTAATTATTTCTCAAATATGGCGTCAGTCTCTTCTATCTTCTATCCCAATTTCAAAAGGGAGCTAAATGAAAGTAGTATCTTTAATCTTTCCAATTAGAAGTACTTTAGTAGCTTTAACATTTTCTTGATTGATTTTTTTGAGATTAGATGTACAAAGGAAGCATTGTAACAAAAGGGAAAAGAGATACGAAAAGAATGCACAAAAATGACTGCCCAATATGGCTTCAATGCATTTTAAATAATTTGCGTAACATTCCAAAATATTAAAAATTCTCTCGCTTTCGTCTGCTAACAAAAAAATATAGAAAAAAGTTGATAAGATTTTTAAATCAGATGGACAATTTAACTGTTACATTCAATTGATTTATATTATATATTGTTTGTAATTTTGAATAATCATTATAAATTTAATTGTGATTTCTGAACTACGTAAGGTGAACAATTTTTTCTATAAATTTATTTGATTGATGAGTATTATATTTTTATTTTTGATAGAATATATAACGAGATAGCAAGTTTTGGAGATTGAAATTGTTTTAATAATGTGTGTATATTGCATTGCTTGAGGGATCCGCGTATATAAGAAACAAAAAATGTTTTTATTTTTAGAAATCTAGATCTTTGTTAGTTATGTTGAGTTAGATATGGAGAGAGAAATCTAGATTTTTTTTTAAGGAACAAAGAATTTTTTTATCTTAACCGTTTAAAATTCAGCGAATTAAATAACAGTCGTTAACGGATCAGAACAACTACATACTTAATATAAAAGAAGAGATAAATTAAATGCATGATTAACAAATTCCTCTTGTTAAATTTTAAATATGTTGACATGAATTCTCTGAATATTGGATGAAGAAACTATTTATTGAAAATTGTTTATCCCTTGGAGTCATGGAGATCAAATCTGAATTTATATATTATTATTTTCCTTCAACGGATGACCTCTGCAGCTCTACTCCCCTCAAAAATTGAAACTTTGAATAAACAGCACCTACGCTTCTGGAAATTATAAATAAATGGACAAATCTCAAGTATTAATTAGACCGATGCGATGTATATTCTGTACAGCTGGATGTGTTAATCAAGAATTAGGATCTTCCCCATTTGTATTTCTTTAGCAATTTACTGCATCTAGGCTGTACAAAATCGCTCAAATTTGTAATTTTTTCATAACTCAGCTCTCTAACGAACAATTACCTCTCCATTACTGTAAAATATTCTCTTCACTTTACGGTTTGAGATTAACTCTCAGTCGCTTTGTTCGGGCTAGCGCAGGGGCAGTATTATTGGGCTTTGAGATTCGTGCCAAGTTAAAAAGAACGGTCCAGATTCAATAATTGTAAAAGATTCCCTATTACAGTACCGGGGAGGATGTGAATTCGCTCTCTAACAGCTCGTTTTAACTTGCTCATTTATTAAACGAGTCACTCGCTTATTTACAACTCGAGTTGGTTGACTCGTTTAATAAATGAGTTGAGTTTGAGCATACTCCAACTCCCTCATTAACAACTCGAGTTACACAAAATTCGTCACAATAAATCTCATGCCCTTCTAAATGACTCATAAACTGTTATTTGAAATTTTTTTTTTGTTAGTTATCTGATTAATTATATTTGAATTGTTTGTATTTAGATAAACTCTTACTAGTATATAACTATAATTAAGAAAATTGACTGATTAAACGAGTTATAAACGAGTTGTGAGCCAACTCGAGTTGATAATGAGCTGAACTCGAGTTGGCTTTACAGCTCGTTATTGCCATCCCAACTCAAATTGACTCGCTCATTTACTAAATGAGCTGAACACGAGTTGGAGATAACTCGCTCAAACTCAATTCATTTACAAACCTAATTGCATTTCCTCTTTAATAATAAAATCGTTACCATGGAAGTCAATAATAAAATAATTTTCATCTTCTCATAGAAGTCAAATATTATTTTTTTAAGAAAAGCGTGTATAATATAAAAATGCTGCCTACATATGGATGCGTAAATATCAGATAAGAAAAAAAAAATGAAAGACATTGACACTTATGCCTGGAATTTGAATCCGTCAATGTTGTTGAGATAAGTGCGTCAGTGTGAATCAGATACAAAAATCAAATTATATGAACACACGTGTCGAGTCTTCTTTGACTAGACAATTCTAGTATAAATTAGTTATGAACAATAATTAACATGTCTTTTATAATAATGAAGGCTCATGCACTCAAGTAACAAAGAAATTATATATCACTTACGTATTATAGTTGATGCAGTATTATGATGACACTTCACTAAAATATATATATGGGCTATGGTATGTTGAGTTACGAAGTAAGAATCTTGTTTTATTTCACGCTTATATTTTTATTTTTAAAGATCAAATAGTCGATCTGAACTGCTCAACAAGATATCCATATTGAAATATGCTTGGAGACCAAATTTTATATTTTTTGAAAATTTTTTACTATTTTTTTAAATAGGTAGAAAATCGCTGTTTTTGAATGATTCCGGACCATAAAAAATAGTGATTTTGAAATATTTAAAAAAAATAGTGAAAAATTTCAAAAAATGTAAAATTTGGTCTCCAAGCACATTTTCAATATGGATATTTTGTTGAGCGGTTAAGATCGTCTGTTTGGTCTTTGAAAAAGGAGATATGAGCGTGAAGTAAAAACAAGACTATTTTTTCACAACTCACCATAGCCCATCTCTCTCTCTCTCTCTCTCTATATATATATATATATAGGATCCGGCTAATTTGCTGCTGGTAGCATTTCGGCCAGGTGCTGCCGGCAGAAAATCTGCCATTCTGGTGTTCAAACAACCGATCTGAGCCGTTCAACATGTTCTAAATATTGAAATGTGCTTGGAGACCAAATTTTATATTTTTTGGAATTTTTTTACTATTTATTAAGCCACTTTGAAAATTGCTGATCATATGGTCCAGAATTTTGTTGCACTGTTTTTACTGTTCACCCGGATCAGCAATTTTCAAAGTGGCTTAATAAATAGTAAAAAAATTCAAAAAAAATGTAAAATTTGGTCTCCAAGTAGATTTTAATATAGATTGAACATCTATATAAAAAAATTTCTTGTTTGAACACCAGAATGGCAGATTTGCTGCCGGCAACACCTGGCCGAAATGCTGCCAGCAGCAAATTAGCCGGACCCTATATATATATATAGAGAGAGAGAGAGAGATTGGCTAATGTAATAACGTTAGAACTTCGGCCGAAGTTCTAACGGGTCGTTTTTGCAATTTCAAAATCCAAACAACCCATCCGAACCGTTCAACATGTTCTAAATATTGAAATGTGCTTGGAGACCAAATTTTATATTTTTTGGAATTTTTTTACTATTTATTAAGCCACTTTGAAAATTGCTGATCATATGGTCCAGAATTTTGTTGCACTGTTTTTACTGTTCACCCGGATCAACAATTTTCAAAGTGGCTTAATAGTAAAAAAATTCAAAAAAAATGTAAAATTTGGTCTCCAAGTAGATTTTAATATAGATTGAACATCTATATAAAAAAATATGTTGTTTGAACACCAGAATGGCAGATTTGCTGCCGGCAGCACCTGGCCGAAATGCTGCCAGCAGCAAATTAGCCGGACCCTATATATATATATATATATATATATATATATATATATATTCAGTAAGCTATAATTTTTTTATTAATAAAATTAAATTATTTCAGCAGAATTTTCTATATTAAAAAAACAACTTGAGGATCGAGAAAGATGGGTCATTCCTAATGACTCGTATCGTATTGGTAAGGATTTTTGTTCTGTCAGCTTATTTAGTATGGGTGACTAAGAATTTTTTTTCGTTATCTTATTAGACAAGAGTATGAGTAAGAGCAATTTGGTAGCCGTCATCCTATAAGGTAATTAATAAATTTAATGTTACATATGATAAATTTTTTATTTATACATATAACTATATAATTTTATTACTATAATTAGATAGTTTTATATTGCATTTCATATAATTTTTTTAATTTGGTAATTTATAATAAATTAATTTATCTGATATTTTTTATTATTTTTTAATTAGTAATTTATGAAAAAAATGAGTTATACAATATTTAATCATTTTTCATTTAATTATCATTTATATTTTTTTAAATAATGAGAAAAATTATAAATCTAACAAAATTATTTTCTTATATTTAGTGATATTAGGTACATGATTTATTTAGTAAATATATTTATTTGTTATATTATTGGATTAAATTATATATGCTATCAATTTATTCACTAATTATCGTTATTTATTTTATTATCCATTATTTTAATGGAAAGAGTATAAGTAAACTAATATTTAATAAGTGAAGATAAGTTATTGAGTAAGATTAATTTTCAATTGTATGGGTACGAAAATGGCTCTACCCAATGCGTACCGTGCTATTGACACCCATATGACCAAACCTACCAATGTGGAAACAAATAATCGGAAAGAAAGCCAAAGTGGAACCTAAACCTACCAATAGAATGCAGAGGAATGATGAAGGTATTATCCAAAAAAAGAAAAAGAATAATATATAATGAAGGCAGTAAGACAACCTTTTTGCACGAGATTGTTATGCACATAATAAGATTCCTGCCGAAATTTTTATTTATACCATTTTAATAAAATAAATTAACCAAATAACCATCGTTTTTGGTCAATTCTAATTCTAACACGGCCGCAGAACACCGCTGTGGACCCATATGGGGGGGCCGCAGAATGCCGGAGCGGACCCCCTTTTTTTCTTTTTCTTTTCTGTTGTTTTACCGAGGCACCCCAGGGGTCAAAAGCCCTACCGCTCAAAATTAAAAATTGTTTTCCTAAATTTGATTTCTAGGGATGCGTGCAGCAAGGTTTGAAACTGAATTAAAAAAAAAGGGTCCGCAGAACCATTCTGCGGACCCATTTAGGGGTCCGCAGTGGTATTCTGTGGCCCCGCTCAAATGGGTCCGCAGAATACCGGTGCGGCCGTGCTAGAATTAGAATTGAACAAAAACGATGGTTATTTAGTTAATTTATTTTATTAGAATGGTATAAATAAAAATCTCGGAGATTCCTGTTCTACTGCCATACTTGTATTATCCTGTGTTTTGCAAAGCAGCACGGATAGTCACTGGGACACTGCCACAGAAGAAAAAACGAAAGTGCTGGTTAATAGTAATGGAGGGGAATGTAGAGCAATTACATAACAATTATTTGTTTAGCTTTTGATCTCAAACCATCCATCCATGTCAAGTTGTCAACTGCTAGTTAAGTTAACCACAGCTCACAAGTCACAACGGATACCGCCACGCTGGCAAGAGCGATCTCCTATGCTAGAGAAAGGTGTAGGTCCGATGCCCATCGGACCTAGTTTGGTTCCGATGGGCAGATCTACCGTAGAATAACACAGTGATTTGTGCGCACGAAAATTGAAATATAAATGCACGGGTTTTAAAGTATTTCGCACGAATCTAAAAGAAAATCAATGGTTATTAAACCCGTCGAACTGAGGTAGGTCCGATGCCCATCGGACCTACACTCCTTCCCCTATGCTAACTTTCCTCTTTCTTTTTGGGAAGCTCAAAACCCAATTGCTTTTGGTTCTATCCGTATCTCCTTTTTAGACACACTCCACGTTATGACCATGTGAACTTGTGAAGTTGGTGCACATGGATCCGCTTTCCTGGCAAAACAGAGGAAAGCAAGTGAAATCCCTAAAGAACACACGTGGATGGATATGGAACCGCGGCGGCATAGACCACATGAATTGCCTCACCGCCAAGGCCACACACAAAAGGAGAATGGCCGGAAAAGAGAAAGCCGACAGTAAGCGGGACCCACCTCCCTTCGCTCACGTGGCTTCGCTGGAAACTGCTTTCGAGACCCCGCTCTGTCACACCATCGGTCCCCCATCATCAAATTCTTTGGCCAATGTTTGTTATTTCTTAGGTAACATAATTTACACAATTGTGTTTATCCGATGAATTTATTTTTTACAAATAAATAAGTCTGATATTTCATGTTTATTTTTTTTTACCTTTTCAAGAAAATTAAACATGTATTTTTATCGTAAAGAGGTGGGATAAATTACCGTTTGTACTGGATTTAATAGTTCTTATATAATCAGTGTTTAAAATTCTGTTATATTCGGTGAATATACGGCCGTATATTCTTATTTAGTGTCCGGCCAAATAGAAAATAGCTATTCGGACCGAATATTGAATCCATGCTTTAAAAAAATTAAAAAACATTCAAAATTCATTAAAAGAGTTCCGGACCCGAATCCATAACTCATTAAATGAGTTCCAGACCCGCTAGGTAGGTGTTCTCTTTCAGCATCCCACTCAGAAGTTTTTTATAACCTCTCTACATGCTACCTTATTGTATTTAAGTACTGTGGGATTAAATATTTACTAAAAAATTCACATATATAAATCCGAATAAGAATCCGCATATTCGGCCACATACCGTATATGCGGTATGCGGTGGCCTTCCGAATACCGCATGAGAACCGAATATTAATTATGTGTATTTCATAATTCTTTTCTAACATACAAGATAGTAATCTAGATTTTTCATTGTATTGGATTCAAAATGATGAGAATTTTGATAAGAAAAATAATAGTTTTAGTGACTATATATTAACTAGTTAATTAAGAAGAATGTCGAATCCTCTTATCAGAATAAGCATTCAACTCAATAATTTAATACGAACAAACAAAATTCAAATTACTTGTTGCAGTAAGGAATTTTTTTCTTTGTTTATTAAAATTAAAATCAGAGGATCTAGAACTCTCCTGTATTTCTACCATTGATGAAACAAATAGCAGCGGGGGAAAAAAAATCTCAGGATGCATGTGTAAGCGAACCATTTCCTTCTTCAATTTTTTTTAATATTCCGTACAAGGACATGCAAAATTGATTTTTTATTTATAAACCATAATTAAAAAAATTATTTTTACGAAACCGACGCTGATTATTTTTTTTAAAAAAATTATAAGACCTGAAATGGTATGTCGGTCCGGTTCCTTTTTGGATTTTCTATGGTACTGGTTTCACAAGTTTTCATATGAGCTGCCACAGAAAATTCAAAAGGGGGACCGGACCGAAATGTCATTTCGGTCTGGAATAAAAAAAAATAGCGGACCGAAATATCATTTCGGTTTTTATAATTTTTGTAAAAAAAGAAATATTCACGTTGGTTTCGTAAAAATATTTTTTTTAATTATAATTTATCAAAAAAATTCTGCAAAATTACTGCGGTTTCTGATGTACGATGCCAGATACCATTTGTAGATACCTACGTCTACGTGGGCAAAATATTTTTTCGTTCGAAATTGAACACTATCGATCCTGATTTAGATTATCAATGTTAAATGGAAGTTACAATCAAATTTCCCATTAATTCATTTACGCATCTTCCAAAGTTACACCAAAATTGGTCTTCAGGCTTTTGTTTTTTGTTTGCTTCTGCAATAACTGAATGAATAACGGCAAAATCATCATTGCTTTCATCCTTGCACTGAATCCCATAAAAACCAGCTCAAGCTGCTCTGGCAGTACAATGCAAACAAAGCACGTAGTCATAGGCCGTAGCGGTGTTAATGCTATAAAAAAATTGACCGGCGTCAAACAGAGTAAGGATGCCTTTTTGTTGTATTTTGGTGTCTGTCATTGACCAAGACCAGCTTAATCGGTAAATTACTAGTACCAGCTCCAGGTTCCTGGTACCCTGCTTTTCTTTTCTTTTCTTTTTCATCTTTATTATGGCATTTGTAACATCACATCAGCTTACCAATGCTAGCAATTCCGGCAGTGTTATCTGACATTGCCTGCATTCGTACCACCCAGGCTAAGATACCTCATCGTTTATGATGAGTTTGAATCCAGTTCATTCGTTATATATATAGAGTGAGGCTATGGTGCTATGCATAGCACGGATGGCTAGTGTACTACGGCTCAATATGGTACTTTTTAAAATTCTAACGGTCGATCCGAACCGTTCAATGTGATAACCATATGAATATGTACTTACAAACTAAATTTTATATTTTTTTGAATTTTTTTACCATTTTTTTAGATAGGTAGAATTTTGATGGTCCAGAATTTTCAGAAAACTGATTTTTCTACCTATCTAAAAAAATTCAAAAAAACATAAAATTTAGTTTGCAAGTACATATTCATATGGATATCACATTGAACGGTTCGGATCGACCGTTAGAATTTTAAAAAGTACTATATTGAGCCGTAGTACACTAGCCATCCGTGCTATGCATAGCACCATAGCATCACTCATATATATATATATATATATATAGAGATGGGCTATTGTACTTCGCGAAGTAAAACCCCCGTTTACTTCAGGCTCATATTTTCATTTTGAAAATCCAAACAACCGATCCGAACATTCAACATGTTCTAAATATTGAAATGTGCTTGGAGACTAAATTTTACATTTTTTGGAATTTTTTTACTATTTATTAAGCCACTTTGAAAGTTTCTGATCCAACAGTGAACAGTAAAAAACAGTAAAATTTTCTGGACCACCAGATCAGAAACTTTCACAGTTGCTTAATAAATAGTAAAAAAATTCCAAAAAATGTAAAATTTAGTCTCCAAGCACATTTCAATATTTAGAACATGTTGAACGGTTCGGATCGATTGTTTGGATTTTGAAAATGACAAAATATGGCCCGAAGTAAACGGGGGTTTTACTTCGCGAAGTACAATAGCCCATCTCTCTCTCTCTCTCTCTTTATATATATATATATATATATATATATATATATATATATATATATATAGAGTAAGACTACAGTGCTTTGCAAAGTAAACAATCCTCTTTACTTCGGGCCACTTTTTCAATTTGCAAAACTCAAACAACCGATCCGAACCGTTCAACGTGTTCTAAATATTGAAATGTGCTTGGAGACCAAATTTTACATTTTTTGAATTTTTTTTACTATTTATTAAGCCACTTTGAAAATCGCTGATCCAACGGTGAACAGTAAAAAGAGTAAAATTTTCTGGACCACTGGATCAGACTTTTTCAAAGTGGCTTAATAAATAGTAAACAAATTCCAAAAAATGTAAAATTTGGTCTCCAAGCACATTTCAATATTTAGAACATGTTGAACGGTTCGGATTGGTTGTTTGAGTTTTGCAAATTGAAAAAGTGGCCCGAAGTAAAGAGGGTTATTTACTTTGCAAAGCACCGTAGCCTTACTCATATATATATATATATATATATATATATATTTTTGCCAGTGAAGCCCGTATGCACATTCGTTATATATATATTGGCACGGATTATAAAGGGACCCCCGCATTAGAGATTCAGGTCGATTTAGCCGCGACTATGATTGGACGGTTCGGATATAAACTCAAATGATGAGGTAATGCAGATGATTTAGCCCCTCGGAGTTCGAAAGCTCTAAGGTACCTCATCGTTTACGATGAGTTTGAATATGCTCCATTTGTTATATATTGGCACACATCTTAAAGGGACACCGTGTTATGGGTTTGGGTGAATTGGCCTCGATTATAATCAAATGGTTCATATTCAAACTCAAACGATGAGGTAATACTAGTTTCAATATATGAAACGGACATTTTTGTCTTTTTTCAAAAAAAAAAAAATGATGAGGTAATGCAGATGATTCAGACGCCTCTTAGATATGAGACACTGACATTTTGGATCGAATTACAACATCGAAAATTCGGGTCATTTGAATCGAATTACAACATCGGAAAAGTTATTTGTGACACAATTAACATTAGATTTTAATTATTGCATTTTGATTTTGTTATGAGCAAACTTGTAATATAATTTCTTCTTTTTTAATAAGAAAAATAAAGACAAAAGTAATTTATGCCTGATCGAACCGGATTCCTTGACAGGCCGGACGGATCCGACCCTGAATTCTATACTCTAAAAAGTCCGATCTAATTCCAACCCATTAACACAACAAAAATTGTTAATTCCTGACATGAACCCTCATCTGTCACAACAAGAAATTATTATCTCATAGAGTCTTCTTAATTTAATTTAACTAGGCTAAAAAAAATGTAAGATACCTTAATTAAGCCAAACCTACAGCTTTCTTTTATTTTGTAAGTTTGCTCTTATTTTTACAAGTTTGTCGTATGTAAGCAGAATCAATTTAGTTTATTGTCTTTTTTTTTTTTTGATAAAAAAACTTAAGTCCATTTTCATTAAAGAAAATATTAACTTACACCAACAGCATGTTCAAATCATTAGAAAGCAACTGAAGTTAACTCAAAACATCATCAACTGGAAAGCTGGATACAACATAACAAAAGCTAAAAAGAAGTATTTATCACTGCTAACAAAAATTGTCAAATTGCGGCTCTTGATGAAGCTACTGTTGTGTGAAATCATTCAATAGAGATCTGCCCCTTTGCGCCATTGGTCATCAAGTAGTCATTCGGGTGCCAACTGTCTAAGGAGATATCATCTTAGCACATCAGGTAGCCATAGTTTATTGTCATCTTAGCACATCAGGTAGTCCTCTTGTTTGGTCTCAATTAGTTCCCTTGAAATATTTGGGGCCAAATTATTTTAGTTTCTGTGCTATAGTTACTGTAGATCAGACAGGACAGGTTCTCCTGTTGAATCATTAGAGGAATGCTTAATTAAATGATAGGTGAAATGTATGTATGTAGGTCCTGGTGGGCCCAGATACATTTATAGAAATTATATCTAGAGTCTTATATTAGGCTATGATGAGCTTAATGAGGTAATCAAAGATCCTTCTTTGAAACCAACTTTTGGCCGTATTGCACTATTATTTTAATATACTTAATTAAATAATCTGTTAGTGACACTTTTTATCCCTTTAAAATTTCTAATTTTCATAAATTCCATCTCTGGTAGTGATCAATTATTGAAAATATATGGATAATGAGTCACAAGCCCTCTCAAGGCATACTATATATCAGACTTTTTTTCTAAAAATATTATTATATTAGCATGCAGGTCGAGATACGAATAAGAATAATTTAATTTAATTTGTGGCAGCGACTAGTCAATTGATTCTAATGAAATGTGCATTAATCTATTGTACCATAAACTTGCTTTGAAAGTACTTGGATTATGTCGGTAAAGAGGTGATTGCTCAACTAATACTGGATTTAGTACAAGTTAACATTGAAAATTAAGACTATGTCGTTACAACGTCATTAAATTATAATTAAGGCAACATCATCATGTCCTGATTTTGCTATTGCTTTGAAATTTTAGTTGCTGCTTTGAATAGCATTTTTTTTCTGAAATAACACCTAAATTGTGGGATCTTGTTATTTTGTTTTGCGCGTCCGCATTTTTTTTCGTTGAGGTTCTCCACGGCATGAAGTTTCCAAATTATGTTTTTCTTTTTTTTCTTTTTATAAAGGAGTGACTCATGTCATCATGTTTTTTTTTTAATGTTAAATTTCAAACTAGTGATTTTTCGTAGTGATTTGTACCTTAACTAACTAAGCTAGATATAATATTTATTTTAATCCACTCTTGATATGTTTCTAAAAAAAAAAAAAAAAAAAACTAAGCTAGATATACTTTTCTGTTTAGAAAGTATGGTATTTGTTAGTTAAATAAAATGAGACGACGGTGCATACTGCACACCGGTATGTACTATGAATTCATATCTTTATTCTCAAAGTTTGAACAGTTGATCTGAACTGCTCAATATGATCTAAAATGATATTTTGAGGCAAAATAATTTACAATTTTTTTACTATCTATTAATATACTCAAAAGAACAAAAAAAAAGCAAGAAACTGATATTGTCAAGCCCGCTGATTGAACTTACTAATATTATTATTTTTAATATAGTTTTCATGCATTAGTTAGGTATTTGCTATTGTAAGTGATCAATAATTAGTGTATTGACTCGCAAGTTTGAAACCTAGATGGGCAAATCTCTTGTGAATATTAAATAGTTTGATGGCTTAATATCCAACCTTTATTCAAAAAATAATTAGTATATTGACAAAATATATATTAATTAAAAGTTGTATTTTTATTTAAACATGAGAGATGAGGATCAAACTTCTTCAAATCAATTTCAATAAACTGAAGTTCGATATTCGATCACCCCTACAAGAATTTAACACTATCCGTGAGAATAAAAAATAATTATTGTTGAGAATAAACCGACAAAAATTGTTATTTCTGGTAAGCAAACATTACATGCTTTGCTAATTAACTAAAACAAAATATTTTCTTCTAAACAATAAAGCAATATTTAATTGTTTTATCTCTAGAAATTAGAGTCCAGATCGGCATAAACTATCATACAAATGAATGCACCTGTTATTGTAATTTCTGGTTTTTGTGGTTGTCAGATTTTTTTTTTTTTTTTTTTTGAAAATCCTAGCAGGGGCTGCATGGTTATCAGATTTCAATTAAACAGATCAAATTACAAATCTTAGTATTATTAGAAAGAAAATTCCTTTTTTCTGATTGAACGTCTCAGATGCAAAATCTGGCACATTTCTTCCTTCTCCGAGTGTTAGAGGATTATACATGCAGCTACTCTATCAATATTCACTGTCTTTTGTATGCACATTTATGATGTATTCTAGAATTTGTTAATTAGGTGTAGTATCTGCTTATGTGATGTATTGGCAATTTGTGTACCAGTTGTTTGGTACCACGTTGCTTGTATCAGCAAATACTTTTGGTTTCTGGAAATGAAATGAGTAGACTTTTGATTCACTTTTATAAAATAAAATAAAAAACAACAACTATTGTACCGATATATTGGTGCTTTCAATTCATACAAGTTCCTGTTCATTTTTTCTTTAATTTTTCCTTCTAAATAGCGACCTTTACTAACTCCAAAGTCCTTTCAAAGTTACATCCAATTTGATCGTCTTAATTAGAATTATATGTTACTTAAATATCATTATCCTACTTTATCAATTCAACTTAACCAAATGATAAAATGATATTATATAAAAATTTATCATTTGGGTAATTTGTACAAAAATCATTCAGAGGACGATGAGATCATGCACACTGTAATATATAGTACAGATCGACATGTGTCATGATTTCTTATGTCGAAATTAAGATTTTAATAGTAATTATCTCTTCGTCACTGAGGTTTAGAAAAAAAAATTAACAAATAGCGATAACTATTACATAAATTATCCTATATAATAACATTTATTTTACTATTGCACGAAATATCATAAACCTGTACAATTATTTTCTTTTTTTGAAACCTTGACAGCGGCTGCCAAGTATAATTTTCATTAAATAAAATAAAACTATATCAATTCTCTACCAAAACATCATCACACAAATCTAAACAACACATCAACATCTAACAACACATCATCACATTCAAGTCTAAACAACACATCAACATCTAACAACACATCATCTAAATCATCTAATAACACAACACAATACGACATCTAACATCACAACATTTAGCAAACCGACTTCAAGTGGTCGCCAATCTCCTCTCTCACCTTCTTGCTCTCCGTTGCACCAATTGGCCAACAACATGAACGATGAGGCATCTATGACAATTTTTTTATTTTTTTTATTTGGAGAGTGGTGGGTGGGGGAGGCCGCGGTTGCCGACCTCCCCCACCCTTGCTTAGGGTTTCGAGGTAACCTGTTTAGAGGTGGGAAGAATGACGGAGTTAGGGTTTGAGGCGGTTATAGGTTAAGGGCAGCGGGTTTTCGGGTTTAGAGACGGAAAAAGGTGGAGCGACGGCGGCGGAAGGTAGATGCGGCAGTAATGAACCGGGTCGGAGCAAAAAGGGTAAGGAGGAAACCCTAGATCTGTTTTTCTTCGCTCTTTTTCGCACCAAGTCGCGCACGCTCACTGGAGAGAAGAGAGGCAGGTCAGACGAGAGTGTGCTGGCGGAGGTGGACGCTCTGATGAGGTGGGAAGGTGAGGAAAGGGTAGGCGGCTAGGGTTTCAACCCTCATATCGCCTTGGAGTCCGCCCTGTTCTCTCGCCTTGAGAGCGTAAGAATTAGGACCCTGTACAATTATTTTCTCTCATACAAAATTGACAATCTGTCTGCTACAAAAGACATAATATGAAAAAGGAATTGAAAGGCAAAATCTACAATTAATTTGCTAATTAATTAAAACCAGAAGTTCCAACTAATTATCGATTAAAACGAATACAATCCAATTAAACACATTTGATGGAGTAGCTGAAAAGAGAAATTATAAGAGAAACGAATGGATATTCAACTTCGATAACCACAAAACAAAACTAAAAGCGCAACGACTTAATTTAGAGAAGAGAAACATGAAGAATAAGTGTTGGAGCTCAATATAAAACGATGCTTTCTTTATGTTTTAATAAGTTTCAACTTAAAGGTCGGAGCATTTTGATTAAAAGAATCTCTATTGAGAATTTTATGTTGTAAGGATAATTTATTTTAGTAAAAGTTGGAAGTCAAGTTACTCAACTGTATAATATTCACAAAGAATTATTTTTTTTTATTTCGAACTTGACTTCCTACACGGAGAGCATTGTCTTTATCATCAAACCAAAAGTTGATTCTTGTAAAAAAAAACAATTTTTAACATGAACTAAGTCTTAAAGAATATAAAACTTGACCATAAAAATATTTTTATAACAAAGTGGTCAGCTATTGAGCTCCGAGCTATACTGTTAACTTATATTTTCATGATAAATTTGTACATAGTTATTTTACTAGCCAACCTCGAAGAAGAAAAATATGAAGCATATGAAGAAAATTTCAACTCCGACCCCTTAATTTAGGGATTTAATTTAAGCGCTAGGTAAAGAATCATTGATTCCGCTTCCTTTTTCCCGGTTGTCTACTTTTCTATCCCTCTTCTTAGCGAGTTAGGTTGCACACATCACAAATGCTTCCTGCAAGGCTGCAACTCCACATGACTCTCAATCCATTCGAACCCTAGCTACAAAAAGTAGAAAATGATGGAGCGCCTTGCACTCCGCCATGTGCTGATGTGCCGCATGACCCCTTCTTTGCACAACTCTTTTTAAGTTTGGATCCGATTCTTACAGCCAGTGTCTCACATGCGCACACCCACTTTCCCTTTTCAATTCTGTCGCTGTTTCCATAAGCACGAGTCTTTTGTTGTGAGAATAACGTGGCCATTCGTGTTGCGGGCGGGCTGGTGTTCCCTAAAAGTCTAGTATAGTGACATAATACGCGAATTATTCGCGTATAATTCGTTTTTTATATATAACCGCACCGAACTCCGTTTAATATGCGGAAAAACGTATAATACGTTTTATTCGCGAATAAAACGCGTATAAAACGCGAATTACGAATTATTCGCCAAAAAACCGCGAAAAAACGGCAAAAAAAATTTTTGAATTTTTTCAAAATTTTTTTTTTTTTTTTTTTACGTTTTTTTTTTGGGTTTTTTTTTTTTTTTGCTTCCTTGTTGTACCGAATCATTCCCGAATTATACCCAAATCACGAATTTTTGACCTCGCCGAACCGAACCCGAACTTTTGATTTGTCACTGTGAAGCCTACGAAAATATTTTTCTTTTGCCTTAACTTGTGGCGAGTCTTGAACCGAATGCAAGATAACTGGAGAGAAGGTTGCCCTTTTACTTTTACAAGGGACAGTAAAATTGATGTGAAGTTTGAGGAATATAGTTCAATAAGTTCAATATAAAAACCTGCTACAATTGTTATAGAAATTTCGCCCCAAACTCGTTCATCAACAGTATTGCACCACATTATTTCTTTTTAAGAATGCATATCATATAAGAAATTAAAATTTATATAGAGTTTATACTTGCATATAGTTCCGACATTTTTATTAATATTCAAATTAAAAAGAAAAGTATCAATTGTATCTTGTCAATAACGACATTTTTATTAATGTCCAAACCAGCCATATTTTGGCCGGTTGGAATAAAAATTCTGACCAGCCAAAAAATGGCCGGTCAGGATCTCTTTTTTTTTTTTGGAAGTATTTGTTAGATTCCTTCTTTGATGTATAATTAGCATAATTATACTAAAATACGCTAAATTACGCTAAATTACATTAAATTAAGCTAAATTAATTAATTACAGTAAATTATGCTAAATTATCTTTAATATAAATTACGCTAATTAGGCTAAATTACGATAATTATGCTAATTACAGAAACTTCAACTCAAGTTTTGAGGCACTTTGATTTTTGGCAATTCTGAATGTTGAAAAATGACGTAGTTGTCACCGACGCATGCATCTTTTCACAAGTTTTCTGAAAATTGGTCATTTGCTGAAATCGGACACTCAAGCGCTGTTTTAAGGCCGTTTGAAGTTTCGTCGTCGTTTTTCGCCTTCTCAATGAAGATATCGTCTCTCTTGCCTTATCCCTTGTCCTAGCCTCGTCTATTTACGAGAGATGTCTTAGATAATTAGCGTAATTTAGCGTAATTAGGTAATTTAGCCTAAGTTAGCAAAAATTTACGGTAATTTAGCGAAAGTTAGGGTAATTTTGCGTAATTTTGTTTAATTTTGCGTTATTAAAGATAATTTAGCATGATTTAGTGTAATTAGCGTAATTTAACGTAATTTAGCGTAATTTAGCGTATTTTAACATAATTTAGAGTAATTTAGCATAATTAGCGTAATTTAGTGTAGTTAGCGTAATTAGCGTATTTTAGTGTAATTAGTGTAATTTAGTGTATTTTAGCGTAATTTAACATAATTACCGTAATTTAGCATATTTTAGTATAATTTTACTAAATATATATCAAAAGAAGTAATTTAACAAATATTTAAAAAAAAAAAGTTTCTGACCGGTCATTTTGTGGCATGTCAGAATTTTTATTCCAACAAGCCAAAAAATATAGCCGGTTTGAGCATTAATAAAAATGTCGTTATTGACCGGATACAATTAATACTTTTCTTTTTAATTTGGATATTAATAAAAATGTCGGCATATAGTTCACTTGTAACGTGAATAATTGGATAAGCAAACATAGACGAAATTTCTCCAGACAAAAGAGATTATTCTCCTTCAATTTATTTCACGGATTCAAATAAGGCCTACTTTATATCTTTCCCACGCAGGCTCATCATGCAGCTCCACGCGGATCCAGAGCCCACACTCACATCCATGTAACATTTACCAATTGTTTAAAGGTACTCTTGAACTTTTTATTTTGAAACCCTATCTTATTATAAAATTTATTGTGAGGCCCAGCACAATACTGGAATACTACTACAGAATTCTTCAAAAATTTACTCCACAAAAATCATCCTAAACTCGGGATTTTTTTAACCCTTAGAAAAACGGAAACAATCTAAAATCAGAAGGGTGATCGCAACATCTGGAACTGATACTTCCGAACATTTCAAGCCATACAGTTGGCATAAGTCAACTGGTCGAGAGCCATTCAGTCATTGCTACCAGTGGACGAGCCACACTCGGTCATAGTACCAGTAAGTGGCAATAAAGTCAGATGTTAATCCATTGAAAATGACATTCCGCAGAGATAAAATGAAGCTAATCTTTCTTTCATAATATGCAAACCATAACCACAAAAGACAGATATAAGCCTTCAAAATTTAAAGCCTTTCTCGCAAACAACCAAAATTTTGCAGAACCAGAGACAGACGAAAAGACCGATCCATCACCACGAAAAAAACCAAACAATGACGACCTTCACTACAAAATAACTCCTAAGCCGAGAACCAAGGATCTCCATTATTAAGCAAAAGGTCAGGAGAAAGAAAAAACTCACTAAACTGCAAAACCTACCAGCCAAGTCATAGTAAACTGGCAAAAAAACAAGACGAGCTTTAAACAACCCCTTCACTGAGAGAAAGAGAGGCCAACCGATCAGAGTGCTCGTCGAGAGAAAGAGAGTTGAACTGATCAGAAGGCATGTGAGAGTGGACAACAGCGCGTAAAACCCTCACAGCCTCTTCAACCTTTAATTTGAGCTCATCTGGGGACTCGAGAAGGTGAAGTATTTCATCTCTATCCATCTCCAGAAGCATCCCAGTAATCTTCGCCGCCATCTCATGCTCCAGCTCAGCCACCAGTGGAAAGAGCCTCTCCCCAAGTATAATTCTCTGCTGGTCGGGTGTAGACTTGGCTAGTGCTGATGCAAGGCTACCTTGCATATTCCCGTTGGCGCCACCTCCAACCATCTACATAAGCAGTTCTTGTTACTAACTTGTTGAACTGAAGTGCTCAGCAGCACATATTACGAATTATTTCCAGATTTTTCTGCTACCTATTGTAGCTATGTTAAATTTGCTCTTTGGGCAAACTATAAAAGCTAAAACCTTTTAATGTATGCCCTAGTTTTTTGCTGCTTTACCAAAATCTGTGACCACTGAAACTCAAGGGAAAGAGGGAGAGCAAACCTGGTTAGGAGCTGAAGACACTATGGGGAGTGGCCCCCATTGGTGTCCCACTTTATGTGGAACGCGCCTGGCGCGTGGTCCTCTCTGGCCTTGTGGGACCATAGGCATGAAAGGAGGCATTGGACCTCCTCTCATCCCTGGCACAATAGGCTGCTGAAAGCCATATCCAGCCTTTATACAAAAAAAACACCAAATGTTTGATACACATAATTAGTAAATCTGCAGGTAGTAAAGTCAATTCCAAGAACCAAAAAGATCCTCAGTTATAGGTACAATAGGGGACCTCAATAGAGCAAAACACATTATTTTATGAATAGACCACATGAACCAGTGCAGGGTCTCTGATATTAAGGAGTAGAACAAGGGTGTTCTTAAGTTCACCAAGCCTCTTTGTGAACTTAACTCTAAAACTGGTCGAATTGGAT
Organism: Carex myosuroides; assembly: GCA_028015225.1. Classification (NCBI taxonomy): domain Eukaryota; kingdom Viridiplantae; phylum Streptophyta; class Magnoliopsida; order Poales; family Cyperaceae; genus Carex; species Carex myosuroides. The sequence continues at coordinate 8,826,515 of CM051482.1, forward strand.
TCAAACGATGAATCCAAACTATTGAAACCGATCTACCTTACAAGTGATGCATCTACATGCAAAAATTTTAAAAATTTGGATTAATTTTGTATAGAGTCAAGTGGTAAAAAAATGTTCAAAAAATTAATGCATTAAATTAATTTATAAACCTTATAATTTTGACCACTTTGACTTTATATAAAATTAATTCTAAAATTTAAAATTTTCACATGTAGACGCATCACTCGTAATAGGTTTCAACAGTTTGAATTTGTTATTTGAAGCCAATCCAATAGGTTTTAGAGTTAAGTTCACAAAGGAACTTGATGAACTTAAGAACACCCTAGTTCTACTCGATATTGAGATATTATACACACATGAACTTGATGTTCGATATACCAGCTCAACACATAACCAATATGAACTTGTTTGCTGGTAAGAGATATTATTCGTTCCGCCATTTTATTTATTTATGTTGATTTGCAAGTTGTAAAGCTAAATATTGTGTTAAATTAATTCTTCAATATCAGTAGACAGTGCGAATAATTACTTGTCACTGTGACAGGAATAAACAATGACTACGACAGCTGGTCCTGATAGTTTATTGAGATGATGTGATTCACTGGCTTTTAAGTATCAATAAAAGTGATAATTCGTAAATAACAATAAGATTATCACGAACCAACGAAGAGTATTGCAGTGATAAGCACAAAAACAATAGTAAATGATAGCAATATACCAGGTTTACCTGCGGAGGAATAAATGGGGGTGGGGGGGCAAAGAACATTGGCTGCCCCATATTGTGAGGGTACATTGGCATCCGTGGGCCAACTGGATGGGGAGCCATTGGCATTTGAGGCATCATTGCATACTGATCCTGAGAAGCACATTAAATGTGGGCATATGACATGTTTTCTTTTATGAAAGTAAAACTACAAGCTGAATAAAACAGGCTTATTCCACCAGATAATTAAGCCAAAACAAACAATTTTTGAGAAAACACAAAGGTAACCTGAAGCCTTGCTCTCCTGTCTTCCTTTCTCTGTGCAAAAGCAACATACAGAGGTCTGTTCCTAATGAGCTTGCCATTCATCTCCCCAAGCTACAAGCAAGAAAAAAAATAAGTCAATTTGAAGTGTGATGCCCATAACTCTACTTGAGGAAAAAAAAATTTAAAGCTACTACATTGGAAAGAAAATTGATCTTACTGCTCTAGAGGCATTATTCTGAGATTCAAAAGCAACAAATCCAACTCCTCTGCTATGGCCATTCGGTTCCCGCATAACCTGGCAGATAAATAGGCTTCATAAATGTTAAAGGAATGAATTGAACTAACAATCTAAGTTCATTTACATAAATGAATCAAGTTATCAAGCAGGGACAAAAAAATTGACCTTGGCAGATGTGACAGTACCAAAAGCTGAAAAGAGCTCCTTCAAGTCATCATCGGTAACATTCTCTTCCAAATTCTTCAAATACAGATTATTGTTCAACTGGTTATGGTTGCTTCTGTGATTTTGATTTTGATTCTGATTTATGTAGGTCGCATTGCCCTCAGGCATGCCCCTCTCAGATCTCTTCATCTCCCTCTCCCTCTCCCTCTCTGATTTTTTCATCGCTTTTCCCACAAACCATTCCTTCCCATCAAATATTTTCCCGTTCAAATCCTCTACTGCGGTCGCAGCATCATCAGGGTTCTCAAAATTCACAAATCCAAAACACTTTGATTTACCATCACCTTCTCTCATCACAATTGCACTTGTGATTTTGCCAAATTTACCAAAAATGTCAATCAGATCATTTTCATTGGTTGGTTCTGAGAGGTTCTTCACAAACACATTGTTAAATTTGTTGCTGCCTGAAGGATTTGAGGTGCTTTCTCGATCCTCCTTAGCAACGAAGGGCCCGACAAAGATTCTCTTCCCACCTAAGGCAGTCCCGTTTAGGCTCTTTATGGCATTCTTGGCTGATTCAACAGAGTCGAACTGGACAAAACCATAACCTTTTGATTGGGCAGTCAAATCAGTAGCAACCTTGCACGAAAGAATGTGCCCATACGGAGAAAAGGTCTTGTACAATAATAAGTTGGTAACTGACTTGTCCAGATTCTAAAAAGAAAATAATTAGTCAGTTATGAGTTACACAAGCACGTGAAGTCTATTTAAAATTGATTCTAGTTTATTCAAGGGTACAGAGTAATGAGCAAAAGCACTATTCAGAAAGAGCATCCCATGCCTGTATAAATCCATCATTTTGCCATGGTTGGAACGACAATCAAAGTTTTTGTAGCAATATGCACTAGCACCCAACCAGTGAGCTATTTAAGATGGTACAGTACAAAAATTATACTCTTTATGGCATTGAGACCTAACTGTACATATCCAGCTTTTTATCGCGAGCCCACTGCAAAACAACATTATGCAAAACAAATTTTATATGTTGGATTATAATTTTGCATAAACTTGTCAGGAACAACAGCATTGACTCAAAAATAGTGTTAAGTTTAGTTCAGTCAATTCTGCTCGACCTAACCTTGGTTCTGATGATCGAGTCATTTTTTTATAGTCCAAAACGCAGTCTATATCTTAATTGTGAACATGAGATAAGCTAGGTTCCGCTAGCAAATACAGTAAAGATTGGAGTAATTTGCAGAGAAAACTTAAAACCAAAAGGGAAATAAGGGAGAATATACCTTAACGAATAAGTTGGCCTCATTGATCTGACGGGAGGAGGGATCTCGGTTAGAGTGCATCACTCGAATTGGCTTTCCATTTATGGGAGTAAAGTTGAGAGCCTCCAGTGCTTTAGCAGCTGTCAGAAGCAAATGGTATTAGCACAAAGTAATTACAAGTTCTGGGAATTGTTTATAAATGGTGAGCAAATGACTACAGAACAATGGAGGAAGCAGAACCTTATCAGCCGGCCCTAGTTTATTCTTCTAAAAAAGTTTTAATGGCATGGCGGTGTGAAAAAAAAATTAAGGACTTACCAGCATTCAATATATATCTTAAGAAAAAATAATAATTTTAGCAATATCAGTCATGGTTGCGCAATGTAATATCACGAGTTATACCAAAACCATGAGCAGATCAGCTGAAAATCAAGATGGAAGCTCCACAGCTAAATGACACAAGGAATTTAAAATTTTATGGCTTAATCTAAAAAAGATATCAATCATTTTGCTTTTATGCATATTAAATAATTTTCCTGGTTCCAAATCTGTTCATGAAGCATGAGTAAATGTTGCACATTCACTTTCTTTTTCCAGATTAGGCATTACACTTCGTACTTCGAATAAATAACAAGTAGCAGATAGCTCCACTGCTTCAGACTGATTTACACTTGGCTGTGTCATTAGATACTATTAAAATACGCCTACATATCAATCTTTGACCTGACCAGCACTAAATCCAGCATAAAACATCAAAATAAAAGCTAATTTTTTTTTCAAAAGACCAATCTGAAATTTAAAAACCTTAAGAGCAACGCGTTGGATACTCTGGGAGAAAGATGGAATAAAAACTCACCATCGGAGGCTTCATTGAAGTTGACGTAGGCATATCCGAGAGACTTGCGACTGCTGACGTCACGACAGACTCGCACTGACACGACCTGGCCCACCTCGCAGAAGACCTCAAACAGCTGCGAGTCCGTCACGCTCTCCTCCAGGTCTCCGACGTAAAGCGAAGTTGAAGGATTCTGCACGGCGCCACCGCTCGCTCCCGGCGACGTGTTCTCTTCCGAGCGAGGAGAGAGCTCCTGAGTTTGCGACATTTTGAGATTCGTGATAGGGTTTTCTCTCTTTCCCTTTTGGTGGAAAGGGAGAGAGAAGGATCGAAGAGGGTAGCAAAGAGCAAGCTGCACCGCCGTAGGATGGAAGGGGAGGGGGTAAAATGGGGAATGTGGTTTTGGACTAAAACCCTAGCAAGTTTGGTATTTTGACCCAAGCACCTTGTAAACTAACCAACCAGGATCAATGCTCCGATCTAACAGCAATTAGCTCTGCTAATTGTCTAATTCATTACGTCGGATTCGGATCCATTGACAATTTAAAATTGGCACTCGTTAGAGAGGCAAAATGTAATTGAGGTCAAGTTTATAAACTTTTATTTGGTTCACCCTCGTTACGTTTTTTCTGTACTAGGGAAAGGTGCCGGACAGCTGGACTGGAATCGTCCGGTCTGTTAAATCTGGAGAAAATGTCAGAAGGCCGTTTGTTGCGACTTGAGAGGAATCTTCGAATTCCGACGTTCTAACAGACCTTGTTGGCTCGCTTTTATTTCAATCTCAATTTTATGGAATTGGTTGATGATTGATTTCGAGTTTTGGCGCCTTGCGCGATTATTAATATACAAACTTGGAAAATCTATATTTGCTCGTTCAATAAAATCTTTAATTTATTTTTTTATAATCATTAATAAAAATGATAATTCTTATATGCCGGATTTAAATATTTGCTCGTTCAATAAAATCTTTTAATTTTAATTTGTTTATAATTATTCAACAAAGCTTCTTTCTGGTGTACCTACCGTAATAATGATTTTCATTTAAATTTGAGTCTCATTCTTCTTGGAAAGAAATGTTTTTAGTTACCACAGTAAAAAATAGAAATTAAATGATTACCACCCGGTCCAAACTATTTTCAATCCTACTAGTACTCTAGCTGAGTTAGCACATCAAATTGGTGCAAAATTAGTGCTCAAACAGGGTGAAACGCACTGAAGAGAAGTAAAAATTTCAGAATAGTTCCCAGTTAGAGCACCAGTTCGCGCACCAATCCATTTTAGTGCGCGAACTAAGTCCGCGTGGGTGGTAGGATTGGAAAAATCTCAACAATGATGGTATTCATTTAATTTTGATTTTATGCTGTGGTAACTAAAAAAATTTCGGTTCTTCTTTATGATGTTAAGGATATACTTGATCAGCTGGAGGAGGACAACATGGATTTGTCCATAGCAATGGAGGTGATGGTGTCAATGTCAGAAGGGGAGGCGCCTAGTGATCATTTTTGGAGATTGTACAGGAGGATTTTGGGCCTGGCAGACTCTTCAGTCCAACGTCTGGCGTCGCTTGGAGTGAAGACGATGATTTTGTTGACTGAGATTTGCTAGACTACTGATAGAGTTATGTCGTATTTCATGTTATGTTTTGTTGATTTGTGTATTTTGTGTGTATTTCTTACAACAGTTATGTTGTTTTTTGTAACTAAACAGATTTAATACTGGCTAAGTGATTAGTATCTGTTTTAGGTACCAATACTTAGTTATTTTGGTTTTTAATATAAATCGGTGATCTAACCACTGCTTTAAAAAAAATATTCAACAAAAATGATAATTAGCTTATATACCAGATATGAGTATTTAGACTTCATATATAAATAACTTTGTAATCAGTATGAACATTCTTAGGATGAAGAACATAGGGTACAGGAATAATATAAAATTGGATCAATTTTATATCTGTTTTTTTTTTGTAAGTTTTAAACAACAAAAGAAATCTATTTGTTTGGTGTAATTTTGATGCGGTAAAATGAATAGAAAATCAAAATAGTTGTATATTTGAATCAAAAATGGCCTTATGATCGAACTGGATTGTAGAGGGTGGGACTTAGTGCTTATGTCAAGCCTTCCATGATCCAATGAATTCAAACTAAGGTTCTAAATAGCGATTATAGCGGCATAGCGGGGAGATACGAAAAAAGTTACTGCGAATAGCGGAAGCTATCATACATAGCGTTTTTTTTTTCTTTTTAAAATTTATATTCTATATTTCTACTAATTATCAACATAATCAATATTGGAGAATTGGGGTAACAATCAAATAACAACTATTCTAAATCTATACTTTTTTCAATCATGCAAATAAGAAGAAAAAAAAGGATCTACAAGATAACATTATTACAGCTATAGCGGTCATATATAGTTGAATTAGCGCACTTTTATCTCATAACTTAGTTTTATGGTCCGAAAAAGCTATAGTGCAGCTATAATTAGCTATTTAGAACGCTGGTTAAAACATAGTGAGATAATATAGATAGTGAGATAATTTCGCATTATTGTAAAGTTACATTTAAACCGTATCTTTTAATCCGATACGACTTTTAAAGGAACTTCATGAATTTTGAAGGTAATTCGACTCGAGTGGGAGGTAATATAGAATTAGGGTGTTCTTAAGTTTATTAAGTTTTTTTGTGAATTCAATTCTAAAATCTACTAGATTGATTTCAAACTGTTGAAATCCATCTATCTTACGAATGCTGCGTCTACATGTAAAAAATTTAAAACTTTCGAATTAATTTATTATAAAATCAAGCGGTCAAAATTAGAAGGTTTATAAATTAATTTTAATGCATTCATTTTTTTGCACGTTTTTTTACCACTTGACTTTATACATAATTAATTAAAAAAACAAAATTTCGCATGTAGATAAATTTTAATGGTTCAGATTCGTTATTTGAATTCAATCCGATAGATTTTAGAGTTTAGTTCACAATGAGACTTAATGAACTTAAGAACACCGAGTTCTACTATAATCAGACCCCATACACCCATACAGTATTGCAGAGGATGTTCGCTCCAGTTAGATCTATATTATCTCGAATCTTAGATTCGATCCGTTAAACTCTTGCAATCAAGCTAAAATTAAAACCCACCTCGTCCTATTACATTCGTGATTAGTTTTACTCGATCCTAAGCAGTGGTGTAGCCATAATTTTGATCAGGTATGGGCAAGAAAAATGAAAAAACTACAAATTTCATTCAAAATTTTATATGTTCAGGATATTTTTTGTTTCCGTATCCTTAGCCAATTAAAAAACTAAAATAAAAAATAAAATAAAATAAAAAAAGGAAAATAAAAAAATGTAGAAGGAAACATGAAGGAAAGAAAAAAAATATATAGGAACTAATTCAAACACAAAATTAAGAGAAATAGAGACGTCCTGGATCTCGAAATGGAGAGAAAGAAGAGAAAAAGAAGAAGAAATAAGAGTGAATAGATGGAAAGGGAGAAGGGATGGTAGAAAAGCCCAATTGGCCGGGCGGCCTGGTCTTACCCACCCGGCCTGTTCTTTACCCGGTCGGCCAGACGTTGTGATGGGTCAGGTAAGGGCGGGCCTAGGGACGGGCTAGGCTATGCCTGGGCTTATGCCGAAGCCCACAGGTAGCCCATGGGTCCTTATGTTAAAAAAAAAGCAAAACAACAACCTTTATTTCTTTTAAAATATGAATTATTTTGTACTATAGTAACAAAATCACACTATTGTTTGTTGTTAAACTATGAATTATTTTTTCTTCCATTAGAAAAATCATATTATAAATTGTTTCGTTGTCTTGTACGGTCTATTTGATGTGGCTGAATATGGATGGGCCAACGGGTATGCACAGGCCAGGCAGGCCCATGGGCAAGGGCAGACAAAGACATGCAGGCATGGGCTTGGGGGAAAGGCCCATGGGCGGGCTGGGCATAGATTTTTAAGCCCATCAGATTGGGCCAAGCAGGTGGGCCGTCAGTTTTTAACAAGCATGCCAGGCATGGGCTTAGCAAAATACCTGTGGGCTCGGCCCATTGCCATCCCTAAAAGGGAGGCATCTTATTCATTTAAAATGGAGTGGAAAATTAAAGGTAAGGAGCTGGTTTCTTCTCTCAATAAATCTCACATGTTGCCTCTTATATTTGATATTTTATTATATAAACATAGCTCACATAATTTCATTACAATCTCTTGGTGGCTCATGTGCACCAGGTTCAAACGGGTGAATGGGTCATCTTCCTTGGGAGTATTTGAAAATCCAAGATGAAGGAAAACTAGATCTGAAAAATTACAAAAATATCTCATGATATTTGCGTTGTTAGTAATTAAATCATATAAAAATTTAGAAGATTTTGCTATTTTAATTTGAATCTAAACGCATAGAAAAACTGTGCATAATTGTTTAAAATAAAGACGTGTCAGTGGTTAATTAGGAATAATTAATGGACAAAATAATGGATCAAATACATAAAATTGATTCTTAATATGTGTCAGTTAAGTTGAAAAATATACATGATAGACAGATAGTTCTATAAGCATATACAAAATATTGTACATTAAAATATACATGATAGACTGATAATTCTATAAGCATTATCCTCAACTTTTCGAGTCCCAATTATATGGTCCCAATAACAAAGTTAAGAGTAGTTAGACTAGATTTGATCATGTAATTGTAAGTAGTTAGATAAATGAGATGGATGTAATAATTACAACAGAACCAGTGAACAGTAGTCTATATAAACAGCCAATTGTAATATGTTGAATTATAATAGAAAAAAATTTATTTCAATTACCTCTCAATTCTATTAAAAGGTAATACATAACAAGAAACATGAATAGAAAGTAAAATTAATGATACTATTTAGTCCTCCCTATACTCCAATTATGATTCCGCCCCTGTGAATAGAGCATCTTATGGTCTTATTTGTTTTTTATTTGTTTCCTAGATAGAGATGATTGGTTTTTTTTTTTAAATAGAATTACTGTAAACTAAATCAACGGAACAAGCCTCTGGATTTGGGATTTTCGAAATTTAGCCTCCACCGATCCTAGGGACCGGTGTAGCCAAAAAAACCCAATCTACACCGATCCTGGGGATCGGTGGAGCCTGTTATGCACCATACGGGTGCAGCCTGCACCCCTTGCCACAGAAAATCCCATCTTGCCCTCCACCGATCCCTAGGACCGGTGGAGGCTTGATCTCCAAATTTCGAACCCGAGAGGTCCAGAACTCCATCTCTGTCTCTCCCTTTCTTCTCCTTCGTTTCCTCTCCGAACTCTTCTTGTTTTTTTTTTCTTTTATCCTCTCAATTTACTCAACCATTTTAGAATCCAATTGTTTTAAAATTTCTGGATCGTCTAAGAGAGTTAGAAACTCTTCGGATCTACGATTTTGACGAGGTAAATATCTCTTTTTTTTATAATTTTTTATTTTAGCCGAATTAAAATGAATAACTAATTTAATTTAGTTTGTTTAGTATATTTAGATTGTTTTTGGGAAATGTAGTGTTAAATTAGTATTTGGTGTAATTTAGTGTTGATTTGGAGTATATTTAGTAATTTAGTGGTAATGTAGTGTAATTTAGAGTTCATTTGATGTTAATTTAGTGTAATGTAGTGATGTAGTGTTAATTTAGAATTTATTTGATGTTAATTTAGTGTAATTTAGTATATATGTAGTATAATTTTGTGTAATTAAGTGTTCATGTAGTTTCATGTAACTTTTTAGTAATATGTATTATAATTTTTGTAAAATTAGATAAATGTGTGATGACTCTCATGAAGTTTAAAATTAGATAAAATAATAAATGTGTAAAATTAGTAATATGTAGTATAAATTTGTGTAATTAATTGTTCATGAAGTTTATTTTTAAAATCAAAATTAGATGATATGTTGTTTACATATAGTTCAATTTTCATTATTGTAGCCATATGCTTGAAAAAATATTTGTTTATATATTTATGTGTGACGACTCTCATCAGTTGAAAAAATATTTGTTTATCAAATTTTCTAACAGAGTCAATGGATAATCCGGATTATCCAGAGTTGTTGAAATTAGCACCACAGAACCACAGGGCATGGCAAGTTCGTGATATGGTAATTTTGATTATATTTATTAATTATTTGTTGCAAATAAATATTATATGAAGTATTTGAAGGGTTTATAATGTTTTAATTCTTTTTGGCAGCCTACCTCTTCATTGCAGGTAAATTCACATCAGACTAGTATTGCTTACAACAGTCGGATGGACGGTGCTCTGAGGAGGTTAGGGTTGTATCAAATTGCTCGCCTTAATGATTGCAAGATTGATCCACATTTGATTACTGCTCTGGTTGAGAGGTGGAGGCCGGAGACCAATACATTTCATCTACCTGTCGGTGAGGTGACAGTGACGTTGGAAGATGTTGCATGTCTATGGGGCTTATCGACTAAGGGTAATTAATAATCATGAGTTGTTTATCGGTTAATTTAATTACCTATTTATAAAAAATAAATTGTTAATTGTATAATTCTTTTAATTTGCAGGTGACGCGATTACTGGCACCAGCGATACTGATTGGGACCCATACTTAGAGTTTGATCTAGGGGCTGATCCGGCAGATTTTTACAATCACCTCCATCAGACAATGCCATATAAATATAGGATTTATAATCCTAACACATCGAAAGAACGATTGTCCGTCTCTGCTTATGCGCTTAGACTAAAATGGTTGCGGGCGCAATTTAGTTTTGAGTTAGAAGATTGGCACAACGATGAGATAGTTGCACGGTACACTCGAGGATTTTGTATGGATTTATTCGGGTCGGTTATGTTTCCAGATTCAAGTGCGGATGGAGTCCCTGCGATGTACTTGCAATTCATCACTGATCTAGAGACTCCACGAGAATACAATTGGGGAGGTGCTGTACTTGCACATCTCTATCGAGAGTTGTCACGTGCTTGCCACGCGGGGGCAGACACGATAGCGGGTCCGATGTTGTTGTTACAGATTTGGTCATGGACTCGATTTGCTATTGGTCGGCCTATACCCCGATCAGACCCACCTCCCTTCGGTGGTGCCGATGAGGATACGAGGAATGCTTTCGGTGTGAAGTGGACCACTCGACATTTGTGGCCAGAGAACCCTCACTTAGGTAAAAAGATTTATAATTCGAGATAACTTCGATAGATTTATAATTGGTTTTTTAAATTTATATTTTTTTTTGGCAGGTGGTACAGCCACGTATAGAGATAACTTCGATAGACTAGCTGATGAGACAGTTAACTGGCAACCATACGTTGATTACTATGATCAGTTACCTCGACATGTCCGACGACAAAAGAGGTATTGGATGAGATGCGGTTACGTGATCCATTTTTGGATGGTGGAGTTTCAGCATGCGGATAGAGTCATGCGCCAGTTTGGTAAGCACCAAGAGGTCCCGCCTCCTCCTCCTCTACCATGGGATGAGATCAGTTATTTACGAAAGACGTGGTATCACGATGGAAATTCAACAAGGGATGGTTGTTGGGGGATGACTCTTAGTGAGTACATCGAGAAGCCTCCAGTATTAATTGGAGAGCGGAGACCATATGACATGAGTAGGCATCATATGTACATGCATTGGTTCAACGCACGTGGTATGAGATCAGTGTATCTATCAGATAACAATCCGGAAGCTCTACGGCGTCAGGCTCCCCCGCGGACAGGAGATGTTGCAACACTGGCATACGTTCCTCATGGTCATAGGCATTCTCGTGTGGTTCGTACATTAATTTTTTTTTAAATCAAACTAGATTTTTCAATATTAATGTGCAATATGTCACAGTTCGAAATGTATTACGCAGATTTCTCGAGAGATACAATTCACTATGCAGGCAATAGACATGGTAAGGACCCCGGGACAAATAGCATATGGCAAGATGATACTCGAGCATTCTCGTGACATTATGGAGGGTATTGATCAGATTCACATCTTCCGAGGCATACTCGACAGTGCTGGGATCCCTACAGACTTGGACATGATCAATTTGGATGATGATATCCCTGATCAGCATTATCGTCGTCCTACAACTTCAGAGCCTCCCCCGACGTGGGACAACTTCATGAGCGGCACAGAGCCTGGATCTATATCTCAGTTCATGCTCAATGAACTAACGGGAGACTTCAGTATGATGGGACCATCCACTGGAGATCCGGGAAATCTTACAGGCGATTATGCTCCATCCACTTCAGATCCCCCTCTTGGAGTCCGTACAAGGCAGCCTACTCAGCATTACACTCCCGGGTCTGACGCCCTTGGACCTAATCGACAGCGCCGACGAAGGCGTTAACATGTTTCGACTGAGTAAGTGCCTCTGTTAAGCATGATACCTTTTAAATTTTTGATTGGATTCATTATTTATTGATTAATGCATGATACCTTTTAATTTTTTTTTTGCAGAGGTACCTGAAGATTAATGTTAGATTGTATCCATTATTATATGTATGTTATCTGTAATGTTAAATGGACTATTGTAGCTTTAATTGGACTACCTTTAATTATCCTTTAAATTATGTTTAAATTATGCTTATTTGAATCATATTTGAAATTCATGTATGTACCACCGAAGCATAATTTCTTGATTAAAAATGTCAAAGATAAATCTTAGAATACAATAAAAATTACAACATAAATTCTTAGAATACAATAAAAATTCTTAGAATACAACATAAATTCTTCGAATACAACATAAATTCTTAGAATACAACATAAAATCTTAGAATACAACATAAATAGAACTTAGTTCAAATAAAATGAGTACAACTTAGTTCAACATAATGCATAAACTCAGAAATCCCTAAATCCTACGATTTAGCGAGTCGATGCACCTGTTACAAAATGAGTACAACTTAGTTCAAATTTGATTGGAAATAAACGGAATTGTATTTTGAATATTTAAATTGTTATACCCGAACGTCTTGCTGTAGTTGACTCTTGATTGTGTTGTTGAGCATTACGCCTCCTGGCAGGGGCCTCCATTTTGTCCATAGTCATAATTCTTCGCTTGTGTTTTCTCCTACCCTTATTTATTTTTTCCTTATCCGGATCTGGCCTTATAATGGGGCCATCAACTAATGGCCAATTCCTTTTATTTCCAAATCCATAGAAACGACCAGACCAAGTATTTATATAATTTTGTAAGCTGTAATATGGGTTAACATAGTCGTTAGGATTTAGCCTCCTAACGAAACAAACTGCCAGAACATGGTTACATGGGATTCCTGTTAATTGAGGTCTCCGACACACACATATAGGCATTCCTTCTGCAGGGAAGGTAACATCGTACTTCACCTCGCCCCGAACACCCTTCAATTAAAAAATCATATTTACATCAAATGTATTACGTGAAAGTAAATAATTAGATTTATCGAATTATTGACTTACTGTCTCGAGAATTCCATTTTTATCAATAACCTCATAGCTGTTATGGCCATAATACATCGGTCTTACATCATGTTTCCTTGCTTTCTCATTACGACGATGTAAAAGCAGTGTAATGTTCATTGAAAAATCCAATCCCGATGCCTCCCATCCAATCGCGGCCTCCCGCCTATTTACAAACCAGTCGACGCACTTATAAAAGGTCTTTTCAACAATTGCACACACAGGTAGTTGCCTGGCAATCCTAAATACACTGTTTAGTACCTCAGAGCCATTACTTGTCATTATACCCCATCGATTGAGGAATCCATCATGCACTTGTGCCCACTTATGCAAAGCCAAAGGCTCTGCATCAGAGTTGCGGAGCCGTTTACCAAATTTCATAATGTAGTCATATACGTCTGCATCTCTTTGCCTAATTCTTTCCATCCCCTCTTCAAATCTCCAGATTTTTTTCTTCTCAACATATTTTTTGAATACAGTTTTGATCCACTTTTGAGGGTATTTTTTCCAAATATTTTCACAAATATGCTGTGAACACAGTCGGTGGACAGCTTCACCGTTTTCCTCACACCATCCCAGATTAGGAGCCTCAAACACCCCTCGTATACCAAGGTGCTGGTCCGAGATAACGCAGATTCTTCCTGGCCCGACAACATTGATACGCAGCCAATTCATAAACCAACCCCAATTTTCGATAGACTCTTTTTCACAAATTGCAAATGCAAGTGGCAAGAGTTGTTGCTCTGCATCGTAAGCACAAGCCATAAAAAGTTTACCCTTGTATCTTCCGGATAAGAACCCGGCATCAACACTGATAACGGGTCGAAGATGAGGCCATGCTTCAATGCATGGCCCATATGCCCATGCAACCCGGTTGAAAATATTGATATTATAATCTTCTGATGGTCCATGTTCTATTAGGTACTGTGTACCTGGATTAGATGCTTTGATGGCACCCAACAACGATGGCAGCATCTCGTAAGACTTCTCCCAGCTCCCAAACAAGTCGGCAATTGCAAGTTCCCTACCTCTCCACAACTTGTTATACGAGGGCGTTACTGACCCAAATTTAACTTTAACCATATGCTTGACCCCTTTAATGCTCATCTCCAGATCATCTTTCAAAGCCGGTTTAATAATATCAGCAATTACTCTGGCAGTCATTTGATGACTATCCAACCTTTCAGCACTTCCAAAACATGTGTGGATAAACGGGTTGGTGGAAATTGTCCATGCACCAGTTGGACATACAATTGCATACAATTTCCATTGGCATTTAGAAGATTTACATTTAACTCTATACTTAGTTTTGCTGCTGTTTAGCACTTCCAACTCTGTGTTTCGGGGTAGGTGAAAATCAGCAAGTTCTGATTTTAGTTTGGCTTTGGATTCAAACATTTGACCTTCAGCAAATTTTTCATCTAACCTGGGGGGGTTCGCAAAAAATGCACGATCCTTGTATGGCATTGGCAATTCATCGTTGAATGATGAACATGGATGCTTAAGTCCTCGATTGATGAATGGGATCGACTCGTGCCAATCCTTCAATACTTCTCGGGCGTTCATTTCAGCCTCAAATTCGTCCATATCTGCGTCCCATGCTTCATCAGAATCGTCATCATCAAAAGAACTTGTATCAGATTCATTGTCTCGATCTGATTGCTCACAAGGGTCATCACCAGCCTGAACCGGAGGTGTGTAGGTGGGTACAGGTACACTGCCCGAGTCAGGATGAAAGCCGGTCTGAACCGACGGTGTGTTACTACCTCCAGGCAAACTATCTGGACACGGATCATAACTGATTTGGTTTCTACCCTGGTGTGCCTCAGCTACCAATTCTATAACCTTAAATCCAGCTACTTGAGCTGCAGTTTGTTTAATGACATCCCAAGTTTCCTCATTTTCTATCCGAAATAGTGAGAAATGGTACGATCCGGGTTGTGCTGTGTTCATACGTACCCTGATTGTCAATTTGACTCGACTTGGAAGCAATTCAAGTCCAACGTATATTTGCCGTTTTATAACAGCAAAACTGGTAGAATCAGATACGGTAAAGGTAAATGCAGCCCCTATGTCATAACCAACACCTGTTGAAGTGCTTTGGAGGTTACCACCATAATACACATTGATCAATAGCAGTGACATTTTGCTGAACAAAATTCAAACACCAAATTAACTCCAAATATTTTTCAATTTTACAACACTAAATATAAACAGATGAGTAAAAAAAAACTCACAATAATAATCAGAAGATGATGCTGAGTACAATGGTGGTGGCGATCTGTTCATATGGCAACTCCTCTATTGAATTTGAAAAAAACGAAAAAATGAAAAAAAGAAGAAAGAAGAGAGAAAAATGGAGGCTGGGAAGAGAAGAAGAGAGGGGAAGAAGGGTGCGGCTGCTCGTTTTAACCCTAAACCTGCCTACACCGATCCACAGGACCGGTGGAGGCATTTTTGAAGCTCCACCGATCCTGAGGATCGGTGCAGGGAGTTTTCCGTGTGGTCGTTGGTGCAATAGCTGTGGCAGTGCAAAATATGCTCCATCGGTCCCTAGGACCGGTGTAGCTTGGTTTTTTTCTGCTCCACCGGTCCCTAGGATCGGTGGAGACTAGATTTCTAAAATTGAAACAGGAAAGGCTGGTTCCGTTAAATGATTTTACAGTAATTCTATTTAAAAAAAAAAATCGAGATGATTGTGTTATGAATCTAGGTTATCAGCGACGGAGACCAGGAGCAAAACACGGTAATCTTTGAGGCAATTTTCTGTCACATCAATTTCATCTAAAGTTTGTGACCAAATATGTAAAAAAGAAAACTATATAGAAATAAGAAATAATAAATACTGAGATAAGAGACATATACAATTGTTTGCTTAGGCCATGAATAAATGTCATTCTCGTAATTTTCTTTTTGAGGCCGAGTTCAATAATATCGTTATGAGTAATGAAAAGTAAACGGCATTATTCTTAGATAATAGAGGCGCTAAAAAATGACTCCTACAGTATGTACTCAATTATTTTTAGAGGGAATATCACGTATACCCCTCAAAAACTTCAAAATTACGTATTTCTCCCTCTAAATTTTAAAATTACGTATTTCTCCCTCTAAACTTCAAAAACTCACAAAGTTACCCATTTTATTGTCTTTTATATTAAAACTCATTCTAAAATTTCAAAATACCCATTTTAACCTTTAATAAAAGCATATAAAAGCCTATCAGACTCAAATTTGAATCCGAAGGGTTCCTCTGCCGTCCAATCCGCGCTCATCGCATTAAAATATGTGCATGTCACTTCAATATGCGTGTGTTTGCATCAAGATTTGTGCCAACCTTGCGCGCATAGATCTAAAAGCAATTCAGACGGTAGATGAACCATTCATTTTTAATAAAGGGTAAAATGGGTATTTATAAATTTAGAATGAGTTTTAATATAAAAGACAATAAAATGGATAAATTTGTTAGTATTTGAAGTTTAGAAAGGAAAATACGTAATTTTAAACTTTAGAGGGGGCAATACGTAATTTTGAAGTTTTTGAGGGGTATACGTGAAATTCCCCCTTATTTTTAAAAGTATGTATAGCATTTGCTATTCTAATTTATGGATGTAACGTAATTTATAATTGAAAAAGTTAAAAAAAAAAGTTTCTTTGTAATTGTTTTTATTAGCTATCGTAATAACGGCTCACGTGAGTACGTGACCACCAATCCGAATTATTGTCCGATGATATATCAATTATTATCATCTGACTCCAAACTCCAAAGCGCGTTATTTACTTTGCCGCGCGCACAGTAGCAATCTCCCCCCTCTTTTTCCCGCCCAGGCCCAGCTCCCCGTCGTCACTATTGCTTCCTCTTCTTGGTTCTACCAAGAACTCCATCCAAGAAATCCCAATGGAACGAAGAACTCCAGCGAAGCTCTCACTCCTCTGCCCCGATTCCTCGCCTGCAGTGACCCCTCCTACACCGGGCTTCACCGGGCCCCGCCGCTCCAGCCGCCTTCTCACCCTCTCTCCGGGCCCCACCAAGCCCTGCAACGACGCCTCGTCTTCTCCGATCACCCTGACATCGTCTACAAAAGCTAAGAGGCGTCTCTCTCTCGAGTCTCCCTCCACTGACCCGATAACTCCCAACCGATCCGAATCCAAGCGACCAAAGAGAAGAGTTAATTGCAAGAAGGTGCTTTATGGCGGTGCTGAATTCCAGGTATTCTCCCATCCAGAAAATCCTTATTCCAAATATGACCAATTGGACAACAATTTGACCAAATTATTAGGGCATTACTTGCAAATGTGGAAAAGTAACCTTCTAATTTGAAAAAAAATTAACCAAAGATGTTTTCTTTACAGTTGAATGCTCAGTGCCACAGTGATAAGAAATTCAAACAATTGCTAAACCTAGAATTACCTAGGTGTTCCCTTCTGCCCGTCTGATATGACATGCTTGGGCTTAAATACTGGCTTAGCTTGCTGAGTTGATCAATGAGGATATGATCTGGCCTGGCTGGGTCATGACTTCTTGACCTGCTAGCAGTTGGAATCAACTATTTATACTTTTACTTAGAAAAATACCAATTTGAGCTGGACCCGACACACATTCAACTCATTGTAACTCCCAGTCTCCTATTTGACTCTTGATTTCAGTGAAGCAAGAATTATAAATGTTGCTTCCTTTCTGATCATATTTCCAACAGGTTGGAGATGATGTTTACGTCAAGAAGCGGGAAAGTGTGGAATCAGACTCTGATGATCTAGATGTGGAGGAGTGCCGGATCTGCTTCAGACCTGCATCTGAATCAAAAGTCATGATTGAGTGTGATGACTGCCTCGGTGGGTTTCACCTACGGTGCCTCAAGCCACCACTGAGGAAAGTTCCAGAAGGTGATTGGATTTGCAGTTTCTGTGTCGACAAAAAATGTGGAAAAGAGGTGGTATGGCCAAAACCTCCGGAGGGAAAGAAAATCAAAAGAACAGCAAAAGAGAAGTTGCTTTTGGGTGATTTGCGTGCAGCACGCATCAAGAGTATATGGAGGGAGATAGATGGGACCCACTGGCTGAGGTGTATATGGTACCGGACACCAGAAGAGACAGCGTCTGGGCGGCAGCTGCATAATCTGAGAAGGGAGCTTTACCGTACTGATGATTTTGTAGATGTAGAGATGAAGTCTGTGCTCAGGCATTGTTATGTCCTGAATCCTGAGGAATATCGACAAGCCAGTGATGCTGGAGATGATGTTTTCTACTGTGAATATGAATATGATGTAAATTATCATAATTTCAAACGTCTGTCAGACATTGACGGTGATACATGTGATGGTTATCGTGCTAAAATTAATGAGTCAAGCGACTATGAAATGGATTCTGACCAAGAGTCAGACAATGATGACACATCAATTAGGAGATCTTCTTCACCCAGGAGCAGATCTAAAGTGTTTGCTGCTGTATGATTTTCATTTTCTCTATAGTGTTTTTCACTTCTTGGTTACATGGGTTGTTAACTAATTCGTGGTCTTTTGGTTCTCTAGAATTCCCGTAAAGGAAGGGCATTCTGGCTTCCTAAAATTGCAGAAACAAAAACACAAGGGAATGGCAAGCGCCATAAGCAGACCAAGTTGGAGAAGGCTTCAGCTGCACTTTCACTTGCTTCTCGTCCCATGTCACATCCTTGCAGGAACAAGTGTGCAACTTCTTTTTATTTGTTAATTATTATTACTGTTTGGTACTGTTACTTTCTAGTTCTTAATGCATACCATTATTGGCTTGTATTGGAAATTTGGCATACATGAGTGTGGGACACTTAACGGGCAACCCAGCATGCTGACATATTTCTTTTATTGTATGTTTTCTTCTGGCATTAGTACAATAACTTATAAAAATTGTTTGACAGAGAAATGGAGGAGATCAAGACAGTTGTAAAGGGTGCTATTGGAGACGACCAATGCTTGGGGCGATGTTTGTATATTTATGGTGTACCTGGAACTGGCAAGGTGATATTTCTTTATTGGCTTTTTTATTTTGAATTACTTGTTTTATAATCATGGTCCTAAACACCAATTATTTTCTGTTAATTAATCGGTATGATGCTTGGTCAATTGACAAATATTCCCATGACGTATATAATTTCTTGGATCTACCTAGTAACTTATAATGGTACCTGTCTTTATTCAAATTTGAGTTTAAGCCTTTGAATTAGTGAGGGTCATCTGGTCACGTTGATGGTTTCTCCGAAGGGTCTGTAAGACACTTTTTTTCTGAAGACATGTAAGGATGCATATACAATATCAACATTTCAAACTTCTATTCATATATCTACAGTTTGAACTTTGATTTTGGTACTAACACTGCTTTGAAATTCAGACAATGAGTGTACGAGCAGTGATGAGAAATCTGAAATCAGAGGTCGACTTGGGAGTTCTGCAGCCCTTTTGCTTCATTGAGACTAATGGCATGAAGTTATCTTCACCCAACAACATTTACAAAGTAAAATATTTTTGTATTTTCTTTTGATTGGTGAAGTGACTTACTGTTTGAGCAATACACCTCAGTTTGAAAATATTGAACTTACCTAATTCAATGGTTGGTTCAATTTGCTACATAAATGTGCTGATATAATGCCACATTTAATTATCTCAGGTTATTTACGAACAACTAAGTGGATATGCGGTTGGATGGAAAAAGGCTCTACGTTGTTTAGATGAACATTTTTCAAATGGGAAAAAGGTGGGGAAGAAAGACCAGAAGCCAATTGTTCTCCTCATAGATGAGCTTGACATGCTTTTAACTCGCAACCAATCAGTAACATTTTTGAGGCTTTACAATATTAATCTCTTTATATTAGAGCAATTTTTCAGTTTTTCTGCCAAAATATATTAACTTATTTTGTGGTTTTATTATGTTACAGGTGCTATACAACATCCTTGATTGGCCTACTAGACCTAACTCGAAGCTCATTGTAATAGGCAAGTGCTCTTTGTTTACTAGCTGTATCTTATCAGAGTTACCCAAATAATTGAGAAATCTTATCTTATTTTATCTATTTTAATTAATAGGAATAGCAAACACTATGGACTTACCAGAACACCTCTCGCCTCGAATCTCGAGTCGAATGGGGATCCAAAGGCTATGCTTCCTCCCATACAACCACGAACAGTTAGCACAGATTATATTCAGCCGTCTCAAGGGCATAGATGCTTTTGAAGACAATCTCATTGAACTGGCTTGTAGAAAGGTCTCCTCTTCAACCGTTAATTTGTCTGTGCAATTTAATTTGAACAGAAATGAAAGATTGATTTTCTCTATTATAGATCAGGCCTATCCCAACATTTTTGAGACTAAAGGCTTTGTTGTTGTTGTTGTTGTATAGATCAGGCCCATAATACCAAAACTTGGACCTTTTATAGTAATTAATAAATATAGGATATGAATCACACTATTACAGGTCGCAGCATCATCAGGTGATGCCAGGCGTGCTCTACAAATTTGTCAACGTGCCACTGTGCTGGCAGAATATCGGG
The DNA here is from genome assembly GCA_028015225.1 of Carex myosuroides. Lineage (NCBI taxonomy): Eukaryota > Viridiplantae > Streptophyta > Magnoliopsida > Poales > Cyperaceae > Carex > Carex myosuroides. The sequence continues at coordinate 8,846,953 of CM051482.1, forward strand.
TGAAGCAATCTGCTGATGCCAAAGCCAAAGGTACTTCTTTTTCTATGACTAAAATACCTTGTCTCCCCCTGTAATTATTCTTCAGAACAGAGATAATATGGGTCCAGCTTAATTAATCTTTCCATATATATTTATTAGAATTATTTTCTATATTTTCTTGTTTCTTATTTGGACCTTGTATCTGCATTATCTAGGAAAGTCACGTGTCTGCTTGACTGACATAGAAGGTGCGCTAGATGAAGTATTCAAGTCACCTCATATTCAGGTTTGACACCGACCTTGTTCCGTAAGACATGAATTTCAATGCAGTATATCTAGATAGGGTACTAGCAATTGATTGCCTTATATCACCAGTTCTGGTTCAGTAAAAGCTCCCTGAGGAAATTTAGTTCAATAAAAAAAAGGACACACTCGAGAAACAAATCCAATAAGTACACCGCTGAATAGGGAAAATAGATAGAAAATGTAACAATGATAAAATGAGAAGGTGCAGGGAGTTCCTATTGTGTGTTTTTTTTTTTTTTTTTTTTTTACAAAAACTTTCAACTTGGTACAGAGGATGAAGATGTGTTCAAAGTTTGGCAAGATAGTCTTGGTTGCCATGGTGAACGAGCTGCACAGAACTGGAGGGGAAGAGCTCACATTTGAAAAGGTTAGTTGTCTGTCATCATTTCAGCACTGATATACTTGGCAGTAAACCACTCATGAAGAAGATGGTTGGTTGTCCATAATGTTGGGGTGTCTTTCCTCATTTGGGGATCGGTGGTGATTTTGACTGGGCTAAGGATAATGCATGGACTTTAAGACAACCTGTTGTAGAATCCCAGCCCGGCTTTACCAGTATGATATCAGTCAGAAATAATTAATTGGGAGGGGGGGGGGGACTATGAAAGAATTGGGGCTAAATGATATGCTTTAAGCATTTTTTTTCATTATTTTACTGTTTTTTCTTTAAATCTTGGTTTTATCCTTTAGTTTATGGACATCGTTTATTGCGCAATCATTTAACAGCGTACACAGCTCCCTTCAAAAAGAATAAACGAAAAATAATAAAATGTCTCGGTGTTATTGTTTCTTGTGTAGCTGTCAGAAAGAGTGATATCTTTTTGTTCGATGCATCATGTGGCTTTTCCGGGATACGATACACTAATGCGAGTTTGGTAAGTTGATTGAGTTTCACTTCCTTTCGGTTACATATTGATTTCACGTATTTTTTTTAATTTTGATTCATAGTTGGCTGGAGTAATACTATGTATCTATTTCTGCGAGCCTTACTGATTTTTGTTATCATGGCAATGTGTTTTTAATTTTTTAGTGGTGTAAAAAATTTCAATTTTTGACTTTGAACTTGAATCTTTCTAATTTGTAATTATTCCATTTATTCTAGTTGCATGCTTGGAGATAGCGGAATAGTTCTCTGTGAGGAGCCCAAAAAGCATATGTCACAAAAGTTACAACTGAATTGTCCCAGGTTCTCTCTTCTCTTTTGCTTTCTCTGCCCCCTCTTTCAACCTTGTTTGTTTGACCAATACTTATTAAAAATGGCTTATTTTTTTTCAGTGGCACTGATGACATTGCTTTGGCATTAAAGAACTGTCCCGAGATCCCATGGTTATCACTATATCTTTAATTTCCTTTTTACATTTTTCCATTGAATTGCTTCTGTTCCAGGTTCTTATCACGAACAGCAGCTGTACTCTCAGTATGTACTTCTCCCGTTGATTTCATTGCACAATCTTTGTATTGAATTATTTTATTTATTGGTTTTATTCCATTTGAAGCTTTTTTAGCGAATTTTGTAGTAAGTTGGAACAATGAGTTTTAAGTTGTTGACAATTTTTAACTTGGACGCCTGATTTAATATCAGAATTTTATTTTGACAGACTAATTTGTGCCATATTCTTTTCATTAGTATAACTTACGATAACAGACTTCAGTATACTGTGATGAATACATGCGGAATATAAATTATGCCGATCACTTTGAAATTGATGTACATGTTTGGCAATAGAAACTTAGGCTTGTTTAGACTTTTTTTTTAGCTCTTGGCTGGATTAAGCGTCTCTCCTTAGGGTCTGCTCCACGTTAATTTTTGAGGGGTAGAGAAGATAAGGGAAAGGGCGGTGAACTCTATATACAAATTATTTAAAATTTGTAACCTCTAACTCAGAATGTAGAGGAGGTTGACTGTTTACCCTGCTCTCTCTCTTCCCTTTCCTCCACCTCTTCTTTTGTGAAGCACAATCTTAGTACCAAAATTTAATGCTCTCTCCCTTAAGATTATATTACCCTCAAGTCCAATTGCTCCTTAAGCCTCCTTTGCTTGTCTTTTCATCTTCTATTTTTTTTAAGTCATGCACAGTTATCAAGGCATGGGAATAAAAAACTCATCTTCTTTCTGGCGAAAATGGACGGCTCTCCGCCCACGAACTCATGAATCTGACCCCATAGTGAATTTTGCATTGAAATGCTATCTCTTTTAAGATTTTCGTTCCTTTTGCAAATTTTCTTGTAAGATTCAATTGTAAAACCTGATTTTCTGAGCTTTATTCGATTGTTATTTTTCCTTAATTTTCTCAGTTCTTTTATTTTCTATCATGCTTGTACAATATAAAAGCTTAGCCTTTCTGGTAGTTTTTTTTTTGGGACAAAGATCAGGATTTCTGAATATTAATTAGGGCCTTCAATTTTTTTTTACTGAAATATCTTTTCTTCATGATGATTCATTATTTTGAAATTTTAGTGGTTTAATTGGAAGTTTTATTGTCGGTTTAAAGTAAAATTATGGAAAACTTTTGTCAAGTTTGAATTTGGATAATTTGGATTAATCGGTCTAGTTTTTCTGAGTTTCTCATACAGTTTGGCCCTTTTTTTTTATATGTATATTTAGGCTATTGTTTCTCTCTCTATCTTCTTAGGGAGTGTCTAATTATCTCCGTTTCATTTCTCCCATTCATCCCCCGGTTATTAATTATCTGGGAGGACCGCTCATTAATTGGAAGGGACCACAACTTCCAGCGCAAAAAATGACAAAAAAAATGCGTAAATATCAGTTATTACGTGGGAGGCACTAATTAATTGGGGGGGACCGCAACTATTTGAGGTGGTAATATTTGAAAGATTTTACAACTGGCGCGCGCAAATATGAATACCTAAACGTACAAGTATTAATATATAATATATCAAGTATTCATACCTAAGATACCAAATATTTCGAAAAAAAACTGAACATATCATTTTTCTTTTCTCTCTTATCACATACTCATCTTTTACACATTTGTAGAAGTAGGTTCTTTTTCTCTATTCAAACTCGTCAATATTTCTGACGATCTGTGAGGCATTTTGTGAATCTAAAATCACGAACATCTTCTACACAATTTTCTCTTTCAAATGAGATCCATGATGAAAGTATTGTCCGTCGCGCAAGTATTCATACATTGTTGAGCAAGTATTTATAACTCGTCATATTTATACCTCGTAATGCAAGTATTCATACCTAAAAACCAAGTATTTATAAAAAAATTGAACATATCAACTTTCTTTTTTCTCTCTCATCACACTCATTTTTTACACGTTTTTAGAGGTGAATTTTTTTCTCCGCTTAATCTCGTTCATATTTCTGACAATCTGTGAGAAATTTTGCGAATCGAAAACCACGAATGTATTCTACGTAATTTTCTCGTTCAAATGAGATCCATGATAAAGTACTTTCGGATTTTTCATCGCGCAAGTATTCATACATCGTCGAGCAAGTATTCCTCACCGTGTAAATATTCAAACCTCGTCGAGCAAGTATTTATACCTCGTAATGTAAGTGTATATATAGTTTATGTGTCAAATGTTTGTACCTAATAGATCAATAAAAATGTAATTTTTTTTTCCATATGGCAATGGATGACGTTTGAAAGTGTTAATATCAAATATTACAAGTATTTATACCCGTCATGCAAGTGTAAATAGTTCATGTGTTGAGTGTTTATACCTAACAAATTCTTTGAATTTTATTTTTTTTCCATATGGTATTGGATGATGTCTGAAAGTATTATATCAAGTATTGTAAGTATTCATACCTCATAAAGCAAGTGTGAATAGTTCATGTATCATGCGTTTGAATCTAACAAATTCTATCAATTTTTTTTCCATATAACATTGGATGACGTTTATAAGTATTAATATCAAGTATTCATACATCGTCATACAAATGTAAATATTTCATGTATACGGTTAAAACCAAGATCACATACAAGAAAATTTCTCTGGAGTCTTCTGTGTTCTAGTTGGAAATATAACTGTGAAACATCAAATCAATTAGAGAAGATGTTTTTGAAGAAATTAATAACTGATAGAGGTACGACTTACCAAAAATTCATTTTCTGCATTGAGCTCGGTTGTTGAAGAAATTCATTTTTCTTATGCTTGTTTTTAATTATTTAAAATCAGTACAGGGGGTCTGGTACACATAGCAGTACCAGTTTGATCGGTTCTGGTACAGTTCAAGCTTTGGAGGGTTAAAATTGCAAATTTCGGTTCAACCGAACAAACCAAAATTTACTTCGGTTTGTTCGGTTCGGTTCTAATTCAGTTGGGAAGTTTAATTCGGACGGTTTGATTTTATTTTTGAAAACCGAATAAAAACTTTAGTTCGCCTATTTTAATTCGGTTTAATGTATCGGTAGCCTAACCAGGTTACTTTACAAAATTATGATTATGGTCACACCCATTTATCAATCACTCGTAATAACAATTTTATCCAAAAAAGTAGGCTTCCTTGTTTGTCTAGTTATCTATCATCTTCGTAAGTTTGAATGGGAAATAAATTTGGAAGAGGGTTTTGTCCGATGCCCATCGGACTCAAACTTATCCGATGGGCAGTTTTCACCGTCCGATCTCAATTTCTAGAAATGTCGCTTGATTAACTGATTTATACAAGACTCGGATTATATCCGTTTTCTCTCATAACCCGATATTTTTCTTCCCCAATTGAACTCAATCTGCTCTCTTTCCTCACGCTCCCTCCCCAATTCATCCCTCCGCTCTCTCCTTTTGAATATCTTGACAGCACTGCCAAGGTTACTCTCTTTCTCTCTCTCTCAATAATTTCAATGAAGGAGCTAGAACAACTAGAACAGCCGCAATCTAACTTGATGTCCTCCAGCACGGTGAAAAGCAATGAGATATAACTGAAAAAACAATCCTCAATATACCCTTGAACTAATGCAAACAAATTTGACCAATTTATCAAAAATATTTGAAATATTACAGTTTAAGTTTATAGTTCAAAATCTCCACAAATTACATGATATATCAGTACGTTCCAGATCCAAAAGAATTCATTACCTAGTTACCTTGGACCTATGTTGAAAGCATGGCTTAGTGCGTACATTTGTCAACACAGTTAGATACTAGAAACTTTGAGAATACATTTAGCACAGTAGATGCTAGAACCAATTCTGTTCAGGCATCAATTTTTTGCTTAACTTCCACATAAGCACAAAAAATTCAGATAAAGAATATAATGCTATTGTTCTAATATATAACCTTTTAATTAAGTTAAATACGAAAAAAAATTTATATTTTTTTTGCTACTGTTCTAAAACAAAAATCAATTAAAATCTATCGGACTCACTCAAACAAATAGTTGTAATCTCAATTAAATTACACATCAAACATTGCACACTGTAAATGAAAAAAAGATTTATGTATACAGTATACGAATCTTCAAAATGTCAAAAGTGGAGGAAATGAGATTGAGACTGTCCTAGTTGTTATAGCTTCTTCGTCAAAGTTAAGAGAGAGGGAGGGAAGGAGGGAGAGGGAGAGGGAGACGGAGAGTGGCAGCCCCTGCCAAGCTTGAGAGAGAGAGAGGAGGGGCCGAGGGATGGATGTGGGGAAGGAGCGTGAGGGAGAGAGATGAACAGTTTGGGTTCAACTAGGGAGAAATAGAAAATAGCGAATTCTGAAAGAAAACGGGTATAAATCTGAGTTTTAAATAAATCCGTTAATCAAGCGTATCTTCAGAAATTGAGATTGGACGGTGGAGACTGCCCATCGGACAAGTTTGGGTCCGATGGGCATCGGACAAAACCCTCTCCCAATAAATTTACTGTTTTTGTTACAACTATGAAAGGGCTAAGGGGTCACTGTTTCTATCTGGTTAATTTTTTTTTTTTTATGGTTGGCGAGAAATATCTGGTTAATTAAGCCTGGGGAAAAAAGAAATCCAATTTGTTACGGAACAGAGAATGAAAATAATTTTGTTGGTTGTGCTTTGTTGAGATTAATTCGGAGATTTTATTGCAATTTCAGATAAACAAGTCAAATGGCGCGACCTATGATTTACTTAGCATATGTAATGTTCAAGTTAATTTGTCTTTTATCATAAAATTTCAATTAATTTGATAATTCTAATAATAAGCATCATCGAAATCTGTTCTTGCAATAATAACATGCAGCATAAATTATATCCGATGTAAAACTGTAAAGGATAATTTGGTCTTTTGCTATTCTCTACATTAATCTTATAGTCTTAATCTAGGATACATATTTGATCCTGTCTTTTAAGAAAAGCTGTCGAATAAGCTCAACAAAATTAACAATGTATTTTAAAAAAAAATAAGCTTGACAGTATTTTTTTCACAATATAAGGTGAAATGGATGGATAACGAATTCAAACTGAGTACAATTAGATATGAGTTTGTCAGTTTTAACTTGAAATGAATTTCAAAACAGACTCTCTAGGTCTAGTAGGTATCAAAGTTTAATTGTTTGACAGAGAGCTCATTGTACTCAGTCAGGTACCTGAGTGGATACGGATTCTGGATAAACGGCAATATTGTGGAAGTCTGACATATATTATTAAATAAAAAATACAGTGCGATGGAGGCAATCCGGGCTGCTAACAAGCAGATACCCGAAAGGCCTAGATCAAAGCCCATAACGGAGGCAATCCGGGCTGCTAACAAGTAGATACCCGAAAGGCCTAGATCAAAGCCCAGAAAGGCTCGCCCAAACTGCTTCCTTTTTTGGGCTTATAAAGTACATCCTTTCCTTTCTCCTCGAAAGTCTTATCTGTTCTTCTATCCAAATCAGCGATGGCGCTGCTCACTGCTGTTGGAACCTGTACCTTCTCTCCAATCCTGAGTCAGAGCAACTGGCTGAAGGGAACCTCCTCCGGCTCCTCCCCTTTCGTCGCCTCTTCTCGCTCCGTCTCTGTTTCCGCCCGTTCAACCCCTATTCCAGGTCCTCATTCTCTCCTTCTTCCTTTTCGCACTTCCCTTCTTTTATTTCTATTTTCTATTTCTCAATTTGGAAAATGAAAATGATTATATTTTGTGGCAGTGATATGTGGAAGAGGGGATAAGAAGACCAAGAAAGGCAAACGCTACAACCATTCCTGGGGCAATGTGAGATGCATCTTCACCCATATTTTCCTTCCTTTCTTTTGCTTTTTCTCGCACTCCATGGCAATATGGCTAAATCTGATCAATTATTGTACCTATTGAAAATCAATGAAATTCCTCTCAACCCCTGCATAGGTGTGCTGGTATGGTAATTGTATGCCCTAGGTAATTAGCACTCTGCTATAGTTGGATTGCAACACATTTTGGATATGTTGATGGTTTAGTGAGGCATAATTAACCCTATGCAAGTAAACATATATTTATATTATTCTGTGCGGTTTTGTTTGTTAACTGTGAACGGATGGATCAGGCAAGGCCAAGGGACAAGACAAAAGGAACGGGACCACCACGAGCGCCAACTCCATTTAATCCCTATAAGAAGAGGTATGAACAACAAGTTGATGCATCAGGATTTGAAAAATTAGAACAGATGGAATCTATCCCTGATTTGGATTAGTTATCCCATTTTGTAATATTTTCATGATCGCAACCGTGTGTTCCGCGTCCTACTATTACAATCTGTGTATTCAGACTCTGTTATATTCTTGGCTTCCATTTATGATATTTGTATTTCGTTACTGTAAGATTGCAGAAGGTCCTGGCTCTTGTTGTCTTGTATGAATTAGGTTAAAAAGCATGTTTGTTTTAGAAAATAGTTGATGTCCCTATTGCAAATGTTCGTTATTGTTTACATTTAGCATAAGATAACAAAATTTTTGTTAGCATTAGTTTATTTAACTTAAGTAGCTTCTTAATTATATAAAAGAACTTCTAGTTCACTATAGAATGGAGGACATAATTATATGTCACTAATTATATAAAAGAACTTCTAGTTCACAATAGAATGGAGAACTTCTAGTTCACAACAGAAAATAAGATAGGGTGGTTAGGAAATTTTAGGGACGGAGTCAGAAAATAAGATAAGGTAGAGCAAAATTTGCAGGGTAGGATATAATTGTGTAATTTGTTAAGCACAAGGATATTTTTATATATTTTTTGAAAAAAAAATGACAAAAGAAGCATATTTTGGAAGAAAAAAAAATTGACCATAGATGGATAAGTGCCTCCCTACTGGAAACTTTCTCATTGGTATTGGAAAATAATTTCATGTCACTAGGTAAAATTTATTGTGCTATACTTGTCATAGATGAGATCAACTTTGATTTAATGGAGCGGATTGGAGCAAATGTGTTTTGTATTTATAGTTAGGAAATCAAATATGTTCTGAATGGCTTGCACTATTGTGACTGCATTATTAAACTGATCGCTAACCATAGTAGCGATTATGATCAATAGCTCCCTTGGTTTGTTGCCTTGTTGGACATGCACTAACTCGTACAGGCGTGTGTGCTCGGTACCAGTTGACAGGCTCCTGTTTCTGATCTGAGTGTTGATCCTCGAGGGGTATTAAAGTTTATAACGAGACTCGTAGTAGTGTTGATTCTCGCAGATGGAGGAGTTTGGGGATATGAATCTTGATGCAATTCTAGCCGTTTGATTCACGCTGAAAAATCTCAAGTACCTTCGGGGATCTCAACTTGTTATAACTCAGCAGATATAATAGAGTCCAGTGATATCGGTGTCATATGACACCAACTACAAAATTGATTGAATAGATTTTAAACGACTATTCCAAACTATGCAAACCGATTTACTTTATGAGTGATGTGTTTACATGCATAAAAATTATATTTTCTAATTATTGAAGTATCAAATCAAGCGGTCAAAAGTGTTGAAAAATGAATGCATTAAAATTAACTTAAAAACTCACACATTTGATCGCTTGACTTGATACTAAATAAATTTAAAAAATTATAAATTTTGCATGTAAATGCACAACTAATGAAATAAATCAGTTGAACGGTTTGAATTCACCATTTGAAGTCGATTCGATAAGTTTTAAAATTAGTGTTATATAGGTTGAAATGACACTGATATCATACTAACCACACTTGATATAATATGCTAATATAGATACTCTTTAAAGTCTTCAAGATGGATGACAAAAAGCGAAGAACTTATATCGGAGAATTTCAATTACCAAGAGGGTTCAATGTTATATCAAAACTAACAAATTTACAGCGGTGCTGAAAATTTTCTAGCACACAATGAACACAAATTGTAAAATAATAGTTTTTATGTATAAGAATTTTTGAACCACGAACTTAGTACAGGGACATAAGTTTTTCGCTTCTCTTCAAACTGCTGAACCTTTAATAAAATGAGAATTTTCATTTGATTTGCCACCAACTATAAAAAAAAAACAAGAATTTTCATTTGTTTAGGTGGTAGAGGCGACTGGGCGAGCTTAATATTTCTCCCAGTTGAAATTAGCAGTCCATGTTTTGACTTGTCATCCTACGGACTTCTTTGTTTTTCCTGGTAAAAAAAATTAAAAGAACAAAAAAAAAAAAAAACAATTCCGCCGTTATGTAGAGTGTTAATGGCACCCTTTCATCCGTTTAGCCGACCCGTACCGTATCTAATAAGACAGATATAAGTAAGATTTTTTTTTCATAAATTTATCGGTTACAAATACGGGTAAAGATTTTTGTTCGTTATTTAAACATATAAGGTTACGGGTAAAACTTATTTTGTATCTGTTACCCGATCGAATAATTATAAAAAAAATTATATATTATATATATATATTAATAAGCATTAAAAGGAGTACTTAATATTTGAACAACTGAATATACACGTGCATGATGTGCAAGCTGAAACTAATTTATTTGTATCCACAAAAAATTCTAATCTTTTATGAATGAAATAAGGTACCAGTATACTACTTTAATTGGTTTATTTGCACATGATCATAATTTTTTTTTTCAACAAAGTACTGTATATGTATGAAATGAATATATATATATATATATATATATATATATATATATATATAGGAGTTGGCTACGGTGCTATGCATAGCATAGAGGGCCTCCGTGCTACGGCTCAATATTTGAGTTTTCGAAATTCTAACGATTGATCTGAACCGTTCAACATGATTTCCATATGAATATGTACTTGCAAACTAAATTTTACATTTTTTTAGAAACTTTTTTACTATTTTTTTAGATAGATAGAAAAATACTTGATCTGAATGGTACAAAATTTTCAGATCAAGTGATTTTCTACCTATCTAAAAAAATAGTAAACAAATTCTAAAAAATGTAAAATTTGGTATGTAAGTACATATTCATATGGAGATCATGTTGAACGGTTCAGATCGACCGTTAGAATTTTGAAAAGTCAAATATTGAGCCGTAGCACGGAGGCCTTCTATGCTATGCATAGCATATTAGCAATTTCCTATATATATATATAGAGAGAGAGGAGGGATCTAGTTACAACAAATTACCACAACCATTTTCTACATTTCAAAGTCGAAATCGTCGATCCAAACCGTTCAACATGATCTCCACAATAAAATGTGCTTGCAAATCAATTTTACATTTTTTTGAATTTTTTTACTATTTATTAAGATGGGTACAAAATTCAATGGTCTGAATTTGACTAGTTTTTGTAAAATACTTAATAAATTGTAAAAAGATTCAAAAAAATGTAAAATTTGATCTGCAAGCACATTTTATTGTGGATATCATGTTGAACGGTTTGAATCAACGATTTGAACTTTGAAAATGTAAAAAATGATTGTGGTAACTTTGTTGTAACTCAAAATTGTTATTAGCTAGATCCTTCCTCATATATATATATATATATATATTTGAATGTTTTATTTAACAAATAATAAAAATAATTATTATATTAGTATTATATGTTATTTATTCACTGCCATTTCGTTAAATATAAAATACGAATAAATACAGTTACAAAATTTGTAACGAGTACGGTATGAAAATGCTTCCACCGATCTTAATGTACCCTTAAGACCCCTACCGCTATGTATTAACAGAGGCACTGCCGCGCAGTAGTGGAAAAAGGAAAATGGCTCGGCAGCTCTCTTCGTCCTCTTCACTGGCCGCCGCTCACAAAACCCTAACCCTCTCTTCATCGCCCTCACCATGCCGCCCCCCTTCCCTCTTCTCCCTCCTCCATTTTTTCTCCACCTCCGCCACTGCTCTCCCTTCCCCTCCCATCTCCGATCCACCCCAATCAGACCCCACAACCTCCGCCGCTGCTCTCCCTTCCCCTGCCCCTCCCATTTCCGATCCACCCCAATCGGACCCCACAACCAAGCGAGCCCAGCGCCGAGAAACCAGACACGACATGGCCTCCACCATCTGCTACATGATGTCCAGCCGCCCCTGGACCACCCGCCTCCAGAACTCCATCCACTCCCTCGTCCCGACCTTCCCTCAACCGCTCGTCCTCTCCATCCTCCGCAAATTCTCCTCTCGCCCCACTCTCGCTCTCCAGTTCTTCCGTTGGGTCGAGAAGACCGGCTTCCGCCACGACCAATCCACCTACGCTGAGATCATCCCCATTCTCACTGGCCACTCCATGCTCAACCACGCCCGCTGCCTCATGCTCGATGATATGCCCAAGAGATCCATCCAGCCAGATGAGGCCATGTTCGTGTCTCTTATAGAGGCATACGGACGTGAAAAGATCCCCCAAGAGGTTGTCAAGATGTTCAACCGAATGCCTGAACTCAGGGTGCCACGCACTGTGCAATCATATGATGCCTTTTTCATGGGTATATTGCGTAATGGACGAGCTTTTATGGCTAAGAGGTACTTCAATGCCATGATCCGTGATGGGGTTGTGCCGGAGTTGTCTACTTATAATGTGCTTATTTGGGGTTTCTGTCTCTCTTCCAAGATGGAAACAGCAACTCGGTTTTTTGCTGACATGAAGGAGAGAGGGGTTATGCCTGACGTGGTTACTTATAACACTATGCTCAATGGATGGGTTCGTGTGAAGAAGATAGAAGATGCAGAGAAGCTGCTTGAAGAAATGTCTGCGGCTGGTTTTGCTCCCAACCTTGTTACTTACAATATCATGATCAAGGGGTATGTCTCCGAGGGGAAGGTGGATACTGCATTTAAGATGTTTGAAGAAATGGGTGAGAAGGGAATCAGGCTAAGTGAGAAAACTTTTGCCGGGCTGATGCCAGGGCTTTGTGATGATGTGGGTAGAGCAAAAGAGGCACTTGAAGCTCTGAATGAGATGGCAAAGCGGAAGCTTACGCCAAAGGATAAGTCTGTGTTTGTGCGATTGGTGTCGACTCTCTGTGAGTCCGGCGACTTGGATGGTGCCATTCATGCCCATCAGAAGACACGGAAGTTCAAGCATGTAAGCATCGACCCAATGCAATATGGCGTGCTAATCGAGAACTTGTGCAAGGGTGATAAGTACAACGATGCCATTAAGCTGCTCGATGAAATGCTCAAGGAGGGCACACTGACAGATCCTCAAAGCCCATGTTTGGAGGCAATGGCTTATAATCCTTTAATCGAGTACCTGTGCAACAATGGATGTACGGAGAAGGCTGAGACATTTTTCCGTCAACTAATGAAGAAAGGAGTTGATGATACAGTCGCTTTTAACAACCTTATACGGGGCTATGCAAAAGAAAAATCACCAGAATCGACTTCAGATATACTTAACATAATGGCACGTCGTGGGGTCACGACTGATCCAGATGTCTACTCCTTGTTGGTCCAGAGTTATCTGAACAAGGGAGAAGCAGCTGATGCAAGAACAGCTCTAGATAACATGATGGAACAAGGTCACATACCGAGTGCCTTTCTCTTCAGGTCAGTAATGGAGGCTTTGTTGGGAGATGGGCGTGCGCAAACTGCCAGTAGAGTGATGAAATCCATGGTTGAGAAGGGTGTGAAAGAAAACATGGACGTGGCACACCAAATACTGGAGGAATTGTTTACAAGGGGTCATGTGGAAGAGGCACTCGGTCGAGTTAGTCTGTTTTTGAGCAATGATTGTTTGCCAGATTTTGACAAGTTGATTCTTGCCCTTTGTCAGAAGGGTAAGGTAATGGAGGCTTACAAACTTGCTGATTTTGTGCTCGAGAGAAATTGTGATGCAAGCTTCTCGACCTTTGACAAGTTGCTTGATGGGTTGTCAGATCAAGGACAGACTATACCAGCCTACTCTCTGCTGTGCAAGATAAAGGCCAAGGGAGGGGTGGTAGATAAGAAGGGATGTGACCAACTTGTGGCGAGGTTGAATGAAGAAGGCAACACAAAGCAGGCTGATATTCTGTCCCGTCTTTTGGCAGGGAATATACGGCGCAAGGGTTCTATTAAAAGTGACGATAAGATAGCTATGGAGGGGTACTGATGTATTTATTCTTCCTTTGAATACTTCATTTGTGCTTTTTGATGCTGTTTATTTTACACTTTGTGTTTCATGTTGCTGATTTCTTCAACAGAACATGGATGAATAAGACTTTTAGCTCTTATACCCCCCCCCCCCCCCCTCCCCGGGCTTTTCTGTTTTGCTAGGATATGTACGCTTCTATTTTTATGATTATTACTTGATTCATTTAACTGGTGTCTTAATAGGATGATTGATGTCTGTTCATTGTGTAATTTATTTTGTGTTGCCCTGGACGAGATTCCCTCCGTTCGAGTAAAATCTAATTGATGGGAAAATAGATTATGATGCATCTATTATACCGAGGACCTTTTTTATGTCCTGTGGTCAGTGTTCAGCCGAAATTTTTATTAATAGAAATAATAATAAAGTAATGTCGATATAGAAGAACGAATTCGTCCGAATTTTAAATTTAACAAAGACGTTATTTTTTGTAACGTCCCAGGGACGTTACCAACGATAACGGCCTGATTAACAAAAGTCCCTTTGATTAGCGCAGTTGCAGAATGTGGCCGTCGGCAAGGATAACGGCCTGCGAAAAACTATAATAATTTGAGGCCGTTCTCAAAGATAACGGCCTGAAAAAAAAAAAATTGAGGACGTTGCCAAGGATAACGGCCCCCTATTTTTTTTTTAGTCTGGCACATGTAATTAAAGTCAAAGAAATGATAAGATAAAAATTCCAAGGAAAAAGGTCTCTTAAGAAGAAAAGGACAACAAAAGCATTAATATCCCTAATATACCTGTATGTCAATCAAGATTCCAGTATTTTTAATGCCATCCAGATAGTTCTTTGCAGTTTCCACCTGAATTTTTATGCAACTTATTATTTCCTGAGCTCAGTAATTTAATTCACACAAAGCATGCATGCAAACAGAAAAAGAACAGGAAAACAACATGCCTGGATAGTAGCCAAAGAAGAGTTACGAAGACCACAAGACTGCTTCCCACTGGAAGAAGAGAATGAACAATTAACATCGCACAGAATATTGACTCTTTAAGGAATTTTACCAAAATAACCCTCAAGAAATACACACACACACACACAGACACATACAACTACATCTCTAGAAGGTAAATATTAATATGCTCCATTAACCCTAACATACCTTAAGACATCTCTCTTTATGTACTGTAGGCAATATTCAAACATAAGAGAACCAGGAGAGAAAAAAGTGTGAGTAAAAGTTGAAAATTAAATCAAATATATTTATATTTGTACCTAGAAACACCAGCAAAACAAAATGGAACAACTAAGTCTCCATGCAATGCCAAAATCCAACGAACTGGTCTGCTGAATAAAATCTGCAATTGGCATAACAATACATGTAATGCAACCGCAGAAGTGCCACAAAAGTAGGCAGCAGTTTCATGTGTAACCTTGCAATCTCAAAATATAGAAGTTTTTCCTGAGAAGCAAAATAAAAAAATAAATAAAAAAGACTGCAGGCAAGCACACCAAAAAATGAAAAATAGATCAATCCCCCTCCCTAAAAACTGTGGAAATTACTACACTGCCTTTGCCTAATAATCTTTCAAATAACCTATCTGTCAAGTAGATCTTATAAATTATTGACCTTAGTAGGCTTCCCTTCCGAGTCAAAAGCCTTTGATACAGGGGGCCCACGCACTTCAATCACTACCTCAGTTTGTTTGGGATCAAGGTCATCAACACAAATCTGCAATTAAATCCATTTCAGAGAAAAAGCTAAGGTTGAAGATACAACAATTCATTTAATAAACTGAACTAAAGAAAAAGATTACAAACAACAAAATAGGGGTGAAGAAAAAGCAAGAAAACATACAGGGCAAAGAATATTTTTCTTAGAACGATATGACTATATTTAGAATAATTTGAATGAAAGTATACCACTAGCCGGCGTGGTGTACCAAAAGCATGAACTTCGCCATGGTTTAATATCCTTTTCTTCAACATTTCCAATAGAGATGCCTTAAGCTGATATAGATTATAATCATTATAAAGCCAGAAAGGACTGACAAGAATGTATTGCCTAAAAGATGAGAAAGAATAGCATTTTAAAATTCGATATAAACATACTTGCTTGCTTGCTTCTACAACATCATTAGGGGGTAGTTCTTCTGTTCCAATTTCCAGAACAAATAGTTGGGACTGATCCATCACCTATCAAAGTTGAAAATATATTTTCCAAAGGAAATTTAAGAATTATAATTATTACTTTTGTATACTTGAAAATTCTGTCTAATTGATTGCTACCTTGCTGAGATTGGTGTCACCTAAACCAGAGACAACATGATCATTTAAATCAAAAGGCGCAGTGCCTAAGGGATGACCTAGATCCATACGTGTCTTAACCCAAAGCTGAGCACAATGTCGAGCCAGACTGTTACAATATAGGGGGCCGTTATCCTTGGCGACGTCCTCAATTTTTTTTTTTTTTCAGGCCATTATCTTTGAGAACGGCCTCAAATTATTATATTTTTCGCAGGCCGTTATCCTTGCCGACGGCCACGTTCTGCAGCTGCGCTAATCAAAGGGACTTTTGTTAATCGGGCCGTTATCGTTGGTAACGTCCCCTGGGACGTTACCAAAAATAATGTCTTTGTTAGATTTAAAATTCGGACGAATTCGTTCTTCTATATCGACATTACTTTATTATTATTTCTATTAATAAAAATTTCGGCAGTGTTCAGGTCCTCTAATGACGGAGGAAAAATGAAGATTCCCAATCATCGTTGATAAATGTAATAAATTACTGCATTGCTATAATTTAAATGTAATATATAATTCCATTCAAATTCTGATTCTGTCCACGCAACTTCCCAACAATTTTTAGAACATTTTTTTTATTTTCAGGGATAGTCATTTCGTAATTTCGTAAATACAGTTCTGAAAAATGATTCCATCTCAAATAGGAAAAATCTCCAATCACGCCAAGAAGGCCCAAGTACAGTTGCTTACAACAATAACTAAAAGGGTAATTATTTTTTTAAGACAAAAGACCGGGACAGAGCAGACTGGAGTCAAGGCCCAATTTCAAGCCCAAATTCAACCCAAGAAAATAGTTCTCTCCTCATCTCACTCACACCAGTTCTTTCCCGTATCGCGTAAAATTTAACTGCTGGGGTTGGGGAAGGCGAAGAGGGTAGAGCGGGAGATGGATTCTTCTTCATCAAGGCATGAAATAGAAGGAGTGAACAGGGAAAAGGCGAGGCAGTTAGTGGAGTCCCTCCTCTCTACTCTCTTACAAGATCCGATATTGTCTGATGTGCCTAAGCATTCTCTCTCCGTTTCAGATGTGGATGTGCTCATCAACCTTGAGCTCGGCAGTGCGATCAGATTGACTATTCTAAAGATGGATAACACTTCCTTCGGTAAACCTTTATACACCTCAATTTTTTTTTAAAATTTCAGATCATTCTTTGCTGTTACGAATGAGGAGGAATAGAAAGAGAATTGAAGTTTCTTTTGCCTTAAATTTGCCCCAGTTTCCCCTTAATTGAACCATTATGGTATCTTCTTTGATTAATACACAATATGCATCACTGGATAGTACCTCATTTACCCTCAGCTGTGCAACATATACAAAATCAAATTTAGTACATAAAGGGATTATTTGCTTTTAGTGAGTCGCAATGGGCACACTTTTTAAACTGGTTCGGTTATACTTTACTGACATTTCTTAATATATATTTTATGACTATTTCATAGAGGTTGCAGTTTTGAACTCAGCAACAGTAAAGGATTTGAAAGCGGCCATCAGAAAGAAAGTAAATGAAATGGAACAAGCAAATATGGGGCACCGGCACATCTCTTGGTATGCTAATTTTCTTTAAAGAAGAAATTTTGTGTCTGCCATCTGTAATTATGGTTTCATGTTAATGGAACGGGCGTATGCCTTTTTAAAAAAAAAAAAAATTGTGTCTGCCCCTCCATATACAAGGATCATATATAGTTATATACCACTTCAGTCTTCAAAGGAGAAATTTATGATATGCTTACAAAACGCGACAAAGTACAACCAGATTCCTCTCCAAATTTCATAGAATTTACCCAAACTACCTTTCTTTTCTCACATTTTATCTGGGAGGCAAACTGTGAGGTAAGGAGGGCTTATTTTGGCATATTTTAAATGAGGAATGGGGGGGCTACACTTAAATTATTTTATTCGTGTTATGTGGCGGTTCGTTTTATACTTTGCACACCTTTTAGGAATAGGTTGACCGTTTTGGCTTTTAAGGTATAAATGAATAGACATGTTTTGAATTGAGATTTGTGCATGTATGCACACAAAAGTGCTACCTTTAAGGAGAAGAAAAATACATAAAGGTATTTTGTTTACAAATTATTCATCTAGTTAGTGTTAAATGGAAGGCTTTAACCCAGCCTCTCAAATTATTTTGACTGTGAAATTCAAAAGGAAAAGAAAAATGCCCGGTACTAACACAAATCAGTAAGGGATATTATCATTTTTTGCTGAAACTGCGCTCAATGAAAAATTATTACTGCTAGAAATTGGATTGTGTATTGGTAGGAAACATGTGTGGGCAAACTATTGCCTGATATGCAATGGAGCTAAATTGATAGATGAGAAATCTCTTCTCTCTGTTTATGGCATTCGGAACAACTCTAAGGTAACTTTGCTACAAAAAAATAATAATATTATAAAAATTCTCTAGGACACTTATTTTTCTGTTCTATGGCAACTGTTATATACCAGACACCATGTCTTGTCACTTTGATGGCCACATATATTCTGTTTATTCTTTTTTGTTGATTTGCTTTCTGTTCAACTGCAACAGTCGAGTGTAGATGACTCAAGCTGGTTGGCATTGCACAAGTCCTATAATTTCACTATCGCGGGTTATGAATGATTTGGTTCTAATTGGATAATGAAGTGTATTATAATTAGCTAAATATCATGACCGAGGTTTTATGTTCCGCCTAGTACCAGCGGAAATTGCAATGCTTTTTTTCTTATTTTTGTTATCATCCTGTGTTTATTTGGTGTTTTTAAAAGGGACCATTCTGTTATCATTCAGCTGTAGCTGTGTATCTTTGTATATGTGCCCTTTCCTTTTTTTTTCCCCCTCTTTTATCCTGATACATATTTTGTCATTTAATGATACAGATTGAGTTCTTACCGGATGTCACATCAAGACTGCGTGAGAAGCATTCAAGGAGAAGGAAACACCGTTTTTTTCATGGTCTCAGCAAAAAGTATAAACCTTAAAATTGTTAGTTCTGTAGATATGGTTCATTATGTTTAAGATAGCATTATTAGTCATGTTTTTAGTGCAGTAGCCCGAAATTATTTTCAGCTTGGTGGTTCTTTGAACTCCTGTTTTTACAAAATGAACCCGTCTGTTTTTGGCCCAAGAAAAGTTATTAAATTTGCATTGCATTTTTAGAAAGTGTGTTGTTGTTTTTAAGTGTATGGAGAACCCAACCTACAGCTTCAGCACAACAACAGTAGTACATATGCGAAATCATCTAAATTGTCTACATAAATAATGAATTTCAGGTTGTAAGTGGGGATCAATGGACCCTGAACTTTATATGTGAATACGCTGACTTGATTTAATGATTTAATAAAATAAACTACTTGATTGATGGATAATTAAAGAACCATGATTGGTACAGCACATAATTTGGGAGAATAATCAGAGGTGCAGTTGTCTTCGTGAAAGTTCACAAGTCTCTTTCTGGAGGATTAAAGCAATTCCATTTAAAATATATATATATAAAAAAAGAAAAGTTAGGCAAATTCGTTTGTTCTCTATACCACTTGGACCAAGCGCTGGAGTAAAATGTGAACTTGTAAAGCAGTGAAGTGAGGGAAAGAGCAGAGAAAATGCCACAAGAGCAATATATACGCTACTCATCAATGTCAAATTTTCTTTTCCCTCTTTAAAAAAAAAATAATAATTAGCAAAATAAAAATCAAAGACAAACTACCCAGGTGTCATCCATTAAAGACCTTTTATTTGACCATTTAATCCAGTTAAATCAATCCACTTTTCCAATGCATTTGCTGATGATACAAATGCCACTTTGGAGGCCTCTACATCTTGCTTGCTCACTGCAACGCCACAAGGAACGAAAGATATTTCATCATGTGTTAATTTAAGCACAAAAAAAATGATGTAGAGTTGTATCAGGTGTACCTGACGAAAACAAGGAGGCCAAGGAGGAACTGAATTCACCCGCCTCGGTTTTCTGTTCAGGACTCGAGCTCAGCTGATCAGAATCAATTACATCAGATCCAACTCATTAAATTCCCCAATGTACATAAAAAAAAGTACAATACAATAGAGTCATATTAAAGAGAAAAAAATAAAATATCAAACCTTTGTGAAGGCTTTGTTAACATTTTGCACCCAATCAACATTTGTACTCGGACCTAACACAGAACTGGCTGCTGAAAGATCTGATTTCTCTATAGCCAGCCCTACTCTGCTCAATTTGTACACCAGGTCTTGTAAATAACCTGAAGAATTAACACCAAATCTTAATATATCCATTAACAAAAGAAGAGATTATAAAGGAAGAGAAACAAATAAAATGAGGCACGGGGAGGACCTGTCTCAGCAGCGGAGGAGTTGATTACGCCTTGGCGCTCGAGCCGTTTCTTCCTATCGTTCTTCACTTTCTCCAGCAATTCCAAGTCATCTTCTGCTTCAAGTACAAGTGCCCATGATTTACTCAGTCTCGGTAATTGTTGCGCTACCGTTGTTGCCACTGCTGTCAGAAAAAAAAGCCCCTCTCTCCTCCCTACACTTACACTAGGGGTACTGGTAATACTGGCTGGTACATTTGTTAGTTGTGCTATGCATGTGAGGCATTTCCTTGCTGGAGAAGAGAACGGAAGGGTGAATTTGGGAATTGTAAGGGACATTGTGGTTTATTCGTGTGATTGTGGAGAAAGAAAAACCGCAAGATATCTCTCATTTTGGTTCCAGAGATAAGGGATAGAATAGCAACTACTACCGGCTGAGAATTTTGGTTGTTGGAGCAGTTCCTCTCCAGTTGCTTTTGTTATGTTTGGGAGTGTTTCCTCTCTTTTATCGTTTTAACAAATCCAAATTAAAAAAAAAGCAGCCTTAATTCTTTGAATGTTAAAATTAGGTGTTCAAAAATAAAAAAAGAGTTGTTCGCTGTATTTATATGAAATGCCACGTCGGACAGTGGTAAAACTATATTTGTATTCATTTTTCTTTTGAATACGGATACATATGGATATGGATCGAATATCGGATATCCATAAATATGAGTTGGGCTATGGTACTTCGCAAAGTAAAGCAAGTATTTTACTTCACGTCTATATCTTCAATTTTAAAGTTCAAAACGTCAATTCGAACCGTTCAAGTTGATCTACATATTAAATTGTGCTTGGAGACCATATTTTACAATTTTTAGAAAATTTTTATTATTTTTAAATTTTTTTTAAAAATAACTGATTTTTAATGGTCCACGGTTTTTTTAAAAACAGTGATTTAAAAAATTCCAAAAAAATAGTAATTTTTTTCTAAAAATTGTAAAATTTGGTCTCCAAGCACAATTTAATATGGAGATCAACTTGAACAATTCGGATTAACGTTTTGAACTTTGAAATTGAAGATATAGATGTGAAGTAAAACACTCGCTTTACTTCGCGAAGTACCGTAACCCAACTCCATAGATATATACATAAATATTTTCATAATATATATTAAACTATATGGTATATATTTTCTATTTAAATATGAATAATTAAAATTTAAAAACATATTTGTACCACTATCTGTAAGGATATTCAGATATCGGATATCCATATCTAATTTTCAAATACAGATC
The DNA here is from genome assembly GCA_028015225.1 of Carex myosuroides. NCBI lineage: Eukaryota > Viridiplantae > Streptophyta > Magnoliopsida > Poales > Cyperaceae > Carex > Carex myosuroides. The sequence continues at coordinate 8,868,466 of CM051482.1, forward strand.
CAAATTTAGTCAGATAATATCTAATATGTTTTCACCCCTACACGCGGCTGCGTTTTCGCGTCGGTCTAAATCCAACTTGATTTCAATATAAACTAAATTTAACATATCTTAAATTTATATTTTGGTTTTATTTTCCATAACATGCAAGATTTATCATAACAATTTTATTACTTCAGTCAATTTTCCAATTACTATTTAGTTCTCAACCTAAGATTTAAAGCTGAACAATATTATAGAAATACTACATGAATATGAATACAAATCTGTTATTTAATATTCAAACAATTTATAATTATAATTTTTTATGCAGTTTGTTTATCGAAAATAACAAATATGTTATTTAGGAAACTTAAAAATAACAAAACAATAAAATCTGATAAGACTTTCATTATTAAATTACAAAAGTTATTTTTAGGGTTTACATATAGTCCTGATTTTTAAATTTAGTTTCATATTTTGTTAATTCTAGAAGATATCTTGTTTGACTAAAAAAAATAAGATCGAATCTTCATAATTGAGTTTCTATAGTTATATTAAGATATTTATAATTGTTGTTACTAATATATTGTGAATTTTAATTCATACATGATGTCGTTATTGATAATCGTGATAGTAGAAACTGCTAGTATTTACTGTCAATTGTGTAATCAAAATTTAACTTCTAAATTGACATTTTAATTACCTTTTTAGGAATTAAAATTTTCATCCTACCCAAAGCATCTGATTTATAGAGTATATTTTCTGTCATCATTGCACAACCCAGTGATGGTCACATTGAGACTTAAAAAACAAATAGAAATGTCAGAAAATTTAGGGACAAAATTGCAAAACTACCAAAAGAAAATAATCTCTCCAGTAATTACATAAATGGAGATATAGAATGTGAGAAACTCGTGTGGTACTTGAGAGCCATGAGTCGGCACTATTGGAAGTGTATCCTCTGTATTAACTCAAATTTTGAATTAAGATCCGGACCGTCCGATTTAAATCTGCATTAATATTAAAGAGCCCGTGCGTTATAGACGTGGGTCGGATTGGCCCGAATTCTAATCGTACGGTCGAAAAATTTACACAAACGGTACGTTAATGCAGAGGATTCTGATTCGCACTATTGTGACTCGTGTGATTGGCCAGGAGTTTTAATCTGTTATCTTTTTCTTTTTCCCGAAAGGACGCGGTCCACGTGGAATTTAGCCCAACCATTTAATTTAAGCATTACTAAAAAGAAAAAAGAAAAAAATAGTAAAGTTTATTAATTAATACGCGATAATAATCGAATCAAATTGTTGATGCCTCCAAATCTACTTCTGATTTTCGAATCCCCAAATAACTCCTCTCTCCCTCTCTCTCTCTCTCCCCGTCGACTCGATCGGTGATCGTATATGCGTAATGGAGATGAAATCGGGCCTTCTACGGAGGAGGAGGGTGGTAACGTGGAAGAAGAAGAAGAAGAGGGAGATGCTAATGACGGAGAAGCAAATCATGTAACTTCCATCCAAGCAACAGAAAATTGTCGCCATAAAAGGTCTCTCCGCCATGGATTTGCAAGGTTTATTGCCACAAAAAGGAGGAAGATGAAGAAGAAGAGTGAACCTGTGAGTGATTCGGTTCCATCTAGATCTCAAATCAGTTGCTGTTTGTTGCCTACGTGTTTCACTGGCCCCCAATCGCTAACTCCTGATTCCCCTCTCAGTGCTCCTGCTTTCCAATCCCTGATTGAGAAAAACGATTTCTACTCTACGGAATGCAATGTCCATCGAAATCTAAGTCTATTTAGGGGCTAGTTTCTTTTTTTTTTCACATTTTTTTGAGAAAGATTTATTTTTCCTGTTTTTTTTTTTCAATTTCACAAATTGTAAAGTCGGTATGATAGTTGTGAGGGTAAATATGGGGATTGTTGTTCCAATTACTTCCCGATTAAATTTATTTTACAGTGGCTTTGATTTCATTCTTTTCTCTGCAAGATTGATTCTTCAGTTATCTGATAGATTACGGTATTGAATTGGGCCTGAGTATTATGTAGTAGTAGAAACCAGTACTCAGAAATTGCATCCCTTGTTTCCTCCTATGCCTGGAATCAGTGAAATGGAAGTGATTTCAGTGTATAGGAATAAGCATTCACTGGTTTATGCGCAATCACCAGGTATGAAACATTGCAAAGAGTGCAATTATATGATAAATAACCCCAAAAGGAAGGCCTCAGCAGTTTTCTTAATGTCAGGAAAGATGTATAGAAAATGGGAATCGTATCCTCTGAGTACTACAGAGGTATTGTTCCACAGAGTAATTGGACCAGGACCGTAAAGTAGTGGGGCCCACATGTGTGGTACCACAGAGGATACTTGTCTAGAAAATGGGGTCTCTTCAGCCTGGAATGCATAAATAAAAGTTAAAAACTCCAAGGAAATTTGATCTTTTTAGGGATGCAAATTGTTATGTAAGGAGGGAATTGCTTGCTTGCAGAGGCGCAATTTACAATTTGAATTCGAGCAGTCATGTTCATTTTCATTTCTTGAAACAATAATATCCACAATAATATCCTGCAGTTAAATACTAGACTCTTTGATGAACCGTCACCTGCGTATACGTCTAGTCATTGTTTATTTAACCATTTTTTGGGGTGAAAGCCTGGGCATTTATTTTTTATTGACATGAGGGCCAGAGAAGATTTCATAGTCAATTGAATTCAATGTCAGAAAATTATCAGTGTCCTGATCTCCGAATTCACATCCTCCCCGGTACCGTAATAGAGAATCTTTTACAATTATTAGATCTGGACCGTTCTTTTTAACTTGGCACGAATCTCAAAGACCAATAATACTGGCCCCTGTGCTAGCCCGAATCTCAAAGCGGCTGAGAGTTAATCTCAAACCGTAAAGTGAAGGAAATCTTTTACAGTAATTAAGAGGATACTTGTTCCTGATCTCCTTGCACATATACTTTTAGACTTTAGGGCTTGGCTTATATTCCTTTCTCTTTTTTTCTTATCCTTTCTTCTTTTCCATATTCTCCGGGTTTCGAATGTGCATGAAAATAGTTATGATAAAAAAAAAAAGGTAATTATACTTTCCCCATCTATTCATCCTCCATTTCATCCCCCAACTAACTAACTTTTTTTTTTCTAACTATAATTCAAATTCTAACCATCTAGTGGGACCTACAAATTAATTACCCAATTTTCTCCCTTTATTTCTTTCCTCTCTCTCCCACCTCCACCCCACATGTCTCTCCCACCTCTCTCTCTCTCTCCGCCTCCGCCCGCCTCTCCCACCTCTCCCTCTCCGCCTCCGCCTCCCTCTCCCACCTCCGCCTCCCACCTCCCACCTCCGCCGCCTCCCTCTCCCACCTCCGTCTCCACCGGATTAGATCCATTACTGTCGACCGCCGGATCAGATCTATCGTCTCTATGTTCTGCTCATGCAGTAGCAAGTTATTTGCAAAGAACAAAGCTTCATTAATGGTGAATTAGTGAAGTGCGTACTAAGTACTAAGAAATGACAGAAAAACAAATTTTGAAAAAAATTAGAGGTGTATGAATGAATACTTGATGTTTTAGAGATGAATACTTCAACGTTTATGGATGAATACTTAATATCTTAGGTATAAATACTTGTGTTTGTAATACTCTTGGTACATTAACTTTTACACTTATACGACGATGATGAATACTTGCCGATGAGAGATGAATACTTGTGACGAGGTATGAATACTTGTGCAACGGACAACTCGAAAGTATGTCGTCATGGATCTCATTTGAAAGAGAAAATTGTGTAGAAGACATTCGTGGTTTTAGATTTGCAAAATTCCTCACAGATCGTCAGAAATATTGGTTAGATTGAACGGAGAAAAAAAAAACCATCTCTAATAACGTGTAAAAGATGAGTGATTGATGTGTCCAAATATACTTCTATTGTAAAAATGAATACATTTATATAGATGGATGAATGCTAGTTGTGTTACAGATGAATATTTTTTTGCAAATTTCTAAAATGAGCTGAAGGTTATGTGGTCCCCCCACTTAATTAATGCGCTGACGGTTATGCGGTCCCCCACTTAATTAATGCTCTGACAGTTATGCGGTTCCCCACACATGTTGTTTGTGGTCCCCTACTTTTTTATATGCTGAATGTTGTAATATCCAAATATGTTTCTATTGCAAATGTGAATACCTTCATATAGATGGATGAATACTAGTTGTGTTACATATGAATACTTTCTGCAAATTCCTAAAATGGCTGACAGTTATGCAGTCCCCTAGTTAATTAATGCAACTGACGGGGATGAAACGGGGATGGTTCACGGGGGATAGCTAGGCTCTCCCAAAAAAAAAATTAACACAACTGGCTATTACAACAATGAAAGAAGAACATGAACATATCAACATATCTTCAATCCCATTGAAAAGACTAAATAAAAACAAAGCAAGTTGAGAAAATAGCCCAACCTAAAATTTCGTGCCGGGCTAAAAGCCCAATAATTAAGTTCGTACTTTGGTCTAACACGGCTCCATTTCTTACCAATCAAATTAGCTTTCGTTTTTCCCTTTGGAACTTGGGAAGAAAAAGGCGATAGCTTCTGTGGTCGGTAGAGATTTCAGAGAGAAAGAGAGATGGGGGAGGAGAGGGTGAAAGAGGAGGCGCTGCGCATAATGAGCGTAATTGAGGTGCTTCCTCGTTTAGTAGTGTTCGATCTTGACTACACCCTCTGGCCTTTCTACTGGTTTATCTCTTCTCTTCTCTTTTCCCCTCATTTTTCAGTGTTTAATTTATAAAACCGATATTTCCTAAGTTTATAGCTGATGCTTAACATTTTGGATTTTGGCAAAATATCTTCTTGCCTTAGGACTAATATGAATTTTTCCGTACTTACTAGCATTTTATTCCCCAGAGTCCCAAATTGTTCTACAATCGAACAAAGATGTTTTTTATGTTGCTTCTAACATATCTCTGGTTAGAAAACTGTTTGGTTGAGTAAAGATAAATTTAGGGAAAATTGATTCAATTTTCATTAACTTGTTCGATGATATGGTCTTATTTTCAACTAATCTAAAATTTCTAAGTTGTGAATGTGAGAGATTTGGGTGTCTTTGCAAATTAAGCTTTATGTTGTCCATTGCAAATCTTCCGGTTATGCTATTTCCTGCAATAGTTCCTCTATGTCAATCATTTGTTTAAATTTAATTATTTTTAACAGCGAATGCCGGTCTAAAAGAGAAAAGCCGTCACTTTACCGAGACGCAAAGGGGATAATATATGCACTGAGGGATAAAGGGGTTGACATGGCAATCGCCTCCAGATCACCAACTCCTGACATTGCAAACACGTTTCTTGATAAACTCGGCATGAAATCCCTTTTTGTGGATACTGTAAGCATCCAGAATCTCAGATATTATTTGTTATTGATAAGCAAGCAATGAGCGAGTCCCTTAATTTAACCCGCTGTTGTTGTTGTATTCAACGGCACAGGAAATATTCTCAAGTTGGACTCACAAAACTGAGCATTTCCAAAGAATTCAGAGGAAAACAAACATTCCATACAAGTCAATGCTTTTCTTCGATGATGAGGACAGAAACATAGATTCGGTAAATGTTTTCTTCCCTGTTCTGATACAAAAATTTGTGCAATTTACGTTCTTTATGGAAGAAAAAGGATTTGTGCAGTACTTTGTTTCCTTGGCATTTTTTTCCTTATACAGATTGCCTCATCTAGTCTCCCGTCCCACCTAGTTGTTAGTGTTGAACCTGACCCAAATATTTTGGACATTTTTGCCTAAAGATACTTTTAAACCTTGCCTACTTTTGGACATTTTGCCTAAACACAATTTTTGACCTTGCCTAAGTATTTAAAATAATAATAACCTGAGAAAAGACCAAAAATTCATTTGAATAAACTAAGCTTATTGGTTCACCAATATGTAATGACCAAGAGCTGCTTATGTACGGTGTTTTTTTATCCATCTAACTCTCAATACAATAGAAAATGTACACCTACATTATGGCTTCAGGAACCTTGAAAAAAAATGCATTGGCCTGTGTAGATACTGCACCAAAAAGGGCTACTGACTGTATCACAGAACTGTAATCAAAACAACAACAACCACAACCGAGCCTTTAGTCCCAAACAAGTTGGTGTAATCAAAACACTGATATTATATTTGCTGAGGCTCCAATCTGTGACCTCATTCAGCCAATAGCTAGTTATAGTTTTGCAAATTCTTTTGGGTTGTGCTTGGCTTGTTTTTTTCTTTTTAAGCAAGGGTCATACAAAGCAATATATACATGACAATTTTTTTTGAGATAATAAAGTATACATAACAGTTAATTAGATTTGTATGTCTGCTACTTTCTTATAATATAAATCATACTAAACCTGAAGACTAAATTCTGAGAGGAACACATAAATTTCAGGTTTCAAAGATGGGAGTAACATCTGTTCTAGTTGAAAACGGGTTGAATCTTGATATGTTCAAGCTGGGCCTCAGAAACTTTGCTTCATCCAACACTAATCAAGAGTAGTATGTCAGCCAGACACTGTTGTGGTACTTGTTCTTACAAAAAGCAAACGTTAGTTATTCATTTTACAATTTATTTTTTCCATATAAATCAGCATATGGTGTTGTAAACCCTTCGATTGAGGCACAATTATAGACATCATTTTCCAAGGGTTTGATAATGATATATCATTTCACAAAAAGTGCATGTTAATTTTGCCCTCGAATTTAAAATATCCTGTAAAATTATGTTCAACTAGGTGCTGTCATCAGAGATCTCAAGAGAATAAAATTTGGTTTTTGAGATAGTATAAATTCTTAACTTAGCTTAGACTTTACCAGATTCTGACTTCCTCTAATGGGGTATTGGCTCAACCATCAATTTCTAGAAATTTTGTTCCTTATTCCTTTAATAGCTGCTCAATTTAAAATATTTATTGGACGACCGTACCAGTTTGTTCTCTAATCTGTAGATTTTTACTTCGTTTGTTATTTATTCTTGCGATAGGTACTTTATATAATTTATATATTTTTTTTATTTGCTGCGCTGTATCCCTTTTCTCTATTTGACCAATTTCTAGGGACTTCTATCTTTTTATTACCTCTACTTGATAGCTACTTGATAGTAAATATTCATCGCTGCACCGTATCATTTTTGTTCTCTATTTTACCACTATTTTTTTTATTTGAGGTTCATGCTAAGTATGTTACTATGTAACAGTTAATACCCTGTAGCAAGTGCTTTCAATATACCATATCTTCGCTACTACCATCATTGCTTCCATTATTATAATTTAAATTAATATATGATATCATTTAGTTTAATAATTTTAAAATTCAGTTTATTTGAATAGATTTGAATAATCTCGATTAAACACGAATCAGAAATATTAATAATGAGAGTATATAAAACAGAAAAGTTTTATAGCGAAAGAACCTTGAATCGTTTTGATTGAACCAAATAATATACTTATTTTATAGTTCAGTTTAATAGCATTCTATTTTGGTTTGATAATTTTATCATTTAAATAATTTCTTATAGACCGATCCAGTTTAATGACAGTAATAATAAAGATAGCGGTTGAACATTTTCATATTAAAAAAGCTTCAAGGCATTAAACGAGATTGTGTGACTATATCATGTTTTTTTTTATATATTAATTTCGTCGTTTGCGAAATGTTACCGAACAAATTTGAAAGACGAGTAGACAACTATAGTGTATACATGCGCTGATATGTTACACCACACATCCAACGATGATTGATGCTTCAAACTTTATGGTAATCTCTGAGATAAGTAAAACAAACAACCTCCATATAAGTATCTAGGACCGTAGTCCTCATGCTGCACTGTGAAGCGCCGTAATCCTTTAGTTATGCAGGTACCGGGGCAATAGCAACAAAAATACCGTTCAATACCATGGAACTTTCTTAATCTTCTTGGTATTTAGATGGGATAAGAAATGAAGGATATTTTGGTTAGTCCAAATTCTAAAAGAAACAAGGTCATATTCATTTGAAGAGAATAAGAGCAACACTCCAAGGACTAAAAAATGAAAGGAAAGAACACGCCTTTATTCTTTTGAAGTTCCATCAGCTGTTCTCAATCAGCAAAGCTGCTAGGCAAACACAGAGCATATATACACCACAAACAGAGACTAGCAACAAGCAACATGCAATTTAAGAGCAAACATATTTTTCGGCATCATCAGAATCAAAGAGATCCATTTATCAGTAACTGCCTTGGATGAAAGCACTGAGGCGGTTAAGCTCCTGCTGGTGCTCAGTCACTACGGCACGCACCACATCGCCAATTGACACCATCCCAACCATTCCTGTGTCGTCTATGACTGGAATGTGCCTGATACGCTTATCTGCCAAACCAAGAAAGAACCAACTTGTTAGTAAAACGTTCTTCTGCAATGTTACCTGATATATCATTGTATATACAAATTAGACCCAACATTTGTTATGTTTGTATGTATTATTCAAATTTCACGCTGTCTGCAAATAAACACCCAATCATTAGTTTAGTGGGTCAAAAAGGTAAAAAGCCATTTATGTAATGCCAACACGGCTCCCATGGAGCAACACCCTTTTCACTTGAATGACTCAAAATGGTATTGCTCCCCCCTATTGAGCAATACCCCTTTAATTTTAGCAGAACTTAAAATCGAGTAAAAAATAATCTAACTTCACATTAAAAGGAAACTCTAAATATTATGTACCTTCTCTTTTGTTAAGTGGATTTTTTAATTAACTGAAACAACAAAAATTCTTTCTTTTATATGGCTAGTTGATTTAATAAATGCGAAAAATTTAATTGCAATTGGACACCTGCCAGTTAAATCTTCTTACCAATAGGTGTGTGTCTATAGCAAATTATCAAATAATATATAGATGGTACTCAAATCTAAAGATGTTGGAAGTTCATTGCAGACAAGTCAATGTTGCATTTAACTTGCAAATTGCAATAGATCATTAACAGGAAGGAACCATATATCTAATCTAAGGATCAGGTAGGTATCTAAATTAGCTAACCTGTCATAAGCTGCATTGCTTGAAGAACTCTAGTTTTTGGTGTGACAGTTACCAGCTTGTTCTGAAATCAAAGATTAAAGCAAATAAAAGAAATCAATATAAGGGAAACAAAAGCAAACTATAATTCAGCACACAACCGTAATTCACTCTTACTAAATTTCAAAAGAAAAATTCACATTATTAGCAGTGGATAAAGCAAATGATCAAGTACCAGCTGGACTGAATCAGACATGACCACCTAACCAGCCAAAATATGCTACTACAGCAAGTTGAGTTGGGTTTTGTTTGGGTTGAATTAGTACTGTAGTTGGCAATACAGTAAATGATTTTCAGGAATGGGTGGAATACCTCTTCAGTCATGATATCACCAACTTTGGTGGATTTTGAAGATCTTCCCTGAACTATGATTTTCCTCAGATAATCTGACAATGAATCAATATATTATAGAATCTCAATTAGCAACAGAATCATTGGGACTACACTTCTTTTGCAATTAATAACATCTTTTTGGGTACTACTATGCTCGGGGGAGTCACATCACTAGTTTGGATATTTTTTTAGGAGTTGACGGATAAACAATAAAGATATAGACGTGTTTTATTTCTTCACTGAAAGCTAGAGAATAAGCACTTCTAGAATCTAGACTTGTAGTATTTAGCAGGGCCACATGAAAATGGTCTTAAATTGAAGTACCTCTCTCAGTAATAATCCCAGCAATAGACTTCTCTTCCCCTGGCTTGACGACAACCAAGGCACCCACATTGTGCTGAGTCATCTAAAAAAGGAACAAAAAAAAGGCAAAAGCAAACAAGTAAATCAGAGATGACCAATTAATAAGTAATTAGACCCACGCATCAGTCAAAAGATCAATCAAAGGCATACAGATTGAACTGCGTTGTACACGCTGTCGTCAGTCGTGCACCAGAGCCAAGAGCCATCGGCACTTTTCCCCTTGGACTTGAGAATGTCAGAAATGGTGGTGCTCTCAAACCCGCTCTCCTCCAGCTGGCCTCCAGCTGCTGTAGCGCCAGCTGCTGTTGAGGACTGGAAGCGTGACTGCACTAACACTGCTAGGCTACGGCCACCGCCACCACCTAAGCGCACCTGTTGAAGCACGACTGACTTCAGGGCTGTGCCATGAGATGCCATCCATCGCATCATTGCTCCTTGCATCTTTGCTATTTTTTAAAACAAAAAAGGGATTAAATGAGCATGCTGTTACAACAAGTAGTTGTGATCTTGTGCACGTGGTGCTTCTGATCTAATGATCAAGGATGGAACAGTTAAAAAAAAAACTTCTATGTTTTCTTTCTCTTTTTTAGACAACGTTCGGTGGAGGGATTTTGAAGCTCACTGCTGTTACTACAAGATCAGTTACAACAGTGATTAAAATTAGTCTATTTACAAAATGTGAGAGCGTGATAAATAAATCGATTAGCTTTTCACTAATCCTTCTTCTAAATATTAAAACAAAGGATCAGTTCAAATGCAAAGAAAACTGAAATTGACCTGATCTTTTGGGAGTCTCAATCATTAAACAGTAAAAAGTTTACTAGATTTCCACAAATATACCACAAGATCTGTTCCAAACTTGACTAGCAGTTACCAGTAAAATGATCCGAAGACAAATTTCAAGCTTCATTGGAATTCATCCAATACAAGCGAGAATTCAGACTTAAAAAAAAAAAAACTAATCAGTTTTGCTAGGAGCAGTAGATTCACTTACATATTGTAAATAAAGGGAAAATCGTTCTGATTTAGGGCTTTTCGATCACAAAAAAGGTTCTAAAGGACGAAATATTCTGAAACGTCGCAAATATAATAGGATATCGTTCCTAAACCGGATAAGAAGGTGAAATTAAGAAAGACGACAAATTAACAGGAGCTTCTCATGCAGGACCTCGCATACTTCAGAAAAATCAACTCAAAAAGTATGAATACAAAACAATACTAAACTGAAATGCCAAAAGAGAAAAGAAAGCTAGATTAACCTGGTTTCAGGGTTTAGAGAGTCGCCTGTGGATGGAGGAAATGGATCAGAAGAGGATGAGGTTAGTGTGAGATGTAAGTGATGGTCGCTTTATTAAAGCGGATTTGTACTGAATTATTGATTCTCCGTGCTTTTAAATTGTGTTGCCATTTATGCAGTAATGACACTGAGCTTTCAGCTTGTTAATTGTTATTATTAACATAGTGGCAAATGAATAGTTCGGATTCGGTTCGGCGGGTCAAAAGTTCGTACTTCGGGAATAATTTGGTTATAATTCGAGAATGATTAGGTACCACAAGGAGCAAAAAAAATAAAAACCAGAAAAAACCTAAAAAAAATTCGCCTTTTATTCGCGAATAATTCGTGATTTGCATTTAATTCGCGAATAAAACGTATAATACGTATTTTTTTCGATTCAAAAATGTCAATATAACGAATTATACGCGTACCATATTACTATGATTATTAACCGCGTACTGTTTAGTTGCACGCATAATTACAAATACAAAAGCGTATATTATCTATCAAATGCTATTAGAAAAGGAAATTACGAGAAGAAATTCATAAACATATGATTATGGTTTTTCTCAAGGTTCTAAATAGCGATTATAACAGCATAGCGGAGAGACAAAAAAAAATTATTGCAAATAACGTAGCTATAGTAGAAGCTATCGTACATAGCGTTTTTTTTTTCTTTTTAAAATTTATATTCTATATTCCTACTAATTATCAACATGATCAATATTAGAGAATTAGAGTAACAATCAAATGACAACTAATTTAAGTCTATACTTTTTTCAATCATGCAAATAAGAAGAAGAAAAAAGATCTACAAAGTAACATTATTTAATAGTTCATACTTCATAGTATTATATATTATAATAGATGAAGAGCAATTAATTTTACAAGTGAAATGAAATCAGTATACCTATTTGAACATTTTATATATTATAATAATCAAAATCACCTTTCAATTGAAACAAACGGCAATAATTTTACAAGTGCATACTAGATGAAGAGCAAGCAAAAGGAATAATTAATATTTGAATATTTTTTGATATAGAATGAGAGACTAAATCACAAATAGAAACAGAAACACATAGTTCAGTTTAGCATACTTATCATAGCAAACAATGTAGCATAAAAAATAGAAACAGAAGCACATAAGGCCATGTAAATCGCAAATAAAAAAAACCCATGTAGCATAGCGGTCAGCTATTACAGCTATAGCAGTCGTAGCTAAATTAGCGCACTTTTATCTCATAACTTAGTTTTTATGGTTTGAAAAAACTATAACGTAGCTATAGCTAGCTATTTAGAACACTGGTTTTTCTATTATAATTCAAAATTCAAGTTTCAAACGAGAAGTTAAAATAAATTTTAATATTTTTAATTGCTTTTGCAAGAAAAGGCTAAGTTGTTAAAACTCACTTAACTACCGGTTCTGGTGAAAATGTTTAGACTTTCGAATATTAAAGGACATCACTATTATACTTTCAGAATATAATAAAGCCCTATCGAACACATATATATAGAGAGAGATATTGAATTGAACCTGAAAGAGAATTTATTTGTTTTTTGGTTTTTTGCACTAATAGAAGGGATCGGTTGTAAGATTTAATATCGGATTGATGGATAAGGCATTAATATTCTAAGAAGTAAGAACAATACACCCGCCATATTTAATATCGGATTGATGGATAAGGCATTAATATAAAAATATTCTTACAGTTTAATATTGTTTCGTCAAACCATTTGTTGTTAAATAATTCTTGAATCTTTTTTAGGGATCCTTCAAGCCCATTGATTGATGTGCACGTGTCATTTTTATTCCAAACAGCAAACAGCAAACAGCAAACAGCAAAGAAGTTACACCAAACAATACCTCAATAAAACAAAGAAGGCCGTTCATCCTAGTGGACTCTTTGTTGTTCTTATCAACAACACGAACTTCTTGGCAGCATTCATAATGAAATCAGAGATGAAAGAGAGAGATCTACTAATTAAAATCTGGAATAGATATTTGTATACCGAGTCTTAACTGGTAGTTTAAAGACCCGTTGAACTGATTGTCACACGGGTTCTGCGACAGAGGTTCCACATCGCTCAGAGACACGAATCAAGGAGATTTATTTCACTTGAGAGTAGGTCCGATGCGTCGGATGGGCATCGGACCTACTCTGGTTCGATGAGTTTAATCACCGTTGATTTGCTTTAACATTCGTGTGGAAAGTTTTAACTTTGTGCTCGTCTGTTTCAATTTTCGTGCGCACAAATCTTAAATTGGATTGGGCGGTCATCATGCTCGTTGAACTTAAAAGTAGGTCCGATGGACATCGGACCTACTCCGTTCTCAATTTCGATAAAGCGTGTTATGCTGGTTTAGGTAAATATTAGCAAAAAAGCCATCATTTTCGAAGACGTTTTGATACTGGAGATCTCCTTTTCAATTCATGGTGCATTCATGCGCTGCGATCCCAGAGGATCGCAGCGTTCCTGCAGTTCTAATTCCAACCGTTCATATGTTTCGAGATTCGTGCACAAAAACTGACTTTTCCAAAAAATTCTGGATTTCATCGTTTGAATGGCTGGAATTAGAATCGCACGGTCCTGTGATCCCTCAGAATCGCAGCAGATTCGCAATTTTGCGTATTCTCCAGAGTGCTTATCCTCTGAGATATCTCAATTTTGCGTGGCCGACGTGTACAGTGTCTTTGTGCTATGAGATTCGTGCATAACTTATTTGAACGGTTGAGATTTTCCAAAAAAACACTCGAAGTTTGAGATATCTCAGAGGATGCGGATTCCCCTGGAGCACTATCCATTTCCCCTTTTCTTGTGTTATTGTAGAAGTCATGAATTTCAATTATTGCGTTATAGAATATACATTCCTTTTCTTCCGAATTTTTTTAATAAATGATTCCTATGGCTTCTATTATCACATCAAAATAAAATTTTGAAGATAATTAATTTTCATAATGAATCAATTGGTGAATTTTTTTATTTGGTAAAATAGTCCAGATTCTTAACATCTTGTGGCATATGACTCGAAACATAGATATATAATGTTAAGTTGTTGTAAACATAATTATCCTTTTAGATTTCCCGATAATCTTTTCATCAAATAGCCAATATCGTAAAGAAAATAAAATCAAATAGAGATAGTAAAACAAAAACGAAATGGAGGGGAACGTCCGTAATAAACAAATGAGGCATCAGAATCTGAGGGGACAGATGGACGTCAAGTATTAGGAGGTGATGAAATTCATATAATCTACCTAGAATAATGAAGCTACTCTTGGGGTTGGAAATTTTTTATTTATAAAATTATTATTAAATAATAAATAAAAATAAAAAGAGTATCTTTATCAGGACTACTAAATATCACGCATATTTTTTTGGAATCCAATCCTCTATCTGTCAAGAGGAGATCTGAGCTGTTCATTATATAAATCTCAGCCACTCATCAAAACAGATCTCAATCTCAGCCTTTAATTAAAATAGTTTGATTTTATACATCTGTTTCATGTTGTCAAACGTGTAGAAATCTAAATTTAGTGATTTATATCCATGCTATATATAATGACACACATAAATTGTATCACTAAATCTCATTTTCTCTCTAAACCCTAAACCCTAAACCCTAAACCCTAAACCCTAAACCCTAAACCCTAAACCCTAAACCCTAAACCTGTCAATGCATAATTCAAATATGTTTCTCTTATTCCTTATTGTTTCATGTTACATAGGGTCTTCCTTCAGTAGGAACTTCATTTAATCTAGATTTTCTGGCGAGTTTCTCTACAGCTGCCGGTAAAAGATCGTATAACTACTCTGACTCGCAAGAGTCTGACCCTAAGGTACCAAATCTTTCTAATCAAAATTTGTTGTCTCATCCCTTTCTAAAATTATTTCCATTTAGTTATTAAGATCTGATAACTACTCAAAGAGAGGCTACTTGATAACTGCTCAAAGAGAGACTATTTAATAATATGCGTATCAACACTCATGAGTTAAACTTGGATTTATGTTTTCAGTTACAAGTCTCTTATAACAGTTTAATGAAATCAAATGGGGCCTTTGACCCCGATTTTTACTTAAAATTTTGCATTATCAGACTTTTCTTCATATGTAACATATTGTGATGTTTATTAAAGTGAGTTTTACAATACCCATCATGGTAATTACAGTGAAAATAATATCAAATAAGCAAGTTATTGATTGATTTCATCTTTGGTTTGATTGTTTGAAATGTCTCTAACAGGACCTTCTGAATTTGAGAGGCAGCGAAGGAAAAAGATCTCCTGCGATGCATTTAAAAATTTTGATTTTAATATGATCAGTTGGTCCCATTAGAGGAACTCTTAGATATCTCATATTTTGCGTGTTATTTTAGAAAATAGCAACCGTGTAATTATGTTATGCATGAATCTCAGAGTGAAATTAATACTGGCACCAATGCTAATCCGAGCAGCGGACAAGTCGGTCACGTAAAATAACTTAACTTTAGTGCTAATTTGTATTTATGGGCTGATTTATGGCCCAAGTTCTAAATTATTGAAAGCAAATAAATTTCAACTTATGCCATGGATTTAAAAGAAAGATAAATGCCTGTTAAACGCATTAAAAATTTGATAATAAATAATAATGATTTCTTTCACCGTGACTTGGCCAAATTGTTTGAATCATATGGAAATTTTCAAATTTATCAAATTTAGTCTTAATTTTAAAACTTTAATCTTATTGCTCAAATGGATAAGAATTTCATTATAATGTTATAAATAAGAATTTCTCCTTGTATATCCATATATATATAAATTTAAAAGAACGAAAAATATATTTTTTCTCCTTCAATTAGTCTACTCTCCAAAATCAATGATACGTGAATTTCATTAAAAATAATTTTGTCACTCTTCATAGAAACGCATTAAAAAAAACACTTCTTAAAGAAATATTTTTATAAATCTAACACAAGTTAAATCTTTTACAAAATTAATGTTGTCAATCCCCACCGCAACGCGTGGGCACTTAACTAGTTTTTATAAACCATGGATGGATGATGGATCTAAAAAATTCCGATTCAACATAGACGGATGTGATCACGCTACAGATATTTTGTTGTTTTTAATCTTGGGTCGTTGAAATAAATACGATTCTTTATACAATTAAATATGAAATAATGTTATCATAATTTCAAAATATATTACTGGGTTGTATTAATTATGAAATAAATACAGATATTTATGTAAGCGATGGAAGAATTTTCTATTTAAAAATTATTAAGAACATTTATGGGTTGTATTAATTGTGGAATAGAAAGGGTCCTCTCTTTTTTGAAATCATCACAGGGGCTGTGAAGTTGTGAACGGGGCTCGAACTCTCGATCTTTGAATAGTCACAATTTTAAGACATTTTTTTTCTTATCCAACTGTGTTACCAACCGTCCCATCTCAATAGAAAGAGCTTAAGAAAGTTTTTTTTAAGCACTTTCACAACTACTGTACTCCTATCAAACTAATTATCTAATTAATACGACATAAATGTTGTTTAGTTTCAAAATCTTTGAAATATCTCTTTCTTATATTATGCACCATTAGTATAGAAAATAAACAAATAATGTTTTAAAGTCTGCGTAATATATGAAAAGAATAATATGACAAACCGAACACACGTTCGGTTGCGAACGTGTAGGTTGAATGACATGATAATAATAGGTTTGCGGTATGGGGACTAGATTGAGTTTGATCCGGCTAGAATTAATTGAAACTGTTTGTTTTTTTTTAAATTACATCTCAGGTATTTAGGGGGACACAGACTCTAGGCACACCATTATTTTTGAATTTGGATCCACGAAGCAACTCAAATTTTGAATTTTAATCTGAACCGTCTGATTATAATCCCCACGAATGTTAAAGAAGTTGTGTAAATATTAACATGGACTGAAATGATTCGTATTTTGATTGGATGATCTGAATTTAAACTCAAGATCGAGGGTGTTAGGCACTACATGGGGATTAAATTTTAAGTGGGGCTAATGAGTACTTATTCTCTAGAATCGGATTAAGAAAAAAGTGCTAAGGCAAAAATTGTATTAAAGAGACTTAATTCAAAATAAATGGTACCTTAAAAATTGAAACAAAAGAGGCTTAAGCTTAGACATTCAGGCAAAAACAAAAAATAATCATCTCTAAAGAGAGATTGTTCAGACGAATTAAACTTATAAAAAGTTTAAAAGAGATCTACGGAATCTTAAGAAAAAATTGCCAAACACCCACAATAAGTTAATTTAAAGCATCCGACTCCATTATCTTTACGTGGTTGCGTATGATATATTTAGCATCATTGTTTAGTCTTTTTGGACCAGGTATATCTTTAGTTAGTAGCGGATAAAATTAAGAAAAATGTTAACTTTCTCACTTGCAAATAAAGAGCGTGTTTTACTTCCCGCTCATATCTTTATTTCAAAAATTCAAACAATCGATCCGAACATCTTAACATGATCTTCATATTGATATGTGCTTGGAGACCAAATTTTACTATTTTTGAAAAAATTTAAAATCACAGCTTTTCTTTAAATAAAAAAATAAAAAAATTCAGAAAAACACTAATTTTAAAAAATTCAAAAATAATAGTAAAAAATTTTCAAAAAATATAAAATTAGATCTCCAAGCACATTTCAATATGAAGATCGTGTTGAGAAGTTTGGATTGACTATTTGAACTTAGAAAATAGAGATATGAGCGGAAATTAAAACACCATATTTACTTCCCAAAGTATCGTAGTATCACTCATATATATATATATATATATATAGAGAGAGAGAGAGAGTGGCTAATATCAAAACGTTTGCACCAAGGCTCTCGTGCAACCAAGTCGTCTTCGGATTTTCAAAGAGCAAACAATCGATCCAAACCGTTAGATGTGATCTCTATATTAAAATCTGCTTGGAGACCAAATTTTACATTTTTTTGAATTCTTTTACTATTTATTAAGCCACTTTGAAAATCGCTGATCCAATGGTCCAGAAAAGTTTACTGTTGTGTACACATTAGTGTTTTTTCAAAGTGGCTTCATAAATAGTAAAAAAATTCTAAAAAATGTAAAATTTGGTTTGCAAGTACATATTCATATGGAGATCATGATGAACAGTTTGGATCGACCGTTAGGATTTTGAAAACTCAAAAAGTGAGCCGTAACACGGAGGACCCTTATATACGCGTAGCATATTAGCAAAATCCTATATATATATATATATATATATATATATATATATGAGGAGAAGGGTTCAGGTGCCTCCATTTTTTGTGCCTTCACCATTACTCCATTTTTAAAAACTTTAATAACTCAAAATTTAAAACTTAAAAGTCAAACTAAAACCGTTGGATATGATCACATCATTTTATCTGTGGTCATAAAAAATTATCACATTTCAATTTTGTTTTTATGTGAATCAATAAGTTGAAAAAATCAACGTCTAGAAATTATCCACATTAGAACGTTTTTTACAAGCCCTTGATGACAACCAAAACAAAATTGAAATGTCATAATTTTTTACACGTGTATAGATAAAACGATGTAGATCATATCCAACGGTTTTATTTTGACTTTTAAGTTTTAAATTTTGAGTTATTAAAGTTTTTAAAAATGGAGGCATGGTAGAGGCATGAAAATGAAGGCATTTGAATCCTCATATATATATTAGTAAAGATTAAATATCAAGCCATTTAACTATTTAATTCTTCTATTATTATAAAAAGACATTTCTCTATCTGAGTTTGAAATTCATGACCTCTAACATTAGAGATCATGTGCCTTTGCCACTTAGTCAAAAACTAGTTTTTAAATTTGTCCATAATTAATAATCATTTTGATTCCGAGTCATAATCTGAAGTGACATTTAAATATTTTTCGACTTTCTCATATGTATATTTTTATTTTATTCTTTACACGTTCAAATATTTTTTAAAAATGAACGGATAATGTTTACTTTAACATATATAGTAATTTGTAGGGTGTTCATGTCTTACATCTTGATCTTGTACATAACAAATCATAAAATTATAAAATTTTAAGGACACATCTTTCATGAAAACAAAGTTTGACAATTTGAATCATCACTCTTAAGTTTAAAATTTTGAAACATTAATATAAGAGAGGTCATGGTAAATTGTGACATTTAAAAATTATGATACTAGAACCTCCTCTTAATTTATAATTGACGCACTATATAATTACTTCTGTCATATTGCCACGTTATCTCTTCGCTCAGCCATCAACTTTATTTATTTTTTTCTATTTATTTTAGTCACTCTTATCTTATGCCATGATTATTTAATATATCTAAAATACAGTATAATTCTTAAAGAAATCCAACTTTTTTAATAGTCTTTTGCATGAATTACAGCATGACTAATTGTATTATTTGCCATTCTACCCATCTTTATCATTGCTAAAAGGAAATTTTGTTTGTGTCAAAAATTTGTAGATTATAATTTCTTATAACATGCTCTTCTTTTATAAATTCATTTTTTTGTAATAGATATATTTTTTTTCTGAACAAAGTCCAGTAAATAATTCTTCTATCTTAAGAGGTGCCTTGTCATTTGTCACTTGTCAGTAATCACAGACTTTGCAATGCTACTTCAAAGATAGCATTATTAATTTTAATTCAGATTCAATCAGGCACCTGATGAGATAGAATGAGATTAAAATTGTTTATTTCAATCTGATACGAATCTCAGAATTCGTATTCCCTCGTATTACCTGAGGATGCAATAAAGAAAACTAAAGAATCAGACCGTTCTCTTTAATTCTTGCACGCATCTAAATAGGCACCAAATAATTTTAATCCGGCTGGAATTATATCGTGACCGTTCTTTATTTATAGCACCCTGAGGTATCTAAGAGCATCTACATCCCTGGTACTATTAGAGTTTCTAATATGATGTGGTAGTTTCTAATTCAGTTTCAGAGATGTGGGAGAGTTTCTTATTTAGAAACTATGCAGTAAAGTTTCTCATTAAGAAACTGTTTATAAACTACATGTTGATCAATGATTGACTCAAATTTTTTCTCCTTTTTAATTTGTTGCTGACATAACTTAATAGAAACTCTAAAATTAATTTTAGAGATGTGAGAGTTAGAAACTTTAGAGACCTTAATTTTTAAAAAGTAGTTAACAGTTATTTAGAAACTCATTTGAGTTGCTGGGATGTAGATGCCCTGAAAGGATATGGACCTGGCCCGAATCTCAAAGACTATTGTAAGACGGGCTCGAAAAACAAAATTATTCCCTGGAATTACCTCCACGCACGTGCAAATGTGCAATAGTGCAATAGAGGGATGCTCATTATTTTTGTCGAAGGGTATGCTTCCACGAATCCATGTCCTTTGCGTCTATTGGGCTTATTTGGGCTTTTGTGTTTTTTGTTTTTCTGAGGAAAGTGTTTTTCTTTTATTTATGGAAAATATCTTTTGGGCTTTGCTGAATCACTCTTGAACGAGGAGAGATTAAGGCAGCATCTCATTTATTCCTACGCGGCTGAGTAACTGAATCTGAATTTGACATCGATGGACTCATTTGGACTTGGGTGCTTGAAATAAAAATAAATTTTGAAAAGTAACACAGGCATATCCGAAAACCATGGTTCCCTGAAACATTCGGCCTCTTTCGTCTGATGTTTCTTGGAGAAGGTTTATTCGCGGGTGGTTCTTCTCTTCAGAGAATTTTGGCAGGTGCGTGGTGGCATCAGTACTGTCTCAAAACATTTAAAACTTGGCGGGTCCCCGACCGACATAATAATAATAATAATAATAATAATAATAATAAATATGATTTCGTATGGACAATGTTGCTCCAGCTAGCAATGTGAATGTATTATTTTAACTACGAAATTAAATATAAATTTTCTCTGCCGAGAAACTAAAATTATTATTCTTTAGATAATAACTACTTGACTTCCGTATTTACTATTTTGATGCTCTCATTGCACTTTAATTTTCAAGGTTATTAAATTTAAAATAGTTATCGAATTGAATGCGCGTGGTACATCCATTTGAAGGATGCATGCGATGCAACAAAATTAATAAACCAAACAATTAGACACTATTACATCAGATATTAATATAAGGATAATATTAGAGTACACTATTTTTTTAAAGTGGAAAAGTATTATTTAATAAAAATAATTATAGTTTTGTTCTCAATTATTAATTATTCATATATATGACGTGTATTAAATTTGAGTTAATTTGAAATTTAATCGGTCATTTATCATAAAGTTACTAAAATTCTATCGCTAAAAATTTGAATTTTGTAACAGAAAGTGAATATATATTAAATCAATCCAATTTAATAGATATTCTATTTAAGAAATTAAGAACGCGTCTATAATTTGAGATTTCTGATTTGAACTCTACTTTAGAAGATATCACGCACATACACATAAAAATTGAATATAATTTTCTAATTTACAGGTTGTATCTCTGCCCGAAATTTTTAAATATACCATTTGTTCAAAAAAAAAATAAACTAAAAAATCACGAATTCGAGTAATTCTGCATCTACCACGGCCGCAGAACACCAGTGCGATCCCAAATACTAGGGATCAGGCCAGCTCAAAAGTGCGCATTTCAGAGCTGACATTTCTGGCATCGTACTGACAATATGAAAGGCCGAGGTATAAAATATGGAATGCAGCTTCCTTCTATTTCCAGCCAGGAGTCCGCAGAACCATTCTACGACCCTAAACCCTAAACCCTAAACCCTAAACCCTAAACCCATTGATTTCTTATTGATACTTCTTCGAACACAACTAGTACATTCCAAAAAAACTCTGACTCTTACATCTTTCCCTTTAGCCATGAACCTCCTTTATATCTTTTGATTGGTTTAACTTAAACTCTCCTATTTTCGGTTTTTGAATCGAAAAAGAAGAAAAAATCAGTAAGAATTCTTAACTAGTTATTACATTTCTGAAAATTTTTTTGACATGAAATTATCTAGTTAATTTAATATGTATTATTTTAATTAATAAAAACATAGAATAAAAATTAAGTAATAGAATTTCTTTCTAAATTATCTAGTTTGATTGGAAATCTTTATAACTTACTTATTTCAGTCTCTTCTTTTAAATTATTATTTCGTCTAGCTTACGCTAGACTAATGAATCCCATTTTTTCCAAAATTTGATCTTGAGTGGGCTTACTGGATTTCTATTCACTGGGTTTTGGATGAGCTAAACTTATGCCTTTTATCTATCGTAAAGATTTGAAAAAAGAATCGTCACATGGAATTCTATTCTCCTTCATTTCTCCACATATTAATAACTAAAATAAAAAAAAAGGAAATGATAAAGCATCTGGGAATAAACGGTTTATTTCTATTAATAGACCTGCTAAAGAACCAAACCATAGAGTACTTATCACAGGTGCCACAGAGAGATATTTCTTTATATCTTGCATTGCAAATTCTCTTTCATTATTTTATTGGAATACATGTATGGTCAGATGCTTTAGTTCAAGATTTTTTGAATTGATTTTTCCTTTGTTTTACCCTCAATTCCTATCTAAAATTGATATGTACAATGAATCCATAGATAAGAATTTCCTGTCCCACCTAACAAACAAAAGAAAGAAGCCCAGTATTACTGCTCAAATATGAATTCTTCATTTATAGGTTAGATTGCGTTTCAGATGTATATTATTTATTATAGTATTATAGTAAGTATTATAGTATTATAGTAATAAATGACAAGAAACTTTGATATATATAGAGAAGAAAATGATCATATATATGGAAAATAAGACAAGGATTTTGTAAAATGACATTGTACAGCAAGTTCGAAAAGGGGTGTAGCGCAGTTCTTGGTTTCTGCGTCCAAGAGGTTCAAAAAATTGGTTTGCTTTCAGTCAAAATCTTTGACGCGCGTGCACAGAAATTGATGAATCATATTTTTATTAAAAAAAATTCTTAAAAAAAAATGGGGCCGCATAATGATTTTGCAGACTCCTGGCTAGGGCCGCAGAATGCATATACGGTCCCCAGTATTTGAGACCGCACCGGTGTTCTGCGCCTATGATAGATCGAGAAATACTCAGATTTAATGGTTTTTTTTTTTTTTTTGAGAGAATAGTAACTTTAAAAATTTCGGTATCTCTGCCTCTCTGGGGAACATAGTATCGATCATTGGGAAGACATGTTTTATGGAGCATGTATTGTTATTGAATTATTTTTTCTTAGCATCTCTTCAAATTATTTTTAAACTTAACAAACTATATAAATAATACGATAATTATTCCATATATATCGTAAAATTTACTGTTTCTTATTATAAAATAATCATTATATTGAAATATTTTATTTATACTGCAAAATATTAACTATCAAATTAAATAATTTTATCAATATTTTGATATGATCTATTATATTGCAGAAAATTGAAACTATTAAATTATATTTTATTTATCAATATTTATCAATATTTAATTGATATTGTAAAACATTGAAATATAATTATTTGAATTATTGTTCGCAGAGAAACAGATGGCCCGACAATGTTATTAATATCCAAAGTTAATTACAAATTAATAAGTTTACCCATATTTCCCGACTTTTTCCAAAAATGTAAAAACCGGCCATAATATGGCCGGTTTCCTCTTTTTATTTTATTTTAGAGATACTATGAAGAGCAAGATAATAAAATCTAACACTGAAAATTCAAATTTTTTGTTTAAATTATTTGTTAGATTACTTCTTTTGATTTATAATTAGCATATTTATACTAAAATACACTAGATTACTTGAAATTATGTTGAATTACACTATATTAAATTAAATTACGTTAAATTACGTTGAATTATGTTGAATTACGCTAAATTACACTAATTTCGCTAATTATAATGAAATACGATAAATTACGCTAAACTACGCAAAATTATGCTAAATTAGGCCGATTTTGTGCCATCTTTCCTAAATCATAAAAAATAGTAAAAAAATTCCAAAAATAGTAAAAATTAGTATTCTACAAGTTCATTATATAACTAATTTACTGAGCTACTTAGATTGAATAATAGAAATGAAAATATTAATCAGAAACTTCAACTCAAGTTTTGAGCCTCTTCTCTTTATTTTTTGGCAATTTTGAATTTTCAAATCTGGCATTGCTAGCAAGTTTTCCGAAAAGTGGTCATTTGCTGAAATCGGACACTCGAGGGCCGTTTTATGGTTGTTTGAAGTTTCGTCGTCGTTTTTCGTCTTTTTAGTGAAGATATCGTTCATATTCATATGTAATTTAGCGTATTTTAGCGTAATATAATGCAATTTAGCGTAATTTAACGTAATATGGTGTAATTCAACATAATTTCAAGTAATTTAGCGTATTTTAGTATAAATATGCTAATTATACATCAAAAGAAGTAATCTAACAAATAATTTAAACAAAAATTCAAATTTTCAGTGTTAGATTTCATTATCTTGCTCTTCATAGTGTCTCTTAAAAAAAATAGTTTCTAATTATAAATCACTATAAAGATAAAAGAGAAACAAAAAATAGTTTCTAATTATACATCACTACGAAGACACACAGTAATTTATCAGAATTTACCGTATTTTAGCGTAATTTAACATAATTTAGCATAATTTAAAATAATATAGTGTAATTCAACATAATTTCAAGTAATCTAGTTTATTTTAGTATAAATATGCTAATTATAAATTAAAAGAATTAATCTAACAAATAATTTAAACAAAAAATTCTAATTTTCAGTTTCGTAGTGTCTCAAAAAAAAAAAAAACCGGCCAACATTTTTGGAGAAAGTCATGAATTATGTTTAAACTTATTAATTTGTAATTAACTTTGGATATTAATAAAAATGTCGGCAGATGGGCTAATGAATTCATCCGTGATTTTTATTTTTACCCAAAAAAAAAATATTTTAATATAAATAACCACGTTTTTAAAAGAATTTTATTTCTACCCAAACCGCTAGGAATATTTGCGGTTTGAATTAAGAATTCAAACCGCTAGAAATATTTGCGGTTTGAATTAACAATTCAAATCGCTAAGAATCCTAGCGGCTTGAATTATTAATTCATACCGCCAATATTCCTAGCGGTTTGAAGTAATAATTCAAACCGCAATTCGTTCAAATGTTCGTTCAAATGTATTATATTGGTGCCGGTTCGTTCAAATTTATTATTTTATTAAATGGTAATTTTTCACCGATAACCCTAGAAGTTTATTCACCGATAACCCTAAAGTTATTTTTATTACAAAGAATTATATTATAAAAACTTATCAATAATATAAAATTTCATTTATTATTTTATTAAATGGTAATTTTTCACCGATAACACTAGAAGTTTATTCACCGATAACTCTAAAGTTATTTTTATTACAAAGAATTATATTATAAAAAGTTATCAATAATATAAAATTTCATTTATTATTTTATTAAATGGTAATTTTTCACCGATAACCCTAGAAATTTATTCACCGATAACCCTAAAGTTATTTTTATTACAAAGAATTATATTATAAAAAGTTATCAATAATATAAAATTTCATTTATTATTTTATTAAATGGTAATTTTTCACCGATAACCCTAAAAATTTATTCACCGATAACTCTAAAGTTATTTTTATTACAAAGAATTATATTATAAAAATTTATCAATAATATAAAATTTCATTTATTATTTTATTAAATGGTAATTTTTCACCGATAACCCTAGAAGTTTATTCACCGATAACCCTAAAGTTATTTTTATTACAAAGAATTATATTATAAAAACTTATCAATAATATAAAATTTCATTTATTATTTTATTAAATGGTAATTTTTCACCGATAACCCTAGAAGTTTATTCACCGATAACCCTAAAGTTATTTTTATTACAAAGAATTATATTATAAAAACTTATCAATAATATAAAATTTCATTTATTATTTTTATATTATTGATAAGTTTTTATAATATAATTCTTTGTAATAAAAATAACTTGAGGGTTATCGGTGAATAAACTTCTAGGGTTATCGGTGAAAAATTACCATTTAATAAAATAATAAATGAAATTTTATATTATTGATAAGTTTTTATAATATAATTCTTTGTAATAAAAATAACTTTAGGGTTATCGGTGAATAAATTTCTAGAGTTATCGGTGAAAAATTACCATTTAATAAAATAATAAATTTGAACGAACCGGCACCAATATAATACATTTGAACGAACCGGCACCAATATAATATTTGCGGTTTGAATTATTATTTCAAACCGCTAGGAATATTGGCTGTTTGAATTAATAATTCAAGCCGCTAGGATTCTTAGTGGTTTGAATTAACAAATTGTTAATTCAAACCGCAAATATTTCTAGCGGCTTGAATTCTTAATTCAAACCGCAAATATTCCTAGCGGTTTGGGTAGAAATAAAATTCTTTTAAAAACGTGGTTATTTATATTAAAATATATTTTTTTTTGGGTAAAAATAAAAATCACGGTGAATTCATCCACGAAGTGACGTAGATAGTACAAGGTCAGTATTAGCGGCTGGCGGTCAAAACAATATTATATTTTTTTGGCTCTAAACCTTTCTTCGTTCAAAGTTTCACAATTCATTCAATCTCAGAGATCGGACCAATTCATTGAACTGTATATATTATAATTTATGAAAATTACAAAGAAAGATGAGAAAGAAATGATCAAACTATTAATTGTCACAATTAATGATTGAAGATCCGATCGAAGCATTCAATTAAATTCATCAGCTTCAATCAAATATAAATTAACCCGAAAATGACCCCCTAACATCCACACATAATTTTCCGTTTTAGTTTTGATTCACTATACAAATTAAATACCGCCAATCAATTGATTCAATTTCATCTCCACGAATCCTAATTTTTTTCTGCCTTTTTATTGTTGTTTATATACTCAAGCCATCATATACTACCTTTTTTTTTTTTTTTTTTTTTTAAGTTGAAGGTCCGTAGGCTTCATCAAATACTACTCTCCTATCTCCGTTTTGACTGCAGCCAGGCATTGCGTAATTGCATTTCAACCG
This sequence comes from Carex myosuroides, assembly GCA_028015225.1. Taxonomy (NCBI): domain Eukaryota; kingdom Viridiplantae; phylum Streptophyta; class Magnoliopsida; order Poales; family Cyperaceae; genus Carex; species Carex myosuroides. The sequence continues at coordinate 8,895,550 of CM051482.1, forward strand.
GGTCGCCGAAGCACTGTGCACGGGCAAGACAGAAATGGGTACAGCACCCGGCAGGAGAGAGAACACGACAAGTGTTTAGAATGTAACATGAAACACATTCCATCCCTCTTCCTTGTACCACTAGACCCCACACCTTACTCGATCCGGCGACGGGTCCACCGTCGTCAGAACCAATTGAATCATCTCTGTGCTCTTCTTCCTGTCCCTCAAGATCGTCTCTCAGTTCATTGACTAGGATGATGCCATCAGGTGGTTGTTGACTCTTCTTAAGGGACCACCTTTTTTGAATGTGGGGCCACTCGTCAGAAGTTGCTGCCTCTCTTTCGACTCTTACCTCTTTGTTTCTCCCCCCTCTTGAGAAAATTTGAACAAGAAACGGCGCCTCTCCTATGTTTTTCACTATCTGATCAAAAGACAAGTCCAATTAGGTTTAAATTATTCAATTCATTGATCGATTGACCCAGTTATGATGAATTTAAAGAAAAGAAGATGTCTTTGACATACCTCTGTGATCGAGTCCTTGAGCCACTCGTCCAAATGTTCGTCGGTGATTGGTTCCCTATTCTCCTGATCAGATTCCTCGCAATTTTCGGCCTCATGCTCCTCAAATGGTGAGAGATAATGAAAGAGGGGTTCGTAGATGGGAGCTTTCCATGAAGAACCAGTGGGCCCTGCTGCCACAAGCGCAGCTTGGGTTCTAAACCCATCTCGCGGTCTCAGAGGGAGAAAGGTTGCCGGACCTTGCACCTTATCAGGAGAGAGGAGCCATGGTCGGACCCTTATGTTGCTCAGGTGCGACGCAAATGATGTAGATGCCATTGTTAGTGTCGCGAAAGGAGCAGCGATCTCTTCTCCTCTTCTCCTTTTTTATAAGTGATCGATAATTGAGCGACAAGTTGAGAGGGGAAGGAAGCTTACACGCAAAACCGACTCCTCCCATTGCGTCTTCGCCCATCGCCTTTTATCATAAAGTCTTACGTGGCAAGCAATTTTGGATCCAATGCGGCAAATGATCTTAAAATAGCACGTGATTGGTGAGATCTTTGGAGTTATTGGTCAAGAACTGTGTTTGCTGTTTTGGAAAGGAGGGGCTTCATGATCTCGTGTCGGGGTAGCCCGGGCACGTTCCCACACGCGTTAAGCTCGCTTCGGCTAGGATGTTGTATCTCTGACTCGTGGAACCCATATTTCCACGTTGGATTCAAAACCACGTCATCCGAATCAAGTTCCGTTTTCCGATTCGGGGATCAATTTTTTCTGCACTCAACTTCCACTCTAGTATTGACAGAGCTGTTTAGGCTTAATACAATGTACGATTAACAAAGACAAAACTAAATATAATAATTTATGCGCTGCACAAACCAAATAAGCTCTGTCAATATGTTTTGGGATTGATAATTTTAAATACCGAAATTTTTATTCTTACCACTCCAAAAAATCAAAATTAATTCATTACCACCCGCTGACCCTTTATTCAATCCTACCACCTCCGCTAACTCAGTTCGCGCACCAAATTGGCTGGTGCGCGGACTGGGTTAGCGGAGCACTCTTTTTACCGTATAAATGCCGCGCGAAGCTCATTTGTTCCGCAAACTGCAGTCCGCGCACGGGCAACAGTAAAAAAGTGAGTTTTTATTTGTAGAGTAGATAGTTGGTATATGTGTCCAAAATAGGTCCAAATAGAGTAGAATTGTAATAAATAATTAGAATGGTGTCCAAATAGATTCAAATAGAGTAGAATTGTATTAAATAATTAGAATGGTGTCCAAATAGAGTAGAATTGTATTAAATAATTAGAATGGTGTCCAAATAGAGTAGAATTGTATTAAATATTTAGAATGGTGTCCAAATATAGTAGAATTGTATTAAATATTTAAAATAGTGTCCAAATAAAGTAGAATTGTATTAAATAATTAGAATGGTGTCCAAACAGAGTATAATTATTTTTAGCTATATTATGTTGTATTTTATGCCAAATTATTTTAGTAAATTATTAAAGTACCCCGCGGAGATCCGTACGACGAGCAGGACCCCTCCTCAGATTTTACGTTTCACTTGGGCTCTCAGTACGGGGCTTACACGCAGGATGTAGACTCTCCTCCGTTTTACACACAGGAGACGCCACTCCCACAGGAGACGCCACTCCCACAGTCCAGTGCAGCAGCTGTCCAGCAGGATGTCTCATATAGACCCGTGCACTCTGCAGAGGATACACGTGAGTTTATTTTCGGACCTGCTGCAGGTGAGGGACCACACGAGGAGACACTTTTTGGGGAGATACATGAGGAGACCCCACCACAGCCATCATGACCGTACACATCGCTGGAGGAGAGGGAGCGTCAGGAGGAGGGGCGGGGTAAGAGACTTAGGAGAGAGAAGAAGTTGTGGACACCCTCGAGCAGATATGATAGAGTTACTTGTTGTAGTTTATGTTTTTGGATATTATTTCAGTATTAGTTCTTGTTATTTGTTGTAGTTTATATTGTTTTGTTTTTCTGTTATTTAGTTCTTCCGCAGTCAATTTAACACATTAGTTTTTATGTTATTTACCTGCCTGCTGCCTTGCGTCTGATGAATGAACATCGTTAAAAACAAAACAGAATTTTCAGACACCCGTTGCAAAAATAAAAATAAATCCTAAAATCCAGTCAGCCCTAAACCCTAAACCTAAACCTAAACCTTAACCTTAACCTTAACCCAAAAACCCATTCAGCCGAGTGCTCCGCTAACCCAGTCCGCGCACTAGCCAATTTGGTGCGTGAACTGGGTTAGCAGGGGTGGTAGGATTGAATAAAGAGTTAGCGGGTGGTAATGAATTAATTTTGATTTTTTGGAGGGTAACAATAAAAATTTCGATTTTAAATAATAGGAGCAATTGCCCCTGGACGCCTAACGAAATTAGTATGCATTGTTAATTTTATTTGCACAAATTTTAATTCATACAAAAAAAATTACGTATAAATTAATTTTTTTTATAAGATTCACACATTCTTCATCAAAAGAAATTGTCCATAATCATCGGCACGTTGTTTAATATCGTGTGCATGAATATTAGTACATTCAAAATAATTAATTATATATAAATTTTTAATGTGCCTGAAAAAAAATTATATACAAACATAATTTATATATAATTTATAATTTTCAACGCCTCAAAATTCATGCACGCGAACTATATTTAGAGCATCAAAATTCATCTTAACGCTCGAATAAGCATTAAACAATCACTTCTCAGTCAATAATTAGCAAACCTCATTTTGAAATGCATTCCTTAACTCGCAGAGTTGCATGAGAACTTTTGTTGCTCGAAACTACTGTTAATTTATGTTAGATTATATAAAATAACAAAATATTAAAAATCAGTTTTTGATCTAGTGGTAAATGCAATATCTTCTGTGTGTGTGTATATATATATATATATAAGGTTACATATTTGAAATAATAAGAGAATTCCTTACGGATATTATATTTAAGTGGCTTGATCTCTAATTTTTCCTAAAAAATATAAAATAACAAATCAACTGTTACTAAAAAAATTAAATATAATGATACTATTGTAAGACCATAAAAACTTCGCATATAACTCTAAAATTAGCAAAGTATTATTAAATATTCTAGGAATATATTCGTGTGCTACCATCGTTGTTGTCACTAAATTGAGAATTGAAATCTGTTGAAATCCATTATTCGTGAACAGTGTTTCTGAAATCTCTGAAATTTTGAATCCAGCCGTCCAACTTTTTCTATGCACGCATCTCGAAACAATTAATTTTTCTATGCACGCATCTGAAAACAGCTTGATGGCTGGATTGAGAAAAACAGAGATTTCAAAAATACAGTTCACGAATGAGAGATTCGTTTTCCTAAATTGAAGCAATTTGTGATATATTTTTAAATAAATTGAATAAGATATTCATTTTAATTATATAATATCATGTACATCCACAGAGAGTTCATTCTCTGAACCCTTGGAACCTATGTAACCAATTGCAGTCAATCAAAATAGAAGCTTGACTTCTGATTCTTACTAAAAAAATTATTAAAATAAAAAATAACACTATAAAAGTGAATTACAAAGTAGGCATATTGTTTGATTCTGCTCGAACTAGTTTTGACCCTTGCGTTATTAATTGTTGCGATTTAGTGCTTGATGAAGTTCTATTTAAATATAGGTAAGATATATATATTTTTTTTAGAAAAGTGGCTACACCCCGCCGATTTCAAATAAAAAAAAAATTTGAACTAAATTTTACTGTTACCGTAGGGCGCCGAACAGGCCCTACTGAAACCATAAATTTTATGGGTACTCTGCATGGTAATATGGTACCAAACCTCTGGTGCCGTAGAGTACATAAAAATAGGATTTATCTATTTACAAGCCATGCATACACCAAAAACAAGTTAAATATAGTTAACGATAAAGTCACTAAATTGAATAATATGAATAATAATACTATTAACCTGAATTTTCAGGATACTATTTTAATTCGATGCATTATGCTGTAAATGTCATATCATCACTTGAGCGTAAAATATTTTAAATTTTAATTTTGCATATCAATCATTATTTTATTTTGATATGTTGTGTTGTGAATATATCATCACTTGAGCTGCTCGGATACGTGCACCATATTCATACGTAGCCCCAGATTAATCTCAATCTAGTTTTTGTTGACATTTAATCTTTTATCTCTAAGATGGAAAATATATATAGCACCATCTTCAGGCCATAGACTTGGTGGCGATATGCATCTTTTTTATTCGGTAAAACAATTAACATTCTATTAGTTAAATATTAGCTCCGGATTATATATATATATATATATATATAGGAGGGTTCAAAGCACCACAATTTTTGTGCTCCAATATGCTCCACATTCTTTATCTCTATTTTTAAAGTCCGAACAGTCGATCCGAACCGTTCAACATGATCTTCATAATAAAATATGTTTGGAGACCAAATTTTATATTTTTTAGAAATTTTTTACTATTTTTTTAGATAGGTACTGATACGCCCCTTCCCGCTGGGGGCCGGGCCGTACTTGGACTCGGTCCAGTAAGGTGAACGCGTGTCCTGTCCCTGAGGAGCGGGCCGTGCAAAGGCCGGTGGCCGAATGTGTAACTCGTCCCGTTCCGAGGGAAACGGGCCGAGAGGTGGACCCGCGGGGTGTCGGAGGGGTATTAACGCTCTAACCCTTTTTAATACCTCCTCTGGTTGTAGTGGGTGTGACTAAGAGTCATTTTATGCGGTCCCTCTTTCTGAGGGGTTCTCAGCCTTAAATAGGAGGGCGTCCTACTGTAGCGGGGTCTTGTCAGCAGTAATGGCGGAGGCCCGCATACTGTTGAGGGCGCCCGCATAATAGGCGATAGCATCCGCATAATCTGTCACGAGCCGAATCGACGAGGCCGTGCGTCGGCTTTCTCTGATTGTTCGGCATGTTAGGCCTGAAGCCTTGTTTTGTTTGGACCCGAGCTGGCCCTGAGGAGGGGTCCAAATCTCGGGCTATCTGTAGTCTCGGGCTGGCCCCGGGAGGGGGTCCGAATCCCGGGCTGTCTTTTAACCTCGGGCTGGCCCCGGGAGGGGGTCCGATTCCCGGGCTGCCTTTGACCTCGGGCTGGCCCCGGGAGGGGGTCCGAATCCCTGGCGGTCTTTTGAACTCGGGCTGGCCCCCCGGGAGGGGGTCCGAATCCCGGGTTGCTTTTAACCTCGGGCTGGCCCCGGGAGGGGGTCCGAATCCCGGGCTGTTTTTGAGTCGTGGCCTGTTTTCTGTGGGGGGGAGGGGCCTATTCTGTTTTGTTCTATTTTGGGCCGGCCTTTTGTGTATTTAAATCTGGGAGTGCTTTATTGGGCCAGGCTTGGACTTTTTAAGGGCCATTGGTATATGGACCTATCAGGTACAATATCACTTTATCGGATGGTCCAGAATCTCCTTAAAAAAGTGATTTTGCAAACCATGCACTGGTTAACAGAACTATAACAGTCAGAACTCAGAAGTACTCACATACATGCTTGAAATTTTTATTTTTTTGGATAAAAATTTGAATCATGACACGTCTTAATAAATTCAAGTTTTGTGCTAAAATAACATCGAGGATTCACATCATGATCATATCGCAGGTGGTAAAAGGAATTAGTTTATCGTTTAATATTCATTGGATGATAAAAAAAGTAGATCCATGTATTATTTCTTATTTTTTAAATTAATAAAATCCAAATCTGCCCGTTTTATATTAATACTGAGATGGTCGTCTAAGGAAAAATTATGCATGGATACTTGAATTTGTAAGAATTAGAAAAATTCAAACATAAATAATGTTCCTAATTATTTTGTATTTTTTTGAACAGTTGAAAGTAGTACAGGGTTCTGATCATGTTTTTTTTTTTTGGTAGATTATAGTTTCATTAAACAGCTACATAGTTATTAAACCAGCACCTACTTTATTATGCGAAATGTACAGGAATTGGGGTTTGTCTAAAAAGGTCTGGACAAATTTTACCCCAAGTTAGATTTAAATTGTCCAATCTGCATTGAAATTTGGGCAATTGAATTTAAAACGATATAAATTTAATCGGTCTCATGAATCTAAAATGCTTACACAATTTTTAACACAATTTCATGAACAATTTAAATCCAATTTTGAATAAAAAATTGTCAAATGCTCTTTCAATAAATAAAACCATACCCAAATGTTTAACACATTTTCATTCTCTAAAAATAATATAGCCAAAATGACTGAAATTAAACCAACCGCCAAAGCAAGTCTTTTGTCAAACGCATGGTATATATATATATATATAAGAAGTACGTCATACATACATCTTATGATGTTGAAAATTATAAAAATTAATATTAAATGGCAGGTTTGGAGTCATTTTAATATCAACTGAACGATTTAAGAGAATGGGCTATGAAAAATTATTATATCGATTTTTTTCCTTTTGTTGAATGAAATTTTTTCAATGCTTGACGCTGTCTTGATATGTTTCTTAATTTTATAGATTATATATAGTATGTTATTATTTTCTAATTAAAATATATACGAAGGATCCCAAATATTAAACTAATATTACTATTTATTTATCACAAGTTCCAAGAAAGATAGCGATTTTATTATATTTTATAATTGTAATAAGTCATAAAACATCAAGTTACTGATAGCAAAGCATATAGTAATAATAAATCACCGTCCAAAGAAGCGCGTAAGAGGGGGTCCTGACCTGAAGTATAACTGTAGGCTGGTCTTGGTGTACAATACATCTCCGATCCGATGAAAGGGCATGTGCGGAGGAGGCGGTGCAAACGGGTCAGATTTTATCCGTCCGAATCAGGATCCGGATCCGTATCCGAATTTTTGCGGATTCGGATACAAATACGATTTGAATTTTGAAATCGGATACGGATACGGATAATTATCCGATTCTGTATGTTTTAGTTTTCCAGATATTCGATAAAAATCTCATCTCTCTATCAGACATCTTTCTCTCTCTTCCAATTTCTCCGGTACTGTGACAAAAGTGAAGAGAACATTTATCCACTGTGGGGACCGCCTACTGTTTAACTTCTGACACTTTCCTCCTGAATTTGCTATTGCCATCCTTGTGTGGCCATTAAGCATCTCTCCATTTGCTCCCACCATGTGTGCATATGTGTCCAACTTAACTCCTACACCGGGGCCACCTGTGCTTGGTACCCTCTGTTATAAACTGATAGCACAGTTATATTAAGATTTAAGAGAATATCTTTTGTGTTAGAATTATTTATATTTAGAGAAAATATTTTTTGTGTTAGTATATTTTATTTAAAGTTATAGTTATATTGATAAATTTTAATTAATTAGATATATATTTTGTAATGACATAACAAGTTAATTAGATATATATTTAAATTAGAAATTCGAATTATATCCGTATCCGTATTCGTATCCGAAAATATCCGATTCATATCCATATCCGTTTAATATTCGATTCATATCCGTATCCGATTAATATCCGATCCGTATTTATATCCGAAAAAAAAATTAGAATACGGATATGGTTAAGCACTATCCTATCCGATCCGTATCCGATCCGTTTGCACCCCTAGGAGGAGCAACACTACGGAAAGATGGTCCTTTTATCATCTGGTGGTCAGAGTGTAGGCCCTTATTTCTCGATCAGCGAGCCCACCTGCAGTTGTTGCGACGAAAAGGCGCGAGCCTTTGCAATCCTGCTCTCCGGTTGGTGATCGAAATTTTTAATCCTGTTACTGATTTTCTGTGATGAAATTAATACCAAGTGGCTGATAAAAGAGACATTTAATTGTCCCTTCTCACCATTTGTCTCTGTGCTCGAATTACAGCGAATCACTACAGGAAATTCTACAAGAATAATACCACAGACTACCAATATATCCTCACAAGCGTAGCTGCTGCTATTGCACGCCATTAATTTTTCGATTCGATTCTCCTTCCAAATTCAAACTAATCCGCTCTACTAATTACAAGGTTATAATCTCCTCTCTCTCTGTCTCTCTCTTCTTAGCGTAGCGGCGAAGCAAACAGTGATCAATTTATACTTGGACCTGATTCGAATCGATTCGATCAAGAAATCAAACTTTATTCCATGGCCGGAAAACCGACGGGATGGGTGATGGGTACGCCGATGACACAGCCGATGGGGCAGCCCACCACTTACAACGCTGCCACGGGGGTCCCAGTCGGCAACACGCACGCCGTTCCTAACCCTTACGTTATTGGCCTACAGGAGGCGCACTACACCGGGAGCACCAGCAGCAGTAATGGAGGAGCCACTGGTAACCCATATGTGCATGTCACCCCTCAACCTGGATCAGGCAATAACAGTAAGTTCTTTTTTATCTTTCAATTCTATTGCGCTTTCTTTTGTCGTTGGAACCTTTGATTCCTTTCGCTGAAAAGAGGAAAAACAAAAAGAAAAGCGTAAAAAATAGATATCATTTGCATATATGTCCTTCATCTAATATGCATTTTGACTGACGTAATGTTTCATTATTTGATGCTAAATATCAATATGGTGTGTAATTAAATACATGCAGCAAATATACAGGCTTGAACATTTTACTAATACAAATAAGTTATTGCACCAAATGACCAAAGATAACAAGAAAGCCATATTGAAATATTAATAAGGACACAAAATAAATGCAGGGTGATATCTGCTGTAACAAAAGGTAATGAGTTAAAAACATTAGTTACTTGTCTTTTAAATTGACATAAATACCCTTTTTAAATAAGAGGGTGACCGGCTGCTTGTGCTATCTGGAACTGGCCACTGGGGTTGTTGACCAGCTCCAATTAATTTTTGGCCTTCTGTTTCAGACAGTTGAACAGTATAAAATTTCAGCCCTCATTGCAGCATTGCTCTCCTGGACCAGAGAAGTTAAATGATAATTTTTTACTTTACTGAATTGAAAAAAATATTTCATTGACATTTTTTTTATGAGGAACACCCTTGCTGTACTGTACTTAAATGAGAGATCAACTAAGGATAATTTGGAAATTTTTACGAAGATCGTAGAGGAACAATTGACATTTGCCATGCATTTTCGTAATAACCAGAAAACTAAGGACAATACATCTGCAATTACCAGAAAACTATCCGAGTTTTTAAAAGCATAAGAACACAATACATTTGCAATCATCAATAATAACCTGCCATAAGAATTAATGCTCATGACAGTAAAAGACATAGCAAAGTGCTCAATATTATGTTGGGCAAGGTGTTAATTTTCCCGAACTCAAATTTAAAAAACCCTACCAAACAAGAACTTTTCCTATTCGCTGATAGCTTAACCCTTTCATCCTCTCCTAATCGGTGCTCCTTTTCTCTCATTTAAGTGATTTAAGTAGTATTAGTATGTAATCTTTTGATGAAAATTCAGAATGGTGGGATATAGTAATGTTGTTCATATCATTCCCTATATATTTATTTGATGAATGTTGTTATCATATGATGTTTTTTTTTTCTGATAATTTTGCTTGTAGGTCCCATGGGGACGGTCCTGAAAGCATTGGGTAAGTGCGGGAAGAAGCTGGAAAATACCACCAAAAAGGCCAGTGGCGTCACTGTTAATGTCTGGCAACACCGTAAGTTTGGATCTATATTCTCTTCTTTTTTTAGAAAAAAAGAAATATTTTTTTTTTCATTGTCGGAATGGTTCTTAATGGGAGTCTGGATCTCATTTTTCTTTCTAAATTATTTAGATATACCCTCCTTGTAGTCTCTCTCTAGGAAGCCACACTGAGACCACTCTCTTTCTCCTACTAAGCTGCTAATTTGCTTTGTTAACAGTTAAAACAGCTCCTAATCTGACGGATGCAGCCATGTCAAAGCTGGCATTGGGGACGAAGGTGATGGCAGAAGGTGGTTGCGACAAGATATTTCATCAGACGTTCGGCACCCTGCCTGGTGAGCAGCTCAAGAAATCATATGCTTGCTATATCTCCACCTCAACTGGTCCTGTTATCGGCACCTTGTATCTGTCTAATGCACGAATCGCATTTTGTAGTGACAATCCCCTTTCTCTCAACACTGCTGGCTCGAATGCCCAGCAACAGGTCATGTATTACAAGGTACCACTCTGGTCTATTCCCCTTTTTCTTTTTCTTTTTTCTTATATGTGCTTATCTACTTAATGGGGGACTGAATTACAAAGGAATAATGCATGGGAAACGATACTTAGCATGACCGACATGACTCTGTTCTAAAAAAGAATGGTCTCGATCTTGCAGTTGGAGTCGGAAATATTTTAAAACAAATTTTACTTGAGTTAGAGAGTCCTTTAGAAACAAGAGAAACAAGAAATCATATCAATTTGTTAAGCAATGCCTCCAGAGACTGGTGATAGTATTGCGCTTGTGCAGGATATGGATACATAAATGCCTAAAAAATTGCGGGGAAGAAAACAGTTCCAAAGTGTACCAGGAAAAGTTGTAATCCTCTACTTGAATAGTGTTATTTGCTATGTAGGTTGTGATGCCGCTAGACCGACTGAGGGCTGTTAACCCATCAGCAAATGGGATTAACCTGTCAGACAAGTATATACAGGTGGTAACAGCTGACAACCACGAATTCTGGTTCATGGGCTTTGTCTCCTATGATAAAGCCTTGAGGAATCTAACCGAAGCCCTACACTTCTCCAATCCCTTCCATGCTTGAGTCTCAGTTAGTTTTTTACTTCATTGTACAGAATTGTGAACCAGTTTGATTCTTAATATTGAATAATGTTTTATCAGACTTATTGGTTGTGATGTTCAAAACTTTAGGCTGGTTGTTTCTGCTTGTTTATATATCTAGTTCAACACATCTTGATTAACATATATGCAGCATATGCTGCTCTGCACTGATAAAACTTTTTGGCACGCGCTTTTGGATGTGGGGTTGGCTTCTGCTGCTATTCTTCCAAAGCACATCAGCACTGCAACATATAGAAGTCAATACTTATCCCCATTTGACGTGATTTGCACCTCAAGGTTCAACCTCATGATTCTAGATCAAATTGCAGTGTGTTTCTATTGAGTTTCCAGTACTTGTGCATAGAGATTTTGAGCAGCATAAGATCGCAAGTTATGATAAAGCAGAGGTGCAAATAATTAATTAATTCTCGCTCCACTGACAAGGAATGCCAGCTTAGGGTTGGTTCGTTTGTCATGGGATTGTGCGAGATGGAATTTGACGGGTTCGGGAACTCACTTTTTATTTACGGGAACCCATACTCATAGGTATGTATGGAAATAATTATGAAAATATACTAAATAATTGTTCGGTTGTACTGTGGGAATAGTTGTGGGAAATCCTATTTTCTTTTTAAAATACTTGATATCAATAAATTAAATTAAATAAATCAATTAAACAATAACATAGCAATACTATCAATTAAAATACTTGATATCAATCCTATTTTCTTTCTAAAATACTTAATATCAATAAAATAATTATTAATTAAATTAAATAAATCAAACAATAACATAGCATTACTCATCAATTATTACTTTATAATAAGCTTGTTATCCAATCACCGAAAAATAATTAAAATTAAATTAATAAATTGATCATTGCATTGCAGTGATTATATATCCCGTCAATCAATTAATTTAGATTAACAAATTAGATATGCTGCAAAAAAAATTGTTGTAATTTGTAAAAAAAAAAAAAAATATGGATGTTACACTGGAGTGCCCTTACTGTTTATGAATTATGATAATTACACTGGAGCAGCCTTATGATAATTACACTGTTTTCCTAGCAATATCCATAGGAATGCACAACAAGATTTAATTAGCTATTCATATTATTGGCATTCAGCAAACTCATAATCGTAGAGGAGGAAGGTCTAATAGAACAAAACTTGGTAGGGAACTGCTTAGGTTCGTCTCTATGTCCGCCAGTGGGTCCTCTGGTCAGAAGCCTCCGCTTGGTTTGCCAGTGCTGCTAGCTCTCCCTTGACGCTCAGGTCAATAACGTTGGATTCATCCGTACCATAACTAATCACAAAACCAGCTATTAGAGATGGGTCAACTGTGTCCACGATCCTCAGATTTGTGAATCCTGTTATGCGCCGCATCTTCTTTGCAATTAAGTCGATTTGAGTCTGATCCAACTTCACAGCTGAACAAACTGCTACTGTCAAAACAAGATTCACCGCACTGCTAGCCGGGGTGAACTTCTCTTGAAATATTGATTGGAGGAAATTTAGTGTGTATGGCTGGAGCTGTGCTGCTTCGCTATGCCCATCATGTAAGACATTGCTTGCTTTGCATGTAAATGATGAAAGGTTTTGTTTTGTGGCGCATGTTGTCCCATCAAACCTGACAGATGCTTGGAGGTGATTGTTTGTAATTTTTGTAGAGGGCTCTTTTGAGAACACAGAAGTTGATTGGCAACTGCTGGTACTTATCGGCGGCTTTAGAATATTCATCTGCATAAACAGGACAAACACAAAAATTATAGAGCTGTTTGAATTGCATATAAATTAGATAAAGAAAGCCAGTATTTGAATGATGTTTGTGCTTGATGCACTGTTTACAAGTTTGTTGGTACGAATTAATTAACATAACAATAGTTTCTGACAGAGGTAGAAAACCAGTAGCAAAAAGTAGAGAACTACGAGTGTCCTTCTACAGGTTGGTAATATAAAAAAAAAAGTGTATAAAAAAACAATGCAAAGTGTTCATTTTTCTTGCAAAAACCAAACTTTCAATCATATATAGGTCCAGAAAAGTTTCACATTTATGAAGTGATAAATTTCACATGTATATTCAAAACATTCCACGGAGCAGCTCAAAGAGTAAAATATATATTACAAACCTTTTATGTTGTAGGACGAAGTGGGTAATGAAGGTGTTCTGAAGTTTCGGAATTGAACTGTGTGTGTGGGTGCGTGTGTGTGTGTGTGGGTGTGTGAGAGAGAGAGAGAGAGAGAGAGAGAGAGATAGGTTGGGGCAAAGATCTTAATAAAGACCAAATTGGGATACAAGGAGCTATTAATAGGCTATTAACTAGGAAAGATAAAAAAGATAGCGATACGAACTTACGAAGAGACTAATCAATCAACCCAAAGGCCAAAGGCCAAAGGACTGTCTGCCAGTAGCAACCACACATACCCCATCTTCTTCTTCCAAAATCTATCCCCATAAAAATTGTGGGCCCCACCATCGTATTGTTGTATTGGATTATTCGATCTGTCAGATTCACATCGGATGGACTCGATTGGTTTCTCAAAATAATTACTGCGCTTTGTTCTGTATTGATGGCAATGCAACCTGTTCCGAACTTCCGATGTTGATCTGATGGCTCAGAAGAAGTAAGAAATCAAAACCAGATCCTCACTTCTCTTTTGATGTGTCAATTTGCGGTTGCAGCGGAAACCAGGGCCTTAATGCCTTATCCTCAATAAATTTTGAGGTGTTTAGCCATGCTGCTATTGGTCGCCGCTGCTTGTTAAAATCTATACACGATTTCGACTTACCAGCCACATATAAAGTAAACAGATGTATCGTTATAGAATGTGGCCAAGATTTTTGTGGATCTCGCAGTAAAGCGACCGTTTCAAGTGGCGCTAGTCCTAGACAAATTTGGACTTTTCATTTATATATTCCAAAGACCAAAGTGTTGTTTTAAATTATTTCTTAAAAAAATTGCAGCTTCTGCCATGCTCTAAAAAAAAAAAAAAAAATTCTTAAAATGAATTTAATATTAATTGGGCCTATGCTTTCGATATTATATATATGCGCACCTCACGAGTTACGACACTAAATTGACGAAAATCTTTGATATATGCATAGTTCGTAGCTCGAATGAGCTGGTTCAGCATGACTCGCAATTGACTCGACACAAATCAAGCTTGGCTCAGCCCGTTCTGGAATGAGCCGAGATCAAGTTTTGCCTGCTTAGCTCCAATCGACTTGCTAACACTAACATATGTATTCCGATTAAAAGAATAACTTCAAATAATTTTATCAAGCTTAATCCATTTCTATTGGATGCCTTGAATTAAATTTAGATATTTATATTTAAAGGATGTTTGCTTGCTTTTAGCCCTCAACTATTGTATTTGGTTCAATCAGTTGTTTGAAATTTTTTTTATTCATTCAGCTCCCTGAACTATTGCAATTGGTTCAATGTAGTTCTTCTATTTATAACTCTTCCCTTGAATCTTCCGAATTGTTATTTTCTGGTTTGTCGTATTTAAAGGATAATTTATATTCATTTCGGATATTCATTCCAAGAAAAGAACTAAGAATGAATCTCGCCCATTTATCTCTTTACGATATGCTGTGTAAAATCAAGTCAACATCTCCGTTATTCATTTGTCCCTGTGTCCCTCACTAGTTTCTCATTTATAGGCAAATTCCAACTTTGCCAAAAACTTAGCATTTTATCCACTCATATTTTTATTCTTATAAATTATCATTATAATTATGATAATTTTTTGTAGAAATCTATAAAAATTTAATTGTCAAATATTCAACAACTTTAATTTCGATATTTTTATTTATTTATAAAAACGGATGGAGTCACTATTTGGAAATCTCATATACTTTTGAAGATAAAAATCTTATTGTGGTTAGTAAGAAGAGATAAGATTCTTACTAAAGTTAACTTATCAGCCAAAGGGTGGCCAGGTGCTACTACTTGTGTGTTCTGTGACCAACCTGAAAGTACATACCATTGTTTGTACATTGTTCTTATATTAGACTTATTTGGAATTGGATAGCTTCTTATAATAATTTTACTTTTGATTGTGTTTCTTTAGAGGATTTATGGTTGCTTAATGCAGCTATTCCTTTAAAAGAACGATTGTTAGTTGAATTATTAAGAGCATCAGTTCTTTGAGTAATTTGGTTGGAGAGAAATCGAATATGTTTTAATGATACTCATCCTCTCTCTATTAAAACAATTGGTAAAGATTATTTCATTAGCAACTTTTTGGTGTAAATCTAAATCAGAAAATTCTTTACTTAAATTAAGCCTAATGCTTCCCTTTGATGTTAATGACCTCCCATATCTCATTCTGGAGGACGATGTTAGTGTTGTGATCTAGAAGCCAATCATAGGATGATTGTTTTCTAAGTTTTGTTCATGTAATTGGATGATTTGTTTATCATTTTGTTCCTTAAGTATTTTATTACTTATAGATCATTTGGGTTGAGGACTTGGAATTGTAGAACTCTATACATGAGTTAATAAATACTCTAAAGTGTCTATAGTCTTGGTAATTAACAAGGAACATTAATTACCAGCATAAGATTAGCATTTGGATTTGATGATAATCATGTTCTGCAGATCATGTGACAAGGAGTTGTCAATATAATCAAATGGATACCTAATGGAGATCAGGGGATTGGGCGTGACCAAAATAAAATATTTAATATGAATTGTGTTTGTGTCATTAATGTTTTATTTGTGTCTGGAATTTTAAGGTATGAGATGATTATTTCTCTCACATGAGAATACATATTCATAGGTATTATCCAACGCTGTCCGTAACTGACAGTTATACAGATTCTATCTCAGTATGTATCTCTCATGTGGAGGGATAGTAATTATCAAGAATACCAATGTCCCTCATGTAAATGAGTGATGATATCACTGGGCCCCTTGATGAAATAATACAAGTATGTGCACATATGATTAAAGAGTTAATCATAATTACTGAATTATTTCAGAATCAAGAAACGAGTAGATTTGCAAGGATGACACGTTCTTACCTTGGATCTATTCATGATATCATGAGACATGAAATTGACACGAAGCAATTATTGCTTAGGGATCGTGATACAGTATGATACTTATCATCTTTGTTATTTGGGTAACTACAATGCATATTGCTAGGTGCTGCTTGTAGTTTATGGAATCGAAAGGAGTTTCAGATTCCATTGCCATGTGACATAGATCCCACAGGGTCACACAAATAAGAAGTTAATTAGAAATACTCCTTAATTTATTTGACATGTATGACATGATAAATAAATTGGTTTCTCCACCAAAACATGAGAAATATATAATTATTTGGAATTATTATATATGATACTACAATTAATTAGATTAATTGTATTAATTTAAATAAGAAAAAATAGAACTTGGCCCAACAAACAAAGTCCAATGGCTGTTGTTAATTGTGGCCCATGTTCATTTTTTGAATTGTTTTCTTAATAACTACCACGTTTTCTGAAAACTGCTGAGCAGCATTTCTTATTTTGACCATATCTCCCTCATACAAAGCCAGTTTTGGGCATTCTATATATTTCTGGAAAGGTAAAAGAAATATATAGAACTTTGCCTCTCTGGAGGAAAGCCAAAATCGAATTAGATCGTGGTCAAAAACGTGGTAGAACGTGGTGGTTAATTTGGACTGCCATGTTCTGCAAACTGCTGCACATGTATTTTGATCATATCTCCCTCGTACGAAGTCGGTTTTGGGTATTCTATATATTTCTGGAAAGCTAAGAGAAGATCTAGAACTTTGCCTCTCTGGAGGAAAGCCAAATTCGAATTAGATCGTGGTAAAAAATATGGTAGAACGTGGGGTTAGTTTTGGAAACAGAATTCACATTCCTTAGTTGCTATATATATTTTCCCTCTCATTCCTTTTGAGAGTGATTTTCGTTTTTGAGAGTTGATGTTCTGCCAAAAACTCTCTCTTTCTCTTGTTTCATCTCTCATGTGTTGAGAACCCACAAATCCTAAAACTCAAGAATAGTTCTATGGAGGATAGGGATTAAGGAACAATCAAATTAGTACTCTCTAGCAACAGGAATATTTGATTTCTAATTAATTTTTTGGTGGATACCGTTGAGGACTTCTACTTTGGAGTCTTATCTTGGTGCAAGGCATTCTAGGTCACGCACACATCAACCACCAAGGCGCTGCAAGGCATCAACCACCATTAGCATCAACAAGGAGGTGGAGGCTACAACCCTACATCTCAAGGACTTCCTTTCTTGTTTGGAGACAAGGAACTAAAGGTATAATGTTTAATAATTTGAAAATTATTTTGGTTTGATTTCAATCGCACATGATGATCTCCTTTGGTACTTTTCTTGTCAAAATTTTTTGAAATTCCGCTGCTTTAAGTACCATAAAACCCAACAGACGAAACCAACAGTCCGGATACATCTCAGGTAATGGATCTTTTGTTATCAATAGCCAGGGTAGATTCCGAGGAAACCTCTACTCAGGATTTTGGAGTTGGCAGCCTCCTAAATCAAATGTCTGGCGAAGAATTGAATGATGAAGATGAAGTTAATTGGGATGAATTAGCTTAATTTCTTTTAGTAGTTATATTTTGGTATTGAACTGTGGTCATTTTGGTGCTTTTAAGTTATTTGGATATGGTATTTTGGCTGCTTTAGATAGTTTCTATTGAGTATTTTTAGTGCTTATGTAAATTCAGATGTATGACTCTTGTATCTGATTTTGGCACCTAATTTGGGTACTGATCATGTTCATATGGTTTCTATATGAAATCGGTGGAAATATCCACTATTTTTCAAAAAAAAAAATATATATAAAAACGGATGGAGAAATTTGATGCTTTTTATGTATAAAATGTTCAGCAATTATGTCAAGATAAAGTCATAAAATTAATGTCTTGTAATTAATATTTCAAAAAAGTAGATTACTATTTGATAAGACTTGTTAAATTGCTTCATTGAAAAATTTGAATTTACAAACTTTGCTTTGAATCTTCGCGCCATTTCATTTTCTGCAGCACTACTCCATGCGGTCTATTAAATTCAACAAACAATTCTACTAGAAATATTTTTTTAAACTCATTTTAAGTAGTCCTATTGTTAGTCTCATTTTCATTGCCTAGATATTCACTGAAGAGCTTTATCAAGGAATTTTATTGAAATAAAAAAACAAGCTCATATACATTGAACCATGACCTCTGGTTTTTAAAATAGAGGACTTCAGTTTCTTATTTGCTCTGCGCATATTTAGTGTAATAAAAAAAAGACACGCATTGACATGTTGCAAATACTGATTCATAAACCATATAAAGTGCTTTTCTTTATCGCATAGGTTTAATATCAAAGAAAAATAGAACCACTTCTCCTGTTATAAGACAATTTTTTAAGTTCCATGAAACAGTACTAAATTAACAAAATCTCAACATACTAGAAATTACCCTTCGAAAAAAATCAAGTTGCATCAGATTCCAAAACTATCAGATTTATACGGATCTTTGAGATTGGTGTTAGATTGAGTTCGAATCTCATTCTACCAGGTCAGGTACTGAATGGATTTGAATTCCAAAGGAATTTCAAGATTCCATTAGGCAGCGATCTGGATTGCATTATTTTAAAAATTTCAGCGTTTCAGGATGAATGGCTTCATTGGTCGGGTCGATGGGAGGCGGAGAGCTCAAGGAGGCTGGGAGCGCCTTCCGACGAACTGGTCGGTCGTCGGATAGCGATTGCTATTCGATGGTTCTGTTTTGCGACTTGCGAGCACCACACGCCACCCCTTCTCTACTTCTCTTCTCTGCCTGACTACTACTCGCAGTTTCATTTTAAAAATCAAGGTACGCCTTCTCTTTTCTTTATTCTTAATTCCTCCTAATTTCTTCACTGGTGATGATATATATATATGCGCACATTTGGAAAATTATTCTTCGAACATTGGTGTAGGAAAATTTAGGGTTTTCACTCTTGTTATGTGAGTAAATTTTAATTTTGGTCCCTGAATTTATTATTATTTTTTAGTTTAAATGAGCATATGAATATTCTTTCTTTTTAATAAGTGGTGATCTTTTCATAAGTGCAATGCCTCTTGCCGCCCATTCTCTTTATGGCACACATTTCAATTAGTTTTGTTCACCAGGGAATTGCATCAAACAGTTCAAGACTGAGAAACAAAATACTGATTATTGTTGATTTCAAACTAGAATCCAAAATTGCCTCATACATATAAAGAGAAAAGACATGCAAGATGAATGTTGTTTAACCAAATTTATGAAAATTTGAAATTTCAATGACAATCTCCCTGTTGGAAGTAAAAATAAGTTTAAAGATAGTTCTTTATCAAACATTATTTAACAAGCTTTAGTTGGAAGTAAATAAAAAAAAAACTGCATAGCAGAAGCAGATAAGCATGAATTCAATATTTTTAAAATAACAAGTCACTAAATAACTAACTTTGGATCAAAATATAAAACAGGTGGTACAACCACATATCTAAACATTGCCCACTATCCAGATTAAAAAAGTGTATGTTTGGTTTCAAAACAAGAATAAGCTAGAATAGCCAAATCAATAATAGCTATTGTTTATCTTATTAGAATAGTCAAATCTTAAAATTCTTAGGAATAACCTATTTCTAATAAGACAAAAAATTTGGATTCACTATTCTAGCTATTCTAACCCAACCAAACACCGAATAAGCTATTCCGAATAGCCTAATCCCAAAAATAACATATTCTCAATCTAACCCAAAAATAGCAGTTGCATTTAGCATATAGTCATCTAAATTGCATGTATGATTATGTACTATTATTATTATTAAACCAGTTTGGTAATAAATATTTTATTTTTTCCTAGTTCTTTGAACATTTATATATTTGGTGATTGTACGAAAATCACATGCCTAACTATCATTACCGTTTGTATAATCAGAAGATATGTCTTGAAAAACAAAAAATACAAGTATTAATAGTAAGTAGTTTAATATTAATTCGTATTAATATGTATAATTAGTTTAATAGTAAAATATGTATAATCAGATGTTAAAAGAACTAGTTAAATATTTGCAAATTTTTTTTGTTAATAGTAATTAGTTTAATATTAAATACACACAAATACACTTATATTTTTATAATTATATTAAAAAAAATTAATTAAGTGCTTACATGAATGACATATTGTTAAAAGTAACTGATTACGAACAAAAATCAGAAGTCGACATTAAAATGGACATTTAAAGGTCGCCGGACCGCAACCATTTTTTTTTTGAAAAGAAATACAAATCTAAAAATATGCCACCAGAAACTGACAACTAATTATCTAATTACTTCAGTAATTAACTCGACGCCAATGCACTAAAGAATAAATGTACAAACTAATCAACAAAAATCATGATATTGTAAAAAGTTTTGACGCGGATCGGACGGCAAAATTTTATTAAAAACTGAGTTCGCTCCCATTACGTTGGAACCAGAACAAGATGCCATTCCTCTCTCCATTTGGTTTTTAGAGAGTTTCTAATGAAATGAATTTTAATAAAATGTAAATTTTGAAAATATCATATATTTAAAAAAAAAACCAACAGCCCCAAATGCGACATGTAACCCTATTTTGATATTTTCAAATAAAATCAGTCAAACAAAATGTGGAGAGGAGCGGAAATCATTTAAGACCCCAATTATTCGAGTGCGTATCCTCTGAGATATCTCAACTTTTGCGTGACCGATGTGTACGGTGCCTATTCGGGGCAGCGCAGGGGCCCACTATTATTTGTGCTTTGAGATTTGTGCCTAACGTATTTAAACGGTTGAGATATTCCAAAAAGTCACTCAAAGTTTGAGGTATCTCAGAGGATGCGAATTCCAATTATTTGCAGTGGTTTCCTCCCGGATTTTATGTGGCGAGAGATCTGAAATATGAATGACTGAGGATGGATCCACACAAAAACGCCACAGAGAAACCAGACCAGACTCGCCTTTCAGCATCTCTAACGGCTAGCTTTTATTTTCTTTCAATTAACTTTTTTATTTTTTCCGGATATCTCTTTTTAAAACTCAATCTAACCGTTGCAAAGTCTCTTCCCATTTTAAAACCCTCTCCCAACCTCTCGCATCTCTCTTCAATCTCTTCCCAGTTTCTACTTTCTTATTCAATCTCTACTCCTACTTTTTTCCTCTTTCATTTCTCTCTTTCTCACAAACCTAGAGTAAAGATGAACGACCTAATGACAAAATCGTTCATGAGCTACGTAGATCTGAAGAAGGCAGCACTTAAGGAGGATCTAGAGTGTGGTGATGGTTCAGTGGAGAGCGAACTGGAGATGGCAGCAGGGGATGAGAACCTGAGGCGTTTCTTCGAGGAGGCAGGATTAGTTAAAGAAGAGATGGCGTCCATTCGTGGCCTATTGACCAGCCTACAAGAGGCAAATGACGAGGGGAGATCGCTACACAAGGCAGAGGCCATCACATCCATGCGTGATCGTATTAACTCTGACATCAATCAGGTTTTCAATTGAATCTTTTTTCTCATTTCTTCATTCACTAGGGTGTTTGACGAACTTTCCCTGAAATGTACTTGTTTGTCATAAGCTCTCTCTTTTTTTTGTTTTTGCAATAGAATTCCAGAGAAATATTTTTTGTTGCAAGTCAATTTAATCTTAGATCTGTACCGTTAGAATAGTATTTTTTTGTTAAGAGACTAGCAAAAATTTAATCAAAAAAGAGACTAGTGATAAAGTTGGAGTTCAGGTTGAGAAGTACTGATTTTTTTTTCAGTCAATTTCTTCAATTCTTCAATCAACCGATCTCATTCTTCATTACCTAGGGGTTAAACTGTTGCAATTTGAGACTGCTTTGTAATTTTCTCTGTTACATATCAATCGATCTTAGATCTGTTCAAAGGAAATCTACCTTTTAGTTTTCAATGAAAACAAGCAAGAAAAAACAATTAAGATCTGAAATTATTGATCTATTCAAGTCACAGTATACCCCTTCCAAGTCTAAACAGAGCCCCAAATTGTCATCAGTTCAATTATAGAAAAAAAAAACTCACAAATATCCTGCAGATTAACTGTTTGAATAAAAGCCTCTGAAAAAGCATTTTTGTTCTTTTATTATTTGGTGATAACAGATCTTAAAGAAGGCAAAGGGGATACGAGATCGTCTAGAGGCAATGGACCGGTCAAATGCCATCAGTCGGCGGCTGTCAGGCTGTCGCGAGGGGACACCTGCAGACCGGACCCGCACATCAGTAACCAATGGCCTTAGAAAGAAATTGCGAGAAATGATGATGGATTTTCAGGCACTAAGACAAAAAATGATGTCCGAGTACAAAGAGACGGTGGAGAGAAGGTACTACACCATAACTGGAGAGGTGCCAGAGGAGGCTGTAATTGAGAAGATTATATCTGAAGGCCAGAGTGAAGAGCTCCTCAAGACTGCCATCATGGAGCATGGCAGGGGAACTGTAAATATTTCTCTTCAATTTTATTACTATTGATCATGAGACTGTCTGTGATTTGTTTTACCGGTTAATTAATGCAACTTGTAACACTTTGATTGACCAAATAAAGATAACTCGTGGCTTTAAATTGGATTCACCAAAACTTATAACTCAGAACGTAATTAGTATTTTTCCAGAAAATTAAGGATCACCTGTGCTAATTTCACTGGTACATTGGACAGGTGCTGGACACAGTTCAGGAAATCCAGGGGAGATATGATGCGGCTCGGGAGGTGGAGCAGAGCCTGTTGGAGCTGCACCAGGTGTTCCTGGACATGGCGGTGATGGTGGAAGCACAAGGGGAGCGCATGGATGACATTGAGCACCACGTCACTTCCGCCTCACACTATGTCAAGGACGGCAACCGTGAGCTGAAGTGCGCACGCCAGCACCAGCGTTCGAGCCGCCGGTGTCTCTGCATTGGCATCATCATTTTGCTGGTTATCATCCTCCTCGTTATTGTGCCCGTCGCCACTAGTTTCAAGAAGTCATAAATGGAAGTTCATAGAGCAGCAGGTTGCTAGTAAGGTAGTTGTGGTTTGTTTATTGTGAGGGTCTGGAGTTGTGCTCAAGCTCCTCTGATTGGTTCTGTTAATTGTCGTTTGTTGTTTGCCCTTGATATGGATTTTATTTTTGTAGAATATGAAGAAGTGTTAGTTGTTGTTCTCTTACTGTATACTGTGTTAGTTGCATCAAGTTTTTATAATGTGGACTTTTCTCCTCTTGTACAATGGGAGATCAATTATTTTGGTCAGATATGGGGGAGTAGTTTTTTTTTTTTTTTGAGAGAAAATGTGGATCAAGTCCACATTTAATTTCATTAAGATAGTTACAAAAATTTTGTAACAGGATTACAAGAGTTAAAATAATACTCAATACATTTGAGCAATAAAGTGAAAGAAAAAAACATAATAGAAATGAAATAAATAAAGAGTCGAAAGTTTCAAAAATCCAAACTAAATAAATCAGAGATTTAGCTAAATGGTTCCAGTATGCATCCTCCCTGTGCCAGTTTCAAAAATACCGTTGCCTTTATTTTTTCTCTGTACCGTATGCCTTTCTGTACTAGTCCTGGTACCAGTTGCATAGTTTGTAGCAATTGAGATATATGGGGGAGTAGTTACTAAGAAAATGATTGTAGGAGGAATTAAGATTAAAATTTTCTACGAAGTTCTTTACATAATTTTGGAACTAATAACAGTTATTGGGAAACAAAGGCGGATCAATTATTCTGGTCAGATGGAGCATATGGGGGAATTGTTATTAAGAAAACGATTGTAGTAAGAATTAAGATTAGAAGTATTTCAAAAAAAAATTAAGATTAAAAATTTCTCCGAAGTTCTTTACAGAATTTCTGAACTAATAAAATTGAGAAAAGACGGCCGGATCTTAATAGAGACTGGAGGGGGCTGCTGCCCTCCAAAATGTTCAGTGACGAAAAGTTCCAATTACCTGGTCAGGTACCACCCGGTAGAATGAGATCTGAATTGTTCATTAATTTGGCACGAATTTTAAAGATCCAAGTAAATTTAAGGCAAGCCTGAAAAAAATCTCTGAATTTGTATATAAAGGAATTATTTATTATGAAACTAGTGCGTAGTGCCTCCCCGAAATTTTTTTAGTTAGCACCCCAGAAAATCACAATTAAATAATTACCACCGGATCAGTCTTATTTTCAATCCTACCACTAACGCGGACTGTGTTCGTGCACTAAGATAGCGCGGTGCGCAGACTGGGTTGGTGCACCTTTGGTGCGCGGACTGGGTTGACGCACCAAAGGGGTGCATGGACTGGGGAGACGCACCTAGACTTTTTTTTTTTCTATTTCGGAATTCAATGTTATGTTGTTTTTTTATTGATCAATAATATTTTGATAAAATTACAATGTACGTATTTTATATTATATGTATTTTCATATATCCGACGTATTTTATTTTCGTAGATAATTAGAGGAGAATAAACGCTAAAAGTAGCTAGTTTATTTTGGATTTTATGTTATGTTTTATTTTATAATTTTATTTTATGTTAGAAAAACTTAAAAATTAACTAGTTTTAACAAAAAAATAGCACAAATAAATTCAACACAAATAAAGTCTACTACAACATAATTAATACATTCTACTACAGTACAACGTAAAGTCTATTACAACATAATTAATAAATTCTACCACCTCTTGAACGATGAAACTGCAGGAAAAAAATATCTACTATTACAACCATTGTTACATCAATTTTTAATTTTTAAATATGTAATTTTAAAAAAAAATTACCTTATTGAATACGGTTCCTAGCATCCCTTCTCATTCTTGCATTCTTTTCGAGGGTTGCTCTGTTGGTCTGGTGACCCTTTTTTCTTCCTTCCAGTATGTCCATCCACATTTGGATCCGGTTGTGTCTTCTCCTACCGAACTTCACTAACTAATGCTCTGGAACTAAGATCGCTCCTTAGTACGCCGGCCACTCACTTTGATTGTCATACACGTGGAATTCACCACTCCATGTGTCGATGAGTGCTTGAATGTTGTAGTGGTAATTTACGAAGACATTTGGATCGTAGTTCCGATATTTTTCACACATTTGTAAGTTACATCACCCTTCAATTATATTAATGATTATCAAATTATTAGAAGATATTTGTACCTTAGACGACACACTGCCATCACATGAACACATGGTATTCCGGTGAGCTGAGGCTTTTGGCACGAGCATTCCACCTCATGGTCGTTCTTCACAATGACCTTGTACTTGCAGTCTTGAGATGTGTACACCCATTTGCCTCTCTCTATGTCAAATGAGATTTTCTCACCATGTGAGGTCACCATATATTCTCCAGTTCTGTTGAATACAATTGTGCTCATTTTCTTAGTCTTCTTGATGTGCTTGTTCAGCTTTTCGTGCACACGAGTGGAGAAAAATTGACCCTCTTTTTGGCATTGCACGACATTTTCATATCTTTCAACAAACCATGTGACACACTTGTAGAACGTCTCCTCAATAATTAAAGCAACTGGTAACCTATGAGAATTAAAAAATCAGAATTAAATTAAGAGAACCCTCAAAAAATATTTCAATAAATAACCTATGAGAATTATAAATTACAAACCTGCGTGAAATTTTAAAGACATTGTTCAGCGATTCAGAACAATTACTAGTCATTATGGCCCAACGACCCCCATCGTCCATAGCTTGATACACCTTCCATGGCTTAGCTGGTTCTTCCTCGTCATTTTCATTATACTTGCCACATGTATCCAAGTATGTCAACCAATCAGGCTTTCGCCTTCCGATTGCATCAAGGCTTTCTTGTAATCTTCTTGTTTTCTTCTTTTTAACCATGATCTTGAAAAATTTAGAAGCAACTTTATCCTGAGTGTACTTTCTAAAATTCTCAAACACATGTTGAGAGCAGTACCGGTGATCACCCCGTTCGCCTCGGACCAACCCAGATCATCTTGTATGAACACCTATTTTATGCCCTTGTGCTGGTCAAACACCACACACATTAATCTATTCGGACCAATTACAAACTCCAGCACCCACTTCATGAACCACCCTCAATTTTCAAAATCCTCGCTCTCTACCAATCTAAATGCTAGTGGGATTAATTGGTTCTCAGCATCATATCCGGTAACAATCAACAACTTACCCTTGTATCTACTTGACAAGAAATAAGCATCGATGCTGATGACGGGTCTGAGGTGACCTACTGCTTCTTTACATGGTCCCCATGCCCATGCCAATCTTATGAAATACCGGTACCCTGGCTTTTCTGAAGGGTTTGAAATAACTTTATAGTGGGTTCCTGGATTTTCCCTTTTGATTGTCTCAAACAAAGGGACAATCAGCGTGTAAGACCCCTCCCAACTATCAAATACCCGGGCAATCGCTAACTCTCTATCACGCTACAATTTATTGTACTTTGGGACGATGCCCTCGTACCTTTCAGTAACCAGGTCACTGATAGCTCTGATACTAATATCAATATTTTTTTCCAAAGACATTTTTATGCAGTTGGCGACCATAGCGGACGTCAATGCGCATGATCTAACCTGATACATCAGCGTGGCATGTGTGCTTTTCCTCATTCTTCGTGATGGCCCAAGCATTACCAAAGTCTGTGGCCCTCGCAACCAACCCCCACTTGCACCGGTCGCTCTTGTACTTATACCTCATCCTTCCTGTGTCGCTGTGTGTCTGTTTAATCTCAATATTTTTCTTTATGTGCCAGTGGTGAATTATTTCTTTCATTTGATCATTATTGTTATACGTCATCCCCTCAGATTATTCATGTCTTTCTCCAACTTAATTTAAAATTTTCAAAAATTTTAAATTTATAAATTTTAAAAGTAAATTAAAATATAAATATAAATTAACAAATGAACCTCTAAATCCGCAAAAAAGATGTCAGCCTCTTGAAACCCTGATATGTCATGAAATGCTGGGAACGTGTGTCTTTCTCCATGACCCAATATCAGCCACTTTCGCATACCAAGCACATGACGACCAGACTCCTCATCACTATGATCTATTGTCCCCCCCACCGTCGTCACTAGCATCCCAATTTTCCTCTGCCTCCCATTCTTCGGGATCCTCATCTGTATTGTTAGCATAATAAAGTGGTCCGGGGGTTTCAGATAGGTCTCGATCAGATTGGGCACGGCTAGAGCTGGAGGATGGAACCCAAGATCGGCTTCGACTAGGACTAGCCCCTACGGATGGGGACCGACTAGTACTCGCTAAAGTCAGGGCCCGAGTAGGACCCGTCACTGAATGCTCAATGACCCGACCATGGGTCAACTGCAACAATGGTTCGGTGTTCTGTATGGGGTTGGCAACCACATATAACTCTAGGAACTTGAAAGGTGTTGTCGTATTCATGGTCATTTGGGTATACAACCCCTAACTGTTATCGTCTAGTACAAGGAGCTGTTGGAACCATGTTTGGTTGCCTTGACCAATATTGATTCTTGTGGATATTACCAGTTCGTAATAATTCAGGTCAATACCAAGTTCCTAGTACACTTCCCTAGTTATACCTCTGAAATCTAAACCTGAGCCGATATTGAACATTTTCTGGAGTTGGGTACTGTAATAAGCACCATTTGGCCATTGTAATACTTCACCACCAAAATAACAAGCAATTCCAATTATAGTTGGTTGAATTACGAAACAAACCTAACAATTAATAAATTTACAGTAAATTAAAAATACAATTAAATAATTATAAAAAAATAAAGGACTAAGGTGAATAAAAACTCACAAGTTACTCTTTACTCTTTAGCTCCTCTGCCTACTTGGTGAATGAAAAATTGTTAAAATTTTCGCTGATATACAGCAGAGGGCTTGGTATGCCTCCCTAGTCCGCGCACCCCCTTGGTGTGCCAACCCAGTCCGCGCACCAAGCGCACCGCGCTATCTTGGTGTGCGAACCCAGTCCGCGTTGGTGGTAGGATTGAAAATAAGACTGATCCGGTGATACTAATTTAATTGTGATTTTGTGGAGTGCTAACTAAAAAAATTTCGGAGTGCCTCCAATGGTTCTGCATCGTCCTTAATTGCAAGCGTATATAAGAGAACACTTGAGTTTAAGTTTATTTTCTCCTCTTATTAATTTTTAATTAATGTTATAACACTCTTCTTATTAATTTTTAATTAATGTTATAGACACAGAATGTTAAGGAAGATGAATAGATATTATTTGAAGCGTTAACTCCTTATGGAGATGTACCATACTAAGTAAACATTTGCTCTATTACATTGCTAGAAAACTAGTACATCGTTAGTTTATTCTTACCAAGACGCATTTAGGTAGACAAAATATTTTTGTTTTTTTTATTATTCTCCTGCACGAAATTAACAACACGACTTTATCCGAAAATATTTATATCAACAGAGGACCAGAGGCATCGTTAATCAATTATATAGTCAACATAATGACCATTAATACGGCACTAAGTAATACATCTATTTCCGCCCTTTAATTTAATGCATTCACCAAGCAATAATTGGAGCACTAATATTTATAATTATTAATATTAAAGATTCATGTTGAAATGCATATCTTTTATCACAATGAAAAATAAAAGTGGGATGTACAAGGAAAAAGGTCCTACCGGGATTCGAACCCAGGTCGCTGGATTCAAAGTCCAGAGTGCTAACCACTACACCATAGAACCAATTGTTGTTACAATCTAATTTAAGTTATTTAAACATCTAACAATTGAAGGACAACTGCAAAGTTTCGATGCAAATCCTTTGTATCCAGGATCATTGTGTTGCTATTATTTTTTGATAAAACATTGTGTTGCTATTATGCCCAAACTATTGGTACCCAATTAACAATGCGAAATCAAATTTGAAGTACGCATTGAAAATTGTGGTTCATATATTGAATTATTATCGGCACTTCCATGAAATGAAAAAAAAAAATCGGATATTCCTAGGCCGATCAAGGTTTTTAAATTGAGGGTTTAGATGACTAAGTTGTCATATATGCTCATATCAGTGGTTGGTTACCAGAAATTTATATTTTTTATTTATTTATAAAGATGCAGAGACATAAAAAAACAGAAATGATCTCATTTACTCTCTTAATATTTTACTGCAGTCAACTTTATGTACCGTTGTTATTCACGAAACACAAATGAAAATTAATTCCTTAGTTCTGAGTTGATAACTTGCATCTGGGATTGTAACAGAAATGTGTATATTCTTATTTTCATGGAAGTACATACATTCGGTGTTATGAAAAATATTATTCAAGCTTCGGGATAGATTTTTTTTTCATATTATCTGAAAAAATTCTGACTAGTTTTTAAACACTATTTAAAACCTTTTATGTTATTTGAACAGATATTTCTATATTTTTTTTCTTATAATTTTTTTTACTAGGAGCGCTTTCAAAATATCCCTCGTACGAGGGCAACTAAAAGGCAGGATCTTTAACCATCTTTGTCGGTTCGGTTCTACAAATCTTCAAAGGCGTGTTGCAATCATTTGCAAAAATGGACAAGAGACGTAATCGATACCAAAACTGGGGACAGAGCTGGTCTGATTATATACAGCACACGAGCTTAGAATTAAAATGAAAAGGTATATAGTTAATGCGCCGTATGAAGTCAAATAAGTTCTGTTAACACCTTTACCCCAAAAGTCAGTGTTAATTTGGTTCCACTTTTTAATCCATAACATATTAAACAGTGTTGAGGACAAATAAGATTTAAGCTTGAGGAATTTTGATAAGCCTCAATTATATATACTTTCGGTTAGAATTTCACCTCTAAACTGTACCAAATTTCTTGTATTTTAGTTTAATTTAGTATGTAATGCATCAAATAACCAAGTTACTGTATTTTCCTTGATTAAATTGCAGAAATCGAGCAAAATACAGGCTGGTGCGGGCCGCACGAAAATAAAATGAAGCTGCACACAAAATTCAGAATTAAAATAAAAAAATCTCCATTTCTTCCCGAGAGTTTTGTGGCCTATACAAGCATTTCGTGCGGGCCGCACGAACCAAAAATCTCATTTTGTGCGGGTCTCTCTAGCCTCACAACCAGCCGCACAAACCTCTTTCCTTAGCAAAATTCAGCTGACTTCTCATTTTATGCGGGCCGCACATAATTTTATGAAGGCCGCACGGAAGGTGTGCCAATGCCAATCTTACCTGATTTTGAGATATCTTCTCATATTTACTGCCACATTCTGGGAGATTTCTTTCCAAGACACGAAAATTGTTATATATTGGAGGGAAACAGAAGGAGAATGACATCTTTGTTTTAACTTTTATTCTACAAATTTTCTCCATATATCCTACCCTTTTCCAAGTGAATCAAGGCGATTAAAGCGAAGGATTGAAGGTTGCTCGAGCGGAACATCGTGAAGACGCAGCAAGCGAGGAGATTGGTGTAGTCTATTATCTTTCTTATTTTTCTTAGTTTTTATCATGTCTACTCTTGTATTTCTTTTGAATGTTAGCGCACCCATGAGATGCTAGATTTCATCTCCAGAGGCTTAGGCATTAAGCATGGACTAGTGTTAAAATCTACCTTACTTGGATGGTTTTCTTTATTATGATTGTTTGCTTGTATGATTATTTTTGTTGATTTTATTATTCGTGTGATTGTATGATTTGTGTTGCTTGTTAATTAGTGTCCCGCTTAGGTCTAAACAACTTGAGTAGATTTGGATCAAGAATTGATGGTACCGAATTATGTACATGAATACCTTAGGATTTGAGATTAGAAATGACCAAATCTAATTCTTAGTCCGGAATCACAAGAAACAAATATTGAATTGAGGTGAAGGACTTAATCGTGAAACCTCATATTTGATTGGGGACCCCTAGGATTGAACCGAATATTGATGTGAACGACTTAATCGTGAAGTGCCGGTATTTAGGAATAAACTAGGCTAACCTATGCTTATGGTCTAGACCGCTAGGATGAAGAACTTAATCGTGAAACCCGAATTATTTAGACACATCATTAATTTACGAAAGTGACCCTTAATAATATTTTAGGCTTAGAAACCCCATCAATGCAAACATGAATTTAGAAACCAAATAAGTGTGGATTTGATCAAGTGATTGTTGTTGGTCCCTAAGGCACCTAGAGGGGGGGTGAATACGGGACCTTTTAAAATTTAAAGCTAATTTGTTATATCTATCGTGTGTACGTTATTCTTGACGGAAACTCGAATAACGTCAAACTAAGCAAGTGTGCGTAAAGTAAATAGAAGAGTTAATAGGAACTTGACACGAGAGTTGTTTACGGAGTTCGGCACTAACGCCTACGTCTCTGGGGCTTCACGACCTTCGAGATGGCACGCATTTCTTTATCCAATGAGAAAGGAGTACAAGGTGGAACCGGTGAGCCCTTACAAAGCTAGGGAAGTCACACGGCCCGAGCACGAAAATGACTTAAGAGCACTAAAGGCTCTAATACAAGAGAAGTAGAAGAAGTGAGCACTAAGGCTCTAGTATTTGTAGTAAATAAAAGATCTCTCACAAATCACTCTAATTCTTGTAATGGTTTGAGTGTGGTGGAGTAGATTTTCGGATCTTGAATGAGTATTGAAGTTTCAAGATCAATCAACCATGGTGGCTCTCTTTTGCAGTTGAGGAAGAAGTGTTTGACGACTGAAGCCTCTCTAGAAAACCTAATATTTGCTTCTATATATAAGGAGAGAAGCAAATCTAGGTTTATACACGTTACCATATCTGACGTCTGCCTTTCATGGCCCATAGTGACCCATCAATTCAAACTTTGAATAAAGTTACAACATGAAAGTTGTAGATCTCGGTCTCCTGGAAATTTCAAGCTTTGATTCACTCAAATCAGAGTTCGTATGACCAAATTGTGGCCAAAATACGAACGATGTATAAGCTGCCCGGTATCAACCGTTGCAACGGAATAAATCACTTGTGGACCCGATTTTCTGCAGACCCAATTATTCCGTTGTGACAACCGTTGCAACGGTTACTTGAAACTTCCAGAGAGCAACCGTTGTGACAACCGTTGTGGAATTTCAGCAACCTTTAGTAATATTTAAACTGGCGTATCTCGGCGCTCGGGTATCCGATTTCGACATATGACCACTTTTCAGAAAGCTTGTGAAGAGTAGATATTGATTTTGAAGTCTTAACCTTCATTGGAACAATGGTGCAGTAAATTATCTCAAAGACAAAGGAAAGAGCCTCAACAGTCATATTGCAATCAATGCTTCTCAGTCCAACGCTTGGTTTTTCGTGACTCATCCTTGATAAGTATATCAATTGATCATTCATCCTTGATGTATATGTAGCAATCTATATCGTCACGTACCTACACAATATCTCAAGACGGGAAACCGTAAAATTCAACAAATATATGTTTTGCATATCTAGTCAAACAGACAAGTAGATTATGGCACAGATTTTTAATGCAAAGGCGAAAGAAAAATACCATCCGGATGAAAATCTGCGCAGGGTTCCGTCTTTAGTCCCACCTCTTCTAACTAAAAGAATAGCATATCTCCACAGTTTATAAAAGCAAGCAGCTGGGGGAGGTTAAAACACACTCAACTGAACTTTGTCCGGATGAGAATAATAATTGTATTTCGGTTATTATCGGGTATATGATCCGTTTCTGTTGAATGAAATTATTTGGATCCAATTAGAATTGGTTTTTTTAATAAAATATTCAGATCCGATTCGAAACCGCATAACAGACAACATATTGGTTTTCTATGCGGATTGAAACTGAATACGTATATGCAGCCTCATAGATCGCATTTTAATACATTGGTCCAATCTATTGCCCTTTTCTTCAATTATGGATATTGGTCCAATCAATTATATCGATTGCCCTTCCAATATTAGGCACACATTCATTGTAGAGAAAAGGTAATATCCCTCATGTCTAATATCTGGAAAATCCTCGGACCGATCCCCACACGCTTTCAACTGTCATTAACAGTAGCGGTCCCCTCACGCGGTCCCCTAACACGTGTCTGTAAACTTCTTCTCATAATTCTATAAACTACAATACTCAATTATGTAAACCCATTCAATGAATTATGCAAAAACTAGCGATTTTTTATTATAGTGTGGTCTCTAATAAACCCCCTAGTTTAACTGCTTTGACCAGGACCACTTGGACCACTTATAGTACTTTGATCAGGACCATTGAGACGGCTTGTAGAAGTTCTCTAACAACTTTTCAAAACTAAAAACTAACCCGGGACCACTTTAAATCATGTAAATTGTTTCATTGAATCTTGTAAACTATTTCTTTGAATCCTGTAAACATAACAAACATTAAGTTTACAGAGTTATGTGATAAGATTTACAAAATTCAAAAAATTGAAAAAAAAATCTAGATGCAGCATTAAAAAAATTGAAAACTAAAATAAAATTTTGAAAAAAATAAAAATAATTTTTTTTACCGGTTTACAGTATTCAACAAAACTGTGTACAAAGTTAGGTGATAAAGTTTACAGAATTCAAAATAATTGGAAGTTCATCTAGATGCAGATTTGAAAAACAAAAAATTGGGAAAAAAATTTTGAATTTTTTTTTACGTGTATGTATCTGTTTACAGATTTTTAAAGTGGTCTCTTTTAGTTACTAGTTTTGAAAAGTTGTTAGAGATCTTCTAGATGCGATCCCAGTGGTCCTAGTCAAAGGTCTACAAGTGGTCCCGGTCAAAGCAGTTAAAGTTATTAAACTAAAGATTAAACTGGAGGTTTATTGGAGACTACGCAGAAATGAAAAGTTGTTATGTTTGCAGAATTCATTGAATTAGTTTACATGATTAGTATTGAAGTTTACAACATCCCATGAAAAAGTTTACAGATACTTTTCAGTTGAATTCAGATATAATTCGAAAATTGGTATCCGGAGACTGTTAGCAACTTCCTTGATTATATAGTATTTTAATGCAAATAGTCGTTCTTCAC